>CM046661.1:141293552-144019385 GCA_025594165.1 Tamias sibiricus
ATTCCTTCACAATATACACCCACAGGAGTATTTAGGCAACAGGGACCTTAGTATTATGGATACATTTGCCTGTTTTCTCTAAGCTAAAAGTACAATTGAGTCTTATACCTCCATGGTGGCTGGCCGTGAAACTTATTCTTCAAGGACTTAAGACCTCTACTAAAATATTTGGAATTCATCCTGCTACTATTATTACTCCTTATTCATCGTCACAGGTTTCTCAAAAAAGAATTATTTGTGCTTCAATGATAATGATTGGGCTATAGCTAGATGCTCTACTTCTGCAAATGTTGATAATCATCTTCCTAAATCTCCTATACTGTCCTTTTGTATCAATCATCACTTTTGTATCTATTATATTTCCACAGGTAATAAAAAATCAACCCATTCCTAAAGCATTTAATGTATTTACAGATGGATCCTCTAACAGTACTGCTGCAGTAGTCACTCAAAATGAAAATATGATTCATATCACTAATCAAAAATCAGCTCAATTAGTGGAACTCGAAGCTATAATAATAGCTCTGGAAAATTTTAAAGAATATCCTTTGAATATTTTTTCAGACAGCCACTATATTGTACATGCTGTCCCTAAATTGGAGCTAGCAGGTCCAATAGCACCACATACTCCAGCTTTTAAATTGTTTTCTCAATTCCAAAATCTCCTATGGCAACAAAAAGAACCTTTATTTATAGGTCACATAAGAGCTCACACTAATCTGCCTGGTCCTCTCCATGAAGGTAATCAAAAAGCTGATGCCCTCACTAAAACAATATTTATATTTACTACAGTACAACAAGCTACTTTATTTCATTCCCAGTTCCACGTCAATAGCACTACCTTAAGACAAAAGTTTAAAATCACAAAAGAACAAGCTCATAGAATTGTAAAAGAATGTCCATCTTGTGTAACACATTTGCCCAATCCACATTATGGGGTTAACCCACGAGGTTTGATGCCCAATCATTTGGGGCAGCTGGATGTCACTCATGAGCCAGGTTTTGGAAAATTACGATTTATTCATGTAACCATAGATACATGCTCAGGCATGATTTTTGCTTCCTTACATTCCGGAGAAAAAGTTAAAGATGTTACATCTCATTGTCTGCAAGCTTTTGCTGCATTGGGCATCCCCAAAATGCTTAAAACAGATAATGGCGCTGCATATACATCCACATCCTTCAAACAATTTTGTACAAAATTCAATATAATCCGCAAAACAGGTATCGCTTGTAATCCTCAGGGACAAGGAATAATTGAAAGAGCAAATCGGACACTTAAAAATATGTTATTAAAGCAAAAAGATGGAAACTGGAAAAATCCTAAGGGCAGATTGGCAGTTGCCCTGTTTACCCCAAATGTCTTAACTTTAGATTCTAATGGATATTCGGCTGGAGATTGTCACTGGAACCCACACTAACAACATAAACCTTTGGTTTACTGGATGGATGTTCTTTCAGGTACATGGAAGTGTCCAGACCCAGTATTAATTTGGGGGAGAGGATCTGTTTGTGTTTTTCCAAAGCACGAATCCTCTCCAATATGGATACCATCTAGATTAATAAAGCAGGTACAAAGTCAAAAGGATCAAGATGAAGTTATTGAGGAGTCAAGATTGAATAAACAAGTATAAAATCAAGAGGACCAAAACGAAGGTATGGAGTGATTCTTTTGAAAGTGTCCTCCAATAAATTCACAACTTAAGTTTCATTCTTTCCGGCTGGGACAAGAAGATCTCTCTTTAGTGTATACACAATTGTATTTTTTAAAATTTTATATATATGTCTTTATGTCCGTGCATTTGTCTAAATTTCATGTTAATATGATGTCACAAATATATGTTTATATGTGCGTCTGTCTAGTATGACGTCACAAATAACAAAGCACTTATGAAAAAGAAAAAAAATAGATAGATATAGATCCAAATAACATTAATTCATTTAAGTTTAGAATATTCTAATTAGATAATCTATATATATATATATATATATATATATATATACATACAGATAGATAGATATTCATATAAGTTTAGAATATTCTATTTAGATAATCAATTATAGTGATAATCAATTTTGATTTATAGTTGTCTCCGGGACTTCTCTTCAGCTGTGAATATGAGTAATGTTGTATAACCTGATTTTTGGTGTTTTGACATAGGATTGTTTATTTGTTATTAACTTCATTTGTTTACTAGCTGATAAATTTGAATTATTTCAACAGGTATAGGATTGCTGTATATACAGAGACTCGAGGATTCCAGCTAACAAATTATTTTTCCAAAGTGCCTGTAGCTTTTCCTTAATCTATCTTTAATGCAGTATACACCCTCAGTTTTTCTTTGATTTATTCTGAATGTGATATTTTGCCAGCTTATGTTTGTGGGAGCTTAAGCAGCAATGTGTGTGAGCAGAGATCAACTTTTATTTTCTACTCTAATAATTCTTTTTTTTTAGTTTGACAGCTCATCTTTTGATTTCAGTGCTGGAATAGCACTGCCTTTCCCTTAATAATGGATGCTTGAGTTTTTAGGTAGCGGGCCTGAAGATTTGCTGGTGGCAGTGTCTAGACATAAAAAAGATGGCTGCTGCTACAACTGCAGGGACTGCGGTCGCTGCAAGCATCCCTGCTGCTCAAGCATCGAACAACCTCACTAGTAGTGTGGCCTCTGCTCTGCATGCATGGGGCCTCATGGATCTTTGTGTTATAACTTATGGACATTTTGATTTTCCATTATTTTGGGACATTATGGGACAATGCCTTGCGGGTATTTGTCTAAGAGAACTCAGTGCGTTACTTGATGAAACTAAGGGCAGCTGATTTGCTTAAAGAACTTGATATGCTATGGAAACTTGGCTCGTCAGCAGTAGGCTTGCTGCCTTAAAGCCACAGCATCTCCTCAAAATTGGACGGCTGTTAGTCAACACACAGTCGATCCTGAAGGGCTCTATTGGATGGCTGGTTAGCCTATGATGGGTAAGATCCCCAGAAGGGGACAACCTAAGACATGGCACAGTCGCACGGGACAGTATAATGTGGCCGGCATGTCAACCTAAGCCAGGAGTCAGGACAGCCTCGATTCCCATGACGGGTAAGAATGTCGGTTGCACATGGATGTTCTAGAACATCCCCTCTTTTAAAACTAAAGAGGGGAAATGAAGGAGCCCTAATCAAGGAGATTAGCTAAAGATTGTGGTTAGCTGAGAGCCATAAAAGATGTTCTAGTTTCCACCTGATATTCATACATTATTCAAAGAATCTTTGTATGCCCGTGAACACTGTGTGACACACCTGTAAGCTCGAGCTGTAAGCACTTGTCCTTGTTAAAGCTAAATGTATATAACCGGGTGAGGTTGGTTAGAGGGTGTGGGAAGAAGAAGGTGGTGGTTGGAGTTAGAGCGGTTGGAGTTGGAGAGGTTACTGGAGCCGGAGAGAGAAGAAGAATAAAAGACCTTTTTTTCATTTTCATCCTGCCTCCGAATTTTCTCCTGCAGCATCGTAGCTGCAAGCAACAGCATCAGGCAGCTACAGTGCATATATATATATATATATATATATATATATATATATATATATATATACCACACTTTCTTAATTTATTTATCTGTTGCTAGTCAGGTGGGCTGGTTTCATACCTTGGCTGTTGCAAATTGTGCTGGTAAACATTGATATGCTTGTATCAGCCTATTATGCTGATTTTATTTCTTTTGGATAAATATTCAGGAGTGGGATAATTGGGTCATATGGTGGTTTCTACCTCTTGAGAAATCTCATCCTTTAATAAAGTCCTATGTAACAACATTTTCTGTTCTAAGTATGGAGCAAATTCTCGAGACAAATAGAATGCCTACTTTTGATATTAAACACCAGTAAACTCATCAACTGTGAAAATAATGTATCACTGATGTATAGTATAAGAACTTTTATAGAATAAACTTTATTATATCAATTTTAAAAACATTTTGTAATCATAGATAATGTAAACCAACTACCATAATTAAAGAGAAAAGAGCATTTGTTTTTCTAAAAATGTTTTAAACTTAAAAATGTAGTTGTTTTCTTGTTCAAGGACTAATAATTTTTCAGTAATTTTGAACTGTTAGTGACTACTTTAGCAAGTGTTTCAGGTACGCTTTGTAACAATTTTCTTAACTAATTTCATAATATGACATAAATTTATGTGCAATTTTTAAATTTTAATTTGGCTGAACTGCACATAGAACCATATAATTCTCTTATGTTTTGAGGTTTATTTGCTTTCAATGTTTATGGAAGACAAATTATTTTATTTGGATATACCTATTGATGCTTAGTTATTTACAAGTGCTCTGTGCTTCACACCATTCAAAACCATCTGTTTCAAAGCATAACTGTTCAAAATATGTGTGAAATTTATAATCCCATAGGCTCTATTTAATTATTACTTTGCAATTACTTCTTTGTCACACTAACAAAGAAACTACACAAATATAAAACTAAGTATTGGTAAACTTCATTCAAGCATTTCCTATTGCCCTGTGTGTCTAAATGGATGATGGCTTAAAAAAACCAAACTATACTTCTGCAGCACAATACTAACAATATATTCTGGATTATATTTTCTTTAAAAAATCTATTGTTTGTTATCAGGAATAGTTTAATGCTTGAATAATTCTGGAAAATGATATATAATGATACCATGATTTTTTTTTTGCTGCAAAATGTTCTGATATAAATTAGCACAAAATGTGGATTTTATTCTCTTTCTGGTTTGTGCCATTCAGAAATGGCATGATAATTTATTAAACAGTTTGCAAAGTGTGACTTACTAAAATAATATTAAAGTATTATTATAAATACTATGTAGTAGTAAAGTTATGCATGTTAAATTTAAAAACATAATATATACTTGTGGCAAGATGGTTTCTAAGCTATAGACTGAAAGTTTTAGCTTGTGGCTACATGTGATAGCATGTGATAAGCTACTCAAAAGAAACTGATAGGCCCAAAAAGGAATTACAGACTGAAAGCAGCTTTTAGAAGTGGAAACTCCAGGGCTGGGGTTGTGGCTTGATGGTAGAGTGCTCACCTAGCATGTGTGAGGCACTGGGTTCAATTCTCAGCACCACATATAAATTAATTAATTAAATAAAGATCCATCAAAAACTAAAATATATATATTATTTAAAAGCAAAAGTAGAGACTCCAGAACTTTCTGGATGGGAAAATAGAACAGAATCTACTTTTCTAGCCATTAAAATTTTTTTAAACTCAGTTACAACCTGAGAATACAAACAAAATCAGTGGTAAAAGTCTTGCTGATAAGAACTCTGCAACTTAGATGATGCCAGCAGATATTTTCACTGGGTAAAAATTGCCAAAAAGGAGGAAAAGGATATAGTTTTTCTACAGAATGATATGCTAATATAGTTATACTTGAATATAAAGGGGAACAAATGTCTCTCTAATACAATTATTAGTGTAGATTGTGGTAGAGTTGAGTGAAATCTAACACAGAAAAATTACAAAACAGTTTTTTAAAATATATTTTATTAGTTGTAGATGGACACAACTTCATTTTATTTATGTGGTGCTAAGGATTGAACCTAGGGCCTCACACATGCTAGGCAAGAGCTCTACCACTGAGCCATAGCCCCAGCCCCTCACAAAACTTTTAAGAGAAGTGTATTTTTAAATATGGAGCAAGGCTTGACTGCGATGGTTCAAGATGAGAAAAAGTTGTCTTGATTTTCAACTATCTATGGGCATGAAGAATTAGAAAATTGTTCATCTCTCAGTAGACATATTTTACAATTCTCTAAAATGGCCAAAGAAAATGATGGATGAAGAAGGATATCCCTATGGGCAGATCCAAGACCCCTAGAGAATATTGGAATGGTGGAACAATGCCAGGAAGAAGAATCAGAGCCTAATCAAATGTGTTTCCTAACCCACAGAGGAAGACCTGTCATCATTGTGCCAGCAGAATTTTATAATGGTTATAAATTAAATGAACAAGTAACTGCTGTGTGTCTCAATTTTTCTAAATACAGGTTTTTCTTTTTAGTGAGGGTAACCTTTCTCTGTTCTACCAATGTATGTCTTCTCTTTAGTTCATAAATTCTTGAATCATTAGGTGCTAACGCAAACAATGTAGTTATAGATCACAATATCTTCTTCTGAAATCCTGATACTGTAATTAGAATAGGTGTCTTGCAATAAGTGTGTTTTACATGTGCTAAGTTGGTAAGTAATTGTGACCAAGAGAACACATTGTCTTCAATGGAAATATTGGCTAGCATTTGTCATTCCTTCTCTTTTCACGCCCTTCAGTACACAAATTTGTAGTTTCTCCCACAGAGTGGTTAAGTGCACTTATCTCTTTGACTTTGGAACTGACTTTGGTCCATGGCATGTGGATGGAGGTGTCAGCATGCCAGATATAAGCCTAAGACTTAGCTGGCTTCATGTATTAACTGCTCACTCATCTATGCTATGCCAACTTAACTAACAAAGCTTGTCTCAGTTTACCCGTGAGCATAAAGAATTTGTAAGTGAACCACTCAGTTTTGGGGTGTAGTTTACACAGCATCATTATAATAAAAGCTAACAATATAAATATGAATTGAATCATATGTTAATATATTTACATTAAAATTGTACCTTAATTTCTTGGATTCCTAATCTTATTTTTTTTTTTTTTATACCAGGGATTGAACTCAGGGCCACTCGACCACTGAGCCACATCCCTGGCCCTATTTATTTTGTATTTTATTTAGAGACAGGGTCTCACTGAATTGCTTAGTGCCTTGCTTTTGCTGAGGCTGGCTTTGAACTCACAATCCTCCTGCCTCAGCTTCCTGAGCTGCTGGGATTACAGGTGTGGGCCATGGGCCATCGCACCAGCATTTTTTGTAATCTTAATGTTCTTATGTGTACTAAAAACTCACGATTTGCCTCAGCTGAGGATGGATTAATTATTTACTTATGTTTTGTAATTTTAATGTTTTGTAATTTTATATAACCTATAAAAGAGCTCTTCATTTATGTTTAGTTTTTAAAGCTTACTTCTGACTGATGTCCTCCATTTGCTTTTTAGTTTTACTAAGTACAGTTTCTTTCTAATTGGTGGCTCAAGAGAATTGCCAAATTGAAACTAATACATATGTTAATTTTTGACTTTATAGGTCCCTGGACCATACAGATAATATTTATATAAACAAGGTTTTAATTTATTGCAAAAGATTGCGCTTCAACCTGAACCCAAGGAAAGAGAATGGCAAATTTCTTTGCAATCTCCCTGAAAGTACATATGGATTTTGTTAATCTATATTCATTAAAAGTACAACCCTGTGAAGATCCAGTATCTGTAGTGATTTTCTCAGTTCTAATCCTACATTAAAGAATATAAGACCCCATAACTTTTCCCTCCCCGAAGGTGCTGGGTCTGATAATCACAATTGAATAAACCATTAAACCCACGCTGCTGCTTTCTCCAACCCCATACCCTAAAGTTGGAGCAGCATAACTGCCAGAGTCTATGCTTCCTACCATTTTTTTAGTTTTTAGTTGCTTTACTGTATATTTCTAAACCCACTATCATATTTGCAAACTGTAGATTTCTGTAGTTAACAAAATTTACATTGTTTATTCAACTCATTTTATTTTGTCATCAAGCTGAAAAGAATAAGCTCTAATCAAGAGTGCCCAGCTTAATTTTCAAAGAAATTTGGCAAAAACACATTAATTCAAAACTCCACAGTTATTTGTTATTTAAAACTAAAAATATGTAAGAAACAGCCTGATTTATTTGTTGCCATAGGAAATACAGAATTTAAATAGCTACAGTTTTCCCCAGGTTGTCTTGATATTGCTTATTTTTTTCTTTTCATACATAATAATTATTATAGAAAATATACTATATAATTTGTTCATTTGTTATATAACACAATTTCATTCATTTTTATTTCATTTCACATTCAAAAGTGAGTTCTGTGAGTATAGCAATCTATATTTTTCATTATTTAACAAAAGCCTTTGAATGGTATTTTCTTTAAACGCAGTTAAAGAAAATTTAATTTTTAATAAATTTCTTCCGAGTGATTACCCAAGCATTTGTCTCAGAAACACTTTTGAGGTTGCTGGTTTACTTCAAAACACAGATAAGAAAATGAAGCTCTATATAAATGACTTTAGAATGCTAAGTTATTATTTTAAATGACACATTTGTGCAGGTATTTTAAAATAAAAATATAGTTTTAGAATACTTTTAGATTTACCAAAACAGTATGAATATATGCAAAAGTACTCACATAAGTCACACTGTTCCCACTTTTATGAATCTATGATATTAACATCACATATTTTTTCAAAATTAATGTCACGTATTTATAAATTAGTATTTAATAAATCCATATTTTATTCAGATTTTATTCACTATAACTCAGTGTCCTTCCTTTTGTTCTGAAAAACTACATTAGATTTAATCTTCACATCTCCTTAGGCTTCTCTTGGCTGTCACATTTTCTCAGACTTTCTGTGGTTTTGGTGACCCTGATAGTTTTGAGTACTGGCAAGCTGTTTTGTGGGATGCAGTGAAATTCAAATTTGTCTGCTGTTTTTCTTAGAATTAGAATGGATTTGTGGGTCTTTGGTAGAAAGATCACAGAAGTGTAATATTCATCACAACATATCAAGTGACTCTCCTATCATTATGATTTATGATTGTTGATGTTTACCTTGATCACCTAGATGAAATAACATTTGTCATCATCTTCACTGTAAAGTAACTCTTTTTTTCCCATATCTATATTGTTCTCTTGGAAAGAAAATCACTGTGTGCAGCCCACACTAAATGATGAGGGAATTATGCATAAATTATGTGGATAATTATGTGATAAACTATATGGATAAAATAATATTTTCACCTTTTGTTTATTAAATTCTTTATATTATAGTGGAGTCAGGAAAATTCATTTTATAATTTGGATGATAATCCATTACAATTTCATTTGTCTTGTTACTCAAATTGATCCCGTTTTGACCAGCAGGAGCTCATAGAATTAACTGTGAAACTATACAAGATATAATAGAGGAGTGACTTTTCATTTTTATAACTTTTTAGCACTTCATTACTTTATGTCTCTATGCACAATCGGATTGTCAGGATATAACCTCAACATTGAAAAACACCTCTGTGCATGTACATAATTGCAATTATTATATACTTATATAAATATATCACATATCTTTTATATAATATATATTAAAAACATATAAACCACACATTTTATCTATAGCTGAATTTATTAAACATACATAAATTCACATTTGTGGCAAAACTAAAAATATTTCTTTGCTCAATGCCCTCATTGCTGCACTTATTTAGGGTCTAGAGGAAAACACTAAAGGGGCCCTTCCAAAACAAAGAGTATGATTTTGTATTTCTAAAGTTATTTGTTTCTTAGTAACATTTTTTTTTGGGTGGTGGGTACAGGGGATTGAACTCAGGGGCACTTAACCATTAAGCCAGATCCCCAGCCCTATTTTGTATTTCATTTAGAGACTGGTCTCACTGAGCTGCTTAGCACCTCACGCTTGCTGAGAATGGCTTAAACTTGTGATCCTCCTGCATCAGCCTCACAAGCCACTGGAATTACAGGTGTGCACCACCACGCCCAGTTTTATGGACACACAAGTATATAATAGTCCTCTTGCCCTTCTTTAAGTAAGGAAAGCTAACTCTTCTATAAGATATATTTGGAGTTTTATTTCCCACATGATCAACTAATCTACTTAACAACAAAACCATTTCTCCTTCCTTGCAGTGGGCAGAGTGGTTCTCAATATAATATTTTCTTTTGACAGTTATTTTTTTAAATCTCCATTTAAGCTACTTTATTCCAGGATAATATTACTTCTTATTTGTGTCTTTGTTTTTCTGTTATCTTTGAAAGAATACCTTGAAGGTAAGTAGGAGACAGATCTAGACTTCATCTCAACCTTACAAAATATTTTTGAAAAGTAACTAAGCTGTATTATTTTACTTACTTTTAATATTTTTGATGCTGGATGGGTAGTAAGTATTCTGTTATGAGGAGAGGGGACAGTACTGTGTATGCAGACTTCATTTTGGAATAGAAAAAAAAATCTTCTTCTTAAATTAGACCTAAATTGGAGGGCATTGAGAGTCTATAAGTGTTCTTAGTGGACTAAGTTTTAAAGTTCTTTTTATCCTTAACAATGGAAAAGTTGCTTTGAATCTGTGACTCAAAGTGACTAAAAAAGGAACAACACTGGAAACTAGCATCCCAACCAAGAGCAGCAGACTGACACAACAATGATTCATATCCAAATAATCAAACATTTTCTGATGCTCAGCTAGGTGTACACAAATGCACTCATACACAAACACACACAGTCACAATCTTAGAAATTTATTGTGCATCTTTAAAAACACACAATTTTATCACACGTTTATAATTATGTCACAGCACTCACATGCACCTATGACATTACTCAGCATATTGTCTTCACTAATCTATATGCAAGATCAAAATATGAAAAGATGTGGGTGAAAACAGGTAGACTAATTCAAGATCTGAATTCTAGAAGAAGCCTCACCATTAACTAGATGTGATGCCACAGACTTGCAGTTGAGACCACAACTGTCTCCATATGTGTTGCATTTTCTTGTACAGGTATTTATTGATTCTCAAACTCAACAGATCAAAATAATGTATAACAGTGTCTTTTACAATGACACAGAAGTTTCCTGATCCCTCAGTTATTCTCTGTTGAAGTGGTCATGTGCACAGAGGCTCTGAATGGTGAGAGGTTCTTTTAGATAGGCAGCTCCAGCCATGTCCCCAATGCTGCCAATAAGAACCACAAGTGAGATGAATAGGAAAAAGTAAGACAATGAAATAATCTGCTGAATCCCAGCCAACCAACAAATGTTATCAAATAATAATATGAAGTTATTTCAAGCCTCTGTATTTGTAAAGACTTTTTAAAATAATGCTACACCACCAGATAACAGAAATAAGTTGACCTGTATTATGTATCCAAATTCGCCAAAAATCTTTCCAAGTGATTTTAATTTTCAACCAAGTTTGGAAATGGCAGAATTAGATAATTTCTGATGTATTTTCCAGTTTCAATATTTAGGAGTCTACAATAATTGTCTGGCTTGGAATAAATCACAATCCATAATGTGGCTCATACTGAATAAATTCTCCACATCATCTCCTTCCAATGATCTAGCACTTAGGTGGTCCTAATAGGAGCTGGCACAAATGTAGCTTTACTACCTGATGTGACAATGTTAAGTGACAGAAATACCACAAATACTGAGCCTTCCACAAATCTTACTATATGTTCCAATTGGCAGTTGATCCTCAGTATCATGGGAAATAATCAGTATTAGACTTCAGTTCAAGAAAACTTATTCTACTATTATAGGATTCCCACTTTAACACTAGTTCATGCCTGAATATTGATTTAATCACTCAAAATCAAACAAAACAGAATTAATTCACCAGTCAGTGCTGAACCTAAGCCAATATCACTATGTTAATATGCATCAGTGCCTATGGTTCTAGAAGCTTTACAGTCACACCAGGGTTAAGGGACCAGGCCAAGCACATGAGCTTATGATCTGAGAAGTACTGGGAAGGCGACTTCCCAATGCATATCAATGGCACATCTTTGGCAAGAATTGTTGCTAAAAACAACATTATTTAAGGCAGCAAAAAATAAGACTTTTTATTTTTTTATGAACTCCCTCATAAAAATTAAATAAAGAAATGTTCTTTCTTATTTCTTTCTACCAAGAAATTTTCTTATTCTTAGCCAAACTCTGAAATCAGGATAACTCTTTTTGTGGTAAGGGCTTCCACAATAAACTCTACACCTGGACCCTTTTTTGCTATTCGAGCCTTTAGCCAGAATTTTGACCTTTTAGATGATGATTTTATCCACCAGGACCATGTTTACATAACAGCTCAAGATGCAGGACTATTCAAAAGACTGTTTCCTTTCGTTTTTTAAATTTGAGACAAAGAAGGTAATAAATTGCTTCATAAATTATTTCAATTACCTGTTGAGCCTTCATGAAAACTGAAAGAAGACCATGTGAACTCAACTCAGTGCTCTAAAATTGTGAATTACGGGGCTATTTTCCTCCATTTCACAAAATGTTCTGCTCTAACTTCTGTTTGTAATTAGCTACTTTGGAAAGAACTAAACATATGTGCTGCAATTTCTGTGAATTATCAACATATATTTAAGACAAACTGCATCTTCTGAAGAAATTGTGTCCTCCAGGGAATTATTTGTCTTGTGCTAACAGACTTTTATTTGAGATGTAAAGTTAGTTTTAGGTTTCGAGTGTGTTGGGCTTAAATTATTATGGCATAAATTTTGGAACATACATGATATCACACTTGGTTGTGACCCTTTGATTATTACAAAAGAATATTTTATTGGACACTAAGAGCTGGGAACCACATCTACACCTGGATTTGCAACAATAAGGATTGGTGCAATGAAGTGGAAGTGTTCAGGATAGCCAAGAGAATATTTTCCAATAATTATAATAAAGCCTGCTCTATGATGCATCATAGACTAATTCAATATCTTTCAATTTCTATGTGAAAGAAAAATGTTCAGGACTTAGACATGTATATCCCATAAAACAAACAAACATTTTAAAGTACATGGCTTTCAGAATAATACAATTTTGCATTTTAGAGAAAAAAAAATGCAGTTTGAGGAAAAAATAGGTTTCCTAATCACGTTAATTACATTTTGAGACATGAGAATATTTTGTAAACATTTTTGTAGAATTAGAACACATAAGATGATCAACTTTTGTATTCTGTCTTTCTATAATATTTTAATTGATTCAGTAAACACACATCCCTCATTTAATCATAAAGAAAAGCTGTAGTATTTTGTATTTTTACCAGTGATATTATATATCTGCTTAAAAATTATATATATATATATATATATCATAGCATCTGTATAATAAATACACATATATATCGGCTTAAAATATTATATAAATCATATGTTTTACATATATGGTATATATCACATATATACCATATATATTATATACCATATTATTAAATATATATTATACATATGGTATATACATATACCATATATATTATATACCATATATATATATAATAATAACACACACACACACACACACACACACACACATATATATATATATATATATATATATATATATATAACAGACTGATATAAAATTAGAATTTGGCTTTTTCCATGACAGATTATGTGCAAAGGAAAGATGGACATTTTGAAGTCTGAGTGATATATTGTCTACAATGTAGAAAGTTCTGTCCTCAGAATATGTTCAGTTTTTTAGAAACTAAATTCATTAATTATTTCTTACTTTCACTTATTTTTCACTTATTGGTTTGCTGTCTTTCTACAAATTAATCTCTAAACCTCTTAACAGTCTATCTCAGACTTTGTTCACTTGTTTTACTTTATGTGGATTCGTCAGCCATTACATAGTCTTAATGCTGAATTTTCTCAGTCTTAAGGATCAGAGAGTGTTAGTGACTTTCATTCCAATTGAGATTTTAACAACATCAAATGACGTGAGTAGCCATTGGAAGACAGAATCAATAAAATAAGTGAAATTGTCAAAAAATATATAGCTATTTTTCTTTTTCTAAAATATGTTCTCTGAATAAATGTTTTTAACCTCCGTCACCAAAAATACTTACAATAAATTCATATGACAATGATCAAAACATGTTAATTTTCTTTAATCATTTAAAATAAATTGAAAGGTGTTTTCTAATGAGCTTGATGCTTAATGTGGAAACAAGTGACATAAAACGATGTATTTTGGTATCCTGATTTAATAAATTCATCAGGTTGATAAACTTTTTAGCCATTAAAATAATTTCATTATATAATTAATGCACAAAGAAATACAAACAATGGTAGAATAAAACAAGAAATTATAATCTCACACTCCAGACTAAATATTACAAATTTCTTTAATAGATATAAGCACAATAACATGAAAAGATTCAAGGGAATATAGACCCATTATTATTTATTTGAATGTTTCCAGTTCAGTTCTATGAATTAATGTTACTCTTTCTCTTCTATTATCAATTTATTATCATTTTTCTATTTTACTATTTGCTTAATTTCTTTAAAATCTTATCACCTTCTCAATTATAACTTTATTTCTTTTAGTTAAACTAGTCCCTCAGAAATAACTTTATACCATTTTTATCATATAAATTACTTTGTTTCTAACCATTAATCAAGTAAATCATCTTTCAATTTGAAAATGTACTTAGGATAGCATACTAATAAGATTGCATACTAGCTTAATATAGATGGCATTTCATGTTTTTCTCTTCTAAACAATTTTCCCCATACATTTTATTCTAAGATTATCATGTATTTTAAAGTAAAAGTTTAAAGAAACTATCATCAATTTAAGAGATAATAGTATTCATTAATTTTTTAAATGAAAATATAATAATGTCAGTAGATCATTGCATAAATTTTATCAGGGTCTTTGCTTTTATAAATTATATTTATAAGATTTGTATATTAAAATTTTTGCTGCAGCTTTTATCTCCACTAAAACATCTTATGATAAAGATAGCAATACCTGATTGAAAAAAAATAAACCATATTTTGTCAAATTTCAAAATAAAAATGTTTAAGTCTCAATAATTTAAAAAATAGTATAATTGACATGTTAATAAAATGTAATATAAATTTTAATTCACATAAAATATATTCATTTAGTTTGTAGTTTATGATTGAAAATTGGCTTTATGTGTAGTGTTCACTCTAAATAAAATGCTTGATTTAATCAGGCTACCAATTCCATACACAGCATACCCAGAAAATAAAAATGAGATAACTTTTCACCTAGGAAAGTAGTGGCCCCATATCTGTGAGACATATATTGCAAGATGCCCAGTATGTGCCTAAACCTGCACATAGTACAGAAACCTTTGTAGTGTGTATTTTTCCTTACATACACACATACCTATAGTAAATCTTAATTTATAAATTAGACACAGTAAGAGATTAACAGTAATAACTAGTAATAAAACAGAACAATTATAAAAATACACTGTAATAAATCACCAGCATCTCTACTTTTGTGCTTTGGGGCCCTTTTTAAGTAAAATAAAGGTCAGTTGAACACTGTGATACCACAATAGTTAATCTGATTGATAGCAGCTAATGAGTTGATGGATAGGGTGTGGAGGGTGGATATGCTGAACAAAGAGATTCTTCACATTCTGGCTGAGAAAGAATACAATGTATGAGATTTCATCATGCTACCAAGAATGATCTGCCATTTGGAACTTAGGAACTATTTCTGGAATATTCTATTTAGTATATTCAGACCATATTTGACCATGGGAAGCTGAAACTTCAGAAAGCAATACTGTGGATTAAAGAGGGCTATATTATGTCTGACTTGAGTATTTCTAAGAAGATAAAGAGTCATCTTCATACATTTTATATTGTTTCTTCCTGGTTTATTGAAAAACATATGTGGGTTGAAGCTATGGAGAGGCAAGGCAGCCCCTCACTCACTCTTAACCTATACACAGTGGTTCCAGGATAAATGGGAATATCTTTTTTTTCTAATTTTGTTTTAAAAATAAGACCTTGATTGTAATTTGGAAGACCATCAAAACTGTGAAAATGAATAATGACTCTGCTTTGGCTTCAATCTGCAATCTGTACATTCACATAACTCCCACTGAAACTAATTATTTTTTTCTTCAATTTATGTTGGTAGGAGTTGGGCATTCAGAGGTTTCAATTAAATTGTCCATATTGAAGTCAATAGGAGTTCACTTATTTTGATGGGGTTCATATGCATGAAAAAGATATAAAACAGGATGGCCAAATTTGTTCTTATTAGATCCTTAGCAAAGGGATATGCTTCTCAATATTAAATGGATGTGTTCTTCTAAATTAGTTTGAATTTTATGTTTGCTAAATTGTAACTTTTTTAAAAATGAGCAAAATATTTAAATGAGGTGTGTTCAAATCTTAATTCTCCAAGTTTATCATGTAAACTGTGTTTTTCCTTCTCTTGATGATGATTCCATTTTTACCTTTTGAGTTCCCATGACTGTACACTGCATTCTTCACTTACTAAAATTTACTTAGAAGTTTGTTGCAAACAAGTTTAAAGGAGGGAGCAAATGTGCACTGAATTACCACACATCCTGTCCATTTATATATAATAATTTTTCTGAGCACATAGATGCTATGAAACTTAGGAAGATGTAGAACCAATCTTACTTAGCACAGGAGATGATAGATAGATAATTAGATAGAAATAAAATAGGGAAATAATAAAAGAAATTCTGATATCATTTTAACCCACACATTCTTCCCAGGTATATTATTTTATTAAATGAGAAATTCATATGTGTCCTCCTTGGGTGATATCTTATTCATTAATTTTAGTATAGTTTACTAACCATGTTTAGAACAATCCTGTGGAGGAAAAATCAACACTATATAGAAGAGATAGCTGAAGTGAGGAAAATTAAAGGCAGAATTTAATCCTTGTTTCTTGACTCCAGTTTCCATTTTCTTTATATCATGCCATACTTGTTCATGAATCATCTTCAAAATATTGTATATATGTAAATCCACTGATACCTTATTTGATGAGTTTATCATTCTCCATTGTATTGAACTTCAAATTATTCTGAATAGCTTAAATGACCTCATACTTCAAATCCCAATTCCCAGTTAAAATGTTGTAAAAACCTTAGTAAAGGGATGTAACTCATAAATCTACACATAATCCATAAACTTTTTATTCCAATGTTTTCTTAAGATGTGTGTAATTATGACCATATGTTTTAAATTTTATTTTAAAAAGATAAAGCAATGAGAAATGTTGTTTGACAAAATATTTTGCCTAGAGTAAGCTGCTCAAAATAGTTTGGGGATGTCCTGTCAAATAAAGACCTCCAAGTCTGTTCATATAGTTTTTTTTTTTTTTTTTTAATGTTTTTAATGTCACTTTTTTTTCTCAGCCCAAAATGGTAAAATTGGATACATGACAAATTCTGACATCCAACCCAACTGTGTTTCCAACATAATAATGACTAATTAAAGGAAACTCTATAGTCTGCAAAATAAATTTCTTTAGCAGGTTGAGAAACTCACATTACTATTTTGTAATAAAATCCACAAATAATATAATTTTAACAAATGAGTATGGCATTAAATCATTTTTAAATAAAAATGGGATGACAGCTATTCTTCCAACTCCAAATGGAATGCTTATCTATAAAAGTAGTAAATATTATTTTCAAGAGCCCTTTTTATATCATTTCTTGCTTTTTATGAGATGCCAGATGTATATATATTTCAAAATTTGATATTTTTCTTAATTAATTAAATCCCCCAAATCAATAGCATAAGAAGGAAAAAATTTTCCCTGTGGATAGTGGAAGTTTGCCCTCATTGTTCCCACTATTTAGGTCACTGTCAAGTACTGTGCCAGCACAGCTATTGATTTGGGGGATTTAATTAATTAATTAATTAATTTTTAGAGCATTGAGATCTATTGAGTTCAAGGAACTTATATAATAAAAACTCAACTTTTGACATACTTTGTCTTTTGTTAATTATACTTCCAATGGAATAGTAAGATATTAGTCAAGAAAATTCAGAGGATAATAACCTCTGTTGTTAGCACCTTTATTTAAGTATAATTGATATACAAAGAACTGTACTCATTTAATCTGTACCATTTGATGAGTTTGGATATATGCAAATACCCATAACCATTGCTAAAGTCAAGGCAATATACATATCAATACCTCCCAAAGTTTCCGTTTTTTTTTGCTTTGCTTTTGTTTTTCTGTAAGAATATTTAAGATGGGATCTACCTTCTTAATAAAGTTCAAAGTGGACAATAACCTACTGTTAACTGCAAGCTCTATATTGTACTACAGATTTCTAGAAGCTGTTCAGCATAATCAAGCATCAGAAGAGAGAATACTTTGTCAGTTCAAGTGCCTTGCCAATTATTTACTTGTCATAGCTTCAACACAGACGGAGATGAATAAAAAGTACACAAAGTCACTAAAAGACTATATGGGAAGGTGATGAGTAAACTTCTCTTAAAATCAACTACTTTCAAAATAAGTAATAGAAATAAAAGCTGTATGTTAACATAAAAAGAAATAAGACGGAGATGAATAAAAAGTACACAAAGTCACTAAAAGACTATATGGGAAGGTGATGAGTAAACTTCTCTTAAAATCAACTACTTTCAAAATAAGTAATAGAAATAAAAGCTGTATGTTAACATAAAAAGAAATAAGCCTTCTTACTTGTTCCATATGAATAGTTTGTTTCATTTTTAAGTGTGTGTGTGTGTGTGTGTGTGTGTGTGTGCATACACAGGTGCTCATAAGACCTCATTGCAGCCTTGAAGTCTTCTGACAGAATAATGAAATAGATTTAGCACAGACAAATCCATGTGTTGATGAAGGGCTTGGGGCTCCATTTGATATTGCACTCATATATCATGTGACAAAACATTATTTTGAACATTGTTTGTTCACTAGTACTACAAAGAGTTCAAATTAGATTAAAAAATTGCCAAGAAATTCAAATTTAAAGATTGGAATCTGAGAAGGTCAAGCTCAAAAAGAGCAGAAGCTTAAAATAATGTGGAAATATACAAATGCATGCATAAATATTCATAAAAATAAAATTCTTGACTATTTCAAGACCCAAGTACTAGTCTAACCAACATTACTTTGAGGTAACATTCAGCATTTATTCACATACATAAAAAACATCCGTACATAACACCCAAATACTTGGCTGTCATGCTTAGATACAAAATCTGGTCACTTGTTCATGGTTTTGACCATGTGAAATAAATTAATATTTGATTTTTTATATTAATTTTCTGATTGTGTTATTGTTCTGACTACAGGAATTTTCTACACTATTATTGTTTGTAATAACCTTTTGAGATTTCAGTTGTCAATATGTCTTAAGAAAATAATCTGGGCATATGCATCTTTAGCTTTACAAAATTTTCAATGAAGTCTGTATTTAACCATGTTTGATTTTGTCTTAAATTATTCTTTTCCTCTTTCAGTGTTTTTCCTTAAAAAAAAAAAAAGTTCTATAATCTACAGACCTCTTATAACAAATTAGAAACATGAAAGAAGATATAATAATGTTGAAGATTTTTTAACTAAAAGTCTTGTTACAAAATTAGTAACAAAAAAGCTAAGATTCACCCTTGCATAAGACAAGATATGTAAACAAAAACAATGAGAAAGTGAAACCCTATTAAATGGCAATGTTTTACTTTTATTTTTTAATGGTTTCCAATTCTGAAACAAATTGAGTACATAAAATCAAAAAAATGGAAAAAATATTAAAACTGAGTAAGAAAAATTATTTTTGCAGAGAAAGGGAAAAAAAATATATAAGCACTCATTACCATGCGATGACCTTGGACATGTATATGTATTTACATTATAAGCTAATGTTGTGTCAACATTCATTATTTTTACTCTAACAAGGATACACAGCATTATAAGACAAGTGCATAGTGGATATAATAAGTATTTTTACTATTGTTTTGGTTGTTTATATGTTTTTGGCTTCTAGTAAGATGATATGCAAATGAATTCTAATTCAAAGATCAGAATATGGCCACACTGTATGCATAATTGCAGTTTTTTTTTTTTTTTTTTTACAAAGATTAGGAAACCAGGGTAAATAAGATTTTATGAAAAATCAGTAAGAATATTGGTTCTGATATTTTAATTTGTAAAATAGCTTGGGAGGTTAAGTAAGCTCTATAGATTTTTTTTTTTTTTCATTTAAAATTTGCTTATGAAAAGTTGACATTCCAAGCTGATTACTGGAGATCTAATTTTAGAGTAATTTCTATAATGTTCTGGAATGAGATCTTTAGTAAATAACCAGTCCAATAATTAGCTATAATGGAAAAGCATTTTTGAAACTCAAATAATATTTACACTTTTATGCTGTCTTTTCATATACTTGCCAGGGTTATAGAAATCAAAGACTGTCAGCAGACACTAAAATTCTTTAGCATTTGACACTTCAAATATCTGCTGGCAACATCCCCAAGATGATGTCAGCTACTTCTATAGCACAGAACACTTAATATTCCCTCAGAGGACCTCACTTTCAGAGTTGGTGCACTTTCATATATCAAGTATACTAATGATTTTTCTCCAAATGGTGACTAAAATCTTTATGCTTCAATCTCACAATGAATGATATTATGATATGGAAAACAAAGTGAAGGAAACATGAATTAATTGTCTGAGAAAACATAAATATGAACTGATGATTTTTACAAAATTCTAAAAGTATCTGTGAAATATGTATAATTAAAACTGAATTCAATTGCAATATTTTAAAATGAAGTATTCCCTATAAATAAGATAATATTTTTAAAAGCCTTAGTAAGTTTTATTGAGATCATGACATGTGATTCTATTTCTGATTATCACATTTCAAAGAGATTTTATTGTGAATAACATAGCAGTATTGATATTTTAGTAACAGTATATAAAATAAGGTGTTTCCTATTAGCTATTTTTATATATTAACAAAATTTTAATGAACAACTTAGCTTACTTTTTATAAAATGACACATTTTTCTTTTCTATTAAAAATAGAACTCCAAATATGGCTGATTTTTTTTTTGAAACAGCAGGATATTATTATAATCATCAATTATTAAAGCTGATTGAAATACTTTTAGGAATTCTCAGTAATGTGTGGCAAACTAATTGCACTAAGAAAAATACCAAATATCATGACTTTTTATTTATATTGTTGATTGTATAATGCACATACACTCATAAATAATATTTTGTTAATTATGGAGTGAAAGAAGCAGAGAAAAAAGTAATTTATAATTCTATTACATATTATCATTGTAATTTTATTAAATGTGAAGTTTTAACTTGCCCATTCAGTATAAACGATTTCAAACAATACAATAAATTATTAGCTATAGTCACCATGTTGTACAATAGACGGCTTGAATTTATTATGCAACTGAAATTTTGTGTCATTTGACTAATATCTTCCCCACCTACACCTCCAGTATCCAGTGTCCAGTTACCCCCATTTCACTTTCTACTTGTGTGAGTTCAAAACAAGAGATATCTCCTCACACCTCTTAGAATGACTATGATCATTAAGATGAATGATAACAGTGCTGGTAAGGATGTGGAGAGAAGGCAACACTGTTGGCAGGGATGTAAATTAGCACAGGCATTGTGGAAAATAGTGTTGAGGTCCCTTAAACAATTAAAAGTACAAGTAACTTGAAATCCAGAAATCCCTGTACTGCATATTTATCCAAAGGAAATGAAATCAATATGTCAAACAGATAACTACACTACTATGTTCATTACATCATTATTTATAATATCTATGATAAAAATCATTCTAATTTTCATAAACAGAAGATGCATGGAGAAAATGTAATATCTAGAATGAATGGAATACTATTCAGCCATAAAAAGAAATAGAATTTATTATTTGCGACAAGAGGATGAACTTGAAAGACAGTATGTTAAGTGAAATAAACAGGCAAAATAGGTAAATCTCACCAGTTCTCTCAAACTTTCTCTGATGGTTGCCAGGTGGATACATAAGCTTTAGGCTTTATTATTTTACATAACTCTACACTGAGACTGATATATAAAAAATAACCAGGGTGTCAAGAGTTCTTAAGATATTTATTTTCTTTGTTCATGGATGAAATGCATTTCCTGGAGAACACCAGAAACTTCTTTGTTACTCATTGGCCAAAACTGAATCACATGACATCTCCTAATTGCAACAGAGAATGAGAGCTACAGATAAAGGATCAGAATTGGAATAGAGCAATTGTGCTTCATCCCATTGGTCTGGCCACTGACCCATGAAGAAAATGAGATTTCTAGTGCAAAAATAGAATGATGCATCACTGATAGTTGGGGAAATAAGTAAATATGAAGAAAATTTCTTAATGACAGATCAATGTATTTCCTAAAATACCTTAGTAATTAATTCATGCAATAGTAATTAATTCATGCACTAGTAATTGGCAAAATATGGTCACAGCATTTAGTATTACCATTTAAAAGCTATTGTTAACTGGACAGAAATTTTCTAATTCAAGGAGAATTAATAGTGATTCTGTAAATTTTTAATGCCTTTTTATTTTGTCTTCTAGGATTTGCTCTGTTCTAGACCTTTACAATTACTTTTTGATTACGAATGCTTCTCACAAATTGGCATATTGTTAGGATAATAATAATTACATTGTGATACTTCAGCAGAACCTTAATAATTATTTCTGCATTTCTTTTAGTCAAGATGGAATTGTGTGGATGGACTTTGCTCTAGTAATAATGTCTCACTTCATTATTATTAGTGGTTGTTAATAATTCCAATA
Source organism: Tamias sibiricus (assembly GCA_025594165.1). Taxonomy (NCBI): domain Eukaryota; kingdom Metazoa; phylum Chordata; class Mammalia; order Rodentia; family Sciuridae; genus Tamias; species Tamias sibiricus. The sequence continues at coordinate 141,316,067 of CM046661.1, forward strand.
ATGAAATGAACATAACCACTTTTTATTTTGTCTGCTAACATGTATAATTTTAAATTGCCGAACTTTGATGCTTTGCAGAGTTTTAGATTTTATTTTACTCTTGCATACTTGAAAATGTCCACTACTTTTAAAGTTTCTGGTTGGATTTTATTTATTTAAGAAAGATGCTACCTAAATGTCCTACCTTCTAGAACCAAGGGAGAAAATTATGGACAACCCATTTTTTTCAGTTCCTGGACAAGTTTAGAAAATTCAGTAATGATAACAGAAATGGGGCTACCAATGATTAGGGCATCAGACTCCATGAACATATGAATAAAATTCTCTAGTGGAATTACTATCACTCAAAAACATGTAATTCACCGAAGATGCAGAAAAGGGAGACAGTTAAGGACTATGAATTTTAATCCTTGGTTGTAACAGAACAAATTCCAGCAAGATTAGAAAAAAATTCTTCTCTTCAATCATCACAGAGCTAAGAGGATGGGTATACTCAGCTAAGCACGCTATAACATTGATGATATGGTGTGTAAAGGTATATTAAAAATGTTCAACAAAAAAATAAAAATGTGCAACAAATATTTTAGGCCTGTAGATTTTTCATAAATTGTCTGATTCTCTGATCCAGCTCACCAGAAGCTTATATTTCTGGCGGGGCCTTTGATCTAGTCTTCTCAATTCTATGGATACTCAGTGACAACCATGTCATCTGAACCATGCCCTGCCTTCATTTACTAACACCTAGTTATGTTTCTGTTTGTACTGATCTTATAAATATATTTCTTTAAGCAAAGTATCAAAATTATTTCTCAAAAAATAAAAGAACTTTTAAAAAATGCCCAATTTGCTTGTATAGTGCTTAAGTCTCGTTTCAGTTGGTAGATATAGATTAAATGATTTCATAATAAAAATAAGTATAGGCATAAAACATGGTGGATAATATTTAAAAAGACATGTAGAGATAATATTAATTAAACTCTAATTGAGTTGAAACATGATTGATATTATTAACTAACAATAGCAATGATAAGTCTCCATCAACTTATGAATGTGTAAAAAAGTGTAATATAGACACAAATGAATACTGTTCAGCCTTAAAAAGAATGAAAACCTGTCATTTGTGGCAATGTGGATGGATCTGGAGATCATTATGCTGAGATAAGCCAGGCACAAAAAGACAAGTACTTCATGATCTCATATGTAGAGTATCAAAGGGCTGATCTCATAGAAGTTGAGAGCAGAAGGGTGGTTGCCAAAGGCAGGGGAGAGTGCAGGGAGGGAAGGAAGGGAGAGCTTGATCAGTGGATTCTAAGGCAGAGTTAGAAGCAACAAGATCTGGTGTGGTACTGCACAGCAGGCTGAATATAGATAACAGTAATGTACTATTTCAGTAATCTGGGTGGAAGACCTTTGAATGCTTTCCAGACAAAGACATGGATAAATGAGGAGATTGATTAAACATACCCATGTTTAAACATTATACCATGTATACATATACCAAACATACATTTTATCCAATTAATATGTACACTTTTTATATTTTATGAATTAGCTTAAAATATAATGAATATAATTAAAAATACATAAGTATACAAAAAAGAAAAAATAAGGATATTTAAATTAAGAAGGAAACAAACAGGAGCAATGATAATGGTGATATATATTGCTGATGACCATGATAGAATTTTGTGAGTGCTTCATATAGGCTTATCTGTTTGAGAAAAAGTTTTGTACATCCTCAACTTTATTTTTATCTTCTTTTAAAATTATAAATAGTAGTGCATATTAATTGTACAAAATAATGAGCATTTCCATGGCAATTTTATGATGCATAACACATGCTTCAGTCATATTTACCTTCTGTTTCCTTTCTCTCCTCCTCTGTCCCTCTTTCCCATCTGAGAAAACTAGCCATGGGAGGTGCTAAGAACTTTGCACACCCAAAGCTGGTAAGTAAAAGGGATTATATTTAGGAACAAATCTAACTCCAAAATCTTCTGATCAAAACTTTGAATGAGTAAGAAAATACCATGAAGTCTAAAATGACCACATGAACAAACAATGGATAGAAAAGGAAAAAGATAAATTTTAAACTTTTAAAATGTCTCACTTTACTGAGAATATTTTCTTATTCTTTTTTTTTTTTTTTTTTTTTTTTTTTTTTTGTGGTACTGGGGATTGAATCTAGGGGCACTTGACCACTGGGTCACATGTCACATCCCCAGCCCTTTTTTGTATTTTATTTAGAGCCAGGATCTTACTGAGTTGCTAAGTGCCTTGCCATTGCTGAGGCTGGCTTTGAACTCACAATCCTCCTGCCTCAGCCTCCCAAAGTGCTGGGATTACAGGCGTGCGCCACCGCACCCGGCTTCTTATTCTTTAAATAAATTCAAATGCTAACTTTAAAAAAAATTTAAACTAATTTTAGAAACCATTTTCTTTATAAATATTTAACAAAATGTATGGCTAATGAACTCGCCAGTATCACTACAAGGATAAATTCTAAATGACTAATATTATATTTAAATACAACACAACAAACTGACAATGTAACTAATATTGAAGTATCTCCATGTCTTTATGTTAAATCCAAGAATAATAAAAACAGTTTCTGTGTTATTAATATAGTACATCTATGAATAACTGCATTCTCTAAGTTTCATCAGAAAGTATATATTTAAGTATGTTTACATGCAAACACACACACATACACACATATAGAGAGAAAGGGAAGGAAAGAAAAAGTAATGAGATTTTTCAAAACAAACACTTTATTTCTACCAGTACCTACCAATTATTACTGATTTTACTGTCAACATCAAATTGTGAATAATTTCATCTGCTTCAGAAATAGTGATAAGGGATCCAAATTTTATTGTTGTTGTTTCTTTGTTTTATTTACTGTGAAGCACTATAGGTAAGTCTAACAGTAGAAGCCAATATTAATGGCCTCACTTTTATACTTAATCTTAAAAAAGAGAGTTCCACTAGAAAAAATTTTGAGGAGCCTGTAAAAGAGGAAAACAAAATATGGCCTATGATATAAAATCAAACCCTGAGCTCAAACCCTCTTTATTTATCCCCCAAATTGTTTTGGAAATCAGAGAGTAATTTGCCCTCCATAAGAAATGTACATCTAGTCACTTTAAAGAAAAATGTGATATACTACTTTAATTGCTCTCATCTCATTAATATAGATATGCATAACTTAAAATAATAAATCTTGAAGGATATCCCCATTTCCAATCCGTTTTCCAGGTCTCCCTTAACTAATTGCCTACACTGACAAAATTGATTTCACATGCTGAGGAGCTGGTGATTAAATTTTTCAATTTAAGGAAGTCAAAACCATAACAGCAAATGAAATTATATCACAAATTGAATTATTAGATAGAAGAATATAATGTCATTTACAGTGGCCACTTTAGGTAGCTCTGAGAAAAGATCCAGAAAATATAATATTGACCTAAATCTCAATTCCAATTCCTTATGTTTTGAAGCATTCCCTCAATTTCTACAAATTGTTTTATATCTGCCCATGACTTACTTGTTCCATTCTCTCTTCCTTTCTGCTCTGGTTTGCATCTGCTGTCCCTTTTCTTGCTCTAGACATTTGGTAAGGTCACAAAATCTAGTTGTTTCACTGGCTTCCACATGAATACCCTCATCAAATATTTCTTGAATTTATTAACTTTACTGAAGGATTAGGACTCAGAGAGAGTCACACACAAGGCAATTGTCATCTGCTCTCTTTGATTCTACCCCTATTCTCTCTTTCTCTCCCACCCATCCTCAATATTTTGAACATGTTGTCCTACAAAGACATATTACTTAACTTTCAGACATTTAAGAATTTCATGTCTTTTAGAGGCAATTTACCAAAGAGTTCTTGAATATTGCTTATTTTGTTATGTAAATTCTGTGTAGAAACTAAGGAGGTTGTGATATTCTCCCCTGGATGGAATCCACAGCGTGCCTGGGTAGGGCTCTGCCCACCCAGAAGATGCCACTAATGGTTTTAGGCTCCATCGTTCCTCTATTAGCAGATATGTTCATTTCTTACTTGACGCTTGGGTAAAGAAATAGAAGCTGTCAGTCATTAAAATGGAAGGCATACAGCTTTGTGACTGTCTGAGGATAAAATTGGATTTCTCTGTCTGGGTTCTGCTGATTCCTTTTTATTCCACAAAGCAAATTGCTTTTCTAAGGCATTAGTATTAACGGAAAAAGCCTTTGCTGGGACAGGTAGTACTAAAGCTTATTAGGCATGATACTTTGTATTCTCTACTGAATATCCAACAATCAGAGAATAGATTTACGAAATACAAAACTCATTTTCAAAGTTTTGAACAATTCCTTGTGCTTTACTATTTTTTCCCTTTCATTCCCATTCCCCTCTCATTTTATTTGTGTCTAACACATAGCATTTTTCACATTTATTGATGGTGCAATATTTCATTTTGGAAGAAATGAACCACTTTGGCAAACGGCTACATTTGGGATGAAACAAGATAAGCTTTTATCATCAAAATGAGATAAAATTTTATAGCTTTATTGAGAAATTTGAGATGCTCTTTCAAGCATTCTAATTTTTCTGTAGCATTGTTCATGTAATTGATGTTCTTAGGTGTATTTCCTTATGCAATATGCATTTCCACTGTGACATTTATTTATTATTTATAATGCAGGATATGTGACTTAAACACATAAAGCTAAGTCCAATATTATTTGAACAAAAAGTTTGAGTACATGTTATAGAACTCAATATGCCCCAATATTCATGTCTAAAAGTATCATAGTAAGTGAAAAACTTGACATAAGTAAAGTAGTCAAGTTGAAAGTGAGATTACCTGGATTTTTTTTTCAAATATTTTAATGAATTACAACTGTTTATATAGAACTTGTAATCTGCCACAGACATGAATAGAAATCAAAGTCTTCCATGGCATTAATGAATATAAATATGGTATGTCTTCACAAGAGTAATTCATGGTTCATTTATTCCTGCTAGGAGTCTGATTAAAAACAAAAAAAAATCTAAAATGGGTAGCCACTTGAATTTTTAAGTTTTACAATCTATTAAATTGTATTTGCAATATTATTTAGAGATAAGAGATTACATGCCCTTTTTAGATGAATGGAATTTATAGTCACAATTTTTTCATTACTTAGGATAATGTTCAAAGTATTATAAAGGTTAGCATTGATTTACTAAATATTAGGAAATTTTTCTCAAATATTTCTTGGTAAAATCATTAGAAAAATTTAGCAATGTATTAAACATACAAAACGACAGTTAACTCAAACTTATGACTGATTTAACTTTTCCTGCTGACCCCAATTGGAAAAAATTAGATGAGAATGTCTTGGATATATGTCCTCACTGATTTTTCCTCTTTTAAAGATGTCTTATTGAGCCAGGCATGGTGGCGCATGCCTTTAATCCCAGCACTTGGGAGTCTGAGGCAGGAGGATCTTGAGTTCAAAGCCAGCCTTAGCAATGGTGAGACACTTAGCAACTCAGTGAGACCCTGTCTCTAAATAAAATCCAAAAAAGGGCTGGGGATGCTCAGTGGTTGAGTGCCCCTGAGTTCAATCCCTGGTACCAAAAAAAAAAAAAAAAATGTTTCTTATTTTTATCATTTGCAAAAAATAAAAGATTTGCAGCATTTTGCTTGTGTCTCTTATAAAGAGCATACAGGTAAGTATTACTTTCTCATTCAGTCTATAATCTCTATTGTTTAATTGTTCTGTTTATATTTCCATGTAATCAAATTGTTTATATGGTAAGTTATTTTAAGTCTAGTATTTTAAAAATTTATTTTCTATTTATCTTTCTTGTTTTTTTTTTTTTATCATTTCCTATATTCTTCTATTTGGTATAGATTTTTTTAATATACCCTTTGTTTTCTCTACAGGTATGATTTCATATATTTCTAGTTATTCTAAGAATCACATATGCAATCTACCATAGCCTTTCTTGAATTAATTTACATTAAACTTAATGTTTAATGTGAAAACCATAAAACAGTATGTTATTTAGCTCTACCACAATTTGTAACATTTTGTTGTATTCATCAGTTCTATGTGCTCCCAACCTTCCCCTGATAATATACAAATTTGCTTAGACAATTTCATTTTACATAAATTACAGAAAATTAAAAAATAAAGAAAATTAATTTTTTCTATTTCATTTTCCATAGATTATAAAATAATTTTAAGTAAATTACAGAATGTAAAAATTCTTTACCCACATATTAATTCTAGGGTTCTTCATGATTATAGATTCCAATTTTCATTGGAAATTTCCTTCATTCTAAAAATTTACTTTAACATATTTTGAACTTTTATTCTGTTAGCAACACTTCCTCTAAACTCTTTTACATGAAAATTTCTTTATTTCATCCTTCTTTACAAAGAATATTTTAATTAATCATTGAATAATATAAAATTCTTGTTTAATATTTAGTACCCCCCCTCAGAATACTGATCCTTCATTTTCTTGCATACACTGCCAAAGAGAAGTCTCCTAACATTCTTGTTTTTATTTAAATAATATCTTCTAGGCTGCTTGTAATTATTTATTCTTAACTTTAATTAACCAGTTAGGATGTGATTTGAATGTGGTTTAACATCATTCTTATTAAATTTTACTGTTTTTCTTTAATGTTCAGTTAATGTTTTTGTTCAAATTCATAACAAAAAATAATTATTTTGTGGTATTTTGTTTCTTTCCCATCCCATTACCCCTATTCTTCTTGACAGAAAGCCACTTGATTGATGCACATATTGATCTTTTGTTTCACATTGAAGAAATTTTGTTTGATCTCCTGTTTAGTGACCCTTTCTTCCTCAATGATCAATTTGCTATTAGTGCTATGTAAACCATTTAAAATTTCATATATTGCATTTTTAATTCTATAATTTCTAAAAAAAAAATTCATTTTTTTCCTCACAAAGCATGCTGAAAGTGACACAAATTCTACACTGTAACTTCTTACATTCCATGCAGGGAATCAGAAAATGCCTCAGAAGGTAAAAAAGTGACTAACGCAGGTGTTGTTTTAATGCATTTCCTTTTCTTAAAGCTCTTGCCTCCTCAAATTAGGTAAGTGAGCTTGGTTGCATCGCCTGTGCCTAAAAATGCTATATTTTTTGCATTTTATTCAGGTGTTTAAATATAGTTTAAATGGGATACTCAGTCTGATACCATCCACTTGATGATTTTAGAATAAGAAAGTCTTTCTTAAAAATAAATTTATATGGGGGTTGGGATTGTGGCTTAATGGTAGAGTGTGTGCCTAGCATGCATCTCTAAGGTACTGGGTTCAATCCTCAGCACCACATAAAAAGAAATAAATAAAATAAAGGTATAAAAAAATAACTCTTTAAAAAATGAATAAATTTATATGTATATGTAAGTTATATAGCATGATGTTATAAGATGCATAGACATACATACCATAATAAAGTTACTAAAATCTCACAAATTAACATATTCATCATTTTACACAGTTGCCCATTTCTCCTGCAGACAAGAATAGTTATGATCTCCTTCAGTAAAAATCCTGAATACATTACACTCTTATTTTTTTAATTAATTAATTTTTAACGTATTTTTATTCTAATTTGTTATACATGCTTGCAGAGTGCAATTCTTTTCATATTACGTATAAAGAGCACAATTTTTCAAGTCGCTGGTTTTACATAAAGTATTTTCACATCAATTGTGTCTTCATACTTATACTTAGGGTAATGATGTCAAACTCATTCTACCACTATTCCTATCCCCTTACACCCTCCTGTACCCCCCTCTTTATTCTATTTAAAGTTTTTTTCATTTCTCTCATCCTCCCTCCCTTGCCTTTGTAAGTCAGTATCTACATAACAAAGAGATCATTTGACCTTTGGTTTTTTTGGATTGGCTAACTTCACTTAGCATTATTTTCTCCAACTCCATCCATTTACCAGCAAATGCCATGATTTTATTCTCTTTTGGTGCAGTGTAGTGTTCTATTGTGTATATATACCAAAGTTTCCCTATTCATTCATCTGCTGATGGGCATCTTTATTGGTTCCAAAATCTAGCTATTGTGAATTGTGCTGCTATACACATTGATGTGGCTGTGTCCCTGTAGTAAGCTGTTTTTAAGTCTTTTGGGTATAGACCAAGGAGTGGGATAGCTGGGTCAAATGGCAATTCCATTCCAAGTTTCCCTAGGAATCTCCATACTACTTTCCATATTGGCTGACATTGATATTGTCAATGATATTTTTGATAGCTGCCATTCTGACTGGAGTAAGAGGAAATCTTTGAGTTGTTTTGATGCATATTTCTCTAAATGCTAGAGATGTTGAACATTTTTTCATATATTTGTTCATTGACTGTATATCATCTTCTGAGAAGTGTCTGTTTAATTCTTTGGCCCATTTATTGATTGGGTTATTATTTTATTTTACTTTTTTTTGGTGTTAAGGTTTTTGAGAGCTTTATATATACTTGAGGTTAGTGTTCTATCTGATGTGTTTGTGGTAAAGATTTGCTCCCATTCTGTAGGTACTCAATTCACCTCACTAATTGTTTCTTTTGCTGAGAATAAGCTTTTTAGTTTGAATCCATCCCATCTATTAATTCTTGGTTTTAATTCTTGTGCTATAGGGGTCTTATTGAGGAAATTGGGTCTTAATTCAACATGATGGAGATTTGGGCATACTTTTTCCTCTATTAGGTGCAAGGTCTCTGGTTTAATTTGTAGGTCCTTGATCCACTTTGAGTTGAGTTTTGTGCATGGTGAGAGATAGGGGCTTAATTTTATTTTGTTGCATATGGATTTCTAGTTTTCCCAACACCATTTGTTAAAGAGGCTGTCTTTTCTCCATTAAACATTTTTTCACCATTGTCTAATATGAGATAACTATTGGTGTGTGGGTTAGTCTCTGTGTCTTCTATTCTGTACCATTGGTCAACTGCTCTATTTTGGTGCCAATACCATGCTGTTTTAGTTACTATTGCTTTGTAGTACAATTTATGGTCTGGAATAGTGATGGCACCAGCTTCACTCTTCTTGCTAAGAATTGCTTTGTCTATTTTGGGTCTCTTATTTTTCCAGATGAATTTCATGCTTTCTTTTTCTATTTCTATGAGGAATGATACTGGGATTTTGATTGGGATTGCATCGAAACTGTATAGTGCTTTTGGAAGAATAGTCATTTTGACAATATTCTACCTATCCATGAACAAGGTAGATTATTCCATCTTCTAAGATCTTCTTTAATTTCTTTCTTTAGTGTGTGCAGTTTTCATTATAGAGGTCTTTCACGTCTTTTGATAAGTTTATTCCCAGGTATTTTATATTTTTTGAGGCTATAGTAAATGGGGTGGATTTCCTAGTTTCTCTTTCTGAGGATTTGTCACTGATATACAGAAATGCCTTTGATTTATGGGTGTTGATTTTATATCCAGCTACTTTGCTGAATTTATTTATTAGTTCTAGAAGATTTCTGGTGGAATTTTTTTGGATCTTCTATGTATAGAATCATATCCTCTGCAAATAGTGATAATTTGAGTTCTTCTTTTCCTATCCATATCCCTTTAATTTCTTTCATCTGTCTTATTGCTCTGGGTAGGTCTTCAAGAACTATGTTAAATAGGAGTGGTGAAAGATGGCATTCTTGTCTTGTTTCAGTTTTTAGAAGGAATGCTTTCAATTGTTCTCCATTTAGGATGATGTTGGCCTGGGGATTAGCATAGATCGTCTTTATGATGTTGAGGTATGTTCCTGTTATCCCTAGTTTTTTCTAGTGTTTTGAACATGAAGAGGTGCTGTATTTTGTCAAATGCTTTCTCTGAGTCTATTGAGATTATCATATGATTTTTTATCTTTGAATCTATTGATATATTGTTGCCGCCTGAAGCGATGGCCTCTTGGAGCAACGAAGCCGTGAAAAGAAGTTCAGAGGCAAACTGGAAACAAACAGCTTTTTATTCTGATAACTTTTCTCTCTGGCTCTAACAAGGACTAACACGCACCACACACACCACCAAAAAATGGCACAGACCCGATCAACAATCTCTGCTCAAGTCACTCGAGATCCCGGGCCAAGTCCTGTGAGACTACAAAAAGTGGCAATGCCCAAATCTCCATGGCCCATAGTCAACCACAATTTAAGCCATCTCCCCAAACAGGGCTCCTACAATATATGAATTACATTTATTGATTTCCTTATGTTGAACCAACCTTCCATCCCTGGAATGAACCTCACTTGATCTTGGTGCACTATCTTTTTGATATGTCTTTGTATTTGATTTGCCAGAATTGTATTGAGAATTTTTGCATCTATATTCATTAGAGATATTGGTCTGTAGTTTTCTGTCTTTGATGTGTCTCTGCCTGGTTTTGGAATCAGGGTGATATTGGCCTCATAGAATGAGTCTGGAAGTGTTTCCTCTTTTTCTATTTCATGAAATAGTTTGAGAAAAATTGGTGTTAGTTCTTCTTTAAAGGTCTTGTAGAACTCGGCTGTGTATCCATCCAGTCCTGGGCTTTTCTTGGTTGGTAGGTTTTTTATGGCAGCCTCTATTTCTTTGCTTGAAATTGATCTATTTAAATTGTGCATATCATCCTGATTTAGTTTGGGCACATCATATGTTTCTAGAAATTTGTCAATGCCTTCGATATTTTCTATGATATTGGAGTATAAATTTTCAAAATAATTTCTAAATATCTTCTGTATTTCTGTAGTGTCCATTGTGATATTTCCTTTTTTATTATAGATATTGGTAATTTGAGTTTTCTCTCTCCTTTTCTTCATTAACATAGCTAGTGGTTTATCAATTTTATTTAGTTTTTCAAAGAACCAGCTTTTTGTTCTGTCAAATTTTTCAATTTTTTTTCTCAATTTCATTAATTTCAGCTCTGATTTTAATTATTTCCTGTCTTCTACTTCTTTTGGGGTTGATGTTTTCCCTTTTTCTAGGGCTTTGAGATGTAATGTTAGTTTATTTATATGATGACTTTTTCTTCTTTGAAGTAATGAGCTCCATGCAATGAATTTTCCTCTTAGTACTGCCTTCATAGTGTCCCAGAGATTTCAATATGTTGTATCATTGTTCTTATTTACCTTTAAGAATTTTTAAATCTCCTTCTTGATGTCTTCTGAAACCCATTGTTCATTCAGCAGCATATTACTTAGTCTCCATGTGTTGGAGTAGCTTTTCTTTCTTTTTTTATCATTGATTTCTAATTTCATTCCATTATGATCTGATAGAATGCAGGGTAGTAGCTCTACTTTTTTATATTTGCTTAGGGTTGCTTTATGGCATAATACATGGTCTATTTTAGAGAAGGATCCATGTGCTGCTGAGAAGAAAGTGTATTGGCTCATTGATGGATGACATACTCTTTTTTTTTTTTTTTTTTTTTTTTTTTTTAATATTTATTTATTTGCTTTTTAGTTGTACACAATGCGTTTATTTGTATGTGGTGCTGAGGATCGAACCCGGGTCGCACACGTGCTAGACGAGTGCTCTACCGCTGAGCCACAATCCCAGCCCGATGGATGACATACTCTTAAGACTAAGTTATTGATTGTATTATTGAGTTCCATAATTTCTTTGTTTAACTTTTGTATGGAAGATCTATCCAGTGGTAAAAGCGGTATGTTAAAGTCACTTAGAATTATTGTGTTGTGGTCTATTTGATTCTTGAAGTTGAGAAGAGTTTGATTGATGAATGTAGATGCTCCACTGTTTGAGGTATATATATTTATAACAGTTATGTCTTGTTGATCTTAAGCAGTATGAAATGTCCTTCTTTATCTCTTTTGATTAACTTTGGCTTGAAGTTTACTTTATTTGATATGAAGAAGGAGACCCCTACTTGCTTACATAGACCTTTTGGTGACCTTTTGGTGACCTGAAAGCCTATTGGCTCCTCCCCATGGTGTGAGGACAGACTTCAAGCCTACTGACTCTTGCCCGGGGAACATGAAATATACTGCCAGGAGAACAGAGCAACCTTTTGGCCCTCTGCCTGTGGAACAGGGCAAACTTTTGGCAACCTTTAAGCCTATTGGTTCCTGCCCATCTATCAGATATACCCAACATGTATCCATATATTAGTTAGCTTCTATTTTTATATTTATACTTTTGTCACTATAAACAGAAATGATGATATCTGTTATCTTTTACCATATAGTCTCTATGTTTGCATGGTGGTTTACAGTATCTAATAGTAGAAGGGAGGACTTAGAGGTTGGCTAAGACATTTATGAAGTAAAAATGTGAGAAAATAGAGGTATTAGATTATTTGACTAGTGAGAGTGTAATTGTAAGAATTTAGCTGTTAGTAGGAGAAGCATAGGCATCTCCATGTAAGACTTGCTATTAATTCACAACAGGATAACTGGTAGCATCCCTAGTATAGCACCCTCTGGTGCAGCCTGGTCCACACGGACCTTAGTGATGTCTTACCAGGAACTTTTTGTTGTTCCTTGAGAGTAGTCTCACTATCTCAGTTTTGTGGCAGTGATAGCCTCAAGCCTATAATAATTTTGATGTTGGGTTGTGTAGCTACAGAACCCCAGTGTGATGTGTCTCTCTGGGCAGACACAGGTTGCTTCTCTGAGTTGCGGGCATGGGGCGGGACTCTCTCTCCATATCTCCTCCTGGCCATAGTGTGGTAGAGCAGGAGGTCTGGCTTTCCTCTCCTCACTCTCCTCCTCCTGGGTCTCCTCCCAGTTTAGTTGTGGCGGTGAGGATCAGGTAGGCAGGTAGCTCGGCCCTTCCTCCCACCTGTGCCTGCTGCTTCTCATGTTTGCAAAGTGGGCGGGTAGGCACGTTACACTCTTATTAACCATGTTTATTATTTCAGTGAGAGGTAATTAAAATATCTTTAGCATTTTAAATTATTTATTTATTTATTTGGTCATCCATTCATCAAATAAGCATATCCTAGGCATTGCAATAAAAATCAATAGAACTATTCAAGCTATAGCCAATATTTCACAATTTCATATTGAACACAAAATTCTGTTTATGTATTAAACACCCAAGCACTTAAACACATTATAAACACACACATGTAAAGGAACACACACATACACATGAATTTATTACTTTATGGAACACTTTCATTAATGTTTGTATCACCTTTTAAAGTACCTGAGACTTGGTATATATATATATGGATTTTGGACCATATATATATATATATATGGATTTTGGACCCACCTTCATGAAACTTCACATAGCATGGAACTTTATTAGACTTTAAGCATAATGGGTGTAGTGAAAAAAATTGGCTGATTTTCAGAGATAGTCATAATACCTGGAATAGGTATGTTGGAAATAATTGCTTAATTTCCAAAACATTAAATCTCTAGAAAAAAATTTCTCCTTACAGAAACAGAATTCAAATCTTGACATTATTTATGCAACATTCACACTAGTTAAACCATTGGCTACTTTATGCTTATCATTTTTCCTAAAGTTTCTTACCTCCCTCTCTCACTTCTACACACCATAGTAATGAAGGACACACCATAATTATTGGCACTAAATTTAAACCATATAAAAATATCCTCCAAAGCTTATGAAAAGAGTCCCTCACTTGCATTTCATTTGAATACTAGAATTCTTTTATACTAAAATTTATGACCTAAGTTACATTCATCTTTATTTGCCTTTTACTTAGACTAGAGAATTAGGTGAGCCAACAACAGATTAAAATATTAGAGACTTATTTTTAACCAAAACAAGAGTTGCTAGGCACTAAGACTATAGACATGAATAAGAATGATGCTTTGCCTGTAGTGAAGTCTAGGAAAGGAGTCCAGGTATAATTTTGGATCATATTCTGATTAATTACAGGTAAATATTTAGGTTCCATTTGGTTTCCTTAATGTGTGTGGAACTCTGACACCTATACATATCCATGGCATTGAAATTACTAAATTTCAAGTCATCAAAAATTACATAAACATATCATGCTTTATCTATTTTTACTAGATAATATAACTCATGATGTTTCACTGCTATAGCTTTCTGCTGGGAGTTTTACAATTATGTAAATTATTTGCCTCTTGAGTCTGTTAAATTACTTATCTTATTTTTATCAGAGAGGACCCTCCATTATCTAAAACCTTAGTTTTAAAAATTATGCTTCTGTAAAAAATACAATTATACTTTTGTGTTTTTATATTTTAATAAGGAGTGCATTTGGATATAAATAGCATTGATGCATTTGATTATCTTGTGAAGGAGTTGCAATAGGACCAAAGTCATCTAATGTGACACCACCTCCATCTGTTGACACAAAAATGAATTTTTGGCAGAGCCTCAGAGAGAAGTTAATAAGCCTCTAAAGAGAATTTTTTTTTTTTTTTTTTTTTTTTTGCCTTTTAGCTAATACAGAGTATGAAAGACCTGATCTGAAGATTTGCAAAGTTCATCATAACCTTCAAGGATGCATCTGCTTTATTTGGTTGTAGTAAGATTTAATAACAGTCAAAGAGCATGAGACACAGCTGGTCTCCAGCTGCTGCTTTGTGCTTTTGCATTGGAGTGGAATGTTTGTTACACCAGGCTTCATTAAAATTAAATTCTACCTTCACTCTTTTACCATGAAAATTAATGTGTGTTATAAGCCATTGATCATGCTTGAACAAGGTGCAGTGTAAGAATAAATAAAATGGAATTTGTTTGAATATCTGTAATTTCAGGGACTAAAGGAAAAGGATCTTGATGAAATTTTCAAAGAACTATTTAAAAGAACATCAACACTTATAGATTAGTAATATCCAAGTTTTGATAAAATTAATATTTTTAATGCTCAGCATTCCTTAATCATCCAATTTGGTGAAGTACTAACCTGAAGTTCTAATTAGAGAAAAAGCAACTGATGTTAATCACAATTAAAGTTTTTAAAGGCCTTAAAATCTAAATGTGAGAAAACTTATTTAATAGTAGTGAGGAATGTGTTACATGAGTAATATTAACTTAAGATGTGAGACCCAGGAAAAGAGATGGAAATGGTAAAAGAGAAAGATAATAAATATGGAGAAAAAGAATAGTTCAGAATTTGTTCCCAGCATGACTGGCTTTAGAGCAGTAGCCCTTATTATTTCAGTGTAAGTTAAACAATACCAGCGTAATAATGGCTTAATTCAGCCATGAATTGCATAAATTAAGAAGAATAATTCATAGTTCACTGACTTGGTGTCATTAAGGATGCAAATTTTTCTCCTCACCTTGCTTTGTCATCTTCAGATTTAGAGTAATAAGCCTATGATAACTGCAGAATCAATATACCAATGAAAAAGGAAATTGGGGGAAAAAAAAAGAACTTTCTTCTTCCTGTGCCCTTCTTTCCATAATGAAATACATTTTTATTCTAAAACCATGCAGCAAACAACTTATTAAGGATCAACAGTCAAAACAGAGTCCTACGTTCATCAAGAAGCAAATCAGTGGCAATGAGGACAGGATATTTGTGGTTGGGTTATACCAGTATATTTTAAAGTTTTTAACTATATTTCACTGTAAAGTCATTTTTTAAAAGAATCACTTGCACACAATTTATATTTGTAGTGAAAACAGAAATTCTATGAAACTCTATTTACCATATACTATTAAAAACTTCTTTTCATATTTTATTTTCAGCTTACATCGCTTTGATGAACCAAATTGATTTTATAACTCACTCATGGGGTTTATTCCACATCCTTGGAAAATGCTGACCTAACATATATCATAATTTATTTCCTTAGGTGGTACCTTGCCATTATAGGCCCAGAAAGTTGGAAACATAGTTAAGAGGTGTGTGTTCAATAATATTCACTACCAGAATTGCACTGTTTTACGGTGGCTTATGTTTGACTTCTCTCTGCCTTCCTTTCAGTAATTTTCTTCTACAACCTGCTTCTTTCCTGTGACTACCTTAACTATATAATTCCAAATTGATGAGCGTTCCTTTGATTGTGCTCTGCCAGGAAGTTCATGATGCCCTGAAATTACCAATATTCCTACATCCATGGCAGAGAAATCCCCGTCTGCTATCTTGGAGTAAGAAAGCATTTTTTTTTTAATTAATTTGTACAATTTGGAAGATTTTAGACCATCACAACACATCATTTTAAAAGTAAGGTAATTTCTAAACCAAGAATATATCCTTCTGGTGAGACATCAAATAGTACATTCAAACAGAGAAAACAAAAAGGAATAAGTGTTAGTGTTTTGTTTTAAGAATGTCTCCCAGTAATCAAGTGAAGTTTTTCTGGAAGGCTCAGCTTGGGCCTGCCTTCTAAACACTTCTTAAATTTCAAAGGTATAATTTTCCCTCTTTCTGGACACACTAAGGAATTTTTAAAAATGTGATTAATTAAAGTAGAAAAAAAAGGTAGTTATGGATGGAGTCAGTTATTGAAAACGAAGGATAAATACATTTTATTCCTTATTTCTACAAATGCATTTCTTAATGCTTGAAATTGTAAACTATGATTTCTTCTTTGTATATTGTCTACTCTTCAGACCTCTAGAGGCATTTTACTCTAAATGTGAAATAGAGGAAAACAGAATGGGAAATAA
Source organism: Tamias sibiricus (assembly GCA_025594165.1). Classification (NCBI taxonomy): domain Eukaryota; kingdom Metazoa; phylum Chordata; class Mammalia; order Rodentia; family Sciuridae; genus Tamias; species Tamias sibiricus. Next base: position 141,332,652 of record CM046661.1, read on the forward strand.
TTACCTTAATCTACTCATTAACTTTAAAAACAATAAAACTTCATAAAGATTGAGATTGGCACAGTATAATGCACTAACTTTCTACCATCTGGATCAAAGGATTTGCTCCAACAGAACCAACTATTGAACTTCATTTGTTTTTTTCCTGATGTGACATTTTGTAAGTGCAGATAAGTAAGTGTTGTGATCCTTGTTGGGGAGTAACAGGACAGTCAAACAAATAAAAAGTGTAACAAGCAAAGAAAGATATAAAGTTCAATCCATTCCTAATTAAAGACAGAATTACCTCTCACAGACAGCCTTTGTATTTGTACAGTTATTGAGTTCTAGATGTTCTCAGCTTTTCATATAAAGTCCTGATTTGACGTTAAAGATAATAATTATGATGACTACTGATTAAACTTACTAACAATATGCCTTTGTGTCCATCTAGAATGTTCCTCAGAAGAGAAGTTGCAAATATAATTCTATAAATATTAATCGAGTTTTATTGAAAATGCTTAAAGTTCAGATAATTCTCGTTATCTTAAGTGCTGTTTTTAAAAACATGCTCTTATACAGTATTTTGTAGATCTTTTTATTAATGCAGAGACATTCTTGTTTAAGTATTTTTTCATGTATTTTCGTCTTTTTCTAAAATTTCTAGTTTGCCTGAAAAAAAAAAATCAAGCATGACAAGTTTTACGCACAAAATACTTTTGCTTCAATTTGGTAACCAACAAAACGTGTAGTTAAATGATGCAAATTTTGATGCTAAAACAAAGAAGCATAAACCATTTTTATTAATGATTTTTTTTAAAAAGCATGGAAGATGAAATTATTTGTACTATTTAGCAAGATATTTTTCTGTAGCATAACCTAAAAGCTTATTCATGTTCTACCTAAAACAGAGAGGAAAAAACAAAAATGTTTTATCCCTTTGTTTATTTGGGTTGCAGGAATTTACCAATTCTAAAATTTGTAAGTGGATCTATGATGCTTTTAAATTGTAAAATGGACATGAAGAATGGCTAGAAGTAAAGCAATCAAATAATTTATTTTCTAAACTAGAAAATTTTTAAGAGTAAAAGGGACTTCAGTTATTAATTCTGTAATGACAAGTGTAAAGCCATACAGTTTCAAGCAGAGAGTCTTAAAGTCACTAACTATAAGAGATGTTGCAGAAATACTTCTCAGGTTCTTTGAGACAAATTTTAACTATGTATCAAGAAATAAAGTCCTTTAGCATTAGTCTAGCATTATTCTCTGCTTATTATATGCTTGTCCTTCGCTAAAAATTTTATGTGCATCACTTCAATTTTACAAACCCTATGATTTGGTATTTTATTTTCCTTGTGCAAAAATCTGAGATGAAGCTCAAACTCTTCATTACAATGCTTCCATATCTCGTATTGCTTCCAGCTATATTGTATGCTTCCTTAACTAGGCCACTAAAGCAATAGTAGAAATGAAAAGCAGCTATAAATCTTCCTTACATTGAGGCTTTATAGAGCACTTGCCTCACAACATCTGTGGGAATATGGTAGCAAACAAACTATAAACCTGTTCCAAGCAGAGATAAGGAAATGATATGCTTTAGATGATGTGGGCAAAACTCACTCATCCATATAGCAAAGAGTTTTTGAGCAACTACCAATTATAAGACACTGAAGTAAATGGGATGGAAGAAATCAAGTTCTTAGTTTCAAAGAACCAACAGTTAGCCTCAAGATGAGACACAGAAAACCAACTCCATCGTTATACCATTAAATTGGGAGCAATGTGCTTCCATGAGTGGAGAACGATGGAGAGAGCTTTCCAACTACAGAATAAAAACTGACCAAAGCAAGAAATTGTCTCTTTGTCTTCAGGATATAGCAATTTGCTTTAGTATGAAAGGAAAAACACATGTGCATACAAATAGATACATACATGAATGTGCATGTACTTACATATACATATGTATACACATAAATACACACATATGCCTTAACATCTCTAAGTCTCCATGACTTCTTTTCATTATAAAAAAAATATACAATTGTAATATGAATGTGTGTGTGTGTGAATGTATGTATACACTAGTCCTAATTCTAAACCTCATTTGGAATCTCAGGCGCAGAAATTCTTTTCCCCCCAGTGTACTTAATCATCAAATTTCCATCTTATAGAAATCATGTGTGCATGTATGTGTGTGTGTGGGGGGGGGGATTTATGTAAAAGGAAACAAAATTTTCTTGACATGTCTCTCATTTCTTAGAAAATTGTTATATTTGTCACCATATTTTCAGAATATTTTGCAAAGCATAAAAACTGTAAATTATAAGTCTCAAGCAAATATATATGTACTTTCGAAATAATAAATGTCTCATTCAGGAAGCTTCATCTACAGATAATTTTTTTCACAAAATGATATATTTTATGCCTGAAATAAAAATGTGATGGGTTGGGGAGTGTGTATGGGAGGGGGCAAGGTTAGTGAATATGTGTGTTATTCTATTCAAAATTAAATTTAGAAGCTGAGCAGAAAAGAAGAAAGAGATCTGGTGTCAGATATGCTCCTCAGTATCAGAAAATAAAACAAACAGCTTGAGTCTGTTTTGCTTTAATTTGACATTTCTCATTAGAGCTTTAAAGTTTAACCTAATGGAGTGAAAAAAACTACTTAGTCCATTATTACATGGCTATATTTATTTTTCTTAGTCTTTTATATTTTATAGACACCTTTTTGTTGTTATTGTTAATGATTTTTAATCATTAGTACAATGGAGCCATTTTCTACTTATTGAATAGCTTATGCTTATTTATCTTAAAAACTCCTAAATATAAACTTCATTGTAACACACAAAGCAAAACAAAAATAAAACCACATCCCACTGAAAATTAGATATCATGTTGTTGCTTTTCTTTTTCATTGATTTTATTGTTGTAAGCATTAAGAATTTCCTTAGCCACTTATGTTTCTGAAGTTAGAGGAGTCTATTGAGTGCATTAAGCAACATGTAGCACAAATCATGAATATTGAAGAAATTAAAATCACAATTGTGAAAAACTGGAACTCCAAAGTAAAAAAAAAAACTGATCAGCATCTTTATTTCTTCATATTGTTTCTATTTCCTGTTTTTCTATGTTGATACAATTGTTACTTTAGGCAATTAATAAGATGAAATTTTATTAAGGTACAATACCAATAACATTATCTCCTGCATTTTGCATAGACTACACTTTTGTAAAATATTTTAAAGTAATAGGGCCCAACTTGATATACTTAAAAAATTTGGTCACCATACCTAAGTACTGAATATATCTTATTTTCAAAATTATGCACTTAAGATGTCAATGATAATGTACTATAATGACAATATTATGATTAGAACAATTTTACATAAATTATTTAAAATGTTTTATCACATATGACTAGAAATGATTTGAATACAGATTAAGAAAAGCTTCAATGATCCAGTCGAAATTTTTAACTTCTATAGGTAAATTTGTAAGAGTTCTTTTTTCCCTAACAGGATGCAATGAAATGGTTAATATCCATTTTTCTATTTTTTTCTTTAATTTCCTTTTGGCAGCATTATTGGACATTTTAGACTATAACATATATTCTTAGTTTACTGCCTGGTATCATATTAAATGTAAGATTATAATTTTTCAGTCCCAAATGTAACCACTTATATTCACTAATGGGAAATACTTTATATTTATTTATATTTAAAGAAATAAAAAATACACTTTATTGGTGCTAGACAATTATTAAGGGTTTGATTTTGTAGATGGATGAAAATTCCAAAGCATGATTACATAATAAAATAGTAAATGTTAGCTAGTGAATGTGAGTAATTTACCAGGTTTATCTTTTGTATACCAAATTTTGATCTTAAGCCTACTGTAATTATTTTTTTTAATATGTGCAGTTAATTTCTAAGCCACATAACCTAATGCCACTTTATATTTTTTAACCCTTAGGGCTTAAAGTATTGATTGGTTTCAAATTATTTATACTGACTTTTGAAAAACAACAGTCTTTTCACTGCTTACTTGTAAGTCAATCTATAAAAACTCACCTTAGAATGAACTAATGTTTTATATTTTTAATATTATTCCACCCCCCAGTTCCGATCCAAACAAACCCTTCTTTTACTTTCTTTTAAATTTTTATTTTAATGTAATTTCAAATATGTAGAACAATTATGCAAATAGAACCAAAAACTCTTTACACTGTTTAATGCAAATTTGTTGTTTTGCCTTATTTACCATTCCTTCCCTATATTTTTCCTTTGCATATACATATTTAATGTGTGCACATGTGAATATATACATATAGGTATAAATTCATATGTATTTATTTGTGTATCTACATGTGTTTTTTTCTGAACCATTTGAGAATGAATTGCAAATGTGCGTGGCATATTATTCCTAAATATCCAGAACAAGAACATTTTTCACTCATAATACATGATGGTTAATTTTATGTCACTTGAATGAACCATGAGTTGACTACATATTGGGCCAGGCATTATTCTAGGTGTGTCTGTGAATATGCATCTAGATGAGATTAACTTTTGAACTGGTCAACTGAGTAAATCATATTCTCCTCTCTAATATTACCCAAATCCAATCAGTTGAAGACCTGAATACAACAGAAAGACTAAGTAAGAGAGACCTTCTCTTAACTGATTGCTTGAGTTAAGACATAAGTCATTTCAATTCTTCTGTGTTGGATAGAAATTTTGACTCATTTTGGATCTCTACCCTGACAGTTTTCAGACTAGAACTACATATTTGCTGTTCTGGTCTCTAGCTTACCAAATGCGGATGTTGGGCTTCTCAGCATTCATAATCATGTAAAATAATTCCTAATAAAAATTTGAATACATTCCCATGTGTATACATCCTATCTGTCCTATTCCTTGGAAGACATTGACAAGTACGTATTCTAATACAATTATAAATATCAGAAAAATTAACATTAATATAATGCAATTATTTGATTCATTATATGTAATTTGTCAATTTTCTTAGCAATATCTTTTACATATAAGATAATTTTCTGTCCTGAACCATGGTCTAATCAGGATCACACACTGCGTTTAGTTTTTGTGTCTCTGTAGCCTCTTTTCGTCAGGAACAGTTCCTCAGTCATTGTGTCTCATGACTGGCAGTTTAAGGAGATGAAGGCCACATATCCTGTCAAATGTTTCACATTTTGACTTTATGTGATATTTCCTTATCATTAGTGATACCACAGGAATGATGATTAGTCCTTCTCAGGGCATCATATCAGGAGGTACATTATATTGGCCAATTTGTTGTGATGTTATCTTGGGTTCATTTGTTGTCCAAAAAAAAGAAAAGAAAAGAAAAGAAAAGTGAGAAGACAGTGGATCAAGACCTTTAAAGTATTAAAACATACATTAATAGGCAATCTATGATTTTATACCTAGGAAAAAATCTTCAAAGAAAGGCAAAGTTAACTTTTTTAAAAAATAGATGAAAGCTGACAAAATTGATTGGAAGCAGAGTCATATCACAAGAAATTTTAAACTGTGCACGGTGGCACATGCCTGTAATCCCAGCACTTGGGAGGCTGAGACAGAAGGATTGTGAATTCAAAGCCAGCCTCAGGAATGGCGAGGCGAGGCACTTAGCAACTCAGTGAGACCCTGTCTCTAATAAAATACAAAAAAGATCTGGGGATGTGGCTCAGTGGTCAAGTGGCCCTGAGTTCAATCCCTGGCACCAAAAAAAGAAAAAAAAAAAAAAAAAGAAAGAAAGAAAAAGAAAAAAAGAAATTTTAATGCATGTACTTCAGACAGATTGAACCTGATGTTAGATTTTTAGACAAAGAAATGAGGATCAGTATAAATAATAATCATACTTTACTTAAAGTCCTTAGGTACACACAATGTAGGCCCAAAACACTGCATTAGTCAGGGCTCTCCAGGGGAGCAGAAGCAATAGAACATATATGAGGGGATTTATTGATCATTTGTATAATCAGAGAATGAAAAGTCCCACAATGGGACCATTTATGCAGCCCCAGTCTAAGACTGAAGGCCTGGAAGACCCCTGGAGAGTTGCTGGTACAAGTCCATATTCAAAGCCTCAATAATCTGAAATGTAATGTCTACTAGTGATGGCAACAGCAAACATCTGCAAGCTTCTCCCTTGTTCCACTTTTGAATCCATCCAGACCCCCAACATATTGGATGAGACTGCCTCCATTCAGGACTGACTTCCCCCTCAAATTTTCTGACCCACATGACACCTCACAAACACATCCAGAATGTGCTTTTACCAATTTTCCAGATAGCTTTAAATCCATTCAAGATTATTTTGATGGTTAATACAAAGATTGACCATCACAATACCATAACAGCTAGGAAAAAATAAGTATTTTATTATTAGGTTCATATACTATATTGGAATTTGTATAATATTAATTAAAGTCACACTTTAGTAAGCAATATATGCTATAAATCTAAAGCAACTAGTAGACAAAAATGGTATTTATATCAATGGATACACAGATGATAGATACTAAAAAAGGAACAGATAAAATTATTTTTTAACTCAATAAAAAAATTGAAAATGTGAAAAAATGTTTAAAAATGTAACATATGGAAAGCAAATAAAGGATGACAAAATTAACCCTATATAAATAATCTCAATTTATGAATATTTTTTATAGATTCATGATGGAACTGGGCTGCTAGGATAGCTATTCCAGAACCACAACATCACCACGACCTTCAGCTGTTACTGCACAATTACAAATATCTGAAAGCCAATGTCTGAAAGCTATTTCCACTGCTGCTTATCCCTATCTAATGCCATATCCTTTGTGGTCATTTATGAGTTACTATTGCCCTGAGCCTTTTTCCTCACTCACCACTAATGAAATAACCTCTTGGCTCTTGAAGTCTCAGAAAAACAGAAACCAAAAATAAATAAATAACCCACAGTAGTGATTCTGGGATCAATAGCAAAACATCAGAGGAAGTTCAATTTCTATCCCCCCTCCACTTTAACAAATCTATATTACCTATCAAATTCTGCTGAAATGGGCTCTAAGGAATTTAGATTTTTTTATGCTTTATATAATCTACTGCACAAGCCACTATCTCAACATAATCTATTCTTTCAGTATTTCAGTTTCAAAACAATGAAAGCAGTAATAGAAACATGCTCCCATATGACATAAAGAAACATAAATTACAAAATATTGTTTGACGAACTAGATATATGGTAGAATAAAAAGTATGAGACCAGTGGCTCTCATGAGAAATAATAAATAAATATTTTCTCTAAAAAGTTAATTATATATCAATATTTTTGTGAAGCATGCTATAATCAGAAGAAGATATTTGGTATGACAAGTAAGAAAAAAGTTCTATTTTAAAAATAAGTCTTTATTCAAGTGTATTAGTTCCCTATAGATTCTATAACAAATATTTATAACTCTCTGACTCCCCTGACTTGTGCTTCATTCCCTTCCTTCCCCTTCCCTCCCCTCCCCTCCCTTTCTTTCCCTGCACTCCCTTTCCCTTCCTTCTCTCTTTCTCTGGTTTTCACAGCCTGGGAAGCAGAAATTTGAATCAGTGTCACTGAAAGAAATCCCAGTGACAGCATTGCTGTACTCCCCTTGTAGGTTCTAGATAAGAAAAGATTTCTTGTTCCTCCCAGTTTCTGGTGACTTCTGACATTCTTTAGTTTTTATTACATCATTCATATCTTCAAGGCCAGCATGTTTAAATCTTTCTGCTCCATCTTTATATTGACTTCTTCTCTATGTGTGTGAAATATCCCTCTGTTTCTCTCCCATACTGATATAAGTCCTTATGTTTAAGGCCCACATGTATTATCTACCATAATCTCCTCACCTAAAAGTTTTTAAATTAATCTCAGCTATAAAATTCTTTTTAATTTTTGCTATATAATATAGGATTCTCAGATTGCCAGAATTACAACATGGATATGTTTTGAAGATGCATCATCAGGCTATCACATCTGTGGATTTTATGCCCCAGGATCAAATTGAGTTTAGCCTGTTAACCAACTGAGTAGCAAACCACCCTAGAGCAAAATACTTATAGTTAAGCATGAGTCTTTACTGCCAGTAGATATAGCTCTTGTCAACCTTTTTGAGAACTGGGAGATTTTTTATCTCTGCCTGTATGACCATATGGCTCTTAAAAACTTCAGCAAGTACTAGAAGAACTTACAAAAGTTTTTAGCTCAACTCTATAAATCACATCCTCTTGTTCTCCAGATTATTAAAAAGTACTACTCCTTTGGGTGTCCTCCGATTAACATCCAGATAGAACTTAGACATTTTCACACCATGAAAGCATTATATAGGACCCAGCCTCTCATATTTTCTCAAAACCACTGGTCACCATTTCTGTAATCTTGTTCATCTAAATTCCTGACACAATAAATGACAGCCACTCCTTATGAATCAGTGCAGATTCCTAACTCTGAGTATCTCGTCTCCCACGCAAAATGGATATTCATATATAACACCTGAATCTCTTCCCATTGAGGAAATTTTCCTTATCCATTATAATTTTGGGCCAGTAGATAATAGAGTCAAATCTTATAGCAGTTCTGTTCAGATTAGTAATGATTTACAGGAAAACTCTTAGAAATTAGGATCTAATTATTTACTTAACTATGTTTTCATTAAGATAAATGTTTAAGGAGAGGAAAATGTTAATTACCCTGATTTGATCATCACACATGGTAGACATGTATCAAATTTTTACACTGTGCTGCATAATTTGTGCAATTATTATGTGTAGGTGAAAGAAAGATATGAGAAAGAAAGAAAGAAATTCTTTCTTTCCCATGAAATTATAGTTTTAGATTGAAAGAATGCTATTGACACAGGTTCCCTATGAATATGAACCTTCTGCTCATGAAACTTATGTTGGTCTTCTTTCATTTGATTATGCAGTGCTACTAGGTAGGCCCTAATATGTTGATTAGTAGATTAAACAATATTCAGTGCATAATAAGCGACTCACTTTGCATGTTGGATATTTATCTGATGTGCGATGGTCAGTAGTTTCATATATATTGGAGCAGGTTAGAGAAGTAAGGTAGTAAATAATTTGGATTTTAGGAAAATGTTGTGGATACAGGAAACAATTGATAGGAAGGCCCAATAATAAAGGCGTGTGCCTGTTGTTAAAGTGTAAAAAAAAAAGCCAGTAGGGAAAAATTGGAGTGAATAAAGAAAGAGAAGAAAAATGAACAGGATTATAAAGTGAAGCCTTATAGACACTTGCTGCTATAATCTGATTTAATTGTGAACAGAATAGGTACCATTAGACAATTTTGAGCAGATGCATGACATAATTTGACCTAAATTTTAATGGGATCACTATGGTTATTGTAATCTGAACACACTTTAGATTGTCAAGGATAGAAAAGAAGAAATCACTTGAAGACTATTATAGCAGAGCAAGCTAATGACCATTGTTATAGGTAGAATATTGGTAGAATTGGTAAGAAGTACAGCTAGATAGAAGACAGAGGAAGGCTTTTTTGAGTTGAATGTAGAGTAGTAAAGGAAGAGTAACATGAATAGCAAACTTAAGGTTTTGCCCATAACATGAGAGGGAGAAAATTGGGGTGGAATAAAATATAGGAAGAATTGTAGCTTTGAATTAATATATCTAATCCTAAAAATATTGAATGGATACTACCATTATTCAATTCTTAGATAAGAAAATCTGAATTTTAAAATAATAACTAACTTTAAGATTATAAGCTAATAAAAGAATAATCCAAGTTTGAAATAAGAAAATCAATTCAGAATCAATACTCCTTTTTTAGAGGTTTATATTTATTCATAATATTTGTGTTCATCTCAGTTTATGATGCCCTAATTTTTCCTCCTAGTCTTCCTTCTAGCCCTCTCTGCCCTCCCCCTGTTTTCCTTCCTCTTTTGTACTAGATTCCCATTCACTTGTCTATTTATTTATATTTGGGTATTTTTTCATTTTACTCATGCATAAAGGTAAAATTTCTGGTAGCATATTTGTATATGCACACAACATGCTAACTTTTAGTAACTATGCCTAATAATTCTAGGTGTCCCTCAAAACAATAATACATATTTACCAAAGAGAACATTCCTTACTTTGTTCCAAAATGCTAAGGCACTTTGCAAATGATTCTTTTATCAGGACCATAGGCTCAGGTGTCACAGCAATATTGGATCTGGAATTATTAGGACCAAGTTGCTGAACAGCTTCACTGTAGATTAAGGCAAGAGGATACACTCTTTCGTTCTAGAGCACAAAGAGAATGGCACTATTTCTAGATTACCTATCTGTTATGGTTTGGATCTAGAAATGTCACCCACAAAAGCATATGTTTTGGAAGCATGGTTCAAAATACAACAACGTTCAGAGGTGGGGCTTTTAGGCACTGATGAGAGTTGTAACATCATCAATGAATTAATCCATTTGGTGGGTTAAATTTTTGAATTGACTACTGGGTAGTAACTGTAGACAGGTGGGGTTTGACTGAGGAAGTAGGTCTCTGGGGCATGTCCTTTTATCTTATCACTAATTCTTTACTTTACTTTTTCTGCTTCTTGTAAAAATAGACATCTATATAGAACACCTGAAGCTTCTGCCACTGAAGAAGTTTTCCAATGCCACACCCCTCCCCCATAATATTCTACCTTACTTCACATAAGGAGGAAAGAAAAGTGGAGTCAGCCAACCATGGACTGCATCTCTGAAACTGTGAGCCCAAAATAAACTTTTCCTTATCTGAAGTTGTTTTTATAAGATATTTTGGTTACAGTGATAAAAAGCTGACTAACATACTACCTTACTTAGGGTGTGGCTTCCTTGAGCCCATATTCCAGTCAACCAACTGAGAAAAACTTAAGACTATTTTCAGCTTCTCAAACTGAAATATCAAGATAAAAAATCTCAACCAGGCCCAGTGGCACACTCCTGTAATCCTAGCACTTGGGAGGCTGAGGCAGGAGGATCGAGAGTTCAAAGCCAGCCTCAGCAATGGTGAGGCACTTAGCAACTCAGTGAGACTCTGTCTCTAATAAAATATAAAACAAAACAAAAACAAACAAACAAAAACTCTACTAATACTAAAGTCACACATATCAATAACTTCATTTGATCTAATATTGAATTTCACAAAATTCTACTTCCATATGAGAACAATTTCCCACACAAATTTTTGCAGATTTGTACGATGCTAAAGATTTCAATTCCTTGATGCCTTATCCTCACCTCACGGGTTACATGGCCTGTGTGCCCATCTGGTCCAGGTGTGTTGTGATTCCATTCTTGCCTCAGGCAATGAGAAATAGTGCAAATGCAGAATAAAGATGATGGCAATCTTCATAAGATATATGGTTATTATATATTTCCTAACAAGGTAGGATTAATTGTGAAACTGACAGATGGTAGGGATTACTACTTCTGTTCTGGAAGGTTCAGGGATAATTTGGAGTTCAAGTAATGAAGAATTATCTAAACATATCCTAATCCCACCATTTAAAATCTCCTTTTCTCACACAAAGCCCTAATTTCTCAAATAAAAATAAATAAATAAGGCAAATTTAAGTTATTCTGACCATGCACATGAGGTGCAGAGGTAATAATTTGGGCAGTCAAAGGAGCTTCCCCAAGCCTTGGACTTGTTCTTCTGACAGTCCTAGACTTGACTATGCCCTGAAATTTTTCATTTTATGTTTAACTTCTTCAGTATATGTATTATTTTATGGGCATAACTTTATATTTATTACTTTTACCGTGGTACTTTATTATAGCAAAATCTTGTCTTCAGTAGGCGTGTTACTCAGTTCTCCATTATTGTAACAAGATACCTGAAAACAACTTAAGAGAAGGATTTATTTTGGTTCATGATTTCAGAAGTTCCCCATCATGGTCAACTGATTTCATTGCTTTTAGGCACATGGCAAAACAGAAACATAACTGTGGAAGAATATGATGGAGTAAAAGTTGCTCACCTCAAGTCGGCCAGAAAGCAAGGGTACAGAGGAAACAAAAAAGATATACGAGTTTATCTAATAGAGGGATATTGGCATTTACATAGCTTTAATCAGATATTACAATCTCAGAAAGCTATCACATTCTGGAAGCAGTTCAGGTTCCAGAAAATAGTAAGTGGATGCCCAATTCCTTTCCCCTCCAGAGGAAAGAAGTTAGTGACTGATATTTTACAAATTTAGCCAAAAATAGCAATGACTTCTACAATTGTACATAAAAATATAAATCAAAGAGCCTTCAGAAGATTGAACTACACCCTATACTAACCCCATAGTCAGTCCTATACAAATATATGTGGTGGGGTAAATGAGTTGCAAGGGTATAAGGAAAATGTAAATTGTAGCTTTTAATCCTCTGCAGTACAAAAAGACATACTACAAAGAGGATGGAATGAACAGCCACCATTTCCACTGTAGGAGTTGTTGCAAGATCTTCAGAGGGTGACCTCTTGATGTCTTCCAATCTGGTTTGCTTTATGCAGACTGTGGGATTTGCATCTTCCTGCCAGTTACCTTTTGTGTCCTCTCTAGTGCTCTTACTTCTGCTGGATCAGTCTTTTCTGAATTCACAAAGTCTCTTCTTTGGGGAAGCTTTTGGTTTGTGTAATTTACTAAATGGATGCTTCTAAATAACTCTCTTCTCTGGAGCTGTATATGAAACAGGCTCATGTTCCATTTTAGGAAGAAATACAGTCAACTTTATAGTTTAGATATGAAGTATCCCCCAAAAGCTCATGTGTTAGACAATGCAAGAATTTTCAGAGGAAAAATAATTGGGTTATGAGAGCCTTAACTTAATCAGTGAATTAATTAACTGATATGGATTAACTGGGTGTTATCTGTAGGTAGGTATGGTGTGGCTGGAGGAGGATAGGTCACCAGGAATGTGACTTTTGATTTTATATTTTGTCCTTGATGAGCAGAGCTCCCCTTTGATTCTTGATCATCCTGTTCTGATTGCTGTGGTCCTCCTCAATAACCTTCATCTATGATTCTGCCTCACCTCAGGCCCAGAGCAATGGAGTCAGCCAGCCCCATATGGAATGAGACCTCTGAAATTTTATATGTGTTTTAGCATAACTATAAATAAATTCAACTTTGTTTGAAAGAAAGATATTTGGGGATTCCTATCTACAGTCTGATTGGAGATAAGCATTAAAATACTTATTTCTCTCTCTTGTTATTCTCAACTAGATAGGCATCTAAGCATTGCTAACAGATTTGCCAATATTTTACAGAACTCTCAGTAAGAAATGGAATTTTTTACTTTTCACTCAAGACCTTTTTGTCTATAGGAACTAAAGATTATTCTATCAAACAGTGGTCTCAAATTTAGCTTGAATGAGCATAGGCAGAAAGTTTTAAAAAATAAGGTTCTATTTCAGAATATCTCATTAGAACAGAGCCTAGAAGTACAAGCTTCTGTAATAATCTTCTAGTAACCATGGCATTTCATTATCTGTTTTATAAAAGATGAAGGCTGAAGATAGGTTTATTTTCAAGAAAAATTTAACATTGTTTTATGTTCCCACTGGCCCAGGCATTATTAACAGACCAAATATACATGTCTTTCTTTTCCAACAGCATGATATTTAGTTATGAAGATTTTTATGCTGGGGCTGGAGTCGTGACTAAGTGTTGGAGCACTTGCCTAGCACATGTGAGGCACTGGGTTCGATCCTCAACACCACATAAAACTAAATAAATAAATAAAGGTATTGTGTCTATCTACTACTAAAAAAATATTAGTTCAAAAAGATCCTTATGTCACTACCCTTCTGGTGGACCCTGCCCACTTGCTTCAGACAAAGCATCCCTAATATATTCATAAGTCTAACTCAAGATGTGGTTCTCAAATAATGCATTATGTTTATTTCATATAATATTAAGAATACTTCATTGTAGATATTTTCCTTATTTACAATAAAGGAGAAATTAAATGATCAAGATAATAAGCAACATAGATCAGAGAGCTGCCTAGTTCCATATTTTGAATTGTTTTATTATACTCCATAATCTGCAGGGAATTTAAAGACTAAAGCTTCAGAAAATGTTCAATATCCTGTTATTAATGCATAGCATGGGCTATTTATCATCATGATTTTTATATTTTTGTTGAATATCTTTCATTTTTCTCTGATTCAAAATCCTAAATAGACACTAGCATCATTTTCTTTTCAGGGTGTGTGAATTTTCTCAAATGTGTATAATCTAAATATTGTTTAGCTAAAAATGTTTAGCATATTTTAGGCAACCTAAATGGGGTAAAATACTGTTGTTAGTGCTTTGAAAAATGCAAAAGTAAAAACAAAAAATGTAAGGGCCTCAGTTTGGGCCTACAGAGTATAACAATGGAGTCGTGACTCCATTTTGTTTCATCAGTTCTTATAACTCTCACTCAGGGTAAGGCAGAGTTCCTAGTAGGCACTTGTACCTGGTAGGAATGTTGCCAGAGACAGAAAGCATAGCAGATTGTGTTAAAACTAAAGAACCCATTGAGAATGTCAAACAGAGCTAAAGTAGTAATGGATTCATAACCCATGTCAGGGTAGTTTCATTGTCACCTGGAAACCACTGTGAGAAACTGCTTTGTCTTTTATTTCATGTAGGTAACTTCATAATGAGCATCTTTCATAAACTTACTTTGATTGACCTATGACTGTAATCTTTGGTTCAACCAGCAGACATCCTTGAGGTAACTATGTGGATTGTTACAATGTCATTATTAAAACTCCATCTAAAGTGTCTGATGCATGATAAAAACCTAAAAGGTTATATTTTTCCTACAATTTTATACCTATTGTTTAGTTATATCATTGTTTAGGGGCCACCTTTCCATTTATGATTATTTTTCTTATATTCATCATAAAAGCCCTGAGTGTCACAAATAGCTACAGGGATTTTACAGATAGGGAAATTAAACACAATATGAAAATGATTATTAGCCTATTATTGAATGAATATTTTTAGGCCAAAACTCACCCAAAGTGTACTTCAATTTTTGAATACATTTCTATATTTAGGAAAGCATGTAAGTACAAAAAGAAGACATTTATTCTTTATACTTAAGGAAGCAGTACATAGTGAAGAAAACCTGAAACAAACGGAAATTCTCCATGCTGATGGGTAGAGTTAAAGATACAATTTAGATGTGTGTATAGAGGAATCCTATATTGTTGACATAGATTATAAGTGATGATAAAGCAAAAAAGTTAGAGTTTAGCTATTTTATTTAAATAAAATAGGAAAAAATGTGAAGGGGGTAGAGAAAATGATGAGAAACTCTATATAATGTAGGAGGAATTTGATAAAAGATATGAAATCTATTCTTTTCTGTGGAACAAAATGGAAGAGTACACTGGATTTGGAATCTAAATCACTTTGGTTCAAGATATAAGACTCTTTCTACTGTCATGTATAACTAATTAAAACAAATAAAAAAATTAAAAAAATGCATCCAGAGTGTTTGCATGTAAAAATGTGTAAGTGTTTGCATGATTTATTATAGTACCTCTTAACAAAATAGCTGATTTGACAGGAGTTCAAAGGCTATTCAAAGGAGAAAGGATCTTATCAAACATAGTATAATTGTATATCAATATTCCAAATAATGAATGAAGACACAGATTTTATAAAATTTAACTCAAAATGGACCATAAACTAAAAGTAAAACATAATACAAAACTTTAAAAGAAAATATGTGAAAGTCTAGGAGACCTTGGGTTTGGTGATGAGTTCTTACCTACAAAGCATAATCTATGAAGAGAAAATTTGTAATCTGATAAATTAAAACTTCTATTTTGTAGAATACATTCTGAAGAGAATCAAAAGACAACGTATGCCCACTATCTAGAAGAATTTGTTCAACTAAGTATCCTCTTTAACCCTCTTGCCTATGCTCCAGCATCCATCTTGTTCTTCAGGGTTAATCAGAAGTCCTACATTACTAACAGATTTGCCAATATTCTAGCCCTTGGGCTTCTCAAGCCCTGGACTCAGCTGTGGCCTGAGCTCCTTGCAGCCCAGCTTCACCTATGACAGAGGCTCCAGCTCCTTCACTACCAAGGCCATGATTGTGAGGAAGATTGAGACCCACAATAGAAAGCTGGTGTCAAGGCCTCGATGACCTGACCAAATGAAGAGCCACTGTATCTCCTCCCAGAGTCCTGCCTCCTGCAACTACCCGGGAGCCTGTGAGGAAGACAGCCGCAAAGGAAAGTTTAGGGACTCACCTGAGGCTCAGTCTCAGTCCACAGACCACCCCTAAGGTTCCCTTCTATGCCTGGGAAACTGGTCTATTGCCCATGCCCTCAACCCAAAACCAATTCATTTTGCCCCCAAATAAAACCTCATCTGACCCTGCCAAAGCAAAACAAAACAAAACAAAAAACAATCCACAAAGATAAAACATTTGCAAAACAAATATATTGCAAATAACTTGTATTCAGAATATACAAAGAACTCTTAAAAATTAATAATAAATAAACCACCTAGACTTTTTTCTAAATAGGGAAAAATATCTGAGGAGATTTTCACCAGAAAAGATAAACAGGTAACAAATAAGCATATGAAAATGTTCAATATTATTTGTTCTCAGAGAATTACAATTCAAAACAAGATAAAAATTTTGTTTCTGCATTCTTAGTAGAATGACTGTAATCCAAAAAATAAATGGAAAATACTAACTGCTGCCTAGGATGCAGAACAACAGAAACTCTTATTAGCTACATTGGACAAATGCAAAATAATACAGCACCTTCTCAAAGACAGTTTGGCAAATATGGCAATCATGTTTCTATTTGTTTTCCAGACTGACTTGAAAATGTTATGTACACACACACACACACACACACACACACACATACACGCACACCCAACATGCTCACAAATATCTATAGTGCTAAACCCCAGGAACTGTGGATAAGATGTTAAGGGGTATAGCTGTCTCTTTGTATTGTTCATTTTAGACAGAGGAATGAGGAAATACTAAGACTAGAGTACCTTATTTATATGTTCATTCTCCATTTTTAAGACTGAAGAGAGGAAAAACATAAAATATTACATATTGCTTATAGTTGGTATATTTTTATTTAATTCAACTAGTTTTAAACTAATGACATGTTTTTCTGTAATTAATTTTAGTTTGTCTTTATATTTTCCTTGATACCACTTCGATCTTTTTCTTCTGATTGATGTTGCAATAATCACTGTTCAAATGTGCTATGAATTTTAAAGGAGGAAAAAGCCTTATATCTCTTTCCCTTCCTTTTGTTTTAGAAGCAGAGGGATTAAGACAATTTAAGAAACATTTTTTCCTCTCTTATTTTATGCTTTTTAGATATTCAGGACAGTAGAGTGTATTTTGATACATTATACATACATGGACTATAACTTATTCTAATTAGGATCCCATCCTGTGTTTGAACATTATGTGGAGTTACACTGGTCATGTATTCATATATGAACATAAGAAATTTGTCTGATTCATTCACCAGTCTTTCCTATTCCCATCCTTCTTCCCTTCCCTTTATTTCCCTTTGTCTAATCCAATGTACTACTATTCTCCCCTCCCCCTCTTTTTTTGTGTTAGCATTCGCATATGAGAAAGAACATTCAGCTTTTGGATTTGGGGGATTGGTTTATTGCACTTAGGATGATAGTCTCTAGTTTCATTCATTTACTGGCAAGGGCCATACTTTCATTTTTCTTTATGGCTGAATAATATTACATTATGCATGTATACCACATTTTCTTTATCCATTCGTCTGTTGAAGGGCAACTGGATTAGTTCCATAGCGTCCCTATTGTAAATTGATCTGCTATAAACATTGATGTGGATGATTCACTATGGCATGCTGATTTTAAATCCTTTAGGTATATACCCAAGAGTGGGATAACTGGGTCAAATGGTGGCTCCACTCCTACTTTTCTGAGGAATCTCCATACTGCTTTCCATAATGGTAGCACCAATTTGCAGTTCCACCAGCAATGTATGATTGTACCTTTTCCCCTACATCCTCAGAAATATTTGTTGTTACTTGCGTTTTTGATAATTGCCATTCTGACTGGAGTAAGATGGAATCTCAGTGTAGTTTCGATTTGCGCTTCTCTAATTGCTAAAGATGTTGAACATTTTTTCATATATTTGTTCACCATTCATACTTCTCTATGAAGTGTGTGTTCAGTTTCTTTGACCATTTATTAATTGTTTTATTTATTATTATTATTATTTGTGTTAACTGTCTTATGTTCTTTATATTTCTTGGAGATTAATGCTATATCTGAGGCATAGGTGGAAAAGATTTTCTCCCATTCTGTACACTCTTTGTTCACGTTCTTGTTTCCTTTGCTGTGAAGAAGCTTTTTTGTTTGATACCATGCCATTAATTAATTTTTTATTTTACTTCTTGTGCTTTAGGAGTACTATTGAGTAAGTCAGTTCCTAAGACAACATGATGAAGAGTTGGACCTACATTTTCTTCTAATAGGCACAGGGTCTCTAGTATAATGCCTCGGTTCTCTATCCTCTTTATGTTGACTTTTGTGCAGGGTGAGAAATAAGGGTTCAATTTCATTCTGCCACATAGGGATTTCCAGTTTTCCCAAAACCATTTGAAGAGGCTATTTTTTTCTTCAATGCATGTTTTAGGTGTCTTTGTATAGTATGAGATAACTGTATTTATGTGGGTTTGTCTCTGTGTCTTCTATTCTGTACTATTGGTCTATGTGTCTGTTTTGGTGCAAACACCATGCCATTTTTGTTACTATGGCTCTGTAGTATAGTTTAAAGTTTGGTATTGTGATGCCTCCTACTTCACTTTTCTTCCTAAGGATTGCTTTGATTTTTCTGGATTTCTTATTTTCCCAAATGAATTTGATGATGCTTTTTCTATTTCTATGAAGAACATCATTGGTATTTTAACAGGAATTGCACTAAATCTGTATAACACTTTTGGTAGTATGGCCATTATTAATATTAATTCTGCCTCTCCAAGAGTGTGGAAGATTCTCACCTGCGTCCCGCATGGGCAAGGGAAAGTGTTCCCTTCCAGTGGGATGGGCTGGCTGAAAAATAAAAGCTAAGTAAAGTAGTGCTGTGAAATAACCACAGGACACAGAAATAAGGTTTCAGAAGGGGTGCAGTGACAAGCCAATCTGACCAGACTAGTACAGAGTCTAACAAACTACAGACTTCATTTCTGGTTTATTTATATCAAAACAGATCAAAGAAATTTGATAGAAAGTTCTTCATGAAACAGTATAGAAGTGAGGGCAGGTAGGCTGCTCAGTTCCTAATGGGTCACGCCCATCTCCTGTGCTGCTTGGGACCCTAGGAAGAGCTGAGAGGGAGTTCACATGTAATGGGCAGTCTTAGCAGTGGGATTGCCACTTTAAATTCCCAAATACCAGATCTACCGGCCTCATTGACTTCAATGCTGAAAAGGTCCTCAAGCATTTCACGCATGGCTTCCCACTGGAGATCTTTTCATTTTCTAAGGTCTTCATCAATTTCTTCTTTTAGTATTTTATGGTTTTCATTGTAGAGGTCCTTCACCTCTTTTGTTAGATTGATCCTCAATATTTTATTTTATTTTATTTTTGGAGGCTATTGTGAATGGAATAGTTTTCCTAATTTCTCTTTCAGTGATTCATCCTTGGTGTATCAAAATGCATTTGATTGATGGGTATGGATTTTATATCCTGCTACTTTGCTGAATTTATTTATTTGTTTTCAAGTGGAATTTTTTCAATCTTCTAAATATAGAATTATGTCATCAGGGAAATAGTGATATCTTATGTTCTTCTTTTCCTGTTTTTATCCCTTAATTTCTCTTTTACCTAATTGCTCTGGTTAAAGAAGTAGTGAAAGAGGGTGTCCCTGTCTTGCTACAGTTTTTAGAAAAAAAAAAATGCTTCTAATTTTTCTCCATTTAGAATGCTGATGGCCTTGGGTTTAACATATATAATTTCTACAATGTGGAGGTATGTTCCTAGTTTTTCAAGTGTTTTGAACATGAATGAATGCTGTATTTTGTCAAATTCTTTTATTTCATCTATTGAGATAATCAAGTGATTCCTGCCCTAAAGATGATTGATGTGATGAATTGTGATTATTGATTTCCATATATTGAATCTACCTTACATCTATGGGATGAACCCCACTTGATCATGTTGCACTATCTTTTTAATATGTTTTTGTAAGTTATTTGCCACTATGTTATCACAATTTTTGCATCTATGTTCATTAGGGATATTGATCTGAAGTTTTATTTCCTTGATATTTTTGTCTGGTTTTGGTATCAACAAGCTTCATTGAATGAGTTTAAAAAGGTCCCCTCTTTTTTTATTTCATGGAACAATTTGATGAGTAGTGGTGTTAGTTCTTCTTTGAAGGTCTGGTAGAACCCGGCTGAGAATCTGTCTGGTCCTGGGCTTTTCTTTGTTGCTAGGTTTGTGATGGCATCTTCAATTTTTTCAAAATAGTTGGTTGCCTGTAATTGATCTATTTACATTTTTTATTTCCTTCTGATTTCAACCTTGGTAGGTCATGTGTCTTTAGAAATGTGTTGATGTCTTCAAGATTTCCCATTTTATTGGAGTATAAATTTTCAAAATAGTTTCTGATTTTCTTCTGTATTTTGGTAGTGTCTATTGTGATATTTCCTTTTCATCACAAATTTTAGTAATTTGAGTTTTCTCACTTTCTCTTCACTAGCATGGAAGGGTTTATCAATTTTATTTATTTTTTTTCAAATAATAAATTTTTTTGATTTGTCAATTTTTAAATTGTTTCTTTTGTTTCAATTTCATTGATTTCAGCTCTACCTTTAATTATGTCCTGTGTTCTACTGCTTTTGGTGTTGTTTGTTCTTCTTTGCCTAGAGTTTTGAGATATAATGCTAGGTTGTTTATTTGGTGACTTTCTATTCTTCAAATGAATGAGCTCAATGCAATGAATATTCCTCTAGAACTGCCTTCATAGTATCCCAGAAATTTTCATATATTTTTGTTGCTATTCTCATTTACCACTAATTATTTTTTCATTTCGTCATTGATTTCTTCTGCAATACTTTGATCATCAAATAGTATATTATTTAGTCTACAGGTGTTAGAGCAGCTTCTAATTTTATTTTATCATTGATTTCTAATTTGAATTATGGTCTAAATATAATTATTTATGGTAATATATAATTGATAGAATGCAAGTATTATCTCTATTTTTTTTTTTTTTATTTGCTAAGAGTTGCTTTGTGGCCTAAGATATGGTCTGTTTTGGAAAAGCATTGGTGTGCTGCTAAGAAGAAAGTGTATTCTATAGCTTCTTTATTTAGCTTTGATTTGGAGATCTATCCAATTATGAAAGGGGCATGTTAAATTCATGTGGTCTTATTGTGTTGTGGTCTATTTGATTCTTGAAAGGAAGAAGGGTTTGTTTGATGTATGTAGATGGTTCATTGTTCGGAACGTAAGTATTTATGATTATTATATCTCATTGATGTATAAGTCCCTTAAGCAATATGAAGTGACCTTCTTTGGCCCTTCTAATTAACTTTGGCTTGAGGTCTACTTTATATGATATGAAGATAGAAACCCTTGCTTTTTTTACAAGATCCATGTGAATGATATGCTTTTTCCCATCCTTTTACCTTCAGACTGTGGATGTCTTTGCCTATGAGGCAAATTTCTTGGAGATAGCATATTGTTGGGTCTTGTTTTATAATCCAATCTGCCAGTCTGTCTTTTATTTATGAGTTTAAACCATTTATATTCAATGTTATTATTGAGAAATTATTTTTATTCACTGTCATTTTGATTTATTTCATATTAATATGAATTAGTTTCTCCTTTGATTGACAATTCTTCTAGTGTAGTTCCTCCCTTTGATGGTTTTCAATTTTATTTTTTATGTCTTCTTCATGAAATATTTTATTGAGTATGTTATGTTGTGCAGGATTTCTAGTTGTAAATTCTTTTGTCTATTGTTTTTCATGGAAAGTTCTTATTTCCTTTTCATTTCTAAAGCTTAGTTTTGCTGGGTATAAGATTCTTTGTTGACATCCATCTTCTTTCAGATCTTGGTATGTATTATTCCAAGACCTCACAGCTTTGAATGCCTCTGTTGAGAAATCAGCTGAAATCCGGATTAGTTTCCCTCTAGATGTGACATGTCATTTTTCTCTGACAGCCTTTAAAATTCTATCTTTATTTTGTATGTTAGGCATTTTTGTTATAATGTGCCTTAGCATAGATCTGTTGTAATTTTATATATTTTGTGTTCTGTATGTCTTCTGTACTTGATTTTCCATTTCATTCCTAAGGTTTGGGAAATTTTCTGATATTATTTTATTGAAAAGATTGTGCTTTCCTTGTGTTTGTATCTCTGAACCTTCATCTATCCCAGTAAAACTTAAATTTGGTCTTTTCACATATTATTCCATATTTCCTGGAAGTTCTGTTCATGGTCTCTTAATATCTTTTCTCCATAGTCAACTTTGTTTTCAAGATTATATAAATTTTGCTTCATTGCCAGAAATTCTGTCTTCCAAGTGGTCTAGTCTTCTGGTGATGCTTTCTACTGAATTTTAATTTGTTTTGCTGGGTGCGGTGGTGCACGCCTGTAATCCCAGCACTTGGGAGGCTAAGGCAGAAGGATCACAAGTTCAAAGCCAGCCTCAGCAATGGTGAGGCACTTAGCAACTCAGTGAGACCCTGTCTCTAATAAAATACAAAAAAAAGGGGGCTGGGGATGTGGCCCAGTGGTCAAGGGCCCCTGAGTTCAATCCCCGGTACCAAAAAAAAAAAAAAAAAATTTTAATTTGTTTTATTGAGTCCTTCATTTTAAGGATTTCTGCTTGATTTTTTTTCCAGAATCTTTATCACTTTATTGATACGATCTTTCACTTCCTGTATTTTCTCTCCAATATCACTCCTTACATTATCCTTTACCTCACAGATCAGTTTAACTATGAGCATTCCTAACTCCTTCTCTGATATTTCTTACACTGTGGTTTCAATGGAAGTACCTTTGTTTGTTATCTAAGTACCTTTGTTTGTTTGGGGTGATTTGTTCCCTAGATTTTTCAGGTTGTTTATGTATATCCACCCATCTAACAGTATGAATATGAGGCAGTAGAGTTTATTCCCTGTAGACTTATAGTGTCCCTGAAGGTTTCCAGAACCTCATCATTTAGGGGGAGACAAATAACAAAAACTGATGCTAACCATATACAGCATGAAACCAAATAGTTCCCACTCTGACATACACAGTGTAAATTGTCACAATAAACAGAAATGATATGATCAGTTATTGTCCACAGTTAAAACAGTAAGTTTGTGAAAGGATTTACTGTTTCAAATGGTGGACAGGCATAGAACAGAAGAGATATAGAATGTAATGATTATGAAGGAAGAGGAGAGGAAATAAAAATTTAAAAAGTAAAGTAATAGTGAAAGAGAGAACAATGGAGATTGGCTTTTAGCAGAACAAAAGAGAGAAAGATAATCAAAGAAAACAGATAAGTGAGAGAAAAATACATTGGAAAATTTTTAAAAATTAATAAAGAAGTACAAAACAAAAGCAAAGTATACTAATCAATCATCCTAGTCCTCAAAATACTGATCTATGAAAAATAACTGGTTTCAAAAATCCTACAAAGAGAAAATAAAGCAAATATGAATATATATAAGTGTCCATGAACTATTCAGGTCACATTTGCATAGGGAAAAGACAGGAAAAAAAATTTAAAAGTCTTGATAAAAAGTTAAATAATTGTTTCCATTGGAGTTCCAAAGATTCTTAGCTTCCCTTTTAGCAGCATTATGTGGGGTAGTTTAGAATGTGATGCTTGTTCCACCCTCAGGGTGGGGTCGCTGAAGTTTGAGAGGAAATCTTATAGGTGGAATTCCTGGAGGCAGGGTTTAGGCTTAGGTAGGCTCCAGGGGTGTTTTGTTTTGTTTTGTTTTGTTTTGTTTTGTACCAGGGATTGAACTCAGAGGCACTCTACCACTGGGTCACATCCCTAGCTCTTTTTTATATTTTATTAAGCACAGGGTCTCACTGAGTTGCTAAGTGCCTTGCCATTGCTGAGGCTGGTTTTGAACTTGCAATCCTCCTGCCTCAGCCTCCCAAGTGCTGGGATTACAGGCGTGTGACACCGTTTCTGGCTGGCTCCAGGTTCTTCACTGAATGGTGATTGGTCTGAAGATTTTAAAGCAGTACAACTTTAGTGCCCAGCAACTAGTTGCTGTTTTATGTTGAAAGACTGCACCCTAGGGACCTGCCTTGGGTTTCACTAGTGTGATGCAGAACTCACATTTCCTGGCCTCTTGAGTTCAGTCTCCAAACTCAATCTCTCCTGCTCCTCCCTCTTGAATTCACATCCAGGTGTATCTCTCCCAGCCAGTCCTGCAAGCAGCTGTATGAAAGTGGAGGGGGGCATCTGGTGGGATTCCATGACCAATATTCTCCTGTGTAAACCCCTCTTCACATTCAATTTTCTCCTGGCCAATTTGGCACATTCTATGTCATGCAGTGTGGGTTTGCCAGACCTGTATTTTGGGCTAAACTCAGGTTTTCCAGGAATCATCTCCCCCAGCTGGTTGACCCCATACTGCAATTCCAAAATGATTCCTTCCTCTGTCTTCCACTTGCAGCTGGGAGTGATGTAGCTTCTTTCCCACTCAAGAATATTTTGCAGCATGCCTTTCAGTTTAGTCAGGCAATGTCTTTGATCTCTGATATCTCTGTACCCAGACAAAAATATGGGTTCCTTTAATTTCCTTATCCCTCCACTTTGATTGCAGAGGAACTACTGTGGCTGGTGCCTCAGGTGGCAGTCATGGTGGTGCACTGAGGATTTCTTCCTTATTTTATTATATACAATTTCCTGAGTCCCTGATCTGTAATGTAATGTAATGATAACAATGGTGAAAAATACTATTACTGATAGGAATATTGATATTGATAGGAATATCCCTATTAATAAAATAAAATGACTTTATTTAGTATATGTTTTAACCTCAAAAACCATGCTGATTAATCAATTTATTTGATCATTTTCTCACCACAATGAGACTATAAGATAATGACTATGCCAATATACATAAAAACAGAGAGTCAAAGACTTGGAATTGGAGGAATAAAGAAGAAATATTGAAGTAAATAAAAACATGAATAGAGAAATATGTAGCCCTGCTTATTATCTCCTATCATATTAGAAGCAAACATTTAAATGTCTTAAAGAAAAAATTATAAGATTAATAAATTACATTAATAAAGAAGAAGTATGTGTGTCTCTTCACACCGCAGATCAGCAGGTGCTCTTCACATGGTATAGTTGCGACATTCCCAAGCACAAGAAAATGTCCTGATGAGTAAGCACTTTGTACAATCTCTCCCTGAATTATGTTGGTTATTGTCCCATGGCCAAGAACATAGTAAGAAAAGAGCATGGGTTTGAGGAGGTAAACTATTAAAATAATTCTACAACTGAAGTGCTAATTTTTTTTTTTCCTATCAGAAAGCTGCATTCTGTCTACCACAATGCTTACATCTATAAACTATAAGTAGAAATAACAACTATTTTAGAGCCTTGCTTCTAGATCTCTCAGGCTTGAAATGAATTTTGTATTATCCACCTCTCACCAGACTCCTAGAACTAATTCTACTATAGGACATGTTCCACAGGTGACCTTTCACAAAATCCATTCTTCAATCTTTCAGAATCCCCATATTTTTTGGTAAATTCCTCTCTGGCCCTCAATATTATTTTCTCCATATTATTTTCTTCAACTCCTCCTAGGGTCAGCATCCTTTCCATTCCTCACTGCCACTTCTTATACTCTATTTATACTCAAGAAATTTCCTTTTGACATGAAATAAACATGTTTAGAATTTGTGCTCTGAAGTCAAAATACACTAGTTTGAATCCTGACCATATGACTTTTGGCAAGTTGCTTAATCATTCCACTCTGTAGTTTAACTTCCTCGTCTATAATATCAAAATATCAGTTACTTATGTTATAGAGATGAAGTTTATATTAATTAAAATAATTTATAATTAAAATGTTAGCTTTTGCCTATTACTTCCCAAGGGCTTAATAATAGGTAGCTCTCAATATTTTCTCTTACTATATGTCATAGGAATTCACTGGAATTTTAGTGTTCCTATTTCTGGTCAGACTTGGCAATCAGATGACTTGGTTTTACTACACCAATTCCTACCATACTGTCAGGTGATATGAACAGCATTATGGATTACTCCTTTAACACTTTGAGATCTGAACTTTATTATTTCAAAAAAAATGTCTTCTTATCTATATGGGTAACTAATGTGAACTTTATTATTCTCATATATTTTCCTTATCTGGAATCACAGAATTACAATTCCATGCCTTCATTCTTATCAATCCTTCTGTGTTACACATACCCTATTCTACAACTTCTTTGGGATATCATAGTCTGTGAGAACCCTTCTCTCCTTCTATCACACCAGCAGCTTTCTGACTTTTTTTTTTTTTTACCTCCATTTACATATTCTTTGGCCTAGTACGTCAGTTTCTTTTTTTGCAAATAATTTTAACTTTCTATTCCCACTGTATCTTAGCTTCACTGAAATTTTAAGTCTTTTAAAATGGTTTTTTATTTCTTCCTGGCACAGGGTCTTCTCTATACTTATTTGGCTCAAATTTTAATACTCAAGACCTTCACCCTCCCATATGCTCCCATCATATAATTAAACTCTCCTAGAATTCTTCAAAACTACTCTTAAATAAATCATTAGCACTACACTTATTTATTTGCCCAATCACTAATCACCTCTTTTTGTTTCAACTAACCACTTCAGTGTAGGAATCACATTTGACTTGTCATTTTAAATAGCAATATGCTTTAAGAATATCATTTTTATTGATGTTTCAATATCAGTAAACATAAGACTACTCTTTTTGTTTTGTTTTGTTTTTTGTTTTGTACCGGGGATTGATCTCAGGGGCACTTGACCACTGGGCCACATCCTCAGCCCTTTTTGTATTTTATTTAGAGACAGGGTCTCACTGAGTTGCTAAGTGCCTCACCATTGCTGAGGCTGGCTTTGAATTCGTGATCCTCCTGCCTCAGCCTGCCAAGTGCTGGGATTACAGGTGTGCACCACTGCACCCTGCTCTGACTACTCTTTTTTGGCTCTTTTTCTTCCGATATGAAAAATTAGTTTCCAAACTAGTTTCCATATTCTATATAAAACGGACTATTTTTCTTACAAATTCTGAGTTTTTAAAGTCATAACATAAAATGGGATCTGCTAGGTCATTGTATCCAAGCCATCTGTTTTATGTTGGTTAATATTATTTCTTGCAGATGACAGGAAATGCAATTGAAACTGGCTTAAACAACAACAGAAAAAAGTTATTGCTTCATGTAACTAAAATGTCCAGCTGAAAGTTTTCAGGTGCAGCTTGATCCAGAGGCTCCAATGCTATCAACAGGACTTATTTTCTCTCCATGTCTCGGCTCTGCATACACAGTATTGGCTTTGTTCTCAGCCCCCTGCATTCCAGGTTTAAGTCCAACAAAGATGAGTGTGTGCCTTTCTTTCAGTGCTCCCAGGAAACATCATACTGTATCTCAATGTTTTTGCTTCAATACTCATCACTTAGCCATCACTATAAGCAAGAGAATGTTCTATTTTATTTGGTCAGATTTTAGTCTCCCACCAGTTTATATTAAACTTAACATAAAGGGTAGAATCCCATGTGAAACATCTGGAGAGATGTATCCTCATTAAGGAGTTATAGAAGCATTGTTTAATGGCCATCAGATTAATAATATGTGGTACGCACACATGCATGTTACACACATGTATACACATGAACCACAGATGCATATACACACTTATTAATTGGGTATCAAATAAATTAATAAAAACACATCAGTGAATTACATATGATCATATTTATACTCTCTTGTCCTTTTGGTCACATAAATAAAAGGCCAAGCTATAAAAATTAATGATATTTTTCTATGATTGAAAGACATTTAATCATCCTTATTGGATGTGTTTTTATTTTTAAAGATTTGAATATAAAACCCAAATGATGAGTTGTTAACACACGTGTTTATTTTATGCATTATGCATTCACATAGGTAATCAAAGCTCATTAGACATATTTCAGGTTGCCCTTTAATAGATATATATTTGATATCCAAACTTCTAAAAGTAGCACAGAAATAATATCATATACTATAAAATATTAAATATGATGATATATGAAAGCTAAAGTTTATTTCCATGAAAGAATACAGTTATCCAGTCTATAAGGTAAATATGAGCAAGGGACAAACTTGGGTAAAAGATACTGTATGTATTAAAAGTAAAGTAACAGGAACTCAAACCCCCAAGTTAAGTTGGAAAAATATGGTGACTAGTAAGAATGTATGGCTCACAAAGGATTCACAGGTGTATGGAGAGGGGAGCACTGGAGTTGCTCCTGGCTCTTTCCCTTACTACCTGACTTTGAAAGTTACTTCAGCTCTCTAAGCTTCTGTTCCTTACCTGTGAAATAAACATAATAAGACCAACCTCTTAGATAGTGATAAAATATATTATATTATATTATATGACACAATAATATGGAAAGCCATTATTTCTGTACCTTGAAGATGAAGTACTAATCTGTGAGGAAGAGGAGAAAGAAAAGATGACTATAAAGAAGATAAAACAAAGGCATCTAGGTACAACCTTAATTGCATTACAAAACTATGAAATCTGTTCTCTTAGGCCTTCCTTCTCCCAATCTTAGCTTTTAAGACTCTACAAATGAATCTTGACTCATTTTCATTGATGTCACTTACTTGATTCTGCCAACACTTTTCTAAGTTGAACTCTCTAAGTGTCTGCCAAGTGGATCCACTTTTAGAATCTAGGGAAGCCAATCACTTTCACAACTCTAATGGCAGAAGACCCAACTTACTCACTGGAAGATTTGCCCAATGTATTTTGGCCTACCTATTTTCTAATAAACTCCAATCATATTGGCTGTTTTTAAAAAGGCTACGTGAAAACTACTGTCTCTCAACAGTCCAAGCAGAATACAAGAAAATAGTATACTTCATCTCTCCATATTTACCATAAATTATAATAATTTGTTTTATGAATTATAGCATATATCTCTTCTCTCCCTTGAGATTATAATGATCATGTATTAATTAGTAATTGGCTACCATATCAGCAAAGAATTGTTGAGAATAAAGTAATATTTTTTGAAAAATCAGAATACAAATTGATGATGAGAAAGGAGAAATCAAAGAAGAGATATTTCAACTGACACCACAGAAATTCAAGGAATCGTGATAGACTTCTATGAACAATCATATGCCAAGCCCTGAATATTCTAGAAGGAACAGATAAATTCCCAGACAAATAAGACCTACCAAGGCGTCATCATGAAGAAATAGACAATCTGAACAGTGTGATAGTAAGTAAAGAGACTATTACGGTTTGAACATGAGGTGTCTCCTGAAAACTCCTGTGACAATAAAGAATTGTTCAGAGGTGAAATGATTAGATTGTGAGAGCTGTAAACCATTCAGTGTATTAACCCATTTGATAGATTATAGGGGTTATTTCCTAGAAGATCATATTTTATCACTAGCACACTCTCTCTTTCTCCCTCTCTGCCTACTGGATACCATAGCTAAGCAGCTTTCCTCCAACATACCCATTCATCAAGGTTTTCTGCCTCGGGACAACAGGAATGGAGTCAACCAGCCATGGATTAAACCTCTGAAACTGTGAAGCCCCCCCAAAAAATTTTTCCTCCTCTAAGTTGTTCTTGTCAGTTATTCCGGTCTCAATGACAAAAAGTTGACTAACACAAAGATTGAATCAGTAATTAGAAGTTTATCATCAAAGAATATCACAGGAACTGATGGCTCCACAGATGAATCCTACCAAATACTTAAAGAACTAATATAATTTTTTTTCTCAAACTTTCAAAATAACTAAAGAAGAGCAATACTTCCAAAATCATTTTATGAGGCTAAGATTAACCTGACACCAAAATCAGGCAAGGACACTATAAAAAAATACAAGGAGGGCTGAGGTTGTAGCTCAGTGGAAGAAGATTTGCCTAGCATGTGTGAATTCTCAGCACCACATAAAAATAAATAAAATAAAGGTCCATCAACAACTAAAAAATATTTTTAAAAAATACAAGGATACTTGACCATTTCAATACTGATTAATGTTTTAAAAAAGAACTTATAACAAATTAAACATAAAAATAATATAGCTCAACACACACAAAAGGCCAAACATAGAAAGCCCATACTAACATCATACTCCACAGTAAAAAGCTAAACACATTTTCTCTAAAGTAGAAAACAAGTATAGTTGTTATGAAAAATAGCATTGATGTTCCTCAAAAATTTTAAAAATAAAACCACTATATGATATAGGGATCCCATTACTTAGTATATCTCTAAAGAATGTGGAAGAGATATTTACACTCCCCTATTTACAACAGTATTATTTATAATAACTAAGAAAAGGAAACAACCTAGATATCTATCAACTGATGAATAAATTGTATCACAAAATGTATTATATATACACAATGGAATATTATTCAGCTATAAAAAAGATGAAACTGTGTAATTTAAAACAAAAAAGAAATAAAATTATGTTAAGTGAAATAATTCAGACACAGAAAGACACTGTATAATCTCAATTTTTTGTGGAACCTCAGAACGGCAATTATCAAGAATATAAGTAATATTACATATTGATGAGGATGTGGGGAAACAGTATGTGAAATTTTTAAAAAGCTGAATTCACAGAAGCAGACAGTAGAATACCATTTACCAGAGGCTGGGAGATGGGGATATTTGGGGAACTGTTGATCAAAGGATACAAACTTTCAGTTAGGAGGAATAAATTCAAGAGTACTATTGTACAACATGTTCAATATAGTTAATAACAATATATTACATACCTAAAATTGTTAGTAGAGTAAATTTTAAGTGTTTTTTACTACAAAAAAATATGAGACAATGTATTACCAATGCAATTAGTGTATTTTAGGCATTGCACAATGTATACATATATTGAAACATCAGCTATACCATAAATATATATAATCTTTAGTGAATTTAAAAAAAATGATGGTAGATCTCTACAAGTAAATATACAGATCAATTTATAGATCAAAAAGATTTTGTCAATGAATATTGTAAGTGAAGCACAAAAAATAATTGCTTAAATAAAACCCATTTCATAAAAATATCTATTTTTTTCTCTTTGAGAGTAGTGTATCTTCACCTCAGACCACAAAGACTAGAAAGAATCCTGTATGTATTCCCCATTCTTTCAAAGTAGGATGTGTTGATATGTATTTATGAGTGTGTGTGTGTGTTTTTTTAACTGCACAAGTGTTTGATGTGGTACTTGACTTCATGATTCAACATTTAGGTAATAACTAAAATACATAGAAAATATAACAAGAAACCAACCTGGACTTTGTATATAGAAGATACAAAGAATTTCTGGATTTCTCTGAAATAATACTTCATCATCTATGCCTTAATCTTTATGTGTCCTAAAGCACTTTCTAGGCTCCACACACTCGTCTCAAAGCTTTTCCTCTTTATATGTAATGTAATGAGGCTTATATTCATCTTCAGGGTTCATCTCTGCTTCCTTTCATCCAAGCTCTTTGCTCTCCATCTGTCAATAAGTCTCCTTTTTCCATTTTCAATTATTCCTAATAGCTTTCTGTCAAAAATGTCTAAACCCTTTAACTTTGCCTTTGAGCATGCCTTTTATATTTTTTATCACTATAAATCTGATTGATTTTACAAACTTGGTATTTGCCCTTGCAAACTTAGTTTGATAAAAATATGTGAATCAATATTTTTAAAATAACACAACTAATGAGTTGTCAGAAGTCCCAAGAAGCACAACTACAGTGAATCGTGTAATACTGAATAGTGTGATTTTTTTTTGTAAATTTCCAGTGGAAAAAATATCATCTTATTTTATTCTAGTATAATCTTAAGCCTCTTTAATAAAACTCCTTCAGCTCACATTATTTGCTTAATATCTGTTTCTGACCATACTGTAAGCTTTTTATGGGTCAGAATTATGACTACATTTTTCACTATGACTTCCAAATATCTGGAATGTACCAAATACTTATCAAGTATTAGTTGATTAATGGATACTTTTTAAATTTGTAAACAAAGTGAATTTATATGTCTACCATTACATCTTTTTATATGATTCACCACTTATTGACAAAAGTTCTCTTAACACAGTGATTGGGCTAGTTCATCCTAATTTAAAATAATGAATTTGTTTTTCTGTTTTTTTTTTTTTTTTTTTTTTTTTTTTTCTTTTTGTACTGGGGATTGGCTTCAGGAGCACTGGACCACTGGGCCACATCCCCAGCCCTTTTTTGTATTTTATTAGAGACAGGGACTCACTGAGTTGCTAAGTGCCTCGCCATTGCTGAGGATTGCTTTGAACTCACAATCCTCCTGCCTCAGCCTCCCAAGTGCTGGGATTACAGGCGTGCGCCACTGTGGCCGACTTGAATTTGTTTGTTCTAACTTTCAGAATAATCACTGAAAATTATTATTATTATTATTATTATTATTATTATTATATTATTATTATTATTAGGGGTAACCAGGGATTGAACTCAGAGGCAATTGACCACTGAGCCACATCCCCAGCCCTATTTGTATTATATTTAGAGACAGGGTCTCACTGAGTTGCTTAGCACCTCGCTTTTGGTGAGGCTGAGTTTGAACTGGTGATCCTTCTGCCTCAGTCTCCCAAGCCACTGGGATTATAAGCGTGCACCACCATGCCTGACTGGAAAATTATTGCAAATCTTCATGTTATTCCGTTTTTATCCTCTGTATCCTTCATCTCACTTCATGACAATTTTTAGGTATATAATATATTGATTTTAAACTATATTAAAATTAAAATTTTTAATCAACCTTGTAGTACAGCTTATACCATTGCCAGTCCAAAATTACAACCTTGGATTGTGAATAAAACATTACCACCTTTTCTGACCATGTCATATTCAGAGACTAACTGAAAAGGAAAAGGCTTAAAGAATATTCCTCCATTGCAGTTGCCTGTATTTTGAAGGAAACCTTTGGAACCTCCTCACCAGAGTACACTGTACTACATCCCTGTAAAATGATAGGCTATGCAAAGCAAGGAGACAAAGTCAAAGTTGCTGAGATTGAGCTGACATGTGGTTGCACTACTGAGTAGATGATCTGAATGAAGATCTGAATCCTGCTGCAAATAAATAGAAGTAGCTAAACAATGGATAACATGATGCACTATTCTTCAAACCTTCCTAGCTGGGGCCATGGCTCCTGAATTGAAGAGGCAATAACTAACCCATTCAGTTTTCTCCTTTAAAATTCTTATAAGTGAGCAAATTTGTGCTCTTTGCCACTATGCTTTTCATCTTTTATTTCACTTATGATTCCCTCTCATTTTCTATTCCTTCCAGCTCTTTCAAGTTTTATACTTTCTTCTTGAAGAAACAATTTTCCTAATATATTAGCCCTTGTTAAGTCCACCTTCACAGAAATTCTATCACAAAAGAAATCACTCAACAAAATAACTGAAGAATGATGAAATTAAATGGTTAAGAGAAGGATTTGTACTCACTCAAATATTGCCATAAGTGTCGACATTGCCAATTTCCTGCTGTTGATGTGGTTGAACCTCTCAGAGCTCCAGTTTCTTCAACAGAGAGCTATGGATAGTAGCTGTTGGTATCCTATAGATTGTTGGCAAAAGCAAACATAATTTCTGTGATATAATAAGAGATCATTAGGTATTCACTACCAGGCTACTATTCAGGTACTTGGATCCTGGGCATGGCTATGCTACCAACTGCATAACTTCGAAAAGATCACATATCTTCCTTAAGAATCAGTATCATGAATTCTAAATTGGAGATAAAATCATATATTTTGAACTTGGTTCACAATGTTTATTATGATAATTAGTAAAGACTTACAGCCAATCATTGTGATTGCACTCTGTATTATTTTTAATAATACATTTTAATTTAGATCTTTAGGGCATATCAAGATGGGAAAAGTGAGATCTTCACATAGAAGATTTTAGCACATCATTCACAGCAAGGAATAAATAAAAGGCGATTAGTAAAAAAAAAAAAAAAAAAAAAGCAGTGGTCAGAAAATAACTGGCTAAAATGCAGATATGTGACTATCTCCCTAGGTAACAGATGCATAAGAAAGGAGTGGGATGGTAGGGGCAGAATTTTCTTGGAAAGACTAGTTAATGTTAGACAGTCTGTCCCCAGGGATTCATTTTATTATTCTAACTTTTAATTTGCCTATATTTTACATCATTATCTTTCAGTTTCAAATATTAAACAAAATTCTTTTAAAAGGCATTTAAAAAGTTATTGATCAACCCTTATTTTCTAATTACTGGGTTTATAAGAAAATTATGAGGTATTTTACATTTGAAGGAATAAAAACCACAAATCTCGACTGCAATATTTTTTTTTTCTGGAAAAACATTACCTGCAAACATGTTTACAGAGGAGTTTAAAAATGAATATGAGAATCAGTTGAGATAAAAACCATGACAACATCACACATCTCTTTCTTTCACTTTGCATCTGAAATTGGATTTTCAAATCCTCCTCCATCATGTATTCATTTCTATAAATTAGTTCTCCCAGATCTTTATTTCTTTGCTCATTCAAAACAACATAATGAACCTAACATGATGACTCATGCATATAATCTCAGTGGCTGCAGAGACTGAGGAAGAAGGATCCAAAGTTCAAAGCCAGCCTCAGAAACCTAGTGAGGTCCTAAGCAGCTTAGCAAGACCCTGTCTCCAAAGAAAAGAAAAAAAAAAAAAGATCTGGAGATGTGGCTCAGTGATTAAGCACTTCAATCTCTGATACTAAAATATATGATAATAATAATAATATTTTTTGTTCCATTTAACACTTGGTAACATGGTGAAAATATTACCAAAGCAGCAAAGTGACTTAGGTAAGTCAGGCCCTTCTTTTGTGCTTGTGCTGTAATGTGTTAAAAATTGGTTTGGGTTTGAATGTAAAACTTGGCACATTCAAGCAAACAAAGAACAAAGAGGCATGTTGTTGGAATCAGTTGTACATGGCCTCTGAGGATGGGCTTAGAGGTATGAGCTTATAGAAATTCTTTCTAGCTGGAAGTTGTATGTGTTCCCTCCTGCTGTTTTATCCCCAGGACTTGCTTATACACTGGAATCATTGTGGGCTCTATTCACAGAAATTCTGCTGGCTGATGAGGCTGAAACCATGACCCTTTCACATGTAAAACATTGAATATTTTTTCCACAACAAGCTCCTTTCATCAAAACCTATAAAATAGAAGTATATTTTAAAGATTTAAAATGACTCTATATAGTAGGGATATAACTTCCTGAACCACATTAGGTTGTGACAAGTTGTGCAAATTTACATCTTCCTCTTCATCTCTGTGACATACATCTGCATAAAGTGTCTCCGAAGAACAGAAATACATCAAATAAACAGATGTGAGAAACTGTGAGTTTGGCCAGAATGAAGACATATCATAAGAAATATGGGCAAGATGCCCAGCATTCCTCAGAGGCACCTGAATTCTCTATTTTCCTTGCAGTGTGTAAAGTTTCCAGGTCCAGTCAATTTCTTTATGATTTAAACTTAATTAAATAGAATACATTCCAGAAGGTCTGATGGATTTCCTTTTGTGTCTGTAACTTTCATGCAATCAGGGCTGTATCAGTCAGCTTTCCTAAGTCATTTTGTTGTAACGAATAACTCCGTAATTCCACTGGCTTGAAAACGCAGAGGTTTACATTCCTGCACATGTGCCAGCAGTGGGTCAACTGAGACTCTGCTCTACACATCTGCATTCTGGAATTGAGTCTGAAGAGGCTTTATCTGAGACATGCCATCCTCATGGCAGAGAGAGAAGAGTAATAGTAGACTACACAAACTCAAAAGTCTCCCTTGTCAATGGCACATATGACCTTACTGATTATGATGTTGGCCACAGCGATTAGCTTTGCCAACCTTGATGTCAACTGAGCAGAAAACATCTGCTGGGGGCCGGCCTCCAGCAATTGGCACCCAAAATGTGGGGCATAACCGGTAAGTTCACTTACCTTTAAAGTATTTTTAAAGAGATTTAGGCAGAGGACAAGCTTCTTACCTGAAGTGCCGCGGACTTCTCAGTAGAGATAAGCTGAGTGAGGATGGGTAAGAAAATCACAGAACTATTGAGAAGTCATATGCCATAAAGAAATCTAGAGAAAGAAGATTCTTTATTGTTAAACAGATGTTTAATAAGAGAGGTACCACTGTTACTTCTAAGCAGCTGAGACAATTTATTATCCAAGAGTGTTTTTCTTGGTTTCCTGAAGAAGGAACTTTAAGTTTAGATACATGAATAAAGCTGAGAGGAAAAGTAAAACTTTATTATGACCATTGTGGGCCAAAAAAGGGCACCAATAGATGCCTTTCCCTTATAAAATTTACTTAAAGATATTTTAAATCCTGCTCTTAAAGCAGTTTGCCTTATAGATAGGATAATGAAGCCAAAACAAACTCCTCTTGAGAGAGCTGCTTTCCTTTAAATTGGTTAAAGAGTTAAAAACTGCAATCAAAGATTTCGGCTCAACTTCCCCTTATACTTTACAAACTAATTGATTCTATTGCTACAAAATAGATAACTCTTTATAATTGGCAACAAGGCTTGACCTTTTCTATGTTGATAAAAATAAAACTTAATTTGCTCCACAAGTCCAACTCTCACTGCTCCTCTGCCTTTGTACTTCGCTGAGCACTCGCGTTGTACCCCTTGCTGGAGGTCGGCCCCCAGCAAACATCCTTTTACTAAGCTGTACTTTATAAGCTATATAACAATGAGTAAAGATTGCATTTCTCTTAGAGGGTAAGAAAACATTTGGAACAATGATACGGTCTAACCTAAGAAATCAGTTCAGAATTCACCACTGTGTGTCTTGTACCAAGGACAGTTTCCATTATTTAATACAGACTTCAATTTCCCATGATTATTCATGTATTAGTTATCTACTGCATGTCTGAAATACACTAATTTGTTGGGATAGTATAGTGATGAAACAAATAACAATTCCTGTAACCATAGATCTCATATTCTAATAATAATAAGAGAGAAAATAAGTTAAATATATGGCAGTGAGATAGTGTTACTTTCTATGAGAACAAGTGGGAAGAGTGAGGGACTGCAATTTCACGTAGTGGGGTTAAAGAAAGTGCCACCATGAAGAAAGATAAGAAGGAATGAGGAAGAACAATGTGGAAATCAGCTTGAAACAGTGCTACAAAGAGAAGCAGAATCAACTATAAAGTTCCAAAATGGGAATGCGTAAAGTGAGCTTGAGGTGCCCACGGAGACCATTACAGTGTAGCAGCAGCAAAACCCCACCTCCATTCTCTTAGCATCTAGGCTGGGCCTGAGGACTAAACTGACATAAGACGAACAGGAAAAAAAGCATACATGTTTGTTTAACCCAAGTATTACATGGCATAGGAGCCCTCATGAGGAAATAAAGACCTAGAGAAGCCGATTATACTCACCAATTTAACAAGTCTCTGTCTCAAAATAAAAGGGCTATGCATGTGCCTCAGTGGGTAAGTATCCCTGGTTTCATTCCCTGGTACCATAAAAGAAAAAATACAAATTGGCTTCTAGGTAAACTTTAATAAAGGTAAATTCCATGCTTCATTCTTGATCAGAAATAGAGTAAAAGATAAAGAAGCTTCATGGATGACCCCAAGATTTTTCCTGAGTAAAAGAAAAATTGATGAGGTGGACTAATTATAGCAATAGACTTAATCTATTCTCAATTTCCTTTTGAATATATATTCTTAATACAAGAAAGAAATTCCATTAAATACTCCTATATGTAATGTGCAGTTGGCCACGTGATATGTTTTAACCTACATAAGAGTAAAATACAAGTGCTTAAATTTTGGGGCTGCCTTTTTCTTCACTGGGAATCTTGAGCTTCCAAGCAAAAAAGTCCAAGGAGATTTCCAGATGATAAGAATCATATTGTCCAATCACCCCCATTTTCCTTGATAATTACCAACCAATCCCGCACAGCAGAACCAGCCTAGGTGATTAGTAGCTAAACCCAGATTCATGTTTGACCCCAGGTAAGAGCCAATCTGAGCCCAAACTTACAGTAAACCCCCATAAATAATAGCTAAATAATTGATTCTGCTTTTAGCTACTAAATTGTTGGGGGTAGATATAGAGCAAAACCCAACTTATGCAATGGAGCTACAATTAACTCAGTAGATACCCTAGAGGGTTACATAGAGCCCAATGACAAGTTGGAAATGTCTGTGCTCTTTTTCTCCAACTGTGTGGGTACTGAAGAGGAGGGGGCAGAGAGAGAGTCTTAACAGCTATCTGTCACATATTGAGAAGTCGTATGCTGGCAAGCCAAAGTAAACAGAAATCATTTAGAAAAAATAGAAAGTCTTCAGAGCCTTTCATTTTACCTTTACTTTTTAAACTTCTCAATTAAGTACTCATTAGGACCTACAAACCCATGCTTGTTACTGTGAGATATATAGAATAAAAAATAAATACATTTTAAGATAATTTCCATTTACTTGGAAAGGAGGAATAACCAGGTGAAATGGACTAAGTAAAAAAACTGAATAATACTAAATATAAGATTAGAAGAAATAAGAGAGTAAAAACATGAATTAAAACAGCTGGAGAAAATGTTTGACATAAAGGAAAGACATGGAAAAAAGCATTCATAGAGGCATAGAAAAAATAAGAAAATTATAAAATAATAAACTGGAAAAGGAGATTGATAATGCAGTTAAAGTTTTTTGATGTGTTATTTATTGATAGTTTGATTGAATTATTTTCTTTTTTTAACCAAGGAATGAACCCAGAGGCACTTAACCATGGAGCCATATACCCAGCCCTTTTTACTTTTCATTTTGAGACAGGGTATCACTAAGTTGTTTAGGGCCTCACTAAATTGCTGAGGCTGGCTTTGAGTTTGCAATCCTCCTGACTCAGCCCAAGAGTACAGTGTGCCACTGTGCCCAGCCAAAGTTGATTTTTACATAGTGTTTTAGTTAGCTTTTGCATCACCGTGACCAAAATAACTAAAAAAAAAAAAAAAAAAATCTTAGAAGGGTGAAAGTTTATTGGGGCTCATAGTTTCAGAGGTCTCAGCCAATAGACGACTGACTCCACTGCTCTTGGCTCAAGGTGAGCAGCACATCATGGAGGAAGGGCTCAATTGTCACCAGCCAGCCATGGGCTGTGTGTGTGAGCTATGAGCATTCGAGCACATGAGGGGACTGGACTGACATTGCTGCTCTGACTG
The DNA here is from genome assembly GCA_025594165.1 of Tamias sibiricus. Classification (NCBI taxonomy): domain Eukaryota; kingdom Metazoa; phylum Chordata; class Mammalia; order Rodentia; family Sciuridae; genus Tamias; species Tamias sibiricus. The sequence goes on from CM046661.1 coordinate 141,372,147, forward strand.
GGCTGTGTGACATTTGTGTCCTTTTTGCTCACTCTGCCTTTGATCCCACACATCACCTGAGAAGGGTGTGGCTTTCCAAGTTGTCAGTCACATCTGCTGACCACAAGACATCACCAAGCAACCCCATGAAACCCAATCCCTTGCCTTCTAGGGTTGAACTTTCTCAAATGTCTTTTCCCCCAATAAATGGGATGGTTTCAGGCATGCTCTCTCTCTCTCTCTTTCTCTTGCCTGCTTCTCTTGCCTCCCTTGTGGGAGCTGGGGCAGAGGAGCCATCACTGAACCCCAAGATAAAGGTACTTTTTGGATCTGTGTAATTATTTAGTGCCAGCCCAATTCACCTAGAGTGACCCTGACTGGTTTAGTCACGTGTTGCAGCACCCAATGAAGGAAAACTGCTGAGCTTATGGTGGGATCAGAAAGCAGAGACAAAGGAGAGGAAGGGGCCACAAGGAAGATTCACCGTTCCAGAAGGCATGCTCCCAGTGATCCACCTCCTCCAACCATGCCCCACTTGCCTACAATTACTACATTCAAACTAGAATGGATTTACTAGGTTACAGCTCTCATAACCTAATCAATTTTCCTCTGAATATTCCTCTATTAACAGGAACTCTAGGGGGGCACCTTCAATCTAAGCCATAATAGATAATCTTGGATAGATAAACTATTACCAATTACAGAATCTCAAAGGCAGTGGCAAGCTGGTAGATATAAAACCACTAGCTCTCCAAAGCTTGGATGGATAGGCTGATTATCTGTAAAAGTTTCAGTTTCCAAGGAAAGGTGGCCAGTGCAAGTGACTTGATGATTTTGTTTTCATTTGATTTAATCATATTAATGTAATATAATTCTGCCACTATTGACAATTTCAAGGGGTCAACCAGCATGGCTGCAAAACTCTTAAAAATTGAAACAGTCTTGTCAAGTCAGTAAACAACAGGTCCTGCACCTCACCACTTAGATATTCTTTCAACCAAAACAGAAATATCTTTAACACCTTGAGAATATCATTCCTGGGATATTAATCTCTCTGACTGGAAAATTATTTGTTTTTATTCAACCCAGGAATATTTCTGAAAAGCTGCAATTACTTTGGTACTCAAATGTGATTAATGCTCTTTTCCTCATTGTCATGGGGCAGAAATCGCAGCATTTATTGTGTCCCCTGTAGTGCAGCAATTCACTGGGCTCTTCTCAGAGTTGTGATCTTGGTCTATTGCTGATAAACTAAGTGGCTCTAAAGTGGATTCAGATTGGAATTTGATTATGTTCTTCATATAACATCTCTTTGTCCATGGAACATTACTTACCTCTTGGAGTTGTAGTAAAATAGGCCCAAAATAATGCTTATTCTGTAAGGTTTTGTTAATTTATAGTTATTTTCATTGTTAATCAAATCAGTGATGTCTCTATAATTATGTACTTTGGTGATCTCAAGTAATTTGATTAGTGTATATGTATGTAATTTACATTTACAAATTTAATGAGAGGTTTGATATAAGTGGTCCTTCACTTCTCTTACATTCTATGACTTCATGAAACTTTAAACCAATTCTCTGGGGTCATTCACTGTTCTAACATACTATGTGCTCTTTGCTTAAAAACAGAATTCATGTGTAGAGGCTGTTGCACATAGAATTTTGATTCAGATTATTGGACTTACAAAATTTCCTTCTATCTTCCCCAAATTGACTGTTATTTTCTGTCCACAATGCCCTCTTCAAAGCTGAGATGAATTTACATTAATATGATTAAATCAAATGAAATAAAAATCAGCGAATCAGTTGTACTGGCCACATTTCCAGTCTTCAATAGCCATATCTAAAGATATAGAAGATTTCCATCATTGCATAAATTTCTATTTGATAGTACAACTATAGAATTATTCCTGAGATACCACAGCTCATTTAAGCATGACCCATCAAGTCAGAAGTTTGATCTGGGGGGATGGAGGAATAGGACATTTAAGCAAAATCACAGCCTTTAATCAATTATTCTTTTAAACTCAGTGTCTAAGCTCTCAGGTTACAATGTGAGAAAAATCCCATCTTGTCTTCTGTACCACTCCTAGTCTCAGATATCCATAACAATAAAATAGCCACCATCATTTATAGTAATTTGTGACATAATGGCTTTAAGTGTTTCATGCATTGCTTCATCATTCACAGATGAGGACCCTCTAAGTCACATATGTCACAAGGTTTATAGTGAAATAGAGATATGAACTAGACCAATAGAGTGTCATTATGATTTGGATACAAAGTGTCTCCCAAAAGCTCATGTTAGACAAAGCAGGAATGTTCAGAGAGGAAAGCATTAGATTATGAGAGCTGTGGATTGATTTGATGAATTAATAATTTGAAAGGACCATTATGTCAGGTGGTTACTATACACAGGAGGGTGTGGCTGGAGGAAGCAGGTCACTGGGGCATACTGTTAGGTTTATATTTTGAGCCTGGCACCTCACTTGCTCTCTCTGCTTCCAGCTTCCAAGAGTGGAACAGCTTTCTTCTGCTGAGCCCTTCCACTGCGATGTTCTGCCTAGCTTTGTGCATAGAGCAGTGCAGCTGGCAGGCTATGGACTGGGACCCCTGAATCAAGGATCAAAATAAACTTTTGCTCTTCTAAGCTATTATTGTCAGGTGTTTTAATCACAGTAAGGAAAAACTGACTAACACTGAAATAGAATCCCTGGCTTTTGTCCTATGTAACACACGGCTTCACATTTCTGAGATATACCAAATTTTCAAGGAGTAACTTTCCTATTGATCACATAACCTTCTTATTTAACAATGATGGATATTCTGCAAGTTAAAATCACAAAAGATTTTTTTAATTTTTTTATGAATGTCAACTTGATGAAAGAAATGTTAATGAGCATTATTAATAAAATATAAGCACCTTTCATATTTAATAAAATTAGAGCTTTTTTGTTTTAGAATGTTAAATCTAGTATTTAATATATGTTATATATTATATAATATATTAGGTCCTATGGTTCTAGCCACATTGATCTTATTAAGGAGTTTTTGTTGTATGTGTTCCTTTTATTGGTAATGGAAATGTATGAAAGTTTATTTTCCTGAAAAGTGATTTTTTCAAATTTCTGTTTGCCTAATAAGCTAAAGTTATTCTTCAAAGAAATAACATTTGACCTATCTCATCAATTTCAAACTATATTACACAATAAATTCATAGGCAGAATTTACAAAAGTTACCATCCAAGTTAGTGGGATTTATTTCTTTTCCAACAGAAAATTGTAGTTAGAGAAGTAGAAACCAATATACTTATGCTACATAAGAGTAATATTAAGTTAAAACAAAAATATTTGTCTACCTCTTATAAACAATGAACAGCATAATTTTTCCCTGTACATCCTTGCTTATATGGAGTCCTGGTCTTTAAAACATAAATGTTCGGCTCACTTTCTTCTTTATGTCCAGATATAGAGAACTTTTTATAGGAGCAATTTGTGTAAGGGGCAGCAACAATAGTGGTCTGGAGCTCTCATTATTGACCCCAGACTCCACACATTTGGCTACTAGCTCCAATAAGCTATGTGATCTTGGACAAGTAAAGTATCCTCTCTGGGCACCATGTCCTCATTTGTAGGATGGGAATAACAATAATCTTATTTCAGAAGGGTTTATGATTGCACCTGTAGCAGTAAATCTATATTAGCAATGAACCATTTAGAGATGCTTATGAATAAAAGGTATAAGTAGTATCATATGAACATGTAACACTGGCTGGTTTTTAGTAAACAGAGAGCAATAGGGATCATACACTATCTTTTACAGTTTTTAATATTTATTTTTTAGTTGTAGGTGGACACAATACCTTTATTTTATTTTTATGTGGTGCTGAGGATCAAACCCAGTACCTCACACATGCTAGGCAAGTGCTCTACATATAAGCCACAACCCCAGCCCAATATATACACAATTTTTAATAGGATAAAAACTGAAGAAAACCTTCTTTTATTCCTACATTTGTTCCTTTTATATCTAAACAGTGTATGGTAAATAAACTGCATAACTTGGATCTGCTGTAGAAATGAATTGTTCCTATTTATAGGTAAAGAACATAAACTTCTGTAGGTGTTTTTCTTATATTTTCTAAGAAATAAGCCAATTACATTTTATTAGCCTAAAAGAATGTAATAAGTTTATTTTTTTATTCCTAATAAAAATATGTGATGAAATTTTAAAGTGATATAATTGGACTTTTCTAAATCAGGACATCATTGATGTGAGTTCTGTATCAGAAAATTGTAATATTTGGTAGAAACTTGATGTAGTAAACAATGTTAGATTAAAAACTAATTGGTAATGTTTTAATTTACTTTCATGAATATGGAACTTTTAATAACATTTCTTATTCTTTTCTTATTTCAATTTTAAATTACTGATTACATCAGTCAAAGTTTGGGTAGAGAATTACACGTTACAGTATATATTTCAACAGAGAATTTATATAGTGATATGGTTCTTTGTGTAGAGGGCTAAGAAAGCCAAAGAGGTCATTGAGGTAACACAAAGGTATTGACTATAGGAAGTATCTATCAGCTATTAGAAGTAGAATTTCAGAATTTTAGGAGTGTGGAGCTGGGCACTCAACCCTCTGAGAAGGGTGCTGCCTGATTGGTACTAGTAATTGAGGGGTTAGTAATTGAGGAGCAACTGTACTGGGGATAAAATTCTGAGGAGGTAGTTTGTCCAGTCTGTGTAGATATCTGTGAGAGAGACCAGGGAGCTGATGCTGAGAATGTCAAAACTTGGAACAAGCTACTGTTGCCTCAATGAAGTATCAGTTTAGGGGCCATACTGGCCAAAACAACAATAAACAGGAAGGAGAATGTCCCTTTCTTCTTCCTGCTTCCAATGACCCTCTTCCTCCAGTTCCTCCTAGTGACAGAGAAAATTGGCTGGAAAAGGAGACATGTAATCTGCAGAGACCCAGCATCAGTGTTACAAAGAACAGGAAAAAAAATAAATACTTTGTAACTGAAATGTGCTTAAGTAGAGATGCTCAATGCTAATATATGTTTTTTAATCAAAGACATGGTGCATTTCTTCTCCCCCTCCTCACCCAATCCCCTGTAGGCCCAGAATAGGGTGATAAATTCTTCCCCTCTTCCCACAATTTTCCTGGATTTAGCACTGAAAGCAAAGAACTGGAGGAATCCTTAGTCCTGAAAAAATTAGAATGATTGGTCAATTTACTCTAGAAATTAGTATGTAAGCTTCCATATATAAAGGAAGAGGGGACATTGTCAAATTGGACAGAAAAGGAAAAAAAAAAAAAAAGTTTTGTTGTCAACTAGTTTATATACTTTTCTAACTTTAAATTGTTTAGAAAAGTAACAACTTGCTTTTCCATACACCCACACATTTATAGGTTAGGCATATTCACCCTTCTTACTTTTATTTATTACTTTTATTTGCAAAGAACAATAAAGAAAATTGCTAGTAACGGAGAAGGTATAAGAAGAAAAGCTTTCGACTCTGCTATCATTGGAGTGATATTCCTAATTATCACTTCCTGACTGATGCCTAGAGTTTATTTCTCTGTGTTCCAAAAAGCCATATGCCTAAAAGCCACAAAGCCTTATGGAATTAAAAGTCACAAGTCTGAATTAGATTAACATTGGAATTATTAGTGTGGACAACAAATATTCTGGTTACCTTATCAACCATGAGTGATGAAAAATTTTTCAGGAAATGTAAGTTCAACTGGAGCATGTTGGCTTAAAATATCTGTGACAAACAACAAGATGAAATAATGAAATATCCTAATCTATCTCAGTCATGTGATACTCAGTGATGTCACCCTGTAAGTAACTGAGCTCTCTCTTGACCACTCTAAGAGACATCTTCATGCCATTTGGGAAAAAAAAGAAAAAAAAAAAAAAAAAAAAGGAACTAAAATTCCCTTTTCTGTCATAGTCAAATTGTTTTTCATCTGAACTTTTTTCTTCAGTATATTTTTATGAAATTTAAGCTTCTGAGGGGCATGATTTCTTAATGCTTCCTCAACCTCAATTCCTACTTCTCTGCTCCTTATTCTCTGCCTTCTGGTAGAACTAGACTTAGTTCATACTTTGTATTAACTAAGATGAAAGTCAATCTAGATAATTATGACAAAAAGATAAAAATATTTTCATTTGTCTCATGCAACAATCCAGCCAGCCTTGACAAATGAGGTGGCTGTTTTCTGTGGGATTATTCAGAGACTTCATTCGCTCTGCCATTCATTAGATGCTTTTGTAAGGTCCAAGCTGAGTAGCAAATCATTTGCATTCCAGATTACAGGAAGAGGAGAATGAAACAAAATTCAAGGCAGCAGTTTATCTTTGAACAAATGAAGATGCCACACAAATAACTCAGGCTAGCATGGGGGACTGGGATATGAAATAGCAACTGGGAAGTCATATCCTCAGGAAGAAGGAGAAAATAGATCCGGGGGTAAAATCTGTAGTCTGCCAAATATATCATTCATTTTATGGAAACTTTTCAAATCTCCTAAATGGAGAGAACCAATTAATTTCCACATCTTGAACATAAGGATGCTGTTGCATTTATAACATCATGTTATGTATTTTAATATCCACCTTATTCAAGAGACTAAGAAATTATGAAAATTACTAGTTGTATGCATTTATAAAGTTCCTAAACTTCTCTCAAGGTAGACATCACTTCCTGTTACTAAATTGATTTGAATAGACTGCAGGGTTGTGATGAGAGATTGATTATACATGGGGTCCTGAGGCTCTAACACAATCAAATGGTTTTCTCATAATGTAGTTCATGATGAAACTACAAATAAAACAACCTTTTGGATTTCTGGTACAATTTCATTAAAGTAAGCCAAGCCATACTATGGGTCAAAATTATTAATTGAAAAACTAAACTTTGGCAATTTGAATGACATCACACTTACTATGTATGCTTTTGAAAATGAGTAACTCTCATCATGTACAACCAGAAGAATGAGTAGTTATACAGAAGTTATACTGCATTTATGTATGATGTATCAAAATGCATTCTACTCTCACATATAACTATTTAGAACAAATAAAAATTAAAAATAATAAAAATTTTAAAATAAAAGAAAGAAAAATAAATAAATAAAATATTAACTTTCAAAGACATTCTTCTGCATTTTCTGTGCATTCTGACAACATGCATAACTTTATAATTTTCTTAATTTAGCATCATCTTACAAAATCTGTTTAGCCTTTTTCTGGTGAATGTTGCCAGCTTCAAATATCACACTGATTCTTCATAGTCTTAAAATTGAGACAGTTGTTATAATGTGATAATTTAAGTGCTATATAAGTAAAGATCAGTTGGCTTTTAATTAATAGGATGAATTTATTAGAAAACCATGAATACATGGAGATAATTCTGAATTTTATCAGAAAAGAAAACCTTAAAAATTCATTGGTGACTGACATAAAGAGATTGTAGAGTCAGATATAGTCTGGTAATACCTGAGCTTAACTACTTAACATCTCCATAAATTTTGAAAAGTCACTCTTCCTTTCTAAGCCTCAACTATAATATTCCAAAAATAAGGATAATTATAGAAAGCTGCCTGTGTAAGATTATTTATTTAACGGTCTTTCTGGTATTGATTAAGTAAACAATAAATTATAACTATTATTATTATTATTATTATTATTGATCTAACTGATACATAAGACACTGTAGCTAATATAGGATATTAAAAGAGCTTTGTTTAAGTAATTTTGAAATGATCAATAAAAACAATCATGTTTCTCTAAATTCTAGCTTAATAGGTTTTCTATTTTTTTGCAAACATATGTAGAAAAATTGCATAGTCTTTGAATTTGTGTACATTAAGCTCAAGGCAATAAAGCAAAGCATGAAATTTCAGCACAGTCCAATGGGAACACAAGCCATGTCAGAAGGTGTAATCACAAAGAAATGCAGAAATTGGCAAATGCCTCAAAGGCACTGCAAAACAAATACACGTGAGATGGCTATTTTTAAAAGCAAAGAAAAATGAAAACAACCATAAGCAAAAGTTCAAGAATAAGATAAATGAAAAAGAGAAAAATAAGAGAGATAAGAAAAATAGTTTTCACATCTCTGAAACTAAAGTTTTTATTTTATTTTATATTTTTATCATATACTACTTTCATTACCAAACCAACATCAACCCTGGAGAACATGAATCCTGAACAAAACAGCTTTAAGAAATTTTGACTTAAAGGACAAGTTTCCTCAGTTAGCTTTGAAAATGATTACTGATTGATTTAAAAAAAAAAATAATGTTATTTCTGTAGTCAGTGAGTTAAATGGAAATTGTGAATCTACTTGCACCACCATAGAATTATAAGATATAACACTGATTAACCCTGCTACTGATTTGTAATTTGGGGCTTAAAGGAAGGACCTTTGGTCGGTGAACTGTGAATACCTTATTCAAATATTTTAAGACTGTAGTTTATAATTACAGTTTTAGTATGACAGTGAGAAGACCAGAGACAAAATTAAAGAGAAGTAGAGATATGAAGCCTCCATAACTACTAGTACCTAAAATGCTGATTGCATTAAATGCCAGTTGTCTATTATTTAAATGTCTCTGTGATTACACTTTTATCTTCATAATATATTGATGAAGTATTGTGAATTTAATTCACTTTCATTTATTTGCCTTTATGATTTTATTTCCCTGGTACTGTGGATTTAATCCAGGGGCACTTAACCACTGAGCCATATTCCCACCCCTTTTTATGTTTTGAGACAGGGTCTTGGTAAGTTGCTTAGGGCCTCACTATCTGAGGCTGGCTTTGAACTTGTGATTCTCCTGTCTTAGCCTCCTCAGCCACTGGGATTACAGACTTGCACCACCATTCTTTGCTGCCTTTTTGATTTTTGAAGAAAATCTAAAAGATAGAAGGCATGCCAGAGACATGTTTCCCCTAACCATAACTATTCTGATTTAAACTTTCTTGAATCTACTAATATTTTATTCTGTCTAGAATGGGAAAATATTTTAACAATTAAAAACTAAGAGAAAATTAAAGCTAAATCATTCTGGGTTTAAGTGAAACATTTGTTTTGTTTTGTTTTGTTTTTTCAAGAAAGGGTGATTGTGGTCACAGAAAAAAAAAATCTTTTTGAAGTTTTTTTTGTTTGTTTTTAGTTTTCTACATATTTTTTCTTATCACTAATTTATTTCACCCTTTGTTAATGAGTTTCTGCTAAGTCATTCAAGTAAAACTCTTCAGATATATTATGAAATGGAAAGATGTGAACATTCAGAAATGAAAAATGAAAATATCTATTATATGAATATTCTACAATTAATTAATTCATTTGTATTTTAACCCTCAAAAAATGCAAGGTAGATCTTGAAAATATCTTGGCCGGGCACGATGGTGAACACCTGTAATCCCAGCGACTTGGGAGGCTAAGACAGGAGGATGTCGAGTTCAAAGCCAGCCCTATCAATGGCAAGGCACTTAGCATTTCAGTGAGACCCTGTTTCTAAATAAAATACAAAATAGGGCTGGGGATGTGGCTCAGTGGTTGAATGCCCTGAATTCACTCCCCAGTACATATATATATGTAGAACACTTAAAACAAACAAAAAAACTTCAAAAAGATTTTTTTCTGTGACCACAAAATATACATATATACATATTTTCCATATAAATCATGTATTTTAATAAATAAAGAATATTCATGGCTTAGTTTTTAAATCACATTTACAGATGAAGAAAAATTCTAGGCCCAAATAGGTAACAATGAAGGTACTGCTGCTGGAAAGAATGCATGCCCCACACCTAAAGAGCAAGGAACAGCATGCAAATCACTGTGTAGACTAGGTAATTGTGGTGTAGTCCAGGCAGTACCATCTGATTCCTCCTCTTCATGCTACAGAACTAAATAAAAGTTGTGGTACCTCAGACAAACTACAGTGGGTCCTGATCACACTGAGGAAACCTCCAACTGTTAACATTAGGCCAAGGGTGTTAGCTACAGAAGGACAGCCACTGATAAACATAACAGCAGAACAACAAAGAAAAAGCTACACAGCAAGCTACACAGATGATCTTGCTTCTTAGAAGTAGAGCAGTGGATTAATTTCACCTCCCAAGGACTTAGTCCAAAAACTTCCTATTGGCATTTGCGCCAAACAAGGCTCCTCGTACTTCAGGCATCATCTGCTGGGCTATGAGATCCAGCCGGCTTTCCAGGGTGTTGGAGACCTTTATTTTATGATCCCCATTATAGATCTCAACTCTACCAGCTATTTCCTCAGGAAGTTAAGCCTCCTGATCAATTTGGACATCAACATCCTTCTTGGTGGCAATTTTGTACATGAGAATAGCTTTCTGCACTGCAGCCTTTACTAGAGGAAAATCTTGTTTCCTGCAACGAACAATCATTCGGGGCTTTAACAACTGGTATAAACCCTGCAGGACCAGTCCATCCAGCAGCACTTGGTACCTGGTTGTATCTTTTACCACTTTGCTGAGTCTCTGTTTTGCTTCGTTCAGTAAGTCAGTGATAAGGTCATCTCTTGCTCTGAGGACTTTGAGCCTTGCTTGATTCATCAAATTGGACATCCGAATTTTCTTCTACTGCTCAATCTGTTTTTCTTTCTTCTCATAGTATTCCATAATCTTCAGTCTTTGGGTTTGCACAAGATGGCCTTTCTCAATGTTGAACTCTTCTTCTGCCTTTGCATCTATTTCTTCTGCTTTCTCATTGGCTTCTTGTTCAATGAAAGCCATCATGTGCTTTATCTGCTTCTGCACGTCAGCGTCGCTGAGAGCCATGGTGAAAGCGATGCCAGGTGGGTGGACAACTAGCTCGAACTCCGTTATGAAAAAGAGTGGTGGGAAAACAGGGCCAACAAAGCCAGAGCAGGTTCTGTATATATACATATATCTTAAATCTTTTTTTTTTTTAAATCAGTTATCTTAATACCACAGCAATCATGCATTAAAAATGGCCACAAAGCTCCAGAGGAACATCACAAGGTATGTATTGCTCTTTCACCATCAGTCATTAACTAGGCAATGCCAGTGACCTCAACGAGACCTGCTCATATTTTTACATGATAGGTGGCTGTGAAAGTCAAATGGAGTGACTGGGTGGGTAAGCTCTGCTCACATAGCTCTCATCCTCTAGCAGACTAGCCTAGCTATTTTCTCCTAACTACAACTGCAAGCCTGCACAGTCCTTGACATGTAGAGTGAGAATTGCACACTGTAATGACAAACAAGTTACAGAGCAAGAGCAACTTCACTGTATGGATAACTATTGAATTTGGTTACAGTGATTACGCAGTCACATGACAAAGTGTTTAGATACAGGAGTACCAAGCCTTGCCCTCAAATTTAGAAGCTTTAAATTTTTTCATATTTTTTTTTACTATCAATTTACTCAATATTTTTATTTGTTTTAATTAGTTATACATGAGATTAGAATGCACTTTGATACGTCATACTTAGATGGAGTATAATTTCTCATTCTTCTTGTTGTACATGATGTGGAATCCCACCAGTCGTATAGTTATATATGTACATAGGGTGATAATGTTTAATTCATTCTACTATTCCTCCTATTGCCATACCCTGTCCTCTCCATTCAATCCCCTCTACCTAATCTAAAGTAATTCTATTCTTCCCTAGCTCCCCCCAGCCTTTATTGTGAATTAGTATCCACATATCAGATAAAATATTCAGCCTTTGGTGTTTTGGGATTGGATTATTTTGCTTAGCATGATATTCTCAAGCTCTATCCATTTACTGGAAAATGCATAATTTCATTCTTCTTTAAGCCTGAGTAATAGTCTACCATATATATATATATATATATATATATATATATTATATATATATCACAAATATTCTACCATACATGCATATATGGTAGAATATCACATTTTCTTTATCCATTCATATGTTGAAGAGCACCTAGGTCAGTTCCATGGTTTAGCTATTCTAAGTTGAGCTGCTATAAACATTGATGTGGCTGCATCATGGTAATACACTGATTTTAAGTCCTTTGGGTATAAACCAAGGGGTGGGATAGCTGGGACAAATGGTGGTTTCACGCCAAGTGTTCGGAGGAATGTTCATACCTCTTTACTTAATGGTTGCAACAGTTTGCATTCCCACCAGCAATGTATGAGTGTACCTGTTTCCCAAATCCTTGCCAACATTTATTGTTGTTTGTATTCTTGATAATTGCCATTCTGACTGGGGCAAGATGAAATCTTAGAGTAGTTTTTATTTTAATTTCTCTAATTGCTAAAGCTATTGAACATTTTTTTAATATATTTGTTGATCAATTGTATTTCTTTTTCTTTGAAGTGTATATTTAGTTCCTTAGTCGATTTATTCATTCGGTTATTTGTGTGTGTGTGTGTGTGTGTGTGTGTGTGTGTGTGTGTGTGTTTTTTGAGTTCTTTATATATCCTGAAGATTAATGCTCTATTTGAGGTGCATGTGGTAAAGATTTTCTCCCATTCTATAGGCACTATCTTGATTATTTCCTTTGCTGGGAAGAAACATTTTAGTTTGAATCCATCCCATTTATTGATTCTTGATTTTAGTTTTTGCACTTTAGGAGTCTTGTTAAGGAAGTCAGATACTAGTTCAACATTGTGAAGATTTGGGCTTACTTTTTCTTCTATTAGGCACAGAATCTCTGGACTAGTACGTAATCTTTGATCCACTTTGGTGCAGGGTGAGAGATAGAAGTTTAATTTCATTGTGTTACAGGTGGCTTTCCAATTTTCCCACCACCATCTGTTGAAAAGGTATCTTTTCTCCAGTGAATGTTTTTGGCACCTTTGACTAGTATGAGATAATTATAGAATTGTCACTGTGTTTTCTATTCTGAACCATTGGTCTATGTGTCAGTCTTGGTGCCCATACCATGTGCTATTTTAGTTATCATGGCTCTGATGATTAGATTAAGTTCTGGTATTGTGATGCTTCCTGCTTCACTTTTCTTGCTTTGGATTGCTTTGGCTGTTCTGGGTATCATATTTTTCCAAATGAATTTTATGATTGCTTTTTCTAGTTCTATGAAGAATATCATTGGTATTTTAATAGGAATTGCATTAAATTTGTATAATGCTTTTGGTGGTATGGACAATTTGATAATATTAATTTTGCCTATCTGAGAATATGGGAGATCTTTCCATCTTCCAAAGTCTTCTTTAATTTCTTTCTTTAGTGTTCTGAAGTCTTCATTGTAGAGGTCTTTCAGCTCTTTTCTTAAACTGACTCCCATTTTTTTTTAATGAGGCTATTGTGAATGGGGTAGTTTTCCTAATTTCTCTGTCAGTAGATTCACCACTGACTTATAGAAATACATTTGATTTGCAGGTGTTGATTTTATATCCTGTTACTTTGCTGAATTCATTTATGAGTTCTAGAATTGTTCTGGTAGTATTTTTTTTTTTTTTTTTTTTACCTTCTAAATGTAGAATCAAGTCTTCAACTAATAGAGATAGTTTGAATACTTCTTTTCCTATTCATATCCCCTTAATTTCTTTCTCCTGTCTAATTGCTCTGGCTAGAGTTTCCAGGACTATGTTTAACAGAAGTAGTGAAAGGGGACATCCCTATCACATTCCAATTTTTTGAGGGAACACTTTCTGTTTTTCTTCATTTAGAATTATGTTGGCTTTGGGTTTAGCATAGATAGCTTTTACAATGTTGAGGTATGTTCCTACTATCCCTAGTTTTTCTAGTGTTTTGAACATGAAGGGGTGTGGTATTTTGTCAAATGCTTTTTCTGCATCAATTGAGATGATCATATGATTCTTGCTTTTAAGTCCATTGATGTGGTGAATTATGTTTTTTGATTTCCATGTGTTCAACCAACCTTTCATCCCTGGGATGAACCCCACTTGATCGTGGTGCACTGTCTTTTTAATATGTTTTTGTATGCAATTTGCCAGAATTTTATTGAGAATTTTTGCATCTATGTTCATCAGGGATATTGGGCTGAGTTTTCTTTTTTGATGTGTCTTTGTCTGGTTTTGGTATCAGGGTGATATTAGCCTTATAGAAGGAGTTTGGAAGGGTTCCCTCCTTTTCTATTTCATGGAATACCTTTGAGGATTATTGGTATTAATTCTTCTTTGAAGGTATTGTAGAACTTGGCTATGAATCCATCTGGTCCTGGTCTTTTCTTGGTTGGTAGGTTTTTGATGGTGTTTTCTGTTTCATTGCTTGAAACCGATATGTTTAAATTATGTATGTTCTCCTAATTCAGTTTGGGTAGTCATATGTCTCTAGAAATTTGTCTATGTCTTCAAGATTTTTTAATTTATTGGAGTATAAATTTTCAAAATGTTTTCTAATTATCTTCCATATTTCAGTTGTGTCTGTTGTGATATTTCCTTTTTCATCACATATTTTTGTACTTTGAGTTTTCTTTCTTTTTCTCTTCATGAGTGTGGCTAGGGGTTTATCAATTTTATTTGTTTATTCAAAGAACCAATTTTTTGTTCTGTCCATTTTTTTTCAATTCTTTCTTTTGTTTCAATTTCATTGGTTTCAGCTCTGATCTTATTTATTTCCTTTCATCTACTGTTTTTGGTGTTGATTTTTTATTCTTTTTTCTCGGGCTTTGAAATCTAATGCTAGCTCATTTATTTGTTGACTTTTTATTATTTTAATGAATGAGCTCAATGCAATGAACTTTTGTCTTAGTGCTGCCTTCATAGTATCCCAGAGATTTTCATATTTTGTATCAGTGTTCTCATTTACCTCTAAATATTTTTTTTAAATTTTATCCTGATTTCTTCTGCTAGCCATTTGTCATTCAATGGTGTATTATTTAGTGTCCAAGTGTTAAAGTATCTTCTATTTTTTTATTTTACCATTAATCTCTAATTTCATTTCATTACAATCTGATAGAATGCAGGGTATTATCTCCATTTTTTTGTATTTACTACAAGTTGCTAATTGGTATAATTTATGGTCTATTTTAGAGAAGGATCCATGTGCTACTAAGAATAAAGTCTATTCACTCATTGATGGATGAGATATTCTATGTCTGTTAAGTCTAAACTATTGATTGTATTATTTAGTTCTATAGTTTTTTTTATTTAGTTTTTGTTTGGAAGATATGTCCAATAGTTGGAAAGGTATGTTAATGTCACCCAGTATTATTGTGTTGTGGTCTATTTGATTCTTAAAATTGGGAAGGGTTTGTTTGATGTATATAGATGCTCCATTGTTTGGGGCATAAATAGTTATAATTGTCATTTCTTGTTGATGAATAATTCCCTTGAGCAATTTTAAATGTCCTTCTTTTTCCCTTCTGATTAACTTTGTCTGGAAGTCTATTTTATGTAATATAAGAATAGAAACCTCTGCTTGTTTACATAATCCATCTGAGTGATGTGTTTTTGCTCATCCTTTCACCTTCAGTCTGTGGATTTCTCTGCCTATGAGGTGAGTTTCTTGGAGATAGGATGTTGTTTGGTATTGTTTTTTAATCCAATCTGCCAGTCTCTTTCTTTCTTTCTTTCTTTTTTTTTTTTTTTTTTTTTTTTTTTTTTGTACTGGGGCTTGAACTCAGGGGCACTCAACCACTGAACCACATCTCTAGGCCTGCCTATTTTGTATTTTATTTAGATACAGGGTCTCACTAAGTTGCTTAGTGCTTCACTTTTGCTGAGACTGGCTTTAAACTTGCAATCCTCCCGCCTCAGTCTCTGGAGCTGCTGGGATAACAGGCATGCACCACTGCTCCGGGCTTAGTCTGTCTTTTGATTGATGAGTTTAGGCCACTAACATTCAAGGTTATTATTGAGATATGATTTGTATTCTTGTGATTTTGGTTTAATTCTGGTTTTTAATTTGACTTACTTTCTACTTTGATTGAATATTCCTTTAGTGTAGTTCCTCCATTTACTGGTTTTCACTGTTTGTTGTTGTTATTGTTTGTTTGTTTTGTTTTGGTTTTGTTTTACTTCATCCTCATGGAATATTTTGTTGAGAATGTTCAGTAGTGCAGGCTTTCTAGTTATGAATTCTTTTAACTTTTGTTTACCATAAAAGTTTTTTATTTCATCTTCAAATATAAAACTTAATTTTGCTGAATATAATATTCTTGGTTGGCATTCATTTTCTTTCAAACCTTGAAATATATTCTAAGATTTTCTAGCTTTGAGGGTATAGGTTGAGAAATCAGTTGAGATCTGAATTGGTTTCCCTCTATATGTAATTTGATTTTTTTCTTTCACAGCCTTTTATTCTCTTTGTTAGTCATTCCCATTATAATGTGTCTTGGTGTGGGTCTGCTGTAATTTTGTACATTTGGGATCCTATAAGCCTCTTTCAGTTGATTTTCCATTTCCTTCTTTAGGTTTGTGAAATTCTCTTATACTATGTCATTGAAAAGATTGTACATTCCTTTGGTTTGTATCTTTGCTTCTTCATCTATCCTAATAATTTTTAAATTTGGTCTTTTTATTTTATCCCCATGATTCTTAGAAGTTTTGTTCATGGATTCTTACCATCTTCTCTGCTTGTTCAACTTTATTTCAAAGATTATATATTTTGTCTTCATTGCCTGAATCTTTGTCTTCCAAATGGTCTAGTCTATTGTGTTGCTTTCCATTGAATTCATAATTTGGTTTATTAATTTCTTTGTTTCAAGGATTTCTGCTTGTTTTTCTTTTTTTCACAATCTCTAACTCTTTATTGTGATCTTTCACTTCCTGCTTGTTTTCATTCTTTACACTATCCTTTCCTTTGCAGATCAGTTTATGTACATTCTAAACCCTTTCTATGACATTTTTTCTATTGTGTTTTCAGTGGATTCTGTTATTGGAGCACTTTAGTTTGTTTAGGGTGCTTTGTTCACTTGTTTTTTTTTTTTTTTTTTTCATGTTGTTTGTGTGTTTTCCCATCTAGCAGTATGAATCTGAGACAGTAAAGATTCTACCTAGCAGACTTATTGTGTCCCTGATGCTTGCCACTATCTCATCTTTAAGGGGGAGACCAGTATCAACAACACCCAATGCAAACAATATATAGCCCCAAACCCACTATTTCCTATTAAGATTCCATAGTTTTCTCACAAAAAAACAAAAATGATGAGTTCAATTATTGTCTACAATATATAGAGTAAATTTTCTGAAAGGGCTTATAATTTTAAATGGTGGACAAAGAGTAGAAGAGGAATTGATAGAGATTGGTTGTTAGCAGGAGAAAAGATAAAGAATCTAGGAAAATAGATAAGCATGAGGAAAAATATACCCAAAGAAAAATAATTAATTAAAAATATAAGAATACACTAAAAACCCTGCAAAATACAATGCATATATCATAGTCTTCAATAAACCGATGCATGAAAAATACTTGGTTTCCAATATGGTGGTGATGATCGAGAAAAAAAAAAAAAATCTCAATTGGAAATTGAACAACTGTTTATGTTGACCTTCAGAAGCTTCTCAGTCCTGTCTCTGAGTTTTCATGGCATTGCCAGGCCCAGACTGGCCCATGCAGACCCAGTCGCCATTCCACAGAGCTGAGCCTCAGGAACCCCAGGATCAGCCACACTGCAGTCCCAAGATCTCAATGATCTTCCAACTTGCTGAGAAACTACCAGGGATACATTCACACAGAGGAGCAACCCTAAGAAGCAGCAGCAAGATGGCAGTCAACAATACTCCCTACAGGAAGACCCACAGGAGGACCTCCAGTTCCTGGCCAGTGTTCCCAGACTGAGGTGGCTGTGCCCTGAGTGGCAACAAACTGGCTGTCACCCTGGAACCCAGGTGCTGGCCAGTGTCCCAAGATGGAGGCAACCATGTGAAACCAAACCAGAAGACACTCTGGCAGCAGACCTCTTGGTAGTGGTGGCAGCAGTAGAAGTGGGTCAGTAGCAGCAGTGCTGGCCTTTATCATATTTTAATGTTGACATTTTTACTCCTTATCCAACCAAATCAACTACATGCAAGTATGCTATAACCATTATTAAATATGTTTATCTTTTTTATGATTCTGAACTATGAGACAATTATACACACTAATTCATAAATTTAAAAAAATTTTTCCTTTGATCACTCTGAACATATTTTACCACTGGGGGGAAGTGAGTTAAACATTAATGAAATAAAAAAAAAATCACAAACCTGTTATATTGTTAATAGTTTTAATCTCACAGAGTGTAAAAGAGTTGATCAATAACATAGTAAGTATTCTACCTGTAACAACCACCTCTGCAATGGAGAGTAGAATCAGACATACTGAGTGATGGTATGCATTTATCTCCATAACTTCTAAAAATTAAAAAAAAAAGGGAAAACACATGAAGCAAAAATTGGTATTGAAATCTACTTCTTTTCAATTTAATACTACAGAACAAAATATTGAATCCTTTAACTGTGTTAAAGGATTTACTGTGTTAAAGTTAAACTTCCTTTACTTAGTCTCAAGTCAAGAAAGTTCAATTCTCTCACAGAGGCCATAAAATTAAGTTACGATATTAATATTTCAATTGATCAAGAAAATTTTCTATTCAATTTATCAAATTGGCTTAACAATGATCTGTTTTTACAATGACATTTATATTAATTCACAAGCTTTGAATTGGAGAAATTATTTCCTAAACATATTTTTTAAATTCTTAAAGCCATGACTTCTCAATTGTATTAAGAAATGACTTATTTTTTTCTAACAGCAATCATGGACCTAATATAGAAGTTAATTTTGATTGTGTATATCAAATAACAATTCAAATGGAAAGTTAAAACGAAAATTATAGTTTCTCTTTGGACATTATGTTACTAGTTTAATACTTAATTTTTAAAATATGGTCAGGTTGGTTTGCTGATGCAAGCAAATATTCTAGAATAAATGCTCCACAGGGCACAACATCTGTCTTATTCACTACTAGATTACCAGAGCCTGGAATAGAGCCTGGTATAGGGTAGAGGTTCAATAAATACTTTTTGAATAAAATATTTGTTGACTGAATGGATGATGTTATTATGTAATTGAATAACATTGTCCTAGATGACTTGGGAGTAATCAGCACAAGATTTTTCACAATCCACATAACTGGAAAATAATAAAGACATGTTGTAAGGGCTATAAGATCCTTCATAAATTTCTTGAAGGTGACACGAATAATCCCAGGATGAATATCAGAGCTAAAAAGGCTCCATTTTATTTTCAAGTTTTATACATTTTGCAGATTTTTTTTTTTTTAGATCCATGGCTGTTTGAACTTTTCACTGTCAAATCAAAATGTTCCTTTGAGCTACTTTGGCAAGAAAAATAGAACATATTGTTAGACTAAAATTTCTAAACTAAGTTTAACTTCAATTGCTTTACACATTCAGGAATTTATGAAATTTGAGGGAACATATTATTTCCACTAAACCAGGAACTGCCTGCCTATTAAATTTTCCAAATATCCATAAGCAACATAACTGAGAAAAGTAATAAATTTTTCAATATTTCCAATTTTGTTATTTATGAGATTTCCTAAGGTCAAGAAAAAAACATTGTTTTGTTTATTATGTTATTATAAAGTCTGGAGTTGTATTCAATGTATAAAGAAACAGGAACCCTAGATTTCCTATTACTTAAAAATGTGCTGTGATATGCATATATAGTGGTGCTAGGGATTGAACCCAGGACCTTGTGCATGTGAGGCAAGCACTCTACCAATGGAGCTATATCCCCAGCCTCCAAAAATATAATTTTAAGGATATCTTATTAAAGATAAATTCATATCATTCTGTCTTTTCTACACACCACATTATAGTTTTTTTCTAAGAAACAATAAAAATTGTAAAATTTACTGTTTTCTTAGGCAAAATTCATTTAGAAAAATTATTTAATCTCTGGAAGTGGGAGGTGGAGAAAGGATTAGAAGAGGAAAGACCAGTAAATTCAATTACTGAAAATTTTCTAGTTCTTAGGTTGAATATAGTTCCTAATATCATATTATTATGCTTTATAATAATATTATGCTTTATAATTTACAGCTATGTATCTAATGAACGTGTCAAGTACTATTAATAAAGTTTCTTTTTACAGGCACAAACTATAGTAAAAGTAACCTATATGTGTCAATTATGCTGAACTACATTAAACTCTAAAAATATCTTGCTGAAAGCTCATCAAGAGAAACATTTTTCAGATTTGATTTGTAACAACAACAAAAAAAAAATCTTTATTTTGGTGTATGAGAGTGCTCCCTGATAACATGGAGGAAATCAATTAGATTGTTTCCTACAATCCATGCAAGTGGAAAATAGTAAAGTTATTCAGTTAGTTTATTTTCTTTTAAAGAGAATGCTCATTTATTTATTTTGCTCATAGTTAAATTTAGAGGATATTTAAATTTAGAATGAACTTATTTAAGAAGCAAATTATCAATCACTCCATGACAATTCATGTTTCTTAATATGGAATTAAAGAAAGAATATGTAGATACAGTTGGTTTATGTGCAGGTACCAGAAGAGATGCCAAAAGTAACTCTTAACATTCAGTGTAGGTATAAACTAAAAATTTACATATGTTGCCAAAAATTATAGCTACAAACTACAAAATTTAATTCAGTTGTTAAATTCATAAAACAAAGCACAAAATTAATCAACAAATATATAACTGGGTGCAACAGTGATAAGAAGGCAAATTCACCTTTATAATACAAAGAATCATTAACATGATATCATTAACATAAATTTTTAAAATAAAATGAATATGAATCTGTTATCATAAGTAGTATGGCAAAACTATATTGTGTTATGATAGAAGAAGCATTGCATAACATAAATGATGCATGGGTCCTCAAAAATTGATTTGTAATGTCATTAATATTTCCTTCTTATTTTAGATAAATAGTTGGTATTTCTCTATTCCTACCTACCTGTATTCACTGTAGACAAATCTTTAATGATTACAAGTGAGAAAACAATTCACATTATTTTAAGCAAAAAAGAGAAAGATATTTACAAACTTATGTAGTGATTATGTCAAGAAGGGACTTATGATTTTGGATACTGTTTGGCCCAGAAATTAAACAATTTCCCTTGATTCCGCTTTTTTCTGTAGGAGGAAATATCAGTTGAACTCTCTCTCCTTACAGAGAATGACTTGGTAGATAGGCAGATTCAGGTTTATATTATTTCACCTTCTTTAATAATTCAAAAAGCAAAGGGATTTTATCCAGTAATTCCAGAGACATTCCCAGCACTGATTCCCATGGGCCTTTCATCATGTATGCACTCCTGAGCCAATCACCAAGGTGCTCTCACTGGCTCAGGCCTGTGCTACCAGCATTATGGATTAAAATGGTGAAAGCCAGGTACACTGGAATCCCAGCAGATTGGGAGGCTGAGACAGGAGGATTGTGAGTTCAAAGCCAGTCTCAGCAAAAGCAAGGCATTAGGCAAGTCAGTGAGATCCTGTCTCTAAATACAACTAGTACTGGGGATGTAGCTCAGTGGTACAGTGCCCCTGAATTCAATCTCCAGTGCCCCCCCTCACCAAAAAAAAAAGATGGTGGGAAAAATGATGCTCAGAAGGAAAACCAACAGCTGTAAAAAACAAAATAAAGATAAATGTACTCTGGTTACATAAGCAACAAATAAAAATGTGTATATAGACCTAATAAAGACACTCTCATCTCCAATGTTTTAAAATGGCTCAGTTTTTAATATAATACATTCACTCCCTTTTTTATATTTTCTATAACTCATGTTTTTGCACTTTTTTTAACAATAAAAAGGTTATCCTTCCAAGATATAGATCTTTACATATCACTCAATATCTCAAAAAGTGCTTTTACTTTTTTTATACAGAAAATGAAATGCTTCAAAAATATTTATCTAGAATCCACTAAGTGTTTTTAGATAACTTTTCACACAGAAAATACCAAAATGGATAAATTGGACCAAGCCTCTGTCCTCAGGAAATTTTACATACAGAAAGAATGTAATTAACCATGTAACCACGCAAAAATGGAGTAGTCTCCCTGAAGAGAGACTGGAGAGTGCTTTAGAATCTCAGAAAACCCAAGTCAGAATGGCTGGAAATGGCAGGGGGAGTGTCCTAGAGAATGGATATCCACTTTGAACCTAAAATGACAAGAAAGAACTCCATAGCTACCTGTGGTAAGAAAAGGTTCTAAACAATGGAAACAGCAGCTCCAAATAACTGAGTCATTTGAGGAACTGAAAGGCATTCCATATAGTAGAATCATGGAGTAAAACTTAAGGGAACTGAAGGGGGATGAGAATGGGTTTTAAAAGGACTTTAAATGCTCTGTAATATGACCTTCTTTGTGTATATTTTTAAATGTTTTTATTAGTGTGTTATACATAGTAGCGTGGTTCATTTTGACATAAATACATAAAAAACAATTTGTTCCTACTAAATTCCCATTACTTCCTCTTTTCTTCCCCCTTTCATCTTTCTCTACTGTTATTCCTTCTATCTACTTGTAGATTTTTAAAATTGGTGTTTTTATAGCTATATGTAAATGTGAAATTCAATGTGGCATATTCGTATAGTATGATTTCGTCAATTTCATTCCCCAGCTGTTCCCTTTTTTCATCTCTCCTCCTCTATCCCCTTCTTCTGCTCCACTGATGTCCCTTCTATTTTCATGTGATTCCCCATGCCAGCCTTTTCTCCCTTTTCTTTTTTTTCTTTTTTCTTTTTTTCTTTTTCTTTTTTTTTTTTTTTTTTTTTTTTTTTTTTTTGGTACTGGGGTTTGAACTCAGGGGCACTAGACCACTGGGCCACATCCCCAGCCCTTTTTTGTATTTTTATTAGAGACAGGGTCTCACTGAGTTGCTAAGTGCCTCACCATTGATGAGGCTGGCTTTGAACTCACGATCCTCCTACCTCAGTCACCCAAATACAGGGATTGGGCGTGCGCCACCACGCAAGTCTCCCTTTTCTGCTCTAATTTCCACATTTGTAAGAAAACATTCAACCCTTGACTTTCTGAGTCTGGCTTATTTCATTTAGCAGGATGTTCTCTAGTTCCATTCATTTGTCAGCAAATACCATAATTTCATTCTTCTTTATGGCTATGTAGAACCCCATTATGTGTATATATACCACATTTTCTTTACCCATTCATCTGTTCATGGGCATTTGGACTTATTTCGTAAATTGGCTATTGTGAATTGCACTGGAAATCAGCTGCAGGTTTTTTGTTTTGTTTTGTTTTGTTTTGTTTTTTTTAATGTATCCCTCATTATAAGTCATGCCATTGTCTTTTCTCCCTTTAGGATCATAAACATCAGAAAATCTGAAACACTTTAAATAATTGTAAATGCTTCAATCTTCTTACATAGAAAAATGAGATAATGAGAATATCTACCTCACAAAATTGTTGTGAATTACTGGATTAACATAGTCTGTTTAGGGCAGTGCCTGATACATAGTTGGTTAGTTATCATTGATACTGTTGTACCAAAAGTCTGCTTTAAATTTTTCCTTTTCCTTCCTTTGTATCACGTTTATTTGCTTAACATAAATTCTTTTCCTTCCCATAGCTAATGATCTCAACATGGCAACCTCTAAAATAATTCTCTTATCTTCTGATCCCCATAGCTCATTTTTGGTCTCTATATATGTAACACTTAATGCATAATGCCTTGAGTTGAAATAATTTCAGCTTTCTACCTGTGTTTACCGTGGTCTTCAATAAGTTTCTTTCATCTATGTTCTCCATGGCATCTAGTCTAGTGGTATGTTAATATAAATGGACAAAAAAATTTTAACTGAATCAAAGTAAAATAAATATGAAATGAAAAATTAAAATTTATCACTCACAAAAATACTTAAAATCAGTGTAAGAAACAAATATAACTCCAACTTCTTGTTATAAGTGTCTGAAGATCATAGACATAGAAAGAAAGAAAAATATGCAAATCATTTCAACATGCAACTTGTGTTCAGTAGTATATACAATAGAGATTAACAATAAACTATGAGGATTGGAATATTTGAGAATTATTATTAGGTTCTTACAGATTGTCTAATATTTTTATTTGTATGTCTATAATTAAATGACTAGCTCCTCAAATTTAGAGTGCAAACTAGATGTTAAGAGGGAATATTATCAATGATTAAAGAATCAAATGCTTTCAAGTACTTTTGAAATCCATTTATAATCAAATAGGTAAGCAGAGCCAAGTGGTACTTAGAATCTTGCTTTGCTATATTTATTTCAATTAGCTGCTATCTAATCATTAAAACAGAATTTTAATTCAAGTAGCTACATAAAATTGAAAATATCAATTGTTATTTCTTTAAACATATAAATAACATTTCATTGATTCAAAATTAACTACTCCCTACATATTTAATAAATATTTAGATACTGCTGTTCAAATACTGATCTAAACTTCTTAGATCAATAATTTCATTTTATCTGCAAAACATTACTATTACACTTTGGATTTGGAATGTCCCCCAAAGGCTTATAAGTTGAAGACTTGGTTCAAGGAAGCAGCATTCAGAAGTGGTGATGTTAGAAAGTGATTAGATCATGAGGGCTCAGACCTCATTGGTGCATTATTCCAGTGACGGTTTCATAAATTGATGTCATTCATAGGATTTGGTGGAAAATGTTGGCATTGGGGCCTAGTTGAAGAAAGTAGATCATTGTAAGGATGCTCCAGAACAGTGTATTTTATCTCAGAACTCTCCCCCGGCCACACACACACACACACACACACACACACACACACACACACCTCTCTCTCCCTCTCTCTCTTTCTGGTCACCATGAGGTGACAACTTCTCAAACGGTGGCTTACCACCATGATGTCCTGCCTCACCTCAAGCCCAAAGTAATGGAATCCATCAACTGGGGACTGAAACCTCTGAAAATGAGAGTCAAAATAAATTTTCCTCCAGGTATTTCCTTGCAACAATGAAAACCTGACCAACAGCCATTTCCACTGTTATTACCATTTCACAAGTGAGGAAATGAGGCCACTGGGAGGCTAATCTACTTGCTGAAGCTCACATCACCAGCAAAAGGCAAAGCCAACATTTCAGTACAAGCAGACAAGCTGTGTAGTAAAACCTCTAACATATCGTGATATGCTGGGGATGATGTTTACGTCTATGCTTAACATGGGTGAAGGGATACTAGAAAACAAAATGAATACCCAAATTAACAAATTTAATTTAACCCGAATATGCCATACCTATGCAGATGTTTGCATCATTTGAGGTTAGAACTGCAGATCTCCTATGTCAAATCTGCATTTGATAAACTGGATATTCCCTTGACATACATTAAAAAATACTTTTGTCTTATCTTTGTGATATTAATTATCTTTTCTAATGTTACCTCCTACTACAGACTGTTGCAACTTTAAAGACTAGATGTGGTTCTTAGATGTGGTGGTAATGACTATAAAAATCCATTAAATGCATTATAGGCAATACATAGAAAAAAGTCTTTCTCATGGAATACAGTACAGTGTTCCAATTGGTATTCAAAAATTTATTTTCTCTGTCACTGAAAACAGATGTATTCATATGTGTGTACTATTGTGAGTATGTCTCAAGCCAAACTCCTGCAATATTATCTTCCATTTGAGACAAATTATACCTGCTCCCAATATTCAAAATCAAGCACCTTCACATTTACTTCAAAATGATGAACTATACAATTAATGCTTTCACCTCATTTTCTTCTATAATTTTGTCATCTTTCCACTTGCTTGTTTTTATATCTATTTTAAATTTCTCCTGTAACACTTTCCTATGCACATTTCCAAGATGGGCATTAAAATAATTATTCTTAAATCAAGAAAGATTAAAAATGCCTTTCAGTTCTATAACACACAAAATTATACCTATCTTTTCTTTTTGAGGCATACATCTATATAGAAAAATGTTCCATGTGTGTTTCTATGTGGCCAATAAGAAGCTATTTAAGAACGAATATTGAGGTGGTAAGAAGTGCAATTAATAAGGAAAAAAGGATTACAATAAAAGAGGGAAAAGGCTGTTTTTGAAAAACACAATGTTGACTTTTTTGAAAAATCCTTATGCTTTTAATCATATTTCCAAAACTATAAAATAAAAATAATGAATATACTAATTATGGATATTAGCTATCCAGCCAAGAGATAGCTAATTATTTCAAAGCCCTAATAATGGTAGATTGTTGAGCATTCAATGACATTAGATTACATTGATGTGATTATATCAAGATGGTTGGAAAAGTTAATATTATCAATCAATGGGAAAGCCTATTAAAATAAATTTGAAAATTAAAACATAAGAAAAGAGAAGATCAGTTATAATAGTTTGAAAAGTTCCTATAAAATATCCCAAGACACTGATATTCAGAAATTTATTTCTTCTTATGAAAATTTGATTGATTGTCATTTTAAAAAACAATAGTTTAATTTTATTTTTTCAAAGCTAATATTTACAATGGTCTATGAAACCTTTTATTGTTCTTGTGTTTCTTTTAAAGGATTTAAAAATAATGACAATTTTTTCCCGAAAAATCATCTAAAACACAATAATTGAATACATTTCATTTTAGAATATTTTAGTGCCCTCTAGTGTGCAGAAATTAACAATAGCATTTCATTTTCTAAATTTATGTAATTGTTTTAAAGATCCAATATTTTAAAAATGGAACTTCAGATTGATACAAAGAAGGTTTTAAAAAATCAGTTTGAAAAGCAAAGAGTCAGATATCTGTTCAACCTAAATATAAAACCTGATGAAATATGTTTTCTGCTAGTTTTTTCAACTTAGAATATACAATCCTTCCTCCACTTCCCTTTGAATGAAAACAGGACTTCTCATTTGCATAAATTCAATTTCAGTTTTCAGAGATTCTGCTGCCTTTTTCAACACTGAGAGCTTCATGATATTTCTAAGGTACATGTATGAAGCAATGTCCATATTGCTAAAATAGGTGCCTTCTCTGAAACTTCCAGTCTCCAACATGTTGAAACTTTTTTTTTTCTTCTTTTTTTCCATCTTTTTGTTACTGGAGATTGAGTCCATAACACTTTACCACCAAGCTACATCCAAGACTTTTTTTTTTTGTTTGTTTGTTTTTTTTTTTTTTTAGACAGGGACTCACCAAATTCTGAGTGCCTAACTAAGCTACAAAGCTGGCCTTGAACTGTTAATCCTCTTGCCTCAGCCTCCCTAGTGAAAGAAATTAATTTCATGAACCCCTGAGCCTGGCTATGCTGAAATATTTGATCTGAGATAATGAGTAGCTGAATAATGCCAAATTAAAATAGCTCAACCTAAAGCCTCCTATTATTCCACAAATTGATTGTAAAACAAAGATGAGATGTTGAACAGATGCAGCTATTAAAAAAATAAATAAAACTGTAAAGGATAAACAGAAGAGATTTGAGAAAAAAATTGTCAGGTTAAACAAATCGTTTTAGGGGACAATTTTAGAACTTTAATAGATCCATCACATTAAAGGGTCATTTTCCTTTACCAATGGCCAATAACAACCAACAGACCTTCTTCATCTTAAAGATATAGTAGAGTATTTCCAGCAGCATGGTTTTAATTTTCTGTGGTGAACCAATGACTTGTAAATTAGAATGGATTCAGTGGGAGATCATAGATCAGTTTATACTATTGGATAATTTGTAAATGTCTCTGAGAATTGACTTCCATCACCTTCTTAATTATTTACAGAAAAGTGAACAACAGCAAATTTGTGCTTTTCAGTATCAGGAAAGTTCCACTAGGAGAAGAAAACGTTTAATATTCAAGTAACATCCAAAGTGTCAGGTAATGGTATTTTATTTTTTATTCTTAAAATGATCTAAATTGGATAAACAATGATACCTGATAAAATCATAGAGGATTATTTTGTCTTTGTGTTTTGGCAAGTCTCCTATGTGTTCCCTCTGTGTAGCCATGGGATGAAGTCATAAAGTTTAGGGGACTGTCGTTGGAGGACAAATAACATTCTACCCAATTTAAAATCTAAACAAAATTAAGGTTATATTTTAATATTTTCAGATCAAATATTAATATATAACAAATGCAGTATTAATAATATTAGTTAATAATAATATTTGATCTATTTTATACTTATTCTCAATAACTATAACATATTATATGTTAGCATATATTTTATAATACATTGGCTAGAAAACACTGAATTTTCCAAATTTGTACAAAAGTTCATATATATGGATACAGGCCTGGCAATTAATTTAAATATCCTAGTTTCTTTACTTACCAGCCAGGATAAGTGAAGAACTATAACCATATCCACTATTATAATAATTAATGATGATAATGGTACCATCAGTCAACATTCACTTCCATGAATTCTCTGGAAAAAAATTACACACACTCTTATCTTCATTTATACATACCATTCTCCCCACCTCAGATAATATGGAAATATGAGAAACCACCTCCTCTAACTATCTAACCACAATAAGAGAGCAGGATTCATGGTGATTCTATATACACCATGTACTAGGTAACCTTCCATGTTCTTTAGCTCTTTTGATACCTTTTACTTCTCACAGCAATTTGAGATAGACAACATTACCTTTATTACAGAGATGAAAAAATAAAGGTTAAGAAAAAATTAGGCACACTTTCTCTCATGTATTGAATTCTTTCAAGTAGCAGAACTTAGACTTTATCACAGGTCAGTCTGACTCTGAACTTGGTATTCCTACTAAAGTTAACAGCCAAGTTAATAAGAAGCACTGACAGGTGTCAACATTGCTTCACTCACCTCCATCCTCCTTTCAATTTAACCTGAAGGTCTATTAAAAACAGACACTAAAAGACAGCCCAGGTTTGTGGAGTCAGAATTTAGATAGGAATCCTTCGTGTAGTTTCAAATAGGGCGAGGGCATGTATTCTTAGTAATGATCCACATGCCCAACTTTAGCACAAAGTTGTGATGTTATGCACTTCAAAAAGGAACTCTGAATTAATGAGGAAATGCTTAGTGCCTTTTTTTCTTCATTCTTTTTTAGTTATACATTAGAGTAGAATCCATTTTGACATAATTATAAACCATGTAATATATCTTGTTCTAATTCAGACCCCAGTAACTCTCCTTCCCCTTCTCACTTCCCTCCCCTTGCTTCCCTTCCCTCTATTGATCTTTCTACAATTTACCCATACTTATTTTGAAGTCAGGCCAAAGATGAGTACCAAAGATGAATAGTGAAGAGACAAGAGGGCATGCTACAGAGATTTTGCTTCTTGAATAAATTATTGGACTTTGTCTGTAACAGTTCAGCCCACTTCTGATCTCCCACTCCACTTTCCACCCATGCTGGATTATTTTTACTTTCTAGAAAGAGGCATGTTCTCTTCAGTCTCTGACACTATGATTATGGTGTAGCTTTGCATAAAATTCCTTTTGCTATAATTTTCTCCTCTACTTCGTCTTGTTTTTTCATCTTTTGACTTATAATCACTTCCTGCAGGAAGCATTTGTAATCCTAAATTCACAATAAGACTCACTTCTTTATCTTTCTAAAAGTATATTTGATTCCCCTTTCATAGCTCTACTTTCCCAGTAGCATGATTTCTTTTTCACATCTGCCTCCTGACCACACTGGAAGATCCACAAAGACAGGTTGTATACAAGTCTGGCTCACCAGCATGTCCCTACATATGGCACTGTTAATACATGAATGAATGAATGCTAATCTGCACCTCCCACTTGCACAGTGGATTATAATTAAAATTTCAATGAGTAGAAATTTTTATTTATTTATGAACTCATGAGGATACAGAAGAGAGATGAACTAGAGAGCTTTCTTCTTTAAACATTCAGAATCTAAGTACGGAAATAAGCACCTATGAAATATTATGGAATGAAAGTTAATATACAACAATTCTGCCCAGCCTTTATACAAGTGTTGTGTTGCTCCTCTCTCTCTCTCTCTCTCTCTCTCTAACGAAATAGGAAGAGAGAAGACTCTGATGTATCTTTACTGGCATTATTATTATTATTATTATTATTATTTTATTTTTAGGACTTTACTGACTTTTTATTTTTACATCTTAATTATTCAGAATAATAGGTTTCATTGTGACATATTTGCACATAAATAAAAACAGTTTGATCTACTGCACTCCCCCAAACCCCCCCACCCTTCTCACCTCCCTCCCCCAGGCCCTTCCCTCTACCTTGATGCTCTCCCTTTTACTTTCATGGAAACTTTCCCTGTTTTTTCCCCCTCTAGCTTCTACATATGAGGGATTATGTACCGTATTTTCTGAGTCTGGTTTAACAGTGTAAAATCAGAATCAATTACTTTTACTCTTTTTTCCCCTAGTAGACAAAGATTATATTACAACTGACTCTTATTTAAGTACATTACATACAATATCTATATGCAAAACATTTAGAAAAAGCTGAGATTCTGACATTGAGCATATCAAGAGCATATATTTTGGAAATCTTTCATGATGGATTAACTTATTGATGTAATTCACATCTGCTTTTAAAACATTCTCTAAGCTATGTACAATGGAATGATATATATATATATATGTACAATGGAATGATATATATATATATAATGATATATATATACATACACATATATATGGCATATACTCTCAATAAAATAAACAGAAATTGAAGACACATTGGGCAATTTAATTGCATACTTTTGCATCAGCTACATATTTAACAGTTAATTAAGAAAAAGAGTTCAAAGGCTCTGTTTTATTGGCTTTGAAGCCCTCAAAATATTTTAGCATCTGTGTCTGTCAAAAACAAAAAGAATCTGTGGCTATATTAGTTTTCTATGGAGAAAGGATCCAACCTAATTTATTCTTCATGAAAGCCATTTTGCAAAATTTATTCAATATCTATTTATATTTATAAATCATCAGCCATGAAATGGAATGTGATTGTAGCATTTCACATTTTAAACTTATTATCTATATTCTGTTCTTCCTCTTACCAAAGGCATTCAAATTAACTCAATCAGGCTTACCTTTTTCATCAAATGGGTACAGATAATAGTTTTGAGATTCTGAGCTGAAAAAAAATTCTTATTTTTACTGACAGTGAATGATATGTGTACCAGATCTTAATATAGGGAAGCAATGCTTTTCAGTGGCATAACTAGATAGAAGCAGCATCAAATGAAGGGGGGGGGGATATTCTCAAGGCTTAACGAGATAAAGGCATATTTCTGCATGGTAGAAGACCTCCACATCAAAGCTGCACAATGATTCTACAGCTGTTCAAGATCATCATAAAAAGCCCAGGTTCTTCTCTTTCCCCTGCACAGATTTTATTATATTGCTTTTGTCTTCGAGTTTGCAAGCTGGCTACATAGCATGAACATTATTTCCAGCAAGAAAATGAATGAAGGTTAATGCACAAATGTGAATCCCTCCTCCTCAGGCTTGTGGTTTTTTCTTTAGGAAGGGTCATTGTCCCATAAACTATCACTTGTATCTAACATTCCTATACCAGGTGCAACCAAAGCTCAGATGGAGATGCTTAAATTTTGCTTTACAGTGCTTGCAGCCTTGCATTCTCCATGGAACAATCAGGTAATGAAAAAGGGTATTGAATATGAAGGAGCCATGGGCCAAAGTCCAGTGTGAGACACAGGTTTGTCACTCATTTTATTCTCATCTCTCTCTCTCTCTGTGAGCACATACATGTGCACACACCCTCAGGTCCTGAGGGTTGAATTGATCATTAACATCATGTGTTACAATGTTCCTGTTTTATTTCATTTTCTCTGAATATTTACCATTATCCTCCAAGTGCATTTGTATGCCCCAAACTCTCCCACGGGAAACCTTTCTAGTCTGTTCAATATGGGTACTTACTGTTTGTCCATATGGGTTCCTATAAAATACAAATTTTTGTTTGAGTACACCTAAAAAGAATGTGTGAACACATAATTATGCTTTGTATCTCATTCTTTATTTTACCTTATGGAAAGAATAATGTTTATTATAACTTATAAAATAAAAATTTTAAATGTAAATATAAGGGGATTCTTAATAAATATTTGAGGATATGGATTATTAAAGTTTCCTTATTTATTCAGCATATGTTAACTAAATTCTTAATATGTGTAATTGTTACTATGGACACAGCAGTGAAAAACAAAGTAATATTTATATATACATATGTGTGTGTGTGTGTGTGTGTGTGTGTGTGTGTGTGTATAAGAAACCAATAATACACACAAAAAAAATTAAACTTGCTCCTGTGAAAATTCCCTATGTTATTAGGCATCACTTTTATTTTAAATCTAGAAAAAAGTGTTATCATCCTAACCTACAGGCATTTCTCATTTTTGTTCCTTTCACATCCTGGCCTCAAATGTCTGGGTTTTCGGACTTGATTATGGGACAGTAATGAAGGAAAAATATGCATGGGTCACAAGCTTTTAAAGTAAATGTTCAACTTTAGACCAGACAAAATTTAAAGGAATCTCAGAACAGGGAAGAGTTCTTTCACTCCTATTGCATGCTGACTACGTAGAAGGCAAGGGAAATACTCAAAAAAGATGAAGAACACAATGGAAAAACATGTGAAGGTAGTGGTCTCTATGCTGTGTCTAATTGCTCTACTCTTTCAGTTTATGGACTGTTCTGTCTGGAGGGAGCCTATCCAAATGGCCTGGGGAGCCCCCACATACTAACAAATCACAGATATAGAAGGATGTTTTGTTTCTTTTTTCCTAAAGCTCCACCATAGACTCTGATACCTCATCTCCATCCCTGTATATAAGAATCTTTCTGTGTGATATCATAATTGTATGCTTTACGGGAACCATTTTGTCCCAGACCTTTATAAGAGTTCCACTTCTAAGGAAATGACATAGGCAGCCTTTAGAAAGAATGCCATTAACTCTTTTTGGACACCATACAGTATGTCTGACAGTTATAAGACCATAATAATGTCAATAACAATAATAAAAGCAATCCCTTAAAACTCCACTTCACTAGTATCTCCATCTGTTCAGAAGAGCTATTCTTATGCTTTAAATACTGTCTCTAGTATAAAGTGAGAGTAATATAACCATTTTGTGTATTCCAGGCAAAATTTGTTTTAACCAAATGGTTAAGTATTTTGCTGCTCTTCATCCATTAGTCCTTATGTGCAAATACATGCAAAATGTTACAAGACTCACATTCAAGTCAGCTCACAAAATTTTAAGACTATACACCAAACCCTTTCTTATCATGGGTGTCTTATCAAGGTATTGTATTAAAAACAACCAAAATACATCATTAGTATATGTGACCCTAAAGTTCATGTGTTAAAATTGAACCACCCAAGGTGATGTTATTAGGAGAGAGGGCCACTTGGAGGTGATTTAGGTCATGAAGGTGGAGACCTCAAGAATGGATTAGGTCCATGATACAAGAGGCCCAAGGGAGCTCATTAGCACTGTCAGTCATGTGAGGACACAGCAAAAGGACAGTTGTGCATGAAGCAGATGCTGAAATTACTGGTGGATTGAGCTGAGACTTTCCAGTCTCCAGAAACACGCAAAATAACTTTTGGTTGTTTCTAAGCAATTGTATATGGTATTTTGTTAACGCAGTCCAACGAGAACAAGATAATTTGTACATGATGGAGGCTTTGCTAAGTGTTGGGAACTCAAGGAATAAGAGAAACCCACAATCGCAGGACAAATATCTATAAAACTTCAAAAGAAATCCAGATTTATTATATTTTAGTATTACCTACATCATACAATGAGATGAGGATTTTAGCCTTCTTTTAGGGCTCCCATGGTCTTTCAACATCTGGACCTGTCTGCTCACTGTGCCATGTGGCCTCTATAGACCATGATGCACTTAAATTCATATTGCAATTGAGTTCTTGTTCTGAAATATCCTCTTTTTGTGTGTGAAAATGACTTACTCATATGTTTGTCTCTGCTCTAATGTATCCTTCCAAGAAAAAAAGTTAATGGAACTATTAGACATACCATTGATATCTCCATATATGAACAAATTACTCATATCTCTCCTTAATCTTTGTATGATTTTGACTGTTATAATTTTAATTTTTCATATTTAAAACATATCTATAAATTTTGTAATAAAATTTTTGTACAGTCTATAACAATTTATTACATGCTTGCTCTGGTTGCCTTATAGGAAAAGTCACAGCCTGTATGTTTAGAAGGGTCCTAATAAAAGGCCATGGAATGAAAGAGAAAAATAGTATACATGTGAGGTAATAAAAATATTGTCAGTTTAAAATAAGCATTGCATGTTCTGCTTTGAATAGCATAAGATTTTCAAATGATCTAAAGGAAAGTATATATTTCTTAGAAGCCAGCAATGAGGACAAAGTTGAATCCCAAAGAGTAGGTATACTAATTGTTTCGATAAATAACTGGTAACACATTCTTGATCAAAGTATCTTGCTTCAGGATACCCTGACTAGACTCAGTACCAACCAAAATGTAAATTATTTCTTATATTTTATGCCTGAAGATAGTGAAGAATGAGTAATTGGACAGCCACAGAGAGCTTGTGTTTACCCTTTGTGATTAAGAAAAATAATCTGAATTCCTTTAAACATCTGAAGCTACTTTTTCAAGTGACATCTTTGGCTAAATTTATTCAAATTAATTTTTACAAGTTGAAAGCATATATTTCACATTCCTTCTACTTTGTGACCAAAAGAAAAATAGATTTCTGTGACATATTATATTGCAGTATGACTTAAAATTTCCCCCCTTATGACAGAACATTCTTTACTTTTAGGTATTATCAAATCAATGATGAATAAAAGCAAAATCCTCAGTTGATTCTGTGTATTACAAATACAAGTTTGGATAGTGTCCTTGTACAATAAACAAAATTGTAACATTTCTGATAATAGTTCTGGAAGTAGTGACCTGATTATAAATATTCTCTTCTTCTAGAAATTGTGCACATTTAATAAAACGTAAATTGTAGGCACTCTGGTTACTTTTATTTACATGTGTTATGGGGAAAAATTGACATGCTCTTCACTCAGTGTACAGACTAATGGAAAAGGGCTAACATTATGTAATTCTGGCAATTTAAGCAGCATAGAGAAGGCCTAATGGTTTATTTGTTGAAAGCATCCAACTCCTGGAAATACACTAAAATGGAAAAAAATACATATAGAATTATTCATCACTTTGTGCTTTAACAAAATAATATGGTTCCAAGTAATGAAAGGTCCTGAGAAGAAAAAAAAATATGTTCAAGTAACTGCCTGCTTCTTTCAGTAGGCAAAGCCAAGATGATAATGGCCTTCACAATTTTAAGTAATACATTTTATCTTACTCTGCTGGAATGCTCAGAAAATGTAAGGACTTTCCTAATGGTTCCCATGAGTAAGACTGTAACTAAAAAATTTAAGATGTTTTCTGTCTACTTTATAGAAAAACATGACAACTAGAGCTGAATTTGGTTTAACTAAACAAATGGTATACCAGCCACTTTCTATTTTCTATTTGTTTTCTTCTTTCTTTTTTCTACCAACTTCACATTTCCCCATGATTTAATTGGAATTTTATGCAGTCTTTTGGAAAAGGTTTACATTCTGAAGGCTTAAATTAAACCTCAGAAATAACTGAGGAAATCACTTACTGGAAATATGCACATAATAAAAATTTTAAATCAGAGTTTAATATAAATTGAGTCAGAAGTAGAGTTTGTATATCTAAAAATCAAATAACATTTTACTTGTGCTAAGGATTAGGCAGTTTGAGTATAGTTCTTAGCATTTTAGAAAGATTAAGACATCCAAAAAAAATTAGGGAGGAAAAGTATAAATATTTCAAAGTTGGATTCTTTTTACTTAGCAACTTAATCATACTTTTTCCTCAAACGATAAAAATCTCAATAAATCAGGATAAGCAATTAATTTTTGTTAATGTATAAAGCACCAACACTGTCTAAGGTTTTAATACCCTGAAGATCTGCAAAGATTCTTATAGTATTTGTGGCTCTTAAATCTCCTTCCTTCCTTCTTTCCTTCTCTGCTTCATTCCTGCCCTGGCCCTTTATCTTTATCTTTTTTAATAGCATCTCTGCTTTATCCAGCTACTTTTGATACTCATATTTGGTGGCTATTGAAAAGTTTCTGTTCATTTAAAAAATCATTTTTTTTTTCATTTTGGAAGACAATAATCATGATTCATTTTATTTTTTAAATAAATATGTCTTGGGCTGGGCATGTAGCTTAGTGATGGAATAGTTGGCTAGCAAACCAAGGCCCTAGGTTCAATCCCCACTTCCTAAAAATAAAAGAAAGAAAGAAAAATAAAGAACAGAAAAAAATACATTCATGTGTCTTCCATCTCCCTGTTTGATTCTGCATTAGGTGGGAAAATTGAGGTAGAAAAACTATGAACAACTGGTTCCTTTTCCATTCCCACCTTGACTTCTGTGGTTTTTCTCCAACTCACCAGGGCCTCCAATTCCCCCAGCACTGAAGAATAGAAAAGAGAGGGAAAGAGTTCTAGCTTTTCTTATCTCTGCCCCTGGAGGATGTTTTAATGTGGCTCACTCTGAATATAGCTCATGATCTTATACATGTTTTTTCCAGGATTTTGGGAACTAAACTGGAAATATTCAATGTGTTTCCCTTGACAGATGGCAGTTTTCTTTGGTTGGTACTTTACAGCTCTTTCCTCAGCCCTAGGGATGTGAATCCCTCTACAGTCCCTCCTTACAGATTTGGATTGTTTTCATGATGACTTTTATCTTCCGTAAAGTTCACACTTGATCTTCAGGAAAATACAAAGTTTAACCTCTACTATCAGTAGAAATTATACCATATTAATTTTTTTCTTTTCCATAAACATAGGATATCTTTCCATTTATTTGTGTCTTCAGTTTCTTTCATCAAAGTTTTATAGTTTTCAGTGTACCTATCTAGTTTCCTTCGTTAAATTGACCCATAAGTATTTTATTCTTTTGGAACCTATAAATGTCATTCTTCTCTTTATTACTATTTTTAGTTAGATAATTATTGATAAAAAAATTAAACTTATTTTATGTTGATTTTGTGGTCTGCTACCTTAGTAGATTCAATTATTCTAAATTTTTTTGTTTGGTTTGCTATGTAAAGGATTATGGATTCTGCAAATAGGAAAAATTTTACTTTGATTGCCTTTTTCTTTCTTGATTGATTTATTGTTGCTTATGTTTCCAGTACTATATTGAATATAAATTGCAAGAGTCGGCTTTGTTACCTTGAACCACATCACAGAGATACCTCTACTCCCATGTTCATGGCAGCATTATTCACAATAGCCAGTGTTTGGAAACAATTTAAATGTTCATCAACAGATAAATGGACAAAGTTATTATGGTATAATATATACAGTGGGATATTTAGCCTTGAAAAAGAAGAAGATACTTCCATTTTTAGCAGCATGGATAAGCCAGGAAGAATATGTTAAGTGAAAGAAGTCAGACAAAGAAAGACAAATACTTAATTATGTTTACATGTGGAATTTATAAAAGAGATAATATATAGAAACAGAGTAGAACAATGGTTACCAGGGAGAGTTGGAGGAAATGGAGAGAAGTAGGTCAAACAATAAACGTTTTTAGTTATATAGGATGAATAAATCTAAAGATTTAGTCTACACCATGAGGTTATAGCTAATAATATTACATACTAAAATTTTGCTAGAGAGGGATCTAGGAAATGTCCTTGTGCAAAAAATATCTTTGGAGTTAGGCAGCAGGTATGATTTTATTCTTATGTTGAATTAACACAATCATCAAGGCCAGCTTTTGCTAAACTAGCTAAAATGAAATGGAATAATTCTCCAGGGACATCTGAAGTGTGAGGTTAATTTTAGCTATAACAATTACAACAAATCAAAATGGTCTAAAAGTAATCTTGATATAGCTAGGGTTTATACTAAGCAATATATTAACAGAGGAAAATAATCCTTATTTCTAATACTAATTTTCAAGGCTGAAGGGTAGAATATAAGGATCCTAGAGATAGATGTTCCTGATTGGCTTTTCATATATAACTAAACCTCGCCTAAGGAGTAAAGCAAAAGATATCTAAGTTAAATCAGTGCAAGTGACATTCCTTAATATTGCTGCTGTATAATTACTTAAAAGTATGCAAATGTGTGGAGATGAGCAGTATTGCTACAAAAAACTACATTTAATGAGAAGTACTTCTACATAATATATCACAGTGAATAAAAGTCTACCATTCTAATAAAATATATATTTTCTCAGAAAATATTTTAAATTTCATTTAAAATACACTACATAAATATTATTTAGCAACCAAAAGTTCACTTCAATATTTCAAGTTTTTTCAACTGTTCAGAATTTTAATCATATATTTAACTTTATCTAAATTATCACTGAAAATTAAAAAAAGATTTTAAAAAAGACAAAATAGTTTTCTGTAATGATATAATAAAAAGATGCTTATAATTAGATTAGAATACATTTAGTTTTAGATTTAGATAGACCTTAATTATGCTTCTTTTAAAACTAATTGAATAATCCATCATCTATATTAAAAAATGATTTGAAATTTAATATCCATTCTCTATCAAATGCTTATGGAGTCAGAGACTAGTCATTTTTCTTTTCCTTTTTTTCCCCTCTTTTTCTTTTCTTTTTTTTTAAGAGACAGAAAGTAAGAAAGCATATAACATGTGCCTAAGATAATTCATAATGGAAAAGTTGGACCAGGAAGAGACAACATAAAGTACTGAATGTGTAACTTTATAATTGCAGATAGGGAAACCAAGGCAGACTAAAATGTATTGACTTTTAAGCAAAAGCCCTAAAATTATTGAGAGTTTTCCCTGAGAATGTGGGAGAAGAGAAAATCTTGCCAGGCAGAGGAAACATTACATGCAAAGTTCTGTCCATAATTATTCGAAAATCACAAGAAGGCCAGTGTGACAGGGTGATAATAACCCATGTGACAGGCACACATGAAATGAGTTGAGAGAAACACAACTTCCATATCTTATAGGGCCTACAGGCCTAGCTTAGTACAGGTTGCGACTTTACTCAGAAGCAGGTAGAAAGATATTAAGGGATTTTGTGAAGAGGAGTGACATCATTTGACTTATATTTTTACATGATCTTCACTTTATTTTATTTTATCACAAGACAGGGTGGCAAAGGAAGGGAGTCAAGTTATGAGGCTACAGAAATAATTAAAGCAAAAGAAGATAATGGCTTAGACTATGGCCAAGGATGGTAATTTCTGCTGGGAAAGTGGAACTAAAAGAATTTACTAATGAATCATAGTGATAAATAAGAAGACAAGAAAAGTCCACCAAGATCTGGAGCTTGAACAAAGAATTGGAGAATGGAGTTGTCACTGACAGGAGTAAAATATTCAGCACACTGCCTGGCCAAGGCTAAATGTAAGTGACAGAGGATAAGTGTTCTATACAGAGGAAAGCAGGAATTGGAGATCACCAGGGAATAAAGTGTGAGGAGGCATGTAAGGAAACTGGGCACACAGAAGTCAGTTTACAGGTTCTTGAAAGACATCCTAAAATTTAACTATTTTGTATCTGTTGGGAAATAAAGAGCCAATGTGTCTATGTTATGTATATTACAAAATACCTAATATGTTTTGTATATCATCAATTCCTGACTCTGCCCCTCTTTTCCAAATAACAAAAGAGGTGTTTAAAAGGATGTGGAAAAAATAGAAGAAAACCGAAACAGTGAGAGAAAGAATAAATATGTATGGAAAGAGTTGATGTATGTTTTGAGTTCCTCATTTAAGAACTCTTATGATTGACTCCACCCCATTCCTCCTAAATATTAATTATACAAGCCAAAATTTCTCCCATTTTGCCAAAATTTGTATTGTATTTGTCATTTGCTTCAGAAAACTTCTAATAAAAATATCAACTTATACATACATAAAATAAATAATAATATTCATATACTGATAGGGAATTTTCAATATTAAATCAAACCCTTCTTCATTATGTAATTAGTTAAAAGCTCACATTTCTGCCCTAATTCTACTCTAAGATATTATTCTTTCATCATTGTGGCCCGATTTCATTTCATTAACTGCTTTGACACAAGCAGATCTGTATTTTATACTTTTCTCTGCCATTTTGTATATCACCTAACATAACAACTAACCAGCTTATTTTGTCTTTGCAACTGCTCAAATTTAGACTGGAAATTACAGTGTTTTGTATGACATCAACTTTGGCTATTTTTATTCTGAACACCTTCCATAAAATACAGGATATATTTCTAAGGAACTTCCCTGTTCCCTATTACATACTCAGAAAATTCCCCTTTTGCAGATGAGAAATGCCTATTGCTGCTGTGCAGTTGAATATGCTTGTCTGTATGTCTGTGTATGCCCATACGCTCACGGGTATGTTTGTGAGCTAAATGAAGCTGATACAAATATTACAGTATGAAAAACAATCATGAACACCCATCCCATATCACGGCCATCAGGGTTAAAAAATGAAGCATTGCCAGCACCTTTATAAGCCCCTCTGCCCTCTGCTATGTGTACCTCTGGTATGAATTTTAATTGTAGATATTTAAGGATATTTATATTTATTTATAAATTTACAGGTTTCATAAATAGCATAGATTTTTTTAAACCCTCAGGCTGAAGATCTCCTCAAAGAACAACTTCCTTGCTCAAATAAGAAACATTCTAGGGGCTGGTGTTGTGGCTCAGCGGTAGAGCGCGGGTCTAGCACGTGCGTGGCCTGGTTAATATTGTTAAAAAAACAAAAAGAAACATTCTATAATACAGTGCCCAAAATACACTCTGATATACAAAATGAAGCATAAGACAGATTTCTTTACATTCCAAATTCTCAAAATCTTATATATCCTAAAGATAATTTGAATCAGCAAGAAGGACACATCCTGCAATATGTTTACCAAACATATTTAAATAGAGAAAACCCTGTTTACAGAACAACTCTTAGGAAATGTGTTTCAAAGAAAACGCCTTGACAAACAGTACCCTAGGATGTAGGGGTTTTCCCTTTACCACACGCCCTTTCTTTGCCAAATTCTCCGTCCTTTTCCAACAGTCTGCAGTATTACCAATTCATAATTTCATTCTCACATAGGCATGTGACATAATGTACCATGATTTGTTTTGTTTTGTTTGTGTGGGGATGGTTCTCTCTGGAAGCCCAACTACACTGATGTTTCCTGCAAGTATGCCCCTTGGCAATTTCATCTTTACATGTTCCTTGACTCCTGGACTCACAGCAGAGACTGGGACTATAGTAATAAAATGTCCACTCAATAATTTGATTGCAGTATATAGAGATCAAACTCAAGCTTTTTCAAGACCCATTATAAAGCAATCTCCTACTGTCAGAGGATGTTATAATTTGAATAAAATATTTGAAAATTATGTTTCAAGTCAAAGCTGTTTCTCCTATGGTGACTACCATCATTTTATACATTAAATTATGAACTTAATGCTATATCTTTTACAGAAAGTCCCTGCTCAGTGCCCAGTAAAATTAAATTAACTTTGCAGTAAGTCAGCTTTTATATCTGTTCAAATTTATTTTTTAACACCTGAAGGGCTGAAGCTATAAAGACATTTGTTTATACCTCTCCTTCTGTGTTCTTGTTTTTAGACACAGACCTGAATTTCTTCCAGAATTTCCAGAACCCTTGAGCATCTTATACTTTGATGCTTTCCCTCTTGCCTCCATTCTTCTGAGCAAACAGCCTGATATTTCCCCACTCCGTTTTTGCAGCTGCCAGCTGCACAAGGTCAACAGTGTCTCATGTGATAAAGTGGCTACTTCTCTCTGAGCTCCCTTGACATACATTAGTATACACACTCTCCCACTCATAGAATAGCACTGAGAATCAGTACAGTCTACTCTGATAACAGTAAACAAAAATTACATTTTATTTTGCTGGCTAACAAGAACTTTGGCTGGCTTTATAGATGAGATTTTGAGCCTGGGGCACAAACACACAAATGCTTTTGTGAGAGCTTATACATCAAAATCACTGCTTTGAGTCTAAAACTAATTTTTCAACGTTTTCCCAATATGTCTCATAAGCCAACTTAAAGGAAAGCAATACAGGAGAATTGTAAAAAGGCATGTCATGAGGCTTTCTTAAAGAATGCCATTTACTTGAATTTTGTCAGAATTCTGTTCAAATAACTCAGTTTCACAAAAAGGTTTCCTAGGCCCAGGGGGTGGGGGTGGGGTGGGGAACCTGCTACTTTATGCGGTGAATTCCAATCATGTTTAAACATGACATAAAAATTTAAGCCAGAGCATCATGTTTTTATCATGATGAAGGAATTTGATTTTAATCTCATAATCCCTCTTTAGAAAATAACGATAACAAAGAAATTCCTTCATAAAAGAAGAAAATAGATTGAGGTCACTAACTTTAACAATTATTAAGAAATAAAGAGTGATTGTGAAAGGGCTAAGGAATGCATAAAAAGTGTCTTTGCACACTTCCTGACATCAGCAAGAGGTTGATATTAGCTATTACAGTGATGATGGTAATGATGATGATGGCAATGATTGAAGTTAAATATCTGAGAGATTACTGCATGCAAAGAAAGGTAAATACAAATAAGTGAAGTTTAGACAAAGAACATCAGATTTAGATGTAAACATTGTTCTGGAAAATAAAGATGTCATCTATTAAATATCAAAAAATAAAGGACTGATTAGCATGATAAGAAACCCTTTAATTATAATAAAAGAGCAAAATAAAAAATTACAGAAAGTGGGAGAAAAATGTTAACCTAAAAATTTTGAATAAATGCCCTTCAGAGGAGCAAATAAGGCATAGGTTGTTTTATGTAGGTTATTTCTGGAAATTTCCTTACTCCAGTTTTAGTAGGTATCATTTACAGACAATAATATACAGCTGCTACAGTGCATTGTGATCAGATTTAACAAGTGTTTTCACCAACATGCCCACCATCACAATCAAGATGAAGATCACCACATTCATACCAGAATGTCCCTGTGCCTCACTACTGTCAACCAAATACATTACTGTGCTGAAAAAGACACTGATCTGCTTTATGTAATTAGATATCAATTCTGCATTTCCCTAAACTTCATATAAACAAGACCATATAATACACACACCTTTGTGCATTGCTTATTTTGCTCAGCAAAATTGTTTTCAGAATTAGTTTTCTGTTGCATGAATCAGTCTGTTTATTGCTAATTAGTATTCCAATAGTTGGCTCTGCCACAATTTACTCATCCATTCACTGATGATAGATATTTGTATGGTTTCCAATTTTTAGTTATGAATGCTGATGTACAATTAGGGGACATATCTATGTGCTTTACTTATGCAAATTGGCAGTTTTATATCTGGACTCACTATTCTATTCACTTGGTCTATCCATCTAGCCTTATGTTAACCAGTACCCTTGATTACTGCAGCTTTGTAAGTCCTCCAACTTTGTTCTTTTTTCAAATTTGTTTTTGCTCTTCTAAGTCTCTGAATATTCTTCTACATTTGTGAAGTGATTTACCAACCCACTCTTGTGGAGAATAAAAAATGTCTAATAGAATTTTGACTGGGAATGCTTTAGATCAACTTGAAGAAAAATGATTTTCCTAACATTGACTTTCGACCCATTTAATTCTTTCACTTCTTTATTTTTATGACTTTCTGTATACATCTTTATTTAAATTTATGCCTAAGAATGTAATGTTTTTTAATTTTATTGTAAGCCAACCACTTAAATTTATTTTCCTGTTTCTGATTGCTTGTGTTCAGACATTTAATTAAATTTTATGTTTTTATCCGGCCTCCTTAACAGTGCTAATAGGTATTCAAGACTTAAGACTTTCTATATATATGTGATCATCTTGTATGCTCATTTATCTGATTTTTACTTATTTTTCTTGCTTTATTATGTTTTGTAGACTTCCAAATAAACATGAAATAGAAATAATAAAATTGAAATTCATGTACTTTTTCCTGTTCTTTATCATGTGGATATCATTAAGTCTGATGATAGCATTTGGTTTCTCATAAAATCTTTGAAAATCCAGAGTTTCATTCTATTACCATTTTGTTAAAGTTTTCACCATCAATGGTGATAACTTTTATACATTTGTTTTGAGGTCCCTACTGTTCTTTATGCTGTAAAAAATTGTTTTTTAATTATAAAACTACTTTAGGTTTCTAGGATAAAATCTTTCTGCTTATAAGTTTCTACTCTTAGCTATAGCTGGGTATATTTTCTAATATATTTGGAGAAATTTTCCTTCTACATTCCTTTAGCATATAGGTCTATAGGGTTTTTAAAACATTTTAATGACTTTATAAAATTTTAATATCAAGTAATACTGACCCCATATTATGAGTTTAGAACTGTTTCTTCTAATATTCTTCTTTTATTAACAAGATT
This sequence comes from Tamias sibiricus, assembly GCA_025594165.1. Taxonomy (NCBI): domain Eukaryota; kingdom Metazoa; phylum Chordata; class Mammalia; order Rodentia; family Sciuridae; genus Tamias; species Tamias sibiricus. Next base: position 141,416,569 of record CM046661.1, read on the forward strand.
ATATAATATTAAGTGTTTGAGAAACTCCACCAATAAAGAGAACTCAACTTGGAGTTTTCCTTTGTTTGATGGGATTTCAATTAAAATTTTAATTTCTTTATGGCATTAAATTTTCTATTTATTTTTGTTTCAGTTTTTATTATCTTTTATTAAATTTATTCATTTACTTTATTGTGTAACTTATTGTTGTATAAATTACATAACTTATAATTTATAAGTACTCTAATCTAGTTCCACTCAAGTCTTTGAGTTCTCAGATTCAGATAGTTAGAGGACTTTTTTTAAAAAAAAATGACTGATTTTCTACCATGCTATTTTAGAACATCAGTAAGTATACACATATGTGTCTCTGAACCAAGTTATTCTAAGAATTTTCACAATAGTTTCAATAAATTTTCAATAATTCTCCTTGCAAAGAATTTATGTCTAAGTGAAGTTAGCCAATCTCAAAGAAAAACAAATGCTGAATGTTTTCTCTGATATAAGGATGCTGATTCATAATGGGGTTGGCAGCAGGGCATGGGAGCATAGGGCATAAGGGTGGGAGGGGAGGAGAGGGGGCTTGGGGGTAGAAAAGATGGTGGAATGAGATGGACATCATTACCCTACGTACATGTATGAAGACACAAATGGAGTGACTATATTTTGTGTACAATCAGAGATATTAAAAAATTGTGTTATATATGTATAATATGAATTGTAATGCATTCTGCTGTCATATATAATAAATTAGAATTAAAAAAAGAATTAATGTCTAAGAGATATGATCATTGTTTGTTCATTTTACCAATAACATAAATGATTCTTTATGTGAAGAAATATTTGTTTATTTATGTTAGGTGTATAAGAAACATTTGGAAAATGCTGATACAAAAGAAAATCTTATTATTTCATAGTACTCACACCTGAAGGACTTCTACATTTTACTGCTTTGAAGGCAAATTATTGGCACTAGTCCTTTTTCAAAACATCAAAAATGAGTTTATTAATACATTTCAAAGAGGAGTTAGTAAGCAGAGTAAAAGAAATACAAGTTATTTTTGACAACAAATATTTAGTCTTTGAAATCCTGAATTTTCTCATGGTTGAAATAAGATTTATTTTGGGCTTCACAGCTACACAACAGCCTCAGAAAATTAAACCTCAGATAATCAAAAATCCTAAATTTAATACTTTTTCTTCAAGATTGGCATAAGATCTGTTTTAGGGATTATTTTGTTACTTCTTTTATTGTTTAAATCATAATAATATTTCCTTATGCTGTTTAAATTTTCAGTTCCATGGCAAAGTGTTAAGAGTATGGAGTCTGTTGTAAAAGTACTGAATATGTGATACAGTAGAGTTTTGTGTCCTTAGCAATTCAGCAATTTCACTCTTTGTCTCACTCTTTGTTGTTATAGTTGGACACAATACCTTTATTTTATTTATTTTTATGTGGTTCTGAGGATTGAACCCAGCGCCTTACATGGCTAGGCGAGCCCTCTAACACTGAGCCACAGCCTCAGCCCCTCACTCTAGCTCTTTAAGCCTAACTTTTCTCATCTGTATTATGTGCATAAAAACTATTCCTTCTTTTTGACATAATTCAAGTAAATCAGAATTGTCATAAAATAAACACTAAATCAATTTTAATTAATAGTATGATGATGATGTTAAGATTTCCTGTTGATTCTTCACTGCTTCTTTTACCTTTTTAGACAAATATGAATATTTTCCCCAGACCAAATTCTGTTTAAGGCATGACTTAGAACTACTCAGAACATAATAATGGTCTTTTATATTTTTTACAGCATGGTGAAAGAAAGAACAAAGAAAATGTAGCAAATACCTAATGGCCTCTAAAACCTAAAATCTTTACTATCCAGCCCTTGAAAGAAAAAAAGGTTGTTGGGCCCTTATTGATATGCTATTAATGTACATTTTTAAAAAATTCTGTATTTAATCAATGTTTAGTTATTCTGACTGCATCTACCTGAGAAAGAAAAAAAAAAAAAAGAAAATTAAAGAATTCATTACACACATAATAACCTGAGATTATCTTAGGTTAAATTAAGTTGAAAAGAACAGAAAGAAGAAAGCCAATTTTAGGATCATGTTTTGAAAAATACAGATAACATTTCTGTTTATATAGTAGGCCCTGTTTAATGTCAGTTTTATAATACTTTAAGTTAAATCATGCAGGAGCCCTGTTTGGGGAGATAGCTAAGATTGTGGTTGACTATGGGCCATAGACATTTTTGGGCATTTCCGCCTTCTGTAGTCTCACAGGATCTCGCGGGATTTGGTCGAGGATCTCAAGAGATTTGAACGGTGACTCAGCAGATCGAGCTAGCGCCATTGCTGCTCGGGCGCATGGGACCAGAGAGAGAAAAGACAGGGTTATCGCTATTGTATAGATATATTGTAGTTTCTTGTAAGAGTAGGTGCCTTGGTTTCTTGTGAGAGTGTGCATGTGGTGTTAGAAATTACAAGAGACAGAGACAGAAAGATTAAAGAATATTTTCGTCTCCATCCTGTCTCCGGACTCCTTCCCGCGGCGCTGCCGTTCCAGGCTGCAATCCTTTTCCGGCAACAACAAAATCATGTAAAATGTAATTCATAATGGAGTAGTTAAAAAATGATCACAAATATTCTATTCAATTGAATAAAACCAGGAGAAAATTACTGAAATCCACTTTGTCAATTAAATTATGTGACTGATTTTAGAATTACTTGATGAGGTCTAAAAAAGGATCTCTCTGCTTCATCTAATATATATATATTTGAAATAATGAAATATTTTAAAAATAAATAAACATAAACCAGAATTTTATTTTTTTATTTAAACTTAGCAGAACTCTAAGATGGCCCCCACAATTCCCAGTAGCTACTGCACACATATCTGTTCCCAATTACTCAGAATAATATAGACACTGCTATCAAGACATTTTTGCAAATGTCATTTGAAGGAGCCCCAATTAGGGAGATGGCTATTGCGGTCAGCTGGAAGCCATAAGTTCCACCTGATAATAAGTATGTATGTGACGCACCTGTAAATGCACGTGAGGCACCCGCAAAGCTAAAGGTATATAACCGGGTGAAAGTGGTCGGAGTCAGGAGGAGAAGAATGAATTCATTCAGTCAGTCATGCAGTCGCTCGGTCGGAAGAAGAGTTCGGGTTGGAGAAGAAGAAAAGAATCAGAGCGGCCAGAACGTAGGCAGAGCGGTTACAGAAGAGAAACCAAATAGAAGAAGTAATTGCTGGTCAGAGTCAGGCAGAGGCTCCCGAGGAAGAAAGAAGAAAGAAGAAAGAAGAAAGAAGCTCTAAAAGCTAAGCTCTCTCTCTCTCTCTAAAGAAGAAATCTCTCTCTTTCAAGCTCTCTCTCTTTCTCTCTAAGCTCTAAGAAGAAAAGCTCTATCTTTCTCTCTAAGCTCTAAGAAGAAGAAGAAGAAAAAGCTATCTCTAATCTTTCTCTCTAAGCTCTTTCTAAAAAGAAGAAAAATCTTTCTTTCTCTCTCTAAGCTCTCTCTAAGAAAGTAGAAGTAAAAGTAGTAATAGCTTTACTCTGCCTCCGAGTTTTCCTCCCGGGTTTCGGTACCAGGTACCTTACAGTCATTAAGGTCCCAAACCCATTGAAATTTTAATATAGACATTGTCTGCTAAATCTGACCAGTGAAACTGAGATCAGAATCAGGAAAACCAGAGATTCTACACAAAGAAAAACCCTGTTTGGTTTCAAAGATGGTGGTGTCATCTGGCCAGGAATGTGAGTGTCCTGTAACACCGGCTACATCTAACTATGAAAAAATGTGGCTTCTCTCAACCAGGAATTGAGCTGGGTTCCTCCCCATTAATTCGGGGCAGTTTGAATCTGAGTTCTTCCTCGTTTACAAAAATGAATTTGAGCCTGAGCTCCTTCCAATTAAATGCTGGAAAATTTGAACTTGGCTCCTCTTTGCTGATGAAATGCCACCTTTATGTGACTATAGAGGAATTAACTTTGTCTGTATATGCTCTTGCAGTTTCCTATCTATGTGTATTTCTGCTGCATGACTACCAGGTGTGAATACATTTAATTATCAAAAATGAAACCAGTTCTATGGCCCTGTGGAATCTAGCCAGAAGCTAGCTAAACCAGCAAAACAGGTTTTTTCAGCTAAAGATTAGCTTTTGCAAATAACCCCTCTCTGCAGGGCGCAGCATTACCCATTGTTTAAACTTCTCTCCACTGAAAAGCTAAATGGTCTTTTTGTGTGTCTGTAAAGGACTTTTCTTCATCATTTAGTAAATTTAGGATATTGACAACCACATCTCTTTTCTTCCTGAGCCCCAAAATAAAAAGTTATTACAGGGACACAGTAGAAGCCAGAAAGTCTAGGCCCTGTTGAAGTTTAAAGAAGATATTAGGGCAATAAAACTTTATGAGCAGGCATGCCTAGAGTTGAGGAATTTTTAAACATTAGTTTAGATAATACAAGCTTTAAGGTTTTTAGAACGTTTTCTTCTGCCTATAGATAAGATTAATCAGTAGTATGTACTTAGGATAAATATTTTGTTTTCCCCTGATTATATGACCCTGGAGTTTCCTGAAATTCTTTAATGTAACCTTCAATAGCTGGAATGTGAATTGCTGTGTTTGCTAGGATGTATAAAAACCATGCTGAGAAAAGTAAAAGAAGAGAAGGATTTTTGCAACCTGACTCGTGTGCATCCTTTCCATTGCGCCCACTTTCTTCACTAGCTCGACCGGATTAACCCTTTCCATTACTGTGGAGGCTGGCCCCCCACAAACAAATAAGAGCTACAATTGTACAGTCAAAAGGAACTAAGTCCTGCCCAACCCTTGAATGATATTGAAAGTAGAGTTTTCCCCCATGGCCTCTAGTTGTGAAATCAGCTCATCTAACAATTTTATTTTAGCCTCTGAGACCCTGACCAAAGAATGCAGTCATTCTTTTTATTATTATTATTTATTCTAATTAGTTATGACAGCAGAATGCATTTTGATTCATTGCACACAAATGGAGCAAAATTTTTCATTTCTCTGGTTATACACCCACCATTCATGTAATCATACATGTAACTAGAGCAATCCATCATCTACCCCCATGCCCTCTCCCCTCCCCATACTCCCATTTGCCCTATCCAAAGTTCCTCCATTCTTCCCATACTCCCCACCCCCAATTATGAATCAGCATCTACTTTTCAGTGAAAATATTTTGCCATTGTTTTTTGGGGAGATAGGCTTACTTTGCTTAGCACAATATGCTCCAACTCCATCCATTTACCTGCAAATGCCATAATTTTATTCTCTTTTAATGCCAAGTAATGTTTCATTGTGTATATATACCACAGTTTCTTTATCCATTCATCTATTGAAGGGAATCTAGGTTGCTTCCACAGTTTAGCTATTGTGAATTGATCTTCTATAAACATTGATGTCACTGTAGTATACTTAATTTAAGTCCTTTGGTTATAGACCAAGGAGTGGGATATCTGGGTCAAATGGTGGTTCTATTCCAAGTTTTCTAAGGAATCTCCATACTGCTTTCCAGAGTGGTTGCACCAATTTGCAGTCCCACTAGCAATGTGGCAGGAGGCATCATAACACCAGACCTTAAACTATATTACAGAGCTATAGAAATAAAAATGTCATGGTACTGGCACCAAAATAGACATGTAGACCAATGGTACAGAATAGAAGACACAGAGACAAATTCATATCAATACAGTTATCTCATACTAGACAAAGGCATCAAAAACATACATTGGAAAAAGTATAGCCTTTTCAACAAATGGTGCTGGGAAAACTGGAAATCCACATGCAGCAAAATAAAATTAAACCACTGTCTTTGACCATGCAAAAAACTCAACTCAAAGTGGATCAAAGACATAGGAATTAGACCAGAGACCTTGCACCTAATAGAAGAAAAAGCAGGCCCAAATTTTGTGATACTTACACCAAGTATACTCTGTTCAATATTGTGGTATGTGAATTTTGCCATGGATTCATAAATATAACTTTTCCCAAAGGCAAATGTATTAGACAGGAGATTTAAAAATTACTACAGTGCTGCTGTGAAAAATGTCTGCCTGAAGTCATGTCTCCTGAGTTCTAGAAAGTATCTTGTCCCATACATTCTGTGGAAACAAAGGGATTGAGTGACAGGAAAATACTGTGTGTGGGATACACTCCACTAAATATTCTGGAAATATTATTTTGTGCTTTGTGCAAAGCATTTCATAAGCATTACCTTTTAAATCTTCATGGCCAACCTATCAAATAAATGCCATCATTATCCCATATTAGAGATAAGTATATTGACATTCATCGAGGTTAAGTAATTTGTCTAAAATTACATGGTCAGCAAGCAACTGTGCCAGAATTTCAGTCAGACTTACTTTCATTTCTTACCTACTGCCCAATTCTGACTCTGAGGAATTGGAAATTTCAAGTTGAATGAAGTTACTTCACAAATGATGATGTTTTAAACATTTTAGAAAATTTTATATATAACAGGTGTCAATTTTAAATTTGATTTGATGTCTATATAGAAAATTTAGAAAAGCAACTTCTTGTGTTTTATTATTGAATTATAGTTATATGTATTATTGAATTATAATATTGGGGCTCATTTTGATATAATCATACATGTATGGAATATAATTTGCTCTACTTCGGTCCCCAGTACTTCTCCTTTTCCCTCCCCTTCTCTCTCCCTCTATTCCCTTTCCTCTACACTACTGGTTTATTTGCAGTTTCTTAAAATTATTGCTTTTTTAGATGTGCATAAAGGTAAAATTCATTATAGTATATTTTATTTATGTACACAACACAGTTTGGGCAATTTTATTTCACCATTTCTCTCTTTTGTAGTATCTCCTTTCTCCCCCTAAACATAATTTTTTATGATAGACTGACTCTACATATTTCACTACGCCACTCAGTTTTCCTTTTATCTTCTAATAATTAAATTTTTAAATGCCAGTGAATATTTACTGAGAGATTACAATCCTACAAAATTTAGTGAAACTTGATAATAAGATCAACAAATGCTACATATGCAGTTCTCTAGGAAGCTACATGGTGAGAATCTGTTATGCTATTGTTGTCTACAGTTGTGCACAAATAACATCAAACCAGTCATTTGTTAATTGTAATACCATGCCCTCCTATTCCACCCTGGTTTTCTGCTTATTTTATCACCCGTTGAGAGTTCTGCTATGATTTTGGATTTGTCTGTTTCTTCTCTAGTTGTATCAAGGTTTTCCCTATTCTAGTTTAAAGCTAAGAGATTCTATGCATATACACTTAGAATCACTGTATCTTGCTGGAGGACCATTTCAGGGTTCCTCCTTGCCTTTTAAAAAATGTATTAACCCAAGACTCTTTGGTCTGATAGTATTAAAACTATGCCACCATTCATTGATTATGTTGATAATAATTATATTTTCCTATCCTTTGACATTTTTGTGTTCTTATATTTCTTGTAAACAACATATATGTGTATTTTATGTGTAATTCAATCTTAGAATTCTAGATTCTAAACAAACTATATAGTTTAAACATGAAAATTATTATTAGAACAATTTTTCTGTTTATTTTCTATTGGTCCTACATGTCCTCAATTCCCTTTTGTTGAATAAAGAAAGAACAGATTGCATCTTATCTTTTTATTACTTAGTTCTTTATTCAACAAAGGAACAAATGTCTTCTTATCTCCTTCCTGCTTTATTAAACATCATCTAAAATTTGTTCTTATCTTTTTCCTTTATTTTGTTGATTATCTAGAGATTATAATAGGATCCTTAGATTTATTATAATTGAATACAAAGTTTATCTCCTCCCCCATCAAATGTTCTAAAATTTGAACCACTTCATTACATCATGCCCATCTTTATTTTTATTGTTTCATGTACCTTAACTATACATGTATTTTATAAAGCACAAGATGCAAGTAACATTTTGTATAAGCAATATCTGCTTATATTCATCTACATATTTGCCCTTTGGCTGTCCCTCATTTTTTCTTGCAGTTTTATGTTTCTTCTTGAGATTTTATTTCTTCCACCTGAAAACTCCGCTTTCTAATACCTTTTATTAACTTTCTTCTGGTGCATTAATCTTTTAGCTTTTCTTAGCTACAAATGTCTTTGTTTTGTCTTACTAGGGTTTACTCGAAGGTAATGTGCCCTTTTTATCTTTTGGGTGCTTTGTAGAATTTTCTATTTATCTTTAAATTAAAGTAGTTATTACCAATAACATCATTTGAAAATACATACCACACTGTAAACTGGACTTTTTACTTCTATATGTTGAGAAAAACTAAAATATATGCAATGTATAATAGTATAGTAAAAGTTAATTCACATTTTGTCTTTACATAAAACAAAAGGGTAGTTACAATTTATAAAATTTAGGTATATTAAACTATTTTACAATCAGTATATGTTTACAAGTTATATTTAAAATATTTGTTAAATATGTCTAATATGTGACTAATTTCTAATCTCTAAATATTTCATAAAGTGGACATAAAAATTACTCTCACAGGATATTATTTGATATATGTTTGCATTATCTTTTACATATATATCTTTGACAGAAATGTTATATATGTTAATATTACACACATTTGTTTTATATGCTAAGGAAGCTCCTCCAAAGAAAATGAATAATAAAGGTTTATGTTTCCAAGCCACTATTGAACAGTAGCAGGATAAATGATCTTTCTACAGAACCATCTTGATTCGAGGTTTTTCTATTCTTTTCCTTATGCTGAAAGTTTGTTCTAAGACTTATATAGCATTGTCTATTTCTGAACAATTGTTGATTAAAAGAGAGTATGCCTTGTAATCTCCATGCTCCTATCAATGTGCCTTGTATACAATAAAAACTCAAAGAATGGATGTTGAAAAAACAAATGAATGTATGATTGGATGAATGAATTAAAGCCTCTGAATCTGGGTTCTCTAGCTGTGTCCTCTCTCTTTCAAATTACTTTCAAATTGATTGTTTTTAGCTGGCCACCATACAGTTTTACACTAATTAACAATCGTTTCCCCTTGTTACATATTCCCTTATATATGATGATTTTATGAAGAACAGTTTGTATGAGGTACTGATTGACATGTTGTCTGGTCTTCATATCTTGCCAGTTGTGGTGAAGTCAGTGATCGCCTTGTTAAGATCAAAGTTACTGAACTCTCCAAAGCCTATTTTTTAAAAGACCTTGTGTTCCTTAACTTAATATGCTTTGTCTGATTCTTGATGTGAGAGGATGAAATGTTTTCTAGATTTATCCATGAAATATTGAAGAAAAGCAGAAAAGCTATTCTCCCATACCAAATGGCAGCAGAAACATGGCCCACAGACACAGGCTGGGAGACACAGAGGAAGTAAGTGAGGCCATGCTCCTTCTTCCCCCCACCTAAGAAGTAGATAACATCTGACAGTTATTATAACCAAATATGAAGCAAAATTACAAGATCAGACTGAGATGTCACTGGGGTAGTACATCAACTGGTAGAAAGAGGGAAAGACAACATCACAAAATCTACAGCAGTCACTGAGGTATTGAAACTTCCCATGTTTAAGACTGAAATTCCCAGGAGATTCATTTGGTATGCAGGTTTTATTTCTCTTATTAAATTTTCTGATTTACATAATTTTTTCCAGCATTGCAATAAGCAATTGATCTACTCCAGTGCCTTAACCTTTCCTTTCAGTTCAACTATTTCAGTGAATAAGTGATTCTCCTATCATGTGTTTGACTATAATGTAAGAAATGTTGACATACTAAAAGAATGCATTAACCCTAATGGGGAAAGAATGCATTAACTCTAATGGAAACTTCAGTGAAAATAAGAATAGGTCTTCTCTCATAATGAGAGATCTTGAACACTACTAAAACAATTCAAATATTAAATGTTGAGCAACTCAGCTATTTTTAAATGTGCAAACTACTAACGCAATAAGTAAATATGACTACTGAATATTTCTAGCTTAGTTTCATTGTCCTATTTTTCGTAAAAATATAAATATTTCTATGGATTTATATTTTTGCTTAATGGAACAAATCCCCTTATGATATGGATTTATGGGTAGTTTGTACTGCACTAGGCAGAATTGCATTTTTCTGGTTGTTGTTTTGTTTCGTTTTGTTTATACCTTCAAATGTGCTCATCTTTTTAAGCCTTTGTCAAGGATTTGGACAGAAAGTAATCTTTAGCACATTTCAACCAAGATGCTTTTGTGTCTATGCACAAAGGATAGTGCTGAAGAACAGAATAATTCTAACCTGCATAATCCCCACCCTTCAAGCAGTTCCAAACAGATTAGGAGTTTCAGATAATAAGCCCATTGGGAAATGTGTCCTGGAAAATTCATTAACACATTAATTTGTGATCAGAAACAATGTATTTAAGATGTTTGTTTATACCCTGTGGACACATTAACAAGTTAATTTGGCATCATATTTAAATGAAATAGTTTGACCCCATATTCAGAATCAATTATATTCACAAAATGGATTTCCATTTTCCATGTGTTGGCAGCATGTCAGCATTGAAACAAAAGAACTGGCATATTACTTAATTCTTTCCTCCATGGAAGTATTTTACAAAAGTATGAGTTGTTTTACTCCCAGAATTGAATTAAATATTAAAATTTTCACTCTAGTATATCTTCTGAGGTAGAGTTACTGGGATTTTAGCAATCAGGAATCACACATAATAAATAAACTGTAGCCTGATTTTAAGTTCACTGTTCAAAGAATTGTAAACAAAGACAGCAAGTAAAGAAAGTGGATAGTAATTATAGAAAATTATAGTTCACTAAGGTCAGATTTCTCTAATTTCTTCAGGTCAATGTTTTCTTTGTGAATCCTATAACAGCCAATATGTCTTATTCTCCAGACGTTGAAATTATTTATTTTCTATGTGTGGTTTCCTGGACATTATTGAATGATATACAACAAAATGACCTAAGAACAAATCTGAAATACTGCTATGCCTTTGGAAGAAGACAGTGTTAGGAATGTGTACACAATTCTCCAAGATTTTGAAAAACAGAAGCAAGCAGATTTTTATGTTACAAGTATCTATATCATATATCCCTCTAAAAAACGCATGTGACATGAATTTAACATGCCCAATCATCAAGAACATACACAGGTAGGTATACCTGGACCCATCCTTCAGAATGTCCTTTTGGGCATGTCAACATAGAATTGATTTCTATATACACATGCCCACTCACCGTATCTTTGCTCCTCAAGACAGAGAACAATGGTGAGAGCAGCAGCATAAGAACATGCATAAGACTAAATGAAATAAGCCAGGTAGAGAAAGATACCACATATATTCACTTATATATGGGGTCCAAAAAAATGAAACATGGAAGTAGAGAGTAGAATGATGTTTATGAGAGCTTGGGGCATAGAGATGTAAATGGAGAAAAGGACGATGTTAGTTCAATGATGCAAAATTTCAGTTAAATAGAATAAGTTCTAGTGATTTGTTGCACAGCATAGCACTATATTCAATAATAATGTATATTTAAAATTTGCAAGAAGATCCAGATGCAGTGGTGCATACCTATAATTCCAGCAGCTCAGGAGGCTGAAGCAAGAGGATCAAGGGTTCAAAGCCAGCCTCAGTAAAAGTGAGGCACTAAGCAACTCAGTGAGACCCTAACTCTAAATAAAATACAAAATAGCTCTGGGTATGTGGCTCAGTGGCAGAGTATCCCTGAGTTCAATATCTGGTACCAAAAAAAAAAAAAAAATTGCAAGAAGAGTGGATTCAGATTTTCTCACCACTAAGAAATGATAAAACATGAAAATGTGGGAGCTAAGTGTTAATGAGTCTAATTTACTCATTTCTTTATATATATATATGTATATATATAATAACATATTGTACCACACAAATACATTTATTATCTCAATTAAAATAAAATAAGCAATCCCAAAGAACATGAATAAAAGACAGCTATCTTGGGAGCTAGAAGTATGACGAATGAAAGGACTAAAGACAAAACTTTTAGTGTCTTATGGTCACTTTTTCTTTCATGAATTCCCACTGTTCTCTCTTTCTTTCTCCATGTGACTAGTATGGTAGACTCCACTTAATAAATGGTCTCATTTTTTATGGTTTTAGTTATTCAGTCAATTGTGATCCAAAAATGTTAAAGGAAACATTCCGGAAATAAAAATATTGTCATAAATTATAAGCCACTCTGAGGGGCATGGTGAAATCACTCATGAATAGGTTCCATCTTCCCTGGACTACAATCATCCCCTTGTCCAGTATATCCATGCTGCAGAAATCACCTGCTTGTTAGTCCCTTAATGTCATTTCAGTTATCCAATCAACTGCTGTGGTGTTGCTTGAAATTCAAGTAAGTCATATTAGGGGCCGAATGCTAGGTCACAATGCCCTATTCACCATATTTCATCTCATCGTGTGAGCATTGCATCATGTCATATCTTCACAAGAAAAAGGGTGAGTGCAGTACAATAATGTAGTTAGAGAGAGCACATTCAAATAACTTTTATTAAATTATACTAGAATTTTTATTAGTTTCTTACCATACCTAATTTATATCTTAAAATTTATCACAGATATATATATGTGTTTATAGATATATATATTTATCATAGATATATATACATATATATACATATATATATGTATAAAAATAGTATAGATAAGATTTGATACTACCTGTAGTTTCAGACATCCCTGAGGGTTCTTGGAAAGTATAAGTGCAGAAAATGGAGGACTATTTTATCTTTGCTCATCTCTCTCTACCACTCCCAATATAGAGACCATCTCAAAATGGTCAAAATACATGCCATCTGTTCTATTGTGAATTCATTGCTAAATATTGCTGATGGATGGCTTTGACAGAAATAATGGCTTAAAGATAAATCAATTGGAGAAAAAAAAAAAAGACTTTAGGAAGAATTCATGCAGCCATGAACAAATTGTCTGCTACTTTCAAAGCCACAGATTTGACTCAAAACAATTCCTAATCAAGCTAATTTCATCCTCCATAAAAAATATGTGATGATATTGAGAGAGAATACATAATCTTCTAATTTGATGTGACTTCCAGTTAGGAAGAACATGAAACCACTGAATGGAACAAAAAGAATGAACAAATGGGGCACGTAATGGGGCAGGCAGTAATACTTTGTAAGCTGTTCACATTCAAAAAAGCTAGGTATCTTCAAATAGGTGATTTATGCCTAACAGATCTTGATGACCTTATTTACATAGGAGGAATGTATACATCATAAAGGATTGAAATTCCATTGTCAACTCTCAATGACTTTTGAAGGTCAGAACTTCCTTTCTCCTTAGACATTCACTATCTACTCAGAAAAAATGAAGCTTAACAAAGTCCTTCCCTACTTGTCCAGAGTATTAGCACATATTTAAACCCCTCCCCAAACTGGTTATGTTCTACAACTTCTTAGCACTTTACTTTCCAAAGTCATTTCTCATGAACTTCTGTATAGCAGTTTAAATTTCTAATTTAAGTAGAGAAACATGTTGAACATCCAACTATACTTCTGTCATACTAGGAGACAGTCTTTATGCATATCCCTGTGTTGTTGTCTGGCCAGATGTATTCATCCAAATACCAAGTAAACTATGGTGAATATATCTGATTCAGCTGGTTTCTTGACGTTGATGACTATTCTTACCTCACTTCAGCTGTCTAATCTGCAGAGTGGTCCCTGCTTGAATTAAGTAATCCAATAACATAGAGCCTAATAAAAAATATTACATGAGCAGAAACATTGCCTAGGGAAAGGACATCTGTAACGTAGCTAAAGGCACAACAGGTCTGAGGCTACCGAGAAAGGGAGGTTGCGTAAAATTAGCACAATTTAGACAGCAAATGCACCTATTTGGCAATTCCTGATTCTGAAGTACAAAATTAAAAACCTATGTTCACCTCAATCTGAACAGCCATATTTAATTATAAAATTAGCTTATTTTACTTAGACTGTACTTTTACTCCTCATCCTTGGAAAAAATGGCCAAAGAGGAGTTTTTTGTTTTTTGTTTTTTGTTTTTTTTTTCCTCAGATACTTATAGTTAGAAAATGACATTTCAATCTTCTGAAATGCTTTTGAGCTATAACTTTATTAAGCAAATAAACTTCTTGGTTATTTCAATAGCTGATTTAGAAATATAAGGATGACCATAATTTAAGAAGAAAAGCACACATCTGGTTACATCAAAAAGCACTGCAAATGTTATATTTAGAACATGGCTAGTGGAGTTGTGACAGCTCAAATACACATTTTGTGAAATATTTCCATATCCAGAAATAAAAGTAAATACAAGCATTTTAAAACATTTTTTTATCTAACATTTAAACTTGGAGGATGTGAGTTTTTCCCGTATTGACAAATGCATAGGAATGCCTCAATGCATTTTTGCTATTTTTGTAATGTAATAAAACATGAAAAACAACAATAAGTATTAACCCTTATTGAAGAGAAACAATGTACCAGGGATGGTATTCAGTATGTTATGTTCATTACATATTGAATCTCAAAACAATCCCATGAGATTGTTACTATTTATTGTCTTCATTTTACCATTGACAAGACATTATCACTCACGGAAAAGGTAGGTATTAGTAATTTCATGTAAGAATATTAAAATTTTTTCTAAGAAAAGCACATATGCAAAAATATACACAATTTAAGCCCCTATAGCAGGAAAGTCAATAAAACGTAGATGCTTATTTTCATTACCAAAAAAAGGGTACAAAAACTAATCTCAAAAATAGTCTCAAAATAGGAGAATTAGGGCTGGGGTTGTGGCTCAGTGGTAGAGCACTCGCCTAGCATGTGCGTGGCCCGGGTTCTATCCTCAGCACCACATAAAACATAAATGCATTGCATTGTGTACAACTAATGCAAATAAATAAATATTTAAAAAAATAGAAGAATTAGGAGATTTGTTTCTCGTACTGAAGAAATGTTGAACAGAAACAGAAGGTTGTTTTTTGTTTGTTTGTTTTGTTTTGTTTTGTTTTTATTTCTTTATTTTTGCACAACCAGTTGTAAAGGATGGACCCATAGAATCTAGGATGTACACTATGATACACCACCTAGATTCCCTTTCAGAAATTAAGGATTTGTTCTCCCAGCTGTGGAAGTGTTGTCAGCTTTAAGGCTTGACTAGCTCAAGAAGGACTTTATATGTCACACCCTCAAATCAGTCAGACAAAGAATAATGCCGGGATCGAGTGGGGTATCAAGCCATGGCCTGTAACCCCTACTGAGGAAAATTTTGAATAAAAATTTTAGCTTCACCCTCCATTGAGACCTTGTCAAATTTCAACCTCTGTCTAATCTTGCTTCTACCGCTTCTTTCCACAGGTGTTGGCCTTTAAAGCTTCCTACAAAACCTCTTGCGCACTAAGAATCTCCATCTCAGTGTCAGCTTTCTTGGAACTCAGCCTGGGAAAGCATTCTTTGATTTGTTCTGTTCTACTTGAATAATGCCACCAAGGAGAAACATTCTGGTGGCAGCAGTGATAACTATTAGATGGGAACAACTGTTAAATATACCTCAGGATTAAGTAGCCAGGTCAATGCCTGAGTCTGATAGTGCAAATCACAAAGAATGTGCAGCCCATTCAGTTTTGCTCTGGAGGAAGAGGCTGTAATGACCCAGGCTAAGACTCCAGGGTCACTGTCCTGGAAAAAGGCTTGCCCAGTTTTGAAGTTAGGCATATTTCATTTTTATAATGGATATTTGAAGAATGAAAATAAGCTTTGACTAATTTGCCACCTTATGAGAATCATATTTTATGTATCAGTACATGATATTTTTTTAGTTAAAGTACTCCAGTGCATTTATTTTTAATTTCCAAATTTGAAGAAAAACTGCTAAAATCTTAAAAATGCAATATTTACTATAAATAGTACCAACGTAAAACTATTTGAGAACAATAGATAGAATTGTCTAAAATTAAAGTTAGATTTAAAACTGCAAACAATTTAGTAAGATTTATAATTATTCTGGGTCTTAGTTTTTTGGTTTTTGATTTCTTAATGTAAATACACAAACTTGAAAGAGATGTTCCTGTGAAGTAGGAGTAAATGGATTTGCACTTACCTATATTTCATTTTGCCCAGATTCATGTGACATCTTAGTAATAATTTAAATAATAAAACTTTGTTATAAAATTTATATTGCAACTCTAGTTTGACTTTAAAAAAAAAAAAAACTTAAAAATGCAATGTAAAACTGAATCGCTCTTTTGAAAATGGCTGGAAACTCTGGCCCATAGAACTAGTATTTCTGAAGAATTGCTTTTAAGTGAATGCACTCATAAATACATAACAAGGTAATTAAATTGAATTACTTTGGCTTCACTTTGTGCTTGCAAAGCAACATTTCTTACCCTGCCTTCTCCTAAATGTAGATTAAAGGAACAAAATTCCTTATAACTACTCTCTATAATATGAAACCAAAGATGAGTGGATTTAAAATCAATTTGATATTCCTTAAGGTTTTCATAGTGTCTCCCAAAGGTCCAGATTGATAATTTCCCTGTGGGATGTGGTCAAGCCCTGACTTTTTTGCTCTTCCTATTTCAATGAATCTTTACCTTTTTCATGCTTTGCTTCATCCAGCTAGAAATCTTCAACTTGGATAGTAATACACCAACAAATCAGTTTAAGGAGTTTGGCCCAACTTCCTGATGAGTCTTCAGGGTAAATTCTCATAGTCCTTAAGAAATACTGAGGAATTATTGGAATACAGTTTTAAAGTAACCACACAGTGAATACAATAAAAAAAAATATTTTTTATAAAATTTGAAAGGATAAATCTTGTCATTGGCATAGAAAGATATTTTGCTTAAATTTTAGGAAATGAAAAAAATGTACGAATATTAATTTTTTTTCTAAAATATGCAATATTGCCAAATATTACACTGCCCTATCTAAAAATAAGTTTAAATTTTTTAAAAAACATCTCCAAATTGCTTCTTTCTTTTGTACTATTAACTGTTAAGCAGTTAGTGTGGAAAAAAAAGAAAAACAAATAAGCAACTGTGACACAGAGGAACAAGTATGTCACTCACAGGTAAAACTTCATGTTATCATACAGTCATATGATGCCTGCAGCTAAGCCATGTTGTGCTCCTGTTGGCCAAATACAATCTAACAAAACCTGCACTTCATACCAGATCACTGGGCAAACCACAAAATACCAAACACCTCTCTTACTAAATGAGCAAATGCTATATATCTACCTATTTCATTTTCTTATTCTAATCTGTATATATAATATTTTTGATGTACCCAGTAGTCACAAAATTGCCCCTACTTTCTGATAATACTCAATGGAGAGCAAACCTTTTCAACCCTTCTGTAGACATTTCCCCAAATTACTTAACCAATGCCCAGTGTAATAATCATGTTTTTTTCTAACACTCTCATTATGTGAGACACACCATAGTTCCCGTGGTAGTCGTTCTCCTTTGCTGCAACTAGTTAAAAACCCCATTTGTTTAATCACAGGTGTGTCTCTGGAATAGTTTTTTTTGGGCTGAAGGGCACTGAGTAGCAAAATAGATGAGATGTTGATAGAATATTTCAATCTGTTCTAAGGGAAGAATCTTACATTCAAACTTTCAGACAACCAGAATTTCAGGTTAGATTTTAATGTCTTAGTAGAATAATCATAAAGTGCACCTGGAATTTTCAAAATTAGGAAATGTTTCTCTTTGTCTAGGCTAATGAAACTTGGCTCTAGTATATACGCTTTATTACTTAAAGAAAAAGGATGATTCACTGATCATCTTATGTTTGAAGGCATTTGTTAAAACTTCTCTGTCTTCTGTGGGTTCAAATAAGTAATTATTTTTTCATAATCACTATCCAATGTTTTTATCATTTTAACTAATAGGCTTTTGACAATTTTCACTCCACTTTGGTTAAAATCACAAAATTGTCTGAACTGAATGAGAATATGAAAGGGAAAACAAGAGTCAGTTTAATTTGCTTTCTTGAATAACTTAACTTGTCCATAGATACTGCATATACTTTTATATAATAGTACTAAGAATCACTTTAATATAATATTTTGAGTGTACAAATTCCTAGTTATTCAAAAACAAAGAAATCAAACTTTTCATTTTTTTCCTACATGTAAAAATGAATTTTGAATCCCAGCCCTCTTTTGCTCATATTGGTTTGTAAAATGTCCCTGACCAAATCTGGTCAATTACATACTAACTGAGAGCTATAATGATAAGCAAGCTCTTCACATTTTAGACTAGCCTCAGTAACAGATGATCCGCTGTTGTATTCATAAAAGTAACCTTGAAGTTTCAATCCAAAAAGGCTTGAAGCTACCTTTTAAGAGCAGATATAAGTATATAAGTTTGTCATTGTTTTCTCAACTTTTATTTTTAAGTTCCTTCACAATGTTAATTACTCAAGACAACACAACATAGTAAATAAAATACACCATTAGAAAGGTTTTGAGAAGTTCAAAAACCTTGTATTCATTGTCTTACAATTTCCACTTCTAGTACTATATCAGAGAAAAGTAATCTAAAATTATAACACCAATTATAATATTTTATACCAAAAATTGCTGATTAAAAACTACATGTATACTATAGGATCACAGTTAAAACTAAGTGTTATGCAACAATTGGATGTGAAGAATTAAGTGCAACATTTTTTTAAATCATAATATATAAAATAAAGGAAAATGTACCTCATTTGAGTCAGCTATTTTGCTGCTGTAACTAAAAGATGTAACCGGAACAATTTTAAAGGAGGAACAGTTTATTTGAGGACTCACAGTTTCAGAGGTCCTAATCCATAGAAGGTTCCCTCCATTCCTCAGAACTCTAGGTGAGGCTGAACATCATGGCAGAAGAGTGTGGCAGAGGTACAGAGGCTTACATGATAATCAGAAGAAGAGACAGAGACTTCACTTTCCAGATACAAAATATGATCCCATAGGCACCCCACACCAACACCAATGAAATACTTTCTCCAGCCCCACCCCATCTGCTTTAAGATACCACTCAGTCCCATCAAGGATTAATTCACTGATTAGGTTAAGGCTATATCCCAATCATTTCTCGTCCATAACTTCCTCCATTGTCTCACACGTGAGTTTTGGGGAACATCACATCTAAACCATAACATATATGGACAAAATGAAAGTAAATGGAGAAAAATATAATTACTGAATTTTTCTAGTAAAGCAATTTGTAATATATTTCTTAATTGTTTTCTATATTTTATAGAATATCTAAACTTACTGAATTCTAATTTTGTAGGTAACATGGATTCAGGATAAATTCCCTATTTTTATTTTAATATGTGATACTATAAATGTTTTTCTGCATTTAAGACATGAATTAGACAGTCTAACTTATTTTCTCTTTGAACAATTACACAAATGTAGCCATATATACTAGAAATATGATTTAAAATCAGTCTGAGGGTTAGGGAGGTAGCTCTGTGGCAGATGCTTGCCTAGCATGCACCAAGCCCGAGGTTTAATCCCTTACATCATATCAAAAAATAAATCAATAAATAATCAGTCTGAAACATTATTAATTCAAAATTAAACAGTTCAGGTACAGATAAACTCAAGTAAAACACATATATGCAATTTAGGTGTCACAATTTTTGACTTTTATTATAAAGTTTCTATATGGTTTATTCTTTAGTATATGTCAAATTCCTTGTAAATTATTTTTGTTTTCCTCATGAACTTACTAGTTCTGAAACAAAGGCTACACTTCCCAGAGATAGGAGGAAGAACATAAAAAACTTAATGGCTTATTTAAGAAAAGTAAGTTTAGTTTAAAAATTTAAACATACAATAGAGTAAGTAGAAAGCCTGAAGAAAGACTTGGGTAATAGATAATCCTATTTTGGTGAGGCAAAAAAAGACAAAAGCCCATGTAGGATCTGGTAAGAACACTGCCCCACCACTACTGAACTTATGAGGTACCACTGTAATAATTGTGGGAGATATTAAGAATATATAATAACCCCCATCTGTTATTCAATTAACAACCAGTTTAGCTTTGATATATACATACATTATATATATATATATATATATATATATATATATATATATATGTGTGTGTGTGTGTGTGAGGAAAATGTGATAAAATCCAATGAGTATGAAACTGGCTTTAGAAATTGACAGACCAGATTAAAAATCACAATAATATATAGAAGAGGTAAAGAGGTAAAGGAATGATCAAAAAGCTTGATTTAATAGATATTTTATAATGTTGGTATTGTTAGTATAACAAATTACCACAAACTTGGTGGTTTAAACTAAGATATTACAGTTTTGTAGGTTAGGACAGAAGTTTGACAACAATCTCACTGAGCTAAAGCCAAGGTGTCACTGAGGTTCTAGGGACTTATCTGTCTTCAAAGGAAAATCAAAATGGAAACCTAATCAAATAAGTATATAACATTGAGAACATAATGCATCTAAAGCTTGGGGGTTGAGCCAAAGTGATTCTGAAAGGAACAGGTATCACATATGCTCATTACCAACAAATTAGAAAATTGAAAATATAGGTAAAATTATCCTTCAAAAAAAACAGCAAAATAATCACAAATGTGAAATTAATAAAAGTACAACTGAAAGAGAAAACCAAAATATGTAGCTCTCTTCCTGGAATTATTTTATCCACATAGATAACTTCAAGATTAATGTTATTTTTTTTCATTAAGATCTTTCCGGATAACATTTTTTAACATTGAAAATAGTCCTCCTTTCTATATCTCCCTTTGTTTCATTTCTATTTTCCTCTAAAGTATCAATCATCATAAGAGAGACTGTATTGTGATTATTATCTACAAATTCAATGAATTCAAAATTTTTATTTAGGTTTTTCATTGTGCTTTAATGAGAAAAGTAAATATTCAGTATGAAATATTTGCCTATAATTGTGTATATTAGTGAAAGTACAAGGAATAAAGAAAAAAATCTGCAGATATATGCACAATAGAAAATGACAACTTTATAGAAATAGGAGTTTAAATCTAGAAGATGTTTGATTATATTTGAAGAAAATATACTTATTTTCAATATTTAGTATCTACAGAATAATAACAAACACTATATTAAATTGACACAAGGAAAAATTATGTAAAAATTTCAAATAAAAATAAAAATCACCAAATTTTTACATTTTAGGCTTATTGATTTTTAATTGATACATAATGATACATATTTATGGGATATAGTATTATATTTGATACATGTTTGCAATGTGAGATGATCAAATCAGAATAATTAGCATTTTTATCACCTTAAACATTTACTGTTTTTTTTTTTTAATTTTGGGAACATTCAAAATCTCTCCTTCTAGCTATTTTCAAATATAAGGTAAATTCTTGTTAATTATAGTTATCTTCTTGTGCACTAGCATTTATTCCTTCAGAATATAATTTTGTAATGCCTAATGGACCTCTCCATACTCCCACATTTTAAAAGTAAAATTAACCTCTTTAATGTCAGATTCTGCTATTCTGAATGTGTGTGTGTGTGTGTGTGTGTGTGTGTGTGTGTGTTTTAAGAAAGTTGTTTAGGTGTTTGATTTGAGCAAAAGGAACTGAAAAGGTAAGAATGAGAACAAATTACTAAAAAGTAGCATAGAATTACATTCAGACTTTTTTACTTTTTGAAAGCAAACAGTATATAGATTTAATTTTATAAGAATAAAGGACTTGTGTAAAGCATTAAATTTGAATTCATAAATATCTAATCAGTAACAATTACATACAAAACAAAATCATTTTATTGTGGAGTCCCATTTTTATGACCTTTCTTATACACAGAATTTATCTGTATACCTAGAATATATTGTAGTAAGTAGTTATTACTTTCTATTCACTAGCCATGCCACTTTTTCTAAAAGCATCCAGACTTTTGGAAACAGGCCTTTCTCCAATTTTATTCATTTTATGGTTTTGATGATAGTAAACCCATACAAAGCTCCATGGGTAAGCCTCAGTGACATCATCCAGTCCACATGACCTTGTCCCTTTTCTGCAGGTTTGGTTGAGGAACAAGTGGTAGCTTCAATAAATAAGAGCTTGTGTTCTCTGGCCCAAATCAGGGGTTCATCGGATGGTGATCAGAGCTGATGTTCTCCTTCAACATGAAGATGAACAACAGCACAACAGCCCTGATTGCCAGCAATAGCCATTTGAATGTACATTAAGTCTGAAAGTCTGAGGCCTAAGACAACCTGTGAATGGGCATTGTCAGAAAGTAACCAAAAAAATAGAACTGTAGTCCCTCAGGGGCTCATGCCTGTCACCAGACTTGCCTCTGGGCTCTTCCGTTATATAAATCAGGGATCTTTCCACTGTTAAAAGTTATATTTTACTTTGTAGGGACAAAATTGGTGTGTGTGTGTGTGTGTGTGTGTGTGTGTGTGTGTGTGTGTGTGTGTTTATAAAATTTGGACTTTGAGAAAGCAGTTTTTTGTTTTATTTCTGTTTTTAGACTAAAATAAACTCTTTCTGTATATAAAGTTCTTCCTCTTGAGCACAAGCTAAAACCGTGGGTTGTTCTTCATTTCAAATTAAAATACTCAGCAGTTTTCCTTCTCTAACCTGTGGTTTTGTTCCCTGACCCTTAAAATAAGTTTCAGTATGAACTCACAGACACTTACTCAGTGCATTATTACAGATTGAGATAATTGGCTCTGTAATTATAATGTTTCTCTTTAGAAAAATGGTATCAGAGCAGTAATACTGCAATTTGCACGTTGATCCCTTTATATCATTCTGTCAGACTTCTGGCTTTCAAAGGTTTCCTGACTCTATTATAACATAGTATAATTCATTCATTTTGTTATCCACATTTATAAGAATGTTCTCATTAATTACTTTTAATTTCAACCATTGTGCCCTAATCCAAAACCATGTTCTTTTCTTCAACATTTTTGCCATGATGTTTCAAACTCTTTCTCATGGAAAAAATAATAATCCCAGCTCTTTGTGAAGACAAGATGAACTATTTCTATGAAGGTTCATTTACAAAAAACACAAAAAGTTTTTACTTGAAACAAGGGAACAATCGGTTCAGATGAAAAAGTGATCTCTGCCTACCCAAACCCAAACGAACTCTCTCCTATGGTTCAAAAATTTGGTTAGCTTATTTCTGTTTGTTTTCTTTTACATTTTCATGCTTCTATGCATTTCCAGCTGGACTGACTCTGAAAGGAGAAATATATTACAAGAAAGCTTGTTCTCATATTTCTAGTCAAATTTCAACCTCTATGAAAAAGGTTAGGATAATCACAAGAATGTTGGGTTTCTTATCTGGACATCATCTTCCAACCTTAAAAGGCTTACCCATCACTAGTTCTTAATTTCCAGTGTTCCCTTCTGGGCTAGAATATTTGTTATGATTAAATGTATCTCTGATCTTTCCCTTTGTCTCCGTCTCATTCTCTTTCTTCCTCTGTCTTCCAAAGATAAAATCTTTCCGGTTTTCCTCTAACATTGATTTGTTTATTTTCAGCTCTTTCATCTCTTGAAAGGTTAACTTTGGAATCACAGCAAGAGAAACATTGGAGAATCCACTAAGAAAATACATTACATATTGTTAATTGTGTGATTTTTCTCTTTTTAAAAAATATCAATCCAACACTGATTTATTTACATAGATGTTACAATTAAAGCAACATTGAACACCTAATGTCTGGCAGCACTATCAGACAGTTATAGTCATTCATTTTATGGTGCAATAGATATAATTAAGAAGTTTAAACTTTACTTTTATATAAATATTTTTATTTAAAATGAAATAATTGAATACATTAATTTTCAAAATATGATGTTTGATTCGAGCAACACACTTGAGCCATTATTTCTTTTTCTCTGTTTTGTAAACATACTAACAAGAGAAAAGAAAGGCAGTGACATTGAATTACTTTGACTTTGTCTTTTAACAGAAAGTCTTAATATAGAGAAAAGGCTACATATAATTCATATTAAATTGAGAGTCAGCAAAAACTATATTAGAGAAATGAAAACAATAACCTGGCTACCTGAGAAAAGTTACAAATGCATATGGGCAAAGAATGTAAAGGAACAGAAATAAGAGACAAATGACTACATAATATTGTAAGGCAGAATTCATAATTTTTCTGGCTAAAATATACTAAATATACTTATAAAAATTAAATTATGTATTTGATACCATTAAGCAATTGAGATGTTTTTTAGAAAAAGGTATTCAATATAATTTTGATGCGTAAAATCATAGCAAATTAGTTTTGTGATAAAATTCTAAATTATAACAAATATGGGAAAATCAGCAAAGGATTATTTTGTTCTCCATATGCTTGTTTTTATTCTCATGAAATGATATTTAAAACTCCATTGAATTTTAGTATAGATCACTTATTACAAATATTTTAGAATGCATCACAAAACAGAAATTATGTTGTCTATTTATTTAATCCAATTTTAACTTTAAGTCTTGTTTTCTGCTATAGATACTGTATCTACAGCGTATTTTAAGGGTGATTACAGAAGTGTTGCTCATTTATAGGATAAGAAAAGTAGAATAAGAATCACAGATTCAGATCTGTCTTTCTCACTAATTTCTGGAAGCAAGCCAGTAAACTAACTCCTAAACCTTAACTTTCTGATCAATATAAAGGGAAAATGGTATCTTAAACTACAAAACTGTTGGAGAGAAGTATAGTAAAGTGAGAGCACATTAGAAAATAGTGAATTCCTGAGAAGCTGGACTTTGGAGTGATACACACCTGGGTCCCCTTCAGAACTTTTGCACTTTTAAGCTGATGATTTTATGCAAATTCCAATTTCTTGAAACTATAGTTTCTTCAATTGTAAAACAAAGAAAATAATACCTATCCCATTGAGCAACTTTAAGAATTCAGGAAGTCAATGCTTACTTAGCAGAGCTCTTCAAGGAAAGTAATAGTCATTGGGGCTATGAATAATAATTAGAATTATCATCAATATTAATAAGATAATGCTCTACTAATAGTTTTAAATAAATGGATTGATCCAACAACTTGTAGCCTGATGCTGTTGAAAATAACTTTTTAAAACCCACATTATAGGCTCAGGGATATGTGAGCTAAAAGTCTGTTGCCATTGGATTGGACAACTTCAGTGCACATTTTTATCAAAATTAAATGATGACAAGACTACAATTTTAAACACATGAACCATTTTAATAAACTTTTTTAAAAAGGACTTTTTTTAAACTTTCTTAAGGTTATTGTCAATCCTATACTGTTTATTTCAGCCTACAGAGCTGCTCTGTCTCCTTGCTCCTTCCCTGGCCACGGTTAACCAACTTTAACTGGTGTCGACTCTTTGTGACCTCTAGTGAGGCAAATGGCAGGTTCATTTGCACAGTAATGAGTTCTGTCTACTAGTCTGCTAGAGACTGATGGAGAGAAGGAGATTACCTTCCACCACTGCCTATTAAATGTGATTGACATGCCTGTATGATATCTGTCTTCTTTAATGGCCCTCTCTCCTACCCTAGAAACATTTCATGAGTACAAAGAATTGTACTTAAATGAGGTTTGAAGCATTGCTCTTCTGCTTTCACATATTTTTGTTTAAATTGCTATGGTATAAAAAATACAGAATTTTTTTTACTAAGAGGAAAAATGATATGATATAGCACATAACTGGCAAGAAAAGGAAACTTTTCATTATAAAAACAAGCAATTAAAAATAATGTATCAAGTCTGCTACAGTAAAAGAACTGTGGGGGAAATTTTTCAAAATATTTCTTACATCATTGTTTTCTTTAGCATCTTCATGCTATATGATTAATATTCTCAAACACTGGCATTTGTTATAGATTTTACATCCCTATGTACTTTCTAATCTTCTGGTTTAGTTCCACACAATCCATTTTAATATAATTTTGCTTTATGATTCAACTCCTAAAAATGAGTTTTTAAAAACTTGTCTATGAATGACTCAATAACATAAATTGTAATAGCTTATATATTTTTTAAAATGTTATGCCTTTGTAAAGAAAGTGGTTAGCAGTAAACATTCCAAATCATCAACCCAAGAAGCATAAAATTTATTATTTTATGTCCATTTTAATTCTTATAAAAATAATTTATCCTATTATACTTTATCTGCAACATATTAAGGAATAAAATTGTACACATTTTAAGATCCAGTTTTTAAACAAAATGGAAGACTAAATTCTATTCAATTTCAAGAAACCATGGGCATGTCACATTGAAGTTTATCCATAAAGAAAAATGTTGCAAGGGTTTTTCCATTGTTAGATGTTGCATTCATTTCTGCTTATGTTTATCATCTGTGTATTATGTTAAACTTCAGCAGTAAAAATATGAATTTTTACATATGTTTAATCATAACATTCTGTGTGGGAAGATCTGATGATTAATAACTTAAATAGCTGCTCACCAACTTTGAAATACTTGAACTGTATCCCTGCATAAGCATCTTTCCATATAATAAAAACAGGCCAGATAGATAGATAGATGATATACACACATCATGAAGTCTTTCTTCAATTTTGAGTATAGCTCCAAATGGAATTATTTGAAGCATGAAATCTTCAATATGACCTAAAAGGTTCTGTATGTATTGGCTCAAAATAACTGTTTGATAAGAGGAATGTAACTATAAATGTAAGAATAAAGAACAAAATGTATTTCCGTTCACTCAACATTCATATTCGTCTAAGGAGACAGCAAGAGGCAGCCAGCTGCAGAAGGAAAAAGTAAATGCTGTTGTTTGGAGTCACTAAACAATTGCACCACATCGATTGTTTATAATACATTATCCCACAGTTTTTCTGTTGCAGCGCAGTAAGTGCTAAACACTAAAGAATGGTAGACGCTGTCAGCACTAACAAAACATTTGTTCCTATAGTCTATTACCAGGGACGAAAATGCTTTTTTTTCGATAACAATTGATAATTGCTTTATTAGCATATAGAGAAAGAACTATCTGGCCCCTTCTGGTATTAGTATTATAATTTAATTTAACTCAGAGCAAAGCAGGAAATTGGTTATTAGCTACAAAATACAGACATGATTTAAAAGCATGAAAAGTAATTACTTCATCAATTATAGAATGTCCAAAACAGCTCTGATTGACAGAACACCAGAAATATATTAAAGTAGAAAATAACTAATTTGGAAGAAAAAAAAACAAATAAATAATACCAGGGACACATGCAATCTCTTGATTTTATTTTTCAAATTTATTTTTTTATTCTAAGTTGTTAGAAATGACAGCAGAATGTATTACATTTCATATTATACTAGTAAAGCACATTCTTACATATCTCTGGTTGTATGCAAAGTCACACCATTTGTGACTTCATACATGCACTTAAGGTAATGATATCCATCTCAATCTACCATCTTTTTTTTTTTCTCCTTCACCCTTTTGCCCCCTCCCATCCCCTCCCTCCCCATTGGCCATTCTAGTGTTCCTCTAATCCTCCTATGCTCCCCATCCCAACCCCACTGTGAATCAACCTCCTTATATCAGAAAAAACATTTGGCATTTGGCTTTTTGGGATTGGCTAGCTTCACTTAGCATTATATTCTCCAATTACATCCATTTCCCTGCAAATATCATGATTATTCTCTCTTACTGCTGAGTAATACTCCATTGTTTATATATACCACATTTTCCTTATCCATTTATTTACTGAAGGGCATCTAGGTTGGTTCCACAGTTTAGCTATTGTGAACTGTGCTGCTATAAACATTGATGTGGCTGTGTCCCTGTAGTATGCTGTTTTAAAGTCCTTTGGGTATAGACCGAGGAGTGGGATAGCTGGGTCATAAGGTGGTTCCATTCCAAGTTTTCCAAGGAATCTCCATACTGCTTTCCATATTGGCTTTCCATATTGGTTGCAGTCCCACCAACAATGTATGAGCTTGCCTTTTTCTCCACATCCTTGCCAACATTTATTGTTTTTTGTGTTCTTAATAGCTGCCATTCTGACTGGTGTGAGATGAAATCTTAGAGTGATTTTGATTTGCATTTCTCTAATTGCCAGAGATGTTGAACATTTTTTCAAATGATTGTTGATTGATTGTATATCTTCTTCTGAGAAGTGTCTGTTCAATTCCTTGGCCCATTTATTGACTGGGTTACTTTTTTTGGGGGAGGGGGGTTAAGATTTTTAAGTTCTTTATGTATTCTAGAGATTAGTGCTCTGACTTGCATGTGGTAAAGATTTGTTCCCAATTAGTAGGCTCTCTATTCACCTCACTGATTTTTTTTTTTTTTTTTTTTTTTTTTTTTTTTTTTTTTGCTGAGAAGAAGCTTTGTAATTTGAATCTATCCCATTTATTGATTCTTGATATTAATTATTGTGCTACAGGAGTCTTATTAAGGAACTTGGGGCCTAATCCAACATGTTGGAGATTAGAGCTTACTTTTTCTTCTATTAGGTGTAGTGTCTCTTGTCTAATTCCCAGATCCTTGATCCACTTTGAGTTGAATTTTGTGCATGGTGAGAGATAGAGGTTTAATTTCATTTTGTTGCGTATGGATTTCCAGTTTTCACCATTTGGTGAAGAGGCTATCTTTTCTCAATGTACGTTTTGGCGCCTTTTTTTCTAATATAAGATAACTGAAATTATATGTGTTAGTCTCTGTGTCCTCTATTCTGTACCATTGATCTACCAGCCTATTTTGGTGCCAATACCATGTTGTTTTTGTTACTATTGCTCTGTAGTATAATTTAAGGTCTGGTATAGTGATGCCACCTGCTTCACTCCTCTTGCTAAGGATTGCTTTAGCTATTGTAGGTCTCTTATTTTTCCAGATGAATTTCATGACTGCTTTTGCTATTTCTATGAGGAATGTCATTGGGATTTTGATTGTCATTGCATTAAATCTGTATAGTGCTTTTGGTAGTATGGTCATTTTGACAATATTAGTTCTGCCTATACAAGAACAGGGTAGATCTTTCCATCTTATAAGGTCTTCCATAATTTCTTTCTTTAATGTTCTGTAGTTTTCATTATAGAGGTCTTTCACGTCTTTGGTTGATTCCCAAGTTTTTTTTTTTTTTTTTTTTTTTTTTTTTTTTGATGCTATTGTAAATGGGGCAGTTTTCCTCATTTCCCTTTCAGAGGATTTGTCACTGATATATAGAAATGCCTTAGATTTATGGGTGTTGGTTTTGTATCCTGCTACTTTGCTGAATTCATTTATGAATTGTAGAAGTAAGTTTTCTGGTGGAATCATTTGGATCTTCCAGGTATAAAATCATATCGTCAGCAAATAATGATAATTTGAGTTCAACTTTACCTATCTGTATCCCTTTAATTTCTTTCATCGGCCTTATTGCTCTGGCCAGCATTTCAATTATTATGATAAATAGAAGTGGTGAAAGAGGGCATCCCTGTCTTGTTCCAGTTTTTAGAGGGAATGCTTTCAATTTTTCTCCATTTAGAATAATGTTGGCCTGGGGATTAGCATATGATGTTGAGATATGTACCTGTTATCCCCAGATTTTCTAGTGTTTTGAACATGAAGGGGTGCTGTATTTTGTCAAATGCTTTTTCTGCATCTATTGAGGTAATCATATGGTTCTTATCTTTGAGTCTACTGATGTGATGAATTACATTTATTGATTTCCATATGTTGAACCATCCTTGCATCCCTGGAATGAACCCCACTTGATCATGGTGTATTATATTTTTGATATGTTTTTGTATCCGTTTTGCCAGAATTTTATTGAGAATTTTTGCATCTATGTTCTTTAAAGATATGGGCATGAAGTTTTCTTTTTTTGATGTTTCTTTTCCTGGTTTGGGTATCAGGGTGATATTGGCCTCATAGAATGAGTTTGGAAGTGCTCCCTTTTTTCTATTTCCTGAAATAAAATGAAGAGTATTGGTATCAGGTCTTCTTTGAAGTTCTTGTAGAACTCAGCTGGGTATCCGTCTGGTCTTGGGCTTTTCCTGATTGGTAGGCTTCTGATCGCATCTTCTATTTCGTCACTTGAAATTGGTCTGTTCAAATTGTGAATATCATCCTGCTTTAATTTGGGCAGATCATACAACTCTAGGAATTTGTCGAAGCCTTTGGTGTTTTGTATTTTGTTGGAGTATAAGATTTCAAAGTAATTTCAAATTATTTCCTGTATTTCTGTAGTATTTGTTGTGATATTTCCTTTTTCATAGCATATGTTAGTAATTTGAGTTTTCTCTTTCTTTCTCTTTGTTAGCCTGGCTAGGGGTCTGTCAATTTTATTAATTTTTTTAAAGAACCAACTTTTTGTTTGGTCAATTTTTTCAATTGCTTCTTTTGTTTCAATTTCATTAATTTCAGCTCTGATTTTAATTATTTCCTGTCTTCTACCACTTTTGGTGTTGTATTGTTCTTCTTTTCTAGAGCTTTGAGATATTATTTTAAGTCATTTATTTGTTGACTTTTTCTTTTTTGAGGAATGAACTCAATGCAATGAACTTTCCTCTTAAAACTGCCTTCACAGTGTCCCAGAAATTTCGATATGTTGTGTCTGTGTTCTCATTCACTTTTTTTTTTTTTTTTTTTTTTTTTTTTTGTACTGGGGATTGAACTCAGGGGCATTCGACCACTGGGCCACATCCCCAGCCCTTTTTTATATTTTATTAGAGACAGGGTCTCACTGAGTTGCTAAGTGCCTCGCCATTGCTGAGGCTGGCTTCGAACTCACGATCCTCCTGCCTCAGCCTCCCAAGTGCTGGGATTACAGGCATGCACCACCACGCCCGGCCTCATTCACTTTTTTTAATCTCCTCTTTGATGCCATCTGCAACCCATTGTTCATTCAGTAGCATATTATTTAGTCTCTATGTGTTGGAGTAGCTTTTATTTCTTATTTTATCATTGACTTCTAATTTCATTCCATTATGGTCTGACAGAATTCAGGGTAGTATCCATACTTTTTTATATTTGTTAAGAGTTGTTTTGTGGTATAGTATATGGTCTATTTTAGAGAAGGGTCCATGTGCTGCTGAGAAGAAAGTGAATTTGCTTGTTGAAGGATGAAATATTCTGTATATGTCAGTTAAGTCTAAGTTGTTTATTGTATTTTTAAGTTCTATAGTTTCTTTGTTTAGCTTTTGTTTGGAAGATCTATCCAGTGGTGAAAGGGGTGTGTTAAAATCACCCAGAATTATTGTGTTGTGGTCAATTTGACTCTTAAACTTGAGGAGAGTTTGTTTGATGAACATGGATGCTCCATTGTTTGCAGCATATATATTTATAATTGTTAAGTTTTGTTGGTGTATGTTTCCCTTGAGCAGTATATAGTGTCTTTCTTTATCCTTTTTGATTGACTTTAGCTTGAAGTCTACTTTATTTGATATGAGGATGGAAACCCCTGCTTGTTTCCTCAGTCCATATGAGCGGTAGGATTTCTCCCAACCTTTTACCCTCAGCCTATGGATGTCTTTTCCTATGAGATGAGTCTCTTGGAGGCAGCATATTGTTGGGTCTATTTTTTTGATCCAATGTGCTAGTCTATGTCTTTTGAATGGTGAGTTTAGTCCATTAACATTCAGAGTTATTATTGAGATGTGTTTTGTATTCCCAGCCATTTTTGTTTATTTTTGGTATTTAAATTGACATGATTTCTCTTCTGATTATTTTTTCCTTTAGTGTAATACCTCTGTCTGTTGATTTTCATCATTGTTATTCTTTTCCTCTTCATGGAATATACCAGGGACACATGCAATCTCTTGATTTTTTTTTTTTTTTTTTGTAAAGATATACTTTTTTTGTTGAATAAACTACTAGAGTGAAATAAAAATCAATGTTCACAATTATTTTTGATTCTTAAATATAGGCTTGAAAAGTTAAATATCAAACATCAGCATTGTCTTGGAGAAAATATTAGTTATTGGACTCTGGATATTTTTGAACCACATGAAAAATTTTAAATATAGAAATTTATAAGGAGTTGTAGTTATTTCAAATTTTTGCCTCTCAATGATAGACCATATATTTTGAAATGCAGATATAAATAGCATTACAAATAATAAGTCTTCAGTAATCTATACTAAAACTTTCTGAAATTTTAAATCATCTAATAACCATTATTCTGAGTCTACACTCACTAAATAAATTTTAAAAATATTTCTAATTTATTTATCAAACTATCCATGTAGAAAATATCAGTTATATTTACTGACTTCTGATGTTACTTGTCCTTATAGCATGATGTATGATTGTACATTAGTTTCCCATGAGCTAAACATTATTATATTCAATATATTAATACATAATATTTATTTAATATATTTTGTGAACCAAGAATTACGTGAATATTTTGCATATACTAATTCATTTAATCCTCAGAGAAATTTATTATTATATGTCCATTTTGGTAGTGAGGTAAGAAAAAACAGTAATATTAAGTATTTTACCAAAGGTTATAAGACTAATAAGTGGCAGGTTCAGGAGTTGAACAAAAGAATCTGCCTTCAATCAGTTCTCTCAGCCACTTTGATATGTTATTTGTAGCCTCCACAACCAATAATGTACTTTGCCCTATGAAAAAGTCTATGACTTGTCCTACACAATATTTACCATTAAGAGAACACATTTCCAGTATCCACACAAAGCACATTACTTGGTCATACTGAAAAAAAAAATTCTTTAATATTGATTTTCTTAATATATTCACAGAAGAAAAAGCAAATGTTAATCTTCTATTGCACATTATAGCACAAGTAATGATCCTTCTCAAAAACTTCATACTTCATTAATGTGAGAGATTTACCATAATTAAAACACCTTAGTTATTCAATCATTGAGGAAATTTTTTAAAATTTTATTTTTATAATTTTTAATATGTACAACTCATAGTGCATATATTTAGTATCTTTTTACATACAACTGTTTGTGTACAAAGTATATTGGTACAATTCAGGTCTTCAATCATGCATTAAGGAAAATGATATCCGTCTCATTCAACCACCTTTTTTTTTTTTTTGTCTTTTCTCCCCCTCCCTCCCCTCTTGCTCCCTGCCTTACCCTCCCTTCCCTTGACCATTCTAGTGTTCCTCTAATCCTCCTATGTACCCCCATCCAACAATACTTTGAAATAGCCTCCTTATATAAGAGAGAACATTTGGTACTTGGATTTTTGAGACTGACTAACTTCACTTAGCATTATGTCTTCCAACTTCATCCATTTACCTGCAAATGCCATTAATTTATTTTCTTTTATTGCTGAGTAAAATTCCATTGTGCGTATATACCACATTTTTTTAATCCACTCGTTTACTGAGGGACATCTAGGTCGGTTCCACAACCTAGCTATTGTGAATTGTGCAGCTACAAACATTGAGATAGCTGTGTCACTGTAATATGCTGTTTTTAAGTCCTTTGGGAATAGACCCAGGAGTGGGATGGCTGGGTCATAGGGTGGTTCCATTCCCAGTTTTCCAAGAAATCTCCATACTGCTTTCCATAACGGTTGCACCATTTTGCAGTCCCACCAGCAACGTATGAGTGTGCCTTTTTCCCCACATCCTCTCCAACATTTATTGTTGCTTGTGTTCTTGATGGCTGCCATTCTGACTGGAGTGAAGTGAAATCTTAGAGTAGTTTTGATTTGCATTTCTCTAATTGCCAGCGATGTTGAACATTTTTCATGTATTTGTTGATCAATCGTGTATCTTCTTCTGAGAGGTGTCTTCTCAATTCCTTAGCCCATTTATTGATTGGGTTATTTGTTTTTTTTTAGTGTAAAGTTTTTTGAGTTCTTTATATATTCTAGAGATTAGTGCTCTATCTGATGTGCATGTATTAAATATTTGTTCCCAATTAGTTGGCTCTCTATTCACCTCACTGATTGTTTCTTTTGCTGAAAAGAAGCTTTTTAGTTTAAATCTATCCCATTCATTAATTCTTGGTAGTAATTCTTGTGCTACAGGATTCTTATTAAGGCACTTGGGGCCTAATCCAACATGTTGGAAATTGGAGCTTACTTTTTCTTCTATTAGGTGTATTGTCTCTGGTCTAATTCCTTGGTCCTTGATCCACGTTGAATTGAGTTTTGTGCATGGTGAGAGATAAAGGTTTAATTTCATTTTGTTGCATATGGATTTCCAGTTTTCCCAACACCATTTGTTGAAGAGGCTATCCTTTCTCCACTGTACATTTTTGGCGCCTTTGTCTAATATAAGATAGCTGTAATTATATGTATTAGTTTCTGTGTCCTCAATTCTGTACCATTGGTCCACCAGTCTGTTTTGGTGCCAATACCATGCTGTTTTTATTACTATTGCTCTATAGTATAATTTAAAGTCCGGTATGGTGATGCCCCCTGCTTCACTTTTCTTGCTCAGGATTGCTTTGGCTATTCTGGGTCTCTTAGTTTTCCAGATGAATTTCATGACTGCTATTTCTATTTCTTTGAAGAATGACATTGGGATTTTGCTTGGAATTGCATTAAATCTGTATAATGCTTTTGGTAGTATGGACATTTTGACAATATTAATTCTACCTATCCAAGAGCAAGGTAGGTCTTTCCATCTTCTGAGTTCATCTATAATTTCTTTCTTTAGTGTTCTATAATTTTCGTTATAGAGGTCTTTCACCTCTTTCGTAAGGTTGATTCCCAGGTATTTTATTTTTTTTGATGCTATTGCAAATGGGGTATTTTTCATCATTTCCTTTTCAGAGTCTTTGTCGCTGATGTACACAAATGCCTTTGACTTATGTGTATTGATTTTGTATCCTGCAACTTTGCCAAATTCGTTTACTAGTTGTAAAAGTTTTCTGGTAGAGTTTTTTGGGTCTTCTAGGTAGATTATCATGTCATCAGCAAATAGTGCTAATTTGAGCTCTTCTTTTCCTATCTTGATCACTTTAATTTCTTTCGTCTGTCTAATTGCTCTGGCCAGAGTTTCCAGTACTATGTTAAATAGCAGTGGTGAAAGGGGACATCCCTGTCTTGTTCCAGTTTTTAGAG
Source organism: Tamias sibiricus (assembly GCA_025594165.1). Taxonomy (NCBI): domain Eukaryota; kingdom Metazoa; phylum Chordata; class Mammalia; order Rodentia; family Sciuridae; genus Tamias; species Tamias sibiricus. The sequence goes on from CM046661.1 coordinate 141,451,592, forward strand.
GGAATGCTTTCAATTTTTCTCCATTTAAGATAATGTTAGCTCGGGGCCTTGCATAAATAGCTTTTATAATGTTAAGATATGTTCCTGATATTCCTAGTTTTTCCAGTGTTTTGAACATACAGGGGTGTTGTATTTTGTCAAATGCTTTTTCTGCGTCAATTGAGACGATCATATGATTTTTGTCTTTAAGTCTATTGATGTGATGTATTATGTTTATTGATTTCTGAATGTTGAACCAGCCTTGCATCCCTGGGATAAACCCCACTTGATCGTGGTGCACTATCATTTTGATATGTTTTTGTATCCGATTTGCCAGGATTTTTTTGAGGATTTTTGCATCTATGTTCATTAAAGATATGGGCCTGAAGTTTTCTTTTTTGGATGTGTCTTTGCCTGGCTTTGGAATTAATGTAATATTGGCCTCATAGAAAGAGTCTGGAAGAGCTGCCTCTTTTTCTATTTCTTGAACTAGTTTGAAGAGCATTGGTATTAGTTCTTCTCAAACACACTGACAATCAATGCGGAAGGGAAAAAAAAAAGCAGAACAAAACAAAGCCAAAAAAAGAAAAAGAAAAATAAACAAACAAACAAACAAACAAACAAAAAAACCCTCTCCACAATCCAACAAAACAAGCAAACCAACAAAAGAGAAAAAAAAAAAAAAGTCGAACCCCAAGTCTCAGACAAAACAGGCCCTGGGAAGCCCCCCTCTTTTTTCCTTTCCAGTTCAAACCAATTGTTATTGGATCACGTCTAGACAGTCTGCGATCCTGTTAGTGGAATCAAGGCTGCATCTTAGGCCAGTGGCTGAACGCTTCAGTGAAGGAGTGGCCCAGGGGGTTTGTGTGTGTCAGCAGATGAAAGGCACCGGGAAGAGGACCCTCCAGAAGGCACCCCCTCCCCAAGCCCACCCACAGTTGCAGCTTCTTGTGGCCGCTGCGCTGGCCTCAGACACGCCCTCCCCTGCTGGCCACCCGAGCCTCACCCAGGTGTGCATTGTCTTCAGAGAGCTGGAGGGTCCCTGGATGGCTGCAGCCGTCAATCTCTGTCTCCTCCCCTTTGTCTGGGCCAGCCACTGCAGCTTTCAAAGATGGCGGTGCTCTCCTTCCAGTCAACAGCAGCTCCGCAGACTCCCGTGTCCTCGCCGATCAATTTCAAAGCCGTTGGGTGGATGTCTCCCTGCTGAAGTGGCACCGGGAAGCCACAACTGTAACTGCGGCGCACACAGCGCTGCTTCGGACTGTGGACCGCTCCGACTCTGCCCCTGCTTGCTGTTCGCTGATCTCTGCGCCGCTCTCTCTGGGGCCCTACTGCTGAGGGTCGTGTCTGGCGGAGTGTGGATTCGAACTGGTGTTGTCGACCCGCGGTCTCCTGTGGTCCCCCAGCACCAATTCCGCTGGCTGTTATCGCTGGTTTTTATCGCCGGTTTCGCGCTGGTGTGCCCTGAGTGTGGCTGGGGTTGCAGTCGCAGCGCGGTCTCCCCACACTGACTTTGTTTCCCACGGCCTGTGCACCACCCAGGCGGTTTTGCAGAAGCCTCACGGCTCCAGCCGCTGCAGACAGCTTGTCTCTTTTTCTCTGGTAGTGGTAATCAAACCATCCAGGAGATCGGTATTTTCAGCCTATATATATATATATGATGAAAGGCAATTTATCTGCTTTGTTGGATTCTTTCCACGGAGCTGCCCTGAAGTGCAGCTTCCTCTAATCCGCCATCTTGGATCTCTGGAAATTTTGATTTTTAATTAAATCTCCTAAAATTAAGACCAGTTATCTGCAGGTATTCTTCAACCCTGAAGGAATCATAACAATATCTACAATGTTTGAATTTACTTTTAAACTCTTGTTTTTCTAATTATCTATTATATGATTTTTCTCAAAATCTCTAATACAGTCATTGAACATGTTAAAGTTTAAGTCAAAACCAATATAAATAATTAAAACACAAACATTATAACACATTATGAAACAAGAGTTATATGGCATATATACAGCCAATGTTAAAAGAAATGTTTCTTTGAAAATTATGAATAGGACAAAACTGATAGCCGATTCTTAAATTAGGCTTCATAAAGACAGCCTTGATTCATTGATTCTATCTTACTTTCCCCCAGAGATTAAAAGAAAATATGTATATATCTATATACATATATATATATAGATATATGTATATACATAATGTATACATCTATGTATGTATATGTAAGTATATATGTATATATACATTTATGTATACATATAATTATTTATAGATATTTATTGCAGGGTGGCCAGCACCCTGCCAAGCAACTCTTGCCTGTTCAGAGGGATAAGCTTCCTAAGAATTTAAAGTCAGAAATAACTAGTGAATAACAAAAGACAAAGTCAGAATTAGTTTTAAAGGATAGAGCACCTGATAAATTCAGCCCACACAGGAACTGGAGCTAGACAATTTGAAAATGGCTCCTGTGGTTTATTTAAGGGGGTACATCAAAGGCAGGGAAAAAGTTTCAGGGATGGAGTCTTGCTTTATGATGTCTTTCAGTCACCAGATTGATTAGCATCTTGGCAGGTTACACCCATCTCAGAGAGGTTGTGTGGCTGGGTGGATGTGGCTGAGTGGTTGTAGAAGGTCACCCCATCTCTGGTGCTGTGTGGGACCAGACATAGTGTAATAGAACTTCATTTGTATTTGAGCAATCTCATTCTGTGGCACTACCATGAGAAGTTCCCAAACACCAGATATTTCTGTTCACTAGCCTGCAATGCTGATGTATTCCACACACAGCCCATGGATGGCTCTCAACAGATATTTACATATCTGTATATAAAAGACATTTATATGTCTATATATACATGAAATTAACAGTTATATTTCATATTTAGTGTAAAATTTACCTAGTTTATTATAGTGCTATTCATAACAAATTACCCATACTTTATTCTGTCTTAATGAAAAAATTCATTTTCCATTCCCTGATTTCTTATAATAACTTGAATATTTAGGATTTGCTTTGACCTCCTGATATTCATTCAAATTCCACTATTTTCTGGTGAGAAAGATATAGATAGATAGATAGATAGATAGATAAACATTTGTGAATCATTCAACATGTAGCCCATGTGGATTCTACAATGCTACAAGCACATATAATTTATATCCTGCTTTCTGATTTTCTGATTGACAACTTGAAATTAAGTGTGACTGGGCTTATTTCCTGCAGTTTAAGACTGATAGAAGTTTAGCAAAGCATATTCATTGATATCTAATATCACTTCCCTAACGACAGTAGAATGAAATTGATGCATGAACTCTTTGAACTTCAAAAAGAGAAAAACTTTAGCAGATTGTGAACTTCTGCAAATAATGACACAAATTAACTTTGAAAATACAACAGAAAGAAAGAAATATGAAAGGGAACAATCAAGATATTAGGAAAAAGGCTGGGGTTGTGGCTCAGCGGTAGAGCGCTAGCCTAGCACATGTGAGGCCCTGGGTTCGATCCTCAGCACCACAAAAAATAAATAAAATGAAGGTATTATGTCCAACTACAACTAATTTTTTTAAAATATAACAGAAAATTATACCACTCTTTAATTTCTAAATTGTAAATATGAACATTAAAATTTTTACTATTAAGTGCTATAAGTTTTATTAATTTGCATTCAGAAAAAGCAATCCAATTATATGAATAAAATTAAATCAAATTAAATGAGAATTCTTGAAAGAAATGCATTATAACTTGAACTCAGTGGGTAGTAAAGCAGTTAGGAAGTATAATGTTGAAAAACACTTTAACATAAACTACTAAGAACATATCAGCATTGCTGAAACTGATATTGTCATAGAAGTTTAAGAAGATTTAAGTTTGATTTCTACTTAGAAATCAATTAAAATGGCTTCTAATTACATGGCAAAGTGATCAAAATGAATTAGTGACATCTTTCCCATGGTTTTTCCATTAGTCAAGATTGTAAAGTTAGCAAATAATGGTTCTATTAGTCTAGTCTGAGAGCAGTTATGGTTTCTTCCAGGAGAGACCCAAAGATATAAATTAGATACACCTTTCACATATTACACAAACCATTCATTTTCTCTCTCTGAGATTTTATCATTACACTGTATTTGCATGTTTACTCATAAAATGAAGCTACTTGAGGTCAAGAAACAAATCTACTTTCAATGTATGTTCAAGTATGTCAGTAATAAATAGTTATTGTATGAAACATATGAGCTAAATAGCATATCCTAGACATAGCATATGAGCTTGATATTTCCATATGCAATTGCCATTTCTTTATAGAGATGAATATTTGCTAAATTTTATTATTGTATTTTTTTTATCTATTATCAGTACAAGAATATTATATATATTCAATTTATGTTACTAATTTAACCCTTCTATATTCAAATAGATTTTGGAGACAGAACTAAAAGAAGAGGTAATCCTCAAAGCCCAAAACTTATTTTTACTAAGATAATCCCCTCCTATGTCAAAAGACAGCCTTATATCTTGATCAGGAAGATCTCTTTTACTTAGCAAAGTTTTCTTGCTAACAATAAGTCCTAGTAGCACAGGCTAATATGAGACAACCTTCCTGCTTCACACCCCAAGTATAGCCTAAAAGGCATATTTCATTTCTTTGTCAGATAGGTAAAATGTTTTGCTTTAAGAAAAAAAAAAAATGATCCTTTGTATTTTGGAGACAAAATGATACATATGCTTAGAGTAAAACATCAGAAACAAAAAGATTCTGTCAATTTTTTTTTGTTTTTGTTTTTTAATTTTTGTTTGTTTGTTTTTTACTACAAATTCTCTGTGGACACCAACATGGGTGACATTTACTTTCTGACATGTGTGTCAAATTGAGTTTCACATATTAGTCAGTGCTGAAGTTAATAGTGGGTAACAGTGTAGACTGAGGAATAAGAAAACCTAGGATGTATAATTCCTTAGAATATAACTTAAGCACTTTAAGTATCAATTCCTTCAATAATAGATGAAGAAAATGACATCTATTTCATAGGACTTATAAGGATTAAGTATGCAACCCTGTGGAAGCCTCTTTAATTTTCATAAAATAATTCTATATGTTTCCTAGAAAAGGCTGGAAGTCTACAATACCAAAACTATCATTTTGCAAATGCTATAATTTCCTGACTACTTCATACATGCCAGTGACTGTTTCCAAAATGTTTGACAGTAACCACTAATAACTGCATTGTACCTCTCCTAATCCAGGCATCACCCCCACTCCATGGATAATATTGCCTAAAAAGAACTAATGCCCAAATATGCAAGAATACAAAAGAAAAATTCAAGACTCTTGTTCAAAATTCAAACCACAGAATCATTGGGGTAGAAAATTCATCAAAATTTTTCTCTATTCAAGGTATTTTCTCTTATACAGTTTATGGTCTTAACTAAGTTCAATATTCTGGGGTCTCTAAGTTTCTTGGAACCTTGGAGTTTCGCATACATTTCTGTCAGAGAGTTCCAACTCTACAATTATAATCCTGAGTTTTAGACTTATTGCTTTTTCAATAGGCTTTAAAGGGAGATTAGTTTTAAACACAAAACCAAGAAACAATGTCTTTTTTCTTGGCTATGTTTCTCTATCCCAAAGCAAATAAAAAACTCTCAGAGTTGCTTTTTGTTGCCAAAAAGTCAGAGATACTATGGGCCCTTGGAAGATGCATTCTCAATAACTTTCTAAAAGCATTATCTGCCACTAAGATTGTCACACAATCCTAAATCATCTGATGATTTGAAAAGGCTTCACTTGCTAAATTTGACAACAAATGGTGCCATTCTCTGTCATCTTGCAAGACTTCTAAGTGAGTGTCTCATCAGTCAATCCTAAACTTTATGAAGCAAAACATGGAAGCCATCTGTATATTCATTTTATCAAACTTTGCTGACGCACAGTAACAACACAGATTAAAACAAATGTGCCTTGGCAGACAGTTTCTGTTAAATACAGGACTATATGTAGGGGAGAGAAGAGGTCACAACCAGGGAAACTTGACATCTCTTAACATGAAAAGAAAATGCCTACTCTATCTTTTCCATATAGACATATGTGTATATACATACATACATATGCATATACACATTATTATACATAATATAATTTTATAAACACACACACACACACACACACACACACACACTCCAGGTACAGCCTAAAACACATAAATTATTTCCCCTTCAAATATGTAAAGGGTTTTTTGCTTAAAAAAAATCATATTTTGAAGATGAAAAGATTCATATGCTCAGTGTAGAACATCTAAAAATAAAAAAGACTTTGCCAATGTTTTTCCACTAGGAATTCCTTATGAACACTAATATGGATGACATTCCATTTTCACCATGTGTCTGATTGAGTTTTACATAGTAAGTTGTGATCAAATTAGTGGTCCATGATAACAACATGTGCTAAGGAATAAGAAAACCTAGGGTGTTGGATTCCTTGAGATATTAAAGTATCAATTCCTCCAATTATAAGTGCAGGAAATAACACCTAAACACACACACACACACACACACACACACACACACACATACACACACATATGCTTAATTCCCTTAAAATAATTATCATGAGATAAAAGGCATAGGAAGAATAATTGAACTATTAACAACTTTTGTATCCTAAAATACTTTAAAATTCAAAAACCTCAATGTAACTATACAAAGTCAGACTTAAGAATATTGGTGTTTGTTTCTATAGGCATAATGCATCTAAACTCTTCTATTTCTGATGATTCTGTACAAGTTATTAGCCATGTATATATATGCATGTGTATATATATATATATATATATGTATATGTACATACACATATATGTGTATATATATGCATATGCATATATATATATCATTATAAGGAAAAAAGAACTTACAGTAGTCTGAAGATAAGGTATTCACATCAGAAAGCAAAATGAAAATGTAATATATTGTCTTAGATACAGCACAACAAAAGCATGCAAACATAACCAGCAACATATAATATCTAGGCAAGCTAAGAAATTCTTTACAGATAATATATCCCTGGGCATGAGATTGGGGTGTTCTCAGTATGGTATACCATTTCAAAGGGAGAAAAGCACGTCAAAAGTAAGCAAGGAAGAACAATTAGCCCCTGTGAAACGGATTGGTAACACTTTTCTCATTAAATTATTCACTATTTTTTTAAAAAGTATATTAAGTGGTTTCTATGTTATTACAAATATTACAGTATGTACCAAGAAATAACAAGATTAATAAAATTGAATTTTTACCTTTGGAAATCTAATTGCAATGCACAAAATTGCTGAGGTTGCATGTGTAATGCATTTAAAATATAGCAAGTATCATATAACCCTTTCACAAGCAAACCACAAAATAAACAATGAATATTTGCAATTATAAGCTTTCAGTCTAAAAGTACTCAGGCAAGGTGTGCAAAGACCAGGGTTCCTATTGGAGGTGGGCTCCTTCTATTTGTTGTGCCAATACCCACTCCCTTTCTGGGAACTAATAAAGTAATTCTTTTTTTTTTTTTTTTTTTTTTCAGATAGATGAATCAAAGAATGGATAAATTTAAAAAAAAAAAATGTCATTGGTTCTATTTTGCCTGTTGAACAACCAGCAGGCAAAAAGTAGTTGACAGATAAAGAGAAAAATAAAGTGGATAATAGATAGAAGTATTAAGGAGTAGAGGGGTGAGGGTGGGCAATGAAAACAGGGAGATTGAGAGAAGAAGAGGGAGAGAGAAAGACCTAGATTTTTTTCCAGTAATTTTTTTCATGTTTCCAATCCTTTCTGACATGAACCTCAGACTTTGAATTTCCAGTGGTATCGCAGAACCTATCTGATAAAGTCAGTCTGCCCTCCCTCCCTCCCTTCCTTCCTTCCTTCCTTCCTCCCTTCCTTCCTTCCTTCCTTCCTCCCTTCCTTCCTTCCTTTTCTTCTTTCTTTGTCTCTAGTCAAGTGATAGAAAAACAACTTCTGAAAGAATATCTCAAATTCAGAAACAGACTACAAAAAGAGAATGACTGGAAAATGTGGAATCTCTTTTGTACAAAAAACCTGAAGCAAAATTGTTGACACAGGTGAAATTTTGCCTCATTTTTTCTTTCTTTTGTAAACTTCTACTCTAATGTCTACTGCTTTTTTTTTCACATGAAAGTGTGAGTCATATACTTCTGAATCCATCTCTTGTATGTTCTTACAAAAAAATTTTTCAGTCATAAGAAACAACGTGGTCAGGCAAGCTCAAATAGAAATGGAAGGAATCATGAAAGTACCTTTACAGAATCTAAAATAAGGAATCAAGAACCTTTAAAAAAGATACTCTTTTTTAAAAAAGATACTCTTTTAAAAAGATACTTCTTTATAAAAGATACTCTTTGTGCACTTCCTGTCTTCTGAGATTCCTGTGGTCTCTTCTCTGTGCAGATCCATTTTCCTTCCTGAAGCCTGTCATTCTCACCTTAGTCAAGGTTTTTGCACTCCATCACTTGAGCTTGAAAATGCCCTGAACTGGTCATCACCTGACTCTGCTCTGTATTTCATTTCAACTCCACTGGAAACTTACTGACTAATCCTAATGTCTTTAGAAATAAAGAGAAGAGGAAGACTGTAATTAATTCTAGTTGTCTGATTGATCATAGATTGGATGTGCTTGGTTCAAACACTCATTGCTAAGAGTCATGAGATTCAAAAAGGATGTCCTGTTTCAAACCTAATCAATGAGTTGATTCCTTACTATGGCTCATGGCAACCAAAATACAAAGAAAAACAAAAACAAAACCTGACAGAGGAGGCTGCATGTGAGGTGTTTGCATGTTCATTTTAAGAATGGGTTGCTCAATAATACTGATTTGAATGTGAAATTCACATTCACTGTCTATAATTGAGGTTTTTAATTAAAGTGATCAAATTATTTGATTGACACTAAATAACAAAATGATCTCATATATTTTTGTTGTTTCAGATTCACTAATTTGCTTTACATATGCAGAAATTAAAACAATCTTAAGATAAAGCATCAATGATGTATTTATTCCTGGAAATCCAAGTTAACTGAGAAGATAATTTTTCAGAATGATTCATATGACTCTTTATTGCTTACAAGTAAATACATAATGATATCTTTTTAGCTAGAGGAAATAAGGCTTTTTTTTTGTTGTTTTTTTTTTTTTGTTTTTTTTTTTTTTTTTTTTTTTGGTACCTGGGATTGAATTCAGGGGCACTTGAACTCTAGGCCACATCTCCAGGCCTTTTTGTATTTTATTAGAGACAGGGTCTCATTGAGTTGCTAAGTACCTTGCCGTTCCTGAGGCTGGCTTTGAATTTGCGATCCTCCTGCCTCAGCCTCCCAAGTGCTGGGATTACAGGTGTGTACCACCGCGCCCAACTAAGGCTCACCTTTTAAACCCTATTTCAAAAAGTATCTTCATCTTCTGAAATGGTCTTTGTTTACAAGCTCAAAGTATTATCTCCTTTCAACTACTTCAACATTAATTTTTAGTTATTTCTTATGAGGCAATACTTTTCATATATTTTCTATGTGCTGCTATTATGTTCTCTATTGACACATATATTCCTTATTGGCAGAGATCGTTTCATACGTTGCAGAATCCCTCAAATAGTTGGAAGAAATTTTTATTGAAAATAATATTACAGAGTTTAAACAGACAGAATTCCCAGTGGTTGTATTTCTAAATCCAATTAAGTTTGATTCTACTTACCTTTCAACCAATTTTATTTTTACCAGATACTAAATGAATGAATAACTCCAATTATTGATCGTCCATTTCTTTACAAATATCTGAGAAGATCCTAAGGTTCTTTTTCATGTTAATATACATGAGGCTAGTTTCTCTCCTTTGATCAATTTTTTAATTTAAACTCTGAAGGGTCTTGAATGGTCTACATCTCCACTGCTTTGGTGTCCATGACAGGAATCCTTGTCTTGACAGGTGGGCCATATTGTGCAACCAGCTTTCCAGTGTACGCCATGATCTATGGATCTACTTCCTTTGAAAGTCCTGCTGCTACTCCACTTCACTATTCTGCTGCGTGCAAGTCCTGCTTTAAGGAATGAATCATCTCCTCTTTCACAAAGTGCCTTTCAATTCTCCCCCAACGGTCCTTTCCTCCATACTTCTTTGTGACAGAGGTTTGTATCTCTCATAATTTAATTTTCCTTTAAAGAAGATTTATACATTCAGTGTTGGTCTGTTTTTCCCATAGCTTTATACAGCAGGTTAAAAATGCTGAAAATAAAAGCTTTCTCTTACTACATCTCTTTGTTACAACCATTGGATAGACACTTGAACATGAGGAAAATGTTTTTAAATATGTGATTTGATTTATAAATATTTTGGTTTTTCCGAAATGGAGAAAGGTATTCTTGGAACGTAGAAATTTACAAGAAGAGAATAAACTAAGCCTTTAACCAGAGACTTTGATCCCACTGACTTAGAGCAGCTAGTATTAATAGCATGCATACACATTATTGAACATGAACAAAGTTAGAAGAAATCTAATAAATTTTCTTACTTCCCTTCCTGTTAAATTCCAAATTGGCCAATTTCCGCATGAATAACATTTGCTCTAGATGAGAGGAAGTACTGTTCATTATTTATAATAAGTGTCTGACATCATGGATCAAATAATTAAATCATAAAGTTGGCAATGCTGACCTGACATTCAGGAATAATACAGAACATAGAAAACTGATATTTTAAAATAATAGCCCTTTCTTGAAATACTTACATAGAAAATTCTCACTAAAATGAATTATGAAATAAAACTGAGTTATTTTTAAAGCTTTAAAATGTGAGCTCAAAATCATAGAAACAATATTCAGAGTTCTTACACAGCAGCATGAAATAAGACAGGAAAATGTTAGTTAAAAATTTAATATAGTTTTAAACATATCACCATTTTTACATATCATGTTAAGGCAAATAAAAGATTCAGAAGTTTATATCCTTCAGAAAGCCCCTAACCCACAAAAACAGTGGAAAAAAAAAGAAGCTATTCTTCAACATTTGTTGCTACTGCTACAGATGAATTATGTTCATTTTAAGAGCACCCCTGAAGTTGGTAGACCAAATTTGCATTTTATGTTTAACAATTTACAGAGTTCCACGAACCTGATTAAAGTTTCTTAAGATCAGTTCCAAACATTATGCAGGAAAATTCTGTGAACTATTTGGCAGAAAGATGTTATATGCTGAGAGTTCCAGCTTCTACTAAGTTTGTGGATAATTCTTAGGAATAGTCAAACAGAAGGTTTGAAAAGAAACCATGTGACCATTTTGATAGAAAATTAAAACAATGCATGCTTTTAAGTTTGCAGGCCTTTGTAATTATCATAAGATGCCCCTCTCCATAGTCCCTCCATACCCTTTACCTCACACTATGAATATTTGCAAAATTAAAGGAAAATTTTTGCCAACTTATTGTTTCCACTAAATTGTTTCCACTTACATTCCACTATATTGAATATATATTTTCTTTTTTTTAAATATTTATATTTATTTGCTTTAGTTGTACACAATGCGTTTTATTCAATACATTTTATTTGTACATGGTGCTGAGGATCGAACCCGGGTTGCCCACGCGCTAGGCGAGCGCTCCACCACTGAGCCACAATCCCAGCCCCTTGAATATATATTTTCTTATGCAGGATAACTTAATGTTAACTTCCACAATCTGTGTACATTTATTCATAGAAAGGACTAATTTTAAATAAAACATTTAATTTAGATTCTTAATTATTCTGAAGGCCAGCCAGCACCTTCATAATGTGTCTCTTTTATTTCAAACTACATGCTTGATACAGTATATAGAATGTGGTAGTAGATTCTTAGATGGCATCAAAAGATCCCAACATCCTGGTATCCTTGACCTTTTGTAATCCCTGCCTCTGAGTAACTTGCTCTAACCAAAAAAATAAATAGCAACACTAAGACGGAGGCATTTCCATGACTGGGTACCAAGTGATTGAGAGACATCTGTCTTTTTATCAGGTTTTTCATTCTTGCTATCTTTGATGAAGCAAGCTGCTGTACTAGAAGGGTCAGGAAATAAGAAACTGAGTGCTAACTCCAGCCAAGGAAGTGAGGGCCTGGGTTCAATATGCCACAAGATGCCGACACTATCAACAACCCTGACTGAGCTGGAAATAGGTCCTTCAGGTAAAACCCCAGCCCTGGTTGATACATTGACTCCAGCTGTGTGAGCAATCTAGAATCACAGGATTCACTTAACTCTCCTACCAAGTGTGATAACATGTACAGTCATAAGTTGCTGAATTTGTGGCCACTTGTTATGCTGTTATAGAAGAGGAATACATATAATAATATAAGAATGAAAATAAATCAAAAAAGTAAAACTTTAAATATCATACATTGTCAATATTACCTTTTTCTGTTTGAAACATGCATTTATATCCTGTGAGATATTCCCTGTGGTTGGAGCAGGTGAACCCAGCATTAATAACAACATACCACCATCTGCTTGACTGCTTATATCATGATTCCTTCATCCTTGGCCTCTCATAGCCACATAATCTCCATAGCCCTTTTGATTTACACTCTTAAAAGTCTGTCACATCTGCCCACTGTTCTTACCCACAGTTTTCACTATTGCCAGGCATGAGATGCTACCTCAGGCTCTCTACGCAGGTCATCTTTCCTACTCAGATCCATTTTACATAGGTAATTAAGAGTGAATTTTTTAAAGTCATGTATGATGTTGTTCCTCCCTTTTATGACTTTTGTAGAATAAAGCCCCCCAAATTAAATGGAGTACAGCTGTATAAACACGATCTGGCACCTGCCGACCACTCCAGGTTTCATGTGACAAATTGCCCTATATACTCTTGTTTTCACTTCCTCAAATGGGCCATACTTTTTTTTTTTCCTTTCCATGTTATTTTTTTTTTCTCTGCCTGGAGTGCTCTTTTCTTTCATAGCAGTCTTCTGTAATAAATCTTCTTTTATTATCCTATTCTTTTAAAGCACTAATACCTCAGCTTACAATAGATTGCTACTTAAAGTGAAGACTTTCTTAGTTTAAGCAACATTTCCCTGTTATATACTTAAATTTTGGCCTCTAGCTAAAATTAGCTTGAATAGCACTTTTCTTTTGGAGAGCAAGAGTCTCACACCTGGGCAGAGAGTAGGGAAGAGGAGGATGCTACTGATAAGTAGTGAGAAAGACCAGGGATGTTGCTATGCATCCTAAGGACTTATCACTGGAAAGCCCCACAAAAAAAGACTTATCCTACCAAAAATATCAATAGTGATGAAGGATCAATAAGTTAGGTAACTAATGAATAAATTATTTTTTTATGGAAAATCACAAGATTCGAGTCATGAATAAACAAAAACTTTATTAGGACATTACTGTCTTATGCAATTCTTTAATAAATATAGATTCATTTATTCTCTTAGTTATTAGATATTTATTGACACTGAAACATTGTGTTGGACAGTGTTGGGGATTCTGTGGTAAATCTATACCCTGAAATCAAGACTCTTGCCATCCAGAAAAAAAAGATAATTAACTAATAAACAAATAATTATATTGTGGTGTGTTGGCAAAGAAAGAAACAGAATGATATGATGTGACAGAAACTGGCATAAGTTACAAAAGTTGGCAACCCTTTAACAGGGATGTAGGAGCCAGTCATGCAAAGAATTCAGGGGAATGAATATTCCAGGTGTGCAAGTAGTGGATGCAAACTCCACCAGACAGGAAAGAACTTGATGTAGTCAGAAAACTGAAAAGATTCCAGTGGGGTTGCATCACACACATTTGAAATTAATTCAAAGAGCAATGGAGATAAATTGAATGGTTTCAGTAGATGAATAATATGACTTTCATTTTTAAAAGATCATTCAAGCTGTTGTCTAAAAATGCATAGGGATGGAATGACAGAATGCAGTGAGTAAAATAGAACATGCCTTGCAGCTCAAGGGAAAATAATGTAAAGAAAGGAAGGATATGAAGTACATTTTGGAGACAGAATTAATGACTTGTTCAGAAACTGTGTACTGATGAGAGACAAAGATACCAAAATTATCACTCCCTGTTTCCTTCCTTCCTTCCTTCCTTCCTTCCTTCCTTCCTTCCTTCCTTCCTTCCTTCCTTCCTTCCTTCCTTCTTTCTTTCTTTCCTTCTTATTTATTTATTGTGTATGTGCATGTGTGTGCAAATGAATTCCTGGTTATACCATTTATTGAGTTCAGAAAGACTGAACAGAAAAAGAAAGAAAATTAGAGAAAATCTAGTTCTCTTAAGTATGATATATTTGAGAAACACGTGTATAATTCAATAAGAGATGTTATAGACTAATGCCAGTTGTCTGTAACCCCTGGGCCAACTATAGCCCACAGCCTTTTTGTGAATAAAGATTTGTAAGAACATAAACCCTTAAATTTATTTATATATATTGTCTCTGGCTATTTTTACACAACAACAAGTGTTGCAATGGGAATTGTGTAGTCTTCAAAGCATAAAATACTCCCTGGTGCTTTACAGTAAAATTTTTCTACCCTGTTTTAAATATATATATATATATTTTTTTTTAAATATTTTTATTTATTTGCTTTTAGTTGTACACAATGCGTTTTATTCAATGCGTGTTATTTGTACGTGGTGCTGAGGATCGAACCCGGGTCGCCCACGTACTAGGCGAGCGCTCTACCGCTGAGCCACAATCCCAGCCCTTAAATATATATTTTTATTCAGGGATATATCCCAAACAACAAAAAGAGTGGATGGCACTTTGTAGGTGTTTAATAAACATGCAGTGCAGGAGTGGGCAGCTAGGCTTGTGAATTTGGTGGTCAGAGAGCAGGTTTTCGATTGAGAAGTGTATTTTGAGAACATCAGCCTGATCATCACTTGAAATTATAGCACTGAATACAGTTTCCTAAATCCACCATGGTAATGAAGAAAGAAAAGAGAAGTAAGGAGAAATAAGAGAGAAACAGCAGAGGGAAGAGGATAAGCATGCAATTTCAGAAGAATGTTTGAATACAGAAATCAGTTAACAAAATATAGGAACACAGGAACAGCCTGCAAGGCCAAAGGAAGAACTAACTGGGGTCATGTGCTTTATGCTGCAGTGTAGCACCATTTCTTATATCCCATGGGATGCTATTCTTCCTTGCCTGGCTTATTTTGCTTAGATGATGATGTTTATAGTTCCATACATTTTCCTGAGATTCCATTATTATTCTTGATGGATGAATAATACTATATTTTGTACATATACCACATTTTTTTTTTTTACTCATTCATCTGCTGACGGACACCGAGGATAATTCCATAACTCAGCTATTGAGAATTGGGCCATGATAAACATAAATATGCAGGTAGCTATAAAGTATGCTTGCTTTAATTCTTTTGAATAAATACCAAGGAGTGACAGAGTTGGAGCAATATGGCAATTGTACTTTCTGAGGAAGTCCCATACTTATTTCAATAATGGCTGTATTTACAAATTCAGTTTTCTAAGTGAAGAATGAAGTATGGACACAAATTAAGAATAAAAACATGAAAGAAGTATAAGTAGGATGTCTAGACTTAAGACAGAAAGGAGGAGGATTTGTGTGGACTTAGAAAACAGTGGTTCTAGGTAAAGTAGTAATGATGAGAACTAGATTGGAGTTTTCTGAAAAGAGGAGTACATAGTCAGTAACAGCGTAGAAAGTAATTCTGTTTGTATTTGTGGGGATGATTTCAAGACAGGGAAGTTTTTGTTTTAGGTAATTAGTCTTAGAGCAGGGAGATACCCTTTAGTCTGGGAGAAGCTTTAAATTTGGAGATTTTAGAGGTGGAATTTCTAGAGAGGGATAGAAATGAATGGAACTGAGTGGAGGTAATTGAAGAACTTCTTGAGGCATTGACAGGATGTGGCCTACAGAACCCATGGCTTGTTTTTGACAGAAAGACATTTATTCCATTATAATAGAGGTCATGATGGAGAAAATGAAGCAGATAAAAAGCAGCTCAGGAGGCTGAGGCATGAGGATCATGAGTTCAAAACAGACTCAGCAAGAGCGAGGCACTAAGCAATTCTGTGAGACTCTGTCTCTAAATAAAATACAAAATAGGGCTGGTGATGTGGCTCAGTGCTTGAGTTCCCCTGAGTTCAATCCCTAGTACCAAAAAAGAGAGAGAGATTTGAAGTTTGGTAACAGAAATATAATATTTCCACTCGTAAGTAACAGAAAATACAACTCAACAAAACAAACGTAATACTTAATATCATGAGTCAACTTCACTGAAGCAGGGATGCTGAGATATCTGATGAAACATTATTTCCAGGTGGGGCTTTATTCTGAATGAAATTAGCATTAATGTGATGAGCATTTTAATAGGTGGGTTCTGTAAAGTAGATTACCTTCCAGATGTGGGTGAGCATGATCTAATTCACTGACACAGAGGAGAAGGAGTCTGACTTATTCTTCCCTGCCTGCTCACTTAAGCTGGAACATCAGTGCTCTCCTGCCCTTGGAGAAAGAGTTATACCATTGACCCTCACTGAAGCCAGAATCTGTTAGGCAGCCTGGTCACGTACATGGAAGGAGAAGAGAGCAGAAGAACAAAGGAAGCCCTGGGACATATAAAAAAGACATACCTGCCTCACATCTTGGGACACCGAAATACTGGCAATGGCCTCCTTCTCCCTCTCAGGAGAAGATTATGTTACCCCCTTTTAAATAAACCCCACTTTATATGCTTGCCTAGGCGTGCTTCTCTAATGTTCAAACTTCAACATTTGGGGGAGCAGAACTCGTCACAGGTAAACAGCAGTATCATCATGGGTTTTCAGGCTTTGCACCTAAACTAAATAGAAACTGTACTTTTTTGGGCCCTTAATTTGCAAATTCTAGATCCCAGAACTTTTCAGTATCCACAATTCTGTGATCTGACTATTTCCTTTTTTTCATTTTACACACACACACACACACACACACACACGCATACACACACACACCTTATTGCTTCTGTTGCTCTCTCTGCCTCCTATATGTGCCTCAGTTCTCTGTTCCGGCCTATGCCATTACATTAAAGGAAGCTGAATCAAATCTTATGTATCTATATCACAAATCTGAAAGAAGTTGCAGGCTTCTCGTTCTCAGTAGCGCAAAAAGAAATCTTTTTTTTTTTTTTTTTTTTTTTTTTTTTTTTAATCAGGACATGTTTATTTAAGAGTAAAGTAGAAATTATTTTGTTTAAATCAGTTACATGTTTTTTCCCAGAATATGAGGGAAGCAACCTCGCCTAAGCATTAAATGTTGAGATGATGGTGAAGAAATCCAGTGGAGAGTTCAAAGCCAGCCTCAGCAGTGGTGTGGCACTAAGCAACTCAGTGACACTCTTTCTCTGAATAAAATACAAAATAAGGCTGGGGATGTGGCTCAGTGGTCTAATGCTGGATTTCTGGTTACCCTCCCCCACAAAAAAAATATAAAGAAAAAGAAAAAAGAAATCCAGTGGAACTCTAAACTTCGGTAATCAAAAGAAATGTAGATGAGTAAATATATGAATGGTGTGAATTTTTAAAAATTTTTAAAAGTTTTATAATAAAAAAACATGAATGATTCTCTTTTTGTGTACACAGCCTGAAATTCAAATTCTCTTTTTAAATTTTTTTAAACTTTTTTTTTTTTTTTAATTTGCTTTAGTAGTACACAATGCATTTATTTTTATGTGGTTCTGAGGATCGAACCCAGGCTGTGCACGTGCTCGGCGAGCGCTCTACCACTGAGCCACAACCCCACCCCCATGAAATGCAGATTTTTTGATGTGAAACTATTGACCACAATTTGGACAATCTCAAATTTCAAACACCACATGAACTGTAAATTTGTGTTTACTATCATATTATATAATTACTTTGAGGAAAGAACGACTGGATCTGTCTTGTTGTAGATTTTCTGACCCTTCTGCTAGTATTTTATTTAATCATATAATTTTAAATGTCTTTATCAATTTTGTCTGAGTAGTTTTTTTTTTTTTTTTTTTTTTTTTTTTTTTTAATCAGGACATGTTTATTTAAGAGTAAAGTAGAAATTATTTTGTTTAAATCAGTTACATGTTTTTTCCCAGAATATGAGGGAAGCAACCTCGCCTAAGCATTAAATGTTGAGATGATGGTGAAGAAATCCAGTGGAGAGTTCAAAGCCAGCCTCAGCAGTGGTGTGGCACTAAGCAACTCAGTGACACTCTTTCTCTGAATAAAATACAAAATAAGGCGGGGATGTGGCTCAGTGGTCTAATGCTGGATTTCTGGTTACCCTCCCCCACAAAAAAAATATAAAGAAAAAGAAAAAAGAAATCCAGTGGAACTCTAAACTTCGGTAATCAAAAGAAATGTAGATGAGTAAATATATGAATGGTGTGAATTTTTAAAATTTTTAAAAGTTTTATAATAAAAACATGAATGATTCTCTTTTTGTGTACACAGCCTGAAATTCAAATTCTCTTTTTAAATTTTTTTAAACTTTTTTTTTTTTTTTTAATTTGCTTTAGTAGTACACAATGCATTTATTTTTATGTGGTTCTGAGGATCGAACCCAGGCTGTGCACGTGCTCGGCGAGCGCTCTACCACTGAGCCACAACCCCACCCCCATGAAATGCAGATTTTTTGATGTGAAACTATTGACCACAATTTGGACAATCTCAAATTTCAAACACCACATGAACTGTAAATTTGTGTTTACTATCATATTATATAATTACTTTGAGGAAAGAACGACTGGATCTGTCTTGTTGTAGATTTTCTGACCCTTCTGCTAGTATTTTATTTAATCATATAATTTTAAATGTCTTTATCAATTTTGTCTGAGTAGTAATTTTTTTAAAGCTCAAGGTAAAAATGTGTTTAGTGTGCAAAAATGTTAAGAAATTAGATGTGATAGGAAATATTGAAGAAAAAAAGTCATTATTATATAGCATGTAGCTAATCAGTTACTTTAGAGAATAACATGCCACAGAATACAAGAAATTGTGTTACACAAATAGAAACCAACATTAAAAGGGAAGAAAATCCTAATGCTTTTAGATTATTTGCCCAAAGAATGAATACATACACACACACACACAAATGTTCCTCCTCATTCTTTGCATTAAAATGGAAAATTTAGTCTTAAGTTTTGTAGGCTTTGGGTTATGAAATGTCTTTGGCAGCACATCCATTAGGTAAAGACGTGACCACATTGTGCATCTTTTACATAAGAGAACAAATATCTTTTTTTTTTTCTTTTTTGGGTGCCAGGGATTAAACTCAGAGGCACTTAAGCACTGACCACATCCCCAGACATGTTTCTTTTTTATTTTGAGACAGGATCTCACTAAGTTGCTTAAGATCTCT
Source organism: Tamias sibiricus (assembly GCA_025594165.1). Classification (NCBI taxonomy): domain Eukaryota; kingdom Metazoa; phylum Chordata; class Mammalia; order Rodentia; family Sciuridae; genus Tamias; species Tamias sibiricus. The sequence continues at coordinate 141,470,967 of CM046661.1, forward strand.
CTAAATTGCTGAGGTTGGCCTTGAACTTCCTATCCTCCTGCCTCAGCCTCCTGAGCCACTGGGATTACAGGTGTGCACCACTGTGCATAATTTTTAATTAATGCATATTAATTATATAAAATAATAGTTTTCATTGTGTCATATTTACATATTCACATAACATATTTTGATCATTTCTATCCTGCCACTACTTTGCTCTTCTCTTTCTCCTGCCTATGTTCCCTTTCTCTTCACTAAGTCTTCCTTCTGTATTCATGTAGTGTCTTCCTTTCTTTCTTTCTAGATTCCACTTATGAGAGAAAACATGCAATACCTTTCTTTCTGAGTCTGGATTATTTTTCTTAGATGATAATGTACATAGTTCATTCATTTTCCCACAAATGATACGATTCCATTATTCTTTGTGGATGAATAATACTCCATTGTGTGTATATATGCCACATTTTCTTTACCCATTCATTTGGTGATGGACTCTAGCCTGATTCCATAACTTGGCTATTGAGAATTGTGCCATGATAAACATGGGTATGCAGGTGGCTCTAAAATATGCTTACTAATTAGAGAAATGTATAACTACACTGAGATTTCATCTCATTCCAGTCAGAATGGCAGTTATCAAAAATACAAGCAACAATAAATGTTGGCAGGGATGTGGGGAATTGCTGGTAGAACTGCAAATGGATGAAACCACTCTAGAAAGCAGTATGGGGATTCCTCAGAAAACTTGGAACAGAACCACCATTTGACCCAATTATCCCACTCCTTGGTTTATACCCAAATGACATAAAATCACCATAGTATTGTGACATAGCCACACCAATGTTTATAGTAGCTCAACTCACAATAACTAAGCTATAGAACCAACCTAGGTGCCCTTCAGCAGATGAATGGAAAATGTGGTACATACACACAATAGAATATGACTCAGCCAAAAAGAATGAAATTATGGCATTTGTCAGTAAATGAATAGAACTCAAGACTATCATGCTAAGTGAAATAAGCCAATCCAAAAAATCCAAAGGTGGAATGTTCTATCTGATATGGACATGCAGATTCACAATAGCTGGTGGTGAGTGGGGCGCAGGAGGGGAGGTGCACCAGATTGGACAGGGTGGATTTGGGGAAGAGAGGGGGGATGGGAATAGGAAAGATAGTAGAATGAATCAGACATAATTTTTCTTTGTTCATGTATGAATAAATAACCAGTGTAACTCCACTTCACGTACAACCACAAAAATAGGAAGTTATACTCCATGTATGTATGCTATGCCAAAATGCATTCTACTATCATGTATAAGTAAAAAACAATTTTTTTAATATAGTATACTTACTTTAATTATTTTGGATGAATACCAAGGAAGGGCATAGCTGCATCACATGGCAGTTATACTTTCAGTGTTTTGAGGAAGTCCCATAATGATTTCCATAATAACTATTATTGGAGCTGCTTTGGACAGGAGCTATGTATGTGGCAAACCAGCCATGGGCTGTGTGTGTGAGCTGTGAGCATCTTGAAGGCACAAAGCAGAATGAACTGATGATGCTGCTCTGTCTGGGGTGTGCAACTATGTCTCACTTTCTCTTGCTCTGCTTTGATCCCCACACAGCACATGAGATCGGCATGGCCTTCCAAGATGTCAGTCAACCTGCTGACCTTCAAGACATCACGAAGCTAAAATCAACCCCCTGAAACTTGACCCCTTGTCTCATTTGAATGGCTTCTCCCCTAAAATCGGGTTTGAGGCATGCTCTCTGTCTTGCCTCCCTTGCCTCCTTTGTGGGAGCTAGGTCAGAGGAGCCGTCACAGAACCCAAAGAAAAAGGTATTTCTCTGTAACTGTGTGATTATTTCATGCCAGCCCAGGTCACCTGAAGTGATCCTGACTGGTTTAGTCGTGTGTTGCGACAAACTATATTTAAAATTGAGATTTCTAAATTAAAATTAGAGTATGGACAAATTAAGAATGAAAACATAAAAGAATTATGAAGGTATTTTTTTTCTCAGAGTAATTTAATAGATAGTAAATATATCATGGGGCACAGAATTGCTTTTGAAAAAGTCACATCTCTTTATTTCCTATCATTAAATTTCATTTCTGAGAGAAAGTCCTTATCTACAGCTGACGAAAACTTGGAGCTCCCAAATTTTTCTTTTTGTTAAGAAATAGCTTCAAAACAAGGAGAAAAGTAGTATCTATGGTCCAGCCATAAATGCACCATGAAAATTTAGCATAATTTAAAACGTTTAAGTACTTGAGTGAAGTCTGTGATAATTAAAGTTATAAGTGTCAGTCCAGGCATGAAGCTGCTCCAGAAATGTTCAGCAGTACCTATTATCTGACCTTTATCAGGTAACAGTTATGGATTGAGAGTTGTGTTTTGATATGGAGATTGTTTACATGCTAAGCAATTGCATATTTCTAGCTACATGATTTGAAAGCACAATGATCTCTGACAGAATGAAATAAACATGCTTTTTAAAAAATAGCATTAATGCTGTGCAATTCATATATCTACCAGCAGGTAAATGCATAACTTAAATAAGATTGCCTCATACCAAAGATTATTTTCTCTCTTAGGACTTAGTATTTTTCTGTTTTTAGCATTCATATGTGTTTAGTGTACACACACACACACACACACACACACACACACACATACATACATTTATAATGTTTGTGTATATTTATGCATCCATTGACATGTACATACACATGCACATGTACATAAGTATACATATTACATATTAACCACACAAGGTAAAATATAGCATGCAATTGTGAGCTAACCAAAATAGTTATTTTGACACTAATTAGGAAAATTAGGTCAATATAAAAAATTATCTTTGTGAATTTAAATTAACATTGCAACTATGTGATTCTTCCCCAAATCTCTCAGATACAACTTAGTAAAAGTGTACTTTATAGTTCCATCTGTTTGTGTTGCTACACACCTTGAGCAAGAGTTAGTTTAAAAAAAAAAAATCATCCTATTGGAGTAGGTTGGTTTTCGTTCCAAATAAATCTTCCATAAAAACTTCTGGAGGGAGCACAAAGATAAACAGCTTTTACTCCTGCCACTTCATCTAACACTAAGGAAATATTGAATGCTGAAGGGACTTTCAAAATACATTGATGGATGAGGCAAATATTGAGTGTTTGAATTCTACAGTCAATATTTACCAAGAGCAACAATATATCTTAATACTTCTTCAAGCAAGAAAGCAATAAAACATATATCTATGACCTCATATATTACTGTATATATGTCATGGGTCCGATAGACATTAAAGAATGGTGAAAATTATCCTGGCAGTATCCACCTGGAAATTCCCCTCTTATGGGTATGCTATAGAATACTTCAGATTGTTTTATTTAAAAAAAATATTATCACAAGAATTCTGATTTTGGATGGTTAGCATCTGTTTCTGTAATCAAGTAGTGATTAAAATATAAATGATTCAATCCCAGGTACCACAAAAATATATATTTTATATTTTATATATATATATATAAATTTATATTATATATATATAAATGATTTCACTCTCTTTAGACATAGTGATAAACTTTATATAAATCTACTTCCTTACTAAATCACAAAAGTAAAGTTCCTACACTAATGTCAAATTAGTTCAGAAATAAAAATTCTGTATATAATAGAAGCAATTATTAATACATATCCACTGATGTACTTAAAACTTAAAGTGAATGTCTTAGAAAAGAAATCAGGGATCCTGTGGTAATATGTATTGGTTTCCTAGGGCTATTGTAAAAAATTACCAGGAACATGTAGACTTAAAAACAACAAAAAGGAAGTCTATTCCATACCTCTTTTCTAGCTTCTTGTTTTTCCATCAGGCCCTGTGGTTTCTTGGCTTGTAGAAGTATCTCTCTGATCTTGCTCTCTCTTTGTTGTTGCATATCATGCTCATAGTGTGTGTCTGTCTTTGTATGTCTTCTTCATTCATAGACACTACTCATACTGGATACAGAGCCCTCTTTAATCAATATGACCTCATTTTACTTTAATCATACTTGGAGACATTCTTTCTAAATTAGATCATCTTCACAAATTACATGGAGGTAGAAATTTTGTGGGGGTACACTATTCTACCCAAAACACTGTACAATCAGGCTCCTGAGGTAGATGGTTTATATGTAACCATTATGAAATTAAACCCATTTATCTGTACATTATTCAGTATATAGAGTGAAACTTGGCATCTTCATTTTTTAAAAAATATTATGGTTAAATTACTGGAGAAATGCATTCAAAATTTGAAAATTGAAAGTGCTGAGTATAATAATTATTAATTCTCCTTAAATATATACCTGAAACTGCAATAAAGGGAGAGAAATTCACAGAGAACAAAATTACAAAAAAAACATGATTTTTGAGGAACCTAAAGCCAATACCTATCCTTAAGAAATCCACCAGTCCTTACTTATAATTTTCCATTTTAAAAGTCTAGTAAAGGTGGGACAGGAAGCAAATCCTATCCAAGAAGAGAAATTGGATGAATGCCTTCATAGAGTGCCATGACCCAAAAAGAGATTTTATGGAGATTGGCTGTCTCATATTCAATTCTATATAGGTGAGGATGGGAAAAAAAAAAATCTCTGAAGAATTTATAATTACAAGCTCATAAAGTGCTCCCAGGTTGGTAGTGTCCCAGGTGCCCTGCAGAAGGAACTATAACTCCTCCCTATAAGAAATCACCTTCACAGAGCTGAAGTCATATCACAGGCAAATTCCCACGGAAATGCAACTCAAGGTAAAAGTCATAAAATAAGCAATGAAACAAACCAGAGGAGCAGTAGGAATAATAACAAAGAGAAATAGATAAACAAAGACTGCAAATTTTAAGATTATATAAGAAAAAAATGAAATGATCATTAGGAAGGATTTAAAAATATGACAAAGGAATAAGACACTATGTTAAAAGACCCTACTAAATTTTATAAAAAACCAAATAGATCTTCTAGAAATAAAAATTAAAAAAGGAACAGTTAAAAATACTTTCATGGACTGATACATTGGACACAGCATAAGTAATAATTTGTGAATCAGAAAATCTACTAAAGATTTTTCCCATGCTGCTCTGTCATGAGAAAAATAAAATGAGGAGACTCGGAATGAGAAAGCAGTATATGAAACAGAGACAGTATTCAAAGAGCTGTTGGATAAGATTTCCAAAACTGACCAAAAATGTAAATCATAGGATTTGGTAGACAAAAATAAACATTACTAAGGTAAATAAAAATAAATTTGAAGTAAGATACAATATAATAAAAGTCTGACTAAAGATAAAGAACTTATTAAAAGAAGCCCCAGAAGCCAGATCTGGTGGCTCATGCCTGTAATCCCAATGGTTTGGGAAGCTAAGACAGGAGAATCTTGAGTTCAAAGCCAGCCTCAGCAAATGCAAGGTGCTAAGCAACTCAGGGAGACCCTTTCTCTAAATAAAATACAAAAATAGGGCTGGAGATGTGGCTCAGTGGTTGAGTACCCCTGAGTACAATCTCCAGTGCCCCCCCCCCCTCAAGAAAAAGAAGCCAGAGGAAAAAAAAAACAAACACAATGCATAAGAAACATTAGAGTTAAATTTTTTGAAAAAGAAAATTGACATTTTCAATTGTTACAATAAAAAACAGAGTAAAATTGATGAATAATTGGGAAAAATTGTCAATGAAAAATCATACACTAGTGAAAATATTATTTAATAATTAGAGTATAATAAAAACATTTTAGAAAAACCAAGATGTTAAAACCAATAGAGTCTTGTCAAAGAAAGCATTTAGATTATAAAATGGAAATTAGTAAACCCAAAAGAAAAATCCAAGATGCAAAAATCTATGGTGAATAAAGAAAAAGCCAAAATGTAATTAAATCTAAAATATAAACAATGCAGAACAATATTAATTATATTTACTTGGTTGGGTTGTAAAAATACACTTAAAATAGTGGACAAGTTTATAAATGAGGGATTTTCTGTTCAAAATTAATATTTTTAAAGATCCTTACACTGTTTTAGGTGGAAGATGTAAGTTTATCTTTAATCCACAAATGGAATAAAGGGTATTGGGGGGATGCAAAAAAGAACAAGAAAGATCCCCCCAAAAAGACAATAAAATTATGTTAGTGACTCCATTCAAATAAAAACCTATCCAGTTAGGTTTACAAAGACATTTCATACTTAAGGCAAATAAAGGTTAAAAGTAAAATTTGAAAATATATTTGTATGTATGTATATACACATATATGTATGTATCATCATATTTAATCTTAATGATAATCACAACAAAAAAAATAAAGCTCTTTTTAGAATTTTAATTAAAATTTTGATTGGAAAAGTTATCCTATGTTATTATAGGATATTTTAAAGACAGATCTGTTTCTTGTGTACAGTTTTGTGATGTTTTTCTATTATTTACCTTATTGTTAAGGTCTGTGCATTATAGAATGGTTCAGTAGTACTTTTTAGCTCTAACTCAAGGCCTGCTGAAAATCTTGGGCAAATTATCTATATTTATTTACATCAGGATTATGTTATTTGCTGTCGTTAATTTACAATATCACAAGTCAGGATTTTCTAAGCTTAAATTGAGCAGAAAAAAAATTGTTGCTTTTCCTCAGGCTGGTTTCCAACAGCCTAAGGGTAAAGTGAATAAGAGCTGTTAAGATCCATAGTAAAATCCAAGAATGAAGGTAAAACATTGCAAGTTTGAGAGTATAGTTTGAATTTTCTCTTATGTAAATCGGTGTATTTTTGTCATTTTGAAAAAAATACTGGAGCTGCTAAAAGGAATGTGTGGTCTGGAATCACAATCACACAGAAAATGAAAAGTAGATTTTGCTATGTTTGATTAGTAACCATAGAAATACAATTAAAAGACATATTGAGTTATTTCCCATTCTTGTTAATCCAGCTCATTCCTGGTTCATTTCTAATGCTATTAATTTGTTTCACATTGTTTGATGTACTTTAATAGGAAGAATACTAACTACTTGGGAAGAATACTAACTACTTGGGAAGTTTTAAGGTTTGATCATAGAACTTTTACTAAAATGTTTTAGGTAGAACATCATTGTGATAGGTAAAAGTAATCTTGAGAAATGTCTTTGAATCTCGATTACATCTTTTTGTCTATAGAGATTTTTCCATTGGTTTCTTCAGTATGCACACTTCTGTTATGAGCTCACGTACTTGGAGCCCTGCTCTTTCTCAAATTGAGTGCATCTGTATTCATTTCTATATATACCCATTTTGATAGTTACAATCAAAAGAGGCCTTTCAAAAAGTCATCTGGTCCCTTCTTACAACTCCCAGCATAATTGCATTAGAAAGTGCCCAGGAAAGGAATGATTTGACTTTTCATTAATAACATTAAAGAAAATGATTCCACACCTAAACAGTAGTCCTCTCCAGTATTAGAAACACTTTAACGAGGACATTTCTACCAATTTTAACTGATTTTTTTTGCCACTTTAGAAACATTAAATTTTGACTCCTGCTTTCATGATCACTCTTTTAACTACATAAAACTAGGAAAACAATTTTTGCTTGAACTCTTTCTTCCCCAAATCCTTCTGCCTCTTTTCACTGATTTTTGAAAACCAATAAAAAAACTTTTCAGGATCTCATACATTTGGGGATTATATTTTAAACATGTCTACTAGTGTGTATTTTTAAAAGTTTTTTAAAAAGTGAAGACTGAGGAAAGCGGGGATCAAAGTTGGAAAATTTTTCAAATTGGCAAGCAAGTCAGAGAAGAAAGGAAGTTCATGGCAATTGACTTTTTAAAGATCTCTTACTAAACACTGACAGAAGGTCTCCTTATTTTGACTCTTCTTTATCTTAAGATTGTGTGTATGTGTGGGGGTTGGGGGGAGAGAGTAATTATTTTATGTTCTCAATTGCTTAGGATAAGGTGGATACATAGACAGATGGCTATAGTTATTGAGATCAATACATACATGGATACAATTATTGATCCAAATCTTTAGAAGTGCTGCATATTGCCCTTAGTTCATCAGTTCTACAAATAAAATTCCTTAATAAAATAATAGTGTAAAAAAGAACTATAATAATGATTATGAATTCAAATAACAAAAGTGATATGATATCAATTATATTGTTTTGAGATTTTTAATTGAATTTTCAAAACAATTGTCTCCCTCAAATAAAATTGTAGTATGGTCCCTAAACTGCTAGCTGCATCCTTACCATATAAATCCTCAGTTTTCTGTTTCTTGGCATATATGGGTAAAATTCAATCTGTGATATGAAGAATACCTAGGATATCAACAGCTGAAAATAGAAATAATGATATATTAAGAAACACAAGAAATGACAACAAAATAGGAAATAATTACATTAATACAGATGATCACCTGTTGTATATATATTTTTTTAAATTTAAATTGTAATAAAACATAAAAAAAAAATAAGAAAGGTTGATGGGAAGAAATGAAGGGCTTTGAATGCCAGGATAAACCTTTGGAACTCTAAATATTAATGATGAGACAGTAATGGTTTTTAAGCAAGGGAGTGATATGTTCAAATTTGAGTTTTGATTTCATATTGTAGCTGTGCACCAGAAGACACTGTGCTTCTCAGGAAGGGTCATGGAACAGGCTATGGCTGTGAATCAAGTATAATATGATGAAGCAATAAACCAGGAAAGCTGTTGTGGAAACAGGAGTAAAATTTACATATCTCTTTTGTGAAACTTTCCCTTGACCTTTGTCTCTGATTCTTTCTTTCATCTGACATATGTGTATGAAGTATTGGATCTCCCCAATGGAAAATCCAGTGGCCTTTCTGAAGCCTCATTCTCCTTGACTTTCTTTCATCACTTGTCACTATGAGCCAAGACTTACTTCTGAGAATAATTTTTCTCTTAATGCTGATGGTACTGCACCACAGTAGTGACAGGTGAATCCTTATCTGTTTTTAAAAATCTCTCTCTCTCTCTCTCTCTCTCTCTCTGTTTTCCTCCCCCCTTACTCTTTTCCTCTCTTTTCTCAAATAGGTATTTTTTTCTCTTCCATGCTGCTTCTTTTACCCCTAAGTAGCTGTCTTCTCCATTGACATCACTAGCTTAATCCTTCTTTCGAGAGGCAGACCCCATTTGTAATAGTCCACTTAGTATTTCCACATGATTGCCTTATCTTTTAAAGACTCAGTTGTACAAGAACCAAATCTATCATCTTCCTCACAAAGCTCATTCACCTGCTCCTTATTCCTGTTATTTTTAAATAACTTTTAATTCTATTAGGCCAGTCAAATGGTATCTTATCTTTGAAGACCCTCTGGCATGTCTGACCATGTATTTAGATTCCTCCTCAAAAATGCCAATATGCCTGGTAAATGCCTGAGATGTCACAGTCATTAATTTATTTGCTAATTCAACAAATATTTATTAACATTGAGTATTCAGGCTTTATTCTATTAAAAAAACCACAACAGTGAACAAATTACCAAGTAATATTTATATGTACTGATTTCAGAAATTATTTATAACCAATTAGTGTGTCCTTATATATAGACTATATAGATATATATAGCTGGATATAATTAAGGATATTTCATACAGAATTTTTGTAATAAATATGTACTGGATGAATTAATGAATGGATGAATCATTAAAATCCTACTATCTTAAAGCTAAAATATTTTGGGTAATGGTGGGTATAATGTTATAATAATCTGGAGACAGGTTTGTGTTGGATATTTTTAAATATTTCCCACAATACCTAATTCATCATATTTTACATATTTCCTTTAGGTTCTTGTGACATTTGATGACCGCTTAATTAAAGTGTTTGAACAAGTCTCAGATTGATAATGTAAATGCAACAGAAAACACTTAGCATATACATACATTCTTGTTGTTGTTCACACATTTTTACTGTTGTTCACACATTTTTAAAGGACAAGTAATAGTCTCTCAGAAACTAAACTCTTTCCATGAAAAACTTTTGAGTGAATTTCTTTTTAATATACATTCTTATTCAACCATTCTAAAAACATGAGAAAAGCTATGGTCAAATGTGTATGAATAAATGCCAGGATATTAACTTTATTTTTTAATCTTAAATGTCAAAAAATTACCATGGACTAGGATTCTCTGATAATACAGCACAATAAAAATTGTTAGATAGGTATTGGCATAATCCACTGACCCCTGATTTTTGCCACAATACAGGGGAAAGATACATGGTATAAGTGAATCATGAAAATGTCTTTTTCAAAACTGTTTAGAAAATTTGCCTCATCATTCAACTTTTCTTTCTGCATAATTATTGTTCTGAAGTCACTGATATGAAATATTAAACATGTATTAAATGCTAAACTGAAAGCAGTTTCTGCGGAGGTCTTCCATTGGCCTTGTTGATGGCAATAGTAAGATCACCTTTACCTTCATCAGGTTTCTAAATCTTGGCACTATTGCCAGGTTTAACCAGGTACTTTTGTGTTTGGGGGATGAGTTGTTCATTACATGTATAGCACATGTGTCCTCTGCTCATTAGATGTCAGCAACAACTCCAGAACAATGAAAAATGCTTCCAGACATTACAGAAAATCCCCAAGGTGAAATGGGCAGCATGTGTAGAAATCTCCCTGATTACTAACCACTGACCTTAGTAGTATAGAGCTACCTAAATCTGCTAGAGCTGAGAAAAGAGCCATCTATTTTTAATTCTCCTGAGAAGGTATAAAAATATTTTAAATGAACTATTTTATCTGATTTGCATGACTACTATATGCTTTAAAAATATGCAACCCCTCTACCTTCTGAGTGAAGATAAACTCTCTGGCTCTTTATCATTGGATTTAGATTAAAGAATACTGCCACATCCTAGCTCTATTTGCAGAGTCCTGAAAGCAATATTGTACTTCTGATCCAACTCATCTGACAGACCCTACCCCATGAAAAATAAAATTGTCACATACAATGTGATAATAAAAATACATTAGGAAAAAATAGTTTTTTTTCCCACAAATCATAACAAATTCCATACATTCAAAAATTTTTGTAATTATAATGTGATTATGCTCAACAAGTAGGTTATACTAATGCTGTTTTGCCTTTCTCTGAGAAATAAACTAAAAGGTGTTCTTAGAACACTAAACTGATATAAACACATTGTGATATAAAATATAAAATATAACCCAGGTACTTTTGTGTTTTTATTTTAACAAAAGAGCAAAAATATTTCAAGTAATTACCACTGCCTTTAAAAAAACAATAACAACAAAGCAATCAACCCATCACAGAATAAATGGAAATGTAGAAACTTAATATTTATCTCACAAATGTAGCTTCCAAAGTAGCAATTTAAAAATTTTTCGGTCATATTATTTGTTTGCTTGATTGTTTTCTCACAGTGGATTTAAATAGCTTTCAAATAACAATTCCCTGGGCAAAGTAATTTTGCACAAATACTTATGCCTTGTGGAATAGAGAAAACAGCTAAAGGATGATACCTCTATCACTTAAAGGAATTTTTTTTTTTCACTTAAATAAAAATATGTAAGAAAATAAAAGAAATCTGAAGAAAAAGAAGAACCAAAAAAGTGCAATGTGTTGAGCAACTTGATTATGATATTTTGATTACTGTGGTTTCTATATTTATGAACAAATGTAAAATAAACAGAATTCCAGACAAGCCTGGATAATGACCAGTGGGCACTATTCCACTCCAGGTCTCCACACAAAGGTTTTGTTAAATAACATTAAATTGTTTGTGTCTGGTTTTTACTTTGTAAAACAAGCATAGGTAAGAAATGGGGGGGGGGGGGGAGGCGCTGATGGCATAAATTGTCTTCCAGAAACTAAAATTTCCAAACCAAAATAACTTCATTTTAATCCAACAAGAACCATACCCTCTAGAACCATTTTAAGCAGATATTTAGCCGGGCGCGGTGGCGCACGCCTGTAATCCCAGCACTTTGGGAGGCTGAGGCAGGAGGATCGCGAGTTCAAAGCCAGCCTCAGCAATGGCGAGGCACTTAGCAACTCAGTGAGACCCTGTCTCTAAATAAAATACAAAAAAGGACTGGGGATGTGGCCCAGTGGTCAAGTGCCTCTGAGTTCAATCCCCAGTACCAAAAAAAAAAAAAAAAAAAAAAAAAAACTTAAGCAGATATTCAAGTAGCTTCAGATCCTATCCCAAAAAATCAATTTAGATTTTTGATGCAGCATCTTCTTCTTTTTATTAAAAATTACCCTAGTTTTCATGTGTTCTTAGTTAGGCTCTTTGAAACAACTTAATTTTGACCAATCAGCAATGCTGCTATAACTACAGAAGCAGAAGGGTATCTATAATACAGTAACTGCTACTATTTATGGGATAGTAATTCACGGGAATTCCCTCAATAATCAAAACAACTTTACTGAAATCTTTAAGTATCTCTTTTTTCAAAACACCACTGTGACAGGATTTATTTTCTCTTTTGTCATTTCACTGTTATATATTATCTAACAAGTGCTATCACTTAAGGTGAAACAAACACACACACACACACACACACACATATATATATATATATGAAATTATTCATCACTCTGAATTACTAATCATATAACTTTGTATTTATTTGAAGAACACCAAAAACATCCATTTTAACAGAACTGTAATCATTCTTTCACATCATTTTACATTTAAAAATTTATCACAGGGCTGGGGTTGTCGCTCAGTGGTAGAGAACTGGCCTAGCACGTGCGTAGCCTGGGTTTGATCCTCAGCACCACGTAAACACAAATGCATTGCATTGTGTACAACTAAAGCAAAATGTATCACGCATGTAACATAGCTTTTGTCAATTTGCTTTGTTATCTGTCTCCTTTACCTAACTGTAAACTCCATGAGATTATAAATTTTATCTATGTTCACTGTTTTAGGCTTTGCATATGTATTAAAAAAATTGGCATATATTTGGCATACGATTAATATTTGCTAAATGACAGTGAATAAATTCTACTCAAAGATCATTCTGGAAAAAATAGTTCTGTCTTCATTTTTTCAGAATTCAAATCAAGTTTGTACTTCCTTTATTTTTGAATAAAATAAAATTTGAATTTGAATTTTTTTAAAGAAAATTTGATTTGAATTCTAAAAAATGAAGACAGAACTATTTTTTCCAGAATGATCTTTGAGTAGAATTTATTCACTGTCATTTAACAAATATTAATCATATGCCAAATATATACCAATTTATTATGAATTGTAATGCATTTTACTATTACAAATACAACAACATTGAATAAAAAAATCAAATTTTAAAAAGACAATACACTTTGATATTTGGATTCATTGTAGTATAAATCTTGGTTTCTGCCACAGTCTTTCCATAATTTCAAGCAAGTTACTTAACCTCTTTGAGTTTGTACTTCCTCATCTATAAAGTAAAACATTTACAAAAGTACCTGACAAAATTAAATGCTCAAATAAATGTTATTTTCTTCTTCTCTCAGAAATTCTGAGAAATTGCTCCTTGAAAGGAAGAAAGCTACTAATAAATTTTAAATGGAAAGAGAATATTGCTTTACTGAATCTCCTTTTAATACTTATACCACTGAATTATCTGTGAAGCCAATACTTGCACACCCCATGCAAAAAAATAAATAAATAAAGTATCATTCTCTTAAATTGACCTGTTCCTTGTGTGGTCTTGCATAATAGGCCTGCTGTGAACTTGATGTCTTTTGGCTTTAGACTTTGTGCCTTGCATAATTATAGCAGTAGGAGCATTATGCGTACAGTCAGAGAATACTGATCCATTGGACACCAAGGTAGGCTTCTGGGAACTTTTCTTAAGGTGACCTAAAATAAATACCTAGTGACACATGACATTCTCTCTTTTCCATTAGTGAAGTTCTCAATTAAATGTGTGACAGGTGGGTAGGGAAAAAATTATGCAGACCAGGAAATACGACAACAACTGTGGTTTTCTGATACCAAGATATCTACATGGAAACTGACAAGATCAGGTAATTATCCAGACAGCTTCCTCTAATCACTCACAAGTGATTATTTCTGCCCGTCCTCAGTGTTAAGAAACAGCTGCTTTGTATAAAAAGCAGAGTTAGTAGTGTCAGTAGAACTAAGATCAAATCTAGAATCTATCATATAATAGCTGCAGAACATTAAGCCAGTTCTGTAATTTTATCTTTTTTTCAGCACAGTGTATTTTGGATAGTTTTTTTTTTTTTTTTTTTTTTTTTAGAGATATTATATGTCAAAAGGCAGTTACTGAATCATATTTGATATTCAATAAATTATAGTGAGTAAACTAGGTACAATGGCACACCACTCTAGTCCCAGCTACTTGGAAGGCTGAGGCAGGAGTACCAATTGATCCCTGGAGTTCAAGGCCAGCCTAGCAACATAGCAAGTCCCCGTCTCATAAAATAGTAATAATAGTAGTAAAAGTACAATATAAATTAGCAATTATTATTGCCTATCTGAAAATTATGGCTTAACTGAACTTAACATGTCTAGCATATGAAAGAACCCCATAGCTAAAAGCCAAGAATAATAATCTAAAGACATTTTAGCATCTCTAGCTGTAATTGCCAATGACTCACTTAGTGCACATGTTTCTTCTTTTTTCTAACCTTGATCAAACCCCTGGCTCTCAGACAATATCTTGTTTTTGGCTGCCATATTGCACATTGCGTGTATAGCCCAGTTCTTCTCCCACTGGCTTGGTTTCTAACACTCACTAAAATTTATAATCTAAAAATTCCTTTTAAAAATACCGGTTAAGAATACCCTACGCTCAAGTCTCAGTATTAAATCTCTCCTTACCTAAAAGCCTTTTAGAGTCAAAAAAATTTGCAAAAGTTTTCTCTACCAAACCATTCCCCTGTTCAGTACCTCATGAAACCCAAGCTGATGGTATGTTTGAAATAATTCACACACTAGTGTTTTTAGGTCTGAGAAATGTTGAACTGATTATTCAGCCTACTTTTTACATTGATTTTCTTTTTTCATTTTACAAATGTGGATTCTTTAGTATAAGAATGCAAGAAAAAAAAAAAAAGACAACTCACACCTCATGCAGTGGTTCTCAAATTTTAATATTCTAAAGTGACTATAAAGCCAAAGTAGCCCAGGTACCATCATTGATACTCAGCTCCAGTGGAGTGGGTTAGAACTCTAAGTTAACCAGAAAGAAAATATTCTTCCCTCAGCATCCAAACCAGATCATTCATATTTTCAGGTTGAAACTGAATGATAATTAATGTCTAAATTTTTTTCTCAAATGATAGGGTTGTCATATGAAATATAGAATTCCCAGTTAAGGTTAAATTTCAGATTTTAGAACATGAAGAGTTTCATATTGATATCTTCTATGAAATAGTTTTGCTAAAATCAACAAACCTACCTTGAAAAGGAATAAACTACATTGTTCTATGCAGTGAAAATTATTTCAAGAAAATTTAGAAACAGAAAAAGAATTCCTTAGTGTTTTTATGAATTATCCACACTAAAGATTAAAAACAAATAGTGCAAAGTATTGGAATGTGGCTCTCAGTTATTGTACACCTGACTTGTGGCTCTAGGACCAAAACACCCTTGCACACTTGGCTCAGCATTATTGTGTTCTGCTGAGTCCTCTATGTTACATCTGTCACTTTGTTTACTGCTACAAATGAAGCTTTCCTAATTACTTTCTGAGTGAACTGATGCTCTACCTACTATTGATTTTGTATTCATATTTTAGGGTAAATCAAGTTGGGCTGCTCACAATTTTCTACACTTTCAACACTTATGTTACTATACTAACTAGGCCTTCCTGACAAAGAAAGGTAGTAGTAATACATCCTTCCCTGTCACTTCTTCCTCAGCAAAATTGTATCTGAGGTTTTATAATAAATAACTTGTATGAAACTTTTTCTAAATATCCTGGTCTGTGTAAGAGCCCTAATAAGGAGATAGATAAGATGGCGGCTAGCTGAGAGCCATAAGAGGTGTTTCAGTATTTTCACCTGATATTCATGCATTTATCTAAGAATCTTTCTATGCCCGTGAACACTATGTGATGCACCTGTAAGTTTGAGCTGTTGACATGTGTATACTTGTTAAGGCAAAAAGTATTTAACTGGGTGAGGTTGGCTAGAGGGGCGGTTGGAGTTGGAGAGGTTGTTGGAGCTGGAGAGAGAAGTTAGAAGAAGCAAGAATAAAGAGCCTATTCATTTTCCAGTCTGCTTCCAAATTCTTTCCCATGGTATCATTGCTGCAGGCGTTGATAGCTGCAGGCGGCAACAGGTCTGTAGCTGGTTTTCTCTACCAATCACTCTTAATGGTTTTATTGACATAAAATAAATCACTATAACATATTGACTTTGCTAACACAAAAATAAATAGCAATACAAAGATTAACAAATTTAGAATGGAAATCACATTTTCAGATGCATATTTTATTCAAAAGCATGTATGTGAGGTAATAAAAATGCCCTTGTTAATCATTGTGATTATTGATATATAATAAACAAACCTGTATTTTCAAATATAAATCATTATGGATAGTAAAAGTTGCTTTCTTAAATGAGCATGCTCTGTTACATAATTCTAGTTAAAATCAAATATTCCTAGGTTCAAAATGTTATTAGTTCTATTGATGAACAATAATAATGAATATTTCCTCTAACCTTCTTAAAGAATCAAAGTTAACAGACCACAATATTCCTATCAAGTATGAAGTTGTATCTTCATTCAAAAAAATGCATTGTTAGAAAGCTGAAAGGGGTATTGCTGATATGCTCAAAAAGAATAATGTTAAAAATATGTCATAAATTCAAAAGAAAGTGAATTTTAGCTTGAAAATAGCTTCTAGATATTGACAATTGCCTTTTTATATAATGTTATGACCTGATTATAGCAGGAAAATCCCACCGACTTGTCTGGACATCAACCAAAAGGATCTGAGATGGGAAACAGGAAGAATCACCAGCAAGATTGACTTAAGTAGCCACTGAAAATATCAAGAGTCCATTTGGGAGAGTTGCTTTTCAATCTAGAAAGAGACATACTGCAGACAGCAGGGAACATAATCTACATTTTCCTATTTGTTGAATTAGGCCAAGAAATAGTGTTCATATAAATGTAAATTTCCCAGTTGTGCTCTACCATAGTGTAAAAGTCTTGACACCCCTCTCTGAAGAATATTAAAACTCATTCTAAGTTACTGACCAAACAGATGTAAGTTGCCTTCCAGAGCACTCTCAAGAGTAGGTGTTTAAAATCTATTCCAAACAGTCTAACTCTTGTCCCTTTTTTAGCTAGGAGAAAGAAGTACAGTGAGTAAGCCTTGTACAGTGAGTAAGAAAATATGTGAAATGTAACATACCCAAATATCTAAAATAAAAACACATTTTATTTGTCTCTTCTACTTAATAAATGCACAATTTACTTAAAAATTAAATACAGTGGAAGTCAACTAAAGCAGCAGCTAAATGAACTGCAATTAAAAGAAGCAGAAAAATCAGACATAGGGTAAAATGTGCTGAAATGGTTCTCCATTTGATTTGAGTATGGAGATATTATTCTTTCTAACAGAAATACTAGAAGCTTTGGCATGCAAATGAAGAAATAGTCCTGAAATAAATGGATGTTTTAATTTCATTTCAACAAATATTTTCTGAGTTTGCTCCATACAATATTATTCAGAACAATATGCATAACCACAGCCACCACAAACAGGATAACTCATGGAAACTGTTCACATAAAACTTGTGATAATGCCTGTATATTAAAATGCAACTCTACTAATTCCCTAGAAATCCTACTCTAGAGCACTCACAATAAAACATTCATTTAGAGAGTCATTTCATTCTCCACAGTGCCTAGTATGCTGCCTGAAAAACTCGATAAATAATTGTTTAATGAATGCATAAATAAGTAGAGAATTCTCAGAAGAGAGAATAATTAATTCTGCATGGGAAAATCTGGAGAGTTTTGAGATAAGTTGACATTTGAATTGGGTCTTAAAAGATAAATGAAATATTAGCAAGCAGTCAGAAAGAAGAGAGCATCTAAGCCATAAATGACAACAATATGGAAAATAGGCATGAAATTACCTGTTATATTGAAGAAATAGTATTTGGTCTAGTTTTGTTGAACTCTAAGTTATATATAGATGGTAAGAGGTTCCTGGGAGAAGATGATATGAAAGTGTACATTAAAGCAGATTGTAACTGTATTCAGGTCAGTTTTATTTTATATATATATAAAAATGTAAAATTGTGCAATTTATTTAAACTTTCTAAGCACAAATTCTTTTTGTAATAGTATGTTTGTTCATTTAACAGGTATTGATCAAGTCTTACAATACAGAAAACATTTATCCACTGGGAAACAGCCTCATACAAAACAAAAAAAGCCTATTTTTATATGGAAATATATATATGAAGGGGAAATATATAATATGAGGGAGATGAGTGCTTAGAAAGACAGAAACAAAAATATGTACCAAAAATCTATAATAATTATTTACTTAGCAAACACTTGCTGAGCACCTCTGTGTGCAATTGCCATTTAAGACAAAAGTCCTTGCATCATAGATTTATTATGAAGATAACAAAAATAGTAATACTACAAGAAAAGCAGGATATGAGGCTATAGGTTCCTTAAAGTCAGTTTTTGAGAGTTAGTGTTTTTAATGAAGACATCAGGAATGACCTCACATAAGAGAATATCTGAGCAGAGACCTTATAAAAGTGAGAAGTTGTGGAACCAAGCTAGGTGCCCTTCAATAGATAAATGGATAAAGAAACTGTGGTATGTATACACAATTGAATATTACTCAGAATTAAAAGAGAAAAAAATATTTCATTTGCAGGTAAATGGATGGAGTTTGGAGAATATCATGCTAAGCGAGTAAGCCAATCCCAAAAACCAAAGGCTGAATGTTCTCTCTGATAAGTCAGTGCTGATCCACAATGACGGGGGAAGGCATATGAAGAATGGAGAAACTTTGGTGAAAAGGGAAGAAGGGGAAGGGAGGGGTTATGGGAACAGGAGAGATGGTGGAATGAGATGGACATCATTACCCTAAGTACATGTATGACTACACATATGGTGTGACTCTACATCATGTACAACAAGAGAAGTGAAAAGTTGTGCTCCATTTGTGTACAATGAATTGAAATGCATTCTGCTGTTATATATACCTAATTAGAACAAATAAACAAATAAATATTTTTTTTTTAAAAAAAAAGTGAGGAGTCAAATCAACATAGCAAGAGAAATCAGCATCTGTGAAGAAATACATAACTTGGGTATGTTTGTAATGATCAAGGAAGGACAATAGACTGGAGAATATCAAGGTTACATCTAGAACATGATCATAATCTACAGGCTCCCCATTATTCAATAAAGTGTGTATATACTGGGGGCTTTTAATCCTGGAAGTGACTTGATCTGATTTATTCTTTTACATATTTCAAGTGCTGTGTTGAAAATAGAGAAAGGTGTTGAAAGAAAGAAGTTTGATGTGATTGCAATATTGCTGATAGGAGATGTTGGTAGCTCAGACACATTCCAGATGTTTTCAGAGATAGGCAGCAGGATTTGTTGATAATTTGGACATGAAGAGTGAAGAAAATGGGGCCATCGAGGATGGTCTAATAAATGGAAAAATGAAGTTGCCATATGTAGAAGAAAAACACTTTCATGAATGAAAAGTTCATTTTGTACACTTTAACTGTGAGGGTTCATAGTATATTATGTATAAGTAGTACAAATTGTTAAGCAGTTGACATATTTCAATCTGGAATTCAGGAGAGTGTATGCTGGGGGAGATTTAAATTTAAAGTCATAGTATTTAGATGGTATTTAAATATCATAATCCCTCTGGATAAAATAAAGATAGATTAATAGTAGATAAGGAAAAGAGGTACAGGGACAAATTCTGTAGAATTGCAATATGTAGAAGTAAAGAGAAGGAGGAAATATCAACAAAGATATAACTAGTAAAGTTAAGAAAACCATGTGAGATTGAAACCCTGTATTCAAGTGATCAAAGGGTTCCTAGCAGAGCTGTGGTTGGCAGTGTTAAGGGATGCTAAGTGGACCAAGAAGATGAACAAGAATTAACCTTTGCATTGCACAAGGCAGTAATCACTGGTTAGCTCAATGGTAGTGGTTTCAGTGGAATGGTAATGATGAAAAGAAAACATTGGAGTGGATAATATGAGAAGAGAAGAGGAAATTAAGGTAACAGCTATTGAATTATCTAGAGAGGTTAGATGCAGGGAATGTAGGTTTAAAGGAGAAACATTTTAAGAAAAAGGCTAATTGTTTGTGTAATGATAGGAAAGACATAACAGAGAGAAAATTGATGACACAGAGAAAAATTTTAAAAATATAAGAAGTGAAGTCAGTGAGCAGATGAGAGGAGGTGGAATAGATGTAGAAGAGCTAGCCTGAGAGAAGGATTGGTTTATGCATCGTACTTAAAAGGGGAAAAAAAAAAGATTGGGGTACAGACTCAGGCATGAGGGTACATTTATTGGTGATATTTTTATAAATTTTCTTCTAATCCATGTGTTATCTTAGTGACTGAAAAGGAAGATTAGCAACTGAGAATGAAGAGAAGGAGGCATGTAAAACAGTCGTGTAAAAATAGGAGAGTGTGTTGACTAGGGAAATACAGTAAAATTCCCTGGCAATGCTAAGAGTTCACTTGAGATTCCTAGTCATGAATTTACAGTGAGATCAGTCCTCATGGTTTTCTATTTTTCTGTAGCTATAGTCAGTTGCTGTCATGAAGAATTGGAGTAGGTGGCAAAATGAATCAAAGAAGTATTGCCATTGTTTTATAACAGTTGCTGAGGTTGTTGAAGTATTCAAATAATCATATATATAAAAGCACCTTAGAGATATACTTCATCTCCGGGTCCAGTAAGATCCCATATAGTAGCTTTGCTTTATGAATGAAAAATCACATGGCTATTTGTTAGTGCCAACCTTTAAAAGAGATCAAAATCTTGAAGCCTATACCTGACAGATTGTAAATTAAATTTCACATGCATATGACTACATGAGAAGAATTAAAAGGAGTGGGCCAAAAGTGCATGTACACAACCAAGCCCGGGCCTCAGGCCTCATTTTTCAGGATGCTTAAAAACTCTCTGGAAACTAGTATTTTGGTGAGGCTCTAATAGACCTGCTTGCTTTAGGACTTAAAATGTCCATGCTTTCTCTTGTATGTCATGTTAATAAGTTTCTTTCCATGAAAAAGGATGGTTTTGCCAGTTATTTCCCCTAAGATTCTTCTATGAAACAAGTGTTTCACTCCAAGAAATTCTTTTCATATTGCAAGATTAGATCAATTTCATTCATTACCAAAACATTGGCAATCCGTACAGAACATTTTTGGAATAATTGAGTAATTCTACAAATTCAACAATGGCTTTAGCTTTCCCATAACTGATGAAGGGCTCTTTACAGTCTTTATTTTCCATTCAAAGCTTTGGGAAAGGAATTGCAATTTTAAAGGCAGGAAAGAGTATACATTTGACTGAATGGATTTTCAATATTTGGCTTTAAAATAAGGTCTTATTGAACAAAGTAACATTTTGTCTTTCCTTTTGAATCAATTTTCTTTTAAACTTTCTATATTGATTTTAGTTTTATTTAATCCCTTATATTCAAACATACTTTCTCTCCCAGATACTTATGCTCATTAACTTTATGAATACATTAAAACTGGTGTGTAGTTTTTGAAATTGTGTTTTGGAAATATTTGATAGTTAGGCACCATAAAAATATCACTATGACTCGAAAATAGCTATCATCCAGATAATTCAGAAAAGTATTTGAACTAGAACTATACAGTTTGCCCAAATATAGATTCCCAAGATCAATCATCAATAGGCAAAAAGAAAGGACAAAACAGTTAACTAATTACTAGGACTCACATACATACAATAAGAGCAGAACCATTCATTGAATACACTGTGGCCAAACTAAGCTTGGTGAATATGCCACAATGAGTAGTTGAGCAAACAATTCAACTTAGTTCCAATTTTTATATTTAGAAACCATTTTAAATACTCAACTTTTTAAAAATATTTATTTATTTTGCTTTAGTTGTACACAATCATTTATGTTTACATGGTGCTGAGGATCGAACCCGGGCCACGCAAGTGCTAGGCGAGTGCTCTACCACTGAGCCACAACCCCAGCCCCTAAATACTCAACTTTTAAATGCTACTTTTAACATGCAGAACTGAAAGGAGAATGGCTTTGATTAACCCTGCAAAGAAATATGATATACAAAAACACATAGAAAGTTCACTGCTTATTTTTAAACCAGGTATGTAGTACTATCTTTTCTGAAAGATTTAATTAGGTATAGTATAAGATTTGTGTCCTTAATTTTTATTTTTTACTTTCGTTTTTCTAAACGTCTCATCATCTTGTTTTGTTTTGTTTTTTGAACATAAAACCACATCTAGGATATCTTTCCATGATCTTTGCATATAAATGAGCCATTATATTTAACAATGTCTATATTGATGGCTTAGTTTTACTGCTTTCAATTTTAGTCATTGGAAATAATTTTATAACAAAAGTTCATGTAAACTTACAGATATGCATAAATATATGTATTTGAATATGTGTGTGCTTATATACCTGAATGCATAATTTATGTCATATATGTATGTGTGAATGTGTATTTATCAATGTAGCCTTAATTTGCCCATCAGCTTTACCAGACTCTAGAGAGATTTTTTCTCCTGGTTCTAAAGCTAATCACCCTAAATCATTTAGCTTACAATTCTTACTGTAAACTTTTTCTCTGCATTTTTGTGATATTTATATATCCTTTTCTTAAAGCACTTTCCAGTTTTACAATATAGGAATGGGTTTCTCAAGGACTCAGAAATGATCCCTTTCAAATGTAAGGTAGTGCCTTATCTTCCAATGTCTATGGGAGGGTAGGAGTCTAACATCCATGGATGTCAATTATCAAACACAAATGGACTATCTCAGAAAAAAAATGACAAATCCAGAAACAACTCAATGTGTCTGACATACCCCTCCAATCAGCAGCCTCCCTCACAATGTCTTCCAGTACTTTTCTTCTAGCTCACTGCTTAAAAACTTTTCTGCCTTTTGTTTCAGTCAAGTTGAGTTCCTACTGCATTTTG
The DNA here is from genome assembly GCA_025594165.1 of Tamias sibiricus. NCBI lineage: Eukaryota > Metazoa > Chordata > Mammalia > Rodentia > Sciuridae > Tamias > Tamias sibiricus. The sequence continues at coordinate 141,494,143 of CM046661.1, forward strand.
ATCCCTCTGCCCTATGTCAGCAGTCTTGAATACAGTTTCCCTTGCCTCTTTGTCCATAGTAAGCATTGCTTTGACATTATAATACAGGTAATACAGATATAATATGGATAAGAATGTTTGTAATTCTGTCATTTTCACAAAACATAAAGATGAAAGTATAACTGATAAGTCAGAAGTATAGTACTTATCTCTAAAAGTTTATAAACATTAACAAACAACTAGAACTTTTCAATGGGAATATATTCGTTATAATTTTCATGACTCTAAGAGAAAAATAGGACAAAAAGTATTTTAAGTGAATAAAAAATTTAAAGATGTCTATACAAGTATATGAAGTCCTTCAGCAGGTAACTTTAGAAATTGGGGCTCTCAGTTGTGATCTAAACCTCTTCTAGGAGAAACAGTTCTTTATGTTCTTAAGCTTCTTCTCTTCACTGCTCAAGAGGATGAAGTGCCAGGGGTACTTCAGCCTGTTAAAATACATCCCTTTTGCTGTATTCTTAAGAGAAAGAGGTACATGCCACTTACAAAGCTAGGAATTCCAGAATACAGTTTCACAGGTGAATACTGTAAAAGGCATGGCTCTGGATGTGAGTGCAAATTTATTCCAGGTTGGTGGCAAGTTAATTATTGACTGTCCTTTAATTAGGAACCAGCCCTACAAGTAGGCACTGTTAGGGCATTTCACAAATCCTTCTGTAAGGAAACTAGGTGGTGATATTTGAGCTTCTTCTCAGCTGGGCTTCTGGAGGAAGGAGTTCCTAAGTGGGCTTATGCACCCATATAAAGCTGAGTATGGGCACCTGGTGGGAGGGAAAACTCTTCCCAGCATGGCAGTGGGTTAATATTTGACTGTCTCTTCAGATCCCTGGTGCAGTTAGTTAGGAACAGGCTGACAGAAGCTGCTGGAAGATATTCCCAAACCCCTTCTCAGGGAAGTAGATCCTGTGTTTTTTAGCACCATCCCTTCAGTGCTCCCAGATGAACGAAGTCCTTGGAGGCAATCATCATTCTTTTGTTTCTTTGCTCTGAGGAACTGAGACATGCCTCTAAACCCCACCACTCCCACAGCGGATGCAGTCAGAGTCAAACTTGGGGATTCTTAGGGCTTAAATTTGAGGTCCAAACCCTCCTCTCTACAAGGACATAGTTGTTGTGGATTCCTTTTCCAATCTGATGTCACTAAACTTAAAGGGGCCTCTATGCTGAAGTGTGCCTCAGCTTTTCCCTCCTGCCTGATGTGAATGTCTTCTTAGATGCCTGGTGGGTAGAAGTCTTTCCTCTTGTCTTTGATATCCTCTCAAAGGGAACTGGTCTGAGGATCCATGTTTATTTGATGAGTTCACGGGTGAAAGAAGACTCAAATATTCCTACTCAGCTGTGCTGCTGGACTCATTCATTCTATATTATTTCTAACAATTGCATGTGGATATGCAATTATCTCAAAAAAAAAGAGAAAAAACAAAAAAAACGTGCATGTGTCTAGGTTTTTGTGATTTTAATATTAATTCTATTTTACTGATCTATTTTATTGATCTATTTTATTGATCTTTATTTGTAATTTTATTGATTTTATTATAAGTATTTTAATATGAATTTCACTTTGATATACTGAAAATGAGGATTGTTTTAAACCAATGACTGTGTGTTGCTATTTTGCACTGCTTTTCTTATTTAATTTCACATAAAGAAGCATCTACTATTTATGACATCTTAGATTCAGTTAAATTACAAAAACATTCTTTGACAACATAGTTTTAAAATCATATAGTTTAAAGTCACATATATTCAACGGCACTGTTGAAAATATCATTAATCACTCCTAAATCACTAGAGAGTCCGTGCGCCTAGTTGTAATTTCTGATTCTCTATTAGTATTTTGAATTATTAATCCTTTTCTGAAAGATATTCACATCAGATCTACTGGAATTAAAGTAGGCTAGACAATTAATAGAGGGAGTTTCTTCAATACATTTTAATAAGCTCTACATTTTCACATAATCTTAGGAAGGACTATAAATGCAACCTGATTAATAAAAGCTCCCTTCTCCCATGTCAGGTAGCCTTTCTAGCTCTGGAGCTGAGAAGAAATAATGATTTGAGCATGAGAACTCCTGAGGATTTTATCTTTGAAGCCAGTGCCTCCGACTTCAAAATTTAGGCTAAGGGGCTGGGGTTGTGGCTCAGCAGTAGAGCGCTCACCTAGCACGTGTGAGGCCTGGGTTCGATCCTCAGCACCACATAAAAATAAAGGCATTGTGTACAACTAAAGCAAATAAATAAGTATTTTGAAAAAAATTTCAGGCTAAGACATTGTTGTATTTATCTTTGTATAAATCTCCAATCTCCATCATGGTGGCTTTAGAAAAAGAGGATAAATAGATGTATAAATACAATTAAAAAGCTGAATTTAAATCTCCAAATTGGAAGACTCATTTCAGAACACACATTCCCAAAGTTTCTCTCAGCATTCATTCAAGTGTTTTCTAGTGAAGAACACAGCACTGCACAGAGATAGTCTAAGAGTGTAGATTTTATTTCATCATCAATCTTATTGCTGTTTTTGGAAACACTTGTGCAGAAGAAATTACAATTCTTCAGAAGTTTCAAAGTGAGAATCTAATCATCTGGAAATATGTTTTTAGTAAATCCTTTATATCAGTCTCAAAAAGCATTGGATAATATCTTTGTACAATAATGCTTAGCTATGTTAACTAAGATTTGAATTGGTTCAAGTCCAAATTCCCAGGACAGTCAAAGTTCTCGGTAAATGCAGTTCTAAGAATTTAATCATCAGTCATCCACCCATTATTTTATCTGATGCTAACTTTGTAATAGAAGTGCTTTATTTAGAAAGAAACTGCAACAGTAATTTTCTATATTCCACTTTAATTCAATTGAGATGTCATTTTCTAAAAAATGGTCTTTTATTGTAAAGGGCATATATTAACAACTCCATTTTCTATTAAGGCATATAACATTTAATTTCACTTTAATTTTTATGTCTGAAATTCCATATTAAATCAGGAAAATGATTTTTGTATCTCTCTTTTTTTATATTATGGATGGTGTGCATGAAAAAATTTTTTGAGAAAATGAACATGCAGTCATATCTTTTTAATATGTATCCTAAATAAAAGTAGATAGTAGTGCTTAAGACTTAGCTTGGAATCATTTTTTGTTTTGCTCTCCTCAAAATACTCTAAGTACCAACCAATATTCCAGCCTTAATCTCCCATGTTAACACAGTCCGGTCATTATTTTCACTAAAATCTTCAGTTTATTATTTTTCTTTATTTCTTTATGAGCTTTTCAGGTTTTTAAGTCTTACCTAATGTGACTGACTGCCTACTATCAATCACATCAACCAGGATTTTTTAACATCCTAGAAATTTCTATTATAATCTTCTTGAAATCAAACCATTCTCTCCTATGATAATCAAAGACCAATTTTATAGTGGCAAAAATGGAAAATTTTGTCATAAATGATAGGTCTTTACACAAAGAACAATGACTTCCTTAAGTGTAAATAAAGGAAGCATTAATGTCATGCCACCTCCTGTCAGGAAATTTGAAGGGGAAGAAGTGGGAAGATCCCAGCACAAGAGAAGGGAGCATTGCTCTCTATAACAGCAGATAAGGCTTTGCTGAGAGTGGAGAAGGGCTTTTCCTACAAGTTGTGCATTGTCTCTTGTGCTGGGTCTCCTTATCCTGCAGGGGGATATGGCCCATGTTTATTATTGTTGTATTCAGTTAGAGAAAAAAGCCTTTCTCCAACAAATTGGGTACTTCAATATTAGTATAGAAAACAAAGAAGAATTGAGATTGTATCACCAAAAGAGCCACATATATGGATTAAGAGATAGAAACTAACCTTTAGGACTCCAAATTTTGACAGAACAAACAGACCAAGAGTGCCACTGACCCACCAAGGATGGCATATTTCCTCATGCTCTTTCCTAATAGGTCTAAGAAAAGTCCTCACAAAGGAGGATTTCAACATGGAGAAATAACTCTGAAGAAACAGAATTAAGGCCTAGTTTAGGAATATTCCCCTGCCCTCAGGATAGGGGTCCTTCACATTTACCCAGAGGATTTCAGAATTACCATTGACCAGCAACTGCTTTGTGCCTTCCCTCCCAATCTTCCCTCTTACACACTGCACACCACAATGTTTATTACAGTTATTATGTACTTTTTCCATGAAATGTCTTGTAAGTGGGAAGAAGATAACTTTTTTTTTTTTTTTTATCATTTTGGTTTTTAGATCACTGGTCTCTGGTGGAAGAGAAGCCACATATAACCTTTGCAGAGATTATGCTGAGATCCCGGGCTTCAAACCTAATAACATGGTTGGATGAATCTTTGGGGTATGTTTCTTAGGAAAGAGTGAGTGGATTTTGCATGAAGAAAGGAAGTAAATATTTTGGTACAGGAGGAGGATTACCATGGTTTCTATTATTGTTTTCTAACTATTTATTCTCCCTCCCTATAAGAAGATTATCTTTGCCAGTTGCTCCTTGTCATGTGGGAAGAGTATCCTGTCCTAACCCATAGATATTGGGTTAGCCATCTGACTTGGCCATGGCATATAATATGGTATTTTGTTTGCCAAATAAAGTCAGTTGTACTCTATCATTACAAACATCTCATTTGAAATAAATTCAAACTACCCATTAAAATTAAATTACATTAGTCTGCTTTTCATTTATTCTTCAAGCTTCAATTTAAGGAACATTTTGGGAAAAAAGAAATTGTTATTAGTGTATGGTAATTTCTTAGGGGAGTTTAGATTCCCTTTTAGTAACTGACATAACAATAAAGTTAGTATCATTTTTTTCCCGATGTGTTCCATTCTTAGACTGTTGATAATATCTGAAGAAATAAGACTACACCAGTTAGCTCTACAACAAAAAGTGATACATATAAACTAAATTTGACATAGAACAGTACTTGGAGATCTTTTTCAAAAACTATCCCACATTTCCTAATTTTATTGAAAGTTACAGAAAGCCATCCATCACAAATCTTTTTTACATATAATGATCTAATCAAAGATGACCTTGTGCCCTTATTCCTGAAATACTCATTAATTATATTAATTTTCTGTCAGCATCAGAATATGCATTCTAATTTATCTCTGCTCTGCTTATTATTTCACATCAACAGCTGATTTACTAGTTTGGGGGCTCAGACCATGGTACCTCAAAATACAGATACCTTGGCACTTGAGGAAACTGGCAGTCACTCTCACCTATGCCAACTTTATATATGAATTGATCATAAAGTAATTCCCTCCCATACCTCTCCTGAAAATTGGTAATAGGACACTTACTGCAAAGTAGACATGCCCTATACCTGGAGGCAAAGAAGAAACTGAATAGACAGACCTTGTTGCCCACCCCTCCAGTTTATTATATTAACTCATCTCTTTTTCTCCATTTATTTTTCTATATATCTGTTCATTCTTCATCAAATATTGGCATATAAATACACATTTTTCCTCTCATCTTTGGATCTTTATGTCTGACAGTTCCTGTGTCATGTAAATTTTCAGTGGAACTAATTTTCAGGACCTTTCTTTTGTTAATCTGTCTTTGGTTCAGTGGTATCATTACTTTCACTCCTTACAGAAGCATAATACTACCTTAAAGAAAACAATTTGAACTTCTAAATTGATAAGAGAGTATATAAATAAACAATCAAAATAAACAGCTCCATTCCATAAAATATAACAAAACAATGTATGGGTAAAATAGCAGTTTGTAATTGTACTCACAACAATATGTTTTGTTAAAGAAATGTAGAATTTCAAATTTACTTAGAATAAGGAAGATTATGATCTTCTAAGCAGATAAAAGAAAGAAAATATGTAAGCTGAACAACAGTTTAGTGTCAGGTTTTCTCTAATTTTTGCATCGGAGCTGAGAGTTAGCTCTGAGGTCGAATATTTGCTTCACACACATGTGGCCTGGGGTTTTCCTTACCACTGCAAAAACATTTTTAAAATGTTACTCCTTGCATTAAAATGATACTTATGCCTTTTTTAAATTAAATTTACTGGGATTTTATCCTCCATCTTAAATTCTTGTATCACATTAAAAAAACGTTTGTAACTTGATATTTTCTTAATTACTTGATTACTCATAATGAAGCCTTATAGCATATCCAAATAAATGTAAGGTTTTGAGTTCAGTTGTGAATTTAACATTTATTGTTAAATTATACTGCTGAATACTCAATTCCTATTTTAGATTAATCTACTTTTAAAGTCATGCCTTGGAAATGGAAGGGGTATTGTAGACATACATTAGTCAACATATTAGATGAGTATCTTAGGTCAACAGAAAAATGCAGATGGTAACTTATTGTACTATCCACAGTCATACACAGAAAAAAAAAAAAATGTCAGAGTAGAAAGCCAACCTGAAGTCAAGGAAGGAAATAAAATATGTTGAGTTTTATCATAGAGGATTATGACACCAAAATTCATAAATCCCATAAGTAGTTTCCAATGTGTAGTTTCTTTCTTCCCTTACCACAGGCCAGGATCTCATGGTATATTGACCAAAGGATTTCAGAATTCCTATTGACTTGGAACTTCTGGGTGCCTCCCCTCCAGTCCTAGGCTGTGGTATTGTCTGTGGATCCTCGAAACACTTTAAGGAGAGCATCAAGGTCAAAATTATTTTTATGACATTTTTGCCTTCATCTTCTACATATGTTGACATTATACTGATGATAATGAGCATGGATTAAGAAAGTGGCAGAGACTGTAATAGAGTCTAATCACTACCTACCATGTGCTTACTGTTTAAAAAATATACAGATTTACTTAAGAATGCCCTTGATGAAGCAATAAAAATTAGAAATTTATGTTAAATATTGACACTAGAGTATATATTGTTTTTAACATTCTGCCCTAGGTTTCTTCTATAAGCTGAAGTACAACAGTTGCTTCAAGGAGTTCCCTTGAACTAGCAGCATTTTTCATGAAACAACATTTGTATGAAAGAACAACTGACAAATTATGGTTATTCAGGCTCATGTACTTGCAGATATTTTCTCAAAAATAAAAAAAAAAAAAAGATTGTCATGCTCAGGAAAAGAGATTTCAGTATTTATTGCCAGTGATAAAATTTAAGCTTTCAAGCAAATATTTTAATTTTAGTAAAATTATATCTACCTCCATGAACTTGAAATCTTCCCAATATATACTTTTGGGAGGGTGTTGGTGGTGATATTATTAAGGGTGATATTTTAATATGGCATAATAAAATGCAAGGCTGAGGATATAGCTTAGTTGGTAGAGTGCTTGCCTTGCATGCACAAGGCCCTGGGTTCAATCCCCAGCACCATAAAAAAATAAATAAGTAAATAAAAATAAAAATAAAATGCATCAGAATTTAGAAGATTTGCTTAGCTAAATGAGCCAGTATTTTCCAATAGACCAATGTAAGGACTTTGAAAATAATGGCTTAGGTAAAGAGAGGCTAATGGACTTTAATGTAACAAAATGTAGAAACATTGATACTGTCTCAGATTCCACATCATTTTTTAAAGTTTTAAAAACTACCATCTGCAATATTAGTTCAGTATCAAGAGAGAATAACTGCAATTATCTGAAAAGATCATTAAAATAATGATTCCTTTCTTAATCATTTATAAGTGCAAGCCAAAATTTTCTTCAGATACTTCCATCAAAGTAACATAGAGAAATAGTTGCATAAAATAACAGAAGTGAGTTCATGGGGTCTTCAAATAACCAGGCATTAGATTTGCAAAAATTACACCAAATTTCAATTTCATGGGGTTGAGAGATTGGTAAAACGTCATGTTTTACAAAACATGCAATTTGTGTTAAATTAAAGGGTTTATTGTAGTTATTTTATGTGAATTAATAAGCAGTTTAAAATTTCTTTATTACATTATCTAATATTAAGTATATAACAAAATGAGAGTTCTCTGGGTTCTTTAGTAATAAAACCTTTTATACTCTTAAAATGTTAAGGAACAAAAGCAACTTGAAATAAAAAAAGAATAATTGAGAATTACTGCAATGGTATTTTAAACATTTTGTCCCACCTCCTTGAATGGTTATTTCTCAACTATATTCTATTAGCAATGCCACTGTTATATAGTATAGCTCTCGTCATGCCTCTGATAACATCAACTTTTGCACATCACCAAAGGTCTGTGATTCTCTTTCTTGAGTGCTCAACCCCAATATCTCCCCATGTCTTTTTCTATGCCAGTAATGTCCTTACCCTCCACTTCTGCCTTTCAAACATTGCTCCTGTTCCAAGATCCATTTAAATGCAAACTCCTGTTCAAAATGTCTTGAATACAACTTCTTCCTCTATATGAAGTCATTTTTCATTGGCCCCAAATTCTTTAGAAATTTCTTTAACTTTTACTTTTATATGAGTTTAACTGTCTTTCTCATTCTATTTTTTTTTTTTTTTTTTTTTTTTTTTAAGTTCTTGAAAGTAGTGACCTGCTTTCCAGGGTTTGTTATACACAGCAAGTGTTTTAATCCATTCATTCACTCATTTGTTCAGCAAACATTGGTGATTAGCTACTGTGTGCTGGGAAATGCTTTGACAGATACAGAAATTTGCATTGTGGCTTTTGGTATTGGTTACAAAAATAATTCAGTAATATTCTGTGCAAAATTTTCCTAGATAGTGGCATTAAATCTCCACTGTGCCTATAGTCAGTTAGTCAATTAATTTCCAGTGTGTTGTGGGTTATATTTACAAAATGAGCCTCCTTTCACAGAGTCAAATGTACATCAGATTTTTTTTCTTATTTTAAAAACCCATGTTTCTAGATTTTATTGGAAAATCATAAAATCTGGCATCAGACACTCATAGAAATAACCTGCTCTATCTGAGTGGTGGATACTCCTTCTGGTACAGAGGTGTGGTCTTTTCAAGTGCGCCCCAGTCCACATCATTCCCTACTGTCTGTTGGACTCAGAGACTGAATGGTGGTTGCTGTTATCATTTTTCTTATGTAAAGTCTTTAGTCATTCGTGTTCCTGTTTATCCCTTGTAAGCATCTGAGTTTGCAATTTCTAATTTCTTTTTTATTATTAATTTATTTTATTTTATTTCTTCACACAAATGGAGCACAAATTTTCATTTCTCTGGTTGTAGATGATATAGTCACACCATTCATGCAATAATACCCATAAATAGGGGTAATAATGTCCATCTCATTCCATCAGATTTGTTTTTATAATAATATAGAAATCATGGAAAATAATGATCATATACTCTTGAGTCACAGGCATAGCTATAAAAATGTCACTGTGGGCAATTACACTGAAAGGAGATTTTGACTTTGTGACTTAATATGATCACTGCAATTTTAAAATATTCTGTCCTGTGTCCTCTCTTTCACAACACTTTCTAAATGTATGGTTTCACTTTTATTACATGGATATTTGCCTAATGTTTGATCTTCTCACTGAACTCCAAGCTCGTGAGGGCAAAAACATCACTATGACTTGTTAAGTAGTAAAGTCTATATATTTTAAATAAATAAATGTAAAGAAACAAATGTTCTAAGATAAAAATAACATGTATTCATTGTGATCTCTGCAATCCCAACTGAGATACACTTCTATAAATGTAATTTTCTATTTCTAATATAAGTAAACCTTTACATTTGTACTTACTAACAGAGATTAGGAAGCAATATATATTTAGGACAGCTTTGTCTATAAATAAAGTCATGGACCAAATGCAAAAATATTAGAACCATAAACCAGACCTTCTTAGCACTATAGTATATGACAAGTTATATGCAATTGGCAATAATATTTGTATTTAAAATTTGAGGCTTTGGTCAAAAACCCTGTAAGTTGGCCTTTTACAGAAAATTAAATACTTGGTTACATTATTATTTTTCTTATCAAAGCATCCTTGGTCATAGATGTGGAGAAAGCTATTGCAATAACTTCTAAGCCAAATCATCTCCTCCAGTTGCCCTCTGTCCACTCCTTTCCTCACACAACACTTATTTGTCCTTCCACTGGGATTTCCTCTCTAAAGGCTAAGTTTTATAGTATAACTACATTAGGCGGAATTCTCTGATGATCATCAAATCCCATGGTTCTCAATTGAGGCACAACTTCCCTCTCCGAGGAACCATTTGACAATGTCTGGAGTTATTTTTGGTTACCACAAACGGGGAGGGAGTTTTCTAGAATCTAGTGGATAGAGACCAAAATGTCAGCTAGACTTTCCGCAATGCACAAGGGAGCCCTCCAAAGAAAAGAATCAGCAAACCCCAAAAGTTAAAGGTGCTGAGGTAGGGAAAGCCAGACTGAAGGACAAAGTCCAAATTGGTAAATGTTTCAAATGAAATATTTTTCACCTCTCTTTTTACCTCTCTCAGAATACAAATTCACTGCTTGGCAGACACATCTGGAAATTACATGTTTTAATTGATTGGCCACCCATTTTTCACCTGTTGGATGCTTTTTGGCTTGCAACACTCTCCAGCTGCTTGTCATGTTCTTCATCCTAATGTCTTCCCTTATTCACATTTCCCACCTTCCTAAAACATGTGTTTGTACACACTACTTCACACACACACACACACACACACACACACACACACACACACACAAGCTATGCTGAGATGCCTAAGCTCCTCAATATGCTCTTTTGTATGTCTTTGTCCCCCTGCCAGTATTACAAAGTCAAACTATAATTCCTTCAACTGTGCTTCCCAAGCCCTATTGCCTGATAATTCTTGTGCTTCCCAGTGCCCTCCTTTCATTTGTATCTCAATGATGTATTTCACTGTGATTTTTATAAGTCTGCACAGAGTAACATCTTAGTGTTCATGCCTTTGCCCTCTTCCTTCAGGCTTCCAGGTCTTTCAAGATCAATGTCACTAGCTCAGTGAGTCCTTTAGGTCAGGGAGGATAGAAATAAACATAGCTAACAAAGAAAGGGTTAGTAAGAATTACTTATTGCATTGATTCACAGAGCAAGGTAGCTACTCATAGGAAGAGTAGCAAAGAAATTAAGGTGAGAACAGCATATTTACTTTTTGAACCAAAGATGGACATATTTATAAGCTATATAGCAATTTATCATTTTTTCTACACCAATTTGCATGTGGTCAAAAATGTGCCAAAAACTGTGTTAGGTCTCCCCTTGGAGTATAAATTTTAGCATGTAAAAGCATTACTATTACTTTCAGGGCAGGCGGTTGTGGTCATACCTGCCTATGCAAGTTCGATATTTTCCTGGTGAACAAAGAATGTAGTTGACAAAGGCTCTCTCCTGTGGTTTACCTCAATCACAAAGCAGCAGTCCTTTTCTTTCAATAGTCACCAACTTAAACTTTAATTTTATGTTCCTTCCTGCCTCATTAGGACCTACTGTGATAAGCATGTTGTCTACACTGCACCCAAGACAGTACCTAGTCATGTATTGTATTTTATTTTTGTTGAATTCCTGAAACTAACTCAACTTCTAATGCACCTTTTAGTGTTATAAATCAAAACTACCACATATCTAATCATTTAGGCACCTAAGTTAAAGAATATAAATTAAGTGTATTTTACACTAAGATGGTAAGGTGGCACATATTTGTAATCCCAGCTTCTCAGAAGGCTGAGGCAGGAGGATCTCAAGTTCAAGGTTAGCCTGGGCAATTTAATGACACCCTGTGTCAAAATAAAAAAAAAAAAAAGAGCTGGAAGTGTTGCTTGGTGATACAGAAATTACTTAGCATGTGCATAGCCTGTGGATCATTCTCCAGTATCACAAAAGGGGAGGAAAAAATAATAATATTTTACTCTATATTTCTGTACTCAAATCAATAGAAAGCAGAATTAACATGACTTTCTTTTTAAGCTATAAGAAGTAGAATACAGGGGCTGAGGTTGTGGCTCAGCTGTAGCGTGCTCATCTAGCATGTATGAGGCCCTGGGTTTGATCCTCAACACCACATAAAAATAAATAAACAAATAAAATAAAGGTATTGTGTCCAAATACAACTTAAAAATAAATATAAAATAAAAAGAAGTAGAATACAGTGAAAAGGAGAACATACATTGGGTTAAGACTAAAAAACTCTTAATATCACTACCATGGAAGAACATTTTTTAAATTAATAAATGTGGGTTTTAAAATTCAGATGATTAGAGATGTTTCTTTGCATTTCCCTATTTTAAAATTTCTAAGGTAACCATGTATTGCTATTCAAATCAGAAAATAAGATACAAAGGAAAGATATTTCTATCCACATTTTAAAAACAATGGATTTTTTTAGCTGAAGATTATATTTATTAATTGTGATATGAGAATATGAAATTGCTGATTGAACTTATATCCTTACCATAAACAACAAATAGGAGAGCTCATAACATGACCATAAACCAAAAACATTTTATAGTTCTTTAAGCATTATGAAAGTACATTTCAAAGTACATAACACTGTATGAAAACTATAATTGCTTTTTATTTATGCATTGATTTACACGGTAAATTAATCATAAGCTAATCTATCATTCAAAATTCTAGGTGGTACAACAATGATAGCAAACCTTGGACTTAATTACAATACAACTATACATCAAAGTAGACAAATGTTCATTTTGTACGCTTGGTGAACTTTTAACTTTCTTTTTAAGTGTTTTAATAGCAGAAAGCAGGTACAAAGTTATTCCTGTGGCAGGATTCAGTTAGGAATATAGCTAAATATTTAGTTTCTGTGAAGTGACAAGAGTCTGATCAGTATAGAATTCTAAATCAGAAATACCATTCTAAAGGGTATAATTTATTCAGCTTTCTAGATCCTTCAAACAAGAGCGGTATTCCTCATTAATTCCTATACTTAAATACTACTTAGTCCATCAAAAATTTTCTATAAAGTTTGTCACACTATTAATTAGCCAGCCTCTGTTGTTTATGAACTTTAAAGCTTGGTGAATTCACATGCATATATGAGATCTCTGGAAAATGGGCTTTTGAGTATATATTTCAAATGAATGACTCATGTATATGTGTTGCTAGCTAGAGTACTTCAATATTAAATACTTGTCCATAGTGTAAAATATAGATTAAAATAAACTAGGAAAGAAACATGTACACATTATTCACAGAAGTATATTTACATAAATACAAATAAAATAAATCATGGAAATGTAATATAGGCATACCTCATACATTTCAACAGTAGAAATGTATACAGTTAAAACTGTACAAATAAATAAAGCTTAATATTTATTGAAATATTTATTGCTAGTACTATTAAGTGTTTGGAAAATTCTCTGGCTCATTACAAGTTACCCATCAATGTTAACAGTAAATAAATGCATGAGTATATGAATGACTAGACACTGGGCACTCTTCTTTGAGTACTTTACAAGTATTATGTTATGAAATCCTCAAAGAAACTAGGAAGTAGAATATCACAAATGCATTTCTGAGGCTAAAACATTAAAAATTATAATGTGGTGGCACCAGCATTTTAGTTTGGATATTAGGCATTTCTGTCTACTTTTTTCTCTTTCACTCACATGAACATACATTTATAGCTCATGAACTGTGCCTAGGGGTTGAGTGAACAAAGACATATAGACAGGGCACACATGGGTCAGTCCTGCTGGAAGAGCATTTACTGGAGATAGCTCAGTGAAAAGAGCAATAGCAGGTATCCAGACCCCCTCTAAGCACAAATCCCTTGCAGATCCAAAAGTCAGATTCTAAGAGAGAGACCCCAAATTAGGACTGTGGGAGTTCAAAGTTAGATGTTGGAGAAGAAACAGCAAATTTGGTATGTGTGACTTCTAAGCTACATGTTGCAGAGGGGAAAAAAAAAACCAGCCTCCCCTGGAGTGATGGATGTAAAGGAGGTGCTGGCATTCAAGCCCTATAGTAATCCAAAATTGATTGCTTTAAACACCAGGCCACTGCTGGTTTCCATGGAGCTTGGAAGGGAGCTCAACTCTTTTGTGGGAGGCCAGCTTGCAAGGGATTAGTCTAGGACAAATTAACCCTTAACTCCCAAAATTAAAACTTAATAATGATTCTCATTATTTGTTGAGCATTTACTTTACCAGCTCTAAGTGCCTGGAACATTGCCTGAGCCAGCTTCTGAACCCTGTAATGATTCCAGTGCCTTTCATATTAAAATATAAAAAAAGAAAAGAAAAACTGGTCTGGAAACTCTAAGGCAAAATCCATGTGTATTAAGTATCTTTTATCTCTACCAACAAATAAAACCAACAGAATTGAACAATACTGGCAATAAGCATGCAGCTTCTAATTGACTGCCTATTTCCTCTGAGTAGGATCAGATTGCTTGCAATGATTGGATTAGGTAGAACAACTGTGTGTTGGGAACACATAATAATCTTCCACTGAAAAGCTTAATATAAGTATGAACATTAGAATCAAAAATTTTGTCTAAAAAGCAAAAGGTTGTATGCCCACAACAAAATGTTCATTAAAAACAACCTCCAAGTAATTTAAATGGGATTTGAAAATCTCCAGGTTACACATTTCTCATGAAATCCAATTAAATCAAACAAATACCAACTCCTGAGGATATGTTAAGAATTTAGTCTTTTCTACTTAGTTGAATAATACCAGATTTATTAGAGCAGGATTTTCCAACATTTTTTTAGCCAAGTTACTTAAAGGAATTTGAAAAACTATGTACTTCCTTACACATGTTACCTTAAGATATTTCATGAATTTAAAGAAGAGTGGGAAAGTGATTTATTTGGTAAACACTGATTTTTTAAAAAAAATAAATTGATTGCAATACCTTCAAAAATAAATAAAATATAAAATAAAGGGTTCTAAATATCATAGATATTTAATATTATATACATTGTAAAATCCATGAAAAGGCTTTTTAGCATTATTAACTTTTACATTATTTTCTCTTGAGTTCATATTTCCAGTCCATTCCCCCAAAATTATTATACTAAAATGTTTTTATGTCTGAAAATATATTACGCACCTGTCATACTTTTCTAACATGAAAATATAAGTTAACATTTGGTAGTCTCTGTGTTGTAAAAATGCTCAAATTTTCTTCTGAATTTAGTTATTATTACCTCTATTACTGTTACAATATAAACTGAAACACTAAAAATGCAATACATTTGATGTACAAGTTTAAAAATCTATCTCATTTTTTTTTTTTTTTTTTTAGCATTTTTTTTACATACAAGTGCTTGCATACAGAGTATATTCGTACAATTCAGGTCTTCAATCATGCATTTAGGAAATGATATCCATCTCATTCAAACACCTTTTCTTTTCTTTTTCCTTTTCTCCCTCTCCCTCCCCCCTTGCTCCCTCCCCTAAAAATCTATCTCATTTTGATAGAAGAAACTTAGGATTCACTGGTTGTTTCGTGTATCTTTGAATGACTATACCTGATGGCTTGATCATGATAAATGTTGACATTCATGATTTGCAGTGATAGCCTTCAATTATTTGACCTCCTTCTTAGTTGTATCCCAATATCTCACAGTGATCAATTGAAGTTAATTTTGATCGGCTGACAATTGGGGAAAAAAAAATTAGAAACAACTGTACATTAAAAGGATTTGTAATCCAGTTACCAGGGTCATTTATTTTTTAACATAAAGCTATATTTGAAACTATCAATTTTTTGGTACTATGGAGATTTACACAAGAGCAACGCAATATAGTGAAATTTCAAACAAGCTAGGGGCATACAAATAGTAAAGTAGGAGAAAGATGAATGTGAAAAGAATATCTGTAGGAAAAGACAACTGAAGATCTTCTCAATATTTTCTGGCATATTACCTTTAACTAAGATTATGGATGAGGTTAGCGACCTCCAAATTATTTTCCTTAACTCTATTCAATACTTGAATATGTCTCAGAGTCAATATCTCTCAGTACAAATATCTTTATTCTAGAGCACCAATTCCCATCACAATAGTGTAAAACACTTGAGATTAAAATCTTTTAGTGCCAGATGTTACTTTTTTAAGTGAACATTTTAGGGTAGGGTATGTAGCTCAATGATGAAGTACCTGACTAGCATGCACAAGGCATAGGGTTCACTCCCCAGCATATAAATAAATAAATAAGCATTTCTTTCAGGGATTACATATGTAAGCAAATGTGCAAAAATTGGAAGCATGTAGTGCAATGATTTTACAAAGATAATATATCTGTATAACCAGTATGAAACCAAGAAACAATAATGACCACAAAGAAGTCTCCTGAGCCCCTTTCAGTCACAATCTCCACCTTCATATTGTAATCATTATCTTGCTTTCCATGCAATAGATTACTTATGCTCATTTTTTGCCTGTATATGATGGAAACAATTGTGTACAATTTGATTGTTTTCTTTTGATAAATATTGTGTTTGTAAGATTTGTCTATCTTTTTGCCAGGCACAGTGGTGCATGCCTGTAATCCCAGAGGCTCCAGAGGCTGAGGCAGGAGGACTGCAAATTCAAAGCCAGCCTCAGCAAAAGCAAGGCACTAAGCAATTCAGTGAGACCCTGTCTCTAAATAAAATACAAAATAGGCCTGGGGATGTGGCTCAGTGGTTGAGTGCCCCTCAGTTCAATCCCAAGGAAGGAGAAATGTTTTTGTTGTTAAGTAGAGTAGTTGACCATGTGGGAAATAAGACTCCAAATATATCTCATAGAAGAGTTAGCTTTCCTCTCCTTATGGACACACAGGTATGTAATAGCCCTCATACCCTTCTTTAAGAAAGGGGATGGGACTGGTTCTGGTCAACGTTTTGGGAGAAGAGATGGAACCATTGTGAGATTCTGTAGTGATATTTTCCCTTGCCAGAACATCTGCCTTTCACTGAGAAGAAGGAAGATTGCTATAGTCTGCACCAATAAGTGGCAACATAGACATGTTTCCTTGGATAGTCATCTAGCCTTCCAATGTAATTAGAAGCAACTAAAGCAATCAAAGTTTCCTTTGTTGAGCCACTGATGTTGATGAGTTTTGCTTGTTTTTGTTATTGTATATCCTTTCCTACTCCTATGGAAAAAATGAACTCATTCTAGAAGAGAGACTCTGTATATTTCCATGCTTAAATACAATTACAGAAGTCCATGTTGTCTATAAAGGTAAGTTAAAGTTCTCTCTGACATCTTATCACATGTTCTATTGTTAACATCCTGAAAACTTATGTTGCTCTGGGGTAAGGGATGAATTGAGGGTTTCTGGGGTGCTGGTAATATTCTGCTTCAAGAACTAGGTCTTATTTACACTTGTATGTATAATTTGTGAAATTTTATCAATGCTGGTTAAAAAGTTGTGTTCACTGTTAAAATATGTTAATCTGTACATGTAAAATTTGAGTTCTTTACTAAATAAATATTTTACACCATTAAAAATGTACTAAGTAGGGCACAGTGGTGCACGCCTGAAACCCAGCAGCTCAAGAGGCTGATACAGGAGGATCTCAAGTTCAAAGCCAGCCTCAGCAAAAGCAAGGCACTAAGCAACTCAGTGAGACCCTGTCTCTAAATAAAATAGGGCTGGGGATGTGGCTCAATGGTCGAGTGACTCTGAGTTCAATCCGTGGTACCAAAAAAAAAAAAAAAAAAAAAAAAAAAAAAAAGGTTTACCTATCTTTTGACTATTTTTTTCTATTCTTTCCCACATTTCTATAGCATGAGTCTGTAAAAATGCATCCCACAGGCCAAGTCTGGCTCACCACTTGCTTTTCGCAAGTAGAATTGTGTTGGATCATAGTCCTACTGATTCTTTTTATACATTATCTATAGCTGTATTTGCACACAACAACAGCAGAGTTGAGTAACAGACTATTTGGTAGACACAATCTAAAATATTTACTGTTTGTGCCCTTTGGAGAAAAATTTACCCAACTCTGCTCCGTGAATATTTCTGGTATCAATATATTACCATTTCTTTTCCTATTGCAGAAGGTGGAGAACTCATCCATGAACGAAAGCTTGTCTACATCCATGTTTGAATATGACCTGTGGGCTATGTATATATTTAAAGGATCATTAAAGAAAAAAAAAAGGAAAAGGAAAGAAAGAATATGTAATAGAAACTGTATTCGTCTCCCATGATCTAAAGTATTTATTATCTGAAAAACAGTCTACCAAATAGTCTGTTACTCAACTGAAAAAGTTTGTGACCCTTGATCTATCCTAATATTGATTAATACCTGTTTTTTTCCAGATTCTGATATTATGACTAAAACTGTTGCTATATATATTATGCTCTATGCCTTTCGTTGAAAATATTTACATATTTATGTTGGATATATATTTAGAATATGAATATACATGGTTCTGTTTAGTTTTCCAAAGTGGTAGGATGATACACTTCTGCCATCCATATGTGATAGTTTCACTTGCTCTACAAGCTTTCCAATCCTGGAAGAAGTTGTAGCAAGGCCACATTGTGGAGTAAGAGATATTATTCTGACAAACTTTGGAAAATACAATAGTTAACAAAGTCCATTTATTATTTGTTTTAGTTCAGGTCTGTTGGCAATGAATTCTCTGAAGTTTTATTTTTTTGAAAATGTCTTTATCGAATCCATGAGTTTTAAGGATAGTTTTCCTTGTGGATTCTCTTTCAATAAAAAGATATGATTCCATGGACTTGTGAATTTTAATATTTATAGTAATTTAATTCTTACTCATTGGTGATTCATGAAAGGTCTTGTGACTTCTTCCCTCTAAAAACTCCTTATTATTTCATCGTCTTTGAATTTTAGCAATTTTTACTGTGATGTTTCCAGGTGTGATTTTCTGTCTTTCCTATTTGGTCTTGAATGTGATTTTTGGAAAATCATGAACCTCGATTCCTTCAAATTTTGCTTGTTCTATTCTATTCTCTGCTCTCTACCTCCAACTTGCTTTATGTTAGAACTTGTATCTCTGTGCTAACTTTCTTTTTTTTTCAAATTTAGTTTTTATTCTAAGTTGTTAGAAATGACAGCAGAATGTATTACATTTCATATTATACTCGTAGAGCACATTTTTACATATCTCTGCTTGCATGCAAAGTATATTCACACCATTTTTTACTTCATACATGTACTTAAGGTAATGATATCCATCTCATTCTACCGTCTTTTTTTTTTCTTCACCCTTTTGCCCCCTCCCATTCCCTCCCTCCCCATTGGCCATTCTAGTGTTCCTCCAATCCTCCTATGCTCCCCATACCAATCCCACTGTGAATAGGCCTCCTTATATCAGAAAAACATTTGGCATTTGGCTTTTTGGGATTGGCTAGCTTCACTTAGCATTATATTCTCCAATTTCATCCATTTCCCTGCAAATGTCATGATTTTATTCTCTCTTACTGCTGAGTAATACTCCATTATGTATATATATCACATTTTCCTTATCCATTCATCTACTGAAGGGCATCTAGGTTGGTTCCATAGTGTAGCTATTGTGAACTGTGCTGCTATAAACATTGATGTGGCTGTGTCCCTGTAGTATGCTGTTTTTAAGTCCTTTGGGTATAGACCGAGGAGTGGAATAACTGGGTCATAAGTTTTCCAAGGAATCTCCATACTGCTTTCCATATTGGCTTTCCATGTTGGTTGCAGTCCCACCAACAATGTATGAGCTTGCCTTTTTCTCCACATCCTTGTTAACATTTATTGTTGTTTGTGTTCTTAATAGCTGCCATTCTGACTGGTGTGAGATGAAATCTTAGAGTGGTTTTAATTTGCATTTCTCTAATTGCCAGAGATGTTGAACATTTTTTCAAGTGTTTGTTGATTGATTGTATATCTTCTTCTGAGAAGTGTCTGTTCAATTCGTTGGCCCATTTATTGATTGGGTTATTTGTGTTTTTTTTTTTTTTGGTGTTAAGATTTTTAAGTTCTTTATATATTCTAGAGATTAGTGCTCTATCTGACTTGCATGTGGTAAAGATTTGTTCCCAATTAGTAGACTCTCTATTCACCTCATTGATTGTTTCTTTTGCTGAGAAGAAGGTTTCTAATTTGAATCTATCCCATTTATTGATTCTTGATATTAATTCTTGTGCCACAGGAGTCTTATTAAGGAACTTGGAGCCTAATCCAACATGTTGGAGATTAGAGCTTACTTTTTCTTCTATTAGGTGTAGTGTCTCTGGTCTAATACCTAGATCCTTGATCCACTTTGAGTTGAATTTTGTGCATGGTGAAAGATAGAGGTTTAATTTCATTTTGTTGCATATGGATTTCCAGTTTTCCCAGCACCATTTGTTGAAGAGGCTATCTTTTCTTATGCTGGTTTTTGCTTTTCTGTTTTGTTGTTGTTTTTGTTGCTATTAATGTTGTTGATACTTCTTTTTTTGTTGTCTCTTTCAGTTTAGGTATTTGCTCTTGACCATTATCTCATTTCTCTATTTTGCTGCTCTAATCTGTTATTAGATAGATGGATACATAGATTTCTTAATTTCATTTCTAATTTCAAGTATTCACGTTTGATTATGAATGATGATGTGAGTGTATTCATATTCCATGACAGAAAAAAAAAATATATAATATATTCATATATTACAAAAATATAATACAAAAATGTTAGTTTCTTAACAGCACTCAGTGATATTTCCATAGAAGAACACATAAATATGCCTCATTTTAAAAAATTGCTGTAGTGTATTCAATTGTAGGAATGCACCCACATTTCTTTTTTTTAATTTATTTTTTATTTATAATAATTAAAATTCATAGTGCATATATATAGCATCTTCTTACATACAACTGCTTGTATACAAAGTATATTCGTACCATTCAAGTCTTCAATCATGCATTTAGTATAATGATATCCATCTCATTCAACCACTTTTTTTTTCTTTTCTCCCC
The DNA here is from genome assembly GCA_025594165.1 of Tamias sibiricus. Classification (NCBI taxonomy): domain Eukaryota; kingdom Metazoa; phylum Chordata; class Mammalia; order Rodentia; family Sciuridae; genus Tamias; species Tamias sibiricus. Next base: position 141,514,987 of record CM046661.1, read on the forward strand.
GTCCCTCCCCCCTTGCTCCCTCCCTTCCCCTCCCTTCCCTTTGTCCATTCTAATCTTCCTCTAATCCTCCTATGTACCCCCATCCAACAATAATGTGAACTAACCTCCTTATATCAGAGAAAACATTCGGTATTTGGATTTTTGAGATTGACTAATTTCACTTAGCATTATATTCTCCAACTTCATCCATTTACCTGCAAATGCCATTATTTTATTCTCTTTTATTGCTGAGTAAAATTCTATTTTGTATATATACCACATTTTCTTTATCCACTCATCTACTGAGTGACATCTAGGTTAGTTCCACAACCTAGCTATTGTGAATTGTGCTGCTATAAACATTGAAGTGGCTGTGTCACTGTAATATGTTGTTTTTAAGTCCTTTGGGAATAGACCCAGGAGTGGGATGGCTGGGTCACAGGGTGGTTCCATTCCCAGCCTTCCAAGAAATCTCTATACTGCTTTCCATAATGGTTGCACCATTTTGCAGTCCCACCAGCAATGTATGAGTGTGCCTTTATCCCCACATCCTCTCCAACATTTATTGTTGTTTGTGTTCTTGATAGCTGCCATTCTGACTGGAGTGAAATGAAATCTTAGAGTAGTTTTGATTTGCATTTCTCTAATTGCCAGCGATGTTGAGCATTTTTTCATGTATTTGTTGATTAATTGTGTATCTTTTTCTGAGAAGTGTCTTTTCAATTCCTTAGCCCATTTATTGATTGGGTTATTTGTTTTTTTGGAGTTAAGTTTTTTTAGTTCTTTATATATTCCAGAAATTAGTGCTCTATCTGATGTGCACATATTAAATATTTGTTCCCACTTAGTTGGCTCTCTACTCACCTCACTGATTGTTTCTTTTGCTGAGAAAAGAAACTTTTTAGTTTAAATCTATCCCATTCATTAATTCTTGGTAATAATTCTTGCGCTACAGAATTCTTATTAAGGCACTTGGGGCCTAATCCAACATGTTGGAAATTGGAGCTTACTTTTTCTTCTATTAGGCGTATTGTCTCTGGTCTAATTCCTAGGTCCTTGATCCACTTTGAATTGAGTTTTGTGCATGGTGAGAGATAAGGGTTTAATTTCAATTTGTTGCATATGGATTTCCCGTTTTCCCAGCACCATTTGTTGAAGAGGCTATCCTTTCTCCACTGTACATTTTTGGCGCCTTTGTCTAATATAAGATAGCTGAAATTATATGTATTAGTTTCTGTGTCCTCAATTCTGTACCATTGGTCCACCAGTCTGTTTTGGATGCACCCACATTTCTTTACGTGGTCAACAACCAGATTAAGAATAGATAAACTGGTGGCGCACACCTGTAATCACAGCACTTTGGGAGGCTGAGGCAGGAGGATTGTGAGTTCAAAGCCAGCCTCAGCAATGGCGAGGCACTTAGCAACTCAGTGAGACCCTGTCTCTAAATAAAATACAAAAAAGGGCTGGGGATGTGACCCAGTGGACGAGTGCCCCTGAGTTCAATCCCCAGTACCAAAAAAAAAAAAAAAAAAAAAAAAAAAAAAGAATAGATATAAACTGTTGGTAGAGTGCTTGCCTAGTATGCACAAGACCCTGGGTTCAATCCCCATCACCACAAAAAAAAAAAAAAAAAAAAAAAAAAAAAAGAATATATAAACTAAGCAGATTTATCTCAAAACAAGAATTATAATATAATATATGCTAATTACAATCATATAATATATTAATATTATACATAATATACATAAAATGAATGAATGAAAAGCCTTATATTTAAAAAATTGGAGGCTCCAAATTTTATTTTCTTCTCCCAAAGTGGGTTTATCCTTTCCTCACTTGTCTGATAGATGAGGAAGTGTCACCTTAACATAATCACAGGTTGAGCTAATTCAAGGCTAAGTTACTAAACTTTGGAAGTTTAGTCTTATTCTGATATATTCCTCCTCTTCTCTACTTAAAGCTTTGGGTAGCTCCGCACAATGGATCTTGTCTGCAATCTTTGTCACCTGAGCTCCACAGATTTCTTCAACTTCACTCAGTTCCAGACTTCTAGCCTCCTTTCCACACAAATTGACAAGTCTCCAGAAAAACATCAAGCACCATGTGCCAGCCAAAATCTCTGCTACTTTCTCAGCACCCCCAACATGATTCCTCCGTGGAAACGCTAACTACCAGCTTCCTGCTTATGTCCATAAATAGCAAATGACATCAGGGAATAGCAGTAATCACCAGCTTATATCTTTGTGGTTCTCCCTGCTCTGAGTTACTAGGTGTTTCAGTTTTATTGCTTCTGTGGTTCTCTGATGCCTTTATCAGATATCCTTATGAATTAGTTTTCTCTGGGTATTGTCACTCAGAGTGTTTGTCCATTCAAAGAATTACTCAATTACATCCAAAACTTGAAGTTGCCAAAACTGTGCTGTTTGTTTCTTTGTTTTTTTTCTGTTCTTTTATGTATTTATTAGTACATAGTAATTTAACATAATTTCAGGGTTTGTCATATTCATAAATACATATAGCATAATTTGCTCCATTTTTGTCCCTAATGGCACCACCTTCTCCCGCATGATCCCTCTCCCAATCCTCTACCTCCACTCCATTGGTCATCTTTCTATCAATTACTTTTTAATTGATGCATTCTAGTTATACAAAAAGGTGGAATTCATTGTGATATATTCATACCTGTACATAGCTTAATTTGGTAAATTTCATTTCACAGTTCCTCCCCTTTTCCATCCCTCTTCCTTATTCCTTTATCTCCTTGCTCTACTCCACTGTTCTCCTCTCTATTTTCATGAGATCCCTCTTTATCCCTTTATAAAATTTTAATTCTCTCTAGATTCTGTATATAAGAGAACACATTGGACCCTTGACTATCTGAGTCTGGCTTATTTCACTTAGCGTGACATTCCCAGTTCCATCCATTTACCAGCAAATGATATAATTTCACTTCTTTTTATGGAATATTTTATGGAATATCCTTTTTACTCCATAATGTATACCTACTACATTTTCTTTATCCATTTGTATATTAAGGTTCACTTAGGATGTTTCCCTGTTTGTGCTGCTATAAACATTGCTATGTATATATCACTATAGTATACTGATTTTAGTTCTTTTGGAGACATATCAAGGAGTGGGATACCTGGGTCACATGGTGGATCCAGTCCTGCTCTTTCAAGGTATCTTTATATTGTTTTCTAAAGTGGTTGTACTAATTTGCAGTTCTACCAACAATGCATGAGTATACCTTTCCTCCACATCCTTGACAGCATTTATAATTATTTGTACTCTTTAAGATTGCCATTCTAAGTAGAGTGAGATGAAATTTCACAGTAGTGTTCATTTGCATTTTCTTAATTACTAAAGATGTTGAACATTTTTTCAATTTTTTTTTTTTTGCCATTTGCACTTCTTTTTTTAAAATATTTATTTATTTGCTTTACTTGTACACAATGCAATGCATTTATGTTTACGTGGTGCTGAGGATCGAACCCGGGCCGTGCACGTGCTAGGCGAGCGCTCTACCACTGAGCCACAACCCCAGCCCATTTGCACTTCTTGTTTTGAGAAGTGTCTATTTAGTTTGTCTATTAATCTGCCTGTTGACCACATAAAGAAATGTGGGTACATTCTTACAATTGAATACAATACAGCAATTTTTTAAAAAATGAGACATATTTATATGTCCCTTTATGAAAATATGACTAAATGCTATTTAGAAACTAACATTTTGTTGTATATATTTGGGTTTATTTTAAATGTCTGCCAAATGTATTAAAATATCTTTTTAATTAAAAATGAAGTATAATTGATTACCCTGAGTAATGGTACAAATGTAATAATTGAGACTCTAGTTTCCAGATTTAAAATGAAGGAAAAAAATGTTTACCTCCTAAAATTTCATCCATATGGAAAGTGCATTAACAGGCAAGCTGTGATAGGAGAATGCCATAAATGAAAACCTGGATGTTAGATGATTTGTATTCCAGTCTATTTTTTGAGTGATATTGAAAAGTCTCTGACTTCTCAGTGACTAAATCCCAATCTATAAACTGATAACAACAAATAATACAATTCATTTCTAGAATTCTACCATCTATTGATAGAAACATTATTTCATGCCCTGATGATTAAGAAATAATATAAATTGGTGAATATTTTACACAATACATCCTCACTGAGGATGAGATATCTATTGACTAAATAGTAATATAATTTACATAAAATTAGATTTATTATAACATAAATTGAATAGGATATATATATTGAATATATAAATGTAATATCCCTTATTCAATTTGATAGCTACTCTGCAGTAGAGTTTAAGGTTAAATTGTTACCCTCAGGTTAACTTGCTACAGTGTATGTATATTGTGTTTCATTTTAACTAAATAAAAATATGTTCTAAATCACTGTTTAAAATCACACTGTGGTTTACATAAGCTTTTCCTTTTTTTACTGTATTCCATTCTAAAAGTTTTTGATTACTCTCTTCTAACCTTGGCCATTACAGATGTTTTAAATTTAAATATCATTTATTAAAGCACATTTTTAAAAATTTTAGAATTTACACTTTCATGAGCAATTATTTCCAACTATAGTTTTGGTTACCTAGATTAATACAAATATTCTCATTTCATAGGTATCAAATTTGAATTAATGTAAAAGCCAATTTATTATTAAAAACACAAAAACTAAGCAGTTAGCAATGCTTAAATTCTGTAGCTATTCAAATAAAATCATTTCAAACATAATATTTCAGTGTTCTAGAATTCCTAGAAGAAAATTAGAGGTTTTATTTAGTCTAGATTCAACACATATTAAAAATACATGCCTTTCTTTGTTTAACTCTGGTAATTTAACTAATAACCACAATATTTTGTAATTCAGGTACAAAGTTACCATAGCACACTGTGGGTAGCCTGCTCAGATTCCCTGAATCCCTTCACTTCTTCCTGTGGACTCTTCCCCAGGCTTTCTGCCTTTTCTTTAAAGAGCTTGCACTTGCAACTCTGAGGAGGCTTTACAAAAGTGCAAACTGGGTGTGCTTAGGAGTTTCACCAGTTACTCCTTGCCATCTAATTATGCCCCTGTTTGAAAATGACTGAGTAACATGGAAGCATAAAAGTAAAAGTCCTATGTTTTAAAACATGATAAACTCAGGCATAATTTACATTGCATAGAGGCCCTACGGGGTCAAGGCAGGCTCAGGCTGTCCCTGAAATTGTACCATCTCTTGCTGTCTTCCCCTTCCCTGTCCTGCTTCTCCCACCATTTTACTGGGTTACACTGAAAGTACTTGTACACAAAACCTCTTCTTATATTTTACTTCTGTGGAATGGATTTATATCAGGTGATAATAATTAAGCAACAACTCTGAATAATGATAATGAGAAAAGACAGGGTAATATCACCTCCACCTTGATGCTAACCTCCCTTCCAAAAACATCCTTTCTTTATAAGGACAGAGTCATTAGGACAATTCTCTGATTCAGCATTTATGCTGCGAGAGAACCACACCACATGTATTTTGACTTTCCTTATGCAGACCAGACAGAGGCTACCCACCCTGCATTCATTGCCCCTCAGCCTTAACATGAGGCATTTCGATGGCCATGCAGATAGAGTTACTCTTATTGGAATTTTTCCAATAAATGAACACAGCATTTGGTTCTCACTACAAAGCAAATGGATGCTAATTTCACGTATGTATTGAGATTTATTCTAATTGAGTACTTTAAAAGATATTTGCAGCCACTATTGAAACCCCAGAGGAAAAATATTCTTATATTGGTGCAAGTATTGTTCCCCCAGAATTTAAATACCATAGCAGATGGTAGCATGTTTAAGCATTTCCAAATTATTTCACCTAAATGTAATTACATTATAATCCTATTACAGAAAAAAAGGAGACACGAGGGCCATGTTTAAATTAAAGAATCACATTCAAACTAAATTGCTACGTATAATGATACAACTACAACAGATGGCAGAGGTGGTATTATACTTTGAAATCAAAATAAGTTATTGTTTTAATATGAATAAATATTTTTCTGTTTTTGAAACTTGAAAAACTGTAATTAGAAATAATGAAATGTTCCATGTTACTCAACAGGCTTTATCTATTAATCTTCTGCAATTAAGAAATCTTTTTATTAAACAAAAAGCAACCACTTTCTTCAAATGCAGTGTACATGAATACTCTTAAAATTTCCTACAAGATGAAGTAATATTTCAATTTACTTTCTTCTTTTAAAAAATATTTCTCAAAATTATATTAGATTATATTTTCCATATGTGTTGGCATCAGAAATATACCCAAAAGAGCCATTTTATCTTTCTATTTCACAACATTCTCATTACTAGCTATAAGACTTGATTTTATATCTGTTTTCGTCTCCTAGACTTATTAAATATAGTCCTACAGAGCACAGAAAGTGTCAGATGCTCTGCATCAGTGCTTCTTAACCTTGAGCAAGCACAAGAGTATATGCAGAACCTACTGAAATGCAGGTTCCCCATGGCCACTCTCAGAGATTTTGATTATGCAGGTGTGGAGTGGGTCCAGAGAATTTCCTCATCTAACAATGTAACAGTGGCAAGGCTGTTGGTAGAAGAGCACGTTTTTGGTAGAACTCTCTAGGTAAATTACTAGGAATCTAGTCACATAATCTCACTTAATGTCTATAGATGTATAATACAGCATGCAAAATTTGGAAGTTAATTTTTTTTTTAATTTGCTTTGAATATTGAAATGACATTTATGAACTAACTTGAATATAAATTTTATGATTAAACAAGAAGCCAGAAGACTAATTCACCAAAGCACACATCCAACTGCCAAAATGCCCATCAGAGCCTCATGTCTAGAAAACAAAGCAAGATTCTCAAAAGAATCAACTTTTGAGAAGTGTCAACTCATCTTCTCCTGACTCCTATCAGTCCTGCTCTGACCCCCCACTACATCTGCCTTTTATTTCTTGTTTGACCTATGCTCGACTGCTTGGTAACTTTCCACTCATTTCATATCACATTGGGAAAAATAAGTAAAAAGTGGGTCAAACTATACTGTTTCCATCCTTGAAAGAGAGATCACTTCATGTAAATTGGAATTCACTGAACCTGTAATTGAATCCTGGTACGATTTTGAGATTCAGTCACATTAAGTCTTCAATTTCTGGCAGTTTGAGTCTATAATGATAAATGAATCACAGGAAACTTTTCTAATGTATTGTATCAAGCAATTATATCCTTCAAATTTCAATATTTCATCACAAACATTTTAGAAGTTTCAGCAAGAGCTTTTTTGTGGTCGTTAAATATTTGAGATGAGCATTCATTTTATTCATTGAATTGCTCACTGGGCTGAAATTCTAGATACTCCTTCTGTAATCATCTGTTTTATGAGATCTTGGAAGGCACTTCATTTCTCGCAGCTTCACTTTCACTCTTCTGAAATATAAATTGAACAAGATCATCTACATCACCTTTACATTCAGCTCAAAAGACCACTTATTCCCCCAAACGGTTCTTTGAGCCATATTTCTTAAGCAATTTTTATTTTGGAGGTGATGAGTATACATACTCTTGATCCCTGAGAAAGAAGAAAGATGAGGATCAAGTTAGGTTTCCACATATTTTCATGAAGAAAACTCTATTGAAATTATTTATAGTATTTAAGCTACCACCACAGGCCAATTTTCTAATCCCAAATGTAATGTTTAGATTCTTTATAAACCTGCATTGGATAATTACTTATGCCCTTAGAGAACTCATACAACTACTCAGTGCAATTTAATTGACATTAGAGAGTGGTGTTACTTGATAGGTTTAAAACATTATCAAACTCCATATTTTTTAATAGGCACAGCTTTCTGCATGTGTAGTACGGCTCTTTGGAGAGGTATCTTAAACATACACAATGTAAGTTAATCAATGCTTAGCAGCACACAGATCTGAGAAGATAACAGTTTGAAACAAGATCTAAACAAAAACTATATTCAACTTACACTATTCCTAATTTTAATAACAGCTAGACAAAAAAACTTGGCTTTTGCTATGCTTCCATAGAAAATCTTTAACTAAAAGCAGCAGAACCCTTGCCATATGAGGCCCCAGGCCAGACACTTAAAACTGGTCTGTTGTTCTGCATCCAAGCTTGTCACTTCATCAGAGCAAAAGAATCTCTTTCAAATCTGGAGAATAGCTTTCTAGGCAGAACAGGAACTAGAATTCTTTAGCTTTCCCATGAATTCCCTCTGAATTGTCAAAGAAGTCGCTCAACAAGGTAGGCTGGTATGTTGGATAGCATTATCAAGTCCAGCTAGGCTCAACTTGTCTTTGAGTTTCACCATCTCTACCATCTGCTCCACTCAATAGAGAAGCAAAGGACTCACTTGATAATGCCTTGATGTTGGAACTTACCCTTTCAACAGCTATTAGCTTTTTGCAAATTTGCAGTCTCACCCAGTCCCAGGCAAGTAGAGATCATTGAAAGTACTACTTTTATCTCTTGAACACCATGATATACATAAAATGCAATCTAATATGATATATTTAAACATTATTCATACTAACAGTACTCCTTTTTAAAATCCAGACTCCTGATTTTAGTAACTAAGAAAAAAGTTCTTAAATTTTTACATAAAAAAGCAGACAAGAGAGGATAAACCATAGATGACAAGTTCCAGGGGTTAGGCAGGTCTCCCAGTTGAAATAAGCAATGAGAGACTTAGAACAACTAGGAAGTATTACACTGACAGGCTTCAAAATTAATTGCGTAGTTAGAATGATGGAGATATGACAGTATAAATAAAAAGTGTATGGGTGCTCATTTAGCCATAAACTTAACATGAAATTAAAGCACAATGGGATTATAGGTTAACACTTTGTGTTCCACAGGTTATCAGATAGCTTTGTCTAATTTTGGAGCTCATGTCTAAAGAAAGTTCTTTGAGAAGACATTTTTTAAGACCATAATATAACTTATTAGTGATGGTTGAAAGAAGTGAAGTCTACACAGTTATCTGGCCAGTTGTGGGTGTCACACAGGGTATACTAATGTTGGATTAGAAATAGGGGGTATATTATTGTTTTAAAACTGTTGCAAGCAGGCTAATTATATGCTCATACTGAAGATAAAACTAAATCAAAACATCAAACATAATATAAACTTGTTATAGCTCGACATAAAGCTCAACTTAAGCTATCATTTGGATCTCATCTATCCCCCTTAAGGCCTAGATGTTAAAGGCTTGGTCCTTAGCATGGTGCTGAGGTGGGAGGTTGTGAAACTTGTAAAAGTGGGACTTAGTGGAAATAAGTTAGGTCATTTTCAGAATGACTTGAAGAAGACATTGGGATTCTGGATCCTTCTCTTCCTCTCTCTTTTTGGTTCCCAGCCTACCATAAACTGAGTAGCTTCTCCTGCCACAAGTTTCTGTCATGATGTACTGCCTGGCCACAGACCTAAAGGCAATAGGGCCAAAAGACCATGTTTTCACACTTCTGAAACTGTAAGCCAAAATAAACTTTGCCTTTTTGTTTTTAAATTGACTATCTCAAGTAGTTTGTTACAGTTATGCAAAGCTGACTAACAGAAAATTGGTACCAAGAAGTGAGGTCATGCTGTGTCTACACCTGAGTACAGCAACTTTGGAATTTTTTCATAGGATACATTTTGCAAAGCTTGGAGAAAAAGCCTGGAATACTGTAAGTAGGCCTTAATTCTGGTAAGCGCACAGAAGATTAGAATACTGATAGAAATGTGGACAGAAAGGGTTATGCTCATGAGGTTTCATATGGAAATAAGGACTCTATCAGAAATTGGACTAAAGGCTGCTTTTTTACACTGTCACAAAGAATTGGGATGCGTTATGTCCATATCCTGCTTGTTGGAATCTGAGTTTAAAGGTAACTTTTTGATAAAGGAAATTTCAAGGCAACACAGAATTCAGGCAGTAGCATTGTACTACAGGCTGCTTTTTTCAAAATTTGCTGTGAGACTCAGGGAAAAAAGAGGATCAGGGTAGAAAAAATTAGAAACTTGCAGTTCAGCCAGAAAAGGACCCCATTTAAAGGTGCTGCCAAGGAGAGTGCAATGGCTAAAAAGACCAACACCAATAAAAATAATTCAAGTACTTAGCTCTAAGATAGTGGGGAAAATGTCTTAAGGACATATCAGTAATTAGCAAGATCCTGAAAGACTCAAAGGCACAAAAGTGTAAACTTATTCAAAAACTTTTTGTTGGTGGTGCTGCCCAATTAATTATTTCCCAATAATTCATTTCCCCATGTTCAGCCTATAAGGCACTCAGATGCTGCTGAATTCTTAGTTCAAGCAAACCTTTGTGTAGCTTGTACCCGCTGTAGATGTTGGCATTGTTTAGGAGACACTGGTTTTGCAGGCATGCAGGAAAAAGTTATGTAGTCATAGACACTTCTACTGAAATTTCAAGGGAAAACATGGGAGGGTAGGCAGTGTGAGACATGGATGGAATCTGTGACCATCCCCTGACAAGGCAATGTGTGAAACTGTGAGAGCAAAACCTAAAACAGTAGAGACCCAGGAAGATAGAGATGCTGAACACATGGTGCACTAGCTGAGGCAAATTTCAGGCAGTGATCAGAGCCAGCCCAAGAGCGTTGCCATGTGGGTTTTAACCAGCACGATTATAGTAGTGCAGCTGTCCAAGTTCACTTCCTACCATCATATGCCCCAGATGCCAGACACAGAACAATATAATTTAATCTTTGCTTTTCTAGGTTTAGTCTTGTTTTGATCTGATTCCTCCTTATTTTCCTATTCCTCCATTTTGGAATGGGAAGATTTATCCTGTCCCATTGTATCTTACAAGTATGTAACTTCTTCTTTTGATTTTACCAAGGGCTTAGAGCTGAGTTTGTTTTGAGTCTCAGAAGAGACTTTGGGCCTGAATTTCTCAGCAATTCTAGAACAGTCAAGAATTGAGTATTGTTGGAAATGGACTGAATACGTTTTGCATTGTGAATTAGGCATGAAGCTTGGGGACCAAGGGTGGAGTGCTATAGTTTTTATCTAACTAAAGTGTCTCCACAAGACTCATGTGTTAAAAATGTGATCATCAGGGAGCAGGGGTTGTGGTTCAGTGGTAGAGTGCATGCCTAGCATGTGCACAGCCCAGGTTTGATCCTTAGCACCACGTAAATATAAAGGCATTGTGTACAACTAAAGCAAATAAATATTTTTTTTTTTTAAAAAAATGTGATCCTCAGCTTGTGCTATTGAGAGGTGGTGGAACCTTTAAGAGGTGTAGCCTAGTGAAAGGCAGTTAGGTCATTTCAGGTACACTCTTTAAAGGGATTGGATCTTGGCCCCTTCTTATCTTTCTTTGTTTCCTGGTCACCATAAGGAGAGCAGCTTTGCCTCACTACATATTCCCTGCCCTGATGTTCTGTCTTATCACAAGCTCACAAACAATGGATGCAACTGATTATGGTCTGAAATCTAGAGCCCAAGCAAACATTTTCCCTTATTAAATTGATTATCTCAAGTATTTTATTACAATAACAGAAAGCTGACTACATAATTCCAAAGAATTATGAGTGTGTAGCAGAGAAATAAACTTCCTCATCAAAGAGAGAGCTGAATATTAGTGAAAGAGTTCAAAAATCATATCACTAACACTCATAGGGACTCCCATCCTAAATTTAAGTTGGAATTTTGTTTATCCAAGCATCTTAAAAATCTATGATCCCTCCTTTTCAATGTGATTCTTTTTAAGTCATAGATTTCCTTTCCTTAATATTCCTGAAATTGGTAGACTTATAAAGGGCATTGGTGTATTCTTTGTCCTTGGTAAAAATATGTAAGTCTCCTGATAAAGGCAACTAGCGTTTAAAAGAAGAGTAACATATCCCATAAACAAAATATACAATTTTATATGAATGGATAGATAACATTTATCCCAAACCTTATTTCAAAGGCCTTTATTTAATTCTTTATTGTTTATCTTTTCTTTAACAATTGATAATCAGAATAATCATTTCTATTCATGACAATCTGAAAAAATTCATACAAAAATTCTTCTGCTTAAGAAGTTTTACCTTTATTTTTCTGAGAAGTTCAGATTTCCAGTGATAGAATATTTTCTTACAAATTTCATGTATGACAAAATACATGTGATAATACACATAAAATTTATTCATATTTATGCAGTGTAAGTTTTTTTTTCTTATTTGCAGACATTTAAAAGCGAAAATTTCAGGGAGAAAATATGAAAAAAATTTAAATTCTTATAAACAAGCCTCAGAGTACATTTTAAAATCCAGCTGATTTTGCTAGATTTGCATTTCAGAACTCTTTCTGTTTAGTTGATCTTTATGTGGTGTTTCATATTTCCTGCCTTTAAAAAAATGTTCTTTGGGGAATATTAACACATTACCCTTGTCCAATACCACTACAACTGTGTTTAAAGAGAATGAACAAAACAACTCTGGCAGGTTAATGTAGTAGCATTTTAGTGTTAGGAATACAGGCTCAAATTTAGAACTATTTGGTGTTAGGAAGTCATTTATCTACTTCCAAAGATAGAAAATTGGTAGCCTTGTGTAGGCAAATGGCAGTACTACAAAATACAAATGATACATACACATTCTTCACAGTAAATCCTTTATGTGGGCCTTTTCAAATGGTCCTGCATTGTCAATTATGTAAGAATGAATTCACATTCCACCCCTTTTCCACAAAGATAAATTCTGAAATTTTCCTAAAGATTCCCTATACATCTAAAAACTACTTTGAAACCTACATAACTGAATGAAATAAGGGATATAGCTTTTCCTCCAAGTTTCTAATAGTTATTTTTTATAAATTTTTGTTATTTTGTTATTTTTTTTTTATTTGTAGGTGGACACAATACCTTTATTTTATTATGTGGTGCTGAGGATCAAACCAGGGCCTCACACATGCAACCGGAGTGCTCTACTGCTAAGCAATAGCCCCAGCCCCTCTAATCATTATTTTAAAACATAATACGTTTTCTTGTTTTCAAATATATTGAAGTGTTAATGCTCCAAGCTCTCCTCAAAGAAATTCCAATTTTTTTTATTAATTATGGCATTCAAATATATCCTGATTATTTCCACTTGAATGTTTTGCTGCTACCAATCCTATTCACTTTTTTCAATGATGTATTAAATGGTTCAAAAATGTACTATGCAGAATAGTCCACAAAGAGGAATAGAGTGAATATTAGATTTTCTAAATGTTTATTTTAGCTGGAGATGAAGGCCAGAATTTTTTATTCTAATATTTCAAGCTTTACCCTGTGAATTTAGAATTTCAAAATTAAGTTATAAACTCTAAACGAGCTGTATGGCAAGAAACAAAAGGTACAAGTGTGAAGCATCTGCAATAAAGTCTGAAAGTGGTGTGAAAGCAATTAAAAAAAAAACTATAATCAAGTTTGAGCATACAACAACACAAGAGAGATGGAAGATACTTTCCCTACTCTAATGAAAAAAGAATACAGAAAAAGAAAGTGTTGATCATTTGCCAGGAATAGTAGAAGTCAATGTCAAAGAATGAGAGGACCTCAGAAACCTTAACATCAAACTATTGAGTGATCCTCATGCTAGAAGAATTAGATATTCGGTTGAACACAAGCATGACCATATGACTCATTTGGACAAGAAAAAGTAAGTGACACCTTTGTCACAGCCAGTCTGAAGATTTTAAAACCTAGTATGTGACTTACTATATTCTCTTTTCATTAATTGCTGTTCTGGAAGCATGTGGTATGATGGAAATTTTATCAATCAGTATCCATAGATAACTGTAAGGAGCACAAAGAGAAAGACAGGTAGTATGTATAAAAATAAAAACAAATTCTATTGTTGCAAGTAAGTGAAAATTTCAATTTGTTTTTACTGTATCATAACTTATGCTATTCTTACCATCAGCCATATTGTCCTTAAGGGCATCACTAGGAGTTGCAGAAGGTTATCCCTTGATAACCTCAAATATTCTGAACAGGGGAACTCCATTAATGGCATTCCCTGTCCCTACCACCCCCCGCTAAAAAAAATCCCTCTGTTGGCTGGAATTCTGTAATTCCAGTATAAATACTCATGGTATAAAAGGGTCATATACATACATCCCTTGTGCCACACACTATAGATATAAAATAGGTTTTTTATTTTGGGAAATTTATAACCATAGAATTAATTGAGTATATTTTTCTATTAAAATTTTCTAACTCTCAAAAGTAAAGGGCTCTGATAAGGATTCACAGTCTAACAAAGAATTTAATTCTGACTTCTAGACCCAAGAAGGAGACTACTAGTTTTGAGTGACTCTCCTATCATACATTCCTGCCACAGTAATTTGAAACTGGCATTCTGTATTACTTCATTGCTGAGATGAGGCCAAGCTAATCCAGATGCCTATAGAGACCCTGTGACTCTCTGATGATGTGTAAACTTAATTCTCAGTCTCAGTATGGACAGTGAGGCTCCATGCTTGTGATACCATGTTTTCAGTTCTTAGTATTGACTCCTTTCAAGCTCATACAGCTTAAAACTCATGAACTAACATAATTTATTTCTCTGGAGGATTCCAGTTGTTTGCCAATATTTGAGGAAAATATGGTGTTTTATCTGCTTTCCCTGCATAACCTCTGAAAGGGCTATATTAAAAGTGTATGGATCAGTAGAATAGAGGAAAGGGACCAAGGGGTGGGAGAAGGAAAGGAGATTCAAAAGTTCAGGGAAGGATATTGGCCAGATTATATTGTTATATTGTATGCATGCATGGATATGTAACAACTAATTCCACCATTATGTACAACTACAATGCACCAATAAAAAATGTGGAAGAAAAGAATGAATAAAATTGAAGTAACTTTGTTTTAGTCAGCTTTTTCATTGCCGTGACCACAAGTCCTTACAAAACAACATAGATACAGAAAAATTTATTTTGGCTCACAGCTTCAGAGGTTCAGTGGCAGAAGGATGTGGAGGAGGAAAGCAGCTCAGGACATGGCAACCAGGAAGCAGACAGAGACCTCTATTCACCAGGAACAAAATATCCTTAAAGTGTGTCCCCCACTTTCCAAACACCTATGTCCCCCAGCTACACTCAACCTATCTACAATTACCACCCAGTTAATCCATAGCAGTGGATGATTTATTAGGTCATACATCTCATAATCTAATCATTTCACCTCTGAAAGTTCTTGCATCGTCTCACACATGAACTTTTGGAAAATACATCGCTAAACCACAACAAGCGAATTAACCAAGCCTCTACAAAATGCATCTCTTCTTTGTAGTCTAATAAAAACTTAAAGGAAGTAAAAATTAAATGTATATGCCTGCTTCAATGAGGAATATGGAAAGAAAAAAAAAAAGCAAAATAGAACCCAAAGAACCATAAAGCCAGTAATGGAAATAATAGAAGAATAGAAAGTCAGTAATAACAGGGATTCCTTTCCACACCTGTCTGAGGGACCTACTTTAAGAACTCAAAGATCATATGGGCTTCAAAGGGACTTTGTTTCTCTTCTTATTTGAGATCAAGGGAAGGCCTAATTTAAGAGGTAAATTTGATTATTTATTTTTAATATTTTGGCAGCTAGAGAGAAAATTATAAACATTCTCTGATGAAGTTTCCTTTTACATGTGAAATTTCATTTTTATGTTTGATAATAGTTAAAACTGTTTGAACCAAATATATTAAATAAGATGTTTAAGT
The DNA here is from genome assembly GCA_025594165.1 of Tamias sibiricus. Lineage (NCBI taxonomy): Eukaryota > Metazoa > Chordata > Mammalia > Rodentia > Sciuridae > Tamias > Tamias sibiricus. The sequence goes on from CM046661.1 coordinate 141,530,705, forward strand.
TGCATAGTATGGATATAGTTCTAAAATGTTCAATAATTCAAATTAAGAACCAAATAACTGAAATATAGTAACTGTAGTGTAGAATCATGGTGTATTTGCTTTCATAAAGAATTCTATATTAAAATACTCCTCACAAAGTTAAATAATTTTATCAAAAATCAGAATGTTTAACACCCCAATAATTTGTTAACATGGTAAATATGTAAGAACAGAAGTTCAGTGGAGTAGACAAAGAGGAATGAAGGGAAGGGAGGGGCAATTGGAAAATGAAAGACAATAGAATGAATTTGACAAAACTTTCTTATGTATATATATGAATATAGCACAGTGTGTGCATCCACAAGAAAATATTTTTTAAAAAATATAACTATGAGTTAATGACAGAAATATGAACAGAGGGAAAGGAGGAGGGGTGAGGAGAAGGAAGGGGAAAGAGAGGTACTAGGGTCTGAATTAAAACAAGATATATGCCATAATTATGCATGCTGTGTATAATTATGTCAAAATGGATTCTACTGTCAGGTATAACTAAAAAGAACCAACAAAAGATTTTAAAAAATTAAAAGTAAAAGTGTTTAAAATACACACTTTAAAAATGTTAAAACTGAATAAAATCTAAAATGAATAGCTGTCAAAGATTCCCTTCAATTTAATAATTCATGTGGTAACCAATGGTGCTAAGGCTAATTAACAGTATAATTTAAAACCAAGGATAAACTTTAGGCAAAAGAATTGAATGAAATCAACAGAATTTAATAGATACAAAACTGGTTGGTAGTCTATAAACCCATTAAACTATAACATTCGGTGCTTTTTTACCGGACAAAAATCTAACATACAATAGCTAACAATCATCAGGTCTGTAATCAAACATTAAGTCCTAAGTCAAGCACAGATGTTTTCTCCCACGTAATTACATAAGTTTTGGGTGAGTCTATAAAAAAGATCTCAAAATCTATGCAAGATTTCAAATGGAGGAAAGGTATGAACATGATTTATTTGAAATTTGAATAATTTTTCTTAATAAAGGAAAAGCAAGAGACAAAAGAAGTTCTAAACAGACTTAATTTGGGATTTTTAAAAACTGAACTGAGATATTAAGAAAAACAAGGATATTTACTATAGATGTACATCAATTTTCACCAAATGCAAGCTCTGATTTTAAGAAGACATTAAAGCAAATAAAAATAAATTCAAAGTAGAATAACACATAAGTCATTCAAATACAGGAAATAAAAGAATGTTCAAATCAGACAGATATGGATGACTTTCTTTTCTTTTAAATAGGTGTTTCTTGGAGAGCCTTTTTCTTTAATTGCAGAAATTTCCCTTAGAGGTTTGTCCCCAAAAGGAAAATCACTAAGCATATCCTGGCACATCAGGATATGAGATTTGGCATGCACAGAGCAGAAATCTATGGTTTTAATTTGATGGCTCCATGTCAGGAAATAGTTTTTCCCTTTTATATTCATGTTCTCATTCCAATAAAGGCTCCTCTTAAATAATTACAATACCAGCCTCAGCATGGTCATCCAGCCAGTCATGCATATATGTGCATATATGAGGTGGGTGTATTTTAAATATACAAATGTTTATTGATTATTGCCAAATATTGTTGAATAAGTGCTTGCTTAAGAAACTATTTTCCTGAATGGGTTTTATAAATCATTTTCTTACTTCATTCCTAAGATAAGGTATACCTTTATCCAAAGGATCATCCAAATATACATGAAGGCAAAAGGAAATTTGAAAATGCAAGTATCACATGAAGGCAAAAGGAAATTTGAAAATGCAAGTAAATCAAGTATCTAATAATCATCATTAAAATTAATTATTTAATAAAAGCAAAAATCATATACTAATGCAAACATGTTAATACCACCTGGTCACCATAAACTTACATAAAAGTAAATTTTAAATATTTATTTATGTAATACATATATATTAAAGATATCAATAGTATCACATTTTATACTTGTTAGAAAATGTTGATAAAAATTTGCATGGGAAAATTCTACACTCAAGTGTGCTTGGGAAACATGTATTTTCTTAAGCAAGTTAAAGTACAATTTTAGTATTGTGGAGTAATAAACTTATTGAAAGAGATAAGTTTGATTATTATAAACTTATTTCACCTTTTGCAAGAATCACATGAATTTTATGAAAACTTTCCCATTAAGCACGTATCTTAGTATAAAATTCTGCTGGCAGATTAGGGTAGAGGAAGGAAAAAAATCGATAATAAATAGCCTTTTTTTAAAAAAAATTAAATACTCACAAAATTAACATTAAAAGTAACGTTTTTTCAGCTGGGTACAGTGATGAACACCTGTAATCCCAGCTACAGTGATACAGGAGCAGGTGTGAGCAAGAAGATTCCAAGTTCAAGGCCAGCCTAGTAAGACCTAGTAACAAATTAAAAAAAAAAAAAAAAAAAAAAAAAAACAAAAAACAAACTGAAGATCTGGTGATATACCTCAGTGGTAAAGCACCCCAGTTTCAATCGTTAGCACAAAAACTTTTTTTTTTTTTCCCAAAAAGAAAATGAAGAACATCTCAAAAATGAGAAGAACCAGTACTAGTGCAGTGATGTAAATATATTTTTTAACATATGCAAATGAAATCTTGGGTACTTCCATGGGATTGTGCACATAAATCATTTTGAAACTTTTTACTTTTTCTTAATGATAATCTAGGAATATTTTTACAATTTAATGCTTCAATGATCATCCTTGTACATAAACCTTTGGCACCCATTTTTTTTTAGTAGTTTCTTAAATTATAGTTGAAATATAATTTTTACCTTTAAAACTTTGGTTATAAGGAAAATGCATTCACTCAAATTTTCAGATATTGAGGACTGCCAATGATAGCAAAATTTTGTAAGAAATTGTAATATTGTTAGAAAGTAAAACATTTTGAATTATTTAGGTATAGTTCTCTGATCACAAAACATACATGGCAGAAGTAAGTTTATACTAGTTTTCTGTGGCTGGATCATAACATTAATAACATTTCCTAATAATATAATTATTATGCTTTTAATTATAGAAATAAAAAACATAGTAGTACCAATTGACGCTCACACATCAATTATATGAAGAGTCATGTAAAATATTTGAACTAAAATATTTAAATACATTGTATTTACTATTTCACTCATATTGTTCCCTAAATCAACCATTCATATAATTGAGAAATAAATATAATATAAATAAATATAAATACAAAATAAATAAATATAGTAATATCATACACTTTTCCACTTACTAAAGGTACTATATCATCTTAAGCAAATTAGTTTCCTCATCATGTTACTTTCCTCATCTATGTAGCAAATATAATACCTAGTGACACAGTTGTGAGTTTAAACTATGTTAAAAATACATATAAAGCACTTAGAATAGAATCCAGTGTGCTATAATTATACTCTCCCAAAATATCAGATGTCAGTAATATAAATTTTAGTAGTGATAGTAATAATATATTTTAAAGTATCAAATTTACACTTATTTAAAACTATCTGTGGGATGGAAGTTGTTTTCTTAGTTCAGTGTCCATGATGGGATTATAAACATGATGATGTAAAATCAGAAAAGTTTTGTTTGATTTATTTTAAAGTCTATGTTAAACATTTCTCTCTCCCCCCCCTACACATGATGGGATTATAAACATCTGTGTGTGTGTTGTGTGTGTGTGTGTGTGTGTGTGTAAGTAAGTACACATTAGTTTACATTTGTATCACTGGTACCATCTTTCTCATACATTTTTGCCTTTCCTTTTTTAACAAAAGAAAAAAATTTGGACTTGATTTCTGACTATGAACATAAAAATATCTGTACTGTATACTTCAGTAAACCATGTTGCATGTTCTGCAAAGTTTATGTGGCCCATATCTACTCTAAAACATTTCTCATTCATTAAATAAGGAACATATGCAAATTGAGGTGTACATTCCCTAATTTAAATTGCTGATATATTTAAAGCATCCTTCAGGAACAAGTATTTTGTTACAGTGTGTTTATTTGAAACCACTAAACTTGTATATTCATTTTGTTTTGTCTTTAACAAATATTAGTGAGATTAAAAAAAAAAAAACTACAAATGATTTAAATGCCTTTTTTGCAAAAATTTGTGAATCCTACACAGTTTGCAATATATCATTCTACAAATAAGAAAATTGCGGTAGAGAGGCATATGATTTGCCAAAATCCATACCCAAGTAAAAGTTACAGGAAGGAATTTTACTCACAGAAGATACCCAAAGACTAAGAACTATCTATACCACATTAAGAAGACCTAATTTAGGAAGGGAGAAGATATATATTCCATGAAAATGAAAATAATAAAACATGATTAAGTCTAGTCTATAGTGATAAATACTAATTTTAAAAACTTCCCTAGGATGTAAAAAGTTTCTGTTTGGGAATATAATATTTAATTACAAATTTACTTGTGGCCTACTCAGCATAAGGAAAAAATAGTCCCACAGAAAGTTATAATGGTGTGTGTGATTTATTTTAATATTAACAGAGAGTCTCAAATACTACAGGTATTATTTTTAATCATTTGTAACATGAAAACATTTGACATCTGAAAAAGATCTTGCCTAAAATCATGTGCACATCTGCATGGTAAATACATCTACCACTGAGTTTTGTTTTTTTGAAGGATGAATCACAGCTGGAAAAAAACTTATAAAACATTATGGTTAATATTTATCTTCCTCCTTTCAATACTTGGGATATATCAATGTATATGTTAAAAATTAGCTAGAATATTGTTCACAATGATTTTTAAACAAAAGTTTTCATTATATTTATGTGAATATACATATATATATATATCTTAGATTACATATAAGTATGATTTTTGTGTCTTAACTTATCCAATGACATTTCCATAACTTCAGTTTAGTTTGCCAGTTAAAAAATGAATAATCATGAATTAGACTTAACACAGTTCCATATTCTCACTTGGTTACATCTAAACTTTTGAATTAATCTGCTATATAAATGAACTTTCCTGGAAAACATCACCAATAAATTTCTAATATAGAGACTATAGTTTAAAATCATTCAGTCTATCTCACTGCTCTTTCCATATTGTTTCTCTATGTTAATCTTGTATCACTGCTGCAATAAGTTGTCACATACTTGGTGATCTGTAATTACAAAAACTTATTATCTTATAGCTCATGGGTAGGCAATCCAACATAGTTCTCATTCCATAAAAATCAAGGTATCAACAGATCTATAATTCATTCCTGATCCACTAGGAGAGAATCTATTTTCTTGCATTGTCCAGCTTCATCTTCACAACAATATCATTGGATCTCCAACCACATTGTTCCAAGAAATAGTACTATGTGGTCTCATCTACTGACTCTTCTGTTTATAAATATTCTTGTGATTATTCTGGGCTCACCAGGATAATCCAGGACCATCTCTGTAATTTACCTGGCAAACTACCATAATTCCACTGGCAATCTTTATTCCATTTTACCCTGTAAAGTACCATATTATTGGCTTACAGGAATTAGGACATAGGCATGCTTAGAAAACAAGTAGTGGGAACCTATTATGGTTTATATTAGGTGTCCCCCAAAGGTTATGTCTAAGACAATGCAAGAAAGTTTACAGATGAAATAAATGCATTATAAAAGGTTTAACCTATAAAGTACATTAATCTCCAGATAGGAATCAAATTGGTAGTGGTAATTATAGGCAGGAAGGTTGTCACTGGAGGAGGTTTGTTCCTGGGGGCATGCTTTTGTCCTTGTTAAACAGACCTCTCCTTCTCCCGACCCCCTCTTTCTCTCTCTCCTTCCTGGTGCAATATTCTGAGCTACTTCCTCCGTCACACTCTTCCTCCATGATGTTCTGCCTCACCTCAGGCCCCATGGGATAGAGTTGGTCATCTGTGGACTGAGACTCAGAGACCATAAGATTCAAAATAACCTTTTCCAACTCTAATTATTCTTATCAGGTCTTTTGGTCACAGTGATGAAAAAGCTGACTAAAATGAGATCTATTATTCTGCCTAGCAAATTGCCCCACTATTTTTAATATATGCCCTGTAAATTATTGGCTATGTTATTTTATCAATATATTGAAACAGTCAAGCAGTCCTTAAGAAGATGATGCTATTCATTGACTCACTGAAGACCCCAAAATCCATTCTTCCAGCTGCCATTGTAGAAGCTGACATCATTTAAAACTTATTTTCAGTCAGAATCCTGGCTAGGAGTGATTCTGTGACATAGTGATGTAATTCTGGTTATCAAGTTTTCTTCAGCCATCTAAAAAATATGTCCCTTTTCTTTTCAAATGGTCCGACCTAGTTGATGTCATATTTTCACTTTCTATCTTGGTTTCAGATATGATTCTTGGAGATGGAGTTGCCATGTTTTAACTATCATGAGGCATGTGTGAGGAAAAGACCAAGAGAAGCACTGATAAGACTGTTCTGAAGGGGCTGGGGTGGTGGCTCAGCGGTAGAGTGCTCGCCTAGCGCGTGCGCAGCCCGGGTTCGATCCTCAGCACCACGTAAACAAATGCATTGCATTGTGTACAACTAAAGCAAATAAATAAAATGTTTAAAAAAAAAAAAAAAAAAAAAAAGACTGTTCTGAAGCAGATGACCTGCAGCTGCTGACCTCAAGACATTTGTCATGTGGAAAAAAAAAATCAACATTTATTTGTTTATTTAACTTCTACTAGTTTATTCTGTTATGGGTGGCCAAGTTGAGTATTCTGCAATTAGTAGTCAAAATCACTTAGATCAAATTTTCCTTGAATCTAGAATCCTCTCAGCCTCACTATAGAGGATAATCTTTACACCTGCTATTCTTGTGTTCTTTGGAATTTTCTTTACATTTATCAGCATCTTTTTAATTATCCTAATCCCCACTGCAGTTAAAAAACACTTTATTAAGTTATTCCTATTGAAATTAGTGTGTGATCAGAACTGACTCAGCATATACTTTACATATTGAAACTCTTGTCTTTAAGATTTTTGAGCCTACTCTCTATAAAATCACAGTGACAATTAAGAAGTAATTGTAGAATTTGTGTTAAAGTATATTTTCTCAAAATCTTTCTCACAATCTTTGTCACATATGTGCTTCAAGAAACATGAGTTCCAGGGTTCAATAGCTAAAGAATTCTCTTTCAATTAGAGATTCATGGTGCTCATGGGAATATAGAAGTCCCCCAAAGTTTCTGTAGTTGATATGTTTAATTCTGTTTAATCCACCATATCCTGAACTTTTCTTACCTTGAAAACAGTTTTATTAAGCAAAAACAACTGTTACAACTTGTGAAATATCATGCTGGGAGATGAATTTTGAAAAAAAATTAATAAAGCTATCAATATAATGCAAAACTCTGTCAACTAAAAAATGTGGCTGTAAGAAGAGCTTCTCACTTTTCCATAAATGTATTACCATTCATGTTGGATATAATTCAGCAAATTTTTAAAATAAATAATTGGGAGGTGGGAAAGTGTTTTCAATTTATGTTATCGCTTATTAATCTTCACCTTGTGTCACGTACATCACTACACTGTGACATTTGTTATGAACTTTTTCTTAATCAAAACTAAATTCCTAACTGAAGTCTGGTTAGCCCTTTTTTCACTCAAAAAAAGAATTTAAATAGAAAAGTTGCTATCCAACACCCAATATCTGTGGCTAGCCACTGCTAAGAGAGCTTAGCTGAAAAAATCAACACTAACTGCTGTTAAAAAGGAAAGTAAGAGCCAGGCGGGGTGGTGCACGCCTGTAATCCCAGCACTTTGGGAGGCTGAGGCAGGAGGATCAAGAGTTCAAAGCCAGCCTCAGCAATGGCGAGGCACTTAGCAACTCAGTGAGACCCTGTCTCTAAATAAAAAAATACAAAAAAGGGCTGGGGATGTGACCCAGTGGTCGAGTGCCCCTGAGTTCAATCCCCGGTACCACAAAAAAAAAAAAAAAAAAAAAATTAAAAAAAAAAAGGAAAGTACACTGTAGAATGGTGATGTGATCATTATTTATTTGGACTAAAACTGCAAAGATTGCTATTCTTTTCCACAGTTGTAACCTAATCATATTACACACACACTCACACACAAAAAATCCAGTTTCACTTTTAACTTTGCATATTTACTGAGATGATAGATGACATTAAGGAACTTGAATTGTTTCTTTAAAAAATAGAAATATTTTTACAATTTTACGGATTGAAAGGCTATGAAAATGTTTCAAATTCTTATTTCTGAGTGTTGAGGGTTTTTTAATCAAAATTTTTGATACCATGTTGATTTTTGTGTTCCTTAGCATGCATTAGTAATTACATAAGACTTCTTTGGGAATTTACATGATATCTTGAAATATTGGCAACTTCTTGTTAAGTTCAGGAAAGGAGAATTATGCTTTATATTTCTTTTGTAGCTCTGGGTAAGTTCATAATATGTAGTGGATCTCCAGACATAGCAAAGTCAGAAATAATCACAATAAGTAATAAAATGCCTAAGAACTAAATCAAGTATTCAAAATAGGGTTAATGGACTTCTTTTCATGAGACAGTCCTAGGTCTGATTTGTTTAACACTCAGAATTTACAAACACTTGTGCTTCTGAACTCTGCTTTATGTATATGTTGGAAGTTCTTAGTAAAAAATACCCATAGGCCCTTTCTCAGATCTCCACATCACTAACCTTTAGCAGCTGTGAGTACTTGCAGCCATCAACTTGTGATTATAATCATCTTAAATAACCACCTTGGTTGAAGGCAGTCAACATGCCTCAAAACAGGTGTATTATTGTACTCCCTGTGCCCCCATTTACTGACAATAAAAAAGATACACAGTGCAGTCTCTTAGCCTCAAAGTGGTAAACTCTGTGGTGTCATGTGATCTTTCAGAATGTTCCCTACCCCTCCATGTATCAGACCAAAAATAGTCTACATTCTTGTCCACATTATTGCTTGACTTTTTTCCCCTTACCTCCCCTGCTTTCCTTATTTCCTTTTAGGACTTTTCTGAAGCAAACTCCCTCAATAAATCATGTACACCTGAATCCCTGTCCCAGGCCAGTCTTCTAGGAACTGACCTAATAAGCAGATTAAGATAAGGTTCTATATTCGAACATCTGGTGAACAGCTGGAGTGAGGGTCCCATCTCCAAAGTTAGGTAGAACAATGATAGTCAGTGGTCTGCTGTAAAGTCACAACTGTTGGGGTTTTTACCTAGAATGAATTAGGCTACACTATAGATGAAAAGGGGTGCATGCAGTTTGATATTTGACACATTATCTCTGGCCTTTAAAAATATTATTTATAGTAATTGCATTGAGAAATTATAGAGAAATTGGATAGTTAGAGTTGAGAAAATGACAGACTTGAGGTGATCAAACATCAATTCCAATAATTCAAAGGAAAATGTGAGAAGCAGAGGCTTCCTTAGCGAAACATGGAAATATCATCATTTTCTCTAATGGGAAGAGAGAATTTTTTTCTACAAAACAACAAAATTTGGAAGTTTGAATATTCATATTCAAAAATCTCTTATATGACTCCAGTTTTGAAAGGAATGGGAATCCAGAACCTTGAGATGAGAATACTCAGTAGATGAGGGATGAGATTGCCCTGAAATTCCTGGATCTAAAGAAGTAGCACATACTTCTTCTTAAAGGATCATATGTATCCACTTCCTTCAGCATATGTGGATACTTCAAATAAGTGAAGGCCATTGCTTTACTAGGCAATGCTTGCCTTCCTCAGGATCTGTTGCCACACCCCTCCTGCTTAACAAGTTAAATCACAACATGACCAACTGTGGAAGTGTTGGGCCTGCTAAGGGAGGAAATGTGTTACATGACTGTAGGAGCCTTAATAAAGGAGATAGCTAAGATTGCGGTTAGCTGTGAGCCTTAAGCATTACCACCTTCCATGGCCTCGTGAGACTTGGTCCGGGACATTGTGGATCTGGTCAGTGCCATTTGCATGATCTCGCAAGACTTAGCCCTGGGGGATTGTGGGTCATCGTTGGGGCCATTTTGTGGTTGTTGGAGGAGCGTGGACGGTGTGTTGGGGTGTTGTTGGAGCCGGAGAGAGAAGCTGGCAGAATAAAGAGCCTGTTTGTTTCCAGTCTGCCTCTGAACTTATTCCTGCGGCTTTGTTGCTCCAAGCAGCCATCGCTTCAGGTGGCAACACATGACAAAGGAGCAGCCATGGCTATCTCACATGCAGCAGTTAGGCAGGAGCAAAGCAATTATAAAAGTAAGCAAATAAGTCTAGGTCTTTCACTAGCAGCAGCCTAATAATTTAAAACAAAATGAACAGAAAGCTGAACCAAGAAATAATAGATAAATCAATACAAAACAAGTAAAATCTCAGCTAAGGTTGATCTTAAACATAATAATAAATCAAGTCTCAGAATAAAGCCAAATGTGATATAATAGTTTAATAAAATATATAATAAGCATTTATTTTTATGTCCTAAATAACAGTAACATATAAACTAATGATGCCAAAATTACTAAAAATTAACTTTAACAATATAATTGTACTGAAAAGACTTCAATATGCTTTTTCCCTAATTGAACAAATATAATAGAAAAGAAAATTAAAGTCATAAAACAATAAACACTTGTCATTATATAAATAAATTTCATTATTTTATGATATGAGCATAAAATTTTTAAAATAGAAGGATTTTTTATAAAAAAGAAAAAAAGTTATATTTTAAATCTACTGTAGTACAGTTATCTATTATCTGATAATGATCAAGTAAAAATAAAAAAAAATATTTTAAAAATTTAGAAATGATAAAATATATACACACCTACATTTTTTGTAACAGAATGGTGTTCTTTAAATCTTTTAATACTAAGCAAAACCAAAATCAAAAGTAAATAGGCTGGTGTGGAAGAACACCCTCTAATTTCAGACTCCAGAAGGATTGCAAGTTTGTGATTAGTCACAGTAACTCAGTAAGGCCCTGTCTCAAAATTAAAAATATTTATTAAAAAAAAAAAAGGACTGAGCCGGGCGTGGTGGTGCACGCCTGTAATCCAGCACTTGGGAGGCTGAGGCAGGAGGATCGCGAGTTCAAAGCCAGCCTCAGCAATGATGAGGCACTAAGCAACTCAGTGAGACCCTGTCTCTAATAAAATACAAAAAAATGGCTGGGGATGTGGCCCAGTGGTCGAGTGCCCCTGAGTTCAATCCCTGGTACAAAAAAAAAAAAAAAAAGGACTGGGGAGGTACCTCAGTGGTAAAGGGTAAAATGTGCCTGAATTCAATCCCCAGCTCTCTCACCCACAGCAGTAAATGGTTAGACTTAAATGTCTTTGATAGTAAATTAAAGAAAGGAAGGAAAGAACAGATGAAGGGAGAGAAAGAGAAAAGGAATGAAGGAAGGAATATTTTAGGTTGAAAACATTTGAGAAAGTAATACAAAATAAGTTGTATAACTCAAGAAAAGGGGAACCAATATAGATAAGTAAAATTAATAAATATTAAAGAAGAGAATATAGAAAATGTAAAAAATACTTAAAGAAATTTATTTTTAAAAACTTTAGACCAGTGCTATCCAGTAGAATGTTATAAGATATTCTGTATTTCTTCAGTACAATAGCCCTTGAATACATGTAACATAAAATGTGATAAATAAAACTAAGAAACCAAATTTCAATTATTTAATTTCAATTAATATCAATTTAATCAATTAAATGCATATAATACAATAATTTAATCTAATCAATATAAGTATAATTAATTATGTATATATAATTTAATTATTATAAATTTTCATTTCAACTTGTATGTTATTGGGCAGGAGAGATTTAGACACATAGACTTTTTAAAAAATAATTTTTAGATGTAAATACATCTTTTTTTTTATTTTATGTATTTATTTATATGTGGTGCTGAGGATTGAACCCAGGGTCTCACACATGCCAGGCAAGTGATCTACCACTGAGCCGCTACTCCAGCCCCAGACACATAGATTTTTCACTAGTTCAAAAGAAGGTATAAAAATATAAGACATTTTAAAATACATAATAATTTATAGACAAAAATGGATATGCAAAGCCGGGCGCGGTGGCGCACGCCTGTAATCCCAGCACTTTGGGAGGCTGAGGCAGGAGGATCGCGAGTTCAAAGCCAGCCTCAGCAATGGCGAGGCACTTAGTAACTCAGTGAGACCCTGTCTTTAATAAAATACAAAAAAGGGCTGGGGATGTGGCCCAGTGGTCGAGTGCCCCTGAGTTCAATTCCCGGTACCAAAAAAAAAAAAAAAAAAAAAAAAAATGGATATGCAAATAATAGATTTTGAAAAGTACATTTTCAATACAGAATAATGAAGTAGTATATAAGTTGTTTTTACAAACTGACCAGAGCATGATAAACAACCATGAGAGGGAAAAAAAAATATGGAGAAACAATTTACAAAGAATAAATATGTAAGGTCAATTATTGTAGTCCAAATTCTAGGATGACCCCCACAATTCCCTGCCTATGCATAATTCCTTCTCTTGAGTATAGATGGAAACTACGGATTTTTTTTTTCTATCTAATAAAGTATTGCAAAGCTAAAGAGATTTTTTTAAATGTAAATAATATTCTTAAATAGTTAACTTTGAGTTATCAAAAGGAAGATTGCCCTGGCTGGTCTAATTAGGTAAGCCTAAAACTTCCCTGAAGTTAGAGAAGCTAAGCGATAAAGACGGACTCTTAAGGCCTGCCACCAAGGGAAACATGTATAATCCCGGTGGCTCTGGAGGCTGAGGTAGGAGGATGGAATGTTCAAAGCCAGCCTCAGAGACTTAATGAGGCCCTAAGCAACTTAGTGAAACCCTGTCTCAAATTAAAAAAAAAAAAAAAAAAAAAGGGCTGGGGATGTGGCTCAGTGGTAAAAGCATCCTTAGGTTCAATCCCCAATATCAACAAAAAGACTGTACCATCGCCAGCTGTGAATAAGTTCCCAAGAAGTATATAGACATGATGGACTCCAGGAAACTGGAAGGTGCTGGGAAACAGATCTCTATTTTATCAAGCATCCAGCTGGAAATGCAGCCCCGCAACAACTTAATTTCAGAGCAGAGTACCCACCAAAGACATGTCTGAAATTCTGACCTCCAGAAATTTGAGATGTTGTTTCAAACAAACTTCAGCATAATTTGTTATGATGCAACAGGAAGCTACTCTATCAACAAACAAAAGTAGGTGGTGGAAAACTGAGCATTAAAGAAATAAGGAGTTTGCTCTATTGTTACGGCTTTAAATTTGACTGGATATTTTTAAATACTTCACAACTAAAGGGAGGGTTTAATTCTTCATGAATGTAAATTGACTTTACTGGCTGACTCTTAATGCAGGTAGTAAGATAGAAGGGATGTTACTTGTCTCTTCTAGAGTGCTAAGATTTTTCTCCTGGAATGTCTGCCAACTGTCATACTGTAAGAAGCCAAACAGCCCTTGAAGAAGTCACATGGATGTGCTTTGGCCACTGTGCCCAGTAGAAATCTCAGGCAACAGCCACTATCAACTCAACAGACATCTGAGTGAGTGAGCCTTTGGATGATTCCAGCCCACAGTCTTTGAACAAACCCAACTGAAGCTGAATTGTGCACTATATCCTGGGGAGTCCTACCTACATTACACATTCCTCAGCAAACATTGTCAAAATTTTAGGTCACTAACTTTGGGATGGTTCATTACAAAGCAAGAAAATAGAATATCTTTGAACACATCTGACTGGCAAAGGATTCAAAGAAGAATAATGCCTATAGCTGGCTGGCATATTGCATCTTCCTTTGCATCCAAAGTGCAAGTAGAGTAAGTAAATCAAGTAAATGTCCAGCAAGAGAGAAGAGCAAATGGTGGAATAGCTGTGCGGTTGCCAGGATGCTGGATTCCCAGCTACTATTTTAGCTCTGTAAACTTAAGCCATTCTCTGTAAAATATAGGCAATTATAATGCCTACTTCATAGTATGGTAATGAGAATTAAATGTGTTAGTATCCTTAATGTTCCTGGAAATAAACCTGGCTTACTGTAAGAGCCCAATAGAAGTCAGCTGATGTTATTATTAACAAATAAGCAATCTAGTTCCAAAAGCAGCAAATAATGAGTTCCTATTATATTCCATGTCACTGAGGTGCTTTATTCTACTGGTTATGACATTGTAGCAAATGCTGTAGAAGCACCACTCTTATCTCTAGGCCCTGAGTATGTACTTACAAATACATACTCTAAGAACTGCCTATGGTTCTTCCCAAAACAGAACTGAAGAACTGGAGAATTAATACTGGGAGTAATTTGTAACCAATAACAGGATAAAAGTTAATGTCTAAATATCCTGGCTTTCTTATCCTATAAGAAAGTAATTTTAAAGCAGGTATTTTATACGTTCATGAGAATTTTTGCAGTGAGATGCAGATGCAGTCACATGTAACTTATTGAAGTGTCCCTTCACTGTCTCATGTCCTCATTATCATTACCCAGAATCCTTCGGAATCCTTGTCTCAGGGTTGCTTTCTGGAGCAACCAAATCTGAGACACCTCCAGCCCAAAAAGAAGGAATCATCCTTACACTCGCACTTTAGAAGAATGGTAAGTTCAGAACTTCCTCCATTAGCAAATAGCCTTACCTATGCCTTACAACATGCTGTAAAATATAACAGAAAAAAGGAACCAAACAAATAGTCATTAAGAGGATAGACTCCAGAGTCAGAGTTCCACCTTCACTCCACCTTGGAATGCTAGAGTGTCCTCATCTGTAAAACAAATATTGCAATATTGCTATCATAGAGCAATTATTCTGAAGAGAAACTTATACAACATATAAAGCAATTAGAACAGGATCACTATTGTTATTAATAAAATTGAGTTGATATATAGAAGGTAGATGGCTATGTTGTCAAGTAAAATCTAACCAAACACACACTCCTCTTTGATTCCCACTCTCTCCCTCCATTCTTTGACATCTCCATTGAAAGCCTCCAACGCCATCGTTCTTCCTGAAGGACAATTAGCCTTCCTGCTCTTCATCCCACTCCAATTACTCTCAACAAAACCAATTCAGCACCATCTCTAGAGTCAGAATCCTCTTATTAGTCCCCTAATCTGCAAACACAACACTAAAAGGTGCTTCAAAATTGGTCTTTAACAAAATTCCAAATTTCTATTTATAGTAGATATTCCATTCAAAACTATGAGCATTTAGATGCCAAATACTGAATATCTATTACATTGTCACAATGGTCATTAAATAAGTTTCTAACCAAATTATTATACCTTAAATGGAATTTGCTTATACCTTAAACTTGAGAAGGCATTTGATGCTATAATGACAGACTAAATTACCTTGAATTTGAGGTCACAATGGCCTGTCCTATTGGTGTTGTAGTTTGTTAATGGTGTCTCTAGAAGCAAACTGCTTATCTTTTTTGTATTTTGTGGCCTTATATTCATGATCAAATCTTTACTATCTCTTCTCAGTATCATAATCATCCATTTTTACCTCTTTTACCCACATTCTAGCTGAGACCACCTCTCATCTCCTGCATTCTTCCAGACTTCTGTCTACTGCCTTAAATCTCTGTCCCCAAGCCTAGACTTTTCAAATTTAATTGCCTTTTCCTTGCTTTTCTGCTGTAATGACCTTTACCTAAAGCAATGAACTCCAAATGCTTATCAGTGCCCTGATTTGAAGGAAATGTTCTGGGTCCCAAAAAATGGAACAGGGTGAGTGGTATACATGCATAATTAAAGAGTTATATTGCATTGAAATTATTTGGGAATTGTGTATATATTTAATTGTTAGTCTGTTAGTCATGAGCTTATAGAGGTCAGAAGTCACATCTTAGTTATCTTTGTATATCCAAATCCTTGCATATTGTCTGGCATATAAGAGGAGCTTAAAATATGGTGTTTATTTGTTGGTAGCTGAATTAATTTATGAGAATATGAAATGGAAAGACACAGAGGGATACATTTTAGGTTGGTGGCATTTGATATCTGATTATGAATGTAGGGGTACAACATACCTTTACAGTTTGAGGAAAGTTTACTTTAGCTAGCTAGTACCACTGAAGAAGAAAGAAAAGCTACATAGAGTATGAAGGACTATATTTGTTTTACCCAAAAGGGAAAGATAATGGTCCCTCATCTGCCAATACACACACCTAGAAAAAAAAAATCAGTGTGAATAAACTTCAATTTAAAGGGAGAGAAAATAAGGAATTAGTTGAAATAAGTTATAAGTTATAAGGCAATTTGTTAAAGGCTTAATTACTCACACCCCCAGAGGAGGGTACCATGTTATAGTGGAGGAAGAAATCATAAAACAAAGCAGCAGGGGTTCATTTACTCAGATATTAAATATTCAATTAATCTCAACTACAAGAGGCAACTAAGTTTATTCAATAAGGTGAAGGTTTTCAGACTCACAGAGCAAACTTCAAGTCAAAGCAGAAGTATAAAAGGCAGGAGAATAATAAATGATGCTTAAGAATATTTTCCTGTTTAGTAAAGTTGATCTGTTCTGTTTTCAGAAATCTAAGTTTTAGCCTAGGGTATTTTTTAAATTTTTATTTTAAAAGGACTCATATTTCCCCTGTTGTGTGGTTTTGTTTTCCAGGAGTCACAAACTTTACTGTGGATGCTAGAAGTGTGCTTCTGAGCATTCTACAGGTTGTAGAAATGTCATGTCACAAAAAAACACATAAAAATCCAAGATGGGGAAAACACACTAGTAGGATTCTTGATTTAGACTTTAGAAAGTGAGTGGGTTTAAAGATTGATTTTATTAAAATAACATTGCATTAGTGTCTGTCCTATATAAAATATTAAGTAAATCAGATTGGAAAAAAAAATAACTGATTTTGTAAGTTTGGGACTAAAAAAGGATAACACATACTATACTTGTTTGTGGGCTTTCATAATAAAATGCCAGAGATGGTGAACTTTAATTAGTAGACATTTATTTTCTCACAGATTTGGAGGCCAGAAGCCAAAGATGAAAGTTACAGTAAGCTTGGTTTCTCCCAAGTCCTCACTTCATGGTTTGAAGATGGTCATTGTCTTGGGTTTCTTCAGAGGAACAAAGTCATGGAATGTATAAAGTAATACGGGATTTATTAGATTGGCTTGCACAATCAAAAGCTGAATAGTCCCACAATAAATGTCTGGTGGATGAAGAACCGGGAAAAAACAATAGCTGCTCAGTCCAAGAAGCTGGAAACTTAAGAATACGAGGGAACAATGATGCAGGCCCACTCTGGGGCTGTAGGACTGAAAGTGCACTGGACATTTGCTTGTCCAGATCTGATTTCAAAGGCTGAGGAATCTGAAATCTGACATCTATGGGTAAAAGCAGCAGCAAAGAATACAACAGCTTGAGAAGGGTAGAGAACATATTGTGGGATTTCCCCTACCTCCCCTTCTCAATTCATCTGAGCTCCCAGCCTGTTGGATGGTGCTATACACATTATGACAGTCTTTTCCCCACTCAATCCACTAACCCACTTGTCAATCATCTTTGGAAAACCCTCCCCAGACCCACCTCAAAGTGTGCTTTACCAATATTTTAAGCATCTTTCAATCAAGTCAAGTTGACAACCAAGATTACCCATCACTGCCGGGTGTAGTGGCACACAATCCCAGCAACTCAGGAGGCTGAAGTAAGTTCAAAGCACAGTTGCAAGTTCAAAGCTAGTCTCAGCAACTTAGGAAAGCTCTAAGCAATTTTACAAAATCCTGTCTCAAAAAATATAAAGGGTTGGGAATGTGGTTTAGTGCTTAAGCACCCTAGGTGACTTGAGCAAAGCTTCAAGTCAAAGCAGAAGTGGAAAAGGCAGGAGAAAAATAAATGGTGATTTTGTATGCTTTTCTGTTGAATAATGTTGATCTATACTGCTTTGCAGAAATCTGGGTTTTTGCCTAGGATTTTTATTTTATCTTATTTTATTTTTTATTTAGAAATGTACTCATATATCCCCTGTTGTATGGTTTTGTTTTCCAGAAGTCACATTACTGTGGATGCCAAAAGTGTGTTTCTGCTCAGAAGCATTTCTACAGGTTGTAGAAATGTCAACCCCCCTGTACCAAAAAAAAGAAAGAAAAAAAAAAAAAAAAAAAGAGAGAGAGAGAGAGAAAAAAAAAAGAAAGAAAGAAAAAAAGATTTAAAAAAAAAAGATTAAACATCACAATCATTTTCTTTCTTTCTTTGTCTTCACATGGTATTTGTCTCTATGTGAAAGCAAGCATCCCTACCACTATGCAAATCCTAATCTCCTTTTTAAAAATTGCCAATTGGATTAGGGCCCATCCTAAACAGCCACATTTTAGCTTAATTCCTTCTTGTAAAACCCTATCTCTGAATAGTCATATTCTGGTGTAGTGGACATCAGAGCTTCCATATATGAATTTTCAAGGGGCTAACATATACAAAACAAAGCAAACACAGGATTTGGAGATGGCGAAACTTGAGTAAAAATGCCAGATCTGCTTTCTTGTTTCATGGTTTGAATCTGTTCAGATCTGCTGAACCTTGGTTTCCCGAGTCTACGTGATTGGATGACAGCTATCAATGTGGAAGTTTCCACTAACTTCTATGTGCCTCACAACAGACTTGACAGATTTCAGCTGTTTGCATGATATATCTAGCTTCCTATTGCCCTAGGCAATGCTGTCTTTGCCACACCAGTTACTCAAATATCTCATGTATAAAATAAAAAAAAATAATAGTACGTGTGTAATACAGTTGTTGCTAATATTTCTTAAATTAAATAGAAAAAGCACATATAACAGTACCTGGAATAGAGAAAGAACTACATATAAAGCATAGGAATTAGTATATATTGTAACAAAATTCATGTTCGAGAACTTGGCACATAGTAAGGTTGCATTAAGCAATAGTTACTTTTCTTGTTAATAGTCTTTACTACACATATATGTTTATTACAACTACTGCTACTACTTGAAAGGCGAGTGACCATACCAAGAGATGGAGATCTGCCAAGAGATTTACTGGGAAGCTGCAAGGTGGCTGCCAGAGGAGGGAGGGAGGGAGCGGAGGAGCGGCAAGGAGCAGAGAGCAGAGAGCAGAAAGTAGGGGCCCCAGCAGGGAGACAGGGAGAGACATCAGGAAGAAGGGAGTAGAGGCAGAAAGCAGAGGGTAGGGGCCAGGGGTAGGGAAGGGGGGCAGGGATCAGGGAGTAGGGGCCTCGGCAGAGAGAGAGACAGTGCACATGCAGGCTTCAGCTTATATCTGCTGTTTGGGTTTTCTGTCATATGCTAATTAGGCCATGAGGGTCTGGAGATTGTGAGACCATCTTACTGGTCCTAGGCACATCAGGCACCTATGGTTTTAGGTACATAGGTTTAGGCACGTAGGCTAAGGCAGTGCATGCAGCTCTGACTGGCCTTGAAGGGAAGCTTTGGCTGGCCTTGAGGAGAAGATTTGACTGGCCTCAAGGGGAGCATAGGTGGGAGAAGGCTGGGTAGTGGGTATAGTACCATCCCTGGGTGGGGGCCTCTCTTGGGAAATGGGAACCTACTGATATTTCTAACACTACTATAACTATTCCTATTATTCTAATTACTGTTATTACTATGACTAACTATAGTATCCCTATTGCTATTGCTGTCTTTATTGAAACTACTAATTTTTCTAAAATGTGAGTTGGAAAATTTTCACTCCCTTGGTTCAGGTACTTTCAATGACTACCCATTGCTTTTCAAGAAAAATTCAAACTCTTTTATGTGGCTCATAATTTCTTGCAGATTCTAACTCCTATGAGTCTCATTTTTAGCCACTGCACACCTCCCACATTGTAACCACATAAAACATTTCAGTTGTGTCCACAATAACAAATGTACTTATTATGTTCCTGCCTCCTATGATGGAGGCACTGTTCTGGGCACAGGGGATATAGTTGTGGGCACATTAATCAAGATCTCTACACTCAAAGAGTATATATATACACATATATGTATATGTATATATACATATGTGTATATATATATGTATATGTATATATACATATATGTATATATATGTACACACACATATATGTATATATATATAGAGAGAGAGAAAGATCATCTATACATATAAATTTTATATATACATACACACACACACACACACACACACATATATATATATATAAAATTCAGGGAAGAAGTATTGTAGAGACAATCAACAAATAATAATATAAGCATAATTTTAGTTAATGAAAAGTACTTTGAGGAAAATTGAACACGGTCACATGCATGAGAGACTAAATAGTAGACAGATTGAAATAACCTTATTAAGTAAGATGTATCTGAACAAGCGACATTAAGGTGAAACTTGACTGAGGAAAATAAATGAGATGAACATTTCAGGCAGTGAGAGCTATATGTTAGAAAGCTCAAAGGGGGGGTTAGATTTAGTGAATTCATACTATTGGTAAATAGTAGTAGAAAGTATGGCAGAAAACCATTGGAAGAACTTAGACTAAAACATATCTGAATTACATTTCCATGAGGCAACTCCAACTGCTTTAGTGAGAATTGATTGAAAATATAGAATCATGGAGAGCCCAACAAGACTGATAATCTAGGTGAAAAGTGATGGTTTCCTTGAGCCAAGTGGTAGCAGTGGAGGTAATAGAGATATGGACAAGTTAATGGAGCATATACACCAGAAACTTGACTTCCTTATATGTTCAATGAGAAATTTGTGCTAAAGGGAGAAACCAAGGGTCATTTCTAAATTTTTGGCTTTGAGTAACAAGGTGGATGATGCAAAAAAAAAAAAAAAAAAAAAAAAAAAAAAAAAAAAAAGAAAAAAGAAAAACAGCTTTGTATTGTAACATCCAGTCCTGCATTACGTATTATGGCAGACACTGCTAACTCTCTTCAACCTCTACTCTTTCCTTCTTCCTTGGTAGAACTACTTGGCTAAAAAACTGGGTACATATCTTCCTAGAATAAAGACTACCTTTCCTTACTGAAAGCAAAGCTAAGTTCTCAAAAACAATTGTTGTACCCAATTTGCAGGAAAAAAATGTCTCACAAGCCACTCACATAACAGCCAAAGAAGCCTTTATTCCGGCCAGGGCCACCAACTCCAACCCACTTGAGGCAGGGTGGTAGAAGATGGCACCATGCCTAGCAAGGACAGGGTTTATAAAGCACAGAGTTAATACGCCCTCAGGTGGAGATGGTTTAAGGGTGGGTGTTAGATAAAATCGGGCTGACAGGCCATACCCCCCAGGTGCCCTAAATTAGCCTCGCCCCAGGTGCATTAAGTTATCCTGTAAGTCTGAGCTTTGCCTTCCTAGAAGTGCCCACCTCTTGCAGGAATTCACCCTGGGGCAGGGTCTCCCTTTCTGAGCCAATCCTGAGCATACAAGTCTCACTTCTGACCCCCGCAGACTATGGAGTTGGGGGTCCTTCAGACCACCCAAGTCGCTATTTAAACCCCCACCAGGCAGGAGCTAGTCCCTTTTTCCCCTTTGCCTTTTTCATCTCATCGGCTTCCCTTTCCCTTTCTTTCCTTTCCCCTTCCCTTTCTCCCCTTCTTCCCTTCTCCTTTTTGCTGCTCTTATTCCCTTCCCCTTTTTTTCCTTCTTTGCCCCATCTGTGCCCATTTCCTCCCTGCCAGTCCCCCTCTCTGTGTCCCTTTGGCATCTCTTCCTGCCATAGAGGCTGGTTAATAAATCCTTTTTTACTACACGGGGGTTCCAGTGTGGGGTTTTGCCCTTCATATTGGTGCCGAAACCCGGGAACCATCCCTCCAGAGGGCATAACCCTCCCGGAACTGCCTGACTCAAGACTTTCGCTCATTTTTTTCGATCGCCACTCCAACGCATCCACCACTGACCATCAGATTGGTAAGCGCCCCCCCCCCCCCCCCCCCCCCCCCCCCCCCCCAGCTCCTAAACCCATCCGGCCCTTTCACAGTGGGACCTGACTGTTGCTGTCTCCCTGGGTTCTCAGCTGGTAGCCATTAAAGGAGTTCCTTTTCCAGCCTTTGGCCTAATCTGGACTTGGGTCTCATCTCTCCCATTCGGAATGGAAAAAAAACCCAACTGACTGTTGCTCACTCACTCTCTCTCCCTCTCTCTCTCTCTCTCCCTTTCCTGGGAACAGTTGAAGAAAACCCTTTCTGGCCTCTGGCCTACTCTGTACTTGGGTCTCATCTCTCCCGTTCGGAAAGGGACACGAAAACCCCTGCGCAGGGTGGCCCATTGTTCTCTGGTCCCTTGGACCCATGTCTGACTCCAGTGACAACTGGGTCTCACGGACTTGGATCTCTCTGATATATATCTTGAGGGGGACGCTCCTCAGGATAACATATCTCTCCCATTCAGAACAGGAAAATGGGGCCTTCTTCATCCCTCCCGGTTGACTCATTCCTATCCCTTCTGGCTGACTACCCTCTGATCACTCTCTTCTTCGCTCTTGTCCTGGCTTTCTTCCTCGGTTTCACTATCACTCTTTGTCACTCTCATATCCACTCTTATCCCTCCCAGCCAACTTCCGTCTACAATGCCTCTTAGATAATCTAGCCACTCTTGGCCTAACTTCCAACATACAACCAACAAGACTCATCACGTTTTGCACCCAAGATTGGTCCATGTACCCCTTAAATAACCAAAACAACTGAGAGATCTTTTCAACTTCTTTGAGAGCCATCAAAAACATGGGTAGAGATATATTCAGGCTTTCTCCTCCTCCATTCAAATCCCTCACTCTGTACCCACTGCAATCCTGAAAATATCCTCTTTGCCTCTCAATCGGCCACTCCCTTACCATCTCCCTCCTTTCTTGATTTTGATCCTGCAGATGAACCTCCCCATACCAACCTGAAACCTCTCCCCCTCCCTCAGCCCCTCAAGCCCCACTTTTACCCACTCCTTCAGTCCACCCTCCACTTGATCTCTCACAATATCTGCTTGCCTCCTTCACATGCTCCCCGCCCAAGTCCTGGCCCCACTCTGGGAAGTTGCAGGGGCAGAAGGAATTGCCCATGTCCATGTTCCTTTCTCAATGACCAATGTAGCACAAATGAGAAATGGTTGGGCTCTTATACCACTGACCCCACTACATGCCTCAGGGAATTTCAATGGGTCCTCCAAGCTTATAGCCTCACCTTCCATGATATATATATATATATATATATATATATATATATATATATATATATATGATTTTGGCAAATACCCTTCTTCCTGAGGAGCATAGGTGAGTCTGGGGACAGGCAAGGGCCTATGCTGATGAGAACCATAGAAGTAACCCTACCCATTCCATTGGACCTCAGGCCGTCCCCAAAAGGGACCCTAACTGGGACTATAACTCCCCAGGGGATGTGGCCCTGAGAGATCAGTTTGTCACTTGTATAGTAACTGGCCTTAAAAGTGCAGCATAAAAGGCCATTAATTTTGACAAACTACAGGAAATTATACAGAAAAGGGAAGAGACCCCCCTCTGAATTTCTTGACCAGCTGACAAAAGCTCTCCAATAATATACCAATTTAGATCCTGAATCTCCAGGGGGATGTCAGGTCCTTATGACTTATTTTTTGTCCCAAAATTATCCTGACATACGGGCTAAATTTAAAAATTGGAGCAAGGGCCTGCGACACCTCAGACCAAGATCTTGGCCATGGCCCTTAAGGTCCATCATGACAGACATGAGGGTGCCAAGCGCCGAAAGTTTCAGAAATATGAAAAGGCCTAACAAACAAAGTTTCTAATGCTGGCCCAGGCCCTATGGGGCTCTGATGCTCAGGCCTCACAAACAGGGTGCATAAAGTCCACACAGAAGGAAGCTCCAGGGCCCTGTTTCAGGTGTGGGAATGAAGGACACTGGGCTGGAGCTTGCCCCAACCCCAGGCCCCCTACATGCCCATGTCCTAAATGCTCCAAGATAGGCCATTGGGGTTTTGATTGCCCCAGTTCCCACAGGGAGGCTAGACCAGTCATGAAACCCAACCTGCTGGGACTGACTGCAGAAGATTGACAAGGCCTAGGGGTTCCTCTCCCAAGAGTTTGACATCGTCTTACAGGAGCCTAGGGTCACCCTTCTTGTTGATGGCCACCCTATAAATTTCCTACTAGATACCGGAGCCGCTTTCTGGGTCTTGAGGGAGTTTTGGGGGCCCACCACCATAGCACAGTCCCCTATTGTCAGGGTAGAGGGACATGCCATTCACCCCAGCAAGACTCCCTTGCTGTCTTGCCAACTCCACCTTTATCCCTTTGCCTTCCAATTCCTAGTAATGCCTCAGTGTCCTGTGCGTTTACTGGGCTAAGATATACTGGCCAAATTTCAGGCCTCAATTGTGCTTTTTGACCCACCTCGCTCAGTTGTACTCCCTGACTCGTCTGACTCCTTCTCCTCTTCCATCTTTCTCTTTACCATATTAGAATTTGATAACCCTGAAAAGACCTCCCGTTACCCTGTCCCTGCCCAGCTGATAGATCCCAAAGTTTGGGACACTCAGACTCCCTCCCTTGCTTGCTGTAACCCTGTACACATACACCTTAAAGACCCCCAGCATTACCCCAACAGAGCCCAGGACCCACTTCTGGCCACAAGCCTCAGAGGTATCCAAACTATTATCTCAGAACTCCTGCGGAAACGCTTTCTCTGACCCACCCATTCCCCTTATAATACTCCCATACTGGCAGTTAAGAATAGGGCAGAAAGGGAGGCAGCACTATCTTCTCCTTCTCTTGGCTTCAGTCAAATCTACTACCCAGACCCCCACATCTCCTTCCATACAATCAATCCTCTCCTATCTCCATTCCCTTTTTCATCCTAACCCTCAGGCCCTCAGAACATTCGTAACCTCCTTTCTCACCCTGACTTCAGAGGACACACAGTTTCTCCATCAACTCACCTCCACATGTACTGTACTGTGTGCCAGCACACTAACCCATATACTCCCCTTGAACCAGGAACATTTCCCTCTCACCAAGCTTGAAGTCAGTTTTCGGGAGCCGATTGGCAAATAGATTTCACCAATATGCCAACTGTCTGGAAACACAAATATCTCCTGTTCTTGGTAGATACCTTCTCTGGATGGGTGGAGGCCTTTCCTACTCTCAACAAAAGGGCCTCCACAGTAGCTTCTATTTTAGTTTCAGAAATTCTTCCCCGCTTTGGCCACAGAGGCTAGTTAATAAATCCCTTTTACTACACAGCGGTTCCTGTGTGGGTTTTGGCCCTTCAGTGGGTTAATACACCCTCAGGTGGGGACAGTTTAAGTTGCCTCTGCTTATCACACAATGAAACATATGAAAGTGGGGTAATATCCAGAAGTATGCTTGAAGGCTGGCAACCTGAATTTCCCTTTCACAGTTTTCCTTCCTCCTGGGAGGTGGAGATGCTTGCTGGACCTGGAGGAGTCATCTTAGTGTATTTATTAAGAATGGAGAGGAGTATGGTGTAGGAAGCCTGAATTATTAGTAATTCTTCATGAGGGGCCAGAAAAATAAATTTCTTTTTTGGGGGAAGGAAGGTTAAAATACATATTTTTAAAAATTTTTTATTGTTCTAGTTTGTTATACATGATTGTAGAGTACATTTCATTTATTTTTTTATTTGTAAATTTATAAATTTTATTAAAAATTTGCTGTAGTTTTACTTTTTTTTTTTTTTTTTTTTTTTTTTTTTTTTGTGTGTGTGGGTACCAGGGATTGAACTCAGGGGCACTCAACCACTGGGTCACATCCCCAGCCCTTTTTTTGTATTTTATTTAGAGACAGAGTCTCACTAAGTTGCTAAGTGCCTCGCCCTTGCTGAGGCTGGTTTTGAACTCACAATCCTCCTGCCTCAGCCTCCCAAAGTGCTAGGATTACAGGCGTGTGCCACCACCGCACCTGGCTAATTTTACATTCTTAAAAAATTTAGAATATGAAAAAATGATCATGAGCACTTTATATTTATAGATTTATTTTAAAATTTTTTTATTATTCTAATTTGTTATACACATTTGCCGAGTACATTTCATTTCACATTACATATAAAGAGCACAATTTTTTGAGATGCTGGTTTAATATAAAGTATTTTTACAACAATTGTGTCTTCATACATGTATTTAGGGTAATCATGGATAACTCAGTCCGCCATTATTCCTATCCCCTTTCCCCCTCCCCGACCCCTCTTTGTTCTAATTAAGGCTCTTTTATTAATCTCATTCCCTCTCTCTTGCCTTTATAAGTTAGTATCTTCCTATCAAAGAGATAATTCAACCTTTGGTTTTTTGGGATTGGCTGCCTTCACTTAGCATTATATTCTCCAACTCCATCCATTTACCTGCAAATTCCATGATTTTATTCTCTTTTAGTGCTGAGTAGTGTTCCATTGTGTATATATACCAAAGTTTCCCCATCCATTCATCTGCTGATGGGCGTCAGGGTTGGTTCCACAATCTAGCTATTGTGAATTATGCTGCTATAAACATTGATGTGGCTCTGTCCCTATAGTAAGCTGTTTTTAAGTCCTTTGGGAACAGGCCATCCTATCCAAGGAGTGGGATAGCTGGATCAAATGGTGGTTCCATTCCAAGTTTTCCTAGGAATCTCCATATTACTTTCCAGATTGGCTTCACCAATTTGCAGTTCTACCAGCAATGTAAGAGTGTGCTTTTCCCCCCACATCCTCGCCAGCTTTTATTGTTTGTTTTTTTGATAGCTGCCATTCTGACTGGAGTAAGATGAAATCTTAGAGTTGTTTTGATTGCATTTCTCTAATTGCTAGAGATGTTGAGCATTTTTTAACATATTGGTTGATCGTATATCATCTTCTGAGAAGTGTTTGTTTTGTTTCTTGGCCCATTTATTGATTGGGTTATTTGGGTTTTTTTGGTGTTAAGGCTTTTAAGAGCTTTTATAAATCCTTCAGGTTAGTGTTCTATCTGATGTGCTTATGGTAAAGATTTGCTCCCATTCTGTAGGTTCTCTATTCACCTCACTGATTATTTCTTTTGCTGAGAAGAAGCTTTTTACTTTGAATCTATCCCATTTATTGATTCTTTGTTTTAGTTCTTGTGCTATAGGGGTCTTATTGAGGAAGTTGGAGCCTAAACCAACATGATGGAGATTTGGGCCTACTTTTTCTTCTATTATGTGTAAGATCTCCAGTTTAATACCTAGGTCCTTGATCCACTTTGAGTTAAGTTTTGTGCATTGTGAGAGAAAGAGATTTAATTTCATTTTATTACATGAGGATTTCCAGTTTTCCCAGCACCATTTGTTGAAGAGGCTGTCTTTTCTCCAGTGAACGTTTCTGGCACCTTTGTCTAATATAAGATAACTGTAGGCGTGTGGGTTCGTCTCTGTGTCTTCTATTCTGTACCATTGGTCAACTGGTCTATTTTGATGCCAATACGCTGCTGTTTTTGTTACTATAGCTTTGTAGTACAATTTAAGGTCTGAAACAGTAATGCTACCCACTTCATTCTTCTTGCTAAGAAGTGCTTTGGCTATTCTGGGTCTCTTATTTTTCCAGATGAATTTCATGATTGCTTTTTTTATTTCTATGAGGAATGATATTGGGATTTTGATTGGTATTGCATTGAATCTGTATAGTGCCTTTGGGAGAATGGTCATTTTGACAATATTAGTTTTACCTATCCATGAACAAGGTGGATCTTTCCATCTTTTAAGATCTTCATTAATTTCTTTCTTTAGTGTGCTGTAGTTTTCATTGTAGTGGTCTTTCACTTCTTTTGTTAAGTTGATTCCCCAATTTTTTTTTTTTTTTTTTTTTTGAGGCTATAGTAAATGGAGTGGACTTCCTAGTTTCTCTTTCTGAGGATTTGTTGCTGATGTACAGAAATGCCTTTGATTTATGGGTATTGATTTTATAGCCATCTACGTTGCTGAATTCATTTATTATATCTAGAAGATTTCTGGTGGAATTTTTGGATCTTCTATGTATAGAATCATATCGTCTGCAAATAGTGCTAATTTGAGTTCTTCTTTTCCTATCCGTATCCCTTTAATTTCTTTTTTTCTGTCTAATTGCTCTGGCCAGTGCTTCAAGAACTATGTTAAATAGGAGTGGTGAAAGAGGGCATCCCTGTCTTGTTCCAGTTTTTAGAGGGAATGCTTTCAATTTTTTCCATTTAGGATGATGTTGGCCTGGGGCTTAGCATAGATGGCCTTTACAATGTTGAGGTATGTTCCTATTATCCCTATTTTTTCTAGCATTTTGAACATGAAGGGATGTTTTATTTTGTCAAATGCTTTCTCTGCGTCTATTGAGATGATCATATGATTTTTATCTTTAAGCCTGTTGATGCATTATATTTATTGATTTCCTTATATTGAACCAAACTTGCATCCCTGGAATGAAGCCCAATTGATCGTGGTGCACTATCTTTTTGATGTGTTTTTGAATTTGATTTGCCAGAATTTTATTGAGAATATTTGCATCTATATTCATTAGAGATATTGGTCTGAAGTTTTCTTTCTTTGATTTGTCTCTGCCTGGTTTTGGAATCAGGGTGATATTGGCCTCATAGAATGAGTCAGGGAGTGTTCCCTCTTTTTCTATTTCTTGAAATAGTTTGAGAAATATTGGTGTTAGTTCTTCTTTAAAGGTCTTGTAGAACTCAGCTGTGTATCCATCCGGTCCTGCGCTTTTCTTGGTTGGTAAGTTTTTAATGGCATCCTCTATTTCTTTGCTTGAAATTGACCTATTTTAATTGTGTATACCATCTTGATTTAGTTTAGGCATATCATAGGTCTCTATAAATTTGTTGATGCCTTCGTTATTTTCTATTTTATTGGAGTATAAATTTTTAAAATAATTTCTAATTATCTTCTGTATTTCTGTAGTGTCCATCATGATATTTCCTTTTTCATCGTAGATATTGGTAATTTGTGTTTTCTCTCTTCTTTTCTTTGTTAGCATAGCTAAAGATTTATCAATTTTACTTATTTTTTCAAAGAACCAACTTTTTGTTCTGTCAATTTTTTCAATTGTTTTTTTTTTTTTAGTTTCAATTTCTTTAATTTCAGCTCTGATTTTAATTATTTCCTGTCTTCTACTTGTTTTGGGGTTGATTTGTTCTTTTTCTAGGGCTTTGAGAGGTAATGTTAGTTCATTTATTTGTTGACTTTTTCTTTTTTGAAAGAATGAGCTCCATGCAATGAACTTTCCTCTTAGTACTGCCTTCAGAGTGTCCCAGAGATTTCGGTTTGTTGTATTGTTGTTCTCATTTACCTCTAAACATTTCTTAATCTCCTTCTTGATGTCTTCTGCAACCCATTGATTATTCAATAACATATTATTTAGAATTATTAGTAATTCTTCATTAGGGCCCAGAAAAATAAATTTCTTCGCAAAATGCTGACACACTTTTAGATATTCAGGTCAGTTTTTCTAAGAAGAGGAAATGTGAAATTGGGTATCATTTGCTTAGAGATGATATCTAAAGCTTAAAACTAACTATATGACCTTGGAAAAAAATATAGAGAGAAATGACCCAAAAAGTTGAGCCCTGATATACTAGAAAAATTCATCAAAAATAGGCCAAGAAGGAGCAATCAGTGAGAGTGTTATCTTACCAATCCAAGTATAAAGACTTCAAAGAATCAGGGAGTGGCCTAATAACATGTAGATCAAAGAAGAGCCCATTGAATTTATAGCATCATTGTTGGTCACCTTGGCTGGGTGTCCTGGTTTAGATATCAGGTGACCCCAACACCTTCTGTATTAATGAAGGAAGGTTCATAGGTAAAATGACTGGATTTGAGAATTGTGACCTAATTGGTAGATTAATCCATTTGATGGATGGATAATTTGAAAGAACTACTGTAGCTGGGCATGTTGGGACATGCCTATAATCCCAGAAACTCAGGAGGCTGAGGCAGGAGGATTGCAAGTTTAAGGGCAGCCTCAGCAACTTAGTCCCTAAGTGACTTTGTGAAGCCCTAGCTCAAAATAAAATATCAAAAGGACTGGGGATGTGACTCAGTGATTAAGCACCCCTGGGTTCAATCCACAATACCATAAAAGAAGAAGGATGAGGAGGAAGAAGAAGAAGAAGAAAGAACTACTATACTGAGTGGTTAACTACAGGCAACAGGGCATGGCTGAAGGAAATGGAACTCTTGGGGAATGCCCTTAGGGATTATATCTTATCCCCCTGTCTTGTCTCTTTGTCTCTTCTCTCTCTCTCTCTCTCTCTCTCCTCTCTCTCTCTCTCTCTCTGCTTCAAGGTTACCATAAGCACAGAAATTTGCTCCTCCACACTCTTCCACAATGATATTCTGCCTCACCCCTGGCCCAGATCAATGGGATAGGTCATCCATTGACTGCATTTCTGAAACCAGGAATTCCAAATAAACTCTTTTTCCTCTAAGTTGTTTTTGTCAGGTAGTTTGATCACAGTGACAGAAAGCTAACACATAGTGATAATATCAGTAAAATCCTATAGACAGAAATACAATTTTAGTGGTTTAAGGTAAAAAATTAAAAGAGAAAAAAATAAATGCAATAACTACAACTGATTCTTTTTACTTTCAGCAAAGACCAATATGCAAGTGCAGGAGGAGGAGGAAGAGGAAAGGAGACAAGACAAAGGAGAGGGATTTTGTTTTTCTTTGCTTCATAGCAAATAATACACCTATTTATTATTTAAGATACTCTTACATGTGTTTTAATTGAGGAATTTTCATATATTTTCTCTGTCTGCATAAATATTTTTTATTCACATTTTTTCTTGTATTCTCATTTTGGCTACAAAGTCCTGCAACAACATTCTTTATTTACTAATCTATAATTTCTGTTAACTACTCAGTGTATTTGCACACACTAATATTTTTATTTAAATTGAAGTCTGCTATGATCATTTAAAAAGAAGGGACATGTTTAGTATCTTTTACCATGGGAGGTTATTTTATTATTTTTCATAAATTTTTAATAAATAAATCTACCACTTAAACCTAAAATCTGTGTTAAAATTAGCCTTTCTCCATGGCCTCAATTTAAGTGTTTCAGCTGGGTTTGCTTACCTTTGAAATGGTCTGTGTACACAAGTCATTTGAAATTGTAATATTTGTTTTCATAATTATTCAATATCATTTGTGGGATTTTGGTGTTTTCATATTTCTGCTGAGTTTGACCAAAATTCCTGGGGAAAAAAAAAAAAATTAAAGAGTACGTCTGTGTAATGTCTTGCCAGGACAAACAAATGAACGCCATGAAATTTAGCTTTTTCCACCCATCTTTTTAAAAAAATTATGCTTCTATTTTTTTTAGATAGAATACCAAGGACTCTTCCACAAATATTTGCCAAAAGTACGTTGAAATGAATTGTGATCTCTAACAAACTGCCACCAATTTTTCATCCCAAACTGGGTTCAACTTTTCCCCTTAGACTTGTGAAACTAATCAAAAGACTAAGCACCAAATGAGCAGAAAGAAGGTTTAATCTTACCCAAGAATAGGAGAAATGGAGAGAAAAGCTCATAGATCAATTTCTGTACATTGGGGTCTGGAGCTTATAGATATAAGATAAAAGACATTATTTGGAGGAATGGACTAATAAGGGGAAGAAATGTTTATGTCTTTTCTTGAAGCAGAGATTTCCAAGGAATTTGGATGCTACCTCTTTTGGGGCCTTTTAAAGTTCTTTCAGTCATCAAGGCACTTGCCAACTGTCAGGGTACTGTGGGGGTGACATTTATCACACACATGAAGTAATAATGAAACCAGAGGTTGTCTGGCAGCCATCTTACATCCAACTGATTCTGGCTACACACTTGTATAGGCAGAAAAATAAGCAAGCTTGACCAGAGTAGGGTAGGATAAAAGTTAGCTAGATCACCTATATAATACAAGGTTAGGGTAGGGTAATAAAACTTTGTGTTAGCAACTGACTTTTCACAATTTTCTCTGATTTTAGGACTTGGTCAATGAAAGATTCTTATCCAGGTCTCCAGATTCCATGCTTACAAATTGGGACATAAGTTATATAAAACTCTAAAAGTACTCTGTTAGAGTATATTGGCTTGAAACAGACAACTAATTTGCCTGTAATTTTGAAAGACAAAAAAATACATGTTGGTTAATAAGCAGGGTGTGTCATGGCACATTTCTCAATTAATGTAAAATTACTTTAATATTGCATGATAATGAATTTTATTACAAAATTATCCCATGAGTTCCTATGAGGAGAAACAAAAACCAAAAACTGTTTTCACACAATGTCCTGAATTCTTTAGTCTTTATTTATTTATATCTTTTGTAAATAGTCTATGTATCTTCAAAGTAATTCAGACATTGGAACTCAGATGAGCATTTACCTTTATAGCAGAGAAAAACTTACTTTTCATCTCTTGTAAGATGTTATATCTGTTGTTAACCTATCAGATGACATCTGTATTTGACTTAAAATTTACATTACTAATATGGAATTGCTTAAGTGATTTATTTATTTTAGGTTTCCATGGTGAAATAAAGCATTCAGGGATAGGATAGTATTCTTTCAGGGGAATGATTAATCTCATGCGACAAACTAGAATTGTCATTGAAATACTAATTGAGGACTCTCCAGTTAACAGCATATTAATTTCTGGGATTTCCAGAACATTATAAAATGAACAAGCATTTTCACTAATAAAGGTTGAACTAAAACTGTACAAGAAGAACAATATATAGGTTACTGAATTATTAATGTAGGCATAAAACTTAGGGAAAACAGTAATAAAAATTCTCATATACTCCTTTCTAAAATTCTCCCTCATCAAGAAAGTAGGGAAATCTAGACTAAGGAAAAATAAGTGTCTTCTTTCAGAGAGGCAGATTTTCACATAGAATATAAAGGGTCCAGGAGTTCAAACAGACTTCGTAAATATAAAGTGTTTAATATTGAAAGGGTGGCTTAACCACACTCTTATTTTCCTCATTAATTAAAATTTTTTTTTCAATTTTTAAAATCTGTTAAAAAATCTCTGTAAAATACATAGAGCCTGTCACATAGTTGTCCATCAGTAAAAGTAGTGCTTTCATTGTGAATGTGCTTGGGTCCCTATTTTTGTCTCTCATCCAGTTTCTGCAGAATCCTTTCTGTCTTTCATCCTATTTTTATCCATTTCCAGACTTAGCTAGAATATCACTTTTTTCCCCAGTAGTTTTAATTAAAAGGAACAGAAGCACACTTATGTTCTCACATTTTAAAAATATGTATTTCTTATTTGTTTTGTTGTTTTTACTTTATGTCACATAAAAGTGTTCAAGTAAAACTCAATGGAGTCAGGAAAAGTTGTCCTACTAGACTTCATGGAAGGAATAAGTCTAGTAACCACAGTTTGTGAAAGGCTAGAGTATAGCATACAAAGGATCACTCAGGAACATGATAGTTCTTTGTTCCTTTGAAGGGAGTATTTGTTAATCTGTGTACTAATGATCTCACTACAGTGGTGACTCAGGTTCAAACCAATTGTTTCTATTTCTCCTATAGCTTTGAATTAAATTATATTATATATAATAAATTCTTGCAAAGGCCCTTATTCACAGTGTCTGCTTATTTATATACCTGTTTTTGGTTTCTCAGCACCTCCAATGCACATTGGCATTTCTTTTCATGCTTCTGCCCCAATTACTAACTTATGAAGTCACTTTGCACTCTCAAATTCATATTACTGAGTTAGTCACATCATCTCTATTGAAAAAGTGGTCTTACTGGGTGATATAGTCCATAGGACACTTACAGACCCCCAAAACTGACTGCTTTGGAGTCAACTGCTTCATCTTATCCAATCAGCTGCTTCCACTATTGTGGATCACATGACAAAGACCATGACCACATAAGTTTAAGATTAGATCACCTGCTTTTGTAGGGGCTTTGGATTTGGTAGTTTCTTACAGAATCTGGTTATTGTTAGATTTCTTCTATTAGTATAACAACAAAACTTTGTAGTTTATAATACATATTTCCTTAAAGTTCCATTTTATTTATTAATAACTAATGTGAAAGGTACCAGCTGCTAGTTACTTAATATGAAGCCATGCCATGATTCTACAGTCATAGTCTTACAGGTCTTTGCAAATTATGTTGAAGGTAAATTTTATCATACAAATGATAAAACTGGTTTCATGTGATCTCATCAGACTATAAGTGCTTCAAGGGAAAAGCCACTTTCTTACCTACATACCCCTAAGAACAGTCAGAAAATGTTTGTGGTCTATCAGATGTCTACTAATACAAGCTATAATCTGAATGTCAGAAGTCCTCCCTGCAAAGGCCCATGTATGAAAGTCTTGGTCACCACTTGGTGCTATTGGGAGGTGGTAAAAACCTTGAAAGGTGGGACTTAAAGGGAGGTCTTTAGGTAATCAGGAGAATGCCTTTGAAGGGGATTGTGGGCCCTCAGTCCCTTCCTTCTTCTTTCTTTTGTTTCCTGGTCATGATGTGGGCAGTTTTGCTCCACCACATGCTTCCACCATGATGTTCTGTTTCATCATAGCCCCCAAACAATAGGCTCAGCCAATGAATTAAAATCTCCAAAAACTGAGCCACATACACCTTTTCTCTTTAGAAGATTATGTATCTTGGTTATTTATCATAGTGATGGAAATCTGGCTAACATACAATGAGTCTATAATTCAGCTTATTTTGTGGTCACATATATGTTTTATTCATCTATAATTCTGTTTTTCTCCTCTGCCATATATGTTATTGCAATATACTATAAAATTTAAATTACATTCTTTCTTTTAAGTCTTCTATGTGAGTCCAAGCTTCATTGTTTGTCTCCTAAAGGTGAGTGTTAAATCCATGCTGCTTAGACTTCTCCCATTAGTCCACTGCTCTATTTCCAATGCTAAGAAAAGGCTGGTCACATATTACTCAAACATCTAATTAACATATTTTCCATCTCTAATTGCTCACAGGGTTAATTACCAGTCATTTATGTATATAAAGAATAAAAACAATCCCATATATCATAAAAAATTAACAAAGCCAATTAAATGAGCACTTATTAATTTAATCTTTATTACACTATCATCTTTAATAGTAAGTACCCTTTCTTCCAATGAATGTGATCTTTGATATCAAGTGCACTTTCCTTCAAAACGTCACTGACATAACATAGTATAATCAACTGAAATATCCATTGACACTTTGATACATTTAGGCATAACACACACATGCTTAAATATAAAGTACTATGAATAATATTGTTTTAGAAGGTACTAGATAAAATTATTTGGGAATAATAGTTATTTAATGAAAATAAATCCTATAATAAATATCCCAAAAATAAAAATATTCTTTAAGTGCTATTCTTTTAGAAACTTGATGAAATATGTTCTATTTGACCCAAACTATATCAAAAATAGAGCCTTATTGGGGGGGGGGGGTGGAAACAGGACCCAAAATAACATATACCATGCAAAAAACAAAAACAAGTTCCTGGTTTAGGAGCTAAAATGTATTTCAGAAAGAAAAATAGTGAATATCTACTTTGACTATTGCACATAAAAAGTAATAACTCAATGATAAAATATCCTGTGTTTTCAAGTCTCTTACAACCTTATACCAACAGTATATGTTTTCTTAACTGCAGCAGCAAACCTTTCTATCTGCCCACCTTCTATATATTGAAAGAACAGAATAGTTGCTAAAAGTAGATTATGGAAACAGGAGACCTTTGTGATCTAACTGCTTGATCCCCAGTATTAACTCCACTCCCTCCTCACATGCTGCTCCAGAGGGATGATACAAGTCCTGAAGTAAGAATTGCCTCCAGACACCTCCTCCAGATGTCCCACTAGGCCTTCCTCATTACTTTCATTAAAGTTTTCCCACTCTGTATCTTCAACAATACTGAACAAAGGCAATTCCATCAGTGTATTTTAGAGAAATGCCTGGCCAAAGGTAAATAGGACACATTCAAATTTTCAAACTATTGGTTAATTAATAAATAATGGGTTTTTTTTTTCATTTTTTAAAAAAATTTTATTTATAGTAATATGTATTACAGTTCATACTATACATATATAGCATTTTTTTACATAAAACAGTTTGTATACAAAGTATAGAATGCTGCGAATAATGGTTTGTTTTAACTTTTATTTTAAGGCAGTAAGTCAGAAGTTCAGAACAGTATGTGATAGGTATCATTTAGAAGCTTTTTGTCATTTGTTTATGATGCTCCAATATCTGACTTTATTACTTTTTCATAGAGATATATGAAAACTAGCCAGCATATTATATGTCTCATGATATAACACAAGATTTAAATACTATATCACATATTATGCTTTCTGATCCTTCCACTTGCAAAAAGCTCTACAAACTGCCTCATGGTAATGGAAAAGCCTTACCGTGGCCCCATTCTCTCTGGAACAGTCTGTCAAGACCATGCACTCCTGTGGGAAGGAAACAGTGTCATGTGGTCATTGACCAAGGATTTCTGTGTCCATGTAGCACTGCCTAGGGTGCTCTGACTTGTGGCTTTATAACATTGTACACACTACTCTGTCTAGAATCCTTTAATACTTCCTCCTTCCTTTCTTCAGCTAGTTACTCCAAGTCATGGATACGTGCTTTCTTATATATTTATTTGAATTTTTTTTTACAAAAACACAATATTTTCTACACATACCTTTATCCTGATACTCATTGCAATGTATTGCACACGTGTGATTCCTTTAAGGAAAGAAACCAACCTTAATACAGAACTTTCCACATGGTAGATACTCAAACATTTGACAGTGAATAAATGGATGCTATTTTACTTTACCATTTGGAAGGCACATTGCAAAATATAACATGATCAATGATGAGGAGAAAATATTCAACTAACTGTGTAGAAAATGGTATCAGTGATGGAAATTTTTAATAAGAAATTCACCATTTGCATGAAAATAGATATGGATTCTCCCCTTCATTCAGCAATAATGGAGACTTAAACTTTAATAGAGAAGACAGTAATTTGTGATAAAATGAAAAGGAGACACTAAAGAAGCTTCTCTTTCCTTTGGTTCATAGAGCCCATTACCATTAAAGTGTTAAACTGAGCTCTAAAGGGATTATATGGCCCCCTTTTGCCCCTGTATAATCAGTTCATTTTCTCCATAAAGTGCGTAAAGGGACATGAGCTCTCAGGAATATAATGAAGGTTTTATTCCCGCCAGCCTTAAAGGCACAAGCCTCATATTTTTTATGAACGAGTGTCTTCTGAAAGGAAATCTTTCAAAAGTAAGTTGAAAATAAATGTGCTCACATAAAATCCCACTTCTCAGAATCTGTTAGTATATTCTTTCAATTAAATCAACCAACTGGCAGAAAGAATCTTATTTTTTCTCCATTTTTCTGCTTTGATGTCTTAGCTAAAAATCTCAATTGCATTTATAAAAGGGAAAATTTTTACTATTAAAATAAACAATATGAAATTTTTAATATTGACATATTTATGAAGTACAGTAGAGAGAAAGCTTTTCCTGGCTATTATTCTAGTACTTAACACATGAATGAATCTGTTAATAAGTTAGTATAGTTCATATTCCTTTAATTCCCCAAAAGCAATTGAATAAATTTATGTGTCTTGAGAATTCTAATTGTAAATACAAATACCACTATAATCTAAAAATATAAAAGTTTATACTAGTAATTAAGCTTTATCATAATATTCTTGATTTTGAATTTTCTTTCAAAAATATTATATCCTTAACATTTCAAACAGCTTTACTTCAAATACAGTATCATATAAACAACCCTTTTTTTGTTTCTTAGAGGAATATCAAATTTGACTTAATTCCCCCTAGTCCTTTTCACCTCCAAGTTCCTCCATCTATTGAAAAAAATTATTATTGTCACTTCTCTATTCCTCATATTTGGTTACTGTTGTGCAAGTTCAAAGTATGGCATAGCTTCTTTGCTCTCTTGCAAAAAATGCCACTCACTGACAATTAATTAAATATGACTAAATTTACTAAAAATGGAAAAAAAATGAAGCTTCACAATAGCAGTTCTGAAAACTTTTCAAAGTTTCTCTTTACAGGAATTTTATTTTTTATAAATTACAATGCAATGACAGAATCGTATCCTCTAATGAAGTGTTGGGTGTAGTAATGAGCATGTTACTGCCTGGTACCATGAGAGAAAGAAAGACAACAGCTCAGTGGTTATCTCCTCATGTGTTCTTATACAACACCAGTTATGAACTGTTCTTGGCAAAAATATCAAACTACATCTCGTGAAACTCCTAGAGCTAACCTCCAAATTAAAGAAAACAGAGGGAAGTGAAGTATACATTAGACCACACCACAGACATGTAATCAGCCACATCCAGAATATGGCAAACATGAAGTTAAAATTACCCTGTGTCTTCTGCATATGGTAATGAATAAGAGGAAGATAGAGGGAGGAAAACCTATGAGTAAGAGTTGGGACAGGACAGTGATTTTAAACTGATAAAAATTTATGAGACAGTTGGGAAAATGCGAACACCAACTGGATATGCAATGATTTTAAGGATTTAGTGATCATTTGGGGGCCTAATAATGATACTGTGGTGATTTTTAGAGGTCATTATATTTTAAATTTAAATATTTATAAATTAGATTATATAATCACTGAGATTTAATTCAAAATGGTTCAGGAGAAGAGTATTAAGTGTGCAAGAGAACAGAGGAAATGAGTTTGGCTATTGATTGGGAATTGTTCCAATTGAATGGGAAATCACTAAATGATTCTATATT
Source organism: Tamias sibiricus (assembly GCA_025594165.1). NCBI lineage: Eukaryota > Metazoa > Chordata > Mammalia > Rodentia > Sciuridae > Tamias > Tamias sibiricus. Next base: position 141,569,418 of record CM046661.1, read on the forward strand.
GTATGTGTTTGATATTTCCCCTAGTAAAAATATTACTTTTAAAAATGTTTAAAACTAAATTCTGGTCACATCACCACAATTCTTGCTAGCTTATCTCTGCATTGGCCCTAGCCTTCTGCCTGTTACTCACCATTCTTTCCTCTGTACCATATGCCTCCTCTTGGTCCTATGCCTGTCCCATTGTCCAATCCTAGTATATAAATGCTCCAAATGCTCACACTAATTTTTTTTAAAAAAGCTTAGCTCTCCATTCCTTGCAGCTATTTAGGTTCTGCCTTTATAGATCCTTGCCTCACTAACATGTTCTCCAACAGGGGCCAACCCTTAGCATCCCACACTGACAAAGGCAGTAAGTTGTCAAAACTTTCATCTCTTGACAGCCAGGCTCTATGACAAGAAGTAATGGTAAAAATATTTTTATTTCCTCCACAGATGTGAATTATGAAAACACAGCCTCCTTCATCTTATTAAAATGTTGACATGATTAAGATCAGTTTCAGTGTTAACATGACTTTGTTTTTACTTTTTGTGTCCCTTTCACTGACTGCTACTTTTTATACAGACATTTCCGTTATTTGAAGGATATAACATTTTGACATAGAATTTGAGTCAAGAAACTTCTCTTGGAATTTAAATTCAAAACAAGTGCCATATGAAGTGAGTGCTTTGAATATTTCACTGGCTTTTTTAGTGAAGCAATTTTGCATTTTAATTGTGTATTTTATATCTTAATTTAGAAGGAGAGGTAGGTGTATCATTCATAAAATATCCCTTTAAGTCATTCATGGAAATTTTCTCTCAATTAGAATTGCATATTCTAATCTTATTCCTTACTAAGGGTCATAAATCATCTAATTAAATGCCCTGACATAAAAATCAATCTTCCCTTTCTTCACTCATGGTAAACAATTCTAAATCTCTGGGTCAAATCCAGGATTCAGAATAGAAAGTTGAAGATGAAAAGAGACAAGAATAAGTTTCTTTGATTAGAGTTTCTCTCTCAATAGGATCAAAGTGATTTCATATATAGGTCAATTTTTAAGAAAACAACATAACTCTGTCCTAATCCAATGCACTTAGTTGGGTTAAAATGGGGTGAGTGTGTATTCTCAACCACCCCAAGGCAAACTTCCCCAAGATCCCCTGCCACCAGTTTCATCAACTCCCTTACATTTAAGGATGGGAGGGTCTGGAAATCTGATCTCTTCCAAGGGTGACTAAAAACTCAGATGCTAGGTTCCTAAGAAGAAGCCCTAACCTTTTGATCCTGAAGGAACACATCAATAATGAGGGTCCCACAGTTGCTGTTTTATGCATGTGTATTCAGCTGGCATATGTGGTCAACTGTACTTATGCCACAGTATAAAATAAGTACAAGATGTTGTGTTTTATGTTATACAACCACATATGAAAAGTATGCTGCTGTATCCTCTAAGCGCTTATTCCAGTGGTTAGAATAATAATTTTTCAAAAAAGTGGTTAATATATTTTCATTAATTGAATCAATGACTGAGGTGACAATTGAATTCAGAAAAATGAAGGGGACTGACATGGACAAGAATTCTTCCACTTGAGATACAGCCTAAGAATACAATAGAATTCCAATGGAAATGGTGGAAGTCAAGATAGAAACAGATTGTACGAGAAATCATATTTTTCTGTGTGATGAAAGAGTGAGATAAGAGAGCAGCTGGAGGGTGATAAAGGGTCAATAAAAATTCAAAGATAGAATATCTTGTTTTCATCAGAGATTTTACTTCAACCACTATATTGTTTTACAGATTTTTCCCCATTGTTTCTTTTCAGGTTTGATCTACTTAGACAGTTGGAATATTCTATCCATGTCTGCTGAGAACACACCCAGAAAACTCTGAAAACATTCACTTTTGTACTTGGAGAAAATTTGTGGAAAGGGTTGCACATTTCTTTTGTTTTCATTCCTGGTTCCCCAGTTTTTAAAACATTTTGTGGTACATAATGAATATGAAAACCTATTGTTAACTGAATTAATAAGTAGTCCCCTTCTTTTTAATGGAAATATCTTTACATGAATGTTGTAAAATTGTTGTTTGTTTATTTAATACCACAGAGAGAAATCCAAGTCCATTCAGAAGTAAAGTTTAATGTAGCATCAGGACCATATGGTAGAAAACAAGAGTGGATGTTTTCTATAAACAACTGAACCCAGTTCAGAGATCCTTCCCCATGGAGAAGTGTAGAAATACTTGGAAATATACAGAAGTATAATATGAAAGTATAAGGATCTTCATCTCTGATCCCCACCCCTCCCTCTCCAAAGCCCCTATTTAGTACTTTACCAGTTATTAAACAAAGCATTCAATGGAAAGAACTGATAACTTTAGGGTTGATGCAACAGTCATGATTGGCTTGGAATTTCAACCTTTCAAATTTTTTGTCTGAGGAAAGCCCCTGCAATGTTTCTTGCTTACATAGTCCAGTGCCTAGACTGCATCTGGATAGCCTTTGTGGGAGCAAACAGGAAGCTCCCCTTCTGCCTTAGAGTTCTTATCTACAGACCTAACTCTTCTGAGCTGGAGGTGACAATGGGATTCTCTCAGTCTCCTCTCCTTCTTTCCCTATCACTATACCTCTCTCATACATGAGGGAATTTCTGGTGGCCCATCCTTCATTGACTCCTCCTTTGTCATATTTCTAACAGAGATTCTTTAGAATTTATCAATAGTAAATATCACTTTTTCCACTTCTTAAGAATTCCTACATCATAGAAACTCTATAGTAGCTTTCAATGAAATCAGTGAAAAAACATTAATAAGACAAGTGTGCCCTCATGTAAGTTTATATAAAAGTTGTTTATCTACATTTAAAGTATCTTAGCTTGTATTTTATTTTACTAATAAAGAGCCTTAACACATTTTGCATAAATCAATATATGTATTTTAAAAAAATATTGCCAATATAGAGAGAAAAACGAGGGATTGGGGAGAATATGTGAGTGTTTATTTGGAGTAAATTTATTTTAAAATGAATAAGATATACTCTGTGAAAATCCGAGGTCAAATTTTTTCATACTGCTGAAAGATGTTCTTATTATATACTGAATTTCTATATCCTCATCTCTTTTACAGCACATCATTTGGGAGGAAAAAATCAATGATGTAGTTGGTACTTTCTGAAATTATATGTCTTAGACACATGGATTTTTTGGGTCATTGCTTTCCTTCACTAATGGAAAATATAATGAAAACTGCATAATGGAAAGAACAATCCCAATGAGAGCAGGTTAAACTGCAGCAGAATTTTAAACTTGAAATGTGGGCTCTGGAGTAAGTATCTAATATAAGCTTCGTCTCTGTAAACTAAGAATTTTTTTCACATGGAATACCACTGGATTTTTCTTTTAAATCGTTTTAAGTTTAGAAACTTATTTCTCCATATTAAGATTTATTTTGATCTTAAGCAAAGTTAATATCCCTAATGATTATAAGCCTAGGACAAAGAAATAAAAGGAAGCTGATGTTTTGGACAAAGAAGTAGTTTTAGAAAGAAATTGTACCCCTGAGAAATATCACTTGAGTGTTATTTGCATGTGCAAATCCCTGAAGGAAGCTGAGAAATGAATAGCACATTAGTAAGAGTTTTAGTTACACTGTATGTACATGCATACAGTATTAATATTGAATATAAGATTTCTAAATAATGATATCTCTCAGAACTACTGAAACCCAGAACATAATTTAGTAGCACAAATAAAGAAAGTGGCAGATTGCTCCTATTTCTTCTAAGTGAGGAAACTCATGCCTAATTCCAGCCCTGTTCAGGAATTTCTTTCATGTCGCCCACTCTTCAAAAAAAATCATGAGTACATCAGTCACAGTGTCATATATAAAATAGAAAGCTACATAAAATAAAGTCAGAAGTAGTTATCCAGAGGACACAGTACTCAGATTTTTAAGACAGAAAGCTGAAATACCATGGATACACAGTGAAGAAAATAATGAGTCAGAAGAAGGTATTTTTCAATTATATATGAGAGTCCTCAGAATTTCCCACAGATTTTAAAAATCACTCAGGGAGTGTGAAAATATATAATTAGCAGAAAATAGTATAAGACTTTGCAAAGGTTAACAGCACATAACTAGTATATACTAGTGTTATGGTTTGGATATGAGGTGTCCCCCAAACGCTCATGTATGGGACAATGCAAGAACGTTTAGAGGAGAAATGATTAGGTTATGAGAACCTTAACCCAATCAGTGAATTAATCCCTTGATAGGGATTAATTGAGTGGTGACTGAAGGCCAGTAGGGTGTGGATGGAGGAGGTGTGTCACTGGAGACATGTCTTTGGGGTATATATTTTGTATCTGGCGAATGTAATCTCTCTCTGCTTCCTGATCATCATGTGAGCTGCCTCCCTCTGTCACACTCTTCCACAATGATGTTCTGCCTCACCTGGATCCCCGAGGAATGGAGCCTGCTAAGTATGGATTGAGACCTCTGAAACCATGAGCTCCCAACTTCCTTCTCTAAAATTGTTCTTGTCAGGTCTTTTAGTCACAGCAGCACAAAAAAAAAGCTGATTAAAAGCAATTAGTTATCTATCACTGCATAAAATATTATTTCTAAATTTAACAAGTTAAAAATAGCATTTAGTATCTGCAAGTTTCTGTGGGTCAGGAATTGAGGAGTAAATTAGCTGAATGATTCAGTATCAGTGTTTTGCATGAGGCACAGTCAAGGATGAGTAGGGACTGTGGTCATCAGGAAGTTTGAGTGGGGCTACAAAAGCTACTTCCACGGTGGCTCAATTACATGGCTGTTTGACACAGGTCCTATAGCATGATGTAAAGAGATGGGGCTGGGGGGTGGGCAGAGAATATCATGTGACACTGAAGACAAGAATTAAAGTTATCCAGCTTCAACCAAAGGACACCAAAGATGGGCAGCACCACCAGAAGCTAAAAGAAAGGCATGAAATAAATTTCCAACTTGAGCATTTCTTAAAGCATGACCCTCCAGACATTAGGATTTCAGACTTGTCATCTCCAGAGTTGTAAGAGGTAAATTTCTTTCCAAGCCACTGACTTAGTAATTTTTTTAAAGTAATTCTGGTAAACTATATAATAAGAATTGGCAAAATGTGATGATCTACAATAAGCATGAGTCTGCTCTGACAAATCAACATTCTATGTAATGGAGATTAGTGGCAGTAGTGGAATTGTCATTCCAACCACAAGTTATAATGGCTAGTGAATTTGGGACAAAACAAATTAGTAAATAAAAAAGAAAGAAAACCTGACAAGAATTTGATAATGGGATGACATTTTACTTATCATTGATATGAAGAGATGAAGGCCTTGAGGGAGATTAGAGAGGACAATCTTACTAATAAATTATGAAGGAAATATACCTAAACCAAAGGAGATTAGCTAAGAGAATGGACAGAGAAGTTCAAGCAAAAAGGATGCTGACTAAAAGTATTATTCTTGAATATTATAGCAAAACTAGTGCAAATTAAAACCCTTAAAGGAAGAAACCAGAATAAGGAAGTATTCTCCATTCAAATGTACTATTAAGAAGGAAGTTAAAAATAAGTCTCAAGAACCTACTTTAAATCCTGTGTACAGAATCCTTAAGACTGGTTCAAAAACCCCAAGAATACCAAAATCTGCAATGCTCATGAACCTTATAAAAGATGGTAAAGTATTTGCACTGTAGCTATGAACATCCACTCACACACTTAAAATCAGATCTACATTACTTATAATACTGAACACAATGTAAATGCTATGTGAATACTTGTTATGCTGTTTTTTAGGAAATAAAAACAAAAAAAAAAATTGTACATGATCACTACAGACACAATTTTCTCTTTCCAAATATATTTGATCTTCTGTTGATTAAGTCTACAGATGTGAAATCTGTGGATAGAGGGCCAAACATATATGATTATTAACTGAATAATTACTTTTCATTCTATAATATTGCTTTAGGCATCATCAAATATTTATGTGTTGCCTTTATAAAATACTGAGGTAAGGAATTCCTCGGAGTACTATTATGGATAGTGTTAAAAGGGAAACTTTGGCCATTGAAATTTTGAAGAGCTTATTTGAGCACATAGTAATTCACGAATCCAGCAAGTTCACTGCAAGTGGTTAGGGGTTACAAGGATGGGGTTTGAAAGGCTTTTATGGGGGTGAATGTGGAACAAGAACAAAAAATTATTTGATCAAAATTTAAATTTGAGCATTTACTTTATCTGAACCATTCTCATAGGATGCCCAAGACAATATAACCAATGCCTTGTTGGGCTGCCTGTGATTGGCTTAGCTGAAGTTTCATTTTCAGATAGAAAGCCAGGAAATTAAAGTGATGCATAAGTCCAATGGCTTCCCATTTAATTATTTTAAAGATAGACATCTGGGAAATGTGCATTCTGAATGTCTAGTTCTTTTTTTTTTTTCTTCGTAACTCTGAATGGAATATGATTGGTTGTCACTTCACAGTTTGTGGCTAAAAAGGAAACTAAAGTAAAAGCTAAATGGTAAGTGAGTGATCTATTATTTATATGATCGTTGGTAAATCAGGTTCTATAAACATAAGCAAATCATGATGAAAATGTATGAAGATACAGTGAAGTGAAACATCAGAGGAATTGACAGATCCCTTCAAAGAGAATAGTTTCATGCTAGAATTTAACACAATAATGTGTACCTGCTTATAATTTTTGTTACTAATTTTAATATGATCCATTAAATTCTATTAATGTTAAAAATTTCATAGGATGGATGTATTAGTTTTTTAAAGTAAGTAAAGTAAGTAAGAAGAATGTTATTTTAACATATTTCTCACAGAACATTTGTGAAATGAGACTTGGAATATTTGTACTATATATTTACTGAATGTTTATTAAATAATTGATTTATGCATAATGGATAACATTATTACACTAAACATAAAAAGGGAATGAATGTAACTCTTAATAAGTTATAAACTATACATTTTATATTTTCCACCCAGTGTCATCCATAAGACTTCATAATATTCATTGCTAATGACAAAGATGATAACCCTGTACAGAGGGAGAAAGATAGTGTCTATTAGCTATATTCAGAATAAAGTCATTATAATCAAATGAAGTACAAAAATGGCACCCTAATTTCTATCATTTTTATTTTCAATAGGAAGAACTTTACAAGTTACCTAATCTTTCAAGAGAGAAAATGAGTGATTCGGGATCCTATTCAAAGGTAGAATTTGTCAATGTTATTTTTATTCATTGAATAAGATTTCTATTTAATCAACAAATCATTTGTGACTAACACTTGAAGATGAACCAATTTAGTTCTCAGCAATTGTCTAAATGCTTCAGCATATCAAATCCTTTTAAAGTAGGGAATTCGAGAATGAAATAGAGAAAATATTCTACACTCAGTCTAATATTGGTGATTGTAGTACACTATAGTAATGTATGTATCTCATTACTAAAATAAGGGTAAAATTTGTTTTTTTTCCTTTTAGCACTAGACATTATAGTTACATACAAAGAAATCCTGGTAAAAATTCAATTTGACATGAGACCATAGAGTTCTGTGTAATCACATAGGCAAAAAAAATTTTGATTTAAATATACCTATTAAAACTACAACATTTGCCAACCATAATTTAATTATAATACTTCCAGATTAAGGTGTGATTGTTCACTCAGGAAAACCACACTATCCTCTCCTTCCATTTCATCTCAATTATACTGATCAACATAGCATATTTACATTAATCTTACAAATTTTCCTTTTACTGTGTACAATTGTTAAAAATTCAGAAATCTTTGGTTTTCATTTCCAAAGTATTTCCCCACTTCTGGAATTAACATTTCCTGGAAAGAAAATAAACAAAAATTATTTTGGCCTGAATAGACATGAACTCTTAAGTCAGAAAAGGCAATAATTCCTGGGAGAAATGGGTTGACCACAATCTTTCCAGCTAATTCAGCTGTGTTCCTTAAAATTCTGACCTTGCATCTAGATTAAAGCATCTACTACTGGGAGCTGGCTTTGACGGTGTTTTCAGGACCACCAATGGCAAATGTTAATAAAACTAGAGAGCTACAAAGCCATGAAAAACAAGTCTATCAAAATTTCAAAAGTACTTTTCTTCTGCAAGATTTTGTTGTAAGGTTGCAAGAGTTGCAACATTACAAACATTGCAAATTTAGTGTGAATGTAAATATACTATGTGTGGATAAATATAGGCCTTCCTTTATTTATCTTGTTGGGATTGTCATTATAGTCTTGATCTCTGTTGTGAAGTTGATATGCAATATCTCAGAAAACGAGGATAGTGCCAGAAGGGCTTCTCAAGAAAGGTCTCACTGAGTCTAAAGAAAGGAGATATTAGGTATCACATGGGGAGATTAGCACGTTCCTGAGCCCACTGAGAAAGGCAGATCATTCTTTAGTTGTTGAATTCAATGCTTATCTGACTGGAATATCCCATTCAAGACATACTTATTAAAGACCTGTGTCAGAGACTGGAATATGCTCTCTGCTGATACATGGATGTGAACACGTAGTCCCTGTTCACAAATCTGATGTGGGAACACACATAGATGAGCTGCCATTTATAATATTTAGTGACAAATCCTAAGAAGAAAAGAGTATATACAAAGTGTTCTGATAACATTGTCAGCTGAATGGAGTAGAAAATGTTCAAGAGGTAATACATGAGCTCATATTTGATAAATGAATGGTGTTTTGCTAAGAAACAAGTACAAAGACATCTTCAGTGGGCAATCTTGAAAGACCAGGGTACAGGTGGCATGTTTGAAGGCTAACACTAGTCAGTATTCCTGAAATATAAAGAGCAAACTTATAGAGCTAAAATTTACCTCTTATAGGATAAGAAAAAAAGGGTTCTTAGATTTAAAAGGCCTTGGGTGTTAGATCAAGGAATTTAAATTTAATTCCATAGATCACAGGAAAAAAAAATCCAAGGAAGAGGAACACAAAAGTGAACAGAATAAGGTAGCAGAGAGAGTAAAGGGACAAAAATATTCCAGTTATCATTTAAGTGATTGCATGAAAAAACATTAGAGAGAACAGAATATGCAGTCATTTTTCAAGCCCCTGGCCTATGTTAGAAGCTGCCTGGTGTGCTATTAATTCATAGAGAAATGAAAATATTTGAAGGAAAATGTCGGTTCTGAACAGGTTACATTTGAGGAAACAGAGGGACCTGAAGAAAATTCCAAGAGAATCATGAAATGTTGGTCCTTGGAAGAAAAAAAAGAAATACTGATTGGACATTTAGAAGTTGTTGATGTACATGTAGTAATTAATAACATAGACTTAAATTCACTAGTAATTTGGATACACATTCTTACATATTACAGAATCACAAAGTTTAAGTATCATTAAATCCATTTTTAGGGTACAATCTCTATTAATCTATCAGGCGTCTAACCCATGGTGTCTCACACACTGTCCGTTTCTCACCTCAAAGTCAGAAATACCTAACATTTAAACCCTTCCTGGACCTACCATAATTCATGTGGTTACATAAAAGTAGAACATAACTGAGTAATTACACTGAATGTATTATGATAGTTTCCAGAGACATTGAAGATAAAAATTTTAAAAATGTGAATGGCCTGAACAGCAGTCTGGAGGCAATTGTAATCATCCTAACAAATAATAACATTATGTTCACTACCATCCTGTCATGTAAATGCCATTATAATTTCCATTTTTTTGGATAAAAAATATGTGGGAAAAAGTAGTCTATTTTAATTAGAAAATATATATTGGAAAACGCAATGTTTTTCCTGTAAGAAATTACTGCATACAAAATGTTTTTAAGTTTTAGATGAGCTAGATGAAAAAATAATAAAATGTATTTACTAATTAAAACAATTTATAATTTTAACATACAATCATAATTCCCAACCTATTTCTGGAAATAGTATTTTGTGGTTATTAAAATGATATATTCTTTTGAAAAAATATGAACAATAAAAGAAATAAAACACAAAATTAAAAAGGACTTGCACCTATTTGCCATCATGGAGAGATAGCTACTGGTAAACACTCAGTGTCTGTATGTCCAAAGTCTACCCTATTTATGCAACTAAATTTCACTGAACAAATTAGACTTATACTATATGTATATGTGTGTGTATGTGTATACAGTTTTATTGTCTTCTTTCTTCACTTAATCATAAATCATCAGAACTCTTCTATGCTGTTACTTGAAAAACCTGGACTTTTGAAATACATAGTGTTACATTCTTTAAATAACTCAACAATAAATATGACTTTTATGATGTCTAATATTTAACTGTCTGGGTTTTGTAAATAATGATGTATAGACATTCTTACTTGTAAATACTTTGGCACACCTCTAATTATTTCTAAAAATAAATTTCTACATTTGGAATCACTCAACTCTTTTAATCTGAAATGACTGCCAACCCACTAATAATTAAATATAGATTTTTAACATCCTATACAATGACTTTCCCTCAAAGGTCTTTAATTTAATTGCTTTCCTTTAATCAGTAAAATAATTACAACTATATTAACAGAACTTGGAATAAGGCACCAACACTCAATAAAAGTTAAATTGAAGTTAATAATGATTAACCATTATTATTCTTATTAGATGTTTAAATACTCTTTCATGACTCTTGGTCTGCATTCATTTTAATCATTTCTTGTTAAATTAATTAGGACCTAAGTTTTGGTCCAGAAGCAAATTTTACAACTATCTAATGTTCCTATGGAGATCACAGTGTTAGCAATTTGAAGACAATCTATAAGAATAAACCTACTTTTAAATTATCATGTAAAATTCGATTAAATATTAAATCTTAAAGTTCTTTACATTGGAGAAAGCACATTATTTCATATTTTTTAACCACAGAAATCCCCATAAAAATAGACAAGATTTTATCTCAGTAAATATTCTCTGTGGGCACATAAGCTTTTATTTTAGTATCATCTTTTACATGCCAAGAACATTGAGCCTTGTTCTGTAACACAGAACTGGTATTTCAGCATAATTTTCTGTTCCTTTTGCCAGGTTTCTTATCTTTTCAGTTGTGTGAAGCACTTTGTGAACTTCTTATATGCATAATTAAATGTGGAGCCATAAGTCACCTACAACTGAACACTTTAATTAGGTCTATACATAACTCAGTATGAATGATTAATCCTCAAATATGTCTGGTATAAAATCGCCTTTTACTTATTTTTGTTTTGGAATTCTGAAGACAGAGTAAATTTTGTAACAAGGACAGAAAAGAGAAAAGTCAGTACTTTAAGAAAGTATGTGTCATAGACCTGACTGAATTCAGCCAAATTAACACACTAATTCAAAGTAAATAGGAAAAAAAAAAAAAAAAAAAAAGTGCCACCACTTTATATGTCCGAAGAAACTCTTTTGTAATGATGTTATTGCTGAACTCTGTTTCCAATATGTGCTCTATATTATAGCAGAAGTATAGCACTTAATACTTAACATTAAAAAAGAGATTACATGAAGTTCCCTAGCCAAATAATATGGGAAATTTGCTTAAACAACATTCTACGCTTTGAATTGTTGTCTTGGTATTATAGCTTATTTCCATCCTCAACTAATATCACGTGCATGTGCATTGCATGTTCTTAGGATATTTGCATTGGTTAACCACTGATGAGTAACAAATTCCCCCCAAACTGTGAATCTATGGATTTTTTTTTTTTTTTTTTTTTTTTTTTTTTTTTTTTTTTTTTTTTTACCAGTTCCACTCATCTAGATCAGCTCTTACTGATCTCTTGGCTTTTTCTTGCTTCTCTGGTCAGCTGTTAGGGCAGCTAGGGATTGGGTGCTCTACTGTCCTCAGATCGGCAACTTTGCTTTGCATGGTCTTTTGTTTTCTATCAGGTTAGAGTGTTTCCTCCTAACAAAGTAGGATGGCAAAGAAGATAATGAAAGCAAGCTAAATCTTTGGGAACTATATTTGAAAATGCCAAAACATCACTTTCACTGCTTTCTGCTGGCCAAGCCAAGGTACACATGCCATTCAAGGGCTAGGTAGTTGATGAAAATATCTCTCAAGGAGAGTTATACTACAAAGGAAACATATACAAAAAGGAAAGTTGTATAAATGTCTGGATTTTGATTGAGCTACTATAACATGTAACAAGGGAACACTTTTCTCAAATAGTGTCTTCCAAGACTGAATATGCAGTTCATATCTTAAAAATGCCAATGTATAATGATTATACCCATTGAGTTTGTTCAATAAATATTAATTGCTCACTAAGTCCAGTTAAAGATGAACTGAGAACATGTTCTTTACCCTCAAAATAAATGTGTCTTTCACATGAAAACACAAACCAAAAGGTAAAAGTGGGATTCAATGCAGCTTTTGATGTTTTTCAAGGTCATGAAGCAGACTGTCACATTGGTGTTCTACAATAAACCACACTTAATGGTATTTACACTGTCACATAATCTTCTTTCATAGTGATTCTGAGCTTGGCCATGAGGTTTTTATAGTCAAGGGGCTATTAGTAATGTGACATAAGTAAAAGCTTGATGAGTGCTTGCACTTGGACTTGGTCTTCTTGAAATGCTACCTCTTGGATCTCTGAAACCACTGTCCATGAGAAAACTCAAGTTAGCCATGTAAGTCCATGGAAAGGAACCGAAAAATTTAAACTGATATGCAGATCCAAGACCCCAGGTAAGGTTCTGATCTCATTCTGCCTGTTTTAATCAGCCCCAACTATTCTTGCCGTAGCTGTTTACATGAAGCAGCTACTCAACTGTCTTCTTTGTCCCCTGAGAGTATAACATGCAAAACTGTGAACAAATAAAATGCTTCTTGTTTAAAACTATTAAATTTTGGAGAAATTTGATATGTACTAAAAGTAACTGAGGTTTTAGGTTGGTTTGTTATGTACCAAAAGATAATGATAAAATAAATTGATTCCAAGTGGGACACTGCTATAACAAAAACCTAAACCGTGATCTCAACCTTGGAAGAGAGAAGCAGGAACAAGGCTGGCATACACCAACCAATTCTTATGAAAAACAAAGGCAGACTCAGAGGGAAGAAAACCAAAGACAGGGCAAACACTACACTCCTAGCCCCAGTGAAGGACTATTTCCTGATTCCTAAGTAGGGATACCTAAAATGAGGCCAAATAGATTTCAGAATTGTTATGGGCCAATGGTGGTTATGTGCTATGTATTCACCACTTTTTCAATAGGTTTGTGTATCATCCAGAAAGAAAAGGAGAACAGAAAAAAGCCATGTCCCTTTAACACCCACTTATTCCAAAGAACCTAACCAAGTCAAGAGAACAAAGAGCAGACCTAGGCCAGGACTGTCTAGATAAACTAGGACACCAGCTTTTCCTCACATATGCTGGAAACTAGGGCAAGTTTGTTATTAGTAGAAAGCTATCTTCTTGCCTGTACAACAGAACAGCAGTCCTCAGGATGCTAATCATGAAGTGGGATAAAGCAAGCTAAAGTGATGCTGTTTCTGTGACCTAATCTATAACTGACACCTCCGCTGTGACCACCTGCAATAACTAGTGTGGATCGAAGAGCCATAAAGAGAGAATTGATCATTCCAGTGACTTCTCCAGACAAAGTGTAGAGAGAGAAAGAGGGTATTAATTTCTAGCAAGGAACCAAAGGCACTGTGTGAAGCAGAAGTCCACCTGGCCCATCACCACTGAACTTCCTGGCAAGACACCTGATCAGCATGTCACCACTGGACGTCTGCAGTAAGCATTTCTTGATAAACTTTATATTTCAGATCCCATCTCTGGGTGTCTTCTTTGGTCCCTTGGCAACCAATCCCACTGTCCTAGCACAGCTGAGCAGTAGATGTAACACCTGCTATACTGCAGTTTTCCTATTACTATTGCATCATTTTATGTTGGATATGTGAAGATTGATAAGTCCTTCTTAAATTGATGATGTCTGGATTGTGAAGAGTCTTTTATGAGGAGTTTCACTCAAGGACTGCATTTAAGGATCATTATTTACACCTGGACAGAATTCAAATGATATGACCCTGAAATTGAAATATGATATTGAGGATTTGGGAAGGAAAAGAAGTATTTTGCATATGAAGGACTGTGGATTTATAGACATCAAAGATGGACTATATAGTACAATGGTTATATAAGTTCCTGCTGAAAATCCATATCTTGTGGTATTCGCATATGTATTAGTCAACTTTTCACTGCTGTGTGATCAAAACACCTGACATAAATTTATTTTGATTAACAGTTTCAGAGATTCCAACCCATGGTCAATCGGCTCCATTTCTCTGGGCCTAAGATGAGACAGAATATTATGGCAGAAGCACATAAAAAGTAAAGCTGCTCATTTCATATCCTCTGATAAACACAAAGAGACAGAGAAAGGTACCATTTATTCATCTATCAGTGGATAAATCCACTAATGAGGACAGAGTCCTCATAATCCAATCACTTCCTAAAAGCCCCACCTCTGACCATGCTGCACTGGGGACCAAGTCTTCAACATATTGACTTTGGGGACACATTTCAAGTCCAAGCCATAATAACACTCTTATGTAGTCTCCTCCCACTGACTCTGAAATGACTATGTGACTTTCTTTGGCCACTGAGTCATTAGAAAGTGTAACATAAACAGTCACTGGGTAGACACTTATACTGTAGTCCTCATGTAATGCACCCTCTTGGGAGTCTGAGAATTGTGCAAAACCATCAACTAGCTACTTGGAAAAGTCACGTGATGAAGAACCTGTCAACTGTTAAGACCAAATCCTCAGATATAAGGCATCGATCAATTTATGGCAGCCAGCCCCTTCTTGTTCCAGGTACTTCATCTGACGTTCTAAATATCTGAGAACAAGATGTGTTACTCCCACTGTTTCCTGCCCAAATTTCTGACTAAAGAATCACAGACCAAGTAAAGTGATTGTGATTTTAAGTCACTGCATTTTGGGTTGGTTTGTTACAGAGCATTAGGTAACTAAAAAACTATGCTGTAGTTTCATATGAATGAATATCATAGGGCAGCATATGAATCAGCAAGGATCAGCAGTTACAACATCACGTAATGAGGAGTGTGTCCTAGTACCTCTGGCTGCTCCACAGAAGTACAGAGGGAGCCATTAATCTCTTCCTTTTACTGGGAGAACTGGGTAATCAAGACATAGCTCCATGACTTTGAGGTGTTGAACTAGTCACACACATGTATAAACTGCCAAATCTTTCACATTATACTATAAAAGCCATTCACATTCTTTCATATTAAGCACAGTCTTCATATCTAAATCTATACAGTGATATTCTAAGCAAGTTACATAACTCTACTTTAACTACAAGCTTAGAATAACCTAATGAAGAAATATGGCAAATAAATGGAGATGGTCTTTCTCCAAAGAAATAGTTATAAAGAGGGACTAAGCCAGAATATTCTTACTAAGATTACCTACTACATGGAAGGTACTATGCTTTTTATTTTAATATTCTAAATTGTATACACCCCTATCTTCATACAATTCTAATATGAGAATTTTATATCAAATAAACTTGGAATTATTGAAATTCCAATTGAGTTATTAGTAGTTTTCTATTATTTCGTGTCTTGAGAAAATGTTAATAATTACCCATATGTACATTTTATAAATATACCTATAATAGAAGAAGGAAAATACCAAACATTTTTCATTTAATAAGAATTAGAAATTCTCATATGCAAAAATATTAAATAATTCACCTCTAGGTTATACCTAGGTTATATCACATTTCCATTATCTATATTGATTATTTACTTATTTATTAATAATGTGAGTCTGACTTGATGGTAGAAAAGGAATCCAGAGCGCAAACTGCTAATATTAAAATCCTTGCTTTGGCACTTGGGAGGCTGGGGCAGGAGGATCGCGAGTTCAAAGCCAGCCTCAGCAATGGCGAGGCACTTAGCAACTCAGTGAGACCCTGTCTCTAAATAAAAGAATACAAAAAAGGGCTGGGGATGTGGCCAGTGGCTGAGTGCCCCTGAGTTCAATCCCCAGTACCCCCCCCAAAAAAAAATCCTTGCTCTATTGTATTTTAACTGTATGACCTGTGATTCCAACTCTACAATGTTAAAATGAGGACATTAACAGTAATTTCTCCAGTTATCTTTGAAGAATTAAATAAAATTATATACATAAGGCAATGAGCAGTACCAGAAAATAATATAATATGAAGGAGTGTAAATTGGGTTTTTAAACCATTTGGTTGCCAAGTTTCTCTTCAATTTAGGTAAATTTTCCCCCTAGTCTTTTGTACTCTTGGGATTGTTCAAAATGATGATCAAGTGAGAAAGGAAATTAATATTTATGGCAATTTCCAAAAGATTTGCTTTTATAAATAATGCAGTCATTGATTTAATCACTACAACTCTTATGAGACAAAAAGGAAAGGCTTTTACGAGTGAGCGGCATATGAGTAAGAACCAAGTTACTTAAACAGGTACATTACACGCAAAAGAGACGGCAAGAGCTGTGGCCTCAAGTGAGAGAGACGGTGATCTATGGAAAGCACACACAACAGGGGAAGAGTGGGAAGGAAAGATTTTACAAAAGGATGGAGATCAGATCATGGAGGAACTTCTGTACATGAGTAAGACACATGGAGTTAATTCAGGTTAAAATAGAAAGTCACTTAACAACCTTAAGGAGGAAATTGGTTCAAATTGATTTATCTGAATATTTTGGATGATTCATTCACAAAGGTCATTGCCGCACATCCCCCTTCATGGCAGAAATGCAAGCCAGTGTAGGAAACCTATTTGCTATTACTATTTTGTTGGTGGGAGAATAAATCCTCTCAGTGAAATATCCATACCTCCACCAGCATAATGTAAAAGACATCTTCTGCAGAGTGTTAAAGGCCATTCGAATTTAATGCCACTAAAACTTGAACTACTCTCTTTCTGTATATTTTGTTATTTAAAAATACACTCCAAACAAGATTTAATCTTCATGACTTTAAAATGTAACAAGAGGTGTAGTAAATGTGTTAATTACTTTTGGGAATTTTTAATTAGCAACTATAAATATTCTGTTGTTATAGAGTATTTTTACAATCTTTTGTTGTATTTTAAGATCTGGTTCTTATGGTTTAATTAATAACAGATTGAGGCAACAAAAATAAAGATAAAAATTATATACTCCTGAGGACTTTACTAAACCTCTACAGCTTTTTGAGACTATATTAGTTTTGTCCTTACTACTCAGCATGCAAGTGGGAATTAAAAGTACACAAAATTAAGGACTATCTTCAGGGGCCCTGCAGTCTCTCCAAAGCTGCTACAAAAATTAAATGTTTCAGAAGCATATTTTCTTGTAGAAGTCTTACCTGAGGGGGTACTTAGAAGTATACAGTATGTTTCATTTTAATGTTGAAGAAGAGAAGTTAAATGACTTGCCCACAGTCCTGGATTGTTACTACAAGAATAGAGGAAAACACTTCCCGTTCTTTACATTACTCATTTATTCATCAAACCACTGAATAGTAAGTATTTGGCTGCAAAGCTGCAAGAAGCATCGAAAAAACTGTCTGATGCAAAGCTGAATTTTGCACTTTTCACTTTTCCCCTGCAGGTTTTGGAAAGCTATCCAGAGTGCTGAACAGGAAAGAACACAGGAGAATGGGGACCGGTACTCAGAAGCGTTGGAGTATATAGTCCAAGGAACTTCGCTAGCTCTTGCACTTGCTATTGCAGAACATATCACCTCAACATGTGGTAGCTTAAAACAACAACTGTGTTATCATTACTGCCAGTGCTGAAAGTTGGTAAGGCTTTTTTGGAATTTTTCATAAAGTTGCTCAGATGGTGGCTGAATGAGAACATTCAAATGCTTCTTTCACCATCAGTCTAAGCACTGTAGCTAGCTGTTGGCCATAACATGTACACATGACCTTTTCACAAGGCCCAAGCTTCCTCACAGCATGGAAGCTGAGTTCTAAGTGCAACCATAGGCAGAAGGAATATTACCTTCTATAACCTAAACTCAAAAGTCATATAGTATCAATTCTAACCTAACCACATGCCTTCACAGACTCAAATAAAGGAACATAGATCTTTGCACTTCCCAGTGGGAGGATTTTCAATGTTATCTTGTAGGAAGAGCAGGTGGGATGGGAAAATTGTTACGACTATCATGGAAAATACAATCTGATTCACTATCTATGCTATCTCTATCAGATTTCTCAGTCCCTTGGTGTTTGTTTCCATCTACAAAATGGAAATATTAACTGTTTTATTTACTTTACACTGTGATTGTAAAGTCTAATAATAGGATACATAAGTCCATAAATATTAAAACACAATTTAAACAAAAGATGTTATTAAGGCATAAATATTTCCAACCTATGTGACAGATATAACGAGGAATCCACTGAAATCTTAGATTCCAATTTGTCCAGAGTTATAGTTTTCTGACTTAGCAATAAATTGCTTACATGGAATATACAGTGGAATTAATTCATATGACAATACAAAGAATCAACTTTTACAAAGATGATTCAAAAATTCTTTACATGTACAGATTTGAAAATGAATTTTCATAAAAATTAAAATGTTTATAAGATAATGACTAGTGTAATGTGCAAATATGAAAATATAGGAAACTTTAAATTTTATTTTTTTCATGAAATGCTTGGTGCTTTGCATGTAATATTACTATGCTGCAAGTGTCTTCATCTGTAAAATTTAAAATATAGCACCTTTTATAGATATTATCTTAAATAACCCATAAATTATATTTAAAATAATACAAACCTCAGTGGTAAATATAATCTAGTACAGAAATGTAGTTGGGATTTGATTCTGTGTCAAGCCTGATTAAGTTCATAAAGCACAGCAAAATTCAAGAAGTGAGTAAGATAACCTTATGTTCCCCTTAGTATGACTAAATTTTATCCAGATTTAGACAAATCTCTCCTGGACAAAAGGCCCTTGACCTCCTTTGCTAAGGGCCTTCACTTTAGGAAATTTGCAATTGAAAGTAATTTCTCTTTCCATATTGGCTGCACCATTTTGCAGTCCCACCAACAATGTATGAGTGTGCCTTTTTCTCCACATCCTCTCCAACATTTATTGTTGTTTGTGTTCTTAATAACTGCCATTCTGACTGGTGTGAGATGAAATCTTAGAGTGGGTTTGATTTGCATTTCTCTAATTGTCAGAGAGGTTGAGCATTTTTTCATGTATTTGTTGATTGATTGTATATCTTCTTCTGAGAAGTTTCTGTTCAGTTCCTTGGCCCATTTATTGATTGGGTTATTTGGTTTTTTTTTTTTTTTCTGGTGTTAAGATTTCTGAGTTCTTTATATATTCTAGAGATTAGTGCTCTATCTGACGTGCATGTGGTAAAAATTTGTTCCCAGTTAATAGGCTCTCTGTTCACCTCACTGATTGTTTCTTTTGCTGAGAAGAAGCTTTGTAATTTGAGTCTATCCCATTTATTGATTCTTGGTATTAATTCTTGTGCTACAGGATTCTTATTGAGGAACTTGGGGCCTAATCCAACATGTTAGAGATTAGAGCTTTCTTTTTCTTCTATTAGGTGTAGTATCTCTGGTCTAATTCCTAGATTTTTGATCCACTTTGAGTTGAATTTTGTGCCTGGTGAGAGATAGAGGTTTAATTTCATTTTATTGCATATGGATTTCCAGTTTTCCCAGCATACCTTGGAAAACTTGGAATGGAACCACCTTATGACCCAGCTATCCCACTCCTTGGTCTTTACCCAAAAGACCTGAAAACAGCATACTACAGGGACACAGCCACATCAATGTTTATAGCAGCACAATTACAATAGCTAAACTGTGGAACCAACCTAGATGCCCTTCAGTAGATGAATGGATAAAGAAAATGTGGTATATACACACAATGGAATATTACTTAGCCATAAGAGAGAATAAAATCATGGCATTTGCAGGAAAATGGATGGAGTTAGAGAATATAATGCTAAGTGAAGTTAGCCAATCCCAAAAAGCCAAATGCCAAATGTTTTCTCTGATATAAGGAGGCCAATTCACAGTCAGGTTGGGATGGGGAGCATAGGAGGATTAGAGGAGCACTAGAATGGCCAATGGGGAGGTAGGGGAAGGGAGGGGGCAAAGGGTGAAGGAAAAAAAAAGATGGTAGAATGAGATGGATATCATTACCCTAAGTGCGTGTATGAAGTCACGAATGGTGTGAATATACTTTGCATACAACCAGAGATTTGTAAAAAAGTGCTCTATATGTGTAATATGAAATGTAATGCATTCTGCTGTCATTTATAACATCTTAGAATAAAAAATAAATAAAATTTTTAAAAAAAGGAAAGTACTTTCTCTGCCCTTTGGAGTGATAAATCTAGCATTTCTTTCTCAAATACATGGGAGCCATCTGAAATGTAATCATCAATAAAGAGTCCTTTTCTCCCAGTCATTGCTGGAACATTAACACCCCACCTTAGTTTAATTCTGCCAGTTAGCAAGGTACATGATCTAATCACACTGACCTAAACACACTGAACAATGTTCAGTACTTCTCTAATAGCTCACTGTAGTGTTTTAAAACACTTCCCTCCTTTTATTTCATGGAGTTCAATGCATTCTTTATCCCCCACTGAAATGGTCATGGCATTTATTGATATAGTCTTGAAGGAAGTCTTTCCTGCCAATTTAATTGGTCCTTTGAAATTTTTCTAGGACAGAAACACTTGGGTCTCTATATCACTTTGTAGATTCCATACATTGACTATATGGTAATACCTGTTTTTTTTTTTTTTTTTTTTTTTTTTTTTTTTAAGAATTTCTCACATTTAATGGCCAGATAGCAGAAAATAAGATTACAAAGGAGATGGAGAAAGAATATTCAGAATGATAGAAGACAAGCCATTGGGGTTTTGTTGTGTAAACTAACAACCAAGAGTGTTTCAGAAAGGAGGGAACAGTCAGTGGTGTCAGGCACTAATATGAAGTTCAGTAAGACCAAGGACAGAAAGCATCTGTTACAGTCAGCTATTTTGCTGCTGTGACCAGATCTGACAGAACAATTTTAAATGAGGGAAAGTTTATATGAGCACTTATGGTTTCTTAGTCCACAGAAGGCTGTCGCCATTCCTCAGGGCTCCAGGTAAGTCAAGACATCAAGGCAGAGGGAAGCGGCTCACATCATGATCAGGAAGCTGTGAGAGAGAGAGAGAGAGAGAGAGAGAGAGAGAGAAATCTACTCTCCAGGAACAAAGTATCTAATGCATAGCCACACCCCCAATTCCTACCTCCTCCAGCCACACCCTACCACTTCAGTTACCACTCAGTTAATCCTTATCAGGGGAATAACTCACTGATTGGGTCAAGACTCTCACAACCCAATCATTTCTTCTCTGAACCTTCTTGCATTGTCTCACATGTGAGCTTTTGGGGGACACCTCATTCTAGACCATAATAATATTTTTTTTTAAGATTGGGGATGGTTAACACCTGTTTTGGACTTGTCCATAAATGACAAATCAATTATGTTGTTTGAGCTATTATAAAGTTTTGGGTTTATAAATTAAAAGAATTAGCTTTGCCTTAATTTAGTCCCTAAAACAATGAAAGCTTCTTAAAGGCAAAGACTCCTTCTTTCTCATTCCATTGTTTTTCACTATTGGTAAAAACAAGAGAAAGAGAGACCTAATAAAATTTGGGGCAGTTAGGAAATTTTTCAAGTAACATAACATGACTTGAAACTTTAGTGAGAAAGACTTTTATAAGAGTCAATGTTTTCTGAAGAGTTATCCGCATATACAAAATGAAACCATGATTAGAAGTAACTGTGATATACCAGAAATGCCCTTGGTTATAATTATGTTACATAAATACAAAGGATTCCTATTGGTGCTTTAGAGGGTTACATAGGAACTGGATTTCAATAGCTGAATTTCTATTACTGCTGACAAATTTCAAACTTAGGGCAGTGGATTTTTACTAAACCTAGGATGAGAAGAAGGCTAGAATTCAGAGTAGGCAGAAATCAGGGAACTGCACAAATCCAGGAGGCTAAGCGCAAACTTAATTTTAAAAAAATTTAAATAAAGAAATAACTAAGCAGAGGCATATACAAAAATAAAGATTTTAGAATCAGGAATATACTATTTACAAATATTATCCAGAAACAAATAGTTATTGCAGTAATACAGGAGAGGTTTTAAGACCTAAATTGGCAGCATTATAGAAGGAAGAAATCAGACAAAAGAAATGTAGTCTACAGAGCTCTGTGATTGATAGACTTTGAGAGAGCATAAAGAGGAAAACCCAAAGGTGTTAGGATTATGGATTCTGACCTAGGCAAATAATACATAATGTAGTCACTGAAACTGAATAAAACATTGGGCACATTCCGGTTTAAAAAAATAGCATACCTCATAATATCATTAGGATGAGGTAAATTTTGAAACCTTAATGTACCCAGGGGGAGGTTCAAATTTTAGACAAATTAGGAAGATGAAGTATGCATCCTGCCAAGAATTGAAGTGTTTGGAAGTGTGTTGATTATGAAACTGTGGTGGCATAGTACACACTATAGTCCATAAGGGGATCTTCAGTTGAAAACTAATCAGTTATTGACTCAAGAGTAAGTTAGCAACAGAAAAAAAGCAAAAACTCTAAATATCAAATGGGAAAAGACTGAAGGGCTTGTTAGGGTCCATGGAAAAAAATTTTAAAAAATTATAATGCATAGACTAGAGTGCAATGACATTGACTTGCAGTTCATCCCAATGTTAATAGAATAAGGAAGCAAGTATTCAGATTATCCTTTTTTTTTTTTTTTTTTGCCAGAGACTATCTTCAATAAAGCTAAGCTTTGATCTAGCTTCAGTCAAAAAACAAATATAACATGCAAGTCGAGTTTATCAGAATATCTGTTTGATTCTTGGAATCAACAGCAGGTAGTGGACAACAGGTAAATGAGTCAAGAAAGGATAATTTAGATTCACTGGGAATAGAAAGTAAAAATTCAGACTCAAAAGCAGTTGGCAGCAGGACATCAGTTAGCTCTCTCAGCCACAGAAAAAATGCCAGAAATCAACACAAAATTTACTTTCTATACTTGAAGATGTTACAGGAATTGGCATATGGTGCAATGAATGGCATAGTCTTTAAACAGATGGTACATGCTTTACTTTTGTTAAATTTCTTGAGCAATTAGTTGTAAACAATTCTGAATTTTTTATGTGATATGCAATTCTTTTTTCCTGAAATTAAAAAAAAGTTTTCCTAAAATATTCTGAAATTTAAAATTATCTCAGGAAGAGCACCAATTAACTATATATAAAATTCTGTCTGCTTTTTCACTAGATTCATTATAGACTTCTAATTAAAGATGTTTTGTCCTTTTCCTTTTATTAAAAAACAATGAACATCATGAGACTGAGAACTCTGTGTGAACTCTTGGATTCTGAAGCTTTACATCTCAGATACTAGAACATTTGTTGGCTCCTACACAGTTGTATATAACTTATTTGAAGTTCCTAACTGGAAAAAAAATGATAGGAATATTTTGGAAACTCAATGATCACAGAACTTCAAGTCAATAGATAACTAAGTTTGTGGTAGTTGTTCTAGTTTTATATCTATATATTGTCTTCAGTCATATGTAAATGTTAAAATCAGAGCAAAAGTAAAAGTGTGTGTATGCAAAACTATATTTATTCTTCACACTACAGTGCAATGTTTTATAAGGTGCTAGAATTAGTTATACTGTCATGATCTACAGAATATTATAATATCCATTTATTAAGGAAAAATGGACTTACAAAATAACAAATTGCTTTTTTAATACCACTGTTTAAGGTATCATATAAAATTTAAATAGGCATTAAGATAATGCCTAGAACTCGGGCTCTCAGTAGAACTACCCAAACTCTTTGGAGAGCACATTGCAACACCATGTGTTAATGTTATATGCAGAGTATGGGACCTATTTGCCTGCCTGGGTTTCAATATTGTTTCGGCCCCATCCTTTCTTTCTATGGCCCTATTCCTCCTTTTTGGAATGGAAAACTTTACTCTGTGACAGTATGTATTGGATATGTGTAACTTGCCAAGAATTGCAGATGAAGTTTTGAATTTGGACATTTGGACAATTCTTGAATCCAGAACTATGGAGACTCTTAGAGATGGACTAAATATATTTTGTATTGTGACATGGGCATGACTTGGGGGACCAAGGGTAGAACATTATGGTTTAAATATGAGGTGGCCCCAAGAGTTTCTGTGTTAATGCAGGAATATTCAGAAGTGAAATAAATTGTTTATGAAAGCTGTAATCTAATCAATCTATCCTAGTTTCAGTGGACTAACTGGGTAATAATGGAAGGCAGGGGGGCAGGGCTGGAGAAGATGGATCCTTGGGAACATAGTTTAGAAGGGTTCATCTTCCCTATGCCCTTCCCTCCCTTGTTTCCTAGATACCATAAAGGGAGTAGTGCACCTCCACCACAACCTTCCTGCATGATGTTCTTCCTCACCTTGGGTCCAGAGCAACAGTGTCAACACAGGATGGACTAAATTTTTGAAATCGTGAGCCAAAATAAACTCTCCTCTAAGTTGTCTTGTCAGGTATTTTGTTCATAGTGACATATGTTGACTCAAACAACAACCAAACCAAACTGGTTTCAAAATCAGCTTATGCCACTTTTTGGCATGTGACCTTGGTCAGGATATTAAACTCCCAAAGCCTCAGTTTTTTTCTCCTTTAAAATTAGTATAATAATATTACCAACCACATTCAACTTATATGGGAGGTTTAATAAAAATATGTTTAAAGCACTATAAAATTTATATTGCTTTTTAATAAATATATCTCTAACTAGAATATGAGTGTATCTAATTGTGACTTTTACTGGAATGTAGCAGGGGTGAGGGGAAGGACACAAAGTTTTGAGAACGTCACTCAAAATTCTTTATTTTTTTCTAAAGAATAAGGTCTAATTTAAAATTTAAGACTGTTGACTGTGTCATAACCAGAGAAATTTGTGATTAATCAGGATGTTCCACTCACATCATACCTGTGATGAATACATATTCTATTTTCTTATACATTTCTTCATAATTCAGCTAATAAACATCGCTCTCCTTCAGTATGCTTTATTAAAAGTTATTTCATGACTTCTAAGAAAAAAAATAGCTGCAACACCAAAATATCAGAGTTGTCAACTGTCTTTTGCTCTGTCATTGATTCATCAGTTTCTAAGTGATGGCCCCCTTCATAAACAACAGTGACCACAGAGATGGTCATTTAATGCTGGTGACACCACAAATACAAGATCATCCATAGTCACTGACAGAGATTAGTAGAACATGAGTTCAATAAATGGATTTATTCCAGAAAGAGACCACTAAGTTCTCATTTGACTTCATACTTTTTCCACAAATTTGTAGCTTTATTCAAATAAGAAGCTACTTTGATTTTTTTAAAAAAGTAAAAATAATTTCTCCCAATTTACACATTAGCAAAGAAAAATTTTGTTTGAAGTAGGTAATTATCTTAGTTTTGCAGATAAAGTATTAAAGAGGCTTTAAGAAGAATGTGTTAATGCTAAAAGAGGTGAAATTTAATGAGGATGGGAGGATGTGGAGTGTGATAAGTCAGCAAGGGCTAGCAGCAAAAGCAAAGTCATAATAAAGAAGTGACCATCCATTCACACTGTACAGCTTTTTTACTTTCTAAAATTAGCTATAGAGAGTATAATGAGAAGGTTCTAATGCGAATGCAGTATGGAGTTTGTGTCACAACAAATGAGGCAAAGAGCAGAGTAGGAGGATGTTGTGGGCTGAATTTTATCCAACCAAAATTTATATGTGGAAGTCCTAACCTGTAGTACCTACAAATATAACCATATTTGAAGAAGGTCTTCAAAATGGCCATTGTGTTAAAATTAGGTCTTTAAGTAGGGCCTTTATCCAGTATGACTGGTGTCCTTATAGAAGGAAATTTGGGTGCGGACTTATGTGGCAGAGAGGAAGGAACATGGAAAGACAAAGGGAAAAGTTGCCCATCCTCAAGCCAAAGAGAAAGGCCTCAGAGCAATCAACCCTGCCTGCGCCTTAATCTCAGACTTCTGGATGCCAGAAAAAAGAAGTGAGAAAATAAATTTCTGGTATTTAAACTACTCAGCCCATGATGTTTTGTTATGGCATTTCTAGCAAGACTCACATACACAGAGGTCTCCCGTTATTCCATGGTATCCTGCATCATTTCTTCCCTGCCCTGCTTCTGTCAAGGTGATCCTGAGCTAGGAGAGAAGCACATACATCTTCAAGAGGGTACTTGTTGTATAAACCCACATCCAGATCTTTTGGGAGTCCTAATTTAAAATTATATCCATGTTTTGAATATATGAATAATCATTGCTGTTTCTTGAAATTTTTCTACTCATCCCCATTCTTCTTCAGACAAGATAGAAATCTTTGACGAGTTGGGGGTTAGCACAATAAACTATGGTATTACCCATAGGTTGACCTTCTCAGATCAACACACAGGTTGACCTCCTCAGATATAATTAAATTACCCATAAAAATGTGACATATTAGCAAAAGTTCAGTCATTGATTAATTGATTGACAGAAAAAACATTATTGAATCAAGATAACATAGAAATATTAATATAGGCATATTTTTCCTTTCTTTCTCTTGTCTGTCATTTTTCCTGCCTTCTCCCAAGGAAGGCAGTCATACTTGTAAAATCTAGGGATTTTAGTAGAGTACAGAGCTTCAGAAGTAAAATACTTTAAGATACTTATTGTTTTTTGAAAAAGATAGTTTTAACTAGGTGCTGAAACAAGCCAACAGGAGTGTTGACAGTTTGAGGTGTGAAGTTCAAAATAAGCCAAACCATTCCCAAATGTATTCTTCCTGATTCTGGGAGGCAAGTACTCGATATCCTTGGGCTCTAAGCCAGAAGAGAGGATTTCATTTAGATGGCACTGGCAGTGTTTGCAGAGAAAGAGTACTTTTTAAAAGCAAACAGGGAGAGAAAATGGATTATGAAATGGAAGACAAAATTCTAAATTCACAGACAATGAGCATGTAAGAATAGCACACGGATCCAAGGGAGATAACGCAATCTTTGTAGAGAAAGGTATCTATCTAGGAAGGGACAATGTTTGTTGCAAAAAGACAGACGGACGGATATAAAGTCTGGAACAGAAAGGTAATCTACTGGCTTATGTGAGTGAAAATTCCGGGAGTTATTTGATCACTGGTTGAAATACTGTCCCAGGTTTTGGTTTCCCTTTCTCTTTCACCTCTACTCACCTTCACATCACTGCTGTTCTTCAGCAAGCTCCCCGCTCTTGGTTTAAAAGAGCTCTAGCAGCTCCAAATTATACATGCCCTAAGATTCATATTTTAAATGAAAGACTATGATGCTCTTATCCAGGGCCTCCCCTCCATAAAGCTTCGATTAATCCATTGGGCCTGATCATGCCACATGTTTGTCTTCAAGCCAATCACTGTAGCCAGAGGAATGTGACAGACTGACTGACCAGATATAGGTAAATATGTATATTTCTGGGTCTTGAGGATAAATATACCTGTGTCCAAACCACATGAAATAAGAGTGAAAGAACTGATAATTTTCAAGTACAAAAATGGTTTCTCTAAAGGGATTAAATAGGCCCTGAATATAAAGATTTTTATATCCCACAAGCAACATGACAGTACAGAGCTGGTGGACATGAATGGGACACTGCAGGCTTAGACAAGAAAAAAAAAAAAAAAGAATAAAGAAAAGAAACCAATGATAAACACTGAACATCTCATTTTGGGGTATCACCTAGTTAGAACATGAAAAGTGAAAGATGACAAAATAGTGATTAGATGATATTCCTATCCAGCATGAGAGATGTACAACAAGACAAATTTGATTTAATGGTATACAGAGAAAACTATTTAGCTTACACTGGTTTGTGGAGTAAGATTATTTCTCATCATAAGTATTTTTAATTTGCTTATTAGTACATTGGAGTCATAGATAGTCATCAGAGAAATAACCAAATATGAATATTATGCACAACATGTAATAACTTTTGTAATAGCATATAGGTGAATTCAATGCTACCCACTCAACAATGTATTCATGTACTGAAGTCTATCTTAAAAACTGTAGGGTTGGCTGGGGTTGTGGCATAGTGGTAGAGCACTTGCCTAGCATGGGTGAGGCACTGGGTTCAATTCTCAGCACTGCATATGAATAAAATAAAGGTCCATCAACAATTCAAAAAATATTTTTTAAAAAACTGTAGCTATTATGCTACAGGTTCATCATCTGTGCTTAAAGATAATTAATTATGTTTGGATGGAGATGGGTGGTTTTGCTTAAGGATAAAGACTCTTTAAAAGAAAACATCAAAGAAGAAAACAAAATCCTGCATCATATATAACAGGTCCTTTTATATATCTTGTTTAACTTTCTTTATTGAAAATATTAAAAATATACCTCTGTATTTCAGAGAAAGGAATTCCTTTTGTTACCATCCCCAGAGTTGTGTTTAATGTTAAAAGTAATGAAAAACTATAAACACGATTCCAATTGTAAATATGTATGGAGTATTTCAAGTTCTAAATCCCATATATTTCAGCAGAAATAATAATGAAACCAGATGACCTCCTAAGGTGACAGATAGGCTCAGCTTTTGATGATGTGATTCTTACATCTGCTCTAAGCTAGAACGTTTTTAAATTTGATAAGGAATAAAATGAATTTTTTATGATATACTATGAAATAAGACTCACATAAACTAAGAATGAACAAGAGCATTAATTTTCAATAACTTGAGCTATATATAATTATACAAACATTTATTCTAAGTATGTAAAGCAAAAGCAAATTTACAACAGAGCAGTTCAGTTTCCCAGAATGGTGAAGGTTTAAAGTTAACTAATTTGCTTTTTAATTCACAAGAATATCTGAAAATGAACTTATTTTATTTCTCTTGGTAACTTGATTAATTTCATGTATTTCCTCATGAGCTGTCTTCCATACAAAAAAATTCAAACTTTTAAAAGCCAAATAAACCTTTATTTGGTTACCTAAATGTCTATGGTTTAGGAACTAATTGCTCCCTATACAAAATTCTATTTCTTAAGCATTGGTTATATAGCTTTTCCCTCCTGGTTCCTAATCCATTTATTCAGAATGTATGTTTTCATTTTGTTATTCATAATGTCTTGAGTCAATAAATAATAAAAAATTCACAGAAACTAAAATTTGAGATTTTACATATAGCTTTCATTACTCCCCCATATACTGAGATAGACTAACTGCCAAGCATTTATTTATTTTTTTCATGGCAAGACACCAAATTTTCCTTTTTCTTCAAGTTGTTATAGTTATCTGGAGATCTTTTCATTTTAGTTTTAAATTGAATCAATGGGGGGCAAGTGTGCATGCAGTTCAAAATGTATCACAGAATGATTTTTCACTATAACTTTCCTGTGGGAACACTCTGCTACCAGACAAGTATTTTAGCTGTTTTCCATCAGATCATCTGTACCCACTTAAGGAATGCATAACTACTTGGAATATTGTTTCATTTTATGAGGTTTTGGTGTAGAAACTAATATCTTGGGTACATTAAAAAATAAGTACGGGGAGTGAAGCTGATCAAATTAAGTTATATGTGTCTATGAATATGCCCAATATGAAACTCGCCACTCTATGTCTTAATATGTATCAATAGAAATATGCACAAATCAAGTAGTTACAGAAGAGAGAGGACTTCTTTTTATCTCATTTAAACCAACATACATGTACAAAAAATTTCTTTAAGTATGATTACTTGAATTATTTAAACCAAATTAACAAATTGGCTTTCTTAATATCCCCTATATCTTAACCTTTACTTATCTAAATAGAGCTGTATTCAATGGTACTGGAGAGTATAGATTTGTCAGTACAAGATTCAACTAATATGTCTTGTAAAGAAAGATGAGGAATTCATTGGCTTCTACAACTGGAAGACATGTAGATTCAGATATCATTGTACCCATAGACAAACAAAGGCACCAGAATTCTGACTTATTTCATCTCCCCTCTTTTCTTCTTCCTGTATTATCTTCATTTGCAGACACCTTCATTACACATGGTATTAAAGATGGACATGATTTTTCCAAGTCTACACAATTCTTGCAAATCAGGCAAAAGTGTGTACTAGAAATAACTACAAATGGCTTATATTTTGCTACATGTTTTTCCTAAACATATATTTAGGTAAAAGAATGATGAAATACTACAGTTGAACGAAAGGAAAACGATATGTGGCATAGATTCAAACATGAGATTGACAACTCCTAAAGGTGTAGGAACCAGGCCCAAAGGAAAATGTTGTGGACATACAAGAAGACTTTTGGGGGCCTTTAGCAAGTGTCTCAACCACTTCATGAATTGACATTCTCTTCATGTAAAGATAAAGAAAGTAACTCCAGAACTTCTATAATGATAAAGAGAGTGGGAAGGATCATTGATAGAGAAGAGATTTTTTTTTTTTAATTCTGGG
The DNA here is from genome assembly GCA_025594165.1 of Tamias sibiricus. Taxonomy (NCBI): domain Eukaryota; kingdom Metazoa; phylum Chordata; class Mammalia; order Rodentia; family Sciuridae; genus Tamias; species Tamias sibiricus. The sequence goes on from CM046661.1 coordinate 141,599,985, forward strand.
GTACAGAAAAAAAGGAGAATCTTATTATTTAGTAGAAAGAATGAAATCATAAGCAAAGAAAGGAGAAAGTTTTTAGAAAATAGTAGAATTGAATCTGTTTATAAACCTGAAAGAATTCTACATTTAAAATTATCAGAAAATGAGAAGATCAAAGAAAAGATTAGGAGGTGAATTGGCAGTATATCTAAAGAGAAACAGGCATCCTTTACCTTCCCCTTCTCACTCCATATATTCCACCACCAGGTTACAAGTAAATGAGTAGTTACTCTCAGTTAAAAAGATCAGTGTTCTCTAAAGAAATTAAACTACTGAGGAAGAAATCATAGCAGGTATTTATGACTTGGAGTGGAAGTGGAACCTCTCCAATCTGATTTGGGTCTATGCCACACTGAAGGCTAGCTAGCTCTGCACTGCACAACCTAGAGAGAAGTTTGGAACATCAGCAACCAATATTCACTGTGCTCTTTGACAGTCCAGATCTTTAGGAGGGAAGAACTCATAACGGCATTGTTTACCCACAAAGGAAGCACATTATCAAAAATTATCAACTCAAGTTATTCTGAAATATGATGAGAATATTAAAGATCACTAGATATCTGAAAAGTTTACAAACATGAAAAAACTAAAATAATCCAACAATTCACTCTATACCAACGGACAATTCAAGAAGCAGAAATAACTTTTAAGAGTCAAACATCTTCAAGGATATTCAGACCAGAAAACTTGACCCTCAAAACACATAAGATGTTACTTAAAGCAACAACTTGGACTAAGAAAGACCAAAAAGAGAATATAGATGCAATGAGGAAATATATGTATAACAAGTAAAGTAAATATCCCAGACTTGAGAGCCTTACAAACCAGAAGTTATTGAGGGTTTGTACATTGACAAACTGAATGAATAAAAGATGTACCAGTATTTGGGAATGTAGAGGATCAGATAGGATATCAAAGAAAAAAAAAAGATCTTATTACAGAAAATTGAATTCAAAGTGACATTTTTCTTCTCAATAGAATACTAAATGGTTGAGGCAATTGAGACAATGCCTCAAATCTCTGAAGAAAATTATTTTTAAAACAATAATAGTGTGTTCAGGAAAGCTACCAATTTAGAAAGGAAAAATAAAAACTTTCTCTAGCAATTAAAGCACTCAGTTTAATTTTTAGAAGAGATAATGCACCTGAACAAGAAAGTAAAATATATGGTTACCAGAAATAAGTAACTAAGGAATAAATCAAATTCAAGGAGAACAAAATTCCAAGATGACAACTCTGCACAAAGTCCAGAGAGTATTAAGTCCAAATTGGAACAGATATTTCGTGGGATCATATTGTCTTCATAGAAATAATAAAATGTATATCAAATAATTGATAGCATCAAAAAATACAAAATGTAACATGGACTGATATAAAATAAATGGAGCAAAAGATAAAGAATGGAAGGGAAAGATGATGATAGAGAAAGGAAAGGTAGTAATTTGAGAATGTCTTATAAATGATGATCCAAATATGAAACCAAAATATGGCATGATTTCAATGACTATGGAGTTTAAAAAATCTATTTCACTTTGGTGTTATGAGTTTTCTCTTTCAAAGACTGATAATGATTCAACCACGTTTGGTCTACAGAGTCTAATGCTCACATAGTTACAATAATAGTTACAATAATAGACTGGAACTTATTTTGTTTTCTCCTTTTAGAATCTGTTATAATAAAAGTTGAAGATTTATGGTGGCACAAAAATGTATAATATTTTTGTCTATGACTATGCAAAAACAACAGTAAACCTGCAAAAATTCTGGATGCTGTGATGGAATGGAGAGGTAGAGAGAAGCATAAGGATTCTAACACTATCTTCATAATGATGAGTCATGACATACTATTAAATTAAGTGGAATAAGAAATAGTTTCATAAAGGACAGACTCACTTGTTGGACTTTCTGCTCCACTTTTTAAGGTTTTTGTTTTGTTTTGTTTTGTTTTCTGTATTGCTGAAGAGACTTAGGAGACCCATTACCCAGAATTTCTTTCCCTGTGTGATTTCAGGTTAGAGTTGAGCAAAGCATGGTATAAGGGTAGTGTTTTAGTCAGCTTTTACATTGCTGTGATCAAAAGACCTGACAAGAACAAAAAAGAGAAGAGAAAGTTGATTTGGGGCTCACGATTTTAGTGGTTGGTCAACTCCATAGCTCTGAGCCTAAGGTGATACAGAACATCATGGAGGAATGACACGGTGGAGGAAAGCCTTTAGGGACATGGCAACAGGAAACAGAGAGCGTTCTGCACATCAGGAACAAAATACAAACCCAAAAGGCATGGCCTACCTCCTCTAGCCACACTCTACTTACCTACAGTTACCAACCAGTTCATCCATATTAGAGGATTCATCCACCAATTAGGTTACAATTCTCATAATCTAATCATCCCACCTCTGAACATTCTTATGTCTCCAAATGAGCTTTTAGTACACGTTTCATATCCAAATCATAAAAAAAAAGTCATTGTCCTCTGGAGGCATCTATGGCCTGATGCAATAGCCATTATAAGACTGACAGAGGCTTCTTTAGGAAATGAAGACTACTCATTTTGCTATTAGGTACTAACATAGTACAATCTCCTTTTAGACTAGAGAATAGCAAGAAGCTTACTGGCAAGTTCTTGAAAACAATCTAATTTGCTCATTAAGGCTGACACATAATTTTTACTTTCTTCTGACCTTTAGAATTGACTTTCTCAAGCTTACCTCCAAATCTGCCAAAGCTTGTGCAAGTGCCAATGATATATTAAAATTTTAACCCTGGCATACAAGGCATAATGTATGTTTTCTATATGACAGAAGCTATAAGCAATTTGGAGAGGAGAAGAAGTAGACATGAGTGTGAATACTTCATGGCATGAGGGAATTACCTTCAACAACATTTTAGAATTAATAAAACGGAAAAGATCCATGGGCTGGGAATGAGAAAAGTTCAACTGAGGTTATGGGATAAAGAAACTATTTTATTATGAATCCATATGCAATTCTTTTAAAATTTATTTTGACACTGATACATAAAAACATAACATATATATATAAATGATGTAGCATGTATTTTTTAATTTCATGTTTATTTTAACAGCATGTATACATTATGTAATTTAAAAATCAGTCTTAACATATCTAGCTCCTCAGACATTTTATCATTTCTTTATGGTTAAAAATAGTTAATATTCTCTCTTCTAGGTTTTGAAATATACATTACATTATTGATACCTTCAGTCTTCCTACTGTGCAATTGTACACAAAAACTTCTTGCTCACATCTAACTATAACTTAGTACCTACCCATTTATCAACCTTTTTTCCATTCCTCTCTACCCTTTATCTCCCCGGCACTTAGTAACCACTATTCCACTCTCAAATCCTATGAGGTCATCTTTTTCATGTTTCACATATGAGTGGGATCATGAGGTCCTTGAATTTCTATGCCTGGCTTACTTCACTTAATGAAACTACCTCTGGTTTCATGAACATTGTCAACAAATGATCAGACTTCATGTTTTATGGCTGAGTGGCATTTTATTATGCATACGTATTATTTTGTGTTTTTAATTACTCTTTTCATACCGTCACTTTTCCCTTATTGACTCAGTTATTCTATAGAGTAGTATTGCTTTCCAGTTGCTGCCATTAACAACTTACCATTAATATGGAGCCTTAAAACAACACACAGTTATTAGCTCACAGTTCTGAAGGTGAGAGATCTGAGTCTCACTGAGCTACATAAGATTTCAGCAAGCCTGCATTACTTCTGAAGGATTTAGAAGAGAATAAATTTCTTTCCTTTTCCAGGTTGTAGAGGCCACTCACATCTTCCATTCCAGCAGAGTAGCATCTGCAAAACTTTGACTCTGACCTCTAATGTACCTCCCTTTTCCATTAAAAACAAACAAATAAGCAAAAACAAACAAACAAAAAAATCTATGATTGTATTGAATCCAAGAGAATAATCACAGATATTGTCTTTATTTTAAAATCAGACAATAGACGACCTTACATTTCTTTGAAACTTTAACTCCTCTTTGAAATGTAACATCCACAGATTCTGTAGTTTAGGACATGGACATCATCTGGGGGAATTAGACTTACCACAGTAATCTTCTTCATAGTTTTCTCTATCCAGATAGTATGTGATTTGAGGGAATTTTCTTAAATCTCTGTCTTACTTTTTTCACCTATAAAATTAAGTTTAAATACTATCTACCTTCTATTTACATTTATACACTTACACCTTGGTTGTAACTTTAATTAATTAAATTTAATTAATTAGGTCCAAGGAACACCCTGGTTGTCTATACTATTTACATCTGAACTTCTAAGTGATAAGAATAAAAAACATGTCTTATTCAATTTCATGCTTTCAGTGCTTGAACATATTAATTTTTCAGTCTTTTTTTCCCGTATCTAAACATATGTGAACTGAGCATCTTTCAGAGAAGGCTGGAGTGATATTTTCCTGCATTTTCACAGATCAATTTCACAGGTAGGTAGAAAATATTATTTTTCTATGTAGCACACTTTTAAAGTCATTGACAGACACCCCTATTTTGGGGACATACATCAGATTCTTTCTTATCAAGACATTTTTTTCATTTTCAAAAATCATCTTTCAGTTATAAAATATACATTTAGATACGAACAGGAGAAGCATAAATAGATTAGGGGGAAAGTAGCATTTGAAAAGAAGGATGGCACATGATTGACCAAATTTGGCCCAAAATCCTTTGAGGAAAAACAATCCTAGACTGCACAGATTTCACTTAGATTGGGCCATGTACATCATTACCAGGAACCTAGAGCACAGACCACTGATTTCATTATTTCTTATACAGGTGACTGTGATCCATATCTGCTGTAATACAAATTCGTGCTGAACAAAGAAAAACAACTTAATTCACATATTTATTCACTCATTCCACTTTCTTGTTTAATGCCCAGTATGTATGAGACACTGTACTAGACATTAGGTTTGTAAGAGTAAATATATTAATCACACTCTTGGAGATTGCAATCCTATATGTGAGAATATAAAATGTAGAGCTCTGTTTGATGAAATCACTTTTTGCTTAGTGTCAACCATTTTCTCAGTTTTATCTTTCAGACTTAAGGTACTTAGAAAAAGTGAATAAAACTCATATTGTACATGATAGGTAGAGATTTTGTTCTTTAAAAATGTAAAATGTCATATTAGATGAACACAATTTTATTAAATATATGCTTTCAAAAAAAAAGAAGTGAAACTTTGGTCTTGACGAATCTCTCTGGTTATTACTAAAGAACTGATAGAATGAAGCTTATAAAGCTATATCTTTCATAACCCCTTTCTCTAATAAAGTTCCACATTTTTCTGGCTTCACATTTTTCTTTTCATTTTTCATATATTCTTGTGTTCAGTCTATGTTTCCAATATAGTTACTGCTTTCATTACTGAATTGGTAGCTAGAGCACAGGTTACTTATAATATTTTATCTAAGTATTATAGCTAAAGGTGATTTATATTAAAATATTTATATTGCTAAAATAGTATGTATTCTCATAATATGATCAGGTGCTCCTTAACTAATGAAACGAGAAGTTAATTCTCTTTTATACTACATTTATGAACTGGTCAAGTCAGGAAAAGAAATATGAACATTTTCATTTAATAGTATCTTTTGAACATCTGTGTGATACATTCTGCTAGGTCCAAGGGATGAAAAGATCCCTAAGTATTCAATTTCTTCTCTCAAGGACATCATCATGGTCTACTCTATAAGGATAATATAGGGCACACACTAAATATACAATGCAAATATTTTCTTTTTTTACTTTTTGTTGGTCAACTCAGAATCAATTCTTTTTTATTCCCATTCCCAGTTCATCTTGCATGCTGTCACACTAGCTTTATTCTCTCTAAAACCTCAAGACTCTCCTGTTGAAACCGCTTTTTACCTTGACGAGTTCTTGCTCCCCGAACGCTGAAGAATAACGCCGAAGAAGCACTCCGAGGCAAGCGTAGAGTGGAAAGTGGACAGCTTTATTTAAAGGATAGCAAAAGACTTCCCCCAGAGGGAGAAGGGGACCTGGAAACCAGGAATCCAAAGGGAGGAGAAACTTTCTCCCTTTTATATCTAAATCTTTCTTTTGTCCCTTCCATGTTCCTTATCTCTGTCCTTCCTAGGACAAGAATGTCAAAAGATGTGATGCCTAGAGCCCATGGTGGGTGTGAGATTTACGGGAAGGGTTTAGGGCTAGTTGATTAGCATCTAGCATCTCCGTTTACTGGAAGTTGTTTCATTATCATTCCATAAGATGAGCCCTAAACTTGGGAACATTAACCATCTTATCTCTCTTGGAGTTGCTCTGTGATTTTCCAGGACTCAGGCTGACTCCATTTTCCTTATGGACTCCATGTTCTTTATGAAACTCGATGTTAGACCCGATTTGCCTGACTACACTCACTACCTAGCTTTAAATCTGGCTTCACTGTCTGCATACTTGCATTAAAAAATATTAAACAATAACTTAAATTAATATCACTTAGAAGTAGTTCTCAAAATAAGTTTGTCAATGGCCCCCTTGTATCACTTTTCATTTGAAAAACTAAGTTATAAAGTTCTGAGCTATTTTTTTTCTTAGAAGAATGAGAACATATGGATATTTAACTCAGTAATTTATTCCTGTCCTTGGGTCATTTGTTAGTAGTTTATTAAATAACAGAATTTCACAGGCTACCCAGTAACATAACACTGTACAAAATAAGTTATAGGAAGAGATTATGTTTACAAACCTTAGCTGTGTTGATATGGATGATTTATTTTGAAACTCACTACTACAAAGATAAAAAATCAGTAGGTGGTAAAATATATTCATCTTTGTAACAAAACACACTACAGAATAAACCAAATATCTTTTAACATTTAAAACTGAACATGATGGCAACCCATATTTCATTATGAAACAGAAGTGATAGCTATGTATTTAGAATGTGAAAGACATCTGAAAAACTTCCATGATTATTATTATTATTATTATTTGTTCTAAATAGTTATATATAACACTAGAATGCATTTCAATACATCATACATAAATGAGGAATAACTTCTTATTCTTCTGATTGTACATAATGTAGAATTACACCAGTAGTGTAATCATATATGCATATAGGGTCATAATGTCTGATTCATTCTATTATCCTTTCTTCCCCCATGCCCCCTCCCCTCCCTTCACTTCTCTCTGTGCTTTTATTATCTCATTTATTCCTTGTGAAATCACTATCAGTAAGGTATGTTTTTATTGTCAATTATCTACTAAAGAAACTGAGGCACAGAAAGATTTAGTAGATGGTGATACAGTTACATAATGCAATGTCAGAATCAGGACTTAAGACCAAAGTTTTAAATCACAGCTAATACAGGAAAAATTGAAAATCAAGAATTCTCATGAAAACATTAAAAATACACTGGAAACTAAAAATCTGTGTTAAAACTCCTATATTATCAGAAAATAGAACCCAAAATAGATTAAGCAGCAGAAGAATTTTTTTGGTTAACATATTTTACAGTCCCAAGAGCATTAAAAAAAAAAAAAAAAAAACTTCACAAATAGCTGATTCAAGAGCACACATTTGCAGCTATGTTTTCTGCGGCATTTCTCAAACCAGGGATTGAGCTGGATTTCCACTCCTTTAGTTCGGGGCTGTGAATCTGAGTTCTTCCTTGGTCACGCAAATGAGTTTGAGCCCAACCTCCTTCCAGTTAAATGCCTGGAAGTTTGAACTTGGCTCCTCTTTGCTGATGAGATGCCACTTTTATGCGACTATATAGGAATTAACTTTGTCTGTATATGCTCTTGATGTATTTCTGCTGCTCTTGATGTATTTCTGCTGTATGACCACCAGGTTCTAATACATTTAATTATCAAAAATAAAACCAGTTCTATGGCCCTGTGGAATCTAGCCAGAAGCTAGCTAAACCAGCAAGACAGATTTTTCAGCTAAAGATTAGAATTTGCAAATAACCCCTCCCTACAGGGTGCCACATTGCCCATTGACTAAACTTCTCTCCATTGAAAAGCTAATGGTCTTTTTGTGTGTCTGTAAAAGACTCTTCCTTACCCTTCAGCAAATCTAGGATAGATAGGATTAATCAGTAGTATGTATTTAGGATAAATATTTGATTTTCCCCTGATTATAGGACCCCAGAAATTCCTGAGATTCCTTAGTATAACTTCCTATAGCTGAAGTGTAAATTCCTGAAATTCTTTAATGTAACCCCCAATAGTTGGATTGTAAACTGCTGTGTTTGCTGGAATGTATAAAAGACCATTGCTGAGAAAAGTAAAAGTAGAAGGATTTCTGCAACCTGTCTCCTGTGTGTACCATTCGATGATGTTTTTCCCTCTGGCATCAGTGGGGCTGACCTTGACATCTTTGCTGAAGCCTGCCTTCAGCAGTTTTCCTTTACCTCTACTGATGCATATAGTTCTCATTTGGTGTCAAGAACACATTTAGTAGCTATACATTCAAAATTACCAAGTTAAATTTCAAAGAAGAAAGAAAGTAGGGTGGGGGAGGCTGACTTCTTCAGAATTCTTAGCTTTGTATCTCCACTGTATTATTACAAAACCATCCCTGCACCAAGCAATGTGAACAGCATAATGTGAGGTTCTGCTTGACCAATTCTGATTGTCTGATTTGCATTACCAGCTCTGGTCTTATGATTGAAATCAAAACAACCAAATCATCACAAACTGACCTTGAGAGATATTTCATTTCCTAGAGAAAAAAATTGGTATGCTAGTACTTGAAGAGTGAGAAATCACTAGTCAGTAAGAGGAAGATGTTCAGTACACAAGTGTGCATCTCTTGTTCAATCTGTAGGAACTGCAATTTTCTTCTTACACATATGTCTGTGTCCTAGAAACTGTACAGTGCTGACAATTTAATTGTACCTTGATATCTTTTAGAATATTGAATTTTACTTTTCAGAAACAGCATTCTAAATCTATTGTATGGCTACAAAGCCAAGAGTAACTTAATAAAAGCTGATTACTTAAAAGAAAGTATTTCTTACACTTAAAAATAAAAGGAATTTGACTATAAGAACTAAATAAGAGAAGACTCTTATTTTATAAGGTATTTCTTATTTTATAAGGTAGATCTATCTCCACAGTTTGGGAACATTCAGTCAATAATACCAAAATACTTAACATGGCATACAGAACATGTCAAAAATTAATCCAGCATACCTTCATGGTTTATATCCATGGTTTACATCCTGTATAGATTATATTTTTGTACCTGGTATGTTTCCTTACCAAAATTTGCACATATCAGTGAGAGGGATGATGGCCTATCAATCACTGTCTCTCTACACTGTCTCTCTAATATCTAGCACAAAATTGTGTCTAACATAGCAGGACCTCCTAAGTACTGTATTTCAATAAATCTAAAAAACTATCACATGTGTGTTATACTATTATATTACATACCACTGATAAAGAAAAATATCTTTAACAAAATTATTTTTTCTATATACGTTTTTATTAGGCATTCTTGAAACTTCTTTTTTCAATCTTTCTATTTTTTAATTTATCTTAATTAGTTATACATGACAATAGAATGCATTATGCACTGGGATATATCTTCTTAACATTGATTCTGACTTTTCAGAATTTCTTTCAACTCAGATAGACGGCTATCTATTTTTCCACATGATATTTACTTTCATTCCATTAGTGATGTCAATGATACAGCATTTCTTTAAAATGTTCTCAGAAATTCTTATTGCACCTTCTTGACCTCATGAATCAAGGATTCATATGCCTTCTTCAAACAGTACTAAAATGTTTACTGATAGAAATGACAATATCTTATAGTTGCTTTATTCTGTCTCTAAAAAGAATAACCAAGTTGAGGCATGTATTAGGCTGAAGTATGTTTGAAATGAAAAATGACTAAAATAAAAGTTGTATCTTACATTTTTAGCATATAACAATGAAATATGTTAAACATAGAGAAAAGTTGAATAGCCAGTTACTAGATGATATAATACTTGCTTATCACAATTAATCTCTCTATTCATCCATCAACCTATATTATTTTTAATGCAACCTATATTATTTTATTATAAAGTGAGTTGAGGACAACTGAACAGATTCCTACAAAACTCCAGGATGTGTCCAATTACCTAGAATTTAAATTTTGTTACTTTTGAGATCATATTTATAAGCAATTAATTGCACAGATATTTATTATGCCATTAAATGAGCTTCCACAAAAGCATATACCTGTGCAAACCAATCTCAAGTCAAGGTGCAGAATGTTACCATCACCCCAGAAACTTCTCACTTGTCCCTTCACAATAAATCAATACACCAGTTCCCCAGATAAAAATGCTCATTTATTTTTATTTTTTCTTTTTGCCAATTTTACAACATTTTGTAAATACAGCCATACTGTATTTATCACTTGGTACAGTCAATCCCTCTTATATTCCATGTCTTTGAGATTCCATTCATGTTTTTACATATATTAAGCTAATTCTTTTTTATTGATGAGTTTTATTCCATTTTATGAACATATCCATTCTCTTACTGATGGAGACCTGAATGTTCCCAGAAATTCTGGCCATTTTAAATATGACCTGTATGAATATTCTTGTGGATATATTTTAGGGTCCATGCCTTTAATTTTATTAGGAAACATACTTAAGACTGGAATTTCTAGACCATGGTTAAATATGTGTTTGGTTTTATAATAAATGCTCAGAGATTTCAAAATGACTGTAATATTTTAAACTCATATCAACAATATTTAAATGTTCTAATTTTTCTACATTCTTTCCAACATTTAGTGTTGTCAGTCTTTTTCATTTTAGTCAATTTGGACATAGATATGGGTTTCTCATTGTGGTTTAAGTATGATTTTTCACGATGCTAATGATATTGCACGCTTTTTCACATACTTATTGTTTATGCTTATATCTTTTGTTTGTGAAATATCTATTAAAATATTTTACTGATTTATATTATATTGTCTATTTTTTTAGTTTTGGAGCTGCAAGAATTTTTTTTTTTTTTTTTTTTTTTTTTTATCTCTTGGATACCAGTCCTTTGTCAGATATGTTCTTTGCAAATATTTCAAAAATTTTCCACATTCATGCCTGCCAATATATTAATTCTCCTAATGACACTTTTTTCATATTGTTTACTAGTACATTACATTTGTACAAAATGATAGGATTTGTTGTTGCATAGTCATACATGTACATATTATAAGAATATAATTTGGCCAATATCATTCCCCAGTATTTCCCCTTCCCCTCTTTTCCTCTCTTTCCTCTACTCTATTTGATGTCCTTTCAATTTTCATAAGAGAGATTCCCCCATCCCAAACCTCAGTTTATACCCAACGAACTTAAAATCAACATAATACAGCGATACATCCGTTCAACAGATGAATGCATAAAGAAAATGTGGTATATATACACAATGGAATATTATTGAGCCTTAAAGAAAAATGAAATTATGACATTTTCAGGTAAATGAATGGAGCTGGAGAATACCCTGCTAAGCGAAATAAGCCAACCCCCCTAAAAAACAAAGGCTGAATGTTCTCTCTGATAAGTGGATGCTGATCCATAATTAGGGGTGAAGGGTAGGGAAGAATGGAGGAACTTTGGATTAGGCAGAGGGCAATGAGGGGAGGGGAGGGTTTGTGAGGGTGGGAAGGCTCGTGGAATGAGATGGATATTATTATTCTATATACATGTATGATTACACCACCAGTGTAACTCTGCACCATGTACAGCCAGAGGAATGAGAAGTTGTGCTCCATTTGTGTGCAATATGTCAAAATGCATTCTACTGTCATGTATAACTAATTAGAACAAATTTTTTAAAAATACAAAAAGGAAATCTTTAAACAAAATAATCAAGAAGAGAAAGAAGGAAACTGCCAATAAAAGTAAGAATGACACGGTCTTGATTAGAACATGACCAGTAAACTTAAAGTAAACTTAACCTAGTGGGTATGTATAGAACATTCCACCCAGTGATTACAGACAATATTTCTTTTCCATCTCAGATGGGATCATTATAAAAATTGATTATAGATGTTGGATGTGGTGGTGCTCAACTGTAGACCCAGCTGCTCAGGATGCTAAGGTAAGAGGATCACTTGAGCTTAGAAGTTACGGAAAACCTGAGCAACATAGTGAGACTCCCCCCCTCCCCCCCTCCCCCCCCCCCGTATCTCACTGAAAAGTAAATAAATTGGTTGTATACTGAGCATGAAGCAAACCTCAACCAATTTCAGAAGGACCCAAATCATAGCAGTATGTCTTCTGATCATCATGTAAATGACTAAGTACCAGTTTTTAAAAAGAAAAAATGAAAGAAAATACCCATGTGGTTGTATGTTTTCTCTCATATGTGGACACTAGAGATGAAAAAAGAAAAGAAACATAGGGGAACTTAATGACACTTTTTAATGAAAAAAAGTTCTGTTTGATAAGATCTAATTCAGTTTTTTTCTTTTAGATTAGTTATTTTTTTAATCCAAATAAGCCTTAGCTTACTGACAAGTTGCAAAAATATTCCCCCTATGATTTCTTCTAAAAATTCTATGTTGCTTAACTTTTACATTTATATACATAAGATCATTAGTCATGGGGGCTGGGTGTATAGCTCAGTTGGTAGAGTGCTTTCCTCATGTGCACAAGGCCCTGGGTTTAATCCCCAACACAACCAAAAAAAAAAAGATCATTAGTCATGTTCATATTAATTTTGTGTTTAATGAGAAATTGGATGCAGTTGATTTTTCTTTTTCACAATAGGTATCCAGTTGTTTTACCAATATTCACTGAAAAAAATGTTACTGTCCTCATGTTTCTCCCAGTTCGTTATATGGTATTTTCAGATTGTTGTTTTTAGCATTACAGATTATATTTTGTAAAAATTCTAACTTTTATATTTCTCCAAAACTACTTTTTATTTTTTTGCAACCAAATATGTGACTTAACTTGGCTGAACTCAAATTTCAAATTCTTGTTTTTCCTTCAGTGGAAGAGAGTTTAAATGTCTTATCAGTTAATTTAACCTTTTCTGAGCTGTTTGGAATCTTCCCTATGCATGCATTTCTAGGTACCAACCAGCAATATGTGAATAATTTATACATAGACCTTAGGATTTTACTTTCTCACTTTATTCGTTCCAGGATGTCACTGCTAACTTTCCAGTAAGTTTTCCCTGAACCCTGTCCTGTTCTTCAAGACAAGATGAGTAACAGTTTTCCACTGAAATTTTAACTGACCCACAGTATATGTGGGCCTGCCATCATATAAAAGACTGTAAAAACAGGAAAGTTAACCCACTGCCACTTTTATCTTGGAGTATCATCTCCCCTCCAGTCTTTGCCTATTTTTGTCCACTCTCCAGTTTTCAAATAGTTGTTTTATAGACTTGGTCAAGAGTTTGTAATTTTGATCTGGGGTATGTTTGGTCTAAAAGGAGACATACAATAGCCGAAATGGAAATTTTACATTCATTATTATATCCACTTATATATAATGATTTCTTCCACCAATGAACCACCAATGAAATGGATGGTGATACAGTGTGATTTTCAGTAAGATTAGTAATGATTTTATTTGGTTTCTTTAAAAAACAAAGGAAATTTCTGGATTAATAGAATATGAACTAGTAGTAGAGAGATAAATATGATTAATAAAGTAAAAGATAAGGTTAAGTTTTGTTTTATTTAATGAGTTTTTGCCAAAATGTGTAAAAAATATCCAAAAAGAAGGCTACTCCTTGTTTTTCCCCTTGTAGAATGAGAAATGTTTCATTATGTCCAATAGATAGCTTTTATGTTGCTTTAAAAATACCTCTGTTATCCAAGAAATAAACTTTTTTTAGGTCAGTATCTTAAAACAACATCCCAAACTCTGGCTAAATATTTTATTCCTGTACTAATCATAAATGCAAAATGAAATTTCTAAACTTTTAATATGTAATTCTGTGATCTATAAATTAAATAGGGAAATATGAAAATAAGTTGACCATTGTTACAATGTAATGAATAAAAAAAAACACAGAGACTAACCAGTCTGCCATTACATATTTTATATACCTAGGGTCCAAACATCTGAATAAAATTGACTCTATCAATACTTTCATATAAAGTTCACCAAAATTTATGCAAATATTGTGAAATAAGTGTCTGAATGTTTTTTACATATAAAAGTTGTTTTTATTTTTTTTAGGATTAGTTTTTCAGTAATTCCTTCAGGCAGCCAGTAATTATTGAGTGTCTACATGTGCAGACATTATGCAAACAACAGTTATTACAAAAGAAGAAAGATAAAAACTGATAGAAACAGCACAACCATAAATAAGAGAAACAAAAATGGTATTAAAAAAAAAAGATTAATCCTGGCATTTGGAAAGAATTAGAACATCAGAAGTTATGAGATTAAAAAGTTTAAAAGGTAAAAATAATGAAATCCAAATAAATGAGATCCAAATCAAAACCAGCTTTGCCAAAGTTAAATAAAATATAATTTACAAGTAGGAAAGTACATAATGAACTATGTTTATGACAAACTAAATGCCCATGACAGGACATGTAAATATGAAGCTTAGGTGACAAAGAGACAGTGGTTTAGATTAAAAAAAAAAGGATTAATTTGGGTAGAATATAAGTTGGAAAGATATGTAGCAAATATAATGAATAAAACGTAAGTAGCATATAACAAGTTGAAATAAAATGGTGCTCAAAATTTACCACCTCAAAAAATTACAAATTGGAATTTGACAGTAGAAAGACTGGCTCTCATTCCAGAAATGACATTGTTTGTTTTCTACAGTTCACCTTTTTGTAACATATTTATTTCATTGGTTTCATGTATGTATATAGTTTAAATTAAAGAAAAAAGGATGCTTGTTTAAATTTCTGAGTGAACTTGTGGTTCAGATAATATTTGGAATGAAGTTATAGTATACTATAATTTTTCATCTTGTGACCTTAAAGAAGTCCTCATTCTAATCCTAAGAGAATTAAGTAGAATTTTGTATCATGAACTTGTAAAGATGAATAAACCCACTCAAATAATAAAAACAATAAAAGAAAATGTGTTCCATTTTGAAAGACTTTGAGATTTAGTTCTCACATACACAAAAATAAGTTTCAGTATTTATATGTACTCCTAAAATTTCCAAGTTGTACTGTCTACATTTGATTTATAGACTTGCCTTATATTCCATTACCTGCCAAACATAAACTATGTAATAAATGACTTAACTACATTCCTCAGCAACCATCTTAGATAAGAAAAATGTTGCAAAGAAAAGATAGTAGGATAAAATCCATTTTTGTAACACATCTCCTCATCTATTCATATCCATTTTCCACTAAGTAGTAATAAGAATAAACTTAATCTAATTTGCTATTTTTCAATTATCATGATATCCATGTTTAGTAGTTTAACACTTGGAATGTATGTTAACAACTGATGGCATCTTAAAATCACTCTGGCAGGCAGCAGTTGTGACAAAAATATGCTATGTGCCTGCTTATGCATTGATGTAGTGTGACATATCATAACTGCTTAAGATTTAATAATATATTATTTAAGAATTACTTGAAGAAGTAACATGAGTCCTAGCAGTTGTCTAAAAATGTTCAATTGATACTTTCTGGAAAGATCAACAATGTGCCAGCATTAACTATTAGTGGCTTGAATGAAAATCCATAGGATAATAGTGAAGCACTTTAAAGAAAGAAAGAATCAATAACACTAATAATGACACAGAAAATGAAATTATGTGAAAAAATGTGGATATCGTTGACACTGAATGCAAAGTTGTTCACATGGTTCACTCTTAGCCAATTTAATTTACTTATATTGTTCTTTATATGAATGTAATATACAAAATATGTGTGTAATAAAAACTTCCAAAAACAAAAATAAGACATATTTCGTCAAAATATTTTTCATCTTTTCTAGAGTAATTAAAATAAGTTATCATATTATGAAAATTAGAAAAAGTTTCTACATTTAAATTAGTCACTAGACTAACAGAAAGTATTTCACACATAGGACGTATGTAGTATCCTATGGCTACTGAAGAGAGTAAGTCTGGGCAAAGTCTGTGAGTTCAAATCCTGTCTTTGAATGCTTCATTAAGTTACTTAATTTCCTTATGTCTATGTTCTATTATCTATAATGCAAGGGTATAAACATATTATCTATAATGTACTATAAGTTTATTGAAGTCAGTATTTGTAAAGTGCTTTCCATAGCATCTCCTGCATCATTACTATGTAGTAGTTTGTATTTATTATACAAAGAAGAGAAAAACAAAATTTAAAACTATGAATACCACAAATCATTTGTTGTTTACTTACCAATATTTTCTGTACTATCAGCATGTGATCTTTGAAACCCTGAGTGAGGGACAAGTTATGTGAAGTAATATCAGAATCAATAGAGGATTTTAAGAAATAAGTATATCCACATTGAAACCACATAAGGTCTCCAAAGTCAGGATTCAGGACAGGAGTAAGGGAGAGAGTGGAGGTAGAGTGGGTGGGTTACATTCTTAGTCCCAAACATTTAAAGCCTTTTTCCATGATCACAGAACAATTCACCAAAACAAGAGGTGACAATTTTTCAGTTATTGCTTTCCTAAGAGAGGAAAGAAGAGGAAATTAGTAGTTCATGTTCTTTGTGTCCTTTATCTAATCAAAGTCTCTTTCACCTATACTATAAAGTTTCAGAACTCTGTGACATTTTTTCTAATATCAGTAAGCACATTTTCATGCATTGATAGACATCACTATATACAAATTCTTTATATTTAGGTATAATTGATTATTTTTCTTACGTATAGCAAACAATATTTTTCAGATCTTATTGTGAATAAGATAGCATTACACTCCTTTCCAGATGTATAAGGTTTCTGAAATGTTAGTTCCATTTACTTCTTTGTTAATTTGAAGACTGTTTTTCAGTTCCACTTGTGTGTGTTTTTTATGGATGCTTCATTTATTCAAGCAACAAAATTATTTGTGAGCCCATAATGTGCTTGGCAAAATAATGAAAACCAAAATACACTCCCTATCTTCTGAATCACTGGGAAGAAAACCAAATATTCTGAAAAAGAACGGAAGGCAACTCTCAAGCTAACAAAATTCTATAGAAAACTTCATATTTCCCCCATTCAAAACTATCAAAGTTAAACAAGAAGTTCCTTGCTAGATTGATGTGTAAAGTAGAGGTATGACAGATTGTACAAGTTTGGGAAGCAAAAATGGATGTTCCAGTATGTGTAAGAACAATGCTTCCCTAGCCAGAAGGGTTAACATGTGGCTGCTGAGATGTGTGGACCTGGTGACCAAAAAAAAAAAAAAAAGAAAATTTAACTTAAATAGATGTAGAATGCAGAATACAGTACGAGGCAATTCAAATCAAGCAAAAACATAATGTGACATTCAAAGAGGCCAAAAGAGCATAGAGCAGTGATGGTAACAAAAGGAGCACTAATGGAGGGTATTTTGTGGTGTAGTTTAACCTGCCTTGCATGTGGCAATTGATGCTAAATGTGAGAATAACTGAAGACAATCTAAAATCTACACATTCATTGAAATAATATATTTATTCATCAGTTTACTAAATATTGACTGAGCTCTAATTTTACTTTAGGCGGTGTTCTAGACATTAGGCATAAAGAAAAGAAGAAAAATGATCAAAGTGCTGCCCAATTTCTGTTAGAGAAGATTAAAATGCATGAACAAATCTTTATTATGGTTGATGGTAATAAGTCCTCTGGGAGAAAGATCTGAGACAAGAGAGAAAATGTTGGGGGTGCACAGTCAAGTATGGTTCAGTGGCAATGTGGCATTTAAACAAGGTCCCAAAAATATCAAGGAGCAGGCAACAAGGATTCTTGGAGAAACTTCCAGGCAGAGGAGAAGAAACAATCTAGGGCCTGATTCCAGAGCTTTTTTCTTGAATCCAGAGATTACACAGGTGGAGAACACTAGAGTATGAGCCTAAGTATAGTTTATGAATGCTTCATTAAATTACTTACCTTGTTTTTGTCTCTTTTCTACTATCTATAACATAAGGATATATATAATATAATATGCTATAAGTTTATTGTCTATTTATTACACAAAGAAAAGAAAACAGAAAAATTAAATCTATGAATACTATAAATCATTAGGTGTTTACTTATCAATACTTTCTGGACTTTCACCATATGACCTTTCTAAGGATATAACAAGTGCTGGTCACTCTTTTTAGTGATTTACAGAAAGACAGTCAAATAAAACATTTCTTGCAACAAACCTATGAGGTATCTGCTATTTTTAACCTCCCTATAGTGCAGGTGAGAAACAGGAAAAAAAGAAATTCAGCAACTCATTCAATGTTACACAGTTACTATACAACTACTAGGATATAACCCAGATATTCTCACTGTGTATTGGTTACATCTCAATGTGTCTTTGATCTTTCCCACAGCTATTCTGTGTCCTTTGCTTTCCTCTTCCAATTTTGTAGTTTGGTATTATATTGGATATGTTTGGAGAACCCAGGATATTCTCCCTATTTCACAATCAGCTGATTAGCCCTTTATTTCTATCTGCAATATGTTTCTCCTTTGCCATGAAACAATGTCTTCACAAGTTTTGCTGTTCAGGACATCTCTGGGGGAGAGTCAAGCAGCCTGCTTATTACAAGCTCCAAATCTGCATTCTCAACCACTAAAGTATTCTATCCTTATAAACATAGCCAGAGCACAGGTGGTTTCTGTTTGGATCAGGCAGACTACACCTCATATCCTCTACATATTCTAGGGCACCAAGGTGATTAAAGCCAGACAAATTTGAGTTTCTGAAATATGTTTTGAGTCTAGTCATAAACTCAACAGGTACTAAGTTGAAATGTCTGGGCAAGGGCACTACTCATTCAATCAACCTGGGATTTGAATCATACATTGAAACACAATTTCATTATTTCTATGTTGTAAAAACTTGCAAATATCCTTAATATAAAAGAATATTGCCATATTCTTACTTTCTTCTTACTTCAGATTTATTGGCATGGGTCTAACTTGTTTCCAGAAGTTTCTTCTCAATCTTTTCCTCTGCATCCATTCATTTATCTTCTATGAGAGAAGCTTCAAATGTTATTCCTGTCTGTGATTTATATTCATCGAGAAATTTAGCAGGAAAGAAATTAAAAGTATTTATCTACCAATAAAGTGGTACAAACTGGAAGTACTTTCCTTCCACTTTTTTTTTTTCCTAATAAATACATTCTGCAGTTGGTCTTACCCTTATCTTTTTCCCAGTGCAGCCAGTAAATTCTGCTCATCCTTCAAGTCCTGACTCTCCTTCTTTTGTGTTTTTAATTACAATTTCTTCCTTCTTTATGAAGATGTGTGTTGCATTTTGTTATAATTTATTGTTGGTTGTATCCATTTTTATGTGTTCTCCACCAGATTTTATATGTAGCAAGATAGGAGAAAGATTTGAATAGAGAAATAAAACATTTAGTATTTTTTGATTTAGTACGGTAGTTTCCAAATTTTTCAGATATATGAAAATTACTTTTTATAATTTTCTAACACTTCATTTCTCTCCTGAAATTAAATCCATAGATAAAATAATTATCTACCTACACACAATTAACCATAATCTACCTAATGTGTAAAACTTGGGACTTGAGAAATAAAAATGAAACAATTTATAATGAACCAATGCTTTTCTTCCTTTTCAATGATTGAGGACTTCCCTGAATGATAGGGAGCTCTTGTGACTGTATAAAGGTTTGTCCCATACATAGATTAGCAATAGACTCTAGGCCTCCGATACAGATCTATATTCTGTATATTGTCTACTTAGGTATCATCATTAAGAGTTAGTATAATTAGTTTTAATTCCTACAGCATTAAATACCCTTGTTTAACTCCCAAATGTAACTCTGGAATTTTCTCTTGATTTATACAGTGGTTGCATTGCCATACAACTCAGTGTACATTAAAATTATGCAAAAATAATTTGTGCTTATATATAAAATAGAGGGTGGTAGTTTTAATCTATTATAAAGTGGGTTGGATCTGCCAAAACAAATATTTAACTGTTTAAAATCATGCAGGAAACAATAAAACTATTGTTTTTATGGGATTCTCCCCCACATTGTAGAATTTCTATCAGTCTGTAAGTGGCCCCTGAATGCTACCATGCAAAATAACAGTCGTGACAAATTCCAACTACTACCTAACACTGAAGAATTAATATGATTTCTTAAGAAAACCTATTTTAAGTTTAATTTTATTTCAGGAGACACATCTCACAAACACCATCATAGACCACATCATAATGCAGATATTTCTTAGTAACAGTGAGGTGTTTAATGATTGAGCCCTTCCTGTTCTCTGGAACTAATTATTTAAAAAGTTGTTTAATGTTCTACCAAAGTCAATTTTAGAATAAAAAGAGCATATTCCTGTGAATGAAGCAAAAGAAGGTAACAGAACCCTAGCACATTTTTCTAAATTATATTCCAGAAAAGAAGAGAACAAGCTGCAGTTCCACTGTTGGAGAAGTATTGCATATATAGGCTTTTTGTTTGTTTGTTTGATTGTTTTGTTTTTTGAAGTCTAACTTTACTACGAACTGTTTTCTCTGTGATCCAGGACATGACATTTGATCTCTGTCCTTTAGGCTGACTACAGAAAAAAATGGAAGTACTCTCCTTCAAAACCACCATTTCACCTACTAAGCACAAAACTGAGAAGCCAGCCATGCCAGAAAATTTTGTTCTGATCCTTGTAAGGCTCCACCCAAGTGCATATGCCCATTATGTATCAGAATTCATGTTATCGTAGAAATAATTTATGAACATTAGAAGCTGGAGGTGAAATTCCATCTCTTCCTTTGGATGAGGGTGCTAGAATGAGTAAAGTGAAACCTTGGTGATATTTAGTAAATCCACCTTTTATAAGAAATATTAACTCTTTGTAGGTATGGAAGATACAAACTTATCTGTGTAATCTGTGTAATTAATATTAATTAATTATATCACTTCTATTGGAAAACACCACAAAATCCTGGTGTATTCTGGCAAAAAGTAGATTCCAAGTAAGTAATTTCTAAAATTGTATTAAGAACATTCAATATGAGAACTACCCTTTTAACAATTTTTAAGTGTACAATATATTATTAACTATGGCATGATGTGATATGGAAGGTCTCTAGAACTTATTCATCTCATAAAATTGAAATTTTATATTGCTTGAATAGCAGCAATTCCCTATTTCTCTCTTCCCCCTAGAAACAGCATTCTAGTCTCTGTTCTGTGAGGTTAGCTATTTAAAATTCTTCATAAACATGTACTTGTACAGTATTGGTCCTTCTGTGAGTGGTATATTTCATTTAGCATAATCTCCTACAGATTCATCCATATTGTTGCAAATTTTGGGATTTTATTCTTTTTAAGACTATATACTCCTCTGTCCCAGAGCAGGAGACAGCAAGGACAAACATGCCAACTCTGCCTGAGCCCAGGCTGGCCCAGGTAAGTCCCGCTGACCCCCACTGGTGTGTGACCAGGCTCCAGCCAGCCCCACAGACCTCCACGCCAGAGCATGAGACAGCAAGGACAGACCTTCCAACTCTGCCTGAGCCCAGGCCGGCCCAGGGCAGTCCCACTGACCTTCGCCCCAGTGCGGTTAGCCCCAGACCACCTCAGGAGCTCAGACTCAACCAGTTCAGCCCACACCAACCAGCATGAACCCAGCCCCAGGTAGCATACTTTGAGGGTCACCGGCAGGTTCTGATAGTCCAGCACTAAGGGGAGGCACAGACAACCTTCAAGGGTATTATAAGAATATAGGGAAGAAACTGTAATAACTCAGATCTACACTGCAAGAAAGTAAAGCAAATAGACATCAGGAAAAAACAAGGGAGGAAAATACCCCAAACAAACCAGGATTCTACAATAATAGAACCCATGCTCAGCGAAGTTGAAGAAATGTCAGAGAAGGAGTTCAGAAGGTTCATAATTAAAATGATCTGTGAATCAAAGAATGATTAAATGAGCAAATACAGGCAAAAATTGGCCACTACAACAAAGATATAAGAGAGCAAATACAGGTAGCAAAAGATGACTTCAAAAAAGAGATAGAAACTCTGAAAAAAAAAAAAAAAAAAAACAGTCAGAAATCCTTGAAATGAAGGAAAAAAATAACCAAATACAAAACACAATTGAAGGCATCACCAACAGACTAGATCAACTGGAAGAAAGAACTTCAGACAATAAAGACAAAGTATATAATCTTGAAAATAAAGTTGACCACACAATGAAGATAGTAAGAAACCATGAACAAAACATCCAAGAAGTATGGGACAGCATCAAAAGACCAAATCTAAGAATAATTGGGATAGAGGAAAGCAGAGAGTTTCAAACCAAAGGAATGCACAACCTCTTCAATGAGATAATATCAGAAAATTTACCAAGCATGAAGAAGGAATTGGAAAACCAAATACAAGAGTCCTAAATGTACAAAATTACAACAGATCTACACCAAGACACATTATAATGAAAATGCCTAACATACAGAACAAGGATAGAATTTTAAAGGCCGCAAAAGGGAGGAATCAGATCACATATACGAGGAGACCAATTTGTATCACTGCAGATTTTTCAATTCAGACACTCAAAGCTAGAAGATCATGGAACAACATATTCAAAGCCCTGAAGGAAAAGGTATGCCAACCAAGAATCTTTTACCCAGCAAAATTAAGCTTTAGATTTGAGGACAAAATAAAAACCTTCCATGATAAACAAAAGTTAAAAGAATTTACAAGTAGAAAGCGAGCACTACAGAACATCCTCGGCAAAATATTCCATGAAGAGCAAAAGAAAAACAATGATGAAAATCAACAGAGGGAGGTATTACACTAAAGGAAAAAATAATCAGAATAGAAAGCATGTCAAGGTAAATACCAAAAATAAACAAAAATGGCTGGGAATATAAAACACATCTCAATAATAACTCTGAATGTTAATGGCCTAAACTCACCAATCAAAAAACATAGACTAGCACATTGGATCAAAAAAACAGACCCAACAATATGCTGCCTCCAAGAGACTCATCTCATAGGAAAAGACATCCATAGGCTGAGGGTAAAAGGTTGGGAGAAATCCTACCACACAAGTGGACAGAGGAAACAAGCAGGGGTTTCCATCCTCATATCAAATAAAGTAGACTTCAAGCTAAAGTCAATCAAAAGGGATAAAGAAGGACACTATATACTGCTCAAGGGAACCATACACCAACAAGAATTAACAATTATATATATGTATCTATATGCCCCAAACAATGGAGCATCCATGTTCATCAAACAAACTCTCCTGAAGATTAAGAGTCAAATTGACCACAACACAATAATTCTGGGTGACTTTAACACACCCCTTTCACCACTGGATAGATCTTACAAACAAAAGCTGAACAAAGAAACTATAGAACTCAAAAATACAATAAACAACATAGACTTAACCGACTTATATAGAATATATCATCCTTCAACAAGTGAATACACTTTCTTCTCAGCAGCACATGGAACCTTCTCTAAAATAGACCATATACTAGGCCACAAAACAACTCTGAGCAAATACAAAAAGTTGAGATACTAGCCTGCATTCTATCCGACCACAATGGAATGAAATTAGAAATCAATGATAAAATAAGAAATAAAAGCTACTCCAACACCTGGAGACTAAATAATATGCTACTGAATGAACAATGGGTTGCAGATGACATTAAAGAGGAGATTAAAAAATTCTTAGAGGTGAATGACAACACAGACACAACATATCGAAATCTCTGGGACACTATGAAGGCAGTTCTAAGAGGAAAATTCGTTGCATTGAGTTCATTCCTCAAAAGAAGAAAAAGTCAACAAATAAATGACTTAAAATTACATTTCAAAGCTCTAGAAAAAGAAGAACAATCCAACACCAAAAGTGGTAGAAGACAGGAAATAATTAAAATCAGAGCTGAAATTAATGAAATTTAAACAAGAGAAACAATTGAAAAAAATGACAAAACAAAAAGTTGGTTCTTTGAAAAAATAAATAAAATTAACAGACCTTAGCCAGGCTAACAAAGAGAAGGAGAGAGAGAGAACTCCAATTACTAACATATGTGATGAAAAAGAAAATATCACAACAGACACTACGGAAATACAGGAAATAATTTGAAATTATTTTGAAAACTTGTACTCCAACAAAATACAAAACACCGAAGGCATCGACAAATTTCTAGAGTTGTGTGATCTAACCAAACTTAAGCAGGATGATATATATAATTTGAATGGACCAATTTCAAGCAATGAAATAGAAGATGCCATCAGAAGCCTACCAACCAAAAAAAGCCCAGGACCATATGGATACATAGCTGAGTTCTACAAGACCTTCAAAGAAGAACTGATACCAATACTCTTCAATTTATTTCAGGAAATAGAAAAAGAGGGAGCACTTCCAAACTCATTCTATGAGGCCAATATCACCCTGATCCCAAAACCAGGCAAAGACACATCAAAAAAAGAAAACTTCAGGCCAATATCTTTAATGAACATAGATGCAAAAATTCTCAATAAAATTCTGGCAAAATGGATACAAAAACATATCAAAAATATAATACACCACGATCAAGTGGGGTTCATTCCAGGGATGCAAGGATGGTTCAACATACGGAAATCAATAAATGTAATTCATCACATCAATAGACTCATAGATAAGAAACATATGATTATCTCAATAGATACAGAAAAATCATTTGACAAAATACAGCACCCTTAAATGCTCAAAACATTAGAAAAACTAGGGATAACAGGAACATATCTCAACATCGTAAAAGCTATATATGATAATCCCCAGGCCAACATTATTCTAAATGGAGAAAAATTGAAAGCATTCCCTCTAAAAACTGGAACAAGACAGGGATGCCCTCTTTCACCACTTCTAATCAACATAGTAATTGAAATGCTGGCCAGAGCAATAAGAAATTAAAAGGATACAGATAGGTAAAGTAGAACTCAAATTATAATTATTTGCTGATGATATGATTTTTTACCTAGAAGACCCAAAAAATTCCACCAAAAAACTTCTAGAACTCATAAATGAATTCTGCAAAGTAGCAGAATACAAAATCAACACCCATAAATCTAAGGCATTTCTATATATCAGTGACAAATCCTCTGAAAGGGAAATGAGGAAAACTACCCTGTTTACAATAGCATCAAAAAATAAAAAATAAAATAATTGGGAATCAACTTAAGCAAAGACATGAAAGACCTCTATAATGAAAACTATAGAACACTAAATAAATAAATTATGGAAGACCTTAGAAGATGGAAAGATCTACCCTGTTCTTGGATAGGCAGAACTAATATTGTCTAAATAACCATACTTTTCAAAAGCACTATGCAGATTTAATGCAATGCCAATCAAAATCCCAATGACATTCCTCATAGAAATAGAAAAAGCAGTCATGAAATTCATCTGGAAAAATAAGAGATCCAGAATAGCTAAAGCAATCCTTAGCAAGAGGAGTGAAGCAGGTGGCATCACTATACCAAACTTTAAATTATACTACAGAGCAATAGTAAGAAAAAACAGCATGGTTTGGCACCAAAATAGGCTGCTAGACTAATGGTACAAAATGGTGCAGCCAATATGGAAAGCAGTATGGATATACCTTGGAAAACTTGGAATGGAAACACCTTATGACCCAACTATCCCACTCCTCAGTCTATACCAAAAAGACTTGAAAACAGCATACTACAGTGACACAGCCACATCAATGTTTATAGCAGCACAATTCACAATAGCTAAACTGTGGAACCAACCTAGATGCCCTTCAGTAGATGAATGGATAAAGAAAATGTGGTATATACACACAATGGAGTATTACTCAGCAATAAGAGAGAATAAAATCATGGCATTTGCAGGTAAATGAATGGAGTTAGAGAATATAATGCTAAGTGAAGTTAGCCAATCCCAAAAAGCCAAATGCCTAATGTTTTCTCTGATATAAGGAAGCCAAATCACAGTCGGGTTGGGATGGGGAGCATAGGAGGATTAGAGGAACACTAGAATGGCCAATGGGGAGGGAGGGGATGGGAGGGGGCAAAAGGGTGAAGAAGAAAAAAAAAAAAGATGGTAGAATGAGATGGATATCATTACCCCAAGTGCATGTATTAAGTCATGAATGGTGTGAATATACTTTGCATATAACCAGAGATATTTAATAATGTGCTCTATATGTGTAATATGAAATGTAATGCATTGTGCTGTCATTTATAACAACTTAGAATAAAAAATAAATTAAAAAAAAGACTATATACTATTCCATTGTGTATGTACACCATGTCTTCTTTATTCTTTCATCTGTCAATGGATATTTAAGTTATTCCACTTCTTGGCTATTGTGAATAATACTGTGTTGAGCATGGGAATGCAAATATTAATTAATTATATTTCTCTGTTTCATTATTTACTTTTCCTTTCCACTAATGACTGTGATTTCACAATATTTTGTCTTCCTGTTATTCTAGGATTTCAAACTCAAAACATCTGCTTCATGTTTATATAGCAAACATATACAGTTATTCAAATCAACCAATAATGATCTATATGCACATGTAGATATTACATCTTGACCACAAAGTACATATATTGATAAGTATATATTTAATTGAATTTAAACTCATTACAATCACTGTGCCCATAGTCCTTTTTACTTCTACTTGTTTTTTCATGCTTTTTATAATTATGATTGTTGAAGTTTTTGTTCCTAAGTACAACATTGTGTACATTATAGATTTTAGTAGCCATTTTTGAGTGGATTACTAAAGTGGTGACTAATTGTTAGGCAAGATACCAAGCAAGAGACCTAATATGATTGGTGTTTAGCTAATGCCTTCTCAACTCTGAAATAATTGCTTTGATTTTAACCATTAAACCTCACTGTGGTGGGCAATCAGGTATGTGGTCCATTGTTTTAGGTCCTAGCTACTAGTGTGGAGTCCATGGACCAGCAAACTTTGAAATCTGGGAGCTTGTTAGATTTAGAGTCATAATCTATATTTTAACAAACTCCCAGGTGAATTGCATGCATATTCAAGTTTGAGATGCATTGATCTCAATTACTGCCTCAATTCTCCATTCTTTTACATTACAATCAGTGTGTGTAGATACACCCAAGTCCTTCAAACCTGCTTCTTATATAAAAGTAAATGCAGAACAAGGAAATAATATAATCTCCTTCTCAACAGAAACTCTACATGAGACTTCTCATGTAAATATGTTCTACTTTCTTACCCATATTTTTACAACCTGGAAACAATTTGTAAAATAGTTTATGTGGACAGAAATCCATCATACTAATTCTATGTAATAAGATATTATAATAATATAATTATTTGTTAATTCATTGTCAAAACTTTTTTTAAATTTCTCTGGAGAACTCTTGAAACTGAAAATTTCTCTTCTCCTAGCTTAGAAATATGAGTGGGCTCTTCTGCATATTTGAAATTAGAAAATGTTCAAATTTATACAGGAAGCATTACAGGAGTATATTTCTCAGGGTTTGGCAAATAACATAAGTTTTTTGTATTTTTTGTTCTCTGGTCCTCTTTATTATTTTATTTTTTTTTTTTAATGAATGAAAGAGGCATCGACCACTTGAATAAAAGGGTATTTGAGTGCCTCGCCTTTGCTGAGAAACTCGCGATTTTCCCAAAGTGCTGGGATTACAGGCGTGCGCCACCGCACCCGGCTCTCTGGTCCTCTTTATTTTTAATGAATAAAATATTTGAATAAAATATTTGAGACAGAATTTTTTTCTCCAAATGCTATGCATTTAATTTTATATACATGTGTATGTGTGTGCATGCACACACACACACACACACACACACACACACATACACATGTATATAAAATTAAACGTATAGCATTAAGTGCAGTGACAGATCCAGAAAAAATAATAAACCTCACATATAATTATGCCCATACAATTTCCACAGCTGCTAGAGTAACATCCCAAAATCCCAACATCACCACTAATGGATGAAATAAATATATCACAGAATATTTCTCTCCTCAAGTTCATGGCAAAGAGCAACTTATAATTCTGATTCAAACATTGTATTTGAACAAATATACTGCAGAAATAGCAACCTGCAATATTGTCTGTGGTTGCCAAAATTCCCAGTGGCTCAATTTTGTTTATGTAATATTGGCCAATTGAAAAACTGGTTGGTCTAGTTAATATCTAATTTTGTAGTTGAAGGAGTTTTTTATCATTAAAAGTCAATGCTTTCTAACATGGGAGAAAAAAACTATTGAAAAAAAGGTGTAGTTGATTATTAAAAATGACATTTAGCTCAATTCCATATGGTTCACTAAAGATTGTCACTCATTTGTAAGGATGAACAGTGGTGATGAAAGATCATTAGTGAATCAAAACTCAGCAAAATAAGTTATCGGTCCAGGAGATGAAATAAGTAAAGTACTTTGGGAGAAAGCATCAAGACACTGTCAAAAGCTTAAAAAAAAAAAAAAAAAGAAAGAAAGAAAGAAAGATAAAAAGTAAGCAAGAAACTGGCCTGCATCTTATAAATTTGAACATGACTTAAAGAATTGTCAGATAAAACATAGTACATGCAAAAAGTGCTAATTAAAAGCAATTGAATGATTGTTTTTTATGTTTTCAGAAAAATTTTATGTACTATTTCATTCTACCTTATTATGATTCTCTGAGTTCATTTCAACTGCATTATAATTCTGCAAGTTCAGAAAAAGAGTAAATTCTTTAGGGTTATTCCTAAGAAAACAAATACTCTTTGTTTATCAACTCATCTTCCATTTAAGTGTATACATTCCTGAAATATTCTCTATCCTTGCCTATATTTCCTAAGGATATAGTGGTATGAGGGACATGGAGGATGAAGAGAATACATAATGTTTGTAAGTTGATTTATTGGAATACTTAATATTCAAAAGGAAATGCTGTTGTGCCTTTATTTTTTAAGATCAAAGAAATTTCTCTTCATAGCTAAATTAAATTGCCCTCATTTTAACTAAAACTGTCATATAGTCTAATACTGGAAATTAACATGAAAAGTTTTCAATAGTGTATTAAATTAATTTGAATAATTCAGGACGGAGTGGGTGGTAAAATACCTAACTTTCACTGAATTGTCTTAGTAAAAGAAAAATATGAGGTGTGTCATTCGCTTGAGCAGTGTATAGAAACCAGAGGGGTAAAAAACTTCCTGACAATATCATCTAATGTTTAGAAATTCTAAACAATGTCATCAAATATTTCTTCAAAATGTAGGTCTGGCAACCCCAGAAATACATAATTCTGAGTCATTGATAATTTGGAGGCTGTTGTCCAGAGGGAGAAAAATAATGAAAAAGTTAAAATATTTTGGACATTTATCTTAAAAAGAAAACAACCTCTTAGTGACATACACAACCTTTTCTTCTAGTTCAGTAAATCCCAAACTTGGTCACTCCCTAACATTCCTCATGCTGTTTAATTAAATTTGAGATTTCAAAAGGTCATCTCTGAAGATTCTGATTCAGTAGAGTTCTACAAATGGGAAAAAAAAAAAATTAAATATCCTAATAGACTTGGATAGGGCTTATATAATTGTGAGGATTTAGAATTTATGCCAAAAATGTAAATATACAGGATCATGTCAAAACAAAAAGCCTGGTAATATGTAATGATTGACTAAAAGTCTATGAATATTGCACAGTATTTGAGTGTAGAACTGCTTGAAGATTTTGATAAATGAGACACTTTTTCTATAAACTATAAAATGTAGCTCTCTTTAGGACACATATTTTCTCAGAGATGAACCATATTGACCACACAATGCAACTGGGCACTCGTGCCAGCTCTTGTGGTAAACAGAAACATTAAGGCAAAATAAAAATCCCAAGTAAAATCTCTGCAATTATTATTTCCCACACTCCATTATGCCATGTTTTTTCTGACTGGTATTTCCTAGGAGATTGCTCCATCTATGGTTATTTTAGGATTCTGCTTTTGAAATGGAGAATAAAGTAGAATAGCAATTTTAGTGCTATTTAGAAAAAAACTTCTTTAAAATTTTTCAGACTGCTTGATGGGATTATATGCAATTTTATATACCTTTATGATTTTTTTATATTTTCTAAAATTTCTAGAATGTTTATGAATTGCTATCAATATCAGAAAATGGTAATTTTAAGTAAGTGAGATGAATATTATAATTGTCAAGGATAACCTACATCAGTTGACTTACTCTGGTGGCAAAATAATTAATCAAGTTAATAATTTAAAGATTTGACTCAAAGGCTACATTCCACATGTTCTTTGTCTGACATTGAAAATCACTTGTTAATTTGGTTGGTAAATAATCATTTCTAAGATCTTTTGGTACCATCACCAAAGTCTGAATTACTTAATTCCATGTTGGATGTGTACTCAGAGACAGATAACTCTGCTTAGAAGGGGGAAGCAAGGTAATCCTATTTCCCTTGAGATTAAGGAGGGGAGAGATTTAGGGAAGATCAGGAAGAGAGGAAGAGAAAGAAATACGTCCATTTTAAAAATAAGTTGCATTGGCAGAGCAGCAAGGGTTATGTTCAAAGCATAATTTCTACATTCCATTTCCATGGAAAAATGGGCCACTGCATCTCCAAACTGCTTCCTGCTGAAAGATGGCAAAGTTGGGGGATGCAACCCAAAGTTCTTGTTCTCTATTAGGTGGAGTATAGACAGTCAAAGGCATTTATCATCAGAGCAGTCCAGAGGTCCACAGTGGCAGATGGCAGGTGACTGGACAAGGCACACATAGGGCAGGAATTATGTTAAGACAAGAATAAAGACAGCAAAGCATTACGTTTTTGTAAATAATCATCACACAAACAATTAGTATTTCAGTCAGTCACTGAAAACCATAAGGACAGTAACCAATAATCTTATCAGTTAAAAATATATCAATGTTTGCTAGCAAAGCAATAAAACTTCTTTATGCTTTGTCTCAAAAAAAAAAAAAAAAAAAAGAAGAAGCAGCAGCTTGATGTAGAGACTGACGGTTTTAGGGAGAAAAAATGTCTTTGCAGGGCAAGAGAATATAGCAAAGTCTGAGTGTTGGCTCTAAGGAAGTCATATTCTTTACTTTTTCTAAGAGCTAAGAAACTGTCATTCAAATGAGCTTCCAGAGTCACTCTAATTACACTAAAGTTGTAAAATTATTATTATAAAGGTATAAATGAATGTTGATTAAATACCTTTATATTCATAAATTAAAATCATGTCATCACATATCTAGAGGCAAATCCTTCATCTTTTTCTCAGACTGAGATAGTCTTTTTTGGTCCAAAATAAGAAGCGGGGAAGAGGATAATGCAGAAGAGGCTGTACCTCCCTTTCCTAAACCCTGACCCAGTGGTGAACTGACTGCTGTGTATAGGACAACAGCCATCATCTTATTCCATTCATTTACATCCATTTATTTCTATGTTCTTTAACTTAAGTAAATGTGGTATTGTTTTTCTTCTGAAAGGACATTTTATAGAAGTAACTACCCACAGTGGGTAGATGGTTGGAAAATGCAGAGTAATTAGCACTATCTCCAATTGACTCATAGCCCTTTGGGTATGGTTCTGGAATTAGGAAGAGGAACCTAAGGACAATTGATAACATTTTAGGGTCTACTCTGTAGGCAAAATACTCAATAGAAAACATAGTATTTTAATTTGTATTAATATAACCCTACTGACAAGTTATTATTGGGATATGTTCAGGCATATGTGCATGTGTGCATTTCACTCTAGTTACTGACATACAACTACGTCTTTCAGTACATTCTCATGGAGTGGCTTTAGAGGGCATTGAAATTTGCAGTGCCAAAATCTGACCTAGACTTGTGTATTAGCCCTAAACTCCTAGCTTTCATCAAGAACAGTTATGTTTAAGCCTTCCCTACAATCCTTAGGCACAGTTAATGTTAAACAGAGTGGCTTGGAACACTGATATTTACTCTGGCAAGTTTTTTGTTTACTGTAGATTGTGCTGATGGAGAACTGCTTCTAATGCTAGACTGGACTTCTCAGCTGTGAATGACATTTTCAAAGGGAAAAATGGAACTGTGTTAGCTTCAAGACAAGTGTCTTTCAGGAGGTAGAGAACAGAGCAGGCCTTGACACCAGGAAGCACATTGAGTTCTTGGAGTCTGCCCATAAGGGACTGGGTTCTCCTGAAAATTTTTTGGTTAAATGGTTCATAGCAACATGGAACATTCCTAAACTCATCATAAAAGGGAGGATTATTTTTCCCCTAATTCTCACAGGGCATAGGTGGGATTTAAAACTTTTGATTCATGCCAATTGGTCTTATAAACTTTAACCACTCCCCATAAAAGATCAATGAAACATAATGCAAGCAATGTGCACTGATGACTTACAACTTCAGTGTTGCTTTCAGAGAATAGAAGGGGACCACCTACCTGTTCATGAACTCATCTTGAATGAGGTGATAAAATTATGATTGCTTGTTACCATGACTCATTGTTTCTGTGCAAGAGGAAGTATAAAAGTGGACAAATTCCTCTCTACTGTGCAACAGTCACTTTGTTGTAAGCAAAACCAGAACTTCGCTCAATGGGAAGCCCAGAACGCCTCAGTTTTAGGAAAGGGGGGAGAGAAGTGTTACAGAGCTGGGGCCTTCTGGGAAACTGAGGCAACATGAAGACTACTGCCTCAAAACCCAATTCTTGCAATCAAGTCAAAAAAATTTCAGATATGTTACTCAGAAACAAGAATGAATTCATTGAAGGGATAGGAAAAGGGAAAGGGGACACTCTCAAGGGAAAGAGTATGTCCTCTCAGAGAGGAGAGACAATTTGCCTCTCCAGTTTTATTGGGGATCCCATGGAATTTTCCAGAGAGTCCAGCCCAGGTCCAACTCTGGACTTTTGACTGACAGCAGGGTGACATCAACTATTCAAGTCCCTACTGCCATGATAGCTCTATGTCCTGTTGGCCCACCCTGATTGGTTCTAATTGGATTCTTAATCATTTTTACAGATTTTATGATTAGGAGGAATTACCCTTATCTTCCAGAATCTGGTCTGTGAAAAGGATCACAAATATCTCCCCATTCAAAGTTACTGGACTTCCTCATATCAATGTTATTTCGTGCCTGCATTTCCTTGAAGATAATAGGTAGTTTGCTGAGGAATGTGACCTATCCTATCCATTTAGGCCAGGCAGGGCTGGAGGCAAATTACTTTTTGGCAAAGAAAGCATGTGGGGGTCAACAGAGTGAGCCCATTTTATAGAATTATTCTCTTAACCTCATGTTCCCACCATTCTCATCTGTCTGTCCCCCAATAGAAGGAGCTGTTTTAATTAGTAGAACTAAAGAGTGAAACCTGTAGACATAGAAGCTGAATATATTTAAGACCTGTTAGGAGTAAATAATGAATAGATGTAGGGGTTTGGTCTCTGCCTCTGTGCAACTTTTATTCCTTTAGGGAAAAAATAAATTAAAATTATTTGAAGTCTAAGATGTACCTTAAATACATATATATATATATATATATATATATATATATATATATATATATATATATATATACACATGAGGGTTTATTTTTACCCCCATCTTCCCTGCCTGTATTTGAAAATTTTATATAATAAAATCTTCAATGGGTTTCATCCCAGAACATGTTATCACTTTTTGTTTTTCACAACCTCTAATACAGTGACCTTTTGAAGTGTTTTCCCCCTACAATAATGCTTGGCCTTTTATATGTTGACATTTCTGTTGAAAATATTGTAACATCATACTGAGGAGGGCAATGGTCTAGAATCTTTAGACCATAACCAATAAAGACGCTGTAGTGAGTTCTAGTCCATGTTGGAAGTGGGAGAATTGGAAAGGAATTCTAAAAATATTCATTTCCAACTGATCTATTTAGCTGAAGAAGATACAATTACCTTCTTTTCCAAACATAGCAGTGGAGAATGAGCTTTGAAGAATGTCTGGGGTGAGTCTGCATGTGTCTGTGTGCAATAGGTTGCCAACTGTCTCTTCTTGGGAAAGGCTTTGAATCTGATGGAATGTTCTTCCTCCATTTTGACCCTGATGGTATGTTCTTCCTCTATTTTGAATTTGATGGTATGTTCTTCCTCCATTTTGCATTAAAATATTTCTTTTTTAAGAAGTGATGGAGCTAACATATGGTAGCATAGCATCAAAATTGTTCCCCCAAAAATCCAGGAATACTGTCTATTTTTTACCTCCTTTTTTATGTTTCATCTTATATCCTCTCTTTAATCATCTGCTTCTCTATTTTCTGTTTCTATAATAATTTTCCTTCTCTATTTTACCAAGTTCCATGATGTTAAGCTGTTTATGCTATAACGTATATTTTTCTCATCATTTCTTAATCACAGTGGACCCTTGTTACTGTTTAAGACACTTGTTATTGCTCCTTGCAGTCAAAGATAATTATATAAAAAAATACATACCCTTTCTCATTTGTACTTATATAGACTTGTCTTCCATTATTTTCTTGAATTCAACCATAATTTATCACAGTATGTGTATTCCCGTTGCAATGCTCATTCCTTATTAAATTCAACACTTTTGGAGATTCTGTATGTTTTAAGCTTTGACATTATAGTATAATGATAAATATCTCGTCAAGAAAATAAAAACCACACTAGTTACTTTAATAAAGAAAATTTAACACAGATATTTAGTTTAAAATGTATTGTCGTCTCCAAATATATACTTAAAAAGGTAACACAAAGAGAATGAAGGGAGGAAAACAGTCACCATCCTTAAGGTTGCTGTAAATCCTTTAAGTTGCAGATTTTTTAACTTAAGAACTTGGAAGAATGCTCCTGAGGAGCTGTCTGGGTCTTCTTAGGCAGTAATCAATTGGAGCTGAATTTCCTGGAGTGTGGAGGAGGGGTCAGTCTGCTGGCTCCTAGCCCCTGGTGGGGGGGTGGAGGGGATGGGGGTGGGGTGGGGGGGGGGGGGAGAGAGAGGCTATCGGGCTGGTGCTGGAGGAGCTTAGATCCAGTTCTTTGCAGAGATTGAGGTCCAAATCTCTAAGGACAGTGTTCTCCCCCGATGGAACTGGTTCCTTTAAATAGACATCTTGAGGCTGTTTGGGGAAAGATATGAAAAACTGGAAAGTAGGACTAGGTGCTGCCCCAAAATGAGGAACTACTGCTGGGGCACCACTATCAGGAATTAACACTAGCATCATGGAGTTCAGAACAGAAGTGTGGGTTTGAGATGAGAATACTTACATAAATTATCACCTTGATGAATGCTTTCTGCTGCTGTACACACCTTTCTCCCTATATTAGAAGATCCATGTAATGGAAATAACAATGTTATGCTCTCACCTAAAAAACGTTTGATTGCCCTTTATGCACATAAAAATATGCTCATCTACTCCTAAAGAGGGCAGACACAGAATTCAGTCATAAAATACATACCTAGATATTGAATTATTCTCCAAATTCACTCATAGTCCCAACCAAATATTCTGTAATCTACAGTATAAAGTTATCCACCCATGATGATCCTTGATAAATAATAAGGATAACAATAGAATGGGCAACAAGGTAATTTGTACACACACTACCGTATCACTGCATAGTAGGGAGAATATATGCTTATCTGCTATATGACTTTTTCTGTAACTAATCTACTGAAACCAGTCAATATCAGGCCCTGAGTTCTGTGGTGATCTGCACTCATACCCATGGGAATGTCAAGTTGTTGAGGTGATATTACTGAAGGCAGAGTTGAGACATGACATGCATCACATGAGCTTGCTCTAGCACATCATTGCTTTCATAGTACTGAAAGCTGGAACTACACCTGACCATTTTCTCGCCTCATACCATTGAAACAAGAGTAAAAGAGGACAGTATACTTTCAGGGGTGAAAAAATCATAATTAACAAGGATGAATTGGAGTTGTTGCTGCAAAGTGGGGCAAGAAGTCTGCCTGTAATCTACGAGTTTCTGTAGGGACTGCTCTCATCCCTTCCATTCAAACTGGTAAAGGTGATGAAACATTAGAACAAGGAACAACAAGAGTGGAAAAAAAAAATTTAGCAAACATACAGATGCCATGAGTTAGATTATTCAAGAATAGAGGTTGAGATCTCTGCCAGGTAAATAATATAAATCCAGCTGAGACTCAAACAAACCACATATGAATAGTGCAATGCATAAATACCATTGACTATTGAATGTGTGTGTGTGTGTGTGGTACTGGGGATCAAACCCAAAGCCTGCTGCATATACCAAGCAAGTGCTTTACCACTGGACTACATCCCCAGTCCTGACTTTTAATTTTTGTGTTCTCCAAATCAAACAGTGTTTCTGAAACTTTTTGCAAGATAAATTTAGCAACTGAACAAAATTTTTCTACCAAGATAATTACATAAACTATCATTAAACCAGCTAATGTCTTCTGAACTAAATTATCAAATCCATTAATGACTATTTGTTCCAAATAAACATATGCAAAAGATATAGCCCCCAAACAGTGATTACATTAACTTTGCCATCCTAATAAAAAAATAAAAACTTCTGAATATTCCTATTCCTGATTATAGATTCCTGAATTCCTCCCGTTGATTTTCATTATATTGATAGCAGGGATTCTAAAAAGCTAAAGATAAAACAGTCATCTTCAATTGACTTTACAGTAGGAGCAGAATAGTAATAAACCATTAATTTCAATACTGAGCTCAAAGAAAGAAAACACCAGAAGATCAGTATGCATTGTTAGCTGATTCTCAGTACCATCCACACCCTTCAAAGCTTTCCCAAATACTGA
Source organism: Tamias sibiricus (assembly GCA_025594165.1). Taxonomy (NCBI): domain Eukaryota; kingdom Metazoa; phylum Chordata; class Mammalia; order Rodentia; family Sciuridae; genus Tamias; species Tamias sibiricus. Next base: position 141,636,964 of record CM046661.1, read on the forward strand.
AGTGGAAGGAAGCTAAAAGCCACATTTTCCAGAATCCCAGGACAGTAGGGCAATGCAAAAATCTCAGGCAAGTGAGGAGGTGGTGTTAAGATATGAAGTGACCCCCAAAAGCTCATGTGTGAGATAAGACAAGAAGGTTTAGAGGTGAGATGATTGGGTTAAGAAAGCCTTAACCTAAATCAGTGCATTAATCCCCAGATAGGAACTCATTGAGTGGAAACTGCAGGCTGATAGGGTGTGGCTGAAGTAGGTGGGTCATTAAGAGTGTGCCTTTGGAGTATATATGTGGTGGTCTGAGCTTAGACTCTCTCTCTGCTTCCTGGCATGGTGTCTGGAGCTGCTTCCCTCTGCCACATCATGATGTTCTGCCTTACTCTAGGCCCTGGGGAATGAAACCTGCTCTCTATGGACCGAGACCTCTGAGCCCCCAAATAAACTTTTCCTTCTTAAAATTGTTTTTGTCATATCTTTTGGTCACAGCAGTGAAAAAGCTAACTAAAACAGATGGAAAAGGAGGGTCATTCTGCAGCAGCTGTAGGAAGGTGTGTGGGTATTAGCAGGCAAGCCACAGGTGAAAGGTGCTTTGGCAGCCACTGAGAATCCTGTGTCAGTCAGCTTTCCATTACTGTAACAAATACCTGAGATAGTTTATAAAGAGAAAAAGGTTATTTTGGCTCACAGTTTTGAAGGTTTCATTCCATGATTGATTGACCCCATTGCTTTTGGGCCTATGGTGAGACAGCAGATCGTGGCAATAGCATGTGGCAAAATGATTAACCTTATAGACAGGTTGCCAAAGAAAGAAAGAGGAAGAGGTTGAGGTCCTATGTGACCTTCAAGGGAAGACACTAGTGACCAGAAGACCTCTACCTCTTAAAGGTTCCAGTAACTCTCAATAGTGCCACAAGCTGACGACCAAGATAGGGACTTGTCCACAAGTGGGGGACTTATCCAAACCATAGCACATCTGAGAATTATCCACTTTAGTGTTCTATCCCTTGAGATCATTCATGGAATCTTCCTGAGGCTTTCTGTTCTCTTGAAAATGACTGGCATTGGTATGGCTGGCACCCTGGATTACTGTTGACAATTTTCTTGCTTACTGTTATTTCTCAATTTCCTGTAAGTTCCTTTCTCAGCCCTAGCAAGGGTTTGGAAAGTCTCCATTTATCCTTTTCAATCTTTTTTCTGCATCACACTAACAGACAATCACCTATGAATGATAGAGCATTGTATCATATTTATCAGATTCTTTTTCCTCTTAAATAATGTGAGGAAGTTTGGTGAAGCAGAAGGAATAACAAATGAACATACAGAAAAGATCAATATTCGTTGATGTTTCTCTGAAATTACTGCAAGAATTTCTTAGTCACAGGAATCCTTGGAGATGGATCAGATGAACATATACCAGAAAATACTGAAAGATAGTGTTGTTTTAGGATTCTAGTAATCACTTCTAAAATGACTTTTAATGCTATGATATTTTATTTCTTTAAACCATTACATACCAATTGAGGAGTTGGTAATCTGAACTATGATGGAATTGTTATTTAAATTATCTAAAATGTGGTAGAATAATAGTGATAATCCTATTAGTAGCTCATATTAGCACTTTAAAGTGCTTTGAGGTACAAGTTTCTATAATTCCCTCATAGAACATACACTATGAAAGTACTATTCTGTAATTCTTCCCATGCTTCCAGTTATTTTCAAACTACATAACAATTACCAATTAATGTACATACAACATACATGGAATATTTCATATAGGCAAGCCCCTATGGCATGCCTGTATTTTGGTATGTACCAAGAGAATAACTTACATGCTCTTTGATTTTACAGAAAACCTCAGAGTCATCCAAAATCCTCGATTCATACATCAGTCTGTAACTGTAGATTCTAACTCCACATTGTATCTCAATCCAGCTACTCCTTTTCCTCTACCTTATAGTCACACTTGCTAAGCAATTATCTCAATCACCCATTTAAAAACAGTCAGGGTTGCTGCTTCCTTTATGATAAAAGCTAAATGCCTTTAGGCAGCAGAGTCTACAAGATAGAACACAGGCCTATCTCTCAAACTTTATCCCTACACTTACCCCTACCTTCCCTCAGCTGTGCCACTTTACTCTTATGCCTCCCTCCTTTCTTTGGCATTTGCTGTTCTAGTGAACTCTTTCATGTGCCTTTTTAGGAAAACTTTATTTTGAAATATTTTCAATATAAATGTTGCCAGATAGTATTAAGCACTTTCATTGTTCTCAGATTAGAACACTTGTCCTAACCACAATAAAATAATCACAATAGGGAAATTACTACCAATCAAATATTGATTAAATATTATCATCTAATCCACAAACTCTATTGAAATCTTACTGATCATCCCAATAGTATGCATTAAAGGATTAGGATCCAATCCAGTATTGTATGATACATGTAATTGGTGTGTCTCCTTAGACTTATGGTATCTGGAACAATTTTTCAGGCTCTTCTTGTATTTCATGTCTTTGACAGGTGTGAAGAGTACAAGCCAGAGTTGCTTTTTAGAAACTTTATATTGATTTATATGTGTTTTCTCCTCAAAAACATCACAATGAGTAATTCTCATTTCACTGGTGATGCCAAATTTTATAATTTGGTTCAGATAGTGCTAGGTTTCTCCACTGTAGAATTAATTAATGTATGTATGTATTTATTAGTTGATAAGTGATTTTAAGTATTTTGTAGAAATATAACTTGAAACTCTACAAATGTCCTGTTCATCATCAATCTTTCACCACCAAATTTTTGCATCCATTTGTGATTCATGCATTGTTTCTATACTGATTGTCAAATGCTTACTTCACAATTCCAGCATTCCCATTACATTTATTAGCTAACATTCTACTTGCATTAGAGTTTACCCTTTCTTCTATTAAATATACTGTTACTTATTTAATGTATATATATGCCTGGTAGATTTCTATTTCTAAGTGTTACAGATGTTACTATCATTATTTATTTTGATGTTCACATTCTCCCATTTTTGGTCAATGAAAGCCCCTTCAAATTTGTTGCTATATCCTGTTGACATATCTTCATCATTCTTTGAGCACTTTCTAATTCCCAGCCCAATAAAATTGTCCCAAGATCATCCTTGTATTTTCTCTGGCTAAATCCTGGAGTCAGTCCCTTCCTCAAGGAACCCTGGTGGAGAATGGTAACTATAAACCAAGATTTGGATGCTAGTGTGCACATTTCAGATGGAGCGTCATTATTTATTCATTAGGCTATAGAGGAAGTTGGGGAAAACAAATTTGTGTGTGTGTGTGTGTGTGTGTGTGTGTGTGTGTACACGTATACATACTTCTTAATATAGTTATCTATAATTTACTTTATAAAATTGTGATTTAACACTGCAACTTCCAATTCTAGTCTTCCTCCTTCTTTGTCTATAACTCCATTTGATTTTTGCTTTGTTTTTTTTTTTTTTTTTTTTTTTTTTTTTTTTTTGGTACCAGGGATTGAACTCAGGGGCACTTGACCACTGGACCACATACCCAGCCCTTTTTTGTATTTTATTAGAGACAGGGTCTCACTGAGTTGCTAAGTGCCTCACCATTGCTGAGGCTGGCTTTGAACTCGAGATCCTCATGCCTCAGCCTTCCAAGTGCTGGGAGTACAGGCATGCGCCACCACACCCGGCTCCATTTTTTTTTTTTTTTAACAATAAGAAATTTGGCTCCTTTCAACCTTCATTTATTTGCTTATTTTCTCCCTTCCCCTGTATTGTATGTACCAGTCTTTTAGCAGTCTTGGCAAAAGCTCAAAGTTTATGGAGAGGAAAAAATGATAAAGGAAAAGGAAGAAAAAAATAGGAAATCTCACCATGTCTTTTAACTAATTCACTTTTATCCTAAAAGGCCTAGCTCAAATGCAACCACAATACAAAATGGGCCTTTTCACACATGAACACACAGGTTCGAAGTAAAATATAAGAAAATCAATTAACTTGTTTTTAAAATGTACTTTTTGTTCTATGCCTGCATCAAAGTTTTGATGCTTTATTCCAAGAAACTGGTTAAGATCTCAGATTCTGTGAGACCTGATCCTGCCTCCTACTAGCATTATAAAGTTAGGCAATAGATTTTAATTCTCAAGTACAAAATAGAACTCCTAATACTGAACAGCAAGCTCATACATAAGTCCTGGGGGAAAATAGATGAGATTACAATTGTAAAGCTAGAACCAAGAGCTTTACCTGACATGAGGTAAGCACTTAATCCAAAAATGTTAGTGTTGTTGGAATATATTTTTGAGTAGCATCATTGCTACTGCTGTCAAGCTCAATTTTTGTAAATAGTAGCATTGGCACTCTCCATATTTATTTTCTCTGAGAATTTATGTATTCTCAAAATCATAATCATATATTGTATTGGTGCCATTAAACTAGCTGAAGGAACAGATTTTTTACAGGAAAAAGAAATATTGCCACACTTTTGAGCATATTATTCAAAATAACATGAATACATTTATTTTGCTAGCCTATCTATTACAAAGAGGGTCTATTTATTTTCAAAGATGATTCATAACATGTTATACATGCTAATACACACACACACACGCCTGCACACACAGGTATGCACATACCTTAGCAATTACAGAAACATAGTTCCACTCATCTTTTAACCAATTTTATTTTAATGAGTATTTTCAAAGTTTTTTCTAATGCACAGAATTGCTTGTTCTTGTTTTCTTATGCATGTTTCACTTAGGATAACAACACTTTCAATAGTTGCTTATCTGTTTTTCTCTTAGAAATCAGCAGTGTTCATCTTTATATGTGTTTATAAAATTTTTATTTCTACATGAAAATAAAAAATATATTTTATTTTAAATTACAGACTAGTAAAAATGTAGAATATGAAACTTTAAGAGGCAGGAGGATCATGAGTTCAAAGCCACCCTCAGCAATGGTGAGGTACTTAGCAACTCAGCGAGACCCTGTCTCTTATAAAAATACAAAAGAAGGGCTGGGGATGTGGCCCAGTGGTCAAGTGCCCCTGAATTCAATCCTCTGTACAAAAAAAAAAAAAAAAAAAAAAAAAAAAAAAAATAAAGAAAGAAAACTTTAAGAAAAAAAAAAAAAAAAAAGACAGTATTTTATGCACTCATACACCTTCCAAAGCTCTAATTATTATTGTCAGTTTACTTGGACGTAACAAAGGAAGATACTTGAAAATCCTGATTTGAGAATGTGCTACTGCCATCTTGTGGAATATTCTTGAATGACAGTGTTTGTTTTTTTTTTTTAATTTTTATTCTAAGTTGTTAGAAATGACACCAGAATGCATTACAATTCACATTATACTTATAGAGCACATTTTTACACATCTCTGGTTGTATACAAAGTATACACCATTCATGTCTTCATACATGCACTTAGGGTAATGATATTCATCTCATTCTACCATCTTTTTTTTTTTTTTCCTTCACCCTTTTGTCCCCTCCCTTCACCTCCCTCCCCAAAGGCCATTCTAGTGTTCCTCTAATCCTCCTATGCTCCCAGTACCAACCCCACTGTGAATCAGCCTCCTTATATCAGAGAAAACATTAGGCATTTGGCTTTTGGGATTGGCTAACTTCACTTAGAATTATATTCTCCAACTTCATCCATTTACCTCCAAATGCCATGATTTTATTCTCTTTTAGTGCTGAGTAATACTCCATTGTGTATATATATCACATTTTCTTTATCCATTCATCTACTGAAGGGCATCTAGGTTGGTTCCACAGTTTAGCTATTGTGAATTGTGCTGTGTATAAACTGTGATGTGGCTGTGTCCCTGTAGTATGCTGTTTTTAAGTCCTTTGGGTATAGACCGAGAAGTGGGATAGCTGGGTCGTAAGGTGGATCCATTCCAAGTTTTCCAAGGAATCTCCATACTGCTTTCCAGGTTGGCTGCACCGTTTTGCAGTCCCACCAACAATGTATGAGTGTGCCTTTTCCCACACATCCTCTCCAACATTTATTGTTGTTTCTGTTCTTAATAGCTGCCATTCTGACTGGTGTGAGATGAAATCTTACAGTAGTTTTGATTTGCATTTCTCTAATTGCCAGAGATGTTAAACATTTTTTCATGAATTTGTTGATTGATTATATATCTTCTTCTGAGAAGTGTCTGTTCAGTTCCTTGGCCCATTTATTGATTGGTTTATTTATTTATTTATTTATTTTTTTTTGGTATTAAGATTTTTGAGTTCTTTATATATTCTAGATATTAGTGCTCTAATGTACATGTGGTAAAAATTTGTTCCCAATTAGTAGGCTCACTATTCACCTCACTGATTGTTTCTTTTGCTGAGAAGCTATCCCATTTATTAATTCTTGATATTAATTCTTGCACTACAGGAGTCTTATTAAGGAACTTGGGGCATAATCCAACATGTTGGAGATTAGACCTTACTTTTTCTTCTATTAGGCTTAGTGTCTCTGGTCTAATTCCTACATCCTTGATCCACTTTGAGTTGAGTTTTGTGCATGGTGAGAGATAGAGGTTTAATTTCATTTTGTTGCATATGGATTTCCAGGTTTCTCAGCACCATTTGTTGAAGAGGCTATCTTTTCTCCAATGTACATTTTTGGCGCCTTTGTCTAATATAAGATAACTGAAGTTATATGCGTTAGTCTCTGTGTCTTCTATTCTGTACCATTGGTCTACCAGTCTATTTTGGTTACAATACCATGCTGTTTTTGTTACTATTGCTCTGTAGTATAATTTAAGGTCTGGTACAGTGATGCCACCTGCTTTACTCTTCTTGCTCAGGATTGCTTTAGCTATTCTGGGTCTCTTATTTTTCCAGATGAAATTCATGACTGCTTCTTCTATTTCTATGGGGAATGTCATTGAAATTTTGATTGGAATTGCATTAAATCTGTTAAGCGTTTTTGGTAGTATGGTCATTTTGACAATATTAATTCTGCTTATGCAAGAACAAGATAGATTTACTCATTTTCTAAGTTCTTCTATAATTTATTTCTTTAATGTTCTGTAGTTTTCATTATAGAGCTCTTTCACATCTTTCGTGAAGTTGATTCCCAAGTATTGTATTTTATTTTTTTTATGCTATTGCAAATGAATAGTTTTCCTCAATTCCATTTCAGAGGATTTTTCGCTGATATATAGAAATGCATTAGATTTAGGGGTGTTGATTTTGTATCCTGCTACGTCGCTGAATTTATTTATGAGTTCTAGAAGTTTTCTGCTTGAATTTTTTTGGTCTTCTAGATATAAAATCATATCCTCAGCAAATAGTGATAATTTGAGATCTACTTTACCTATCTGTATCCCTTTGATTTCTTTCGTCTGTCTTATTGCTGTGCCCAGTGTTTCAAGAACTAAGTTAAATAGAAGTGGTGATAGAGGGCATCCCTGTCTTGTTCCAGTTTTTAGAGGGGATGCTTTCAATTTTTCTCGATTTAGAATTATGTTGGCCTGGGGCTTAGCATAGATAGCTTTTATGATGTTGAGATGTGTTCCTGTTATCCCTAGTTTTTCTAGTGTTTTGAACATGAAGGGGTGCTGTATTTTGTCAAATGCTTTTTCTGCATCTATTGAGATGGTTCTTATCTTTAAGTCTATTGATGTAATGAATTACATTTATTGATTTCTGTATGTTGAACAATCTTTGCATCCCTGGATTGAACCCCACTTGATCATGGTGTACTATATATTTTTTTTTTTTTTTTTTAATATTTATTTATTTACTTTAGTTGTACACAATGCAATACATTCATGTTTACGTGGTGCTGAGGATCAAACCCGGGCCGCGCACGTGCAAGGCGAGCGCTCTGCCGCTGAGCCACAATCCCAGCCCTGTACTATATTTTTGATACGTTTTTGTATCCGATTTGCCAGAATTTTATTGAGAACTTTTGCATCTATGTTCATTAGAAATATTGGTCTGAATTTTTCTTTCTTTGATGTGTCTTTGCCTGGTTTTGGGATCAGGGTGATATTGGCCTCATAGAATGAGTTTGGAAGTGCTCCCTCTTTTTCTATTTCCTGAAATAAATTGAAGAATATTGGTATTAGTTCTTCCTTAAAGGTCTTGTAGAACTCAGCTGTATATCCATATGGTGCTGGGCTTTTCTTGGTTGGTAGGCTTCTGATGGCATCTTCTATTATACCACTTGAAATTGGTCTGTTTAAATTGTATATATCATCCTGCTTCAATTTGGGCAAATCATAAGATCTAGAAATTTGTCGATGCCTTCGATGTCTTGTATTTTATTGGACTAAAGTTTTCAAAATAATTTCAAATTATCTCCTGTATTTCTGTAGTGTCTGTTGTGATATTTCCTTTTTCATCTTGTATGTTAGTAATTTGCATTTTCTCTCTCCTTCTCTTTGTTAGCCTGGCTAAGGGTCTGTCAATTTTATTTATTTTTTCAATGAACCAACTTTTTGTTTTGTCAATTTTTTCATTTGTTTCTTTTGTTTCAATTTCATTGATTTCAGCTCTGATTTTAAATATTTCCTGTCTTCTACAGCTTTTGGTGTTAGATTGTTCTTCTTTTCCTAGAGTTTTGAGATGTAATGTTAAGTCATTTATTTGTTGACTTTTTCTTCTTTTGAGGAATGAACTCAATGCAATGAACTTTCCTCTTAGAACTGCCTTCATAGTGTCCCAGAGATTTCGATATGTTGTGTCTGAGTTCTCATTCACCTCTAAAAATTTTTTAATCTCCTCTTTGATGTCATCTGCAACCCACTGTTCATTCAATAGCATATTAGTTAGTCTCCAGATGTTGGAGTAGCTTTTATTTTTTATTTTATCATTGATTTCTAATTTCATTCCATTATGGTCTGATAGAATACAGGGTAGTATCTCTATTTTTTTATATTTGCTAAGAGTTGTTTTGTGGCATAGTATATAGTCTATTTTAGAGAAGGATCCATGTGCTGCTGAGAAGAAAGTGTATTCACTTGTTGAAGGATGAAATATTCTATATAAGTCAGTTAAGCCTAAGTTGCATTTTTGAGTTCTATAGTTTCTTTGTTCAGCTTTTGTTTGGGAGATCTATCCGGTGGTGAAATGGGTGTGTTAAAGTCTCCAAGAATTATTGTGTTGTGCGCAATCTGACTCTTGAACTTGAGAAGAATTTGTTTGATAAACATGGATGCTCCATTGTTTGGGGCATATATATATTTATAATTGTTAAGTCTTGTTGGTATATGGTTCCTTTGAACATTTTGTAGTGTCCTTCTTTATCCCTTTTGATTGACTTTAGCTTGAAGTCTACTTTATTTGATATGAGGATGGAAACCCCTGCTTGTTTCCTTAGTCCATGTGAGTGGTAGGATTTCTCCCAACCTTTCACCTTTAGTCTGTGGATGTCTTTTCTGATGAGATGAGTCTCTTGGAGGCAGCATATTGTTGGGTCTGTTTTTTTGATCCAATCTGCTATTCTATGACTTTTGATTGGTGAGCTTAGGCCATTAACATTCAGTGTTATTATTGAGACATGATTTGTATTCTCAGCCATTTTTGTTTGTTTTTGGTATTTCACTTGACATGGTTTCTCCTTTAGTGTAATACCTCCCTCTGCTGATTTTCATCATTGTTTTTAATTTCTTCTTCATGGAATATTTTGCCGAGGATGTTCTGTAGTGCTGGCTTTCTACTTGTAAATTCTTTTAACTTTTATCATGGAAGGTTTTTATTTTGTCCTCAAATCTAAAGTTTAATTTTGCTGTATATAAGATTCTTGGTTGGCATCCCCTTTCTTTCAGAGCTTGGCAAATGTTGTTCCATGATCTCCTGGCTTTGAGTGTCTGAGTTGAAAACTCTGCCACGATATGAATTGGTTTCCCCCTATATGTGATCTGATTCCTCTCTCTTGCGGCCTTTAAGATTCTATCCTTATTCTGTATGCTAGGCATTTTCATTATAATGTGTCTTGGTGTAGATCTGTTGTAATTTTGTACATTTTGTGTCCTGTAAGCATGTTGTATTTGGTTTTCCAATTCCTTCTTCGTGCTTGGTAAATTTTCTGATATTATCTCATTGAAGAGATTGTGCATTCCTTTGGTTTGAAACTCTGTGCCTTCCTCTATCCCAATTACTCTTAGATTTGGTCTTTTGCTGCTGTCCCATAATTCTTGGATGCTCTGTTCATGGTTTCTTACTATCTTCACTGTGTGGTCAACTTTATTTTCAAGACTATATACTTTGTCTTCATTATCTGAAGTTCTTTCTTCCAGTTGATCTAGTCTGTTGGTGATGCTTTCTATTGTGTTTTTTATTTGGTTAATTGTTTTCTTCATTCCAAGGACTTATGAATTCTTTTTTCAGAGTTTCTATCTCTTTTTTTGAAGTAATCTTTTGCTACCTGTATTTGCTCTCTTATATATTTGTTGTAGTGATCAATTTTTGCCTATGTTTGCTCATTTAGGTCATTCTTTAATTCACAGATCATTTTAATTATGAACCATCTAAACTCCTTCTCTGACATTATATCAACTTTGCTGAGCATGGGTTCTGTATGTAATATCCTTGTTTGTTTGGGGTACTTTCCTCCCTTGTTTTTTCATGTTGTCTATTTGCCTTCCATTACAGTTTATACCCTATATTCTTGTAATATCCGTGCAGGTTGTCTGTGCCTCACCTTAATGTTGGGGTTTCAGAACCTGCAAATGTCCCTCCATGGGGTATGCTACTGCAACTAAAGGTGGTGTCAGTAGTAGCAGAGGTAACTTGAGATAATGGTGAAGGTGCCCCTAGATGAATGCAACATCTTCCAGAGTTGGGCCTGAAAGGATGGGCTTTATAATGTCTTTGGGATGCCTGTTCTGAGATGCAGCTGTTTTTAGGCCCTGTCTGCTGTTCAAAGGTAGGGGCTACTGCGTGGGGAAGGCTATGGCTATTTCTGCAGTGTCTCAAGATGGAAGTGGGTTAGGCTTATGCTCACAAGTGGGGGTGGGGTAGTGGACTCTAGACCTACCCTGGGGCTGGGTGCCACGCACATATAGGCTGAACTGGTTGAATCTGAGCTCCTGTGGTGGTCTGCTGGTTGGAAGAGGTGGTCCTCTGAGCGGAGGTCAGTGAAGCTGTCCTAGGCCTGCCTGAGCTCCGCAGGTGTCGGCTGGGCTGACCTGGGCCCACCTGCACTCAGGTGGAGGTTGGCAGGACTGACCTGGGCCTGGCCACAATCAAGCAGAGGTCAGCCAACCTCTGGTTTTATACTGGTTTTAAAGTGGTGAGGTAAAGATTTAAATGCTATGACTCAATATTCTTTATTCTATTTGTTTATTGTTTGCTTCCTTTATCATTTTTGTGAATATAAAATATTTTAACTTATTTGAAATTTCTGTTTTCTGACTAAGCTAAGTAGTGTAGAATTTTAACAAATTTCCTTCTCACATAATGTCCTTTAAACATATATCAAAATTACAAGTGTGTATTTAATGGAAAACTGAAATATAATGGTTAAGTATTTAATGGTGTACAAAAATATTCACTTTAATGCTTAAATTGTGGCTGGTTAACATAGGTTATAAAAATTAGATAAAGAGTAAAATAAAATCTCAGAAGTCTATAAAATTATTACTATTTGACATGTGTTATTTTAGATAAAAAAGCATTCCATATTATTAACCCATTATGTTGTCACATCAACTTTATGAGTTAAATACCGTCTTGATCCCTGATTTGAAATTAGAATATGAGGGCATGGAGAAGCTATGTGTACCACATGGTACCAAGGGTACTAAATAGCAGAGGTGGTATTATTAGAGCCCCATGGCAACCTAGTTTCAAAACTACTGGTTCTCAACGATCAAGATATTTATACAAAAATTTATATATTTATCCATGATTCCTAAAAGAAATTAGAAATTGTCATCTTATGCCTAGTAAAATCACTTTATAGAGTTTTAACAAATTAAATAGGCAGACTAATTATATCCTATAGTAAGAGTACATTTGTCAGTTTTCCTTTGCTATAAAAAATACCTACGTGTACTTTATAAGTTTAAAAAGGCTTAATTTAATGCCCAGTTAAATCAAGGATATCTGAACATCCAAGATCTCTTCAACCTCTGGTGAAGACCTTCTTGGCTACATCATATTATGTCTGATGGCATCATAGTAGGAGCACAAATGAGGAAGAATGATCACAGGGTGAGACAGGAAGCCTGAGATACAGGGAAAGTCCAGATTTGCTTTAATAACAACTACTCTCACAAGAACTAATGGATATTCCAAAAGAACAACATTAATCCCTTCTGAGAACAGCACTCCCAATTATCTCCCTCTAGATTATACTTCCTAATGCTTCCACCATCTCTCACATCACCATACCCAGGGGACCAACTTTCCCACACATGAAACTTTAAGCAACTAACCACATCTGTGTTAGTCAGCTTTCCATTGGTGTGACTAAATACCTGGTAGAGACAAAGAGGAAAGATTTATTTTGGCTCAGTTTTAGAGGTTCCAATCCATGGTCAGTTGACTTCATTGTTTCTAGGCTTGTGGTTAGGCAATACAGCATGGCAGAATAGTCTGGCAGAACAAACTTGCTCACCTTATAGCAGCCAGGAAGAAGAGAGAGAGAGGAAGGGGCTTGAGAGGACATACACCTTTCCAGGGCACACACTCAGTGACCTACTTCCTCCAAGGAAGCCCCCTACCTCCTACAGTTTCCACCATCCACCAAGAGTCTATTCAAATATGAGCCCATGGCTGGGGCTGGAGCTCAGAGGTAGCGCACTTGCCTGACACGTGTGAGGCATTGGGTTCAATTCTCAGTACCGCATATAAAAAATAAAATAAAGGTCTATCAACAACTAAAAAAGCATATTAAAAATATATGTGAGCCCATTGATGGATTAATCCTTTGGTGAGATCAGAGCACTCATGTTCCAATCACTTCCCCAAGACCCCACCTCTGAACATTTCTGCCTTGGGGGCCACACTTTCAGCACATGAGCCTTTAGAAGATACTTTATATCTAAACCATAACAGCATGCAAACCATAGCAAGGAATGTGGAGATTCAGATACAGCCATATTTTCTTCTCCTCTAATGTTTTCTTCCAACTTAATTACCTCCCTTTTTTCTACTACTCTATTCTTCCATCTTAAAAAAAAAAAAAAATTGAAAATACATGTTTCTTCCATGCCAAGTGCTGATTAAGTTCTGGAAATTCTCTTCTGAACAAAACAAAGCTTCTGAATTTTGGGGGCTTATAGGCTAACATAGAAAAGAGAATGTGAATATAGTGTAATGAGTGCTGCTTCAAAGGTAGCCAGAGCACTAACCAGGGCAACCAGCCACACAAAATGAAATGCCATTTAAACTGGGAATGGAAGGATGAGGTTATGGTTTGGATGTGAGGTGTCCCCCAGTAGCTCTTGTATGAAAAAGTGAAAGTTTGGAGGAGAAATGATTGGGTTATGATAGCCTTAACTCAATTATTGAATTGATCCCTTGATAGGATTAACTGAGCACTAACTGAAGGTGGGTAGAGTGTAGCTGGAAGAGGTGGGCCTCTGGAGGTGTGTCTTTGGGATCTATATTTTGTATCTTGCGAATGGAGTCTCTCTCTCTCTCTCTCTTTCTCTCTCTCTCTCTCTCCTTCCTGATAGATAATTATGTGAGCTGCTTCCCTCCACAACTCTCTCAGTCATGATGTTCTGCTTCACCTGAAGCCCTGAGGAATGAAGCCAGCTGTCTATAGATGGAGACCTCTGAAACGGTGAGCCCCCAAATAAACTTTTCTCCTTTATAATTGTTCTTGTCAGGTCTTTTAGTCACAGCAGTGAAAAAGTTGACTAAAACAGATGGGTTGATTCTAGCCAAAAAGCCAGGAAGAATGAAGAGTGGAGAGGAATGGGACACAGGAAATAGCATATGAAAGAAATTGATTACAAGGAATTGAGAATATTCAAAGGACTGTAAATATAGCAATTGCTATAGAATGTGCTAGAAGAGAGATTTGCTGAAGAGTAACTTATCTTGAAAAACAATGGCTTTCATCTTTAGGAGTTTGAACCAAGGAAAAGCAGAGACAAGGAAATATGGTGATGTTTCAGAAGATGTAAACTTATGTAAAATCTGGAGTTTTGCCTTGCATGGCTTAAGGCTTTATTTAATACACCTCTACTACCAAGTTATTTTAAAATAAAATGTATTTTTACTTGTATGTGGAAAACAAAACTATGAAAAATGTAAAAAGGTCAACATAATTGAATCTTAAAAGAAAAATACAAATAAATAATGATTTAAATGTTTTCCTAATTGAAAATAAGCATCAAGAAAACTGACATAATGTACTGATATTACACTAACAATCTGGATGTTAGAAAAATATTTTGAAAACATTCTTATTAAAATAAAAGTATTTAAAAGATGAGTGAGTTGATTTTTCCATTTTGTCTTAGATGTTTATTATGTATGGATCACCCTGTGTAGAATGTCATGAATCAACTTTGAAAATAAATAGAACCTCTCTGTAATAGAAATGCTCACAAAATAAATTTGTTCATGTTATTTTGGATAATATGCTCCAAAGTATGCAAAATATAAATCTATTACTGCTAAGAGCAATAATATGGAATAGATTTCATAATTTTTCTTCAGATTCCTAGAGGCAAATGCAGATAACTGGACTACTTAAAAGGATTTTGGTCTGGTCTCTTCAAAATCCAAGTCAACCTTGAGAATTCATGAAAAAAGGGCACACAGTATGGCCATGTTTGACTAATCATTGAAGGACCTCACAGCACGGAAAAGGAAAAAAAGAGCTGGCTCACAAGTCCATTTCTTTATCTAGTACTTATCTGTCTTTAATGTTATTATATAGGCAACAGTTTTTTTTCCCTATTAAAAACAAAAACTCATCTATATATAAATTATTTCTTCCTCTCTGATGACTATGATGATCAGACCGAAATGTTAAATTTTCTTTAGTGTATTGTTGAACCATTATTATTATGATTATTTTGTTCAGAAATAGCATCATTTAATGCCAAAAATATTTTTCCTCTAACCACAAAACTTTTATGGTTTTAACATTACCTGAAATTATATGATCATAATTGTGCCTTAATTGTAGACAACTATTGAATTCCTATGAACTATCTACTTGTGAAATTTCAGGCCCTTTCAATTGAACAAATCAAGGCAAAGTCTCAGAGTTAGTGCTTATTGTCACTATAGACATTACAAAATGTACTTTTCTGATGAGAATACCAACATGCTAAATCCTTCTATCTACAAAACCCATTCTAGAGGTATTGCACACTTTGCCTAAAAATGCAGAACCAGTTCTAACAGTCTAATTCAAGAAAGATGAAAAGTTAAAAATTGAAAATTTTGAAAAATTGCAGTTTATCATGGAAACTACTCTGATTTCTAAGAGAATCCAGAGTAAACAGTAAAGAAGGAAGTGATCAAAATTGTGCTGTTAGTGCTATTGGAATGACTGCCACATTCACCCAGAAGATAGATTTTTCTGCTTGTTTGGTTTATGATTTGTTTGAATATGTGAGTATTTTTTAAGATGTGGGGGGAAAAGTGAAATATTTTGGGATTAGAAAAAACTCTCCATGTTTTATGGCATGAGTTATTATGATTCATAGTTGTAAGTAAAACAAAATAGAAAATAAGTCCTATATCATTATATTAAGGTATATCATGTAAATAATCAGATTTTTTTCTATTGAAACTAAGTCCTATAACTAGTTTGATATTGCCTTTAGTTGGCAAAATAAATGGAGAGTAGACATTACTATTTAGAATGGCTGCTTGGTTGATTGGTTGGTTGTCTCTAGTAACTCAGAACTGATATAATTAAATCTGACAGGAATGATTTTAAAAGGTTGAATTCAAATTATTCTACCCTCCAAAAATGGATTACGAAAGTATTCAGTGAATAATTAAAAGTCAATTTGAGTTATTTAACAGAGATTAGGCTACACAGGTCCCCTCTTATTAGAAAGGCTATCTTCATTTTTTTCAATTTTGTCATATATTGATTTAACTAACCTCAAATGTTCCCATAGGGATCCTTTCACTATTTTCTCAATTTAAAATGAAGCTTTAAAATAAAGTGGAGAAAATACATGTTCCTGACAATAGCATGAGAGTGTTTCAAAGGGAATAGATGCAGGCCTGGCATCTGAATCTGTGAATTCTGTTGATCTTGTCAATGATTAGGGTAAATGATAGTGATGAGAAGATCAAATGAATGTCACATTGCTACTGTACTTGAAACCTGTAAAATTTACTCCATATTCTCGGATCAAGGTATAGCAGGGTAACATGTTTTACTTTTTTCAAATTTTCGTTTAAAGTATGCTGGAAAACATATTATAACTAGTATAATGGCCTTTGCCTGAGAAAGTTCTATTCTCAGAAATATGTCAATTTCTTCTAAAGAACTTTTTATTTTTCATCCTATACAACTGAAGGTACCAGGGTATAAGAGTCATTGATAGAAGAATAGCAGCTGGGATATTACCATTGGTGTAAGGAGCATGATTTATCTTATTTACATAGTAGCACACTTATTTATGTCTGGTACAACCCAGGAATCACATGGCAAATTTCATGCTATTGAAATAAATCAAGCATTATCAGTTTTGGTGGTAATGATAAGAACAACACTGGTGTTAAAACAATAGTGGAATCAAAAATAATTGAATTTAGAACAAGATAATGTCTGGGTCCCTTTTTTGCTTTTCTTATTACCTCCACATGACAAGCATTTTTAAGATAAAGTATTAGGTAGAAATGCAGGTCTTAATAGCTAGATGAGCCAATTTCAGCATCTGTAAATTGAGGCAAATTACATATAGATTATATTACTCTTTCTCTAAGGTATATAGGTAAAATATGCTTTACTCAGCTTATGGAATATTAAATATTTCTAACAGATATTTATAGTTTTATGGCTTTTTATTTTCATGAAACTTTTATGGCTCAAACATTTACAACTAAATTTATGGAAAAATATATGTAATTGCTATCATTGATATTGATTTTATTCAATAACTCTCAACCAACTCTCTCTTTTGAAGGTGTTGAGGAGACATAATGATTACAGAATAAACTCAAAAGGAAAAATAGTTTGTTTTTCAAGTTTTATTATTACTATTAAATCCAACTTTTCCATACCAACATAATAGTTCCCCAATTATCGGATTGTAGCATCTTTATTATTATTCTGTTTGAAAGAAGCCAACTAGGATTAATAATTCCTTTGTCATTTTTTTCATTTTCTTTATTCTCACAATTCCTAACCAAGAATGCACACCAAAATAACTCTGAATAAAAATTAACACACACACACACACACACACACACACACACACACACACACAATGTCCTGCACCTAAAACCAAAAGGAATTGCATTCAGTAAGAGTAAGAATGGGCACAGGTGACCTGAAAACATCATAGCTTAGAAGAATTATCATTTATACTGAACTTTTTGGAATCACATTCATATTTTAATGAAAAAAGTAATTTCTGAATTTAGAAGAAAAATGCACCTAAAATGTTCTCTCACATGTAGAAGCTAAAAAAGTTGATCTCATAAAAGACAATAGAATAGTAATGTCTAGAGACTAGGAAGGACAGGAGGAAGCAGGAAACAGAAGGACACTGGATAAAAGGTACCAAAATGCAGTTACATAGGAGGAATGTGTTCTAATATTCTGCAGCACAGTAGGATGATAATAGCTTGCATCTTATTATAAATTTTATAAATGACTTGAAGAAAGCAGTTCATAGTCTCCAAACACAAGAAATGACAACTTTTTAAGGAGATGGAAATGCTAATTGGCCTGATTTGATCATCACAAATTATATCAAGTTATTGCAATATACTTCATAAACGTGTATAACTGTTAGTACCAATTGAAGATAAATTTTTAAAAACAGAAAAATAAAGTTTAAAAGTGCACATAAACATAAATATATGTAAAGAAAAGCAAATATACTTTCATGAAATTATATTTATGACCCCGTTGCATCAAGCTACTAGTCTCCCCCATGACTCTCACACCTAAGGGTGGGTGTATTTTCTTCCTCAACCCTTTATTCCACTCTGAAAACTCCTGCCACTCCCAAGCCTCCTTTCCTTTTGAAAATCATAGACAATTTTGTGCTGCATACATTAGGCGTAAGATTGGGCCAGAGTGCATAGAAGCAGTGGAAAATAACACAAATAGCCTCAAATTTTAGCGAACAGAGAAAGATACTTCAAACCACTATTCATTGATTAGACCCTACAGTGCCTGAGAAAGGGCACATAAGGGCTGCAATGGGAAGGCAAGTAACTGAAAAGATGGATAGCATTTATACCATAAATAAAATGGTCCTCTTGGCTTACTACTAAGAATAAAGTATATTTTTAGTTAATAGATGCTGAAAGAAAGGGTGAACAAACCAACTGAAAGAACACTTAAGAGGTGACTCCAAGAAAGAAACAAAAGGAGAGGACCTTATTCAAGTCTCTGAATTCTTTTCTCCTCTGCCAAGTGGGAACATTAGAAGGGGTTTAGATTTTCTTCCATTTCAAAAATATTATTCCTAAATTCTTCACACTATTTTTCTGTAAACAGAAAGGTGGAGATCTATTTCCTAGTGCAAGGCAGGTACCCAGACTGTTGACTATACCACAAGGAAATGAAATCCACACCTTGTAGAAATCTCTCTGTTCCCACATTCCCTACAGCAGTATTCTCTGTAGCCAAGATATGGGACCACCCTAACTGTCCATCAAGGGATGAATGGATTAAAAAAAAAAAAAAACTGGAATATATACACTCAACAGAATATTGTTCATCTAAGTGGAATAAAACAGACACAGAAAGATAAATACTGCAGGATCTCACTTACATGTGAATCAGAGAGCAGGACAATGGGCTACCAGGGGGGAAATGTGAGGAAATGGGGAGAAATAGTGATACTGCTGGTTATCAGTGAGGAGTTCTGCTTCCTCAAATATTGAAGTCTGAACAAGAGGCACCGAGGCAAGCATATAAAGCAGGTTTTATTTAAAAATAATAACACAAACTTCTCCCAGGAGGGAGAAGGGGACCATAGCTGGTGTCCTGGTGAAGCCAGAATTAGACAGGCAGATAGGAAAGGGTCAAATCCAGAGAATGGAGGAATTGAAATGTTAATTCCTTCAGAGCCCTTCCTCCACTCTTATCAAGATAACCTGCCCCTGCTCCAACCAGTTGCTAAGGTAACCTGTCCCAGGCATTGTCCCTTCAGACAGGGAGTTGTTAATGATACCCCTTCCTGCCGGGATCACTCCTCCCCAGCCCCTTCAGCCCACCTGTTTCCCACCTTTTGGCCATCCCACCTAGCATTTCCTGGGCCTAGTCACATACACAGGAAGGAGAGAGATAAGGGGAAGAGAGCAGAACAAAGGAAGCCTAGGACATATAAAAAGGCAGAACACCCTCACTTCTTGGGATACCAGGATACCAGCTACGGGCCCCCTTTCTCTCCTGGGAGAAGTCCATTTTAACCCCTTTTTAAATAAACCCTGCTTTATATGCTTGCCTCCGCATGCTTCTCTGTTACACTTCAACATGTGAGGGAGCAGAACTCATCACTGGTAACTGGTGGTATCACTGGTATCTCAAGAAGTGAGAGCATCCTGTCCCTTTTATACATTTTAGAATTTCTTGTTCCCCTGCCCTTATCTCTCTCCTACCTGCTTACCTGACTAGGCCCAGGAGATGCCATGGGCAGGATAGAAAAGATGAGAAGCAGGTGGACAAGGAGAAGGGCCTAATGGAGTGATCCAGGTAGGTAGTAGCCCAGGAGGCATTAATTAACAACTCCCTATCTGCAGCCTTTTGGGAGGGGGTATATAAGCAGGTGATCTTGGTAATCAAAGGGCTCTGGAGACATTAACCTTCCAATCTCCCAGGGGTGGTCTCCAACTTCCTTACTCAAACTGGTCTCCATTTTCTCAGTCCAACCCAATTACCTATCTACACTGACTGCCTGTCTTTAATTCTTGCTTCATTAGGACAAAAGAAACAAGTGTGCAGTTATGTAGGATGAATAAGTGCAGAGATGTAAAGTGTAAATGCTGAGGACCATAGTCAATAATTTTGTATTATTTTCTGAAAATTTGCTACGTATTGGGTTTCTCTGCTATAACTGTTATAAAAACAACAGCTTCAGGGACTGGGGCTATGGCTCCGCAGTAGAGTGCTCGCATGGGTGAGGCCCTGGGTTTGATCCTCAGCACTACATAAATAAAGGTATTGTGTCCACCTACAACTTAAATAAATAAATAAATAAATAAAATAAATAAATAATCCTTAAAAAAAGCTTCATTTTTCAAAACTCACAACATTTTAACTTCAGAAGCAGTTATTGAAGCAGCAAGTATTGACTCTGTGGTATACATGGCTTCCTGGGAGGCTATAAGTATTTTTCAAAACTCATGAGATTATATTAAAACATTATCTCTCTATTGTTCCTGTGTCCCTAAAGTGGTTGTAGCTCTATTAAATGATTTATTACTTCTACTTGGATTGTGATATCTAATCATTATGAAATGCAAGATAATCCAGTTCAGGTGATACAAGGAAAATCAATGTGAAGAAACAAACACCATTTTTAAACTTTTTTTATTTGTAGATTAAAATGTAATGCCATACAATTTTAACAATCACTTAAAAAAAGGATTTTTATTTGCATAAAACAGAAGCAAAACAGAAATATATGAAATAAAATGCCATCTTGCTTCAAGTTTTCAAATCAGTACTTAGAGTACCAATATACATCTATATACATTGCAAGTATATTATATAAATATACTATGAGTAATCTTGAAACCACAATAAATATCAAGTAGGTTTTTAGGCACACGGCATAAGAAAAATGCAGAGTCTGCATGATTCTTGAGAGTGCTGAGTGACTCATTCTTGGATCAATTTCACACATATATTTTACACAAAATATACAGCCATCACCCACATGACCCTTAGTCACCTGTAAATCTGACCTTTCATCCCAGCATTAGTGCCTTTTCACTCTTTGATACTATTGCTCTATACAGCTGTTACATAAGAAAATATTTTGCAGTTTTCTTCAACTAAATGCCTAAGAACGTATCAGTGCTACCAAAATAAGTACAACCTATCTACACAGTATATTCATAGAAAATGTGCAGAGAGGCACCAACTTATGTAAATGCTCATTGTGATATTGGGAGTTACCCTGAAGGCAATCCTACAAATTTGAAGGCATACCATTTCCAAATTGTCAATATTATTAAATCCAGAAATTTTTTGAAACTGAGGTAACACCTTTTTTTTTTTTTTAGAGATAGAAATACTTGATATACACCAAAAGTACTTTAAAAAATCCTGACAGACATGGACCTCAGTCATTGTAAGCTTTATCTGTAACCCTTTCTGCACAAATGTAAACCAAAGAACCCAAAGGAATACTCTAGCTGAACTGACGCACACTGTTAGGATTAAAGATCACAGCCCTGGAACACCTGAGAGCGCCCTCTGATAAGTGAAGCCTAATGCTTCTCTTAGTAGAGCTAATTTGTTCATTGATAAATGAACCAAGTACAGCCCGCTGATTCCATCCAGCTACAAGTCAGATTCTGGCATATCTGGCATATCTGGCATATCTGCCATCAAATATCCTATTCCATAACGTCCATTGGGAGCTGTATCCAGAGTTGGTGATCCACTCTGTTTTCGATAAATATTTTTACCAAAATTTGGAGATGACATTTCACTTGATATCTTTCCATGAATGAGACTTGCATCATCTCCCTCTAAGTTTACAGGCTCTTTCAGGACCCTTCCTCTCTTATAGGTCACAGATGCTAAGTTACCAGAACTATCATCTATGAGGTTACAGCGACGAACAATGAAGACTACTGGGACGGGAAGTATTGCCAGGACCATTAGAGAGATGCAGACAACCATTCCCCATGTTGGATAGCTCAGAAATTCTTCAGATGCCTGTGAAAGCCAAAAGAAAACAAATTATTAATATTCTAATATATACATGCATTAAAAAACTATATTTGTCTCAAATTTGTAAGCAAAGAAATCTAGGCTACTTTTGTGACTTGCTTTGTGTGATAGAAAGTGGTAGGAGTGACATTCAAAAACTTCTAAGACAAGACCCTAAAAGGCTTGCAATTTTTGCTTCTGTTTCTTACAATGCCATCTTGAGCTCATGGTGCTTCGAGAAAGGCAAGAACGAAAGACCACTAAGAGAGCTGGCTCTCCAACCTGAACGCAACTGTATGAGTTAGCCAAGGCAAGAACAAAAAACAAAACAAAACAAAACAAAACAAAACAAAAAACTGTCCAGCTCACCCACAAAAGTGTAAGAACTAATAATTTACCATAGACTTCAGTCATTAAGTTTTAGATTAGTTTGTTAGTAACAGATAACCTGTTGCATGTGACAAGTTATCTTTCTAAAATCTGAAAACCTAAAATTTCAAGCACATCTGGTGCCAAAGGTTTTAGTAACAATAGCAGGCTTGATCAAGTCTCAGTTGTGACATGGTTATTATTATATAATTATTGACCATACATAGTATAAGAACAGAGTTATCTTAAAAAAATAAGCACTATGATTTTATAACAGTTAACATATTTCTCATGATTATATTAATATGTAGTTAATCACCTTGAAAACACATATGTAAATAGTCATTACTAATAGAAATCAGTTATAACAATACTTCAATATTTAGTTATTTAGATTAGGTTTACCTGGCTAACATGTATTTTCATTCTTGTTTAATGTCTAAAATACAATTTAATAAAAGTATTAAAAATATTTCCAAAGGTTGATTAATATGTTTTCTGGATTTAAAGCCTAATCATTATGAGTTCATCAATGTTAAGATGAAAGCATTTGCTTCAATATGGACAAGTCAGTGATTCCCATGTGCTAAAAAGATTCACTATGTATTAAAAACAACCATAGATGTACAGGGCACATAACATAAATCTCAATCTTGGGATCCCTGAACAAAAGGAACACCATTAAACATTAAAAAAAATACTATGAAGAAAACAATAGATGAAAATCTCTAAAGTGGCTTTTTGTATACCTTTTCTTAAAACCAAACTTCTGTATTTTGTATTTTACCTTATCTTCAATCCATGCATTATAGCCAGGAGGACTTAACCCCATGTTCACAATGCTAGCTATTAGCAACGACAATAGCATTAGAGGAGAAATATATTTCCACATATAGTAGTAATATCTGCTGGGAGCAAAGCCCAGCATATCTTTTAGATCTTCTATAAACCTGAATAAAAAGAAAGTATTTAATTATTCCTCAAGTTAACATAGTTGTACCCGAAAATGTGCACTATATCAATGTTTGACAGAGATTTAACTGTGAATACCTTCTGACATTTTATAAAACTTCATATTAGAAGATGACTTATAAACTAAGGAAATTTATAAAGTAAAATGAAACCAGTTAAGTGCTTCAATTCTCATTCAGTGAAAACCCTCTTAAGCAAGTTGTTAAAAAGTCTCCTCCTATAGATAACTTTCTATTTTATGAGCATGATATTTGCAAAACATTAAAAAAACCCTTTATGTTATTTTCACATAATAATAACTCCTTGCTATTATCAAATATCCCTAATTGGTATTCACATTTTCCTTATTTTAAAGATATTCCTTTTCATAGTCTGCTTGAACTGAAAGAAGTTCCACATTGTATCTCACTGACACATATCTCTAGTCCATGTTGAATTCTAAATTTCTTTTCTTCTTTTTGTTTCTTCCCATTTTCTGTTAAGTCAGCTGTGTTCTTTGCCCCAAAGTCTACCAGTCTCACCACAGTGTGTTCACAAGTACATCTGACTCCCCTATTTCTTGTAAAATATAGTTAGACCTAGAGACATGATTGGACATGGTGTTTTTGTTGTTGTTTGTTTGGATTTTTTAAGTCAGGTTACTGAGGTATAGTTTACTTGAAATAAAATTCACCCACTGTGTTTCATGGCAAGGCTGTCATGGCACAGAGCACAGAGCCACTACATAATAGTCTGTGTCCCTTTATACAGCTAATAATGAATTTTCTATAGACATTCTGGATGTCTAAAGCTAGTTCTTGGTAGATTCTTTTTTTTATTATTCTAATTTGTTATACATGTTGGCAGAGTGCAATTCATTTCACATTACATATAAAGAGCACAATTTTTCTAGTTGCTGGTTTTATATAAAGTATTTTTACAACAATTGTGTCTTCATACATGTACTTAGGGTAATAATGGCTAACTCATTCCACCATTATTCCTATACCCTTGCCCCCTCCCCTCACTCCCCCTTCTTTGTTTTGCTTGAATTATAGTTTTACATTTGTTCTGGCAAATGATTTTTATGTGTGTGTGTATATATATTTTGAGTCAGCTGTCCTTTTAACTATGATTATGGCTCTACCAGTAAGCTACATCCTTGCCTCTTTATCATTTTTTTTTTTTTTTTTTTAATTTTAGGAAAGGATGTCGCTAATTGCTCAGGCTATTCTTAAACTTGGACTCCTCCTCCTTAGCCTCCCAAGTACCTGGGATTACAGCCATGTGCCACCACCTGGCCCTCATTATTTCTTCTTTATTTAAAAATATATTCCTCTTGGGCTGGGGTTATAGCTTAGTGGTAGAGCACTTGCCTAGCACGTGTGAGGCACTGGGTTTGATCCTCAGTACCATATAAAAACAAAATAAATAAAATAAAAGCATTGTGTCCATCTACAACTAAAATATTGAAATATATATGTGTGTATATATGTGTGTGTGTGTGTGTGTGTGTGTGTGTGTGTGTGTGTATTCCTCTTTGCTATCACCTAATTCTCATAGAATTAACATTGTGCTTACAGAATTCTTTTTAATTTGGTATACATTTCTAAAGTGTTTTCATTTTATTCACAATTATTTCCCAAATTCCACATCTCTGTTTCAAATCTTCCTTTTTGCTATCACTTTTGAAATTTTAAATAAGTCTGATAATATGCTGTCCTTTTATAGTATCTACCAATTTTGAAAAGTTATTTTAATTTGATATAGCATGGGTTTTTCATTAGTTTTTCTGTGTACCTTTTGTTATCTGCAGGGATAATCATTCTACTCCTTTCATTTTTTTTTCCTTAAAATAACTGTTCTTAAGACTCAACTACCTTTGAATGAAATAAATTTTCTTGCATTTTTGACAAAGAGAGACAAGTATATCTCCTCCTCTTCTGCAAAGTAATCAAAGATGGTTTCAAAGTGCCTCAACTCTATTGTTTCTGCTCTCTACCTCATGTTTATCTTCACTTTCTTTTTTACATCACTCTATTTAATGAGGATTTTGATTATATCATGTTCTCTCCAGTACAGAGTTTGGTCTTGAAAGGGAACTTTGGTTTGTTAGTTTCAAGAGGTTTTGGTCCAGCATTGATGATTTCATTGCATTTTATCACTTTTTAATTTTTAAAATTAGAGCAAAAATCCTATGACATTTCTCCCAGTTTAGGCATGTCTTCAGTGTAGCAGGGAACACTCATCAGAGCAGAGCTGCTGATGACTGGGGAGGTATCAAAAACCCAGCTACTTTTGGTAGAATAGTAATTTTGACAATATTAGTTCTACCTATCCATGAACAAGCTAAATCTTTCCATCTTCTAAGATCTTCTTTAATTTCTTTCTTTAGTGTGCTGTAGTTTTCATTGTATAGGTCTTTCACTTCTTTTGTTAGGTTGATTACACTATAAAATTTCAATGAAATCCCAATCAAAATCACAATGTCATTCCTGATAGAAATAGAAAAAGAAAATGAAATTCATCTGGAAAAATAAGAGACCCAGAATAGCCAAAGCAATTCTTAGCAAGAACAGTGAAGCTGGTGGCATTACTATTCCAGACCTTAAATTGTATTACAAAGCAATAGTAACAAAAACATCATGGTATTGGCACCAAAATAGATCAGTAGACCAATGGTACAGAATAGAAGACACAGAGACCAACTCACACATCTACAGTTATCTTATATTAGGCAAAGGTGCCAAAAACATGCATTGGAGAAAAGACAGCCTCTTCAACAAATGGTGTTGGGGAAAACTGGAAATCCTTATGTAATAAAATGAAATTAAACCTCTCTCTCTCTCTCTCTCTCTCTCTCTCTCTCTCTCTCTCTCTCTCTCTCTCTCTCTCCATGCACAAAACTCAACTCAAAGAGGATCAAGGACCTAGGAATTAAACCAGAGACCTTGCACCTAATAGAGGAAAAAGTAGTCCCAAATCTCCAACATGTTGGATTAGGCCCCAACTTCCTCAATAAGACCCCTATAGCACAAGAACTAAAACCAAACATTAATAAATGGGATGGATTCAAACTAAAAAGCTTCTTCTCAGCAAAAGAAACAATCCATGAGGTGAATAGAGAGCCTACTTATTGGGAACAAATTTTTACCACACGCACATCAGATAGAGCACTAATCTCTAAAATATATAAAGAACTCAAAAATCTTAACACACACACACACACACAAAAAAATAATTACCCAATCAATAAATGGGCCAAGGAACGGAACAGACACTTCTCAGAAGAAGATATACAATCAATCAACAAATACTTGAAAAAATGTTCAACATCTCTGGCAATTAGAGAAATGCAAATCAAAACTACTCTAAGACTTTATCTCACACCAGTCAGAATAACAGCTATTAAGAACACAAACAGGGGCTGGGGTTGTGGCTCAGCGGTAGAGCGCTCGCCTAGCATGTGTGCGGCCTGGGTTCGATCCTCAGCACCACATACAAATAAAGGCATTGTATACAACTAAAGCAAATAAATATTTTTTTTTTTAAAAAAAGAACACAAACAACAATAAATGTTGGTGAGAATGTGGGGAAAAAGGCACGCTCATACATTGCTGGTGGGGGTGCAAAATGGTGCAGCCAATATGGAAAGCAGTATGGAGATTCCTTGGCAAACTGGGAATGGAACCACCTTATGACCCAGCTATCCCACTCCTTTAGTCTATACCCAAAGGACTTAAAAATAGCATACTACAGGGACACAGCCACATCAATGTTCATAGCAGCACAATTCACAATATCTAGATTGTGGAAACAACCCCGATGTCCATCAATAGATGAATGGATAGGGAACTTTGGTATATATACACAATGGAACACTACTCAGCACTAAAAAAGAATAAAATCATGGCATTTGAAGGTAAATGGATGGAGTTGGAGAAAATAATGCTAAGTGAAGTCAGCCAATCCCAGAAAACCAAAGGTCGATTGATTGCTTTGCTATGATGATACTGAATTATAGTGGCAAGAGAGGGGGATGAGAGGAATGAAGGAATATTAAATAGAAAAAAGGTGGGGAGGGGAGGGAAAGGGGCAAGGGAAGAGAAACAATGGCAGAAGGAATTGGACCTCAATATACTAAGTGAATGTATAAAAACTCAAATGGTATGAAAATACTTTGTGTAAAACCAATGACTTGGAAAACTGTGCTCTTTATATGTAATATGAAAGGAATTACACTCTAAAAGCATGTATAACAAATTAAATTAAAATTTTTAAAAAAGGATATTGAAAAAATTAAAAATAAAAATGCCCAGCTGCATGCCCTCTGTGACTCTCCCACTGATGCAATACCACCCAGGTCCTGTGGATAGATCTTAAAAAATAAAAAATAAAAATAAAAAAAAAAACTGCCTCATTTTTGGCTCCAGAGCATGCTCCTATTCACTTTCATTTTCTTCATATTTTTTCCTGATCATTAACTTGCTATGCTCCAACATTTTCTTCTTCTGCATTTGAATTATTGGCTGTCTCAGACACTTAGGTTTTGATTACCTACTTTCTCTCAATCCTGTCTATAGAAATATAGGTAACAGTGGCAGAGGAAATTGAGCAGAACTGAGCTCATAGAATTGTGGAAAGTGAACAGGAAAAGTACAAAGTTGCTCCAGAGTCATAAGGGAAGGGAAACTGAGAAGTTTATACTGCTCTTAAGACAAAATATGACCTTTGAAGATGGAGAGATCTGGACCATATAATAAGAGTTTCTTCAAGTTTGTTACAAACTTCCCAAATGCCTTCTGCATAACTGCATTATTTTGCATTCCCACCAGCAGTAAGTGAGAGTTCCTGCTGTTCCATATCCTCACCAGCATTTTGTATTGTCAGTGTGCTGGGTGTTGGCCATCCTGGTAAGAGTGTAGTGGTATCTCAATATTGCTTTAATTTGCATTTCTCTGGTGACATATAATATGGAATATCTTTTCATATGCTTATTTGCCATCCACACAGTATTTTTATTAGGTGTAAGAGTCAATGAATGTCACACAGCTCTATCATTGCTATTGCTATGTAAGTATATGATCATTAAATGTAGCCTTCCTGCCCTTCCTGGCCTGGAGCTTTTGATAATTAAAAAAAAAAAAAAAATATATATATATATATATATATATATATATATATATTACTTTAAGCTCTGTCACAACTCATTTGATAAAGGTATTGTGTCCATCTACAACTAAAAAATAAAAAAAAAGAATGTGCCTTCTGAGATTAATCTGATGCTTCATTGCACATCAAATATATATATACATATATATGTATATGTATACACATACACATACACATACATACACTACAAACACACACACATACATACTTTTTTAACATAGTTCAGAGGTTTAGGTACAAAGTGAATTCAAGTAATGACTCCATATGATATGATGTTTGGGTACAACAAATTTTACATATATAATACAGAACAGGATATATCATTTACCAAAATCATTTTCCTATATATAGCATTAGGACACAAACAGTCCTCCCATAATATAGTTTAGCACAATAATTGGGAGATAGGCTCTAGATTAAACAGAAATGGCTTTGAATCCCAGATTGGCTACTGTCCAGGCGTACGGTGACCAAGTCACTTGGTGTATCTGTATACCTGGTTTTCTTCATCTATGAAATATGGATAACAAAGTAAACCAAAAGAATTTAAGGTTCTTGGAACAATGACAACATACCCTAGCTCTTGGAATTTATTCTGATCAGAATTAAATCAAAGCTCCAGGCTACATGAGATTGTATCTACACAATTCTAAATACTCTCCTAAGAGAGGGATAAATATTACTAAAATTGTTGAATAAACAAGAGCCTATAAAAGATTTGACTTTGTAAAGAATTTTCCCTCTATTTAAATGAATTATGTATTGATAATCAGTGTTTTCAAACTAGAGATGAAAAAGGAAACCATAAAAGCAAACATACTTACTTATCAATGCCATAAACAAAGCTTACAGCAATATTCTCCAGAATGACTACAATTAGCAGAGGCAATGTAGCAGAATAATCATCAAACATTGTAACAAAGTAATTTCCAGAGCGTTGCACAAATATTAGGCCAATACTAAATGCCAGAAGACAACAGATAACTGGAGGAAAGGAATAAATGGGAAAAAGAAATGAGCCCCACTCAAAGACAAATCTTTTAAGCTTCATTATTATTATATCCAAAGAATAATTTTCAACCTCCACAATTTGTTATAGGTAATACCTTTCCTGATACTATGGGATATTACATAATGGGAGTTAGGTTACTTGGGATTAGTCTGAGCTGTAATATTAATTCACTATAAAAAAATTTACTCATCTCCCCATGTCTGAGGAAACCCATCACCAAGCACAAACAATACATAAGACAAAATTGAGAGAAAATTTAAAATGAATAAATTTCCCTATTCTAATTCTATTATTAATAGTAAAGTGGCCTATAAGGTAGTATACCCTCATAGGTCTTCCTATATTTAGTAAAGTTCTATAGTTGTGGAATCTATACAGAAGTTTTAATCAAATAATGTGGCTTGTCATTAGATTTTAAAACCCATGTATTTTATACTGGATTGAAATATAGGGCCCTTTAAAACATAACTGGAAAAATCTGACCAGAACTCGCCTCACCACCAACTTATATTATGTTTTTATCTTGTCTGGAGAGATTAATTTGTAAACTAATTATGACAGGGTTGAGCAATCTGAATACCCAAATAATATCTAAGAAAAAACATCTAAAAGGAACTTTCCCGGTAATATTTAAGAAATAGATACATAAACTTCTAAACAGTCACACTTAATGTAAAAACTTTGAGAGGCTTTTGGGACCCATACAATATTCCCAAATTCTTGTTAGACTCTTTAGCCTCTTTCTCTTGCTTTCTTCTTTTCTTTCTTTCTTTCTTTTTTTTTTTTTTTTTTTTTTTTCTTATTGTTATTGGTGGTGGTGGTAGAGATGTAAAGGAGAAGATAATGACTGATTCCTTTATCTGAGTATTACTATACTAAAGAATAAAGAACATATGTAACAAAGGTGATGAGGTAACATTTCAGAGTTCAAATATGGCTTGAAGTAGAAACATGAAACAGAAAGGAAATGGGGAAGAGAGTGCGTTTCCCTTGGCCCTTTCCAAATAAGTCATCCAGTGGGAATCAGCAAATACTGTCCCTTGTGCTCTCCCCTCTACATGTTACTTTTTCCTTAGTTTTGCATGCTCTAACTATAAGAAGGAATGGTTTGTATGGGTGTGGCAAAGACAAAACTGTAAAGATAACTTTTTTAATCCATATATCGGGTATGATATTGATACTCAAAAGTAGAAATGGCTTTCTGAGAGAAAATAAAGAAGTTTAAAAAGAAGAAGTTTAGCTGGGCGCCGTGGCACATGCCTGTAATCCCAGCACTTGGGAGGCTGAGGCAGGAGGATCATGAGTTCAAAGCCAGCCTCAGCAATGGCAAGGCACTTAGCAACTCAGTGAGACCCTGTCTCTAATAAAATACAAAAAAGGGCCGGGAATGTGGCCCAGTGGTCGAGTGCCCCTGAGTTCAATCCCTGGTACCAAAAAATAAGAAAAAAAAAAAAAAAAGAAGTTTATAATTTTTTGTTCAGCCTAGTGCAGGACTTATACATCTTTAACAAACTGCTGAAATTAAATTGCTCTGCTCACACATATACATATACATGTTCATACATACTTAAAGCAGCAAGTTATAAAGGTATATATCAGAGTTATTTGCACATAAATTATTACTAAGTTGTTCAAGGCAGAAAAGGGTGACCTTGGGAAATTTGTGCAGCACTACCCAGCATTCAAAATCACCTGTGTATCTTTTTACAATTTTATTCTACTTCATTTGCCAGTACTGTTCCTCTATGTTCATGACTAGGTTCCTTACTTTATCTTCATTTATATATGTTTACTAAAGCTAACCTCCAACTGCTAAGAAGGTGCATTCCCTTTCCAATTCAACTGCCATCTTTTTCTCCAAAAGTTCCATCATGTACCGAGATCACTTAGCTTCTTCTGAATTATTGTAACATCTCCATTAAGCTATCAGTACCTTACAATGATAACAGGTTTACTTAATTTTACTGCTAGCACTATTGATTTTGGTGAAAATGATTTTTTATCTCTTTGTATCTGCTTTGTGATATCTTTTATATTCTTTAAGTTCCTCAAATGCAAGGATAACGCAGTGCAGAACTGGTACTTTAATAATCATATTAACATTAAACATGGTCATATTTATAACCATACTGATAAATTGTTTTATTTTATTTTCTACCTAGAGACATTAGTTGCTAGTAAATTACAATTGTTGCATAGAGTACTGGATTTGGGCCTATCATTTTCACATAGGCATTTTTGATTGAGGATTACTCAATCTGAACTATTCTAGTTATAATTATTTGACTTGTATACAAAATAATCTATGGCCATTCCATGACTTTGTTCTAGTTTCAGTAATTCATGCTAATGGCATTACTATTAATGAATAGCAACATAAATATTTATTAATGGATAATTAAATATAACCTATACTAAACATATTCTTTACATAATATGTAAGTATATATTGAAATTAAAAATATGTCAGTGGATATTAATAAAATCCAAAGTCTAACACTTCCCTGTTCTCATCTCTAAATCTCTCATCAAGAATAAAATGACCAGCCGGGCACGGTGGCACACGCCTGTAATCCCAGCACTTAAGAGGCTGAGGCAGAAGGATCACGAGTTCAAAGCCAGCCTCAGCAATGGCAAGGCACTTAGCAACTCAGTGAGACCCTGTCTCTAATAAAATACAAAAAAAAAAAAAAAAAAAAAAAAAAAAAAAGCTGGGGATGTGGCCCAGTGGTCGAGTGCCCCTGAGTTCAATCCCTGGTACAAAAAAAAAAAAAAAAAAGAATAAAATGACCTCTATCAGTTTACTGAAAAGTCAAATGCATAAAAACTCACCAGTAAGAATTTCCTTTCTCACTTTGAAAGTATCCACAATGGGTGTGATGATCCCTTCAATAGTCCCGAACATGCTGCCAAGCCCTAAATTTATCAGCATGAGGAAAAACATCACTGACCAGAAGGGAGATGCAGGGAAATGCGTCATAGCTTCCGTGAAGGCAATAAAAGCTAAACCAGTACCCTGGACTGCCTGAAAAATACAGAAAAATGCAACATTAATACAGAGCAATATCACCTTATTGCTGAAAAATACAGAAAAATGCAGCATTAATACAGAGAAATATCACCTTAGAAAGGGAAAGGAAATCTTTCAATAATGGTCAGGGGCTACTAAGAATAAGCTGGCATAATTTAACTTGTTAGATCATGCTCTCCTTCTCAGAACCAAGTTTAATCAGATCAAATAGCCCAAATAATGAAACTCTAATACCGGAATTCCTAAATAGTGTATGCAATTATACTATGATATATACTAAAGATTTTACAAGGATCCTGGAATGATATATTAAAGAATACATAGTAATTTGGGTTCTGTTAACCCATTATGTCCCATTGTCCCAAATATGGAATACCTATAAAAGCTAAATAAAATATATAATATGTAATTATAAAATACATAATTAATATGGTATACAATATGTAATATTACATAATAAGGATATAGTTATAATATTAATGTGAATATAACATTATATACAAGCTCTATATTGTTATTTTCAAAATTTTCAGTGCACCTATGTCAATTTCACGGAAACATTTACAGAATTGAAAACTTGATGTTTAATGTGTTAAAATTTATGAATATGAATAGTGATTTACTATCTAGAAATATAAATACAAACACATATGTACCTATTTCTGGACTAAAGGTTAGTATTGATCAATTAATAGCTTAATCAACTGGCATAAAGAAAATATAGACTATGAATACTAAACTGTCTTAACATAAAAAAGTGAATATAAAATAAAAGAATATGAACAGAATAACTGAAATATAAAAAGCCAATTTTCAATCTTAAAAAATAAATCCACTACATTTAAACTTTTCTACTTCTAATAGTCTCATCCCATTGCTAAACATCAAAAAAAGAAAAAAGTAGGTCCAGCAAAATGAAATGGAATTTCTAGCAAATATTAACATGAGTTTATTTCTTATAAACATCACAAATATTGAATTCTTAAATAACAAATTACTTTTAAGAAACTAAACCTCTAGCCAAACTTTGAATTGATTGCATTATCTTATGAATACAACAGATAGATCACAATTTTTTTTAAACTTGCAAAAGTAAATTAGGAATTATGTTTCCTTATGGAATCCAAGGTTTTTATGTTAAAGGTGGCTTCATCTATAATCTCAAACACATGTTTCCTTATATTCAGTCTCAAGTAGAGTTAGTTATCTACAGCCGGATGATAGTGGCCAATTTCCCCACCATGCCTTTATTTTTGACAATACAAGGAAACACTGGAAGCCAATACAAGGGTATTTATTACTGTTTAATAATTCCTTGCTTATTAAAATACATAACAATGGCTAAGTAAAAGCACAACCCTGACTTGTGGAATATGAAGGCCACGGAAGGCACTCAGACAATGAGGCAATGTATAGCAAATGAGTCATATTTCAAACTTGGTGTTGAAACCAAGAAAGGTATCAGACTACTCTTCATCCTAGGATAAAAAAAATCACTTTACTTATATTCACATTTTAATTATTCTGGCTCAATCAATGAAATGGTTTTTTAAAATAAAGCAAATCTTCATGCTGTGAGAAAGTATGTTCTCTGCAAGGAAGCATTTGAATTTTGAAACAGCATGATATTCTCTGGGCATTTTAAAAGGCCATTTTCTAGGGAAAAAATATTCTGGATAATGCACATTTTAACAGAATGATAATTATTTCATTGCTCAAACATGACCTACTAACTTTATTTAGCTCATCTTTGATTTGGCAGGAGTTGAGATGAAGAACAAAAAACTCTTCTTCTTTCACTTTCTGAATGATGTCATAAACCAAGTGATAATCTTCTGCAGTAATGCTTGAAAGGTTGATATGATGGGGAATAATATCCTGACTAATGTTTCCCATTTTCAAAAATTTTATGATCATCTCAGAATTTCTGAAAAATAGAACAACATGTGAATGAGCATGCACGTTCTTTGCCACATATTTTGTGTATAATTATGCCATCAAAAGCTAATGGAAATTAATTGTCCATACTGTGCAATGCATTTCTCATTGACAACATTTGCTTTGAACCCCAGAACTGCAAACACCACCAATGTCGCCAGAACAGAAGTGAAAAAATTGATGAAAGACACCAGAACAGCATCAAAGTGGCAGTTGTTGTCTCTCTTGTTGTAGCTTGAAAAGGCAATGACGCCACCAAATCCCAGACCTAAGGCAAAGAACACCTGAGTAGCAGCTTCTCTCCACACCTTGGGCTCCAGCATTATTTCAAGCTGTTTGAAATTAAACAGAATACAAATCAGCTACAAAATGATTAACTCATATGGCAGTAGTTCTATTTTTAAATAAATTGCAATGACATTTATGTACCCAAAGGCTATTTAAATCTGGAGGATAATATGTTCTTAAGCAGAAATCTTTTCTTTTTCAAAGAAAGAATCAAAGAATATGAATAGGAAACACTATGAATCCTTTATATGAAGCCTTTGCTGACATGAAAATTCTTTACTTATATAGGAATTTTAAGTATTTTACAGCAAATTATCACAGAAGCATATGGAAAAGAAATTATCTTCAATTATTTCCCATTTGTCTTATTTTTCTTTCCAAAGCAAAATAAATCAGTTGCTAGTAGAGGTTAAATGATTATTTCACTAAATACTCTTCTATGCTGTGTCTTCTGGTAGAAATCTAGTGGTTGAAGCGGATTACAACTTTCAACTTGGTAGAGCTAAACTATGTGTACTTTGTTTCACAGATATTATTCATTCATTAAAAAACTTTCCTGAAAGCTTTGAGAATAGAAGGAATTCAACAATGTAATCTATAACATACCCTTTCAGATCCAATGTTCTAATGTTCTGAATCTGTGAACACATATTCTAAGTGACTATGGATTTACTTCTTAAGTAAATATCAAATTATTTCAAAAACATAAACAAAACTTTTAAATATAACAATTATTATTAGCTATAGATGACATAGACTTCAATAGACATTTAAGTTCTATTTTAGTAGTAAATAATGTTTAAATTATACTTTTTACCTCTGTAGTGAAATTAACCCTATTGAGAGCAGAGTTAAACATGGTTAAGAAATAAACTCCACAGAATTTCAGATCCTGATTCTGCCATTTAATGATTAAATAATAGTGAGACCTGAGTTTTAGCCTCCTCAACAGAAAGATGGAAGTAACAAGACATATGTTACATATATTACAGTACCTACCCTACTTTAAGTGCTCAATAATTGATAACATATATAAACTATAGTGGCTGACATCTGATAGGCATCATATATAGCTTATCTTGTTTAAAATTCACAACAATTTAAGTGCTCAATAATTGATAACATATATAAACTATAGTGGCTGACACCTGATAGGCATCATATATAGTTTATCTTCTTTAAAATTCACAACAAACCATGAAGTTATGTTTACTATTATCTGATTCTTTCAAAGGCTACCAAAACTCCCTAAAATTTCACAGCAGTTCTGTGGTCAAAACAAAATATGAAAATATATAAATTCCAAAAAGTCATGCCCTCTCAGATGCTAGGATTTGTTGTTTCAATTAATTTTAGTCCTTATTATTTTAAAAAATTATTTAATATTCTTATTAAACATAATAGTTATTATATTTTTTAATTTATGACTAGTTAACTAAAAGATACATATAACATTCATTCACCATTTTGCATTACCAGTCTGATAAATGCTGGTCACAGACATGCAACTGCCTATCTCAATTTGGTCCACTAGATGGCAGGAAATACCTATTTACTAAAGGCATTGTTCAGATTTCTTCAATTTAGTTGTTTCAAAGTACTTTGCATACTTAGGTACTTTTTTCCCTACATAAACATTATAAATTTAAAAGTAACTTAAAACTACTATCATTTTTATATTAGCTATCATATCCTATATGTTGACCATTATAATACAATTCAATAGTCAATGAAAAGTGAATCTAAGAAAAAATTAACATTTTAATAGTAATTCCTACTCCAGGCTAAAAATGTTAATTTATGCTGCATTTTTTTCAATTGTGGGGCCATGTAAAAGTCCTATATCAAATTCTAAAATATCTATGTAAATCAAATGTTTAGAATTGTCACAAGAAATTGACAACTTAGAAAGTATATGATTTCCATAAATTCACAAAGAATTTGGTTGTATTTAGCTCAGAAAATATTTTTTTCAATATTACAAATATAAATGTTTGGGGTCACTAAGTATGGCCCATTTGAAGCAGATTTTAATTACAATGGTGGCTGAAATTTATAATTCTGGTTTCTCCCTGAGTAGAAAGTTTCCAACAACTCTAAATATTACACAGGATTTTTGAACTAGGCAAGAAAACCAGACACCAATGTCAGCATTTTTGCTACTACAGAGTAATACCAACTCAGAACCAGACACAGAAAGAACACAGCTGCTTTTAGCTCCTATCAAGGCAGCTGCCAGGAGACATAAAGAATTCCACAGGCGTGAATCCCTCCTGCCCAGTCTTAGCCTGCACTAGCTGCACATTAGCCGTTCAGATAAATTCCAACCTCTGAATGACTTTGGAAGCTCTTTATACTGTCATACCTTTATGTCTGCCTATTTCCATCTGGAAATGCATAGTGAGGTGCCCTTCATCTTAGTGAATAACAAAAATCTATGCACCCCAAACTTTGTTTTTGTTTCCTGCCAAATCAAACTAACAAGTTATCATCAAGTCCCCAAGTTCTGAACAACCAAATTCCCTGTGCCTAGCACTGAAGTTCAGCTCTACTAAGTTGAATGACAATGTAAGTTCTAATCACTATAGGAAGCCCAGTGAGAATTTTCCTGAAATATATAAGCATTTATAAAAATATCCAAGATAACCACTACACATATTTTTCCAGGAGATATAAAACCACAAAACAAAACAAACACAAAAAGTGCTGATTTTTTATGACACAATGGAATGTAGTGGGGTGGGCGTCTTTAACCTGGGCCCATGATTTCAGGTGATCTGCTAATCTCCTGTAACTACAAGCAAATTAATATGCTCATTATATTCATATCTTCTGATAGGAATATACTATTGTTGGTTTTCCAAATGATTTCAGGACACAAAAAAGTTAGGAACCACTGAAATAGAAGGGAAAGAATAAGTGAAGATTGAAAAGTTCTAGAATTTACTGTGAAAGTTGGAAATTAATTTTAAGAGGATTTTTTTTTAAGTTTAAATACTGATAATCTTATTCTAAAAGCAAAATGGGACATTTATCATTGGAGATAGATTAATTTAATTATAGATATATAAACATTTTACTTCTGCTGGCTGGTTAACATAATTATAATTTAAAAGCCTAAGGTAGTCAGTAGCTATGGCACACACCTGTGAAACCAGCTGCTCAGGAGGCTGAGG
Source organism: Tamias sibiricus (assembly GCA_025594165.1). Classification (NCBI taxonomy): domain Eukaryota; kingdom Metazoa; phylum Chordata; class Mammalia; order Rodentia; family Sciuridae; genus Tamias; species Tamias sibiricus. The sequence continues at coordinate 141,674,907 of CM046661.1, forward strand.
CAGGAGGATCACAAGTTCAAAGCCAGCCTCACCAACATAGAGAGGCCCTAAGCAACTCAGTGAGACCCTGTCTCTTAATAAAATATGAAAAAAGGACTGGGACGTGGCTCAGCGGTTAAGCACCTCTGGGTTCAATCCCTGGTACAAAAAAAAAAAAAAAAAAAAAAAAAAGCCTAATGTGCATCTGTTGGAACAATTATCCCTGAAATGTAACTATGGAAATATTTAACAATATACATGAATCTTTCCTGATGATAAACCTTAAATAGAGAAGTATGTCACATACCTTAGGGGTGAACATGTGGCGGATACCATCAATTGAGCCATTTAAAAGGAGTGCTCTAGTTAGGAAGCATATAAGTACCACATATGGGAATAGAGAACTAAAATACATAATCTGCAAGAAAGAAAAATAAAATTAGATGAGATTCACACAAAAACTATTTTTACAGTTAAAACTGTTCTTCTTTTATATATATTCATAGTATAACAGTTTCTATAACTAATACTACTATTAATGACTTATAACGCCATCTTTTAAGAATAGATTTTAGTCTTGATTCAGCCTTACCAAAGACCCTATTTGAGACATAATGAAAAATACTATAACTTTATTATTCATTTTTAAATTGTAGATAATAATTGCATGTATTTATGGGGTACAGTACAATAAGTTTATATATATATACATATATATATATATATATATATATATATATATATATATATATACATGTATACATGTTTAAGTACCAAATAGGGGCAATTAATTTGTATTAGGAACCTCCAAATTCCTTTCTTCTAGTTTGAGATATGTAATAAATTGATGTAAACTATAGTCACCCTGTTGTGCTACAGAACACTAGGATTTATTCCTCTTAATTGTATTTTGGAACCTGTTATTGAACTTCTCTCTATCCCTGTCCTCTCCCCCCTTCTCAGCTTCTAGTGATCACCATCCTACTCTCTGCTTCTGTGAGATCAACATCTTCAGTTTCCACATGAGTGAAAGCATGTGGTACTTATCTTTCTGTGCCTGCTTATTTCAAATAAGATAATATCTTCCAATTCCATCCACATTGTCGTAAATGATAGGATTTCATTCTGTTGGCTGAATGGCCAAATAATCTGCCTCTGTGTGTGTGTGTGTGTGTGTGTGTGTGAGAGAGAGAGAGAGAGAGAGAGAGAGAGAGAGACAGACAGACAGACAGACAGACACACAGACATTAAGGAGACTTTTATTTAATCTCTTTTGAAATAATAGTCCATATATATAATACAGCTTGAATAGTATTGATTCCTTACAGTTCACAAAACAAGCAATATTGACAACAAAAAATGAATGGAAACTAATTCCCTAACAAATTCCTACTTCTATTTAAATTGTTCTTTTATTTTAATCAAAGTTCCATTATAATTCTATAAATTTTACAAAGCAGAGAATTGTCTTTGTGCTGTCTCCTATAAAAACTAAACAATTAACCATGTAAAATTTTTACCTTCTGCTTCAGCAACTTTTCCCATTAAATTAAGCAGTTCAGTAAATAGAACTAGGAGATAGAACAAAGGAAAATTTCTCGACAAGCATTCTCTGTTACTTTGAAATCTCCATGGGTCTAATAGATCTTTAAAATGTTTCAAATCCAGAAACAAACTTCTCAATTTCCCAAAAGCTCTTCTCAACTATCATCTTTCAGAAAAAAATCATCACTCAGTTGCTGGAGCAGAACATCTAGAAATAGTCCTGGACTATTTATAATAGTGTTTCAACTGTTTTCCACGCTACCCTTGGGCTATATCATTCACTGCTTTTCACACTCTAGGAGTTTCTAATACCATTGGAATAAAAGGCTAATTGCTCCCTCTGGCCAGCAAAGCTGTGCATTAGAATGCCTGCTGTCCATCTCTCTTCCCTGCTGAGCTCTGGACCTTCAGACCTGTGTTGTCTTGTGGGTGTACCAAGCTTGCACCTTTCTCTCTTCTGCACCTACCTTGATCCTCTTTATTACTTAAATCTCATCTTCATCCTCTCCCATAAATCTTCCCTGACCACCCCAAATAAGGCCTTGCATTTTTCTATTCTGTATCTCCCATGTGCCTTCCCCCTCTGCCCCAGGAAAAGGTAATGATATTACCTTTTTTTGTTTAATTTGGTTATTTTATGACAACACTTAGCACTGCTGAAATTGTTTATATGTTCAATTATTTTCTGTACCCTCTTCTAGAATATAAGCTTTGTGAGGACCAGGGCATTTTCTATTCACTCCCATATCTCAAAGAGCTGATACACCATAGCTATGTGCTATATATCTGTGGAAGGAAGGAATGTGGGGTGGAAGGCAGAAAGAATGGAGAAAAACTTCCATCACATAGCATGGCTCAAGTCAGTAAAGAGACTGAATCCAATATTTATTAAAATGACACAATAGATGAATGGATAAAGAAAATATGGTATATATACTCAGTGGAATATTACTCAGCTTTAAAGAAGGGTGAAATTGGGCTGGGGTTGTGGCTCAGTGGCAGAGCACTTGCCTTGCACGTGCGCGGCCAGGGTTTGATCCTCAGCACCACGTAAACATAAATGCATTGCATTGTGTACAGCTAAAGTAAATAAATAAATATTTACAAAAAAAAAAGAAGGGTGAAATTAGGGGATTTGCCAGTAAATGGTTGGAGTTGGAGAATATCATGCTAAGCAAAATAAGCCAATCCCACAAAACCAAAGGCCAAATGTTTTCTCTAATATGTGGATGTTAATTCACAATGAGGTTTGGTGGGGTGTGGGCACTAGGGGGGAAAATAGCATTAGATTAGGTAGAGGGAAGTGAAGGGAGGGGAGAGAGGGGATGTGGGGATGGGAAAGATTGTGGAATGAAACAGACATTATTACTGTGTGTATATATGTGACTACATGACCAATATGATTCTGCAACATGTACACTTTGAAAAATAAGAAATTATATCCCATCTATGTATATCATAGTGCATAAATGCATTCTAATGTCATGTATAACTAATTAAAACAAAATTTAAAAATAAATAAATAAAAATAAATTTTAAAAAAGAAAAAGCATAAGAATAATTTGCATTTTCTCTATAGTTTTATCCACTTAATCATCATAATTAAACATGTGAAAGACCCAAAGAAAAAAGTTATGTATAAAATCTCAGCATATTAAAAATCAAAATAATAAATAAAATAACTATATTTTACTTTAATTAGTTATAACAAAATACACTTGTCCAATCATTTCAGGTTGGTTTAATACTTTGATTATATTTCTTCACTTACATTTGTGCTTTATTTTTATTCTCTCTTCTCACTTTTAGTATCCTTTAAATTTATCATTTGTCTTGATTTCACTTGAATTAAAGTTATGCCTTTATGATTCTTCTTCACAGTGTTTAAAGATAGTCAGAAGCATGAATTAACTTTTTTTTTTTTTTTTTTTTTTTTTGGACAAAACTCCATTTTGCTGCCTCATTAGTGAGTTAAATGCATTCCATTAATCCCACTTATTTTGAAAGTAGAAATGAAGGTTACATAATAAAATAGTCTGAATAGGTAAATTATTTTACCAAAAAATATACTTTAAATTTTGTATTTCTATTTTATTTTTTACTCTTAATTATGTTGTATTTATATTTTCCTTTTATATTTTTAGTAAACTTTCAAAGTAGGCACTAAGGGAAGAAAATTTCCCCTTGTACTTATATTTTTTGCAAGCTAAACAGTTCTAGCAAGTCCTTAACATGTCCCTCTTCCCAATGCTTATAACCAACTGATCACCAAGTCCAATTGATTTCTCCACAGAAATCGCACAGCTCTCATTCCAACCTCAGTGACACGCCACTTTCATTCTGATAATAGTTTCCTGATTATCTTGCCTCAGATTCTGGCAGCTCCCCTCTGCATCTGAGAAATCCAATATCTATACTACTTCCAGAGTGAGCTTTCTAAAGATCCAATTTTATTATTCTGTGAGTAGATAAAAGGATAAAATATTCAATTACCAAATTCCAAGATGTAAAAAGATATATTTTAACACAATGCAGAAGCATCTGTTTTTAAATAAAAATTCTTTGCATTTAATCATATGGCTCTATTCTTATTACATCAAAATAGACAGCTGTACAATATTGTCAAAAATAGGATAAATTCAACCTTACTTGCTATATATAGCACAGACACATCTAAACATTGTATACATTGATACATGAAATTATTTTTTAAATACTTTTAGTTGTAGATGGATACAATGCCTTTATTTCATTTATTGTCATGTGGTGGTGAGGATCAAACCCAGTGCCTCACACATATGTGGCAAGTGCTCTACCACTGAGCCACAACCCCAACCCCCAAAATTATTTTATTGTATACATTATTACCTAAAGTTACTTTATCATACACATTATATACAATGTTACCTAAAATTTTATACATTGTTATTTTTACCTTGTTAACTAAAATTATTTTGTGAATTTGTGGTTTATTGCCTCTGCCACTAGAATAGAAACTCCATTAAGACAGGCACCTCATCTGCTTTATAAGTGTTTCTTAGTAAGTATTCAATAAATATTTGTTAAATAAATCAATGAAAGCCTGAATGACCCCCAGGATGTCCTAAAGTACCTACTTTTAGAACACAGGAATGAAACAATGTTATGTGTTTCATAGGCTAATTTTTTAGGTTCCCCTCAACCTTGACAACTAAAACACCTCATAGCAAGTCTATTAAGAAAGAGGCAGGAAGATCTCGAGTTCAAAGCCAGCTTCAGCAGACTAGCGAGGCACTTAGCAACTCAGCAAGACCCTGTCTCTAAATAAAATATAAAAAAAGTGCTGAGGATGTGGTTCAGTGGTTAAGCACCTCTGGAGTTCAATCCCTGGTACCAATAAATAAATAAATAAAGATTAGTTTAGTAATCAAAATATTGTACAAAAAATATTTTTTGCTGACCTCTTCAAAAACTAGAAAACATAATAAACTTTAGTTTATTTTTCTTTACATCTTATCTTCCTTTTCATTTATTATAAGACGCCCTCAGAAAGAATCATTGTTTTTGAGGATTTTATCACCTAGTTTTCGTTCCATGAGCCATTTATTGGCTATTTGATTCTGGACAATTATTTATTCCTTCTAAGTTTGTCAACATTGTGATAAAACAGAGATAAAAACATTCAACTCATGACTGATTGATCCAACAATCTAATATATCTAATATATGCAAAGTATTTAACATAGTTCTGGCACTAACAGCAAAGCAGTACTGATAGAAAACATCGTGTTGGAGGTAACCTTAGAGCTTCTCATTTTTATGCTTTCTCTTTAGGTAGGAGTCCTCTTAATAGATGCTGATGTGGGGAGACAGTGTAGCCTCTAACCAATGATACTGATCTCAACCACTGAGGAACTGATTTGTTAGGAAGCCTCACTCCTGAAAAGCTCTCCTTTCTCAGAAGATTTACCACCACCCCACCACCCTCCATGATCCTCAATATTGGATCATAGTTCTGTTCTCTGTATCCACACAGAACAACCTTATGTGATCCCAGAGCAACTATTTCCCCTCTCCATAATGAAGGGAAAATATGATTTCAAGTAAACCCAGCATTGTAGATGTGGGCCAACTGTGGTGTATCTACCTGACCCAATGGATAATGATGCTATCACACCCCTTTTAAATCATGCAGTTTCCAATTAGCATGTGAATGTGTGTGCACGTATGTTCTGATGAAGCATATCACAAGCTAACTCGTGTTTTTCTTTTAGTTGCTAAATTCTCTGTGAAAGTTTTACACATACAACATTTACACCATATTTCTCTACTCTGTACTTGTGTAATTATTTATTTGGAGGATTTTTTTTTGGTAGTCAAATATAGAACTATATATATATATGTATATACATACATACATATATGCATATAAATATGTATGTATATATATATATTCCTCATAAATTTCATTTTATTATATTATCACCTTGTTCCAGATTCAGAAATTGCAATAATTTCTCATATTACTGTCTATATTGCTTATAGCTAGCTTTCTTCCCATCTGTACTATTAAATTCTTTCTTCAGATTCTACCCAAATGCCACTGTCTCCCTGAGCTTTCTCATCAAAATAATAAATTGTATGTGCTATATACATTGTATTATATTTCATTTGATATATCACATGACATCAGGAAAAAACAACAATACTGCTGAAGAAATTTCAAATGTTCTCACAAAAAATGTTAAAAAATTTAGGTGACAAATATGTTAAATAGCTTGATTAAATCATTCCACATTATGCTCAAAAAATCATAACACTGACTTTGCACCCCATAAATATATACAACTTTGTCAATATGTTGTATTGTATTTGTATTACAAAAGTAAAGAAGTACTTTTTTTTTTCAATGAGCAGATCTTTGATGATAAGACAAAGACTGAAAAACAAAAAAAAGGAACAAAACCTTGGTAGTAAAATAACTTGAAGACAATGATTTTTTTAACATCTTTGGCTCACCACAATAGGTTCTTTCTATACATGCTTATCTTAGGAATCATTTAAGTGTGGTCATATCTGGATTAAATTCTATTCCTTTATTTATAATCTGACTGTAATGTCACTCTGACATAGAACATACACTCAAACCAATTGTTTGTACTTATTTAAACATTAAATACAATAACAGTTTTGAAAGCTCTAAAGATATTCAGATGTGTTCTGCGTTGTATTTACTCTTCAAGGGCAAATAGCATAAAGTGTTCAGTGTGAAGATAAATGCAAAAAGAGTTATGATTTATAAGTTAAAATGTCATAATTATTTTTAATTGAAAGTAACAAGAAGCAAAGATGAATTAGATGGACTTCTGACCCTGAAAAGTTCACTATCTGGTAATAGCAAACATCAGAATGATAGGCATTTTATCATTATTATTACTGAATATGAGCTCTGGATTTAGACAGATTTGTGCCATGAAACTTTGCACAAGTTACCTAATTTCTCAAGCCTCTTTTATTCTGTAAAATGGGCCTGAAAAATAGCAATTACTTCAGAGATATGCTTTTATAATTACAAAATATATCAAGTATTTATTCCAGTGCCCACAGTACAATAAACACGTACTAAATATTGACTTCTATTATTGTTCTTGCACAAATTGTTGTCTTTACCAACATATTATTATTGTTGTTATTACTATTATTATTATTAACTACTACTGCTACCACTACTATTTTCACTCCTGCTAATAAATGATGATGAGTTAGCCTGAAAAAAAGATACATGATCAGAAAGAAAAATAGTAGAGATGGACTTTTCAGGGACAGAAAGAAGAGGCCACAATAAATTCTTGCCATGGGCCAGCCAAGAGATATAGAGATCTTTAAAATAATGGTAGTAATACTGGGGGCAGGGGTGGACAATGCATTATGAAAGCAAAATATTTAATACCAATTACATTCCCAATGCATCCTTTAAAACAGCAACAAGTCAAGACATCTAGAATTTAAGGTATTTTCAACTACAGCTTCTTCAAATTTTCAATTTTCCCTGGTGGACATGCTCTTAAGTCTTTTTTATTACTCTGAATTCCTTGTTGGATTATCAAAACTGCCTAATTGATGTTTAAAACTTTAAGAAACACTCCATACTACACAATTTTAAAATTCTTTATGCATTTTCGAAAGCATCACTTTTCACCAGTCTTTATGTAGAATAAAATGCTATACAGATTTGTGACAACTTGGGTGGGAGGTAAGGGAATGGTGCTTAGTAGAATCAGGAGTGGCTCTAACATACTAACTTTTCCAGAAGACTGGATGCCTTTGATCATAGCCAAGCAAACCATGACCCAGGCCACCAGCAAGCAGACAGTCATCTTCCAGTTCAAGCCCCCACTTTCAGAAATGGAATTAGAAATATTCAGGGCTTCTCTGTACCAGTAATAGGTGGTAGCAGAACTTTTTTCACATTCTGGCTCTATCACTGTAGAAAGAAAGGTAACACAAGAAATCATTTCAGATTATATAGAGAAATGAGTTCATTTTTTTTTTCAGTAAGCCTGCAAATCCATTCTTAACATTCTCTAGAAAAGTATTACCATTGTATGCCAGCATTTAAATTCATACGAAGAATAAAAAAACTGAACAATGCAAAAAATTGAAAAACCACATGACCTCTGTCCTCCTTGATATTTCCTATTATAAAGTTCTGAAGTGAGAATATATGAGATTCTTATCAAAATAATTAAAGCAAATTAGGTCTGTTGCACCTACCACTCCCATGAGATCTGATTGATATCCTTGGGTATTACTGTCATCACATACTCTAGCTACCAGCCACACGCACTTTTAAAATGAGGCTAGCCTGAAGTAACATGTGCTTTAAGTGTAAAATTCAAGCTGAATTCCAGAATTAGTATGTGAAAAATTTAAATTATCATGTTAATAATTCTTATATTAATTATATGTTAAAGTCATAATATTTAGAATAATTGGAAAAATAAAATATTTCTTTTCATATTTCTTAAATATGGCTACTAGAAAATTTTAAACTACACATGTGAGTTCTATTTTACAGGATATTATTCTTTATATTCTTGGCTTTTTTTCTCAAATGATGGGAAACCTACCAAACAATAGAACCAAAGATATAAAGGCAATTACTTTGGTTCACATTAATCTTTCTGCCACTTTTATGTAGGTTTTAAATGAAGATGGGAGGCATCAATTAGGGTACACAATAAAAAAGACTGTCAAGGGGCTGGGGCTATGGCTCAGTGGTAGAGCGCTCATCTCGCATGTATGAGGCCCTGGGTTCAATTCTCAGAACCACATAAATAAAATAAAGGTACTGTGTCCACCTACAACTAATAAAATATTTTTTTTAAAAAGACTGTCAAAAAGTTTATAACTGAAGGCTTACAATATTTAACCCTAATGTCACAGGCCAAGTAAAATAAGTTGGAAAGAGTCAGTAAAATTAGATGATGCCAAAAGTTTCTCTGAGTATGCAAATCCAGAAAAAGAAGGAAGTCTGTCATGATGATAATTTTGAAAGATTTTTCCACATTGTTTCAAAAAGCAAACAATAATTTTGAAAGTGTGTGCTTTAAACAATCTTAGGATCTTTAAGTACAAACACTACATTGCACATGTCTTACAAGTATGTGAAGCATTTTTCACCAAAGGACACTGATCCCAAGGTAGAGGTTGCTGAAAAGACTGAGAAAAGTAAAACAGAGTCCAGCCAATGATGACATTGTAGTAGAGAGCCACAAAATAGCACACCTGCAAAATAAAATAATACAATTGCATTAAACCTCTCATGCCTCTTCCTTTAAAATGAGATAAAACGCATAAAATTCCATTTAATATTTTAAAAATCCTCCTCATTTTATTTTTTATTTGAAACACATTATCTTTTCTTAAAAGCCAATGACACTTAATAGGCCTTAAATCATGTGTTAATAAGATTGAGCTACATTAATATTTACTGTCTTGTCTATTAGTCTATATTCCAGTAGTGTTCTTAAAACCTAATTAAAGAGTTGTATAGAAACATAAACTCTGAGGTTTCATTTAGATATGAATTATATCATTCCAAACCCTGAAAATATTACATATACCACCAGAACACTTACTACACAACTTGCAAATCCAATTCCACCCAGTTTGGGACTTATGTAGTTCCACACGCCAATGCTGCCTCGCCGAATTCTCTGACCCACAGAAAGTTCCAGGAAAAAAAGGGGAATACCTATTACCAGAAGTAGTATTAAATATGGTAAAAGATATGCACCTACAGAGACAAGAACAAATAAAACAAATTATATTTTCAATAGTCACAGTAGAGAATATACTAATTATTTCATGAAACAAAATATTTGCATTTCTTTAAGTTATAATTATAGACGACACTGAGGAAAATTTAATTTTATTACTTTAAACTTTCAAAAATTTTAAACCTGAATTTGGCTTCTACAAAAACTTTTTGATTCAATAATTACAATAAAAGGATATTAATAGTTTTACTTTAATTTTTTTGTTAAGGTAAAATGGCTTCTTCATTTTCCAATTAAACAATTGATTCATTCTTTAAAATCAACTGAATCAATTTAAAATCACCTGAAAAAGGTGGGAGAAATCTCATGAAAAGAGAAAGGAGACATGTAGAACAGAGGAAGGGAACTAGGAGGAGAGAGGAGGGGAGGAAAAAGGGAGGTATTGGGGAAAGAAATTGATCAAATTATATTTTTACACTGTGTTCAATGTACAAATCTGTAACAAGGAATTCCACGATTGTGTATAATTATAATGCACTATTTTTTTTAAATGGGGTAGATCAAAAAGTAATTGTTTTCTGGAGTAGATTTTACAAATTCCTAGAAAGCTTCATATAATGTTTATGAAGTCATTTATTAACAGCTATATAAACTGATTTAAATCATATATTCCAAATCTGATAAACTGGAGTTAATGAGATTTTATGTGTATTAAAAGTGATTTTTTGTTTTCCAAATACAGTAATATCATAGAATAAAAAATAACTGCCTAATCTGAAAAGTTTATTAAAAAAAAAAAAAAAGACCAAATGACTTCTACCAGAGTAAAATGTCATTTTTCTCACATACATTATATATAAAAAAGCACACTTCAGGAAACAATTTCCTCTCCAATCTGTAAGAAGAGATGGCACAAGTAACCAAAGAACTGAAATATTTAATGTCTATTATAAAAATGTATGTGCCATTATCCTTGTAATAAGGCTTCTGATCCTAAAGAGATAATTATTTTCCATTTAAATTCCAGTACATATGATTAGTGATTTTAAAATGTGCTGTATAGTCTGTCAATATTAATATTAGATCAAATTAATTAGATAAAGAAGTTAATCATGAAACCTGTACTCATTTCCACATGAGAAAAACATATGCAAATTATTAATAAAGACCTTTAAATTGGACTTCTTACATTCAAATTTCTTATCTAAAGTGTGGTCCAACTATAGTCTGATAAGAGTAGCAGGCCTTTAATTAATGGTACTAATCCCCATTTTTATGAGGTCATTTATTATATCTTCCCTATTTCAAAAAATGTGTTTAATGTTATTTAATAGATTTTGGAAGGTGTTCAGATTGTTCTGGCAGTTATTCAGCTGATGAAGTAAATAGTAATAGATTATTTTCAAATTAATTATCTCAATATCTATACTAGTAATGACTTTATATAGTAATTCCTGCTAATAGAGTGGTTGATACATAATTTCTACTTCCTTATTAATCTCAATATTTCAGATTTTAGTTGACTCAACAAAGAGTAATATAAGTTAAAGCATGATGCCTGAGCTTATAAAACAAAATTACCAAAATTCTAATTCTAAAATGATGAGTAACATTCAGGGGCTCCTGACTGGAACACGTTTCCCAAAGAACTGAAAATGAATTTCAACACTAGGATCAAACCTTTAGATAGTGAATGAATTTATGTACCTGTGAACAGGTAAGGAAAAGAAAAGAAAGAGAGAGAGAATTAAGACTGGACTCACTGGGAATCTTTCCTGTTATGTGTACAGGATATGCTACTATATATACAGCCCTTTCTTTTAACTCAAATTATTCTAACTTTAGCCCTCATATTTAAAAGTCATAGCTAAAATATAATACTTACTATTAAAGAACTCACTATTTAGCTGGGCACGGTGGTGCATGCCTGTGATCCCAGCACTTGGGAGTCTGAGGCAGGAGGATCATGAGTTCAAAGCCAGCCTCAGCAATGGCGAGGCACTTAGCAACTCAGTGAGACCCTGTCTCTAAATAAAATACAAAAAAGGGCTGAGGATGTGGCCCAGTGGTTGAGTACCCCTGAGTTCAATCCCTGGAACCACAAAAAAAAAAAAAAAAGAACTCACTATTTTCCAAGCAAATTTCTAAGCCCATTACATACAGTTATTTCTTCCTTACAAGAATCCAGTGAGCAAGTACAAGTATTAACCTCATTTAACTGATGTGGTAACTCCTGAAAGGTCACATGGTGCCAAACATGGAAAACAACCAAAGTGACTTCAAAATAAGACCTAGTTATTTTCTACACCATAGCACTTATTAAGCTTAATCACTGTGGTTGAAGTATGATATCTTCATATAAATCAACTTATTTTGGGATTTATTATTTTTTTCCTGTTGTTCATAAAGTGCCTCAAATTATTAATGAATGATATTTTTGTAGCCTCAGGCTCTAGGGCTAAATGATTGAAAAACCTCAGTATTATTCTTCTATACTATATGCTATACATTGAGTATAACCTTTGGTCCTCTAATGCCATCTTAAATTATAAAACCTGTTGTTTTATGATACATGCAATGCTGCTCTCTAGTCTTTGTGTTTAGAAGATAGAAAGCAACACTACAAAATACAAAGGTATTTTGACTTTTTTACATATGGAAATAAGATGGAAGATCTACAAATTACTAAATATGAAATCTTTTAGAGCTCCCAACCAAGATAGATTTTTGTACTAAATGGAATGCACAACCAGACTTTTCAGTCAGTACAGTTTCCTTCTTTAGTATGGCCAGTAGTTCTCCAAAGAAAAAGATCTCAAAATCAGAATTTGCCTTCTGCCAGTCCTGGCAAATGGAATGAATTTTGAGAAACAAAAATTCAATGTATTGTATGGTTGCTTATAGTTGATTTGATAATTTAATTCTTATGTGATGCTAGTAACCAGCAGAGGAGAAGGCAGCTCTCATTGATTGATGGGTGATGCATCACGACTTTCATATTAATTCTTACCTATCAGAAGATTTGTCAAATACGCTATTTTTCCCAAGCCTCTTATTTTGTGCCTGGATGAATTAACTATCTTAAACATAGTTTGTTACCATAAAACCTTAGCTTTTTATCTCTAAGAGAAAAAACTTCACATATAAACGTTCATTTTATTTAATTTGATGTAGCACTTGTAGATTTAGATTTCAACTACATTAAAAAGAGAACCATATTTGTGTCTAGTCAAAAAAATTATCACAGGCTTAAATCAAATAGTATTCTATCCTTTGTGTGATGATATGCATAACTTATGGGATATTTGGTTTTTAGTCATGCTTATTTTAACAGCTTTCATGTACATAGATAATAAAATTTCAATCCAAGCATTAGTTAATTTAACATTCAGTTTGATATTGATATGATACAGAATTAATTTCATACATCAACAATTATTTCCTTTGTTTAAATATTTTTCGTAGATTTCTCAGACAATATCTACTAAGGAAGTCTTGATGATTATGTGCACAAAAACAAATAGCAGGAGTATTAATGATGGTTCAATTATTTTTGCTTAAAATTAAGAATGCTCATGTATTTAAATTGAACATTGTTTCAAAAACTATACAATTGTAAACCAAAGACTTAGATCTTTAAGGATGAAGAAGACTGGCATTATATTAATTACCTGGTTCCATTCCCTCTACTGGCTCTAAAAGTCCTGGCCAGCATTTAAAGACCATATTCATTCTACATTACACGTCAGTTTTGCTTTATGAAGAGTGAGGCAAATTAAAATTCAGAATTAATGAGTCCATAGGGAGAAAATTCTCTCAGTCTTCCTTCACCAATGTTGGATTATGTCAGAAACTTTAGGTTGTTCTTCAAAGGGAATAGCTGACAGGCACAATGGATGTAACATTTGTTAGAAAAGTTCCAGTCAGAATTCCAGAGATGTTTTATAACATTCACAGAAAGAATTTGAGAATGTGTTACCCTTAAGCATTCCCTGAGTATTTGTAGCAAGCCAATCTGTTCCTATGGAAACCTAATCTGAAAACAGAGCTGGGCTCACTTCCCACAAATGGGTCTCCCTAGCTTTGCAATGGAATTCATAGTTTCAAAAATAATGAGACTAACAATGGGAGCTATTTGAAATAACCAAATGCAAGTTACTACTCCAGTAATCTATTGCTTAAAACAAAGAACTCACCACCTCCATTCTTCTGACAGAGGTATGGGAATCGCCACACATTCCCCAAACCTACAGAAAATCCAACTTGAGCCAGGATGTATTGGAGCTTACTGTTCCAAGCTGGTCTTTCATCTTCAACTTCAGATCCTTCTTCAACTTCTAAATCTTTCTCCTCTTGGACATCAACAATTAGTTCACTCTTCTTAAAAGCATCATCTGCAGAGTCTTCATTGGAAAGAAGGTCTTTGACAGACTCAATAACCTCATCATCTAGTTCTCTTTTTACCACCTTGCTATTTTTAGGCATTGGAAAGTACAGGAAGTATTATTTTTAAAAACTCCCTTATGGCAAATGTGTTAATTTTCTTTTTTAAAAAATGTTACTTGATATGAAGTGAAGACTGAGGAGAATGTCAAATAAATCCTTGATTCAAGGTGATAAAGTCTTAAGAATCCTGGATCTATATGTCCAATATCCTGTAGATACCTGTAAAATTGTAAGTTGAAAATTGATCATATTTAATGATGAAAATATTACAAATACTGAATCACCACCCTTTCTTGTTCATATTTACAATGGAAACTCTTTCTATAGGGTGTAAAATATGATTATCCTTGCCTTTCAGAGCTTAATATTTCTAAAAGTATAAAACTTATAAAAGCATAAGAGTTTCATACACATTTTCTTTTACCTAACTTCCTCCTTGCAAAAATCTTTGATCACAGATATACCCCAATAAATAATTTATATTCTATTCAATAGAAATTAAAATGTTGAATTCTTCCTTTTCCTTCCCTGACTAAAGCAGATCTATTATTACACATGTCTTATTTTGTTTCTGATACAATTACATACCCAACTGCAAGCCAACCCCATAAATTTGTCTTCTACATCATTTCTTTGCTCAAGTGTTCTTCATTCCTCATTCACTCACTTGTTCAATATTGTAATGGGAACTTATGTGATTGTCTTTTAAGGAGCTTTTATCTAACAGATAAAATTAAATAGCTATACTACATGGCAGGTTTTAAATGATCTGACATTATCACAACAGTAGAGATCAGGAATAATGGATAAAAGGTACATTACAGTTGGTCACTAATGGAGTGAGACCACATCAAACAAAGAACTAGGATGAATAGAGCAGGAAGCAGGAAAATTCCGGATACATGTGTGAGCATCTTCTAAACTCAAGGAAAACACTTATCACTTTGGGATTTTTACCTTTTTTATTTCTATGTTACATTTCACATCCTTTAACATACTCAGACATAGGCTGACTAAGTGTAGAGAGCACATTTACAGACCAACAGAATTGTCAGCTTTAAAAAGTGACTAAATAGCTAGACTCTGTGGTGCACGCCTATACTCCCAACAGCTAGGGCGGCTGATGAGACAGGAGAATTATGAGTTCAAAGCCAGCCTCAGCAATGGCGAGGCACTTAGCAACTCAGTGAGACCCTGTCTCTAAATAAAATACAAAATAGGGCTGGGGATGTGGCTCAGTGGTCAAGTGCCCCCGAGTTCAATCCCCTGTAACAACAACCAAAAAAAAAAAAATAAATAAAGTGACTAAAAATATGAGTGTTTTTCTTAAAAATTGGATGGGAAAGCTTTAGAAAGGATTACCCTAAAATTCTGGCATTCATTGCTTGGAAGACAGGTTGGAATTTCTTCACAGGATTACTATTAGACATATACTAATAGATACAGTGACTCACTCCTATAATCCAGTAATTCAGAGGCAGGAGGATCAGAAGTCCAAGGGCAGCCTCAGCAACTTAGTGACTCCCTATCTCAAAACAAACAATTAAAAAGGGCTTGGGATATAACTCAGTAGTAAAATACCCCTGAATTCAATCCCCAGCACAAAGAGAAAGAGGAGGGGGGGATTTACATTGAAAGTCAAAGAAACAACTGTCACACCCCCTCTGTAATATTAATGAGCAAAACAAAGTGCTGGGTGATCCAATGAGGGGAAAAAAAATAACTTGACCATGTTAACTAATTTGTTGCCTTTAGATTTAGATAATGTTTAGTCATGTCTGTAATCAAAATATATACCCTAAAAACAAACACTCACATAGGATTTGGTGAAGGTTAAGAGAAAACTACGAAATTCTGAAAGAGAAGCACCTCTAGAAATGAACAACTTCTCACAGTGCCTATTTTAAAGATGCCAATGAGGTGTGATATGTAAATAGTTCATGAAGTTTGGGATTTATCTGCTTGATTTGCATTATTTACCCTAGGGCTCAATAATATCAGTGGCATAAATGAGTAAATACGACTACTGAAAAACTGAAGTAAGCTAATTTTCCAAATATTTTTTTTGCTGGAAGAACATAACGTGATTATAAGAAAGTGTGATTTGTGAAATATTTAATATCCACATTAAACTTTGATTTACTGTATTGTCTAAAGATAAAAGTTGTTAGCATAGTGACAAAGCAGACCTGGATAGGAGCATTGATTTCAGTCTTGACCTTCTTAAACTTGAATCCTAGTTCTATTGGTATTAAATTTGTAACTTTCAGTAGTTCTCTCTCTCTCTCTTAACTTCAGTTTCTTTAGTAAATACTGGTCTATTTTTCTCCCATGCCATTAGAAAGGTTAAAAAAAAAGTATACAGATTTGAAGATACTATTATAGTAAACGCACCCACCATTTTATGGAGAAAAACTTCACAAAATATTTTTCAACATGGGCTTCCCCCTAATCAATTATCAGAGAAATTACTGTATATTTTTCTATGCATAAAAAATACATAAAACATCAAGATGAAAAGCAACACCTTTTGATACTACTACATATTTTTAAATAGCAAATGAATAATCATCATCATATCCCCTGGCAAATTTTACATTTAAAAATTCTGATCAGAATACATAAAGGTTGTATTTTCAATTTAAAACATGGTATCTATATAAATAAAATTAAAATACAACCTTATAAACACTTTAAATGTGCATAAGTATATATATTCATATTTTATAATGCAACAACCTTAAGCAAACTCAAGTAACTGTTCTTGTTCATGGACACTGTCTGCGACAGTGACATCATCTATTCTTCTGATAGAATCAACTGAGGGACAAATCTTCACCCACCTACTTCATCTGCACCTAGGAGCTGCATTAGTTGTCCTCATCATTATCTGGTAAGGGCCTCCTGTCTACAACTGCACAAAAGACCACCAGACAACAAAATATCACCTATGGGCCAAATACATCCCATTATCTGTTTTGTAAATAAAATTTTATCGGAACACATCCATGCCCATACAAATTGCCTATGACTAATTTTGTAATACGACAGCAGAGTGATTCCTATCGACTACAAAATTGAAAATATATACCAGTTCTCTTATCAAAAATGTTTGCCAGCCTCTCTTCCAGAAAATAAATCTGAATTGAAGATGTGGAGTTTGCCAGCTCATTCTATCTACATTCAATGAATGGTTATGAAAAATGAAAAAGTTTTTCATATACACAGGGATAAAAGAGTGGTTATTGAGAGAAAAAGAAACATAAGCATTAAACAAATGTAAAATGCAAACATATTAGGAAATGAGGGCTCCAGGGTTACAAAAGAATCACTTATTTAAAATGATTAACTAGAAGGAAAAAATTAGGTAGATGAATACAGGTGTGAAATGGGAGAACTCATCATAGGAATTAAAGTCACATTAGAAACAACATAAACTAAAATAAACACTACTAAAACTCTATCTGGAGACATAGAAGATTGGCTTAGAGTAAATACACACGAAAAAAAAAAATAAGAGAAACAAATAGTTTAAATAATGTACACAAAATGATAATGGAAACTAAAGTCAAATAAAGGTGATCCAGCAAATTTATAATTGGTCTATCTAAACAAGAAGATAGAACTAATACAACATAAATACTATAAGAAAGAATAATAGAAATTTTGATCAAAGATATGTACATTCAAATCATAGTAACAGTACAGAAGGGTAAAAACAGAAAACTTGAAAATAAAGAATTCCTAGGTATTTCAAGCAGAAGTAGGAAGTGAAAATAAAATGACTTTTCAGAATATTCAATAACACCTATAAAAATCAAAGCAAAATAAATAATCCCTAGTTTTTATCTTTACCCAATTAGTTTGTATTCTAATTATAAAAATCCCAGGCAAATATTCCATCTGTAAGAGAATGCATGAGTCCTACAAAAGCAGAATTGGGGTTTGGGGGGGAGGGGCTACATGATCATGAATTTCAGCCAAAACAAAGAGCAAGCAAAGACTTCAGTTACAAAAAGCCCACATTAAAGAATAAAAGTGAACATTAAACAAGAAAATGAAGTTTATTGTCTGTAGAAATTATAAAGAGGAAAAACTTTAAGTTGAAATTTTAAAGTAACAACTAACAAAATCAGGAATTAAAATAGGAGAAATAGAAATAAATGAAAATGTCCTTGTACTCCATGCAGAAAGTAATACTAAAAGTGAAACCCACATTCTAAAAGAGGATAACAACCTCCACCTTTTCACATTTTCAAATTATCTTTCTTACCTAACTACAGTGTAGTAGGAATTAATGTGTCTTGATATGAAGATATGTCCTAGTGCTAAACATTGAAATTTGGGTTTCCAATGTCTAAGTTCTTAGCTCTATCACTTACGGTTTTGATAACATTGGCCAGGTAACTTAACTGTGCCTCAGTTTCTGCATTTATAAAGTAAGGATAATAATATGTTTTCCTAATAAAATGCTTGGACAAATGCTAGCAATTTAGAAGTGCAATATATCCATATATATATATATATATATATATATATATATATAGTACTATATATATAGTACTATATATATGTACATATATACATATTCTTTTATTACTATTATTATCATCATTTTTACTGTTTGTATTACACTAGAACTGGTTTGTTGTATATTAATACACTAAATATAACGTTAAGTCCAAAACCAATGCTCCATGTTTCAGGGTTGTTTCGTTTTGTTTTGTTTTTATATCAGCTATCTATTGCTGTATACCTAGTCATCTCAAAATCTAGTGGCTTAAAAACATGCTTTTTATTTGCTTGGGATTTGTTGCTTCAGCAATATGAGTGTCACTTAGATGATCAGTTGCCCTACTGATTTTGACTTGAGTCACCTGTCAAATCCCTTGAGGATGAATGGTTTGAGATAATCTAGCTCTCATTCTCATGGTAGTTAGGCTATCAGCCAGAGCACTTTGATCTTGGTGGATGCAGCCTCTCCAAAATGGTAGCTCCGAGTTGTTTATACTGTAAACTCAGATTTTCAGCTGCAGCCCAAAGAAGTGCCACTTCTTTTGGGAAAGTGCCACTAAAGCCTCTGTGTCCCTTTTGCTAATGTTTCACTGCCAAAGAACATCTCACAGCTAAATCCAGATTGAGTCAAGAGTAGAGAAATAAATACCGCTGTTTTGTTTTGTTTTTGTTTTTGTTTTTGTTACCTGGGACTGAACCCAAGGGTGTTTAACCACTGAGCAACATTCCCAACCCTTTTAAAATATTTTATTTGGCGACAGGGTTTTGCTGAGTTGTTAAATGCCTTGCTAAATTACTGGCTTTAAACTCACAATCTGGAGCCACTGGGATTACAGCGTGAGCCACCACAGGAGGCTAAATCCTGCTTCTTGGTGGAAGGAGCAACAAAGCCATATTGCAAAGGGCATGAGTACAGGAAGGAGAAAAATATTGTTACCATCTTTGAAAATCATATCCCACATTTGTCCAATTAGACTCCACTCCCAAAAGTTCAAATATCAAGGTAACAAAGAGATCAAAAAAGTTGGCATCTCAACCAGTTCCATCAAAGGCCTGATGCCCAGGCTGTAACTGCCACTGTAGTCATGGATCCTGGTGCCTACTCTTTAGAACTACTTTCATTCTTGCCCTTTTCCATCGTATTGCCAAGCACCCTATTGTATCTTTGAGCCCCTGAAACTGCCAAAATTCTTTTGCTTTTGTCTTTTGGCCAGCATCAGTTTCTACAGCTTGAAAAGAACCCTAAAAAACCCACCAAATATAAAGATAAAACTATTGTTTTCTTTTCTATTCATCTGTGTGTATGAACATAAACACTTAAAATATCAGAAATTTATTTAAATTTGGATTTATATTTACATTTTTCTTTTTTCTCATTTTGTATTGCTTTATGTTCATGTTTAATTTTTTAAGCACTTACAAATACACCCAAGACTTTTTAAACACAAATCTCTAACTCAGAAGTTCTCAAACCCAACCATTTCATGTTATGTCTTCTTCTTTTGATGATTATTTAACCTATTTTAAGTTCTTGCCATTCCACACAAATGTTGAAATCAGTTTTTCAATTTTTTCCAAAATAAACAAACTCACTCCACGTGCTAGGACATTAAATGGGAGTCCATCAATTGTATGAATCCATGTCAGGAGCACTGACATATAGAGTTTTCCAACCTATGAACTTAGTATATCTTTTTATACATGTCTTTTTAAAAATTTCTCTTGACAATGTTTTAAGCATTTCATTATTACCAGTCCTGAACATCATCTGTTAAATTTATCTCTAATTAGTTTATATTTTTGGATATGATTATAATTGCTTTCTTGATTCAGGTTGCTAGCATGTGGAATCAGATTTTTAACAAACAGGATTTCTGTCTTGACATGATGACCAAGTTTTGTCTTTTTTTTTTTTTTTTTTTAAGTTTACAAAGAATATCCAATTACACATCATACCCTCAGTGAGTGAAGACAACTATTGACTTTTCTTTCTTTTCTTTTTTCTAATTTACCCTTTCTAGATATACACGACAGTAGAGTGTACTTTGACATAGCGTATGTACATTATCATATATTTTCTAATGAATTACCTATGGCTTCTTTCTCTTATTTAGTGGCTAGACAATCCACTAAAATGTTGCACAGAAGTGCTAAGAGCTGACCTCCTCATCCCTGCCTCAGTGTCCTGGAAAGTACTCAATATTTCACCTAAGTACAACTTTAGCTATTAATTTTTTAATATATCAATGCCCTTTCTTCATTTTAGTGAGGTTACTTTTCATTCCTAGTTCAGTGAGATTATTTTTTTAAGGAATGTGTTGAATTTTGAACCATAATTTTGTCTTTAATAATTCTGAAACTTCTTAATCTATTAATATAGAATATTACATTGATTTGTTTCATGTCTTAAAACAATCTCTCATTTCTATGATAACTTCCTTGGTCTGGATTTATTATCCTTTTAATATGTCACTGGAATAAATCTGAATATTTTGTCATAGACTGATTTCAACTTCATTCATGGGAATGTGGGTCTGTAGTTTTATTCTTGGATTTTGCTTCTCTAGTTTTGGTGGCCCCATGAAAATAATTTCTTGTATGTTTTCTGAGACAATATGTGGAGGGTTACTTTTTTATTTCATCCTTAAATGTTTGGCAGCATTCACCAATAAAGCCATCTGGGCCTGAAGTTTTCATTATGAAATATGTTTAAGTAAAAATTCAATTTCTTTCATTGATATTAAGCCATTTAGATTATTTTCTTGTTGTTAGTTTTAATAAGTCATCTTTTCTGAAGAACTTGTTCATTTAATTAAAAATTGTCAAATTTATTGGCATAAAGACTCCTGTTATTCCATGGCTGCTTTTTTAAAACACCTGTACTTGTTTCCCACTCTTCATTCTTGACATTGGTAATAGGCCTTTTATCTGCTTTTGTCTGAAGCAGTCATCCAGTATTTTTACCAGAGCATTATCTAAGTATTTGGAAAATTCTTGTCCCATCTTTCTAGGCATTTTTAGCTCCCAAACTATTGTTATTACCTCTTTAAAAGTATGTTATATCAAATTTTAATTAGCATTTTAAGTGAAAATATGCAAAGACCTGAAATAGCAGGCAAGCACTTGTATCTTAGACATATGGAAGACTCCTAGAGACTTGTCTGCATTGGTTAAGGTTTGACAGTTGCCACAAGTTTAATATTCTATAACAAAGAACTAGAGCACCTGCATATTATCTTCTTGACTTTGACAAGTTCAAATTTTACTGCAGAAATTTTCATTAAATACAAATCAATCTGAGCACTGAATCTGAAATTCACTATGGACACAATGAAATAAATTTTCCTAATTCTAATAAATAAGATAGCTTGCCTGAATAAAATCAAAATGTTGAATCATATTACAGGAATACTGGAACAACATGCTAATTATTTTCTGACTAAGGAATAATTGAACAAGGAAAATGAAAACAGATAAAATGAAATGGATGTGAGATGTCCCCCCAAAGCTCAGGAGTGAGACAATGCAAGAAGGTTCAGAGGAGAAGATTGCGTGGTGATTATCTTAATCCAATCAGTGAATTTACCCTCTGATAGGGATTAACTGAGTAGTCATTAAAATGGTAGGGTGTGATTAGAGGAGGTGAGCACTGGGGGAGTCACTTTGGGGTATATATTTGTATCTGGCCAATGGAGTCTCTCTCTCTGCTTCCTGATCACCATGTGAGCAAATTCCCTCTGCTATACTCTTCCAAGATGATGTTGTACCTCACCTCAAGTGCTGAAGAATGGAGCCTGCTGCCATGGTTTAAGACCTCTGAAACCATGAGCCCCTAAATAAACTTTTCCTACTCTATCATTGTGCTGGTTGAGTCTTTTAATAACAACAGTGAAAAAGCTGGCTGAAACAATGATCTTGACAAATGAGGCAAAATATTTTCTAAATACAGAATTTAGCCTAAAAGTTTATTTTGTACATGATATGCCCCTGTACCTAAGCAAAAAGATAACAAAAATCACATATCCAATCAAAAGGGAGGGAACATTTCTTACAAATGACAATACAAGAAGGCTCAATTTATATTTTATTAAATATGTGTTTGCCAAAAAGGTGGACTACAAGACACCTATCAAAATGACTAAATTGTTTTTTTAAAACATTAATAACACCAGGTGTTGGCAAGGATGTGAAGAAACTAGATGAATCATACACCATTGATGGCAATGTCAAATTGCACAGCCATTCTAAAAAACAGTTGGAACTTCCTTTCAACAGAAGTACTAGACTTCTTATAGTGATCCTCAACTGCACTCTTAAGCATTTACTCCAGAGAATAGAAACTTAAGAAGTCTGTGTACAAATGTTCATAGAAGCTTTGTTCATAATAGCCAAAACTGGAAACTACCTATATGTGCTTCAGTGGGTGAAGACTTAAAACCACCTGTGCTACATCCACACCATGAAGCACCAGTCAGCATCAAAAAGGTGAGAATTCTCATTACCTGCAAGAATTTAGATGAACCTCAAGGAAAAAAAATAACAAGTTTTTAAAAAATTAAGAAGCCAATTTTAAATTAACACATAGTTCATAATTCTATATATACAACATTTGTAAAATAACATTTACAAAAATGAACAATGATTAGTGGTTGCAAAGAGGGCAGGTGGTGTGTTATAAATTGGAAGCTGGAGGGAATATTTCAGGATGGTACAACTTAATGGTAAGGGTGACATGAAGTTTTATGTTTGAAAAATTATACAGAGTATACATATACAAAACACATGCACACAAAGAAAAATCCCTATATCATTAGCAAAAAGCTCTATGGATTATACAAATGTCGGTATGTTGGTTATGCTACTGCACCTTGTTTGACACAGATATTAAGGTGGGGGAGTTTGGTAAAGGGTGCAAAAGACTTCCCTTTGCACCTTCTTGTGAACGTGTTCAAAATTAATTATTATCATAAAGTAATTTCCATAAAGTTTATATTTTTTGACTCCTAGAAACCAAAGGCAGATTTTAAATCTTAAATACATTTTTAGTAGACAAAACAACTTTTTTTAAACACTTAAAAGTTTTATTAACTTTGAAAACACCTCAGACATAGGCACTGCATTCATTTCCTAAAGTCTGCTTTAACAAATTCCTTTAAATGTAGATGGTTAAAACAACAGACATATCTACTTTCAGAACTCTGGAGACCACAGAGCCAAAATAGGTTTCAATGTACTAAATTTAAAGTATCAGCAGATCTGTATTTTCCCTGAAGGTTACAGGGGACAGTCTGAGCCTTGCCTCTTATCACCTTCTTCATGCCTTGATCTATGGCCACATATCCTTGGTCACCTGGCCTATGCTTGTCTATGTATATCTAAACCTAATCTCTCTCTGCCTCTTTCTCATCAACACTTATGATGGCATGTTGAACCCTTAGGTATCCCAGGATAATCTCTTAATCTCAAGATTATGTCTGCAAAGCACATTTATTGAAATCAGGTAACAGAATTGTCAAGGATTAGGAAGTAGATGTGTCTTTAGGGGTCACTTCTCAGCCTACCATAAGCATAAACTATAATTTGTATTTATTTACATATTCATATTAGCATGTCCTATAAAATATGAGTTTCAAAGCACTTAAAATATTTTGTCATCTTTATCAAATATCAAGTATGAGCTTTCACACTTATTTTCTGTAGTAGGTTATTTGCAAAAAGGAACACTAACAGTTCCTCCCAACTTTGTATATGTCTACTACTCCACCAATCAAGGTATGAGTCTATTTACTACTCTTTTAAATTGATGATAGCTCTGAATTTGACCAGCAGAATGCAGGAGAAATGATAGCATAAAAGTTCCAAGGCTAGCTGAACAAGCCTGCTAATTTCTTCTTTCTATCTTTTGGAAGCCAGACACTATGGGGGAAAAAAAGAGTACTTGCTACAAACACCCCATGGAAAAGGAGAGAGACAGAAAGAGAGAGAGAGAGAGAGAGAGAGAGAGAGAGAGAGAGAGAGAGAATAGGTTTCAACCACACACCAATTATTCTAGCATCTAAGCTGAAGCCCCCAGGCATGATAACAAGACTTTGACATTCTAGCCCCAGCAAAACGGCCAGTTATGCCAACTAAAACAAATGAACCATACAACTGAGCCTAGCCAAGCCATAGAATAAAGAGAAATAACATCATTCTTCTTGTTTTAAGATACTATGTTTTAGAATGGTTTGTTGTGTGTTAATAGATAACTGAGACATCTGCCTATAAAGAAGAAAAATATTTACCAGACACAACTAAAAGTATAAATGCTTTACTAATATGTAAAATGCTGTCCAAAAAATTATATTCACAATGGAGCTAGACCTGTGTAGAAAGGTGTGGTATAGATTTGTAAATCCACACAGTTACTTTCTTTTAACCACAAAATCCATAATAATTTCCAAAGCCATATTTAGTCTTATGTATGTAAATCTCCATATGGTGGATCTCATTCATGCTCAAAGTAGAAATGAGACAGGGATTATGACTAAAAAAAAATCTGCAGACATCAAAACGACCAAAAGAAAACAGTAGCTGCAGACAGGAGAGAGGGTTTGACATTGCAGCATGTGCAGCTACAGCACTTCCAGGGCTCACAGCCCTGGCAAGTGGCCTCCTGTTTTCTGGCCTGGAGGCACACAAGGGCCTATCCCTGGACCCAGCAAATGTGGCAAGTGTGGACAAGGCAGCCAGTGCCAGTGTACGCACCTCAGTTCACATTCACCTTGAAGTTAGAAAGATGGGCAGCAAGACCAAGAATGTAGAGATGAGAATTTGTACAAACCCATGGATGTCCAATGAATGTTGCTATTTACTCACAACTAATGGAACCAAAGTAGATTGGATACCTAAGAAATAACTAATCAAGAGTCTGCTGTACATGTTAAAATGATACCAGAATTCCAGAAAAGTTGTTTAATTCAAGAACTCTATAAAAATAGAAGAAATTATCTGTAGTCTTATCAAAGAAAGAAGTGCCAGACTTCAGAGAATTACAGACTTTTATATGCTACTAAGTAGATTTTCCTACAAAGGGAAAACATATCCAACATGTAATAATGTCACTAAAAAAATGATGAATGTCCAAAAAATATAGTGCAACTAAAGGAACAGTATTATACCTTAGAAGTTGATCTGTTGATACTGTGGAAGAGAAGTACCCTTATATGATAGAATGGAATACTAAATCACACTGTGTAAACAAGCTATACCAAGATAAACTTAAAAGAAGTTGTCAGAGAATCAAATGTTATACTCAAGGAAGGATATGAATGTTTCTTAGCTAAGTTCCAACAGCACAGTATCCCTATATTCATATTTTTGGCTGGTATCAGTGATATACTAGAGGAACTTACCTGTCAAGCTGTGGTTGATCATGCAAATATCAGAGTGGTATTCAGCTTCATGGGTTTTGATGAAAATGGGGGGGTAGCAAAAGGATTCAAAGGAGAACTAATTCATGTATTTAAAAAACAAGATGGAACCATGAAGAATACAGAAAATTTTAGCCAACAAATAGAAAAGAGCAAAACAATTCTGCTAGGAGACTCCAAATGAGATTTAAGAATGGAAGCTGGGTAGCCAATGTGGAACACATTCTGAAAATTGGACATCTAAATAATAGAGTAGATGCACTTTTAGACAAAAACATGAACTCTTATGATATTGTTTTAGTAAAAGATGAACTGGAGGTATCAACTCTATTTTACAGAAAATTCTATAAATAAGCATTTTTCAAGAACACCTCTCATGGGTACAGGTGACACAATAACTACTTGTTTGTCCATCTTGCTGAAAGACTATTATTTATAATATATTTGTGCTCTTGGATATATTATTCACATAATATATTTGTGCTCTTGGATATATTATTCATATTCAATATATAAAATTACATAACTAAAATATTTTCAGACATGTTGAATCTATCAATTGGAAGCTCCTTTTCCCTGCCTTTTTCAATACACTCCTCATTATATTTTTTTAAAAAAATTAAATCTTAAAGCCAAATTGAGAAAAACAACTTCTTTATTTTACAAAGTGAATTTTGTAGCTTAATGTTATCATGCATTTTTGAAGGATTTTTTTTAACACCAGGAATGTTTGTGGAAGTTTTTAAAAGAAGTTTTATGAAATGGTGAAATAATGTGCATGATTTTAAGTATTGTTATTTTTAAAATTTGGGTGGAATATGCTAATGGTATCACCATCTCCTGAAATTGTGTAATATTCAGTTATTTTGTGTGGGGAAAACCCAATATTTACTGAAGTGACTGACAATATTTGAAAAGACCTATGGTGTTCTTGTCACTAAGCATTACAAGATTTTCTATATGAAGCACTGATAATAAACATG
Source organism: Tamias sibiricus (assembly GCA_025594165.1). NCBI lineage: Eukaryota > Metazoa > Chordata > Mammalia > Rodentia > Sciuridae > Tamias > Tamias sibiricus. The sequence goes on from CM046661.1 coordinate 141,702,048, forward strand.
AAATTAGAAGCCTTTTAAAAGAGAGAATGCTAGCAAACACTTCTATATATATAGAGAGAAATAGATAAATAGATAGATAGATACAGAGAGATAATTAATAATTTAGATACAGTAGACCAGTTCCTTAAAAAATGCAAGCTACTGCAACTTACCCAATATAAAACACATCATATAATATCTAACTATTTTTAAAACTTAAGTATGCTGTTTTAATTCTCTCATAAACCAAATGTCCAGGCCCAGATGGTTTCAATGGAGAATCCTATCACATGTTTAAATAAATATCAATATGAACTCTAGTCTCTTCAGACAATAGAAAACAATAGAACACTTCTTAATTAATTTCATTAAGCTAGTAAGTATTACTCAGATACCAAAACCAGGCAAAGACAGTACCACAAAAGAAAACAACATATCAATATTTCTAAAGAATATAGACACAAATTCATTCACATAGTAGTAGAAAATAGAATTCAGTAAAAAGAATTATACACCATGATCAAGTGGAGTTATTTCAAGTACTTTATACTGTTTCACTATTCAAAATTCAATGTAATACCTCATAAAAACATATTTAAGAAAAAAAGTCCCATGAAGATATCAACTGATTCAGAAAAAGGGTTTGATAAAATTCAACATCCATTCATGATTAAAATCTGTCAAAAATTAGAAATAGAAGGGAACAGTCTAACTTTATAAAGATATAAAAAATAGAGATAACATAATATTACTGCTGAAAGACTAAATACTTATCCCCTAGGGTCAGAAACAAGATAAGAATGTACACTCTCACACTCTTATTCAACACACTATTGGAAGTTCCAGACAATGAAATATGGTAAGAAAAAGTAAATATAAGGAATACAGATCCAAAAGGAAAAAGGAAAACTTTCCATGTTTAAAGGATTTCTGATTGTCCATGTTGAAAATCCTACGGAATCTAAAAAAAAACAAATAAGAACTTCTAGAATAAGCGAATTCAACAAAGACACAGAATACAAGATAAATGTGCATAGATACTTACATTTCTACATGTTAACAGTGAACAAGTGGATACAGAAATTTAAAATACAATAGCAAGTCAGGCCAAGGGAACCTGTGTGTAATCCCAGTAACTCTGGAGGCTGGGACAGTAGAATTGCATTTTTGAGGTCAGCCTCAGCAATTTAGTGAGGCCCTAAGTAACTTGGCAAAAACTTATCTCAAAAAAAAAATTGTTTTTAAAGGCTGGGGAGGGATGTAGCTCAATGCAAAAGAACCATGGGGTTCAAGCCCACTGCCCCTCACCCTGCTGAAAAACACCCAGCATCTATAACCCCTTAAAAAGTGAAATAACTATATGAAAATGTAACAAAACAGGCACAGTAATTTTTTTCTGAAAAATACCAACTGCTGTTAACAGAAATGAAAGATTCAAATATAGGAACAGACATGCTATGTTCAGAGATTATAGGACTCAATGTAGTAAATATACAAATTCTCTCTTAATAGATATATGGAGTTTAACGGAATTCCTATCAAAATCCCAGGAAAAGAATTATGTAAGCAGGATTATTCTAAAATTTATATGAAAAGGTAAAAGGCTACAACAATATGGAAACAAAAAAATAAAGCAAGATAAATTATTTTACCCAATTCTAAGATTTACATAGCTATAATGAGGACTGGATTGGGTCAATAGAAATACAGACATAAATCAATGAAATATAAGAGAGTGCACAGAAAGAGATGCACACAAATATGCCTAATATATATTTGATAAAGGTACAAAAGTAATTTCAATGGAAAATAAAATGATAACCCTTTTAACAAATGGTTCAGGAACCAATTGGACATAGTCAGCAAAAATATAATTTGATATAAACCTAACACTTTATGCAAAAATAACTCAAGATGAACCCCATATTTAAATATAAAATATAAAACTAAAACTTGTAGAATAAAATCATTGGAGAAAATCTTTGAATACTAAGGTTAAGAAAAGAGATTCTACAGATAATATCAAAAGCTGGATCAAAAGCAATAATTGATAAACTAGGTCTCAAATTTTATTACTTTCGTTCTGTGAAAGGACCTGTGAAGAGGATGAAAAATAAGTTGAAGACTTGGAGAAAATACTTAAAGATCACATATTGGATAAAAAAGTAGTATCTGGACATATAAACAACTCTTAGAACTCAACCATTAAAAATATAATTAGAAGACAGGCAAAGGACATAAAAAAAACATTTCACTGAATATTATGTATAGATTTTAAGTAAGAATATGCAATGAGATATAACATTATCATCCATTAAGGAAATGCAAATTAAAGTCACAAAGAAATGTAACTGTATATATGTGTAAATATATATCAATGATATATAATATGTATGATTATATACAGTTATATTTCATAAATATTATGTATTATATATACATATTATATAATTATGTATACATTATATATAGCTACACATCTATATATATTATACATATATGTACACATATCAAAATATCTGAATGTAGTGAGAGTCATATTCTGACAAGGATAATGAGAAAATGGATCATTAATTTATTGTTGCTGAGAACATAAAATGGGACTGTTGCACTGGAAAACAATTTGGCAGTTTCTTTAAAAACTAAATATGCAATTACTAAATAACCCAGAAATCACACTCATAAGAATTCACCACAGATAAATTAAAATGTATGTTCCAAAAAACCTTTATCAACATTTCCATATCAGCTTTATTCACAATAACTCTTAACTGGAAATAACCTGTATGTTTTTCTTTAGGTGAATGGTTATACAAATCTGGTACATCCATTTCATGGAGCAATAAAAACAAACTACTAGTACACCTAATAAACTGAATGAATCCATAGAGAATTGTGCTGAAAGTGGAAAAAAAAGCCAATTTCAAAGATTGTATACTGTATGATTCCATTTATATAATATTCTTGAAATGACTTAACAATAAACATGGAGAACAGATTAGAGGTTGCCAAGAGTTAAGGAGAGGCTGGGGACAGGAGTAAAGTACTGGGGCTGTGAAACTACACCACAGGGAACCTGTAATGGAACTGTTCTGTAACTTGACTGTATCAATATCAATATTTTGATTATGGTGTTGTAATCAAGTTTTTGCAAGATGCTACATTTGTAAAATAATTTGTAAAAAACTGATAAAACTCTGCTACTCATCATCAGTTACATGTGATTCTGGAATCATAACAAAACTAAATTTAAAGACAAAGTTACTTCTTTCACTAAAAAAAAAGAGAAAGCATTTTTATGCTGTTTTTATGGCTAAATTCGTTAAATCAACTAGATCTGCTGCTAGAATATAATTTCATTATGCAAACTATTCAAAGAAAACATTCTTATAAATTCAGAAACAACAACAAAAATTATGAAGTCAAAATGCCTATTTTGTCCCTTACTAATTTGAGGACACCTGATGTTTGAATACTGTTCCATCAAAGTAATTTGCTTGCTATCTTCACTTCATAAATTTTTTTTAATTTACAGTTTGAATAAGTAATACAATAATGTGGTACAAAAGGTTCCAAGGTGAAACATATATTCCAATCTTTTCTCCCCAGCATATCCAGTACCAACTCTAATTCCCTTTAACCAAAGTAACGCAAGATATGCTAGGTGTGTGTGTGTGTGTGTGTGTGTGTGTGTGTGTGTATGTGTGCATTCAAGATTATATGTGTGCATGTATACATTCTGATTCTGATTATATTGTATGGTTTTTTACAAGATGTTACTTTTCCAGAAAATTTTGTAAAATGCTCACAAGAACTCTGTGCTATTCCTTAACAATACTTGTGATTCTGTAACTATCTCAAAAAAAAAAAAAAAAAAAAAAAAAAAAACTTCAGTACATTCACTGAAAAAAAAAAGCCAATATGTATTTTCTCCCCAACGCCCAACCTATTTCTTTTCAATTATTTCTATTCCTCATCTTTGTTTTTCATTTTTTAAATTTTCAAATTTTTTTATATTAACAGACTAACTTAATTTTTAAAATAACTATGATTTTCCTTGATTTTAATATACAACATATTTGTCATTTCTTATAATTTCCTATTATATGTCCAGAAAAAAAAACAACAATTTGTATACTTTGCTTTTCATGTCTGTAAATTCCTAGAAGTGAAAGCACTTGATCAAAAAGTGCTTTTACAATTATGAAGAATACTGCCAAATGGTTCTTTACAAAATTATCTCAATTTTCACTACCAAGAGCAATAGATGAAAGTGATTACTTATCTCTGATCACATCAATGTGAGTAATGTTTCTAATCTTTGCCAATCTGATAGGTAAGAAAGCTACCACAGTAAGCATTCTATTCAAAGACAATAATCAGTTCTATGTGAAAGGATACCTTACCGCATTAATTGCAAGGAAAGAAAGTGACCTTCAAGACTAAAAACAACTTTATCATATATCAAGTTATATTATGCATTTATTCCAGTCTACCCTTGGGACCTGTTATTCACAGAGAAAGAGAACATACTTATTTGTCAAAATTAATATTTTTGCTTGTGATTCATTCCACAATTGAAAGTCAATATGCAAATACATAATCAAAAATTATTTAGTGAATACTACCAGAAGAGTAATGTAGTAAGTAATTTGCTACTATATCTCAAGATTCCTGCCATCTAACCTTGAACGTTTTTCATGCATCAGACTATGCCTGTGGATTTTTGTTAATAATGCCATCTGCTCAGAAATCATTTCAAAATCTACTCTGCATAGGAATACATTAACTATCCAATCATGCATATGTATGCAGTGATAAAGAATTAACATAATCTTCAAAAAAAGTTTAGAAGCAAATTGAGAAGTAAAAGAAAAACTGGGGAGTTTTTGATAAGTATTCAAGTCTCTTTCAGATCTGCCATACTAAGTGAAGGATTTTTTTTAAATTGCCAGGATGAAAACCCAGAATATAAAATAATACAATTTCTTAACTATTCACACACAAGGTTTTATTTTAATGATAGGAGAAGCCTATTTTCTAACACGTACATAGGAAAAACTGAACTGTGATCACTGGGTAAATTAATGGTTACAAATATAGAGTTTAAGTTTTAGTAACTACTCTGACTTATTTTAAAGGTTTCAATAATTGACAAGGCATCTCATCAGTAATTGGTATCTCAAATACCCGCTATCCAATATAAACATTTCTAGTATTTCTTGTTAATTGGGTGACAAAGTACATATCGTCTAGAAATACATGTAAATATCTTTCTTAATTCCATTACATTTTGAGTTATACTGGAATTGTAGTCATTCTTGAATTCAGTTTATAACATGCAATCAGAAAAACTGGAGTGAATATGGTCAATGAATTCAATTTTGAATTTGGCGGAATGATATAAAATCGTCTGATTGTTATGGTCGAATGCTCCGAATTTAACTTGAGAAAAATATACATCCTCTTCAAAGAAAATTCAGTCAAAAATCAAGTATTTATTAAGTATTTACAATCTGTCAAGTCCAGTACTGGGTTTGGAAGAGACAAGTCGATCTATAATCTCAGCACCTTACATGCAGAAATGGGGATGGGTGGGGTCAGGAGTCTCAGGGGACTCTGTTGGCTGAGAATGATAAGTCTCCAAAGCAAACACTTTGTTCCTGATAGTCCTAAAAAGCAACCAGGCATTGACAGGGTAAAAAACCTTTTACGAAATGGGCAATAAAGAGCCCAACTGCAGCACCTAAAGCAACCCTTCATTATTCTCATATTTCTCGGTAGTGAACCACAGGCACGAATGGTGCAAACCAAGATTGGGTCTACCTCTAAGACCTAGAGGGGAAAAACGCCTGACCAAAAGAAATGGTTGCAGTCTCATTTGCATAAGCACCCAAACACTGCCGACGTCACCACGCCCCAGTCCAGACCCCGCCCGATCTTACTCCAGCCATTCCCTGTGAGGGTGGAGGATGGAAAGGGAAAGGAGACGCTAGAGAGCGCAAGCCTGGAGGCTTCTCTCAGTTCCAACAGACCCAATGCTGCTTTCTTACTAAACAGAAAACAATCCCTTTCTGGCATCCTCTGATACTTGGTGGTTCACGTGTGTCGCGGGGACGCCTCGGGCATTTAGATTCACTCATATTTATAAAGCCGGAGCGCCTGTTAAGAGTGAAAGGCTTTCTCCCCACTGCACAGTATTCAAAACTGTCTTCTGCTCCAAGTACGCAAAGACAGTCAAGTGAATGAAAGGTAAAAACAATCTGGGTTTCCCTTCTTTCTCATCCGTTCCTTAAAATCCCAACGCCACCACCCTCGCCGCCACACTGTCAAATTCCAGGATGCTCAGAAACACGCAAAGTGTGCATTCTTCAGCACGTGCCTTTTGAGCGGCGAAAGGCCCACTTTTGGATCATTTATCGCAGGATGCCTTAAGCAAAAGGGAATTGAGGTCACGTGAAAACACTCTGCTGCCTTCCATAGTTGCCTGCTGCAGTTGCCAAAGAACCTCAAGCGAATGAGAAATGAGGTTCTCTGCTCTCCCCGCCCCATGCCCACCCGCACGAGGATCAGTTTCCAATTCACCTCGGAAGTGCCTCTCCACCCGACCCTCCCAACTTTCCTCACGGACTTTCTGACGTTTGACCACATCCTTCAACCCCGACTTGACTTGGAAACCAATAGGTCTCCGGGGATGTTGTGGGCAATTCCCACCACGGGAAGGAAGGAAGGATGGCGGCACGTTTGGACCCATGTGCTTCTCCCTACAAGTGCCTCTCTAATGCACCCCCCGCAGCCCCCAATCTCAGACTTGCACAGGTGCAGGACGCAGAGCCCAGAGAGTTGCCAATTGAGCCTGGCAGAGCTCTCCCGGGGTTTTTGAGCCATTCTCCCTCCTTCACCCTAGCCTGAGTCCTTTCCCGGATCCATCCATCAATTCTCCAGTGGTTCCTCGTCCCCGGACTCCAGGACGTATAATGGCCAGCCCCACCCTATCTGCAGCGGTGCCTTTAGCATAGGAGTGTGTCTTTACCGTTACTGTGTCTTGACCCGTGAGCACCTCTTCGTGTTCCCACGTCCCAGAAGCAGTCCAGAAACGGTCGGGTCCAGGTAGCTGTGACAGAGGCCACACAGGAGCTGTCTGGAGAGAAGCAGTTGCTTGCCAAGGGCGGGCTCTGGACTGGTTTAAGAGGGTCGCTGCCTTGCGGACTGGCAAGGAAAGACTCGTGAGCGCCTGTGTGTCTGCCAGGAAAACAGCACGGGATACAGGCGCGCGGATCCGTATGCGCGCGCGCCCGTGTGTGTGTGTGTGTGTGTGTGTGTGTGTGTGTATGTGTGTGTGTGTGTGTGTGTGTGTGTGTGACGGAGGTACCCACGTGCCCGGCCCGCCCGTGATGCAGCCGCGGAAAGGCTGCGGGCAAGAGGAGGAGGCAGCGTGCGGCGACAGGGCTCTGAGAAGCAAGCCAGGTCTGCCGGCTGGGCGCCGCACCTCTCCGCCCCACCACCCCTTGACGCAGAGGCCACTGCGGCTGCCCGCTGCTTCTCCCTGAGCCCGGGGTTGGGCGAACTGGATGCTGGATAGACCTGGGGAGCCCCATGCAAAGCAAAACAAAACACTTCTTTCCGCTCCACCCTGTCTTCCTCCAACCCACTCAACCGAAAGGATGGGCACCAATTGCCCGCCCCCTGCCTTTGTCTCAGCCAGGATAACAATCCTGTTCGAATGGTCCTACCTCGAACCTTCTGGCTATTCTCCTAAAGTCCTTAACCCGACCAGAAGAAGTAAGGGACCCTAGCTTTCCCTCCAGGCCAGCCATTTACATCCATGCGGGGGGAAAAAAAAGCACTCTGGGCATTTACTTTTCCATCAGGGGTGGCCTTATAGTGCTTAGTAATTCTGATCAGATTCTGAAAGGTTGTTTTAGGGCGATGGTTCCCACCATGTTGGTGCCTCGGTATGGGACTCTTTTCCAAGGGGTCTGTCTCATTACCAGATGAAGTCTTACTTTCCTCCTCTGATAATCAAGGGATGCTCATGATTAAGACACGTAATCTTGAAATAATACGTTTCTGAACACAAAGCTTACTTAGCCTTCTTTTGAAAAATGGCTGAACTGTCCCCTAAACAGGGATTGTGGTCTAGGGATTAAATTTATGATCTTTGAAACTCAAAATTTGAAAGAACAGCAAAATGGCCATAGAACTATTATAGAAGACAGGTTACTTGGCCAAGTATCTTTTCACTTCTAGATGATTAATATTATCCCTTTAAAAAAATACCTTCTGCACTTTTAGGCCTCACAACAATCCCTTAGATTTTAATGGATTGTATCTAATTAAGATTGAATTAAATAATAAGACCATTGCAGACAGGTTTTTTATGCAGTGAAAAAAATCTGGAAAGAAATCACAAGACCTAAATTTCAGGTCAGAACATTGTTACTAATCTTTTTAAAGCATCCAAGAGAGCTTTTTCTCAGACTCTCTTCAAATCCCACCTTTTAAAATTAAAAAAATTAAATTAGAGTTGACTCTCTGAATTTCACTCCCCTGCCACTAGTAAATATACGCTCTTTGATAGATGTACCATAGGAAAAAATAAAAAGTTATAATAAACTTCTTACAGCACATGTTACATAATTTGGTTTTTATTTCACATAATGATGACAAGCAAATATTTATGTTCATATACATCAGTTTTACATACTCAAACTGAAAGACAGGTACAAATATTAGCCATAACAACTAAAAAGAATTTAAGAATACAGGTAGGGCTATGTCCACCATATTCAGGATTATGTTTATCTGTGAGAAGCAAAGTTCTCAACATACTTGCAGGAGTGGTATTCAGTAATACCAAGATACCAAATAAAAGTATTTCTTCTTTCACCTTTTCACTGGTGTTTGACACCTGTCTCACAAGCGTGCACAAAGTTACATGTCACAAAATACTTCTGAAGATGTCTTCAATGATGACTGATACCTGAAGCTGATAAAGAGAAATAGGAGAGATGCTAAGTATCTGTGGCTTATAATTTATGTTCAACCTTCTCGACTAATTAATAAGGTGATTTGCTAATTTAGAGAAAGGTGATACATAGAAAAAAAGAAAACATTTGTAAAATGTCACACAGCTAGTTCAATGATGGAATGAAGAACTAAACCCAAATCTACTTTCCTCAGAGTTATGTTTTTAAATAATATCCTGTAAGTTTTTAATGAATTTAGAGAATTTTAATGGAAGGAATGTGTAGAATCAATACAAGGGTTAGGTATCTTTGAAATGAAGTGCAGTGTGGACAGAAAGACCTTCCCACAAAAAAGAGGGTGGGAACACCAACCATGGGTAGAACATATCCATTTTAAAATTTTAACAACAAGGACACTTTAAAGTTCAATTTGCTAATATATTTTTGTCTAACAGTTATTCAGTGTTTTCTCTATCACAGTGTATAAAAAATGACCATGTGGTGTTGCAGCAGAAAGAGGCAAGACACAGAAGGGGAATAGTAGTACTTGGAAGACTATTTCAACCCACAAATGACAGGAGACTAGTATTTCTGACCACACTGTATTTCAAAAATTTTAGCAGATATTGATTCAATTATATTTATGTGCTTTTGCAATGTGTGAAATAATGTATACAATAGCTCTTTGATATAAGAATGGTAATTAGCTAAGCGCTGTAGAAGAAAAAAAACTAAGAATTAGATTGTTCAAGATTACGTGGCTACCAGGCATGGTGGGGCACGCCTGTAATCCCAGTGGCTCAGGAGGCTGAGGCAGGAGGATCACGAGTTCAAATCAGCCTCAGCAACAGTGAGATGCTAAACAACTCAGTGAGACCCTGTCTCTAAATAATGTACAAAATGGGGCTGGGGGTGTGGCTCAGTGGTTGAGTGGCCCTGAGTTCAATCCCTGGTACCCCTTCCAAAAGGAAAAACAATAGTAAAAGATCACATGGTCAGGAAGCATCTGCTAGATACTGTAAATAAATACCTGTCTCTACTCACATCGACTTCTCAATTTGATATCTTTGATATCAGTTTTAATTTGACACTTTTGATATTTGATATTTTAAACTATTATTATCACACATCTCAGTTGAGAACAGTTCTGATAAAAGATCATATGAAGAAAATTGAGCATTGTCTTTGACTGGAGGAGGGAGGAAATCTTGATTTAGCAAGACTTTCTACACTAGTATTTCTTAAATCTCTCAGAATTATAATATTATGTAAAATTCCCAAAGATGTAGCACCATAGTTCACAGACACAATTCTTAGATTTTTGAAACAAAATTAAAACCACAATACTAAAGGAGAATATTGAAATCAATTCATATTGTGAGATTTTATTTATTCAGTTTTCCATATGGCTAGTAACATAGTATATTGTGGAAATTCTTTTTTTGCATTCTAATAAAATGTTTTATTATAAAGTCCTCTGCATCAAGTGTAATTTGTACATGGTTTCAAAATGTTTATGAAACCAAAGTCTGCACAATCCCAAAATATCTACTGAATGCACTTGACCCTCATACCCATAGGTTCAACCAATGCTGATGGAAAATATTTAGGAAAAAAATTACATCTGTATTGAACATGTACAGACGTTTTTCTCTTCATTGCTTCTTAAACAGTACAGTGCAAGAACTATTTATACAGCATTTGCATTATATTCAGTATCATAAGTAATCTAAAGATGATATAAAGTATATAGGAAGAATTTCCTAGGTTATATGCCAATACTCTATTTATATAAGACACTTCAGTTTCCTTGGATTTTGGTATCCTCAAGGAGTCCTGGAACTAATCTCCAGTGTCATGGTGTGGATTGGGAATGTCTGCCAAATGCTCATGTGTTGGAGGTTCCTAATCCCCAATGCTATTGGGAGATGATGAAGTTTTTAAAACGAAGAGCCTAGTTTGAGGAAGTTGGATCATTGAGTAGAAGGGGATATTTTGATCCTGTCCTCTGACTGCCTCTGTGTCTGTGTGTCTCTGTCTGTCTGTCTGTCTCTGTCTCTCCCTCGCTCTCTCTCTCCCTGCCCTTTCTTCCTTGCCCCCATTCTTTCCTACAGCAATGAAGCACACTGGTTTTCTCTGCCACAGGTTTTGCAGCAATATTCTGCCTTGCCCCAGGCCCAAGTAACAGGGCCAAGCGACCATGGACTGAGACCTATGAAACAGTGACCCAAAATAAAGTTTTTCTACTTATAAGTTTATTTTCTCAAGTGTTTTGTCACAGCAACAGAAAGCTGACTAACACACCAAGAGACAATTATATTCTGTTCTTCCTACATTTACATGACAGATGAAGGACTGCAAGGTAGAGACAAGACAAATAACTAGGTTATCTAATTTCTCTTTGGATAAAGAATGTGTTAGCTGAATTGACAAATGTCAAAGCAATTAAATTCACTTTTTAACTAATTGGCTGAAATAGTGAAGCATTCACAACAATGTAAAAATGATTGAATTTTGCTAATGTTTCTGCACTTTGTAGATAAAGCCTAAGTGGCTCTGGCAAGTTAAAATACCAACACAAGCTGTCACTTTGTTGATACAAAAATGTATCCCCTGCTTTAGTGTATGGATCATGATCACTGAGTCCCTAAGTTACTCTTTAATTATAAATTTATCTTATGTAAGAGTAGATTACATTTTAAAACCCTTCATATCTATGTATATATATACACACACACATATATATCAGATGTTATGTTCAGAATAAATCTATACAGCAAATTTAAAGATCTAAACCCTAAATGTTTTGTGGTATTTGTTTAGCCTGCAATATGTGAGCTGCCTTTTCTTACTTCCACTGCAAAATCTATCACTGCTAAATTCAGATTCTATAGGCTTTGTGGTGTTTTTTGTTTCTAAAGTTACAATTTTAATATTAAAAAATACTTGCTTTTTTGAACAAATTTCAAACCATGGGCTTGTATATGGTGAAAAGTTAAAGCCCTTTTGCATGTATGCTCCTTGTCTTGGGAAAGGAGCAGGGAGTTTGATTTTAACCAGAGTGGTCTTAATAGACTCAATTTTAAATAGGGCGATTAGGGAAAGTCTTACTGAGATTCTATTGCAGCAACAACTTGAAGAACTTGTACAAATTATCCTTGGAGAGGTTGGGAGGCAGGGGTGCATTTTCTATAGAGGTCAATGAAAAGGGTCTTTTCTGTCACTTAGAGTGAATGGAAATACCCTAAGGGAAAAGTTTATCTAGTGTGTTTTGAGGAAAGGAGAGGAGGCCCAGAAGTAGCTTGGTCTTTTCCGTAGAAACAAACTTACAGCTTTTAATATTTAATTTATTTTTTTAAAATTTATATTCAGACATTTTCTATTATTAAAGTATTTTTACATTTCTGGAATTAATCCTATTGATGATGAGAGTATTTTTTATATAAATTGATAGATCCAAATTTTATACATTTTATTTATAGGGCTTTTCATCTGTATGCATAAATGAAGTTGATCTGTAATTTGTTTACATTGTTTTTATAAAGTTTGTTTATCGTGGTTATCCAGGTGTCTTTGAGGATCTAAGGTTTACACTTCTTTTCTAGTCTTTTAAAAACACTTTCATAGAAATTCTTTATCACTCATCTGGAAAATTGAGAGAGGTAGGAAGGGGGTCAGATAAAAATATTTTATAATTGACTCAGTTTCTTCTATGAATCTACATCAGTTAGTTATTTCTTCTTGAGTAAATGAGTACTTATGACAATTCATTTATTTTAATTATTCATTTTATTCAATTTTTGTGTTTCAATAAATTTATTTTTACTGTTTTCTTTTGAATTTTAAATTCCAGATTATATTTGTAGACATACGCATGTATACATAATGGTGCATATCTTTTTAATCAGGTGCTAAACATTTATCTATTAAACTTCTCAAAAAGCCAATGCGATATTATTGCTCACGCATTTTTGTTTTTTTGGAAATTCCTTTGCTTGTGCTATTTTTGTATTTCTTTATTTACACATTGTCTTTTTATAGCTTTTGTATTTGGATAACCATTATTATATTTTATTTCTAAGTTGCTTCAAGATTATGATTTACTTTATAAATACAGCTCCTACAGACTACAAAGTTTGGTTATAGATCACTTTAATTAACTGTTCTTTTAAAAAATTTCAAGGCTTATTTGATTAATTTATAAGCATGCTTTGAACTTTATTTTTACTACTGATTATTTGCATACGTATTTTAGTCAGATACCTTATTTTTATGCTATAGATTCTGTTGTAATTGATGATACTTACTTTGTGACCTGGTACTTGTTCATTTTTGTTTTAGATTATGTATGTTGGCTTCCAAAGAGTATGTATGTTTTATTTGTTGAATTCAGCTTACTAATTTTGAATTTCAAATCTTTAAATATGCAGCAATTACTTTTAAGTCCCATGTGACTATGCATAATCCTACTGTAGCTAGGTTTTAAAAACTGAAATGTGGAGTATTTTTTTATGTGTTTTGTTTTGTTTGTGCCTGCTAGGGAAAAGCTTAGCTGTGCTTTATCATACTTGTTCTTACACCTGAACTTATGTGGGTTCACAGATGAGGTTCATAATTCCTTAATGATCAAACAGAGTGAAAGAAGCTTTTTCCCAGTGAGGAAAAAAATGCAATATTAAGGAAAAGGGGCAAGACGGAATTAACATTTCAAGTGACCAAAACTATGAGCAAATAGGAGAGCTGCTACACTTCATGGTACCTTCTACAGGAAATATAAGCACAAGACTCTAGGAACTGGAGAGTTTGGGTTATTGAGAGAAAATATGAGAGTCTGGCAAGTAACACCACTGGCAAAATATTACAGTTGAGGTCTGGCTTTCTTAGCTAATTGTGGAGTTGTGAGTCGTGAGGACCAGATGAGGGAAGACCATCATCTCTGAGTAATGGTGCAATCTCCAGCCTCCTAGTGTTACTGCTATACCTCACCCTGGCCCTCTACCTCACTAGCATTAAACTAGGGCTGGATTGTAGGTCACTTATCTAGTAATTCAGATATTGGTTTGGGGTCCAGGAACACTGGGTCATTCTGGTACACATGGGTTCAGCATGTGTATACTGTGATTCAGGTAGTAAAGCTTCCATGTCAACTCCCACACCCAAAGTTGTATACTACATTTTACTTTGTATACTCCAATCTTACTGGTAAATGCCGTGTGTTTATCAAATCATATTCAGCAGTTCATACATCTGTTATTTTCTAGAAGTTGACATAACTTCTTTTTTTCTTTCTTTCTTTCTTTCTTTTTCTTTTTTTTTTTTTTTTTTTTTTTTTTTTTTTTTTGGTACTGGGGATTGAACTCAGGGGCACTCGACCACTGGGTCACATCCCCAGCCCTTTTTTTAAAAATTTTATTTAGAGACAGGGTCTCACTGTGTTGCTAAGTGCCTCGCCATTGCTGAGACTGGCTTTGAACTCATGATCCTCCTGCCTCAGCCTCCCGAAGTGCTGGGATTACAGGCGTGCGCCACTGCGCCAGGCTAGAAGTTGACATAATTTCTAACTTTGAGCTTGCATACAATTAAGATGGCCAAAAAAAAAAAAAAAAAAAAAAAAAAAAAAAAGTTTCACAATCATTTTGGTGGCTTCCTTACAATCTTCCAGTACGTTCTGTTTCCAATCTCACTCCTATACTTTTATACCAAGGATTTTAGGAATTCATGGGCAGGAAGATTTGTATCCTTTCATTATTAGTTGTCTGTTGACAGAGATCATCACTAAAATATGGACTATTCCTGCTCACATTATTCCCTTCAGGTTACTGCTGTCCCCATTCCAAACATAGGGCACAGGAATCTACTAAATCAGTGAATCTTGTGCCCAGGATTCTTCAAGCTCTACTGTTAATCTTGGCTTTTTCCATATATTACCAATGATCTCCCTTCTCAACTCTGACATTCCTTCATTGGAGAGCACATATAAAAGAGGGACACCTGGGAAATTAAAACACCTTGGAAAAGTTCACTGATGCCCCTCATTTTCCCTAACAGGGAGTATAAATAAATAAAACTGCATTCTAACAGAATTGCCCAAGAATCACCATAAATAAAATGTTTATGATAATGTCTGTTGTATGAGGAACCTCTTAACAGAGAAAGTTATTCATTGTAGGAGAATGAGAGTTAAAGAGGGAAGCTTACTATAGGGAGAAAGGAACAGTATCAGTTATGAGCATCTATGTGTGGGTCAGAAAACAATAGAGATCATGATCAGATATCTACAAGTAAGGTTCATATATTATAAGCTTGTAGCCCCTATGGCTTGAGTTCAGTTTTCCCACTTATTCTTCATTGTCCCTCTCAAGAGACTTTTGTCACTGTTCCTTAACCCCTATGCTAATATCATCAGTGAGGTTATCAGAATCTCATTTACCACAACCAGCTAAGTCACTAAAGCCTTTAAACATAAGCAGATTTTAGAATCAACTTCAAATTCTCTTCCTGAATGTCTGTTGCCCATTACATTCTAGTATGAACATTTCTGTTTACCCTTGGTTTGATCAGAAAATCAGAGCTACTGTAAAAGTTATAAGAATAAAATATTTTAAGTAGGAAATAGAACTTCAAATATGTAGAAGTAATTGGACTAGAGAAGTAAAGGTCCAAAATGTCATATAGTTACAGAATCAAATATTCACTAACCACTTCAGATTGAAGCAATGTAGCAGGTGAAGATTCCCAAGTGCACAGGGTCCAAAAAGCCTCTGCATCTGACTATATGACCACTAAAAGTGGTTGCTTTCATTTCACTTCTATTTTTCACGGTTTATCCATGTTCACATATTCTCTGAGCACATACAGGGAGATGGATTCATAGAAATGTGATATCCACTACACTAAGAGGAACTAATGACAGTATCAAATAGACAACAGCCAATTTAGCACAAAGTATTTTTATTTGTAATAAAACTTTATTTTTTATTTATAATTTTTTTTCAGGAGTTTCCATTCTTTCTTTTTTCTTTGGTGTTTTTTTAATTTAGATATTATTATTACTATTCTGATTTTACAAAGTGAGTTAGGAATACCTTCTTTTCCTAAGTTGTTGAATAGCATATATATATCTCTTTTTTTTGAGTTGTCACAGCAAATTGAAATAAATTAGCTTGTAAAACCATCTGGGCCTAGTAGTCTTTGGGAGGTAATTTTTTCACATGTTTTTCCAAGATCTTTTTTAAAAATCTGCCTATTTAGATTTTCTTCTTTCTCTTTAGTAATTTTGGAATTATTTTCAGGAAATTTTTTTTTTCAATTGAATATCAAACAGAGTTGTGCATATGATTATTTTATACTTTAGAAATCAGTTTTTTCCATTAAGCTTGTGTTTTAATGAGTTCACACTGCTATAACAAATTACTATAGACAGAGTGACTTAAACAATCAGCATTTAATTCCCATGATTCTGGTAGCTGCGATTCAAAAACAAGATGCCAGAAGATCTGGTATCTTTTGTGGTCTGCTTCCTGGATTGCAGATGGCTTGTTTCTTGCTGTGTCCTCATATGAAGAGAGAAGAGAGAAGAGAAGCAAGGTCTTGAGTATTTTCTTAAAGGGACTGTTGCCTATTGTCAGCCTTATTAAGTCCAGCTGCTTCAAAATGTACACTCTTTCCCAGTGTTAAATATACAAAAAGACAAATGATATCTCTATTCAGTACCTAGAGAACTTGATGCTTACTCTACAAGTCACAGTGTATTTAAGATGTTCTATAAAGGTTATCTTTATTACTTTAAAGTAATGCAATATTTCAATATTTTCAAGGAGAAAAAAGTCCACTTTGTATCTCACATCTACTTAAAATTCTTCACATTTCTTTTTAAACATCATTCTTTAGTTTTCAGTTTGTATTCAGAAAATCCTTTAAAATTCCACTTGATCATTGCTGGCAGAATCCAAGGAAAAGTTAATTACTTGTGCTCATGTCATCATCTTGAATTATACATATATAACATAGTATATGATTTGAATAATGTACAAATACATGCATGTTGGGAGGCAGCATTTTTTACTGGTGAAGAAGTATAATTAAAAACATACAATGAAGAATGTCAAAGAAGGAAAATATACAAAGAAGAATCCCCTAATGTTGGAGTGTGGGTTCAGGTATCAAAATAAACTCATTATTTAAATATAAATATTCAGCATTATTTAGTATGGAATTTATATACATTTAAACTCTAGAAGAAAACACACCCTTAGCAATGAGCATTTCTAGCTGTCAGGTCTTGGTTACTAAATACCATTTTGCACTCAAAAGAATCAAGGTTTCTGAAAGGAATGGCTATATCTAGATGTGGTAAGAAGAAAATTCAAGGTGAGCTTGGAAAAATCTTGTGCCAGAAGTGATTAAAAAAGAAGAGATACAATGGGAACAGACTACAGCTTAAAAGACTTCCCACTTGATAACTATGGAGAATTTTGAGCTTGGAAAGTAATAATAATGTCAATGGAGCATTACTCAATAAATATAATATGAATACATGAGGCTGTTCTTGCAATAAATAAATTAATAATTCAGAGAGAAGGTAACATACTTTGTTATAGTAAAATGCCAATGAATAAAGGTGGATGAAATTAGGAATTAAACTACTGTTTTGCAACCAGGATACTAGTACTTGATTTGAGTAATAATAAACTATGATTTCTAAACCTAGCAATTGTAATATTTTCCAAAATTTATTATAACATTGAAGTATTTTCTAGTGAGTACTGATCTTTACCCACTACCATTAACATTTTGTGGTTTATCACACATTAAGATATAGTAAATATATATGTACATTGATCTCTGACTCCAGGGTCTGACACAGACCTTTAAAATCTCTTGAAATTTCCTAGATGACATAAACATCTTGTGTTCTAAAGATCTAACTCTTCATGTGCTCCTCTCCAGATTCTGACCAACAAAATAACCATGTGATGATTAAAAGTTTGGAACTTTCAAATCCTATCTTCCATCCTCTGCGAAGGTTAAAGAAGCTGGACTTTGATTTAATAATTGTTTATGCCAATGGGTTTATGCCATGCTTATACATGTCCCTAAACTGTGGTGAGTGAGGAGCTTCAAGGTTGGAAATACATCGACATGACCTGTGGCAGCACACCCCAGCCCTTTGAAGGCAGAAGCTCCTGTGCTTGGAACCCTGTTCACCTTCTCCCCTGGCTATTCCTTTGTATCTTTTATAATATCCATTATAGTAAACATAAAGTGTCTCCCTAAGCTTAGGATTTATTATATCAAATTGTCAAATATGGGAAGGGGAGGAACCCCTAGTTGGTAGCCAGGAAGGACAGAAGTGTGGGTAACCACTACTTGCAACCAGGGTCTGAAGTCAGGGGCAAGTCTATTAGGACTGAGTCCTCATTCTGAGGTTACTTAGTGCCCACATTGAATTAAATTGTAGGAACCCAGTTGGTGTCCACAGAGAAGTAGAGAAGTGCTTGGTGTAAAATATCTACCTATTTGGCATTAGAAGTTTTATGTATGAAGAAAGAAAGTTCCTTTATCTATTAATAACATCTTTCTATCATTCTACATGTCCATCAACCCATCATATTTTAATGAATAATTTTTTAAAAGTTAACACATCAGTACATTTCCTCTCTAAGCACTTCAGCATAGATATCATTCTCCTGAATTCCATATACATTTATATTTTTTCCCCTTTGAGGTAAAATTTACCTAAAACACAATTAATAAGTCTTAGGTATCCTTTGATGAGTTTTTATATCTTGACAACTTATCAAGATATAAAACTTTGCCATCACTCCACAAAATTTGTTTCTTCTTTCCATGTAATACCTACACCATTCCTCCAAAGCAATCATTTTTCTCTTTTTTTCCCACCATACATTAGTTTTTACAACTCTAAAATTTCATATAAGTAAAATAATTTAAAAATTGCTCTTTTATTAGGTTTCCTTTCATTGAACATAACACATGTTTGATTTATGTGTTGTTTGAGTTCATTTGTTTTTATTACTGTTAGGAATTTATTCATATGAATACAAATATGCAATTATTAACCATACTTCTTTTGATGGATAACTGGGATATTTGCAGTTTGGGCTGTTTCTTTTCTTTCTTTCATTCTTTTTTTTTTTTTACAAATTTTATATTTTGCTACATTTTTTATACAAATATTCTCACACACTTCTTTTTATGAACACATTTTTTTTCCTCATTTTTCTTGTGTAAATTCTTAGAAATAGAATTCCTATGCCGTATAGTATGTGTATGTTTGGTTTTATAGAATCTGGAAGAACTTATTCTAAATGGGTCTAGATTTGAAGTCTGTGCTCTTAACAAGAATGCTGTAGAGTTGAGATGGGTCTTTCTGGAAAAAATAATTATTTTGCATAGAAAATCTAGAGAAAGCTATTTCAGATCAACTGAATATTACCAACAAAAGCATTGACTTGTAAGAGTGCATTTTGCCCATGAGAGAAAAATAAAGTGTTTAAATGTAGAGATGAAGTTGCAAAGGTAACTAGATCATCTTCTGGAAAGTTGTTTTATCACAAGGTTAGAGATTTGGAGTTCAATGCCATACAGAATGGACAATGCTGAAAGTGTTTGTGTGGGGGTATGGAAGAAGGGACCTGTCCTGTATTCTCTATAGGAAACATTGTCTGAATGTTAAGCATAAGTGAGCACCATAGCAGTCTTTCCAATGGTTTAAGAAGAGATGCTAACAGTTGGGACAGCAAAATATTAGAAAAAGAAAGACCTCGGAGAAACACTGAAAAGGACTATTATAAAGGAATTTGGTGTTGACTAGATTTAGTTTCACGGAAAATAGTAAGGGTTTGCTATTAGCCAAAGTCTGAATTATTGGCAAGTTGATATTGCCCATCACTAGAAAAGGTATCTAAAAGATAAATTAGAGCTAGGGAGCTAGAAGCAGCAAGTATTTTGAAGACACACCTGCTGGGAAACATGACAATTCTATAATACCAAGTACTTTACTAAAGAGGTTCTAATCATAACAGTTTCAGTGTTCAAGGTTTTACACAGGAAAAATAAAGCATTGTTTACACTGTAATAAACACAGGACTATTTTAGTCTGAATACCATAGTCCAATCATAGCTATAAGAATTTGACAAATAATTTCTTAGAATCATTTTGTTTGTTGTAGGAAATGTAGCTAAAAATATCATATTTCCTTTGAAAGAATATTTCAGGGATTTTGATAAATTTAATAATACATAAATATTGGTGCTTTTTGGACTTTAGCCAACCTAACTTGCATAATTGAGACATGAAGGGAGATAACAATAATATATCTTTCAGGGAAAAGCAATGTATAATCATATTCAATAAGAGGTTACTTTAGTCTTCTATGTACAAAAGATTTGGGGATATGTGCAAAACAAGATAATTAGGAGTAAGTCAAAAGAGTATCTATGGTCATATGAAAACTTCAACAAGAATTTTTCTCTCTTATTATTTCCACATGCCCTTTCCCTGTGTCTGTCACTCTGTAAGTAATCTCTTGGTTATTTCATATAATTCTTTAATGAATAATATTTGATCACTATCTTTTCCACCCAGCTAAATTATACTCCCATATTAAGTTCTGGTCTTTTCATAATTTAAATTTTCCCTCTGTTTCATAATGCTTTGATCACCATTGAGTGGTCCTTTTCACCTGTCTGCACAGCTCTGTCAATTTCTGACTATGAAAATTATTACAGAAGTCATAATTAGAAATAACATGATACAGCATGAGTACATAGGAGAAATGGAGATATCCATTTGGAAGATAATCCAATTCAAAAATAAAACTAAGTGCACAGAATAAGTATGTTATCGCTACGCTAATGCTGCAAAACAAATATTTCCTAAACAGAATGGCTTAAAACTACAACTTTCATCTTCATTACCATGTATGTGTAATTGGGAAGTACCTTTTAAAACTGGCCTGGCTCTATTGCTTCTAAGCTTCCTTAGGACTTGGGTCTGTAGAGCAAGACTTACTAGAAATAAAATGACTAAAAAATTTCTTTCCTTCATTATTGATGACTCAAGGATTGGGTGAGATTATGCCTACAAATGGCAGAAAACTCTGCATGTCCCTCACCCACTTTGGACCAGTGGTCCTTCTCATGACAAAAGACCAGAATACAAAAACGATCAACAGAAACTTGATGACTCTGAAGGCCAGAATTGGAAATGGTAAATTATGACAACTGCCTACATTCTATTGACCAGAGCAAGTCATTTGACCAAGTGTCACATAATGAAATAGTGAAGCATATTTCTTCCATAAAGCAGAGGAAAAAGAGTATATGTGAGGGATAATCTAATACCACATGAAACAATCTAAAATATTTTCTGGAGTCTAGACTTCTCTCTCCTCAGTTTCACACCTAAAAATTTTCCCACTGAGCTCTCCCTCAGATACCTCAATTTACCTGTCTTTGATGAATCCAATTTTATCCAATGGCAAGGTTTAATGATCTGCCATTTATAGGCATAATCTCACCCAGTCCTTGAGTCATCAATAATGAAGGAAAGAAATTTATTAATATTTTTATTCTAGTAAGTCTTACTATAGAAGGTAAGTATTATTGTGGTTGGCACAGAACTTACATGTTTGCTGGGCATCTGCCTCTTTGTTTTCAGAAAACTCCTGCAGGGTGGTAAAAGGTTTTAAAACTAGAATTCTTCCTCATTTTTTTTTTTCAATGCATACACCCAAATTACCATCCAGCTAGAAGAGTCTAATCTATCTTCTAAAGCTTGATCTGAACCTTATGCCCACAGTGCCTATAGACTTATTTCTTCTCGGACCTCAAAATTGCATCCACTTGAATCAAAGATTGACTCTGTAATAGTTTCTTTCTATATACCACATGACAGAGAAGTCCATTTATGTTGACTTTATTTTGATTCACGAAAAGTTCTTAGAGGTCTCCACCAAATGTCAAAGGAAAAACATCTAGGCCTACGGAGTTTTCATTTTTCATCTTTTTCTGTGCATAACACATGAGGAGATGATACCCATTACTTCATAAAATGATTCTCAGATTGATCCCTTTTTAATGTTTACTTTTGATTTTACCAATCTCTCTGCAAACATTACCACACACAGCTCTAGGCTCTGAGCCCCTATCTCTGACCTTAAATCTCTCAAATATAGCCAGATATTTTGATTTGAAGTGCTGGCTCGTCTTCTCAGGCATGTTAGTCATTCTAATATTGGTCCTACACCATCTTGAGAGGCAGACAACACAGTGGTTAAAGACCACAGACTCAGCATTCACCCTGATGGGGTTTAAATCCCCACTCTGACATGTGCTATCTGTACTTTGGAAACATATGTAACATTTTGTGCTTCAGTTTCCACTTCCATAAAATAGAGAAAAGGCACCTCTACAGAATCACTCCATGGATTGAGAAAATATTTAATTAAAGCTTTAGAAAGATGTCTGGTATATAAATGCTACACACTTGCTTCACTTTGCTTGTTCAATGGTGAAATTCCATATTTTATTGGAAAAACATAAAGAATTCATAATGGAAAAACAATAAAAATTTCACTACAGAAAAACAAAATTAATCACATGAAACATAAAGTCAAGTGGCCATATAAAATATCAAATACATATATGATAATGGTGGAAAATATTTACTGTGTGCTTTGCTTTGTCTTGCTTTTGCATGGACTATTTCACTTTCTTTCCTTCTCTAGCCAATGGAACATGGCTGGTTCTTTGAAACCCAGAAGAATGTTCACTGGCATAATGAAAAACAATAGTGAAGGAAGAATTGTGGAAATTCCAAATATTCGTAGTCTAATGTGAAATAATGGGGCACAAATGAGAGACCCAAAGTTATTAAATGGGAAATCATTTTGAATAAAATCATTTAGGCACATATCTTAGAAACTAAGCTAAAAGTTAAGAGGAAGCTTAACAATTATGTAGAAAATATAGGTTTACATTTTATTTTAAGAGTATTCTGAAGGCTAAGGAGATTAGGTAATTGCTAATAGTCACATCATAGGTAACAGTCAAATTAGGGGGGAAAAAAGTCCCCAAATATGTTTCCATCTAAGTATGCTGCCTTCTTCTAAGTAATATTTTTCAGATCAAAGCTAGGCCATCAGTTTGATGGGCCATCAGAGCACTAGATAACATGTCAGACTTGGACATTTAGATAAACAGTATGTATGTTTAGAGGGTGAGAGATCATGAATACACAAGAAACATGCATACTATGATAGCTTAAGAAATAAATTATGCAGTGAAGAAATAAATACATTTTTTAAAAAAAGAAAGAAAGATGATAGGGAAGAATCCCAGAAAGGGAAAAGTAGTTATCCAAATGCAAATTTTCAGAGAATCTACAAAGAATTATTTGGATAGAAAATAGACCTCAAATCTTGGAAGAAGAAAAAAAATGATAGTATATCTAATATATAATTATTTGTTTTGATTTTTAATCCTAATATACTCTGCTCCATAATAAGTTATGTACTATCACCACATTCAAGTACATAAAGTCCAAGTACAATTAAAAGAAAAAACTACATACCAAAATATCTACCAAATCTATTTTCTTTTAAAAACCTCAATTTTTGCTAGTATGAATTCATGCATTTTTTTAAATTAATGAGAATAATATGACCCTACTACTTAGAATTTTGGTGTTTTACATTATTCTAATTTGAACTGCCCGTAATATTGAATTATAGGTAGGTCTTGCTTAATCTTTGAATTTTTAAACTTGAAGTTGTCCCTAATTATTGTTGAAATAACTGAATTAAAGTAGCTAGGTACATTTAATTGTTGCTTAATTTATAGCTTGAAAAATGTTGGGCCAGGCTACTGAAATGAATAATTTACTTCTGGATAAAAAGCAGAATTTTTATTTTGCAGCTGTTTGCCTTTTTAAAGAAATGATTGATGTGAACATACTGCCTTAAAGCACTAGTGCAAAAATATGCCAACCTCACTATATTTGAATTAGTAAAAATATATTGTTTGATAAGAATAATAACAAAAAGGAAAGATAAAAAGAATCTTTAAACAAGAATAATTTGCATCACACTTTTAAAAACTAATTTTATGAGAAATTTTTCTTCAGCATCATCTAAATATTTCTTAAAATCAGAGACAGTATCATGTGAATCAAGCTAAGGACATAGATTTGATAAAATATTTTTTATCTCTAAAAATAATTTACTCAAAAATCTTTAAATTTTTAATTTTGTAGTTAAAATTGATTAGGAAGATCACTAATTTACATAAAACTGGCTTATTATCATACCAGCTGCTGAAAATTTTGTGAAACAAGTTTCAGGTTGGCAAGCAGAACTACAGGCTGTCTTATAAGTAAAAATATCTACAGGCATGAAAGATGTCTATGCAATTAGAGAAATACAATCCCATGTTTTGAAATTCTGAGGGTTTTTTCTTGTGGATGGCTTTTATTCCCAGTGGGGTTGGGAAGTTATAAGAGAATGCTACCTGGCAAAGGTGCGTGCCTAACCCTCCTTGCATTCAAAGGATTATGTAACCTTAAGGAATCAGTCAGCCACCCAAGTAGATGTACACTGCACTTTTTCTTTTTTTAAATTTTTTATTTTTATTTTATTATTCTAATTTGTTATACATGATTGCAGCATGCATTTCATTTCATATTACATATAAAGAGAACAATTTTTCAAGTTGCTGGTTTTATATAAAGTATTTTTACAACAATTGTGCCTTCATACCGCACTTTTCCTTGGTGAACTGGATTTGATAGGTTTTTCAAATTTTGTTTCAAAGCCTTTATGGATTTTATTTCTGAGAGTCTTAAGAGTGTTAAAACATCTCCATGTGGTTCCACTTGAATTATCTTCCACTTGATAATAAAATAGTCAAAGATTAAAATAGCTTCCTCAACAAAACTGGTTTCTTAGATTTGTTTTTCTTTTTGCCTCTGAATTGTTGATAGACAAAACAAAAACAAATATACCCAGTATGATGGTTCTGAAATAGTTTTGTTTCATAATGTTATTATCTGTATTGTAGAGTCTATTGAAGGTGAATTATAAAATTATCCACTGAACTCAGATTTTGAAAGAGCAGATGCTTCCAAAGTATTTCAAACTGCATTCTTTGGTTACATAAAAACATAGCATTAACCATTTTGTCCAATGCCCTAAATATTACCAATTTATAGTTATTAGATATATTTATTATATTTTAACTAGAAAATTGGTTGAAAGAACATTGGAATTTAAATATCAATTTAAAAGTACATGTAGGCTAACTATATAGGCAATATGTGGTTATCCCAATAGTGCAAGGAAGATTCTTTGCTTCTCTGTTGCTGGATCTGTTCTCAAATTTCTTGGATGAATTACTTCCACTTATACTATGGACTTTTAATCAAAGTAATGAAAAAGTTAAATTATGCTAATATAATTAAATGAATTTGCACTTAATAAATCCAAGTCACAATTCTCATCCAATATTCTTTACTTTAGTGCAAAATATGTTCTCCCATATCAAGATTAAAATACATATTGGCATTTATAGAAAGTAAAATCAAGGTATTTATTTTCCATTTGTGTCAGATTCGGGAGCTTATATTTACAGACGTTATTGGTCATTTCCCTTTGTTTTGTGGTAAGAGTAACATAAACTTTTAAAACTGCAAGACCAAATGTAGTTATATTTATTACACTAATTGTTGTTTCTTTATGCAAAAAAGTAATCCCAAGCATCCTGTGTTAATTGTTCTCAAGAATATCCTATTGACATAAATTTGCATCTCCTTCCAAGGAAGAATTTTGACTTAAAGTAGTCTCAGTCTTTTCTCTTTTATATCTTTTCTCTTTCACTGATATTATTTCCTTCTTGATTACATATTTTTCTCAAGAATATAAACTTAAATTCTTTCATCATAATAAAGCTATAATTAATGGAAGGATTAAGTAAATTAACATTTAACCTTTGCAATCATACAATTTTTTAAAGAATCATGAATAGCTAATCTCCTAAAATATATCCTTAGCTGCCTCATAAATATTTATTGAAGTAGTCTTAATAAATACAGCTAAACAAAATTGGACATTTTTAGGAAGTTTCTCAAATCATTTAATTTAAGAAACCATAATTCAACAATATTTACTAAGTACTTTAAAAGTTAAGGCAAAGTGCATAAAATATGCACATAAAATATCTATAAGCAACTCAGTGCCACACAGGAGACAACACTAATATACTGGAAAGGGACAATAAATACACTATCGTGAGTATTTTAGCATTAGATCATCATTTTAAGACTTTAATACCAGGTTCAACTACTATAAGAACAAATTAATTAGCTCATCGTATACTACAGTTCAACCACTTTCTTTTCACTACTGCAATATAAGTCCCGTGTATCTCTCATTTATATTAGTGGTTTGCTCAACCACCCCCCCCACTTTGGATTTCTTCCTGTTCTTGAGCACTTTAGACATACTCCAAATTTAAGTAGAACATTTGCAATGATTTTTTTCCTCACTCTTGCTCCAAATAACTATTATTCTTTTGTCTCTCAACTTAGTTTAATATCCAAGAATACAATATTTTATTTTATTTGTATTTTACTTATTTTTGTGGTGTTGGGAATCAACCCCAGGCCCTTGCACATGCTAGGCAAGCTCTCTACCTCTGAGCTACATCTCTAGCCCTAAGTCATCCTATCTTAAATTATATCCTTTTCCTTCTCACTGGTGTGTTAATTGGATTTCATGGCTGTGACCAAAATATCTGACAAGAACAAGTTAGAGAAAGAAAAGTTCATTTTGGCTCACAGTTTCATGGGTTCATCTAAAGTCAATAGTCTCTGTTGTTTTGGGATCAAAGTAAGGCAGAACATCACCGCCACAGGGCATGATAGAGGAAAGCTATTTAGTGGTGGCCAGAAGTTGTAGTGGCAGGAAACATGAACCCTTCCAGGATACGCCTCCCAAGTGATCCACTTTCTATAATCATGCCCCACCTGCCTACAGTTAGCACCCAGTTAGTTCATTCAAACATGGGTGGACCAATTAGTTTATAGCTCTTATAATCTAATCATTTTACCTATAAATATTTCTGTATTAACACAGGTCCTCTGGGGGGGGGGGGGGGACACTTCCTATCCAAATCATAGCACCTGTCCCTAGCTCCAGAAAAGCTCATGCCCATCTCAAAATGAAAAATGCATTATGTTCATCTCCCAAGAATTCCTTTAGTCTTAAGAGTTCTAACATTGCCCAAAAGTCCAACTCCAAAATCTCATCTGAGAAAAAGCAAACTCTTTCCTGTGAGCCCATAGGGTGATCAAAAACAAATTACATACAACCAATATATAATTTCACAAATAAACATTCTCATTCCAAAAGGGAGAAATAGGGGCATAGTAAGAAGGAATGGGAACAAACAAAATTGAAACCCAAGTGCGTAAACAGGTTCTGTCATTCTGATACAGCATGTAAGACCCATCACAGCAAAAAATGCTCTCTAAAGGGGTTAGGCAGTCCTACCCCTTTGGCCTTGCCAGTTCCAGCCCACATGGCCTCTCTTTTAGCCTAGCTCTCTCTGCAGCAAGCAGTTTTCCTTGGTAGACACTCCACATTACTGATATCTCTTAATTCCAGCTTTGGCTTCACCTTCACAGCTTCATGCATTGCCCTTTTAGGCTCAAACCATATGTATTTTGGCCTTGTTCCACTTACCTGGCCTCCCAGGCCTTCCTTTGAAATCATGGTGGAAGCCTCCATGATCCCCTAATTTCACCATCCTGCATTTCTGCAGAACCAGCACCACACGTTTGATGCCAAGGTCTGCTGCTATCTTGAGGAATAGCTGGACCTCCTGGGATCATAGCAGCAGCAGACTCTGAGTGCCTGGGCAACTTAACTTGGTGAAATAGCTTTCTAACACCCCACCCCATGTAAGCAAAGTGACCCCTAAGTTCTCTTCTCAAAAGGATTTTACTTTTATGCCTGTAAGAGGGGGATGGTTGTGGTCTTATAAATTCCTAAGATGCCCTTAAGCCATTTTTCTATTGTCTCTTTGCAAAGTACTTAATTTCTTTTTAGTTGTGGTAATCTCTTTAACAACTGCAACTTCCTTGGCTTTAGTTTTTTATATGCTTTTTCTGACCAAACTGCAAGTTTTTAAAATCCTTCTGCTTTGCTTTCTGTTTCTGATTATCACCATAAACTTGGCTAAATGTTGCCAGTAAATCCATTCCACAGCCTGAATACTGTGCTGTCTTGCAATCTCCTCCACCAGATTAATTGGTCCATCATCTTTAAATATGGCCTCACACAAAGTCTCAGGACATGGACACAAATTCTTTGCCAGGATATAACATGAAAGTCTTCTATTCCAGTTCCCAGGAGAATCTTTGTTCCCTCTGAAACGTCATAAGCACAGTCTTTACTGTCTGTATTTCTCTTGGTATTCTGATCTTCTGAACTCCCACCAGAATTATTCATTAAGATCCTCCTAAAGCATTCTAAGGTAACTCCAGCCTACATCTTCAAACTTTTCTAAATTCCTCATATAAACCATTTCCAAAAGTTCTGAATTACATGACAAGGTTAATAACTGCAATGACACCTCTCCTGGTACCAATATTTGCCTTAGTTTACTTTTCATCACTCTGACCAAAATATGTGATAAGAACAACTTAAAGGAGAAGTTTATTGTGGTTCATGGTTTCAGAGGTACAATCCATGGTTGGCTGACTACATGACTCTGGGTCCAAGGTGAGGTGGAACATCATGGCCAAAGGGCATGACAGGAAATCTACTCAGCTCATGGCAGCGAAAGTGGGGATAGTGGGGAGAGGACACAGGGAAGATGAACTTTTGCAGAGGACACTCCCAGTGACCCTCCTCCCGGAGCCATACTCCACCTGCCTACAGTTACCACATAGTTAATCCTTTGAAACTAGGATGAACTGGTTATATTACCACTTTTATGATCTGATCATTTCACTGCTGAATATTTCTGCATTAACAAAGAAGCTTTTGGGGGATATCTCAAATCCAAACCATAATACTTGACACTCTTAATTATTCTATTTTTCCTACAGAATTTGTTGCATTCTTATGAACTATGTTTAATTATTTGTTATGCTTATTGAATACTTAGTTCCCTTAATCCCATAGAGATAAGGATATTTCTATTTCATAAATATCTTAAATCAGTAGAGTGATGAACTCAAAGAGGGTACATAATAAATATGTATAGAGTAGAGGAAGATATTATTTTATGAACAAATAGAAAATATTAGGAATTTTTTCTAAAATGTTCACTCTCTATTCAAGGGGAAACTACCTACATTGTGTTTAAATTTTTATTTTTATTAGTCTTTCATTTCTAATTATAAAATTTTGCTACAATGTCCAACACAATATCAATATTATATTATAGGATGAATAAGAAAAATAATTTAAAATGATCAATTAACTTTTCTTTATATCAATAAATTATAGAATTTCAAAGTGAGGTTCTACTCATGTTTTTGTTTGTCATTCCACAGTAAATATCCTTTGTGAAGCTATATCAGATAATTAGTCTGATCTTCCAACAGGCAGACCAAAGCCTGGGCTTTGGGCCACTTTCAGAGAGGGGTGCCTTATGTAGGTTTATGAAAGGAACAGACTGGAAAACTTCTCCCCTTTGATGAGAACAGACCTCTGCCCACCTGTTTTGTTCTGATTCTCTGTTCATTTGGTGCTGGCACTTTTTTTATTTTTTTAATCACTGCCAAAACACATACCATGGGTATCAAGTAAAAAAAAAAAAAAATATGTAAAATTCACCTCTGTGGGCTGGGGATGTGGCTCAGCGGTAGAGCGCTTGCCTAGCACGTGCGCGGCCCGGGTTCGATCCCCAGCACCACGTAAAACCGCATTGTGTACAACTAAAGCAAATAAATAAATATTATTAAAAAAAAAATTCACCTCTGTGTTAACTATATCTACTACCTCTTTTTATCCTTATTCCCACTCCAGATCAGAATGCTAGTTAGGTGAGTAGCATTATAGTAACCAATAATATTGAATTTAATTGGTCTACCCAAAATTATTTAAAATTAAACATTCTTGCTTTGCTACCTGTAAATATAAGTGGTGATACTGATATATGACAAAGCAGCAGAGAATATTGACTGAATGAAGAATCACTACCTGGTAATTTTCTAAGCAAGCTTTTCAGAAGACTACAAGAAGGTGTTGGATATAACAGTTACATACTGACAGCTGGCTAGACATTTGTTTGATTCATTGAGTTATTAGTTTGTTCAACATCACTTTTCTCAGAGACATAATAGAGTGTGTAATAGGGTGAAAACATAAGACATGGTCCTTACTTTAAAAGAAGAAAGAAGCCATGCCTAGGAGCAAAGGGAATGGCAAAAACACAATTAGAATACAGTATGTTAATTTTTCTAGGAAAAAATTCCATAGACTAAATAAAATAATTATTTCTCCCTTCTGAAACTAAAAAGCCAATATTCACTAAAATGTATCTCTATCAGTTCCATATATTGAGCATTCTATGATTTTGATTGCGTGATAATTTCTTTGCCTTAATATTACATGTGGGTATGCATGTATAATATTAGCCCCCCCCCAGGCTGATATGAAGATGAAATTTCTGCAATAGACATGTAATTTTATCTCTGTGTTTAAGCCCTCCAATACCCTCTGTGTATGCCCATTCTTTGTTAGCATAACATATTACCCAATGCTAGGTACTTTATGAATGAAAGAGACTTATTTAACTCATAGTTTTGAAGGATGAAGTACAAGATTGGGTGACCCCATTGGGGTGAGAGCCCCTTGACTGTTTCACAACATAGTAGAGAGTTAGGAAGGAAAAAAGGCCTTATGCAGGAAAAATAACATGGTGAGACAAGAAGCCAAAATGTTGAAAGTGGCTTGTCTTGATTTTTATGTTTATGACAGCCTGTTCTTTTTTTTATTTATAATAGTATTATGTATTATAATTCATAATAAACATATAGAGCATCTTTATACATAACACTGTTTGTATACAATGTATATTCATACTGTTCAAATCTTCAGTCATGCATTTAGGATAATGATATCCATCTTATCCATCCACCTTTTCTTTTTTCCCCTCCATCCCCCTTTGCTCCCTTCTTTCCCCTCCCTCCCCTTTGACCATTCTAGTGTTCCTCTAATCCTTCTATGTACCCCAACCCAACACCACTGTGAATCAGACTCCTTATATCACAGAAAACATTCGGTATTTGGATTTTTGAGATTGACTAACTTCACTTAGCATTATATTCTCCAACTTCATCCATTTACCTGCAAATGCCATTATTTTATTCTCTCTTACTGCTATGTAAAATTCCATTGTGTATATATACCACAATTTCTTTATCCACTCATCTACTGAGGGACATCTAGGTTGATTTCACAACCTAGCTATTGTGAATTGTGCTGCTATAAACATTGAAGTGGCTGTGTCACTGTAATATGCTGTTTTTAAGTCCTTTGGGAATAGATCCAGGAGTAGGATGGCCAGGTCATAGGGTCATTCCATTCCCAGTTTTTCCAAGAAATCTCCATACTGCTTGACATAGCGGTTGCACCATTTTGCAGTCCCACCAGCAATGTATGAGTGTGCCTTTCTCCCCACATCCTCTCCAACAATTATTGTTGTTTGTGTTCTTAATAGCTGCCATTCTGACTGGAGTGAAATGTAATCTTAGAGTAGTTTTGATTTGCATTTCTCTAATTGCCAGCAATGTTGAGCATTTTTTCATGTATTTGTTGATTAATCGTGTATCTTCTTCTGAGAAGTGTCTTTTCAATTACCTCGGCCATTTATTGATTGGGTTATTTGTTTTTTTGGTGTTAAGTTTTTTTAGTTCTTTACATATTCTAGAAATGAGTGCTCTGATGTGCATGTATTAAATATTTGTTCCCAATTAGTTGGTTCTCTATTCACCTCACTGATTGTTTCTTTTGCTGAGAAGAAGCTTTTCAGTTTGAATCCATCCCATTCATTAATTCTTGATATTAATTCTTGCACTACAGGATTCTTATTAAGGAACTTGGGGCCTAATCCGACATGTTGGAAATTGGAGCTTACTTTTTCTTCTATTAGGTGTATTGTCTCTAGTCTAATTCCTAAGTCCTTGATCCATTTTGAATTGAATTTTGTGCATGGTGAGAGATAAGGGTTTAATTTCATTTTGTTGCATATGGATTTCCAGTTTTCCCAGCACCATTTGTTGAAGAGGCTATCCTTTCTCCACTGTACATTTTTGGCGCCTTTGTCTAATATAAAAGAGCTGAAATTATATGTATTAGTCTCTGTGTCCTCAATTCTGTACCATTGGTCTACCAGTCTGTTTTGGTGCCAATACCATGCTGTCTTTGTTACTATTGCTTTGTAGTATAATTTAAAGTCTGGTATGGTGATGCCACCTGCTTCACTTTTCTTGCTAAGGATTGCTTTAGCTATTCTGGGTCTCTTATTTTTCCAGATGAATTTCATGACTGCTTTTTCTATTTCTTTGAGGAATGTCATTGGGATTTTGCTTGGAATTGCATTAAATCTGTATAATGCTTTTGGTAATATAGTCATTTTGACAATATTGTTTCTGCCTATCCAAGAACAAGGCAGGTCTTTCCATCTTCTGAGGTCTTCTATAATTTCTTTCTTTAGTGACAACCTATTCTTGCAGGAACTTACTCCATAAAATCAGCATTAAAACTTCTTATCTAATCACCTTGCATAGGCCCCACCTCTTAATACTGCCACATTGGGTACCAAGCTTGTATCAGATGAATCTTTTAGGGACACTGTGAAACCAACCCAAACTATAGCACCCTCTATTCCTAACAGTGACTTCATAGCCTTTCATAACTTGATCCTCAACCTTTACTCTTCATATTCTGCCCACATCTTACTACTTTAAAATAAACTATCTTCCCTTTCTAAGAACTTTGCACCCTTTTGATTCAATGACACAGAACCATACTTAGATTCCTCCAAACAAATCATGCTTTTTCATGCTTCTGAACTTTCCTTTCTTTCATTATGTCTTCACCTTGGAGCAGTTTTTCAAATAGTGAACATTTATCTATCTTTCATTCCCAACTCTGTATGTATCTTTGTTAGTAGGTGAAGTACCATCTCCCATGGAAAACATACAATTTTCAAATGATGAGTTGCTCAATCTGGCAAAGAAAGTCTATTACCCTAAAAGATATATATTAATCTTTCTATTAGTACAAGGGAGAGAATCACAACTGTTCAAATTGTATATATACTTACTGTTTCAAGTGGAAAGCAAAATATAAATAACCTGATCATATTGTAATAAAAAATTGATCTAAGTAGCTTTTATCACATTTCCATTGTGTCAGAGTCAACACGTTGGTCCAGGTTTATGTATCCTGAACTCTTAAGAAATGGTACCATATTGCTTATCCAGAAATATGTTTGGATCATATCTTAAAATTAGGATAATTTATTTTCTACTGAAAAGTATTTATATTCAACAGATCATACCAAGAAAGCAACAGAATTAATTAGAATGTCTATTTCTAAGCCATAATGTTTCTCTCATTTTTGTGGTGATTTGTCTTGGGTGAAAGTGGGGAGGGTACATTTGAAAGAACTTTTTAATGCTCCATACTGTGAAAATTTGGGAAAATCCTAATGTTTCTACATCTTAGGATAATTTTATTGCAAATAAATTAGCTCAGAATACAAGGTGACATACAAAGTCTGTAGGTGGATAATAATGCCAATCAGAATCTAGACACAAAGCAATAGGACTCAAGTCTAGAATAAACTTTGAATTAATTTACTCTATACTTGTTTAGTTCAGCAGACCTTTTGTAAGAGTGGTGGCAATTATGACTTCCAGCCTAGGTTTTATTCACTAGACAATATGTATTGGTCTATGATAAAAGAACAGCAGCTATGAGTACATCTTTTTACCTTTTTAGGTAATCACCTTGGTTCTTGAAATTGAAAACAATAATGTCATGTGATTTTGAATATGTGGCAGAAAATGAAAACAGAGGACAGTGATAAAAACCCAGCTTCACTGAGCAACATAATACTAATGAAACAACGTCTGGATCCTGTCATTTATGTTTCCAACATTGTATTAATATCATGATCTCTGAAGACTCTTGTATTTGCATTTGTAATTCTGATCACCTACCATCCCCAATTTCTAAAGGGATCTCTGCCTACTCTGGGTTCCTCATTTCATGTTCCAGATGCAGGTGCTAGAATAACCTAATGATTCTATTCCTAACACCATTCCTGCATGAAACTGGACGTAGAGAACAACTTTATATGCTGGTGTTTATAGATACTGTTAAAAAGGGAGGCTAATAACTGAGAGAGGATGTTTATCTGGGCATTATAATGATAAATTTTGGTATTACAAAATCTAACTTTGTTACCAGCCTATAAGTTGCTATTTAAAAAGTGCATAGATATTCTCAAACAAGTAACATAACTTTCTATATACACTGCTGCAAATATATTGATTATATTCTCATAGGAAAATATCCTATTTTTTAGAAATAAAACACTGTGTATAACTCTTGGTGAAAACAAATTAGGTAACTGATAATTAGCTGGGAAAAGAAGGCAGGAGGGAAAAATTGCTAAAAATTTGTTGCCAAGTCTGGTATGTAGTAAAAATGATGGATTTACTAACAATGCTCCCTAGTGCTTTTTGACAGAATTTGTGTAGATAAGCTATCCAGGCATATTTAAGTGATCTACCATAGGTACTGGGAACTCAGCCTGCACTTTTTCAGGAACCAAATGCATTGAAACTATAAATAAATGCTGAGGCAATGAACACACAATGAAAGTTTAATACCCTTCCTGATACAATCACAAAAGATTAATAAATACAATTGTAATTTTTATTTTGAAAATTAGTCCACTTTTTAATTACTTGAGTTAAGAGTTCATTGGTATGGATATTAATACTTACAAATGCTCAAATCAATCCAATGAACACTTGTCAAACCAAATGAAACAGTTCTATCTGCATATTTTCCATATGTAAACCATTTGTGCTGTCTAATAATATTTGAATTGACTGGCCACTTGAGGAAGTGAAAAACTATCACTGTAAAAAATTTAATGTAAAAACATAAAGCAATATTGTGGTGGGGCATAGTGGCACACACCTGTAATCCCAGCTGCTTGGGACGCTGAGGCAGGAGGATCGCGAGTTCAATGCCAGCCTCAGCAACAGCGAGGTGCTAAGCAACTCAGTGAGACCCTGTCTCTAAATAAAATACAAAATAGGGCTGGGGATGTGGCTTAGTGTTCATTCATGTGCTCCTGAGTTCAATCCCCAGTGCCAAAAAAGGGGAAAAAAATACATACATATATATGTACATATATATATATATACATATATATATATATACATATATATATGTATATATACATAAACATATATATATTGTTTGTGAGAACATGCTTATAATTCTTAAAATTTTTATACTTCTCTCTTTTTTTTTCTATTTTGATTAAGCTAAAACCCAATCCTATAAATCTCATACACATTTCCTTTAAAATACAAAGAATCTATCCAGGCAAAATATCACA
This sequence comes from Tamias sibiricus, assembly GCA_025594165.1. NCBI lineage: Eukaryota > Metazoa > Chordata > Mammalia > Rodentia > Sciuridae > Tamias > Tamias sibiricus. The sequence goes on from CM046661.1 coordinate 141,737,678, forward strand.
AGTTCAAAATCTTTAATCAAATTTCAGAAAGGATTAAGGAACCATAGTAGGGTAAAATGAGGTTAATACCCATATCCTCTTATAAGGCACTATGTGAAACAACATTGAAATTTCTAAATAGATTAAAATATTAAAATTTCTAATGGTATGGTTTGCTTTCTTCTAACACATGCCTTCGTGACTTCTTTTTTTTTAGTTTAGTATATGTTTAATATTATAGAACAGTCATTCATAGTAATAGAAATGCATTCATTTATTTATTCATGTATTCAGCTGATATGTATTCATTGCATTCTTTATGTCCTATATTTAATTATTTTTAAAGAATGAAATTTATAAGTGCTATCCCATATGTCTTTATGCAACATTAATTCCCGTGAGGAAAAGAATCCTTTCTTGCCCCATGTATTTCTGGCAGAGTTGACCTACACCACCACAGAAGTGGGTATATGACCCAGGCTAACAACAAAATTCATTTTTCTACATATGATTGGTACATGAGTAGACACATAATGCTGTAAGGCCAAAAAATGTTATTGTTAGAGTTTGATGGAGACATGTGTGTATGTAATTCCACTCTTAAAAAAAAAAAAAAAATACTGATGTTAGGGCCTCACTTCCGTAGCCTCTGACCAGTATTTTTTGTTACTTGGGACATTTTAATGAGTGAATTATTAGATTAAGCTAATCACAATGCAAGCCTATTGGTACATTGAGTGTTTTAGGAACCAAGATTGGTTCAGGTCTAAAACTGATTCATAGAACCTGGACAGTTTATGTTCTTTGGTCTGTCCTGGAAAAAATCAAAGACTTCAGGCCCATGGGTGATTTTTAGTGAGTATTTAATAGTATGCCCAATGAAAATACAACGGAGCCCTAAATGCATTTTAAGAAAATACATCTCAGATTCACATTTTAGTTGCAGATTGAATGGCTTATTAAAACCAAATTTGGGAACTGTATAAATTAAGATATTAGAGCTGTGTGGGCTATATACTGGTAAGCCCACCCTAAAGAATTGTCACAACCTGGAAGAGCACACAAAATACTACTGTCAGAAATATGACCAGGAAAACTAGAAAACATCATTCTTACATATCCCAGTCGATACCTTTCAGTACCCTTTGCTGAAATTTTATGCTTTACATTTTTATTAAAGCAAATTACAAAATTAGAGTAGTATTTTTGTTTTGTTTTGTTTTGTTTTTAATGTCTTCACCCCATTCCTTTAAGGCATTACCAGAGCACATAATATAATTCAGTCCAATGAAACACAGAGAGAAGTTCCTTTAGCCTTCTGGGGGGTGGGAAAAAAACTGCCCCCTCTCTCTCTCTGTCCTGGGAATTGAACCCAGGGGTGGTTTGCCACTGAGCTATACATCTCTAGTCCTTTAGAAACAGAAACTCACTAAACTGCTGAGGCTGACTTAGAATTTGTCATCTTCCTTCCTTAGTCTCTTAAATTGCGGAGATTACAGGCATGTATCACTACGCCCAGCTTCTCACTATTGAAAAAGGAAGGTGTGGGGGGAGAGACAACTGGGTTTGTGGCTCAGTGGTAGAGCGCTTGCCTAGCACGCATGAGGCACTGGGTTTGACCCTCAACACCACATTAAAAAAATAATTAAAATAAAGGCATTATGTCCATGTACAACAACAACAACAACAAATTTTTAAAGGACCAGGAGAACTAGTATTTCTTCTTCTCAATCTTGTTATATGACTTTAAACCTAGAAAGTGTCCAATTCTTATTTTTTTTAAACCAAGTAGAGATTCAATTGGAGAAAGAAAGAGCTGTAGATTGTAGAGAAACATATTATAGATATTTAACTAGTGTACCCTGAACCTGGTTTAGTTCTGAATTTCTAGTTAGATAAAGCAATAATTGCAGGGAAGAGCATGTTCGCCATTACAGTTAGTAAAAGTTTTTTTCAGAAAATATGGACAATCCAGGTCCACAATTCCTTATCCAAAATGCTTAGAATAACAAGTGTTTTATAGCCATTTAAAAAATGATTTTAGAAAGAATATACATATGGCCCATGCTGTGGTAACACTGGCAGAGGCTGGGGCAGAACCACATGAATATTTCTGCAGCAAAACAATGTGTAGAGGGATGGTTGGCTAAATAGGTAGATATAAATGTATTGCTCTACAGGTATGTGTATACACATATACACACACACATTCACATTATTTTATTAAAACCATAGTCTCCCTTCAGTTCACTTCAAGTTTCATCGCTAAATTCATTATAAGCCATTTTTATTTTTTTAGCTTTAGATTTGTGGGAAAGTGTTGTGGATCTGTTATAAAACATTTAGAAGACTTTTTTTTCCTCTCTCTTTCTCTTTTTATGTTTAGCTTAGTTTACAACACTGAGATGATAACATGAACACCAAGGGTAATGATAATCAGTCCTATTGGCCATCTTGAAAAGATTTTTTATAATTAAAAAAAATACTTTTCTTCAAATTATTTTTATTATGCTATTTTACTCATAATTTGAGCAATTAAAAAAGCAATTTAATACTTATTCATCAAAATGTTCAAGACTCAACAATGATATACTTATCAGACACACATGGAAACATAAAGAATGTAAAACAGTCATCTAATGCTCTTAAATAAGTATGTAACATGCAAACACTGTCCAGAAACTGCATCTAATTAAAGCATGTGTGAAGTAGTCACCAGAAATTCATCAAAGATTTCCCTTAATCATTTGCCTTGTCTTTCTCTTCTTATTTCTCACTCTTTATTTTATTCATAAATTAATGTCCACTCCAAAGCTCTTCATATTCTGAAAACAAGAAAATCAGAAGTGATAGAGTTCTCTCTAATTAGGACTGTACACAGTGAAACACTGAACATATGCCAAATTTCTTTCCAGGTCTTATATACTATGTTTTGTATACTTAGAGTTATGTAGAGGTTTAAAATATCTTAATCATAATTTAAATCAACCATGGCCATTAAGTATGTTTTGTTATATTTGAATCCCTACATTTTTCTACCGTAATGTAACAGAAAGCATATGAATCGTTTGCACAAGTTTATTTTAAACATGTACCTGGATGAAAGGCCTAGATGATTTCTGTAGCTTCATGTCCTCTTCCTACTGAACATCTGCAGCTGAACATTCTGCAGATACTTCCAATTCAACAAGGTCAACATTGACCAGAATTTCCTTCCGAAGATAACTCTCCTATTCTTTTTATTAGGTACTGCCATGTATTTGATCAGGAAGAAAGATACTTTGAGAGTCATCCCTAACTCCTCCTCATTTTCAGTTTCCTCAGCCAGTCTACACGGAATGTTTAATAATTTACTTAAAAACTATTTTCAATTTTCTTCCTTGCCACCTTTAGTAACAAAGATCAAGATCAGGCATTCAGTGTCTCTTCCTGTAACTATGTATTGTGATGTTCCTCATGTCAGTCATGTGTCCTTTACATTCCTCTGTTCTAAATCAGAGTGATATTTTTAAAATGTAAATCTGGCCATACTGCTTCTGTTCAATACTCTGTAGTAATTCATGAAACATTCTACACAATCTTATATGATCTGCCACTTAATTCCTCACTAATTTACTAATAAATTCTGCATTGTGTTTCCCTTCACATACATATCATTAAGATATCTGCTAGGACCAAGTCCTGAAGATACAGAATAAATACTAAATTATCCCTGCTATTAAAATGGGAATATAAACAAAAAAATTATAAAGCCATATGTAAGGGTTATAAGAAAATACAGAATGGGGTGAAACACAGAATGAAATAAACATATTTCATTCTTTTTCAGTTATACCAAAATTATTGCAATTTCACTTTCTGTCCTTACCATTTTACCAAACATATATCCTTCAGGGTCAATGACTTTTTTATATCTTATTTATCTATAGTTTCCTGTATGTCCAAAAGATATCTCTTTAAAGCTATCATCTTTGGGTTTACATGGGAAAATAGGCCCCATGACTTTTATATACCTGATAACTTTTCCTTTTGTTTTCTCCTAGAGCTCTTTCTCTAAAACAGTTACACTTTTCTTTCATAAAATGCCCCTCCACTTCATACTTATCAACTGCTTCTTGAGATTTGGATTCCTACATCTCACTGCTTACTAAGCATATATCCTATAAAGCATATATACTTACTCCTTTAGCACCTAAATTCCCCCACCCTATGGAGCAGCATAATATAGTCTAATTTCCAAAGGTATTATAATACTTTTTTGATTGTATACCTTATCTGTCTCATCCATTTACAAGACTTCAGGATACAAATATTGTACTCTTTTTGCTATAAGTTATTCCTAAGTACTTTATTATTTTGAACACAATGGTAACTAGAATTGTTTTATTTATTGTATCTTCATAATTTTCATTAGAGTCTATAAGAAGAAAATAGATTTTTGTATATTGATCTCATACCTGTCATCTTGGTGAACTCACTTATTATTCAAATAACATTTTGAAGGTTCCTGAGAATTTTCTATATATGTAACAGGCTGCGGGCAAGTTACGGCGAAGCTGTGGAAAGAACTCAAAAGACAAAATAGAAAAGAAAAAATTAATTTAATTCTCCCGTGCAAGATCCCACTACCACGCGGTCCGGCAGGAGAGAGAATGGCCCCTGTTGGTCCTTTCCTCTGGTAAAAAGTTTTTTCTATCTCGCATCAAGTCCCTTGAGAGTTTAAGGCGAGCGAGATCCAAAAGACATTTCCAATGTAAACAAATGGTCTCTACAGACTCTTCAATCAGGGCTTCTACATATATACAAGATTATGTCAACAGAGTGTTTTCTTTCTTTCTTTTCAATTTAGATGCCTTTATTTCTTTTATTCTTTAATGACCCTGTAAACCAGTGCAATACAGAAAGGAAGTATGGGAGCAAAATCTTTTTCTTTAAAACAAAATCTTAGAGAGAAAGCACTCTTTGGTTTTCAACATCAACTGTGATTTTAACTGTGGATTTCTCATAGATGCTCTCCATAAGGTTTGAGGTAAAGCTGCTTGTCAAGTTGGACACATTCCCATCTGTTCTGAGTTTGTTGGGAATTTTTCTCATAAAAAGTTTTGGGGGTTGTCAAAAATTTTTTGTACATATGCTGAAGTGATTGTGTGTGTTTTAAAATTTTTTTTAATTTAATTTAATTTGTTATACATGCTTTTAGAGTGCAATCCCTTTCATATTACATATAAAGAACACAGTTTTCCAAGTCATTGGTTTTACACAAAGTATTTTCATACCATTTGAGTTTTTATACATGTACTTAGTATATTGATGTCCAACTCCTTCTGCCATTGTTTCCATCCCCTTGCCCCTTTCCCTCTCCTCACCCCCTTTTTCTATTTAACATTCCTTCATTCCTCTCATCCCCCCTCCCTTGCCACTATAATTCAGTATCATCATAGCAAAGGAATCAATCGACCTTTGGTTTTCTGGGATTGGCTGACTTGACTTAGCATGATTTTCTCCAACTCCATCCATTTACCTGCAAATGCCATGATTTTATTCTCTTTTAGTGTGGTTTTTGACTTTTATTTTTATTAGTGTGGTGTATTACACAGATTTATTTTCAAATATTAAAACATAATCAAATATTAAAACAATGCTAGTTGTATATGTTACTACATTTTGTTTTTGTTTTGTTTTGTATTTTGTTGTATTTTGTATTTTTATCTGGTTTTGGTATCAGGATAATGCTGGTCTCATAGAATGAGTTGAGCAGTGCTCCTTCCTCCATATTTTGGAAGAGTTTATGATATATCAGTATCTGAGTAGTAGAATTCACTGAAACCATCAGAGTAGGCTTTTCATTGTGGGAGTTTTTAAACTGCTAATTCAATCTCTTTTCCTTTCAGATGGCTATTTTAAAAGTTTTTATTGTTCTTTTATATATGACAGTAGAGTGTATTTTGACATATTATACATACATAGAGTATAACTTCCCATTCTTGTGGTTGTACATGATATGGAGGTACAGTAGAATGAATCGAATATAACTTTCCTGTATGAATCTAGAAAAGTTATATTCGATTCATTCTACTATCTTTCCTATTTCCATTTCCTCTCCCTTCCCTTCATTCCCCTTTGTCTAATCAAATGAGTTTCTATTCTTCCCTCCCTCCCTTATGTGTATTAGCATCTGTATATCAGACAGAATATTCAGTCTTCGGTTTTTTTCTGCTTCTTCATGAATAAGTTTTGGTTGATTGTTTCTTCCCAGGACATTGTCCAGTTTATCTGATTTGTTGGCCTATAGTTGTTGGTAATATTTCCTTACACTTCATTTTTTTCCCATAAGTTCAACATTGATGGCCCTTTTCTCATGTCTGCGTTTACTTATGTGAGTCTTTTAATGCTTTCTTTTTGTAAGGCTAGCTAGTTTTTTTTATTATGTTGACATATTTAAAGAATTTTTAGTTTGGTTAATTACTGGTTTTCTATTTTTTTTTTTATTTTACTCATTTTCATTTGAATATTTATTAAGCATTTCCTACTATGTTTATGTTTAATTTCTCTTCTTTTTCCAGTTTTTAAAGGTAGAAGTTTAAAAAATGGTTGCAAAGATTACAAAAACCATTTGGCTTTTTTGTAAGATTATAAACATACTCACCACATGAGCAGCAATTAAGTATTACCTAAGGAAACAAAACTTTATGCCTCTATAAAAATGTGTATAAGAATATTGTTTATGATAGTTAATTTTATGTGTCAACTTGTCAAGGCTATAGTTCCCAATTGTTTGGGCAATCACCAGTCTGGATATTATTGTGTAAGTATTTTTTAGATGTAGTTGACACTGAAATTAGTACACACTAAATAAAGATAAATATACCAAAATCAACAGATTTTGAGTAAAGCAGATTACTCTCCATAAGGGAGGTATGTCTTATCCAACCAGTTGAAGACCTTAAAGACAAAGACAGAAGCTTCCAAATGGGCAGGAATCCAGTCTCTAGACTGCTCTCAGACTCCAAGACTGCAGCATTGACTATTGCCAGAATTGTCAGTCAGTCAGCCTGCGTTGAAGATTTCAGATCCTTAAAATATTTCTTTCTCTCTCTCTCTCATATGTACACACACACACATTCACATACTACATATTTTTCTTCCGTACATACACACCCACTATTACCATCTAGTTCTGTTTCTCTGGAGACTCTTGACCTACCCAAATTTAGGTATACATCAAGGTATACAAATTCATGGGTTGTTGATTACTGTTTTGGCAGAATAGCCAGGATTTGGCAGGAACATGATTGGAAAACTGTTCACAAGGACGTATGGGAAGAGGTATATAGAATAGGTCCTGAATTAGCTAAAAATGACAAAAACATGAGGATATTTATCTTTTATAAATACTCTCCAAAGCATAATCCCAGAAGAGGAAGATTTTAATAAGTGGATAAGGCAACCAATTCTGTGAATAACAGTGGACCTCTTTCCCCCAGCCACTCTGATCATTGCACAATGGATTCTTGAACCAGGTGACCATGAAGGCAAGAATCAGACACTGGATTCAAGCATTAAGTTCTACAATGTGGATTTTCACTCACCAAGGATGATTTAGCTTCAGTAAAGCTGGGTGCCCAATCTGCCCACCAGAGAGATCAATACCGAGGACCTGCTCTGACACCATTTCTAAGTGTGATCAATTGGCCACTGGCTGATGGCTGATTGTATTGGACTATGTCCATCCTGGAAGAACAGACAAACAGGTGGGGAGGTGCAGGAGCCCTGACTGGGGAGATGGCTGAGATTGCGGTTGGCTGCAGGCCATGGAGATGTTCGGGCACTGCTGCCTTCCGTGGTCTTGCGGGACTTGGTCTGGGATCTCACAAGACTTGAGCCGGGACTTGGCGGATCTGGTAGGTGCCATTGGTTGTTGGTTGGTTGGATGAGTGTGGTTTTGGTGTGCGGGAGTTGTTGTTGGAGCCGGAGAGAGAAGCTACCAGAATAAAGAGCCTGTTCGTTTCCAGTCTGCCTCTGAACTTATTCCCGTGGCTCTGTTGCTCCAAGCGGCAATCGCTTCAGGCAGCAACAGGGAGGGGTGTCGGAGAGAAGAAAATGAAATAAAGGATGCAATTAATTATACCATACTAAATGAAATATCCAAAAATAATAGTTGTATTACTGAGGGTCCCCCAGAGAAGTAGAACAAGCAAACAGGATTTATTATAAGGAATTATCTCACACAATTGGGCAGGCTATTAAGTTACAAAACTCAGTAAGCAAGCTGGATTCAAGAAATAGCTTATGGGTATTTCAAATCTGAGTCTGAAGACATGAGATCCAGGAGAGCCAATAATATAAGTTCCAGCCTGTATAATTGTTAGGCTGAAAACCCAAGAATTGACATGATTGTTGAAGTCTAAGAACAGAAAAGATGAAACAGTCAGGTGCCTCAATTTCCTCTCCATCAGCATTTTTATTCTATGCAGGGCTTTAGTTTTTTGGATGAAAACCATCCATATTAGGGAGGGCAATCTATTTCACTCATACTACTTGTTCAAATGTTAATTTCATCCAGTAACATTCTTACAGACATACCCATAATAATATTTGGGTACCTGATGGCTGGAGACACCAATTTCTTGCCCCAAGCTTATCTGCCTAGCAATAAATGTCACTTGGTTTCCCCAGAGGGATCCAGAACAAGCAAGATATTGAGTCATCACTTTTTATTATCTAATCTTAAAAGGGACATTCAATTGCTTTGGCTGTATTCTAGTTCTTTGCAGGATATTGCTATGTCCAACTCAATGGAAAGGACCACACAAGTGTGTGAACAACAGGAGAAGAGTTGGAAATCATTAGAGACCATTACTGGGTCTCTCTCCCCTGAATAAACACTTGAGAATAGGCATGTTTTATCAGCACTTCTCATGGTATTTGGAAAATAACTCTGAATGAATAAATGTTTTCTTGATCTGTGCATTCCCCTCCTCCAGGATCCAGTGTAGTCTAGGCATGTAGCCCGAGCTCAGTAGTCTCTGAAGGGAGCTAAACTGATCTTCCTTTTGTAGACCCTTCTTCATTTGAATCAACCCTTAAACACACCATCCTCTGACCACATGGTGGACTTTTTCCTGTTCAATGGTTTTATTCATTCTTCATTTATCCATGCAGAATGAATTCTTCTATACTCTGTTTCAAATCTAATTTAAATTCAATTCCCATTAAATTTTTATGCAATCTTATAATTATACAATCAATAATTATTATCATATTTGCATGTATTCCACCTTCGTATTAACATTATTTAGATTAACTTCTGCCTTTATCTGCCTTTTTGCAATTTTCCTCTTTTCTCCCTAGCCAAATCACAAATTCATTGAAAGCAGGGAGATTCTTCTAAGCTCCTTTATATTACTCATACTATATATGTTACTGTATGTGATTTCATGACTTCATGACAAAGATTGCAAAGCACTACTGAATATCAGGTAGTAGAATGAAAATTTAATGTCTTTGTTTTACCTTATGGTTATTATAATTCTTTTAAAATAGTATGGCACCTTTCAATGGCATTTTCTTTCCACTTCAGGACAATGTATATTATGCCAATAAAACTAATGAAATCTTATTGTGTTGGAAAGTTAATAGCAAGTTCTAAATTTCTCAAAATTCAACATATATGAAAAAAGCATGTCTACTGACTTACATCTCAAATCATGCTAAAAATTAAAATTTCATCAAAAACACTCAAATTTTTCATTTAAAGTACACATGAAAATGCAGGTTATTTATATGTTAACTATATAAACAATGACCACATTTTTTAACCAAATTTATACTATGACTGATAAAACTAGTATTTCAGTAAGAGTGTCCTATAAAAAATGAGTGCAGAGTCACTATTGAAGTATGCCATTAGCAAAACATTCTTTGGCGTCTGTATTAGTTAAGCTGTCCAAAGCAATTCAATAGTGCAAGTAAATATGATTCCAGCAGTGTGTGATTCACAACAAAACAAAATAAAAATAAACTGCATGGACAGGCTTTCCCTTCTCAGCCACTAATTACTGAAATTTTTTAAATATCCATTTTAAAAAGTTTGTTTTTTTCCTATTTAAATCATTGAAATGAATACAATTATATATCCAATTTTACTCCATAAAAATTACAGAAATTAGATCTAATTTTAAAGAAAGAGTGAAAGTAATATATCCTACACATTCTATCATATCCTTTATAAAAACAATTTTCATCAAATTATTAATTTCTATTTGACCAAATCTAAATATGTGCACTTACATTTTAATTTTATTCTTTCTTACTCTTGTAAATCTACAGGGTGATTTATGTTCAGTTATATTCATGCCACATTCACTGACTATAATGCTAATTCATATGAAGTTGCTTTCCTTTATATGATATTGCAGTAATAAGTAACATCAGTAGACATTGATTATGCTGAACAGATGTTGGAGACTCCAATGAGTCTCAGTTTCATAGCTGTATTAAAACATGTTTACCTGAGCTGAATTTTGTTATTGACACAAGTCTGGACTATAGCATCAAAAAGGCAAGGACTGTGCATCTTTCTTTAACTTTGTTTCTATCATTTTTGTGTGTATGCATGGTTCAGATGTGAAGTACCTACAAATACAAAGAGTTGAAGATTATATTTTAAGCGGATTGCCTTAAAAGTGAATGCCAATATTTTAAAGTTATATCTTTCTTCCATGAAATTTGAAATCCGGACCGGGTATACTCTACCACTGAGCTACATTCCCAGTCCCATTTTTGCTTTTATTTTGAGACAGAGTCTTGCTAAATTGCCCAGGTTTGCATCAAACTTTCAATCCTCCTGCCTCAGCCTTCCAAGTCACTGGGATTACAGGAGTGTGATACTGTGCAAGGCTATTTCTTACATTTAACATAGTGCCCAAAGTACAGATTCATTCTGTAAATACTTGTTGAATAAATCAGTTTATAATAAATTAAGTATCAATATGATACTGAGCTCGCTGCCTTAATTATGAGAATCATTTCTCACTCTTTATCCCATTAATGAGCTAAATGTACGTATACTTCCTTCAACTTTAAACTTCCTTCACCTTCTCCTAACCTGACACTTGGCACCCATCTCAAAATGTCATAATCATGAACCACAAATGTTCTGTGTAAAGGAGCACTGCTTTACATGTACACCCTACTAGCTGTACAGGCACAGAATTTGACAAATACTAGCTTACCTAGTCTTCTGTGGAGTTGCTATTTTTAATATGTTTATTTCACATATTGAAACCAAGCTACTCAGAGACTAGTAATGTGCCTAATGTTGCACACCTAATAAATGGTGACATTGATAGTAGGATTTTAATTTAGACTGTCAGACTCCAGAATGCATATTCTAACCCAGCATTCTAGCCATTGTTATATATGCTGCCTCACTACCATGCTGTGATTAAAACTGCAATTTACTTTCGTAGTCAGCACAGTTCTCCTTGGTATAATGAAGGCCTTTCTTTAGAAAAATACCTGCAAATAGAAAGAGTTGACAGAAAGAATTGGTATTTTAAGTTGATCTCCTTAAAAGTGAATGCCTAAGTTATATTTTTCTTTTATGAAATTTGAAATCAGGCTCAGTTTCGAATTTTAGATTTGTCTTGTACCAACTATGCCTTTTTCAGTAAGTTAGTTCTTATTTACCTCTGCTAGCACAGTGGTTCAATCTCAGATCTCGGTAACTTGCATTACTGCTGTGAAGTTAAGTCAAACAAACAAAAATGTTTTTAAGTACTTAGCACAGTGCCTGAAATATAACAGCTATTCAATAAATATAAGTAGTACTAATACTGCTTGTATGGATTACAAAATAATTATTGTTTTGCAATATTTGTGCTAAATCTCCTCCCATATTTAATTAAGGCTTATGGTTCAACATTATCAGTATCATGTTATTAAATTTTATAATTAACCAGATTGCATAGGAAGGTTACTTATTGTCTTATTTTTTAATTGCAATGATACACATATTTCTTGGGAAATTAATGAAAGACTTCAAATGTTTGTATTTAAATATAACTGCATGAACTCCTAATGTTAAGTATAGTGATCATTACTTTGGATCTTAGATAATACTCAAGCATCAACTGTCCCCTTCCAGTTTTATCTTCATTGACAGTCAGAAACCTTGTTTAAAATAAGATTTCTTCATATTTTTAAACTTAAAAATGGGGTTTTAAAAAGCTTTAATTCTATTTTCCATTTGAAAAAAAGTCAATAAAAACACTGTTTTACAGGAAGTAACATATGTTTAACTTATTAATGTCACAGGATTTATTCCAAAATTGTAGACTAATGTTTAGTTATGATTGTACACTTCAAGGATTAGCCTGTGGGTACTGGAAACAACATGTTCAAAGGCTCTCCTTTGAGAACAATAAAATACCAAGAGCATTATGTGGCTTAAGGGAATAAAATTTCACTATATACACATATTTATAAGCCTATAATTCTCAACAAGTTAAAGCTTCCTTAAGAATTCAACATCAAATAAAAAATTAATTTCTACCATCAATGTGCATAAAACCATAACAGACAGGATGACATTGCTAACATCTATAATCCTTTTCCAAGTCACAGTTGCTCGCTCATAAGCTAATTTAAAAATATGTTTTCATTTCCTTCATTTCCGTGAAGGAAGTATCATAAATAAATGGCATCCCATTCTCAGAAGATGATTTCCCAAAGAATAATACTTTTAAAATTCTATTTTCCTAGAAAGAAAGTAACTCATGATATTAAACTATCAAATATGTAGCTATAAAATGTTTTGTTCTTCATAAATTAAAAGTAGAAATAAGCAATAACTACATTAGTGATATTAAAAATATTTTTCATTTATACAAGTTCAGTACCTATTCAAAATGTCTTTGAACAAAGCATGGATTATGAATTGCATTGTCATTTAAATGTCAGTTGTATGCCTACTATGTGAAGGATGTATTGCTTCCATGTCAATCCAAAATGAGGATAGTTCATACTAAAGCAGGGCCAGTAAGTTTATCTGTGGTATATGTTGATTGCAAAGATTAAAGTTTCAAAACCTAAAGCAGTTTACTCAATTATATACTTAATTCAAAAAAAGAGTATTTACCTTATGTTGGATTATTATGAACCAAACAAAACCAACAGTGTCAGTATGGTTTTAATAAGTGAATAGTAGGTCACTAGGATAATCATGAGACCAGTGACTTTAAATATATTCAGGTGTTTTTACAAAGTGATTTTCCCTCTTCAACACTGTTTTGATTGTATATTCAGCCTAAGATGATGATATATGCTGAGAGAAAAGAGTTATTGTGACTTTACTTGTCTTACTTGTCAAATGATTTGAAGCTGACTTTAGGTCAACAAAATTTAAAATTCCAGCTGAAGAGTGAACAGCTGAAGGAATTTTCCACAGAAAATGGAAAGGAATGAATTGACCTGTCATAGATCCAAACACAGAAAAAGCAAGTTATAAAAGAATTCCTCATCTTTTTCATACTTTCTTTTTCTCCTTTTCCATTGTAGAGCCTCTTCAAAAATACCATCCTACTCTGTTTCTTGGATTTCTAGAAAGAATTGCATGAAACTACTTAAAAAGTTATTCAATTTCTTAGTGCCCCAATTTTCTCATTTTCAAGACAAGGAGGTAGGATTGGAATATGCAGGCCACAAACTTTAGAAGCATGTAAGTATCAATATGGAGAGAGTGTTAAAATGCAGATTCCCAAAGCCAGGTTCAAAAATTCTCATTTAGTAGGATTGAGCTAAGCCTCTGAATCTCCTTTTCTTAACAAGATCCTGGAGATCCTTGAAGCAGGTAGCCTGCAGATCCCACTGTGAAACCCTGAAAATATGACAAATTCTCTCCAAGTCTCCTTCCACCTCTCATAAATCCCCAGGTCAATGTTTCCTTAAGATGATATAGAAAGAATGCAAACTGATTTTCTGGCTTCAAAATTTGAAGTAGGGAGAATTTCAATGTTTATAACGTGCTCCAATTTGCTCATGCAGTGTTTAACATCTGTCTGGAGGCCATTCTTCAAGTCAGGAGAGTATTGCCAGAGAAATATATCTTTTTCTGGTGGTTATACCTCAGTTCATAGCGATTTCATTAACTACACAAGGATGCTATTACAATATCAAAGCAAGTGGTCTCATTTGAAAGCATGTTGATCATTTACAACTTCAAGGTGATACCAGAAATAAAGTTTAAATATACTTTTGTCTTTGAATATTAAATTTCAGTTTGTGGTTGAACATCAAAAAATCAATATTATAGTCTTGGAACTAGAGCATGCTCTAGAGATTATCTATTACATACATTTCTGTTCCCTATAAAATCTGCTCTATAATATCCACAATCATGAGGTGTTCCTGTTTTTATTCTCATTGCACATTGCCAGCAATGAGTGTGTAGCCACCCCAAAAAGTTCACTGAATCAATAAATGAATAAATAAATGCAATAAAATGAATGACTCTCATCACTGAAATACAGAGAGGTCAAATGAGGTAGGTACTGGACTCATTTGGTAAGTAGCAGATGTAGGATTAGAATCCACTCAGATACCCTGAATTCTAAGAGAGGCTTTTTTTTTTTTTTATTCTAAGTTGTTATAAATGACAGCAGAATGAATTACATTTCATATTACACATATGGAGCACATTTTTACAAATCTCTGGTTGTATGCAAAGTATATTCACACCATTCATGACTTCATACATGCACTTAGGGTAATAATATCCATCTCATTCTACCATCTTTTTTATTTTCTTCACCCTTTTGCCCCCTCCCTTCCCCTCCCTCCCCATTGGCCATTCTAGTGTTCCTCTAATCCTCCTATGCCTGAGAGGCTTTTAAACATTTGTGCTGTAGACAAATAGCTCTTACATCTTGAAAATAATGTTTTGAAATCTGCTATTCTTCTTTATTTACCTTCACTACCAGGACAGGCAACATACCCTAAAATACTCAGAGAAAAAAAAAAGTTTTATTCCAAAAATCTTGATTCTCATAACCTAAATAATTGAAAACCCTGGTAATTCCATGTTATGTTTTCTTTTTTTTTTTTTTTTTCTGAAGATAGTGAGTTTATTTTCCAGTTAATGTAGATCCATTGTGTGACAATAACATCGAAGACTATAAAAGCTACACCATGCCCTCCTGAAATGATTTTTTAAACTCATTTCAGGCACAGAGCAATGTTGTTGGCCAATCATGAACTGAACTTCTGAAACACTGAACCCCAAATAAAATTTTTCTTCTCTAAATTTTTCTGATCAGACAATTTAGCAACACAAAGCTAAGTCACACAGGAAGATATTATTCATTGGTTTTGTAGTGAAGATGAAGAGGAGCTAGGACTCTTACTCCCACCCACATGTCAACTCTTAACCCTTGCAAGTCTCAGGATTTGAGAAGTCCTTCCTGTAATCATTGTATTGAACAAAGTGGATGTCATGAAATATAATCAGAAAATTCTTGTCTTTGCATCTATAAAGAAGTTCTCTGTCTTGGTAAAACTGTGGGTAGTTCTGAGATTTTACACATTATTTGTAGGTAATTAACTTTTCCTTGACCTCTATGTCACAAAACAGTTATCAATTCAATATGTCAAAAACAGTTATCAATTCAATATTTAGAACGTTTGGTCTTATATACACCAGTCAAGGTTTTTTATTCTCTTTAAGGTGAGCACACTTCTGCCTTTTCCTTGGTCTTCCAACTCTTTTTCTCCATCTTTTAACTACAAATCTGATTGTTCGGAGTTGACATAAAGAGGGAGACTGTAAGCTACCTGGTACCGAAACCCGGGAAAAAATCTCGGAGGCAGAGTTAAGCTTTTACTACTTTTACTTCTACTTTCTTAGAGCTTAGAGAGGGAAAGAAAGATTTTTCTTAGAGTCTTAGCTTAGAGTAGAGTAAAGAAAGATAGAGCTTAGCTTAGAGAAAGATTAGAGCTTCTTTCTTCTCTCTTCTTTCTTCCTTCTTCTGTCTTCTGTCTTCTGTCTTCCTCAGGAGTCTCGGCCTAACTCTGACCAGTCATTACTTCTTCCATCTGGTTTCTCTTCTGTAACCGCTCTGCCTACGTTCTGGCCGCTCTGATTCTTCTGACCGACCGAGTGACTGCCCGGCTGACTGAATTCTCCGTTCTCCTAACTCGGACTGCTTTCACCCGGTTATATACCTTCAGGTTTGCGGGTGCCTACAGGTGCGTCACATACATATCAGGTGGAACTTATGGCTTCCAGCTAGCTACAACAGCCCTTCCTAATTAGGGCTCCTTCAGGAGACAACACAGCAGGAGGAGAAAGACATGTCAAACTTGGCTAGTATTCTTGTATCTTTGCTTCATTCTTTAAGTTTAAATATGGCAGTCACTCGTAGTTGTGTTTACACATTCATCTGAGACCCCTCACTCATGCACAATTCCCTCTGTTTGAATGAATGCTTCTCTCTGTGGTTTCTTGCCTAATCTTGCAACCCCTAAGAATATAGTGATTTCTACTGCTTAATGATGTGTTTATTTCACACCTTAAATGTGCTCTTACTGGCTAAGATCTAAGACTATCTTTATGCTTCTTTTTGCATGTGGCTCACATATATCCTTCAAGAAACACAACACATACTTTTCTCCAATGATTAGAGGGAAAGCAAATCTAAATAGATGGCAAACTCCTTTCATTTTTATCTTTGGAACAGCTGCCCAAGCCATTTCTATTGTTTGCTGTCACAGATGAGAGTCTGGAACAACTCCATCTTACTTCCCTAACCTTAGGGGTTAGGTAGCAACTTTTCTGAGAGATCCATTGAACTAACACTCACTCACATATGTCTCTCCCTTTAAATTGAAGAGGGAGCATACTTCCCTACTAGTCTGGGAAAGACTGTAGTCAAGATCTAGTCTTTCAGTCCTTCTATGTGCTTAAAGTGACTGAGACTGTTCAAGATTCATACGCCTGGTTTTTGGTTGTACTTTCCATGAAATCCTACTTTTGCCTAATAGCTACTAGCTAAAAGCACTTATTCTGACGATAGATTTTCCAGATTCAAATTCCAATAACTTGACTTGCCTGTTTAAGTCTTCTTTTCCACAAAATTCTCTTACTTAATTGGTAATGATAATACCTACTAAAATTCGTTATGATGATCAAATAAGATAGTAGTATAGAACATTGAAAAGAGTAGCCCAGAAGTCAAGTCAAGAAGAATCCTATTTTAGCATCCTGCTAAAATTCTCATTGCTCCTGCAAATGTCGATCAAAAGTTGGAATATCAAGCCGGGCGCTGTGTAATCCCAGCACTTTGGGAGGCTGAGACAGGAGGATCACGAGTTCAAAGCCAGCCTCAGCAATGGTGAGGCACTTAGCAACTCAGTGAGACCCTGTCTCTAAATAAAATACAAAAAAAGGGCTGGGGATGTGGCCCAGTGGTTGAGTGTCCCTGAGTTCAATCCCTGGTACCACAAAAAAAAAAAAAATAAAAAATAAAAATAAAAAGTTGGAATATCAAACAAGTGAGAGATTTTAACTGTATATGAAGTAGGAGGGTGAATACACAAGGATATTTCCAAGACATTGTTGTTACTTTTTTAACCAACTGGAGCATGTATTCTCAAATTCACTGAGATTAATTGTCAGGTAAATCAATAAGTTGTCATGTTATACTAATAAATTGATAACCTTAATTAATAAATTATTATTTTTAAAAGTACATTCAGATCTTTATACCATCATAACTTCTATGTAGAAAAGAACAATAAATATAGGTCAAAATTATTTTTAAAGGTATAATTACATAGCGATGATTTTCAAAATATTATAAAAGATACAAATTTTTACATTTATAAATAAAATTTCTAGAATTGCTGAATATCTATACCAGTTTTTTGTTTTGGAGTTTTGCAAAGTTTAATTTCTTTTTTAATTGACAAACAATAATTGTATATGTTTATGAGGTATGATGTAATATTTCAATGCATATATATATTATGGAATTATCAATCAAACTAATTTACGGATCCACTAACTAAAATACTTATTATTTCCTTGTGCTAAGAACATTTAAATCATCTCTTTTAGTTTTTTGAAAATATGTAACATATTACCACTGACTGTAAATACCATTCCATGCAATAAAACACTAGAAGTTATTCCTCCTGTCTAACAGAAATTTTGTACTTTTGTACTCGTCTGCTCAATCTCTCTCTTTTCTGCTCTAATAATCACCATCCTACTTCCCATCTCTATGCGTCAACATTTTTAGATTGCACTTGTGAGTGAGATCATATAGTATTTATTTCTCTGTGTCTGGCTTAGACTTCTGCTTTAATTCCTGTTGTCACAAATGACAAAATTTCCTGGTGTTTTTCTTAAGGTTAATAGGTATTCCATTCTGTGTGCTGTGTGTGCATGTGTGTGTGTGTGTGTGTGTGTGTGTGTGTGTGTGACATTTTCTTTATCCATTTATCCACTGATGAACACTTAGATTGTTCCCATATATTAACTATTTTGAATACTCCTGCAGTGAACATAGGAATGCAAATATTTTTTCATTTCCTTTGAGAACAAACACAGAAGTGGGAATGCTGTGGCATATGCTAATTCCATTTGTAGTTTTCTGAGGAAACTCCATACTGCTCTTTTTCATATGTCTATTAAACATATTAATATGATATAACACAAAATAAGAAAATCCATCACACTATACTGTTTTTCAATGTGGCCGTACTAATTTAAAACACTACCAACAGTCTATCAAGGGTCACTTTTTTCTTCCTCCTCCCAGCATTTATATTTCATTGTTTTGGTAATTGCCAGTCTAACAGGAGTAAGGTAATATCTCCTCATGGTTTTAATTTGCAATTATCTGATGATTAGAGATGTTGAGCATTTTTTTTATGTATCTGCTAGTTTGCAGACTTCTGAGAAATATCTGTTCAAGTTCTTTGCCCATTTTTAATAGGATTATTTGTTTCTTGTTATTGAGTACCTGAATTCCTTATACCTTTTAGATAATAGGCTTATCTGGCATACAATTTGCAGTATTTTCTTCCAGTGGATTATGTCTGAACTCTATTAATTGTTGCCTTTGCTGCTCAGAGTTTTTTGTTTAATGTAATCCCATTTATTTATTTTTGTTTTATTTCTTATGTTTTGAGGGTTATATGCAAAAAATCACAACATGGATCAAAGCCATATAGTGTGTACGTGTTCCAGGGCTTTTTCTTGATGGGAAACTTTTAATTACTAATTTCAACTTCTTCACTCATTGGTTTGTTCAAATTCTCAACTTTTTTTTTACAATTTAGTATTTGTAGGTTATATGTTTCTAGGAAATATTTACTTTTTCTACATTGTCCAATTTCATTGTACTTATGTTTTCTTCTAGTGTCTTTATGGTTTTAGATCTTATCTTTATGTCTTCCACTCTTTTGTGTTGGTATTTGTATAAAAGTTGCAATAAGGATCCATATTCATTCCTCTGAATATGTATATTCAGTTTTATAACATAATTTATTGAAGACACTGTCTTTTCCTCATCTTGTGTTGTTGGTGCCTTTGTTGAAAAAAAATCTGTAGATGGTTTGGGTTTGTTTGGGGTCTCTCTATCCTCTTCCATTTGTTTATGTGTCTATTTTTATGTTAGTGTCATGCTGTTTTGATTACTACAATTTTATAGTATATTTTGGAATAAAGTAGTGTGATGTCTCCTGGTTTGTTCTT
This sequence comes from Tamias sibiricus, assembly GCA_025594165.1. Taxonomy (NCBI): domain Eukaryota; kingdom Metazoa; phylum Chordata; class Mammalia; order Rodentia; family Sciuridae; genus Tamias; species Tamias sibiricus. The sequence continues at coordinate 141,757,416 of CM046661.1, forward strand.
TTTGTTCAAAGCTGTTTTGGCAATTTTTTGGGGGGGCGAGTATGTAAAGCTTAGGACTTTTTTCCTACTTTGTGAAGAATGATTTTGGAATTGTGATAGGAATTGCTTTGAATCTGTAAAATGCTTGGATAGTATAAATGTTTTAACTGTATTCATTCTTCCAATCCATAAACATGGAATATCTTTCCATTTATTTATTTCATCTTCTATTTCTTTCACCAGTGTTTTTTTAGTTTTTAGTACACAGCTTTTTTTATTTTGGTTAAATTTACTCTTAAGGGTTTTTAAAAAATGATGTTGGGAATGGATTGTTTTCTAAATTTCATTTTAAACTCCTTATTATTATTGTGTAGAAACACTACTGAATTTTGTAAGTTGATTTTGTATCCTGCAATTACAGAATTTACTAAACTTATTAATTTATTAAATTTACTAAATTTACAAATTTACTGAATTTATTTATTAGTTCTAACAGTATTTTGGTAGACTTATTTGTATTTTTTACATATTAGGTCAGGGCATCAGCAACCAGAGATAATTTCACTTCTTTTTTATTTATTTTAGTGTCTTATTTCTTTTGCTAGCCTAATTTTTTTGGCTAAATTTTCCAGTATTGTGTTCAACAGAAGTGGTAAGAGTTCTGTGTTCCTGATCTCAAAGGAAAAGCCTTCAAATAGTCACTATTGCGGATGACATTAACTGTGGGCTTATAATATACAACATTTATTCTTTGGAGAAATATTCCCTATGTACCTAATTTGTTGACAATTCTAGTCAAGAAGGAAGTAGAATTTGTCAACTGCTTGTTTTGAATCTCATTCTACACAGCAGTTCACATATATTGATTTGCATTTGTTGAATCAGTCTTGAATACTAGGGTAAATCCTAGCTCAATCACGGTGAAGAATGCTTTTAATGTGTTTCTGAATGTGGGTTGTAGTATTTTATAAAGGATTTTTGCATCTTTGTTCATCATTGATATTGGTCTGTAATCTTCTTTCCTTGTAGAGTTTTTGCCTGGCTTTGATCTCAGGGTAACCCTATCTTTGTAAAATGATTTTGGAAGTATTCTCTCCTCTTTATTTATTTTATTTATTTGATGAGTTTAAGAAGGATTTGTATTACTTATTTTAATGTTTGATTAAAATTAACCATGAGGTCATCTTGTTTCAGGGCTTCTCCTTGACGGGAAACTTTTTTTTTTTTTTTTTTTTTTTTTTTTTTTTTTTTTTTTTGGTACCGGGGATTGAACTCAGGGGCACTCGACCACTGGACCACATCCCCAGCCCTTTTTTGTATTTTATTAGAGACAGGGTCTCACTGATTTGCTAAATGCCTCGCTATTGCTGAGGCTGGCTTTGAACTCGCGATCCTCCTGCCTCAGCCTCCCAAGTACTGGGATTACAGGTGTGCGCCACTGCGCCTGGCTGATGGGAAACTTTTAATTACCAATTTAAACTTCTTTACTTGTTGATTTGTTCAGATTTTCAACTTTTTTATGATTTAGTATTAGTAGGTAATATGTTTCTAGGAATTTATTTACTTTTCCTAGATTGTTCAATTCCTTGGCACATAACTGCTCAAAATATTCTCATGATTTTTTGTATTTATGTGTTATGCCATGTGCCAGGCACTCTGGACACTAAGGATATAAAACTGCTGCTATGGAAGATATAAATTAATAAGAGAATCCAAATAACAAATAAATAAAATATACATTACGTCATGTATTTTCTCCACTGCCTACAGAACCACACTGGAACTTGAACTCAGCATGGCCTGCATATCCTTACCTCTTGGTTGTAACAGAACTAATTCCACATTTCAGATTTAAATGAGTTCTGACCATTTTCAAGCAGATAGTAATGGAGAGGCTGTGAAAAGAAAAAGGCTTTTGCCACGAGCCTGCAGAGTTCTGAGTCCCCCTCTTCTGCTGGACAATGTTGACATTCAGGCCAGGAAAGGGAGAGCTTACCTGGAGTACACAGATCTTCTGGGCCCCATCTTCACTACTGGTAGAATCTGTAATGGCTGAGGTGGGGCAGTCTTACTTAGACTTAATCAGCAAGACATTTCTCAAACTTGCATTCTGGAGATAGGGGCATAAAATAGGGGGAAAAAAATTCATCAGTTATATAGAAGCATACATGTTTGGGAATTGTTTTTTTTTTTTTTTTTTTTATCAGAATAAAACATGTTTTCCGTGATTAATGGAAGAAGAACCTAGAAACACATTTTAAAACGTCTTACATCTACCAAAATGATTAATGTTAATAAAAAAAAGATTGATGGCATCAAATATGAGTAAGACTTCAGACAAAACTCAGGTCTCATACATTATTTGTGGGGATGGAAAACATTATAACTACTTTGTATATTGGCCTGTTAGTTTTTTATAAAAGTACACATACACCTACTCCATGGCTTAGAATTTACTCAAGAGAAAATAAACATACCTACACACACACACACACACACACACACACAAGCACACACACACACACACTATATATATATATATATATATATATATATATATATATGTATACACACACACACACACACACACACACACACACACACACACATGAATGGTCATAGTAGTTTGTTCATAATATCTCCAAACTAAAATCAGCCCAGATGCCCACCAAATGGAGAAGAGATAAACTGTGGCTTACTCATACAGAAGAATAATCCTTAATTGTAAGCAGGAAAGAAACAATATGGAGAAATCTCAAACATATAGTGCTGAGAGAAAGAAATTTTATGGAAAAAAGTGCATATTCAATAATCTCTGTGAAGTACTAGTAGAAGGAAAACTAATTTATGTAAAAAATAAGAGTATTTGTTTCCTGAGCAATGATAGGAACAAGGGTTAACTGGGAAAGAACATGAGGAAATTCTGGGGTTGCAGTAATTCTCTATATCACGAAGGGGTCTTTGGGAGGCACAAGAGCATGTCCTTTGAATGGTTTCTAAATTGGATAAATAAAGTAAGTACGCACAATTCATGCAAATTGTACCTCAAAATAAAATAATAATTCTGTAAAATCTTCAACTACAGTTAATTTTATCCATATTTAAATATTTGGGCAATGTAGTGATGTCTATGACTTATTTGGAAAAGTGTCAAAAAATACAATTAATAAGTAGAGGATAGTAGGATTAGTAATTATGTAACCAAGCAAGTATAATAAAAGTTTAATAGTAGAATCTAGTTAATGCATGCATATTTATTTACTATAAAATTTCGTAAGCTCGATAATCATAAAAATGAAATTTTAAGAAAAAATCTAGCTTGAGCTGGAAATGTAGTGTTTTATTATGTTTTTTATGCAATAAAATATTACAAAAATTATAACAATATAAATATCTAAATTTTATTATGTACTTCACTTGAAACAACAAAGATGACAAAAGATGCATTTATTCTCTCAATAATTATTTATTAAACAATTCACTGTCTATTATAAGAATACATACAAAATTTGTTTTGGCCTTAAATTCTAAAAAAAGAAGAAAAGATATCTATTTTATGGTTACTTTTCAATTAAATGTATCATTTATATTTGAAATTATTTTAAAGGAAATAATTTCCCTTTAGGTTCTCCAGTTTGAGTGTTATATTTGATTTGAAATATTTGTCATTAAGAATAATAAAATTGGCTGGCTACAGTGGTACATGCCTGTAATCCCAGCAGTTCCAGAGGCTAAGGCAGGAGAATAAAAAGTTCAAAGCCAGCCTCAGCAAAAGTGAGGTGCTAAGCAACTCCATGAGACCCTGTCTCTAAACAAAATACAAAAAAGGGCTGGGGATGTGGCCCAGTGGTAGAGTGGCCCTGAGTTCAATCCCCAGTACCAAAATAAATAAATAAGAATAATAAACTGTTATAAAAACAAGTTCTAGACATAGGTTTTAATGTACTTCCTGTTCCAAACCAATAGTAGCAAATTTGTCTAGTTAATATTCTTCATGTCTTTTAATTATAACCATAAGATATTGGTTTATAAAGTCAACTAATCAAAAAGAAACCAGTTGAGTAAGTAATTGTTAAAAGAATAATCTAGGATTAAGTTTTTTTATCTTTTTTTTCCCCCTAAATCATAGTCAGCAATATCACGAGATTTGTCTTAATGCCTACATAATGTAAATTACATCTGTCATGTCTCCTCAGTAAAGCCACAGTGTCCAGACATAACTAAAATAAATAGCTTTAAGTGAGTTAATTTGTAATCTCATCCAGTGAGTATATATACAGCTGTCAAAAAATATTAGTCTTCTCGTTATTGACTTTAAATACAAATCCTATTATTTCTACCACTGAAATTCTAAAAGAAAGCTTTGGATCTGAAAGATCCTAGGTCCAGACCCCAGTCTTCTTCTATTCTCTCTCTCTCAGTTCTTTTCTTCTGTAAATTTACTTACCTGACCATTTCCCTAAAAAGTCGAGTCTTATTTCTCCTATAGAATATTGTATATTTTTCTTTAAAGACTGACAACAGTAAACTTTTCATCTTCTTATTCCCAACAAATGTACGCAATTTTTTTCCTTTTAATCTAGATCAAATATTTTCTCATCACCCAGGAGCTAGGTTTCATTCTTCTGTTAATGTACTATATTAAGCAAATAAATTTCATTATTTTTTCCTCAAAAAACTTTCTCATACCTCTATATAAATTTCTCATTGCCACCAATCTATTTTAATGATCTCATACTAAACTATTGCAACCATTTTTAAAAATAAAACTTATTATATATTTATGCTTATTTTTAAAAAGCAGAAAATAGAAACTTTTAAAACATAAAGGATTTGATGCATAATTTTTGGTGCTGCTATGAGCTAGCTAACACAACTATTATTGTTTTATAGCATTTACTTCTAGATGTTTCTTATTTTTCTTTGAAAATATTTTTAAAATACATGTATTACTTTCTTTCAAATGCACCAAAACTTATGCATTTAATCCACACTTCTTATACTTAATTACTAAATTGTTATTATAAATAACACAGATATTTATAATAATAAATGGATATATATGTTGTGAAGCTCATTATTTCTTAAAGATAATAACAGAAGGTGGGAATAGTGAATTAAGTGGTATGCATTATTAAAACTTAAAATAATCTTGTCAGATTTCTTTCAGTCCTATTTTCAACAGGATATGATCTGTTTTACAATCCTTGAAAAAAGTATGCATTATAATTGTTTTTAATTTTTTTAGTTCTATTTGGACACAATACCTTTATTTTATTTATTTATTTTTATATGGTGCTGAGGATCAAACCCAGCATCTTGCACGTGCTAGGTGAGTGCTCTAACACTGAGCCACAACACCAGCCCCATTATTATTTTTTAAAAATACTTTCTTTGAGAGCTTTCCTAGCACATGCAAGGTGCTGATTTCAATTCCCAGTACAGCATTAAAAAAAAATCAAAGAATACTTTTTAATTTTATTGCTAAAGATGGAATCTAGTTATACTTCTCAGATGAGTTTGATAACTGATAAAGTTAATCACTTGTTCATAAATTTACTGGCTATACTTCTTTTGTGAATTTTTAGATCATGCCTGCAGTTTAGTTTGTGTGAGGCATTGTTTTTCATTGTTTTTTGCAGTAGTTCTAGCTTCTTCCAATTCTAATCTATCTTTTACTTCAAAATTAATATTGCTGGTATACATTTCTTTTTCCAAAGTGAAATGTTTCCTCGTTGTCCTACAGAAACAGAACTTTAATAGTTAAGAATTCTAATTTCTGTCTACCTAAGCCTAGAAATAAATATCACCAACTTAAATACTGATTTCCTATCTACCTTTACCAAGTTGATACAAAGATGTTTACCTAATGGCTCCTCCCTCTCTTCTACATATAACATCTATGTATCCTTCTGAGTAAGGGACCTGCAGAAACCTTAAGCAGTTACCACAGCTTACATGAATCATCCCTCGTGCAATTTCTGCAGTTCACTCTAGACAGACGAAAGAAATTAAAGGGATCCAGATAGGAAAAGAAGAACTCAAATTAGCTTAGCACTATTTGCTGATGACATGATAATATACCTAGAAGACCCAAAAATCTCTACCAGAAAACTTTTACAAGTAGTAAATAAAAAAAGAGTAAAAAAAAAAAAAAAAAGAGTAAAGAGTCATGTCACTGACCATTGAAAAAATATCAAAGGATAACGGGTCAAATCAAAATTTTTTTACTGAGGGGAAACAGAAGAGAGAGGATAAAAGCATCACTGCTGGTGGTTGATTAGCAATCAAATGATCAATACTAAAGATGCTTTTAGTTTTCTAGTTATTTTGTGCTTAGTTTCCCCTTAGCTGACAAGAAGAAATCTGTCAATGTACAAAAAATAATTTGCTTAAATGAAATTCAAAGAATAAATTGAATTTATGTAAAAATTGTCATTTACCCTTACACAATTTTAAGTATCATTAGCCATTTTATTTATTCTCTCAACAACTCATTCTTTGAAGGATCAATTCAATCAGATAAGGAGGTTTTGTGTGATGGGTAATAAAGTCAAGGAAAATCTAACATCCAATTTAAAAACAAAATTATAGTCAAACCTGAAAATTCAGTGGACCTTAACCTTGTTAAAACATAGGCCAAATCTAGAGTACCTTCACACTGACAAAATTAGACATTGACAGTAACCAACTTGTATTGATTACCAATGACTCATAACCTGATTGGGGATATAGAAATCAAGCTTCTGGTGTTGCAGTTATGTGACTAGTGAGAGAATCCCAAACTCAAAGAGCCCAGATCATTAGCTTCGTCTACAGCAGAAACTGCAGGGACTAGAATCCTTCCCTTAATCCATCAGTGGAGACTTGAATCAGCATCATTTAACCCCTGTCAAATTATTCAGGGTCTCTTGAGTGTGTGTCTTTCCAACATCCTACTGTATCTTAGATTAAAAATGTACACTGCTAGATCCTTCTTTTGAAACAGAATATCATATGAACCAGAGGTCCTAGGTATGTAGCTCCTAGGTTTAGAAATGCAAATTTGGTTTCAAAGGCTAAAGGGAACAGACTTGCTCATCAGGACTGAAGAAAAATTAGTGGCCCCTACCCTGGGGATAGAGGATTTATGGAAAATAACTAAAGACCAAAATGGGAGAAGGAATGAAAGACTTGGGGCTAGGGGAGGAGGAACATGGAATACTGCCAAGCAAGGAGGCTTCCCAAATCTCCAGTTGAATGAAGTCCAAGTGGATTGCTTGTACAAACTATTGAAAGTTGGCCTGAGATAAAATAAACAAAAAGACATCCTGGATGGACACAGTGGCACATGCCTATAATCCCAGCACCTCAGGAGGCTGAGGCAGGAGGATCACCATTTCATAACCAACCTCAGCAAAAGTGAGGTGCTAAGCAACTCAGTGAGACCCTGTCTCTAAATTAAATATGAAATAGGGATGGGGATGTGGCTCAGTGGTCCAGTGCACCTGAGTTCAATCCCTAGTACCAAAACAAAACACATCCCTTTTTGGGGTCCCTGGAAGAAGTAGAGACCTTTAAAGATAACTCCAAAGAAGACAAAGTGTGGTAAGAATTTGGAACTTTGAGTTTACACTAAATTTAATTGGCTGCAATTAAGGGGCCCTGGTGTTTAAAATTAAACCTTAACTCATCTGTTTTGAGAAAACACAAAGGTCATCTATTAGGGAAAACAAAGTGTGAAAGTCAGTGACATTATAAGTAAAATAGATAAATTAACAAAGGAAATAAATAAGAGAAGAGAGTCAGTTATTTAATCTATTTTTAAGGTACAAAAATATCTTATGAGGTAAATTAGTTTCATTGAAAAATTACACAAATCTTAAAAATATGAATTATAATGCTAGTTCTTCCCTTAAAGCTATTACCTTGGACTGTCATTTCACAATCTTTTTCAGATCATTTTGTTTGTGTGACTGATAATATTTGCAGCATGTGAAAGGGCTGGATGATCTCCTGAGCTTATTATGTGCCACAGATTTATAATTTTCTTCCTAATTTAATAGAATATTTAAATATTTGTGCCAATTATTTTCAATTCAATCATCCAGAAATAAAAGCACATACTGCTCAGTAAAAGGAATGCCATAAAATCAAAAAATAGTTCAATTTTCTTAATTTTAATGAAGGACTCTTACAGAAAATTTACCTGATTAGGAAAATAAAATAAAATCTTGTCTTCTAAGAGAATTCTACTTCGTGTTATTATTTTCTATAAACAGATAATTGAAAATTATATTCTATTTTTATTCTAAGTATCTTTATTACACTTTGAGATAGATCTTTCAATTACATACAGAAACAAATAAATGTAGACATTTATCTCTTAGATAATATTTCAAAATCTATTATCAGGTAATTTTTGAAATTTCCATCATTTTTGTAGATTCTTTTTGTTTTTTCATTTTGGTCCGATCTCATTTTTCCCCCACTGTATGAACAAACTTTGGCAAGGTCCTAAAATAATAAAGTCAGTACTTACAGTATAACACATCTGAAAATGTTCTTTAAAAATGTATTTATATGTAAATGTTCTAATCAAATGTGTTTTACCATTTTATATTTGAAGAAACTGAGACACAGAGAGCTTAAGCCAGGTCTAACATCATGTTGCCAGTTAGTAGGAAAGGAGAAATTCAAATGCCAATTTCTGAATTTAATCCATCTTTTTTCAACTTCTCCAAATCATATAGAACACAGAGGTAGTATAGATAAATGGTACCTGAAAATGAATTTATTTTGTGTACCACCAAATATTTAGAGTTTTCAGAAATTATTTAAATAGCATTAAAATTTATATCTGTGATAGTAATACAAAAAAAATGTAATGCCTCAGTGAGTAAGATTAGGGAGTATATTCCATCCTTTCTCACTTTAATTAGCTGAATAATTGCCTGAGCTTTTCAATTCTCTTTGTCTGTGGAGACTTGAGACTCAACTTTGATTGCATGAAAATCACATTGAGTTTTTTTCCAAGATAATCTGTTCAATTTTGTTCACCAAAATGATTGACAAGTGTTCAGAATGAACAAAATCCAGACAAAGCTATGCACTAAGAATCACTGATCCATGAAAGAATGGTTTTTGACTCTGAAAGAAAGAAAGAAAAAAAAAAACAGATTTAAAATTCAGCGATATTTTATTTCATTTTTCATATACTATATATTTATATCATAAATGTCATCTAGCAACATGTATTTATATTTTTATATATTTTTGAATTTTAAATAGTAATTAATTTAAAAAGACATAGAGCATCTCCAAATCTGAAGCACATTTATTGAAGTAAAGATCACAAGAAAAGCAGCATGTACAATGGATTATGCAGATACAAAAATTAAAAATTCAAATGTAATATCAACTTGACCATATCCTTTTTTACACATGACCTTATATTTTACATATTGTATATATTTTTTGTTTTAAAATTTCATTTTTATTTTATTTAAAAATCCCCCCAACCTGAGGTATAGTTGACATTTAAAAATTGTATATATTTAAAGTATACAACTTAGAGATTTGATGTCTATATGCATTGTGAAATATTCACCGTAACTAAGCTTATGAACATATCCACATCTCACATGATTATCATTTATTGTGGTGAGAACACTTACAATAATCTATCTTCTTAGAAAATTTTCAGTGTATTTCTTATTGTCCTTGAAATGGGGTTGACTATAGGTCACTATCTAAAATTAAGAGAATCAGCAACTGAAAAATCAAGGACAGTTTCTGCAAGCAAATGTATTGGTTTATTTTAAATCTCCTTTCCATTTAGTCTAGTTATAATAAATGCAAGTAATTTGTTTATAATAACATAAAAATAATGTTAATTTTAATTAAGTTTAGGACAATATTTTAAAGATTGCATGATTATATTGTATATAAAATCATAACCCTTAAAGGCAAACTGCTCTTGCATAGTTTAAGTGTTTCAAACCATCATGTGTTTTTGTGTTTAACATGTGATGTATAATAGCCAGTTTTTACCATCTGTTGCCCTTAGCAACATAAAAGCATGTGACAGTGCTTATGTGACTCTGTTGGTCTGCAGCAGCATGTAGATGGATTTAAGCAAAATGAAACAGACAGAAATATTGATCTAAACAACTGGAGTTTTCAAGTGTATTGCAAGGATAATGTAGATTGGTAAGGGAAGGGAAGGAAGGGGCAAAGCAAGCATGCCGAGAAAACTGTGGAGTGAGACTATGTTGTGATTGCCAGAGGTTATTGTAAAGATTAAATTATATACAGGTAGAACAGGGACGGACATTTCATTCCTTTGCTCCATCATTTCTTAGTCTATATTTAGTAAGCAAAGTTAATCCCTTCTTTGCTGCTTGATATGAAAAGGGGTAGTTTTATAATCACAGGTAACTTTCCTTTTTATAAATATTTTATTTTTTTTAGTTCTATTTAGACACAATACCTTTATTTATTTATTTTTATGTGGTGCTGAGGATAGAACCCAGAGCTGTACATGCTAGGCGAGCGCTCTACAGCTGAGCCACAACACCAGCCCACAGGTAACTTTCTTTATCACCATCATAATTAAGAACAAAATTGAACATTCTATATTATTATAGTGCTTGCTTAAAAGAGATGGAGAAATACATTTCAGAGCAAAATCTTATTCTGTAGTTCATAAAACAGAATTTAAGTAATCAATAAAATAATATATATGTAATAGCATTATTTAATTATGCTTAATGCAAATTCAGAGACTTTTACATATGATTTTTTTTAGTTTATAAAACTTCATCAATAAAAGTAGGAGAAGAAAGACTCTGTAGTGTAAAATTATAAACAAACTCAACATACTGACTGTATTAATTAAGGAACTCTGGCTGTATATCTTCAACCAGAAAGGAAAAAAATGCAATTGTGACAACATAAGGACAGTGCTAGACCTCTACAAGATTTAGTTAAGAGGAAAGTTGTGCTACTTCTGATCCTCCCCTCTTCCTGCAGACTGTAATGTGGAAGTTGTGACTAAATTCCACCATTGCGGAAGAACAGCAAGAGGACAACTTGGGCCTCTGAATGTATCACATTCACTTTGTAGCTCATCTCCAGGTGAATTAGATCAGAAAAAAATAAGCAGTTATATTATTTTACTTTTTTTTTTCTTTTTGGAGTCTCTTTTTCCTTGCTGCTAACACAGGAAGCATCTAGTTGAAGATGAAGTTAGAAACACCAAGAAATAGGTAAGAATTATAAGAAGTTGTAAATATTATATATATACATATACATATGATATATAATTATATTTAGTACATAATTATATTTAATATATAATTATATTTAATATGTAATTATAATTATGTATATAATTATTTCCTGATTCTGAGTATTAAGAGAAATCTTTTGGGAGTGTCATGTCTTTAAGATATAGTCAAGAATCTAAAATACACACATCCTATTTTATACACTGCTTATTTTATCATTTCTCAGTGTCTACATATGAATAAATATCAAAACTTTAGTTAATAAATATAACTATAAGGGTCCAAATGAATACAGGTAGGAATGAAAACTTCTCAGGATATTCAAGTAGCATGCAGAAGCTTGTTCTGAGCTGGTGATGTGGGAGAGTGTTAAGGGTCAAAGTCTTTTAGGTGTATACTGTGGATCCAGCAGGATATTAGTTGCTTTATATACATTAATTTATTTAACAGTGATAATATCTCTAAGAGATTAATTTTATCAAATTGTGTTTTTAATCAGAATGGTTTCATATTTATTCAGTTTCTCATTGCATTTGGTCATTTTTTTCAGGTCCAAAGATAGATGTCTAATTCTTAATTCCTGCACATTTCACTACTCAATGAGATAATTGGATTCTTATTTGAATTGTATTTAAAAAATCTAGCTTTTTATAAAATATCTACCACTCGATCTAATACACTATCAATAAATAGTTCAGACCAAAGCATGTAGAATGAACATATGAAATTGACACAATGAAACCCATGACTTTATTTAACTAATGTGTTAATAATAATTTTTAAAATAAATAGTTTAAAGGACTATATAATGGAATGCTAACATATAAAGGATTGCTTATTCTCTTTCATGCTTGGGATTCAGGGGAATTGTAGATAAATGTGATCCTATTCAACTCCAAGACCTGAGTCCTAAGTCTTATTGTTTTTGTTTGACGTGTTGTCCCAGCAATTTAGCCTCTACTTTGTTATAATCAGGAAAAAAGCCTCCACTCTGTCATAATCAGAAGTTTCTCTTTTTATAAAGCTCTTGAACTTGCTAACTTTCATAGACTTGAAAATACTATCAAGAACAAAAATATATCACCTTTGTCAGTCCCCAATAAATGATGCTTTCACTAGCACAGTATTGCTATGCTATTATAACTCAGTGAATTTAAATATCTTCTTTCATAATTTACCCTGTTAATAGGCAGAAAAGCTTTTGTACACTGGACAATTTGCTCCCATTTTTCTCAAATCTTACGTACACAGGATGGTGGAGGACTACTAATATCCAGCAGATCATAGAAGTTGAATAACTCACTTCTTGTTCCAATCCCAGATCTTTTCTTTCCTAAATGTGGGTTGCTGTGCAGATTATTCCATGCCTCTCTGCTTCAGTTTCCTCATCTGTGGAAAAGGTGTTGTAAAGGTTAACCATGATAATTTATATAATTATAATTGAAAAATGTGAAAAATAGATTGGCAAAGGTAAAAAACAGGTTGGTGAAGATATCCTCAACTTTTACACTCATATTACACATATGCGGCCATTATTTAATAGAAATTGGTTTCTTCCTTAAAAACAGGTAATAGTTAATTCATATTACAAAGTTATTAACAAAATTTGTAAATTATGAAGCTCTGTTAAAAACACCTTTGATATGAAAATACTCCTAAATTATTGGGAACATATTTTAAAATGTGTAGAAAGTTGAAATCTCACATATGAATGGAATTTCTTTATTAAACAATTGTACTATAGTAACCTTTATCAGAGATTAACTTTTGAAAGTAATAATTCTAAGAACTATAAATTTACATAATATGAACCAAAACACATATACACAGAGAATGCATAAAACTATAATTTTATTTCAATGCTCAATTATATTTATCATTGTTTCACTGTGAAATGGACATTGCACATGAAGCTTCATCATTTTTTTTTTTTTTTTTTGCCTCTGAACAAATCTTAGCAAACTAAATTTGGGGGCTAATTATAGGGGATAAGATAAATGTTAGGCTGTGTTACAAAAGACTAAAATATGCTACTATATACTACTATACTACTAGCATAAAAGACATGGTTTCTTTTAATTGGTAATTCAGACCTATGTTCCTGGATGGGCATGTCATCTCTACTATATTAGAAACTCAGATATTTTCCACTTTATTGCTCTGTCACCTAGAAAATATGGCCCACTTCCACAAAATAAAAGGTAGTTCACAGCCATATCCACATTTCAGGCTTAAGAAGTGGAAGGGAGATAGGAAAGACAAGAATTTCCATTTCTGTGGCATGACCCATAGTTGAGAAATCACTTCCATTCATGTTCCTTAATCAAAAAGCATTTACATTGCCATTTAGCTGCAAGGAAGGCCAGGAAATTTTGTGTTAGCAGGGTGGACACAGGCCAGCGAAGACTTAGGTGGAAGTACAGGAAAGGAATCTGAGGCAAAAACATTAGTCTCCACTATGGAGTGGCAAAGCTCAACGTGTTTCAATTCACAGGTTCTACAGTAGCTGACAGTCTTTACCTCCTTTACATATTCTGAAAACTCTGAGTTGATGTACAGAGCAACAAATGATGACTCTCAGAAAACCATTTTTCAGTATATTCTTTCATATATTTCTTGATGATACTGAAGTTTCATTGTAAATGGAGAATAAAGCTTAAAGAAGCGAAAGGCCCCAGGCAGGAGCAGCAAAATGTTAATGTAATCTTGAAGTAAAGAAGTTGAAAATAATTTTGAATGTCTTTTCAGTACTGAAGAGAATGTACAATGGATGTGTTGTGCATGACATCTTGCTTGGTTCTCTTGGATGAAGACAACATTCCGAAAGAAACAGCTACAAATAAAACACAGATGAAAGAGAATGTGAGCAGAGAAAAATATATCTGACAACAATTATTAACAAGATTGTATTAAATGGTAACATAGTAATGGGTAATTGATATGATACTGCCCAAGAGCATCGAATCCTTATTTTTCATTTCACTATGTTCCTTTTAGAAACAGGTTTTTTCTATGTTGACTTTTTTCCTTGCATTTTGAGTTATTTTAACTAAAACATGCTTTAAAAATACTATTATAAATTGTACCCCAGTTTAATTAGATTTTCTAGTTCATTCTTAATGGAGAAGCAAATAACATTTGAATTTTGTATTTACTATTGTGCTATGCAAAATATTCTGCATCTAGAAAAGTTCTTTAATAAATTTACCTGTAAAAGTATGGTCAATGATTCTAGTTTACTTTTTCAATAGACAAGCATATATTATGCAAATTATAACATTTTTATCTCAATACTTTTGTTATATCTCAATACTTTTGTTATATACCTATTATGAACTTTCATATTGAAATATTTTACTTTTTCATATCTTATTTTAAATTGAAATATTTTACTCTCTTTACTGTCTTGTTTTGTTTCTCTGGGGCTCTTTATTTTCTAATGCAATTATTTCTTTCTTTATCTGCCATATTTCTTGGTTTTACTTTCTTATAGTAGCTTTTCTTGTGCCTTCCAGGGAGAGTTCCTCAATCTAAATTTCATAATTTGTTATTTCATTCTCTAGAAGTATGTATCCTACTTTTTCTTCCATCAACTGTGTTCATTTCAAACACATTATGTATGTATTTTTCATACATAATAAATATATTTTAACTTGGAATTTTGGAGGGACTTTTTGTGGTAGTTTTACATTGTTCCTGTCTTTTTTATCTCCTTAAGTATAATTGTTAGGGTTATTTAAAATTCTTGATTTGTCTGTTTTAATAATGTCTCTTCAGATGGTATATATTGCTCAACTTTTCTTTTTCATTGAAGTAATTTTACCCTTTTGGTATCTGGTTATTTTTGTCTTTGGTGTCATGTTATTCTATGGGGCCTCAGTTACTCTAGGGATGGATGTGGCAAAGGATTAAAGCTAGGTCCTAGACTGTGTCTGTCTTCAGAATTAATGAGATCAAAGTGGATTACAGGAGTAGAATGCAATAATCAACTGGTGTTTATTCCAAGTTCCCATTGTTCTACCCCTCAAATCCATGGTGGCTCCTAATTCAACACCTTGAACAACCTATGCTCTAGGTCACCGATAACAACTTTTAAAGTGAAAAGAAGAACACATTGTCCTGAGGAAATATGTAACAGAGATGAGCAGAGCGAGTACTCAAAATAGGAAACACAATCAGTTTGAAAAATAATAGGTTGTATGCTCCTCAAGAAGGAATTAGTGAGTTAGAAGGTTAAATTGAAGATTTGTCCCAAAAGGCAACAAGAAACAATGATGTAACTTTTTAAAAAAAATACTATTAAAAAGAAAATTAAAAGACATAGAGGACAGAAATTAAAGTATATAGTATGTAGTACAGGATGAATCGTTTAGCTCATGAGAAACAAGGCAACCATGTCGAAATATATGTCTGAGTATGCTTTAACCATGTGAATTTCTAAAACTGTATTTCTCTGCAGAAAAAAAAAAAAATAATCAAGGAAGGAACACAGTCTTAAGGTTAGTAATGGAAATAAAGTCAAAGTCATGAGAGAAAGAAACAGATGCTTTGTTAACCAAAAGTTGTAAGTTTAAAGAATGGCAAACCAAATATCATTCCATTTGGACATAATTCTCAAAACTATTTCACAGAGAGTCTCCTTCCTTGCAGAAGTTCTCCAAATTAGATACAGAACTTTTGTGACATTTAGAATGATATTAGCTTTCCATGTGAGGGTACACATAATTTAAATGAAATTCAAGAGTTTTTATATATGAGGCAAAAGGATGTGAAGATCACTTGTACTGCCACTGAACTTCACTGAAAATTGCTTTGAAAATTTTAATTGCTTTTGAATACACAATCCCAGCCCTGAGGAGGTGGCAACAGCTGCCATGTTGCCTTGGTAGCACTTCCTTTCCAGCTGAAGAAGCTATGCAGAGGAAAGGATATAGGTCAGGAACTGTTTACACTGACAAAACAACTGCATATTAAAATCAAATGCTTTTGTAAACATCATACACAAAAGGAGAATTGAGGATTCTCATTTCAGCCTATTAAATAAAGACCCATTCATCTTTGAGATGATGTAGCAAACTGAATAATCAGACACAGGGCATTCAAGGTCAAGAATATTCTCCTTCCTGCATATCGAAGGTTCAAGTTTTTAAAAATGGGTCTATGCTGAAAGATTTTTTTTTTTCTACTAGTTTCATCTTGTTCCTTACAGTAGGGATACTTTGAACTGAAGAACTCTCCCAGAAGGTACATTTTAAGGTATAGAGGACTACTTGAGGATAAGAATTAACTACTCTAGGACAAGAACAATCAACTTTGTTCAATAAATATCTGTTGGTTAGTTGATTCTGCACCTCGATTAATGACAATATTTTTAAATGCAATTGAAGCAAG
This sequence comes from Tamias sibiricus, assembly GCA_025594165.1. Lineage (NCBI taxonomy): Eukaryota > Metazoa > Chordata > Mammalia > Rodentia > Sciuridae > Tamias > Tamias sibiricus. The sequence goes on from CM046661.1 coordinate 141,774,056, forward strand.
TTGAGGGAGAAGAAGATAAGAATGAGAGGTGAAGGAAGGAATGGGGTAAAGTTAACCCAGTGTCTAGAAGGAAGAAATAATGAAAGCAATAAAAAAAGAAGCAAGGGAGGAGAGAGAGAAGAAACAGTAAGAGGGGAGTAATTAAGTAAGTTAGTGCAGGGGTAAACACAAGTCAGTGCATAGAAAGCTAGAGGTTTCTGCAGGTGACCTAAGAATGACTGAAGGAGGAAGGAAACTGGCCAATTCCCTTACCTCCAATCTTTAGGTTGGTATCAAAGTGGAAGGGTCTTGGTTGTGAAGTAAAGTCATGTGCTCATAAAACTTTGGAAGACACCCATATGCACAGTTGGCAGTCACTATATCCTGTATATTTTCCCCTGCCAAGGGGCAACACTCTATTTTATCCCAGCCTGCTGTACCAAGGACTGTGTGAGTAACAAAATGTCCAAACTCTCTTTGTTGAGTCCTTTGAGTCTTTCTTTGGGATTGAAAATAATATACTGGGGCCTTTCCAGCCCAGGGGTTGAAAAGAAAGGAAGTAATGAAGGAGGGAAGGAAGGAAGGAGGAAAGGAGAGAAGGAAGGAAGGAAGGAAGGAAGGAAGGAGGGAGGAAAGGAGGGAGGGGGAGGGAGGGAGGGAGGGAGGGAGGGAGGGAGGGGGAGAAATAAATTTGAAGTATCATACTCCTTCAGAAAAAAAGAAAAATGACACTTGCAAGACAGAGGCTGAAATGGAAATTTGTATTCCTCCACTAATTCCATCAATTACCTTACTTTCAACAACTACCCTTTCTCATTTCAGGAATTCAAACTTTGCCCCTTGTGTTACATTTGATTTGGATTAGGTTAACTCAACGCCCCATTTTAAGGGTTTTGTCTGATGGATCACTAATCAGATACTGTATTTTCACCCCTTACCAATGAGAAAACTGAGGTAATAATTTTAAGCAACTGCCTGGAGAGGTAATAGAACTGATGACTGACATATGTGAACTCCTGGCTAATACATAGTATTAATATTGTGTGCTATCTGAGTAACATTCATACACCTGTATATTCCACGTTTTATTTCTAAGTCTGTTAATAATACAAATGGCTTAACTGTTTCATCATAATTGATTTGACTGGCCTTTGTCTCTTGATCTGAGGAGGAAAAAAATACTATACTTGTGCATGATGAATAAGTAAATAAATAATAAAAAAATTAAAAAAAAAGAAAGAAAAAAAACTTCACTATCTTAGAAAAATAACAGTTACTATATTATACAAGTTATTAATAAGTTTATCTTTAAGCAAAAAATAAAAAAAACTAATATAAAAAAAAAAGAGTGATAGGATTTCTTTTTTCTTCACAGCAGGCTTTGAAAATTTTTGCTAATAAAATGCCTTTGATGATCCCCCAGTTAGGCTGTGTTAGAAGACAGATGTGGGTAGGCCATTCAAAAACAAACAAACAAACAAACAAACAAAAGTGATTAAAGGATTGCAGCTTTTGGCTACAAGGAATAAGCCCAAATTCCAACCTCAGGGAGAGGGGGAGGATGGTGACTGAGTCCACTATGTGGGCTACATGGAGAAGTTGTAATACAAGTTCTGGACCAGAAAATTCAAAGCATCTTGTTTGGAGAACACACAGATATAACAGGAGGTGTCAGGCCTTGATTTCACAGAGAGAGTTCACAGAAGCTCTGTGTCCCCTTCCATACCTAACTCTTGTGTGTCTATTCATTTGACAGATCCTCCTGATTTTTCATCATTTTTTGTAAATCTCAAGGATAAGTATAATCATAAGAATAGTGCCTTCCTTGGATCTGTCACTTTAGCAAAATATCAAACCCAAGGGGATTGTGGGCCCTCCACATTTATAGCCAAACAGCCACACTGTGGGGTATTTTTTTTCTGGATCCCAAAACTGAATTAAGGATTACAATGGACTTTGCTAAGTCTATAAACAGGGAATATGCACTTATATATTTATTATTTATCATCACTTTTATAGTTCCCATAAAATATACTTCTCTACTCTATAAAACCTTATACACAATCATATTTCCTATGAGAGTGAGACCTTACCAGAAAACCATTGGAATTGCCAGGAAAGTCCTGAGGGCTGAGATAATGTTGGTGGTCATGTTTTACAAGTGTTCTGCAGAGTTGTAATATTTTCTCCAGCAAACTTCACCCACACAGGAGCAAGCATATTTGGCTGCTGAGATTAAAGGAAAGCTAAGGGTGATTGTAATGATGTTATTAATGAATCATGAATGTAATTAAATTAAAGAAGAGGTGAACACAAGAGGTGGGCGTGAATTGTGAGGATGGGGTCACACAGAAAGAAGAGTTGTTTTTAAGGGCCACTTAGGAGCAGAGTGCCAGGAAGTGTGGGAAGATGCCAAGTTAGTTTTCTAGCTTCATTTCAATGCATTTGAGTTCAGAGGGCAAAGAAGCCCAATTACCCTCATCAGTTGAATGTAGAAGAAAAGATTTATAACTCAAACACTATGGATGCAAAAATGAACTCTAAAACTCTGTATTTTTTTTTTAGTATCCTACAGACTTGAATGCTAACTTTCTAACATGTGACTGTTTTGTTCACAATTTATTTTGAGGCAATTGGTAGTGTTTGACAGATTTTGATGTGAGATTCAGATCTTTTAAAACCACGTCCTCCTCAGGTATTCCTGAGATCAGGTACAGTGGAAACTTCTGCCATTGTATCTGTTGCTCCAGGAAATGGGAGGGCCAGTTCCATCCAGCTACTCAAGACATGAAAGTACTCCTTGCTCTCAGTCTCCTCTGTCATCTCAATTGCAGGCAATCCAAACACTGGCATGTGATGTATATTAGGAAGGCAGCATATAATGTTTATTCAGAACAATCAGGAAGTCAGTGTATTTATTTATTTTATAAATACATAAATAATGTTTATTTACAATGCATTAACAGTTTTAAATACTTCATAAATATCAAAACATGTAATTCTACCATAGTATTACCTACTTCATAGGGTAACTTTTTAATTATATGCATCTTTCCAACAAAGAAACTAAACTACAGAAATGTAAAATAACTTCTTAAGGTTGTATAGCTAATAAGTGGTGTGAGTTAAACCCATACCATCTGACCCCCAAATTATGTATTAACCATTGTTTTAGTCTGTTTTCTGTTGCTGTAACAAAATTCCTGAAACTGGGTAATATACAGAGAAAATAACCTCATATGTAATATTTGAGGCTGGGAAGTCCAAGATCAAGGCCTCATCTAGAAGGTTTTTCTTGCTGATGAGGACTCTGTAAAGTTCTAAGATGACATATAACTTTATGTGGTAAGACTGAGAAAGAGTGCCAAAAAGAGCACACTTTCATAACAGAGCTACTCCCTCTGTAACTCATTAATCCATGAATGGATTGATCCATTCGTGAAGTTAGAGCTTTAATGATCCAATCTCTTACCAAAGGTTTCCATTTCCAAATATCATTAACATATGATTTTGGAAACTAAATTTCTAAGATATTTATTTATTTATTATTTATTTTTATTCTAAGTTGTTATAAATGACAGCAGAATGCATTACATTTCATATTATACTTATAGAGCACATTTTTACATTTCTGATTGTATACAAAGTATATTCACACCATTCGTGTCTTCAAAAATGCACTTGGGTAATGATATCCATATCATTCTACCATCTTTTTTTCTTCTTCACCCTTTTGTCCCTTTCCCTCCTCTCCCTCCCCATTGGCCATTCTAATATATGAGACAAACATTCAAACCATAGCACCATTTCACTTTCCTGTCTCTCAGTGGCTCTTATGGGATCCTGCAAATTGGAGAGTGGGAGGAAAAAAGACAATGGGAACAGAATAAGCAAATACATGGAAAGGAGTAGGAGATACCTTTTGAAAATTGAGTGTGCTCAGATTGATTTAGTGACTAATTTGTTGTTGGAATGAAAGAAGTGTGGCAAATGAAAATGGTTACAAGCTATTAATGACATTAAAAAAATAATTATACAAAGTAAATACTTTGGGGTAGGTTCTCTGTATATTGACAACATCATCGTGAATTTCAAATAACCCTATCCCTTTACAAAAATAGAATTTTCCCTTTAGGGAGAGTGTGTGAGGGTCTCCAAAATTAACCAGGTTCAGTGACTCACTAAAAGAAGTCAGGACTCAGGATATAGTTTAATTAATGGCTCAGATCTATTATAGTAAAACAACACAAAACAGAGTTAAAGATAAAAGGTAAATGGAACAAAGACCAGAGGAAACCAGGCACCAGATTTGAGAGTCCTCTGTCAATGGACTCACACAAGGCACATCTACTTCCTCCAGCAGTGAGTTGTACCAACACATATGAAATGCTCTCTACTGGGAAAGGCTCAGCATCCAAGATTTTCTTATTGGGGACTGATCACACAGGCAACTTCCACCAGCATGTACTCAAATACTAGAAAGCAGGTTCTAAGAATAACTATATTGCTTATACAAACTGTTTAGGAAATGTTAGCCATTCTTACCCTGTAAGGAAAACTTTCTACTCAGTGTAGGAACCTGTTTACTGGCCAATCACCTTGGTGTTGGCTAGGGGGTCACCCTATGCAACAGGGCTTTCTAAGGTTAGAAAACCTCAGGCCTGCTACATTGCCTCTTTTCTGCACAGAATTTCCAGAAAAAATATGTTCTTTGTCAGGCAAATAATATTTCCTTTTATTCCGAGCATAAGAGCTTAAGTGAAAGAGACATCCATGTTCACTTTAATAAATGTATTTGATGTATGCTTGGGAAATGAGCATAGCATTAAATCACATGGCCCAGAACTGGTCTAAGTATAGACTGGTTGAGGCCTCGAGGCTGAGAGCAAATATCTGCAAGTCTTTTCACCCTCTAAGGCTTACGACAAAACATTCTTTCAAGTCTTGCTAAGAGGGTGGCTAAAATAAGTCAGAGAAACCTTAGTCTATTCCATTTCCAAGAATTTATTGTGATGTGGTGGTAGAGGGCCTAATGAGACTTGGATGTTCAGAATATGAGAGATTCTTTTTGTCATCCTCTTGGCAACACATGAGACTTGCTTAGAAGCCTAGGGAAAGGAATAGTTCACAGAGCCATATCTAGGTATTTGAGATCAAAGATTTCATGTGAGAAAATGCATGTTTTGATGTTTTAAAACACTTGAATTTTCTGATGGCAAATCCACATCCAGTTTGTTATTTATATAATAAAATCAGAGATATTATAGAAAAGGGATACATTGGCTTTGAAATATACTAAAACTGAAGGATAAAATTCTTGAGCTGGGAAAATGACTATGGTAATGTTTCTATTGAAAATGAAGAGATAGCCAAGTGTGGTGGCACATGTCTGTAATCCCAGAAGCCGGGGAGCCTGAGGCAGGAGGATTACAAGTTCAAAGCCAGCATCAGGAAATTAGCAAGGTCCTAAGCAACTTAGGCCCTGTCTTGGATGTGGCTCTGTGGTAAGGGCCCCTGGGTTCAGTTGCTGGTACCAAAAAAAAAAAAAAAAAAAAAAAAAAGAAGAAAAAAAAAAAAAAAAAAAGAAAGAAAATGGATAGACAAAAAGCTTCACAAATATATAGTATATATGCATAATATGTTGGTATTATGGGATGCAGTGTAATTTGTTTCTTGTGATTTGTAAACATTACTAATTAAATGCACAGAGGCAGCTATCCAATAATGGTCAGGAAGATTGAATTTTAAAATTTTTCCTGAAAATCAAACACCAGTAAAAACAAAAGTAAACATTAAATTTCTGTGTTCTTATACCTGATAGACTTGGAAAATAGCCTTCCCAATCTTGTGACTGGTTTGTTTTTATTTCACTTGAAGTTATTGTTAATGTTTGTCAAATTTTCTTGTAGAATCATTTTAGCTTTTGTAGAAGATTTTGTATTTTTTTAACACAGAGAATTCTGATATGTCCTGATTGGTTTAATTCATGGTCCATACCATGTTAGTCATTTTTCACTTACTAGTATTTAAGTAAATATATCAGAGTAAATAGTGATATATTTAATAGAATATAAAAATTGTTTACTCTGATTTGCAAGGTCTGATTCTGTTGTTTAAATATTTCCTAATATGTTTTGTTCTATAAGGTTTCAATGCTAATTATACCTTTCAAAATAGAAAAAAAAAATAGCATTTCCTCCTAAGTGAAATAAAACAATATAATGAACAAATTGTAAATGACATATTGGAATATCAGGCACGAATTTTGATATACCAACATGTTAATGTGTATATTCTAGAAAATTCATCATGAAATCACTGATTTTGATTTTACATATATCTTTTTACCTAATTTTAATACATAAGATAATTTAAATGTTTCATGTTAACATACATTTATAAATGTATTAAATACATTTGCATTTTTTTAAAAAAAATCCCTATAGATTCTTATAGACATATTCTGTTTTCTAGTATCTTTTGCAATTTTTCCTGAAGTAAAATATACAATTGTAATAAATAATAAGGAAATCAGAAATTTTGCATATGATTTTTTTCCCCCAAATCTTCTCAGACACTTGGGATGTCTACTATACTTGAATGCAATTAGTAATGTTTTAATATATTTCAACAACTGATACATACTTCATTTATACATTATAAATGCTCCTATGTGAACATATTTCCTTTTATTTTGTTCCAAATACTTTCAATACTATTAATGGCTTATTTTCTATAATTAAATTTGTCAAGGAATAGCTTCTGCTCTCCCAGCTTTTATTATCTGCTCTTCCAGAATTTATTAAAATCCACTATTTTTTATTATCATTTATAGATTTACTGGAATTATGTCATTGTTCTCTCTAATCTAATAGGGAATTCCAAACATTTAAAACAAGGAATATAGAAGAAAAATAAAAGAGCCTATACAATGAAACATAACAGGTGGTGTAAAGTTTTGTTTTGTGTTTTTCTTGTGGCATATTTTAAAGAAAATAGGAATTTGAAATGAATTTTAATTCCTAAGAAAACATTCCCCAAAGAATAGAGTATGTCATTTGACATCCTTTAATTTGAATGAGATTACTATAGAGCAAATGATTATTCTTGTGCTAACCTCTAGAACTCCATAGTATTTGAAAATCTGCAATGTCTTGAATAGATGGATGAAAGCAGATATAATTGAATTAGGAAATGAAAATGAATCATTTATAGGAGTTTTATCCTCAGTCAATCTATCTTTTCAAGGTCAAGACAGCCTTTTACCATTAAAGACAACAATGGTAGTATGTCCTATCTGTAAAGAACTTTTATTTTTCAAGGACCTCATATTTTTCTTCTCACATATTATTGTTAGGAAAACAGGACAGATCCGTTATTTTTATCCTTCAGAGAACCGTGTACACATGCATTGAAAAAAATTTAGGGAGAAAGAGAAGAAAAGGAAGAGCCAATGAAGTATATGAGAATTCAGTGATCATTTAGAACATACTGTTTTTGCTACAATTAAACATTCACTATTTCTGTTGCTATTCACAAGCTTTCCATTAGTATGTACAATGTTTATGTTTCTATGTATTAGTTAAAATAAGTTTAGTTTGAATTTAAAAATTCAGTTATTGTAATATTATATTATTACCCCCCCAAATCTCTAATTTTAAGTTTATAAACTACTTATAAGCATTATCAGAAAAGGAAAACAATTAATTCAGAATAGGTATTTCATGAGGATTTTAAATTTTTCTTTATATTCTTGTATAAATCAGTGTTCTTTTCTTAAGATTTGCAAATAAAAGGTATGTGCTACAAATGCTTGCTTATTATTTTCCAAACACCATACAGGTATATTCTCTACATAAAAATCTCAAACTATATGGTGAAACTTCACCATGTAAGATAAAGTGCTAAACAGAAAATATTTTCAAACAGATAAATTTATAAAAAATATCATTCTGTGGAAAAATTTTTAAAAATTTCATTAATTTTTGTTATACATGTTCAATAATTCCATATTACATAAAAATATAGTTTTTTGTTACCATAACAAATACCTGAGATAACATAAGGTTCATTTTAGCTCCTGGTATTTTATCAGAAAACAGAGATTTCAGTCTATAACCAATTAACCCCATTTTGGGCCTGTGGTGGGGACCACATGGTAGAGTAAACTTCATTTCATGTCTGAGACATGGAAGAATGCCATAGGAAGAGTCTAGGATTCCAATATCTACTTCAAGGACATGCCTTCAACCTGTAAGTAGGTTAAAGGGTTCTACCTCCTCCCAGTAGAGCCAACAATTGTGAACAAAGTCTTTAGTGTATGATCCTTTGGGGAATACTTATCTAAACAATAATAGAGTAAAAGAACATAACATGATTATTTTGAAAACTAACTGGTTTCTTCCAGTCAAGTTAAAATCGGAAGGTCACATTTCTGCATAGATTCTATTCTTGTGTCTGAGGAAAGCAACAATGAATAAGACTTGCAAAACCTGGGAGAAAGTGAAACAATGAGATCAAAATTTAATCTATAAAAGTAATTTATAAAGTTGATATTACATAATTACCAAAATGCATATTTTAAAGGTAAAAGGGCTTGAATCTGACGAGAAAATTTCAGAGTAAGCTACATACAGCAGTGAATAAAAACTCTGCAGAATGAGTCTTCTGGAGTAGCATAGTTCTCACCAAATTCAAGTATAGAAGACTAATAGAAAACCTATTATTTTTAATCATATGCACAGTCATTGGAATAGATGCCTTGATGAACTGCTGATCTAGTGTTTTGTTCATCATCTTTCTATGTCATTCCTCTGACAAAATGCCTTCATTTTAGTATGGCATCATGAAAAATGGTGTGAAAAGAATAGAAGATAAGATAAAGCACAGATACGCTCTCCTCCTTCAATCTTTTCTTAAACTTGCCAGTCTGAACACAATAGAGAATAAACATTTTATTTAAAAGAATGAGATTAATCTTCATATGTTAAATGGTATTCTTGGTTTACTATCATTCTGTGATTAAAATTGCTACCTGTTGAGAAGATGTAATGTTAGGTCAGTAGTTTTGCGGATCAATATAAAATCAGTTTCAGGATCAGTAGTCTACTATGACAAACTATGCCTTAAAAACTTGTTCCAATGCTAAGGGCCTCACTATAATAGTCTATCCACTCTCATAATTTATCTGAATTCATAGCTTGCACTTCTTCGTATCAATCCTAACTAAGGCTGGAGAATGGTATTTTTGAATTCCAATTCTGTACCTGGCACCCTGCAGACCATGGAATGTGTTTATTTTTCTTCTTATTGAATCTCCAACATCTAGTATAGTACAACATATAGTAGGTGGTGTCCACTTTCCTCCAAATTATTAAATGAATAAATGAACATATGAATAAATTCATAGTGAATCTTAATAAAGGCAATCATTTACTTAGATTTCAGAAGTTTGACAACCTGCAGAACTCCTTACAATGTGCTCTTACTACATATATATTTTATATGTTTAATAACTGATCATCCTGGATGAAGTTATTTCATTATTTTGAGACATCCATCTGTCCATTTATTCTCTATCTTACTTCCTGTATAATGTATATACATATATTTAAAATATACACATATATTTTATTGTAAATTATATATAGATATTGTATATTCCTTACCAATATCCCTTACCAATTATAAAATATACATATTTATAATATATAATGTTATAGTATATAAAATATTTATATTATATATAAATATGTAATTATAAATATATTGTAATATTTATATATTTTATATTTATATCTATACAAGTATAAATATATTGTATATACCTATATATACTTGTATATAAGTATGTATTATAAATATACAAGTATGAATACAAATATAAAATGTATAAATATAAAAATATTACAATATTTATATAAAATATTATAAACATACTTTATACAGGAAAAGAGAGAAAATAAATGGACATATGTATATCTCAAAATAATAAAATAACTTCATCCAGGATGATCACTAATTAAACAGGTTCTACCTACCTAGCTTATTAAGGTATTGCTTCCTGCTGGATCCTTCTGGGTATGAAAAGTGTCAAGATCCTGGCTCTTATTTAATTTACTTTTGTCCTATTTGTCAACCAGGTTGTTTGCAGTCTATTATGCATAGTCTACATTTAATATTTTTATCCATAAACATATTAAAAAAAGCTCACCTCTGAAGTCAAAAGTCCAAAATTAATTCCAATGAAGGTTAAAGCATTAGCATCAAACCATGCACTGATTTTACCTCCACAACCCTAAGGAAAAGAAACTACTTGGATTAACTTGGAGATGGAAATGGTTTTAATAATTCTGTTAAGCAGAAGAAAAGGCATATAGATATTAATAAGTTACCAAGGTCTAGGGGGCTTCTTTGTTAGCAGGAAAACTCACTTGCTGACTTTAAAGTTGCTAATATATTGACATGCAATCAAAATCAGAAATTTATTAAGTTTTGGAAAGGGATTTGGCTCTCTGCAGACTATTGTAATTCATCAGGATACATACCACCACTGAAAATAACCGTTTCTCAAATATAGAAGTTTTTTAAAAATGTAATTCTTGATTTATTTATGAATCAATTAAGTGATTGAAAAGATACATATTAAAGTTAGAAGTATAAAGTCAGTGGATAAACTATACAAAATATTAGCAGTTCTTGGGAAGGGAATCCTTAATTTACCAATATTTCATGCCATTAATATCATTTGCTCCAGATGAACTTTTACTTTGTTTCTGCACCACTGTCTTGAATATCACTTTTGTAATCAATGGAGGGTCCTCTCTCTTCAGATTTGCCAACTGCCATATGTTTTTAATTCTGGTATTGTTGATCCATTGCCAATCCTATCCACCAGGACTTTCACAAAAGTATATTCTCCTCCTGCAGGGCTTTTGAAGCCTTGTGGAGGAGAAAAGCTGATGGTATCCTAACTTCAAGGAGTGCTTAAGTCACTTACAGTTTATTTATTTATTAAATGCCTGAAACAATACTACAATTCACCTAATTACAAGTTCAGTTTCATAATGTGATTTGAGAATGTAGCCACCATGAATAACTTGATGTTTATATAAAAAATTGCTCAGAATCCTAAATGAGCATGCAAAACAAACAACAAACACACTTTGCACCCTTGGAGAAACTTTGGCTTATTTTTACCTCCAGGTAAGTTGCATTCAGTGGCTCATCACAAAACCATTTTCTTAGTGAAGAATTTGTGCAAGAACATGGAACCTGGTCTGTAGTTTCTTTATTCTTATTCTTTATCCAATCTGTATAATTGTGTTGGCCACAACACTGTAACTAGGAAAAAGTTTTTATAAATTTTAGCATAAAATATCCAAAATGCATTTACTTATGTGACTTCCATGTATATTAAAGTGTTTTGTGAAGGTAATCTATCTCCTCATTGCAATGTAATGAATTAAATAAATTTATTTTTTTCTTCTTTTATAAGTGTATTTTTGTTTATAAATTTGTTTGGTGTTGCTAATGTTTTTGTCAGCCAGAGCTAAAGATTAACATAAGAAGGCATTGGGTAGATAACGTTATATGTCCATTTTATATTACAGGAGTCCAGGATTGAAGACTTACTGGATAAATATATATATTAAAATGACATTTCAGAATGCACTATACTGCAGGAAATTACTTGAGCCGTATTTTACTCCTAACTGCAGAACTTCTCTCTATATTAATTATGAATATGCGGTCACACTTGTTTAGACCATTTAAAAAGAAAGTCAAGGTATTTTTACTTTTTTAGGATTAATGTGAGGTATTGACTTTTAATTTTATACTGTATGAAAAATTGCCACAAATAATAGAAAATAGGATAATAAAAATAGTCATAGAAATGCTCAAACTTCTAAGAAATGTCTCATTTCCAGTGTCAATTCTGGAATCCTGGTTGAGTTGGAAGGATCTGAAAGAATCAGCTTGAATTTTTGTCACACAGGAAATAACAAAAAAAGCTGAAGTATTTCATTGTTTTTTAAATGTGTTTCCTAATCTTTGCACAAATTGGGAAAAATTGCATGAAATAATGCTTCAAAGTTAGGTTACTAAATATTAATCAAACTAAACACATATCATCTCAAAGTATATTTGTGGCTAGGAACTATAAATTGAAATCTCATTAATAACAGTGATGTCTTAACACAGAATGGGTTTTCTGCTTATCATAGTTTCATTGCAACCTGAAATATCAGCACAGGTGCAGATCTTATATACGTCAGAGAAAGATCAGTAAAAGCATTTATAATTAATTTCAATTGAGTTAAAATGCACTTCTGTTATTAAATGTACTAAAAGTAATAACTATTTTTATGTGAGGCAAATAGTGTAGCAGTAACGAATACAAATTCCAGTGCTAGAGTCTTTGGTTTGAATCTTGACTATGCCACATCTTAACCGGGTAATTTTGGTAGTTCCCGATTTTTTCTGTCCTTCATGTATAAAATCAGGATAATATTTCCTACTTCATTGGGTTGGGAGGATTAAATGAAATAATATATGCAAAGTCTTTACAAAAAGATTTGGCACTCTGTAATGTTTGCTATTTTCTTTTTCTTCTTCTTCTTCTTCTTCTTTTTTTTTTTTTTTTTTTTTTTTTTGGTACCAAGGATTGAATCCAGAGACACTTAACCACTGCACCGTATCGCTAGCCCTTTTTGTTCATTATAGTTGCTCAAGCAAAGACTTTCAAAGTGGGCTGGGGTTGTGGCTCAGTGGTAGAGCGCTCGCCTAGCACGTGTGCGGCCCAGGTTCAATCCTCAGCACCACGTAAAAACACATTGTGTACAACTAAAAGCAAATAAATAAATATTAAAAAAAAAAAAAAAAAAAAGACTTTCCAAGTATTCTATTCATACACTTTTCCAGGTAAAACCAGGTTTAAATACACTTAAGAATCAATGAAGAACCAAAGTGTTACAAAGAAGGATAAACACAAGATTATGAGGCCAATGCCACTTCACTCTCTTGCTTGAATGAAAATCAACAAGCTCTTGGTCCTCTGTCCACAACTTGCTCCAGCCTATTCTCTCTCCCAACTTCAGTGATCACCTTTGATACCAATTTATTAGTTTTATGCTAATTTCATCTTACTGTTTCCTGTAAGGCATTCAGAATAGTCCATTTGGGTATGTCTTCAGGCTTAGTTTTAGATCCATACTCAGAAATGACTAAATCCATTTTATCATGCCATAGTTGTTGAACCTGTTGAAAATCACATTAAAAAGTGAAAATTTCATAGAAACTTTTCCTAATGGTTCCCTACAAAAGAGTGTTCAATGTCAGAAATAAGAGGACCTTTTTTTCAGTGATTTTTTTTCCCATAAAACTCCTTTTAGGAAGTCTAGCTTCAAAGCATTTGATTTTTCACTTCATGATCTATGAGAAGAATAAGTGTGCTAATCTCCAGGATGTCAAGGGGTTCCACATTTCTTCTTATACATTTATTTTCAGGAATAATTGTGGAAGATTTAGAAAAGACCTAAAAAGTACACTGAATGTCTTTTCAATGGAAACTAGGCTTTTCCAAGCAAACTTTAAGGTTCTTTAATTTGATGGCTGTCTGTCCATTCATGGCTTATAATTTAACTTGTACAACTCTGTAAGGTGTAGAAAACTATAGTTATGCAAATTATTCTTGGTAAGATAAACAAAAATGATTTTTGGAGAGAGAAAATGCAATTGAGTTTTTCCCCTCTCCAAGACTGTTTTGCATCTGTGTTAAGTGGTGGCCAATAAACACATCTCTTTGGATTTTCCTTTGAATTGTTTTTTGTATTTTATTGCTTCCCTCATTAATGAAAATGTTAAATAAAATCATTGACATGTGCCTACTATACGTGCTTAAAAGAATTATGATTTTTGTATTTTAAAAATGTTCCATTATAATACTTTAAGGGCTCAGAACATAATACTCCAAAATATGGCACACTGGCATACCAGCATACTGAATATTTTAAGCTAAAGGAAATTGAGAGAACTGCAAAAGCAGAAAGGTCACTCTCTGACCTTCTCCCACTTCTTCCCCTCAAGCAGGTCATAAAAGAATTTTCTGACCTAGCTCTCCTCAGAGAAGGTCATAAGACTTTCATTCCAAGGGGGTCCTCCTCTATACCCAGAGTCTAAGAAGACTCTAAACAAAGGCCTTATTAAGTTTCCCACAGTTTATTACCATTAGATCATACCCTCTTGTCCTCTAATCACACTTCTGCATGACTGTCCACAAAAATACAGTTTCCCCTGGGTTTTGGCTCTTTATTTCAAAAGATTCTCATGTCCCATAAACTCTGGGTCAGCACATTTGTTATGTTTTTCTCTTGTTAGACTGCCTTATTACAAGGGTCTCAGACATGAACTTGCAATGGGTGAGAAATGATATTTACATTTTCTCCACTATAATACCAAAACAAAAAATGATCAGATCTGAATGGGGGAAAATTGTTCTTTAAAAATCTAGATGGCCGGGCGTGGTGGCGCACGCCTGTAATCCCAGCACTTTGGGAGGCTGAGGCAGGAGGATCGCGAGTTCAAAGCCAGCCTCAGCAATGGTGAGGCAGTTAGCAACTCAGTGAGACCCTGTCTCTAAATAAAATACAAAAAAGGTCTGGGGATGTGACCCAGTGGTCAAGTGCCCCTGAGTTCAATCCCCGGTACCACAAAAAAAAAAAAAAAAAAAAAAAAAAAAAAAAAATCTAGATAATAGTAACATATATAAGCATTTTAAAAATTATATGATTTTCATAACCAACTCCTAATTTGGCCTTCAATAATATCAAAAGGCAGGAAATCTTTTTACAAGGAGTTGAGACTTTTAAATATTGTTCATTGATCCCTCCCCCTTCCTATATAGAATTTGAGTCTTTCTATTAAATATTTTGTCCCCAAAGAAGTTTTCTTTCCTTGGCTTTTAATTCAGGCTCAAAGATCTCACTAATAGAAGGTACCCAATTTTCTTTATATTTCAAATAAAAGAATATTGATAAGGGTTCATTTTCTATACCTCCTCTTTCTTTGTGAAGATAAATGTTGAAATTACAACTTGGATGCCAAAGGCCAATGACAACAGTACTGCATACTAAAACACAAGAAAAACAGAGATGACAATTATGCTTCTAATTTGTATTGTAGATGCTATAATAATGATAAAATAGATATCATATAAAATATAAGCCTAAAATATACATAGGTATGCCTGAGTTTTACAGTCTTCATAAATGTTAGCATAATTATTGAAATAAGAAGCCAACAAAAAATCAATTAATGTCTGTATAAGAATACTCTAGAAAGCAGTAATCATATTCCATAAGAACACAAACAGGCTACTTGGTCTAATGGAGTTGTTGATGATATCCTCTTAATTCAGAAATAAAGTTGTCCAAAGGGGAATTCAAATATCCAATCTTCCACTTATCAGATCATTCTGCTAAACTTGTGATCTAATTTGCAAACTATTCTACCATGTAGGAAGCAAAAAGTATATCAATAGTAGTTTCAATAATAAACTTAATTATGCATGTGTTCTTGAACTAGTTCTTCAAAAAAATAAAACTTCAAATAAAATGATTTTTCACATGTATTAGACTGTTTTCTTTCTTAATATCTATAGATACTTCAGTCTTTATCACCAGAGTTGAATGTATTGGTACATATAATCTAGAGTTCATAATAATTTACAATTCAGCAGCCTAAATATTTAAAAAGTAGAATATAAGTAGTAATTATTTACTGGTCATATTATTAATTTCACATAATTAAAACATTTGATACTTTAAACTAGCCAACTAAGATTTTCCATTTGGCATAAACATTTTTTTTTTTTTTTACTTTCTGAGACAAAATTTCAGAGATAAAAGTATTTCTTGACATGTATTGAGAAGTTTAAATTTACAATTCTACATATACTATCTCACTTGATAATCGTTAAAAAGAGATTGGTAGAGGCAATAAAAAGTATATGTAATAATTAAGAAATGACTAGATTAGATTAGAGCAGATTACTATATTAGATTATATTAGTTTCTTAGATTAGAGCAGGAATAAATAAAATCACCTTTAAGTCATGGAATAGCCTATAAGACTATACAATTTGTTTATCAGCTTACTGTGCACATTAAAATGGTTCCAGGGAATGTGTTTATCAGAAAAGTATTGGTATGTTCAGAGAAGAATTAGCATGGGTCATGATGATAAAAAGTAGCAGTAGACTCCCATGTAGTGTCTAGAAGGGATGGTAGTGTCTTTGCTCCAGGGCTTAATCTCGCAGATCTTATATTCACATGCATCTTTATGAGGGTCTATATGAGTCTTTCTCATTTGGATGTCCTTAATACCTAAATCACATGGAACATTTATGTTTTTATTTTTTTCCCCTCTAGTTTCCTCCTTCTGTTCCCATCCCTAATCCTCAACATTATACTGGTAGCAGGCTGTGTGCTTCTTTTTCTTAACTGGAAATGTGTGGAAAGGGAAAAACAAATCAAGATTTTTCATATAAGTCATTTCTGTCCTGCTTTCCCTAGCCCAAATCTGAAGGCCAATGAGAAAAATTAGGCTAAATGTCCTGGAAAGAGAGAAAGATAAGATTTGCGAAGAAGGCTGGGCTTTGGAGGAGAATAAAAAGAGAATGGAATCACTTTTTAGACTAAAAAGATTCTGAAGCAGATCCTGGAAATTGTGATTCCAAGAGCAACAGGCACACAGCTTCTGGGCATCTTCCTGGCAAGATCCTATAGGGAAATGACATTGTGATTTCCAGCCTTGACTAAAACGCACATGACCAGGGTAAAAGTCTAATAACTTTAAGTTGCAATTACTAAATATAGTTAGTAACTGGTCCTTATGCCAGGTGTGACTCCATTAATTGCTGTGTCATTGAGGAGATGTGACTGTCATAGGGGAGGGATCCTGCTGGGAAGGAACTTAATGGCTATTTGCTAATCCTTTATAAAAGGGTTTCACTGGTATGCCTGCACTGGAATATGCTGGATGAATAGCCCCCTGTTGCTACCATCTGAGCCATTCCAACAGCAGAAGGAGTACATCTGAAGGTACCATGTGACTTTTGCTTTTGTGGTAACCAATGTAGACTGGTAACTAGTGTCCAGAGTGACCAACCAAACTTCAATGGTACACAAAAGCAAGGTACCTCTGCATTCTTCCTGGAAATAGAAAGAAGGTCTGCAACTGAATTCTTTATCTGCTTGACAGGAGAGTGGCTATAAATTCAAATTTGATTCAAAGAAAGGTTTAAAAGCTATATTTCATCTAAGCAAACTGTCATCCACACCTGCCACATGTGTGGCAAATGGCACATGTTCAGGTGTACACTACTGAAGATCTTTCATCTTTCATGTTAGGTGCTAAGAGAGAGATAAGAGGCTAGACAACTGCCAGAGTCTGTCCCTCTCAGCAGTTAATTTCTCTTTGTTAAATAATAAAGTAGGATTTTAATTATAAGGTAGCTTTCCATATGGCACACTGACAGGCAAAATATAATGACTAGAGGACATGTTTCTCCTCCTCTTCCTCTCCCTCCTCTGCCTATACCTCTTTTCCCTCTTCTTGATACTACTCTTCCCCCTCCCACTTCTTCTTTACTTTGCTCATTGACTTTTATATACATTATTATGATTTTAGTCTTCAGATTCCTAAGTTTGGTTAATCGCAGCTCACCCAGGAAATGGGTTAGTGTTGACTGTATATTGAAAATTAAATATTTAAGAGTGCATCTATGGAGGTACCTGATCAATGGGGGAAAAAAACAATCTACCTGGAAGTTTCTTGGGCATGGAATGTCATTTGGATTACCCCCAAGGTCATGCTCTACTGCAATACTATAGCAACATAAATCATGATCACTCATATGTGTACCTTGTATATTCAAAATATGCAACACAAATTGGGGTATTGAAGTAACATACATACCAGAATTAGGAGACATAAAATTTTGTTGTGAATTGCCAAATAACCCAACAGACAAAGAAGAACAATAGCAGATCCCATTCCAATCAAGATTTGAGAAATATATATGATGAATTGTTTATTTTCATCTGTGGAAAGCACAAAATGACTTATTATGAAGTGATATTTTATATATTTTCTATTTAATAATAGAGGCAGCAATTTAAGATTTCCCTATTGCTAAATCACTAGGATTTTTTTTCCTCTTTTGATCTCATTCCAGGATCTCTTACTTACTCGTAACAACTTCTTTTCCTTTCCTGACATAATAAAGAATTCATTCAATCACAGAAAATCTTGTTACCTTTATCTTATCTTCATTTTGTTCTATAATAGAAAACAATTGTTTCTAGGTTGACTTCTTCTATGTCTAATGCATATTAAAACATTCATGTGTATATTCATTCGTGTATTCATTCATCAAAATAATTTTGGTACTCATATTTTTAGGTTAATTGTCCCTTGTACTTATATATACCCTGAATTCATTTGTAATATGTTTTTTCTTTAACTAAACTGTGAGTATTCAGTGTCAGTGACTGTATATTTATCTGGTTAACAGACTAACTGTTGAATGCTTAGTGCTACATCACAGATTGTAGAATAGTAAATGCTCAACAAATATTTGTTTTTTTAAGACAAATACATGAGTTAAATATGCCTAACATTTTATGGAAGAACAATGGAGGCAGGGGTATGCTGGAACAGTTTGTGCTGGCTCATAAAAGTCAATTGTTAAGTTTTCAGGAAATCTACAAGCCAACTGAATTCATGTTGGGGTGGGGAGTATTTAAACTATGGGAATGAACAGATGCCACGAATCAAGATTCTCTACTCTAGAACCAGTTGCTAAACATTCACCAGCACACTACTAGACACAAGGGACACTTCATCCAGTGATAAAGGAGGTCAAAGGTTTGGTTTAGATTACTGGAGAAAGTAATACCTAAGCATAGTCTTTAAATAATAACTGAAAATACCCAGATTGGAGTGGTAGAAGCATTGCTGAAATTATGGGCACTTTGTGTGCTGTTTTCCCATATTTCTCACTTGAATGAAATTCCATGGGGGCAGGAACTGGATCTTTTTTGTTCATGACTATATCTTCCACATATGGGGCAGTGTCTGACATGTAGAAGCTGCTTAATTTTTGGTACATGAATAAGTAGTGGCAATGAGGGTCCAAAGAAGAGCTTTCAATAGGGGAGCTACATGGTCAAATTTGCATTTGAGTGAATTTTGTTAGTGACATTTGAAAGATAGCTGAGAGAAATGATAAGAACAAAAGAATCTTGGAGATTATTACAGAGGTAGGGGATAAATGGGACCTTACATTGAAAGGGGTTACCATGAAGGGAAGGTGAGCACAAAGCCATTTTAAAAAGAGGACAATCAAATGAAAATGGCAGATATATAATAAAGAAGGATTCAATATTTGGGGTCTTAAGTTGGATGTATTTAATTCCAGATTCTAAAACTTTAATCAACATTTCACTAACTGATTTGAGTATACAATTTAAAAAGTAGAACTTAAAAAAATAAGTTCCTTACTTATTTTTACCTTTTCAGGGGCTTTTCACAACCCAATACACTAAGATTAATAAGAATTACCTGTCAACTCCACAATGAAGAAAAAGACTAAAAATTAAAAAAAAAAAAAAAAAAAAAAAAAAAAAAAAAAAAAAAAAAAAACTTTGCTCCACCTTAAATGCTACATTATTAAATTAGGTCTTGTGTGGGAAGTCCTTAGTCTAATGCTTGGCACACAGTGAACCCTAAATAAGTGGACACTGTTATTATAATTATTGTGTGGAAGGAAAGGATGGAGGTTTGTCATTAAAATCTTCACATACCCATGACTCTGGGAAAGGTGCTCATGTACTCAGACATCACTAGTCTTTTCCATAAGCAAAGTATACAAACACAAGAGAATAAAGATATCAGGCATTTAACATAGTTTAAGGTTAGCTAGATTATTCAATTTTGTAGGACTTCATAACATATTAAAGTTTTCTACTTAGCATTTCCTTCCCAACCAATATTTTTTTTTCTTACTTGATTTCCACTAAGAAATAAGTTAACTCTATACTGAATGTGTTTGGCCTTACATTTAATGATGAATAGGGCTGTTCAATAGAAGGTACTGTGAGAGTGGATATGTTCTTTATCTGTGCAGTTCAACAAGGTAGCCAACAGCCAGAGATACCTACTGAATACTTGAAATATGGATTCCTTTCCTCGAACAGAGGATATTTATATTAAAATAACCCATAGCCTATTTATTCGTATACTTCACTCTACAGAAACCACTGCAAATCACAAAATAGCAAACTAAAAGCAATGTAAATATCTCACTTTTTTTTTCATAAAGTAGGAGGCTCATCTATTTCATTCATATTGTCAAATTTGGATAATATTATATATTATTTGTGTGATGGTGAAAATAGTTGATAATTAAATTTTATTATTATTATTATTTTTTTTTTTTTTTTTGGGTACCGGGGATTGAACTCAGGGGCACTTGACCACTGAGTCACATCCCCAGCCCTTTCTTTGTATTTTACTTAGAGACAGGGTCTTACTGAGTTGCTAAGTGCCTCGCCATTGCTGAGGCTGGCTTTGAACTCGCAATCCTCCTGCCTCAGCCTCCCAAAGTGCTGGGATTACAGGCGTGCGCCACTGCGCCCAGCTGATAATTAAATTTTAAAAGAAATTACCTGACTATGTTGATTTCCACTATCTTTTCAAGTCTACAGATCTGTAAAATCTAAAGTTGGCAGAAAACCCAGTTTTCCTTTTCCTTCCTCTCCCTTGTCCAGTAACAGCTCCTGGTTTCCCACTCCTCCCCAAATTGCCCCTCCATTATGATACTGGATTTAAACCCTATTTTTTAATAAGATACTTATAAAGTCAACTGGCAAGACCTTTAGAAGAAATGGTGGACCATACTTAATAGATGTTAGAGAAATACTTCCACCTACTGAATATTTCATCATAATTGTTTTAAGTGGAATGCCTTGTTTATTTCATTATGAGAAAAAGAAAACTATACATACCCAAAGCTGTTAAAAAACTATTTCTATCTAATAAAAGGTATGTACCAAATCCCACGAATAAAAGTCCAAGAATCTGTAAAAAGACAATATTTCAGTAATTGTTTAGAAAAATGCATTATTTTTTCTTCATTAAAAATATGAAAATTCTTACCAAAAAAGCTGAATTAATGAGATTAAGAAAGTACTTAAAACTTAATATTTTGCTTTTCTTTAACATTCTGCTTTTCTCTGGAAATGGATGAATCTGAAAAGATAACCACAACTTTACTATAAACATTCAATACAATAAAACCTTATAATTTTGCCTACTTATGCCCTTTGCATATTTTTCTTCTTAAACCATTTTTCAGTATAACATTCCTGTGTTGAAATGTAAGCATGTACTGAAGGTACCTTGAGACTGTACCCATCTTATTTGCAATGTTTTGGAGCAGAGGCTGTGAAGGATGTCAACAGTACTTTACTGATCTTCTTGCAGCTTTCAGATATTTTATTTTCCTTTCAATCTTCATACACCTTGCTGGAAGCTTTTCTTAACCTTAGTCTAAGCTTTCCCTCACCTCTGTTTGTCCCTTCTTTTTCCAGAATAATGTAAACTCTTCATTGAAATCTCAGACTAGAGATCTTTCTTTAACTCCAGTTTGTCTGTCTCCATTTTATCATTTACCTCTTTTTCCATCTTGCATTAGAGATATTTAAGTGAGCAAACAGGTCGTGACGTAGTTATAATGCCAGAGTCTAACATACAGTAGTACTCAACATATTTGTTATCACAAAAAAGCAGTGAGTTTGTTGTAAAGAATTACTTACGGTTGTTTACATTAAAAATTAATTTTCAGATAGTCAATTTTCCTAAATTCTTTGTGGAAATGCAACATTTCATTGAATTTTGATGATTTGTTTATTAGACGTGGAGGTTTTAAAATTTGGGTATGTTTCTGGGTTTTCTCTTTTCCTTCATTGTTTCAATTCTAGCTAGCACCATATTTTAAAAAGTATTATAGTTGACAATGTTTTAATATATGCAGTACCTAAACTGACATGACGGGAGCAGATTTAATACGCTAATTTTAAATTATTTGTCCCTATTAGGAAGGAACCAATCTGTCTGGCAAGTGGTAGGATGTACTAGAATGTGGAAAAATAGGAAATGCCCATGTTAGATTTTACCTATGTCCCTCCCTAGTTTGGTCTGAAGCCAAATGCCTCCTAAAAACTCCCAAAGTCTTCCTCCAATTCAGGAAGTGCTACCAGGCTTTGTCTTCAACCTCTGCTTTGAACTTGGCTGCTGTCATTTGGTTTCTTCAATTACTGTCCTAAAGTCTTATTCTTGGACTTCTTCAATGCCTGGCATATTTTGACAGGGCACTCAGTTGGAAAGACTGCCTGATTTTTATTTTGCTTTCTCTCAAGATGCTGCAGATTTGTCTTTCTGGCTTCAATTCTATTCACTGCAGTATGTGGGAGAATTGTGATCCTCTTTCCCAGTATGAACAAGAACTTGCCTGGCCTTTATTCATCTGCAAATGAGAAAGAAAAAGACAACTAGTAAACCAGAAAGCCCTGCAGTAAACCTGTTGTGAAATGTTAAAGAGATGGACTTGAATTTTGATGTGGTAATAATTAGCCTGTTAGGTTGGGTCAAGCTGAAATACATTACCAAAACACTCTAATGTAGAAATAAACTGAAGTTTATTCTCTCTCAGTCCAAGGTGGATGATTAGTTTTCTTCTTTCTCTTTAGAAATTTTTGGGTACCTGAGGTTGGTTCATTATGTGGTTCCCCAATTTGCTCTAGAGTACCATCTTTTATATCAGCAGAAAAAAAAAAATAGTATGTGTAAATTAAGCTCAAACCCACCCTTCTCATTTCCCTTTGCACAGACTTGGTCACATCACTGTGCACATACTGCTGTTGGTACAACCATGATCTGCATGTTATAATGTGGATCTGGAATGTGCCCCCCAAAAGCTCATGATTTGAAAGTATGATCCCCCATGTAGCTAGATTCAGAGGTGAGGCTTTTATGCAGTGATTAGGGTTTGGACCTCATCAGTGGATTAACCCATTTGCTGAATTAATAATTTGAATGGACTATAAGGTGGTAATTACAGACAGGTGGGGTATGGCTGGGGGAAGTTGGTTACTGAAGGTACACTTTTGGGGTTATATCTTATCCCTGACACCTCCTTCCACACACTCTCTTTCTCTCTGTGTTGCCCTTCTGTGTTGCCCTTCTGCAAAACCTTGGGCCCAAAGGAGTGGAGCCAGCAGGCTGACTATGAATTGAATCCTCTCAAAACAGTGAACTGAAATAAACTTTTCCTTTTCTAAGTTGTTCTTGTCAGGTACTCTGACTGCAGCAATGAAAAACTGACTAACACTGGGATAAAGGGGAAAAGTGAATCAGTTTGAATGAAGAAGGAAAACAAACAAACAAACAAACAAACAAAAAACAACCACCCAACCCAAACCAAACCAACCAAACAAAAAACCCCACCAGTTAGGAAAGGGCAATTATAAAAGACAGAGGATAAAAAGATAAATTTAATACAGTTTTAATATGCTTCACCATGGAAAATAAACAAATATTATCAGGGAATTCCTGTAGGAAGGTGAAATAAAGGAGTAATAATAATTATTGGAAACAGGAAAATTGGAAAATAAATAGTTTAGAAGAAACTTCATGAACTTGATATTTAACAAGTGAGTCTGAAGTGACAGAGGATATCTGCCTGGTTATAACCTAATAAGTACAGGAAATGAAATGCAGATAAGTGGGTAGCATAAGCTATGCAGGCTCAGGAGTCAACCATAGAGCCTAAATAAGGTGGCTGAATAAATGAGAAGAGGGACTGACTACAAATAGAAATGGTCAGAGGATTGGTGATAGAGAACAGTACAATTAATGATTTGAAATTTTTAAAAGCATACTTTCACAAACTACAAAGATAAAGCATGATCTCATGGAAGTATATAGAGGAGGAAATTTCTAGAATACTATTATAGGATATAAAAGTGAAAAAGGATGCTCTTAGTCAGCCACCTTGGTATGGAGGATGTTCAAGATAATCACAAAATAGCAGTTCAGGTCAAACAGTCAGTACACAACAAATTGGACACCTAAGCAACGAGCTAAGAAAGTCCATGGTGATGTTTACACAGGGTGGTAAGAGATGGTCATGTGCTAATCTTTTCAGTCACAAGTTCCACATACTGGAAACAATGGAAATAAAGATACACAAGTCTGTGCAGTTCTTATTCAAATATTTGCAGTGTGGAAGATCTACATTTGCTTTTACTATAAAGCATTTGTTCTATACTTAAATCAAGTGAAGTCTGGGTGTGGTATTTCTTTTGCTCATTTCCTGACTAGTTAATTAAATGTCCATTATCAAAGGTATTTTTTAACATTATAAATACCATAGGGATAGACAACTTAGGACAACTCATGTATTCATAAGTATTCCTTTTCACTCCTTAAATGACTCTAGTTGCTTCAAATTGTTTAAATGCTCCTTCTAAGCACCCAGAGATGGGGACATAGAAGTGTATAAATTAGAGCACCTCAAGGAATTAAATATTAAAACTGTGGACAAATCTGAATTATATATATTGGTATAGGAGACAGAAAATAAAGGAAACAGAGAAGTTTCATAGAGAAGACAAATAAGAGATGATCTTTGAAGGATGATCAATGAGGTTCCAGTCAGTCAAAACCAGGGTGGAAGTGGGAAATATTAAAGACAACACTATGCTTCACAGTCTTACAGTGAGATATAAGGACATAGATCAGAGTGCATCTTATTGTACCACATCTTATAGCCAAACTAAGATTATACAAGGGAGTTGCACAAGGCTAGAGAAGTAGAATAAGTAAACATTGTGAAGAAGCACTCATGTTTTTCAAGTTTGCTTTTTCTTATTTCTGAAGGCAACTAAAACCCTAATTCTGGCACCAATGGGGAAGCCAAATTAAAAAAAAAAAAAAAAAAGCCCAACACAGGGAGATAATTTACAAAGCCAATGAACTATTTCATAAGAGATAAAATTGTCTGAACTGAAAAATGGCTATGGGGGGTGGAAAACAATAACAGGATATGAGATATTTAGTAGGAAGTAGGAATGCCAGTGTTGAGATGGTAGAAAGTATCAGAGATTGAAATTGGATCCAAGTCTGTACAACCTAAATTATTTCATATCCTACAATATGTCATTTTTATTGATCCCCTTATCACAATTTTACAAATTAGGCATAATTATGCTATTATCTCTAGATTTGCCAATGATAACAGGAAGGTAAACTTGTCTAAGGTTATCAAGTTAATAAGTGGCCAGATGAGATGCAAACCCAGAGGTATAAACTACTGTCTTTGATAACCTATCCAAGTCCCAGGGTCATCATCTTCAAAAGCAGATTACAATAGTAATCACCTCAAAGGGATGTTGTGAAAATTAAATGAGATTGTTTGTGAAGTACTTTGTTCAATGAATGGCTAAAGGAATCTTATTATACCACATCTCATAGCCAAACTAAGATTATACAAGGGAGTTGTACATCAGGGTGGAAAATAGGATAGAGACTATAGGAAAGTGAAGGACTCCCATTTCCTATGAAGTAGCACGTCATGTCAGCTGCAAGGAGGGAGTACAAAGAAGACCAGTGAAGGACCCACACTGAAGAGTTGGAATTGTCTTCTAGTGGAACAAGAGAAGTGGAAGTTTAAGAATCCAATACTATGAGCCACATGTTAGAAATATTATAACTGAGTAGCCACCCCGTCTCAAGAAAACAAATTAGAGAAATTCTTACTTTGCAGCTATTTTGAGCAGTACAATGATATTCTGGAATATTTAAATCATATCATTGCAATATCAAGAAAAAAGAGCTGTTGAAAAATGCTATTAAACTAAGATGGTTCCACCATCCAGTTAACATTTTCAAAAAAATTATTCTTATCAGGTAACAGGAACCGTTTTTTCTCATCCTTTCATTCTCTCAATAAATTTTATCATGTGCAATCTAAAGGAAATATGTGTTAGGCCAGCAGGCTGTACATCAACCAGACCTGGGAATGAGTTTCAAAATTGAAATAATATAAAATCACTTATTGAAAAGGAAAAAAGAAATACTTTGCTCAGATTAATAGGTCATAGGTAAACTAACATACTCAGGACTATAATTTCTAGGAAGATTGTAATTAATTATACTTCTACCAAACACTTCACAGTTGAAAAGCAAGTTTCAAGCTAAATTTGCTTATAATCTGTCACTCTTAGGTAACTGCAGTTTTGTTATTTTGATTAGAAATATTGTAGTTCAATTATGACTGAGTTATAGAATTTAGTTTTCTTCCAAAGTGGAAATAAGGAAAACAGGAGATTATAAATCTCCCTTACGATGGATTAATTTATCCTCAGAAGAACTTTCTATATTTGTGTTAACAATTTGTTTGACAAGATTAATCTAAACATTTTTAAAATCAGTTGATTCCTAAATCAAATTATTTAAATTAATCCCCAAAGCTGATTATTGGAGGATTTGGTAATATTTAGGAAGAATGTGAACTATTTGATAATCACAAAATCAGTGTCAAAATTTTTACATGTGAATCTCAATATAATATAATAGCCTAAGTATTTTGAATGAAAATTTTGAATAGTCTTTAAATCAGTAATAAATCTAAAATTAAAATTTAAAAATGGCACATTGAATTTGATAATAAAAATACCTTAAATTTAGTAAGATCTGAAGCCAGGTATTTTTTTAATCATTATTATTCTTGAAAGAGGTACTAATGTGTGTTTTGAATATAAAATTGTTTACTAATTTCTTCCTCTATTTTATTAGTCTTATGTTGGCACAACTCAAGTTTATGGTTACCAGGAAATATAATTATTTTCTTTCAGAGGCTTAATGAAATGTTTGCTTTCAACATATTATATGTCAGACATATTTTACAAGTATGTTTAGCCAGTTCCTCTTGGAATTTAATATCTTGTTTACAAACTTTAAAAAAAATCAGAAATTAATTAAAATACAATTTCATATTTTATAAACTATTATAATTTGCTCCACAAAAGAAACTGATGTATTTTTAAGTTAAAATTAATAGAATGACATATTTAGAACATCAGATGTTATAATGAAATAGTGGGTTTCTGCTAATATTTTTACAGTAAAATAATTCTGGAAAAAAACTATTTCAAATTTCTCCCTCAACACAACCTTCCAATAGAGGTGTTTGGTGGGCTTTGATTGATTTTAGTCCCCCCTCCCCTTAAACCAAACCAAAACAAAACATCAACAACAACAACAACAACAACAAGCTGTTGTCATGGAAGGCAAACAATTTATAGACTTCTCCTTCATAAAGCCAGGTCCCACAACTCACTATTATGGATTAAGATTTTTGGGTAATGAATAATTTATACATAGGCAACTCAACATTCACTAGATATGATTATGAATATAAATAGTATAGAAACAACTGAAAGGGCAGATTACCTGTACTTGAATAATTTTAGAAAAATGTCTTTTCTTCATTAGATATTTTCCAAAATCATTTAAACATTAAAATATACCTGGAAAGAGAAATCAAACTCCTCATCCAGCTAGCGCTCGGTCAAACTAAGAATCAAGGTTTTTGTCCTTCTAGGGCACCTGTAATGAAAAGCTGCTCCTTCTTTCTTGGGATTGGCTGTTGCCGTGGTTACCATTTGTTTAGAGGATCTGGGCGCTGTCTTAAGAGTAAACCGAGGAATTTTGCTGCTGATGGGTGAGCCAGACCCTTCAATGCCTGGATTTAGGTTGGGGGAGTCGAGGTCGAACTGCGGAAGCGCAGACTGAACTGGACCCCTGTCTGCCAGGGCCAGGGATCCAGGAAAGGGAGAAACCGCGCACCCAGGGGGCG
This sequence comes from Tamias sibiricus, assembly GCA_025594165.1. Taxonomy (NCBI): domain Eukaryota; kingdom Metazoa; phylum Chordata; class Mammalia; order Rodentia; family Sciuridae; genus Tamias; species Tamias sibiricus. The sequence continues at coordinate 141,802,020 of CM046661.1, forward strand.
GCTGCGAGTCCGCTAACCTGAAGCCTCCTTTCAGTTCTGGAAATTCCGTAACTCTCTTAGAACTTTAACATCCAACCTGACCGCCTAGGGAACATTTGATAGTTACTCCCCACTTACCTCTCCCCCACATCCCCTAAAATACGCCAACTGCCAGTTCTTTTCTTTTCCTCCCTCCTTCCCTCCCTTTCTTTTACTTTCATTATGCCACATACAAATAATTTTTGTCACTTCATGAAGTAGATTTCCCTTCCTTTTCTGTAGTGACCGAAGAGGGGAGTTACTTAAGCTTTGTCACTTTGGACAGTTTCGTCACCCCCCAAGTGATTCATTATCAACTTGAAATAGTTTACCATCGCCAGTTTACTCTGGGATTCATCTAGGGCAGGCAGTCTTGTCCGGGAAGGAAACTAGTAGCTACAGGTGTCTGTTGCAGGCTTCAAATGTAATTAGTCCAAATTGAGAAGTGTTGCAGGTGTAAATTACCCACCGGATTTCAAAGAATTAATGTGCAGAACAACAATGTAAAGTTTAATTTTTATCTTAATAATTCATAACTTTTAGGCCCGAGGATTTAGCTTAGTGGTAGAGTGATGGCCTAGCGTGTTCATGGCCCTGGGTTCCAACCCAGTACCAAATAAATAAATAAAGTAATAATAATACTTTATATTCATTATATGTTTGTTTGTTTTGGGTACTGGGGATTAAACTCAGGGGCACTCAAACCACTGAGCCACATCCCCAACCCTATTTTGTATTTTATTTAGATATAGGGTCTCATTGAGTTGCTTAGCACCTTGCTTTTGCTGATGCTGGCCAGGAACTTGAGATACTCCTGCCTTAGCCTCCAGCCACTGGGATTACAGGAATAGACCACGGTACTGGCCTATTCATTATATGCAGAAATAATATTTGAATATTTGTTAAATAAGATATGTTAAAATTAATGTTTCTCTTTTTAAAAAGTTGCTGTGTAAGATGTAAACTTGCATTTGTGCTCAGGTATAGAAATATTGGATGGGGCTTGTGTAAGAAACCAGTAGATAAGCAGAAGTGGAAATATAAAGGAAGTTATTCTTACCTTCACCCTATTTCCTATTTGCCTGCTCTTCTTTCTATATAAAGTTTTATGTACCTGTGCATTCTATTTTACAAGCACATTAACAAAATCTAATTTTTCACCTGAGAAAGCTATTGAATTACTTTGAATTCAATTATTGGAATTGTTCTGTTAATTGTTTTGCTGTGGTTTGAAGGGAGAAGGTTGTGGGAAATTGAATGTTTTAAATGAGCTTTTAAAATTATGAAAATAGTATATATTTGTTTTTTTTTAAAAACCAATCAACATGAAGGTATGAAATAAAAAGTTAAAATTCCCCAATTTCTTCAAGAAGTTTCTGTGTCTAAAAACTGTGTGTGTGTGTGTGTGTGTGTGTGTGTGTGAAGTTAACAAAGAGATTTTCCTGTGTCTTATTTTCCTGCCATTTGCTTTTTTAGTTAGTCCTTCTTGGATAGTTTCTTACAAGAATAATAGTAATTGTACCATTTTTAAAAGAATTTGCATCATATTTGATGGATCCATAACTTATGTAACTTTTCTTTCTGCATACTTAGGATAGCTTTAATTAAAATTTTATTAAGATAATTGTAGATTTACAACTAGTGATATAATCCACTAATTTTATTCAGTTTTCCTTCATTTTATGTGTACTATGTTCTATGCAGTTTTAATCAGCTGAATAAGTTCATTTATCTTCAGCGACAATCACTGAATAGTTCTAGCACTACAAAATCCCTCATGTTGGCCTTTTTTACTCATGCTCTAACTCCTTAACCACTAATATATCCATAATTATAAATTTTTCTGATTTTAAAATATTATATAAATGGAATCATGTGTTTTTTACTTTTTAATCAACATAGTTGCAAGGAGATTTACCTGTATTGTTTCACATATCAATAGTCCATCCCTTTGATTGCTGAGTGATGTTGAATAGTATGGATGTACTGGAGTTTATTTAATCACTCACCTGTTGAGGGACATTTGTTTTGTTTTAATTTGGGGGCTAGTATGAATAAAGCTGCTGTGCACATTTATGTAAAAATTTTGGTGTAAATCTAAGTTTTCATTTCTCTAAGATACATTCTTAGGGTTTCAGGCAACATGTAGAAATCAGTCTGATTAAATCACTTATTTGTTAATGAAAGATAAATTATATCTATCATTAGAGGAAAGTCACAGTTTTTTTTTTATTTTAGTGTGGGAGTGTCTTGGTCATGTTTTATGGAGAGGAAGAACAAGGAAAAGATTGTATGATAAAGCAGTAAACACATAAATAATGTACAAAACAATGTTCAGTAGTTGAGAAGCCTACAGGTAAAGGATGACAGTTTATTAGGGAGAGGAGCTCCTCTTTCTGTAGGATGGATAAGAATTGGATTCATAAAAAGAAATAGTGAAGTGAGGACATTTAATCTTCTTTATTAACTAGACTATACTTAATCAGTGAATTTGTAGCACCCAGCACTGCTATGAATGCATATTGCACACTTTTAAAAAGTTGGTTTTGAATTGAATGAGTAAAAGAAGGAATTAAGGAAGGAATGGTAAAAGGGATTGGATGGGAGAAAAGAACAAGAAGACAGGTAGAAAGGCCAGTGCCTTCAGGAAACAATGAAAGTTTGGAAGAGTGTATTGAAAAATAAAATAAGAGCTTATTGATATTTTTCAAACTTAAAAAAATATTTGTTCTAATTACTTATACCTGACAGTAGAATGCATTTTGACACCATCATATATTTGACACCAATACATAAATGGTGCATAACTTCTCATTTCTCTGGTTGTACATGATGTGTAATTATACTGGTTGTGTAGTCATATATGCATGTAGGGTAATAATGTCCAATTCATTCTACCATCTTTTCTACCCTCACATCCCCTCCCCTCCTTTCACTCCCCTCTGCATAATCCAAAGTACCTCTATTCTTCCCTAGCCCCCACCTTATTGTGAATTAGCGTCTGCACATCAGAGAAAACATTGGGCCTTTGGTTTTTTGGGATAGGCTTATTTCGCTTAGCATGATATTTTCCAGCTCCATCTGTTACCTGAAAATGCCATAATTTCATTCTTCTTTAAGGCTGAGTAATATTCCATTGTGTATATATACCACATTTTCATTATCCATTCATCTATCGAAGGATATCTAGGTTGGTTCCATAGTTTGGCTATTGTGAATTGAGCTGCTATAAAAATTGATATGGCTGTGTCACTATAGTATGCTGATTTTAAGTCCTTTGTGTATAAACCAAGGAATAGGATAGCTGGGTCAAATAGTGGTTCCATTCCAAGATTTCTGAGGAATCTTCATACTGCCTTCCATAATGGTTGCAACAATTTGCAGTCCCACCAACAATTTATGAGTTCATCTTTTTCCCCACATCGTCACCAAAATTTATTGTTGCTTGTATTCTTGGTAATTGCCATCCTGAATGGAGTGAGATGAAATCTTAGCATAGTTTTGATTTGTATTTCTCTAATTCTAGAGATGTTAAACATGTTTTCATATATTTGTAGATTGATTGTATTCCTTCTGAGAAGTGGCTGATCAGTTCCTAAGCCCATTTATTGATTTGGGTAATTTTTTTTTTTTGGTGTTGAATTTTTGGAGTATTCTGGAGATTAATGCTGTATCTGATGTGCATATGGTATAAAGATCTTCTCCAATTCTGTAGGTTCTCTCTTCACATTATTGATTCCTTAGCTGAGAAGAAGCTTTTTAGTTTGAATCCATCCCATTTATTGATTCTTCATTCACAACACCATCAAAAAGAAATATTTGGGAATCAATCTAACAAAAGAGGTGAAAGACCTCTACAATGAAAACTACAGAACCCTAAAGAAAGTAAGAAATTGAAGAAGACCTTAGAAGATGGAAAGATCTACCCTGCTCTGTCAAAATGGCCATACTACCAAAAGCATCATACAGATTTAATGCAATTCCTATTAAAATTCCAATAACATTCTTCATAGAAATAGAAAAAGCAGTCATGAAATTCATTAAAATAAGAGACCCTAGAATAGAAAAGTAATCCTTAGCAAGAAGAGTGATGCAGGAGGTATCACAATACCAGACCTTAAACTGTACTAGAGAGCCATAGTAACAAAAATAGCATGGTATTGGCACCAAAACAGACAAGTAGACCAATGGTACAGAATAGGAGATACAAAGATACATCCATATAAACAGAGTTATCTCATACTAGACACAGTGGCCAAAAGCATTAGTTGGAGAAAAGATAGGTTCTTCAACAAATGGTGCTGGGAAAACTGGAAATCCATATGTAGCAAAATGAAATTAAATCTATATCTCTCAACCCACACAAAACTCAACTCAAAGAGGATCAAAGACTTAGGCACTAGAACTGAGACTATTTGCCTAATAGAAGATATTTTTCAAGCTTCTTGACTAAGATCTATAGTAAATAAAAAAGTATTAATAAAACACATATTACATTTAACTCATGCATACGTGTATACACATATATGTACATATAACTGAAAATTTTAAAACAATTTTTATCTTAATATATGGAACCATTATTTTTTGTTTTCTAATCTACCCTAACATTTCCTTTCCTATCCTATCACTAAAACTTAGTGGTTAAGAGTGAATAAATTAATTTCTTGATCAATTAATGGGTCCTAACCTTCAATTTGAACACTATTGGACTAGGTGATGGTGTAGGTGATTGCTGGACAGATAAAGAACTTAACTGAGTCAGTACCATTTAGTAGTGGAAAGAGAACTGACTTTAGAATCATTATGTCTGAGTTAAGATTCTGCCCCTCTTACTTACTAGCATAATGATTTTGGACACTTAAGTCACCTTCAAACCTTGGTTTTTGTCATGTATACAAGGAATATAATCATCTTTATCCTGTTACATTTTTCTAATAATAATAATTTATGTAAGTATTTTCTAATACCTGGCTTATTACAGATACTCTATATATGGAAACTAAGGATGGTGGTGGTAAACTTGATAATGATAATGTGAAGATATAATACATTGCTGTGCCTATATCCATTATAAGCATTAACAGTTTAAATAAAATAAACACTTAGGTTATTTTATAATTTATAAAATTTAGACTATATGTATAGTATTTAGGTTGCCATGTATTATCTGTCATTACCTGCCATGTTAGCAAAAGTGGTGGCTATCTATATTTATAGCAGAGTTACCGGTATTCTTAATGAATACAAACTAGCCATGTTTTTACCGTACGTAGATTATTCTTTTATAAGTATTTTAGTCTCTAAATATTCAAGCTATTCAATGTTGTTGTTATTACTTGGGCCCATGTGGAATTTTACATTGAAATCTCTTGATTTGGGAAGGTAAGCCAGTTCATTCCACATGTTTTTTTCTCTTAAAGAAATAGAAGAATAGTATTAGACTAGAATATTTTATAGTCAAACATATTTTTGAAAAGATAAGTGAATGAAGAGATAAAACAATATTCTTTAACATAAGGTGCAATCATAATGAAGTATGATAAAAGTTTAAAATAGGTTTGCATGAAGCATGTTGGATTGATATGAAAAAGAGTCCACAGTTTTTAGAGACATAATAACCTCTTTATTTTTATTTTCTGTTTTTTAATATGAAGAGTGATGGAAGACAGTGATGATGATGATGCAAAACTCAAAGAAGAGATAGAATCTGAATTGGATAAAATCAGTATTTCCTCCTTGGAACAAGATGAGGTTGAGAGTGATTCAAAATCAGAAACCCAAAGTGAAGGGAGTGATGCCGAAAGTGTTAAGTATTGCATTTTTAAGCCTTTTAACACAAATGCTTTTCAGGAGAAATATTACTTTTCTCTGTATATTTTGTATACATATCTCATTTTTTTAGCTTAGTATCACTATTATAAATAATGTAGATTCATAGATTCAGGAATATGAGAGATATATTGAAGGTAGATTACATTCTAAATATATTGAAGGTAGATATTCATACCTTCTATATGTATATATTGCATTTTTGTAAAATATAGTCTCTAACATATATATATATATATATTTATATACTGTTATATTTTGAACTTAGACATGAGCATTTTAATTAGATTAAATTATAAGAAAATCTTTATATCTGCTTTTATTAAATTATACAAAAATCTTTAGATCTGCTTTCATCTTTTGATTTCTATATTTTCTCCCACGATAATTTGCTTATATAATTCATTCATAGATTCACACTTTTGCATTAAAATCCTTAGTATAATCAGAATTTATTTTCAGGAAATATCATGAAATATAGATCTAATTTGAAAATTTTCTGCATGTACTTAGTTAATACTCCTGTTACCTATCTTCTCAATTGGTTTGTCATGTATCTTTTGCTGTATTTAGTTCTAATACACCTGATTTATCAAAAGCTATCTGTTATTTTCCATCATTCTGTTAATTTTTGTCCTATAGTAGCTTTATATTTTAAAATATTGAATGGGTCAAATTTCTTTCAATGTTTGTTTCAAAATATTCTAAATTGTTTTATTTAAACTCATGTTATAAAATTTCAAAAGTTATTTCTACTTTGATTTTTAATTAGAATTGCCTTAAATTTAACTATGAATTTTAGAAAATTTAATTTTTTGCATTATTGTATCTTTTTATCCAATTGACTTAAATGAGGCAAAAATGCTAAAATTCTTCATTTCAGTATGAAATCTGAGAGAATAATGGATTCTACTTTATTATATCTTCATACATAAAGGCATAAGAATAAAAATTTAAAGTTCTTTTTTACTTAATTAAGATACTTCATTATTATTTGTATACTTTAGAATAAATATCACTGGGAGACGAAATCAGCAAGAATGAAAGATTCAGGGATTAGAAATTATAAATTATATGTACATAATGATGTTGTCTACAATCCATATATCTTAAAAGACTTCTTAATTAAATAAGAAATAGAAATCTCACTGTAGGACAGAGGATAGAAGAGTAGAGTTAGTATCAGGAATTATTTTGTAACATTGAATTTTGTTTGCTTTTTTGTAATGCTAAGAAAAATAACAACATTTTTCTCTTTATGTTTGATATCCCTTCTCAAAATAAGCACTGAATTCTTTTAGTGCATATGAAGGGAAAAAAAAATCTGGTTGAAAATCTTTTTAACTTATTAGAAGGAAACCCAGTATGGCAGAAAATATTTTTATTAGATAAAATCAGTACATGTAATGTACTTCTGTATCAGAAACATCTACATTGATTCATCCACATTGTATTTAGGGCCATCAATGAAATTTTGTAGTCATATAGATGTGGATATCTAGTTTCCAGATTATTATTAAAATTACTCCTGTTGTGTTAAATATTTGTTGTTATTATGCCTATTTATTTGTATTATATTTTCTAACTAGTTATATTATTTATAGAAAGACTGCATTTTTACATTTTGTAAATTACTATCAATATATTTAGGTAATTTGAAAATTTACAAATAGATTTACATAGGCCATATTGATAGATATTCTATAATAATTCATGAATTTGACTAACTTTGACTAACTTTGTGTTTGGATAGTCACAGAGTAAATTTTGGAAAGTATTAATTTTGGAAAGTGAGTTATTGGTTCTTCTATTCGGTTCCTATATATATTTTGGAAAAAAACTTTGCAGTTTTCATTAATATTTGATAAAATTTATTTGAAGTTGAGATTAATCTAAAATATATACAATAATTAAGGACACTTAAAAATAAACAGCTTGTAATAAAGTTAATGAACTCATATGTAGGTAAATTTTCATTTGTTTCCTTAGTCTTTCATAAAATAAAAAGCAAATTTTAGCAAAATATTTGTCTGAATTGTACTTTTTCTGGAGCCCTTTTACCTCCTTTACACATTTTGCTCAGATTTTTGGAGAGGAATATTTGATGTGTGATTTTGATTTTAGGATTTAGAAGAATTACCAGAGTCAGTTCTTCACTGCATTAACATTATAAAAAACAAGAGTAAAACTGTTGAAGAACTCATTCTTCAGGATTTAGAAGACACCGATGTTTTAAGTAAGTATGGTTTTCATTTGATTGGCAGATAAGTTTTCAGTAAGGTTGGATAACATAATTTAGCAAACTACATTGTTTGCTGTTCTTGTGCTATACATGAATATACCTTTATCACTAATATAATATCTATATTATCATGGACTACCAGATTTAGTATATGTTTTTTCTTCTATCTTCATTGTATCTCTAGAAAATACTGACAGTAGTTTTGTTTCCCCAGTTTTTTTTTTTTTTTTTTTTCAATTTGGTACCAGGGATTGAATCCAGAGTCACTTAACCACTGAGGCACATGTCTGTCCCTTTTTATATTTTATTTTGAGACAGGGTATTACTAAATTACTTAGGGCTTCAGTAAACTGCAGAGGCTAGCTTTGATCTCATTATCTTCCTGCCTCAGTTTTCCTAGCTGCTGGGATTAGGGGTGTGTGTGTCACCATGCCTGTTCTCATTTCCCCAGTTTTAATTATTACCAGTTTTCTATTACTTTACATTAAAGAAAAGAAAACTGAGTCTGGGACTATTTTAAAAGTATCAATATACACACCTTTTTGGAGGGAAATAATTCTTTGTATACAAAAGTTTAACAAAGTTTATTTGCTTGAACTGGGCTGTTTCATTTAGAATCATTCTAATAATGGAATGATCAAAAATTTAACTAGAATTAATCTCTTTTTGTCTTATCATTAAAATGACAATAAACTAATTGTTCATCTGGACCTTGGTTTGTCCAATTATACATGCATTAAAAAATGGGACTTGGATAAATAATTTAACTATCTAAAATGTTCATCTTTTGTTATTAAAAACTCAAAATTCAATGTATTTTATGAAAATAGTGTAAATTATAATATGGGTATTTATAGATATCCATTCAACAAATATTACTGTTATAACAGGATCTGTTGTAGCCACTGAGAATATAGCAGTGAACAAAACAGGCAAAGGTCTTACTCTTTTGTTCTACTGTTTCAGTGTGGGGAGACAAACAATAAACAAATAAATTTCTAATATTGCAATAGTGATAACTGCTCTGAAAGAAAAAAATTAGAGATAATGGGATAGAGACTGGAAGTTGCTATTTTAAATAAGGTAGTTAGAGGAGTCTCTATGAGACATTGATATTTGAGCAGTGTTTTAGTCAGCTTTTCCCACTTCTGTGACCAAAGGACCTGACAAGAACAATTAGAGGAGGAAAAGTTTATTTATGGGCTCACAGTTTCAGAGGTCTCAGTGCATAGATGTCTGACTCTCCTATTCCTTAACATTTGAGGTGAGGCAGAACATCATGGCAGAAGATTGTAACCAAGGAAATCAGCTGGGAGCATGACACCAGGAAGCAGAGAGAGAGTTCCCCTTACAGGCAAAATATAAACCCCCAAAGCATGCTGTCAATGACCCTCCTCCTCCAGTCACACTCTACCTGCAGACAGTTACCACACTCAGTTAATCCCTTTCTGGGGATTAAGGTACTAATTGGGTTAAATTTCTTATAACCCAACTATTGTATCTTTAAACTTTTTTGCATTGTCTTATGAATTAACTTTTGGGGGGTACCTGATATATAAACCATAATAAGCAATGACCTTAATGAATGAAAATATGGCCCATGTGGATATCTAGATAACCAGTATTCCCAAAAGAGAGAAGGCACACTGAGTGGAATTAGTATGTTTAAAGAATAACAACTAATCCTTTGTGTTTGTATCTGAGAAAATAAGAGATCAATAGATACAGGCCTTTTATAAATTATCATTTGGATTTTGAGTTGTATTTTTAGTATATAAAGGATTTTGAGTAAGCAGAATATCTGACATATTTTGAGATATTCATTCCACTAATTAGGTAGAAAGGACACATTGAGGTAGCCATATTACAACAAGACTTGGGATTTTTTTCACTTTTTAAAAATTCAATGTTGTTGTATTTGTAATAGTAGAATGCATTACAATTCATAATACACATATAGAGCCTCTTATCACATAACACTGTTTGTATACAAAGTATATTTGTACTATTCAAGTCTTAATTATATGGTTAGAGATGAATAGATTGAGTAGAAATGAGGGAAAATGGTCATGTTCTGGAAACCATTTTTAAGGGTACAGTAAAAAAAGGATTTACTGATGGATTGATACAAAAAGAAGAGGAAGGGTGGCCTCATGTTTTCTGTCAGGAGTACCATTATGAATAGAAATATAAAATTTACTATGATTGAATTATGAGGGATTATAATGTTTTGTTTATTTATACTAAGGTTTATGTAATGAAAATATATTACAAATATATTGACAATCATATAATCTAATTATAAAATTCAAAGAAAACACAATTTAGAAAATTTGTTACATGAAAGAAGATAAAGCTACACTTATAACAGTATTTCAGAACATGTGCAACTCTATTAAAGTAGGTTTGATAATATCAATAAATAATTTTTCAAGGAAATTCAAATTATCAAACCTAGAAAATTTTAAAAAAACATGAATAAATCAGTAGTATGGAAAGAAGGGAGAAAGGAATTTCTTCTTCAGTATCAATGAAATAGAAAAAAATTTGCAACTGAATTCTTACAGTACATCAAGAAGCAAAAATTTGCATATTATATAATATTCATTTTAAAAAGCTATATATTTTAAATTAAATCTGTATAAACATAGCACACAAAATAAATTGGAGGCTAATTTACAGATGTATTGATTGGAAATCTCAGTTGTCGAAAACAGCCACTGTACTTTAAGCAGTAAGATTTTTGTTTATTTTTATAGGTAGAATAAATGTTCTGAATATTTATTGTTGTAAAATGAAATTAGTAGCTTAAAATAACAATTTGTTTTTATATCTATAATCCTGTGAGTTGACTGGGTTCAGCTGGGCAGTTTTTCCTTGGATTATTATGCATTTATAGTTGAATGTTGATTACATCTATAGTTCTCTGAAAGCTTGACTGGATTGGGATTCCAAGAGTGCTCATTCAAATGCCTGGCAGTTCATGTAGCTCATTGATTGGGGAATTCAGCTAAGTAGCTGTTAACTGGAGGCATTACCTGTAGCCTTTCCTTTGGCTTGTACTTCTCATTATATAGCATCTTTTACTCTTGTACTTTAAAAGTCAGACGGTATCAGATCTGCTACACTCCAATTCTGCAATGTATGGTGAGGTTGTTTTGTACTGGCTTGTACTTCTCATTATATAGCATCTTACATCTTTTAATCTTGTGCAGGATTATATTGCTAGTTTGTGGCAGGTGGAATTGAACCTTTGTTGATTTCTAATCAAGGTACTATTTCAATATCAAACATTAAATGATTCTGAATTTATAGAAAATAAACCTCAGTCTAGAATTTGAAAATAGTAAAGAGCTAACTGTTGCTTTTACTTTTAAAATAAATACAACAAATTTCCTCTTTTCTTTGTTCATTTTTCTATTCTATTGAGTTCCTATTGCTGATCAAGAAGTTATTCTGATAAAAATTAAAGTTAAAGAATGATGAAAAGTGTTTAAGATTTTGCCATATTGCACTCTAGTATTTGAAATTATATTTACAAAGTATTATAAACTTTTTATAAAATATTATAATTTTTCCTTTTTTTAGGCTATAGTTATGGAGCAGTTTCTAATAATCATATGCATTTAAGGATAGGATTATCAACTGAAAATAAAGAAAATCCAGAACAACTAATAAAGGTATATGTTCAACATTTGACAGAAAGTACTCAATATTGCAATTAGAAATTTGTCTTTTAAGCTTACATAGGATGAGAGGTCATTTCTTTGTTTTTATTTTATTTTTTAAAATTTATAATAGTTGTATGTATTACAATTCATAGTGCACATATATAGCATCTTTTTACATACAACTGTTTGTATACAAAGTATATTCGTACCATTCAGGTCTTCAATCATGCATTTAGGATAATGATATCCATCTCATTCAACCACCTTTCCCCCCCTTCCTTCCCCCTTCCTCCCTCCCTTTCCCTCCCTTCCCTTTTACCATTCTAGTGTTCCTTTAATCCTCCTATGTACCCCCATCCAACAACACTGTGAACTAGCCTCCTTATATCAGAGAAAACATTCGGTATTTGGATTTTTGAGATTGACTAATTTCACTTAGCATTATATTCTCCAACTTCATCCATTTACCTGCAAATGCCATTATTTTATTCTCTTTTATTGCTGAGTAAAATTCCGTTTTGTATATATACTACATTTTCTTTATCCACTCATATACTGAGGGACATCTAGGTTGGTTCCACAACCTACCTATTGTGAATTGTGCTGCTATAAACATTGAAGTGGCTGTGTCACTGTAATATGTTGTTTTTAAGTCCTTTGGGAACAGACCCAGAAGTGGGATGGCTGGGTCATAGGGTGGTTCCATTCCCAGATTTCCAAGAAATCTCCATACTGCTTTCCATAATGGTTGCACCATTTTGCAGTCCCACCAGCAATGTATGAGTGTGCCTTTTCCCCCACCTCCTCTCCAGCATTTATTGTTGTTTGTGTTCTTGATAGCTGCCATTCTGACTGGAGTGAAATGAAATTTTAGAGTAGTTTTGATTTGCATTTCTCTAATTGCCAGCGATGTTGAGCATTTTTTTCATGTATTTGTTGGTCAATTGTGTATCCTCCACTGAGAAGTGTCTTTTCAATTCCCTTGGCCATTTATTGATTGGGTTATTTGTTTTGTTTGGTGTTAAGTTTTTTGAGTTCTTTATATATTCTAGAAATTAGTGCTCTCTCTGATGTGCACATATTAAATATTTGTTCCCACTTAGTTGGCTCTCTATTCACCTCACTGTTTCTTTTGCTGAGAAGAAGCTTTTTAGTTTAAATCTATCCCATTCATTAATTCTTGGTATTAATTCTTGCGCTGCAGGATTCTTATTAAGGAGCTTAGGGCCTAATCTGACATGTTGGAAATTGGAGCTTACTGTTTCTTCTATTAGGCGTATTGTCTCTGGTCTAATTCCTAGGTCCTTGATCCACTTTGAATTAAGTTTTGTGCATGGTGAGAGATAAGGGTTTAATTTCTTTTTGTTGAGTATGAATTTCCAGTTTTACCAGCACTATTTGTTGAAGAGGCTATCCTTTCTCCACTGTACATTTTTGGCGCCTTTGTCTAATATAAGATAGCTGAAATTATATGTATTAGTCTCTGTGTCCTCAATTCTGTACCATTGGTCCATCAGTCTGTTTTGGTGCCAATACCATGTTGTTTTTGTTACTATTGCTCTATAGTATAATTTAAAGTCTGGTATGGTGATGCCACCTGCTTCACTCTTCTTGCTCAGGATTCCTTTTGTTATTCTGGGTCTCATATTTTTCCAGATGAATTTTATGACTGCTTTTTCTATTTCGTTGAAGAATGACATTGGGATTTTGATTGGAATTGCATTAAATCTGTATAATGTTTTTGGTAGTATGGACATTTTGACAATATTAATTCTACCTATCCAAGAGCAAGGTAGGTCTTTCCATCTTCTGAGGTCTTCTATAATTTCTTTTTTTAGTGTTCTATAGTTTTCATTATAGAGGTCTTTCACCTCTTTCATTAAGTTGATTCCCAGTTTTTTTTTTTTGTTTTGTTTTGTTTTGTTTTGTTTTTTGCTGCTATTGTAAATGGGGTAGTTTTCATCATTTCATTTCATAGGCTTTGTCGCTGATGTACAAAAATGCCTTTGACTTATGGGTATTGATTTTGTATCCTGCAACTTTGCCGAATTAATTTACTAGTTGTAAAAGTTTTCTGGTAGAGTTTTTTGGGTCTTCTAGGTATATTATCATGTCATCAGCAAATAGTGCTAATTTGAGCTCTTCTTTTCCTATCTGGATCCCTTTAATTTCTTTCCTCTGTCTAATTGCTCTGGCCAGAGTTTCCAGTACTATAGTTAAATAGCAGCGTTGAAAGGGGGCATCCCTGTCTTGTTCCCGTTTTTAGAGGGAATGCTTTCAATTTTTCTCCATTTAAGATAATGTTAGCTCGGGGCCTTGCATATATAGCTTTTATAATGTTGAGATATGTTCCTGATATTCCTAGTTTTTCCTGTTTTGAACATAAAGGGGTGCTGTATTTTGTCAAATGCTATTTTTCTGTGTCTATTGAGATGATCATAGGATTTTTATCTTTAAGTCTATTGATGTGATATATTATGTTTATTGATTTCCAAATGTTGAACCAGCCTTGCATCCCTGGAATAAATCCCACTTGATCGTGGTGCACTATCTTTTTTATATGTTTTTGTATCCGATTTGCCAGGATTTTGTTGAGGATTTTTGCATCTATGTTCATTAAAGATATGGGCCTGAAGTTTTCCTTTTTGGGTGTCTTTGCCTGGCTTTGGAATTAATGTAATACTGGCTTCATAGAAAGAGTCTGGAAGAGCTCTCTCTTTTTCTATTTCTTGAAATAGTTTGAAGAGCATTGGTATTAGTTCTTCTTTGAAAGTCTTGTAGAACTCCTGTAAACCCATCAGGTCTTGGACTTTTCCTTGTTGGTAGCTTTTTGATGACATCTTCTATTTCTTCCCTTGTAATCAATCTGTTTAAATTGTGTATAGCCTCCAGTTCCAGTTTAGGCAAATCATATGACTCTAGAAATCTGTCGATGCTTTCAATATTTTCTATTTTATTAGAGTACAAGTTTTCAAAGTAATTTCTAATTATCTTCTGTATATCTGAGGTGTTTGTTGTGATATTCCATTTTTCATCACAAATGTTAGTAATTTGAGTTTTTTCTCTTCTTGTTTTCATTTGCATCGCTAAGGGTCTGTCAATTTTGTTTATTTTTTCAAAGAACCAACTTTTAGTTTTGTCAATTCTTTGAATTGTTTCCTTAGTCTCAATTTCATTAATTTCTGCTCTGATTTTAATTATTTCCTGTCTTCTACTGCTCTTGGTGTTGATCTGTTCTTCTTTTTCTAGTGCTTTGAGGTGTGATGTTAAGTCATTTATTTGTTTTTTTTTTTTTTTTCTTTTAAGGAATGAACTCAGTGCAATGAATTTTCCTCTTACTACTGCCTTCATGGTGTCCCAGAGATTTCTATATGATGTATCTGTGTTCTCATTTACGAGAGGTCATTGCTTTTAAGTTCACTGATTTAAAATGTGATTGTTTTTAAACAAATAATTTTTTATTTTATGGTTTCTTTTGGAATAGTATATGAAACTACACAAATTTCAATCTGTGAGAATATTAAAAATACTAATTTCAGTGTTTGGAAATTTAATGTTTATATAGATAAACCAGTGTGCATGATATTTTTTTCCTAAATGTTCAGAGGAAAACAATGAATATATTCTTGTGTTTACTACCTTTCTTAGGAATTTATAGTGTTGCAGCAAAGACCTTAAATACTGCATAGAAACTTTGAATGTAGAAGATTTTACATTAATTTTTAAAAGCAGATAAAAGAAAGAATTCTTTAAAATAAGATTAAAGGGGAGTGTAGCATTTTATTAGATTAAAACCTTATAAATGTATTAAAGAGAATCTCTTCCACAGATTTATTTATTGGATTCAATTTACTCTCATTTTACCTCTCTCTTATCTAAGCCTGTTTCTACTCTTAAGATGTTTAATATAATTTAAAAATTTTGTCTCTTACTCTTTTTTGTGGTACTCTAAATTAGAATATTTATTTTAATTTATCATACTGCTAATTTATTGGAGTAAATATCTTCTATCTTTCCAACTAGAGTATTGTAGGAATAAAATTATGGAAAATGGTTGATCAAAATTATCACTTATGCATAACTCAGGGTAAAATAGAGAATTTTTAGTTATCTTTTTTGTCATATGGAATTCATTAATAATTTGTATGCAGGAGCAATCACTATACCTAAGAAAGATAGAAATGCATTGGGAAAACAGTTATTAGTAGAAACATTTTGAAAAAAATTATCAAATGGATTAACTGAAGGTGGTAAATTAATATTAAAAACGAATTGAGGGCTGGGGTTGTAGCTCAGTGGTAGAGTGCTTGCTTAGCATGGATGAGGGCACTGGGTTCCATCCTCAGTACCATATAAAAATAATTAAATAAAGGCATTATGTCCATCTGCTACTAAAAAATTATTTTCAAAAAACTGATTAGGGTTTGGAAAACATTGAGAGGGTAAAATATTTTCTGCTTGAGATAATATTTTTACTCATAAGGAAAATAATTATCAACGCACTACAGATTTGTATTTTAGAGAGGTTTTTAGAAAATAAAATTCTATATTTATATCTTTAATTTACTACTAAAGTCATAATTTTACTCTATCTTGGTTTTATTTAATCATTGGTACTCTTTTAACCTCTTAGATATTAACTGAAATAGAAAAAGAAGAATTTATGAGAAGTAAAGCCCATTGTGCGAATCCTGATTTGGTTCCTGAGCCTGATCTTTGTGACTTGCCTATGGATGAACATGCTTTACCAGGTGTGCCACACTGCTCAATGATATTTTTGACAATTTTGTATGATTGATCATGGATATCTGAAAAATATTAGACAGTTTTCTTTTTTATGGAATATTTTAAGGCAGGGCAAGTACTTTGACTTCCTTATTGACTGCAGTGGAATGTCCATGTATATTCGATAATGTGTTTGCCTATTATCACTTTTCTTTTTAATGTGTTGATATTATTTATTCAAAATTATGGGGGGGGGTTTGTTTGTTTGTTTTTGGTACTAGAGATTGAACCCAGAGGCAATTAACCACTGAGCCATATCCCCAGCCCTTTTATTTTTGGAGACAGTATCATGCTAAGTTGCTTAGGGCCTCACTAAGTTTCTGAGGCTGACCTCCAATTTATGATTCTCCTACCTTAGCTTCCCGGGTTTGCTGGGATTATAGGCATGCACCAGAGCACCCAGCCAAAATTATTTTTATATGTTAAATTGATTCACTTTGGACAAGTTTGATTTTAAGAATAATACTGTTATTACTGTATGAATGCAGATGATGCTGATATAAATTTTGGATATTTTGAAGTTGAAGAAAGATGTAGACAGTCTTTGGAAGCCTGGCAAAACAAACAGAAAGAACTAGAAGATAAAGATAAAGAAATTCTTAAAGCTCAGAGGGATAAAGAAGAAAAGCAATTTCAAGAGGAAGAAGAAAAGAGAAATTGCTGGATGAAACAATTTGAGGTTGAAAAGAGCAAATTAGAGAATATACAGAAGGTACATTTTGGTTCTGTTTTTTTTTTTTTTTTTCTTCATGTATTTTAAAAATCATGTACGTATTTTTTAAATGTAGTTACCTATGAAGAATATTGTTCTTTGTATTACAGTGTGGATTACAATTTATTCTGTGGATTTTCATTGCTCTTGGTAATGGAAGCAATTGACTATTAATTAATGGTATTTAATGTGGGCTACTTGTTTAGCTTGTATAGGAATTTCGGATACTTCTTTGTATCTTGAAAGCCCTGGAGTATATGAAGTTTCAAAGATCATCCTATATAGTCTGCAATTTATAATATAAACTTGCTTTTTCCATAACATTATAATTTTAGAAAAAGATAGCAGCTGTATTGATTATGCAATGCCTTTGCTATGTGATCTGGCATATGATATATTATGTAGAATATATCATATGACATATTTGGTAGAAGTAGTTCAACCATTTAGGACATATTCTGTGCCCTGATAATTGAGCTAATTCCTTGAAATTCACAGAGTTTTGAATTTGTTTTTATTTCTATTGTGTGTGTCCAAACTGTCTGAGATCCACAGTCAAGTCTTCGTAGTGGCATATTGAGAAACTGAGGATTTTAGAATTCTACTTGTGGGTCATAAAATCTTAGAGTAGTCTAGGTAACAAGCAGGACCATGTTTTGTCTTTTGTTGTTACCATAGTTGATTTATGTATTTCCCAGAACTTGCTGTTTTTGACTGTTCCATATAGAGAACACTTGCATGTGATTATTTAGGCAACTTAGGGTATTCTCACCCTCCATGTTGAGTACATTTTATTTCTTGATTATGTAGAAAATAAATAAATTTAAAACTCTCATAATGTTGTAGAACAAGTTTTATAATATTATAGAACCTTTTCTAATAGTTATGTATAACTTTCCTTTAGTTATATTTTCCTTTGCACAGACCACAATAACATAGTCATTTCTAAAATCAGAAACAGCTTTTCAAAATTCCAGAAAAGGATTGAATATAATGTAGCTTATGAGAGCAGTGTTTTCTAGCTTGTGCTGAAATATATAAATGCAATTGAGTGTTAGTGGTATTTTCAGATTTAGAAAACATCTGACTTTTTAATTCTACTTAGTGAAGTTATTGTTTTTATTTGCATGATAATAAAACATTTACTGACTTCCTCAAGGACAAGTATTCAGTTGTGTGCTTAGATGATACCAAAGAAATACCCACTATCAAAGAAATGTAACTTGCTTAGTGTGGTGGTGTATGCCTGTAATGCCAGCAGTTCTGGAGGCTGAGGCAGGAGGATAACAAGTTCAAAGCCAGCCTCAGAAAAAGGCAGGTGCTAAGCAACTCAGTGAGACCCTGTCTCTAAATAAAATACAAAATAGGGCTGGAGATGTAGCTCAGTGGTAGAGTGACCCTGAAATCAATCCCTACTACTCAAAAAAATTGTAATACACTCTTTGAAAATGATCAGCATTGATTATAAAATTATGATTTAAGAAAATGTGATGAGTACATTTAATGAATTATTGTTTGCACTTTATTATGCCATAGAACATAACATTTTTCCAATTAGACTGTTACACAATTTTATGATGTATTCTAAGTATTCTAAATTTACTTCCTTCCCAGTATTGCTTTTCTGTGCTTTTTGTGAGTTTCCATACCCAAAACTGGTGTCATAAATCTCTTAGTGGTTCCATCCTACTCTTCTTCTCTCATTGTTAACCATTAATCACATTATATTTTTTGCATCAATCACAGACTGCTTTTTAAATCTCATCTGACATCTAGTTAGCCTCAACATCTATGTTCATCCTCTTTTTTTTTTTTTTTTTTTTTTTTTTTTGGGGGGGGGGGGCGCTGCTTTCTCCCAGTAAGAATCTCTTTTATCTGCCAAAAGTTATCTTTTCTTCTCAGCTTTATATTCTACCATTTTCAACATACCCTTGCTTATTTTCTATACACTTAAACATCTTAAACATCTCTATCATTTTCCTCCTCTCTTTTTTTATTTTGAAAATAATTTTTTAATTGTAGATGGACACAATACCTTTATTTACTTGTTTACTTTTATGTGGTGCTGGGGATCGAACCCAGTGTCTCACGCATGTTAGGCAAATGCTCTACCACTGAGCCATAACGCCAGCCCTTCCTCCTCTCTTATTCTTTATCAACAGGTTCAGTTTTCTCCCATCCTAAGAACAAAACAAAATCATGTGGTAACCTTTGTTTTGTCTCATTTTAGATGCTCTTTAGATTTGTTTATAGACAAGCTTCTTAAAAAATAAATTATTTTTGTTATATTTCTTACCTCATCCCTCATATGATCCTAAATCTTCTAGGGTTCTTGCATGATTACCCCATTGAATAAAATTGCTCTTCAAAAAGAAAATCCATGATCTCTAAACACTGCATTCCCAGTTTTTTTTTTTTTTTGTTTTGTTTTGTTTTGTTTTTTGTTTTTTTGTTTGTTTGTTTGTTTGTTATTACTGGCCTCTGAAGCATTTTATGCCAGCAAAATTTTGATTTGGGGCCATTTTCCTTTCTCTTGATTTATATGGGAATCACACTGTCTTTATTCTCTTCTTACATGTATAGTATTTCCTCCTCCACATCCGCTTCAGACTTATTATTCTTTCTTTTGTTTTTTGTTTCCATATTTTACAGGTGCATTACATTTGTACATAATAGTGGGATTACAGGTTGCATGTTCACATATGCATACTATATGATAATAGAATGTGGCCATTATTAGGCTTATCTTTCTCTCACTGTCTTTGTATGTGATACTATCAATAATTGTACCCTTTGCCTTTTTTGTTTCATTAATACATATACTTTTTTGGTAACCTCATCCATAGCTATGGCTGTTCAGAACCAAATCTATTTTTATAACAAAATAAGTATACTTTGTAACTCTCCTACACTTTTTATGTCTAAAACTGAATGCATTATCTTTTTAATTTTTACCCTTACCTCTCTTTTTATTGCTTTCTTCCCTCTAATAGTTGTTTCATCCATCTTCTCATAAATATGTCTTACTGCTACTTTCAAGTAGGTCAAGCTTTCTGAGTGTTTAGCCTAGAATGTATACTATACTTTGTAATTGTTTTGGTCTTCTGCACAGTGCTGTCAAAGGCTATTTTTAAAAATTTTAATTCCCCACTTATATGTCATCAAAAGACACCACATGTTGAATAAGATAGGTCCACAGAAATTTCCCCCTTCCTTTGTATCTATTAAATTGGTGGTTTTTTTTTAGCAATTTCACATTAACATTTTTTTTAATATTTATTTACTTACTTTAATTGTACACAATGCAATGCATTTATGTTTACGTGGTGCTGCCGCGCACGTGCAAGGCGAGCACTCTGCCGCTGAGCCACAACCCCAGCCCCAACATTTTTAAAAAATATTTTATTAGTTGTTGATGGACCTTTATTTCATCAATTTTTTATATGTGTTGGTGAGAATTGAACCCAGTGCCTTGCATGTGGTAGGCAAGTGCTCTTCCACTGAGCCACAATCCCAGCCCCACATTAACATGTTTTTGCTTTTATTCTTACCTCTGCCACTATATCTGTAGAAGGCTCTCATTGATTCTCACACAGACATCTTCAATACTTTCCACAATGATCTTAGTATTACCTTGGTTCTTTCTCAAATTCTCTTTGAAATAAACTTAAGATTTTCCTGAAAATACAGCTGTATTCATTTTCTTTATTGAAATCCTTAATAGATCCTGAAAATATCTATTCCACCTCTTGAAAACCTAAGTCATTTCAAGTATAATATCCTGCATAAAACTTCACAATCCAGTAATTATAACTACCGTTCCTACTGTGACACTTTATAGTTCTTCTCTTATGATAAAGTCATTCTGCTAAAAGCAGTAATGTATAAACTTGTGGCACTGTTCCCATACTAAAAGCTGAGTTTTTGATGAAGGGTTCTGTTTTATACTGTTTTTTTTTATTCTAAAGAGTCTTAACTAAATATGTCCTAATAAAAATGTATTGAAGGAAAACCATTACTTACTGATTTATTATGTGAATTAAATGTTGTGCTATATAGAGAAAAAAAACAATTTTAATGTAAAACTCAGTTTGCGATGTTATTTATAATATTTGCAGGACCAAATAGTATTTCTAGCCAATATATTTCATTATGTGAGCAAACATGTTCAGATAACTAATGCAGCCTTCCCAGGTTGTTAACATATTATGTCCTAAAAATGGGAATCCTAGTTATCATTTATCTGATGCTCTAATTTCACACTAGATTTAAATTAAACGTTTTTTAAACCTAGACTGCTTGGTGCATTGTCATCTTTAATCACTGTGTACAAATATAAATTGTGAGAATCCTATATAATGAATATAATATTCTTAGATATGTATATAAATAAAATAACATTTTGGTATTATCAATGTTCAGCAAGAACAGGACAAGATGAATGAGGAGCTCCGTGAAGAAGAGAAAATGTGGAAAGAAAAATTTAAACAGCATGAGGTATTTATTTGTTGTTTTTAATCAATACTTTATTCTTTCTCCATTTGAAAAAAATTATTATGCTTGAAATTGGCATTTTAAAATAATATTGCCTAGCTAATACTGAATTATTGCAGCATTAAAAAAATCCTCAGAAGCTCTCCTTGAAATGGAATGTCCTGCAAATAATAAATAACTAGATCAATGAATGCTTCTTTATAAAACTACAATTCTAAAATTTCATTTAAGGTTTAAGGAAAGATACTATTATGAGCATTTCATTATGTTTAAAGATGGTTATGAAGAGTTACTGTTTCTTCAACACAATTAAGTGTTAAATAATCCATTTGAATTCAAGATGATTCTGATGATAATAAATGTATTAATTTTAGTTTTATTCACTCTACAATTTTTATATAAAATTATTTTGAGTAATCATATATATTAAGTAGGTAAAGTTTTCTGTGATCCTGTCATCCAGCTAAATATTATTACCTTTCTTTTGCATTTCTTTCAAATATTTTTTTGGAATTTATATACTTCTAAAAAAGTAGTTTCTACTGTAGATATTTACTTATTTTTCTAATTTGTTCTAATTAGTTATACATGATAGCATAATGCATTTTGATTCATTGTACACAAATGGAGCACAACTTTTTATTTCTCTGGTTGTACATGATGTAGTGTCACAACGCATTTGCAGTCATACATGTACCTAGGGTAGTGATGTTCTTCTCATTCCACCATATTTTCTACCCCTATACCCTCTCCCTTTCCCTCCCTTTTCTTTGCCCAATCAAAGTTCCTCAATTCTCCCCCCTCCCCCCATTATGGATCAACATCCACTTATCAGAGAGAACATTCTGCCTTTGGTTTTTTGGGGCTTGGCTTACTTCACTTAGCATGATATTCTCCAGCTCCATCCATTTACCTGCAAATGACATAATTTTATTCTCTTTTAATGCTGAGTAGCATTCCACTGTGTGTGTGTGTGTGTGTGTGTGTGTGTGTGTGTGTGTATCACAGTTTCTTTATCCATTCATCTGTTAAAGGGCATCTAGGTTGGTTCCATAGTTTAGCTATTGTGAATTGAGCTGCTACGAACATTGATGTGGCTGTGTCACTGTAGTATACTGATTTAAGTTCTTTGGGTATAGACCAAGGAGTGGGATAGTTGGGTCAAATGGTGGTTCCATTCCAAGTTTCCTAAGGGATCTCTATACTGCTTTCCAGAGTGTTTGCACCAATTTGCAGTGCCATCAGCACTGCAAATATATATATATATATATATATATATATATATGTATATATATATATATATATATATATATTATATATGCCTTTTTATCCACATCCTTGCCAACACTTATTATTACTTGTTTTTTTTGATAATTGCTATTCTGACTAGAGTGAGATGAAATCTTAGTGTAGTTTTGATTGCGGTTCTCTAATTACTAGAGAAGTTGAACATTTTATCATATGTTTGTTAATCGATTGTATATCTTCCTCTGAGAAGTGTCTGTTCTGTCCCTTAACCCATTTATGATTGGATTATTTATTTTTTTGGTCTTAAGTTTTTTGAGTTCTTTATATATCCTGGAGATTAGTGCTCTATCTGGTGTGCATGTAGTAAAGATATTCTCCCACTCTGTGGGCACTCTTTTTTACAATATTGATTATTTCCTTTGTTCAATTAAAAAATTATTAGGCATATGAAAAGATAGGTTCATATGAATGACAAGAAAGAAAAAGAATAGTAGCCCACCTGTATATAATCCAAATACTGGATTTGGTGGAGCCACTAAAATACCTGTAACTATCATTAGTAACAAAAAAGTTAGACACGTGATGTGTAATATTTTAGATAATTAACATGTACAATCAGATATCAAAAGTATGCTCTAGAGTTTAAAAATTCAATATAAAAATTAAAAATTCATGGGATGATTTTGACAGTATATTGGACATAGCAAATGTGAATATTGTTAAAAAAGAAGAGAGTTCAATAGAAAATATTCAAATTAATGTACAAAGAGAACAAAAAATGGGAAAAACAAAGCACATAAGAGACATATGATGCATAGTGAAAAGTTATAAAAATTGTCTGATAATCTTGAAAGAAGAGCATAGAGAGAATGGAGCAGAAGCAATGGGTAAGGATATAATGGTTGAAAGAGTTCAAATAATTTTAAAAAATCAATCTGAACATTCAGAGATCACTAATGATTTCCAAATAAGATAGGCACAAAGAAAATTACACTGGGAATTTAATAGAACAGCTACTGAAATTTAAGACACAGGAAAAAATAGTCTTAGGAACATCTAGAGGGAAAAAAACCACATTACCTAAAAAAGATAAAAATAATAAAACTAACAGTTGAATTTGAAAGTAAAATGATAGAGGGAAAAGACAATGGAACAGAAAATTCAAGTGCTAAATGTTAATGGATTCTTTTTTTTTTTTTTTTTTTTTTTTTTAGTGTTTTTTGAATCCAGAATCTTCTCCTAATTAATGGAACTCCTTTTACTTTCCCTGGAGTATATGCTAAATAGTTGTCAAGAAAATATTTTTGAATGGCTAATTTTTGTAGTCTTTGTAGTTAAAAATGTATTGGTCTAGCTTTCAAAACTGGTTTTATAATTCAAATTTATTGCTATTTACTTTTAATAAGTTAAAGATGTAGCTCCTTGTATATTTATTTATTTTTGCTAGTTGTAAATTTGGTGGTTATTCTTTACATTCTTTTGAAGCTTTTGGGATTTTCACTTTATAAATTTATCTGCACATATGTGATAGTTTTCTGTTATATGTCAGGCACTTCTCTAAGTGCTTGCAATACAATGGTGAATAAAAAAGAATATGATGTTTGGTTTCATGGAGTGTTTATTCCTTTGGGTACTGAAATATTGCTACCACATAGCTAAATCTGTTGTGTGTGTGTTGTGTGTGATAGTTAAATAAACTCAACTCTTTGACCTACGGCATTTTATTTTAAGGTATATATTTTTCTATTGTTTGCTTCCCTTTATTTTTCTTTTTTCACTGTTTTATTATTCTGAAACTGCTTTTGGCTAGTTCCTTATTTTACCTGCTATCTGGCATATGTTTCATGTTTTTATTGAAAATACTTAATTTTGAAATTTTTCTTTTGGTAATCAGATATTCTGCCATTCTACTTTCAGCCATTATACTTGGATTCTCTGTTTGAGTTAGCCATATTTTTTATTTGAACACTTGCATTTTATGTTTATATAATTTTTTTAATACTTTTTTTCCGAAAAGTCATCTACATTTAAGGTTTTGTCTAGTTTAATAGTTCACTTTGCTCAGAAATTGATTCTTCTTTTTGTTTATTAAATGCATTGTCTCATTTCCTTGTGTTAGTTTCCCTTAAATATTTACTGAATATTGTTGACCCTTTTGCTTTTGTTTTAAGATTCTATTGATAATGGTATTTTCTTAGCTAACTCCAAATTATCTCATTTTATGTATTTTTCAACTTTCTTGAGAGTTGAGAAGAGATGAAATGTGTGAATAGGCTGGTACTTCGTATTGCTTGCATGCATGGGCTACTTGACCTTCTTGATATCCTAAGGCTCAAATGAAAATTCCATGCTCTGTAGTCCAGTGTTAGCTCTCCATCTCCTTTATCAGATTGCCCATCTCAGAATGTTTGATTTCGTTTTCACATACATAAATTTTGACTAGTGGTTTCTCTTTCTTCTCTCTCTCTCTATTATTTTTTCCTATGTCATTCTGATTTCATATGCTTTCTATCTCAAAGAATTCCTCAATTTATACCTAGGTGGCTTAGTATCTTTAGAATTTAGGTGGTTTATCATCCTAATGATTTTAGGCTATCAACTTAGCAATGTGACAGTCTTTTAAATATTTAAAAATTAATACCATTTAAAATAAATTATTTTAATCCCTCTAAGTGAATACTATAGCAATTTCATGATGAGTTCAGTTTTTGTGTTTGTTTTTAATCTACAATTTTAAATGCTATTTGAATAAAATTACTCATTTAATTAATGATATTACTATCTATTTTAGGAGTTTATGAAAAACTTGCATGTACAAATGGAAGAGGAAAGAACAAGGTTCAAAGATCTACAAGAAAAAGAAAAGATGCGTTTGTTAAAACTGCAGCATAACGCAGCTGTAAAAATTCAAGCTAAATATAAGGCATTCAAAACCTACCAAAAATATAGCCCAATAATAAGAGACCAAATAGAAAGAAAACAAAGGAAAGCAAAAGAATTGAAAGAAAAGGAAGCAAATATACGACAGAAGGAGGAAGAAAACCGTAAAAAAAATAGAGGAAGAACAAAGGATAGAAGAAGAGATAAAAACACAGAAGCAAGAGGAAAGGAAAATGAGAGAAAAAGTATATGAAGAAAAAAAGAACATCCTGAGACAAGAAAGAGAGGAACTGCGGAACAAGGAAAAATTAAAATTAATAGAAGCTGCAAGCCAACAGCTAATAATAAATACCACATTAAAGAAGGGAGAACATAATGCCAAACATTTAACTGTTGAAGATAAGTCAAAGCATAAGAGTGAAATAGCCAAAGAATTTGTGTATGAAAATTCAAAGAAGCAGGAAAATGTTCCTGTTTGGCTATTTAAGAAATCAAATAAGAGTGAAAATGTAGGTAGTCAGTTTGTCTTGAAAGAACCAATACAAGTACAATTGAAATCAAACCAAGCAATTTTGGCAGAATTAAAAATAGAAGAAACACATCAAAACTTAGCAAAAAACCAGTGTTCTGAAAAAATGATTAAGCAAGAAATAAAATATGAAGATATGTATAAAAGAACTGAATTAGAAATCTTAGATCTAAAAGAGAATGTGATTAAACAGTTTCAGCAAGAATTAAAGTCACAAACACAAAACCAGGAATGGGTGGAACATGCTGTAAAGGAGAATGAGGGGGAAAAAGTCCAAATAATAATATTAGAATGTAATCAAGAAATGAATGAGGGGAAGAACAATGAAGCACGGAAAATAATGGAATATAATCAACAGAAAATTTTACAAAGAGTCGAAAAAGAGGAGATATCACAAGAGAATGGATCATATGAAGAGAATAATTCCATTATTTCAATAAAGCAAAAACTACTACCTTTAAAATTAGAAAATTCTGAAGCTATGGGGGAATATCCAATACTACAAGAAAAAGAAATTAATTTAAAATCCAAAGAAGCTGAGGAAAACTCAAAAGACAATGCTCCAAATAGTGACATTATGTTCATTAACACCACTAATGCCATGGTAAATATAGAAGGCAAAATAAATAAGGAAGATTACTTTTTTGATAAACTTGCTCTTCATGAAGATTTTAGTGACTGTAATACAAAAAGCTCCTGGATTGCTAAAGAAGAAAACTCTCTTACATCTGAGATTAAAGAAATTCTAGAAGAATGCCATGAAAATAGGGCTGAATGTGAAAGGATCTCAGCCTGTTCCATACCAGAGTCAAAACTTTTATCTTCTGTTGAGGAGAAGAGACTAGCTTGGTTAAAATCATTTAAACCTTGGTTTGAAATTTGCAGGCAAAATCAACAAAAGAAAATCGTTAAAAGAAAGAGACCTCTGAAATTCCTAGCTAATACCATGCCTCCTTTGAGTACATTAGAAATTCTTCAGTGTGGTCGTTGGAATACTCTACAGCAGGTATTTCTAATTTTATAATACTTTTAAATATTTAACCCAATTCTCAAAAGTGGAGCTTTACATTTTAAGAGAAGTAAATTTTGTATATAAGAAATCTGTCTCTTAATAGACTTAAGTTAGTAATGAAATATTGCCCCGTTTGGGAGGGGATTTATTTTTTAATTTTCATCTTTTTCATGGCATTGTTTCCCTATACAGAGCTTTGATTTACATTTTTCAATCTTTAAGCTTACATATAAAAGCCCTATAGCCATTATTAAGGCTGTAAGGGTGGAAGCATCTAAAAATTTAAGAGTTGAAATTAGGGTAGGAAATTCCTAATTTGATACTCAAGCATTTGCTTTCCATCTGGGCTACCACACCACCTAGTGGCTCCTTTCAGTAAAAATGTGCTCTATATGTGTAATATGAATTGTAATGCATTCTGCTGTCATATATAACAACTTAGAATAAAAGAAAAAAAGTATCAATGAACATGTTTTTATAAACACAAATACAGACATTTCTATAAGGTTCTGTATTTCATTAAATATTTAAATGGCATTTCAATATTTTAAAAAATCCATAGACTAATTTCATTATTGTCAACAGGCAGAATATTATATTACTTGAAAAGTGCTCAATAAGATTGATTCGTGTTCTCTAAAAAAAAAAGAATGTAATGAATTTCTCTATATGGGACCACTGCTGTGAAAGAAGTTTACATGATACAAGACTCTACAATTCCTATTCAGAAACACAATTATTTTGTCCTGTGCTGTATAAATGTGGTACATATACACCTCAAACTTGAAACAGTTGTCACCAAATGCTATTTATTTTCAGTGGTTATGGAGATCATAGTTACAACCAAGATTAAGACAGAAACTCAGGAATGTGTAGAAAAACAGAAAAGAATATTTTAAACAGTTCAATACTAGAAAGGATTTATGAATAAAATACACATAATTTAGTTAATCCCTGAGAGTCAAATGTACTCATTTAGTTTTTTTTGTATCAATAGATACTAGCAAAATGAACATTTATATTAACACATTATTTTATTCATTTACTCAACCAATCTTCATTTATTTAACTGTTCAATATGATTGATTAATATTTACTGCTCGACTAAAAGGACAAAAACAACAACAACAACAAAAAAAAAACTAATGTTACACTATGAAGCTTAAACAAATACATAGATAAATAGATATTACAGATTTTGAAAATTTCTGCAAATAAGATTTTGAGATATTCTCTGATAGATTGATAAAATAGGGGAGTTTCAGAAGGACAGCTGAGCCATGAAAAACCATATAAGGAACAAGTACTAGAATATACATTTTGAAGTATTTTCTATTTCCTGGGCAATGTGTTGCCAGATATATCAGTTCTATAGAGCTACATATAGAATACCCAATTGCTTGTTCTTTATTGTTTTCCTTGGGCTATGCTCTCTCTGGAATAATTCTTCATGTACTTTCCCCAAGATATTGTTTTGAGGTTTCCAATATTATGACTTTAGTAATTATCTTATTTAAAGTAATTTTCCTTATAAATATCTACTGGAGTTAGGTAATAGTGAAAGTATCATGCCTAAAATGTACTAATTTTAAAAGTAAAATTGAATTAGAGAAACAATAATGCTCTGCCCCATTACTATAGATCTCTAGTCTGTTCAATGAGAAGAGCACTGAAAAAGTAAAAGATGTGTGAGCTCTTTCTCCTTTGCCTCCTGCCCGTTCTCTGTTCCTTCTTTGGAACTCTTACCAGTTTAGATAAAATGAAGATTAACTCTACTTTACTTCTTAGAGCAAGGCCTGGAAAGCCATAATGTATATAGATCACCTGAGAATTTGTGAAATGTTGATTCTAATATGATGGATCTAGTGATTAACAGACCAAAGGGTTCTGAGTGTTTTCAATGTCATTGAGGGATGTTGTCACTGGTTCATGAACTAATTGAGTAACAGTTTCCAAAAGACCCTGTAATCTTCTCAGTACTACTCAAAGTCTCTATCTTAAAAGTTTAATTTTTCTTTGACACATCATCACATACATATTATAAAGTTAAAAAATGTGCATGAATGTGTCATATAAATGGTGAGGTGTTATATAACACCATCTTATGTTTCCTAACAGTTCCTGTAATTCTCTTGGGCAGATGGCTTATCTTTGTGTTCTCATTCACCCTGCTACTGACCCATCACTTACTTTGATTTTCTAATCTCTTAGCTTCATGCTTTTGTCCTTATCCTGATCACCACTGCCATCTTTGGAAGGTCTTTCTGGAGAGAACCTTTAAGAGAAAAGTGTACTTTCAAATGAATTCATTTTGCTCATATTAATCTCTTACTTTGAAACTGTAGGACTTAAATCAGTTCTTCATTTTTTCTACATTTCTTTATTTATTTCCAGGAATATATTGGTTTTCACTACCCAATTTTGAGTATGTAGGTGGGAGGATGAAAATATGTATGGATAAATGAATTGAGCTTAATGTTAATCTTATTTCTACATTACTGCTAGCTTCAAAGTTTAGAATAGATTATTTTAAAAGGAAACTAACATAAAAATTATTTGAGTAGAATTTTATAAAGTTTTAATAAGCTCTGTATTAAGATCTTGTCTCTAATTTTATTTCTGCTATTTACTGGCTTCATAACTTTGTACAAGAATATTGACCTTTCTGAACCTCAATTTTGTCTTCATAAACTTGAAAAACAAAGTCTATTATATGCTTTTAACACACTATATGCAATGAACGTGGCTTTGGGCTCATCATTGTGTGTGTGTGTGTGTGTGTGTGTGTGTGTGTGTATACACATGCATACATGTACATATATAATAGTCACTTGTAAAATGTGGGTGTCAAACATCTGATGAGAAAGGCAAATGGATTTTTCAAACCTGGTTGATAACCTGTTTCATCTAAGAAGTTATAAAGTTGAAAATACTATATACCATCCCACAATATGTAATAATATACCAAAAGGAAATGACTAAAGAACAATGATTACAGATAACAAATGTTTTTATTTTTCCTAGTTTTTGTGTTTTAACTGATTACTTTTTCTTTCTTTCTTTTCTTTCTTTTTTTCTTTTTTTTTTTTTTTTTTTGGCATTTTGCCACCAATTGCAAGCAGTTGTAAGTAACAACCACTACAAAATGGATACTGAGCTTAAGGAATGTATGTTTAATATTACTTTATACCTGGCATGAATGATAACATTTTAATTGCTAATTAACTTTTAGATCAATATATCTCACTTATTTTATATGCAATTAAACTATAATGAACTGCTATTGGGATGGTATATGAATTACTTGAAGTTGTTTTCAAACTGTTCATTTAAACCACTAATCATACCTGAGATTCATTGTCTTTCTTGCTAATTTCTAAAACAATATCATTTTCCCCTGTTGAATAGATCTAAGACTGGGGCACTGAAAAATGTCTTAGAAAAATATAAAAACAGTTGTTGCTTTCATTGCTTTTGTAATTACAGTTTACTATAAATAACTGACACTCTCTTCAAGAACAATTGAGAATGAAATCTCTGTAAAAAAATAGGCATAAATATATCTATATTTATCATATATATCTGTTTTAGGTCATTTTGTTTACAAAGAGCTATTAAAGATTTGTAAAAATATATATAGTTGATTAAATAGAATAATTTTATTTGTGATCTTTAATAAACTATAATAAAATAATTTATAGGTTCTCTATGTGGACCATTCTTTTTGAGACAGAGAGCCTGAAATAAAAATTTTCAAGTAATTTTATATTTTTATTTAAAAGGACGGAAACTACATATGCTATGAATATATTTAAGGTTTGCCAATAACTATGGGGCAGTTTGTTCATTTACTAATCTAAGAAACTTAGCTAACATCTTTTGTGCCCCAGTTTTTGAAGCTGAATGTACAATTATGGATGCATATGATTACTAACAGTGTATTGAACTTGATTTTTGGAGCACAGGTATTTTATCTATGTGATTATTATTAATCATGTATCAATAATTGATTAATATAAAATGTATTTTATATGTTTGGAAAAATTTAGGGTGCAGTAGAGAATACTGCATAAAGACTGTTTAAAATGTTAAATAAAAAGGAAGAAATATTATGAAACTCTTCCTTTTCAAAAATAAATGCCACTAATCAGAATATTTGTTCCTCCAGTTCAGTGATGAAATGAAACTATAGAAATTGCCACATCATAAATAACTAGAACTTAATTGTGTTGATTGGAAGCAGTTGATTGAAAGCAGTATGTTATTAAATCAGAAAGGTAATATAAATTATGATGTGGAGTAACATTGTTAATGTATATGTAATTGTCAAATTTTCAGTTTTTAAGTCCTCCCTTCATTTTCACTTTCTATTACTGAGCAAGTTTTTCAATTATAGAAGTTATATTTGTTTTCAGACAGACTTAACAGGCAATGCATAAATGTTATTGTCATATGGAAGAATATTTTCTTTCTGAAAATTTATGAAAAATAATTTGCTTCAAAATTGCTTTAGATTATGAGTAGTTAAGATATTCCTAAAGTAATTATGAAAGTAGAAACTCTACTTGAAGTTTTAAATATATCAATTATTGCTTTTGTTACAAAGCAAAGAGCAAACTAAATTCCTCCTTCATATTTCCCTAAAAATATGATTCTCCCATTCACTTTACCATCCAGGGATCTCTTAAGATACTGTCAACCACAGATCATAGATTTTTATGTGGTATAATATGATGTCTGGGGCAATAAAATATGACAAAAGTGGATTTGGTACAAAATCAGGGATTGAAGTAATGAATTATTATATTGTTGCTTTATGTATTTTATTTTTGAACTTGAATTGGTCATGGATGATTGCATATTTTGTTTTTCTAGGTGGGGACCAAAAGAGACCAAATAGCTTAAGACAAATTGAGTTAATAAATGTTAATTTCAACATACAATATTTTTTCTTAAATGAATTTTCTAAACATGTTCACAACATTAACATAGCTTATATTGTGTGGTTAATAATGTTACTCACCCCAGTTTTCTTGAATTCTGTAGGTTACAACCATTACATTTCAAGATTTGCCAGGTTGTAGTCTCTCCACATTGGCAGAGTGTACAAATCTTCGGTTTCTATCCCTGAGATGCTGTGGATTAACTTCTTTACACAGCCTGAATAACTGCAAAAATCTTAAGTACATTGATGTACAGGTATGTCCCCTGTTTTAATAGTTTATTTTATGATAAAATATAAAATGTGTTTATGTTTATATTTCAGAAGTAACGTTGAATAGCCTGTAACAGTTTTAGAGAGAATAGGACCTATGTTTGTAAGGATAAGAGAAAGATGATTAGGTACTACATCCTGGAAATTACTTTTCTCTCTGTTTTTGCAGATGATACAGGGGTTTTGTTTGGTCATTTGCTTGCTTTTTGCTGCATAACAAAGGACTACCTGAGTAGCTTAAAACAACAATCATCTTATTTTCATATTCTGTAGGTCATGAATTGAGACCAGGCTTAGCTGGACATTTCTTCTATTTTATATTGTGTTCACTGGGACTCATGTAATTGTAGTCAGATGGAAGTTAGGTGGTGACTGTTTAAAATTCCTTCTCTTTAATGTCTGGCGCCTTGACAGGGATGTCTGGGAAGTTGGAATCTCTCATGGTTATTTTGGGCTTCTTATTAGAGTGCCTAGATCTGCTTGCCTCATGATGGCTAGTGTTTTATTGTGGAAGCCATATATTCATGTGGAAGGAGAGTGTATGAATCTGTGAACACTGGAGTTATCAAAGTAACTATCACATTACCCTCTGGCTACTAATGATTCACTTCCTTCCCACATGCAAAATACATTCATGTCCCAAAGTTGCATCAGTCTATGTCATCTGACCCAGGCTTGAAAGCACAGGATCTTCTCATCTAAACCAGATCCAATTAGAGATGAAACTCCTCAGGTGTTCCTTGGGTGC
The DNA here is from genome assembly GCA_025594165.1 of Tamias sibiricus. Lineage (NCBI taxonomy): Eukaryota > Metazoa > Chordata > Mammalia > Rodentia > Sciuridae > Tamias > Tamias sibiricus. Next base: position 141,835,406 of record CM046661.1, read on the forward strand.
ATCCACTGAGGTGTAGTTCTTTCTGGGGAGATCTGCAAAATAAAATGAAAAGTTATCTGCCTCCATTCAATGGTGAGGCAGGGCTTAGTTAACTACAATAGCCATTCCCATGCACATCAGCAGAAACAGCAATGATAAAATATTCATTCTTGTTCATTTAGGTTGTTTGAAATATTTCGTTATGTTTTCTTCTACATTTTAAAAAGAATATTAATAAATAAATTCAAATCATTTGATTACTAGTTTACTTAATATTTTCATCTAGATAGTAAAAGTTTGTATAATTAGCAATTAGAGATTCATGTATTCATTTAGAGATTGAGCCTCATCCTTCCTCTTTTTGCAAGCTTTAAATATTTCATTAGTAAGCCATTGAAACAAAATTTATTACATTTGTTCTTTCTTTAAGGAAAACCATATTGAGACTATCAATTGTGAAAATTTGGAAAATCTCTGTGTTCTTCTTCTTAATAAAAATCAACTGAGTTCCTTTCATGGTTTGGATGGCTGCACAAATATTCAGAATCTTGAACTTTCGCATAATAAAATCACTAGAATTGGTAAGAAAAATGAAATTTTAATATTTATTTAATATTTAAACTTTTATTCATTGTGATTATATTTTGTTTCACTTAACTCTTTTATTAAGAACAGGCTACCATCACCAATTTGCATGTTTTATTATGGTAACTTATTTAATTTATATTAGAAAAATAAAATTGTTTTTAACATATATAAAAGAATATATTCCATCTTGAGCAAATAAGTGACTAGTCCCTTAAGTTAGTATATTCCCTTCTCTGTTTCTTTTCATGTAGGAACATTCCTTTAGTAGTGATCTGAGCTCCACCAGAACATATAAACCCCAATTTGGTCTATGAAATTTTTAATAAATCTTGTGCTTTCCCACTTCTCAAAATTGTCACAACTATTTCCTGGTAAACACTTTCATCACTACTCTCCTTGGCTGCCCACATTTCTTGTACTGAACTTTCCCTCTTTAGCTAAAACTGCTCATACCTAAGGACATAATTCATTTGATTGAATCTCCCTACACTTCTGAGTCCCTCCATCACTGTATCTTTATAATTATTTATCTTTTCCTTCTTTACATCTTCTAATCCATGTAATTCAGCAACTAAAATGTCTTTTTAAATATAAGACCAATACTTCAATTTTCTATAACCATTCCTTTCACTCCCACCTTAGTTTATCATTTATCACCTGCATTATGTCAAGTTATTTCTATTGCTGTGCCTCATCTTTCTCTTTGTTGTCAAGAGTTGTGGTGGTATTTTCATCTCTTACCACCCTACTTCCCTCTTCTACCCACTGAAATTCATCTTCAACTTACTTATATATTGTTTCCAGTGTAATAATTCTAAAATAGAAATAAAAATCTCATTGTATTGTTTACTACCTGGTTTAAACTCTTCTGTTAATTTTTATTATTTAATGTCTTGGTATATTCTCATGGGCTTTGGTAGAGGCTTGATAATGGTTAACGAAGAATCAAAGATTGCCAAAATGTCAGAACTTGATAAAAATACTTATCTTGGTAACGATACAAACAATACAAATAACTTACATTTTTGAAACCTAAAAGGAAACCATCCTTTCCCCCTCCATCCTACAATCAATAGGAATTTGATGAAGAAAATTTATATGGAATTTCTTGACATTCCATATAACTATTGCTTATATTCAATGTTTGCTTCATCCTTACATTTTTATTTTTAAGTCAATTCCCCAAATTGTGTATTTCTATACCTTCATATTTCAGAAAATAGTTTTTAATAATATGATCCATTGTTACTTAATACAATACATTATGATACCTAATAAAATTGAGTGATTCCATGTATAAATTATTTAATTAGTTAGAACTATGTGGAAATTGTTTCTAGAGGAAAGGTTTAGATAAATGAAAATTATCTACCAATTAAGTAATTAACTTAAATTTTTGAATCCCAAAAGTGTAAGATCCTATCCTCCTTCTCCATCCTACAGTCATTAGGAAATCTGATCAGGATTAAAATATCAGGGAGTGGGATGGAATCATATTGAGGAAGAGAAGCAATCCATTTATCTTGGTTTCTGTCAATTTACATTGATGGATTTTTAGAGTAAGATCTTAGTGGCTCTATTTACTTCCAGGTGTGGTATTTTTAGTTTTGCTTCTTTTACTTTGTCCCCCTCCCCACCCTGTTATTCTTATGAACTCTAACTTTTATTGTTCAAAATATTTCAGTTAGTTGTTTGATTATTCTTTATGACACTCTAATTGTTCTGTGTAGTGAATTCAAATAGGAGATATCAATATTGATATCTAATTCAAATTAACTTTTTTAACTTTATAGTTATTCTCTTTCTCTTCTACTGTAATCCTTGGCTTATGGCAACAGTATGCTATGTCTTATCCATAAAATAGCTTCAAAACAATGATGACAATGTTACTACTAATAGTAAAAATTACTAATTTTAAGCTTTCTTTGCATTTGTTTTTGTCTTCGTACTTTGTCCCCCAAGGCGATGTGATTAAACATCATGTGAAGTCTTTTAATTCATGATTGTGTTATGAATTTGATATAAAAATTAGCTTGCTTTTCTCGTTTGTTCCAAAATTAAACAATTTTTATATGTAAATCTGACATGTAATTGCAAGGTGAAAATCACATTAAAAAGGCATACTCAAAGAGATTATGTCTGTCTGTATCCTCTTCATTCTGTTCTCCAATTTTCTTTTATTTGTGGATTTTTTGTATATTTCATATTGCATACATGTACCCTTTAACATGTATATGTTTGCATATATAATACTTGTGTATAATACATGCTATATTACATATATCTGAGAAAATATATATTGTGCTCATACTTTCACAATAAATGGCATATTTTGAACATTTTCTGTTGTGTGTGTGTGTGTGTGTGTGTTTACACAACAATTTATTATAGTGTTTCTAATACTTTTTCCATGGCTACATACTATTTAATGGTGTGCTTAGACTAGAGTTCATTCCATTGGTGCCTTGTTGATAAATATTGGACAGTTTCCATCTACATTGCCACTGTGAATATCCTTACCCATAATTTCATACTTGATTAGATATATCTTTAAGTTAATTTGCTACAATTTGTATTATTGAGCTAAAGATATCTGTAGTTTATAAAAATAATGCCAGAATTCCTAACTATGTGTAGCACCATTTTGTATTTCTATCACTAATATTTATAATATCAGCTTTTTTCTTTTCTACTGTTTACCATATTGTTTTTTCTTATTTTTTGAGTTAAACATTTAATTCAATTATTTTTATCCCTTTTTACACTTGTTGACATGCATGCTTAAATCTACAAATTTTTCTCTAAGCCATACTTAGTCTATAACTTTTGATATGTATGTATTTTCATTAGTTCTCTAATATGCAATGTTCATCAGTTCTCTAAGATTTAAATGTTTCATATGGAAAGGTCACATTTTTATTTTTTCTAGCTTTATTGAATTATAGTCAGAATAAATTTGTCTATTATTGCTTATTGGAAGTAATTGTAGATTTTTTTGCTAGCCTACTTGTAATAAACTTTCATAAATATTTCATGTGCCTTAAAAATTAAGATGAGTTTTTCCGATTGAGATATAGAATTTATTTGCTTTTTTAAAAAATATTAATTTATTTCCTTTAGTTGTACACAATGCGTTTATTGCGTTTATTTTATTTTTACATGGTGCTGAGGATTGAACCTGGGCTGCGCACACGCTAGGCGAGCGCTCTACCGCTGAGCCACAACCCCAGCCCGTGCTTTTTTTTTTAATCTGTAAGATCCACCTTAGTGATAGTTTGTTTTAGATTTTCTGTCTACTTGATTTAACTTGAACAGAGTGAGTTCAGCTATTTTAAATTTGGCTGTTATTGTTATTAATCAGCCAATTTGTTTTGGTTTTGCTTTGTATATCCTTTGTTTTCTGCTTTATGAATGTTGCTGTCATGCTGTTTCACAGGTACCTATGTTATTTTATTGTGAATTTTAGCTTTGAATGTTTTAAGTTTTCATATTTGTCTCTTTAGTGTTTTTGAAATTAATTTCTACCTTTGCTTTTATGTGTTTGCCTACTTGACCATTTTTTAAAATTTGTAATCTTTCTGAATAAATTTGTTGTAGTTATTTACATTTGAACAGCACAGAGTTGGGTTTTACTTTTTGATCCAAATTATGAAGTTTTTCTATCATACAGGCCATAGCCATTTGCATTGATCAATTAAACTTACATATTTGGTTTCACTTCTGTCATCCTAGTCATGATGATTTTTATTTATTTGATACGTTCATTCTTCCACCACTGGGCCTCTTTCACTTTTTATCCTGTTCAAATTGCCTAGAAATCCCTTTCCACAAATATGGATTCAGATGGGATTATCTTGGTCTTGGATACATATTACCCCCACTTAGAAAAAATTCAGATTGTAAATTTTTTATCTGCCATTTACGTTAGATGTGCAAGATGTAGGTATTTTTCTTTTTATTACTATTTGTTAATTTCTGGAAGAAGTATGGTGAGAGTTGTATTTAGGTAGTAACTATCATCTCTTTTTTAAACATGGTTAAAGGATACTTGTTTCCACAAGTATATATTTGCAAACTGTTATTTCTCAAATATTAGAAATGCACACTTACAAAAATATTTTTTTTAAAAAACTCTGTAATGTGTTCATTTACTTATGTTCCTGTGGCACATTCTTTGGTACCACCCATGACTTCTCCTAAATAGAAATAGTAATACTTTTGACAATTTTTTTAATTTTAAAATTCTAGTGTAAAATACATATAAAAATAATTTTGTTTTTGGAATGAGCACAAGTGCATTGATAATATATTTTACTATACTGAATCACACTAAAACAAACTTTAAAAAAAAGAAAGAGGCTCTTTGTCAGGCATGGTGGTGTATGCCTTTAATCCCAGAAGCTCAGGAGGCTGAGGCAGAAGGATCCTGAGTTCAAAGCCATACTCAGCAACTTAGCAAGGCCCTGAGCAACTCAGAAAGACCCTGTCTCTAAATAAAATATTTTTAAAAAGTCCCAGGGATGTGGCTCAAAGGTTAAGTGCTGCTGGGTTTATTCCCTGGTACCAAAAAAAAACAAACAAATAAATAAATAAATAAACAAATAAACAGCCAGACAAATAAATAAATAAATAAATGGAAATGAAAAAAAAAAAAAAAAGATAAAGGCTGTTTGTAAGAAAAAAAAAAAGAGAAAAAAGAAAAATACAAAGAAAAATAAAGCATCAATTCTCATCTTTATTTGCCAGCAGTCCTATATAGGAATTTTTGTAAGTAGTGGATTTCCTGGGATAGAAATATACAATATATATGTGAAAACTGCCATGGTACTAATCAATGTACCTGAGGTATCTGTGTGTAGTACAATGCAAACAAGGTAACAGACTTTTTTTGCTGTCTTTTGAGTACAATGAAAACACGGTATTTATTGAATGTTGGAAAAACAAATGAGAGAAAGTGGATTTTCTGAAGACCAATTGAAATATGTTCTTCATTTTTAGGAAATGCTTAGAGATTCTGATTGAGTAAAAAGCTTAGATTTTGTGATTCAGTGATGTATTGATGCTAAGAACTGTTGTGAAGGGGCACACAGATAGATTTGTGTTTACGAGTTAATAAATTACTATCCCATGCTATGTTTCTTTGGGAGGTAAAATAAAATTAGAGGCAATACTATAATATTTTACATTAGTTGCTTGAAGTTTAACTTGTTCTTAATTCTCACTATAGTCATTGCTTTAGTTAATGTGTATTGTTATCTTTAATTGCTCTTTTATTAGAAAACTTTGATATCTTTTTTAACATAAAATCATTGTGTATATTTAAAATATGTAACATGATATTTTGACATACATATAGATGGTAAAACGGTTACCGTAGTAGATTAACATATCCATCATCCCACAGAATTACCCATTTTTTTTCTTTGTGGCAAGAGCACCTAAAATCTCCTTTAGCAAAAATCCCAGATATGGTACAATACTATTAAGTATAGTCCTATGCTAGATCCCTAGATTTGTTCATTCTACATATCTGTACTTTGTATCCTTTGACCACATCTCTCCATCTCCCCCACCATAGCTACTGTTTTTTTTTTTTTTATTTTCTGTGTATTTGCCATTTTTTTTTTTTTTAAGATTTCACATGAAAGTGAGATCTTGCAATGTTTTTTTTTTTTTTTTTTGGTGGCAAATCCATCCATGTTTTGACCAATGATAGAATCTTCTTTGGCTTCTTTTTTTTTTGTACTGGGAGTCAAACCTAGGGATACTTCATCCCTAGTCTTTTAAAAAAATTATTTATTTATTTTATTTATTTATTCGTTTAATTTTATTCTAAGTTGTTATAAATGACAGCAGAATGCATTACATTTCATATTATACTTATAGAGCGCATTTTTACATATCTCTGGTTGTATACAAAGTATATTCACACCATTTGCGTCTTCATACATGCACTTAGGGTAATGATATCCATCTCATTCTACCATCTTTTTTCCTTCACCCCTTTTCCCTCTCCCTTCCCTTCCCTCCCTATTGGCCATTCTAGTGTTCCTCTAATCTTCCTATGCTCCCTGTCTCCACCCCACTGTGAATCTGCCTCCTTATATCAGAGAAAACATTTGGCATTTGGCTTTTTGGGATTGGCTAACTTCACTTAGCATTATATTCTCCAACTTCATCCATTTACCTGCAAATGCCATTATTTTATTCTCTTTTATTGCTATGTAAAATTCCATTGTGTATATATGCCACATTTTCTTGATCCACTCATCTACTGAAGGGCATCTAGGTTGGTTCCATAGTTTAGCTATTGTGAATTGTGCTGCTATAAACATTGATGTGGCTGTGTTCCTGTAATATGCTATTTTTAAGTCCTTTGGGTATAGATTGAGTGAGATAGCTGGGACTTAAGGTGGTTCCATTTTCAGTTTTCCAAGGAATCTCCATACTGCTTTCCATATTGGCTGCACCATTTTGCACTCCCACCAGCAATGTATGAGTGTGCCTTTTCCCCTTGCCAACATTTATTGTTGTTTGTGTTCTTAATAGCTGTCATTCTGACTGGAGTGAGATGAAGTCTTAGAGTAGTTTTGATTTGCATTTCTCTAATTGCCAGAAATGTTGAACATTTTTTCATGTATTTATTGATTGATTGTATATCTTCTTCTGAAAAGTGTCTTTTCAGTTCCTTGGACCATTTATTGATTGGGTTATTTATTTTTTTTTTTTTTGGTGTTAAGATTTTTGAGTTCTTTGTATATTCTAGAGATTAGTGCTCTATCTGATGTGTTTGTGGTAAAAATTTGTTCCCAATTAGTAAGCTCTTTGTTCACCTCACTGATTGTTTCTTTTGCTGAGAAGAAGCTTTTTAATTTGAGTCTATCCCATTTATTGATTCTTGATATGGATTCTTGCACTACAGGATTCTTATTAAGGAACGTGGGGCCTAATCTGACATGTTGGAGATTAGAGCTTACTTTTTCTTCTATTAGGCTTAGTGTCTCTGGTCTAATTCCTAGGTCCTTGATCTACTTTGAATTGAGTTTTGTGCATGGTGAGAGAAAAGGGTTTAATTACATTTTTATGCAGATGGATTTCCAGTTTTCTCAGCACCATTTGTTGAACAGGCTGTCTTTTCTCCTATGTACATTTTTGGTGCCTTTGTCTAATATAAGATAACTGAAATTATGTGCCTTAGTCTCTGTGTCCTCTGTACCATTGGTCTACCAGTCAATTTTGGTACCAATACCATGCTCTTTTTGTTACTATTGCTCTGTAGTATAATTTAAGGTCTGGTATAGTGATGCCACCTGCTTCACTCTTCTTGCTAAGGATTGCTTTAGGTATCCCAGGTCTCATATTTTTCCAGATGAATTTCATGACTGCATTTTCTATTTCTGTAAGGAATGTCATTGAGTTTTGATTGGAATTGCATTAAATCTGTATAGTGCTTTTGGTAGTATGGTCATTTTGACAATGTTAATTCTGCCTATCCAAGAGCAAGGTAGATCTTTCCATCTTCTAAGGTCTTCTATAATTTCTTTTTTTAGTATTCTGTAGTTTTCATTATAGGGGTCTTTCACATCTTTGGTTAAGTTGATTCCCAACTATTTTTTTATGCTATTGTAAACAGGGTAGTTTTCCTCATTTCCCTTTCAGAGGGTTTTTCACTGATATATAGAAATGCCTTAGATTTATGGGTGTTGATTTTGTATCCTGCTACTTTGCTGAATTCATTTTTGAGTTCTAGAAGTTTTCTGGTGGAATTTTTTGGGTCTTCTAGGTATAAAATCATATTGTCAGCAAATAGTGGAAAATTGAGTTCTATGGACACATTTAATTTATTTTCTTTGCATTTGTGAGAATAGGAATAGTTACTGTCAATCGCTTTAAGGCAGTTCATTTTAAATCAGAAACAGTAGAAATTTGACTATGTAGTTGTAGAATACAATGTAAATTTTTTTCCTTATTAATCTCAATTAAGAAGCTTTCTATTTTATAAAACTAAAATTTTAAATTTTATTTCTATAAATTAAAAGTTAACAGTTTGTTATTATTATTACTACTACTTAATATTTAAAACCATTGCATGCTGTGCAATGGTTTTCAATCCCTTTGAAAAGGGATTATTAGTCAAAATTGAAATGTAAGTTTATAAATTGAAACATAACTTAAAATAGAGGTTCTAAGGTAGAAGGATATTGAAGTACAAATTTTCTAGCCAATGAAATAAAGAAACTGTTATATTGGAGTGCATGCTTTCATTACAAATGGTGTAATAATATAAAGAATACTATTTACATTTTTATGTTATTGGTTTGATTTAGAACAAAGTTTTTGATGATAAAATATTTTGACATGGTCTGGAGTTGTTTGTGTATATTTTGAATGCAAAACTTATAGCTTAGCTCAAATTCACTTTAGAGTGATGATTTAAAGATAGATTTATTTTAAATCAGAAGAGATTTTGTTACACCTTTTATTAATTTTAAAATTTGTTTTATTTTTTTCTTGATGTTATGTTTTATAACTTAGTATTTGAGTAAGTGGCATTTTAAGGTTTGTTATGATAACATTGTCTTTTTTCATGCTTTCTTTTGCCTGAAAATTTCCATAAATAAACTTAACATAAAATTGGTAAAACTTTTCTTTTCTACATGCAATTTGAAGAAATAATTCTTGAATGGATTTTGTCACATTGTTAAAGTTTATAAAATTGATCCACAGGAAATCTTTTCTATTTTAGGTTAATACTTGTGAATTATTTATTTTAAGAATAGTTAATGCAAATAAAAAAGATAATTTACAATTTATAATATATTTTTCTTCATTTCTCCAATTTTCATTTGATTTTATTGATTTCATAGGAGAAATAGTTTGAAACTAAATTAATTTAGAAAAAAACTCCTTGTATAACAAAATTTGTTTTATAAATTTTATTTACATAAAAATATAACAGTATAATATCATAATAGATAATGTTTTTACCAGTAGGCTTTTGTTTTACCTGCTTTATGTATTTAATTAATTTCCTTTTAAAAAATTTATTGTTGCTTTATACATACGCATGTTATACATGATCTTGGAATTCATTGTCATATATTCATATGTGCATGTAACATAACACTTTCTCTTTCTTTCCCCTCTTCCTTGCACCTGATACCCATCCTCTGCTGTACTAGTCTCCCCTTCCCTTTTAATAATTTTTTTTTTCACTTTTGCTCTCTACTTTGCAAAGAAAAGAAAATATACAACACTCGACTTTCTGAATCCTTCTTATTTCACTTAACAGTTTAATTCACTTTCTGGCAGATGATATAATTTTGTTCTTCTTTATGGCTGAGTAAAATTCCATTTTGTATACTTAATACTTTTTCTTTAGGTATTTTTTTAAATATTTATTTATTTGCTTTAGTTGTACACAATTCGTTTATTTGTATGTGGTGCTGAGGATCGAACCCGGGCCGCGCATGTGCTAGGCGAGCACTCTAAGGCTGAGCCACAATCCTAGCCCTTCCTTAGGTATTTATCTGTTGACAGACATTTAGGCTGGCTCTGTAACTTGGGTATTGTGAATTGTACTGTTGTAAACATGGGTATGCATGTATTGTTGTAGTATGATGACTGTATCTTTGGGATAAATATTGAGGAGTAGCATATTTGAGTTATATAGTGGTTTTAGTCCTATATGAGGAACCTCCATATTGATTTCCTTTGTGGTTGTACTATTTATAAATCTCAGCAGCAGAGTTTTCCGTGGTGTCCACATTCTCTCCACCACTTTTATTATTTGTATTCTTTATGAATGTAATTCTAACTTAAGTGAGATGAAATCTCAGTATAATTTTGATTTGTATTTCCCTGATTGGTAAAGTTGTTAAACATTTTTTGTGTATTTTTTGGCCATTTGTATTTCTTCTAAGAATGTTTTTTTCAGTTCATTTGATCATTTATTGGCTGCATTTTTATGTTAGTTTTTTGACTTATTTATGTACTCTGAATATTAATCCTCTGCCAGAAAGTAGCTGACAAAAAAGACTTTCTCCAATTTTGTAAGCTCGCTCTTCATGCTTTTGTTTACTTTGCTATGCAGAAGATTTTTAATTTGATGTCATCCTATTTATTAATTCTTGGTATTATTACCTGAGATTCAGAAGTCCTTTGAGGAAGTTGTTGCCTATACCTATATGTTGGAGAGTGGTCCCTATGTTTCCTTGCAGCAGTTGAAAAATTTCTGGTCTAATTTTTAGGTCTTGGGGTCACTTAGAATTGTTTTTTTGTGCAGTTTGAGAGATAGAATTCAAGTTTTATTCTTCTACACATGGATATACACTTTCCCCAGCAGCATTTCTTAAAAAGACTGCCTTTTCTCCAACATGTTTTTAGCAACTTTATCAAAGATAAGGTGACTTTGCATGGGTTTATCTCTGAGTCTTCTTTTGTTTCCCTTTGATTTATGTGTCTGTTTTTGTGTCTTGCTTTTATGTCAGTACCATGCTGCTTTTATCATGTTATAGCTCTTAGTATAACTTGAAATCAGTTACTGTGCTGCCTCCAGTTTTGCTCTTTCTTTTCAGAATTGTTTTAGCTCTTCTAGGTCTTCTGTTCTTCCATATAAATTTTAGGAGGTTTTTTTTTTGTTTCTAGTTCACTGAAAAATGTCATTGGTATATTGATAGGGATTGAACTGCATCTATAGATTACTTTTGCTATTACGAGCATTTAATATTAAGTCTGCCTATCCATGAACATGGGAGGTCTTTCCATCTTCTGGTGTGTGTGTGTGTGTGTGTGTGTGTGTGTGTGTGTGTGTGTGTGTTTCAATTTTTTTTCTTAGTGTTGCATAATTTTCACTGAAGAGGTGTTTCACCTACTTGGTTAAATTTTTGGGGTATTTTAAATATTTGGGGTATTTTTGAGGCTCTTGTGAATGCAGATGTTTTCCTGATTTATTTTTCAATGGATTAATTATTGGTATATAAAAAAAAGCTAGTGATTTGCATATTGTTTTTGTATCCTGTACGCTTATTAATTTATCAGATATGCAAGTCTTATGGTCTTCTTTGGATCTTCTTTGTATAGGATCATATCACCTGCAAACAGTGTTCATTTGACATCTTCCTTTCCTGTTTACATCTTTTATTTCCTTCTCTTGCCTAATTTCATTAGCTAAAGTTTAAAGGACTGTATTGAACAGCAATGGTGCAAGTGGACATCCTTGTCTTGTTCCTTATAGAGAAAATGCTTTGTTTTTTCCCATTTAGTTGACTTTAAGTTTGTCATATATAGCCTTGATGAAAGTCAGGTAAATTACTTCTCTCTGGTTTCTTCAATGTTGTTAGCATGAATCAGGATATTGAATTTTGTTGAAAGTTTTTCTGTGTCTATTGAGATGATCATATGATTTTTTTCTTTGGTTATAATTATGTGGTGAATTACATTTATTTATTTGTATTGTTGAACATCAGTGCATCCCTGTAATGAAACCAACTTGATCATTATTTAAAATCTTTTTAATGTGTTGTTAAATACAATTTATTAATATTTTATCAAGGATTTTTGCATCTATGCTCATCAGGGATATTGGTTTATAGTTTTCTTTCCTTGATGTGCCCTCACCTGGTTTAGGTATGAGGGTGATGCTGGCTTCATAGAATGAATTCAGAATTGTCCCCCAGTTTCTATGCAATAATTTGAGGAACATTGGCTTTTATTTGGTAGTGACTGGTAGAATTCAGCTGAAAATTCATCTGGTCCTGGGCTTTCCTTTGCTGGGAGCCTTTTATAGTTACTTCAACACTATTGTTTTTTATTCATCTGTTAAGTTTTCTATGTCCTCTTTTTTTCCTGAAATAATTAGAAATATCTTTTAACAACCTAATGATGCATATCAAGATTCAAGAACAAATCAATTTGGAAACTAGTAGAAGGATGGAAATAATAGATCACTGCTGAAATGAATGACGTTGAGAATAAAATAAATACAAAGATCACTGTGTCAAAGAGGTGGTTCTTTGAAAAGATAGACAAGATTGATAAACCCTTAGCCAAACTAACCAACACAAAGAAAGAGAAGACCTAAAATAATAAAATTAGACATGAAAAAGTAGTAGTCAGTAATGATCCTCTGGATTTCAGTTATGTCTGTAATGATATTTCAGCAATTGATTTATGAATTTCAGGTAATACATTCCTAGAAAATATCACTACAGACATTACTGATATCCAGAGGATCATCAGTGACTATTTTGAAAACTTATATTCCAACAAATAGGAAAATATAGGCAAAATGGACAAATTTCTAGACATATAAACTCTATGCACTTTTACAATTAGTGCTATTGAGTTAGGTGCAAATCAGCCTTTTTCCCCCCAACTTCACATAAGAATACTGAAGCATATCAAGTTAAAAAAAAATTGCCTAAAATCTCTCTGATAATAAATGGTATCATCAGGATTTAAAAATCAGCAGTGTACCTATACTGCCTAATATTTATTTGCCTTATTCTTATGCCACTTTAATTACATATTGTAGTTAATACATAGACTTTTTTACCATTTTTATATTATATTAAAGCTCTTTTGCTGAACAAATGCAATGATTTTGGGGTTTATTCATGAATAAAGTTGCTAATGAACTAATTTACTAAGCACTGGAATACAATAGCACTATAATATTGCTGGGGATGCAGCCACGAGCAAATAACTTACCTGAATTTTACTGAGTATGTATCCTAGTGATAGATATGTTTATATATATATAATGTAAAATATATAATATAATATATAAATATAAAATATATATATATGAGTGAATTGTATATTTATTTTGTTGACTGACTTACAATAAAAATGATTATGATGTTAATATACAAGAGCAAATAATCGTGTCTTTTCATTTGTGAAGCTTCTGTCTGCTACTTTAGGAAAACTTTAATCTGGAAAAATTTTTAATTTCAGGAATTGATTTATAAATTTCAGGTAATACATTCCTAGAAAATATCAGTGTTAACAGGTAGAGACACTAAAATGTTTCTGTTATTTTACTTCCTAGATAATATTGCTTTCTGGAAAAATGAAACCCTTAATTTATAAACATGACAGATATTAAAATAATTCAACATTTTCAACTAAGCCTGATTTCTCTGTCATGGCTCATAGGGGAAATGTGCCAGGATTAATTCTTGCTCCTGTTTTTTGTTTTGTTTTGTTTTGTTTTGGATCAGTAAGGGGGGAAAAAAACAAAATACAGCAAAATCAAATAAAACTCTCTATATATTTTGCTTGTAGAAATGTTTTTCACTATTATGTATTTAGTGAATTTGGGGAAGTCCACTAGATGGTGCTAGCTTACTTTTTGGAATGAGCACAATGCCTGGTGTAAAACTAAAAGAATTTTACAGATCTGCCAGTTCTTTCGTTCACAGATGAAAAGGCCAACCCACATAGTTTTCATCTAACTTAAGACAGAGTTGTGGCTAGAATCCAGGTTTCCTGGTTCCTGTTTCATATTCTATTTTCATACAACACATAATCCTGAAAGACTTTTGCACTGAAATTAAAACTCTTAAGTGAAACTCAGCTAATTTTTTCATGTGGATGAAAAAATTTCAGACATAACAATTAGTGAGCAGCTAAAGGAGGTGGACCTCTACCAAACATTTATTTAATGAAACCCTCCAACCTGTTTTAACATCTTTAGTTTTGCTGTTCCTTACAGAATTTTCTTCCCTGTGGCAGGAGGGCTTTATTAAACCATTGACTTAATTCTTTGAGCATATTTCTTTGATATGGACATTTATAACAAGTATAGCCAAATATTACTTTTTACCATGGACTGGGGCGTTTTGAGAAGTAAACATACTTGGCTTAAGTTTTATTCATGGGACCTAGGAAGCTTTAAAGGAACTTCTAAAAGTATTTATTTATGCAGTAAACTGAAGAATATTTAAGCAACCCTTCATATTTATTATTTAATTCCTTTGAAAAAGTCATTTGAATATTTTTGTGGGTATTTTGTTTTGTTTTGTTTTAGATTGGGGAAGTAGATGAAATACAAGTTATTTTGACTGAAAAAGAACAGTTTTCTTAGAGATGTTGAGAATTAATGACAAGGAAGCCTTGCTAAATAAGTCTGTTTTGCTTAGTTCTCATCCTTTATTTGACAGTAAAGAATTTGTAGGGATAAAAGAGGAAGGGTCGAAACTAACTTTAACTTCCTTCCTATCTACTTCCCTGCTTTGATCCAAATGTATTTACTGGATCCAATTACTGTTTGATCAGTTTTGCATAGGATTTTGAAAGCTTACTAATATCCTATTCCCCTCCAAGATATAAGACCTAAGTCTGCTTTCTCTGAAGGATTGTTTGGCCACCACAGATTTACAGGTTTTGAATTCCTTGTTTTACTGTGAATATTTTTTTTAGAGAACAATAATGGCTATTGTTTTTAGTACATGTCACATTAAAATGCTGTTCAGAAGGATTTAAAATCCTCTCAAAAATATGAAATGTCCCTTATGCCACAAATAAAGGAAGGAAGGCCCGGAGAATTTTCTTGTCTACATTCACATAGCTGATTCTGGAATAGTCCTCTTTTATTGAAACCCAGAACTACAGAAATTAGAGCTCGTTCATTTCGCCTGTCATGTTGCCTGTGATATACTGTGGTGCTGATATTGGCATAATCATGGAGAAAAAGTTAAATGATTTTCATGGTGAGTGCCTATTAGTCTCTTAATTCGTGTGTCTGAAGTTTTTTGCTTCAGATATTTTTGAGGCTAAACTATTCAGTGTATGCAAATTTATGTGTTATGTGTTTCTGTAGAATTAACTAATTTTGTCATTTAAATTCTCTCTTTTTATCTACAGTAAAGTTTTCTGCTTTAGTAGTCCATGTCTGATATAACCAAACCAGCTTGCTTTCTTTTGGATTTCGTTATACACTCTTGAAAAGTACTGAAGAGGGTTGGGGACATGGCTCAGTGGTCTAGTGTCCCTGAGTTCAATCCCCCCCCCCAAAATTATTTAGGTCTTCTCAAGTATGTTTTATTTACATGGATTATGTATATCCTTATTGACAATATCAGAAAAACACAGAAAATTTTAAAGTTTTCATTTATTAATTGATTTAGAACTTAAAATAAAGCCTTGGAATTTAAAAGTTTATACACATTAACTTTTTTTAAAACAAAATGATATAATGAGATGAGGGGCATTGTCCATATATTTCTATGTCCCATTAATATCATACTTAACACAAGGCAGCTGAATTCTCATGTTTTCCTCAGCATTGTTCAATTTGCTACAGTTCAAGATTTGTGTATTCTCTGAAAAATTCACTGTGCTTTCTTGAGCAAATGAGAGAGGAAAAGGCAAATAACACCTAAGAATTATTATTTTAAAAATAGTTTTGACTTATGAAACCTTTGGGAGCATCTCTGGGGGTCTCTGGACCATACTTTAAATCCCTCATTTAGTGTTCACATAATATATCTATCTTCCTTCCTTTCTTCCTTCCTTCCTTCCTTCCTTCCTTCCTTTCTTTCTTTCTTTCTTTCTTTCTTTCTTTCTTTCTTTCTTTCACCTGAGAGTGCTCGTTTTTCTTTCTTTTAAATTGACGCATAAGCATAAATGTTAGTCATGAAAATTTAGTACAGGTACATAATGCATAATGTTCATTCAGTGCATTTAGTATTTCTGTCGCCTTAAACATTTATCATTTCTTTGTGTCCAGAACATTTGAACTCTTCTAAATTCTTTGAAAAATAGTTTTTGTTTTGTAGACCAAATTCACTTTTTTGTGCTGTAGAACCCTATTATTTTTTCCTTTTTTTAAAACTGTATTTTGGTACCTATTATTCAAACAGTGTCCATCTATTCCCATTTGCCTTCACCCCTCCAACTTTCTAATAATTACTATTCCACTCTCTTCTATGAGATTAACATTTTTAGCTTCTGCATACGAGTTAAGAATATATGGTATTTGGTATTTGTCCTTCTGTGCCTGGATTACATCACTTGATACAATTATGATCTCTAGTCCCATTCATTTTGCTGCAAATGATAGAGTTTAATTGCTTTTTATGACTGATTAATATTCCATGTGTATATATGCACCATATTTCCTTTATCCATTCATCTGTCAATGCGTACCTTCTTTGATTTCATATCTTGGCTAAGTGAATGATGCTTCAGTAAACATGGAAGTCAGTTATCTCTGTCATATGCTGATTTCATTTCCTTTGGATATATACCTAGAACTGTGATAGATGAATCATATAGTAGTTTTATTTTCAGTTTTTTGAGGAATATTTGTACTCTTCTCCATAATGACTGTACTAAAATTGGTACATTTTTTAAAATACCTTCCTTCCAATAAGAGCATATGAGAGTTCCCTTTTTTCTACATCCTCACCAGCACTTGTTATTGTTAATTTTTCTGATAATAGCCATTTTGACTAGGATGAGATGATATCTTGTTTTGATTTACATTCCTTGATGACTAATGATATGGAGCACTTTTTCATATATGTCTTGGCCATTTCTGTGTCTTCATTTGAGAAATGCCTATTCAGATCACTCACCCTTTTATCATTGTTTCTGTACTGGGAATTGAACATAGGGCTCATGCTTGTGAGGGAAGTGATCTACCACTGAGCTACATCTGTAGCTCACTTGCCCATTTTTGATCGGATTATTCGTTTTTCTGTCATTGAAGTTTTCTAGCTACTTATATATTCAGGATATTATTTGCTTGTCAGATGAATGATTTGCAAATACTTTCTCCCTTTCTGTGGTTGTCTGTTTACTTTTTATTGTTTCCTGTGCTATGCAGAAGCTTCTTAGCTTGATATAATCCTGTATGTCTGTTTTTCCTTTTGTGCCTGTACTTTTGAGATCTTATCCAATAAGTCTTTTACAATACCAATATTTGAAAGTATTTCTCCATTCTCTTCTAGTAATTTCAGAGTTTCATGTCTTCTATTTGGGTCTTTGATCTATTTTTAGTTGATTTTGTATATGGTTAAAGATAAACATCTAGTTTCATTCTTCTGCATAAGGATATCCAGTTTTCCAAGCAACATTAATCAAAAGGATGTTTTTTCTCCACTGTATGTCTTGTGCCTTTGTCAAGAATCAGTTACCTGTATATGCATGGACTTATTTCTGGGTTCTCTATCTTGTCCTATTGGTCTCTGTGTTAGTTTCTACGTTAGTACCATTCTAACTTGGTTCCCCTAGCCCTGTAGTAGGTCTTGAAATCAGATACTGTGGTACCTCCACCTTTCATCTTTTAACTCAAGACTGCTTAGGCTGTTCATGATCTTTTGTAGTTATGTATGAATTTTAGAATTATTTTTCTATTTTCTGTGAAAAATGCCACTAGTATTTTGACAGAGATTGCACTGAATTTGTATATTGCTTTTGGTACTATGACCATTTTAACAATTTTTTTTCAATACATGAATATGTAAAGTATTTACAAATTTTTAGTGTTCTTTAATTTCTTTCATGAATGTATTATAATTTTCATTATAGATGTAATTCCCTTCCCTTGCTAAACTTATTTCTAATTTTGAAGCTATTGTTAATATAATTGCCTTTATAATTTCCTCAGCAATCTCATTTTCAGATGTAAAAATTCTACCGATTTTTTATGTTTATTTTGTATAGTTTCAACAGCCTTTTGGTTGTCTTTAGGTTTTTCTATACATAAGATCATGTCCTCTACAAGGGATAATTTGAATTCACCACTTTCTTTCTTTTTTTTTTTTTAATTTTATTTTTTTGTGCGGTACTGAGGATTGAACTCAGGGGCACTCGACCACTGGGTCACATCCCCAGACCTTTTTTGTATTTTATTTAGAGACAGGGTCTCACTGAGTTGCTAAGTGCCTCGCCATTGCTGAGGCTGGCTTTGAACTTGCGATTCTTCTGCCTCAGCCTCCCAAAGTGCTGTGATTACAGGCATGCGCCACCGCGCCCTGCCAAATTCACCACTTTCTTTTTGGATAACTTTTATTTATTTTTCTTAACTAACTGCTGGAAGATTTTCAGTACTAAGTTCAATAGGAATGAAGAAAGTAGACATTTTTCTCTTTATTCCAGATCTTACTTAGAGGAAACACTTTCAGCTTTTCCTAATTCATTATAATGTTGACTGGTAGGTTTGTCATATATGATTTTTATTATGCTGAAGTGTGTTTCTTTTATGTGTAATTTGTTGAGAATTTTCATTTTGAGCGGATGGCAGATATTATCAAATACTTTTTCTGCATTTATGATAGGATTATATGGTTTTTGTCCTTCATCCTATTGATATGATTTTGTATGTATACTGATATGTGGACTTTGAAACATCCTTGCATCTCTGGGATAAATCACACTTGTTTATAGTATATAATCATTTTAATGTACAATTTACAAGTGTTTTCTTGACATCATTTGTATATATGTTCATTAAAGGAATTGTTCTGCAGTTTTCTTTTTCCTTTTCTTGTTGTTGTTGTAGCCTTGTCTAATTTTTATATCAGGATAGTAATGGTTTTGTTGAATGAGCTTGGAAGAGTTCTGTCCTTTTCAGTTATTTGTTTGTTTGTTTGTTTTTTGTAGTAGTTTCAGAAGAGTTGGTTGATGTTAGTTCTTCTTTAAATGTTTGGTAGAATGGAACAGTGAAGTCTTCTAGTCCTAGATTTTTCTGGTCCAGACACTTTTTAATCCTGATTCAATCTTGTTAACTGATATTAGTCTGTTCACACTGTTCACACTTTCTTTGTCTTCATGCTTCAATTTTGGTAGATTAAATGTGCCCATGAATGTATCTAGTTCTTCTAGGTTTTCCAATTTGTTATCATGTAATTGTTCATAATAGTCCCATAATAATCCGTTGTGTTTCTGTAATATCAGTTGTAATATGTTTATCTGAAATGTTATTTAGTTAGGTCTTCTTTCTTTTTTTCTTCCTTAGTCTAGCTAAAAGTTTTGTCCATTGTGTGTGTGTGTGTGTGTGTGTGTGTGTTAAAAACAAAACCAAACTCTGTTTCATTAGTGTTTTGTATTTTTTAGTCTCTATTTTGTCCTCTGGTTTTTGCTATTTTTTTCATTCTTCCAAATTTTGATTTGGTTTGTTCTTGCTCTTCTAGTTCCTCAAATTTCATCATCAGGTTGTATATTTGAAATTTTTCTACTTTTAAAAAACATAGGTTCTTATTGCTATGTTTTTCTTTTTATTTATTTATTTATTTATTTTTTGCTGTATTCCATAGGTTTTGGTCTGTTGTGTTTCCATTTTCATTTTTTTTCCAATAAAATTTTTAAATTTCTCTTTTGATTTCATTGGTATATTTATTCTAGAAGATTATGCTTAGTTTTTGAGCATTTGTACAATTTCTAAAGTTCTCCTTGTTGTTGATTTCTACCTTTATTTTATTGTGACCATGAAGGCTACAGGAAATAATTTCAATTTTTTAAAAATTGGTTTAATTTTTTTTTATGCCATAATATAAGGTATGTTTTGGAGAATGATCCATGTGCTAATGAGAAGAATATGCATTCCACAGACATTAGATGAAATGTTCTGTAAATATCTTTTAAATCCACTTGGTCTATTATAGTTTATGTTTATTCATGGACTTCATGTGAATGACTTCTCCATTGATGGCAATGGGGTATTAAATTTTCCAACTATTATTGTATTAGATTCTATCATTCCCTTTAAATCTAATAAATAATGTTTGCTTTATATAATAGGGTGCTCTGGTATTGGGTGTATATATATTTTATGACCTTATTAAATTGATCCTTCAATCATTACATAGTGGTCTTTTTCTATTTTACATTTTAACTTAAAAGTCTGTTTTACCTTGTGGAAGTATAGCAATATCTTCTCACTCTTGCTTTCCACTTTCATGTAATGTTTTTTTTTTTCCATTCATTCATTTTCAATAATGTAAGTATTTACAGACATTCCAAGTTTCTTGTACATTATTCAGCATAATGTTGAATCTTATTTTTTAGCTATTCAGCCAATATAAATATTTTAATTGGGGAATTTAATTTATTTACATTCAAAGTTATTACTGATATGTAAAGACTTATTCTTGTCATTGAAAAATATTTTTTGGTTGTTTTGTATATCCTTTCTTCCTTTCTTCTTCTATTACTAATTTTCTTTATGATGTGGTATTCTGTATTGATAGAGTTTTAGTTTTTCTTTTGTGTTTTTAATCAACTAGTGGGTTTTATACCTTGATTTGTTTTTCATGATAGTTATCTTCCTTTTGCTTCACAATGTAGAATTCCCTTAAGCACTTTTTGTAAAGCAAACTGATGATGAATTCCCCAAGTTTTCCCTTGTTTTGGAAGGACTTCATTTCTCCTTCATGTCTGAAAGACAGCTTTATTGTGTGAAATATTCTTGGTTGACAGGTTTTTTTTTTTTTTTTTTCCCAGGATTTTGAATATGGCATCTTTATTCACGCCTAGCCTGAAAAGATTCTTTTCAGAAATCAGTTGCTAGTCTAATGTGACTTGATGCTTTTCTCTTGCTGTTTAGAATTCTTTGTCATAAACTTTTGACAGTTTGTTTCTCAGAGAGGACTTTTTTTGGTCAAATCCATTTTGGGTCCTTCAGACCTTCTAGATCTGGATGTTTATGCCTTTTCCAAGATTTGGAAAGTTTTCTGTGATTGTTTTATTAAATAAGCTTTTCTATGCCTTTTCCTTTCTCTTCCTCTTTTTGAACACTCTTGATTTGAATACTTTTTACTTAATGATATCCCATGAGTCTCAGAAGCTGTCATCACCATCCTCCTCCTCCTCTTCTTCTCCTTCTTTTTCTTCCCCTCTTCCTTCTCCTCCAAAATATTTGTCTTCAAATTTAAAAATTCTTTCTTGTACTAGAGCTAGTCTGTTGAACTCTATTTTTATTTGACTTAGTTCTTTAGCTTCAACATTTCCATTTTTATGATTTCTTTCTAGAACTTCTTATTTGCATTAATAATTGTCTTCCTAATTTATTGAATTTTTGTCTGTATTATATCTCATTGAGTTTCCTTAGAACCATCACTTTGAATTCTTTTTCAAACATTTCACCAATTTCCTTTTCTCTAGGTTCTGTTGCTAGAAAGTTACATGTTCCTTTAGAGGAATCACATTACCTTTTTGTTTTCTTTAAATTCTTTTGTTTCTATGTTGATATTTACACTTCTGGTGGATCTATTGTCTCTACAAATTTTTGAAATAAAAGATTTTCTTTTAAAGATGTATCTTAAGGTATCAGTTTGGTAGGTCATGTTGACTTCCTCCAGTTGGGCACAGTAGTATAGTCTATACTTTGCTTCTTTAGCTGTGTAACTGATGGCTTTGTGCACTGTACATATAGCAGCTGGGTCCATAGTGTCTGAGGGCCACATGCGGATGTCTGTGAGTGGGTTTGGTCTCAGAAAGGCACTGTGCATCAGCAACATTTTCTCCATCATTGGGAAAACTTTTCCAGGTTCAAATGAGTCTGGATTGGGCAAATAGGGTGGTCTATTTAAGTCACTTCATTCTCTTTATAAAGCCATCCCAAATCTTCTTGTTCCACACCTTCTGTTTCATCTGCCTTGCCCTCTAGCATTTCCCCCACCCCCAAGTTTTCTAGCTGAACAGCAGCTATTTATTCTTTGGTTTTAGACATTCTTTGTTATGGGCTGGGGGGATGTCAGTTGTACTAATCAGCCATTTATTTGGATGTCCTCATCTGTGTCTACTTATATTCTTGGAGGCTGAGAATTCCCAGGTTCTACCATCTTCAAGCTACAGAGCCAGGAAAGCTGATGGTATAATTCCATTTGAGTCTGAAGGCCTGAGAACCAGGGGTGACATAACCAGGGGTAATGTAAATGCCAGTCTTGAGGGCAAGAAAATATATCTGATATATCCTTTTCTTTCCCTTTACTTATAATATTTTACAAGTTCTATTTTTTGCATGTCTCTTATGTACTTGACACATTTTTTTTATTTTTGCTATTTTTTATCTAGACTTGCTGGCAAATTATAGCTTGGATTTGTAGTCTTTAGTTCCTAATAATTAATTAAGTATAATAAATAATTAAATTTTATCATATTTGAGTGTAAATCTCATGATTACCGTTTGATTCTATTTCTATGACTATTCTGTTTTATTTTTGGTTTTGACCGCTTTTGATTTACCTGAAGTTTAAATTTTTTTTCTTTCTATTGTATTACAAGTAAAATATTATTTTCCTATTCTTTTAGTTTACTGTAGATCTTATATATATAGTAATATAGTATTACTATGCTTATAATACTATACTTATAGTGATGTTACTATATAGTAATGTAATATAAACTTTTCATTGCTCTTTATCCCATGTTTACTCTACAGTGTACCTCTGCCTAATATGTATTTGTGTGTATTTTATATATGTGTATGCATATATATACATATATGCATATATATGTATTTTATTTAATACAGGCCTGTTTATAATGAATTTTTTTAGATATTTTGGTATAATGTTTTTTAAATACACGTATGCATGCACACATGCATTTTAAAGGTATAGATTTACCATTTAGCATATAATTTCTGCATTGTGAACACATTCAATTTTTTTATAGTTTATGTTTTGTTTTGTTTGTATTGATACCCATCAACCTAATCCCTGGAATGTAATTTTATTTCTCACATTTTAAGATTTTTTTATCCGTAGTGTTCATCAGTTTATTCTGATATTACTCTTTGTGGTTACCTCAATACTCACCTCCTTTTAATTTATTGTGCCTTTTACCTTAGTGTTTCATTGTCAGAGTTGGAAAATTCTAAATGCACTTACAGTTGGTTTCCCACATTTGTGTATTTCACATCTGTAGAATCAGCCAACTGCTGATCAAAAATATTTGTAAAAATATTGTGTTTATATTGGATAGTTCTTTCTTTTCTGAATTATATAGCTCATTAGTTCTTTTTAAATCTTATTTTCAAAGGTAGTCTAATGGATGCTATATTCCCTGAATTCTTTCACTTATGAGAATGTCAGTTGTCTTTATAATTGAATGAGGATGTGGTTGTGTATACTATTTTGAGTTTACACTTCTACCAGTACTTTGTACTCACTGCTCCTTTGTACATATTGTGTTTAGTATTGATTGATGCTAACTTAAAGTTTCTCTTTTTTGTAACTGATTTCCAGCTAGAGAGCTGAACAATTTGTTTTTGCCTTTTATAAATGACTAAATCAAGAAACATCTTATTGTCAATACATCTACATAAAATTTCTTGAAAAGTAATGTCCTTTTCAAACTACAGATATCTTTTTCCTTCATTTCTGGAAAAGTTTGGTATTTTTTAAATGTTTTTAAAAACTTTTTTGGTTTGATTCTGTTTGCAGTCCTAAAAGATCCAATTTTGGTTAAATTTGTCTTTAATGTCTGTTGAATTCATTTAATTTGTGATTTTTTTCCTGCAAATTCTTTATAATTTATTCCCTTTGTGATTATCTCTTCTTTTGGGGTAGTTCAATTAATAGTTCTCTGTTCTAAATAATTTATTTGTTCTGTCATGGTTTGTGATTTTCGTCATTTGTTTGCCTGCTTTTGTTTTAATATATTTGAGTACTTGTATTAGATTTCTTTATAATGTTCTTTGCTAGCCAAAACATTTCAAACATAGTTTTTTCTTATGTTTTCTTCCAAATAGAATCTTTATTGTATTAGTTGTATGTTTTTGTGAAGCAGATCACCACCAAATTAGCAGTTAAGAGTGATAATTTGCCTGTCACATTTTCTGTGGGTCTGAAATCTGGGAATGGCTTATCTGAGTGATTCTGGATGGGATCTTCTGTAATGTTTCAGTTAACCTGTCAACCAGGATGACCATCATCTTATTGTTTCATGAGACTGAAAGATGGACTTTCAAGTTTCCTCACTTGACTGTTGGCTGACCTCAATTCCACCTATTGCTTGGAAGATTTCCTTTTCTTTTTCGTATTAGACTGACTTTTAAATTATGTAGTCAAAATTTACTTTTTCCCAGTGCACCTCCCCCCTCACTCACTGTTAGGTTAGTATTTTAGAGACCAGACTGTTTGTTTTTTATAATTTTTGCTGAATTTCCTTTAAATCTATCATTTTAAAATCTAGGAGGTATGCCTTCCTTTCTACATAAAGTGTTATTTTTAAAAAACCCACATAATGATGACCAGCATCAGGTTTTCTCAAAGTTTTGCCATTGTTCAATTCAAAAACCAATTTTTATGTTGTTGTTAGTCAGCCTTAAAGACAGAATGACCATTTCCCTCAATACTTGTTCTGGTTCTTTTGTCAAGTATATTGTTTTAAAAAACATTGCACAAAGTACATTCTAATTTATTTTTTTAAATACAGAGATGTATACTATCATGACCTGCCTGACATTTACTCAGTTTCCCCAAACTAGAGTGGTGAGTCAGATCAGAAATATTAAGGTATGAGAAATTTAAGAAATAAAGACAAGACATGGAAATAAGTGAAAAGCGGGGCCACAGTGGGACCATCCAGCTCTAATGGAGACTGGATACATCCACAAAATGGAGCTTGCGTATGCAGTTTATTTATATGGGTAGGAATACTAATGGGATTCAGTGTGAAGAAATTACTGAGGAAAACAGGATGAAAATGGCAAAAACAACTTTGTTAGGGCTTAGCAAGTTATACCCACCTCCTCTACTTCCGGGCTGCTATGTTTGAACCTAGGGCTGGCTGAGCCAATGGGCAGAGTGTTAGCATAAACTGAGCGGTCTGGAATTGGTAGGATTTCACCAAACCTTCTCAGAAGAGCAACCCCTGCCTTGAGATAGCTAAAACATCCCATAATTTATTCACGGACCCTGACATCTCCCCTTTCATTATTTTTTTTAGAAGCAAGTGGTATGCAGTTACTTGATGTTCTGGAATCTCTTCTGAGGGTCCAGCAACCTATTATTATGACACAAAAAAAGAATTCATAGCAAATATATCATTCCAAAAATATACCATGCAGAATGTTTCAGCATATTTCCGGGATTAAAGCCATTTAATTAATGAAGTATTTGTTCAGCTAGAGATGCAGGATCCATGAGTCCATCCTGCTTTTCTGAATATCCTGGATGTGATAATGTAACTCCATAAGGTCCAAACTGTTATTATTGCTATGCCAAATACCCCTTAGATGATTTCTGACCTTTTCCCAATCCTATTGGGAAGCAGTATATTTGGCTGTGGGAATGCAAACATACTTATATTATAGCCGGCATGACATCTAAGCCTTTGTTTAAATTTGAAAGTGGAAAGTTCATTTCCAATATTTATGACAGTAGCTTCCAAAGCATTTCCTGACAGTATACAGTTTTAATTAGTGAAATTGTTATTTATCTGATCACCCTTATTTCTCTCATTTTGCAAGGGTTAACACTGTGAACAATTAGTTATGAAATAATTCAGGCTTTGTCTTATGCAATACAATTATAGATGTATAGATTTAGATTCAAGTACATATGTAAGTTTGCATTTAAATTTATTCAATAGCTAAACTCCTATATAGGTTTACATGCAGACATACATCATGGACATCCTTCAATGTCAGCACTACTACATACTAAAGACATGTATATTTATTTGAGATACTCCATAATGTATTTAACAATTCCCTCATTGATGGACATTTAAATTAATTTATTTTTAAGTAATCTTCAAGGAACATCTCTATGTACTAGTTTATATTTGTTTACAACTGTATAATGCATTCATAGAAATAGTAATGCTAGGTCAAATGTTCCTTATTATTCTGAGGCTTGAAATTATATTTATTCCCCCACATATAGTTAAGTAGGTTAATTGTAGCTTCTCTGTATGTTATTTGAAAATCAGGGTTTTGTTTAAAATTTGATATTAGCTGATAAGAATAACATGCCACACACTGATCATATGTGGAAATGTGTTTCACAGTTGATGGACAGCAAGGAAGCCAGCATTTTAGAATGGATTGAGAAAAAGCGGACCATAGTAAAGTAGAAGACGCATCACATACAGTTTTATAGGTCATTTTAAGGACTTTGGAGAAGTCCTTATCAAGTCTAAAGAGTAGTCTGCACACATTATCTCCACTTCAGTGCAATGTGGCTTTCATCTTGATTTTCTTATTAATGGCTCTAGCATAAAATGACTTCACCTGCTTTAATGCCAAAGCAGTGACTTCTTATTTCTGTCCCAATTGTGCCTGACATTGTTGACTATTTATAATTTGATATAAATAGAAATACCTCTCATAAATGAAATGTGTGTATTATTTTGTTTTTATTCTTATTAACACCCTCCATTCATAACAGAATTCTGTTTGCCTTTTTTTCTATTTCTGCCCCATTTATTTTTCCCCTGTTCTGCCATTTCCTTTCAGCTTCCTTTGCCAAAATCTTTACTTTTTCTCACTGTGTAACCTAATGTTTCATTCTTGGTTCTTTTACTGGGTGACTTGAAAAGCTTCACAAATGAATTCCTCTCTCCAAGTGAGTTAATAGAAAATTCTATTTTAGATTAGCTTTCTTCCTGGTTCCATTGTTACTTGAAAATAAACATTTAGTGCCTAGTGTATGCTTTTAATTATTTTGTTCAGTTTTCAATTGATATATAACTATGTCATTCAAAAACATATTCCCCAGATGGCAATTTAAATAATAACCCTAGGAAGAAAATATCTAATAAAATCCCATTTTACTCTCTAAAGAAAAAATTGAAAATATTAATGATATGATAAGGTAAAAGCAGATTTGACTTAAAGACTAAAAATAATGCATTATTTTTAATAAAAAGTTAAAATTAAAAAAAAAAGAAGAAAGTATGATACAAGTGATCTTAGAAGAATTTTCTCCCAGGTGGTTTAGAATCTTTGAAAAATCTTCAGCAACTAATTGTGGACCACAACCAATTGATTAGCACAAAAGGTCTGTGTGAGACCCCTACCATTATATACCTGGATTGCTCATATAATCATCTTACTGATGTTGAAGGCATTGAAAATTGTGGATTGCTCCAAATATTGAAGTTACAGGGAAATAATCTAACGGAGGTAATTGCTATAAATTAATTGATTTCTGTGATTAATGGAACATTGTTTAAATAGAAATATCAACCACATATTTTTAAAGCAATTTTGAATAATTTTAATGCTTATCAGCTGCATTTGATTTCTAATTTACTTTGAACTCTTTCATCATACTTTTCTCTAAGAAATGCTCAACATAGTTATAATGTTTTATAATATAATTTAACATTAATTTATCATAATGTTAAAGCATAATAAATCATAACTGAATTTATTTAGGCTTATAACTAGGGCTAAATATGTATTATGAAATACACATATATGTTGTCATGAAATAACTTTATAATGAATATTAAAATTAAATAGTTAGTTAATAGAAATTTTATTTGTACTAGAAGCCTCATAATTTGTTTTATGATTTCATTTATGAATCTATTGTAAGTTTTGATGTTTTACTTTTTAAATTTTGTTAACTGACAAGACAATATTTTCCTTAACATAAACTAGTGAACTTTATTTAAATATAGCTTCCATCCTTGGAAAATCATGTTCTGCTAAGAGAATTACACTTGGATGATAACAGCATTTCAACTGTTGAAGGGTTTTCTTCATATTGGCTGCCTTTACTTCAAAATCTTACTATCTCTCAAAACAGGTAAACACATACTTAAGCAATAAATTCAGTCATTGCTTGCTTGAGATAATTGTGTGCTGTTTATAAATAACTCAGAAAGTTGGGTGTCTCCAGCAATTCCATGTGAGTGTATCATAATGAATTAGTACTTAAAATAAAGATAATTTTCTAGAAATGTAAAAAGTGATAGATTGCCATAACCTAGAATGTTAGTAGAATTTTAATTGTCAATTTATTTTCTTCAGTTTTTATTTTTTCTTCTCAAAGATATATTTGTAGAAATCTCAGCCCAGGTTTGTTTAAATTTGTAAAGAATATAGTCATTTGAAAATACAGGAGGTGGTTAATTTAATTCAGAAGGATGTCTCATTCTCTCAAATGGTACTTATTAAGTCCTGGAAGAATGATTTTTAATCTGCTGTCTACTTGGATGTCTTTTTGTAACTGTTAAGATGGATTTAAATTTGATTTCCCTAGGGATATAAAATAACACTTAAAGAAATACCTTAATGTTAAATTGAAACGGGGATCTGCCTCAGAAGATTCATTTGAGACCCCCAAACATCTGGATCTTTGCAGAAAGTAACTGTCTAAAACCAAAGCAGGAGCACAATATGTGTACTTCTCCCTTTGCTTAATATTTCATTGAGGCTTATATACTCTAATATGATTAATTTGTTCATCAAAGGCACATGGAGTAGAGTAAAGGAACTACCTTTAATAGAAAATACGTCTTTGGGTTATACAGTTCTTAGAAAACAAGTGAATAAGGACAACCTAATTTTTATAGTTAGACCTTTTTCTCAAAAAACATAAAACTATCTCTTAACCTTTGCCACAGTTTTGTTCATCCTTTCAGCATGTATGTACTAAATGATTTAATTTCTACTTATTAAACTTTGACAATTGAAAACCAAATCTTTATTTAAAATCCCCTCAAATTATTTTAATCAGATATAAAATATGAAAGTTGATTTAATTTTAAAAGACATTGGGTGTGAAAACTAGCTCCGTCAGATAACACAGTGTAAGTAACTTGGCCCATACACACATCCATTGGATCTTTACATGATATTTTTCAGGTAAGAAATATAATTTTAAAATTAAATAGTCAGCTTTGTTTTGACATGCAGTAAATCACTCAGCAAATTACATTTAGAGAGATAAGAAAATATTTAATTGAAAAACTTTTTAATAAAAATAATGGCTTGAACTTCTTTGGATGATTTAAATTATCATAGAACATTCTTTCTATAAAAATTAAAATTAATAGTGGGTGATAATTTTTTCTCTGTTATTCTCTTATAACTTGTGCATGTCAATCTGATATAAAAGGAGTTGTGTAACTGAAATATTAAAATTTTTAAGAATTGATAATGATGATTGGTATAATTAATCCAAATCATCCCTCTTTTTAATTTTTTTAATTTAATTTAATTTGTTATAATGCTTGCAGAGTGCAATTCCTTTCATATTACATATAAAGAGCACAGTTTTCCAACTCACTGGTTTTATACAAAGTAATCATCCCTCTTTATAATTGTGTTTGCATAGTCTTATAATATTTGAATATTTAGGTAGGATTTAGTATTTGGGGAGATATGTCCTTGCCCTCAACGAACTCTTAGAGATAAAAGAACTTCTTATTTTAAACTTATCCGTGCAAAAATTAGCATAATTATGTTGTTGAGTGTTTTGATATTTTTAATTATACTGTTACATACTTGGATATGTTCTTTCTGAGTCTCTCAAAGCTCTTTTCATATGTAACCACCTACAGTTTCTGAGACAATGAAGTAATTCCTGGCCTGAGGGTATCAGGAAAATGTAATTGGTGGAATGGACATATAGGGCAATAAAATTATTTCCTAATATCACAGTATAAAAATCATCTTCAAACTTAGGGTTTTTGACAACAAAGTTAATAATGTTAATTGTAGAAATGATCCTCCTTACATTATGCTTTTATATGTACATTGACTTCTTTCAGAACCATATCAGTTTTGATAAAACTCAGTGTCCTAAATGCATGATTCAAGATCTGAATGGTACTTATATACTTTGTATACAAGCAGTTGTATGTAAAAAGATACTATACTTGTGCATGATGAATAAGTAAATAAATAATAAAAAAATTAAAAAAAAAAAAAAAAAACTCAGTGTCAGTTTGAATTTTGAATCTACAACTTATCAGTTGACATTGAGGAACTCACCACCTAAGCCTTGTCTTTTCCCTCATGTGAAAGGGGTTGTAATGCCTACTTTAACTGTTTTATAAGATTGCTAATGATCATCCAAATAGAAAATATTCATAAATTCATTTTACAAACCTGAGAATTTTTAAATGTACACATAAAATGTATATGGGTATATACATGAGAATGTATATATATATATATATACATATATATATATACACACACACACATATATATATATATTCTTACACATATATGTATGTATACATATTTGTGGTTTGGCATGGTTTTTAGATTGTATATATTTTTCTTTTAATTTTTGATAAATATTTTCATCACAAGGAAGAAATTATATATCCATATGCTTTCCCTATCCCAACAAATGGAATACATATAAAGAATGATACTTAGTACATATTGTTTGAAATGCCTGTTTTATCCTGACTTCTGTTTTAAATTTTCATTACAACATGTGACTGTTTTAAGTTTGACTCCATGGAGTTCTAACTAAGAAGACTCTGGCTTCATAAGCTTTTCTACTTCCAGTGAGACTCTAAGTAGGAGCAGAAAGTGGAAACTATTATCCATTGGCTGCTCATTGTACAAATCTTTTGCTTTTTGTCGTCTTTGAAAGTTATATCTTTTTAATGCCCAGGGCTAATGTGACAAGGTCAAATGGTATTAGGTTTTCACTAATGTCCTTTGTCTTTCTGGTTTGAATTTTCTTGGAAAAAAATATACACAGAATGTCAGTAAAGGAAAAGTTCTGGAGGTTTGAAAAAAAGGACTCTATGATTAGGTTTCTACCATCCTAATGAATAGTCATAAAGGTGAATGAATAGCTAGTTTTCTTGATTAAAATTTCAAAGACAATAAAGAAAATTTTTAAAATATGCATATCTTACAAGATAAAACTTCAGTGTTAAAAATATTTGATCATGGATATTTCTTTGATTTTTGTAAGAATAATATTAATTGATTTTTCTAAAATTCTAAATCAATTTAATGTCTTATATATATGTCATCATATAACTTGTTTTTAAGAAATATGGAATAGTCTGAAAGAAGAAAAATTATATTCTGAAGGACTTTAATATGTCATTAGCTATTAATTTTTCAAAATCTTTTCAGTAGAAAAAGTTTAGTTTCAGAAATTTATTAAACTTAGAACACAATTTTCTTGTTAATAAATACTTTTATATTTTCACTTGAATAATTATTTTTTGTTGACAATATTGATTCAGAAAGTGCTTAGGTAGGAAAAGTGATAAAATGAATACTTAAATTCAATAATTATGTATCCAACATTTAATTTCTCCCCCTCCACCACCCCTCTCACCTCTCCTCTCTTTTTTTTTTCCCTCCCTCCTTCCTTCCTTCCTTCCTTCCTTCCAAATCCATGTGACATTTCAGTAGATTTTACTATTATGGAGTGTCCAAATAATGAAGTGTTTGTATAAATATAATGACCAATATATTCTCACAAATTTTTTTAGTACTTTAGATTTTCTTCTAGCCTCATTATTTAGTCTATTTCTTCACCAGTAATATCTTCTTTCTTTCTGTTAATGCAGAACAGTATAGTACAAGAGAGGAGTCTAGGTCAATATAAGGGTTAGTCTTGTGCTAGTCCCAATGAGGCTACAAGATCCCAGGAGGCTCTCAGTCACAGTGTTACTCTTTGGCTTCTAACCTCAGAGTAATAGTTGCTGTTACTGACAATGTCATTGTTTTTAACAATGTCAAATAGGGAGTTCAGAGACAAAGGTAAATAATCTGATGGGATAGTGGAGGGACAGTAAGAAAGAAAAGGAAAGAAAATTATCGAGTACCTTTTTTTAATTGTGCTAGAGATACTCCTTTAGATGAATAATATTCTGAATAGTGACGGAATTCCAACTTTTATAAGAAGATTAATTTAGATGACATACTTTTCATAAGATCATCTTATGCAAAGGGGCTTTTGTCTCATTTAAAGATTCAGAAAAACAGATTTAATTTTAATTTCCAAATAGCTATAGTAATATGATATTATGTTACAGAGTAAGTATAAACTGGTCTTAGTTGAAAATGCAAACCAAACTCAACTTATTTTTCCCTTCATAGCTTTTTTCCCATGATGTATGTATTTTCAATATCATTTTATGTTTCTTGCTTGAATATGGATTCTTAATGACAATTATAACTTAGAAAATGGTAAAAACTTAAAAGAAGGGTAAAATGTTCATTATATTACTATTTTAGTATGCATAATTCATAAGTGTATTTATTTTAAATGTCAATATATTTCTCCCCAATTTAAATTCATTGTGTTGATATAAAACATAACATTTTTCTACTTGGAGTTAGTATTTATATATTATGCACATTTTTAATTTAGAATTAAAACCAGTTCAGTTTTGTAGACTTACAGCATTTTAATGCTTTCAATCTAATAAACAAAGCAACGTTTTTCAATTACAAAAACATATTAGTGTCTCTAATCTGTTATCATATTGAAAAGTGATATTTTTTATGTTTGTGCAATAAAGGTTTAGGTCATGTGTTCGAGCCAGAGTGTAAAAAAAAAAAAATAAATTAACTTCTATATAACTTTGAGTTTATACAAAGATAAAATAATAACAAAACCCACTTATTTAAAATTTAATAGCAAATTCCCATCAAAGCCCGTGATATTTGTGACTGAATTTGGCAATTCCATTGTACTTTCTCTTCAAATCAATTAAAATCTTCCTTTGTAGAAATTCTCCATGGCAATTTCTCTTTAAAAATGAATATAAATCTTCCATAATAGGATTACTTAGACTCCTATGATTACTACATTTTTAATAAGTACTGTTAGTAAATGCTGTTATTGTATTTTACAATTAAAATTGTATATAATTGAGTGTAATTTATATAATTTTATTATATAAGTGTATTGTTATATATTTGCATCAATAATATCAAGAATATGGCCATTTAAAAATTTTAATGAATTTTGTTTTGTTTTCAGTTTGACAAAAATTATACCACTTTTTCATTTTGTTTCTTTGGAAAAGCTAGATGTCAGCAACAATTGTCTTTCTGGTAAGTTTATAATAATATTTAATTTTTTTAAACAATTAGAGTTTTAGTTCCAAATATGTGGTAAGGAGTTAAATACATGTGCTAATGGTATGTGAATAACAAATCTGTACAATAAAACATGTTGAAATAATTTAATTGAGATTTTCTTTTCACTTTTAAAGTAATATTACTTCCACATCTTTTTGCTAGGCCTAAGTAAGCATCACCATTGCATTTCAATTTCAAAGTCCTATTCATCCTACCTATGAAATAAATAGACTAATAAAGATTAGTAAAAAACCTAACTTGTTGATTCCTACTAAATATAGATGCCCCTCAAAAGTTCATTAAAGAATCATGAATTGAATTAACTTATCCCTTTCAAAAAATTTACCCATTCCCATTTCCAGTCAGTCCCCTCCTCAAGGCAACCACAGTCTGAATTTCTCACCATGTATTAATTATTTCTTTATTTTAATGGAATCAAACAGTATGGTTTTCCTTGTCCCCAAGTTTCTTTGCCCAATATTCATGTTATTCAAGTTTCTTTGCTCTAAATTCAAAATATTCCACCATCTTGCTTATTTGGTTCTTTGTTTTTTTGCTGAAAAATAAATACATCACAGTTATCTATTCTCCTCTTCATTGGTATTTTGATTATATAAGGTTTGAGGCTGCTATCAATGTAGAAATATAGATTCCTATGGAAACTTTTATACAACTCTTTTGGTAGGTTTGTTTTCAGTCCATAGTCTTGGGTAAATGTGAAGAAGTATAATTGCCAGACAATAAAGTGGGTGTGGGTTTAACTTGAAAGAAACTGGCAAACTATTTTCCCAATGTATTTGTAATGTTTTACACTCCAACTGGACACGTGTGAGTTCCAATTACTCCTTTCCAGAGTGTTTAGTATTTCATTGTTATCTCTTTGTGGTTTTAGTTTGCATTTCTCTGATAAAGTTATTGAATTTTCTTACAATGACTTCTGTATCTTTCATTATGTCTGTTTAAATGTCTCACCATTTTAAAACTTTGGTTATTTGTCTTTTTCTTATTGATTTATGGAAATTATTTGTTCTGGATGAAATTCTTTGTCAAAATATATATAATATATAAAACAGCTTGTTTTACATATTAATTTTATTTAAATGAACAAAATTTTAATTTTGGTGAAATCTAATCTGTATACTGAGTTTTATAGTCATTTTTCTATAACATTTATAATAAATATTTTTTACCTACAGATTAAAAACGTAATTTCTATGCTTTCTTCTGAAAGCTTTGTGCTTTTAGTTTTTACCATTAAGTCTATAATCTATCTTAAAGTGCAATTTATGTATGTGGTGAACTAGGGATTGAGTTCATCTTTTTATATAAATATATGGTTTTCATCAATTGCAAAATATTTCTTGTCCATCCTATGTAACACAGCACTTCTACAAGGATACATGGGGAGTCATCATACAGAAATCCACAACTTGCACACATTCAGCTTCTCAGTACTTTTTTCCATAAATTCCAGCCTCGATTGTAATGGTCGCCTCCTCAATGCACCAAAACAGACTCTTTGCTTGGGTAACGTGTTCCTACTTGGAAGCAGTAATATTCCTCCATACAGCACATTTCTCTGAGTCAGACTTTAAATAGGTACATCAAAGGTAGATATATATAGGTAGATGATAGAGCTATAGATATTTCCCAGTCCTATAGTTGTTTTTTTGTTGGAAAGCAATTTAGTATACATTACTGTACAGAGTTCCCTAGATTTACTAGATTTTGTTTAAAAAACAAAACAAAACTATTTTTACATTTGTTTTTTCCAGGACTGGGAATTAAACCCAGGGCTTTATGTATACACTAAGCTATATCCTCAGCTGTTTTTAAATTTTATTTTTAGGACAGGGTCTTCCCAAGTTGCCCAGGCTGGCCTCAAACCTGTAATCTTCCTACCTAAACCTCCTGAGTAGCTGGGATTACAGGCATGTGTCAACATGCCTATTTTTACTTTAAAAAATATAATATGTCCATGTAAATCTATGTAGGATTAGATTCAGTTTTACCTGTTTTATCCTGTTATTTTAGATTTAATTTCTTCAGATTTTATGATTGTAATCTAGCACAAAAATGTTATAATTCCTTTGCACATATTATCTCATTTATTTCATCCTATGAGATAGTTATGGACCCGTATTTTAAAGTAGACATATATATAAGTTTAGGTAGTTGCTAAATGATAAAAATATATTCTACAGAAATCTGCATTCTTAATATAGTCTTCTTTAGAACATACATAGTATTCTGCAGAAGATATAAAAATAATGCTTTTCTTTAATGGGTAACCAATAAATAAAATGGACATTATCTTTTAATCATTTTCTTTATCTTTGATACCTTTCATAATGATTTTTTTCTATAGATCTTACAAGTGCAATAAAATGGTTTGATGCATGCTGTTCTCTCCGTGAACTATCTCTCACTGGAAATCCACTTCTTCAAGAAATCAACTGGAGGTAAAGAAGCATTTATTTTTTTTTTTTTTTGGGGGGGGTACCAGGTATTGAACTCAGGGCCACTTAACCACTGGGCCACATCCACAGCCCTTTTTTGTATTTTATTTAGTTACAGGATCTCACTGAATTGCTTAGGGCCCCACTAAGTTGCTGAGGCTGGCTTTGAACTTGAGATCCTTCTGCCTCAGCCTCCCTTGTCACTGAGATTACAGGCATGTGCTACTGCACCTGGCTTAATGAAGCATTTTTGTACCCCCTGAAAATCTTTTATTATGGCTTCAGAAAACATAGTTTGAAAAAAAATTGTCCTAAAATAGGAATTGTTAGTGGGAAGTTAATTTTAAAAATAATTTTTAAACTAATTTAAGTTATTTTTTTAAAGTTTTATAAAATTATTTCTAAAAATATCTTCAGCCTAAAATAATTTTTTTCTTGGATATGTATGAACTAATGAAAATTTGAAAATATAATTATGATCCAAACCATTGAGTATGAGACAAATTTAGTGTGATATTATGTCTTGGGTTTTGCATTTATAGGAAAGACATTTGTTTAGATGACAAAATGGTATCTTAATCACTTAGCTTCCTATTTAAATTATATCTTGACTGTAATTTGTTTTTGTTTGTTTGTTTTTTTTGTTTTTGTTTTTGTTTGTACAGGGGATTGAACTCAGGGGCACTTGACAGCTGGACCACATCCCCAGCCCTTTTTTGTATTTTATTTCAAGACAGGGTCTCACTGAGTTGCTAAGTGCCTCGCCATTGCTGAGGCTGGCTTTGAACTTGCAATTTTTTAAAAGATTTTTTTGTATGAAGCATGAAAGTGATTTTATTGAGTTAAATATGCTTGTGTTAAATATATTGAGATAAATTTGTTATATGTTTATAAATATAATATTCACATTTTATTGCTCTTAAGATGTACTTTTTGGTTTAAAAGAAAA
The DNA here is from genome assembly GCA_025594165.1 of Tamias sibiricus. NCBI lineage: Eukaryota > Metazoa > Chordata > Mammalia > Rodentia > Sciuridae > Tamias > Tamias sibiricus. The sequence goes on from CM046661.1 coordinate 141,872,373, forward strand.
TATTTAATAAGAAATATTCAATAATGAAAGAAAATTAATTACACTTATATTGTAGATATGTTTATTTGACTATTATAATTCCTGTGTTGAAATGAACTTTTCTAGACTAAATGACACTTGAAATTTTACCTCTCAAATTTTACTTATATCAGTTGGTCTAATATACCTTTCATTATTTGGAAGAAGAAATTCATTTATTTAAAGGGTTAAAATCTAGAAATCTATAAAACATCGATTTGTGAATGAAAGGGCAAACTCAGACTTTAAACAGTATGTTTCAGTGAACTTTATGTAACCCCCTTGGTACCAACAAAGGGATTAGTTGTAGATTTTCCCAGTTGGGTTCTTACTTTCATGTCTAGCCAGTGATAACACAGACAAAACTGATGTACTAAAAAATCTCTTTCTAAAGCTTAATCTACAGACTCAGTTTGAAATCTCCTATGGGAATTTTTTTCATTCACTGTTGATTAATAGACCTTCTTAAGTGGCGGAATATTCACTAGGAAGTTTTCACTAAATGAAATATTGTTTCTACCCTTGACTAGGAAAAGCCCAGCTGGAAAAACTAATCTTGAGATCTCACAATATTCTTATACTTCATTTCCAACATTAATCAAATTATTACAGCACTTTCTAATATATTCATCATAAATTCCTGTAAGTCTGCATTCTGAACTTAAAGCTAATCCACATACTACTAGCTTATGCAGGCCTGAGGAATGTTTCTTTAAAATAAAATTAAAGAAAAAATATTTAAGATAAAATAGTAATTTCAATCTAGATATTGACTATATAAATCAAGCTATTGTTATAGTCTTGAAGATCCAAGCAAATTTTTACATTCAAAAACATCTTCAAAATATTATGGCTAAAATAAACCATTTGGAAACTCTTTTATATAAAGGTAATCAAAGTAACATCAAAATATATCTGATATAAAAATCCAAGCCCCGTTAACCCACATTAACTAGATTTATTCTCCATAGCTAAAGTATCATACTTCATAATAACTATGTAGAAAATAGAGTATTTGATGATAAAACCATCATTTTGTGCCTTGCTAATCTGGTGTCAGTTCTATATGAACAACTACCACATAATACGAGTAGCAACAGCTAGTTACATACCTAATGTGCCAAATTATCTTTAAACTTATTTTACTTTTCATTATTTTGGTTGCATGGAGTATAAATATTATTTTGTTAGATTAAATATACTTGTAATGTATTTTAATCTTTATTTATTAATCTTCATTAATTAAAACAAATTAGTATGTTTTTGCCTCTAGGATTTTATTACATTGGTTAAAAGGATTTTTAGTTTTGTCATACATTATTTTTGGATAATTTCTGGGAAGGAGGAGATTTTCCTTATAAGATATACATTTTCCTTTCTAAGACTAGAGAGTGTTATGGGCATACCTCTTTCCTTCTGCCAGTCATGTCCCCAAGGCAACAGACAGAAATTTGCTTGGTACCCAAAGAATTAAAATACACTGGTTATGAGCTGCTTATGCTCAAGGATGTTTCCATCAAGTTGTTGAAGCTTTATGATTACTCATCTACAGTGTAAGAATCAGAACCTAAAGAAACAATACCAAAGAATCAGAATATATGTTTGTTTTTTTTAATGTTAGAGGAACATAGACACATTCTCAACTTAATTCCTTTTACTGTCTATCTCAAAAGCATCATTATTTCATACCTAATATTTTATGATTTTAACTAGATCATTTATTTTGACCTTTCAGTCATGTCTTACAAAACTTTGTAGTTTGATGGAAACTTACAACAACAAAATGTAGCCTCATTGGTAATGTAATAAACAATTTTGTATGTTAGAACAGTGTGGAATATGGATTAACAACTTAAATTTCAGACAATGACTTCCTTTTTTTGATGAAAAACCTAATGAATGATTTCATTTAATATTTAATATTTTATTTCTTTGGTGATTACCTCTGATTATCTTGTCACCTCTGTGATGATTAGCTATTATCTTAATATAACATTTGGCTTTTGAACCATATCTTTAATTGAATGTAGCCAGCAACACAATAGATGCCCTTCATTTAACCCCTTATGGTAAATGTGGTAGTTTATGATTTGACAAACATTGGTAACTTCAAGTTTCCTAAATAGGTTCAAAATGTATGTATCCAAATCTTCTTAACACTTTTTTTAAGTTTTATTAGCACAATGACAAAGCTTTTAGCTATCTAACATTGTAAGATATATGATAATTCACTTAAAAATGAAACCTAATTATTTTCCCTCTTATTTAAATATCAGTAAGTAAAAAAGATGTTTTTCTGGGAAGGGATGAAGGAGATTTGGGGAAGTAACCATCTCTATCCTTGGTAAATGAAGAAATTTTCTATTCATTTTTTGTTGTCATAGAGGAAGATTAGTCTGTTATTGTTATCTTAAATTCAGTTTCAAGATTATAAAAATTATAATTATATATAGGTATGCTTTATGGCTTTGACCAGCCCTATGAAGTTTTGTCTTTGCAGGTCCTATCTTCCATGAAAAGAAAATATTAATTTTTTGTTTTACAACTTGGTTTATATAAATGAATATGTTACCCAGCCTATACAGTGTACCAGTAGGAATAACTGATACCAGTGTTCTGATTGGAATTTTCCCTCTTAAACCTTACCATTTTAGTAATCTTACCCTGTCACCCCTCTTTTTGTGTTGAATAATTGTTAGTTTCTCTTTTTTGATTAAGAAAATTTATTTTTAAAGCAGTTGTAGATTAATAGAAAAATGAGCATAAAGTACAAAGAGTTCCACATACCCCATTATCACACATGCACCACTTCTCCCATTATTAACATCCTGCCCCAGAGTTACACACTTGTTACAATCAATGAAATGCATTGATATAGTATTGTCACCCCAAATTCATACTTTACATTGGGGTTTACCCTGCTATTGTATATTCTGTGACTCTTGACAAATGTTTATTGGCATTTACCTACTATTGTAGTATCATACAGAATAATTCTACTGACTGCCCTAAAAATTTGTGTTCTGTCTGTCTTTGTCTCCCAGTTCCACCCCATGACAACCAGTGATCTTACTGTCTTCATAGTTTTACCTTTCCCCAAATGTTATATAGTTAAACAGTACATGTAACCTTTTCAGATGAATTTAATTTAATTTCCCCCATATCCTAACTTTATAGGTCACCTATTATTAGCACTCAATAATATCCATTGGCTATTTATACCACAGTTTCTTTATCCACACATCTCCTGAAGAATATCTTGGTTGCTTACATGTTTTGGTAATTATAAATGTAGCCACTATAAACATCTCCATGCAGGTTTTGATGTGGACATAATTTGTTAATTTTATTTTTTTAATTTGTTCTCATTAGTAATATATGACAGTAGAATGCATTTTGACACATTGTACACAAATGGAGCACAATTTATCCTTCCTCTGGCTGAACATGATGCAGAGTCACACCAGTAGTGTAATCATACATGTGTATATGTCTCATTCCACCATCCTTCCCATCCCCACACCCTCTCCCCTCTCCTCTCTCCCCTCTGCACAATTCAAAGATGCTTCATTCTTCCCTACCTCCCACCACCATTATGGATTAGCATCTGCTTATCAGAAAAAACATTTGGCCTTTGTTTTTTTCAGTTTGGCTTATTTCACTTAGCATGATATTCTCTAGCCCCATCCATTTACCTGAAAATGCTATAATTTCATTCTTCTTTATGGCTGAGTATACATATGTATATATGTGTATTCCATAAGGATTGTAATTAAACAATCCATAAAGATTGTATATTATATATATAATGTGTGTGCGTGTGTGTATTCCATTGTGTATATGTACCACATTTTCTTTATCCATTCATCTGTTGAAGGCATCTAGGTTGGTTCCATAGTTTAGCCATTGTGAATTCAGCTGCTATAAACATACATTCGTGTAGCTGTGTCACTATAGAATGCTAATTTTAAGTCCTTTGGGTATAAACCGAGGAGTGGGATAGCTGGGTCAAATGGTGGTTCCATTACAAAATTTCTGAGGAATCTCCATACTGCTTTCCAGAGTGGTTGTACCAGTTTGCAGTCCCACCAGCAATGTATGAGTGTATCTTTCCCCCCACATCTTCACCAACACTTATCATTGCTTGTATTGTTGATAATTGCCATTCTGACTGAAGTGAGATGAAATCTTAGAGTTTAGTTTTGATTTGCATTTATCTAATTACTAGAGATTTTGAACATTTTTTCATGTTTGTTGATCCATTGTATTTCTTTTTCTGTGAAGTATCTGTTCAGTTCCTTAGCCCATTTGTTGATTTGTTTTTTCTTTTTCTTTTTCTTTTCTTTTCTTTCTTTTCTTTTTCTTTTTTTTTTTTTTTTTTTTTTTTTTTTTTTTTTTTTTTTTTGGTGTTATGTTTTCTGAGTTCTTTATTTATCCTGGAGATTAATTCTGTACCTGAGGTGCATGTGGTAAAGATTTTATCCCATTCTGTAGGCTCTTTCTTCATGTTATTGTTTTTTTTCCTTTGCTGAGAAGAAGCTTTTTAGTTTGAATCCATCCTGTTTATTGATTCTTGGTTTTACTTATTGCACTTTAGAGTCATAAATTTTTAATTTATTTCAGTGAATACTGTTGCTGAATCATATGGTAAGGACATAAGTGTTTTATAAGAAATGTTCAAATTGTCTTCCACAGTTACTGTGTCATTTTGCATTTCCACCAGCAAGGAAGATTTTCTTTGCTTTACATGTTTACTCTCATTTGTTATTATCAGTGTTTTGAAATTTGGCTTTTCTAATAGTGTACAGTGATATCTTATGGTTATTTTAACTTGCACTTCACAATTGGTATTATGTACATATTTTCATACTTTTTTACCATCTCTATGCTTTTTTATTGAGTTATTTCTTAAAGACTAAGATTAATGGAAAACTCTTGCTTTCTGACTCTTTTTTAAAGTACAATTTGTCTTTTAAATTGATACATATTTTTGATCACACTTTGCTAATTGTTATAATTACAATCCTTATCAAGATTTGGGAGAAAATGTAAAGTTAGGTGTTCCAGATAATAAAAGTAATGTCCTACCTCTTTTGTATTGGCCCTTCTTTCACTAGATTTTACTGAGTAAAATACAATGAAAATTCATCTCTGTTTCTGAAGGAATAGTAACTTTCAGCAGTATTATTTTAATTATCTCCTTAGTAAGAGATTATCTCATATTATTATTCTTTTCATAATGCAGCCTTTTTATACTTCCAATTCCAGCGTAAGTTTCTACTTTTGATTTTCCCATGTATACTTTAGAAGAAAATGATAAAATACACATCAATAACTCTAAAATTTACTTTATGCATGTCAGGATACTGTAATTTTAAGCAAATTTAACTGTACCATTTTTCTCTGCAAAATAAATTGCATTTTCTGAGAAATATACTCTGCGCTTATTTATGTGATAAACATATGGTTATTTTTAAGCATATACTCTTCATATCAAGATTAACATTTTGTTTTCTATTTCCAATAGGCTTTCTCTACTTGAAGTGTTACCTGCTCTAAAAATCCTCAATGGTGATATGGTAAACTCTCATTCAGAAATCCACACTCAAAAACATTGTCATCTAGAATCAAGACATTTCCTTGCACTTTGTCAGTCCCAAAATCAAGAATTCAACTTACTAAGTGAAAAGTATATCACTGGAAATAGGTAAGATTTTAATCTCCCCCTTGTAGTCTTTAAAATAAAGTAATATATACAGATAATTTTAAAATATGCTGATTGTCACAGTCATGCTGTTTTTGCTTTAAAACAGTATGTTTAGAAAAATTCTACCTTTAGAAAAATTCTAGACATCATGATTTTGTTCTTAGAAATACATTAATAGATATTTTGAGTGTAATTTTATATATTTATATGCTAAAATATTAGATAAAATAAATAGAAACTTGAAAAAAGTTTCAAGACACTGCAAACATTCATTCTATTAGTTATCAAATAATCAGTGGGAAATTTATTTAACAATTATTATGGGCAAGACTGTCCTCAAAGAATTCACAGATTAACATAAAAGAAAATTAGGCAAATGAAATATTACAATTGAGTAAAGCAAGTTTTATAACATAACCTATATTAAATTTTAAAATATATATATAAATAAAAATATATGTATATAATAAGGTATTATAGGACCACACTAGAAAAATGCAATCAACTCACACATGTATTCAGAACACAGAGCTGAACTGTAATCAAATATTGAAGAAAGAGAATGTTCTTTTCCCCACCCCACCTTGAATCCTGAAGGAATTACAATGAATGAATTATAAACTGGGTGTGGTGGTGCATACCTGTACAGCTTGGGAGGTTACTTGAGGCAGGAGTATTGCAAGTTCAAAGCCTGCCTGGACAACTTAGTGGGGTCCTAAGCAACTGGGAGAGACCCTGTCTCTAAATTTAAAAAGTACAAAAAAGGGATGGGGATATGGCTTAGTGGTTGAGTGTCCCTAGGTTCAATCCATGGTACAAAAAGAAAGAAAAAAACAAGAATTATAATTGATCTTTCTACAACTGAATTTTAAAATTTGCATTGCTCCATGAAATACAAATCATGCAAGAAATTTTTTCATATTTTTTCCACTTATGATGAATCTCCCTTATAACAGGAAAAATAATATGTGCTGTATCAGTAAATCCAACACCTCACCATAAACATTTGATATCACAGTGTACCTTTTCTGCATTATTAGCAAATAAAATGAGTAAAAACAAAATATCAAACATATATTGAGGGAATCTTTCCTAATGTCTAGTAATTAACTTTGTGAACACAGGAACTATCTAATTATCTTTACATATTAGGAAAAAATTATAGCTTCCATTTTGTTTGCTGTGATGAAATATTTTTATATTTTTATATGTTAATAGGTAGTCATAAGCCAGCTTGTGACTACATATTAAATATAGCCACAAAATATATGTTTACAAGTAAGTAAAACATTTTTAAAATATAATGGATTTAAAGGAAGATAAATTAAATGCCTCTAAGAATATGCTCATACAAGTGCAAAATCTTTTACATTTGTTATTGGGAGCTTCATAACTGACTAACATGAAAGTCTGATCAATCACATAAATCACAATATCCAAAAGAGAAATACAACAATTGTTCAAGAGAATCTCACCTATTTAAGTCTTAAAATATTTGAAATTGCTTTGCAATGGATTGTTTTTCCAAAGAAAAATGGAATTATAAACTTTCCCATAACATACATTCTTTGTTTAAAAGTCCAATACAAATATTTTGTGTGGCAAAAGTCAATGTAGAAAGTACTTTTAAATTTATTTCATAAATAACTTCTCCAAATTTAGGCAGCCATGATTTCTCATGTTTATGGTAGTAAAAGCATGAATTTTTCTCATTCGTTTGTACCAAAAATATCTGGAATAAAAATGGTCCTAAATCTTCCAGACATTTTGTCTGGGCTGACAGTTCTAAATTAACTAAATAAATATTTTAAGATTTTGTTTATAACAAGATGAATTTTATAAATGACTAGAAGTAATTTACAGTGAATGTTTTAATAAAGTTTAATGTTCATTTTAGGCCATGTAACAAAATTTATTTTCAAAAATCTATTGAAGTTTTAATACTTGCTGATATAATATTTAAAATACTAAATGGTCTCATCATTTGTTTGTTCAGGGATGTATTCACCTTGGATACTGCAGAAGATTTCTGTTATTATTTTAAGAAGTTGATGACACTTAGTAATGAATTCAGATATGCACATGAACATGGGGATATAAGTATCACTAAGAGAGATGAATCAGAATCCCAGAAAAATGATTTGGCCCTTCCAAGCAGCGACTTCGTACTTCAAGATGAAGTCTTCCACTCTAGCACAAACAAACATAGAATAGACTCACCAGGAATTTCTGAGCAGTGGATGGAACCTTACTTTAATCACTCCCCATTAAGCTACTCCTCTGTATATGAAGGTATGGAAGGAAGAAGCCAGGAAAAATTAGTAGGCCAGAAGAAAGAAGACCGTAAGGCAAATAGTATCCCCACCAAAAGAAAATTCATGGAAACAGAAATTACAAATTCTGTGTTTACGAATCACCAAAATATGGAACAGAGTGAAAAAATGTCAGATTTGTAAGTCATATTCTTTGCAGATGTTGTGTTTACTATTTTTGATGGATGATCTTAAGTCAATGGTAATAACTTGGTAAAGGTTTTAATCACTATAATATTTTATATCAATTCCCTTAACTATGTTTTTATGATCTGTACAAATTAATCACCATGCAGGTTAATTTGATTAAATTTTGTCCAGTTTTGATTTAATTGTAGTATTATTTAATTAAAATTGAGTAGATGTGAAAATTTTTCCTTCCTTATAATTCCTAAATAACTAAGATAATTTTCAAGAGAAATAAAATACTACATTCTAAAGTAATTGACACTTTCTGAATTATCAAATAACTCATTTTAAAAATATACCTTTGTATTTGCTAAGTATTTCCCACTGCAGTGAAACAATTAATAAGCATATGTGGAGATATTTGTATGCTGTAATTTTCTTGGCATCATAGTTCTGTAAAGTACAGAAATATTCTTCATGAGTAATCACATAAAATTCCTTGAAATTATTAAACACTTTTAGAAGGCTAATGGCTGGCTTTTATTGCTATTGAACCAGCAAAAGTTGGTTTTCACTTTGGCCTATCAACTTCTTGACTGGTGATGAGCTGAACAGGTTAGAAGTCAGAATATCACAGTCGCTGTTTTTGCTTTCCTCAGTCTTCCTACTTTAAGGAGTTATTAGCATACACAGTGATTTCCTTTCTGGGAGCTGTTAAATAGTTTAATATTCTAAAACTGACATTTATTTCCTACTATAGAATTTTTAATGTTTATTAAAAATGACTTTAATATTTCCTGATTTATACTTTACTGATTTATTTAATAGATTGCTTTTACTCCAAACACTGCAAACATTGCCTATTGAAATTTTATATAAACAATACTTGGAACTTCTTAATGATAAATAAAGAAGCTAAAGGATGATAGTATGTAGGGAGGAATAAGTGAAAATAGAGATAAACCAAAGGCCTCAAGAATAAAGGAAAAAGAAAATGTATACCCACCTGCTAAAGTTTGCCATTTGGTAATTCAGAAAGATTCACTGTAGGCTATGTCAAAGTTTGCTAAGGCTGATTTATGAATACTCTTATGCTAAGAATATTTCTTACTTTATGATTTTTGCTAAGAAAGATGATGATTATGATGATGATAGTAATACAATAATAAAGCAAACTAGAAATAGCAAATAATTATATTATTCCTTTCTAAATTCCCACAAATGCCTTACTATGAGAAAAAAATAAAGTATGGCCATGTATGATAGAGACTATTGCTTAAGTTGACTTTGCCTTAAACCAGATTGTGTGAGGGAAGGACAAAATTTCATCAGGTTTGATAAATTATAAAATTATTGAAAACTTCTTCAAGAGAGCACTGGAAAATGGAATCCGGTCTCTACCTTACCACATCTTTTACTCCAAATTCAGGAATTTGAAAAAGCAGTAAGAATAGTTAGCACTTTGTCAATATTCTATAAGGTAAAAATTCTAATTAGAAAGATTTAAGTGGTAAAAACAGCACGTACTCATTTATTATCAGTGTACGTATTTATCATATTTTTTCTATTATTTCTGCATAGACTAGGGGGATATGAAAAACATAGCATTGACCAATTTTGTGCCTGAAATTGGCAAGTAGGTATTGGCTGGTAAAACATTAGACTTTACTTTTGGGCTTTAAGAGGGCATTTTAAGTATTTATTTATCTCTTCTTCTCATTCTCACCCTCCACGCAGATCAATATCCTCAGGATCATACAAAATCTCTGTTACATCTCTCTTGTTAAAGAAATAAACAAAACTCCCTTTTACCCAGATTCCTCTCAAAACTATTCACCCTATTCTCTTTAAATTTGAAGGTTTCTGTATTTTTTTTTTTTTTACTTCTGTAACTACAGTTAAGAAAAGAAGGGTCTTTGTTTTAAGTAACGCCATATGCAGTTCATGTTTAAAATATAGTTAATGAGGGCTGGGGCTATGGCTCAGTGGTAGAGTGTCCGTCTCGCATGTGTGAGGCCTTGGGTTCGATCCTCAGCACCACATAAATAAGATCAGGGTATTGTGCCAACCTATAACTAATAAAATATTTTTTAAAAAGTATATATATATATATATATATATGTATATATATATACATATAGTTAATGAATACTTCTTTTTTTTAAACATTTATTTATTTACTTTAGTTGTACACAATGCAATGCATTTATGTTTACGTGGTGCTGAGGATCGAACCCGGGCCGCGCACGTGCGAGGCGAGCGCTCTGCCGCTGAGCCACAACCCCAGCCCCAGTTAATGAATACTTCTTATGTACAAGTGTGTATTCATACATACTAAAACTTTTCTTTCTCTTCTTTGTAGCAGGGCAGCGGTAGTAATCCAGGCACACTGGCGTGGTTACATTGTGCGCAAACAGATCAATTTCTCTACACGGATGCATGCTGCTGCAACAGACCCCCTGCCAAATTCCTTGATCAATATTCAGACTATTTTAAAGAAAGAAAAAAGAAAAAATATTATGAATATCCAAGAACAGAGGGAGAATGCTGCTGTTCTTATTCAGGTTAATTTCAATCTTTTGATAACATGGTTAGTTATGAAAGATTTATTGGTCATCTTTCACTGGATTATTCTGTTTAAAAACAACTCCCAAATCCAAGTGATTTACAGTTACATGAATTTATTTCTTACTCCATGTGACATACAGGCTGTAGGTTAGTTGTAGATTGGCTGTGGTTCTGCCTATTATCTATATTGAAGGAGTAATCTTTGAAACTGAAATAGTATTTTTATGATTATGGGTCAAGCTGAACCACACAACCATATTTAAAACATTTCCTCAAATGTGTCATTTATCAAATTGGCTAAGATTTGGTTAGCCCAAGCAGGTCTCATTTGACCCAATTTATTGTTATTTCTAGAAATATGTTCAAAAGTCTATCAAAATAATTGTTAAAGTTCTTCAAATACTCATTTTATTTAAAAATTTAGAAAGCAAGCATTGCATATATTTAGTCAATGTTACCAAGACCAGATTTCTAACTGAATTTTAGCTATAATATGTTCTTTTTATTTATTTATTCTTTTTTTCCCATTTTGACAGACACTTTTCTAGGCTTTGTACATAAAACCACAAACAAATTTGTGCTATAAAGGCATTTACATTACTAAATAAACATATAAAGTAAGGTCTGTAAATATCTATAGTACTGTGCCTCAATTGAATGATAATTAACTGGACAAAAATTTAGCATTTCCCTTTATTCATACATTCAGCAAATATTTTTGACATAAACATCTTGCCAGTGAATGTATATGTTAGTAATAAGAATCAAGGGGGAAATGTAAAGCAAGATGGGAATATCAAAGAAAAGTTCATACTTTTAGATAGAATGGATATGGAAGACCATAAATGGTGACTCTAAAGTCAAAGACTAAGCCATTGGCCATCTAAGGGAAGGATATTCCAGGAAAAGGAATATCAGGTTCAAAAGTCCTGAATTAGTAGAATACCCACAGTGTTTACAGAATAGCAAGACGCTTGTGTTACTGGAGAATGATAAAGGGAAAACAAAAAGGACTTACAAGTCATACATTATTTTATAAGACTTTGTCATTATTTCATCGATACAGAAAGAAATTCAAGGACTTTCAAAAGACTAATACTGGACTGATATGATCAAGCTTAATTTGTGCTGCAAATATATTGTAGGAGAGCAGGAGTAGTAGCAGAAAGATGAGTTGTGAGGCTATTGCAGTATCTCAACAAGAAATAATGGTGATATAGACCAAAATCTTTGCAGTGGAGGTACTAAGATGATCACATTCTAGACAATATTGATTTATCTTGAAGATATGACTTACATTTTGAAAGGAGAAGCTGATAATGTTAATGCATGGGCAAATGGTGTATAAGAGATAAGGAGGAGTCAGGAATGCCTTCTACGTATTTGGCACAAATAACTGGAAAAATAACCTTAAACTTAAGAAAATAAAAGAGAGAATGTTTTCTCTAAATTTTCTATTCCTTCTTTTAAGGCTATAGTTTTCAAGAGAATTTCCTCTGCCTTGGCTATAATGAATATATCCAGTATTTTAGTTTACTTAATTTTTTTTATACAGTATTCCTTCTGAGAGCAGTGCATAGACAAAGCTATCACTGCTGCCAGATAATGGTAGAAATGAGGATAGTGCAGTTGATTGAAGGAAACTTTGAGAAAAAAGTAAGAAAAATTTTAATTTCTATCTCAAAATACTTTTCTGTTGCATAAGGAATGTAGATGTCATGCAGCCTGAATTCCTGTCATTTGGGATGTGCAATGTTTTTTTCAGCATTAATGGTAAATTACTAGTCAAATTTTCTCCATTTGTCTCCATAAGAAGTCCATTACATTATAAAAGTATCTGTATTAATAACTGATGTCACTGAAAGACATCATTGGGCTGAGCTTCTTTGTATCTGTAGTAAAAAGAAGAGCACAATTTAGCCTTTCTTTGTAATTTAGGGCAAGTTTTTTTTTTTTTTTTTTTTTTTTAATTGTACATCATAGTAGTCAACTCACTGAATTCAACCACATTTTCTCTTTCTGGGCATCATTATCTAGTTTATTAAACCATTTATCATAAAATATAAATTTTAGACTGCCTAAACATCCTGATAACAGAGCATGATAGAGCAAAAATATCCTCAGTTTTAGAAAGATTGGATTTAAGATTCCATGAAGAATGAGCTGGAGACTGCTTTCTGCTCACTAAAATTCTCATTCTTTACTTCTTCCTGGCATAGTGGTCAACTTGGTTTCCAGCTTCCCTTGCCATTTATTGCGGCACTCTTTTAAAGTTCTAGTCATTGAAATGTGAGTATAAATGCACAATTTCTTTTTTTTTTTTTTTTTGTGGTACCCGGGGTTGAACTCAGGGGCACTCGACCACTGGGCCATCCCCAGCCCTTTTTTGTATTTTATTTAGAGACAGGGTCTCACTGAGTTGCTAAGTGCCTCGCCATTGCTGAGGCTGGCTTTGAACTCGTGATCCTCCTGCCTCAGCCTCCCAAAGTGCTGGGATTACAGGCGTGCGCCACCACGCCCGGCTAAATGCACAATTTCTATAATTTCCCCATAAAACCTCCTACATACATTCCTTAATACTTTTCATTTTCTGATTGCGTGAAATGTAGACAACCTCTGGGGGACCTGTGGAAACTATCTGCTGAAACTGAAGTGTCTGCAAAGCCTGGATACCTGAATCGCTTCATGTTAAAGTGCTTTCTCATGGTTTTTTGTCCCCCTTTCAGTGTTTATTATGTGATCTAGAAATAATTTTTTTAGTTAATTTACATTTTTTATCTATTTATTACAGCAAACCAAAGGATGTAAATATAGCTTGAGAAACAGATAGGCATTGATGTTAGTATATAAAAGAGTAGAATTCCAGTGTAAAGGATAGGGGCAGTAAAAAATCAAAAAATAGTATTATATGTGACTAGAATAATAAATACAGCACAACTAGACTACCAAAGAACTAGAATATTAAAGTGATTTAGGAAGAACATCTTCAAAGATGAGCAATAGATTTGAACAAGCAGCAAATATATGATATGTTCTGGGAGAAGTAGTTAATGGCAGTTAGAGAAGAAAAAGATATCAGATATATCAAATAGAGATATAATTGTCTGGCTATGGAATTTATTTGAATGTATAAGAAAGATGAACTAATTCTAAGTGGACTACCAAGAGAATTATTATGCCTTTTAATAGAAATTAATGTTATGAGGATCACTTACCAACGCAATTAAATTACCTTTATTTCTAATAAAATGGGACTTGAATTCCTAACCTTACACAGATTCATGAAGAAAGTATCTCTAGATGTCACACCAGAAATGCACAAACTCCAGCTTTTTAGAAGGTCAAGCCTGCTGATCACTGGGATAGATTCATCGTGAGCCATGATGATTCAATCTTTTGGCTCAGTCCTTGATAGTTAGATAAAGGTTGCCCTTTCTGTTCATTTTACTGGTTCTATCTCTGATCTTGATCATTATATTGGTATAAAAGGTTGGGGTATATAAGGATAATGACTTCAGAGAAAAAAAAATAAAGGAAAGCAAGCATGTCTGCCTAATTATTAAACCTTGACAGAGCAGGGTCAGAGACCAGGCATGTGAAGGGCACTTCACTTTCAAGAAGTCATCTGTCGCTGGGCGCGGTGGCTCACCCCTGTAATCCTAACACTTGGGAGACTGAGGCAGGATGATTGCGAGTTCAAAGCCAGCCTCAGCAATGGCGAGGCACTTAGCAACTCAGTGAGACCCTGTCTCTAATAAAATACAAAAAAGGAATGGGGATGTGCCCCAGGGGTCGAGTGCCCCTGAGTTCAATTCCCAGTACCAAAAAAAAAAAAAGAGAAGTCATCTGTCCATTTCAATGTTAGGGAGAAGATATTCTAAAGGGAAGCAATTAACCAAGAAAACATAAAATGCCCAGATAAAGGAATCTAAAAAAGAATAATAAATAATTCTAAAATTAAATGTCAAATAATATATGTTTCTTGCTAAGATAACTTGCACATACCAGTCTTCTAGAGCATGTGACATACCCTGGTGTGCAATAAGGACCCAACTCTATGGGAGAAAGCAATCATAAACAGGGGAATAGTCATCAAGAAATGAGTGAGTTAAAAAATGAAGGCCACATTTTTAAGCAGTGTTTCCAATTCTGTTTCTCCTTACACAAAAATACACTGTCTTCTATTTTTATCATTTAATATTTTTCAAGTTCTTGAATATATTTATATTCTTTTCTCTTCAGTTTAGGAGAATCCTGAACTCTCTTAAATAGTTAAAAATTATTCATAACAAGTTATAAAGCAGGGATATTATCTATACTGCAATTCATTTTTAGAGGCAAAAATGATTAATCAATTTCAATTTTTTAACTTTATACAATGTTGAGTATTATATGCTTTCCTTACTTGGTAAATAGAATTTCTAGAAGTGATAGGGCAAGGATATTGGGGGAAATAATGATGAGAGCCCATTATGTGACAATCATGTTCTTACCACTATTATGTAAAAATTTTCTAATTTAATATCCACTACATTGTATCAGAAAAAGGAGGCTAATGATGATCTAATCATTCGTGACTTTTATGATTTTAAATTTACAGATGATTTTGAGCTTGGCTTAGTTGTAATAACAACCATAGTTACAAATCCAGAGATTAGGTAAAACGAAAGATATATCAGTGAAAAGGAGAAATATAGTTTAGGCAATAAATATATTAGAGAGTAAAGCACCTCTTGGATTCCTAGACCTACCACATACTTTTCCCAGAAAATAAATTGCATTATGTGAATGGAATCCAAAGCCTGAAACATGTGCAAGAACAGTTTTTTAAAAAGTAAATTTTCTGAGGGAATAACTGTGTCCTGCCATATCCCTTACCTCTTCCCTGTGAGGGTATCTTGGAGGAAGCTGAAAAATAGCCTGTTGAGATTGATGGTGAAGTTTGATTGAAACAAATTCCTTCCATGTACAAAAACTAGAATTGGAAGTAGCAGAATAGAGAATGTTTGAGAAGGCTATGTCTCAAGTTGAGAAAAAAAATTGAATTTTCACATCAGACATGTTGGATAGGTAGAGAGTCAAGTTAGGAGGAACTAATATTTTTTGATGGTGCCATTCCCACCCTGAAAGTAAGATAGATGCCTATACCTATTCTTGGAAGCCTGGGTTTCTCATGCCTTTTGGGATAAGGATGGAAACACTGGTAAGGTCAAGTATTTATCACACGGTAGGAAAAGAAAATCTCTGCTACACTGTATCAGAGACTAATTATGATGAGCATGGTTGAGAATTGGATTCATACTTGTGTAGCTCCAGATACAGTGTGACATTGTAAGATACTGTATGTCAGCCTTTATCAGCAGCCTGCATGTCCCACCCAGAATTACATGCCTGAGAATTAATGACAGTAATAACAGATTTAGCACAGCTTCTGATGTGCCTGAACAATACAAGACCTTCAACTGACATTGAAGGTGGCTACATAGGTACTCAGGGCTCTTCTACATATTTGAAACATTCCTTAACAGAATGTTTTCAAATTCACAGTTCACAGACAAGTTGGTCACAGAATGAAAGTACATGGAAGACAGCACTTGTGGGCCTCTACAGCAATCTTGCTCACTGATTGTAACCTTAGGTTGGTTTCTCATAGATCCATTATGTTTATATTCAAATGTTAAACTACACAGTGAGGGGTTCCTTGGATACTCTGTTTAAAATAGCAATCCCTTCCCAATGCTCCTTATAACCTGATCCTAATTTGTTTTAGTCTATGACATTTTTTAGCATACTGTATATTTTTCTTATTGCATTTATTTTTATTCCCACCCCCATAGATTTTCTGGCATGCTTTAGTCACTGTTCTATCAGAAAAAGCTTACTTTCACACTTTATGAAACTATGTTGATTGTTAAACTACCCACCAATATTGAGTCTTTTAAAACCCAACATATCTCTCCTTCCTCATCACTAGATTATGTGAAACAAATCACACTTTCATGAATATTTCATTATTACCTTCTGTAAGACCCATTGCTTTATATATACCTGTAATATATTGCTAAAATGTGATGATTAGTTTTCAGGATCTCCAAATATCATATCAATATTCAAACTTCCTCCCCAATTTTACAAATGTTGGTTTACAAAATTATCTTAATCAAAATACAAACAAGTTCAACACTTTGCCTTCGGTTTACATAATACATACATAGTTTACAGAGAGCAACTCCCTTCTTTTCCTTAAGGTTTAATCATTGAAGAAGCCAGGTCATTTTTCCTGTAAAGATGCCTATTTCCTCAAATTTTGCACAATGCATTCCCTTCACATTTAATATATCTCATGCCCACTTGTTTTTGTAAATTGACAGCAAGATCTAATGTTTGCTCTGATTCAAGTTTGTTTTTTTGAGCAAGGATAATTTGTAGGTGGTGGTATGTGTTACAATGAGATACTTCATGTCTGGTGGCTTCCTTTTCAGGAAAACGAGTGTCCATTAATAAACATTGCTTTTGTCAACTATTTTATTATTGGTCTATAAAATTGTGATACTTTACATTTTTGCTCCTTTATTTATTAGCTAAAACATGTCTACACAGGAAATCTTTTTCTAATAAATTCTTTCTTATTTTTTAATTTAATTTGTTATACATGCTTTTAGAGTACAATTCCTTTCCTATTACATATAAAGAGCACAGTTTTCCAAATCATTGGTTTTACACAAAGTATTTTTATACCATTTGAGTTTTTACACATACACTTAGTATACTGATGTCCAACTCCTTCTGTCATTGTTTCTATCCCCTTGCCCCTTTCCCTCCCCCCCTTTTTCTATTTAACATTCCTTCATTCCTCTCATCCCCTCTCCCTTGCCACTATAATTCAGTATCATCATCATAGCAAAGCAATCAATCAACTTTTGGTTTTCTGGGATTGGCTGACTTCACTTAGCATTATTTTCTCCAACTCCATCCATTTACCTGCAAACGCCATGATTTTATTCTCTTTTAGTGCTGAGTAGTGTTCTATTGTGTATATATACCAAAGTTTCCCTATCCATTCATCTGCTGACGGGCATCAGGGTTGTTTCCACAATCTAGCTATTGTGAATTGTGCTGCTATGAACATTGTTGTGGCTGTGTCCCTGTAGTATGCTATTTTTAAGTCCTTTGGGTATAGACCGAGAAGTGGGATAGCTGGGTCAAATGGTGGTTCCATTCCAAGTTTTCCTAGGAATCTCCATACTGCTTTCCAAATTGGCTGTACCAATTTGCAGCCCCACCAGCAATGTAAGAGTGTGCCCTTTTCCCCACATCCTCACCAGCATTTATTGTTGTTTGTATTTTTGATAGCTGGCGTGAGATAAAATCTTAGTGTTTTGATTTGCATTTCTCTAATTGCTAGAGATGTTGAACATTTTTTTTTTTCATATATTTGTTGATTGATTGTATATCTTCTTCTGAGAAGTGTCTGTTCAGTTCCTTAGTCTATTTATTGATTGGGTTGTTTGTTTTTTTGGTGTAAAGGTTTTGAGAGCTTTATATATCCTTGAAGTTAATGTTCTGTCTGATGTGCATGTGGTAAAGATTTGCTCCCATTATGTATGTTCTCTGTTGACCTCACTGATTGTTTCTTTTGCTGAGAAGAAGCTTTTTAGTTTGAATCCATCCCATTTATTAATGTTTGGTTTTAGTTCTTGCGCTATAGGGGTCTTATTGAGAAAGTTGGGGCCTAATCAAACATGTTGGAGGTTTGGGCCTACTTTTTCCTCTATTAGGTGCAAAGTCTCTGGTTTAATTCCTAGGTCCTTGATCCACTTTGAGTTTTGTGCATGGAGAGAGATATAGGTTTAATTTCATTTTATTATATAAGGATTTCCAGTTTTCCCAATACCATTTGTTGAAGAGGCTGTCTTTTCTCCAATGTATGTTTTTAGCACCTTTGTCTAATATAAGATAACTGTAGATGCGTGTGTTAGTCTCTGTGTCTTCTATTCTGTACCATTGGTCTACTGGTCTGTTTTAGTTACTATTGCTTTGTAATGCAATTTAAGGTCTGGAATAATAATGCCACCAGTTTCACTCTTCTTGCTAAGAATTGCTTTGGCTATTCTGGGTCTCTTATTTTTGCAGATGAATTTCATGATTTCTTTTTCTATTTCTATGAGGAATGACATTGGGATTTTGATTGGGATTGCATTGAAATTGTATAGTTCTTTTGGTAGAATAGTCATTTTGACAATATTAGTTCTACCTATCCATGAACAAGGTAAATCTTTCCATCTTCTAAGATCGTCTGTAATTTCTTTCTTTAATATGCTGTAGTTTTCATTGTTCAGATCTTTCACTTATTTTGTTAGGTTGATTCCCAAGTATTTTTTTTTTTTTTTTGACGTTATAGTTAATGGGGTGGATTTCCTAGTTTGATGCTGATGTACAGAAATGCCTTAGATTTATGGGTATTGATTTTATGTCCAGCCACTTTGCTGAATTTGTTTATTAGATCTAGAAGATTTCTGATGGAGTTTTTTGCATCTTCTATGTATAGAATCATATTGTCTGCAAATAGTGATAATTTGAGTTCTTCTTTTCCTATCCATATCCCTTTTATTTCTTTCCTCTGTCTAATTGCATTGGTTAGGGTTTCAAGAACTATGTTAAATGATAGTGGTGAAAGAGAACATCCCTGTCTTGTTCCAGTTTTCAGAGGGAATGCTTTCAGCTTTTCTCCATTTAGGATGATGTTGGCCTGGGGCTTAGCATAGATGGCCTTTACGATGTTGAGGTATGTTCCTGTTATCCCTATTTCTTCCAGCGTTTTGAACATGAAGGGATGCTGTATCTTGTCAAATGCTTTCTCTGCATCTGTTGAGATGATCATATGATTTTTATCTTTGAGTCTATTGATGTGGTGAATTGCATTTATTGATTTCCTTATGTTGAACCAACCTTGCATTCCTAGAATGAACCCCACTTGATCATGATGTACTATTTTTTTATGTGTTTTTGTATTCAATTTGTCAGAATTTTATTGAGGATTTTTGCATCTATATTCATTAGTGATATTGGTCTGAAGTTTTCTTTCTTTGATTTGTCTCTGCCTGGGTTTGGGATCAGGGTGATATTGGCCTCATAGAATGAGTCTGGAAGGGTTCCCTCTTTTTCTATTTCATGGAATAGTTTGAGAAGTATTGGTGTTAGTTCTTCTTTAATGGTCTTGTTAAACTCGGTTGTGTATCCATCTGGACCTGGGCTTTTCTTGGTTGGTAGGTTTTTGATGGCATCCTCTATTTCTTTGCTTGAAATTGATCTATTTAAATTGTGTATGTCATCCTGATTTAGTTTGAGCATATCATATATTTCTAGAAATTTGTCGATGTCTTCTTTATTTTTTATTTTGTTGAAGTATAGATTTTCAAAATAATTTCTAATTATCTTCTGTATTTCTGTAGTTTTCATCATGATGTTTCCTTTTTCATCACATATATTGGTAATTTGAGTTCTTTCTCTCCTTTTCTTAGTTATCATAGCTAATGGTTTATCAATTTTATTTATTTTTTCAAAGAACCAACTTTTGGTTCTGTCGATTTATTCAATTATATTTTTGTTTCAATTTCATTGATTTTAGCTCTGATTTTAATTATTTCCTATATTCTACTGCTTTTGGGGTTAATTTGTTCTTCTTTTTCTTGGGCTTTGAGATGTAATGTTAATACATTTATTTGTTGACCTTTTCTTCTTTGAAGGAATGAACTCCATGCAATGAATTTTCCTCTTAGTACTTCCTTCATAATGTCCCAGAGATTTCTATATGTTGTATTGGTGTTCTCATTTACCTCTAAGAATTTTTTAATCTCCTATTTGATGTCTTCTGCAATCCATTGTTCATTCAATAGCATATTATTTATTCTCCAGGTATTGGAGTAGGTTTTGTTTCTTATTTTATCATTGATTTCTAGTTTCATTCCATTATGATCTGATAGTATGCAGGGTAGTATATCTACTTTTTTATATTTGCTTAGAGTTGCTTTATGGCATAATATGATCTATTTTAGAGAATGATCCATGTGCTGCTGAGAAGAAAGTGTACTGACTTGTTGATGGATAATATACTCTCTATATATCAGTTAAATCTAAGCTATTGATTGTATTATTGAGTTCTACAGTTTCTTTGTTTAGCTTTCATTTGGAAGATCTATCCAGTGGTGAAAGCAGTGTGTTAAAGTCACCTAGAATTATTGTGTTGTGGTCTATTTGGCTCTTGAACATGAGAAGGGTTTATTTGATGAACGTGGATGCTCTGTTATTTGCAGCATATATATTTATGACAGTTATTTCTTGTTGATGTATGATTCCCTTAAGTAGTATGAAGTGTCCATCCTTATCTCTTTTGATTACCTTTGGCTTGAAGTCTACTTTGTTTGATATGAGGATGGTAACCCCTGCTTGATTATGTAGTCCATGTGAGTGATATATTTTATCCCATCCTTTCACCTTCAGTCTGTGAGCATCTTTTCCTATGGGATGTGTCTCTTGAAGGCAGCATATTGTTGGGTCTTTTTTTTTTAATCCAATCTATCAGCCTATGTCTTTTAGTTGGTGAGTTTCGGCCATTAATGTTCAGGGTTATTATTGAGATATGATTTGTATTACCAGTCATTTTAAAATTTATTTAATTCTATTTTATTTTTGGTATTTAGCTTGACTTGATTTCTCCTATGGTTAATTTTTCTTTATTGTTGTTCTTCCCTTTGAAGGTTTTCATTGTTGTTTTTCAATTCCTCCTCGTGGAATATTTTGCCAAGGATGTTCTGTAGTGCTGGCTTTCTTGTTGTAAATTCTTTTAGCTTTTGTTTTTCATGGAAGGTTTTTATTTCGTCATCAAATCTAAAGCTTAATCTTGCTGGATATAAGATTCTTGGTTGGCATCCCTTATGTTTTACAGCCTGGTATATGTTATTCCAAGCTCTCCTTGCTTTGAGGGTCTGGGTTGAAAAGTCTGCTGTGATGCTAATTGGTTTTCCTCTATAGGTTATCTGATTTTTCTCTCTTATTGCCTTTAAAATTCCATCCTTATTTTCTATTTTCATTATAATATGACTTGGTATAGATCTATTGTAATTTTGTACATTTGGCATCCTATATGCTTCTTGTATTTGGTTTTTAAACTTGTTCTTCTTGTTTGGGGAATTTTCTGATATTATTTCATTAAAGAGATTTTGCATTCCTTTGCATAGATTCTCTGCACCTTCCTCAATTCCAATAAATCTTATATTCAGTCTTTTGATGGTATCCCATAATTCTTGGATATTTTGTTTATAGTTTTTTACCATCTTCACTGTGTGGTCAACTTTATTTTCAATATTATATATTTTGTTTTCATTATCTGAGGTCCTGTCTTCCAAGTGATTCAATCTATTGGTGATACTATCTTTTGAGTTTTTTTAAATGGTCTATTGTTTTTTTCATTTCAAGTATTTCTGTTTGTTTTTTTCTCAGACTCTCTATCTCTTTCTTGAAGTAATCTTTTGCTACCTGTATTTGTTCTTTTATCTCTTTGTTGGTGTAATCGATGGTTGCCTGTATTTGATCTCTTATCTCTTAGTTGGAGAGATCAATTTTTGCCTGTATCTGCTCACTTAGGTCATTTTTAAAATTCCAAATCATTTTAATTATGTATATTTGGAATTCCCTCACTGACATTTCACCTACTGTGCTTCCTATGGATTCTGTTGCTGTAGTATCTTGGTTTGTTTGAGGCATTTTTCTCCCTTGTTTTTTCATGATATCTATGTGTTTTCCTCTCTTGCAGTGTAAGTCTGAGGTATTCCTGTTTCTGCCTTATTGTCTTATATCATCCCTACAGGTTACCCAATGCATAACTTTTAAGGGAAAGATCAATATTACAGCCGTCAAAGTATCCAACGTATTGCCATATATCAGTTAGTTTCTATTTTTATATTTACAATTTTGACACTTTAACCATAAATTATCAATTATCAATTATCTTCTACCATTTAGTCAGTATTTTTGTGTGGTGGTTCACAGTATCTAATGGTAGAAGAGGGGGCTTATGGGTTGACTAAAAGGTTTGTGAGGTAGGATGTGAGAAGATAGAGGAATTAGATTATTTGACTAGTGAGAGGGTAATTATGGGAATTAGGGTGTTAGTAGGAGAAACAAAAGATAGGTATCCCCATGTAATATTCCCTGTTCCTGGACCTGTGTTGCCGCCTATAGCGATTGCCGCTTGCAGCAATGATGCTGCGGGAGAAAATTCGGAGGCAGGATGGAAATGAAAAAGTTTTTTTTTTTTTTTCTCTCTCCGGCTCCAACAACCTCTCCAGCTCCAACTCCAACCACCAACTTACTAACCCTCACCCGGTTAAATACTTTTTGCCTTAACAAGGACAGGTGTTAACAGCTCGAGCTTACAGGTGTGTCACGCAGTGTTCACTTGCAAAAAAAGATTCAGGTGAAAATACTTGAACACCTTAATGGCTCTCAGCTAGCCGCCATCTTAGCTATCTCCTCAATTAGGGCTCTTACATTTCCCCCCTTTTGTTTTAAAAGAGGGGATGCTCTAGGACGTCCATGTGCAACCAACATTCTTATCCATCATCAGATAATCAAGGCTGTGCCCTTGACTCCTGTCTTAGGTTGATATGTCGGCCACATGAGACTGTCCCGTGGATGGGTGACACCTCATCTGGATCGGCTGTGCCTGTCTTAGGTTGTCCCCCTCTGGGGATCTTACCCGTCATTGGCTAACCAGCCGTCCAATCGAGCCCTTCAGTATCGACTGTGTGTTGACTAACAGCGTCCAATTGTGAGGAGATGCTGCAGCTTTAAGGCGGCAAGCCTTCTGCTGACGAGCCAAGTTCCATAGCGTATCAATGTCTTTAAACAAATCAGTTGCCCTTAGTTCCATCATGTAACACACTGAGTTCTCTAGACAAATACCTGCAAGGTATTGTCCCGTAATCTCCCAAATAATGAAAGATCAAAATGTCCACTTGTTATAACACGTTGATCTAAGAGGCCCCATGCATGCAGAGCAGAGGCTACACTGCTGGTGAGGTTGTTTGATGCTTGAGCAGCAGGGATACTTGTAGCGACCACGATCCCTGTAGCTGTAGCAGCAGCCGTCTTTTTTATGTCTAGACAATGCCACCGGCAAATCTTCAGGGCCCTCTACCTAGAAACTCAAGCATCAATTATTAAACGAAAGGCAGTGCTATTCCAGCACTGAGTCAAGAGGCGAGTTGTCAAACTAAGAAATAGAATTATTAGATTAGGAAATTAAAGTTGATCTCTGCTCACACACATTGCTGCTTGAGCTCCCACAAACATAACCTGGCAAAATATCACATTCAGAAAAAATCAAAGAAAGACTGAGGGTATTTACTGCATTAAAGATAGATTAAAGAAAAGCTAAAAGCACTTTGGAAAAATAATTTGTTAGCTGGAACCCCCGAGTCTCTGCATACACAGCAACCTTCTATGAAATTACCTGTTGAAATAATTCAAATTAATCATCTATTAAACAAATAAAGTTAATTACAAATAAACAATCCCAAGTCAAATACCAAAATATCAGGTTATACAGTGTTGGTCATATTTTTAGCTGAAGAGAAGTCCCAGGGACACCTATAAATCAAAATTGAAGGTACCTTCACTTTTTAATTGTTTACCCAAATTGAATACTCTAAAATTAAATGAATTAAAGTTATTTGGATCCATATATATGCATATATATATTTTATGATTAATTTTTTATAATATTGATTTTCATAAGTGCTTTGTTATTTGTGATGTCACACTAGACAGACCCACATACAAACATATATTTGTGACGTCACATTAAGATGAAATTTAGACAAATGCACAGACATAAAGATATATATAAAAAGAAAAAAATACAATTGTGTGCACACTAAAGAGAGATCTTCCCATCCTGGCCAGGAGGAATGAGACTAAAATTGTGAATTTATTGGAGGACTCTTTTAAGGGATTTATTCCATACCTTCATCTTGGTCCTCTTGATTTTGTACTTGTTTTATTAATCTTGATTCCTGAATAACTTCATCTTCGTCCTTTTGATTTGGTACCTGCTTTATTAATCTAGATGGTATCTATATTGGGGAGGATTCATGCTGTGGAAAAACACAAACAGATCCTCTCCCCCAAATTAATACTGGATCTGGACCCTTCCATGCACCTGAAAGAACATCCTTCCAGTAAACCAAAGGTTTATGTTGTTGGTGTGGATTCGAGTGTCTGTCTCCAGCTGAATATCCATTAGAATCTAATTTTAAAAATTTAAGGTAAACAGGGCAACTGCCAATCTGTCCCTAGGATTTTTCCAATTTCTTCTTTTTGCTTTAATAGCATAATTTAGAGTATGCGATTAGCTTGTTCAATTATACCTTGACCTTGAGGATTGCATGGGATACCTGTTTTATGGGATATATTGAATTTTGCACAAAACTGTTGGAAAGATGAGGACGTATATAAGGGCCATTATCTGTTTTAAGCATTTTGGGGATGCCCAATGCAGCAAAAGATTGCAGACAATGAGATGTAACATCTTTAACTTTTTCTCCAGAATGTAAGGAAGCAAGAATCATGCCTGAGCATGTATCTATGGTCACATGAATAAATCACAGTTTTCCAAAACTTGGCTCATGAGTGACATCCATCTGCCACAAATGATTGGGCATTAATCCTCTTGGGTTAACCCCATAATGTGGATTGGGCAAATGTGTCACACAAGATTGACAAGCCTTCACAATTGTTCGAGCTTGCTCTTTTGTGATTTTGAACCTTTGCTGTAACGTAGTACTATTGACATGAAATTGGGAATGGAACAAGATAGCTTGTTGGACTGCTGAAAACATATTGTTTTAGTGAGGGCATCAGCCTTTTGATTACCTTCATGGAGAGGACCAGGCAAATTAGTATGAGCTCTGATATGTCCAATATATAAAGGTTCTTTATGTTCCCATAGGAGATTTTGAATTTGAAAAAACAATTTAAAGGCTGGAGTATGTGGTGCTATTGGACCTGCTAGCTCTAATGTAGGGAAAGCATGTACAATATAGTGGCTGTCTGAAAAAATATTTATAGGCTTTTCTTTAAAATTTTCTAGAGCTATTATAATAGCTTCAAGTTCAACTAATTGGGCTGATTTTTGACCAGTAATATGGATCATATTTTCTTTTTGAGTGACTACTGCAGCAGTACCATTAGAGGACCCATCTGTAAATACATTTAATGCTTTAGGAATAGGTTGATTTTTTATTACCTGTGGAAATATAATGGGATGATTGACACAAAAAGATAGTATAGGAGATTTCGGAAGATGGTTATCAAAATTTGCAGAAGTAGAGCATCTAGCTATAGCCCAATCATTATCATTGAAGTACAAATATTCAACCTGTGATGATGAATAGGGAGTAATAATAGTAGCGGGATGAATGCCAAATATTTTAGTAGAAGAATTAAGTCCTTGAAGAATAAGTTTAGTCACCATGGAGGTATAAGACTCAATTGTACTTTTAGGAGAGACGGGTAAATGTATCCATAATAAAGGTCCTTGTTGCCAAAATACTCCTGTGGGTGTATATTGTGAAGAAATAATAATCAATATTAGTGGTTGAGCAAAATCAATTCTATCACAATGGGATCTTTCTATGGCCTTTTCTATTAACTTTAAAGCTTCCTTAGCATCAGTAGTCAATGTTCGCACTGAAGATGGATCAGGGTTCCCATGAAGGATATCAAATAAGGGTTTTAATTGTCCAGTAGTGAGGCTCAGTGTAGGGCGAAGCCAATTAATGTCTCCCAGCAGTTTTTGGAAATCATTGAGGGTGGTCAAATGTTCTTTATTTATTAAAATTTTTTGAGGCCTAATAAAGGTATCCATGATTTAAAATCCTAAATATAATATGGGAGATCTAGTTTTAACCTTTTCTTCAGCAATTTTTAATCCATATCTTTTTAAATTTTCTGTCATATCACTGAATATGGTAAATAAGATTTCTTGATTAGGGTGAGCAAGCAAAACATCACCCATATAATGGAGGCACATAAGGTTTGGGTATTTGTCCTTAATGGGCTGGATAGCTTTGTCTACATAGATTTGACATATAGTGGGCCTTTAGCCATTCCCTGCAGTAGCACTTTCCATTTATATCTTTTATCAGGGCCATTATTATCGATAGAAGGAACTGAAAAAGTAAACCTGGGGGCATCCAGAGGATGTAGGGGAATGGAAAAGAAACAATCCTTTATATCAAGAGTTATAAGATGGAAATTTTTTGGAATAGCTACAGGATTAGGAAGTCCAGGTTGGTAGAGCCCATAATTTGCATGGTTTTATTGATTTCTCTAAGGTCATGTAACAATCTCCATTTTCCAGATTTTTTCTTGATTACAAATATGGGGGAATTCCAGGAAGAGGTGGAAGGCTCTATGTGTCCTGCATCTAGTTGTTCTTGGATTAATAGGTGGGCCGCATGTAATTTTTCTCTAGATAAGGGCCACTGAGGGACCCAAACTGGCTTGTCAGAAAGTCATGGTATTTTCAAAATTGTTTTCTCAGTGGCCCCTAGAAAAAATATCTTTTACCCTTTTGATGATGATTTAGATTTTTATTTTTAACACCTGCATGCTTGGTTGCGAGGTGTACCCCCATTTACTGCAGAATATCTCTTCCCCATAGGGTAACTGGCAAGCTGGTCAAAACATAAGGTTGGAATATTCCTTTATGCCCTTCATTTTCTTCCCAATTTAAGACTACAGCACTGTGTGCTGGGGTGTTAGTATATCCCAAGCCTCTTAAACTAGTTGAGGCCTTCTGCAGAGGCCAGTGCTTGGGCCATTGTTGTAGATTAATGATGGAAGAGTCAGCCCCAGTATCAATCAGCCCCTCCATCTCTATACCTTGAATTTTTATTTTGCACATAGGCCTCTGTGAACAATCCTGAACCCAGCAAGCCATAGGTCCTGAGCCAGTGGATCCAAATCCTCTATTGTTCCTATTCTGCGGCATACTCTTGAATGAGTTGTGGAAACTGGGAAGGAGAAGCAGCTGAGCAATTCTATCTCCTTGGTTAACAGAGATAATGCCTCTAGGTGAACTAAGCATTATTTTTATTTCTCCTTGGTAATCGGAGTCAATAACACCTGGTGTTACTTGAAAACCTAATAGGCTTTTAGAACTTCGTCCGAGGATAAGTCTTACAGTCCCTGAGGGAAGAGGTCCCCTGACTCCCGTAGGAATCAGTTGAACCCCCATTTCAGGTGTTAGCACTATTCGGACGGTGGAACAGAGGTCTAGTCCTGCACTTCCTCTTGTCCCTCTGACAAGGGAGTCAATGGGTAGGAGGGATTGTGACGAAGAATCATCTGTATGGATGTTTGAGGATATTCCTCGTCTAATGCCTGGTACATTTGTGGGCCCCGGGGCATTGGGCCCCGTGCCCCGTTTTTTGAATTCCTGGACAAAACATTTCCATAGATGTCAAATTTATAACAGCATTTATTGGCCCAATGATTTCCCTTTTTACACCTGGGGCAGTGGCCTGGGGCACGGTATGAGCCTGGTCTTATTTCTCTTTGGGGATATTGCCTAGAATATCCTGGTTGATTGTAATAATTTTGTCTGGAATATCCTGATTGAATATAATTTTTTTGTTGAGCCCTATTTGTGAAATTTTGAGGGGAAGCACCTCTCATTGCTGCTGCAATCACATTGCCTGTGACAAAGTCATCATTAATATCTTTACATAATCTAATGTATACTGAAAGGTCCTTTTTATTTTTCCATGGTCTTACGGCATCTTGGCAATATTTATTGGCATTTTCATATGCCAACTGGAGGACTAAGGGCATTGCTTGATCTACATACCCGAATATTCTGCCTGCAGTTCTTAAAAGCCTGTCAGCAAAATCAGCATATGGCTCGTTAGGCCCCTGTATTACTTTTGATAAGCTGCCTTGCAAATCACCTGTTCCTGGTAAGGTCTTCCAGGCTTTAACAGCGGCATTGTTTATTTGTGTGTATACACCAGGATCATATTGCATTTGTGTTTGTAGTTCAGTAAACTGTCCTTAACCTGTTAGCATATCTACGTTAAGGTCTGGGAAGACTGCAGTCGCATTTCTTTTAGCTGTTTCTACACAAAGCTCCTGGAATTGTGACCTCCATATCAGGTATTGTCCTCCGCTCAATACTGCCTTGCATAACCCCTTCCAGTCTGAGGGAGTTAAAGTGAAAGTGTTAAGGGACTCCAGCATGCTCAATGTGAACGGAGCTTGAGGCCCATAGGTCATTATCGCCTCTTTGAAATTTTTTATTGTTTTAAAATCTAGGGATTGGTGATACTTTTGCCCATTTTCATTTTCAAATGCTGGCAGGTCCCAATGTTCCTGCGGTTTTTGGCGTTTGAGGGCGCGTAAGCGCTCAGAAAGGCCGTTAATCTCTGCCTCAAGGGCATGCATACGCTCAGAAATACCCCTCATGGTTTCTGTAATGGATTCCACCCATGAGGGAGCAGAGGGCACCTCCACTTGAAGGTCCTTTCTGGTCTTAACTGACTTAGCAGAGAAGGCTGTGCTTTCATGGTTATTTGGCTCCTCCTCATTACTATCACTTTCACTGGTAGTAACATACTGAGTTTCAGATTCTATTGAGAGCACGTATTCCTCGGCTATTTCTAATAAATCTCTGATAGCTTTAGCAGCTCTTATTTTTGTTATTTTTAAGTTCACACCAATATTATCCTTACTGGTCTTATCTGACTCAGCAGAGGCTATGCTTTCTTCATCACTTTCCTCCTCACTATAAACTGAGTCAGTGATGTCAATAAAGGCTTTTATTACTCGGCTTTTTGTTATTTTCGCACCCATCTTTAAAGATTTCTCAGTTCTTACCTGCCGATTCCAAACTCCCAGTTCAGTCCACCACTTGTTGCCGCCTGTAGCGATTGCTGCTTGCAGCAATGACGCCGTGGGAGAAAATTCAGAGGCAGGATGGAAATGAAAAAGTTCTTTTTTTTTTTCTTTTCCTCTCTCCGGCTCTAACAACCTCTCCAACTCCACTCGAACCACCAACTCACTAACCCTCACCCAGTTAAATACTTTTTGCCTTAACAAGGACACGTGCTAACAGCTCGAGCTTACAGGTGCGTCACACAGTGTTCATGTGCATAAAAAGATTCAGGTGAAAATACTTGAACACCTTAATGGCTCTCAGCTAGCCGCCATCTTAGCTATCTCCTCAACTAGGGCTCTTACAGGCCTGGAGCCTGTACCCTGACCTGTAGGCAGAGGTGGAGAATACCTGTGGCTCCTGAGTGGGTGGGCAGAGCTGGGAATACAGGCAGGCGAGCTGAGCTGGAACGCTTGTAGGTGGGCAGAGCTAGAAAGCTTGCAGGTGGGCCTAGTGGGAGGCTCATAGGCCAGGGCTTGTTTCCTGCCATTCCCAGTAGGAATGGCTCCTTCAAGGTGGGCGGGCCTAGCTGGAACTCTTGCAGGCCTGGGCTTATTCCCCTGCAGTCCTGAGCTGGGATGGCATCTCCGAGGTCTCTAATAAATTCTTTAGATACCCTGGGTTACAGAGTTCATCCTGGTTAAATGCTGGATGCTTTCTCTTAATTGTCAATTTTTAGATCAGTGAGGTTTCCTAACATCTTCCAAAGGTTACCATAATGCATATTATTATAGTGAATTCACTAACTTTAAAATTATATGATGTGTATATTTCCATTGCATTTATTCTTAATGCACAAATTGTTCCTAATTTGGTCAATGCGTTTCTTCAACTTAACCTTTTTGATACAATTCAGTAGTCTAAAATTTTTACTTCCTTTATAATTTGATACATTTTTTTTAGTTCACTTAGTAAACATTTTGTCCCAGACTTGCAATTTTTCAAAGATCCTTGGTGTTCCCTTCATGGGATAATATAGAGTCCCCAATCTGGATTTTAGCAGAATAAATTGCTGCAGGTATGGTCATTATTTTTAGACTCTTTTATTTTCCCACTGTGCTGAGCTTGAAAATACACTTTTTAAGGAAAAAAGTACACTATGTTTCATACAGATTTTTAAAAATTACATTTGGGAGTATAGGATATTTATTTAATTTTATATTTGCATTTTTTCTTTATAAAATCTTGGTTCCTACTAACACTAACATAATTGTTTTTTTTCCCTCTGTTTAACCCCCTGCTCCACACTCCATGGAGTGGGGGAGGAGAAGTAGGGGAGTGGGTTTGTACATATTTATAAAGTAGAAATAAATAAAGATCAGAGAAATGGGACAAACTGGCTATTTATTCAGAGTGTGCATGTGCATAGTTCTGAAGCCAAATCTAAGCAAGGAATATTTAGAGAATTCAAGCTTCTATTGCCTTCTACTCTGTTTTCTGCCTTTATATGTAACTATTTTAAAGATAAATTTTATAATTTACATGTTTATTTTTAAATGTAAACCAGCAAATATAATTCAATATGTTTATTTAATGTGTATGTTTATAATACATTTATATACAAATTTTCATAAACAGTAGCATGCAAAACACAATTATTTCTTGCCTGGATTTATACTTACTATATCCTGAAACTCATGTGCAGTATATAATTATATATGTATATATCTATATATGTTTATAGATAGATACTAAAACTTCTTTGTACTTAGAGGTATAGTTTGAAAAGCTTCCCTACTCCAGGATTACTAAGTAATTTTAATGTTTTTAGTTTCATTGTGATGATTTTATTTTAAAATGAAATTAATTAATTGTTTGGGCCATTTGTATATGTTGAAGTTTTCCTAAATATGCTTTGGCTTATTTTATACACAATCATTTGAAAATCAGCAATTTTTTTTTTTTTTTTTTTTTTTTTTTTTTTTTTTTTTGTATCTCTTTCTTCCTAGTTTAGAATGAGTCCTGGAGGAATTGTCAGATAATTGATTGGTTGACCTACATGTGCAGTTGAGGGAGTTTTAAAGATTCTATTCTGCTTACCACAAAGAAAATCTCCTGAGATTTAGACACATGTAGTCGTTTAATTTATCTTGCAGTTTTAAGTGTCACATAAAGTTCAAAAAACAGATTATTGAGCCATTAAACTAAGTTCTAAGATGTTTTATCTTTCTAATGGGATAACATAGAGAATCTGGTTTGGGGTTTGATCTATAACCCTGTATAACATAGTTTAAATTTTTGTTTAGGCAGTTTGGAAAGGCTTTATTTTGCGAAAGAAACTGACAACAGCTCTAGAGGCTATCAAAAATGAAGAATCTGAAGAAGAATATGAAGAAATAGATTTAGAGGATTTCACATTTGATGAAGTAAGTACCAACTCCAACAAACAATTATTACTCTTAAAATATTTCCTGTATACTATTTTGATACTATACCAGTTTCTGAGGTATTTATCCTAGAGATGTTATATTAGTTTTTCCCAAGTAACACTTGAGTCAGTGTGTGCTAGTTTCCTAACTTTGTCTTTATTTGCCCTATAAGCTTGTACAATGTTTAGAGGTCGTCATAGAATGGTCGCAGTGTTACTTCAAACCCTTTAAACCGGATTCTCCAGAGTCAAATGTCTGATGTAACTACAGTCCAGTTACCAGTTTAGAAATTAACATTGCTGCATTACTGTGATCCAGTTGACTTTATTAAGATTTTGCAATAGTCCTACTAATGTCCCATTTTTAGTCATTTCAATGAAGACAAGTTACATTTAGTTGTTATTTTTCCTTTGATTTCTTTAAACTGGAAAAGATTCTGTTTGTTTGGTTTTTGTACTTCATGAACTTGGTACTTCATTTTAAAAGTACAGAAGTCTTCCCTTTATTCATGGTCTAAAATATTAAATGGAAAATTCCAGAAATAAATAATTTATTAGTTTAAAACTGTGCACAGTCCTGAGTAGTGTGATGAAATCCTTCTTCATCCTTCCCAGGACATGAATCCTCTCTCTCTCAGAACATGAATCATCTCTTTCTCCACAGTATCCACACTGTATATGTTACCTGCCCACCAGCTTCTTAATAGATATCACAGTTACTAGATCACTTTTTCAGCATCATAGTGCTTGTGTTCAAGTAATCCTTTATTAGCATTTCTCATGGAATTGGAGTGTAAAACCAGTGATGCTGGCAATGTTTTACATATCACCTATAGGATTTTGTTCAATGCATGGTTTCAGGTATCTACTGGGGTCTTGTGACCAGTATCCAGCAGATAGCTCTAGGAGTTAAATATAATTATATGGTTGCATGTGAAAATGTATATATACATCATGAGAATTTTGAGACTCAGTAATAAAGTATTTTTCAAAATTCAGTCAGGAAAGTTAAACCTATTTTATGTATTTTCTCTATTTGTCAGGCATAATTTATCAAGAGTCTCCAAACTTCACTGTAATACTGAATTATTAATTCATTAATATTGTATCAATAAGACTAAGATAAGGGGTTGCAGCTGTAGCTCACTAGTAGAGTGCTTGCCTAGAATGTATGAGGCACTGGGTTAGATCCTCAGCACCACATAAAAATAAGTAATAAATAAAATAAAGGTATTGTGTACATCTACAGCTTAAAAAAAGGATTAATAAGAAGACTAAGATGAAGCTATTATCGATAGAACACTATTGCTTACATCCGAATTGTTTTCCTAATTATATATAGTCATACCTTAATCAAAAGGAATCCTTTTAAAATTCAACATTATTCTTTTAGGATAGGAAACCACCTTTCAGAACATGCTAGTAATCAGTATGTCCCTAGAAATTCCAGGATTAATATTTTTTAATTGATATGTGGGTAAAATAATTTTAAAATTTATAACTATTTCACTTTCTTTTGTCTTCAAATCTCAAATACTCAAAGGAATTTAACTGTTTCTTTCCTAAAATGCCCTTGTAAAGTCAATTATTTATCTGTGGGAAAATGTAGTTTTATTTATATTCAGTAAAAAAAAAAAAAAAAAAGAAAGAAAGAAAAAAAACAGCAATCTTGAAAATAATTAAAATGCTTTTAAATCACACTACACCTTTTGTTCAAAATCTTTATAGTTTATTCGCCTTTGTAAATTTCTTTCTGATGTTCTTCAAAACTAAATTTAATTTACCTTGATTCTGAAGAGATGAGTTAATTGAAGCCTGCTTTCTTCACTGAACAGAATTTGCTTAAATGAATTTCAATATGGAAAACATTATACATAATGACTTGTATTGTTGAGAAGCCAATTTCTATTCTTTCTGAAATTATCATACTGATTTAAAAATAATATATAGGGATTTTTTAAATATCCACCATAAGAAACTATAAAGGTTTGTTTCATAGTAGTATTGTACATTTTTATAGATTTATTCCTAGCTATTTGGTGTTTGCTGGTATCATGCTTGATTAACATATAGAAATGCATTTTAATTTTTCATATTGATTGTGTATGCAGCCAATTTGCTGAAATCACTTATTATGTTTAATAGATTGTCAAGTCTTTTAAATATTCTATATATTTAATCATGTCATCTATGGATTATGATAGTTTTTTTCTTTTCTCTAATTTTTATTAATTTTTATTGTTTTTCTTATTGCCTTGTCCTAATTATTAGCTCAAGTACAATTTGCATAGTGATGGTCATTGCAAACATCCTTTTCTACTTCCTGGTTTCAGGATGAAATTTTTAATATGCCCCACTAAATAAGAAGGTTTCTATAGGTCTCTCATAGAAAGTATGGGTTAAGAATTTTATATTCCTTAGCATCTTCAAAGTTAAGATGATGATGATGATGATGATGATGATGATGATGATGGTCCTATATATCTTATCTGGGTTATATATATCAAATACTTTCTATACATATAACTGATTAATTTCTAACACTAAACCTTGTCTCCCTGAATAAAGTAGTTTAGCTATAATGCATTTTCTTTTTAAAATATCAGTGATTTGACTTTCTAATATTTTGTTTATGATCTTTTCATTTGAACTCAAGATGTTGAGACTATAAATTTTATTTCTTGCTTAGTTCTCTTTGGATTTTGATGTAAATTTTTTGTTGGCCTTATACATGCGGTTGAAAAGTGTTTCCTCTGTTTCCCCCAAACCATTGCAGTCTCTGAGACCACCATTCTACTCTCTATTATGAGATCAGCTTTTTCAGATACCCCATGTATAAGTGAGATCATATGGTATTTGTCTTTCTGTGCCTGGCTTATTTCACTGGATGTAATGTTCTCCAGGTTCATTTATCTCATTGCAAATGGCATAATTTCTTTGTTTTTTGTGACTGAATAATATCCAATTATATATGTATGTGACCTTTTATTTACCCATTCACAGACAGATATTTAGGTTGATTTCATATCTTAATGATTATGAGTAATGCTGCAATAAACATGGGAACACAAATATCTCTTCAACATATTGATTTCATTTGGGTAGATTCCCAGAAGTGGGATTGTTTGATAATTTGGTATTACTATTTTTTAATTATTGAGGAGACTCCATAGTGTTTCCTTTAATGACTTGTAATAATTTACCTCTATACCAACAGTATTAGACAGTTCCTTTTCATCTGCATCCTTGACAACTCCTGTCATCTTTGTCTTCTTAATAATAGCCATTCTAACAGTTGTGAGGTAATGTGTCATTGTAACTTTAACTTGTATTTCCCTGAAGATAGTGATGTTGAACATTTTAACATGTACCTGTTGACATTTGTCTTCTTTTGAGAAATGTCTATTCACATGCTTAGCTCATTTTTTTTTTAATCAGGTAAATTTGAGTTCTTCATATATTTTAAATACTAACTCCTTATCAGATGTATAGTTTGTAAGTATTTGTAAGTATTTTCTCTTATTGTGTTGGTTGATCCTTTGTTTCATTAATTGTTTCTTCTGCTGTGTGGAAATACAAGAATTTGGTGCAATCCCGTTTGTTTAGTTTTGTTTTTATTACCTGTGGCTTTTTTTTACAATGTCCTGGAACATTTTATGTTTTAATTTTGTTGTTTCTATTGACCTATCTTAGAGTTCATTGATTGTCTCTCCTGCTTTATCTAATCATTTTCATCATTCTCTTGAATTCTTCATTTTTTTTGTTTAGTTTTACAATTTCTACTTGATTCTTTTATTTAAATTCCACTTGAAGTTTTATATCATCTTCTATATATTTTCTTGAACATTTCAAGTGTGGTATTTTTTAAACTTTCTCAAGTAATACAATGCCTGCTCACTTATAGGTTTATTTCTATTGGCTATTTATCTCTTGGATTTTTAAGTCAGTTCATTTTCTTTCCATGCATTTAATTTTTGGTTATGTACCAGACTTCATCTATGTAAAGATGTTGTTTTCTTTCTCTATAGAAGATTTAATTTTATGCTAAAAAGCAGTTATTGTATGAGCAGAGATCCTTGTGAGGCTATTTTCAAAGTTGTTTTTTTTTTTTTATGGCCATTGTATTTCTTGTTTCTCTTAAGTTTAAAACAGTTTGGTTTTCATCTGAAAACCTGGGGTACATATCAAGTTTCTTTCACCTTGTTTGTCCCTGAATTCCAGTCTCTTTCTCTACTCTACAAGTGACTGAAAAAATTTCTTCTTAGTTCTTTAGTACCCAGTATTAGCTATTATGCTGTGTTTTTCAGCATCTCATGTGCACATTTACTACTTGGAATTAGAAAACACGAAGGGAAGTTGCAGACATGACTTTGAGCTCATATTTCTTTAGTTCTCTCAACTCTGGGATCTTGGTCCTTCAGTCCTCACTACTTTAGTGTTTGTACACTTCAACATTTTTCATTCTATTCCAGTGAAACTCTACAAGCAGTCCTCAAATTTATGTTTGTCATCTCTTTCCTGTTAATAAATTTCAAATTTTACTGAAGGAACATTTTCCTGAAGGGAAATACATGGTTCACATCAGCATCAGACTCTACTTTCTAAGATATTGGCTCTCTATGTCCTGGCTGTCTTGATTGCTCTTAAGTGCCTTCAGCTCCTGTTTTTAGATGATAACTTTTAGAGTATTTATAGAGTTATCAGAAGGATATTAATTCTAATTCTAGCTAATATAGTCATTGTCAGAATTGTTATCTTTATAAATGAATAATACTTCAATCATCAATGAGCATCTTAAGTTTTCTAGGTAGTGTTCTTACCATGGTGAACAAAAGATATAATATTTCTAACCTCACAAGGCATACATTTTACTTGAAATGACAGCAACCACATTAATCTACAGTAAACGATAAGATATTGAAAATAGCTATAAAATGAGATTAAGGGATAGAACATAGTACTTAATTGAATTATCAAATAAGTTCTGTGTAAAGTATAGCATTTAAATAAGGATTTGAAAATAAATTGGAGAAATAGCTATAGGATAATACTATTTGAGACTAAATACAAGGCAACTCTTCAAACCTTGAAATATGTACACAATATGTTAAAGGAATGGAAAGTTCAGAATAGGCAGAACTAGTAAGTATAGAAGGATAACTAGAGAGGTAAGAAACAGAAAAATGGCTATGGGTTAATCCACATAATACCTAGGATGTGATGTTAAGCACTATAGTTTTTATGTCAAATGCAATAGAAAATTATTATTGAGTTTTTAAAATGGGCAGAAAATGTTATTATTTATGTTTTAAATGGATAATCTTGTATACAATTCAAAGATAATAGGTTAGGGGTGTTTATGATTAAAGCCAAGTACTAGTTAGGAAGATAATGTTCCTTTTTCTTACTTTGACCTTGCCATCACTTTATTTTCAAACCATAGCTTCAGAAAACATATCAAATTACCAGGATGCCCCTGTATTTTTAACTTTCCTATATATAAGCATAAGACTTCCTTGACTAGGATTTTCCTTTTTTCACTTATTTTGGTGAGAAAATAGTTGCTGTTTGAATTAAGTGTTTTGGACTTTTACAATATAATGTAATCATATAAAATGGAAGATCTAGCAGTGAGTTAAATTTGAAGTGCTTGTAGCAGTTTAGGAGAATCCTACTCAGGGGCATTTTCCTTGTGGAGAAAGTTCAGGGGCAGTTCGATGAATAAAAGATGATTGATTTTCCTCTCCCTTCCATGCCTCCAGGGTCTAAGGTGTTCCTTTCAAAGGTACAGCATATTATTCTGAAACTAACTCCACAAAATTACAGTGTCCCATTCAGTAGTGACGAATTCACTTCATTTCTATGTTCTAGTTATGGCTAAAATTTTCATTTAGAAAATTTGGAAACAAGTCTCCAGTGAATTGTTACAAAACTTAACCAGGATTAATTTGAATACCCTGTCTTCTTTTAGGCAGACTGTATCCTAAGTATTGATCAGTCATGCTTAGCTGTGTTTGCTTTTAGGGAAAAGAAATACTCATAATTCCCAGTAATGGCCAGGAGAGAATCCTAAGTTGTCAAAAATTTGTCTTCATCACCCCAATGCATTTCTTCCTATATATTATTTTAAAAGTGACTATAAGTATATGACCCTTTTCTGTAGTTACTCATATTCACCAAATTGCTTTAACAAAAAGGATTAGAGAAGAAAAGAAAGAGGTATAATTGGACTTTCAGCTCATTATCAAGTAACTTTTGTGATAAAAAAAGGCACATAAATATCATACTCAAAGAGTTCAGAACCTGAGAACTTATTCAGCCTAATTTCAAGGACCACATTTGTATGGCTAGTCAGCCGATTTATAATCTCTAGATTATGATGGGACCTCCTCTCCTACAAGACAAAAGGGTAAATTTTTCCAGAGTCACAAGTCTGACACACATTAATAGCTTCTGCATCAGAAAAAGAGTCAGACCCAATCAATGACTTGATATCAGTCATTCTCACTGGGGAATGGGCCCTTACTATGATCATTCATATGAATAACCCAGACAGTTGTATAAGCATCTGTGATTTGTTATTTGAGGGCCCAAGCAGGATGTGATTAATCTGCCAGTGTGAGGACACTGGCAACAGCCCAAGAGTAAGTTGGATTTTACCTAAGATGAACCATCCCTGAACCAGGTGCTAGAAATTAAGGGAATCTGTGTTAATGGAAGTCCCTTCTCAACCAGTTGTGGAGTGTAGTTTAATTTTCCCTAACAAGGACAGCTGCCAATTTTTTCATGTAAAGCTGATCTGCCACTGTAGCCAGGCTAGCAACATGTTTTGGTATATCCTTTTCTTTTGATGAGAGGTATTTTTGGAGACCTTCTACCTTTAATATCATTGAATCCAAATCTGGTAATATCAGATGAAAGAGTCACAAGGTCTCCTAGAGCCAGTCATTTAGTTTCTAACAGTCCAGCAGGAAACTAACAGGTGCTTTTCTATAGAAGTAAACCCTAGTGGCTGTGTCAGAAATGTTACAAATCCAAAACACAAGGAATACCACTAGGTAAAGTCTGCCTCTATTGACAGAGGTTACCCATTGATGGGTGTTAGACATCCTTTTTTTGAAGAACTGAGGAAATAATTGTTTCTCCTTGGCTACTGGAAGTACTGGGCATTGTTCATTTTCCCACAAAGTCTCAAGAAACTACTTGGACAAACAGACCCAGAATTTTGTCCAGGTTTACCAGCCACCCCCAGTGGTAGAGGTGTGATAATAC
Organism: Tamias sibiricus; assembly: GCA_025594165.1. Lineage (NCBI taxonomy): Eukaryota > Metazoa > Chordata > Mammalia > Rodentia > Sciuridae > Tamias > Tamias sibiricus. Next base: position 141,911,744 of record CM046661.1, read on the forward strand.
CACAAACTGAAACTGATCTTTTAAAATTGAGATATAATTCACATACCATTTTGACGTGGCAACCAACAGGGTATCATCTATATAGTAAAAGCTTTGGACATCAGAGGGTAGAGAGGCTCACACTAAATCCTTACCCACTGGTCATCCCACTGGCAGCAAAAAAAAAGTTTGTCAAGTGAGAACTTTGCAATCTGCACCTCTTTCCCTATTAGTATATTCTTCTCTGGTGCTCATGGAATTGGAAAGTAAATCTTATTAAAAATCTTGGTTTCTGCCATGCATTCAGATATAGAAGCAGCAACAAGAGTACAATGAATTCACCTAAAGGAACCCACTCATCAGGTAACTTTAGCTCTTGTTTCACCATGAGCCATGTCCAAAATTTATCCATTGAATTCATGTGCTCCATATCTAATGGTTTTTGGTAGGACAGTGATGGAGGGAAATGCTTTTTCTATCTTCCCAGGCTGTCAGCTATGCAAACATCCTTGAAAAGATAGTCTAGAAAAAAACTGTCATAGGACATGCAGATGTAGGAGACCCCTGGAGAATTGTCTCCTTCCATTAAGTATCTTGTATATATAATATTCATAATGAACCTCTCAAATAATGATGAATAAGACATCATCCTGATCCTTGAGCCCATTTTGAAAAATAATTTTAGCAATTTCAGTAAGCCAATATCTGTATTTCCTTTGGGGAAAAGTTTTGCAACTTTTTCTAAAATATAATAGACACAAAACACTAACTTGAAATGGAACCACCATTTGACCCAGCTATTCCACTCCTTTGCCTATTCCCAAAGAACTTAAAAACAGCTTACTACAGGGATACAGGCACATCAATGTTTATAGCAGCACAATTCACAATAGCTAGATTGTGGAACCAACCCCGATGCCCATCAGCAGATGAATGGATACGGAAACTTTGGTATATATACACAATGGAACACTACTCAGCACTAAAAGAGAATAAAATTATGGAATTTGCAGGTAAATGGATGGAGTTGGAGAAAATAATGCTAAGTGAAGTTAGCCAATCCCAAAAAACCAAGGTTGAATGATCTCTTTGATATGAAGATACTAACTTATAAAGGAAAAAGAGTGGGGATGAGAGGAATCAAAGAGCTTTAAATAGAACAAAGAAGGGGGAAGGAGGGGAGGGAGCAAGGGGATAGGAATAATGGCAGACTGAGTTATCCATGATTACCCTAAATACATGTATGAAGACATAATTGTAAAAATACTTTATATGAAACCAGCAACTTGAAAAATTGTGCTCTTTATATGTAATATGAAATGAAATGTACTCTGCAAACATGTATAACAAATTAGAATAATAAAAAATTTAAAAAGAAAGAATATTCATCTTCACAAACATAAAAAAAGAAACACTAAAATAGCCTATTTTAGTAGTCTGATATAATGATCTACATTTGCCCTTCCATTTTTTTACCTTTTTAATTTGAAGTAAACTTTAGCTGATGTTTTTATTTGTTAACTTAAGAGCTTTTATTTTCATTTGTACTCATGCTATTTAGAAGCCAACATATAAAGAACCAGTACAATTGTCTTTAAAATTATTTTTTTTTACTTTTTTATTAGTGCATTATAGTCATACGTAATATTGGGGTTCATTGTGACATACAAGCATGGAAGATAATTTTCTCCCTACTCTCCTCCCTCCCCCTGTGCCTTTTCTACTACTCCAGTGGTATCCCTTCTGTTAAGTTTTGATTTTTTAATTAGTGTTTTATAGATATATATAACATTAAAATTCACTGTGGTATATTCATATATATTCATAAGATAGTTTGGTCAATTTCATTTCAGTATTCCTCACATTCCCCATCCCCTCTCCCTCCCCTAATCCCTTTCCACTACTCCACTAATCTCTTATATTTTCAAGGAATTCTACGCACACACCCTTTTCCACCTTATTTTGCTCTAGCTTCCGCATATGAGAGAAAACATTTGACCCTTGATTTTCCGAGTCTGTCTTATTTCACTTAGCATGACATTCTCTGGTTCAATCCATTTACTTGCAATTGGCATAATTTCATTCTTCTTTATGGCTGAGTAAAACTCCATTGTGTATATATACCACATTTTCTTTATCCATTTATCTTTTGATGACCATTTGTGCTGATTCTACACTTGGCAATTGTGAATTGTATTGTTACAAATATTGATGTGACTGTAATATGCTGATTTAAGTTCTTTGCTTAAATCATATTTGGCTTTTGACCATATATGATGGGTCATATGGTGATTTAATTCCTAGTTTTTTAAATTGTCTTTAAATTTAAATGACTGATAGTGTATTAATCCTTAAACCCAGAGAATATGAGAAAAGCTAATGTCATACCATAAAATCTGAAAATCACTACAGTCAATATTGATTTTTGTCTCAGTCCTAAGTCATATTTAGTATTTTCAGGAATAATTTTTAAGGAGGAGGCAAAATGTGTGAAGCTGGGCAATTTACTGATCTGGAGTTCATCTTTGATCCTTGTCTCAAATTAACCTCACAGAGTGTTACATGTTATGGTACACCATAGGAAAATAGACAAAACTTAACAGAAGAGGGAAATAAAAAGAGTAAACAGAGTGATATAAGTGTAATGGAAAGAGACATGCATGCCATACAATGGTCATCTCTAACAATATGAACAGCTAATCTTCTATATTAGGAGAGGTAAAGAAGAAGTTTAGTAGCGGAACCTGGGGTTCATATTGGGCCAGCTTTATGAACTGCAATGATTGTGAGATGCTATAAAAGATATGAAGAGAAATTCAAAGTAATTATTTTTTGTGTAGTTTAAGAGTCACCTTGGACAGAAGGGGAAATTGTTGAGCCATGCTTGAAGAAGTGAGTCATGTAGTAAGAAAGAGGTCAAACTATTATTTTTAGAATCTCTATGACCATTTGACATTCACCGACTTGTGGCTTGGAGCAAGTCTGGTCCTCATGTCGTATATAATAAAGGATTTTATTAGATAGAATGGAAAATTTTGCACCTTACACATACATTATAACATCTGTGTTTTTTGCACCTCTTCTTCCTGATGGCTTTATGTTCCATGCTATCAAAATTGAATTAAAGGAGAATGTTTTCTTCTATGGTCAAAAGCCAAATAGGTGTATATTCGATCAAATGTTCAACTGTGAATGTTCAGATACAAATGTATTCAAGTTCAAATTCACTTTCAATATGTAAGTTAATATGACAGTAGTCCTATAGTAACAAGAATGCTTTCTCTAACCTTTAGTTGTAAATCCAAGGGTATCTGAACATAAAGTTTTCTTAGAAATAACCAAAAGTATAAATGTGCAGTGTTAAGCATGATATTTTAAAATGCATTTTTAAAAAATATTTATTTATGTACTTTAGTTGTACGCAATGCAATGCATTTATGTTTACGTGGTGCTGAGGATCGAACCAGGGCCCCGCACGTTCGAGGCGAGCGCTCTGCCACTGAGCCACAACCCCAACCCCTAAAAATGCATTTTTAAAGACAGTGTTGTATTTATAACTCTTGGCCAATTCCTCCTGGCACTTTGAAATTTTTATTTTCCTCGGTGTACTAGGTAATGCTAAATATACTTGATAACAATTTTGGTTGGTTAATAAATTTTGTTGTATAATAAATTTTGGTTGGTAATATATTTTGGTTGTGATTATATAATGGTATAATTATAAGTATCTTTAACATTTTGTATTAAACCTCCTCTGTTAGCTTCTAGAAATTTCTTGAGGATAGTGGCTAAAGAATTATTCTGAAATCCTATAAAAGTTTGTGATCTTACATTAAAGCTAAGAAAAGGTATTTTGCAAAGTTTTCTGTACTTTTAATTATCAATTTTTAAAAAGCAAACTTTCCCCCAGACTTATGTAAGTTTTCCAAGCAAGAACACTCTTTCAATATCTACATGATAAGGCAGAGAGGTCACGGTGCTATGGAGGACCTTGTTATGCTACAGAGAGAAAACATATGAATTTCAAAAGAACATTTAAAAAGGAGTTGGGTTGGCAAGTGTTTAAGAAAAAAAATGTCCATATAAAAATCGTATAAAAGTCAGGTTCCTTCCCTGACAACACTGTTCCTTTGCCACAGACACTTGTCAGTTGTCATGTTGCCTTTTGTAATATTGTCTCCTTCATATTTCTCCTCATTTTAGCAAATTTTCATCAGCTGATATGTAGTACCCCTTGATCTTCCCTCAAAGAGATCTAGATTTTCATTTATTTGTCATTAAAAAAATAATTAAAAATATAAGCCCTAAGTCCTGTATGCAATTTTGCATCAAATAGCAATTTTTAAATAGTTCAGTCATCAAATTTATTTATCATCCATCATAAGTATTTTGGTTTTATAAGTCAATGGGAGTTTACTCAATTCCTGGCATGATTTAACATGTAGTTAACACTAGCAGCTTAAATATATTGCAAGTAAATTGCAATAGCTTATTTTTCTTAAATTCCCCAGACATATCAAGGCAAGTTCCCTTCATGTCAACTCTTTCATTTAAAAATCTGACACAGTCTCTTGATTCCTTTTATTGCGGTGCCCCTCTGAACTATAGTCATTGTTTCTGGACTGCCATTTTCAAACCTTTTTTCTCTGTGGAGATGAGAAGGAGGAACACTAATGGTTCTGGTGAGAAAGTGACCTCTCTCTCTCTCTCGCACATGCTCTGTGCTCTTTATTTAGGAAAACTAAAATTTGAATTTTTATTTGACAAAAATTGTATGTTTATTGATGTTGTAAAATATGTATACATTGTGGAAAGGCTAAATCAGGCTTATTGTATGGATTAATACATATATTTATCACTGTTGGTGGTGAGAATGCTGAACATTAGTTACTAATTTTCAAAAAGGCAATGCACTGTTATTAACTCTAGTCACCATGTTATACAGTAGATCTCTTGAACTTGTTATTCTTACCAAATGGAAAATAGCAATTCATAAATACGTAAGTGTTCTTAAATCATAGATAACTGTAATATACATGCTAATAATCCCTATCTGGAAGAAATCTTGCAAAGTACTTAACGACTAAATAGATGTGCCCTATTTACATACTCTTCAAATAGTAGAAGATTTCCTAAGACTAAAAGCCACAGTCAAAATCTGTCAGGGGATTGCCAACATTTTGTCAGTGTGCCTTTGTCCTACTTTTCCTATAGTCTTTCAAAAGGCAGTCAAGAAATAATGGAATTGTATAAATGAAAAGTATATTTACATCTCCTCAGAATATAATCATCTAGTTTTAAATAAAAATTGTTTTTGTTCAGTTTACAGTCTTTTAAAAAATTAATCGGTATTCCTCTGATGGTCTTGTTTTTTTTTTTTTTTTTTTCCCACCCAAAAAACAATCAATCCAAAAATATTGTAGAACCACAGAAGTCTTTTCTAAGCTGTTAGATAATCCAATTAAATAAAATTTGGATAATTATATTTTAAATATGCAATGATAATATAATCAGTACAATTTCATTATTGGTAGAATTTGGAAATTGTGTATATGGAACAAAGATGTTTCAAGCTGAAGAGAAAAGAGATTTAAAATAGGAGTTTCAAGAATTAAGTTTAAATTTATTTTTTCATTCAAACAGTTGAATTAAAGCATAATAATAACAGGAACCATATTCCTTGTGTTGTTTTACTCATTGACTAAAATCATGTTTTCTATCAGAAAACTTGTGAAATTTGTGATAAACTAAGAAAAAGCTAGCTTATATACACTGTTTAAAAAATTATAATTTTAATTATATATGTTTATTGTAATGTTTTCACTCATGTTTGCTAGAAGGTACTTTAATTTGTAAAGAGCTAAAATATTATTTTACTTGGGGAGGTCTAGATTTGGCTCGAAGTCATAGTTTTAAACAGTTAAATGCCCAGAACAATCTGTACCTCATTTTAAGAGTACTTAAATATCAAGTTTTCACTTTATATAAAACCTGAAGATGAAAAGTCTTATCCTATTTCTTAGTATGTTTGCATTATATAGTTGCATATCCTCTCATAATAGCAAGTAGCAAATTCCCTGTAAATAAAAATTCTGATATGTTTTGGCAACATTTGTAGTATATAAGACAATTTAAAGGAAACTTACTGAAAGCTGTGCAAACTAAATTTTGTGTATTTTAACATTACTATTTGTGCAGGCTGCCTTAGAGAAAGAATGGCTAGATTTAGATTCCACCCGCTTCCCTTCACAAACACTGCTTCTCTCAAACCAGCTGCACTGGCCAAAGGTAACATGTCATGGAAACTTCTGAGTTCTCGATCTTTGTTCATTTCTTAAGGTTATGCTATGCTGCAGTGATTAATAATACAATTTATTGACTTAAAAAGCATAATTACTTTTAGAAGCCTTTGACTTCCTCCTCATCCCAGATGTAATTTTTCATGTAGCTTTTCTTTCATTTACTCCTAATTTTTTTTCTTTATTTTGGATTTCTTTCAACACTTTATTTCACAGTAGCAAAAAAAAAAAAAAAAAAAAAAAAGATATGCTTCAGCTGCATATTTGGCAGTAGACTAAAATCACTAGTTGACAGCACTTTAAAAATACAAAAATATGCATTAAAAGGGCAGCAGCTGAAGATTCTCAGTCAGAGGTCAATGGACTGCAATATCTGTTATTTATTTGATAATCTTTGAAGATTTTGTTTTCTGAGATTTTTTAAAATATCTTTGCTATTAATCATTTTACATATGTGAACTATACCAAAATATATGTTCTACACCATTATAACAAGTCATGTATGCATTCTCAAGAAATTTCATTTTTAAAAGTTTTTAATATTTTTGTGTGTTTCCCTCATGAAACTACATGGTAACATGCATGGGAAACAATACAATATAAATGCTAGAATTTTCTAATTTTCTTTACACTAATTTACATTTTTGTGTGATAAGATCTCTGGAACTTTGAAATATGATGATGCCTCACTTAATTTACCAAGTCATCCAGCTCAAGCATGGCTATGTAATGACAAAGAAAATTGTTTTTCATCAGAACACACACAATTAAATAGCAGGTAAGCTAAATTATTCTCTTAGGGGGTCAACCTATAAATGCAAAACATTACATTCCTTAAGCAGAATTACAAAAATAGATGTGAACTTAACTTGTTTAGAAGATGGAACAACATTCAATATTAAAAATATCATTTTTTGTAGTTTTCAGTGTAAGAAAAATGTGAGGTAGGTGCATTAAAGCATCTACAAAACTTATTTGTTGGCGAAATAATGTAATTAATTGTTGTAAACAAGTGGATCTTTACTGCTTTATAGGTGGAGATAAGGATTAGAATAAAAGTCCCAGTGCTGCATTACTTTCAGCAATAGGATTGAAATATGCTCCAAGTAATTGAAATGTAAACATTTTAAATTAATGGCAGACTTTTATTACTTTTCAAGATAAAGTTTTTCTGTAAATGGATTTTATTTCCAAGTTTGAGACAACATAAACAGCTTGTAGTTTTAAATGGTGCTGATACTTCTGTTGATTCAGTTAAAAGTCGTTTATTTCTATTGCCAGATCAGAAAATGGAACTTTATCCTGGACATCTGAATCTAAGACCAATAGAAAGAGGTTACTGAGATCTGAAAAAGAAGAAAAAATTTCAGAAGAATGGTATGTAGTCTGTTTTACACTAAAAATTAAGAAATGGGGGGATTAATAATGTCCATCCAAGGCAAATAATTTTCAGGATTTGAGAATGTCTTTATTAATTTTTAAGAAACTAAGCATCTGATTAAATGGGAATACAAATTTATTTTGGGATGATATAATTCAGATGTGTATATTTATCTTTATGTGTATATGCAAGGCCTGCGTATTTTTTTGCCTTCATGAAATTTATTTTTTAACAGGGGATTTAAGGATATTTCTACTGCTCAACAAATGCTGAAGAGAGCACAGAAAATGAAATCAAAGAAATCAAAGAAAAAATTAGGTGAGTAATTAATATTCTTTGAATAGTAACTGTGTGTGATATTGAAGATAATTTTTTTAAAAATATATTTTATCCACTATTTTAGTATGAAATAAATGAATGCACAGATGAATATCTAAACTAATTACTCCAAAAATAAATCTAAAAAAATTAGAGAATATTATGCTATTACATTGAAGGATTTATTGTACCTTGAAAATACTTTTACCGTGTTTCTTATCTACTTTGCTATTGATTATTCTATCTGTTGTGTACTGAGTATTATAATTTGCTTCTAAAGAGGTTCATTTGGGGGAATGTCGATTCTAAAGAGCATCAGCTTCATGTGTGTGTTCTTATATTGCTTGATTATTTAATAAACAGTATAAATTCATCAGTTTCAACGATTTAAGCTATGAAGATTTTTCAACATGATACATTGAAAAAGAAACACAATTTATGTGTTTTATGATTTTGAAGAATTTGGGAAATGTTCAAAGGCATCTTCTATCTTACTTGCCAGGCTACTCTTCAAATCATGTCTTTAGATACCACTAATGTTTTTAGTATAGTTAATTAATACATGGAAGAGTTTACAGATGTCACAGCAAGAAATAGCAAGTTATTATGATTTTATTTCTTTGTTTAGCACTATTTAAAATTGTTTACATACAGCATATAACTGCATTTATTTGTAACTTTATGAACTGATGCATTAATAGGCTTGCTATAAGTATTATTTTAAAAAAACTGAGATTTTGTTCATCAGAAAAGAAATTTATCTTTTCTTATAATTCTATCTTATATGTAAACATACAAGTAAGTGTTCAAAAATTACCTTTATCTTTATTGTTTTTCAATGTATTATTTTAAATTACTAATTCAGTAGAATTCTGAAAATGTGTGTGTATTTTGATGTTTAAAAAGTAGAAATAAAATAACCAAATACTGTTGTTTTCCATGGAATAACTGATTTGTTGGCACATCACTGATCAGCCATTGAGAAGTTACAGAGGATTCATTTTCATTTTCAGAATTGTACAGCTTTCCTGTGCTGATTTTATATTAATGATATCTTAATTTTATAATGTTGTCTTTTTAAGATAATTATAATTTTTGTGTGTACTAAAATTTTGTTGGATTTTAAATGTTGGAATTTTAAGCATTTTTAAAGAAAATATAAATAAATACTGTGGTTTCCAGATTGTCTGTGACCTGCACTCTCATCTAGTAAACTCCTATTAAGTTCATGAGGTCTCTGTGAGCCAAATACTCTGTGGTGGTTACCTGATGAAACAGTAACACCAAAACCTTAGCAACAGTCACTCTTTTCAGTTCCAGGGATGTGATTTCTAATACAGTAAATCAGTGTAGTTTGATAAACTCCTCTATTTCTCTGATGTCTATTTCTACCCATCTTTAAGACAATGAAAAAAATAACTCTTTTGATAATTAAATTTTTTTCTGAAACTCCTGGGGCAAGACCAGCTGTCAAAAAGGCTTAAGAACTGATTCAGTCAATTTTCAACAAATAATTTTTACCCATTTGTGTTCCAGAAATTTTTCTAGAACTATTTTTAAAAGATACTTATAGGTTATTTTTTCAGTAACCTCCTGCATTGAAAGCTAATGAAGAGTTTACCTAAACAGATTTTCCATATGATTCTGTCTTTAAAAATATGTCTTTCTCACTAATTCTTGTGAGAGATTGTTTTGTTTTGATTGAGTCCTTTCTCTTAAATCAGCATGAGAAATATGTTTAGCAAAGGATTCAAAAAGCAATATATGCTCACACATAAATATTATTGCCTTAATGGCTAAAATTCAATATAATTAGGTAAAAAAAATAAAGCTTCTTTTTATCAGTCACAAGGGGGCATGGTAGGGTAACAAATGAAAAAGCACAACCAACCATCCAGTTTAATAACTACATCTTAACATTTTGTCAATCTCATAAAGCATGCTCTGTTAGATAAAAATCCTGAATGGTAATTCTATCATTTTTATGGGGATTAATACTCTATTTACAAGATTGTAATTCATGTAATTGCATGTTTGTTATTATGTGAGATTTTGAATTTTGCACATTTCTTCTTTTGTTTCATTTAAATAATATTAGATTAAGGAAACAAAGGCAATATTTCTTAGAAATTTGAATGCCTACATATAACCTTTATATTATCCCATATTATGATTCCACATATGAGCTTTATATTATCCTATATTCCTCTGTTTCTCCTTCAAAACAGATATACAGATTAGAAATATTAAAAGAGGATTAAAGGGGAAGAAAAAATATTAAGGCAATCCTGTCCAAGGATAACTTTTTATTTATCTTCTATTATGTTGATGATATAGTACTCATTTCTTTTTAGTTTTGGATAAATTATTTAAGACTCTACTTTTCCTAGAGAATAGATATTTTTCTGCTACCTTTCTCAGTTTTATCTCAGTCAATGTGTGCTATGCTGTTAATTTACTGGAATCTATCAAAATAATAGCCTTAATTTTAAAATTTTACTCACTAATTATCTAAATCAATGTTTTAAAAATTGAAATCCTGTTAAATACTTTAAATTTACTAGTATTCTTTAAATATACATGGAGATTATATATATATACATATATATATATATATATATATATATATATATATATATTTTTTTTTTTTTTAATGTGAACAATTTACCAATTTGTAATTTCAAGCCACCAGAGGGCAACATTGTCCATAAAACTGCTGGGAGCGTAGCCAGTTCTATGGGGGTTGGTAGAGTGGCAGGAGAGATGTCAAGAGAATAGGAACTATTAATTTAGTGCAATAAGCGATACCCTACAATTTAACAAAGGCAGTGGTTCTCAAGGACATGGGGTATAAACATGGGGTATGGGAACTTTAATTCAAATTTCTGCCATGAAAAACAGAGCAATTTACTCAGTAGCAAGCACTTAACAATATCTCTTGTTCATATCTTTACATTTTTATTAGTCGAAGAATAGAAGTCAATAATATTTTAAGGTAAGAATGAAAACAGGACAAAAGGCAGAAGGTGAATTAGTTTTAGAAAGTGAAGTGTAGTGGAATCAGTTGCAGATAGAGGACGAAACTGAAGGAAGATGTTTAATAAAGATGCAAGGAAGTGAGGAAATGTAGTGTGGATAGCTGTTGGGGTGACTCATTATTGATGACTTCTGTTGCTTTAAGTGAAGCCATCTGCTTTAAAAAGGAGGCAGAGTTGGGGAGAAGGAATAAGAATTGATTGGAAGGCATGGGATGAAGCCTAAAATTGTGAAGAGCTATCATGATTTACTCATATTAGGGTTATAGTTGTTTTTCTCAATAAGTAAATAATTGCTATTCCCCGCATGATTGACATCAGCTTTAACCAATAATGACCAGTATTGTTTTTGTGGGTTGTTTGTTTGTTTTTTACTGTTGCCTGGTTAGTAATTGCAAATTTTGGTGCTCTGCATTGGAATTTAGCAGAAACTGAGGATAGTTTAGAATTCAGTACCTCAGTGAAGAATATCATATGTAAGGCGAGTTACAGGTTTATTGAAAACATGCAGGGTCAATAACCTAAGGGGAGCAAGCATAATAGGTAGCAAGACTGAGATTCGCTGACTGGGGAAGGGGCGTGGTGACTGGTTTTGATGTGAAGTGCTCCTTAGGATGGTTTGAATGTATGGATTTTGGTGCAGAACAACTGGTAAAATGTTTAAGGGCTAAGAACATGGGATGCACACCTAATATGTTATTTCTAGATTTATCATATTGATGTATATCAAAATTTCCTAGAGAAAATAAAGAACAAATTGAAGAAAAAGATTAACATTTAATCACAGTCAAGAATTAAACCAGGTGGAAATAAAGAAAGGATCAATTGTTTTAATGTGCATAAGCAGTTCAAGGACTGTAGGAAAGCTATTTGTTTGCAAAATGATAATTTTAAGTGAGAGGATTCAAGAAGGAATAATATTGACAAAAACTCCAGCAAAATGAAGTTTATTCAAGATTTATTTTGTTTGTCTCACTAATTTCTGGAAAGAATTTACAAGAATTTTAATCAAATGTTACTTTGTTGTGCTCTCAATGAAACAATACTAAAACCATTTGAATAGTAAGATTCTTGAGGACTGAGACTTATTTCTCGCTGAATTCCCAAAACTACTACCTTGCCTACATCTGGTAGATATTCAATAAATAAATGTTACCAACTCAACAATACTTCACATAAAGTCACAAATATACATTTGACAGTTTTTATGTATATGACTGTGTATTTTCATCTCTTATATATGTTTATATTTGGGAAGGTGAATTTAAAATCAGTAAATAGTATGCATAATAAGATGATGAAATATAACTAATCATTTAACATTAACATAAAACTTATTTAACAGCACTGCTATACTTGGCATCTAAAGAAAATGGGCAACAATAGCCAGATTTTTTATGTAAAAAGAATGACAATAAACTAGTGAACTAAAGTTAGGATTATAGAAACTGAAAAAAGGATCGCATAGGTTATGAAATATTGTTACAGATACTCTTATTGTCTAACTAAAATTCTGTTACTTAAATCAGATAAGTGATATAGAGCATCAAACCATAAAGCCTAGTGCATAGTAGGAACTCAGCTTACTTACCTAGGGCTTTTTGAAAATATTTTTCCTGTCACTAAGCAAGCCATACTTGGGAGACTCAGAATTTTCTTAAAAAAAAAAAAAAAAAAAAGTAACAGACCTTGTATTGATGATCACAGAGGAGTGGAATTAATGGGCAAAACTAATTTTACAGTGCATGAGAAATGTGTCACAATTGTACTCTACACATCCATATTCTATTAGACTGTATTTTGGTTGGTGGGGGAGTAAGAATAGTGTCTTAACCAAAGTGGTATTTCTAGGACCTATCAAAAAAATCAAGTGATTTTTCCTCTATCTTAAATTACTATAGTGTTTCTTGCTTCTTATCATTATCCCTTTGCAATTTGAATTAAGTTTTATATTAATTTCTGCTGATGCAAGCAGAATGGTTTGAAATGAAAGGACATTTATACTTGGGGAATAAAACTATTTTATTGAATAAATTGAGCTGGAGAACTCTTTTGATTATTTTACAGGTATTAAGTTATTTGATCTTGATAATAGTATAAGGAAAGTTCTATTGCTGTCCCTATTTTACATATTTATAAAATAAACTCATAAGCTAGGCACAGTGGCACATCCCTGTAATCTCAGTGGCTGGGGAAACTAAGACAGGAGGATCTCCTTCAAAGCCAGCCTCAGCAACAGCAAGGTGCTAAGCAACTTAGTGAGACTCTTCCTTTAAATAAAATACAAAATGGGGCTGGGTGGGTGGCTAAGTGATTAAGCACCCCTGAGTTCAATCCCCAGTTAAAAAAAAAAAAAAAAAAAAAAAAAAAAAAAAAAAAAAAAAAAACCTCATAGATTGTTGCTTGCCCAAGGAAGTACCAAAGAATTTATAGAAGATCCATAGCTTTTGTTTAGTGTGCTATATTGAATAAAAGGGAGCTATTATGTACCCATCTATTTCTTATATATACTATGAAAATTTTAGGGTCTTTTCCAAGGGTACAATAGGTTGGAAATATTATAGTTTTTTTAATATTGTAATATATATATATCTATCTGCTAACTGCCATTTGTTGAGTGTTCACACTTATGTGGGTAGGAGACTTGATGCTTTACACACATTATTTCATTAATCCTCGAAGTAGTTCTTGAGAGTCAGTATTATTTCCATTGGACAGAGGAGAAGTGACAGAGTGAGAGCAATTTTTTTAGAGTGATACAACTGGTAAAAATTGAAACTAGAATCTGAACTCATTATGTTTAATTGCCAGTCATTGCTCGGAACATGGAAACTCTTAGATCCAATCAAATGGCAAGAAGAGCAGGAGAATAAAAAGATGGTGATAAGTTACCAAAAGAAGTTGTGAGGTACCACAGAAATCTGTGAACCCATAGAAATCTGTCTTCCCTAATTGACTAATGTTTCTTTTGATATATCAATATTTTTGTAAATGATTCAGGTGACAAATAATACTTATTCAAAGACATATATATTTATTATTCATATTGATAACTCAAAATGAATTAATATACAAATATTCAATTATTAAAACACTTTAGGTTCCCTACACTTATGGGAAGTACCCAAACATTGATATTTTCCTAATGTTAAGAAGTATAATCTTGGTATAGCATGTTAATGACACTTACTAAGGATAAATTATTACTAAAAAATCAATGAAAATTATCATGATGCTCATACTGGAAAATAACTCTGCAAATGCTATTTATTCTACTTTTCTAATGCACATTCTAAGAAACATGCTACTTTATAATTTAACCAAAACATATACTTTAATAGTCATGACATTTAAAATCTTGTTTTCCCCACTTAATATATTCAGTTCTATTATACTACATATTAAAAGATTCTTAAACTCTCTTCTTGCCAGATGATACAGAATACTATGAAAATGTATGCTACACCAGATTGTGGTTTTGTTACCCTACTAAATGCATAACTTTCCACCCTGTATTTCATTCCTTAGTACTTGCATCACGGTCTTCTTAGAGTTCTTAAGCAAAAACTCATAATACGAAGTACTAAATTCCCATTTTTCATATTCCAGAGAACCATTTATTACCAATAAAAAGTTATAGGGGCCAGGCGTGGTGGCGCACACCTGTAATCCCAGCACTTGGGAGGCTGAGGCAGGAGGATCGCGAGTTCAAAGCCAGCCTCAGCAATGGCAAGACACTTAGCAACTCAGTGAGACCCTGTCTCTCATAAAATACAAAAAAGGGCTGGGGATGTGGCCCAGTGGTCCACTGCCCCTGAGTTCAATTCCTGGTATAAAAAAAAAAAAAAAAAAAAAAAAAAAGTTACAGGGCCCTACATTTAAATCATCCTTTTTAATTTGTAAAATTAATAGATTTAGGATATTTTAAGCTTAAAAACCTTTAGAGTATTTATACATCTTTGGTAGGTAAATACAATATATTGGGGTAAAATAAACCCAAAATCATTTGTGTAAAATTAATGAAATAATCTTTTTTCCTTGGGCTCTTATTCTAATAGATGCCTTGCTTCCACGTCCCATATCCCAGCTCTCTGTAGTTTAGAGGGGGAAATATACACCACATTTTTTTTTCTGTAAAGAGAACTTTGTCTAATTATACTTTTATGGAAATTTTGCTTTATTCTAGAAGAAATATTAGGGATTTTAAAAAGGCAGTAAATTAGTGAATAGTAAAGTATATGATGCCATGACTGGGAAGTTTACAAGCAACTTTTTTCACATTATTAGTATGACTGTCCTTTATACTAAGTATTGGCTATGTGTATAATCAGACAACCGAGAATATTGTTTTTTTGTATTATATTGGCTTTTTGTATTATAAATTCTGAAATAAGATCATCAATATCATAGAATCCTATACAGGGGATAATGTTTTTAATACCATAATAAAAAAAATGGTCATTTTAGAAAAAGAATGATACAGAGCTGATCTTCTCTCTTGTCTCTTTTTTTTTTTTTTTTGTCTAGATCCCACTGTGCGCCTAGAATTATTCAAAAGCAATGAAAATAAAATTTCTGTTATAAAATCACCAAAGCAGATACAGCCCAAAAGCGATGGGTACTTTGAAGGTATGGTTTTAATACTTAGTACATAGAAAGATTAAATTAGAAATTATATTCAAAATATATCTTTAATCCTCAATAAACCCAAATATATACATGTGGAAAATGTATACAAAATATGTGAATAAAAGTCAAAATATGATTAAGAGCTAAAGTACTAATTTAGTGTTTTGATATATTAGTATGATAATTTGGCATTTGTATCAATGCTCATCTAAATTTTATATTCCTTTTATCGTATGTGAAAATATAATGGATGTAGCATTAATACTATCAATGTAATTTAAATTTTACAGTGACATAAAATTACAGTGACATAAAAATACACTGACATAATTTTATTATCACATGTTAAAATGACATTCCATCATATTTACTTTGCTTCCAATATGTACAAATTTCATTGAACACTATAAATTATACTCTGGAATTTTAAGTATTTTACAGTATTCAAAGCTTGCTGACTCTCTTTTAAGGTTCAATATTTGCATATCTAGGTGGAAGATTGTTTCTGATTTCTATATTCAGGAGAATTATGAACTTACATTATTAAACAGAAATATATAAATGTAATACAGCAGCAAAATGACTTAGAACACATTTTTCACTTGCTTTCTTTTTAGTATTAAAATTTGTAGTGTTTTACCTGTACTTTTGTGTAGTAATTTCTAATAGAAAAATAAGAACCAGATGTATTTTAGTGGAAAGAAACTACTTACAGTTCTGAAGAGTTTATCTTTTGTAAATCCTAAATAAATCTTTAATTTATGCATCTTCATGGTATGATTGAAAATACATTTTTATTTAAAGAAACATTCAGTAGTCACTGAATTTATTATATTTTAGAGATGCCCACTAAAGTTCATAGGGGTAGACAGACATGGAGTCTGGAGTTTACATGAAAGTACACAGAAAATGCATATGTAGACAGGTAGATAAAGCAAGTATGGCAAATTATTGAAATTGTTGAATATATATGTTATGGTATGTATAGGTTTGTTTTCTCATTCTGTTTTTTGTTGTTGTTATTGTTGTTGTTTAGAATTTTCTATGGGAAAACATTTTGAAATTTTGGTGTCCATTAAAGGTATAAAAACTCAATATAATGTTGAGAATTGCTAATGAATTAATATTTTAATAAAATTAAATTATATTTCCAACATGAAAATAAGGCTTGGGTTTTAATTAGGGTTCATTTCCTCGATAGTCTTCACCATTTCATGGCTTTTGAAATGAAAAGCAGAACTTTTGCTAAAAACAATGACTCCACAGGTATTATCTGTTAAGTGGGAACATTGTTGATTTAGAAAGGAAATGTCTAGGAGTAAAGACATTTAATTAAGTTGAATCTTAGAATCCGAAAGGAGAAATCTATCCTAATGAATTTTGTTGCATTTTCTCCTATTCTGTGAGAAGTAAAACTATGTTGCCATCTAGAATAGTATATGTATGCTTATGTTTATTAAAGTGTGTACTAATGTAAGATATGCTAGTAATAGTCAAAATAGTGATAAAAAGTGGCCCATTGAATATGGAACATTTCCACATATACTTTGTGAGTGAGGGTTTTGTTTTGTTTTATTTGCACTATGTGAAATGTGTTTAGTTTACTGTTTCATTGTTTTGTTTTGTTTTTGCAACCAAAAGTGTCTTGCATTTCATTTTTCACTGAATGGGCTGTATGTATGTACCAGATTTTCTATCTAGTGAGTCACAGTATTTTTTAAGGATTTGGGGTTTTGTTTTAAGGAATAGGCTTGGCTGAAACAGTTCCACATAGAATTTTCTCCCAATTAATATGTTCATTTTTGCCCTTTGTTTTAAGGGGACCAGTGAGGCAAGACAATTCACCCATTGCTGGTCAGGCTGAAAGTCACACTATTTTTAACTGCTGCTCTGGACTTACTTCCCAGGCTCACACTCATTTTCTTAGGCAACAGAGAACAGATTCCAACCTGACTTACCACAGCTGCCCAGTAGAGGGTGGACTTTGAAATCAGCTGTTTTAGATACAATTTACATGTTATAAAATATAATTTTAGGAGTACAGTTCAGTGAATTTCATTTACATAACCATCATCACAATCTAATTTTAGAACATTGGAAGAACTTCTTATTCCTTAAGAAAAAATTCAAATAAAATTAATAGTTGGGCTTCTTTTTCTTTCTTTTTTTAGATTTGTTCTTTTTAGTTACACATGACCATAGAGTATATTTAGACATATTATAAATACATGAAGTGTAACTCTAATTAGATCCTATTCTTGTGGTTATACATTATGTGGAGTTTCTCTAATGGTATATTCATATATAAACATAGGAAAGTAATATCCAATTCATTCCACTGTCTTTCAATACCTATTCCCCTCCATTCCCTTCATTCCCCTTTGTCTAATCTACTAAATTTCTATTATTCTTCTGACTTTCAAAAAAAGGGGATATCACGATTAAATTTTGTAGTAGGTTCAGATTAACTGACTCCATGTGGGATAGATCTGGCATAAATGGTATGCCAACCTTGTCTCATAATTTCCTTGATTTTGTTGAAATTATGTCACAGTATTATTTGAGTATTGCTTTCTATAATTCCCATTTATTTTACAGTAACATTGCATGATTAAAAAAAAAAAAAAACTAAAACAATTTATTTTCTCCACTTGGCAAAAAGGACCATGTGAAAGTTCCATGATTTTTATATATTGTACTAAACTTCTTTGATTATTACTGTGGCATTTTTCTGAGTGTCTCTAGCAGGATGGTATGGTCAATATACTGTTTCTATTGGTCTAGTGTGGAAAATATGGTTAAATTTAAGGAATATTTTATATGAAATAAATTACATTAAATAGTTGGAAAATGCCATTTTATTATTTTGTGCATTTAAGTTTATTCCATTTTGTCTTGTTCATGAACAATTTGAGCTTTAACCTGAAAAAGGTTGAGGAACCTTTCGCACCTCTGTAACCTAATACATGTGCCATGTGTCAGATGAGTCAGGTCTTCCTATAAGACTGAGAACCTGGAAACTGTACAGATTTAACATTGGCTTACTTTGATTATTTGTTTATTTATGGTTATTTTTACAATCAGATATCTACCTTAGTTTACCTTTTTTATCACCTATAATTGTTCTTGGCCTTCAATATATGACCTTGTCTTACAATTCAAACACTTTCTTGATTATTACCTTGATGATATCCTACCTAGTTTTCATTTTCTTATCCATCTTACCACTCTTCTTATCTATCACTGGTGTAACAGGAAGCATAGCTTTATGGGTATAGTTTGTGTAATACAATTTGAGTCTTTTTTTAGCTCCTGTTTAATTATATTATTAAATTAATTTCTAGAAGCAAAATTAACAAATCAGAGCATGGGTATTTAAATATTTGTAGCACATCATTAAATTGTTTTACAAGAGATGTATAAGTTTAAGCATCAGAAGAGGGCGAATGGAGTGCCCATTTCATTCCAACTTCATTGGTATTCCTCACAGTCAACTCTTAGTTTCCTTTTATTAATATTATTGTTTTCTTGATAAATCATAATCATATGCATTTATGGGATACAATCTGATGTTTTCGCAGATGTATACAATGTGCATGATTCAATCCAGCTAGTTAACATATCTATCACCTTGCTTTCCTATCTTTTTTTTTTTTGAAACATTTAAAATTCACTCCTAGTTGTTTTGCAATATATAGTGCATTATTGACTATAGTGGATCCACTGTGCAATAAATTTCAAAACCTCTTCCTCCTATTTGAAACTTTGTACCCTTTGATCAACAACTCCTCACTCCCTCCCTCACTCCCTGTACCCAGCCTCTGGTAACCCTCATTCTACTCTCTACTTCTGAGTTCAACTATATTAGATTCCACATATATTTGAGATCATCTGATATTTGTCTTTCTATGCCTGCATTATTTTACTTAGTAAAATATTCTCTGTATTCATTCATGTTGCCTAAAATGACAGGAATTTCCCTTTTTAAGGCACAATAAGTAGTTCATTGTGTGTATGTGTATACATGAATATGTGTAATATGTATATATATAAATATACATATATATGTATGCATATATACATATGTATATACATATATACATTTACTTTATCCATTCTTCTGTAGATTGACCCTTAAGTTATTTACATTATGTTGGCTGTTATGAATAATGCTGCACTGAACATTGAAGTATAGATAATTAATTTTTTAACATACTAATTTTCACTCCCTTTATAAAGGTGCCCAGTAATAGGATTGCAGGATCATTTGATAATTCTATTTTTAGATTCTGAGGAATTTGCATACTGCTTTCTGTAATGGATTATATAAATTTACATTCCTTCCAATAGTGTACATCAGTTACTTTATTTCCACATACTGGCCAACACTTGTTAGCTTCAGTCTTTTTTTTTTTTTTATAATAGCTATCCCAACTAGAGTGAGGTGATGTTTCATCAGGTTTTAATTTTTATTTTTCTGAGGATTAGGACACTTAGCATCTTTTTTCATATATCTGTTGGCCATACCTGTGTCTGATTGAAAAATATGTGCTCTGGTCCTTTGTACATTTTGTGGTCAAGTTATTTGTTTGTTTGCTGTTGAGTTGTTTAAGTTCCTTAGATATTTTTCATTTAAACGCTTTTATCAGACATTTTTCCCATTCTGTGGGGGTGTGTCTTCACATTGCTTATTGTTATATTTTCTGTGCAGAAGCTTTTTAGTTCTATGTAATCCCATCTGTCTGTTTTTATTTTTGTTGCCTCTGCTTTGAGCTCATATCTGAAAAATCATTGCCTGAACCCAAATCTTGGATCTTTTTCCTATGTTTTCTTTTAGTAGTTTTGAAGTTTCAGTTTTATTGAGGGAACTGTCACTTTCCTATTGAGTACTCTTGGTACCTTAATCAAAAATCAGCTGACCATATAAATCTATGGACTTATTTCTGGGTTTTCTTTCCTTTTCCATTGATCCATATATCTGTTTTTAAGCCAGTATTATGCTGTTTGGTTATAATCACTTATAATATGTTTTATGGTGAGGGAATATGATACCTTCAGCTTTGTTCTTTTTCTTCAGATTGTTTAGCTATTTGAGATCTTTTTTGGTTCCATACAAACTTAAGGATTTTTTCCCCATTTTTTTGGAAATAGACTTTGGAATTTTGATGGAGATTATATTTAATCTTTAGATATAGTTGGTGTGAACATTTTCATAAAATTATATTCCTTGAACATGGAATATCTTTCAATTTGATTGAATATTCTTCTGTTTCTTTTGTTAGTTTTTCACTTCTGTGATTAAGTTTAAGTATTTGTTGTTATTGCTCTTGTAAATGGTGTTTTTCTATTAATTTACCTTTTGGATAGTTTATTATTATGGTATATAAATACTACTGATTTTAATATGCCAATTTTTATATGCTTTTTTTAATTTAAAGTTTCACTTTACTGAAACTGTAATAGTTTTTCTGGTAGAGAGTCTTGGAGCTTTCTATGTTTAAGGTCATGATGTCAGAAAATAATTTTCCTTTCCTGTTGAGATGCACTTTTTTTTCTCTTGCCTAATTGCTTTGACTAGGATTAACAGTGGTATGTGGAGAGAGTGAGTCCTTATTTTCTTCCTGGTCTTAGAGGAAAAGCTTTCAACATTTCACCTTAGACAGTGATTTAGCTACAGATTTATCATATGGCCCTTATTGTGTTGAGGTACATTGCCTTTGTACCTAATCTGTTTTAAGTTTTAAGTTGTTGAACTTTGCCAAATATTTTTATTTCCCTGCATCTATTGAGATGATCAGGTTTTTATTCTTCTTTTTGTTAATGTAGTGCATCACATTTATTGATTTGCATGTATTAAACTGTCTTTGTATCCCATGGATAAACTGCACTTGATCAAAACTGTTTGAATGTTGACTCCACCATTTGTTAGCTATGTGATCATAAGAGATTATTTGATGTTTTGTTTGCATTGATTTGCATCTGTGAAATTGGATAATAACAGTACCTAGTTTGAAGTATATTATGAGTATTACATGAGATCATGCTTATGAATGTTTCTGAATGTTTGGAACACACAGTAAGTATACAGTAGATGCTCAAAACCTATAATCATTGCAACAGGCATCTAAAAAATATGGCTTTATTTATCTTATTTACAGTTTGTAGAATTTTAATGTATTTCTTAAGTACTCTTTTAAGAGTTTTGTTTATATCTCAGATTCAGTCCTTTAGAAAACTCTGAGGAAGGTTTTATAACTGTCACCATTTACAGGTAAGGAGACTGTGACTGAGAGTTTGATAGGTAACTTTCCCAAGATCATACAGAAAGTAAGTGACTGAAGGGAAATGGAGATAATTTCTTTATCAAAAACAAATGTAGCTAAATCAAAACAAAATGCAAAATGCTGAAAAGTAAGGATGATTAGATAACCCAGAAATGTATATATTCTTGGAATTAAAATTCTTAAGAAAAAATAATTATTAAAATAGGTAAAACAAAACATTAATGACACTGATAATTTTGGTTGTTATTCCTTTTCTTTCCTTATATTTAATATGAATACTTTAGTTTTCAGATATATAAGAACTCCACACACAGTTTAAGTAAGCTCTCTACTTTTGCTTCATTTAGTCCTGTTTTTTATCTACATAAGTTAAATGACTTTCCTATTCTCATCTACTGAAACTTCTAAATTTGCTACTTCTGAAGCCAGTGCCAAATTCAGATTTCTGGCATTGGCTGGAGAAAACAAGTCAGGAAAAAAAAAGAAAAAAGAGAATCAGGTCTGGACCAATAACTTTCTCAGACAGTTTAGTCTTAGCTTCTCTATTCTCTGGGACAATTTTACTTGATTTTAGAGTCAGGTTTTCTTAATTCCCAGTGTCATGCTGTCATCACTAACATGATTCCTATTTGTCCTCCTATAAAGTAGAAGATTTACAGATACCATATGTTCTTTATATGTCATAGATGTTCAAATATTTTTGTATAGAAATTTCAAGTACTGAAGACATTTAAAAAACCTTTAATTTCTATAATTTTTACTTCAGAGCATTCTAATCAAATCATCTTCTTTTGTGGTATTTTTTTTTTTACTTTATGATTACAAGCATTTTTTCTGCTTTCTCCCTTTTAATGACAGCTTAGTGCATAGAATCACATTATGTAGATTGTTTCAAAGTAGGTCTTGTATTTCCATAGCTGTATATAGTGCTTGCTAAAAATGTACAATGACTCTGTATGAAGAGCTGTCAAAATACATGCCACAGGGGATGTACAGGCCAACAAAGGATACCCGAAAGCATCCTATTAAGAAAAGATGCTCATAGCCTTATTTACATTGGGAGAGACATTATATTAGTCAAAATTGATATGAATACAAAGATTTATGAAATGTGGTTTAATCAGCACCTCAGTTTCTAGCAATCACTACAGTTTGAATTATTATTTTCCTACTAAGTATTGAGCTTCGTGTATCTGTAGCCTTTAGCATAAGGCCTGATGGATAATCATTGCTTAATAAATGTTGCTTTAATGAATACATGAAAACACAAGAACCCTACCTTTAAATAGTTTCGATTATAGCTGGATTATAAGATGTTTACATAATGTCATTGAACATGCTGCTTTCTCTTGCCAACTTTGGTTCACTATTCCACGTATCCCAGAAAAATCTCTTCACCTTGGCTAACTCTGGTCATTTTAGTCATTAATCCTTTAGGAAAACTTTTCTGGCTCCAGTTTGGAACATCACTCACTGTGTGACCACAGTATCCTAAATAAACTTTAATAAATAATATAATGTGACATAATAGTCTTTTAATTCTTGCCTGTCACTGTACCATTTGAACATGGCATTTTTCCAAGTTTTTTATATAAATTACTAATGGAATCCTCGCAATAACCTTTTGACATAGGAGATAAGATAAGCTTAATTCTTTTTAGAAAACATGTTGAAAGTTAAAATCTGTTTTTATTTGCAAGTAATTAAGGATGAACTAGCAAAGTCTTGTAATCAATTTGGTATAATTGATTTTTATTTATTGACTAGTAGAAAGAAAAGGATCTGGAGAAAATCTCAATAGTAAAAATAAATTAAAAAGTAAGTTGAAGGTCCCTAGAGAGATCAAGGGCTGTTTTAATTACTCTTTGACTTTTTAAATTTAATGTGATATTTTTTAATAATAACTAAACATTTAAAATCTTTCCATGGCCTTCTGTTGTCCTTTGAACAAAAGTTAGATCCCACTTTATGGCCTACTTGCTTGTAAATGTTGAATCCCCTTTGTATTCCTCAATTATGATAAGCCCTTTTTTGTGACCTGTGAACTATATCTTCTTTCTGCCTAGAAACTCTGCCCTCAGCACATTCCACAAATGGCTCTTCTTGATTAGTTTTCACTTCTCCAATGTGAGGGTCTTCCCTTCTAACACTATTTAAAGCAACCCTTTCCTCTCTTCCCAGTTCCTCTTTCTCACAGCCCTTGCTCCATTCTTGACATTTATCTGCCATTATCATATTTATTGACTCAAGCTGATAACCTATTTATTCTGGTTCCACTTATGTGGAATGTATCTTTCATGAAAGGATAACCATGGCAATGTTGTTCATTATTATAGCCACAGCAAATAGAGCAGTGTCAGGAGCATGCTTGTCACCCAGTAAACATTTGAATTTAAAAATTGTATATAATATGCTCATAATTAAAACTACTGAAATATTTTCTAGGCAGCATTATACCATTTAGTAATATGAGGTTTAGAATTACTTTCAATTTTCTACATAATAAAATCTTATTAGGAAGTTTTGTCCAGTGGAACATAAAATAAACTATATTTTTAAAAATTATTTATCTTTGGATAAGGGATTTCAAGGAACTAGGATGAAAGCACCACCTATTAAACTCATCTTCATTTATATCAGTTATAAATAGTTGGTATTTTCTATATTTCCCCTAATTCAGCCATAATAGAATATATGTATTCTATTCCAAAGCATGTATTTATATGTATGCACTTTTTTATATGTAGAAACATATACATATTTTTTATTTTTTTATTTTTTATATTTTTTTATATATGTAGAAACATATACACTTGATATATATATATATATATATATATATATATATATATATATATATGAACCCACCCGTGTCTACATCCACAGAATGGGGTCCTAATTAGAATAAGATATATTCCATGCTTGTGTAATTATGTCAAAATGCATTCTACTGTCATGTATATCTAAAAAGAACTAATAAAATAAATAAATAGATTCATCTTACTCTGACAAAATTCATGAAAGTAATTCTTTAAATAGGAAAAAGAACAAAATCTCTGGACTCAGAAACACAAGACTCTTAACTCAGCAACACTAGACTCTTGCATTTTGTTAAAAACTAAGAAAAATAAATGTAGGTATACACACTAAATACCACAGCTCAGAATGTTGATAATGATGTTTATGAGTGAGCTCATGCTCTGTAATATACCACTGACTGGATGTCTTTAGAGAAATTTATTTCTCACAGTTCTACAGACTTGGAAGTCTAAGATCAAGGTTCCACCCAACTCAGTTCCTAATGAAGGCTGTTCCTAGTTTGCATACAGCTTCTTTCACTTGGCTTTTCCTTGGTGCATTCTCTCAGATGTGAAGGGGAGAGTGAAGGAAAGAGAGATACCTCTTCCTCTTCTATTAGGGCCACTAATCCCACCATGAGGGGCCCACCTTCATAAATAATCTAACCCAAATTACCTCTCCAGAGATCCTATTCCAAATATGATCATCTTGGTGATTAGGGCTTCAACATATGGATTTCATTGGTACACAAAACTTTCAAACCATGGCAACATGTCTTCACCCTACAGGCAAGCAATGAAGAGTCTTTTTAGAGATTCTTATCAGTCCAAGAATCTTCTGTTGACATCAGGTATTTCCAATATAGGACTCAGGTAGGTCACCTTAAGTTGAAGCTCTCAATTAACAATCTTTACTCACTTGTACAGTTTCCCATCAGTTTTATAGACTTCCTATTCTATAAGATTGCATATAAATGAAGATTTTTAAGCACTCAGAGAAAACTTATAACATGAAAAAAAGGAGGGAAAAGTTACAAACCTAGTAATCAACTTGAAGGAAAAAGCTCTATTGCAGTGGAAAAAACAATCTCTGAAAATGCCATGAATTTCACAGACATAAGAAAGAATTGTGTCCATGCAAGGATAATGAGATGCTTTAATTAGAAAGAGAGGGGCCAGAGAACCAAAAATATCTTTGGAAATCAAAACACAATAACATTAAAAACAAAAGTCAGCAGAAGTTATAGAAGGTAGTGTTTAATAAGTTACCTAGAAAACATAGCAGACACACAACAATGTTATAGGGAACATGAGAGGAAATTTTTTTAAAAAGGGATTGAGTCCAGGAAATTCACCTTTAATAAATAATGAAAGATCCAAAAATATAGAAAAACACTGACAACAACAAATAGGTTGCTTATTATTAATAAATAATAGAAAATGATCAAAGGAAGGGTTCAAAAATATTTTCCAGAACTAAGAGCCCCAACTTCCAGTGAAGAGGGTCCATTAAATGTTAGGAAAATGAAAAAAAAAATTAACCTATCTGTTTGGGACATCTTTGAAAGATGTCATAAAACCTGGGACAAAGAAATCTGATTGTCTTATTTACTGAAAAGAAATATACTCTTTAGAAAAGAGTATTGGTTTTAACTACAGATATATCTCTAGAAAACTAGTACATGGATGTATAGAAGATATAACCTTCTAAAAAAATTGAGGATTGATTATAGCACATAGAAAACTAACTAAAGGTAAATAATGAGGTAAGTAAATTTGAAAAGATGTTTTTTTAATTATACAAGGAAGGAAAGGTAATCTGATCCTGTTTTGCCAATTGTTTTTTTATTAGCAACTGTATATTTTGGACTCAAATCAACAGTCAATCATGAAACACAATAGATTTCACATAACAATAAATTTACTTAGCTTTAAGGGAGGATAAAGAAGAGGAAACTCTGAAGATGCCCAGTGTAGTGAGTGCACCATGATGCCCATCTGGTGACCTAAGCATTCTGCACTTAGGAGGTGAAAGATGGGGTTGTGTGTGGATAACTTTCATTCTGGGAAGCCATCAGTTCTGATGGATCCCAGTGGCTGATACAGTTTTTCATGCCTTCCCCTCAATCATATAAAGATTATACGTTTTCCTTACCCTAAAGGAATCACTATACTGAGCATGTGATTGATTATTCCCATGCAATTTCAGTACATTGATGGATTCTCTATCTGGGGGGAAAATATTAATCATTCATCTTCTCAGATATATGATAGCTAGTCATCCAGACTGTTTAGAACATTTGCAGATTTTCTAATCATGATTATTCCCTAAATAATACAGTTTAACAACCGTGTACATGACATCTAAATTGTGTTAGGTGTTATAAGTAATCTGGAGATGATCCAAAGTATACAGGAGGATATTCATGTATCATATGCAAATGCTATGCCTTTTTAAAAAAACTGAGCATCTGTGATTTTGATAACCAGCAGGGTGGAGGGGTATTCTGGAACCAATCCTGTATAGATATGTAAGGATTACTGGACTTTCTTAACTTTGAATCAAATTACTTTTCATGCCTAAGATTTTGGGGGAGTTTTGTTTGTTTGTTTTAAATGAGTCTTATGTTCCTTTCTCTTTTTGCTATCTCTACCCACCTCTACCCCAGTGGTGGAGCAACAAATACTGTGCTGGCTTCAAGTTATATAGGACTTAGTTTGAATCCCAGCCCAAGGTTGTGTAATTTTAGCTAAGTTATTTAACCTTTCTAAACTTGATTTTCTTCATCAATTAGCTGAAGCAAATAATATTTGCCACACAAAGTCTTCAAGTAAATTGAATAAAATTATGTAAAAACCACTAGAAAGAGCTAGCCTTCAGAATATAGGAAGTGGACCTAATTCCTTAACTACTGATTCTATACCTTTATTGAATATCCACCTTGATTTTGGCATTATGCAAGGGAATAAGAATATAGTGATGAATGAAATAAATACACACCATGGGTAATGGAGTTCACTGTTTGGCAAGAGGTGAAGGTAGAGAAACAAAGAACAGGAGGCAATTGATATTTAGATATACTCATGTTAAGTGTATAATAACACAACTGAAAAAGTTCTGCAGAGGAAAAGTCAGGTGAGCTCAATATAATGCTATTCCAGAGAGATGAGGAAAGAAGTAACACCTGAGCTGAGTTTGAAGATTGAGTAAAAGTAACTAGGCAAAAGGAAAAGTTGTGTAAAATGAGCATTCCAGACAAGGCATGGGCCTACTGAAAGACTTTGAAGGTAGGTAGCCTGGATCATTTAAGAAACTGAAAGATTACTGATATGGTCAGAGAACAAGGAGTGAGATACAGCTGTAAAACTTCACAGGGGACAAACCAATTTTATTCTGTATTTTTTAGTCTATAATGAGGATTTGACTTTCTATATTCCAAGAACAACAGCCATTATAAGATTTTAAGCAAAAGTTGAAATACTTAGATTTTGCAGGTAATGATTATGAAACATATGGTATTCAGCACAGATAGGAAAGAAGCAATAGTAAACATAAGGCTAATTAGAATCATGGCAGTAGTGTAGTATGGGGATGGTAACTTGGACCAGGGTGAAGATAATAGGCATGGAGGCGTAGGGAGAAAAAAGAAGCAAAGAATTAGTGATCACAACAGTATGTTGCCTAAAGCTTTGATCATTGCTTTACATGTTGTATTGACATTTTTTCAATTGCTATGACAAAACACCCAAAGCTGGAAACTTATAAAACAAAGAATTTATGCTCAAAGTTTTGAAGGCTAAAAATCCTAGATATGGTTTCACCACATATTTAGCCTCTGATGAGAGCCACACAGCAGATGGTTTCACAGTGGTAGAAATGTGACCAGAAGAGATCACATAGAAACAAGGAAGCCAAGGACCCAGGAAAGGCCAGTCTTTTTTCCTTTGTAACAATCCACTCTTGCAAGAACTAACTCATTTGAGAGACAGCATTAATAATTTCCAAAGGTAGTACCTCCAGTGACCTAAACACCTCCCACTAGGCATCACAGAGTAAAGGTTATACTACTTTTCACATTGCAACACTGGGACAAGATTCCAAAACATGAACTCTTCTGAACCATAGCACATCCAAACTAGAGCAGATGTTATTACCTGCCTAATCTCATAGTGTTCTCTCATGATGGACCCATGTTTAGTTTTCTCCTTTATTCTTTTTTTTTTCGCCTTTAATTTCTATCTGAATGATCTCACCTAACTTCTTAAAATCAGTGTATGGAAAAACCACATCTCTGCCATTGAAATGGCAATTCTACTACCCCATCCATTTTATTCCTTGCCAACCTCCTTAGGCAGTCTAGTCAGTGTCTTTATTCCTCACCTTTTATTCTGAATTTCTAATACCTCAGAAAGCATTTTTGAGCTCCTAATTTTTTACTATACTTGAGAGAGGAGACACAAGTAAGTAATAAAAATTTCAGAAGTTTAGCTGAATGAGAGAGACTAGCTTATGGACTATAGCTTATAAACTAATATGCAATCTTGTTATCAACTTTTGTAGAGTATATACTCTGGCCACATTCCTGTCATTCTGCTCAAGCTACATTCATTTCGCTAATCAATGTTAATTTCTTAATTGTCAAATTCAGGAACATCTTTCCATCCTCATTCTACTTGCCCTTTCTTCAGTATTCACTCTTCCCAAGATTTCTCTTCCCCTCTTAAATCTTCATTCCACCTCTCTCCTGGTTCTCCTGTTATCTCACCACTCCGTTTTTGTCATCTTCTCTGCCTATTCCTGCTCCCTAATTATCGATATTCTGTAGAATTTTGTCTCTGGCCTCATTCTCTACTCAATACACATGTATTTTGAAATCATATTAGTTTCTAGAGATTCAAAGAAAAATATAGATATACTGAGATGAGAAAAAAAAAAAAACATTCAAAAACTGTCTTTGAGTCTAGTTGAGGAGACTTTCATATCATGGAAATCCATATCAGACCTCTATTCATGGCATGGTATGAGAATCATGACAAAGAACCTGATTCTCACCTATAACTTGTGTTTATGGGTAATTACACCCAAATCTCTATCTTCATCCTTCTCCCTTTGACATTTTTAAGTACTTTCAAGCCCAGTGTGTTTACTATGAAGTACATTATATTCATTTCACTCTGTGTATTTATTTGATCCTTTCTATTCCCAGTCTCTGTTCATAGTATTATTAGCCATTCTTGCTCTATCTATAAAAGTCAAAGTCATCACGTTTAATTCTATTCTCCTTTCCTAAATATAAGCACTCCCCCCACATATCCCATTGCAGTCAATGTCTCTTGCCTTGAAATAATGTAATAGTTTCCTTTCTAAAATCCACACATCTCTCGGTCTTAGAAATTCTATCATCTGCATCTCTATTGCAGTGTCTTTCCAAATCATAATTCTGCATCTAGACCACTGTTGTTGAAAGTGTGTAATGCCTGTTTCCTCTACTACAGACTCCAGAGTCTTCAGTATGCAATGCTTTTCACTTACTGTTCCCAACCTACTTTTCTTTTCTTTTGTATTTTTCTTTGAAATTATTTTGTACTATTCCAAGGGATTTTATTCTTTTGTTACAATCTGTCTATTTGTATAGATTCTAAGAGCTCTGAGATCACATTGATTTTTGTTCTTAACCTTTTTATCATAAACTAAAGCACAGATAATGAAAACCACTAGCAACACCTTGTGACATTCCTTCTTAGCCCCTGAAATATTCCCTGACTATATAAAATGAGCTTAATATGTCACCAACTTTAATGAACTATTTGTTCTTTCCAAAACGTGTCTGATCTTCATACCCTTGTGTTATTTCCTGTCTATAATGCCCTTCCTTACTTTTCTAGTGTCAGACTTTCATTTACCCTTCATGACAGAGATAAATGTCATTTCACCTGTCAGTCATTCTTAATACCACCAGGCCTCCCATAGACCTTTGTCCATGTCTCTGTAACAATGTTCTTTGAATACATGTTGTTATCTATTTTCTCCCTATTAATCTTTTCAAGGTCAGGGAGCAAATATTAATCATATTTTTTCTCCCATCCTCAGAATCTAGAAACAGCATTAGATTCATTTATACTAAATACTCCATAAGTGTTTGTTGAATTAATAAACTTTTTTTTTATTTTAAAAACATCTTTGAATTCTCAGAAATAACCTTCCTGCCAATTATTATTATTCAAAGTAATTTTGGCCTGTCCCCAATTTAAATGTATAACTCATTGAGTTTTCACATTCAAGCTGAGTTCCACTGTCTCACTCATCCCTGAGAACTATTTAGTAAACTTTGAAATTCATTTAATCATTTCTTACTGAAAGCTCAACCAGCTTTAAGGTTGTGGATCTTGAAAAACTTAATCATTACAATCATCATCCCTTTACTTTAAGGTTTCATAGCTTTTAAAACATTTTTGGAAAAACAGAGATGGGTAATATGCTATGGTTGATGTTTTAATATTTCTAAGGAAAATAAATGATGTATATTTTTCCATGGAGATTTGTTCAATAAATTTTAGCTATTTCTATCAAAAATGGTAGCCATTTGCAATGAAATTTAAAACTTGATTATAGTAACTTGATACATTTTGAAATATTTAATTATATTGTAATGTTATAGTTCATGTATAAATATGTAACAACAAATCTCACTGCTATATATAATTATAATTCACCAACAAAAAGAAAAAGAAAGAATAATAACTATTAAAAATGAAGTATGTCACTATAAAAAAATAATGAAAATTTAAAATGTGTGGGGGTGGGTACATGTTAGGGAAATTTATTATTCTGCTTAGTCAATCATTTTACAGTGGAAAGAGATTTTCCAGGTGATGACAAATGCACATGTCTGAGGGAATACACAAGATGCAGATTCTGGTTAGTGATCCACTCTACTCTAAATTTTATCTGGACAAATTTAATAAGCAACTTTAATCCAGATTCCTAAAGGTGATGTCAATCAATCAATCAGTCACACTTCTGGCATTAACCTATACCCTCAATTTATATGCTATCCCTTGTCATTTCTTTTCTTCACCCTATTTAAGGTCTTGAACTTAGGTAGCCCATTGAAGCATGAACTAAAGAAGAAACTGATATCTTTAAACATTCCACTCATAAATCTAATTATAAAAATTAACTTAGTTTTTTATCCCTCACCTTGAGATAAAATATTTGGACTCAGATATTGATATATGTTTTATGAAGATAAACTTTATAAATTTTATTCAAGAACAGAGAAAATAACACTTCTAGAATTGCTCAGCTTGATCAATGAATTGATTTTCTATTATTTTTTTTATTTTAGGATTTTCAAATTTTAAACAATTTTAACTTGTTTATAAATATTGTAGGGACATACAGTTAGCCTTTGAAGTTTTCTAAAATATATCCTATTATTTTTTACCAGTGATCATAAGCTTTACACAAGACTTTCCCATTTAAAGAGAAAAGATTATATCAAATACTACTTGAAAATTTTAGTGCATTAATATTATAAAATTTAGACATGAGAAACTGAAATACATTTACTATATATTCAATATTTAATCATACAATCAATATTTAATCATCACCCAAAGCTAAATTCATAGTTTCACATTTCTCAGAACAGCCACTTATGAAAGAATGATATGCTTATGTTCAAATGGACTTATTTGTGCTTGGACATTGTATACACTTCAATCTCAGTTGTTCTGTTTCCAGTCTCATGTATCAGTGTATGTGTGCATGTGTGTGTGTCTATACTCCCATATTTACAAAATGAGTCCTTATTCTTGGCATGTGGTTTTAAATTGTAATTTGTACCTTTTTTCTTAAATTGCTTCTCACATTTATCAGGTTTTGTCCTTTACTCTGTGTATTTCCTTTAATGTACTTCTGTTAATATTAGAATAGATGTTGAGATATTATTATTAAGAAAACTGTTGCCATTTGTATTAGTATTTATATATCTGAAGTATTTTAATTTTTAAAATATTTTAAAATAATTCAAATACTAATAATAAAAATCCCATTGCAATTGGAACTTAGGCCTTAAGAGATTTGACTAAGTTTTCAAAAGCTCTGTAAAAGCCTTACCCTTTTGCACTTTCTTCAAAGAATAAAAAGAAAGTTCTTATTTAAAAATACTAATGAGGATGTCCAAAAAACAGCAGTCATCTCTGAATCTAAAATATTTTATTTCGCATAGGACTTAAAAACACCTGAATTATCCTCTTACAATTCATTTCATCATTGATAAGAAAAATTTGAAGAACAGAAACAATGACAAGAGTTGATAAATTAAAAGGAGAATGGACCATTTTATATATTTTTATTTGACTATTAACTAAAATTGTGTGTGCCAAGATTTAGGTTAGCTGAAACCCCCTACAAACTAAGCTTATGGAAACAGTAACTGATCCTTCTAACATTGTGTTTTTTAATACATCACAAGAATGCATTTCCCCAAAAGTGTAAGATCCCTATCTTGAGATGTGATGAAATGCTTTAAAAAATTCTATAGTAGAGGAGAAACATCTTTCTTAAAATTCTAAATCATGTAGCTAATGTGAGCTCACACAATAGAGCCCAGCACATTGAAATATTTTCTCATTTTTAAGGGAATTAATGGCTCTCCACCAGCCCTTTAACATGTAAAATGAGTAAGTTACTTGTGTCCAGTACATCCAAAAAAGAGCCAGGATAAAATAAACATAAGGGGTTGGATATCTTGGAAAAAATCTGTCATGGGTTTGGGTTAATCATCTCCAGAAGAAATTCAACTTGATGCCTGAAATGTAAGACTTCTTGGAGAAAGCAGAAAGGCCTGAGGCAGTGTTGATCTGAAAGAGTGCTCTCCATGGGTCAGGTCTGCTCTGCTGGCAGAGTGCAAACCCAGTTCACAACCACGGCCTCTGAAAAGTTGTAAAAGACTGCAGGGGCCTTCCAGTGCATGCACTCCAGCTTTGGTTACATAGTTTTAATGGCCTGGGTTCTTATTATAAAATAAAACTTAAAAAATAAAATCTGTGCCTAATTTTTCAACTTCTGTCCATCAATGATAGGATTGCTGCCTTCAACATTAGTGGTATAAAACATCAATGTCTTAAGTTTTAATGATCACATATAAAAGTATTTTCAAATATGTCACACCTTTATTTGGTGCATTTTTCATAATGTTCTATTCTTAGACTGGAAATGAGATATTCCAGCAATACTTTGGGTTAATTGTCATCTATCATGTTTCATACATATTTGAAGCAAATTTTTCTAGCCATGTGCTTTTCTGTGTATAAAATTCCTTCCAGTATATGCCTTGGAGACTGGGAAAAATGATAATTTTGGTTATCAATAATTTTTATGTACTTTAGGGAAACTAATCTAATGCTAAACTCAACTGATAATTATTCTCTTTGCCCCAACTTTTCCATTTTTCCTAGTTTCATCAGCAGATATAGAATTATTTACTTGAATCAATCTCAGGTGAATATAAAAACAAAAGGAATCTGTCATAGACTCAAGTTAATCATTATAGGTGTAGGAATAATTACATGGTTTTATACTGTATGACAGTAAAATATGCTGCTAAATTACCATGGCAAGACTCAAATCTACTTTAGAAGAAAAATAGCACCAATAAATACTTTTCAGTTCCCTTTATTTCTACACCTAATTGTATTGCTCCCAACTGCCAAGGGAGATGAACTCAAATAAATTGTTACTTAAAATATCTGTGCATGTCCAAAAAATCATTGTATTTGGTGGACATAGAAGTATTTGATGACCCTTATATTATACTCTTTCACTCTGTTTTTACTCTTGTAAATATAGATGTTTTTCTTAAAATTGCTATAGTCATATAGGAATAAACTGACTAGTTCTAGTAAAGAAACTTCAATCTTTAGACAACACAGAAGCCAATCATTTGAATGAATTGAGTACTTAGTGCTGAAGCATTTCAAATCCTTTTTCATTTGACCACTCGGTGACCTGATAACTATTTCCTGTCCCTAAATAAGGTTGTGACCTCGGTCTTAGAGTGCGAAACTCAGATAATTTTAGAAACAAGTCAAATGCCACAGAATTAGAGAAGTAGAAGATAGTTCAATTGAAATTCTTGCTTTCAAAATGAACATACATGTCTTAACATTAAAAAATAAAATGTGTGACCTATATATTCATCATGTCTTAAACCATCAAATCATCTATTTTATTGCCCCCTAGAATAATAAATCATCAGGTATTTCCAAAAGATTAACTGGCAGTATAATTCCTCATTACTAGTCCATTAATATAATTCATATAATAAAATAAATAAGTTTTTAAAAGCCCACATGTATCAATACTGCTATTCGAATAACTCACCAGGAGAGTTTGCAAACAACTTATGTCAAAAATTAATCTCAATTATATATGTATATGTCCTGTGTGTGTGTGTGTGTGTGTGTGTGCACTATTTATAGCTGTGGAAAGTTGAAAGTCATAAACAAACAACAAAAAAATAGCCTATACATTTCAATCAGTAAGGCAGGTTATTTCCAACCACTTTTTTTAGCTGTTAAAATACCTTTGGCAATTGGATTAGGGGAAGGAAGACTCTTACAAGTGCATTTTGCTGATCTGAAAATGTAATTGAGTATAGTTTGTTTTCATAATTTTTTTGCTTTTCTATAACTTGGATGTGAAATATAATGTTATGAAATGCTAATTATTTTAATGAGGTCAAGAAGTGTTTCCTTAAAACAACAGTTGTAATGTTTAACACACGTTTGATACTTTTTCTCCTTGTATAGTTAATAAAATCATAGATTAAAAATATATTAGAACTAAACTTAAAAATATGATTTTTAAAAAGTAAATATTAAGAAACATCTTTGAAATTGACACAACCTGAGCTGTTTAAACTGAGATTTACACTTTTCATAAGGATTATATAATCTATCAAACAAAATAAATTCTCAGTTTTGATCTAACACATTCTAAAGAAGGATTTAAAATAAGCAACTAATAACTACAGGGTTTATTAAAATGTTACCATACATACTGTTTTAGAATGTGATGTGCCCTATTACTCATGAGGACCACATTTTTTCATTGAATACATACTAACTAAATTGTCATGAAAATAGAGAATTTCACTTGTATTCATTTGAATGTTAAACTAAAACTATGTCTTAAAATTATGTGTTTAATATTTAATTTAAACATTAAAATTGACTTTAAAAAGTGAAATATGAAATAAAAATAATCATCAAACTCTTGATTTTTTTACTTCTTGGAAATTTATCTGAATAAGACAGTCCTTAGAGTGTACTCAATCATTATTTGTGGAAATTCTATGTAGAAATAAAAATTTATCCTCAAAATAATAATCTTAAATGTTTATATATTTAAATTGCAGCCATAATAAAAATATAGTGTAACTAGAAATGTTTTAAACATTTGTCATTAAATAAGTAACAAGTGACATCTGAGGTTTCTGAAAAACTAATAGTAATGATTCATAAATTCCAAATTTTTGTGAAGAGAATGTAAACTAATATTGAATAGTATGAGTCTCATGTAAACATGAATGCACCTCTTTTCCACATACATTTTATTTTTGCTATTTGATTTAAATGAATATTTCAACTACTTATAAATTTCACCTTTTCTACATACTATATACTATTTGTAAATTTTATCATTTTTCAACAATTACTTTTTAAAATATAAATGCTTATAAGTAAAATACATGCAATGACATGTAAATGGTGATTAATTGAAAAAATTTGAGACTTTTTAATTTCCATATAAAATTGTTTACCTTATTATTTTCAGTATGATACAATTCATACAATAAAAATAAGTTTAAATTGTGAATATTATCTCATCAAGAAACATTTGAGAGCAAATAATAAAAATGCATTTGATTGCAAGCATTTAAATTATATTTTGTTGTTGTTGTCATTGCTCAGGTCAGACAACAAAAATTTACTAAGCATCTACTTGATAAAAAAAAAAAGTTGCATTTGTAAGATTAAAAACTGTGAGGGATTAAGGAATAGAAAGTAAACTATGTAGCAGGAAAATAACTCAGATTTAACCTATAGATGACCTCGACCTGCTTGTTCAGATGACAATTCTAAAAGTATACAGGGAATATTCCCATTTAATACAATTATTTGTTGTAAGCCTTGACCCCAGTGACTGTCACAAACTAGATCTGAATTGGTCTATTCTCTGATATGGTGACATTGCTTCTGTTGCCTCGATTGTGACCTCTGATTGCATGGTACCCTTGAGAGTTCTATATAACAAGCGTAACTCCTAGTTCTTAGCCAGGAAAGTTAGTCTGCTTGTACAGATTTGTTAGTCCCCTTAGTCTGAGTTGCATATGCTCTCTATCCTTCATGGGATATTACTATGTTATTTTGTATATATACATTTGTCCTAAAAAATTAATAATAGCATTTTTATAACTAGTGAAATATGCAAAAATTTCTTTTTCCAGATAAGAAGTTCCTACAATTTATTAATTCTTATTTGTTTTCGAGCAGGTTTATTGTTTTTGTATATTTTAAAAGTTTATATTTATATAGCTATTTCTTTCTTGCCTTCCCTTGCATACCTTGGAGAAGTATCTCCTTAATGCTACCATGTCTAGGAAACATAGAGTTGATATAGAGAGGTAATGTGACATAATTGTATGAGAATGATGATTAGAAAAAGCAGATTTAAAACTGCCTTTAAATTGTGTCTTCACCACTGTCACCATGGGCCAACTACTTAATTCTTTAAACCTCCAATTTCTCACTATAAAAATTGGGAACATCATTCAGATTTTTTGAAAGAATTAAATGAAAATTAATGTAATCTAAAGGGCATATCACAACCCTCACCACAAAGTAACAGTGATAAACTGTATACATCAATGGATACAGGATTGTTCACGAATTCTTGCATCACAGCATGGGATGAAGACTGATCCATTTACAGCAGCCCAAAAAGAATAATTTGCATAGCTTTATTATTGCTTAACTGAAAATTAGGTTCAGGATTATTTGGAATCATTTGTTTGTTTTTGTTTGCATGTGATTTGGATATTTAAAGTCAAATTATAAATGGGCACTATAGTTTGAAATTAAATTTAAACAAACATTTCATGCTTATATTTAGTGCTTGTCCATCAGATCAATGGTGGACAAACTTTATACTTTAGCAGAAACCCTCTTTTTTGAATCAAATATTAGCCAAAATTCAATGTAGCATAAAATAACTGAGAGTATCTCTGCTGTGGTTTAGTGTGTCTGATCACTTGGCTATTCCTATAACAGCCACTACTTTCAGATTTGCAAAATCTCCTATGGCTTCATGGAGGACATTTTAAACTTGTGTGGCCTTACCAGAAAATAATCCTTTTCTTTCTATCCTTTCTTTGCACCAGGATCTGAGCTTAGTGCTTATCACATGCAGAACTTTATATTTAATAGCAGTAACTAAAATGTCTTTATTCTAAATGCTACCTAAATCAAGACCTTATTGGTTCACTGAGAGATCCTCAGTATTTAGGATAATTCCTGGCAAATAGTAGGATCTCAATAAAAACATGAAGCAATTTATATAAAACACTCCAGAATTAGAATAATAATAATAATAATAATAATAATAGAATAATAATTGTTCTGGTTAGGCTACTTTAGTGATCCAAGGTTAATTGTTATGGATGATGGCATTTCATACTACAAAAATAGTACACTAATGAAAGTATACTTATTTAGTATTTCATTAAGATGAATTTTTCATTTTGACTTTGATGAACTCAGAATGCATAGATATCATACTAGATAACACAATGTCAATTTAGAGTGGCAGTCAGCCAGGTGGTACTTAACAAATTATAGAAAAACTTTGAGATTTTCCAGCAAAATCAAGATTAGAGCATTGTAAATCCTATGAAATATAGTACTCTAACATTTTCAGAGTAACTTATATATGACATATCTAATACTGGCATATGTAAATATGACTAAAATAATTGATAAGATACTAAAATAAAATTTCTGTTTGGTAAATAGCTACTTCCTTGAATGCCTTCCCAATACCACAATCCCACCAGCTCTATATTCCTTAGCTCCTGCCCTGGGAAACCACTCCCAGGTTTATAACTTTGAGTAACTAAAGGAATAACGTCCAGTGCAGCAGGGATCCTCCAGAACTCTGCTCTAGGTCAACACCATAGTCCTTTCTGATTTTATCCATGTCTATGTCATAAAGTTAATTATTTTTTACTAAAACACCTATTTCATATTAAAAATTTAATATGATTCAAATCTGAGAATGAATCAAGGGAAATGATATATCTCCAAGTTTTACAGATGAAGAAATTGTGTTCATCAGGACAACATTACCTTTTTCTATTTCTGCAAACTTCATTCTGAATTGATGTGGTAAGAAAAAGAAACAGAACAAGGTGGAGAATTGCAAATCCAAGCAGGTGCAGGCACAAAATTTGTGAGATTGAATGACTCAGTGAAAATAAGTTAAAGTCCTATTAAAAGATAAATAGGTAACTAATCCAAAGATTCAACTCTGCCAGAGTATGATTCCTGTTATCAATGTAGCTTGTATCGAAAAATAACTAGTTTGGAGCCTACAGATGAAGCTAAGAGTAAGATAATAGTTAGATTCAACATAAAGTTACACATTGAATGTTGACATTCTCTAAACAGCTCTGACATTACTCTAATAATGGAATACCCTTCTAAGAATTACCTTTATGGATTGTAACTAAGTTTCTTTCACTGTTCTCAAAGATGTGCCTCTATTCTTGCCATAATATGATCAATGACAGAAATTAAAAAAAGAAAAAAAAAAATAGAAGTAGAGAAAACTATGGGTAAGACTAAAAAGAAGTAGACACTTAAGAGAAATATTGAAAAGCAAAATAACAAAATATATGGTTTGTGACATGATGAAAGGATTAAAAAGCATAAAAGTATTTACTCTAAATAATACTCAGCCTCTGAAAGTCATCATGAAAAATAGAAAATATATAGTAGACATATATACATACAAAACTGTGTGTGTGTATATGAATGTGTTATATATATATATATATATATATATATGACTAAATAAAACTTAGTTTTTTTGCAAAGTTCACAAGAAATTCTTTATTGCCAAATCTTAATAGGAAGCTAGCTTAAGTGGGACCTGAATTCTTTGGTAGGGATTTAATAAAGATGTAACTACAGAGTGAAGATAATATTTTATAGGAGCATCAGACCAATAGTAAATTCCTAGCTGCACCACTTACTCTGTGATGTTATGTTCGAGCTCTCTGTGCTGAAGCATTCATATCCTTAAAATGGCAACAACAATGTGAATGAACCCTCAGAGTTCTTGTGAGATAATGTGCTGGAAGTCTGTTCACCACTGCTGACTTATCCTCAGTAGACAACTGCTATTTTTATTGATCCTAGAGTTTTCTCTTATCTTTACTTCCATAATATGTCTTCCAGCCACATCAGACATACTTTCTCACTAAACTTCTCATGTATTGTCCTAGGAATATTGACCTTCAGCTTCCTCAATAAATGTTAGAGAGATTGATTTCTGGCAGTGTAATAAATCAAATGTTCATGTAGTCTTGGTAATTTTGTCTTTTTTAGGATGCCATGTAGTTGGAATTGTAGAGAATACAGATTTTTAATATCTGTTTCTTTCACTTAGTGATATGCATTTAAGTTTTCACCATGTCTGTTCATGACTTGATAACTCATTTCTTTTTAGTGCTAAATAATATTCCACTGTATGTATGTGCCAGTTTATCCATCTGTCTACTAATAGACATCTTGATAATTTTCAAAGTTATAGAAATTATAAATAAAGCTGCTGTAAACATTCATGTTCAAGTTTTTGTATGAACATATGTCTTCAACTCACTTGGGTAAAATCCAGAGTATGATTGCTGGATCATATGGTAAGAGTATGTTTTGAAGAAACTACCAAACTGTTTTTCAAAGTGCCTGTATCATGTTGCATTCCCATCATCAATTTATGAGTGTCCTGTTGCTTCACATCCTCAATAGCATTTGTTACTCTCATTGTTTTAGTTTTTACCTTTCTAATAGATGTATGGTGGTATTATGTTTTCATTTATTTTACAATTCCTTGATGAGTTATGATGTTGAGCATCTAGTCATACACTTATTTGCCATCAATATTTTTTATTGTTTTCTATAGTAATATATGTTTAGGTCTTGTGCCCATTTTTTAATGAAGTTGTTCATTTTCTCATTATTATGGTTTGAATCTGGAATGTCCCCCTGAAAGCTCATGTGTTGAAAGCATGATCCCCAATATAAAAAAGGCTTAGGGAAGAGGCTTTTAGGAAGTGGTTGGATCAGGAGTGTTCTGATTTCATCGGTGGATTAGTCCATAATCGTCAAAATTCAGAAATGACAAGAAAACACAAATTTATATTATTATTTCTCCAAATTATCCATGGAAGATACAATCCCAAACTTCCAATGGATACCTGAAACTGCATAACTGCAGATAGTACCAATATCTCCAATCTCCCTTTCTCTCTCTCTCTCTCTTTCTCTCCCACTCCACCCCCACGTGTG
The DNA here is from genome assembly GCA_025594165.1 of Tamias sibiricus. Lineage (NCBI taxonomy): Eukaryota > Metazoa > Chordata > Mammalia > Rodentia > Sciuridae > Tamias > Tamias sibiricus. The sequence goes on from CM046661.1 coordinate 141,953,105, forward strand.
TGTGAGAAACAATATATAAATTAATCTTAGGTGTGTACATATAGGTTTAAAAAAATCCCAGTTATACACACACACACACACACACACACACACACACACACTCGGATTTTTTTTTTTTACCTATGTACACCTATGATTGATTTATAAATTGGGCTCAGCAAGAGATTAACAATAGTAACTTACCATAGAACTGCCAACTTCAGCATACAATTTTTTTCTATCCTTATTGAGATCTTTCACATTTTCACTTATATGAGATTGTTTTATTGTTTATCTTTGTCATATCCAGATTACCAGCATCACTACTCTTGCATTTAGGGCTCATTATTAGATAAAATGGGTTATTTAAGCACAAGCACAATGATACTATGACAGTCAATCTGATAGCCACGATGTCTAGCAAATAACTATGGATCGGGAAGCATATACTGCATGGATGTGCTGGACAGAGGGATGTTTCATATCTTGAATGGGTTAAAGTGGAACTGCAAAAAATTTTGTCATACTGCTCAAATTGGCATACTGTATTAAACTTAATTTTTTTGGAATTTTCCATTTCATATTTTGAATTACAGCTGACTGCAGATATCTGAAACCACAAAAAGTGGAACTGAAGATAATAGTAGGGTAGGAACTACTGCATAGGTGTAGCAAGGGATTGCCTAAGGAGTTATCTCTACAAAAAAAGAGGAATGTGCATTCAGATAATCTGACAGAAGCAGTTAAAAAGCTTTCTGAATTAAGATAGTTTAAATTCACACCTCTAAATATTTCCATTAATGTAGATCTAAAGAACAAACTAACTGAAACATCACCATCACCTCAGGAAACAAGCCAGAGAGTGAAAATCAACAGAAAACAAATTATAAAATCTGTCCATTGAATCCCCCAAATAGTGCATTTATCAGATACAGAATATAATCTGTAGTTTGATTAAATACATAAAAAATATATTTGAAAATAGAATAAAGTAATAAAAGTGTAGTCAAATTAGGAAACTTCAAAAAATTAAAAGTGGTTAAAATTCCTAGAAACAAAATATTTCTAGATATGAGATTACAAACTCAATGGATGGGTTAAAGAAAACTAGATTAATTTCCAAAAAATAACATGGTCTACTAGACAATGCATTGTCTATATAATTATATACCAAATTCAAAAGCAACATATTCTATTTCACATTGTTATCTAATGTTACATATACTTTATATTTTCTCAAGCACACATGACCTAAAATACTGGTATTTCTCCAAAAAGACAAGAAATTGTTTCTGTCTGATAGCCCTACAATTAAGAAAAAATTATATTTGTAAGCATTTCTGACTCTACTTAGCATGAAGAACACCTAGTTATTACCTTCAACAACCCTAAACCATCAGTCACCTAAACATTCTCAATCCAGGGAAAAGGACACTAGAAAGAATCACAAGAAGGTTCTTGACTTGCCAATGACTCTACCTGTTGCATCCTGGGTTAATTACTCTGCTTCTTGTGGATCTCATTTTCCTCATTTAAAAAAAGAAAATGACTTATGTTTTCTCTTTTTATGAATAAAATAAATTTAATGTGTTAGTTTACCTGTGTCTATATCTACAGTAAATATATAAAGACAAATTCTCTATCATCAGGCCAGTAGTTAAACAACATAATAAGGAGCTGCAGTAAATACCTGTATCTAAGGAATTGATATTTAAGATTTTTTCTTAATATTTTGAGGTACCAGCCAAAAAGAAAGGAGCACAGAAGCTCTTTGTTGAGCCACCAGAATACTACATAGATATTTTAGAATGTCATTATGTATTTACAACAACTCTGAAGGAATAATAATTATCTGCATTTTGAGGGGAAAGGAAACAGGTTTTGAGCCTAAATAGAAGAATAACCAGAATCTTAATCTGTGTCTCTTATTCCGAAGCCCTCAATGTCTCCATTTACCACGAAGCTATATTTTCCCATGAAACTCCCTGTAATGTAGTATTTCTTAATATAGAAATGAGTGATATTTTATAATATTCTTAATATACCAGCTGTAATAAATAACACAGAATTGCTTTTTCTCTTGTGGATAACTTTTGGAACCTAAGGAATAATTTTGAAATATAATTTTCCGTATTTGGTCTCAAAGGGAGTGCATGTTTTTACTAAACCTACTCAGATGTTAAATTATGGGAATGACAAAGCACAATAAAAAGTTTAGCCATAGGAAATTATGTATGAATTGGTCAAAAACCATGCTATTCCATAATTTTGTACTTTTCCTATGGTATACTTTCTTAACAACAGCTTTTTCACACATTTTGGAATATGAGTGAATTTGTGATTGTTCACAGCATGTTTCTTGTCAATTTTCTCTAAAAACTAAAATAATTTTTAATGATTTATTTTTTATGCTACAAAAGTATTACAAAACATTGTGGTTTTGACCTAAAGTTAGAACTTGGGCCTTTTTCCTTTTATATTTTCTCCTTTTAAATGTAAATATGAATGTTTTTGGCCTAGTTTTTGTTGGTTTGATTTTAAAATTAGGAAAAGAGTTTAATCAAAATAAATTTTTACAAATTGAACATTCAAGATCATAGACATTAAAAAGGACACAATATTTTGGTTAGATTAATTCTGTCTCTAGTGTTAATATAGATTGGATTCTAACAGAAGGAGACAATTTGATTGTTTATTTCATATCAAAAGTTGTCCTAATGGAAGTGTAGAAAAACAATCTCCACAAGTCTCTTAACACTTTTGAACCATCTGGAAGTATGACACTAACTGCCCTTTAGGTCTAGAAATCTTTTCAAAAATATTCAAATACCAAAAAACTTTAGAAGATTGAAATAGTTCTCCTCTAAAGCAAAGGGCAAATTTGTATAATATAGATGTTTTCCTCTAGTGCAAAAGGCAATTTTGATCATAGCCAATTATAAAACAATTTGAACTTCCTAAGTTTGGGGACTCAGCTGTGATATGAACCCACCACGTATGGGGCCCACATGACTCCTTCACTTCACATTTGTTAAAACTGAAGGAAGAACCAAGACAACCAGAACAAACTCACTAATAATGTTTATGCTCCTTGATATGCTATGAACCCTTGTCTCCATCTGAGGCATCTTTTTCTGCATTAACAAAGCCATATCAGACTAGCTTCTACCTGAAAGTAGGATAAAATTTCAAACCCTATAGTTCTTGACATAGAAAAATTTTATATTCACAATGTGTGAACCCACAAATGAGTACATGAAACCATATAATTAATCATTCTTGCTGTATGGGCTGTTTGCTGTGTTTAAAATTCTGGAGATTCATTGCCATCTTTTTGATTGATTCATTTTATGGAATGCTGGTAGTCACTGTGTATTATAATTACCACTTATTGATTATTTGGTAATTTTTTGAAATACTGATCTACAATACTTTATAACAATAATAATGTTTCAAATTGATCTGACATTAACTGTGGTTTTAAGATAGGAATTATGTGATTAGCACAATCAAACCTTATCCCAGGAAACATGCCATTTTCCATATCAAAAAGAAGGAAATTCTTGGAATTGCACAAACCTTGGCTCAAAAATCATAACCAACTTTTCCAACTTTGGTATCCATATGAAACAAGAATGAGATAGTATTGTTTATATTTATAGTTCTCAAATGTTTTCATATTTTTTGCCTCACAGACTATCATCCCTGCCTACAGTTGATTGAGATTTAAAGTGGTAGTAGTCAATTTTTCTGCTTATTAGTTCAGTTTTATCTCCACAATACCAACCTACATTAAATTTGGATCACTTATGAAAAGATGGGCAATATCTTTATAAAATATTTAATGTTGTGAAATATATTGGAAGCAAATTTCAGTTACCATTTCTTCTACATAAATTAATAATATTTCAGTTGTGTATGATCTCTCAATCTTAGGAAAGATGTTCATAGTGAGTACATAAAAAGGAAAGCAAAAGATTAAAAAAGGGAAACTGAAAGTGCTGAAATACTTATGGCAAAGAAAGGCTATATGAATTTCATGATACTATTAGAAGGGTATATTTGAACAGAAATAAATGAGGCATTAGAACACTTAAAAATTATACAGAACTTTCATTTTGAAGATATAAAGAAGACTATACCAATCCTGCTAAAAGAAACATAAATGTAAATATAATTTATGAAACTATATGTGAATTTATTGTAACATGAACCCAATCTGATAGCACCTCCATTACCTGGCAGAACTGAAAATATATCATTTTTGTAAAAAATACATTTTTATATATAAGAGAATAAGACATTATTAGAAAGAGCCAGAAAAAAAAAACAGGTATCAGAAAAAAATTATACAAATAATTTATATATGAAAACTATTAGGCATAAATTATAAGATATATACTTAAACTTTCTGGTGAAAGATTTGAGAAAGAACTGAGTATTGATTTCATCAATAAAAGTAAAATAATTGAAACTAACATCTCATTATGTGAATATAACTGGAAATCAGAGAAAGAAATATTGAATTTGAAGATATGTGAGAAGACTAGATTTAGAATCTAGTGCAAAGAAGTAAAGAGATTAAAAATTTAAGAGGTAAAAATAAAAAGTTAAAGATGATTTATATTATGTCTAACTGGAATTCCAGGTGGAGAGGCAAGATAGATCCCGGCAAAGGTAATACCCAATAAGATTTTGACTAGAAATTTCCTAACTGGATGAAAGACATCAATTCATAGATCCAAGAATTTGAGTGAATCATAAGTAGGATGGATTTTAAAATAATTCCACAGCTAATATGTCAATTACACTTTATTGATAGAGTGGTTTAAAAAATAATTTTATTGCTAGATTCATCAGGGTAAATCTGCATAGCATATAAAAGAGAAAATCTTCCAATAATAATAAACAAAAGACAAGTTTTCTTCACATAAATTGCAGTTAGACTGAGAACTGATGTCTTAAAATCAGTAGAAAAGAGTAGAAGATTATCAATGATTTGAAAGTGGTATGAATGAAAGAATGTACTGCTGAACCAGAATACATATTTTGAAAATGTCTTTCCAGAATAAGAATAAAATATAGGCATTTTCAAATAAAAATTAGATTTGTTACTTGCTGATCCTTATTAAAAAATTATTTTAAAAGTATAGGTTTGGGGAGAGGGCAGAGTCCCAGGTAAAAGATCCACACTACAAAAAGATAGAAAAATTCATAGAGAGGAAAATATGTTGGCAAAAGCAAGCATAAATTATCAATATGAATAACTATACAGTGTCTTGTGAAATTAAGTACAAGTATAGAGAAATATTAATATTTAAGTCAGAATGGAGTTAAGTTAAAAATGTTCTCTGATTCTTACATTCCATTAAAGGAGGGGAAATTGATTAATTTTGAAGTCTAATAATTTTAATTTATACACTATGACTTCTATGGTAAAAAACAAATGGATGCAAATGATATAGTTCTAGCTAATAGAAAGAAAAAACTAGAAGTGAAAGATGTAATTAGTACAATTTATAGTCAAGAAAAAGAACATATTACAAGTAGGGCAAATATCACAAAATGGTATTATTTTTACTCAAATATATCAAGTGTGTTAGCTTTCTGTCACTCCAACAAAATACCTGAGAAAATCAACTTAAAGGAGGAAAGATTTATTTTGGTTCACAGTTTCAGGTTTTAGTTGATAATCACTTGGTCTTGTTGCTCTGGGATCTGTACAAGACAGTACACTATGGCAGAAGCATGTGGCAGAGAAAACCTTCATTTCATAATGGCTGGAATCAAGTCAGAGGAAAGGTCTGGGATCCCAATATCCTTTTCAAGGGCATGCCCCAATTACCTATCTTCTGCAACTAGTGCTCTCCTATTAAAGATTCCACCCCCCTACCAACAGTGCCATGGGCTGAGGATGAAACCTTTAACACATGAGCCTTTGGGGAACACTTCCAAACTGTAGCATCAGTATGTACATTAAATATCAATGGCTAAATAAACTATGTAGCAAATAAATGTTGTTTATAGTTATTTTTAATTCAGGAGACAAGACAATTATAAAAGTACAATAAGTTTATGAATAAAAAACATACCACAAGAACACTAAGGAAGAGAAAGTTGACAAATAGACTTTAGGAAGAAAAAACTCATTAGAAAACATCATTTCAAAATGACAAAGTGTTCAATTTGCCAGGAAGATATCATACTTATAATTTTTATGAACAGTAAAACACAGCTCATAAATAAGACAAAAATGTAAGATGTAGCAAGAACTAGAAATTTCCAAAATTATGATGAGACATTTTTAAAGCTACTTATTTCATTAATTTATAGAACATATAAATTAGGATAACAAAAACTTAGTATATGATGAATTTATTTAATAAAATTTGCCTCAGTGAAATATAGAGAACTTTTAACAACAGGAAAGGCCTGTTATCCTCAAGCACACAAAAGATATTTATCAAACTTGAACTTACAGCAGCTTTAAATTAGTTCTAAAAAATTTCTTAAGGACAAAAATCTGTGTAGTGTATTCTCTAAATACAGTGCTTTTAAATTATAAATGAACACTAAGATAACTAGAAACCTCCTTACTTTGGATATTAAAAACTTTATGATGACATTTGGAAGTTACCATAATGAATTGTTCTAAAAAATTAAACAATAACAAAACATTATATAAGAAAAATAGTTGGCCTGCAGCTCAGAGGTTCAGGCAGGAGGATTTTGAGTTCAAAGCCAGCCTCAGCAATTTAGTGAGGCCCTAAGCAACTCAGTGACACCCTGTCTCTAACTAAAATACAAGAAGTGCTGGGAATGTGCCTCAGTGGTCAAGCGCTTCTGGGTTCAATCCCTAATCAAAAAAAAAAAAAAAAAAGTTAATTAAAAAAAGCAAATAGTACACACATCAATGAAGAAAAAATTAGTTTGAAAAGATTAATAAATGATGCACCCATAGCAAGTTTGATCATGAAAATAAAAAAAAAGAAAGAAAGTACAAATAACTAGTAGCAGAAATGGGAAAGGGTAGAATGAGAGATAATAGAAACTTTAAGGCTGAAATACTTCATAGATGAAAAATCCTCAACAAAATTCTGGCAAATCGGATTCAAAAACATATCAAAAAGATAGTGCACCACGATCAAGTGGGGTTTATTCCAGGGATGCAAGGCTGGTTCAACATTCGGAAATCAATAAACATAATACATCACATCAATAGACTTAAAGATAAAAATCATATGATCATCTCAATAGATGCAGAAAAAGCATTTGACAAAATACAACACCCCTTTATGTTCAAAACACTGAAAAAACTAGGAATATCAGGAACATAGCTCAACATTACAAAAGCTATTTATGCAAGGCTCCAAGCTAACATTTTCTTAAACGGAGAAAAATTGAAAAGCATTCCCTCTAAAAACGGGAACAAGACAGGGATGCCCCCTTTCAACACTGCTATTTAACATAGTACTGGAAACTCTGGCCAGAGCAATTAGACAGACGAAAGAAATTAAAGGGATCCAGATAGGAAAAGAAGAGCTGAAATTAGCACTATTTGCTGATGACATGATAATATACCTAGAAGACCCAAAAAACTACCAGAAAACTTTTACAACTAGTAAATGAATTCGGCAAAGTTGCAGGATACAAAATCAATACCCATAAGTCAAAGGCATTTTTGTACATCAGTGACAAAGCCTCTGAAAGGGAAATTATGAAAACTACCCCATTTACAATAGCAGCAAAAAATAATAATAATAATAATAAAATACCTGGGAATCAACTTAATGAAAGAGGTGAAAGACCTCTATAACGAAAACTATAGAACACTAAAGAAAGAAATTATAGAACTCAGAAGATGGAAGATCTGCCTTGCTCTTGGATAGATAGAATTAATATTGTCAAAATGTCCGTACTACCAAAAGCATTATACAGATTTAATGCAATTCCAATCAAAATCCCAATGTCATTCTTCAAAGAAATAGAAAAAGCAGTCATGAAATTCATCTGGAAAAATAAGAGACCCAGAATAGCTAAAGCAATCGTTAGCAAGAAAAGTGAAGCAGGTGGCATCACCATACCAGACTTTAAATTATACTATAGAGCAATAGTAACAAAAACAGCATGGTATTGGCACCAAAACAGACTGGTAGACCAATGGTGCAGAATTGAGGAAACAGAGACTAATACATATAATTTCAGCTATCTTATATTAGACAAAGGCGCCAAAAATGTACAGTGGAGAAAGGATAGCCTCTTCAACAAATGGTGCTGGGAAAACTGGAAATCCATATGCAACAAAATGAAATTAAACCCTTATCTCTCACCATGCACAAAACTTAATTCAAAGTGGATCAAGGACCTAGGAATTAGACCAGAGACAATATGCCTAATAGAAGAAACAGTAAGCTCCAATTTCCAACATGTCGAATTAGGCCCCAAGTTCCTTAATAAGAATCCTGTAGCGCAAGAATTAATGAATGGGATAGATTCAAACTAAAAAGCTTCTTCTCAGCAAAAGAAACAATCAGTGAGGTGAATAGAGAGCCAACTAATTGGGAACAAATATTTAATACATGCACATCAGATAGAGCACTAATTTCTAGAATATATAAAGAACTCAAAAAACTTTGCACCAAAAAAGCAAATAACCCAATCAATAAATGGTCTAAGGAACTGAAAAGACACTTCTCAGAAGAAGATAAACAATCAATCAACAAATACATGAAAAAAATGCTCAACCTCTCTGGCAATTAAAGAAATGCAAATAAAAACTACTCTAAGATTTCATTTCACTCCAGTCAGAATGGCAGCTATCAAGAACACAAACAACAATAAATGTTGGAGAGGATGTGGGGGAAAAGGCACACTCATACATTGCTGGTGGGACTGCAAAATGGTGCAACCGCTATGGAAAGCAGTATGGAGATTTCTTGGGAAAATGGGAATGGAACCACCCTATAACCCAGCCATCCCACTTCTGGGTCTGTTCCCAAAAGACTTAAAAACAGCATATTACAGTGACACAGCCACTTCAATGTTTATAGCAGCACAATTCACAATAGCTAGGTTGTGGAACCAACCTAGATGTCCCTCAGTAGATGAGTGGATAAAGAAAATGTGGTATATATACAAAATGGAATTTTACTCAGCAATAAGAGAGAATAAAATAATGGCATTTGCAGGTAAATGGATGAAGTTGGAGAATATACTGCTAAGTGAAATTAGTCAATCTCAAAAATCCAAATGCCAGATATTTTCTCTGATATAAGGAGGCTAGTTCAGAGTATTGTTGGATGGGGGTACATAGGAGGATTAAAGGAACACTAGAATGGTCAAAGGGAAGGGATGGGAAGGGAGGGAGCAAGGGGGGAGGGAGGGGGAAAATAAAAGAAAAAAAAAAGAAAAGAAAAGGTGGTTGAATGAGATGGATATCATTATCCTAAATTCATGATTGAAGACCTGAATACTTTGTATGCAAACAGTTGTATGTAAAAAGATGCTATATATGTGCACTATGAATTGTAATACATACTACTATTATAAATAATAATAATAATAATTTTGTGGCAATACATTAGAAAATTTGGAAGAAATGAAAAAATTCCTAGAAAAATATAATGTGCCAAAACTTATCCTAATCCTAATCTTAAACGTAATTCTATGGATAAGTAATAAAAGAAAATTACAATCTATAATGATATTTTCTACTCAAATTCCAAAGAACCTGTTTAACAAAATATGTGTAATACCTTATGGAGGAAATAATAAACATTATTTAAAATGGTCAAGAAGGGCTGGGTTTGTGGCTTAGTGGTCGAGCACTCGCCTAGCATGGCTCGTGTTCGATCCTCAGCACTGCATAGAAAGAAAAAGGCATCGTGTACAAATAAAACAAATAAATATTAAAATGGTCAAGAAAATATTTAAGTATATCTATGAATTAGAAGCCCAATTTTCAAAGACTTAGAGGCTTTCCAAATTAACTTATGGATGCAGTGCAATCTTAATTGACTTCTAAAAGGTGTTTGTAAATGAAGTTGACAAGCAGAATTTAAACTTTGAATGGAAGGACAAAATCCACAAATAACAATAAAGTGAGAGAACCTGCCATATCAAACATTACAACTTATTAAAGAACTTCAGAAATAAGACAGTGATTTTAATATGGTATGGTATGGTGAATAGTTAGGATATGGAAAATTTAGGTTTAGAGTATAACATGGAAATGGAATATGGCAAGTCAAAATAGAGGCCATGTATTTATACTTAGATGATATTATAATAGATGTTTTCCAAATCTGTTGAAAATAAGTAGCCTTTTAAATAAATCTTGAACAGCTGTTTATACTAATATATTAATTATATATATAACTATATATAATTAATTATATATATACTTTCATGATCTTGACTATAAGAAATAAAAATATAAAATGTATTGAATATAATATGGAAGAATATATTCAAAACATAGGATATGGAATTATTTCTTTATGCAAAATACTGGTCATTTTGGTAAATATATACACATTAAAAGTATAAAACTCTGGCCGGGTGCGGTGGCGCACGCCTGTAATCCCAGCACTTTGGGAGGCTGAGACAGGAGGATCGCGAGTTCAAAGCCAGCCTCAGCAATGGCAAGGCACTTAGCAACTCAGTGAGACCCTGTCTCTAAATAAAATACAAAAAAAAAGGGGCTGGTGATGTGGCCCAGTGGTCGGGTGCCCCTGAGTTCAATCTCTGGTACCACAAAAAAAAAAAAAAAAAAAAAAAAAAGTATAAAACTCTGTGCATCCAAAAATGTTATAATAGTAGTGAAATGACAACTCATGGAGATAAAGAAGTTATTTGCCACACATATCATCAACAAAAGTTTTGTACCAAGAATGTGTACATAACCCCCCAAATTATCAAAACACAAATAGCTCAAGAGCAAAATGAGCAAAACAAGTGGTTTTTAACAAATATTCCACAGAAGTAATACAAATAAATTATAAACATACAAACAGGTAGTTATTCTCATTTGCAGACAGAGAAATGCAAATTAAAACCATAAATTTAAAAACAAGAAAAAAAGCAGCCTAACAAAAGCAAATGTTAAGATATGAACCAATGAAACCAATATTTTTCTCACTGGATATAATTTGATGTTCTCATTTAGAAAATAGTTGGACAATCTGGTGGATTTGAAGATATGCATATGTTGTGATCCATCTAATAGACTCCTATATGTATACCAATAGGAACTCTTGTACAAGGATAGTCAGGGAAGTGTTGTTCTTAGTAACCACAAACTACTTATTTTTTTTTATAAAAGTATATTTGTGAATTAGAAGATTATAAATTTTGAGTGCTTAAATTATCCCCAAATCAACTTATGGATACATTGCAATCTCAATTAAATTTCACTAAGCATTTATGAAGTTGACAAGCAGAATCTAATAAGCTTTGTCGGAAGAATCAAAATCCACAAATAGCCAAAACAAATTCAACAAAAATGAATAAAGCGGAAGAACTTGCCATATGAAACACCACAACTTGTTATAGAACTGCCCATGTGTCTACCAGCAAAGGAATGGATAAACTATGACAGGTCCATACAGTGCAATACTGTATGGCAACAAAATGGCAATGAACCAATCTATATACAGCAATACAGGTAAACCTCACAAACAATTCTGAACACACAAAAGCAAAAAAAAAAAAAAAAAAAAGTATAGAATTGCTGTATTTATGTATGTAGTACAAAAGCAAAGAAAGCTACATTATATTTCTTAAATGCATAGGAGGTAAAAGTTAAAAAGGCAATCAGGAAAGTTAAGATTCTATCCTTCAGTATAGAGGTTATATTTAAGAAAACACAAAGAGATTTTGAGTAGGACTTCTGGTGTGCAGGCTGTGTTCTATTTTTAAAATAACCAGAGTTCTCATGGACTATTTGTAGTATTTTATATAATTTATACATGATTTCTATAGCTGTTTATATTTTATAAGACATTTATAAATCTTGGAATGATATACATATACTGCATGTAATATTTTGTGGGTGCTGAGTCTCACAATAAAATAAAATGATTAAAAAGAGCTTCTATAAATCATTTTTGCATTAGTACTAGTTTAATATTGAAGTGAATTTTGTAAGGAAGGCATATAATGCCTCTGTTGACTTCTTTTTCTACTCATATGAATTGATCAAGAATGCTTTTACACATTTCTAAATTAAAAGTAAAATCTGTGAAAGAAAGACTTGATTCATCTACAGTGAAGTTCTGCTATGTAAAATAAAAGTTTGTCTTTCTAAAGATATTATCATAAACAATTATAATTTTGTCCTCATGAAATATCCACTTTAAAATTGCTTAAATATTCAGCAAGCTATAGCAATACTCAAATTATAAAACTAAACTCTATTTACTTATTGCTTTTTATTATACAAATAATATTCTAATTAAGTATTTCATATGAATCTCTCTGTAATGAAGATCTATATTACAGTTGACAAATATAATCACTATATGTAGAAATAAAGAAAACATAAATAATATTGACATAATAAGTGCATTATGAATATTTATATGAACATTTCTGTTATGTAGGTATATAAAAATCTGTGGTTATAGTAATATAAAGGAATGTTCAGTTGGTTACTTCAATACTGTATTACTCTATCATTAAGCATCAATATAATACCACTTATTGGCTACTTTTGGAACTACTAAAGGAAATTAAACTGCCTACTTGGCCCTTAATTAGTAAATATATATGGATGAATAGAATCATAGTTGTCTTTTTATCAAAGAGTAAAACCTTTACACAGATCAAGAATCTGAACTCTAAAGCTGTTTTTTAAACAAGTAGATAGCAATAATATTTATGTGATCACTATGACCATTATTCTGAAATGCAGCCTATTCACATCATTGCTCTCTTTTATTCTTCTATTGGATTGGCCCTAGTTTGAATGACCTACCATATTAACACTCCCTGAGGGAGTCTAGGTTAGATAGAGGAATATTTTGTATGGATAATTAAATTGAGAGGGTGAAACAGGAGAGAATTGTGTCAATGGAACCTCCTTCATGGTTATTATTAAGCAATTGCTAAAAATTATTTGAAGTAATCTAAAATCAATTAGGACCATATACCCTTCTTATGTCTTGAGAATTTTTTTTTCCTAGTAAGAGATGCACTGACATCCTTATATATAATTAAACAAAATACATTTTTTAGAAAAATATCTGTTCTGTATTTCAAATTTTGGTAAGGGCAACTTCTCAGGCTCACCCCCAGAAAACTACTCTAATTTCGTGGGATTAATCTTGGAATTTTCCCCTCTTTCTAGTGGTCCCCTAGAATCTTGGAGTTTACTCATATAAGTAGTCTAACCTCCAGGACAGCTAAGTCCTGGCCTATGCCCATTGAGAGGGCATTAAGGGATTGCATAATGGAATTCATTGCATTTTCTTTAAAAAATAATAGCAATATGGCTACAGTTGTTATATCCTTACTATACATTGAACACCAATTTATATTATGTTTATATTGTAAGAGGAGAAACCTAGGTAATGAGAAGGTAAATAATTTGTGCAACATTGACAACTGCTTATAAGTTAAAAAGTAACTTACTATGTGCAAGTTATTTTCTAGGTTGATACTAAGCTGGATGAGTTATATCTCCTACTTTCACAGAATGAATTAATTTATTTTATAATTAATTTCTACATGTCAAAATTCAAGAGCTCTTCTAATGGAAAATGAAATGGTGTGCCAAATTCATAGAACACAATAGAAAATTAATTTAAACCCCAATGCGTAAGGGGTAGTTCTAAAAACAATATCCTGTTGACACTTTCATTTGTATTACTTAGAAATTAATAAATACCAGATTAGAGACAGAATCAATATTACTAATTTTTCTTTATTGCCTCAGACTATAGTAGGGCTAATACAGAACTGTTGCTGATTTTGTCATTTTAAAACTTTGATATTTTGTTAACAATGGATGTTCACATAATTTTTTTACTTAAAAATATGACAGTATAATGTTATTTGTCTTGATTATTGAGTGTTTTGGTACACCCTTACATTTTGTGCCTAAGACAAGTATCGTTGTCCCCTTCATCTTACTGTAGTCCTAGCCTTGGTAGCAGCAAGCATGTTTGTTTATGTCTGACTTCAACAAAGTTAGATTCTTCCTGGTTTTGTGGCAGAAAGGGAGAAAAACAAAAATCTATCCTTATTACACTATAAAGATATCAGCAAGGTGATACAGCTCAATGTATAGTATAAATAGTATAGTATAAATGTTGAAACATACTGCCATTTAAGTAAAATTATACGTAAGTCAAATACAGAGTACTTATTATAATTGGTTAATAAGCAAAACTATATTTACTTGGCAAACAGATTTTTTTGTTATTCCTGGTGGACTCACTTAAATCTAGCAATTCTATAATATCGAAAAATAGTCTTGTAAAATCCAAATATTTTAAAAGATATAATTTAGTAACTCATGTTTATTTTTCTTTGTTTTCATAAAGGTCATTCATGTACCTTATGTATTAACCCATCCCCAAAACAAATCAATATTGAAAGTTACTTCAAATGTCAAAAACTAGAAGTATCTTTTATTCTGGTACTTTTTTCCAACCCTCTCTGAAATAAAATATAGTAAAATATGTAAAGGAGTGATTAATGCTGCTGTTAGCCTTTGACCTTATATATAGCACTGGCTCTATTCCCAAATTTTCTGTTTTTAAAATTTTGTACCAACAATCCTCTTCTTTATTCATGAAATCATTTTTCCTTAGTGATGAATTACATATATATTTAAATATATTTTTAAAGAATAGGGATGTTGCTTGTACACACAAATGGCTCTTAGAGAGTTGTTGGTCTCTTGCCAGTGCTGTCAGCTTTCCAACAGCAGATTGGATTGGTTAAGGAAGAAGCCATAAACAGCCTATCAGCAAGTATTTATACAGATGCTAATGAACTTAAAATTCTGTTAGTGTAACATGTATGCCAAATTCAAATTTTAGTTTTGCTTTATGTGTGAGGTATGATGCAATAACTTCTTTTAATGAACACATACAGGCCGCCTATACTTTGTGATGTAATTAGTATTTCCAGTGTAAGGTACATAGAATCAACCATTTATTAAAATTATCAAAAATATTTCCCATATTATACAGAAGCATTTTGCTTAGCCACCATCATGTCTTCCAAAAACGTTTGGTAAAGAAATGAATCCCTCTCTGTCCACGAAACCAAAAATATTTTTACATTCTATTACTGAGAGAAACCATTAAGGGAAAAGAAAATAGTCATGGGAAAGCTTCCATGTGCATTAAAAATATAAATACTTAGCTTATTTTTATGTGCCCTAAATAATAATTGAATCTTAATCTCCCTCAATGTAGGATATTATGCTATATTGAAAATTTAGAAAACTGATTTATTTGAAGCATATGGGTTTAATGAGTACTTTTATTTTGCTTTTAATAAAGAAAAGAATAATATTTCCATTAATTTAAAAAGTACTTCATTTCTTGTAGTGAACATCTTAAGAGCACTTTCCTCTAGGATTTGCACTTTGTGGATGTATGAAGAGTAGTTTTTTTTTGTTTTGTTTTGTTTTTGGTTCTGTGTCTCAACTTGCTATATTAATTGTCAGTTTTTATCCTGACCTAATTCTGACTTTTGAAGTTGAAGTTTCTGTTATGATAATTAAGATAATTATTCCCAGACATGTATTATCCTTTTTAATACATAGGTTTGTCTACATGCTTGATTTAGTCAGCTTTTTTTGCTGCTGAGACTAAAAGACTTGAAAAGAACAATTTTAGAAGAAAGTAAGTTTATTTGGTTCTCTTGGTTTCAGAGGTCTCAGTCCATAGATGACCTGCTCCATTCCTTGGGGCCCAAAGTGAGGCAGAACATCATCTTTTGGAAGGCTGTGGGAAATGAAGGCAGTTCAGGATTTGACACCAGGAAGTACAGCAAGAGCTCTCCTCACCAGGACAAAATATAAACCTCAAAGGCAAGCCCCCAGTGACACACCTCCTCTAGCCACAACCTATCTGCCTACAGTTATCACCCAGTTAATCCCTACTTGTGGATTAATGCACTGATTAGATTAGGATTCTCATAACCCACTCATTTCACCTTACACTGTCTCACACATGAGCTTTTGGGGGAACCTCATATATAAACCATAACAATGCTAAACGTCTCTACATTACAGTTCTCCTTTTCTCAGAACACAAAGAATATTCATCAACTGTAGCAGTTATTCTTCTATTTCATCATTATTTTGTGACATAATGAGTGTCACACTACTGTGCACCATTATGAAGAGAGCTTATACTATAGAAAGAAGAACACATAAATTGGAAGTATAATATAATGAATGCTGTCATAAGGTATAGAATGAGCATTAATAACCTAACTTAACTAAGGAATGCAGTGTTGGAAGATCAGGAGCTTATCCCAAAGAATGTAATTTCTAAACTTAAACCTGAAGATCTGAAGCAATAATACTATTGGTGAAATCAATACTAGTCCTAGAAAACTTTATGGGCAAAGATTTATGGACAAAAGAGAGCACTCTGTATAACTACAGTATACTTGGGGGTTAAGGCAGGAATCCAACAGATGTGTCTTAAGGGCTAAACCAATATATGCCATACAGAAAACTTTGAACATTAGCCAAAGGCAGTGGAGAAACACAGTTTCACCCATTGGTTTGCAGTGCTTGTGGAATACCTAAGAAGAGAGACTTTGGATATATGTCTCAGAAAGAGATAAAAATGGTGATTGAAAATTTGAATGAAAATCATCACACAGGGACAGTGTACCATAAGCATAAGATAGGATCAGGATAAAATTCCAGAGAAGAATCCTGAGATTGAAAGGGGTGACAAGGAATAGGAGTCCTTGAAAGAGATTGGAGAGTTTGGTTTAAAGATTGGTGTTTTGGCATTTAAAATTTTGATGTTTTAAGATGCTTGTACATAATGCGTGCATACCACTTTTGTTCTTGGTTTGTAAATTAACTTTTATAAACTTTACCTTTTTTATGCATAAACAAAACAAAATTTCTAAGAAAGGCTACCTTTGTATTCTCTCCTGTACCTCTTGAGCCTTGAACTTTGACCTCTGCAGCAATAAAGCAGCATTTCTATGACACATACAAAGTCATTTTTTTAAGAAAAAGAATGCGCAGAGTTGTTACATTTTTAAGTGCTGCATTTAAAAGACAGTTACTCAGAATTCTCTAGTTTGATTAAATTCTTGCAAAGTATTCCTACTGTAATTTGTGATACAATGCTGTGCCCTAAAGTGTATTTTTTAACTAATAGACAATTTATTATGGCACATCAGCATGATTTTTGTTTAGATGATACACCACTACATTCTGTTAATCAATCATTAGGTGTGACTGAATTTCTTTTGCGGTTATTAAAAATCTCAAATTTCTAAATCTGCAGAATAAAACTTTTTAAAGTAAAAAAAAAAAAAAAAAAGATTGGAGAAAAACAAGCCAGAGTATAATCAACAAAATCCAGAAGAAATAGCCTTTCAAGAAGGAAGGAGTAAACAACAGTGTATAAAACTGTAGAGGAGTCAGATAATAACTACAAAAGATCCCCAAAATTCGTCAGCATTGTTATACACAGTTCTGATGAAATGGTATTGCAAGGAAACCATATTGCAGAGATCTGAAGTGTGGATGGCAAGTAAGTCAACAGAGATTGAACACTGTCTACTGGTTCAGGAAGATTATCTGATTAAGGAATAAAGAAAGGACTAGATAAGGAATAGATATAAGAAATCATTTTTAAAAGGTATTAAAAATACAGAAGAATATGTTGACAAGAAGTTCTATATTATGTAGAAGTGTTGGGATCTAAAGCACAGGTGAGGGGGCTAGTTTTAGGAGAAGGTGTACCTCTTGTTGTGGCAAGTAATAAACATACCTTTAATCATATTGCCATATACAAACCTGCTCATTACTGTTCTAAATGAAGTCTGAAGTAAAATGGTTAAAGTTGTATAGAACCAGATTAATGGGATATTCAGAAAGCAGAATAGATCTAGTTTCTGTTTATATACTGGTACTAAAGGAATGAGTAATCAAGGGTGACTACA
This sequence comes from Tamias sibiricus, assembly GCA_025594165.1. Classification (NCBI taxonomy): domain Eukaryota; kingdom Metazoa; phylum Chordata; class Mammalia; order Rodentia; family Sciuridae; genus Tamias; species Tamias sibiricus. The sequence goes on from CM046661.1 coordinate 141,971,243, forward strand.
GAATGTCTGGTCTTGGTGACTTGGAAATTTAAGAGGAAAAGCAGGCATGAGAAAGAGAATTATTTAAAGACAAACGATTTTGAAGTTCAGCTGGAAATATGATATATGAGCAGAGGAGTAAGATAGAAGTTACTAGTCCTTTAGGTAATACCTAATCCTCTAGGCTGCTAGTCCCATGAGACAAGAAACCTTGTCTATCTAATCAACTATCATCAGAAATCCACACAATGCCAGGCAATAATCTATAAAGGAGCCTAAAAGAGAACACTAAAAGTCTGGTTTCCTGAAGGTCTAAAGAGAAGACACTCATGAAAAAGAAAATGGTTTGTATAGTTGAATTCAGCAGAAAAGTCAATGTAGATAAGGAATAAGTGTACTTGTTAGATAAAACAATTTTAGGCCTTCCTAGTAAGCACAATTTCAATTTAGCAAAATCAGACAGCAATAAATTAAGGAGAGAATGGAAGGTAAAGGAATAGAGTCAGAAAGTAAACTTCTCATTAAAGAATTTTTTATGAAAGACAAAATCTAGAATTTGTCCCAGAAATTTTGTTATATCTCATGCATTTTATTGAATTGGGAGATGCAAATCTATTAATTTTAAAAGGAAAATGACATACAATTTAGAATATATTTACCAATACACAACATGCATACCTAGAGAAAAAAATGATGCCTCTTTTGAAAGTAGATACTATAATCAACCAATGGACAAATTACAATGTACCAGTAATAATAGATAAAGGATTTATTATTATTAATTTAAAACAAAATGGAAAATACTCAGATGTAGTAGTTAATTGGAGATAATAAGAAAGAAATTTTACAATATACAAACTGAAATTAGTTAATAATCATATGGGCTAATCTTAAATTTACTAGAAATAAAACATAAATTAAGACCATAAATTAAGACAATATTATTTTCAAAATATCAACAGCTTTAAAATATTTGCCATGCCAATATTGAGCAAGGGGTTGGTGAAAGGAGCAAATAACTGCTAGATAAATTGGTGAAGTATATAAAAATTTATTTTTCAATATAATATTATACCCATTTCCTCAAAATACTTTTAGATGTTTTCCTTAATTCCATATTTTAAAATGGATTAATTAAGTGGGATGATCAAAAACCTGTCATATAACAAGTTGGTAGATTATTTAAGATGAGATTTCTATTGCATATAATGCATTTGTTATAATACTAACTGAAAAATAGAATATGAAGAGTATATGTAATTGCAATGTAAACTAAAACAAAGCAAGCATACACTAAAAGAACTGCAAGAAAATGCTTTAAAATGTTATCTAGTAGCTGTCTTTGAAGGTGGAGTTCTTGCAGATTTAAATTTCTTTGACTTTTTATTTTATAAATTATCTATAATGAAAGTTGTTATTTGATAATCAGAAGTTTATCAATTTATCTAAATAAAACTACTCAATGTTGTATTTTAAAGTAAAGAAGCATACAGAGAGAGTAATAACTAGAGTATAGCCAGAATCAAAGAAACACTTTTTTTTTTTTTTTTTTTTTACTTAGGCTTATGATACAGGAAATTGATGAACCAAAACGCAGAGATGTAGGAAAGGACAGGTATAGGGTTTAGCGTTCTACAGGCAGAAGAATGCTTCCTTTAACATTGAAAGGAAGGATTCATGGAACATCCTGACTAGAGAACTATAAGTATCTGGTAAATATTCCAGGGCACCATTATTCTTCTTAAGATGCTAAAAGCAGGACTTCTGCATGTTTCAAAGAGTAAATTTTATTTTCTGCTGCTCAGTGGCAGGAGTAATCTGGAAATGAGTTGCCTGAGACAAAATAATTTCCTTCAGCATTTGAATTGCAGTACTTTCAATTAAATCTAGCCACCTTCACCACTGTGGTTTTTGTTGTTGTTGTTGTTCTGTTTCTTATGTCAAGCTTGTACCAATATACCAAACTATGTCTTAGTGAAAAAAATAGTTAATATGAATCGGACTGTTGAAATGAAAGCTCTCTTCTTTACCTAGGAATTGTTTAGAAACTTGACTGAGTTCTGATGTAAAACCACTTAGGGTTTTTGAAGTGTAACTGCACAGTTGAAGAAAACTTTCCAGAGTATTTTTAAAAATGACTATTACAAATATATGTCATTATTAACAAAAAACAAAACAGAAAACCAGAGATTTTTTTTTTTTAACTAAAGTACATATATTAACAAAGGATTTTTTTCCATATCAAGAGTAGGTAAGGTTCTAAACTTGGTTTCTGTTGATTATCAGGGTCACTGAGTCCCCACTATTTTCTGAAACTTCACTGTTGGATCAGTATATGTTCTAGTCAGCCAAGAAAGGTAAAGCAGAAACTGGTACTCTACAGAGGAGAAGACAATGATGTGCAGTAACTGATTGTGACAATGTCAAATCTCCTCTTTGATTGAATCTGTTTTATAGTTTCTGTGTACTCTTAAGGCTATTGATAAAAACAGTTCTACTGACAGATACAGTGGTCATCACTAGCATCTTAAGTAATTATTTCTCTATACCAACTTTGGAAGTATTGGCTTAAGCTCAGGATGCAAGGACTGTGACCATTTTAGAAACACATTGTGGCATAAGAAGTGACAGGAACTTAACTTGTAAATAAAAGTTTAGAGAAATAAAACATTCTGAATTTTAGCTTTACTGAGAACTGATCCAACATCTCTTTAACTTGAATACATTTCACACAAGTTACAAAAGTAACTTGTATAGAAAAAAAAGATGTTTTAGATGTATTGTTTTCTATATATTCAGAATGATGCATACTACACTTTGTGTATATGTTTGAGTGTATATGTGCACATTGACCAAGCATTCAGCATAGGCTTTTCACCATGTTTTATTTTCCATACAAATTGCATATGTTGATTTATTGTGTTCAAACATCCAGTGTGAAATAATGCTTCAAATTTAAAAGTATTTTGAGGAAATGGGTATAATATTATATTGAAAAATAATTTTTATATACTTCACCAATTTACCTGGCAGTTAGTTGAATATACTTTGTATACAAACACTGATATGTAAAAATGTGCTCTATATGTGTATTACAAATTGTAATGCATTCTACTGTTATATACAACAACTTCAAATTTAAAAAATTTAAAATTTGAATATTTTAAATAACCAGGTTTCAAACTTAAGTATTCTGAGATTAATTACCATGAGTTAGTTCTACCAAGTATCTCCCTCTGGTATACTATCAATAAAGCCTACAACACTAACAAGCTCTAAATATGGTGATGGCTCCAAAAAAAGAAGAGAGGCCAAGAGGAAGGCTCTAAAACCACTGATATTCAGTGTAACTCTGAAATGTATGGTATTGACAAAGCAGCAATATCTGCAGTTTTATTTTTTAAAAAACCACAAACATATATATGTAAATTTATTATATTTTATATTTGAATATAAAGGTTGAATTTTTCTTTTCCTTTTTTAAAAAAATACTTTATATGTTTGTTACCACTTGTTCTTACCTGGTATAATTTCTCACCTTTCATATATTTTCCATACCCATCTTCATTGTTATGCTTTTTCTGTTCTTGACATAGCTGCTAAAAAATAAACACAGGTTTCCTGAAACCTGATATAGATTATATTTCTAGTTTAAATTATTATATTAACTTACACAAACCAAAATCAGTCTTATATGATATTCTGTCTCAAATAAGCTCAGTATAAAGTCTTCATATGAATAGTGCTAGCAAAAGAACAATTAACTTTAAAGTATGCCTAAAAATACATGATAATGATACATTTTCTTTTCATATTGTCTACAAAAATAACTCTGAACTTTCTAAATAAAAACTAAAACTAAAGACTTTAAAATGTCAGGTGCCTTAAAACAGTTCCTTTATTTTCCAAAAGAATTGGATCTGAAACTCAAACAAGAAAATACTAATTTTTTAAGTGACTGACAGTATTTTTTTCTTACATGAGATTTAGCTACCAGTAATCATTACTTTTTTTCTTCTTGTGGTGAAAATACTAGCCTCAACTGAACTACCTGGCCAAAGTTTGATCTTGTTAAATTACAAATAAACAATCCATATCTCTTTCCCAGGTAAGGAAGAAGACTTTATCTATAAGGATACTACTACAAATGAAAAATTAGAAAGGAGTAAAGAATATACATACCAATGGCTTCACACACAGGTTGGGGTTCATGCAGCTAGTTCCAGAAATATGAAATGGTGAGGTCATTTCCTTTAAATTAGATTTTTGTATTGTAAACATACCTTGAAAAGTGAAACCTGGGTTAATTATGCTAAAAGAAACATGACTTTATAGCTAAAGCCCTATATAAAACTTTGTCAGGTTATTAAAAAAAATTGTATAGAATAGATTCAATCACTCTGTATTTTTCACCATAAAATATTTGGGAAGAACTTTATTCTGTAATGCTTAAAACCAACAAATGAACCATGCAAATTACTCTATGTCATAAAGTAAAGGTGTGAGATCCATTAATTATTCTGAGTGTCAAATATATTGTAGGCAGTATTTTAATTTATTTGCGTTATCATTATAAATTTGTCAATTACGAACTTAGTTTAACCCTTCTTAATGACATATGAACTAAACTTTCATATACGGTGCGTTCTATCCATTCATTTCCTTTCAAAATGTGGAAGTAATATGATAGCAAAAATGAAAATAGAGTAAAATATTTTACAATCTGAATTGTTAGTTATATTTCATTATAAATGAAGAAAGTTAGAATAAAGCCATCCATATTTGAATTTTCAATTTTTAAATATGCAAATTAGTGCATGCAATTTATGTTGGTATTAATCAGTTTAACTTAGTTCACAGGATAGCATCTTTGGAACAATAAGCAAATGTAATAGAATCCATTTAATACCATTTTAATAACCCAATATAAGAGGTCTTCTTGAGAATTTAAAAGCATCAGTATAGATGTAGTATAGTGAAGTTTTAAAAAAAAATGTTTCAGGATGAATTTTAGATATGCTTAAACATTTAATAATATATTTACTAACAAATAATCTATGTAAATATAAAAATTAAGCAATTGGTTATGAAATTTCTCTCATGAAAATATAATACAATATATAATATTTTCAAGAACCAGAAGTTTTTGAAAAGTCAAATGTCAGTGTTCTGATTTAAAATAGAAGTTTATTATAAACATGACAATAATATGAATTATATGACAGTACTATGACAATAATATGAATTAGTATCTTTCTTAAAATACAAAAGATAAGTAAATGTGAACAAAATTTTTCTATAATTTATTAATTTTAATTATTAGTAGTCTTAAAATTTTTTGCTCTTTGATGGGGTTATATTTAACAAAGAAGGTGGTTTATAGTATGTATCAATATTATGTCAAATTAATTAACTTAAAAATTATAATGGAAAGATTTGAATTTGTACTTATCTTTCTATAGAATCTAACTTAAGAAAAATATTATTAAAATTTTTAAACAATAATACCTCCCAATTTTTTATGTTAACATTTCTTTCATGTTCTTCCTACACATTCATATTATAATATGTTTTTTCTGTTTTTGTCACTACATAGCAATCACTTCTTGCCTGAGTTAGATCCAGATGTACTTAATGGTGGAAGAGTCCAACTCGTGGTAAGAAATGTGTTTAAAGTTATATAAACATGTTGTAAATACCAGTGTTCAATAATTGACACTTTAAAAATATTCCCATAATTAAACTATAAAAATGAAAATATAACTCTAATTGGAGTAATCTCAAAATACCATGTGGTAAAATAATAACAGTTTTTCTTGACTTCTGTAATAACATTACATTATTGCATTGCTTTAAAGTATGTAAAAATATTCACCTACTTACATTATAAAATAACATTATTATGGATGGGAAATTGCTTAGTTTATTTTCTTGAAAGTTTTAGGAGTATCATTTATAGACCACACTTAATGAAACAGCAAAATATTCTCACAACTCAGAAAATCAAATCATACAAAAATTAACAAGTACTTGTAAGCTCACTCTAAGTACTATAGAGTATTACATACTTCAATAAGTAAATTATTGAAGCATAGGGAAAACCAATGGTAACCAAAGTATAGACTCCAGGTAAAAGAACTACATGTACATTGCTAAATTCCATTGTACTATATGCTATTAGAAGGAAAACTATTTGAACAGAAGAAGAATGTCTAATATGTGATCTAGAAAAATGGATCCCATGAAATGACATTATTTTAGTGTGCTTCCAGAAATTTCCAGAAAAGATGGTATCTTGACCATTGACTGAAGTGTGTAGTGACTTTGGCAGGTGAAAATGTATGCCTATGGTGAGCCTATCTATACAACACCTTCCATTTATACCAACCAACTAGTACCTCTTTCTCAGATTTTATATTTGCCAAGAAAATTATTATTTAGCCTGCCATACAGAATTTTGCATGAAAAGATAATGTGCTTTCTGATATGAATGGATATTGTGGTTTTCAGAACAGTTATGTTCATCATTCTCATGAACAACTTGCTAAAAGAGTTTTCCTGAAAGAGGAGTAAAAGATAATATAATAGCTAGCTAAAACTTTGTTGTTTATGAAAATATATAATCCATTCACAGGTTCAGAATAATCACTCATCAAAAATTTCCACTAAGAGAGTATCATGCAGATTACTCTAGGAAAAATTTATACTTCAGATTAAAACTATGTCTTATTGACTATGCTTTGACACAGATTGGTCAGTGACCACACTGGAGCAAGAATGAAGAATATAAATGAAGTGCAGTGGCACATACCTGTAATACCAACAACTAGGGAGACTGAGGCAGGAGGATCATAAGCTAGAAGGCAGCCTCAGCAACTTAACAAAGACCTAAGTAACTTAGTGAGACCCAAAATAATTTTTTTAAAAGGGCTGGGGATAAGGCTAAGTGGTTAAGCACCCCTGGGTTCAATCCCTGGTACAAATAAATAAATAAATAATACAATGGAGGCTATAAAAGTGCCATGGGAATCCAAGATAAAAAAAGAATATTTAATTATTACAATTATAAAAATGGTTAAAAACAGAGTGGATAGATTATTGACCTAATGGTTACTTGAGATGTTCTGTCATCAGTCCTCTTTTTCTAGACCCCTCTAATTTCTCTGTGTACAAATACATGACAAGTAAGTAGCAACAATAAATGATTTTTCATATATAAGAGATACAATTGAACATAAAACAAGTTAAGCAGTACTGGAACAAAAAATACATAGATGGCTTTTTTTGTGTGTGAGTAGAGGTAGTGCAAGAGATCAATAACTTAATGTCAGAAGGATAATGGGCTGACTGAAGGCCCACAGTAGGTATATTGCTATGTATTTGGGAACAAAAACACTCACTTTCCCACCTATGACAGGAAACTAGAGGCAGATAAATTACCCAACTGGAACCAGCCCTTAAGTAAAAGAACAATGAAAACAAATAGTTGCAACTGCAGCTAGTATAAAATCCTCAGAGATAAATAACACCCATAGTAAAGAACAGAAAATTATAGAACAAAAATAATCAACTGTGAATAAAGGTCAGATGAGTAGACAAATGAACTAACTATAAATTATTGAAATGAAAAAAAAAAATCATTTCAACATACTCTAGAATGGATACAGTAAAAAAAAAAGATTAGTGAATTGTAAGATTACTTACAGAGGAATGGTAATTAGATTTCCTGCTAACTTCATATCAAAAACAGTGAATTTCAGAAGACACTGGATGCGTTTCCTAACTAAAGGGATAAATTTAAAGAGCATTAAAATAACCTTCTCTAACTTTCAAAAATGAGGACAGAATAAGGCATAAACACTCAAATTCTGTATTTTGAAGAAGTAAATAAAATGTCTGTCTTCTAAGCAATAGCAAAGAACATTGCATGAGAGGAATTAAAAATGAAAGAAACATTATTTTGTTACATTAAAAAAGATATCAGAAGGCATGTCAAAGATGTTAAAAGATAATTATATTGTCAATTATATTAAATGATTCCCCAAAGCTCCAAGATTTTCCAGAAGACAGTCATATTTCATGTTCTCCAGGAAACATACTCTGAGATTTTAAAAGTTGAGTACAGAAAGTTTACTGAGGAAAGTTTTCAGAAACAACTCCTGTGAAAAATGAATGAAGTGGGACTGAGCTGAGAAAGAAGGTGAACATCAATAGAGTTGTAGCAAAGGAATGAGTTTTGATAGCATAAGCACAGCTGAGGCCAGAGGAACAGGATTTATATTCCTGCACCTCCTCCAGAGAAAATGTGACTTGGGCAAAGCAGTTCTCTTCAACTAAGACAATGTTATATAGAGAGAGGTACAGCAGAGCGCCAACAGTCAGCAACTTTGGCAGCAACTTTCTTCTGAAAGTTGTTAAACATGATCTAGGTAGGACATAATATTAAGTTTACCATTCATGGATGTGTCAACTTATTGTATGAAATATATAAATAGCCTCCAAATAAATGTACAATTTGTTTTAAAAACTCAACCAATATTATAGTTCATTTCTTGGGTAACTTGAAAAAACTCCTCTGAAATGTGTATTTAGAAATAAAATAAAAACAGGAATATATATGTCAACTTAAAAAAAGAAGAACAACTTTTGTCACAACACACGAATACTTAGCACAAAACTAAAGAACCCTTTATGGCACTGCCACAGGCATAGATGAACAAACCAATTAAAATGAGTAGTGAGTTTAAGAATAGACTTATGACTGTATTGCAAAATATTATATGATAAAGGCAGGAAAGCTTAGATTGTCTAGTAAAGAGTGTTCAACAAATGACAGTGAGAAAAAAATGTAACAAAACAGAGATATGTATATATCATACATAGCCTTTATAATAGTGGATGGGATTCAGAAGGCTTGAATACCCAAATATGAAAGGTAAAGCTGTAAAATAGATCAATTTCTAGGTGATAGGAATGAAAATGAAAACTTAAGAAGTCTCGTGACGATACTCACCTGAATATTAAAATTTGGAAACAGTAAATCAATGGGTTGTCAATAATGTGTAAATGCTTATGCACAGGTGCTGAAAGTAGAGGCTGTTATAATTCTGAAAGGAACTCATTCAGTGTTTTAAAGTAGATTTTTGTATGCCCTATTATTCTTCAGGTGCATTATTGGGGGACAATGTATGATGTCAATGATCTGTGGATCCAATGCAGTCCCGAAGAGGTTTATCATGGAAATGAACAGACTGATTGCATGGAAATGCAAGAGACATAAAATAGCCAATATAATCATGAGAAAAAAACATTAAGAAAATTCACACTACTTGCTTTCAATATTCACTATTAAGCCCCAGTAATCAATGCTGTTTGATATTTGAAAAAAAATAGAAGAATATATGACCAAAAAGGAGGGTAGATAGAAAAAAATATTAATACTTATAAGACTAGTTGTTTTTTTGTAAGGTTCCAAAGCAATTCAAAGAGGGAAAGTATAACCTTTCAATAAATGATGCTGAACAACCAGATAACTACATGAGGAAAAAATGAACCTACAGCAGAAAATGACTCCTCTTTATCACACCATACCAAAAAAAAAAAAAAAAAAAAAGGAATTTAAGATGATTTATAAGCATAAGTGTAGAAACTAAAATTATTAAAAAAAATAAGGAAAATATAGTAAGATATCTCCATAAACTTGCGATAGGCAAATAATTCTTAGCATAAACTAATAATGGAAAAAATATATAAAAAAAAAATTATACTTCAATTTAAAAGCACCCTTCAGAAAATTAAGTCAAAACACATAGAAGACAAATTCATATCCTCCCTCTCTTTCATAAACACATAAAAAATGTTAAATATCATTAATTAGGGAAATAATTAAAGCCATTATGTGATTCCACTGTATGCCTATAGAGAACTTAAAAAAAATCACTGTTCAAGTTCTAAGTGCTGACTAGTATGCAGAGCATATGGGTCCTCTTATCATTGCTGGTGAGAGTTGTATAGCTACTCTTGAAAAAAAGCTTGTCAGTTTCTTATAAACATATGTTAATATGAAGTAACAACTCTGCTACTGATAAGTTTTTCTAGAGAAAAGAACATTCATCTAAATTTGTACAATAATGTTCATAGCAGTTTTATTTGTAATAAGTAAAAAGCTTAATACAACCAAATTCCCCTTCAATGGGTGAAAAGATAAACAAATAGTGGTACATACATATAATAGTGTTATGGTTTGGATATGAGGTATCTCACAAAAGCTCTTACGTTAATGCAGGAGATGAAATTATTAAATTATGATAAATGTAACGTTATCAATGGATTAATCCATTTGATAGATTAATAATGTGAAAGAACTACAGTACAGGTTGATAACTGTAGGTAGGTGGGGTGTAACTAGAGGATGTAGGTCCCTGGGTGTGTGCCTTTGGGGCTTATATTTTGTCCCTGGCATCTCACTTTCTTCCTCTCTCTGCTTCCTGGCTGTCAGGAACTGAGTAGCTTTCCTTTGCCATGCTCTTCTGTTATGTTGTTCTGCTTCACCTCTGGCCCACAGCAGTGTAGTCAGCAATGCACAGACTTGTACCTCTGAAACAGTGAACCCAAAATAAACTTCCCTCACTAAGTTGTTCTTGTTAGGTATTTTGAGTGACACAAATGGATGTGCATTAAAAAAGAAATAAAAAACACCAGGTGCAGTGGTGCACACCTGTAATCCCAGCAGCTTGGGAGGCTACAGTAGGAGGATCCAAGTTCAAAGCCAGCCTCAGCATAAGTGAGGCACTAAGCAACACAGTACAACCCTGTCTCTAAATAAAATACAAAATAGGGCTGAAGTGTGGCTTACTGATTGAGTGTCCCTGATTTCAATCCTCAGTGAGAAGGGATGGGGGGAAGAGCAATAATCAAAAAACTTTTTATACATACACTGATATCTTTGGGTTTTGAGAACATTATGTTGAGTGTGAAAAGCCAATTTCAGAAGATTATATATTTTATGATATCATTCACATAACATTCTTAGAATCATATAGTGGTAGCAATAGAGAACACAATAGTGCCAGTAGTTGACTAGGGAGAGGGTATGACTGTACAGCACAGTAAGGAAGTTTCTTTGGGAAGATGGAAGAGTTCTGTGTCCACAAGTACACAATTTTTAAATAAATATTTAATAAAATTGTGTTTAAAAGAACAGAAGAAGGAACTCCTGGTTTTTGGTAAATGAAAGAGAATCTTTATTTATTAATTAAGATATCAAGGATAGAGGTGAATTCAAATCCAAATACTTGGAAAGTCATCTTCCAGAATTTACTCCCTTTATTCCAATGTGAAATATGAGGGGGGAATTACAAAACCTTGTAGGGAGGCTATAGAAGAGAGATGCTCGAAAACAAAGATTTAGAAATATTTTTGCAAAATTGCTGCTTAACATATAGTTGCTATTGAATTTTATATTAGAAAATTCTTACCTGAATTAACATGAGTCTGTGAATTAACTCGATTAGCCATTCCACAATGTGTTCCTATTTCAAAACATCATGATGTATAAAATAAATATATACAACTTTGGTCAGTTAAAAAGTGAATTAGAGGAATATAAATTCCTTCATTCCTTCATTCATTCATATATATGAGTGTGGGAACAAGGTGAGAAGAGGAATATATAGAAGGGCAAAATTCTGAATTTGAAGGAGGATGATTTTTAGATATTGACTCCTTCAGTCTTTGTAGCTCATCAAATGTACATAGCTTTTTAACCATAGTGGTGGTTTCATGTCTTTATTTTGCTGTACTTAAATTTCCTCACATCAAACATTTAAGACAACACATTTGTACAGGGCTTCAAGCACACTGTGGTTTGGGTTAAATCCCATCCACTTAGAGGCTGCTTTACTTTCCATGACATTTTTTCCCACTTCAGAGCTGAATCCTGATATATCCTCACTTCATGATAGATATTCTGTAAAACAAGATTTTATAGGTGAGAAGCAATTCTTTTGAGTCTTAACTTTAATCTAAGATAGTTTTTTTTTTTAAGTGCAAAGGTAATTTAGATGAAATGAATTATCTAATTTTTATATCCTTAGTATACCTTGGAATTTCTATATATTTAGCATTATCCCCAAATTAAGCTTAATGTGTAATATTTTTATATTAAAAATGGTTGTAATAAAAAGGCGGATATCATCTGTGACTTTGTAGTACACAAATATGGAATGAAAGGCATATTCTGTGAATAAAAGTAATGTTCATGTGATAAAAATATTGCAGAAAATAATCTAGTATGACATTTCTACCATTCAATTAAGAATTAAATAATATACTTGGTAAGTAAGTGATGTTAAGCTGTTTAAAGTTTCACCAGCTGCTTTTAAGATTGATTTTCATCAAAATTACTGTACTAAAATGTTTTCTTTTGTTGTACAGACTCAAATAGCAAACCTCAATTTTAAAATCGGCTCTTATTTGCAAAAAAATGCTTTGACATAGTGCATTTGTTCTGCCTGGGCAGCAATAAAGGATTGTGGTATCATTTTGAAGAAGGTTGTTTGACAGAGCCTGTTTGTTTATTTGGGGTAATGTGAGCTGCATTTAGAAAATGCCATATTTTGTTTCATGATTGTATACATTCTCTCCCATTGCTCCCAGGCAAGACTTGTAAGCAGAGAAGACACGGATTTAGACCTTTTTTCCATGACCAGTGGAAGTGCTTTGTCTGTGAACAGAGAAAAAAAAAGTCAGGCACACAGATACGCAGCGGGATCTTCAAGTAAGTTGTGGTTTCCTTCAGAATTAATTTAGAAATCACAAATGAATTGATGGAACTTAAATGCCAACAAGCATTCTTTTACAGATAGGGGGTAGAATGCCAGCAACCAGAGCTGCCCCAAAATGTGTATTTGAATTTTCTCTTTCTTTCTTTAAATGTCTCCTTTCATATAAACAAAATTAAATTATTTCTACAATTTACATCATCAGTTTTTATTTAATTATATTATGTGATTCAGTGCCCTCTGCTCCCCACCTCCAACTTTATGGCTCATATTGGATCCTTTGATAATTTATTTCTAAAACAATTTTTAGACTAGTTTTTTAAAATTGAATTTATCATTAGTGTATTTTGGCCTTTTGTAATTAATAAATGTTGTAGGTAAAATTATTTTTACAGAAAAATTTTCAAATACTGCAGAATTTTTGATAGTATAATGTCAAAGATATAATTTTAAAAAATAATTTCCTTAGATGACAGTTTGATTACGTTTAATGCTAATGACTCTATTTTCATATTTATAAACCTGCCATGCATACCTACTGACTTTAATTTGGGGAAGAACAGTTTGTGGTGTGTGTGTGTGTGTAGTCTAATAAAAATTACATTGCAGCTATAAACTCTGAAAAAATATAAACATTTTTAAAATAACTATATCTTGTGGTATAGGGAATAGAACCTAATTTTTTAAGTCTTCTTTAAATTACACCCTAGAAATGTTAAAATACTTCCTAAAACTAGTATAAATTAGTATAAAAATATTTCATTTGATATCATATTTTGTTAACTTTCCAGTGTATAGTGAGGCTCAGTTGTCTATATGTAAATTTACAATGTATTATAATTATTCAGTTTTTCGTGAAAAAGTTATATTTCATTGATATTATATTTATACAAAATCAACATGATTGAATATAAAAATTCAGTTTTTAATATATCTAAACTATTTAATATATCTAAAACTATTTAATATATCTAAAACTATTTAATATATCTAAAACTATTTCCTAGTCTTCAAAGAGCTTGAATTTTTCTTGCTTGATTATAGAATTTGGTCATTGAAAGATTATTCTATGTGGTTGAGAAAGAAATATTTTAGGATTATTCATTTAATAAAATTACTCATCTAATTAATTTCTGACATATTGTTATGTTGTGATAATGACATCAATTTCCTAAATATATATTCCATTTTAGAAGGAATCAAACCTATTATAAATTTAATTATTAATGCTACCCATTTTATGCATTGTATATTACAAACACATATCAATTTGGAGCATTGTAGGTAAAAATAAACAAACCAAAAGTAGGAACAAAATTGTTTTGTTATCGTGCAGAGTATCACAACTTCTTTTTGTAAAGTATCATTTGAATGTTAAAGCATGAATAACTCAGTGAACCAGCAACTGTCCTGAAATATACAATCTTCATCTTTCACTTACATGACACTGAATCACAGATTTTAAAGTATAGAATATCATTAGATAGAGTTCATTTCATAGCATATCCTCTGAAAACCTAAAATAGTGCTATTCTTACTGTAATTCCAATTACTTGTGAATTACTTACATTATTGCAAATACTACTCTCTAAGTAGGTTTACTAAGTGACAGTATGACAAGTTACTTTAAAAAAATACAGTTTTTATTAAATAACAAAATGTTTATGAATAAAATGCTACTTAATTATAGTAGTTAGTAACCTACTGTAACATCAGCACAGTGTAACAGTTAGGGGTGTGAGCCCTGACATTAGTCATGACTTATTCCTTATTCCTTAACGTGGAAATGATAGTAAAAGTACCTATCTTGAAGAGTTATTGTTAGGATCAAAATGTAGAGAATTTGGAACAGTATCTGGCACAACAGAAGGGTTTAATAAATGTTTTATTATTGACCACCTTTTATATAGCTATAAAAGAATAATCAAGTGAATTAAAATATTGAGGTTTCATTTACCTGGGAACATGGGCTAACTGGTTCTGCTTATAAGAAAACTACTCTTAATAGTTGCTTAACCAAAATAATGGGCTTAGCCTATTATTCTATAGAAATCTTTTACTCTTTCAAAGATTTTGTATCTTAGACCTCCATGGCCATAGTCCAACCCCTTACTGCTTTTTTTTTTTTTAATTCTAATTTGTTATACATGTTTGCAGAGTACATTTCATTTCGTATTACATGTAAAGTGCACAATTTTTCAAGTTGCTGGTTTTATATAAAGTATTTTTACAACAATTATGTTTTCTTACATGTATTTAGGGTAATCATGGATAACTCAGTCTGCTATTATTCCTATCCCCTTGCCCCCTCCACCTTCCACCCTCTTTGTCCTATTTAAAGTTCTTTCATTCCTCTCATCCCCACTACCTTGCCTTTATAAGTTAGTATCTTCATATCAAAGAGATCATTCGACCTTTGGTTTTTGAGATTGGCTAACTTCACTTAGCATTATTTTCTCCAACTCCATCCATTTACCTGCTTTGGTATTTTGAAAGCCCTTTTTCCTCAAGCTTTCTCTCTCCCTCAAAACTTGTCACCTTTCAGTTAACAGCCAAATGTGCTCACCAGTTGCACCACAGAGACACACATGATTCCATTGCTATGATGATACTGACTTATAATGGAAAGGGAGAGGGGATGAGAAGAATGAAGGAACTTTAAATAGAACAAAGGGGGAGGGGGTAAGGGGATAGGAATAATGACAGAACAAATTAGACATCAATACCCTAAGTACATGTATAAAAACACAAATGGTATGAAAATACTTTATGTAAAACCAGTGACTTGAAAAATTGGGCTCTTTATATGTAATACGAAATGAATTGCACTCTGCAAGCACGTATAACAAATTACAATATATATTATTCTAATATTTTAGCTTTACCTTGTTAAAGCTAAAACATTTTTTTTTTTTGCTTTGCAAGCCAACTATAGAGAGTAGTTTATGGGCTCCAGCTGTAAAACTCTTTTTGAGTCTTTGAACTTTTCTACAAATTTCTCTTATAACATTTCTTCCATAATGTGACATGTATTCTTTAGACTCAGATAAATTCAGATCTAAAAGTCCCAGTTTCACCATCACATATAAATCATATGACCTTGGATAAATTATTTAACTTCTAAGAATGAATTTACTATCTATATAATATGGATAATAATATCTACATTCTCACATATCACTGAGGAAGAAATGTGTTAAAATATACATAAAATGTAATATATTGCCTAGCATATTATAAGGGCTTGAAGAATATTATCTTTTCTTTTCATTGTTTGTTTATGTTTTATCTTCCTATTGCATAATTTTAAAACTACTCCAGAATGGAATTGTCTTCCTTTTTTGTATGTCAAATAAAACAAGAACCAACATCCTTGCAGCATGTCAGCAATTTTAAGCAATAAGTCTTGTCTTAGAGAATTTCCTAAATTTTCTGTCCTTTTCCTTTTAGTTCTTACTGCTCCCTTTAAGAAGCCAGCACAGTCATCTGTTATCTAGATTTCTAATCCATCATAGATTTACAACAAGATGGAAAAGATTCCATTCTCATTCAAAACTTACCACTTATAAAATGGTAAGGATAATATTTAGGTAGATAATATTTAGGCAAAATATTTGGTTTCACATAATGATTTTGGTTTTCTCAATTTCTCCACTTAATACTTAAAGTATTTATTACAATAATAGTTTATTTGAAGAACAATTTATAACTTTACAACTTATTTTAATTATCTTTTTTAATTTGTGATTATTTTCTTTGACAGCAAATATAAAATTCAAGAAATTAGCTAGTATGCCTTTCATGAAAAAAAAAATAGTAAAGATAAGCATCATCTTGAGCCCATCTTTTTAAATTCTGAATACATTTATATGTTGCCTTTTATTTTTTCATGTACTAAGTGTATAGCTTAGTTGATAGAATAGTAGAACATAAAATAACGTAGTTATTATCATTCATTCAAGAGCCATTAATTGAATGTTCACTGCATATACAATAATGTTCTCCAGGTGTCTCCTTTTGATCATCTTTGCACTTACTAGTATATACTTCATTTTTGGTTAGCCAGGGATTGAGAACCCATGATATCCCTGTAATAGTGAATGATCAGCCTCAAGTCAAGTTCTTCTTTGGATATATCTAAACCTCTTATGATTTGTAAGAGCTTTCAGGGTGGTATGGAATTTTCTCAAAATAGAAATAAATATTGTTCAGAAGTGAAGCAATGAATGTGGTTGCAATGAGTAAGGAAGGCATCTTGAAGACAGTGTACTTGATTTGTACCAAGAATGACAAATGGGATTTAATGAAAGAAAGAAGTAGAAGGAAGCCATATTTAAAAAAAGGCAGAGCGTAAAATATTGCTGTGTGCTTGTGGGACATTGAGGAATCTGTTTGCACCAGAAGTTCCACATACTGAAATAATATCAAGTAAGGTTGGACTGAAAAGAAGCCTAATTTATACGTAAGTTTGAAAGTAAAGAGAAAAACTTGAACTTTCCTACTAATAAGTAACTAATGAAGACTTTTGAAAATAACTTATGAGTTTTAAAAGCTGAAGTTCAGTTGAAGAAAAATATTCTGAATCTTACCTAACATTGCATACTGCCTCCAATATGTTGACAGAGTAATTTTACAGCCATTACTTAGAAAATATTAATTTTTGTTATCAAAACTACAAAATGAAATAATTCAGGAAATGTCCATAGCCAATATTTTATATGGATTGAGAGACAGGTTACAGGTGGTAGCTAAAGCAAAAGTGGCCATTAAGTTTATTCCAAGTGGGATAAGCTTATTCCAATGATAAAATTTTATATTAGTAAATCAAGAATTATTGATAGGTTTCATATTCATGTATGTCCATATCTATATATTTAAATATGCACATATATATGACTGTCAGATTGGTGCTTAGCTGCATTTACAATCTCATGATGAGTAGACTTATGAATAAAATACTACATATATTTTGGGGTTATTATATAAACTACACATGATGATAGCAAGCGATTACATGATTACAATGTGCAAATAAATCACTCTTACAAACCATTAGGAAAATAAATAGATGATTTTTATGTGTCTAACACATAGGAGGCGCCTACATTAAGAGGATATAGATGAATGCATAAACCATTGTTGCTACACTCCCGTATCATATATTTATATCATTGTATTTCTCTATGGATATTGTATTTTATAAAACAAGGAAAACCATTTCCATTATCATTCTGTAGATTTCTCTCCAAAATGTGTGTGAGATTTAGACTGATAAATGATTGAAGATGTTTAAGTAAGATTGTTGAATATTATGAACAGCACTCTGCTGAAATTTAGTCATGATGGTGGGAATTTGAAGAGCTTGGTTTTTATCAGGGAGGAAAATTTCTCTCAGAAACCCCTAAATAAGCTTCTTTTCAGGTTAGTTACAACAGTGTCATATTAATTTGTGGGGATTGTTTTTTCTTCTCCACTCCTAGAATATATGTTCCAGAAGGCAGGGAATTTAATGAAGCATTCTAGGCACCTAGAAAAGCTTCCTGGTATATGGTAGGCCCTTTAATATATATTGGGTGGATGGATGGATGGATGGATGGATGGATGGATGGATGGATAGGTGAATTAATCTTTTAGGTGTATAAGAGCTATGAAAGAGAGTATCTGGCATTTTCTTGCTCCAGAGGTAAAGGCAGACTGTATGGATGAGGATATTAGAAGATTGGTAGACTTTCTGTAGTATACACAATTATTTCTATAAAAGCACTTGACCTATACAAAGTCATAGTATTTTTAAGCATCAATGGTTATACTCTATCCATTTGTTAAGGAATTATTCTGAGTTTTTCAAATAACTTGATCATGAGATGCAAGTTTCTATAGATTCAGGTTACATGAAGCTAATTCTGTCATTTGTTAATTCAAAAATATTTTTGGCTGGGTGCAGTGGAGCACACTATAAGAGACAGGAGGATTGCAAGCAAGGTGCTAAGCAACTTAATGAGACCCTGTCTCTATATAAAATACAAAATATGGCTAGAAGCCAGGCGTGGTGGCTCACGCCTGTAATCCCAGCACTTGGGAGGCTGAGGCAGGAGGATCGCGAGTTCAAAGCCAGCCTCAGCAATGGTGAGGCACTTAGCAACTCAGTGAGACCCTGTCTCTAATAAAATACAAAAAAAAAAATGGGGGGCTGGGGATGTGGCCCAGTGGTCGAGTGCCCCTGAGTTCAATCCCCAATAACAAAAAATATGGCTAGAGATGTGGCTCAGTGGTTGGGTGCCCCTGAGTTCAATCCCAGTACAAAAAAAAAAAAAAAAAAAAAGAAAGAAAGAAAAAAAGAAAAACTGGAGTGCTCCTTAGAGATTCTGTACACTATATAAGGGAAGAAGTACTGACCCAGACCAGTGTTATTTCCAGGCATCATGAAGTTTTTGATCCATATATATGTATGCTGCTATTGTCTGGGTCCAATCAAGAGATAGATATCATAACACATGTTAAATAAGACAAATTGAGCATAAGAATTATTAACTCTTATAAAGGAACAGCAATAAGACTATGAAGTTTTACCTTAGTATTGAGGGAGATCACCCAAGGAAGGACACACTTGGAAGTGTTTCTTACCTAGTTGGTGAAAGTATGATTCTGCCACCAGATAGCAAAGAAATTCTCTAATATGGCCATGGCAAGGTTGGTCTGAAGTTATGAGGCAAACAGTGGGCAACCCTCCAGAGTATGGGAGAGGGAGCAGGGACTAGCAGTCAGTGCTGTCGGCATGCCATGAGCATTCACCATTGTTATGGCAGAGGCTGCAGCAGAAATTGGTTTCCCTGTGGAGAAGATGGCACACATTATTGCTAAGCTGACGTTACAGGTTACTGTGGGATCCTGTTCTGGGCCTGTAGCTCAGGCAAACTACATCATAAACCCACAGGACTAACCTTTCCCAACCTATGCCAGAAATTGCAAAACTCCCTCCTCCTATGTTCCTCCAGAATCCTCTCCTTAGAAGGCTTAATATGTTCTCACTTTAAAAGAGAAATGATTAAAAGAATTCTTCATCATAAACCATATAGTGAAGTGTGCTTTTGTTGCTAAGAGGCAATAAATTGATAATGTATTTATATGCATGCATTAAATTACTACTTTCTGAATACAGTGACTTATATATGTTTATTATAAATCTGTATATGAAAAAAATCATTATAAAGAGTAAATTGGTGTCCCTTCAAAAGAGATTCACAACTTGGACCAAATTAAGTCCTGGTGTTCACAGCATTTTAAGGTAGAAAATATACTTCAGTAAAATTGAGGATAAGTTTAAGAATTCCTGAAATTTTCAAGAAGCTATCACCCTTTTCTGCTTTTAAGTTTTGTATACTATGTCCAGCCTATGAAGCGATGTCATGAGCTTGGGCAAACAATTATCTATGAAATGGCTAATAAAGTAAACTATAGCTCTACCTAAACTGGAATTATGAGGTTCTGAAAAGTAAAGGATGATTAATTTACCAATTACATTTTTAAATAGGATTATAGTACAGTATTGGTAAGACTATGTGTTTAGGTGTCAGCCTATCTAATTTGTAGTATTTGCTGCACTCTTCACCAGTTTATTTGTGATCTTGGGTAAATCACTTGCAAATCCTATGTAAATTTAGCAGGTAAAAGCAGCTTAACATAGTAGAAAGAAATTGAAGTAAACCAGATAATAATTTTAATTCCATTTCACATATATAATCTTAGAGGTTTGATTTTCCATTAAAAAGACTATTACAGTGAGAAATAGATGAATAGACACACACATACACTTTGGACTCATGTGGGAAGGTGGGGAGAAAAACAAAAACATAAAGAAGATACAAGAGTCCATATAGCTTTCAAAACTCTATAATTCTGCAACTGGAACAATAAAACTTTATACGTGATAATTTCCCAACTAAAAGAGTAGCTGAACCTATTATTTCTGATGTTTTACCATATGAAAATCATACTTGTAACAAACTTTACTCCATGCCAGAATACTTCTAAATGACCCTGATTTCAAACATTGTTTAAATTGTCTCTAATTACTTTAGCTAAGTGCAATAAACCTACAGGGGGAAAAATAAAGTCTTTCTTTAAATGTTTTCCAAGTAAAGATCAAAAAATTCTAGCATCTGAGAAATGACAGCTTTTTTTTTTTCATAAAATCAAGTTGAATTTTTTAATTGATTCTAAAAATCAACACACCTACATAAATAATATGATTTAATAATATCCTACTGTAAATATTTAGTACTTGATACTTTAATATCCTAAGACATTTTAAAAGAGAAAGAAAAAAGATTCATAGGATGACATTTGAAAAAGACCTATAGCTTATTTAATCTTTAGATGTAAACATTTTAGAAAGATGTTTCTTTACAAATTGAAAGTAAAAATTTTTAAAGAGGAAATTAGGTAAGACTTATAGATACCAGGTAATTAGGTTATCATGAAAATAGTTACTAAGTCTAGGAGGTTGTATACAAATGTAAAATATTGTAATAGGAAAAACAAAGAACTATGATATGATGCCAGACAACTGTTTTAGAGAAATTTCAGGTCTTCAATTTATGGGACTGTATAAAAGGTGGCCTTCATTTTAAATCTGATTAATTCTCATACAGAATATTAATTAGAGGGGCTGGGATTGTGGCACAGCAGTGGAGCACTTGCCTAGCATGTGTGTGGGCTGGGTTCGATCCTCAGCACCACGTAAAAATAAAAACACGTTGTGTACAACTAAAGCAAATAAATAAATATTTTTTTAAAGAATATTAATTAGAGTCTGTGATCTCTCCTAAAGAAAACAGTATATATTTTGAGAAGAACTCTAAAAGTTCTGAAAGTTCACAAAAGAATTTTCTTTTTGAAGATAAAGTTAATAACTATAATTCTACCTTAAACAAATTGTGCCTTTGAGGCTGTTGTATATAAACAAAAATTTGTTAAGCACCTCATATATTAAGTACTATTCTATATTGTACATATATTATCAAATTCAACTAAATATTTAAATTCTGAACTTTCTAAAAATATAGATCAGCTCCTGTAAGTTATAATCACACTTACTATTGTAAATATTGCAATATTTAAGTAATGTTTAAATTTATTTTCCAAAATTAAAAAAATTATTATAATGGTATTTCAAAAAGATAAGCAATATCTCTCATGTAAATTAGCTTGGGTTTTTCTCTCTGAAAGCAATAATAATAAATTCCATCTAATGCAAAGATGTGTTCATGACTTGAAATGTTAATTTTAAGGTTGAAATTGTGATCACAACCAACTGTCTCTTTCCACTTCTACAGTAAGCAAACTTGATTGGATGAGACAGTAGTGTATTTTCCAAGGATACCCCACCTAAACACAACCATTATTTCACTCTGGGCCAGACTCTTAGAAACTTATTTTAACAAGTCACAGTCTAAGTAACAATAGTATTATCAATAAGGATATTCTAAAATAAACTAGCCACATGTGGGCCATACAGTACTCTCAAAATATGGACCTTGATATCTTATTATAGCTCTGGTAATGGCTTTAGAACCTTTCATTAAAAATCATCTCAGGAGGGCTGGGGTTGTGGCTCAGCAGCAGAGCACTCACCTCGCACATGCGCGGCCTGGGTTTGATCCTCAGCACCACGTAAACATAAATGCATTGCATTGTGTACAACTAAAGTAAATAAATACATATTTTTTTTTAAAAAAAAAAATCATCTCAGGAACCTGAGACACACAAAGAATGTAGAGATATTCATACTCGCTCTCCCTTGTTGTTCAGAACTGTTAACATTGCCATTGTCATCATGGTGCCAAAGGGTGAGAAAACCACAATTATGTGACACTTTCCTATTATCAATTTTCTTATTTGGACTATAATTTACACATATAAAATTCTGGGCCAAAAAAAATGCAGGTAGAACATGTAAACACATACAGAAAGAGAGTGTGCCTCTGCCAGATTGTCCTTTTAACTACAATTTATCACTGATGTTTCATTAGAGGGCTGACTTTCCCATTTTGTCATCTTGTTGCTCTGCAAACTTACTTTCACCTGCTCCTAACAGATATCTCCTTTAAAATTCTCTATTTTCATGGCACAGGGATCTCTAAGTAGAATTTTGATTATTTTTGGTAGTTCTGCTACTTCCTACCATTCCCTTACATTTCATAATTTACTTTTATAAATAAATGATTTCTGCATTCAATATTAGAAACATTTTATATTCAACCTGATTTTCTGCTACATGTAATATTCAAAAAGCGAGTTTTAAGTTATATTTATCATGTCTTTGCTTCTATATTTTTCAAAATATATTGAAACTGTATTTAAAAAAGAACAAATTGATGGTTCAATTGTCTACTATTTAACTAGCATATAACTTTTACTTGTATCTGACCTTTGGAAAATCTGGATAATCATAATTCTGATGCTATTTTCTCAGATATTATCTTAAAGAAAATGGTGCATATTAGTCCCTATTATTCTGTGTCCTTTCTTGCAATGTTCAAAGACTTTATATTATTAAAGTATGTATTTATGTAATAGATAGAGGCAATGCCACCCAAGTATAATAGTATTCTTTGACCAATGTTAGGACTTCTGGTAACATCACTTTACAAAGACCTTGTAGGGTAAACTGGAGGTCAGTGAGATAAGTGATGGATATAAAAATCTAAAAAACCTTTTGACAAAATAATTTTAAATTTTAAAAAATCATATTGGAGCTATAAAATAGGTAGACGTAGGAAAAGTATTTCCTGTTCTATTTCCTCATTTATGAAAATTAATAACTTTTATTCACTTTTATAGGCCTTATTTCCAGATAATGGACAAGTCCTACCATTCCAAGGCTGGCAAAAACAGATATTCATCTCACATTTGATTTTCTAATGATTCTCTTTATGACACTTTTATATTAGAGACATACTTTATTACTGAGTATTAAATAAGATATTGACTTCTTAAAGATAAACCCTACTCACGTAAAATCATGTTTTGATTGTGCTTAGTTGTCACTTACTTTAGATAAATAATGTAACTTTGCAGCCTGAATTTCCTCATTTTTAAAATGAGGATGGTGATATGTATCTTGTAAAACTGTGATAGCAATGAAAGAGATCATGACTATAAAGATGGGAGCCAGAGCCTGGGACAAAGTAGACTCAAATCCCCTCTGTTCCTTCAATGTGACATTTTCAGTAAAGATATATGAGTGAATTGACACTGGCAGAGAATTGAAGAGCAAATAGATGATGAGAAAATAAGAACAATATCCAAAATGTTATTTTAGCAGTTAGATTTAATAATAAAAATTATGGATTTTTGTGGATACCAAATACACAACAGATTCTTAAGTGTGTATATTTTATTAATACTTTTAATTATTGGCATACTTAGGGTGATGCTGTTCTGCCTAAAAAATACTAAAACAGTTATTTCGTTTTCACTGTAACAATTGTGAAATTTCACTGTAGGAGAAATCAAAATTGACTTTACTCTTTTCCATCAAAAAGATTCAAATTTTAGTCTCATTATACAATTTATATTTTCTCAAGATAAAAAACAAAAGATTAGATCTTATACATTACTGTGGCCAAGTTAAACTTTTTGTTCCATACTTAATAAAATCTGAGGTTTTTATCTTTTTTACTTTTTATCTCAAGGATTCAATTTGAAAAACATATCAGTAAAGAAAATACAGCTACATCTCATAGAATTATTACAATTATAAAAATTATTATTGTATTTTGTTTCATAAGAGCTGTTCTCTGACAATGTAAAAATTTAAGCTTTATGTCTTCTTTTTATTAAAGTATAAACCTTTAAATCTGATCTTTTTTTTAGTATGTAATTATTGGGCAGGGGCTTTAAAATATAGATTTTGTTTAAGTCTTGATATTCCATCCCTGAACTTTGACCATTAATTAAACAAACACATTAATATTTAAACCTTAAAATACTCTAGTAACCAAAACTAGATAATAAAAATTAATTACTAGCACATCAAAAGCACATTTACATTGTTAGTGAATTCATGTAATATAGATAAATTTAAAAAATCTAATTCTTAGCAGAGTAGACACACAATAAATAGTTGTTGATTTAATGTCCTCAAGCAAATCGATACTGTCCATTTTAAAGTCTGTGACAGTTTAATGAAATAGTCAACAATGATTCCAGTCACAGTTAAGTATAACAGTTGTTATTAACCACAGAATAATGTTTACAGATCTAAGACAGTAGCTAGTTTCAACAGAGATTGACATTATCCAGAGAAAGACAAATTTCATCTGTGTTTATGTGAGAGAACTAGTTGTATGTATGTCAGCTACATTTATTCTTTGTAAAGAAAAATTAACATTTCTAAGGACAGGATCCATGCATGCTCTATTGATAATAGATTAAAGCGAGATGTTTCTAACTGTAATATTTTAGTTCTCACCCTTTTCCTTCATGATCATTTTCTTTCTTAAATAAATTGGTTTACTGTGATGTTTTTCTTTTTCCAGTTATTGTTATTGTTGCTTTCAAACCAATTTCTTACACTAGCTAATGTGGTGCAAAAATAAATGGGTATGGTCAAATGTGAAATGCATTTGTCAAATGAATGAAACCAAAGTGCAATAATATAATAAATCCTCAGGCTAGTCATGTTTATTGTTGCCAAATGTCTCCCTGCTAAGAACTAATAAGCATGAAAAGGGATAATGAAAGTTTCCATGAAAAATTTTTGGGAAACCTATCCACAAGTCTTCACTATCTGGGAATGTGGAAATAAGTGTTTTATACAAGTTCCATATGAGGATTGAAAAGATGAAATTTAGAGAATAGAATCACATGGAAAGCAACTACAGTGTGACAGTTACTAATATTATTTGGTTCACATAATAACATTGACAAGAAAGCTCATTGAAAGTCAAGAATAGAACAGTGCCTGCCACATAATACATGCTAGACAAATACATGATGAATGAATGTGTGAATCAAAGGAAGATTTTAAATTAAAACTTTCAATCATCTAAGTGATCTTGAAAATCCCATTTGGGTTTTAAATGTTTATATTCTAAAGATAAAATAAACATTTGAGAATTTAAAATGTATATTTCTACTAAAAATTTACTTTGCCAAAATTAATTAACATGGGAAGAGAAGTAGAGCAAGAAGATAATTAGAAGTTGAAATATAGTTTAGTTATAAGAACCAGGTTCTTTCAAATGAATATGCACATTGATCTAGGGTGAAAAATACTTCTACTTATTTGCATTATTTGTTCCATTGTTCCTCAGTTACAAATACTTATGGATACTTTCTTATAAATATACTGAAACTGAATAGAGTCCTAGAATGGACATTTAAAAATGATTGAAGAGCTGGTTGTGGTGGTGCACACCTGTAATCCCATTGGCTTGGGAGGCTGAGGTAGGAGGATCATGAGTTCAAAGCCAGCCTCAGCGAAAAGCAAGGTGCAAAGCAATTCAGTGAGACCCTGTCTCTAAATGAAATACAAAAAAAGGCCTGGGGAAGTGGCTCAGTGGTCTAGTGCCCCTGAGTTCAACCCCCCCAAAAAATAAATAAATAAAAGTTATTGAGGAGTTTGGCAGGGGACCTTTCCCAAATTGACAAGGGAAATGGGACTTATATGAATTCCTTTTAAAACCAACAGTGTGCAGTAAAAATGAGTGACAGGTAGCTTATTATTAAATTCAACTCTTTGCTTAATGAATTGCACTTTGATTACCTATTCACCTTAGCAGTTTAAATACCTAATATGTATCTACTATATCAGTGAGAAATCAGAAAGCCACAACAATCAGAATTGTAAAGGAGAGTTATCAAAGAAAGAAGGGTTTTAGTTAACTTAAGGGCCACACGGAGGGAAGGGCAATCTATCTCTGAAACAAATCTCAAAATGTATTTAGATTTTTAAAACCAAAGACAGAACACTCAAAGGAGGAAAAAAAAAATGTCCTGAGGGGGAAAAAATGAAACCAACATTGAGAAATGTTAGCCTAAGAACCACGAATTTATAGTTGCAAGACAATTCTTTTAGCACACACTTGACACCACATTTTAGCCTACATGACTGTGCAGACATAGCCACAAGGTATCTTGAAGAACAAATAAATAATAATGTGTTAAAAAAAATAATAAAAACTGGGAAATGGTGTGTATAATAAGGTAACCTCAAAGAATCTAGGTCAAATAAAAATGGTTGTTGCTATGAAAGATCAAAACAGGCAAAATACTAGAGTAAAATCTATCAAACAAAATAAGATTCCCAGTTACACATGATAGCTTTTGGGCTTATTAGGAATTTTTTTTTTTTCAAAATAAAAGTACATAGTCAAAACAAATTGTGTGTCTATCAATTTTTTAAAAAATAACTGAAAATAAAATTGAAAATAAATTTTAAAATGGAAGCAAGCACGTTGATTAGTAACGCGATAACTAATACTGTGGATATTTTGTGGTGATTAAGTGTACTAAACTAATTTTTCTCATTTATTTTTCTCTTAAGTACTGTATAAGTAGAATAATTGTAACTGTCACTATTCCGTTGGAATTTTGAGAAACAAAAATTTTGTTAATATTTTTATAACTTACAGAAAAATTTTATTCACTGAAAAAGCTAAAAAAATCCCAAGAACTAGCAAAATTATACAGAAGAAATCTGAAGCTTACATTAAAAAACCTAAGTGTTATTTATTTTAGTTTTATTCTCAGTGTTAGATTTTAAATTATCTATGTGAAGTTCACTGAAAATGCTGATTCTGATTAAAAGGTGAACATAGCTATGGTCTTTAAAATTGGCTGTTATTTAAAAGCTGTACTATCTACCTCAACACCAAACATGCCCAATGTAACTAATTCATTGCACTTAAATTGATGTAAACGCTTTGCTGCTAAAAATTTGTTCTGGTCACTTTCATTAAAATGTTGAATTTTTTTGTCCATGCTTTACTTATGCTGTATCTGCTGTTAAGTAATACAATATGGGAAGGCCTTTGAAATAGTTTCTGTATCCAGACCCATTGTGTTGGGTATATTGATGAAAATCCAATGACGTATTACCATACATCATGAGATTTCTATTTTGACCCGTTTAACAGTTTTTTTATACATACCAGGAGAGTCATTCAAAGCATTTTACATATTAAATTACTTATCAAAACACAGTATATATAGACCTTGACATTTTTTAAAGAACTAAGGATTCAACCAAAAAGTTTTTTTTTTTTTTTTTTAAAGAACCAGAACAAATCTTGAGCAGAACACAGATTATGTGGCAAAGAAGTGACTTCTTTAGAAAATAAAGCATTTTCTTCAAGACATACTTTCAGCACATATGTAAAAGACTGATTGGTTGATTTCTATCATCACCTGTAAATATGCGGCAGGCTATTGATAAAAAACAAAATCTATAATGATAATGTCACAGAAAAGAGAAAAAAATTGTCAATGTCCCTTTAGTCATAATTTTTCTGTTCTAGGAGCCTATCAGTAGATTTAACTCTTATATCAATTTTTTGAAGCAAGAGTCTCTTGCAATTTTATTTTCATATAGCTAAGTAATTTTAGAATGATTATACATTGACTATATTAAATTGCTTTTTATTTTCTTTTTTCATTTCTAGAGTAATCATAGGACAAAGTAATGACTTTGCAATGAATGCCAATATGTGATTCCTTCACAGATGTGTTTTTTTACTCCTCAATTTATTTTCTATATATCTAGTGATTTGAGAGTTTATATGATAATAAAAGAATCACTAAATGCAATGATAGAATAAACTACTCAAATTGACCATTTACACAGCAAAACAATAAAACTCAACCTTTTAATCACACCTAAAATACTGTCTTAGCAAAAACACTATCTTCACTTAGCGTTTGTTATTTTAGAGATGAATTTCCTATAGAATTTTCATTCCACTGAAAATATACTTCTAAATTGCTGTGAATCTGTTTTGTAATATCACATAATGTTTTTATAAACTGTAATTATTATTTGTTAAAGAAGGAAAGTTTTACAAACTGCCTTTTTAAATATAGGGTTACAATGTGGATACATACAATATTTGCAGATGTATTTGCAACTTCAAAATAATAAAGATGACAGAAAAGTATTAAAGAAACAAATTTTACCATATGGTAAATCCTTCAGAATGCAGAAACTGTTAAACATTAGAATATGCTAAGCTATTTTAGTGCAATTCAGTCTATTTCATTTAAAAATAATCACTTAAGAAATATAAAAAATTATCTATAAATGTTTCAATTCTTTGTACAGGAAGTGCCACCCTTCTTACATGTTACTTATCTTTGATAAAAAGCTTGCATTAAGAGTAAAGTCCTTAAATAATACATTTTTATACTAAGATATTTTCATCAAAAATATTATTAATCAATCATGAACTATGTTATTCAATTAAATTGAAAGTACATACTTATTTCCACTTATTCCCTTGAATAATGCTTGCAAGGATCTTGATTCAGCTTTCTCTGTGGGAACAAAATATTTGTTAGTCATTTATGAAGATCCACTTACTCTTTTATTAATCTCTATCTTTATCTGAAATAAATATATCTGAATTACAAGATATCTCAATAGCTCTGCATTTCTCAGACACACTGCTTTCCCACCGATCCTCAACCCCAGCCTTCTCCTATGTACTGTGTTCTCATAAATACGTTCTTGTCATACAGGAAATAGTTTATTCATCAAAGAATTTTAACTGCTAGGGTGAGATGAGGGTTTACCCTTACTGTTGTTGCTTTTTCAAAAGGACCAAAGTAGACATTCCATTCAGTTATTTGGGGGAAAAATTAAATTAGATCTTTCCAATACATAAATAGTAAGTAGAAGGAGGATAAGTTTTTAAGAAGCAATTCTTTAGTGCTTTTTTAGACCACAAGTTTATCTACTAGGAAATTCTTGCTTTAGGCCCAGTAATATTCCTGTTGTTTGAAAGAGTGCTTGAAGTTTTCCTCTTTCCCTCAGTGTTATACAGGGAGTAGCTTAAGGCAGGATAAATCTGGCCCATGCATGGAAGTCAACTTCAGTTGTCATTTCTCTTAGTTGTTCCTCTGTGCTGTGATTGCCTCCAAGAGAGCCAGTTGTGAAGGTGTCTGGACTTCTCTGCTTATTCTGTCCTTAGATCCTTTGCAGTCGTGGGCCTGTAGCCATAGGTAGCAGCCTCCCTAGGCTCCGCGTACCCTAAAACAATAACATTTTTTTCCCTGATGTTCAAAACCGTTCTTTGTAGACCAAAGGTAAAATATGTTCTTCAAATTTGTTTTCCTAATCACAGTGTTAAGACTAAAATCCAAAGTGCAATGCTCTGTTTTTAAAGAGATTTTGAGTATAAAATGAACTTTCACAATCACATTTACCATCATGTTATACCGAACTTAAGACTAAGACCAATTTGCACAAATGGTCTCATATTTGCTAGCTCTTATATTTGGACCTACAGTTTCTAAATACTTTGAGTTTTATTTGGAAAGGTATTGCTCTTTAAAAAAAAAAAATACTTTTTCTCTAAACTTATTTAAATACAGAAGCATCACAATGGAGAGTCATGTGGTTTGAACCTTTGCCTCAAGCCAATACTGAGGAAGCCCTGGAATGCCTCACTCTGCTGCTTTTCAAACCCTTTCCCCACAGATATAGCCCTGTGCTCTTGCTTAATCCTCAGGAGATTCAAAGCAGATGATCATAATTCTTTAATAGTATTCTTGATACGGCATCTTGGGGTCTTGCTGAATAAAAACATGCCTAATCCACTATTCCATTCTTACAACTACTGCTTGCCTTTAACCTCTAACGGTTTTTGTTACTTTTCTATGTACAATTTCTAACTTGTTCAACATAAACAATAATTTCTCCCATTTTACAGCACCTGTATACAAAACCATCTCACTTCTTACTACAATTGCAATATTCTTAGAAAGGCAGTCTTCACAGTAACTCTGTGATACATGTTATTTCCTTCATTTATAAAACTAAGACTCTGAAAGGCCTGTATTTTATGCTGCCAGAGCAGATTCCATAGATGTGCTTACATTCTAGATCTCATGTACTCTCCATTTGGCCAAGAATTATTTTTTTCTGAAAAAGACCTCAATTCAATCATTTAATAGAACTGTATATAAAACAAATTTTAACATATGCTTTATTTACAAAAATATAAGTATAAAACTGTGAACCATTAAAATATAATCACACATATATAAATGTTTTATTGTTTCATAGCATTGAAAGACTGTGACCTTTGAATATGTAGATAGCAGGAAACTTGTTATGTCTGTTTAATTTTTTTAGTTAGCTCCTTTGTTTAACCTGAACACAATTTATGGCAATCTTTGATTATGTTACTTTGCAAACAAAAGTATACTCAACATAGAGACACTTTTGTTAAACCCAAAGATCATAGTTTTCAAATGTGTGTTGTTGACTTAAGTGTATTTCTTGCTCTAAAATATAATTTTACTGGGATCATGTTAAGTAAAAGTGTACATTTAATATCACCATCTAGGTTGTTCAATTAAGGGAATACTTGCACCCATGATAACAAATTCAAGACCTTCTAAAAAAGAACGCATATCATTCCGTGACAATCCAGTGCAACTCAGTGGTGGATGGGGAAGTGGCAGAAAGAAGGAGAAAACTTCCAACTAATCCTTCAAGCTTCAGCATTCAAAACATATGGCAAATGGTTTATTTAAAAGACGTCTGTGGATATCTGGTCATGTTACCAATTGGATACAAAGTTTTAGAGTACTGTGTTTAATTTTCCTTATTATACATATTTTACAATTTTGTTTTCTGGTGTAGTTATCTTCTTTCCCATCTATAAAATACAGTTTGCAGTTCTTCCTGTGTGCATGAAGAATGGCCTCCAGAAAACTAATTCTTGAAATATCACAATAGAATTTGTATATTCAGTGTTTTTAGTTTATATTTTTATGACACATATATTCAAGATGATTTTTGTTACCAATAATATATTTTAATATGTGCATATAAGAATATAACTATATTTTATTAACATTGTTTAATGCAATATTGACAAATAGTTAATATGTTAATAAGCTTTAATCCAAGAGATTATTATAATTGGGTATTTCAAAGACAAATTAAAAGAGAAAATAATACAAAATAATAAAAATGGCCTTTTATTTTTAATTTTAAACCATCTTAGAGAGTTTTCATAAGAAAATATGCAGTTTAATTTTAAATGAGATATAAATTTAATAAATTATCAATTTAATAAATTGAATACTTATCTGTAATGTTTCATTCAGATATATATTATCCTTACTATTTATAAGAGGTAGATATTAATTTTTTTCATCAACATTATTCTGATTCAAAAATGCTCTACCATGTTAAGGTGCCTTTAAACTATAATTTTAAAATGTATTTTCAAAGCTCAAATCTGTCATTTTGTCATATTAATTTAATTTATAAAATCACCAGTTTTATTAAAGTTTTACTATTGTATCTTGAAGTTACTTTTCTGTTATGTCTTAGTGTACAAAAAATCTATTAGTCTCCTGAGTCTGGAACTCTTTGCACAAAGCCAAATTCATTGTTCTCCACTGACTTTTCATAGCTGTGTTGCTGTGTAATAAGATCCAATGAACTTTAGATTTTCCTTTGTTTTTTCTACTCTTTACTGAAACATTTCACTTAAAAAGATGACTAACCAGATTGAGAAATACATTTATTTAGCTTGTGTCCCCATCTACTTTTGGAGTCTTTTTGCATTTGAAACCTGTAAATCTCTTTTAACTTGATTGAGATAGAAATGCTAATGAATCTCAAGCTGTGAATCTATTAAAAAAAACATAAAATTCATCTGTTGCAGCCTAAAAATTGAACTCCATGTGTAGTTGTTTAATGAACAACTTGTCATGTCATCCTTTCACTCACAGCATACACAAATCAGCATAATGAAATGATGGGAAATATTTTATGTGAGTTATTGTCAACTCTGCAGGAAAAAAACACACATTAAAACTGATATTGATAGGGTTTTATGGTTCATATACTTAAATCAATGAGGTGGACAGGCTAGTATGAGTTTTCCTATTCTATAATCTGTATAATTGTTTCATAATATCAATTGTGAAGATTGATGCAGATGCTCCTAAATTTGTAGATGATGATTGATGCTTATGTGAATAAAACAGTTTCCTAACTATGGTGTTAAATTGGAAGTTCTGTGGTGTTGTTTATTGTGTCCAGCCTTAAAATAATCACTTAAAGAATATTTAGCTGCTCAAACCTATCATTTTGTAGCACCAGTTTAGTTGTGTTTTTTAAAATAGAAAAATGCAAACAAATTTTTAAAATTTAATGAAACAAAAAAGAAATTTAACTAAGAATATTTTTTCCTCCTATTTTCTTGAGGAAGTATCTTTTTTTATTCTTTTTGGATAGACCTGACAGTAGAGTGTATTTTGACATATTATACTTACATGGAGTATCTTAATACTTATCTTTAAGACTCAGCAAGGTGGAAATATAAGCCTGTCTTATAATTTAGTTGACAATGAATTTCATACTGATTATGATGGACCCAGGCAATGGTTTTATTCATAAGCACAGCCACAAATGATTGTTTGTCTTTCCCTGCACTCTATTCCCTAATCCCAATCCCTTCCCACCTCAAGTCTCACTTTCCTCTCTCCCACCTGCAGTACTATAACAAATAATCATCACCACTCACTTTTAGTAAGAATGGCAAAGTGAATCATTAGTCATAAAAGGCCTAATAGAAGTCTTAGCTGGGCTTTTCGGGATCTCACAATGTTTTGATATGAGTCAGCTACATTAGTTCATGTAGATAACCCCTTTCTAAGGTCTGCTCTACAATCAACATCTTTAAGCATATAGTATACTAGCATATAGTATATATAGTATATTATAACAGAACTTATTAAGTATGTTGCAAAGCATTCCAAATCATTACCTAATTTCTAATTTCTTACTCTGTTTATAAATTAATTGGAGGTACACCATTCTCATTTGAAAGGTGGAAAAAAAAATAACAAAAGGTAAGGCATTGTGATAGGCATTGTTATTTTGCCTTAGATGTAAAAGAAATAGGATACCAACATTCCTGGAAGTTAGTTTAGAGCTTTTAACTTTTGAAGAAAGCAATTTTTATTAGAAAAAAATATGTTGGAGAATATTGACAGGGATTAAAGTGTTTTGAAATTTACATTGTAAAGGAACAACAAATAGTCTTTTAAGAGAAACTTGTCTACATTTAAATCTCAAAATCTTTAGCATAAGCTTTCTTTCTTATACCACTTGACTATGCTGTTTGTTACTAAATAGATCATTGCCTTGATTTTCTCTTCATTTTTAATTTACTTATTTTTTTCTCAAAATTTGGATAGCATCCATCCAAACTTCAGAATAATAAGATTTAAAATTTAGAATATATTTTGATAATGTTTTACAGGTAGTATGCTATAATCAAAGTAACTAATAAATTTTTTGCATAAGAGAAACATTTTTACTTGTTCATTGTTCTTTTAAAAAGAAAAATTTATTTATCCTTTACATAATAGAGATTAGTGAATAAAGTAAGTAAATAAATATTATATTTCCTATATTATTATATTTCTTCCTTAATGGAGTTTCCATTATCCTTTTTAATTTTTTTTTTCATTGTAAATGAACTCAATACCTTTATTTTATTTATCCTTTTTTATGTGGTGCTGAGGCTCAAACCAAGTGCCTCACATGTAAGTACTCTACTACTGAGCTACAACCCCAGCCAGTTTCCAGCATCTTTAAAGACCAGGAAATTATTCATCATATGGATTTATTATTTTCTTGGCTATATGAATATAATTAAGAGGAAGACCATTAAGCATTGTATAGGATAGGAGTTGTCAAGGTTAATTTCTTAATTAATCAGTGATATGAGATGTAATTCTTTTTGTGTGTGTGTGTGTGTGGTACCAGGGATTGAACTCAGGGGCACTCGACCACTGGGCCACATCCCTGGCCCTTTCTGTATTTTATTTAGAGACAGGGTCTCACTGAGTTGCTAAGTGCCTCACCATTGCTGAGGCTGGCTTTGAACTCGCTATCCTCCTGCCTCAGCCTCCGAAAGTGCTGGGATTACAGGCGTGCGCCATCGCGCCCAGCCATGAGATGTAATTCTATTGTCTATTTTGGTATATGATAAAATCTATTTTCTACCATGATGCTTTTGTTCACTTAGACAAAGCTGTTTTTGTTATTTAAGATTCAGAGAAAAGACCTTTCTTAATATGGTTATAAAATACATTAAAAAATGGTTAATTTGGGGCTGGGGTTGTGGCTTAGAGGTAGAGTGCTAGCCTAGCATGCATGAGGCACTGGGTTTGATCCGCAGTACCACATAAAAATAGAATAAAGATATTGTGTCCACCTATAACTAAAAAATAAATATTTTTTAAAAATAGTTCATCTCAGTTGAGATATGATAGATGTGTGAAGTACACATCAGATTTCAAGAATTTAATATAAAAAATGTAAAATTTATCTCTAATTTTCTTTTGGTTGTGCTAAAATAACAATATTTTGTTTTTATTTTTAAATGTGCCAGAAGGCTTTAAATTACAGATTTAGTTATTATTATATTTTATTGGGTGCTACTGATCTGCAGGCTATTTTGTGAGATGACCTAGGTAGTGTTTTGATGCAGAAAATAATGGGAGGGAAAAGGTACAAAAAAATTCTAGTTTATTAAAAACAAAAAGGCCCTCTGATTCTGCTAAACATAGTAAATATTATAAAAAGAGTAGACAATTGTTGTGGTTCTATATTTTGAGGTGGCATAATTGAGTTTAACTTTGACATAGTTGAATGTAACTGTCCATTTTTATATTTATTTATTTTTATTTGGTTTTAATCAGAGACATCTTCTAAAGTGAAGTTGAAGTCCTTTATGCTACTGGTGCTGAGAAACAGGATTAGTATCCATCTTGTAATCTATATTTTATCAAGCTTTGCATGGGTAGAGTTTTTGATTTTTCAAATGGCATGAGATGAATTGTGATAGAGATGGATTCTTGTCATGGGAACCATATTATATCTGACATTGTATTATATCATAAATCCAGTTTTAACCTAAGATATAAAACATAAAAGCTGATAACTGTTGCATAAATGAATATAATGCATTTGAATGATAATAAATGTAGTCTCTCTATAACTTCTAAAAAGCATATCATCCACACAAGCTTTGTATGACACCTCCTGACAACTGTTTGCCTTTCCTTGCCAAATTCCAACTCCCACCTGTTATTCCTAGGAGCCAGAATTTTACCCAAAGCAAAAGGTAAAGAGAAATTTTTCGTGTGACATCCCATTTGTAATTCATATCCTTTAGGGCAAGGGTCAAATAAATTTCAAGGGCCTTCCCTAAGCCCATCTAGAATGGTGATGCACAGTAAGGAAGTATGTGTAAAGCAGCATGAATTCACCACTATTGGTATTGTTTGCTATACCATTAGGAGGTCCAAGTGAGAGTTTCTCTGCTGCTTGTCATCTTTGCTTTAGGTAAATTAACCAAAGTACTATAGAATGATCCTTTCCATGAAATTTTTGAGAAAACTCAACCAATCCAATTAATCTACAACAGGAAAATTTCCCCTTGTACTTCATGAATTGTATTACCATTACTGAGAGAATATAATCTGCCTGGCATCCCCACATTTTAGGAAGTGTTATAATCACCTTTACTTTGAAGAGTAAGGTGAGAAACCACTTCAAGCCCATGATTTCCCTATGGAGGCTTGATGTATGTGGCAGTGGTAACCAGGTGAGTAAATGTAAAGCTTCTTAAATGAGGGGCTGGGATTGTGACTCAGTGGTAGAGCACCACGCAAAAACAAAGGCATTGTGTACAACTAAAGCAAATAAATACATATTTTAAAAATATATTTTAAAAAATCTTCTTAAATGAATCAATTTATCATTGGAATTACAGAGAAGTAATTTTTTTTTTCCTGCAAAGGGTGTAATAGAAACTTGCAAACTTGTTTTGTGATCCTCATAAAATTGGCCTAGATCAGCATTTGTAAATATTGTGACCCACATATGTAATTTTAAAGTTTCTAGTAGCCACTTTAGAATATAAAAAATTGGTAAATTTAATTTAATAATATATTTTCCTTAATCTAATATATCCAATATATAGATAATTTCCTCAGTATACACAAGGGGTTGTTTCTAGGATCCCACTGCAAATACCACGTCAGATGCTTAAGTCACTTAAGTTAGCACTCTGTATCTGTAGATTCCATATATGTAAATATGGAGGTCATATGTACATATTTCTGTTTGATAAAAGAAATATCTGTATGATAGAAGTGTAAGAACATTTTCTCAGGGGAAAATGTCACCTATATTAGCTCTTAAAATTATATGTCTCAGAGAAAAGAAAAAGTTATAGAATTAGGTTATTTTAAATTGTTGACATCTATAAGTGTGAATTAGTAAGTATTTGGGGTTTCTTCTCAAAGTTATTGAATTAAATATGTCTCTGCCAAAGTTCATGTATCAACAGAAAATTACAAGGAGATACAATAAGGCTGGGTCTGTTTCTCATCTCTTTGCATCATTTAGATTTATTCTAACCCTGGATTTTCTATGAACTTCAAACTGAAACCAATGTTTAGAATAACCCAATGTGATACATAGAACAAAGCAAGAAATCAACCCAGAAGTTTTGTTTTGCTAAGTACATATTTTGGTGTGAAGCATATGGAAGCAAGTGAAAAAAATATGGTTCTTGTGATTTAACTGTCTCGTGTTATAATGCTCACTTTGATGAGTCATGTTATACAAGTGACAAACTCTCTGAGCCTGTTTGCTTACTGTTAAATTAAGATTATAATATATAAGTGCTTCAGGAGGCTGAGGCAGGAGGATTGCAAGTTCAAAGCCAGCCATAGCAACTTATCGAGGCCCTAAGCAACTCAGTGAGACCCTGTCTTAAATAAAATACAAAAAAACAATAATAATAAAAATAAAAAAAGAGGAGGGGGGACTGGAGATTTAATTCAGAGGTTAAATGCCCCTGAATACAACCCCCAGTGCCAAAAAAAAAAAAAAAATTATATAACTCATAGGATGCTAAGAAGCAAGGGATAAAATATATGAGAAGCCCTAGGGTTAGTATGTTGGATATGTCTCATAATTAATAAACAGATGACATATAAGTCTTTCTAAGCCAGTCTTCCAAAATTAAACCAAAATTTTTCTAAACTAATTGAGATACAACCAATTTTGCATATCTTATTTAGAAAATATTTTCATGAAGTGATGGGATAATATTTTTAAGAGATCATTAAGAACTGACTTCTCTAGATTTGCCTTGAAAATGGGCAGTAGAATTCAATGCTTTAAATACATGTTAAGCCTCCTCCATTAAAAATGTACAGAAACCTTTGGAAATGTAAAAGATATGCATTTTTAATAGCATGTTGTTAAGTTATATTTTCACACGGGCAAATAAAAGACATATCTGGCAAATAGGAGCAAATATCAGCACCAGAACTGTCTAGATAATACTCGATACTCCAAAATAGATCATAAAATGTTTCTACTACCAGAGTCTCAAACAGTATGCCAGGTAAGTATCAGGCTCATTCTCCATTTTTTATTCCTTCCCCTTCAAATAGAAATATTGGCTCCTCTCTCTAGGCACACACATAAAAGGATATCTATCCCTTGGTTTGATTTCTTTGTTAACCTTTATTCAATGATAAATTTTATTTATCTTTATTCAACTGATAAATTTTCAGTTATCTATCCTGCTAAGAATGAAAATTGTTTCATATTTTCATATGCTAATTTTTAAAAAGAGATTATTAAGCTAGACTCAATGATCAACATTGTAAGAAACTTTTATTATGAGAAACTTTTATTATTTTAATATGTTAAAGGGAATGAAAAATGGGGTGGAAACGATTAGTTTAGTTTCAAATCAGTGTGGACAAGGAAAGGATGTTTACATGTTCTGTTTAAATGACCATAAAGGATGAATTTATATATGGAAAACACTTTAGGCAAAGGACAAGGCAAGAATTAATACCTGGATACAGGTAACAATGAATGGAGACTAGAGAATGAAGACTAGAACAACCAAAGGAGTTCATTATTGGACAAAAATGAGAGAGCCCTGGTGTGAGACAGGGAGTTAGTGGGAAATATGACTGGGAAAGAGAACCAGATAAAGGCTGGACCCTGAGACCCATCCAGCCTATGTCATTTGTGTGATTTCTAAGTGGAAAATTCCTATTTGATGATTTTCAAAACCAGAAAGACAATAGTATTCTCAGATACATAATATAATAATATTTTGAAATAAATATTGACATGGTTAGGGGAAAGTATTAATTTAGTTCACATCCCGAATTATAATGACAGTTACCCACACTGAAGTCCCTATATAATGGTACATGGATTCATTTACTTATATTTAGTGGGGAAAACTTGAATGACCTACAAAGGTGTTACCCTTTCAAAGTCTGTTGAGAATTGTTTGTTTGTTTTGTTTTGTTTTGTTTTTATATAAACCAATGCTTCTTAAATCTGGTGAAGCTGCCTCCAAACATTAGCAGAACAATTGTAAATACTTTCCTCACAGGGATGTTGATGTAGACAGAGATTTCTGGAACAAACTGTTCTACCCTAGGGGATGAATTCCCTAAGGCTGTCAGGAACACTGTGCTGAGTACTCTAAGTCAAGTAAAGACTGGAAAAAGCTAGAATTTCTAATGTTATTTACAAGAATTGAGAAGCCTCTGTTTTAGTCAGCCTGTGCATTACAGAATACAATAAACTGAGTAGCTTGAAAAGCCAACATTGATTTTTCATAGTTGTGGAGGCTGGAATTCTGAGAATTAGGGCACTATTGTGGTCAGGTTCTTGGTTGGGACCTGGTTTACAAAAGGACATTTCCTTGCTGTCTTCACACATGGTAGGAGAGATCTGCTCTCTCTCCATCACTTTTTAAGTGCATTAATCCCACCATGAGGGCCCCACCCTCATGACCTAATTTAACCCTAAATTCCTCTCAAAGACTCCACCTCCAAATACCATCATATTGGGGATTAGAGTTTCTTCAGCACATGAATTTGGTGGGAGAGGGCACATTCAGTCCATAGCAGCCTCTTAATATTGTACAGATTAATTGATAAGAACTGGATTCCCAATAGATAACTTCAGTGTAGTCTTTTTTTCAATATACAGGTTTAGGATAATAACATTTTAAAAGGAGAAGCAGAGTCCTTAAGTGGTAACTGTAATTGTCCTATGCTATACAAGATAGTTAATGGCAGGACTAGGAGTACAACCTTAGTTTCTTGAATCACACAAGTTTTGGAAAACTTGTTAGAAATAATACCTATGTTTGGGCTGGGGTTATGGTTCAGTGGTAGAGTGCTTCCCTAGAACATGTGAGGCACTGGGTTTGATCCTCAGCACCACACAAAAATAAATAAGGTATTGTGTCCATCTACAACTAAAAATATTAAAAAAAGAAAAGAAAAGAAATAATACCTATGTTTAAAGCCTAACTGAATTGCAGTTATGGGCAAGCACACTTACCTTAGAGTAGTTAAACACCTCAGGACCTAGAAACTTAGTGAAGATTTGTTTTCCATATGTGATTATTTTTCCTTTTTTTCCCCCCTTTCCATCTCTTAACTAATAATCATGCATTATTTTATTATTTTATTTTCTTAATTTAAATAATTGAAATTTGCTTGTTTCTAAGTTGCTTTTCATTTCATAGCACCATTAGTTTGTTTTTCCTATGTCCATAATCTTTACTAAATTCTTTTCACATTCTGAATTTTGAAAAATCATAGTAACAATAAAATATGTTTTGTGATAAGGCACTGTCCTAAATGGATTAGGTATGTTAAGCTCCTGAGATAGATACCATTCTTACCCTCCTTTACAGAGCTGATACTGAATCATAGAATTGTTATGTAATTTTCCCATCATCCCATAGTCAACAGATGATAGATCTGGACTTGAGCTCATTGAGTATAAATCTACTTTATAGGTTAATGCACTTTTTTGATGTTACAGATGAAATCGACATCCATAAATATATATCAGTTAGCTAAATTGTGCCAATAGTAAATTGAAAAGGTTACCTTTATAATAAAATTATATGCAAACCAGAATGACCCAAGAGCTATGTAACAAAAATCACTTGCTTTTAAGTAGTCTTTAATTTTACTTACATCAAGGCCAAATATAAGAATTATTATTTCTCAGAGAAAATTAATCATAATTTGGAAAATAATAGTACTATAATTTTCTTGTGAAGAAAACTTAAGAGATGTGAGCTATCTTAAGCATTAAGGACATTATTTGGTAGCTTTGATTTGAAAGAGGCTCACATGACCAAGATTTACCTCTGTAATATCTCTTGTCCACAAGTGGTGCCGTTTTGAGGATCAGCCCACACTAGTCACAGGATATTTTCATCATTAAAAATCTCGCCTTTTACATGAACAATGCGTTTATACCAATCTGCCTATTTCCACCACTGGGGCTAAACTGAATAATCATTCCTTCTTATGTGTTCTCTTAGCTAAAAATCACTGCCTCTTTAGACCAGTCTTCTTATAACATGGCTTCCAAATTCTCTTGGAATCAGCCAGTATTCACTAGAAAAGCTCAAAATTATTATTTTTTCTTCATAAAAATAGTTTCCAGAGAAGTTCTCAATTCTCAAGATTTCTGCGTAGTACAGCATATAATGAGAATCTGATCCATCTGAATGTATAAGTGCTTTTCTTCTGTAAATTGAGGCTAAATTTGTTTTTAACTTCCTTAGCAACTAGGGCAGTAGACTCAAGATATGTCAGATCTTATTGTTTGGACCCTTATAAACTTTGTTTCTTCTCTCCTATATTTTTAAACCTTAATTTACAACTTTGTGTTTGTTTCTGTTGATTGATTTCCATCATTCTACCTTCTCCAAAGATATCTGCATCCCAATTTTTGTTGTATTCTAAAACATTAACTACTCCGCCTAAGAATGAACAATTTGTAAAACCTAGGAAGTGTAGTCTTTATGTTTGAGTTTTGGGTGAAAATGTTAATTAGAATAAAGTTTCACTTTTTATGGAAAATACCCAAAGGAAAACTTTTAAATGGTTTACAGGATTCCACAGTGTTTGTTTCTGGAGCTTAAGGGAAAAAAATGTATGATGTACTGTAGAGATATCTTTATATCCCACATGGTTTGCCTCAACTGTGATTAATCTGTCAGAAATATCTAAAGACATTTCTATACCTTAAATGAGAAATTGCCTACAGATCTACTTTATTCATAAAAATAAAAATGCCTTAATATAATAAAACTTCTGCCCTTAATTCTCTTTGCTAAGATTTACATTTCTCCCTAAGATCTAAGACAGTATTCAAAGTTTTATTTACATTAGAAAGAATGCAAGATTAACAGACCTTCCTGCTCAAAACAGTATAATGAGTTACTTAGATTTTACTTACTTCAATTCAATTATTGAGCAATTCCTAATGTAGTGGATGACTGTATACCTCTTTCTCAAAAAGTAGCACATATGATTCAAATACAGTGTGAAATAAAGAATTTCAAAAACATCAATAAAAAATGTACTCTATTGGAGTTAGATTCCCTGTAACTTACTGCATTAATGAGATTTTCTCAAAACCAAGTTCCTTTTGAAATTAAGTCCACTTTAAAAACTTAGCTTATTATAATTTTTTTTGGTATTACACAAGAGTTTGAAACCTCACAAAGAGACTGAAATAAATGAATTGTCTAAAGAAAATTCTTCTTGGCATGCTATAAAAATCCTTGCTTAAGTAGTTAATATAATCGTAGTAAATATTTTAATTGCTTATTATATTTAAACTTTATTAATAAACTGTGCACTTTTGAGGCTTTTAGGACTTTAGAGAGCAACTGTACAGGTGGGAAATTATTTAATTGTTCTAATGAGTCCATTTGGGGGCTTCTGATGCTGGAAACAAAGATGACATGGTCCCCTGAGATTCTGAGGCTTTCTTTTTTAGTAAAAGTCTTGGAATGCCACCCTGCTTGAGAGAGTAGTGGCTTAGTATTTAACAAATCAGCTAGTATTATCTTTCAGTCAGTCTGAAACTTGACATTCCCCAACAGGGAGAATGGATCATTTGCTTCTGTGGACCAGGTAGCAAAGAGTGACATATTCGTTATTTTACTCAACACACACCAACACACACAGCACGCGCAAGACGCTACTGTCCAAAAGAGTTAACATGTTTCCCGCCTTACTCGTCTAAATCTGCAGCAATTCGTGATATGGATTAACTGATTGCCAACCTGTGAAACAAAAAGGGCACTGTCCTTATGAAGGAACTGTTAGATGATCTATTTGCCAATATCAATATTTGGATGGAAAGCTTAAAATATGTTGTTTTTCCAAGAGATGCACTTTAAAGTGGGGAGAACACCCCTGATGAAATACTAGCAGCAAATCGGTTAACCGCTAACTTTTTTCTGTATTCATAGAGTATCTTTTAAGTTTGCATTAGAAGCGAAACTTCATTCTTTCTTAGAATAGAGGCTTTCCACATAGTCACCCTTTAACACAGATTCTCTTGGTTGTATGTCACTTTGCCCACTGTGTTGCGGTCAAATCAGGCGGCTTTTGGAGACCTAACCCTCACCCCAGTTGCCCAGCACTGTCTCGCAGCAGCTCCAAGGACTGGTAGCCGGAAGGGTGGTCTTCATGGAGGTGCGCACCAGGTGGCGGTCCACCCAAGCCCAGGGGAGCGCTGATTTGCCTCTGGAAGTTTGCTCCGCACTCAAGGAGTCCACAAGTTCTGAACCAGAAAGACCTGGACCTGCGGTGGTCACAGAGTAAGGCTCAGGTTTCGAGACGTCTGTCGGCACAGGCAGGGGAGCTGCTTTGCAGACCCAGGTCCTGCACCCTGGAGGAGAGGCGTCCCACAAGCTCGACTTTTCTTCTGCGAGCCACAGAGAGCCTTTTGTTCCAAAGACTTAGGACACTTTGCAAGTTAAAATTCACAGAAAGAATTCGTGTTGCTGGGGGCGAACTGGACAGGTTGGGAGATAAGAACCCATATCAACCTCTACCTTTCTCTAAAGTTTCTTAATTTTCGAAATAAAGAAGTTGGCTAGCGCTCGCTCCTCCTTTCAATTTCTTTCTTTCTCTAGCTCCCCCGCCCCGCCTCTCTCAATGTAATAATTATGTCTGCGATTGTCTTCTTTGTCGAATGTATAAGGTACCAACGCAGAGATTAAACTAGATTTCGCAGTTGTCACC
Source organism: Tamias sibiricus (assembly GCA_025594165.1). Classification (NCBI taxonomy): domain Eukaryota; kingdom Metazoa; phylum Chordata; class Mammalia; order Rodentia; family Sciuridae; genus Tamias; species Tamias sibiricus. Next base: position 142,015,390 of record CM046661.1, read on the forward strand.
TCTACAAGGCGATGACGTTCTAAATGCGCCGTCTCCGCGCCCAAAACTTGTCCTCTTATCCTGAGGTAAAGGCTATTGGTGAATGAGGGAGGAGCACAGTACTTGAGGAACATATGAGGGAGAATCTGTTTCTGTTTGGATCAGACTTGGTTTTATCTACTAGAAGTACCATGATCAGGATGTTTAATGACCATGGACTTTACACTTAAAAGTTGTATAATCAGAGTTCAAAGGAGAAACATCTGTCATTTTGCCTCAATATCTATGCTGAGATTTCTTCTGCATAAGGAAGTCTTTCCCTGGAACTTGAAAGCTCAATGTGTGGGATGAACACACAACACCTTCATAAAAATATGCAGCTGTGTCTTTAAGACATACCTAATAAATCAGCAGGAAAAATGAATTCAAAATACATTGAATATAAGTTTAAATAATTCATTTAACAAATAAAATGCTGGAAATATATTTTAAATAAACAATAATTTACTAGTGAAATCTGGTTTATTAATTGAATAGTTTAGTATCATTATGCACTATTTAAAGGCATAGGTGTCATAGAAAAAAATCTAATGGTCTTTTATATTCAGAACTTCCTGACACAATGAAGACAGCCAGAAAGAGAAATAAAGGTGACTAGATTATTGCAGTATAATTTTTATTTTTATTTTTATAACAAAATACATTTCCATAGTGAATATAAACAATGTCAAGTCTACTTTTCTTTTAAGAAAAAGCCATCTATATGAAAAGCTACTGAAATGAGTTGAAATTAAAAAACAAACATACCTCTTTGAAAAATCAGAAGTTTTGAAATATCAAAGTATTTAATATTATTCTTGAAATCGGTAAATTTGATACATTATATTTGGGAACTTTCTGATAACACACTTGAAAGATTTAGAAGATCAATTAACCATAGGGTAATTGTTTTGTAAAAGACAAATTTCACAAATGTGGCATTTACATATTAGTTTATAGGCATGTTTTTTAAAGATGATGATGGCTAGAAATACATATTAAAAAGAAAATATAAAAATTTCTTTGTACTTTTATTTTGATGAAAATCCTCTAAGCTCCTTCAATGCAAAATATATTTCTGTATCTGTTATGTCCACAGAGCTATGGGAAGTTTGAAGATGAAGCCAGGGAAGGAAAACAGCAGCGGAGCACACACAAACACGAGGCTCCCTGGCTTCTTGCCATGATACATGACATTCAATTATTTTAGTACTTTTTCATGAGAGTTTCCCTCCACCAGCTCCTCCTCCCACTCCACTGTTGCTTTTCTCCATTTGGCACAGTTCGCCTGATTCAGCATGCGGTTTTTTTTTTTTTTTTTTTTTCTCTTCCCTGGCTTTACTTCCAATAAGCCTCAAATTCTCACTGTAAAAAGAAAGTGCTAAAACAAAAAATTCTTGCAATTCCATCTTGACATTCCCACTATTACTATGTAGATGTGACATTTCTTTCAATAATTTGACAAAGGAACTAGAGTGGTCTACAGACATTACTTCTACTATTGCTTTGATGTATGTTCGCAGAAATACTTTTCATTTCACAAAATATATTTGCACAGGGGAGACAAGCATTAAAAGCAGCATTAGGTCCATGAAATAACTTTTTTAGATCTAAAATGAGTCAAGCTGCCTTGGACTGTTAATCCCTTATCAGAACTTTCCTTTCTAATGAATTACTACCTTGTGGGGAGGGAAAGTGTCAAATAGTCATTTAAATGGACTTTTCAAATAGTTTTAGTTTATTCATTTATCTTACTTCTATGCTCTAAAGGGAACTAAATAAAGAAAAGTTTTAAAACATTCCAAATCACTACTAGGAGAAACTGCCACCTCACAATATCAGCAATAAACTAGTTGCAGGAATAATGTCAGATGTAACTTCTAATAGGAGCATCAGAGTCATCTTCACAAAATAGCTTCTCCACTGTTCTCATTCAGTGATGCCAGAGGAATGATCTAGGTTTCTCCAACACATCTTAATTACTAAAGAAGAAAACAGTTTTCCAGAGTCTGAGACCTGAACCAGCAATAGGTTTTGTTCACCCTCGTGCTTTGCTTTCTTGATTCTTCACATTCCTTCCTTTACAGGCACCAAGCCTCTTTCCCATTAAGGAGATGTAAAGAAGCAGTAGGCTACATAATGCCCAGAGACCAGAAAGTGCTAAAATCCTAGGATGTACAAAATATTTTTAGGCTTTTTAAAGAAGTAATGACTTCCTACCTCTGTTGCACTCCAACCCTAACTTGAACCACTCCTGTAAATGTTGGTACCCATCTGCAAGGTTCAGATACAAAGGAAACAAACAAGGTTTACAGCGATTTATTTGGGGTAAAATTCTTATTGATGTGAAAGAGGGAGAGCTGAATCTTCTTTTAGATCCCTAATTCCGAATATGGACAGAGATGAACAACACTCTCAAAGGTGAAGTAAAAAGGTCAAGTGAAAAAGGAAACGGAAGCCTGGAGATGACTGGCTGATCCTGTGGAGAAAATATCCCAGCTAGAACCTGATTTAATAAACTGGGTCTTGCCAGCTGATCACTCCTCAGAATTCTGATACCCTCCCCGGGTTGGGGGGGGGGGGGGCTACAGGCAGACTGGTTGGATTAGGAAGGGTTAGAATGGGGTAAAGATCATAAAAGGCTGGGTTTAAACGGAGTTAGGACCCATGATGGTTCTGGGTGGAGTAGCTGAAAGCATTTATCAAAGTGTTATGGTCGATTTCCAAGGTTATCCTCAAAACATCAGGCAGAAAAAGCTCAGGTAATTCTCAGGAAAGGCCAGATGACCTCCAATTTGATTTCTTCTCCCTTCTTGTGACTTCTAGAAATCAATTTATTATTGTTGTTTTAATTAGTAGTATTTTCAATTTAATATTAATGTTCCAATGGCTAGAACTGTGTCATTACTATAAACCCGATCTCAACCTCTCAAAATCCATTTAATGCAGCTCTTGGCAACCAAAGGCTCAGTTTCTTGCCAAACTCTGCAGATTAAGCATTTGTTATGGGAGTTCGCCATTAGCTGTTCCCTCTGTTATGGGTACATGTGGTTACATGTCACAAAACACACGGGATTCCGTGTAATAGATTTGCGTTTCCAGGAGACTCCAGGGACATTAAGTGGGGTTGGTGACACCTTGCACCCCATTCCTTCAACCACCACCGTTACAAGTGGGTTTGGGGTAATGGAGTGGAAATAGGTTTAGTAGGCAGATGTTGTCCTGGGCTACACCGTAGTTTCCTCTAGGAGTTGCACTTTGGTATACAAGTACTCCAGAGCCTGCATATGTCTTTCATTTAAGACACCGAATATTTTTCAGAGAATTTAGTGCTCTTAAAACATATTTATAAACAAGCTGACAGAGCTCTAAGACATAACTAAGTTTATAACTAGGAAACCTTTGTCTATTTCCTCAAGTAAGCAATATATGTTCTTGCTACTTTTGAGTTCTTGAAAAACCCATTAAACGACTATTTGCCTTACCTTTTCCCGTGTTCATTAGAGAAAGTCAGACATCTGGAATGCCTGAAAGTAATACAAATATATGTAGGCATAGAGGATCATCACTGAAAATCATCGACCCGCCCAGGAGAGTGTGGCTAATTCAACACCCAACTTTTCCAAAACGGCTGGCCAAGACCCCTCTAGAAAGTGTCCAGGACATGCATAACAGCTCCTCCTCCTTAAGCAAAGTCGAAATGCTGCAGGGCACCCTGTTGCGTGCGTTTCCTTGGTTTCCCCCGCCCCCCACGCCTTGGCCTCACCATGCGGAGGTTGCCGGGCTTCGAGTTCGCTCCAAGACTGCGCTCCTGCTTTGTCCGGGAGCACAGTTCCCCAGCCATTTTTCTTTGACCTACCTAACCCCTTTGAGATTTGACAATTCGTGTTGGTGCTAAGCTGCTGCGAAGCTATGAATTAATAATATAGCAGAAGCTGTTTAAACTCAGTAATACCGTCAACTCGCCAAAAGAGCCTGAGTACTACGCTGAGCAAGGCTCCACGTGAATCGATTATATGTGTCCCTCCTCCGGGAAATTGTCTCGAGTGGACGTTGGGCCAAGCCAACAAGGCTTTCTCCTGCTCTATCCGCTCAGGTTTTACCCGGGATCCGTTTTTATTGCCGGCCCGCCTTTAAGGCAGTACTGAGAAGCTCCTCTGAGGTACGTGACTGTCTGTGGCTGTTTCTCCCAGGTTGTGGCCTGGTCGGGCCTCAAAGAGGCCCTGTAAGGTGTGGGTCAACCAAGACCCCGATGTGGGCAGAAATTCCCGAACCCATTCGGATGTCCGCCAGTGTTGGGCTTGGCTTCGCCATCCTCAAGTCGGGGTTACCAAGCGAGCCCAAAGCCGCGGCATAATTGCCGGGCGGGTCTGGAGAAACGTGACCGCTGTCGCGAGGGCCTGTGTCCAGAAAGGTTAAGTCGGGACCCATGAGCAGAGACCTCCCTGGTCCAAAGCTTGTGAGGGGTTTTCAACAAATTTGTCCGCCTAAGGGGCCCATTGGAAACGGCTGCTTTTTAGTGCCCAAGACACTAAACGCACTCTGACGCTGCGTGGTCCTAGGAAGCTGGAGTCGGGCCCAAAGCCACATCAAGAAGTTTTCAACTCCGAAGTGCTGTCCTACGGGTTCTACAGTCCCCTTAAGGTAGAAGAGAGGTCCTGGCCCAGAGAGTGAGCCAGCTTCGCGCGCGCGCGCGCGCGCCACACAGGCTTCCCCTCACGCGCTTTTCGAGTAACTCCACCTGGACTCATTAAAGGCATCAATACTAATAAAAACAAATAAATAAATAACACGCTGAAGGTCTTCCTCCTCCTCATAAAACAGTTTGTATAGTGAACCTCCCTCTGGCCTAGACTAAAGGCTTTTTGGAGGCACTTGTCAAGGGGGTTGGTTAAAATACTTTTGGTCTAATGGATCGAGGGGAGGGGTGGGTAGGAGGTGGTGTGGAAATCGGTTGGTATTGGTATAAATTGAATCGTTTCAATGCCTCTTGCTCACCTTTCCTTTCCCATGCCGCTGCATTCCAGAAAGAAAAAAAAAAAAAAAAAAAAAAAAAAAAAAGGAAAGGACAAGGCCTGGTAAAGAGCCGAGACCGCCCATACGCCTAGCTCCTCCGGGTTAGAAGCAGAAGCGGCCCCTTTACCACCGCTTTCCCAGTTAACATCTGCCAACGTATCCGGCTTCTTGGGCTTCAGATTAATGTGGATCTTCCACGTAAACGATTTACGGATGAAATAAAAGCCCTTTAGAGCAATACTTCCTTTCAAGTTCTTAAGATGCCTCTAAATCTTTCTGGTAGTGAGTGGCTGGCGTGGGGGCGGGGTAGAGACTGGGTGTGGGGCGGGTGCCCCGGGAGGGTGCCGAGAGAGGGGAGTTGCGAGTTAACTGCTTTGCGATCTCACCAAGCTCTTCCGAAATGCCAGTCCACTGTTGCGGCGACAACATTTCTGGGTGTTGGGGCCTCGTCTCTTCTGGCATTTGTCTGAAATGGAACTGTCTGTCTAACCCAGGCCTGGACGCGCCCTGCCTGGGTAAGTGGGGAAGATGGGGGTGGGGTGGGGGCGGAGGGGGCCCCGGGGTGGAGTTAGTAGCCTGCTTATTTTCATATTCATTAGAACTGGGAGGTTGCCCAAGGAGCCCAGCTGAGTTTCAAGATATAAAAGCAACTTCGGGTGCCCCCTTTCCAGCCCCTACGTATTAAAGGGCTCGAAGTCGGGCTGCTCCCGGCATCGCAGTGTTAGCTTCCCCTTCCCTCCTCTCCGGCCCTCCCTCCTCCCGCCCACTCGCTCCCTCCCCCAGCGCTCTCCAGCCCCTGCGCCCCGAGAACTCCTAAACAACCCTCCAGGATTATGGAGTTTTTGAGCGAGAAGTTTGCCCTTAAGAGCCCGCCAAGTAAAAACAGTGACTTTTACATGGGCGCAGGAGGCGCGTTGGAGCACGTTATGGAGACTCTGGACAATGAGTCCTTTTACAGCAAAGCGTCGGCAGGCAAATGCGTGCAGGCCTTTGGGCCCCTGCCGCGAGCCGAACATCACGTGCGCTTGGAGAGGACCTCACCCTGTCAGGACAGCAGCGGTGAGTAGTCAGCGCCCCAGCTCCAGCCCCAGCTCCAGCCCCAGCAGCGGCATCCCTCCGCAATTCTGAAATGTGGGATTTTTCAGGATAGGCAAAAAGCGAAGAAGGAAGAAGGAAAGAGAGTGAGCTGAGGTCTAAGGGAGGCAGCGGAACTGTGCGCGCTTTAAGAAGTGGTGTTGCCGCTGCCGCGGACTTTTGCTGGGCAAAGGAATTATTGAGAACCCGGTTACCTCCGCGTGATTCTCATCTCACTGTTGGGTAGCGTACGTTATAAGTTAGGGCGTCTCTAACCGGGATCCTAGCGTAAACTGATGGGGCGCTAAATAAAGCGTAATTGAGTCAAGATAGCGCGCTTCCTCTGTGAGCCTGCCGCGCTGCTGGGCGGGAGGAGATGAAATGGATCACAGCTCCTTAGAAGACGTCACTATTGTCTGGGGTGAAAATAAGAGATCTTTGAGCACCTTTAGGTGATAAAGTTTATATTGTCCAAGGCGTGGCGAATTTTTTTCATTGTGAGGTTGGAGAGTTGTTAGATAATTAGATCGTGTGGATTTCTGCTTTTATGCAACGTAACGTATGTAGATTTTTGTTTAATACCAAATCACTTTAAATAGCTTGGGGCAAAGAATCACTGGTATAGTCACTTACTCTAGGATTTGTATTGTCTTTTTCTGACTCCCCATTAAAAGTCACCCAAGAAGCCTTTCGAATGCTTCTGGGTGAAGTCTTCAACTTTGAATGCCCAAGTATCTCAAAGTCAAAATGTTATCAAAACAAACCATCTATCTTTTCTATCTTGTAACCCAATACAAACCTATTATTTCAGATCGCGACAGCTAAAGCACGTTTACAATTCCAAGAGGACTTTTCCTTATCATTGTATATATTCCACAGTTAAGCTGTAAGAAGTGGGTTGCTTTAAAATAACAAACGAATTAAGTGTGAAATATTTATAACAAGCCTCTACCGTCTATTTTATTGGAAGTTTCAAAAGCTGGCCAGACACTGGCTTTGTAGAAGAAGCTCATGAACTAAATACTTTGTACAGAAGCTTTAAATAAATCTCATGTTTTACTTATTTTATCCAGTGTGGCGGATTACTCTTGACTTGCAAGGATAAAACAAAATTAAAGGCGCAAGTGAGAGAGAAAATAATAGTTAAGACATTTCAATCATCTATTTTAAAGACGTGGAATTTTTAATACATTAAATCATTGACTGTATTTTTTGGAATTCTTAGATGTATACTAAACTTATTTGACTTGACGGGACTTTAGTAGTTATGCATTGCCCCGTGTTTGACGGCTAGATGGACTCAATCATATTTCAAATTGTCGGGAATCCAAAATGAGAAGAGAAATAGGTGATTTTTGATACTTTGCTAACTTTTAACCGAATATCACACTATTAGGGTGAATTTTGACAGGAAAGTATTGAGTGAGATGAACAGGGGCAGCCTTCTGCTTAATTTAGGAAAGATCCTGTCTTTCTCCTGAGATGCCCTTAGCCACTCCACGGCTTCCCCTCCCCCATCCCTAATTGCCGCAGTTCCTAGTTTAACTCCGTCCACCGAGACAAAACCATATTGTTAATCAGTCAATGCCCTTTTTAAAATTTAATTTTATATCACATCTTCCTTTGCATAAAAGCTATTAGGAATTAAGTTCTACAGGTATTAAAGTCGAATATATTTGCAGAATAAAAAGAGTTCTTAAAATATGGGGAATAATTTAAAAAAGAGAAACAACTGAACAAAGTATGGTCATCTTTTGGAAGTTTTTGTTCTGACTGGACTGATTTTACTTTTTTAAAAAATGCCTTCCATTTCCTTATGTGCATTCACTGTTATTTGTGTGTGTGGCATTATATGATACATTTTGGTTTTATATTGCACGCATGCAATCAAATCTGAAGAAAATTACTGAAATTAAAATACCACATAACATAATGCCAGATGTCATCTTTTGTAATGTTTTAATAGATGTTTTAAGTTTTATGCATTCCTAGAAGAGACAATAAAACTTTGTTAAAACATATTACATGAGTTAAACAGAAAAATAGGATATTTAAGAAAGAGCCACAAGATGAATTTTAAGGTAAAGATGTTTACTTAAATCTTATTATTTTCTATAGAAAACATTTTAATAAGTTGATAGAAATTTCATTTTTTCAATTTAGTAGATTGCTTTTTGAAATAAACTTAAATTCAGACTTGAAGAGTATTCAGTTGAAAAATTCAAAATGCCCCATTTAAATCTACAGGCAATAAGTTTTGTGTGGAAGGGAAAGTAACATGTGGAAATAGGTATGTACGTATTATTTTAAATTGAAATATCAAATATATTTTTTGAACATTGCAAGTAGCTTAATCTTGTCCTTTTTGAAAAACATACCAAGTTTGGTTCACTTTTCAAAAATCATGGTCACTTTAGGTTTTTCTTTTCAAGTTTAGAGCATCATTCAATTTGATTACATTAATTTAATTATATGTTATGTGTATGGACCTTATGTTCACCTTATAAAATACAACTGTGGATTTCCATAAATTATTAATTCAATGTCCACATTTTAAAATGATTTTTAAGCCTGTTCCACAACAAATTAATAATTTTATATAATGTGATGATCAAGCTAATACTGGCACAATAAATCATTAACAGACCTACATCGTGATGCTCTAAATGGCTTTGACTTATTCGTTCATCGAGATGTGTTTCACAATCCTGAGAACTTCTATTTTCCCCTCTGGGTACAGTGAACTATGGAATCACCAAAGTAGAAGGACAGCCCCTTCACACGGAACTGAACAGAGCTATGGACAACTGCAGCAGTCTCCGGATGTCTCCCGTGAAAGGGATGCCAGAGAAGGGAGAACTGGATGAACTTGGGGATAAATGTGACAGCAATGTGTCTAGCAGTAAAAAGCGGAGACATAGAACCACCTTCACCAGTTTGCAGCTGGAGGAACTGGAGAAGGTCTTTCAGAAAACCCATTACCCGGATGTATACGTCAGAGAACAGCTTGCCCTGAGAACAGAACTCACTGAGGCCAGAGTCCAGGTAGGAGCTAATTGGAGGCCTTGTTGGGGTGGGAATCAAAAGATTAATAGCTTGAGAATAATTGCATTTTGACACAAAGGAAGAAACTGATTCTGGAGCTGAAGACACAGAACAATGTAATATATTTGTCCATTAAAAAACCCCTTTTACTTGCAAAAATCCCTGAAAACTCAAAACAACAAAACCAGTTATTATACAGGCATAAAAATTAACACTCACTTTAAAAGAACAAAATTTGATAATGTTTCACTTATTTAAAAACATGAGTTTTAAAAGTCAAAAGCAAGAATTATAGTTTTAGGTACTCAATAAATTTAATTTTGTTTTTTTATTTAATCAGCCATTGAGATACCTTTTAGATTATATACCAAGTATTTGTGAATTGTTTTTATAATAGCCCATAAATCTATAGTTTTACTTGGATTGGGGTTATAACAAAAGAAAAAAAATGAAACAATCCCACAAACTTTCAATTCTTATGTATATATACCATAAGGTATTTTTACTGATATAATTAAAGAAATACAAGATAGCTCATTTACCATGTTTTGGCCTCAGTGGTTGTCAATACATAAAAATGTGTTCTGACTTCTAAAATTTAGATAATTATATAGTTTTTACAGAGTAAATAATGAGTATGTACTTAAAGTGAACTTTTGCATATACTCAATTATTTCAAATTATTAAATCAGATGATTTTCAATGTGCTTAAATTTTTTTGATAATTTGAAGTAGAAAATTTATACTAAATGAAAATTTGACCCTTAGTATTATTTTATTTTTGCTATTTTTGACATTCTCAAATTACATTTTATTAGTTCCCAAATAGTAAATAAGAGCTTAAAATGAATCAATAATTCAGGGAGAATGTTTTTTTTTTCCTTTGTGTGTGTATATTTTTACTTTAATTAGGAAAATACTGTATTCTTCAATTCTGATAAGCCTCCAGAATGAAAAAATGAACAAAGAGTGACAAATTTTCTTCTAAGTGCAGTGAAGTAAATGGAAATTTTAGGATTAAGCCATTGTAAGTCTCCATACATCATTAAAGACAACATCTGGTGGTGCAGGGATAACAAGCAGCAGATTTTTGCTCAGTTTGTGGAAGTAAATGGTTATTTTATCTTAGTTCAGGAAATAAAAATCTAGAAAGTTGTGCTAACATAGAATTTTACAATTGTCAAGTATTAACGCCAGGTCTGTATGTGTGTTTTTTGGTTTTGTGTCATATATATTTAAATTAGTTATACTTGTAACCATAGAAAAATATGTTTACATACAGAGTGATCAGCTGTGTACAATGCATGTTTTCCCCTCTAGTCCTGATTAATTTTTGTCTGAGAACATGTACAGAGAGCCAACCTGAATGAACATAATTTACTCAGGTTGTTCCCTTTCCTGCTTTTCACATTGGAGTGGTAATTGGCACCCATCTTAAGGAGAGCACCAAGGTCTTTTTGAGAATGGGAAAACAAAATCCCAAAATCCTTTATTACTAAATTCCCTTAATACGTTCTTGGTGCCCGTTTGTAGAGACAGAAAAAAAAAAATAATGTTTTGTTTTGTTGTCTCAAGCTCTGGGTATAATGGATAATACACATTGTACTAAGTAACATACTAAACAGGTAGCTTTTTTTTTCAATCTTGTTTTAATTGCTGAAAACTCTTCAATATGTCATCTTAAATTTCTAATATATACTTGAATATTGTATTGCGTATTAATAGTAGCCAAAGTTGTGAAGAAGGTATAAAGATATAGAAGATTAGAATTGAATATGAAAGAAAATGTAAAAATATCAACTGAATTTTATACTGAAAGACTTTTGTCACTTTGCATTTTTGTGTTTAATTTCCAGTTTCTTTCCTGAATATTTTATATTTTTGGACATAGTTGTGTAAAGATGAAAGAGATTCCTGAAAGGTTGTATAATGTCTACTCAAAAATATCAAAGTTTTCCTATTGAATATAATTTTCTGTATCGCCCTTGAATACATTAAAATATTAAATGAAGTTTTTTTTCTGAGAGCTAGAAATGTGAATTAAAACATTTGTAGGAAGATGGTTCATTGGATAAATATTTCTAATATATAATTAGAGAAATTATGGAAGACATAGTGATCTTACAAAGGCCACATTAACTTACTGGAATTCTTGACACTTGGTTCTATCCACGCTATTTATTTTATTATTTATATTACCTGTTAGTGTTTGAAATTGGAGGATCATTGTGAAAATATTTTATCATTTTCTATAAAGGAAAATAAATGATATAGTTTATGTAATAAGTACATTTATGTATTTTAAAATGACATTTCAACTTTACATGATTCTATTTTACCTATAGTTCTTACCATATTCAATGTAATATCTTCTGTTTTTCTGTTTCTAAATATTCAAGACATTTCCACTACAGCTGTATATTTTAGATGCAATCTTTGTTTTAATTTTTATAATATTATCTAAGTATAGGTACAACTCAGAACAGTCTTCATTTTGTGATATGTTTTAAAGATAATTTTTAAATAGATATTTATTTCATCATAGATTGGCTGAGTTTATGTTATTGCATACCCCAAACTAAAAAGCTATAATTATCTCCCAGACTTCAGTATTATCTTGGAAGCAGATTATCCATTATAATGTGGAAACGAAGAATCTTCAAGATCATATAATCTAATTCCTTTTCATTTCCTAGAAATGAGAAAACAGAGGCACTGACGTATCAAATAAATTTGCTGAAAGCCTCATGGCTCTTTTTATTAAAATATATTTCCTCACCCACATACTACTTATTATATCAGGGTATGAGAGAAAGTAAAATCTATGTATCCTTCTGTGACATAAAATATTTCTTAGTGATTTTATTGATGTGGTTTTCCTTTCTGGTTTGAAATCTTTTACTAACAAATTTGTTGTATCAAATATTCCTTATGTGAAATTTCACTTTTTTAAAAAACTAGGTTTGGTTTCAAAATCGAAGGGCCAAGTGGAGAAAAAGGGAACGTTATGGCCAAATACAACAAGCTAAAAGCCATTTTGCTGCGACCTATGATATATCAGTTTTGCCAAGAACTGACAGCTACCCACAGGTATGGTAAATTACACAGGATGCTGAGCAAGAAAAGTAGATGTTATAAATTCTTCAAAGGGTGAGCATAGGTTTTATTATACCTAATACAATAGTCAATAATGACAGTTCAACTTCCAGATAACTTTTTTCATATTTGTTAAAATTTGTATTAAAAGATTTATTTTGTGATTTTTTTTTTCAGCCATTCACATAAAAATATTTCATGATCTCTTCCTTCTGGATTTTTTATACACTAATAAATGAAATATTATATAATGATATAAGCCTTTTAATTTTACTCTACATTTAATTATTCAGCCTTTCTTCCTTTGCTGATTTTTAAAAACAAATAGTGTTGCCAACATGCCATCAGGGTGGCTACTGTTTCATGGACTGTGTTCAAACCTGGTGTCAAATGTGGCCTTTTAAGTCCTCTATTCTACTTAAAAGTCTCTCTTCTATTTTTTTTTTTTTTTTTTACAGATTTTATATTTTCATTGTGTCAAGGACACATATAATCCTTTATGACTTACAAACATAATTTTCAGAAATTAATTGTGTAAGAAACATTGCCTTCATCATGGGTTAGCTTTTACCTTATTTCAAAAACATTAGTAATTATTTTTCTTCTTATTTTTCCTTTTAATTAAGAGTATATTCTCTTCTTTTTCATACCTTGTGCTATATATATGTGTAAATGCATTTCATCTTTCTAATGTATTTCATCTTATATTGTTTTTCCTAATGCTGAATAATAATATTCAGAACTGTATTTTGATATATGATAAGGAGAATGTGTGTTATAAGGAACAGGCAATGCTTTATTTCATTATTTGGTGATATGCATTGTAAGGGACCTCTGTGGAAAAAATGGCACATATGCTAAAGGGACACCATGATAGTTAAGAGACTAGGTCATTCAGCCCTTTATGGAAGGATTTTCATTTCCTATAAAGGTCAATTCATACCCCGTGAGTGTGAATTCAGTCCTTTAATGTGCCTTCCTAGTGTTCTTGTCTTTTATGTTCCTAAAAAAAAAAAAACCATTTTGGGAACTTCACTCCTCCAGATCAATTCACCAAATTTGCTAAAGTAATACTGCATGTTAAAAAAAGCCTCAGAGAGCACCTTGTTCAAACTCTTCATTTTAAAAGTTAGGGTAACGGGTCAAGTTAGTTAAGGAATTGGTCCATGATTGCACCAGTGGCTCCTTCAGGAGCAGTGTCTGAAGAGCTGCTATAGAACTCAGCCTGTCTAACCACCTTGGAAACCATTTGAGTACAAATCCTATATCTGTCAAAAGAAGTGTCTTGTTGCTCTTTTACAGTTTCTCTTAAAGCATGAGTATACTTCTGGTTACTTATCATCAGAGGACTAGGGAAAATTTGTTTACCACATATTGTGTGTTTTAGATGAGTTTTAAGCAAAATGCTTTGTGGGTTTTTCTCCTCTGGGCCACAAGCTTCATGAGGACAGGGACTGTAGCATTTTACAGTTTTTAACACCACAATGACCCTAGTCTATGTCTAGGCACTGTTCTGAACAAGTCACATTGATTTATTTAATTCTCCCAACAACATTATGGGACAGGTGTTAGTTAAATATCTGTTTCTCAGTTGAGGAAACTGAGGCACAGAGAGGGGTGGTATTAACTAACTTGCACTAAGGATGAACCCCAGATATGACCAGAGCAACCTTGCCCGCCAAGGGCAAGATCTTAACCCATACACTGTCTCTCCTAGTGAATATATTTAAATGTTTGAATGATTAATTAATTTATACCAAAAAAGCCCAATGCTTGAGTTGCATTGTTCAAGTCTGCAATTTAGTTCAAAGGAGCAGGAAATGTATCCACAAAGAGTGAAATAAAAAAAAAAAATTCAGATGGACTTTATTGCTTTTAACAATTGACTGTGATGACTTTAGAAACAGTAACAAACTATAAACTCTTATCAAATGGACTTTAAACAGTCTTAGTAATGATTTTTGCAATACTTGACTATGATAGATCTTTTTTTCCTTTTTCTTGTATCTTACTCTTTCAATTTTTATTCCTTTCCTTTTAAATCCCATTTGTATTTTTCACTTCTTATCTTCTTGGCTGTTGGTTGCTTTAGCTCTGATTCCTTTCTTTGGTGTTTTATAAAGCATTTAGAGTAAAATCTGGCACCAATTAAAATGTGTATAGGGGCTTAATATACTCTGACTGGTCATCCCTTTTTCTTGGATATTTTCTCATGGTGTTATTGTGCCTCAGAGTTTTAGATATCAATGAACAAATTAAGGTGACCTAGTAGCTAAGGAAATAAAGGAAAAGATACCTCAAATTATACACTTGATAGTATTTTTTACTCCGTCAGGGATTAATTGAAAAATTTCTGTGCAAGAATTGTGGGAATTTTGCAACACTTCTCCTGTGTCTTCTCCATACTTTGTGGATGTTGGTTGTACCAAAGTATGGGAACACAGAGAAATTATGTTGAATTTGTTTTGACAATAGAAATTCATGAATAATAACAAAAATGATAGCCGCAAAATTCATACTATACTCTTGTATTGGTAAGTCATTTCGTGTTTGGTTGCCAAAATTTCTGAAATAAAGTGCATGCACTGATTTTGGATAAAGCCAGGGGAAATTTCTCTAAGCTAAAAGTACATGGTAGACTTTTTAGTTTAGTTGAAAAAAATAATTATGTCAAGCATATATATATATATATATATATATATATATATATATATATATAATTAGGCTTAAAAATAGAAACATATAATGGGAGAAATAGGAATGGAAATAGAATCCAACAACTCAATGCAATAAGACATTGCATTTGGTTACTGTTACTAATTACAGAAAAAAATTACTAACTGCAGAAAAGTTGGAAACTAGAAAACATTGAAGGCAGTACAGAAATAAAGAATGAACAATTTGGCTGGAAAGCAAAAACATACACAGAAATACATGAAAAACAGAGATGGTTTAGAAAATGTTCTCCTCAAGCCTGCTCAGTGTGGATAATCATTGTATCCAATGTATAGACATGTAATGTAATGTGTTTATTTATGAATAGTAATGAATGCTTACTAAAATATTTTAAATGCTTTGTTTCAAATGGTTTTTATTACACTGCAGTAATAAAAGCCATAGCAGTAAAAATAGTAACTAACAATTGGGGGCTTATTTTAAGTCAGACACTGTGCATTAACTCATTTATTTTGAGGCCAGATTTTCTGAATTCAGAAGTCCAGGGTTCTTTGTGCCACATTATCTTCTTAATTCAGCAACTTAATGGAATTGTTCAATTTTGACCCAAAGACATTGCATCACTTTGGAAACCAAAAATGCTTCCATTTAAAAAAATTATACAATAACAATCTAAACTACTTAAAAAATCTTGACACCTGACACCTCTTAGACTCTTTTTGATATTTTTCTTAGGCCTGCTCTCTCTGATGGTAAATAAATAAGAAAATAAGAGTTGTGGTATCCATGGTAATAAACCTCGAGGTAGTATATTTTTATGTAATGATTATAGTAGCTGAATAAAGAAAAGTTTTTTTTATTTTGACCCATAATATCACTTACCATTTGGTAACATTAGCTAAATTAAAATATCTGATGTTTTTCCAGTTGTGGCATTTTTAAAAACATTGTCATTGCTTGTGCTGAGTCTGTCTCCTTTATCCTGAATTCCCTTCCCCTCATCTAAACCATAGTTATGTCTTGAAGCTTCTATATCCTCTCTCTATCAGCACATCATTTTCTCATGGGCTCTGTGGTGGGTTGTATAAAAGGTCTGTCCCCTATTTACAATGTGAAGTATTAAAATATGAACCACTTCTTGTCACCTTTGTATCACTATAGTATCAAGTAAGTTACATAGTCACTGAATAGATATAAATTAAAGTACTGTCTTACTTCAATCGTCCTTTCATAGTATAATATTTAAAAAGTAATCAATTTTCAATGAAACAGTTTGTTTTTGAATCTGTTAGTAACCAGTGCTCTGGTTTAAACCATTAAATTTCCCTCAATTTTCTTCTCTAACAGATTAGCAAGATTTTGCAGGCCCCTTTCAGCTTAACTTTTTATCTTCCAACATTGTTTGTATTTATCAACAAATATTTGCTAGGTACTGGTTTAGGCATAGTGGAATATTTGCATTATAGACAGATTATAAACTAGGTAATGTTTGTATTAAATTCTGAAAGCACTGCTTGGTGCAAACTAATCAGAGACTAAAATAATTTTGACCTCAAATTTAATAAGCAAGCAGGATCTATCAACTTTAAAAACTCATGCATAATTTAGCAAAATAAAAGCATTTTAAAATTAATTTTTTAATGAATACAATATATTCTTAAATGTTTTCTGGAAGTTTGTTGCCAGCCTTTATTCTTACAAGGAATGTTATTTTCACTCTGTTGTTTTGGTTTGGATCCTATGAATATCAGCTTGATATTGTACTAGCTAGATGACTTGGATCATCTAGCTTGATTTCCTTGCTCTTCAGATTCCTTATTTTTCCAATGGTACTAGGTATCATTAGTGTCAGTGATTATGAGGATGATTATTTATTTATTTATTTTGTTAATTGTGAGGATTAAATAGATTTCTGAGTTGAAAAGTCCTGTATTTACAGTGTATGGAGCTGAATTCAAGAATTTGAGGAGAGCTAGGGATTAATGTAAGGAATAGGAACATCAGCCAGGGAGTCATTGGTTCAAACCCAACTTTACCATTTAATAGCTTTCGGACCTTTGGCAAATGAATTAACATATAGGAACATTTTTCCTCATTTATAAAATAAGAAGAAAAGTTCCTATAATGTTTGTGAGTGTTGAACAAAATAGTTAATACAAAGTCTTCACAACATTGTCTGTTACATAGTAAGTTCTTGATAAATGTGGAGATTACATAGTATCCATTAGTCAATGTTAATTTTGTTTTAAAGTACCTACCTCTCAAGGTAGAGAAACCATTTGAGTGTTCTCTTATCTGTAGCATTTAAGTTAATCTAAGCTGTGAATAAATTTAATTTTTAAGGATCTAGGGAAACATCACATTCAGTTAAATATACTTTGCAATTTAAATTAGGAAAACAAAATAGTCATTTTAGGACTTAAGGTGTATTTTCTGTTCACCAGAATAATTTTCTTAGAAAGAAAATGTTTTTATCAAAGTTTTCAGAAGAAAGGTTGAAGTATTTTTTCTTCCTAAATTATGAAGGAAGTCTTATTTGGTATGTATTGAGAATCATCACTAAATATGTGTTTATAAATGTGCAGAGACCCAGACTATGTCTTGAAACCTGTGGTTGTAATGATGCCTTTATAAAAATATGCCACCGGGATCTTGAACATACCAAGACATGGACTCAAGTTATAGGTAATTTGTTGTCATTGGAATAATTGAAAACAGATTAAAGCTGCATAGTGTTCCTAGTTTAAGAAATTCTATTTCAAATACTGTAATTAAATAATTTTCTTAAATGAAAATTTAAAGTTTCATTTAATAGTGATTGTGAAGATATTTGTTCATCCCCTTTTCTCCTTTTCACTAGTTTCTCTTCTAATCTTAAATTTTCCTTCATTTAAACTGAACAAGAAATAGGAAAATCCTTATCTCCAGCCAGCAACATTTGGAGCAATTCTTACCTTTGAATAAAATACCACATTTTATCAGTTATTTCTATTTTTTCCCAAATACTCAAATAAGCCAAAATTGTTTAAAATGTCAGTAACATAGCCATAATTAATACCTGCATAATGAATGTTTGTATGTCTGTGAAACAACCAATGAGAAGGTCATATAATTATGCAGCAAAAATTTTCTTAAAGTAAATGAAGGCACAAAAATGTTACTAACTTCATGAGGTCAACAAATTATATTGATATTGCACAATTTGCCATTAATTATAAATACAAATATTTAAATCAGAAAAAATGATATTCCGTATTACTCAAATAAATTTAGTTTTCACAATAGGTAAAACATTGATTTGACTAAATGTATGATATATATCTTATATAAGTATAAAATATTTCATAAATTATATATATACATGCATATGTATATACACATATATACATTAAAATAAGTTTAAGCATACTATGAAGGACTACTAGGTGAGAGTGTAACTAGAAACAGTAAATATTTAAAAATTGTTTTATTGAAATATTTAATATAAAAACTTTAAAGACATAAACAATAACATCCTAAATAAAGCAGTGAAGTGCATTCATCTTTTGGATTATGAAGATGGTTGCACTTATTTTTTGAAAAAATGTAATATTTTTAATTTAATCTGATTTAATGAGTCCATGACAAATAGTAATCACTGTTAAAATGATTTTAATAGTAATCACTGTTAAAGCATTGAATTTAATTAAATTTGTCACACACATTTTTTAATTTTTCTTTTGTGTGTGTGTGTGTGTGTGTGTGTGTGGTGCTGGGGATGGAACCCAGGGCTATGTGCATGTGAGGCAAGCACTCTACCAACTGAGCTTTATCCCCAGCCCATAAATAATTTTAAGAGAAAATTAAACTAATGAATTGAATATATTACCAAACAAATAAGAAAAGGTATAAAACTAAATTACCTCAGAATGCCATCATCAACTTAGTAATCCTATTTTTATAGGAAAATAGAGAAGAACCCAGTGGAAAATAAAGTCAACAAAGAGTGGCAAGTCTATAAGAACAGATCTGTGGGTCCAAATCTATAGTTCATACCCTTATTGTCAGTGCAAACCCTATATTATATTTTAATCCAGAGTTTTATGTATGCCATATTTAGTTTTTATTTTCATTTTTAGTTTTTGACATAAGGTCTGCTATGTAATTCAGGCTGTTCTTGAACTTACTTATTAAGCCTCCTACTTGCATAGATTTTCTTTTTTATTATAAATCATGAATATTAAGTAGGTTAGAGTTTGTACAAATTCACAGTTGATTTTTAAAATCACAATAAAATTATAATTTTGCTACCTATACATAAATCAAAGATAACTGAAATCAATTTTACTCAGGATTTTAACTCAAACTGATGTATGATTTCAAGTGTGCATTTCTATGATTAAAAACATCCTATGCAAATTAAGAATTTGCATATTTGATTTATATTGTAAGTTTTAAATGTACCATAAAACTTAATTCAAAAATTTACATTTTTATCTTTATTGTAATTATGAATTTATTTTAGTAGGTTAACAGTGTCATTAAAATGAATCAAACACTGACAAATCAGCAATAGGTTGCATGAATACATTAAAACATATGAAAAATAGTATAAGGGATGTCTGGAAGATACTCCATAGAACATTGTTGCTTGAGAATAATAAAATAGGCCTCCTTATTTTATCCCCTCCTTAGATGAATTTATTTGAAAAGGTGCGTTTTAAAACATGTGGTGAGATTGCCCATAAATAATTGTTAATGATCACAATTTATAACAGTTAAGAATAAATTCAACTCTATAGGAAAAGATACGAATGTCCTAATGTTCTTACATCTTTGACTTGGAGCATCTTTGAAATATTATTTGAACAATAAAATCTAAACATATTCACGTGATGTTGTTTTGAAACTTTTAGGTAGTAACTTTTTTTAATGAAACTTAGAGTTTTTGTTTGAATTAACAGAAGAGATACAATTTTATTGTTCTGTTAAGCAGTTACAGTTATATTATCAGTCTCCTATGATTACTGTATCTAATAGTGATCTTTTAAAATGGAAATTGTATTCTTGTTCCAAGTCCTTGTACACATTTCTAAGATGAAATTTTGTTAAAAATGGAATTTAAAAGGTTAATTTTTATTTAGTGTATGATCTTTTTCTAATGAATAAATAATTTATAATCATTTTAGTTTTATAATACTACACACTAAAAAAAGTGTCTTGGGAATTTTTGAAATGTAAATTGTTTCCAAAATATCCTTTTACTTTATCATCTTAGATATTTTTGATAAAAATTAGACCTAATAAATAGGTAATGATGAGGTACCTTCATTTTTTATCTCAAGTAGTAGTTATAAAACTAATTTAATTTTAAATTAGTTTGGATTTTTTTTTCCAGGCAAATCTAGTATATGTTAGTCACTGGCAGAAAATTCACTTGTTAGAGATATATTATTTCTTCTTGCCACTAATTTACTGAGGCAGCAATTAGAAAAGTTAATGGGACCCTGAAGTTAGCTACCAGCTAAAATTATTTGCAAATTTGTAAGCATGTGACTCATTAATATTTTGTCACCCTAAAATTTATAGGAAAAGACATGTTAATAAAGTATGGAATACTTTCTTTAAAAATTAAACTTATTTTGTAGAAATTGATGTTTTCATTTTAAGAGGTCATATGAATAAATTCCATAGTAATCATGTGCTAATAAACTTACACAGTAACCATTAAAGTATGCATAGTAGTCAATAAACGTAAACATTCTGTCAAAGAGGAAAATCAAAAGGAACTTTCAGATTAGTGTATAAAAGGTATTGCTATAACATCATCACAAATACCTCTTTGTAAGCCCCTCATTGCTGTCTTTGAGAACAAGCTTTAATTTAACTCCCTCAGGAAAGTGTGTGAGCTTGTGACATTAGAGAAGCATGAATATTCACATGATTGTGTGTGTGTGTGTGTGTGTGTGTGTGTGTGTGTGTCTATAAATATTATAGATATTAGTAGCAGGAGGTAGGCACAGTCTGTTTGCAGAGAAGTAAGATTAAGTTTACTTTAGTAGAAAAATGTTATTAAGTAGTTGTTTTGGAGATGCTTAAAAGTAAGAGAAGATTGTTACTTAATTATTTTCATGTTCAGTATTTCAATTAAATTCAAAAGGCCTGTATCTTCAGAATAGTACTCTCATTAGAATACAGAATAGAAAATGCTTTTGTGAAGCTGATTTTTGTTTATACCATGCTACTTTGTAGTTAAGAAAAAGACTAACAAACTCCTGTTTATTTTAAAAGGTTTTTTAAAAATATTAAAGATTACTTACTACAATAAAGTAAGCAAGTGTATTAGAAATATGCATTGAGTTCTATCTGTTTTGCAGTTTTAATTACAAAGGATCTATCTATGTCAAGTTGCTAAGGTGAATGAGCCATACATTTCGTATCCATGATTTACCATAATACTTCAATTCATTCAACACAAGTGTATATCTGTAGTGAAGAATTCTTAATATGTAGGTATATATTTATTTACCTCTCTCCTTCTCTATTGCTTCTAATCTCTTGAAAGAAAAACAAATGCTAAGTGAATTCAGTTCCAGTTTGAGAAGTATCAGACAAAACAACAACTTTTCCTTCATGATTCCAAAGTCATGGGCTAATTAAGTGTTAACTTTTTATTTGATTAGGAAAACATTCAGGGGCACACGTTCAAAGTGGAGTGGAGTAAGTCAGCCGAACTTCCATTCATGCTAATGGGAGGCATTTGGCTAAGTTCCCTGGACAGTGCTTTGAACATGCCCCTAGAACTTTCAAAAAATGTTGTGGGGCACATTTAAACATGGAGTGTTTTGTAGTTTCTCCACTCCTTTTAAACACAATAAAGAAAAAAACAAACATATAAAGGCTTTCATTTTTTAAAAAACTCAAGTAGGGTGTGAGCATTATTTAATAGTGTTTCTGGTTGTAAAGCCCTGAGTATTGTACAACTTAAGAGGCTTATTTAAAAAAAAAAAAAAAAAAAAAAAGGCTCAAAAAAAAAATTTGGTACTGGGTACTGTCATTGTAATGTCTAAAAAATAGCACCCAAAAGAAGAGTTATCCTATTTAGAAAGAAAAAGAAATCTTTGTTCAAAAATGTAATAACAGATAGTATTTCTTTTCATTCTTTATTTTATTTTGTTTTTTTTTTTCCTTTTGATGGCTCTGGATATCAAATCAAGGGCTTCACACATGCTAGGCAAGCACTCTACCACTGAGCTACACTTCCAGCCCTTAGTATTTCTTTTAATGATTCACAGGGTGGGATTTTATTGGCTTCTAATGATAAATAGGTAATATGCAATTTTAACTAATGCAACTTGTAGATGCCAGCACACAGTTTAAAATTGTCATCCTTATAAATAAGAATTGAATTGGTATCTGGATGGAGGAGACTGGAGAGAGCCTACCTTGACAGCAGTAGATTTGATCAACTGTAAGTTTGTTGTTTAGTCAAAGATTGCCTTCAAACCAGGCGCGAGGGCACAGGCCTGTAATCCCAAAAGCTCAGGAGGCTTAGACAGGAAGATCTCAAATTTAAAGCCAACCTCAGCAAAAGCAAGGTGCTTAGCAACTCAGTGAGACCTTGTCTCTAAATAAAATACAAAATAGGGCTGCGGATGTGGCTCAGTGGTTGAGTGCCCCTGAGTTCAATTCCTGGTACCAAAATAAATAAATAAATAAATAAATAAATAATTGCCTTCAAATTTTACCAGAAGTAGATGGTCTACAGAAAAGATGATACTTGCCCTACAGTGGCCAGACACCTAGGATATGATCCTCTGTTGTAAATGCCATGCAATGTAAGTGTGGAGGTTGTTGGAAACTCAATTGTACACAGAGTAATACATCAAGAATGGCACAGAGTTTAAAAGCCAGGTCATATGAAGAAAAATTAAAAAGACTGGAGATATTACCTGGAGGAGACATAGAGATTGTGTCATAGTTGCCTAATGACATTTTAAGATTTTCACTTGTAAGAGATTGAATACGTATTCTGTATTATTTTAGGAAGCATAAATAGAAGCTATATGTAGAGGAAGATAGCTTAGCTTTACAGAGCTTTCCAAAAGATGGATTTTTATTTTTAAGCAGAAGAGTTTCTTATTACAGGAAATGAACAAAATCAAAGGTATATGGAGAATTTTTGCATCTGGGAAGAAACTGGGCTATAGTAGTGTTTCTTAATTTCAGTTGATTTTTAGAATTGCATTGTGTTGCTTTCATTACCATTATTTTAATACAGATACCCTGAATTGATATTCCATGCTTAATAATTCAGAATTTCCAGGGAAATGCATCTGTGATAGAGAATAAATTTTAATGGAAGAAATAAATCTTTCTAGGTAAAATGTAGTTATCAAGGTCTAGGAATGTAAATATGATTTCTTTTAAGCTGTTGGACTATGGTGAGTTTATAGTTCAATCATGAAGCAAAATGTAGATATGTTGGTATAAGTTGATCATAAAATCTTGATTATGTCTGCAAAATGGATCTGCCCACATTTCATTTTATTAGGAATTTTTCAATCAATAAATTTTATTAAGGATGTATCATAATGTATTATGACTCAGGATGGAGGAAACAAATATGATCAATAATCATGGGGTTTGCTTTCAGATAGTAGAGCCTATAGACCACTACCAAGTTGAGATTGTGAATAGGCAAATAAGCAATTGCAACTTATAAACTACTTATGTTATTATAATATTTCTTCAGATTTCCTGGGTTCAGATTTGACCACTGTTGGAGTTATGCAGTCTTGAGTGAGGGTCTTCAATTCTCCATTCTATAGCTGTAGTAACTTCTACAAAAATGGGGATAGTAAAATCACCCATCTTTTAATGTGTTGAAGTAATTTAAAAAGTTCATAGTCCATCCCTGGCACATGGTGATTAATTGATGACCATTAGCTATCATGTGCATGATACTGATATTCATCATCAAATGTTTTAACATCCAGAAGGAGTGTATCAGAGGAAGTGAAATCACAAGTCACTGGAGATAATTATCTTTTGTGATGTTCATCTAAATTCTTGATATAGAAACCTACTATGTCCTCAAAGTTAAATGAAGACATACCATAAGTTTAAAAATTAAAATCAGACTGACGGGCTGGGGTGGGGAGGAAAGAGAAAGTCATCATGGAAACAAACTATATTAGGAAAAATGTGTGAGTATATCTCTACCCATATGAATAAATGGAAAAGTATTCAGAATATTTGGGTATCTTCTGAAGCCCAACTAAAACTATGTTAATTTGCTTTATCAATTTGCTCTGCTCTGAAAACATCTATATGTTAGAAATTCTTTCATCAGAAGAGTTTAACATGCTTGATCCTGTCCACATAAGAAGTTTTGATCAAAATAAAACTATTTTTTGGGACTGGTGGTATAGCTCAGTAGCAAAGAACTTTCCTTGCAAATGTGAGGCACTGGGTTCGATCTTCAGCACCACATAAAAAATAAATAAAATAAATAAAGATATAAAGAACCAATTTTTCTCTTCCTTGTTTCAATTTAATAGACATTAGAACATTTTTAAGAGAGAAAATAGTGCCTTAATTTGCATTCATAGATTACCTTTCTTGCTTTTACCCTTCTTATTTTTCTTTTGTACTTACTTAGTAAACATATGTTTGTGTATGTGGGGTATAAGTTGATTATTTTAACAAATTTTAGCAATATTATGTATGAACTAAGAAATCCTTTAACAAAATGTAAGCCATATTTATCACTATCTTGCTTTTCATTTGTTTTTACAAAAATATGCCAGCAAGTTCACTTTCTTTCTGAAAGGTCTTTGTCAGACATGTGACTGAGGTTTTTGCAGTGTAGTACAATGTTTGATTGAATGTCAGAGAAAAATCACCCAGATTAAGTTAGAAGGGTTGGTTTGACAGAGTAATGATAGTAACAGCCCTCTTGTTGTTTTGAGATACATAACTCAGCAACCCCTGGCACCAATAATTATATTTCAGCTAAAGTTAAATACATATAATAGAGTAAGCCAAAAGTAAAACAGCCAGCCTATTATGATTTCAGAATTAATTAAATGTACAAATGATTATATATATTTCTATATTTAAGTAAATCTAGATATAGATATATAGATATCTCCTCTTAATATGTTTATATTTACATTCTATATTTATAATTCTATATTTTTATTTATATTTTATGTAAATATATAAATCTGTCATATACAAAAATATTAGCAGCTTATATATTTATATAAGGAACTATTTTTCAAACAATACAGAAATAAAGATCTTGCCAATCAGTAAAGTCCTTGGCCAACAGCTGGAACTAGTAGATTGGGTTTTCTATTATGTTTTAAAACCTGGTTAAGCGACCCTTTCTTGAGTGACAGAATAACTTTTCTATCAGTGTGATCCACAAGATTTATGAACATATATTGTGCTATTGATTGAAGATAAGTTGTCATAGAAAATACAATTCAAGCTTAGGTTTTGTAAGATTACACCAGAGATTATATGTAGTTGCCTAGATCTTTATGGCAAAATATGTAAAAGAAGACATTGTGAATGTGTTAAAATCATTGCTGATTCTATCCTTATTATCTTGACTTTAAACCAATAAGAAAGCTAAAAATGATGAACATGTATATTGCTGTTGCATTTTAGTTTAAATGTATTATAATCATGTTGCAGAAAGCATACCATTTGAGTTCACATTCAAAGACTTTATCTCTCTGTATTGCTAGACAATGCAATGTTTTCTCTGGTTCCTGTCATTTTTCATGATTTTCTTTGTGTTTTTCTGTAATGTATGTGATCAGTTTCCTTACTTGTTTAAAGTTCTTGTGTGTTTTAGATTGAGATACTTCCTATTCAAAATTTGTATTTTATTTAGTGTTTCTTTTACATGATAATACTTTTACAGAAATTTTGCTTGTGGATAATATTTTATTGATTATTTTCAATAGAGATTTAATATGGACAGTGAATTTCTTTGGTGCAAAAGATAAAATTGTTTTCAGTCTCATATTTGAGGTATATACTACTTCAATTATATGCATATGCTCTTTTTCCTAATATTTGCATCATTTTTTCATTTATGTTTCTATGACTTGGTAATGATCCCTGTCTTAGAATTTTAAGTTTGTTTTTCATGTCACATGTCTGTTTTAAATTCATTATAGCAATTATAAGTAATTGAAAAAATGTTCAAAATACATATATATTTCCCAATTTCTCTGATCTATTTATTCAAATATATAGGATACAAGATAATGAATTTGATCAAAACTATCTTTACAGATCTAACAGCAGAACATCAACAATGGTTCCAATAAAAGCTGCCACAGGAGTCCAACTTCAGAACCTGAAAAAATATGCAATTCTGTCATTTTGTTTAGAAAGATGAAAACTGTCTTTAAACTTAAAAGCATATTTTAAACCATCTTTCTAACTACATGAATCTAAGTCATGAATCCTGACTAAATCTTCTATATGCATTTAAAGATCATGACTATGAAAAGAATGATTGAGAGATGGACAGTTTGAGAATATTTTATGTGGTCTGATATGTGAGCTATGCTAATCTATTATAGTATATAAACTAGAAGAATATCTCAAATAATTGTTTTTCAGTTATTATTATTATTATTATGAATATAGTAACAGATGACTCAATAGGGGCAAATAATGAGTAGTTAACCAAACTTAGTAAATGTAATTTAAGAAAGTGAACAAAAGTGAGAAAGTATGAGTGTAACATTTATTGTCTTATATGTTCCAGATTCAGAACAATTTGTGGGCAGGAAATGCAAGTGGTGGTTCTGTGGTTACTTCATGCATGTTACCACGTGATACTTCGTCCTGTATGACACCTTACTCTCACTCGCCTCGGACAGACTCCAGTTACACTGGGTTTTCAAACCACCAGAATCAGTTCAGCCACGTGCCCCTCAACAATTTTTTTCACTGACTCTCTTCTTACTGGGGCTACCAATGGACATGCATTTGAAACAAAGCCAGAGTTTGAAAGGAGGTCTTCCAGTATCGCAGTTCTTCGAATGAAAGCCAAGGAGCACACCGCCAATATTTCATGGGCCATGTAATATAACAGTACTCTTTTATTTTTCTTTTAATAGCAAGGTAAAATATTCTTATTTCTCATATTTAAAGGATGCCACAATAAGCTGCTGTGTGTGGAATTGCTAAAGGTCAAGATATACAGTGAGACCAGCTTAAATGAATAGTTGTTATTATTTAACATTAAAATCTAAGAATGAACCTCTGAAAAAACTAAATAGGTTTACCATGCACTAGTCTCCACAAATGCTGTTTTAGTAGTAAGGTTTTTTTTTTTTTTTTCCTCCCTATTGTACAAGTTGATGAAATATGGTCATGCAGTTTCTTAAAAGAATAAATGTATTAAACAAATTCCTCTGTTATAGATTGATTTATGTTAGTTCTGTATAACAAGAAATCCCTTGTAAAATAATACCTGATAAAGGAGGAAATGCACTGGGGAAAATGTCAAGATACCAAAGCTGTCAGGTAAATATTGAACCAGGGTGTTTTGGGGAGTTAACTGTCATTTCTCTCTCTCTGGCTCCAAGAAGCAATGGGCATATCCCTTGTTGCTGAGAGTTTATATTCAGGCCTCAAAGACTTTTTAACTTCTTTTTTTATAACCTCTGGATGTTTTAGTGAATTTCCAACCAACAAAAAAAAGAACCCTTTTGAAATAACCAACATTTGCATGAAATATTTGGTCACAGTTTTCTGAAACCATGTGGTTAAAGGTGATAACTGAAATATTCCGGTATGATTTAAAATAGTCATGCGGAAAGTTTTTATAAATGTCACTTTTTAATGAAAAAGCCAGCATGAACTCAGTCACGTTGTTATCACAAACAAGGGGCAAAAAGCTACCAAATGCACCATTGCTTTTAGACTAAAATTGTGTTGATTGCACAGCACACACAAACATTTAGTAAATACATTAGAATAATATTTTCAGTTAAAGGAGCAGGAAGTCAGAATTTATATTTATTTTGTAGATGTGTGCATGCTTATATTTTGAGTGTGTATGTTTGTGTGTGTGTGTGTGTGTGTGTTGCTTCTTGAAGTGCTATGCCTTATGTACTTTTTTTTTGCTACTGTGGTTTTGCACAGAGAATTAAAATATAAGAAGACTAAAATTTCTGGTGAAAAAGAAGAGAAGAAAAATACATTGCATCTGGAAAATTGCTAACCCCTTTGATTTACTTCTCCTCCCTTTCCCCTGTCACATTCCAAGCTTTTTCAGATGAGTGAAATGTCAGCCTCCTTGAAAGACTCTTAAGTTCATAAAGGCAAAATAAATTAATTGAAATGAAGATGACTTTCATGGCTAGGATCAGAGTATGATCTGCCCTTTGTAGTCTCTTAGAATTTTTCTGTGGTTCCTAAAGACATTAGGCATCAGCTTGGAAACCATAACAGCTAAAGGACAAGAATAAATGAACTTTTAAAATTAAATTTCAGGAAAAGTACTTAACTCCTATAAGTGTCTCTTCTTAGTGGGAAAATATATGCAGCAAGTAGACATTTTTGTGGTAAAATTTTAAATCAAGCAAATGATGGAAATGAGTGATATCCTGAACAAACATTCCCAAACTCAATAATAGCTCTGTTCTTTATTGCCTTTGTATTCTCTCTTTTAAAGTTTGTCCCCAAGAAAAACTCGTTCAAGAAAAACTCATTCAACTTAGCCCTGAGATTATGCTTATTACATGCATGAGCTTTTGTTAAAGGATTATTTAGGCAGCTGTTAAATATCCTTCATATTTTAGAAATGAATGACTTCTTTTAATATATTCACACATGTGATTAATAGGAATTTATGACCTACAACTTAGAGCTGAAGTGTAACATTTCCTTTTTAAGGATTTAACAAATTAATAGTTTTTATTTTTTTCTGCTTTCAGAACTTAAATTGTAGTGCTATTTGGCTAATATCTTGGCTAATATTTTTCAAATGAGAGATGAAACTCATGAAGTTTGAATGTCAATTCATTCCTTAATTTTCCTGCTGTTATTTTCCTCATCATATTTAATAGTTGGAGCACCTGGAACCCAGCTTTTTTCCCCCAATTCAAACTTTCTTCCTGAAATGCTCTGTATAAATGTAATATAATTAGCACATTTTTAAACACCTGCAGAGTGTGAAGTACTATTGGAGATAACAAAATAAACAATGGGACCAAGGTTCCTGTTCTTTTTGAGCTCTCAATCTTCCTGGACAAATGCATGAAGGTCATATCATCAGACAAGTCTCATACTATATATGATGGTGTTAAGAAGTGCAGGAATTATTTTATGATGACATTCCAACTTACATTTCTATTAACTGAAAGTTTTATTGTGTATTTAAGTTGCCAAAATAGAATAAAACTGAACCTTTGATATAAAATGATAAAATGAAGTTAAAACAAGAGTACATAGAACTACGTAGAACAGATGTCCTCAATTTTCTCTTCTTCTTTCTGAACTTAGATTAAGCAAAGTTTCACATACTAGAATTCATATTGCTCACAAAAATGTTGAGCTCTTCTACTGAAGAGGAAAAAAAAAAGTAAGGAGTACTTTATTTGTTTTTATTTTAACTTATAAATGACAGTTTTGCTTTTCCAGAGTTTGGGTACATTAAGTGGTTTGATCCACATGGACACTTGTTCCCATGACTGGCTCATCCCCTATTGGCACCTTCTGTATACATTTTTTGCTTTAATGGTTTAAGAGATGATCCTTGTCATCTTTTCCCTGAGCAATGTGGTTAAATTTCCAGTCTCATAATAAAATAAAAATTTATAGGAGAATTAGGTAAGGTTTATAGTATCTTAAACATAAAATTAAATTTCAGAAAATGCTTTGTGAATTTTTGAAGAAACTCATTTATTTTGTCCAAATATTAGTGTGTGTTTTTCTTCTTATAAAGCATTTATGAAAGTAAAAAAAAAAAAAAAAAAGCCACTGACATCTTTGTCCTCAGTCCTGAAAACATATCTCATAAAAAAAAAGTTACTTACTTATTTAGTCCTGAGGATATTCATGAAATTGGGTGTGTAAATTATGGGACTGGATTTCTTTCATTGTTCCATCTGACTTGATTATTTTATCTTCAACGAAGGGAGAAGGGGTAGAGCACTGCATTAAATACAGTTCTTAAATTGATGGTGTGTGGTTCCCTTTACTTCCTCATCTCAAATCCTGTTTTTTTTTTTTTTTATATTTTTTTCAGTTGTAGATGGACATAATGCTTTATTCTATTTTATTTATTTATTTTAATGTGATGCCAGGGATTGAACCCAGTACCTCACACATGCTAGGCAAGCACTCTACCACTGAGCTATAACCCCTGGCTCTGGCGGCTTTTTTAGATTTCCATAGTGCGACTCTTATATTATCCCCTTGTATTTTATGTTCTGTTTTATATAAAATTCAGCATTTGCATAAGCTGTTTAAAATTTTAATTTTCAAAATTTATTAATGATCCTGACTTTTGTCTTTCAGCATTTAATATGAATCATATTTTATACAATGAGTCATTATGTTAGATATGTTTTTATTTAAAATGATTAACACTTGTGCTGTCAAATATTTTACAAAAATGATGGCCATGATCTTATTTTTAAAACACCATTTAAGCTGACTTTTTTTTCTCTGATTAGGATATAAAAATACCTTTGTTACTTAAAGCATCTTTGCTATATTTAATCCATCTTTACATTAAGAAATTAAACATTAAAATTTCAGCACATTTTTTCTTATAGCTATTCATATTTTGCTGTGAATGATCTATGACTTTTTGCAAGAGAATTTAATAAAATATCATGTTAGATAGTATTTTTGTTCTTAGCCTCTAAGTTTTATTATATACATTTACAAAAGCCTGGTAGTGATGATAATGAGGATTCAAATGAAAATGAAGTCAGAAGTGAAAGTCTAGCTATAGAGCCCCAATTATGACACAATACACCAATAACTGATTAAATGTGATGTTTTACAGTGTACAATAAATGCTAAAATGGGATTTTTTTGTTTTTAATAAGTTTTCATTTTAAATAAACATGCTGCATCATTTATTCTGGAACTGTTATTACAAAAATAGTGAGCAAAACTTTAGCACAACTGGTTACTCACTATTTAATCCTACTTAATACTACTTAAAATAGTGGAGAGCTGAAAGAACCTTTTCTTAACCTTAGAATTGTACATTGCTATGCATTTTCCAAGTCCAAGGGGCAAATAAAAGACTTCAGTATTCTATCATGGTACTATTTTACAGCATGTCTTTGACATTAGAATAAGAGGTATTGGTATTATTTATTGGGGTTTTAAATGCATTTTCACCAGGTGTATGCCTGTAATATTTCATCTTACCTATTCACCTTGACAGTCACTTTAAAGGTTTAAAAGAATAATCCAGACAATTGCTAGCACTGTTAAAACATAATAGCTTTTCAGCAGAAGGCAAAAAGGAGTCTCCTGCAGGCTTCTTACCATCTAAGTTTGTGGATGTGAAGAAATTCAAATGTTCAAAATCTCCCCATATTACTAGAGCAGAATTTGTAAATTAGAAATGGGTAGGAGGGGTGTATCTATGAATAGATTCAGAGGTCCTGTAAACTGAGATGGAAAAATAATTAGATCTTTATTTACCCTAATTCCTAGAATGCAATAGCATTTTCTTCCATTTATGAATACAGACAGTAAATCCCAGTAAAGTTGACCATCTGTATCTCTGGGTCCTGACGATACAGTATAGCAGCCATTTACCTGTGGTAGGCATTATAAGTTACCTAAGATGACTTAAAGTAGATAGAAGGATGTTTGTGGGTTATATGCAAATTCTACACCACTTTATAGAGAAGACTTTAACATCCCTGGATATTTTGGTATCTGTCAGAATCAATACCTTTGGAATACTCAGGGATGAGTATAGTATTAGCTGTATGTGTGGCTTTGTTACCAATAGAAAAGAATAGATATTTTCATTGTAGATTTATTAGTTAGTAGCCACTCTGAATGCCAGCAAGACTGGTTCCCACTTACACCTCTGCATTTTCCTATATTTATTTAGAAACATTATCTAAGGAAAAATTCACAAGCCTTCCCAAAATGCTAGAGGTCCAAGGCATGAAGAATCTCTGTAACCCATGTCAGCTCTGTAGATTAATTTTCTCAGTGCAATTGTCATATATTATGAAAGGAGTAAAACATGATAGATAGTAATTTGTCCTTCCCTGGTCTAGTGTAGAGATTAAAGAGAAGGGGACTTTACAAAGTAGACAGCTTCGGTGCATTCATTTGAAGGAATGCAGGAGGCATTTTAATGAGGATCCCTAAGGAATCAGGATACAGTAAGTAGAGACCAGACATTCAGGAAGAGGTGAAATGGTTGTGCAGTATCATAGTAGGAGTATGGCTTTAGGAATCCTAGTTTTACAACTTTTTAGTTGACCTTTAGATGGGTTATTCAATTCCTCCAAGACTTCTTTTTTTCACTGATAATTGAAAAAGTTGCATAAAGTTTTCAATTAACAGAACTCTTGTATTTATTTTCTCATTTGATTTTCACAATTTTGTGGCACTGGATATAATCATTTCTATTTCACAGATGAAGATATTTAGGATGAGACAATATAAGAAACTTCTGAGTCCTCTCTTGCTGTGTTATTGTATCAGCTTTCCTTAAAATTAGGAAGGAAAAACAAATTAAATATACATTTGGAAAATACTGTAGTCTTTGAAGTAATTAAATGAAATATTCTTTGTGTGTGTGTGTGTGCATGTGTGTGTGTTTCTATGGATTGAACCCAGGGGCTCTCTACCATTGAGATACATCCCCTGTCCCCTCCCCTTTTTTATTTTTATTTTTTGACAAAGTCTCCCTGAGTGTTGAATTTGTAAATTAGGAGTGGGTTAGTTGCGATCCTCCTATCTCAGCCTACTGAGTGGCTGGGATTACTGTTCTTCACCACTGGGTCAGACTTGAAATACTTTTTAAATAAGCTCTTAGTTTTCCTCCTATCAAGTTGATGCTAGATTTTTTTCCTTTCCTTCTCACTTTAAAATATATTTAAATTCAGTTTTATTTAATTTTCGAACACTTATTGATATCCACCCACCAGTTGTGCTTAGACAGTAAAAAAATAAGATGTTAATTGGTGAGAAGAAAATGTGAAAGTAGTCATTACAATACAATATAATTTGGAAGTGGTCTTAGGCAAAATGTATTAGAAAACAGGTAAAAGATCAACTAATTCAACACTTTCAACCCTTTATAGCTCAAAGAAAGCTACAGAGAAGAGTTGACATTTGGGCTAGACCTTCAAAGATGAGTAAGAACTTTTAAGAATAGCATTTTATCTCCTTTCCTTTCAAAGAGAACCTAAATAAATTTTGAAATGCTGTGTCCATGGTAGTTAAAATACTTGTGATCCTTATTTGTTTATATCATAACAAAACTTTTCTTTGATTTAAAAAATTTGTTTTCCTTATTTTATTATTACTATGTTTATTAACTGGACCAACATTCTCAGTTTCAACAGAAATATAATTTGTTTTAGTTGGTAATGTTTTTCAAGTTTTTTTGCTATTAACTAATTCAATGAATATATGCTGTGCTCTTAATATTACAATGTGCTATGCTAATGACAGAAATTATGAATAAATTCAAATATTGACCTTTGTCTTTAAGTAATATCCAGTGAGGTTGGAAGATTACATTTGCTGAAATTTTACAGATATAAAAGATAGCATACATTTTAACTAATATCGGAATATTAATATGTAAAATAAAAAGTAGAAAAAGTGTAAGTGCAGCTGCAAAATGCACATCTGTGGAAGGCTGATGGAAAAGTTCAATAAGACGCTTTCACCCTGGTATACCCCTTGATCTCTGACCAAGGAAAAGAGAGAGAGAAGAGTCTGAGGTCATATAGAAAAAATACTCCCTACTCCAAGGAGAAAAAGAAGCAGCTGGGAATTAGTTGCTTTGTGACTTTAACTTAACTCTTTATCTACCTCAGTTTGGCCAACGTTTATCTCACTTTATATAAAACTGTTGTCTAAAGCTTATAAACAGAAGTTTAATGGAGGAATAACTCTCTCTTATCTAGATCCCTCTATTCCCAGCTGTGAAACTGATTGATGTTTTTAAAGCTCTAAGGAGCTTCCTCTTGTAGATGTTTTGTGGTTCAAAGAAAAGAAAAAAAAGAGAAGAAAAGGTGGAAAAATTGGTGAAATACTTTATACAACATTTTAAAGACCTTAGAAGAGAGTTAAATATTAATAAGAGGGATTGAAATTAGTTCATGTATTCAGAGCTAAAATAAATTACGAGAGAAATTGCTAGGCTGAAGTACGTGTATGACTCAGATTAGCATTTGTATAACATTTACCTAGATATAAAATTCTACATGTCTAGTTTGCATTGGCTTTGGTTGAGATCACTTTTTGGCAGGGCAGAGTCAAGATTCTGATCCCAGATGTATCACTGATGATCAGTGCCATCTCACTTCTCAGTTCTCAGACTTCAATTCAATTCAGCAAATATTTATTGAGTGCTTATGACTGCCGACTTTTATAAGTCAGAGAAAAATAATGAGATGTTAGTAAAATGTGACATGTCTTGGGTAAGACTGCCAAATATGCAAAAAAAAATTATCATCATTGCTACTTTAAACCACAAGATCAATTTAATTGCATTAATAACACCAATAGTGTACATTGCTTCAAGGTACAATAATTTCTACACTGGATTCTGATTTTTATCTGCAGAAATCAGTAGATACAAATTGCAGTTCCCAAGAGTAGACTTATAGGTAAAGCCATGCACATAGAATGCCATCCCCCAGTCTAGCATCAGTTATGCACATCCCTAATAGCTCAGCTGAGGACTAGCATTAGCCATTATGTAAACTAATTGGGTTAATTTTGCTCTGGAATTTAAGCAAATAATGTAACTGAGATAAACAGAGGGTCACTTATGCGTCTACTGGTACACATTTATCTACACTTCTTATTTATACTACTAAATGCTTAAAACAACACTAGACTATAAATTTGCCTTTTCTTTCTGATTCTTTTGGCAGGGTTTCTTACATGCTTAACTTTTAAGAGTTGAGATCAGTCTCCTCTCAAATAAATAAGAAAGCAGGGGAAGGAAAAAACTGCAGCTACAAAGTAGTTCTAACCCATTAAACACAGATGGCTCACAGGGGGTTTAATCATCAGGAGCAGACACACATCACACTGAAATATAGAGCTGTTTTCTATCACTTGTTACCATTTGAATGTCTGTCTCAGGAAAGTGAATTCCATATATCTTCCTGGCCATCAGTTGCCCTTTGAATACTCCTCTCTCTGATGTAGCTAGATTTCTCTTCAGAACTTACTGAGATGAATGAGCTCTTGCCACACGTAGAAGTGAAAGAAAACATTTCTTTCTCTGCCAGAACAGATGAGCTTCGTCATTAGGAAAATGGATTTGACCTTGTAAAGTGGACCAAAGCAATTAACAAACAAACCCCTTTGGGGCATATCGCCTTTATCCCAGTCTTCTGACAGAAGCTCCCACCCCCTTCTTAATACGCTCACGCTCACGGCAAAGTTGTTGGATCTGATCACCTGAAAATAATCCGAAACATGGATGAAAAAGATCTGTGAAAAAGAATTTGAAGGATTTAAAATCTTATGGGTTTATCTTCAATTATCATGAGTCAGATTAGTCGAGAAATTATTAAAGGAGATATATAAAACATGTTTGATGAACTGAACTAGATATCGGCATTAGAGCCTGTTATAAAACAATGAAAACCCAATTTGGAGCACCAAAGATTAATTGTACTTCACATCTTGTACTCATTGTATGAGCTTTAATATACTTATCTCATAGTTAACGATCTGTCTTCAGTAGTGTCTTCTTCCACTCCTTATCTGTCCCTTGTTTGTTTCTTTCTAATCTGTTCTCCTTTTCTTGGAGCCTGTAGCTAGCTATACCCATTCTTCAAGTCTGCAGTCTTTTGTGACATTCAAGGGAAGAGTCACCTCCAGTGGTTGAGGTGGTACAGTAACAGGAGGCTCTCTTACTTTCCCTGGTGCACATGTTTAACTAATGCAACTGAAGTCAATGACACAATCTTAAGTGAACCCAGGTGATAAACCGTGTGGAGACTACACATCCACCATGGCTGTACCATTCTTTGGTCTTGTTCTTTCATTTGTCTTTCTGACTGAGTTTGTAAACCATTCAACAATTTGAACACTTAGATGTAGATTAGAAGTAATTATTTTAACCCCCAAATAATCTAGTTAGTTCAAGGCATTTATAGAAAGGACTTCTTTTAAAACTTTTGTACATTTATTTAATTTTAAAAATTCTCAATGTCTGTCTCTTCAAAAACAAACAAAACAGGTAAGGAGGAAGAAATCAGATTAGCAAAAAATCTGAAATCTTAATGCATTACTAAAAATTCAGAAGCTTTGAAAATTTATTAATGAGGGAAATAATACATCCAATTTTTTTGTGTTTTTAAATTTTTAACCAGTAGATGGCACTGCACAGGTATAAGAGATATATTTATATCCAATATGATTTGGGGAAGAGAATCATAAATTATATTGCAGGTGTTAAATTCCCTCCACTTGGGTTCTTACAGTTAAGGTACTGTATCTAGGAGTTGTAAGTATTCTATGTGAAGGAAGGACTAATTCATTAATACTAATTTATTTATCAAACACTTAAAGAGTATTTATCTATGATGGATGAGTAAGTTCTCTCATCTTCCCATGCAGGAAAGAAAATTGAAGAACAGATAGGTTCAGATTCCCTAATGTTACAGGCTAGTGAATGGGATGGGTAGGATTGGGCACAGGCATATGATCTAGTCAATGCTCTCTCTACCTTGCTCCCTCTTAACTCACTAATGTGAATCTTCATTCATCTACTCAACATATTTTTTAAAGGAGCAGACTTGAAAATCTATAGTAGAACTGTTAACAGTGTGAGGAGAGCCAGAGAAATTCTAGGAACATAGGGATAATGTTTAGGAAGACAAGTGTCCTCAAGAGGAAGGGGATGTCTGGAAAGAGGAAAATAGGGCAAAGCCAACAATAACAAGCAACACTAAAAAAGGAAGAAAATGATCTTTAAAAAAAAATCCACCAGTTCAGGACTTAGGACTTAATTTGTTAGGTATCTTTAACACAGATACACTCTTAAAATTGTTGAATAATATAAAATATATTTTATATTATGGATGACTTACAAAATACTTGTTAAAAACTTTATTAAGCAGCTTATTGCATGTGTGTTGTTTTGCAGAATCAGCTGCAGTAGATCTCGTCTTTCCTGTCCTTCAGGTGTCTGTACCCCTCTGAGACTCCAGAGCTTTAGTTTGCATAGAATTATGCCAAATTGGAAGTTCCCATTCTGGCAGAACATTACACTACCCCACATTTTTACTTAGTTTTTTCAATGTGCCTGTTATATAATCCCATCAAATCTTCCAGTGCATCTTGACCTCTGCATGTTTTCTCTGACACTCCTTTCTATCTTTACTTCCTTTCCCATCAGCTTAAACATCACAACTCATTCTTTATTCTTTGGCCAGTATCTTCAAACTCCTACTGTTTTCTCTTTTTATCACACCTGCTTCCACCTGGGCTAATGAACTCAATAAGTAAATAAATAAGTACATAAATAAATAAAATCAGTAAAGTGTATAGATTAGTCCTGCCAAAAGAATGCAGAATAACTCCACAGACAATGTGGGCCGTCAGTCCTAAAGGGACACTCTGTATCTGTAATTCTGACAATTTCCTGCCACTACATCGACGACAAATAACCCTATAGTCAATACACTACATCTACAAGTGTCTTTTATTCTGATTTATTTTAGGGGAAGAGGTGTGTTCTCTTCCAAAATTTAATATGTGTCTTGCACTGCACCTCTTCTCAACTATTCAGAGTTTTCAAGGCATCTCCTTCATGTTTAAATTTATCCTTTCCACCACTTTCCCAATCTCATTTGTTAAAAATAACAATGCTAAAATTAGGGAGGAAATCCTATCATTCTCTCTTTCCAGATTTGTCCCTAAACTTCCTAAAACATTGGGTCTACATTCCCTGTCCCTTCCAGTAGTCCCTCCCCACTCACTATTCAAACCTGTACAATTGGGCTTTGAGTCTTACCAATCCACAGATATTGCTTCCCTGCCCCACCTCCAGATCATTAATCTAAATCCAGTGGTCACTTTTCAGTTCTTTAGATCAGTTCTATACTGGGTTGAATTGTGTCCTCTCAAAACACAAGTTCAGCTCTTGACCTCCAGTACCTGTGAATGTAATTTTATTCTATTTGGAAATAGGGTCTTTGTACCTACAATCAAGTTAAGATAAGGTTATATTAAATTAGGATGGATGTTAATCCAATTATTGATGTCTTCATAAGAAGAAAGAAAATTGGACACAGGAAAAGACTGTCATGTGATGAGGGTGGCAGATACTGCAATAATGAGTCTATAAGGCAAAGGACACTGAGGGTTGCTGACAAGCACCACAAGCCTAGGAGAGAGCAGTGGAGCAGTTGAGAACTGCAGTGCCCATGAGCCAACACCTCAGTTTAAAACTTCTAGCTCCCAGAACTGTGAGTCAATATGTTTCTGTTGTTCTCATCCATCCAATAGGTGGTACTTTCTTACAGCAGTCGTGGAAACTAACATTGTACAGATTTTAGAATCATTTGGCTCTTCTGATACTGACTTCTCCCTCTTGGCTCAAGGGAGGATTCCATGTTAGCTCCCACAGTACCACACTACCCTTGTCTTCCTCCTCCTCCTTCTCCCTCTTCTCCACACTATTCATTCTCTTTGCCTAAAGTGTTGGCCATTCTCAGGATTCTCTATTCTCTGAGCTCTTTTTAAATTTCCGTTTCCTGTTCTGTTTGCAGGTGCTTTTATTGCAATACCTGTGCCCCCAGATCCCATCCTGGATCTCCATTTTGAAGAGCAGAGGTATATATCTTATCCCCTACTCCTACACTCACAGGCACAGCAAACAGGGAGAAGCTCAAAATGGAATAGAAACCTCAAACTACTCCTGCTATATGTATGATATACCTCATTTTTAGAGCAGTTTTATGTTTACTGAATAATTGAGAAAGTTCTTGTGTGCTCCCTTCTGTCAACATCTTGAGTTAATATGATTTTACAATTGATGGTACAATTTTACAATTCATGATCCAATATATATCCATTATTATTAACTAAGGTCCATAGTTTAGTTTCTTTGTTGTATGTTTTATGGGTTTTGATAAATGACTTCTATCTACCATTTTATGGTAGCATTCAGAATAGTTCATTGGCTTAAAAATCCTGTGCTCCACCTGTTCATTCCCACCCTACATCCAAACCTCTGGCAACCACTCATCTTTTACTGTCTCCTTAGTAGGGTATAATGCATTTTCCAGGATGTTAGCTGTAATCATAAGGTATGTGGCCTTTCCAGATTGGTGACCTCCTTAACTTAGTATTATTTGAGCTTCCTCCAGGTCTTTCCAGGATTTGATAGTACATTTCTTTTGTCACTGAATAATATTCACTTATATGAATAGTTGCTCACAGTTTTATTCATTTGTATTGAAGGACATCTTATTTACTCTGAGTTTTGGCAGCTATAAATAAAATTAATAAAAGCATTCATGTGCAGTTTCTTGTATGGATATAAGTTTTCAACTCACATGAGTAAATATCAGGGATCATGTGCTGTATCATATGGTAAAATTAAAATTACTTTAAAGGAAATTGCAAAACTGTCTTGAAAATGGCTATATTGTTTTACATTTTCATAAACAATGATTGAGAGTTCTTGTTGATTTTTCTCTGTTGATTGGTGTTCTCAGTGTTTTGGACTTTAGCATTTCTGAAAGATGTGCAATGCTGTTTTGTTATTGTTTTAACTTATAATTCACAACATAATAGTATACAATGCTGAGCATCTTTTCAAAATACTTATTGCCACCTGTGTCTTCTGTGTTTTAAAAATTGGATTATTTTCTTATTTTTGAGTTTTTAAGAGCTGTTTGTATATTTGTGATTAACCTTTATCAGATAGGCATTTAGCAATTTCCCTGTTCTATAGCTTGTTTTGTTCATTTTCTTGACAGAGTCTTTCACATAGGTGAAGTTTTTAATTTTAATAAAGTCCAATATATTAACTTTTGTTTTCATAGATTGTGCTTTTGGTGCTGTATTTAAAAATATATTGCCAAACATACGGCCACTTAGACTTTCTTCTGTGTGATTTTCTAAAAATTGTATGGGTTTGTGATTTATAATTAGATTTTTGATGCATATGAGTTTATTTTGTGAAAAGTATAAATTAATTTTCTTTTGCATATGGGTGTACAGTTGTTCAGAGGTGTTTATTGAAAACACTATCCTTTATCTTTTGAATTACCTTTGCTCCTTTGTCAAAGATCAGCTGTTTGTATAGGTCTATTTCTGGATGACTCTAATTTTACATTCCTATGTTATTTTAAATTCTCTAATAGAAATATGAATATAATCCTTTACTCCTCTCAATTCTCCCTCATAGCCAGTTGGCCACCAACTCTTATATACTAAGCATTTGTAACAAATTATTTATTTTCTTCCTACAACAATCCTGTATATTACTAGGCCCACATTAATAGTGAGAGTCTGAGCTTGGAGGGGGATTTTACTTACATAAATAGGCTGAAACAGATTTATTCTTAACTTCTAAGGTATATTACCATGAAGAACTCATAAGCAGCAGAGCAATTGGACTTCAGGACCTAAACTTTCAAGCATTACAGCAATTGCTAAACATATTTTGAAGTCATAAATATCTCTTCATCCTCATTGCCACCATTTTAATTTGAGTTGTCATCATCCTTCAATAAGTTTACTAACAATACTCAATGTATTTCTTGTATCCAGTCTGACCTCAGATGCTTCTAAAACCCAAATCTGATATCACTTAACGTAAAATCATCTCATGTCGTCCCATCGCCTCTAAAGAAAGCATACTCCAAAATTTGTTAGCAAGTCCTCTCTCTGTCCAAATGTCTAATCCTTCATACCAACGTGCTCACATTTCTGTGTAGACACTGTGTTTATGCTTAAATCTGCATCTTTTTACATGCAGGTCCACTTGCTTCTAGTAGTCTTTTCTGTTTTTTAATCTAGTTCTTTCTTTTTCTTCAGAATGCAATCTAAATATTATGCGTTTGTCATATTTAGCAAAAGTACAGGAAGATGGTGGACTGAAAGCACTCCATAATCACCAGCTTTGCCAGGGAATTGAATTGAAACAAGTGGACATCAGAGACTCCTTGCTCTTTGAGGTGTGTGACTGTGGAATATGCTGAAGATTGGATTTTTTTTCCAGTCCTGGGAACCTAACTCAGAGCCCCAAA
This sequence comes from Tamias sibiricus, assembly GCA_025594165.1. Classification (NCBI taxonomy): domain Eukaryota; kingdom Metazoa; phylum Chordata; class Mammalia; order Rodentia; family Sciuridae; genus Tamias; species Tamias sibiricus. Next base: position 142,056,792 of record CM046661.1, read on the forward strand.
CATGCTAGGCAAGTTCTCTGCCACAAGTGAAATCTCCAGACCATGAATATAATTTTGAAAAGACACAGAGAAAAAAAAAAATGAAGCAGAGATCTGGAGAACACAACTAGCCAGATCTCAACACCATACAGAGATACAGTCTAAACAGATAGTAGACATGGTATCTTCACAGCATACTGGCACCGGGAAGGTAATTTCTGCTTTCCAAAATATAATCCTTGCTGCAGTATCATGGAGCCTTTTGGAGAAGTTTGCAGTAGAGGAACATCTTAGAAAGGTTGTGGTACAATTATCCAACCTCACTTTGAAAATTATGTGGGTCCAAATAACCAAAACCTGTGAAGGTCTGCTGTCAGCATCTGCTGCTAGTGCCAACACCTGGTGTCACCTCCCACCTCCACCCATCAATAGCACCCCGAAGGAATTTATCTGCAAATTGCTTATACTCAAAGGCCACTTCCTTTCAGTCACAAGAGAACACATTAGCTCTAGGGTATGCCACCAGCAATCAGAGCAACTTAGGTTCCTACCAGAGGTGGGTGGGGTGAAGTCTCTGTGGATAAGTACCAGACCATGAGGAATCCTAATCTTTTCAGTGTTAGTTTTTTATTTCACTAGTATTATCTTCTGTGTTGATTGGTTTGGTTCCCCCCCATTACATGATATTCTTAGTTTAATCCCACTTTATGTATTTTAATGAGCTACTTGGAGTTATTCTCAATGTTTTTTCCTCATCATTTTTATACTTTATCCTTCTCTCTTTTCTCTTTCTCATCTTGCTTTTTATTCCTCTGTGTCTCTTCCATCTACCTCCTTTATTTGTTTGCTGCTTCTTTTTGCCCCATTCTTTTCGTGTCCTCTGTAATTTAGTGTTAATTTTGCTTTATTTAATAACAAATACTCCAGTGTATTCTAGATTATCGTTCCCCTTTAGTAGAATTGTATAAAACTTTTTCAATAAGTTTTATGACTGGTTGATGTGTGGTTTGCTCACAAGTGGTTCAATTACTGATGATTATTACCTCCTCTCAGACCAGTGCTAGGGATTGATCATAGGACTTAGAACATATTGAATATGTGCTTTGATACTGAGATAGACCCCCAGCCTGAGGCACATAGCAAAGAGAAAGCAACTCACTAAAACATCCCCACTTAACAGTTGAAGAGAGATCCATCCTAGCAAATTAACAAATCTCAACATAGAAACACAGGAAACATGACAAAACATGATAATAAAACACTTTCAAAAATTCATAACTCTCCAATAAATAAACCTAGGGAAATCAGAGTGGAGGAAACACTGTATAAAAAAAAACAATTAAAAGTTGATGGTTAGAATGATCAATGAAATAAAGAACTAAGGAATGAACTAAGGGAGAAAACACAGAACATTAAAAAGCATTTCTACGGGGCTGGGGTTGTGGCTCAGTGGTAGAGCACTCGCCTAGCACGTGTGCAGCCCAGGTTCGAACCTCAGCACCACATAAAAACAGATTATGTACAACTAAAGCAAATAAATAAATATTAAAAAAGCATTTCTATATAGAGATATAGAGTCTGAAAAAGAAACACAAATATTGCAAATGAAAAATTCAATAAGTTAAACAAAACATTCAATTGAGTCTCACTAGTAGACTGGAATAAGCACATTGGGGCACAAAGACAAATTGGATAAAAAATTTAAAAACTAGGAACAGAGTATACAAGAGTTTGGAAATAATATTAAAAGGCCAATTTAAAACTCATAGATATTGAGGAAGGAGAGGTGATACAGACCAATGGCATAGAATACTTCTCAACTGAAATAACAGCAGAAAATTTCCCTAATCTTGGGAAGGAGATTAATGTGCAGGTACTGAAGGCATTTAGAACTTCAAATGGGACCATAAAATAACCTCTTCACATATATTTCACTTAAAATGCCCCAAATTGAGAACAAATAAAACTAACATTTAAATTTGCAGGAGAAAAGTGCCAACTCACTTACAAAAGTAAACCCATCAGCATAACAAGAGATTTCTGAGTAGAAACTCTAAAGAACAGGAGGGCATGGACTGATGTAATTTAAACCCTGAAATATTGTAACAGCCAACCTAGATTACTATATTCAGCAAAGTTATTCTTTAGGATCAAAAAAGAAATAAAACATTTTCCAAATAATCACAAACTACAAGAATTTGTGTATACTAACCAAGCATTACAGAAAATAATTAAAGGAATCCTACATAAGAAAAAACAAGAACATAGAAATAACCAAGAGAGTATGGGAAAAAAATAAATCTCAGCTCAGCATAGTGGTGCATGCCTATAATCCCAGTGGCTTGGGAGGCTGAGGTAGGAGGATCGAGAGTTCAAAGCCAGCCTCAGCAAAAATGAGGTGCTAAGCAATGCATTGAGACCCTGTCTTTAAATAAAATACAAAAAATAGACCTAGCAATGTGGTTTAGTGGTCAAATGCTCCTGAGTTCAACCCCCATAACCCACCCCCCACACAAAAAAAACTCAAAAAACTCACAAGAAGAATAAATATGTACGGAAGGTGTCATATGAGAGGTATCAGTGATTCAACTATTAGATAAAAATTGAAATGCAGGAGCTAACACATACCTCTGTATAATAACACTAAATATAAATAGTATTAATTTTCCAATTAAAGACACACACAGGCAGATAGGATTATAAATCAAGATCCAACTGTATGTCCACACCAAGAAAAACACATCAGAGGCAAAAGCATTCACAGACTGAAAATAAAAGAATGGAAAATGATATTCCATGTAAATGAAATATGAAAGAAACTAGAAGGAAATACTCTCATATGCAACAAAGCAGACTTTAAGCCAAATTAGTCAAAAGAGACAAAGATTATTGCATGGTAGAAAAGGGAATGAACAACAATAACATAATGATTGTAGACATTTATGCCCCAAATGTCTGTACATCCAATAAAACAAACATTATTCAACATAAAGATACAAATAGACCCCAACACAATAATAGAAGAGGCCTTCAATACAACACTTTAACCAACAGGTAGATCATCCAGACAGAAAATTAGCAAAGATGAGTATATAATAGGTACTGTAGATCAAATGGAATCAACAGACATCTATAGAATATCTTATTCAAGAAGAGATAAATGTACTTTCTTTTCAGTCACAGAACTTTCTTCAAATTGATCATATGTTAGGACACAAAAAGTCTTGGTAAATATACAAAACTGAAATAATCTTTTGCATTTTTTCAGATAATAGTGGAGTGTAATTAGAAATCAACAGTAAGAAAAACTACAGAAACTATACAAATGCACAGAGAGTGAACAATATACTTTTGAATTATGGGTGGGTCATTGAAAAAAATCAGGGGTAAAATTTCTTAGAATAAAATAAAAATGGAAATATAACATACCCAGAATCTGTGAAATACAGTAAAGGCAACACTTAAAGGGAAGATTATAGCCATGAGTGTGAAGATAAATTAAATAAGAGACATTTTAAATGAATAACCTAATAATGTAACTCATGGCCTTAGAAAAAAATCAAGAACAAAGTGGTCCTAAAACTAGTAAAAGTAAAACAATTATAAATATTAGAGCTGAAAGTATTGAAATGGAGAATTAAAAAAATTATTTGGGATTAATAAAAGAAAATTATTGTTCTTTGCAAAGCTGTACCAGAGTGGAAAACCTTTAGCCAAACTAAAGAAAATAAATACAGAGAAGACCAAAATTAATAAATTTTGCTCATGAAAATTGGCATATTACAATAGATACCCCTGAAATCCAGAGGATAAGTAGGGAGTATTTTGAAAAATTTATTTCAATATATTGGCAAGTCTGGGAGAAGTGAATGAATTTCCAATGTATACAACCTACAAAATCAGAAAATTTAAACAGAATAATAATAAGCAATGAGATTGAAGCAGTGGGAAAAAAAAAAAAAAAAAAAAAAAAAAAACTCCCAACAACAAAAAGACCAGCATCATATGACTCACAGTTGAATTTTACCAGATCTTTAAAGAAGAAAAAACACCAATGTTCTTCAAATTATTTAATGTAATGGAAAGGGATAGAATGCTTCCAGATTCATTATATGAAGCTACTTCACTCTGATACTAAAACTGTTAAAGACACATCAAAGAAAGAAAATTATAGATCAATATCCTTGATGAACATAGATGCACAACTCATTAATAAAAATACTTACAAACCAAATTTAATAGCACATCAGAGTGATTGTACACCATGATCTAGTCAGTTTTATTCCAGGGATGCAAGGATTATTCAACATACTCAAGTCAATAAATGTGATTCACATAAATACAACTAAGGAAAGAAAATTATATGATTATTTCAATAGATGCAGAAAAAACCTTCAACAATTCAACATGACTTCATGGTAAAAACCCCGAAACACTAGGGACAAAAGAAACTTTCCTCAACATAATAAAAGTTATGTATGACAAACCAAATATGACATCAGAATGGGGAACAACTGGAAGCATTTCCTCTAAAACCAGGAACACAACACAGATGTCCAATCTTACTGCTCCTTTTCAATAGACCACTTGAAATTTTAGCTAAAGCAATTAGGCAAGAGAAAGAAATAAAAGGGATACAAATAGGAAAAGAAGTCAAATTATCCTTATTTGCTTGTGATATCAAACTATCTGTAGAAGACCCTAAAGGTTCCACTAGTATCACCCTAATAATAAAACTATTAAAGAGCTAATAAAAAATTTATCAAAATAGCAGGGTACAAAATCAGGAACACAATTGCCTGTATATACTAATAATGAATCTATAAAGGAAGAAAACAGGAACACAATTGCATTCACAATAGCTTTTTTAAAAACTAAATAAGCCTAACAACCAAGGAGGTGCAAGACCTCTGCAAATAGAAGTGCAGACTTCTGAGAAAATAAATTAAAGAAGACAAGAGACATTGAACAAACTTCAATGTTCATGAATTGAAAAAATTCATATTTTTAAATTGGCTATATTACCTCAAATGATCTACAGATTCAATGCAATCCCCTTCAAAAAGCAAGTAACATGCTTCAGCAGAACTATGAGAAAAAAAAAATCTTAAAATTCATATGAGAAACTAAAGAACCAGAATAGCTAAAGTAATCCCAATCAAACAGAGTAATGCTGGAGGCATCATGATACAGAGTTTTATATTATAGTACAGAGCAATAATAACGAAAATAGCATGGTATGGGCAAAAATCCAGACATGTAGACAAGTGGAGCAGGAGAGAAGACAGAAATAAACCCACACACCTTTAATCACCTGGTTCTTAACACAGGTGCCAAAAACATAGGTAGGAAAAGATAACCTGTTTAATAAATGGTGCTGGGGAAACTGTATAACCACATGTAGAGGAGTTAAACTAGATCCCTATTTCTCTTGCTGTGCAAAAGTAAACTCAAAATGGTTAAAAGATCTGGCTGTAAGACCAGAAACTTTGCAACTGCTTGAAGAAAACATTGGGGAAACCCTTCAACACATTGGCACAGGCATCAACTTCCTAAATAAGGTTCCTAAAGCTCAAGAAATAATAATGAGAACCAAAAAATGGGATAGCATTAAATTTAATAGCTTCTCACAGCAAATGAACTATTCAACAGTGCAAAGAGACAAAATATAAAATTGAAGAAAATTGTTGTCAGCTACCCTTCCCATATCCAGAAAATGTCACTTAAAAAACATCATTCCCCCAAAGAGCCCCCCAAATTACCAAATAAACTATTCAATAAATGGTCAAATGAACTAAACAGACACTTTTTAAAAGAAGTACAAATGATCAAATATTATTTTTTAAAAATTTCCACATCTTTAGCCTTTACAGAAATGCAAATCAAAGCTATACTGAGATTTCATCTCACTGTGATCAAGATGGCGATTAAGGACACAAATAACAATAAATGCTGGGGAGGATGCAGAGAAAAAGGAATTTTTTCTTTTTTATTTTATTTATTCTAATTAGTTATATATGACAGTAGAATGCAATTCAACTCATATCACACAAATAGAGCACAATTTTTCATGTTTCTGGTTGAACACAAAGTAGAGTCACACCATTCATATTTTCATACATATACATAGGGTAATGATGTTTGTCTCATTCACTGTCTTTCCTACTCCATACCCTACTTCCCTTCCATCTTCTTTGCCCTACCTAAAGTTCATTTATTCCTCCCATGCTCCCCCCCCCCCACATCCCCATTATAAATCAGCATCCTTATATCAGAGTAGACATTTGGCATTTTTTTTTTTTTTTGTGATTGGTTTACTTCACTTAGCATTATATTCTCCAATTCCATCCATTTACCTGCAAATGCCATGCTTTCATTATCTTTTAATGCTGACTAATATTCCATTGTGTATATATACCACATATTCTTTATCCATTCATCTACTGAAGGGTATCTAGGTTGGATCCACAATTTAGCTATTGTGAATTGTGAATTGTGCTGCTATAAATATTGATGTGGCTATGTTTCTATAGTATGCTGTTTTTAAGTCCTTTGGGTATAAGCCAAGGAGTGGGAGAGCTGGGTCAAATGGTGGTCCCATTCCCAGTTTTCCAAGGAATCTCCATACTGCTTTCCAGATTGGTTGCACCGATTTGCAGTCCCACCAGCAATGTAAGAGTGTGCCCTTTTCCCCACATCCTCACCAACACTGTTGTTTGTATTCTTCATAGCTGCCATTCTGACTGGAGTGAGATGAAATCTTAGAGTAGTTTTGATTTGCATTTCTCTAATTGCTAGAGATGTTAGAACATTTTTTCATATATTTGTTGTTTGATTGTATATCATCTTCTGAGATGTGTCTGTTCAGTTCCTTGGCCCAATGGGTTATTTGTGATTTTGGTGTTAAGATTTTTGAGTTCTTTATATATCCTAGAGATTAGTGCTCTATCTGATGGGCATGTGCTAAAAATTTGCTTCCATTCTGTAGGCTCTGTATTCATTTCACTGATTGCATCTTTTGCTAAGAAAAAGCTTTTGAGTTTGAATCCATCCCATTTATTGATTGTTGAATTTAATTCTTGCTCTACAGGAGTCTTATTAAGGAAGTTGGGACCTAATCTGACATGATGAAGATTTGGGTCTACTTTTTCTTCTATTAGGTGCAGGGTATCTGGTTTAATTTCTAGGTCCTTGATCCATTTTGAGTTGATTTTTGTGCATGGTGAGAGATAGGGGTTTAATTTCATTTTGTTGCATATGGATTTCCAGTTTTCGCAGCACTGTTTGTTGAAGAGGCTATCTTTTCTTCAATATATGTTTTTGGTGCTTTTGTCTAATATAAGATAACTGTATTTATGTGGGTTTGTCTCTTTGTCCTCTATTCTGTGTCATTGGTATACAAATCTATTTTGGTGCCAATATCATGCTGGTTTTGTTACTATACCTCTGTAGTATAGTTTAAGTTCTGATATAGTGATGCCACCTGCTTCACTCTTCTTGCTAAGGAATGCTTTAGCTATTGTGGGTCTCTTAGTTTTCCAGATGAATTTCATGATTGCTTTGAAAAAAAGGAATTATTTTACACTGTTCTTGGGAATGTAATTTAGTATAGTGACTATGTAAATCAGTATAGAGATTCCTCAAAAAATTAAAAATAGAACTACCATATTGTTATCCAACTATACCACTCCTTGCTATTTGCCCAAAAGAATAAAAAGTCGGCAAACTTCGGAAGTACCTTCATAAAAGCCCAAGTTAGAATAGCCAAGTTATACAGTCAGCCTAGGTGTCTGTTGATAGATGAATGGATGAAGAAATGGATGTGGTATATATACACAATGGAGTTTCATTCTGCTCTAAAGAAAAATAAAATCGTTTCATTTTGGGAAAAATAGATGGAATTTGAGAGCATCATGTTAAATTAAAAAAGGCAGATTCAGAAAGATAAATATCCCATGTTTTCTCTCATGTATGGAAGTTAGAGGAAGGAGGAAAAGGGACACTATGAATGTAACAGGGAGACTTTAGAGAAAGGGGACCACAGGAAGGATATGGAGGTAATGGGGGATGAATTTGATCAAACCATGTTTTCAGCATGTGTGAATATGTCACAATGAAAACCACCATTCTGCATAACTAATGTGCATCAATAAAAATATTGGACACTCAGTTATAAAAATTGCATGGGAATTACTCAATTGTTTATCTGAAATTCAAATATAATTGGGCATATTCTGCTTTATTTGGTAAATCAATGTCTGTCCTGGCAAAATTATCTCTGAAACCCCGTCCTCTAAGTTCTGGCTAAGTGCCCATCTGATATGTTTCCCTATCATCCTATGTTTATCCCATTATAGTATTCACTTTTAAACTATTAATACTATAATATTTCCATCTCTACCATCATCCTTAGTAATGGAGATATATGTTTTCTAGATGCATGCTTCTAGTATGTAGACACGAATACTTGAATGATAAATATTTATTAAATATTTTTAAAGGAATGGTTTAGATATATTTACTTCTAATCATTAGACATGTTTTACATTTCATTTTGGCGTGTTTAGGAGCAATTGCTTTTTGTATTAACTTGTAAGTTCTTGGTTTCTAATTTTTGAAATTATGTGAATTATCTTTAAGTAGTTCCTGGCAAACTTTATGTTTTAGGACATTCAGACTGTTATAACAAATCCCATGAACTGGGCAGCTTATAAGTAGCAGAAATTTATTTCTCACAGTCGTGAAGACTGCAAAGTCAACGATCAGGAAGATTCGATATCTGGAGAAGGCAGTCTTCATGGCTAAGATGGTACTTTCTCACTGTTCCTTCTCATATGGATCTGAGAAACTCTGGTCTCTCTAGTAATTTATAAGGGCCCATTCATGAGACTTTCACCTTCACGACCCAATCATCTGTCAAATTTTACTCTTTCAAATGCCATCACAATGAAGATTAGTCTTCAATATATGACTATGGAAGAAACACCCCGCATTCAGACCATGGCATCTTAGCTCCCCTAAGCACAAAGACAAAGGTATTCAGTATTCAACCAAAGCCTGATAAATATGTAATTTATCTAGAGTAGCAAAAGATTGACTTCTTTTTCCTTTCCAGAGGCTGGAAGCTGAGATTAAAAATAGTGCTTATTTACTTAACCTAAGAAGGAAAAAATTCACTGTTTTTCCATGTTAGACATCTTGATTAATATTCTTCTTTGATTATGTTGTAAGCAATATTAATTTCTCAGATTGTTCATAGGTGTTCTTCAACAGTAATTTGTACACTTGTGTATCAGCTAGGTAAAAGGAGTTTTAAATTTTTTTTCTTTCCTCTGTGAGTTTTTCAGCCCTTCAATATTGCTATTGTACATAGTGAATCTCTAAGAGGTGGTTGTGTAATATAGGTGATTTTTCTAATCTAATTAGCCACAAAATCTCTTTGTTAGGTAACACCTAATTTAGAAAACACTGATTTAGATTTTGATGTACTCCTCAGGGTAAATATATATATCAGGCAGATTATTATTGTTAAATACAGGACCTTTGGAATGCCTGACTCAGAGATATGATTACATAATTTATCTAATAGACCTAGCTTTCTTCAGCAATGTCCATCTGTTTTGAACTAGAGCACCAAAAAGTTTCCAAAATAAATGTCCTTGGGATTTAGTATATGTAAAATAAAATTCGTATTTGACACAGAAATTGGTAAGCCCATGAGGAGTTATGTAAAATCCCTGAGTAGTTATATATAATTTGGATTGCTGAACATTCAGTATTATTGGATTTTAAAACAGGAACTTCAAAGGTAAAATACAATTCTCACTAATGAAAAGCACATGTGTGTATGGCTGAAATCCCTATAGGCAACAGTCAGGGTAGGACTGACGTGTGATCAGAGTACTTGGCCACCTGTGAGCTGCAGTCCAAGGGCTCCAATCCACTGGTTACCTTCTTTGAATTAGAGTGAGTGTAGCCACAGGGGTTAGTGTGTGTATATGTGTGTATATATACACACATATACATACATATGCATATGTATATACATTGTTGCCTGTAAACAGTGGCTCATCAAGGTATTAGCACTTGGGTTTATTACTATTTATCATTATGCAACACAGTGCTAATCTTTAAAATAGCTACTATTCACTCAGCCACAGATACTAAGCGAAGTGCCGCTGTTTATATGACAGAGACCATAGCTAACATTTTTGGTTGCTTAGTGTGTGTTGCACGCAGTATGAAGACTTCAACTTGGATTATTTTGTTTAACTTTCTCAATAACCTGTTGAAAAAGATCTTACTGTTACACCTATCTTACAGATGGTGAAACTAAGGCTTAGAATATGTAAGTGACTTACTCAGGAGGTATAGTAATTGACTGAGATGGCTTTCAATGATCTCTATCTGACTTGTGAGACTATATTCATAAAACACATTTGCTATTAAAATACACCAATAGGGATAGATCTCAGAATGACTTCAAGGTAGGCATTATTATCATTTTTTATTGCAGAGAAAACTGAAGCTAAGAAAATCTACCTGCTTGGCATAAGCTCTTGAGGGAATAGGTACATAGGTTCCACTGTGGGAAAACAAAGGTTTATATTATGTAAAACTGCTAATGTTAGCAGAAACATCAAATGTGAAGTCCAGAGCAACAAGAACATACAATTTGACTTTGTAGAGAAGGGGTGAAGGGGAAGAACCAAAATGCAGGAGGATGAACCCCAAGCAGCAAACTGGCATTCCCTAAAACTCTGTTTCAGACTTTAAGAAAAAAATTCTGGCTATTTTAGATGGTGTTTTCTATCTAATCTATAAGTTGTATATGTAATAAAATTAGTTTGACTATTATATGATGTTTTCCCTGCTGAAAGCATTAGGAAAAAGACCACTTGAGGTCAGGGTAACACCAAGAAGAATTTCCCAGCAGTAAAACAAACCACACTGCAAACTCTTCCTAAGTGCCCAGCACCATCCTGAAATGGCTTCATTTATGTGAGGCTTGAGAAAGGAAAAGGGGCCTCTTGTGATGTTTCCAACCACAGGAAGGGTGTGCTCTATATTCATAACATATTCAGAATAATATGAAAAGTGCCAGATGTTAAGTTTATGCATTTCCTTACTGAAAAACAATAAATGATATTCTCCCTGGTGAAAATTAAAATAGTTCAATTGTCAGAAATTAAGTTATAAGATCCATAACAATTAAACATTGTATATTTAATGTTATTTATACTCTAGAATCAATTTTAAACTTCTGTGCTTTTTTTATGTAAGTACTATCTCATGGTTCTTTCTGCCGTGTCCTATATTGAATGACTGAGTAATTTTGATCAATATTAATATCATCCACTGCTGCTAAGAGGCTTTGGATTGTAGAAACTAAGATTTTCTTCATGGTGGTTGTTTGATTTCAAACATTTCCTTTTCAGCAAACTTCCCTATGAGAAAATGTTAATTTTACCTCTCAAAGCACACAAGAAGGTAAGATTATAAATAAAATTGATATATTACAAATGTTAATATCTCAAATCATTATCCTATTAAGCACTTTAACAATCATTTAAAAGGCATTCCGGGAGACACCTACTGTTATTATCCCAAGTGTATAGATGGGAAAATAAATTTGGAGAGCAAAAGTAATTTATCCAAAGTCATACAGCTAATCCAAGGAAAAGCCAGCATTCAAACTGTGGCATGCTTCAGGCAGGATCTGTAGCAGGATCTGCAGACAGCATTGGTAGCATTATGGTCTCTTGTGGAAAAGGCATGGATCAGAACCAACTTCTCACTCTTCCATAACCTTGGATTCCATCCTCTATGTATAAAGGGCCCATCTAGCTGACCCCTAAAATCCATTAGAGGCTTAATGTTTTATGACTTTCTCTAATTTTATAGCAAAACCTTAGAGAAATGACTACTTGTGCAGTGTCCAACATAGGTTATATTATAAATGGAAATCTAGAGAAAATGAATGGTGATTTATGAAAGGGAAGTTAAAATCATACATATTAATAACTTCTGAAATACAGTGAATTCATTTAGTGTACCCCATACATAGGGAAAAAATTGCTTTTGCAGATGCCGTTGGCAATTGCATACCTACACCATGGAACTTAGACCTGAAAAACATTTTTTGTTTGTTTGTTTTGTTTTATGTATTTGGATTCCAATGGTTAATATAGAGTCCTTTTTTTCTTAGTTATATTCATAATTAATAGGAAGAAAACTTTTAGCAGGGACCTTTAAACACCCTATTTCTAAAATATGTTCATATGAATGTTTTGGGTACGACCAAAGGACTTTAGTCTTTGTTTTCTGGTGAACTTTGTAACTCCCATCTTTCCTTTTCATTAACTAGTCAAGCATGTTTTACTTTACACTGTGATAAGGGGATCAGAAACAGCTTCCCCACATCTAAGGCCATCTTAATCAATTGCAAGGAATACATGAGTGGCATAGTGTGGAAGCTTCCTGCCTAGAGGAGGAAGAGATCTCCTCTGGATTGTGACTTTTGATTCTGCTGATAGAAGGAGAAAATTGGGTAGCCTCGAGAACAAGGATCTTTTGCCTGTGAACCATTTTGAAATGACATGAGGTAAATTGTCACCCCCCCTCTTGACCCTCAACTAACCTTTCACTTTCAACATATGTTTTGGAGTGCTGGCCATGTTGATTTCCATGGCTGTTTGGGTACAAGTTTCCAAGAAATCTGCTGCCCCCAAGTCTTTAATCACCTTTTTGAACTTTGAATACACACATTAGAGATGCCTATAGCTTATAGAAGATGGGGTGACTGGCACTGACCAGGAAACTTCCTCCAAGTTGTGTTAAGTAGCCTCTAATTCAGCAACCTAACTATGAGCTTATTAGCCAGGTGGAAAAACATCATGTGAGCTCAGTGAGCCTGGGATCAGGCCCCAGAATCTACAGGGTTTCCTGGACTCTTCCTGTAGCACAGTTCCAGAAAGGCACACTAGGTTCTGGGGTGTTTTCCAGGTCATTGCAATGTGAATTAAGCTATTGTGTGCTGATATTTCTATCTTTCAAGGTCATGAGGAATGAAAGATGAAAGAATAAATGTATAGTTAACATGATAGGAGACTGACATAGCAAAAAAGAAAGTAAAGTGTCAATAGTTTGTTTTTGACAGTCTCTTTCACCATAGGATAATCTAAAGAGTAAATGTGCAATTAATCATAAGCACATGTGATATGCCTCTCAAAGGAAGAGAAGAGTGAATGCTAAACACATTGAATTCTCTCACTTTCTCATTTGGCACCTGTTAAATAACTTTAATCCATCATTCTATTGACTTTGCTACTAATGCTGCACCTATGAAAAAATCCATCAGTTTTTTTTTTAAAGAAAAAATAAGTTCACATGAATGGAATAAAAACCAAGTCTCACTAATGTCTAGGGTAGAGGCTGGCAGGTTTCCAGAAATGCTTTTCCATAATACTGATCTCAAGTTTTCTTTGTCCTGGGTAAAGGGAGAGAAGGGATTTGGGAACATTGAGAACCCTCTGGCCCAAATGACCTCATGACAGAATTTTATAGGCTGAGCCCAGGAAAGCCCTAGAGCCCAGGTAGAGCACAGAGAAGGACTTGGTAAAAATAAGGATGATGGAAAGGGATAAAAAACAAGAAAGTAGAAAAAGAATGCCTTCCATTTGTAATATTATTGTTGTGTGTTTCCAATCTACTTAAAATCACCTCATGTGTATGGGTGCATAGATTCTGAAAATATAATGAAATAATCAGCATTGAATAAATTATTGATTAAATATGGTGATAGGTCTGACAAATGCAGTGCTGTAGAAATGTGTATTATTTTGTGGTTCTGTGAATGTCTAAAGACAGCAATATACTACACAAGGAATGGCAGATAGGAAGAATTTAAATGAAGTGTCATGTATGGACAACATAGATATCAAATATAAATATCTATTTTGTGTCAAGAGTGTCTTATGTATCATGGGGGATAAAGGAATACATACTTAGACATTGATCTGCCCTGGAGGTATTCATGGTCTGACTATGACTACTTCATGTTTGAAAGTCAGGCTTATGTCTAGTCAGATGCATAAACCTTGACTGCCTGGGGAGAAAAACTCATTCCAAAGAAATTGATACTGTATTTTCAGTTGTCAGGATAGATACACTTTAGCTTTTTAAAAAACACATGTAGCTATGAAAAACACTAAACACTAATTACTAAGTATATGTGTCAGTACCTGGTAAGAGAAGAATTATCTTAAATCTAATATCAGCTATTTAAAAATATATCTCAATGTAACTTATATGTATATGTGCATGTGCATATGTAGGTTTGCATGTGTGTGTTCTACGCACATGTGAAGGAAGGAGAGAAAGCAAGAAAGAAGGATGTACTCTAAGGCCATACTAAACATCTCTTTCATGAATTAATGACTAACATCAGTTTGAAGAAACTGCTAATCCTAAATATTCCTTGAGAACCAAGATAAAAGGGGTAATTTCTTCACATTTAACCCACTTGCTGTTTCTACCTATCACTTTGCCTCTAGTTTAAACTATCACAGTCCTATAGCCCATTTACAAAAGAGTATAAAACATCTGATCAAGTCACTGCTCTGTTTAAAACTCTTCACTGTCTTTAAGTGGTTGGCAATGGGGTATCTGCTAATATCTCCAGACTTTTTCACTTGATGTTCCTTTCATGTGGCCAAACATTGTTCTATTCCTGGATGCACCATATCCTCTTCTAGGTGTTTAGATTTTCCTCCTACCAGTTACCTTTCATGAGAATTTTTTTTCCCTCTTTGTCTAGTGATCTTCCTATTCTTTGAGCTCAAAAGTCACTTGGTTTATGAGGCTTTTTCTGATTCTTTCCTGACATTGACTTAGATGGTTGAACTCCATTTCTCTCTAGCATCTTCTGTTTTCCTGGTTACAGCAATTACAATAATTTATTATAGCAGTTACTGTAAGTATCTGTCTCCTCACTATACTATAATCCTCCAAGAACCTAAGGATAATGTCAATTTTGTTTAAAGTATCTGAAACATAGTAGAAATGTAATATTTGTAGAATTTATTCATTCCTTCTCATTTTTTTTTTGTACTGGAGATTGAACCCAGGGGCACTATACAACTGAGCTATATCCCCAATCTTTTATTTTTTATTTTGACATGGTCTAGCTAACTACAAGGCTGGTGCAGGATGTATTGTGTGAAAGGGAGAGTGATCAGACAAGAGATTGAACAGGTAACAGGGGACTAAGTTCACATGAATGGGACTAAGATACTTCCCAATTTTGCAAATATCCTTTTTGTATTTAAAGTTTCACTTACTAATTTTTGTGTTTATTAGTGGATCTTGCCTCTTTCCCTTGTTTCTTCTCTGTTTATTGTGTTAGTCAGATTTTCATCGCTGTGAACAAATACCTGACAAGAGCAACATAGAGGAGGCAAAGTTTATTTTGGCTATGGTTTCTGAGGTTCAGACCATGGTCAGCCAATTTCATTATGCTGGGCCCAAGTTGAGGCAGGATATCATGGCAGAATGCATGGCAGAGAAAATCTACTCAGCTCATGATGGCCAAGGAACAGAGCAAAAGAGAGGAGGGAAGAGGCAGCAGAGAAAATAAAGCCTTCCAGGGCATGCCCCAAGTGACCCACTTCCTCCAGTCATGCCCCACCAGCCTAAGTTACCACCCATTACTTCATTCAAACCAGAATGGACTGATTATGTTATAGGTCTCATAATCCAATCATTTTACCTCTGAACATTCCTTCATTGACACAGGAACTTTGGGGACACCTCATATCCAAACCATAAAGCAAATCATTTAAAATTATTCTGTAAAGAAGACTTCCCCTCTCCCTAATAATTTATTCACACATTTATTTATATGCAGATGGACTTGTGAGTATCTTATTAAACTCACACACACACACACACACACACACACAGCTATCTTTTTTAAATTGTATTTCTCAAGTCGTGTTAGTCTTTGCAATTGGGATACTTTCAGTCTGGCTTTTGTGTCCTTTTGACATGTTCTGATCCTTGTTGAGCCCTTCCTGACTCTTAGGCACCACACCATGCTCCAGGCCCATTGTGTGTATTCCCTGCCCCAGCAGTGTAAACTAATCCCTGTGTTCACACATTTCTGTATCCACCTCTCCCTCTCCCATCTCACCCTCCCCTCTCTCTTTCCATGTATGTTTCTATAAAATCTCTGATTCTAATCCAGCTTCACAGAGTTTAATTCTAACTTTCTGTTTTTTAAATTGATAATCTCTTTCTCTGACAGTGAGAAAACTAGCTTCTGTTATTTACACTTTATTTGTCAAACCTATCATATAGACAAAAGAGTTTCAGATTGCTGATCTATACACAAGACTCTGACTTTTAATCTAAGAATAAGAAATATTCCTATGTTATGGTCCTCTTTAGAATTTCTCTTTGTCACATGTTGGATGTTAGCCTATTGTTAAGGATACTAAGAAATAGTGACATACATTACAGTTGCTCACACTTCATTAAATTGTACAATATCTAGGCATCAGAAAGCCCTGCTTAGTGTCCTCTTTGTAGCAAAGGATGGGACTAAGCATTGAAACAAGGAAACAGCTTGAACTACCACCATAGCAAAAGAAGAGATGGTTCTCCTGTGACACACATACTGGGATTTGGAGACATCTCTGTCCTTAATGCTTGAGAAGCTGGACCACAAATGTATTAATGATTGCACTAATTTGCTTTGTGATTAAGTGCTTGTCACTGTCTAGTTGTTTTACATACATTGACTCATATTCTTTTCAGATATTTTGTCAAATAGAAGAGAGTCAAAAAAAAAACAGGTAATTGATTTATTAAGATTTTTAAACTATAGCTTTTCACAGTAATTTCAGATTTTTTAAAAAGAAAACACGTTTACGCATTTTGAAGAGAAATGAAAGGTAAGAGTGCAGTTAGTATTCCACACCTGAATTGCTCAATTAAAAGTTAGGTGTGTTGACACAAATCCTCCCAGTTCTGAAGCAAAAACATGGAGCCACCTATAAATCAGTATGTATTCATTGAACACCATCTATTATGATTTGGATTTGAGGTGTCCCCCAAAAGCTCCTGTGTTACTACAGGAATGTTCAGAGGTGAAATTGTTCAATTATGAAAGCTGTAACTTTCATAATTGCTCGATTATGAAAGTTGATCCTAATTTGTAAGGTCTGACTGGATGGTAACTGTGTGCAGGTGGGGCATGGCTGGTAGAGGTGGGTTGCTGCAGACCTGCTCTGGAAGGGTGCATCTTCCCTGCAAGTCCCCCACCCACCCTTATTCTCTGCTTCCTGGCCACCACACCCTTCTGTCATCACATACTGCCTCATCTTGGCCTAAAGGAATGCATTTGGCAAATCATGGACTAAATCTCTGAAATGCAGAGCCCAAATGAACTTATCCTTCCCTAAGATGTCAGGCATTTTGTTCACAGAGAGGAAAAGCTGACTAACACATCATCTAAAGCTACATAAATATTGTCTTTAAAAAGTGGTTCAAAGATACAAAATCTGATATTTTACCTGATTAAATAGTAGATTAGTTTATAAAGTAGAAGATAGTCCATAGATATGATATAATTTAATTACCCTTTATCAAATTTAATTTTACATCAAAATAATAAATGAAAAGGTGAAATAGTTTCTGAACATCAGAATAGGTAGAATGCCTTAGGGCACTGTGTTGAGGGAACAAATAATAAGGAAGCAGTTCAACAGGATTAAATGGGATCAGTTAATACTATTCATTAGCTTGTTAAAATGTAGGTTATCCTTCATTGTTTGTTATTATTATGATCCAAAAAACACAGAAACTTTAGATAAAATAGTTTCCTTCAAATTCTTTTAATAAGTTCTTTTGCCTGTTTTAGTTTTTTTTTTTTTTTTTTAATTTTTAGATAGGGTCTTGCTAAGTTGCCCAAGTTGGCCTCAAGCTTGTGATCTTCCTGACTCAGTCTCCCTAGTAGATGGAACTAAAGGCATGTGCCACCTGGTCCTGTTGCCTAGGTCATTTTTATTGAAGATATGCATTACATTTTCATTAGACAAATCCAGCAGAGATTTTAAGATGGTTAAATCATAGAGACTGGGTCACCAAAGGCTTACCTGACAAGCATACACTACCTAGAAAAATCTCCTGAATATGTACAATCAAAGAAAGCATTTTAGTGTGTGAGTCATGTTGTCTGTAAGCCTAAGCTTTCTTGCTCCTTCTCTTTCCGCACAACTCGAACTTATAGATTGTTCAGGGTCAGCTTTGCTCAATAGCTCTTATTTTCCTTCAGTGATGTATTCTCATTTTCTTCCTGCCTCCATCTCTCCCTCCTTTCTTCTCTCCCACTTCTACTCTCTCTTTCTTCCTTACTTCCATTTTGCAAAATCTTGTTCTTCCTTTATCCTTTGACTCTCTGCTTCTCTCCTACTGATCCAATAGCATTCCTTTCTATTTCTCTAGCATGAATCATTGCACCAGGATTGACTACCGTGTTTCTCCTTTGGCCTTCCTCTTCTCTTCTCCAGAGTCATTTCAGGGTGAAGAGGATGATTTGATCATTGAATAATTATCATACCTCTCCTATCATCTCTGTACCTCTCTGTGTCCTCCTTACTTGTGGTATGTGTACACATGTACACACTAGTTCTTTACACACACAAACAAGTGTGATTGTTTTTCCTGTATTTTTTATGTCAATCACAGAATGAGCCCTTTTTTCTCCTGACCTGACTGATTAAGTCAGTCAAAACTTCAAACTGGTTTATGTGACTAGACAGCATCACTCTGTGTCTTGTTTGTTATGACATGCTGTGGTTCCTTGACATCTTTGTAAATTCGAGTTATGACATTTTCTTTGAAATCTGCTGCTACTGTTTCTGAAGAAAGATATCTGTGAAGTCTCCAGTTTTGCAACCCCCCCTGTTGGAACTCGTCAGCCCTTCCTGAATGTTTCCAGTACACTTTGATCATTTCCCTGTTACTTCATGCATTATAGTTGGCTGAACATGAAATGTTTCCTCTGTTAGATTATGGTTTCTTTTGACAGCCATTTCTGTATACTTTTAATATTTTGTAGAGTTCCTTAAGTTTCTAGGTACATAGGCTTTAAAATGGGATGTTTGCTTTGCAATTTTAAAAAATAAAGTGCTGAGTTATCACTGTACAAAAAATTGATTATAAACAACAAATGGTAGCAAGAAATACAATACCTAATTTCAAAGGAAAATAGACGCTATACTGTTGGTAATTCTATTAGACTATACTTAGCAAAAATTGGAAATAGTGCATCTTTGCCTACTCTCTACCTAACTTAACAGATTTACAGGAGTAAAAAGAATGCAGAAGAATTATTCTGCTTATATATTGAAAGCAATTTTTTCAATGTACATTGTTCAAAAGCTGACATTCTTTGAAGCTTTTTACTTAGATTTAAGTTTATGTAGGTTTTAATTCGTAACATATGCTCTGCGGATGTCTATATATATGAATGTGTACACAGTACACTTACAGATAAAGATATAAAAATGATACAAATCCTATTTATCTGTTTATATTCTCCCACTTTATAACTTCTAAAATTTGTTAAATCTAAATATATTTTATATTTAGCAAATAAAAGCCATCTACCAAAATGCACCTATGCATCTGTCTTTCTATATTACATATAAACATGCAAACACTCGCAGGTAAAGAAAAGAGAAGAAAAAAGAGAAAAAGAGGAGAGAAATATGTGCTTAAATGAAGAAATTTGTTAGGTGGTACATCCATATATGTATATGCCTCTGGCAATGGATCAATGAAAGTTGGAATATATAAGCAACTACCTATATACGTATATAGCTCATTCTCTATAATTCAAACCTATGCCACCTAGTGATTAAAACTTTTCATTTTGTATGTGCCTTATTTATTTATTTATTTATTTATTGTACTGGGGATTAAACTCAGGGGTGCTTTACCACTGAGATACATCCAAGTTCATTTTTCTATTTTTTTAATTTTGGGACAGGGTTTTGCTAAATTACCAAGGCTGAACTTGAATTTGTGATCCTCTGGCCTCAGCCTCCAGAGTTGCTGGTACTATAGGCATGCACTACCACAACCAGTTGTGTTTTTATTTTCTAAATGAGTATATTTATATTGCCAAAATGACAATTATCAAAAACTAGAATAATACTAATAATCATGATATAATTACATAATCATATAAGGTTTAAGTTTTAATATTACCAGTATGGACATTGTAATTAAAATGTAAACATAAGGAGCTTTTGGATTGCAAGCGAATTTTAAAAATTGTAATGTTTTTACCATTTCAAAAAGAGTGAGGAGTTAAATCAGATTACTTATTTGATTACTTTGGCAAACCCAGGATTTTATTCTTAGAAGAATTTTTTGGTATACCTAAAGGAAATAAAAAGTCAAAAAACTTTTCAAAATTTGTTGTATAAAATTTTTTAGTGTATTTTTTCAGTAACATGATTTCATATTACATGTAAACAGAAAAAACTTGAACACAAAATGCAAAGCATTAAAATTATTTTCCCTCAAGCAAGATATCTAAAAGTTTAAATTAAGCCTATTTAGTAAAATAGCATATTTGAAGAATGATCCTCAGGTGAGGATGCAGTTCCATGGTAGAGTGCTTGCCTAGCATATGTGAGGTCATGGGTTCAATCCCTAGTACCTCCCCATCTCCCCCAGAAAAGAAGTGATCTTCATCTTTCTAATTTTTAATTCTTCCTAAGCCTTTTCCTCTTGCCAGTAACTCCAAGTTGTATTTGCTTTTAAAGAATATCACTTAGATCTTTAGTGTCATCTGACTAAATTAAAAAGTTGTGATTCCTAAAAATATAAAATCAGTAAAATGTTTTTTTTTCTGTGCCTATGGAAGCATGAATGATTTATTGATAATATAAATATGGACATTACAGTTTCATAAATTAACTAGAAGCTGTCAGACTTGAGAAGAGTATAAGGAAAGCTTTTGTTGAAGAGTACACAGAAGAAAGAATGTCTTTTTAAACTGGAATGTTCAGCCACTACCTGAATCAGATTCATTGCTACAATTTTTACTCTCAGAACATTTAAAAGATATGCAGTATCTATATTTATATGAAAATAAATAATCTCATGTTTGTTTTCTAGAATTTTTATTTTAGGACTTGAAGAGCCACTCTTAGTTCAGTATTTAGTGTTAGTCTTAGTTTAGTATTGGTAACTGTATTTCTTCTAGCCTTTCCCAAACAAAAACTGTTTTTAAGAAAGTTTAGGCAAATAAATTTTGGGGGAATAATTGGGCAATAAATAGGATTACTAACCAGTTTTCTGACTGAATTTAGTAATCTTCAAACTTCTTGTATGTCAGGATTTAATTAGAAGAAAAAATGTCCACCCAACATGTCCTGAGATATTTATGAATTAACCATATGTCAGGTTCTCTGAGTCTAAGTTTTACCAAATTAATTGTTGTCTATGGTCTTATTATTTATTTTGCACCATTCATATATATTAATACACATACTCATTTTATTGTAGGGGCAGAAGACCCAGAGGAAACTGAAATCCTTATTTTAACTTTTTAGCATTTCTGGTGGGAAAAGAGCACTGAAGAAAACAATGAAACTTTGTATGGACCAAAAATATGGGTTAGGAATTTTTTTTTTTTTTTCAATTAACTACATACTATCCCCACCCCAGGCTTTGGATTAAGGACCTAATGAACAGGTGTATTGTTCTGATGCTTATTCTATCTGGTTCTCAGAAGTGCCTTCTCTCACACTCTCCTGATCTCTATTGATTTTCTCCCTTCTCTGTATCTACCAGCATCTGCTTTCTTCTTTCAAGGAGGAAGATTGGATAACAATGATTTGGATGAAATAGGTGATGTACAAAATATAGAAAAACAGAGTGTAGGCACTGAGAATTAGCTGGAGAGAAAAGATATTTACTCTAAAGCTTAAGGGTAACTGAAAAATGACATCACACTGGTAATACATAAGGTCACTGGGTAGAGAGCAGTTGAGAACACAAGTTTGGGGATTAGACCTAACTTAGATTGGAGCACACCCTTTACTAGCTATATGACATTGAACAAATTTCTCATCCAGCCCAACTCTCAGCTTCATCTTCCTTAAAAATAGAGAGACAGAGGGAATGAACAAAGGTGTTCAATTCAGCATTGTTTATAAGTGCAAAAAATGATACATAGTCAATTTTCATCAATATAGGAGTGGTTAATTCAATTGTGCTATACACAGAGGGGAGAAATATGTGTGACTATTTACATAAGTATAGATAATTATATAGTAGTTCATGTATCAAACTGTGAACAGTAACTGATATTAGCTGGTAAAGGTGTTCATTTCCTATTTACATACCCATTCGTATGTACTGTTTGTGAGTACTATTTGAAACTTTGGTAATCAAGTTTATTAGTTATGGTGTTTGAAATAAAATCAAATAAAGTTTAAAATAAAAAAGAAAAACAGTGAAAAGATGAAGGAGCAATAGGAGAAAAGTTGTCTTAGGATGTGAGCTATAAGGCAGGTGTTTTGTTTCATTTCTTCTCATCTCTTCCTTTCTTTAATATTTCTTGAGTATGTGTACGTGTGATGAATAATGAAAAACAAGAATTGTTTCAAAGCACAAACTTAGTTCAGTAACTTGTCCTTGAGTAGAGAATTTAGTATTTGGAAGATTAAAATAAAATCAGCATTAAAGACAAAAGAGGCATTGCAATATATATATATATATATGTATATATATATATATATACATATATATATAATCAGTTATAATTTCCAGGTGATTGGTCAATTTCTTTTTTTGTTCATTTTAGGTGTCTCAGTTGCGAATATGATGTGATTCACCTCAATTTTTTGGGTTGGTATGTTTGATAGTGTTTAGTTCAAGACTTTCCACTGTATATAAACAATCCACAACCTCTGAAAGTAGGTTGTACAAAAAATGCCTCCATAATTTACTGATTGGAACTTAATAGACTTTTATTTCCCCAAAGTGAGTAATGTTTAAAATGGTACTTAAGATCTCAGGGTAATTCACAAAGTCTCACTTAGCCTAATTATGTAGCCTGGGGTGCCCTCAATCACATAAAAGAGGCATTACCCAATAAAGAAATGAATATATACCCAGCTTCACAGTTACCCCAGCAGGCTAGTCCATTAAGTTCTAGTGACATCCCTAAGATTTGTCCTTTCTCCTTTTTCCTCTCTTCTCCCTTCATCTTCGTCTTCAATGTTCCAAGATCTCAGTTATGAGACACTGACCTACACATAAAGAGGATCTTCTCACTCCTTAGAGAGTAGTATGTGATGCCAGATTCTGTCTGTCAATTTCATTTGGCAGGGTTTCTATTTAAATTATCAGGTTGGAAAAGAGCTAAGACTGCTGCATTCTACAAATGACAGATTTTATTTCGTGATGGAGATTTTAATTTTTCCTTGGATTTTCTCAGGCAGCTAGTCTTTTCTGTATGGGTTATGTCAAGTAAGAAAGTACTTGGATTGACTCTGACTGCTCAAAAGGATACTTTATCGCATGTTCATAACAAAGTTCAATATGCTGCTAAACTTCTGAGGAATACACACACTGCATCTACTCATGGCATGGGATTATAAATGGTCATTCTTAGATTTATTTTAGAAGGCAACATTCTAAAACTACAAACATTTTTTTATCCTGTCCTGGTGTATTTTGTAATTTTTGTATGGGAATGATGCTCTGTTTTATGTCTCTAAATTTCACTCAATTGTATCCCCAATTTAGGTTTGGATACAGTCTGTGTGCATTTAATATCACATCTCTAGATCTGGTCAAGGTTTCCCCTTAAACCTAAAGGAAATAGTTGAAAGGAAAAACCCAGAATAAAATGTCTTAAGACGACTTAGACTTGGTCTGGCTGTGTTTAGGTTTCTTCCAACTTTTGGCTCAGTTTTAAGCTTTATTGGCAGTCTCATTCAGAACTGTGGCTTTATCCTCTTTTTTTTCATTTGGCTAATATGATTTGTTAAAACATTCTCTGTTTATTTCTTCTTGCTTAACATTTTTCCACACAGCAGGCATAATGAATTTTTGTTTATGATGGGCCGTGCTGCCTGAATTATGGTATGGAATCTGGGTTTGGTTTCTTTGCAAAGGTATTTTATTGCTTTTAGGGGATTTATGCAGCTTCTGGTGTTCTATCTCAGACACGAGTTTCTCTGAAGTTGATTGCTTAGGAGAAGTTATTTCTAAGGAAAACTAGGCAGTATCTGGTAATAAATAACCACCATGATTTATTAAAATTAGATTTCCCATATTTCTTGATTTAAGTGTTATCAGATTTCCTACTAAACTATTTTTGCATCTGAATTATGTACAATTTAAAAAATAATGTGCACCTTTTAAACTTAAGGTCCTCAAAACTCTTTAAAGTGTCATATGCACTGGGACTTGTCGATGCTGATCAACTACAGAAAACACATATTAAGATATGCTCTTTCCAAAAGAGCGAAGAAGATCGTATTTCTTTGCACAAAGAATACCAGTATGGGCTACATTTTGAAATGAAAGTAGCTGAAAAAATGACTATACCTCTTTGAGATGCCTCACTGTCAACTTAAATTGCATAAAATAAACTTCTAAAGAGACCAAAACACAATTTCTGGGTTGATGTGAAAATTTATCACATGCCATGTAAACTGACTTGACTTGTTAGAACTCTTGTTAGAGAAGAATATTCATTAATTCATTCACATATTTATTTCTTTTTGAAATGTGCACTGTATTCTAACTGATTTTTTAATGCATCTTTTTTGCATCAACTATTGTGGTATTTTTCTTGAAATAAAAAAAAAAGTAAAAAAGAAACCCCAAATGTCTAATGTTGAATTCTTTTTCGTTTATTTACTTGTGGAATGGCCATCCACATGCTTGCTGTCCCATGGAATAAAGAGCACAGACTTTGAAGCTAGGCTGATCTCGTTTGGAATACTAGTTCTTCCTCTGAGTCAGTGGCAAAATCTATGCCGAGTCTCAGTTTCCTTATCTGTGAAATTAATTTAGAATGCACAGTTGAGAGATCATTGTGCATAATGAGTGACACAATGAATGAGAAATGTCTGCTGTCACATGGGCTGATATTATGTGTTCAATAAATGATTACAATGTATTCATAGTTATAAGTGTATCAGAAAATATTTTTAAATGGAAATATGATATTTTTAAATATTTTTGAATAAGATATTTTAAAATATGAGTATCTATAACATGTTTATGGGAATATACATTATATTTTATGGGTGACAAAATATAAATCAGCAATATAGAAATACTATTTTTAATGACAATACTAATATAATAGTGTGAATTATTTTATGAATTTTGGAATCAATCTCGCTGAATCCAAGAACTTGAAGTGGAACAAAGTGATTAAAATGGTGAAAAGTAAAACCCAGGATAAATGGGATGAAAGCAATGCTACTAGATATTATTTGTTTCCCTTGGTCTACAGTTACTGCATATTCCCTATGTTACAGCCACTAAGAGAATAAGTTCTGGGGTCAGTCTGCGTGGATGTGTCCTAATAACTAGTTCTGTGATTTAAAATCAGTTACTTTCCTCTTTGTTTCCATTCCCTTAATGTTATAAAGCTGGCTCACTAATAATACTAGAGAGAGTGATTTTTTATGGTTCATTATGCTAATATGTGTGAAGTGTTTAAAAGACTGCCTATCCATATTAAACAGTAGGTATATTTAGCTAATTCAATTATGTAGACAGAAGGATGAAGATTTATATTCTCACCTTATTTTTAAGTACAGAAATACCAACAGTGCTCAGATAAATTTTCCTCATGAAAATGATACTTCTGCATCATATATAAATCTGTTTTTTCTCTGCATTTTACAATAATGATGTGCATAAAAACAAAACCAGAAATTAATATTAATATATTTACATTATTTCATTTTCTCTTACCTTTTATTTACATATTTTTGTTAAACAAGTAAATAAAATATCAAAAAAGTCATGCCCCTGTGTTAAAGGAGGTTCTTCTCTCTCTCTTTTTTTTTTTTTTTTTTTAAATTTTTTGGTACTGGAGATTGAACTCAGGGGCACTTGACCACTGGGCCACATCCCCAGCCCTTTTTTGTATTTTATTAGAGACAGGGTCTCACTGAGTTACTAAGTGCCTCGCCATTGCTGAGGCTGGCTTTGAACTTGCGATCCTCCTGTCTCAGCCTCCCAAAGTGCTGGGATTACAGGCAAGCGCCACGGTGCCCGGCTTCTTCTCTATCTTAAGAAAATATTTATTTAATGGCTTCCTGCTACATAGCCTGCTATAAGTTAGGTCGATACTGACTTATGATATTATTTTTTCATAATTACAAAATTCAAAAAAATCCAAATATTGGAAATTACTTATAACTTGTTTGATAGGAAAAAACACATATGACCAGGCCTGGTGGTACATGAATATGATGCCAGCTATTCCACAGACTGAGGCAAGAAGATTCCAAGTTCAAGGTCAACCTGCCAACTTAGAAAGACTCTATGTCAAAATAAAAGAAAAGAAAACAAGGCTGAAATGTAGCTCAGTGATCAGTTATATATAGCATATGCTGGTTCCTAGGTTCAATCTCCAGCACCACACACACACACACACACACAAAAAAAAAAAAAAAAAAAAAAAAAAAAAAACCTTGACACACACCAAAAAACCAATGTAACCAAACAACATCATTTGATGACAAAATGCAATCTAAAATAACATGATAATTATAGTGTTTTTGTTTATCTAGTGTGCATGCTTATATACAGGCATATCATTATGCTGCAGTGACAAATAATCCTCAAATTTAGTGGTCTAAAAGATTAAGCTCATTTTAATTTGACACTGAAGAAGCTAAGTTGGTAGAGCATCTATCTCAAGCAGAGCTGGATGTAATGCTAGAGGACTAGAGAAAACTCTGAATAATCTTGCCTTAAAACTCTTTTGCTGAGAGTGAAAACTTGGAACTACCAAACCTTATCTTATAGTGTAATTTTCAGAAAATGTGTGATCCATAAAGATTTAAAATAGAAGTTGTATTAGGTCTGGTAGTTTTGATATTAACTTGAAATTAAATATGGTGAGCTTATTTTTTTTTTTTTTTTAAAGTTAAGGTTGGGGGTGTAACTCCATACCTAACATTTCCAAAACCCTGTGTTCCAACTTCAGTACCACAATAAAAAAAGCCAAAACAAAACAATAATAAAACCCCTTCAACTTAGAAATGTCACATATCATTGCCATTAACAACCAGAACTAGTTATGTGGCTTCTCCCAACCACAGAATTGTGATCCTCCTGTGTGCCTGGTAGGAGAGAGAACTGGAAATATTTGGTAAATGGTACTAATGATTATGTTTCACTACAGAAATACCATTATGGTGATTACATAATTCAGGCTCAAGAGTGGTCATATATATTATATATCACGTATGCCAAATGATTTTTCTAAACTCCAACATAATTTTGAATCCCAACAAGACACCATTTTCAGATGTGGGTTAAGAATTAGTACTATGTTGAACTCAAGGGATCTGAAGGAGAATAAGACATGATCCCTGCTTTCACAGAAGTCACAGTGCAATGAGGGAGAAAGGCATATAGCCAAAGACTTTGAATGCAGTACATAATGTATTGCAGTAGAAATTTGATGACAGTGTGTGACTGCAGTAGAGTGGAGAAGGAGAATAGCGAGACTGACTAAACAGAATGGCTTCAGGTAGAGATTACATTGAAGCTGGGCTTTGCTGCTTGGCTAACAGGCATTGAAGATATGATAAGCATTTCTGATAGATTTTAATTAATGTTTTGTTTGCATGAAACTGTGTTTTGCTTATACACAGCATATGCATATATATTTTTTTTTTTTTTTATTTTATGTGCAGTGTTTAGGGTATAGTAAATACGGTGTTGACTCCATGAAAGTAAATAGATAAGAAATAGCTCTGAAAAAAATTCATACTCCATCAGGAAGCATTTTCAGATGCTGTTGGTAGAAAGGGAATTAAAAGTTTTTTTTTTGAAAGGGGCATGAAATGCTCTGTTTTGTAAAGATCCCTTTGAACCAGAGCGTGGGATACAAGAATGTCAAATTCATTGGAAACAGTGATTTGTGGAAAGAGAAGTAAATTGTTCTGTTTTTACATTTGTCCTTCTTAAGTAATGTCTTTTCAATATAGAGCTTATACTCAATATTAAATCTAGCTGGAAAATCAAATTTTAAACATCTTTGCACTTGTTTGAGCAGAAGGTTGTACGGAAGTATTTCTCATATTTATATTTAGGTTTGGTTGACCTCAACATTTCCTTATTTTTCCTTTTCCCAATTCTGCAGTCCTATTTGATGGCCAATGTATTTGCCACTGTTTTTCTATATTTTAATTCCTGAAATATGTGAGTAGAATATGATGGATGAATTCTGTACAGAAATTGATATAAACACCTCCTTAAAAACCACAGCTGCACTTGTATCAATACTTGAAGTAAAATTGCAGGAAAATCTCTGAAATGAGGAAAACATGAAAAAAAAAATGAAACAGTTTTCATTTATAGAGAAAACACTTCATTTAGAAAATGGTGTGGAATATTTAGGAAATATTGAAGTCAAGATTTTATTGTATTTTGCACATATTGTATAATTATAGCACTTATAAAACATATGGTCCAGTAAGATCATATGTTACTAAATAAATGAGAATATTTCAAAGTAGGAAACAGCTTAGATACTTTCTAGTAATACATAAGGTTTAAAACAGTTTTCTATACATTATAGTCAGTGGCTAAGTATAAAATTCATTGAAATGGTTAAAACAAAAATTATGTTGCATCTTCATTATACAGATATTATTTGAAGAGTTCACTGCATTTAATCAATAAAATAAAATTAACCATTATTAAAAAGACCATGATAGGACTTTTTATTATAGGCAACTTTGTGAAAGATCTTCCTTTCATAGAAAATCTGTCACTTTAGGGAAGACAGATAATTTACTATCTGTGCAGTATAATTTCCTTCCAACTTGTTCCCAAGTCCTATAGACCAACCTGGGAGGGAGTGGTAGAACACACTGGAATTTGGATTGAAATAGACCTGAATTGAAAGCCTGATTTTGCTTGCTACTTATTAAATATGACCTTGAGCAAGTTGTCTAAACTCCCAAATCTCTGTTTCTGCATATATAAATTGAGTCTCATGACTTTGAGCACACAGAATTATGCATATAAAGAAAACAATGTAAAGTCAATTCAGTGACTAGGAGTCAATGGTGAGGAAGGGAACGGTAATACTATGGTGATTCCACTCTTAATGTCCTGTTACCTCCTTCCACAGGTATCTCTCCTGCTTTACTTTAAGAAAACACAGCCTTGCTTCCAAGAAAGTTGAAATAAAAAATATTCCAAAAAGAGGTATTACATTGTATTATTTTTAAATAAGTGGAATCAGTTTATGTATCAATGGAAGAAAACAAGTTGTAATACAAAGAAAAACTGTGAAATCAATTGGGAATAACATAATTCCATGAAGGTGGTGCACGATGGTAGTACAGAATAATTAGTCTAAATGGATATCAAAGTTTCACATCTGATCAACCTCATGACATCATTAGTGTTTTGAAAATACATATGATCAAAGATGATGTGCTCTTTTCCTTTTAGAATTTCTCTAAAACAATCATCTCTCAATGTCTCATTCAAGTTGTTCACATCCATTAAATTATAAGGACCTTCGTTCCATATTTGAACCTTCTGATTACTTCCTCCTTCCTGCTTCTGTTTATAACCTTGAGTTCTATGGTGCCTTACTCTCCTTCCTGTATTGCCTTGCTCATCCATTCTTGGTTGACTACTCAAGTATTATTTCTCTGGTTATCCCTTAGTTTTTTGTTATTCACAGGATACTATATTTTCCTCACACTTTCTGGGTGATTATATCACTTCATTATTTTTCACTATTAGTCACCTAAAATGTTCATTATGGAAAAGGAGTATTTGTATCTGTAATAGTTTTCTATTGCTGTCACAAAGTTTGTGACTCAAAAACTACAAATGCATTCTCTTTTAGCTCTAGAAGAAGTCTGATATCAGTTTTATTGAGCTAAAGTTAAAGTGCCAGAGCATCTGATTCCTTCTGTAGGTTAGAGAATTCATTTCTTTACTTTCCCCACTTTTACTCCTTAAGCTTACATTGTTTGGCTCATGGCCCCCTCCTCCATCTTTGAAGCCAGTAGCAAAAAAAAAAAAAAATTTCTCTCCTTTCTGATATCTGCTCCATCCTCAAGCCCTATTCCTGACTCTGATCTTCCTACTGCTCTTTCATTAGGATCCTTGTGAATACATTGTGTCCACATGGATAATACAAGATAATCTTCCCACCTCAAAATCCCTAACCACACCTTCAAAGTCTCTTTTACCATGCAATGTAGTATGTAAAAGTCCTACTTACCTTGTAAGTAAGTTTCCATGGATCTTGGTGTGGATATATTTGAAGGGGTGGGGGGTTGTCAGCCTACTATAGTACCCAAGATTCTGATGCACATCACTAACAAACTGTTTCATAGGAATTTCAAACTCAAATTATGAAACACTTAATTCAACTTATTATTCTATACCCTAGGCCAAAAACTCTTTTTATATTACACATCTTAGTTGGTGGCAAAGCTACCTCCCTTCATTTCTTCAAGTCAGAAATGTAGGTGTCACCTATGACTTTTCCTCCATTCTCTACATAATGCATATGATCCCACTTTTTGGAAACTGTAACTTTCTAATTTTGAGTTTTGATTTGTATCTCACTATCAATGCCCTGTTTTAAGTCAAACATTTTCTTTAATTTGCCTTTCATCTTTCATTCTTAAGTGCATCATATTTGCCATCTTCTGAATAATGCATATAAAAACAATTTCTTCCCTTTTTGGATGAAAGAAAATACATCTCCCAGCCTCCCTGCAAACAGATGTGACCAAGTCACTGCATTCCAGGCAAATAGACATGACATCAACTATCCCCAGGACTGGTGCAAGAAAACTTCCCATACAAGACTAGCCAAGCTCTTCTCATCAACCTGATCCTGAAAAGCTTGAAGACCATGGAATCCACACCTTGACACTAGTGGAGATACAAGATGAAAAGATTCTGAGACCCTGGATCAATACTCCAAGAGAGACTCACTGAAATTGAGAATGCTCATTGTGTCATCATAATCATGAAAAAAAATCCACTTTTATTAGGTTTGAGTTAGTATTCTCTGTTGGATTTCTTTGTTGTAACAATGAGTACGACTTTAATACAAATGTCATACAGAATTTGAACTCTGTGACTTTGTTCTTGCAATGTCCTCTTCTGGAGAACAGCTTCACCTTTGCCATCCTTAGTCATTCAGCAGACATTATTTCCTTCAGAAAAATTTTATTGGGACCCATATTTGTGGTTGAAAGCTTCTTCCTTTTTTCTCATAAAGTAGGTTCAGTCCTATCAATACGGTTCAATATAAAATTGAAATTATGGTCACATATCTTGTCACCAGCTTCTGCAATCGAAATTTAAGTTTCACATTTAAATTTCATACAAGGCATAGAGTAATAATTTTGCATCTTCACCCAAGAACAAAATGCCAAGCTTGGTACTAAAATATATATTATACAAAATTATTACTATATGATTAGAATAAATGCCTATTGGACTGTACTCAACACAATTTCCTCACATATAAAAATAACATAATCATTCAGACCCCATATGGTTACCTTGGTGATTAAGTGAGGCAGTACATGTAGAGCATCTGGCACATAGCAGGTGCTTACTAAGTGTTACTTTTCATTCCTTCGCAGAGCCTTCCTTAACAACTTTGGTTCGTGGTTTCTTCTTTTATCTTTATTGTCTCCATCCGGGGTTACAATTTGGCTCCTAGTTCCTTGATAATAATTCTGTGCATGTATTAGTTTTCTCTCCCCATCCGACCTGTGCACTTCTGCTCACAACTGCTTCTTATCCTTCTTTCCAGCCTCATTTCCCTTGGACAGAGGAGGTGTTCAATATACGCTTTTTAAGTTGGCTGAGCACTCTCTATATGTGTTCTATTATGTTACATTAAAAACAGCTCTAAAGCCAGGTCTCCATGACAGCAAACAAATCTTTGGCCAAGAAATAAGACAGTGCATAAAACATGCTGTCAACTTGGCTTTCATACTAACCTATGCAGGTGTGTGTCTGTTTAGGGAGTAGAATATTATGGAATATCAATGCCAATTTAGTGTGGGGGTGAGGTGATGTTTGCATATATAAAGATATTCTGTGAAAATCCTGAATTTACTGTCTTTAAGGAGCATGCACACACACACACACACACACACACACACACACACACACACACACACAGACTATAAAACCATATGAAATTTGCCATGACCCTAGCGTTACTCTATGTTACATGTTCTAAACACCTCCGGGATATATTCCTTCTCAAAACCATCCTTGTATAACATCAATATTCTGCCTTTATCACTACAATTTACATGTGTTGCCAGAGTTACAATATCAAAGAAATTCTGGGAAGTGGTTCAGTGTTCTGAGAGTGTTGGAAAGAATGGCTAATCAGTGTTGAGATGATCACACCACATTTATAGTACAAGGGATAAGCATGCAGATTCTGGAGCCAGACTACCTGAGTTTCATTCTGGTCTTTGCCCTTGCTGTGTGATAGAATTTTTCAAGTTTATTCTTGCATCCGAAGGCATTCATAAAGTACCTAATATATTCCAGACCCTGTCTTAGGTACTCAGGAAAGAGAAGTAAACAATGCAGAGAAAAATTTCTTCCATCACGGAGCTTACATTCTAATGGGAGGAGACAGAGAATAGACAGCAATAACCAAAATGTGTAGAGTGCTAGGTAATGAAATACTCTAAGGAAAAAGTAGGAGTGAAATAAGGAAGATAGATAAAAAATAGGCTTTAGTCAGCTTTTCCTCACTGTGACCAAAATACCTGACCAAAACATGTTAGAGGTGGGGAAGTTTATTTTGGCTCATGGTTTCAGAGATTTAGTTCATGGTGAATTGACTCTATTTTTCAGGGTCTAAGGTGAGACAGGACATCATGGTGAAAGGGTCTGGCAGAGGGAAGCTGCTCAGGGCATGACAGCAGGGAAACAGAGAGAAGGAGAAAGGGAAAGGGGCCACAGGAAAGAACACTTCCGGGGCACACACCCGGTGACCCACCTCCTCCAACCACACCCCACCTGCCTAAAGTTGCCACCCAGTGAATTCATCCAAACTAGGATGGACTGATTAGGTTACAGCCCTCACAATCCCTCATTTTACCTCTGAACAATCCTGCATTAACACAGGAGCTCTTAGAGGATACCTCATATCCAAACCATAACAGTGCATTTGTAAATAGGTTTGAAATATTATCCAGAGTGTCAGGAATGATTGCACTGAGAAAATGAAATTTGAGAAATGAACTTAAGGAAGAGGGAGAGGAGGTCTACAGTTATGAGGAAAGATTACTACAAAGAAAATAATAGGTGTAAAACCTTTAAGCAACAGAAGAGTGGAAGAATATGGGAAATATATAGTCCCCTTTGACCATTTCCAGGATTTTGGTTTTATCCTGAGTGATTTAGAAAATGATGAAAATGTTTTGAGCTGATTTGTGGACTTTTCTGATTTATGTCTCACAGGATTGCTTTTTTTTTTTTTTTTTTTTACTAAGAGTATGTTGAAGTGGGGAGAAAGCAGAAGCAGGAGACCAGTTAGCAGCCCATTGAAAACATTAGGTTAAAAGTTCAAGGTGAGGCTTTCGCTAAGTAGTATTAGTTGTGATAGTATTATGAAGTTATTTTCGTGAATATGTTTTTGGAATATGTTTGTAGATGGATTGCTTGAATGGCATGAGAGAATATGGCCAAGGACAGCTGAATGATTTGGGGCCTGATTAAGTAGAAGGATAAGTTGCCATTAAGGACAGAGGAAAGTCTGTGGAGCAAATTTTACTGAAAAGCTTATTAAACATCCAAGTCAATGAGATACATGAATCTTAGTTCAGAGGGGAGAATTTAAATGAGAGATATAAATAATCAAATCAGTTGAGCAAAAAGATAATATTTAAAGCCATAAGATTAGATAAGATCAGTAAGTGAATATGTGTAGGTGGAAAAGTTCAGAACCTGTACAGTGCACTCTGTGGTAAGACCTAACTCAATGATCCATTGTTAGGATTAAGTTATATATACCACAAATTATGTTGTTAAATGGATACTTGTAAGAGCCTTAATGAGGCGGTAGCTAAGATGGCGGCTGGCTGAGAGCAAAAGAGGAGACGTTTAATTGTTTTCTCCTGACCTTATTGTAATCTACTAAGAATCTTTCTGTGCCTGTGAACACTGTGTGACGCACCTGTAAGTTGAGCTTGTGACACGTGTATATTTGTTAAGGTGAAGAGTACTTAAGCAGGAAGGGTTGGAGTTGTTGAGGGGTTGTTGTTGGAGTTGGAGAGAGAAGTCAGAAGAGATAGCAGAATAAAGAACCTACTCGTTTCCAGTCTGTCTCCGAATTCTTTCCCGCGGTATTGTTGCTGCAGGCAGCAGCCGCTGCAGGCGGCAATAGAGACTCAATTTCATTTGACACAAACACACTTCTCACACATGTTATTCTCTAAAGCATATTTTCCTGTAGTAGTCTCACATAATAAAATAAAATAATGGAGTAGTATTGGAATTGGAGGTGAACACTTATTTCTTCTTTCTGACCTTTACTCCAATAGGACCCAGAATCTGTTTATTATCCCTATTCTATTCTTCCATGTTATCCTGTTACATGACTTGTGTTTAATTTATCTCCATAAATTATAGTTTGCATGTCATCTTACCCAATAGACTAGGAAAACCTTAAGATTGGGATATGCCTTATTTGTCTTTATAGTTTCAGTGCATAGTACACACCAGAAACCTAGAAACTGCTCAAATATTTGGTGAGTAATTAGAATATATGGTGGATATCAATAATGTTATAGGCATGTACTAGGACTTTTTGATAATTTTTTACTCCTTACAAGAGCCTGTTTAGATTGGTATTAATTACGCCCATTTAAAAGGCTAAAAATTTATTTACAGAGACTAATTGATTACATAAGAGTAACTATCTAATTAATTTCAATTCTTATATTATTTCACTAAACATTCTAAAGCCCAAGTGTTCCCTGCCCTGTTGAAAAGCCAATACATAAGTTCAAAGTATTTATGAAAGATGATATGAAAAAGTAGAAAGATCACTAATTATAAATGATCTATAAAATAGTCTAGGCTATTATTAGATAAACTTTGATAGCAGCTCTGCAAAATATTAGTTACAAAGAAGATAAATCATAATAATGTAGCAACAAGTATTTCAAATATATAAGTATATATTATACATAAAAATCTATTATTTGAGAAATCACAAATCTACAGAAAAATTGAAAGCACACAGAATGACTTTCTTTGAAACCTCACAAATTTTAATGTTATTTCTTACACTGCTCACATAACCACAACATAAGCATCACAATCAAGAAATTAACATTGACACATTATTACTATTAAATCCTCACACCCCAGATTTCACCATTTGTCTCCTAATGTTCATACTAGCATGTTCATAATCACAAGCTATATTTGGTTATCATATTACTGTAGTCTTTTCAATAGGGAGCAATTCCTCAAGTTATTCCTTGACTTTCATGATCATGAAACTCCTGAAGATTACCAGTCACTTATTTAAGGTTTCACAATGGCTAGATTCAAGTATGCCTCATTGGTGGTATCACTGCATTCTTCTCATTGCAGTCTCTTAAGGACTATGTGACTTTAATAGGTCCTGTGCTAATCAAAATTATTTTGATCACTTGATTAAGGTCTTTCAACTCTAAATTTAATTAACTCTTATACTTTTATAATTAATACTTTTGGGTATATACTATGTCAATAACACATTCATTAAAAAACTTTCAATTAAGTAATGGTTTTATAACAATTGGGTCTCAGGATTTTTTATTTTTCTCAATGGGTAATAATTTGTTTCTACCAACTATTTAAATGCCCAGATAAATACAGATCTGCAACTGGGAGCCTTTTTCATGCTGGCATCTGTCTCCTTCCTGACTCAAGGAGCACCCCCTGCTTGCTGGTAGATGAAAATGTTCCAGGGCCATTTTGTATGTATTTTGTGCCAGCCTGGAAAATAAAGGAATACAAAAACTTAACCAACAAGTGATATTTTTGATGGTCGAAATTTATATGCTATTTTCCAATTTAAAAACTTTCATATGAAAACTTTTTATTTAATATTTTTATGTATTTCAAATGTTTTTGTTTGGGGGGGGGCACCAGGGATTGAACTCAGGGGAACTCAACCACTGAGCCACATACCCAGCCGTATTTTGTATTTTATTTAGAGACAGAGTCTCACTGAGTTGCTTAGCACCTTGTCCTTGCTGAGGCTGGCTTTGAACTTGCGATCCTCCTGCCTCAGCCTCTAGAGCCATTGGGATTACAGGCATGCACCACTGTGCTTGGCTACATACTTCGAATTTAATTGCAACTATTTATGAGTCTTTGCCTTTGATTAAATAAAACTTCTATCAAGTGACAGGCACAGAACCAATGTACACAGATTTTTATTTTCCAGCTCACAGTTGTTAGTTTTCAGGATATCATAGAAACACAGATGCAAGGAGTTTTAGAGTTGAAAATATCCAAGAATTTATGTAATTCAAACTTTTTCCCATTGCTGAAATTGCTCTGTGGATTCTTGCTTGACTGTGTCCCAAAGCTCCCTTGAATCACCACGGAGAGGACTTTCCTACTTCTTGCAATTGTCCTTTCCCCATTAGATAATTCAGATTTTGGAGCTGTGTCACGATGTCTATTTCTCTGATTTCTACTCTTAAAACTAGTTCTGTAAGTTTGTTCAAGAAAGAAAGAAAGGATTTACTGCATTTTCTATAATACCCATTTAAATGCTAAAGAAAGCATGGACACTGCCCTGCTGACCTTCATATCTTCTTTGCTTTTCTGGTGAAATGCTTCCAATTTCATCATTCTCCACAGTACCTGTTTTCCTGCTCACTTATTTGCTTTTAATAGAAAAGTCCAATAACTTACTAAGAATACAGAATATTCCTAAGGCTTTAAATTTTCTATTTGAATTTAATAATGTAAAAATTGTTCCTTAACATTTTAGATACCTAACAAACTCTGTGAATTGTTTCAATGAAGATTGATCTTAAGTGGAATCAGGATCCACTTTGCTCAAATTCACAAATTTCTAGGACTTTACCTGATATGCACTGGGAAATCCAGAATCTCTGTACTAGACATAGGAACACAGCTAATTATTAATATTTTAATAAAGCACTATATTTCACTTTCTGTACTTCCAATATAGAGAACTTGATCAATTCTATGTGTGAAAATATTTAATTTTAAAATTTGAATAAAAAATTTAATTTTAAGCAAATTCCCATGTTTGGATGAAAGAAGGAAAACTGAGAATGTTGTAGACCACTGGAAGAACTTTAATTAAATTCCAGACCCATGAGCCCTCTGTTGAGAAGAGCTTACTTCTGATCCCTAATTTGAAGCCTTGGGATTTTAGAAAAAAATGTTATCCAATTCCACTACCATGGAGGTCCAGCAGGTGATTGCAAACTATGGTGAGAAAGAAATTGTGAGACCACATCAAATGTCACAAAATAATTCCCTCTGTGTGAGTAACTAATGGGTGTCTAAAATATTTAAAAGGAAAACGACTTTAGAAAAACTCGATGATATAAGCCAATGACTCTCTAAACCAAAAGAGCCTAAATAACCATGAGAAATCAGTGGGTGTTACTTTAATCTCTGATTTGATAAATGAATTTTTTTTAACTGTGATGGAGGAATAATTGCATACTTCTCAGTTTCTTTCACCAGAATATAATGAATATTTGTGAAACCGTGTCACAAGTTTTACTAATTTCACACAGTAAGCTGTATTCACAATGTGCAGTTAAAGTTTACGAGTTTTTAAATTCTCTTCTGACTTTTGAGTTAGGAAATGCAGAGAGGAATGTGAGGAGAATAAAATAATAGCATTTCTCATGTTTGTATAATCACTCTGAAAAACAAAAGAGGGAAAAATCCATTATTCTCATTCCTTATAAAGGTAACTCCTAAGAACAGATGTGGAGTCAATTATCCGGTTAATTTTTTCTGAAAAATAAATGAAGTCCTAAGACATTTCGGGTAAAGAAGTGAAACGTTGGCTTTTACATATATATATAGCTTATGATCTTGCAAAATATTTTAAAGTATTTTTCTTTTTGTTTTTAAGTGATGCATTTAATTTACATTATCTCATAGACATTATAACAGAAACTACAGAAATACAAAGGATTTTGCGACCAGAGCAAGAGGTTCTAATTACTACTCCTTGGTTATTATTTTTTTCTCTTCTTTTTTTTTTTCTTTTCCATCTTTCTTTATTTCTCCTCTCAACCGCAGCATAAGTTAGGTTTATATGTAAATCGGTCTTTCCATCTATTCATTCACTCCATTCTCTTTCCTCTCTCGTCGGCTGATACTAAACCACTTCCATAGAACTCTCTTTTCATACTTTCTAAGAAAGAACAAATCAATACACTCACTTCCTTCTTCCTAAACATATTACCTCTCTGTCCATTACTTGAAACTTTAAAACCCCATCAGAAGCATACAGAGTAAATTGGAAACAACATCTGGGTTAACTAAATCTGTACATTGTGATCAAACTGGGATTCTCTGAATAGAAAGTGTTTGATTTTAAAGTGTAAAGGAAATATAAGGGGATCTGATAGCATTGTACTACAGGAGCAACATAAGGTTTTAAGGTAAAATCAAAGTAGACAAGGTCCCACAGTGCAGGTAGAATAGACGCACAAGCAATATGAAGAAACAAGGGAAGAAAGTGACACAAACAAATCAATATACCTCCTCAGTAGATTCCATACCATGCACAGTTGGTGCAATGCCAGAGATGGAATTCAGAAATTACATATTCCAAATGTTAGCAGAACTTAAGAATGAACTCAAAAATGAGATGAGGGAGCAAATACAGGAGGTGAAAGATCATTTTGACAAAGAACTCCATAAACAAATACAGGAAGTAAAAGATTACTTCAATAGGGAGATAGAAGCTCTAAAGAGAAACCAAACAGAAATTCCAGAAATGAAAGAAGCAATAAATCAAAATAAAAGCTCAATCGAAAGTATCACCAACAGAGTAGATCACTTGGAAGAAAGAACCTCAGACAATGAAGACAAAATATATATCCTAGAGAAAAATCTAGATTACACAGCAAAAATGGTAAGAAACCAAGAACAGAACATTCAAGAATTATGGGACAACATAAAAAGACCAAACATAAGAGTGATTGGGGTAGAGGAGGGGGCAGAGTTTCAAGCCAAAGGAATGAGTAATTTATTTAATGAAATAATTACAGAAAATTTTCCAAACTTGAGGAATGAAGGGGAAAACCAAGTTCAAGAGGCCTACCGAACACCAAACATACAAAATCACAACAGATCCACACCAAGACACATTATAATGAAAATGCCTAATATACTGAGCAAGGAGAGAATATTAAAAGCCACAAGAGAAAGGAAGCAGATTACATATAGGGGGAAACCAATCAGACTTTGTTCAGATTTTTCTACCCAGACCTTAAAAGCAAGAAGATCCTGGAATAGCATATTTCAAGCTCTGAAGGAAAAGGGATGTCAACCAAGAATCTTATATCCAGCAAAATTGAGCTTTAGATTTGAAGATGAAATAAAAACCTTCCACGACAAGCAAAAGTTAAAAGATTTCACATCTCGAAAGCCAGCACTTCTGAACATCCTGGGCAAAATTTTCCATGAAGAAGAAGAGAAAAATAACATGGATATTTCTTACTACTTAAGGGAACCATTCATCAAGGATTATTCTGAAAAACCATATTCTAATAAATTTAAAATGCATGTAGAAGAGAAGGAAAAATTTCTTGACACATATGACCTATCAAATTGAATAAAAAGGATACTAAAAAACCTGAATGGAGCAATAAACACCAATGCTATTAAACAAAGAAAAGCTCAAGAGCAGATGGATTCACTGGTTTTAAGCTTCTAAAGAACTAACAACGATGCTTCTCAACCTATATTTTTGAATTGAAAGAGAGGGAACCTTTCCAAACTCATGCCATGAGACCAGCATTACCCTGTTATGCAAACCTGACAACACCACCAAAAAAGAAAAACCATAGACAATATCCCTGATGAACATAGATACAAAAATCCTCAACACAGTACCGGCAAATGAAGTTCAACAGAACATCAAAAAAATCATATCCCATGATCAAATTGGTTTCATCTCAGGCATGCAAAGATGGTTCAACATGCATGAATCAATAAACACAATACATCGCATAAATAGAATGAAGGACAAAAGTCAATTTAATAGATGCAGAAAAAAACATTTGATAAAATTTAATAACACTTCATGATAAAAACCCTGAACCAATAAAGGTCATACCTCAGCAAAATAAAAACTGTGTGTAATAAGCCCACAGCCAACACCATACTGAATGGGGAAAAAGATCAAGAATAAGAAGATGATATCTATTATCACTGCCCTTATTTAATAATGCATTAGAAGTTTTAACCAGAGATGTTAGGAAAGAGAAATGAGTAAAAGGCAAACAAATAGAAAAGTAGGAAGAAAAATCATCCCTATTAGCTCATGATATGATTCTATACATAGAAAAACCTAGAGACTCCACCAGAAGACTCTTAGAATTGATAAACAAATTCTGTAAATTAACAGGATATAAAATCAACATACAAAAACCAGTAGTTTCCTATACATTTCAGAAAGAAATCATGAAAGCAACTTTTTTCACAATAGTCACAACAAAACAAACCAAAAACCCAATTAATAGACTCCAATGAGGAAATAAAAGACCTCTAAAATGAAAATTACAAAACAATGAAGAAATAAATTGAATAAGATACTAAAAGATAGAAAGACCTCTCATGTTCTTGGATTGAAAGAATATTGCTATGTCCATATTACCCAAAGTGATCTTCAGATTCAATAGAATCCCTATCAAAATACCCATGACATTTTTCATGAGAAAAAAAACACCTAAAATCCTAAAATTCATATGGAAGTAAAAAAAAAAAATAGATAAATCAATCATGAACAAACAGCAAAGCTGGAGACATCAAAGTACCTGATTTCATTTTTTTTTTTTTTAATGCAGTACTAGGGATTGAACCCAGGGCTTTGTGCATGCCCCACAAATGTTCTAGCACTGAGCTACATTCCTAGTCCTTAAGTACCTGACTTTCAAAACACATTGTGGAATTTTTGTAATAAAACATCATGGTCTTGTCATAAAAATAGACCAATAGGGCAAAATAGAGAATACAGAAATAAACCAACACATTTGTAGTCAACTGATTTTTGACAAAAGTGCTAAAAACATTCATCAGAGAAAAGACAGCCTCAAACAATGGTGGTGGGGAACTGGATATCCTCATGTAGAAGATCTGAACTTGACTTCTATCTCTACCGCTGTACAAAAGTCAACACAAAATGGACCAAAAAAAACTTAATGTAAGACCTGAAACAATGAAACTGGAAGTAAACACTTCAAGATAATAGTCAGAAAACTCAAATGGTATAAAAATACTTTGTGTAAAACCAATGACTTGGAAAACTGTGCTCTTTATATGTAATATGAAAGGAACTGCACTCTAAAAGCATGTATAACAAATTAAATTAAATGAATGGTGTACCAATAGTAAAAAAAAGATAATAGTATGATTATAATAATAATTCAGTATGGTGCTGGCAATGATTTTCTGGGTAGGACCCCAAAAGCAAGGAAACAAATGCAAAAATTGGAAAGTAGGATTATATCAAACTAAAAAGCTTCTGCACAGCAAAGGAAACAATCAATAGAATGAAATAACAACCTTCAGAATGGGAGAAACTATTTGGCAGCCATACATATGAGGGAGAGTTAGTATCCAGAACACATAAAGAACTCAAAAGCTTAACAATGATAAAATAAGTAATTCAAGTTAAAAAACAAACAAAAAACAGACACTTCTCAAAAGAAGAAATACAAGTGGCCAGTAAATATATTAAAAAACTTAATGTCATTAGCCATCAGGGAAATGCACATCAAAACCACAATGAGATACTATCTCATCTCTGTTAGAATCACTATTACAAAAACCAAAGCAAAATAAGACAAACAAACAGAGAAATAAATGCTTGCTAAGAATGCAGAGAAAAACATCTTCACTCTTAGTGGAAGTGTAAATTTGTACAGCACATGGAGAACAATATGGAGGGTCTTCGCAACATTAAAAATAAATCATATCATCTAGCTATACTATTCCTGAGTATATATCCATAGGAAATGAAATCAGTACACAAAAGAGATACCTGGATGCCTACGTTTATGGTAGCACTACCCATAATAGCCAAATATGGAATAAGTTTATGTGCCTATCAACAGATAAACGATCAGAGAAAATATGCTATATATACCCAATGGAGTATTTGTTAGCCATAAAGAGAAAATGAAATCCTGTCATTTGGGGTAAAAATAGAACTGGAGTACACTGTGTTAAGTGAAATAAGACACAAAAAACAAGCACTACGTGTTTTCTCTCATGTGGAAACTGAAAAAGAAAAAAAAAAAGAAAAGTAAACTAGAAAATATAATAGTGATGACTAGGAACTGGGAAGGTGTGGAGGCAGGAGATGAAGGGGGAGGTAGGGTGTGTGGGTGTGATATTGCACAGCATTTGATGTGCATTTCCCTGATGGCTGTATGCATGTATGAAAATAATATACCAAACCCCATTAATGTGTAAAATTAATATGTGGTAATAAAAATACAAAATGTAGTAAAAAACAAAAAGAAAGGAAGAAGTAAGGCAGGAAAGAGGGAGGGAGTAAGGAAGTGAGGGAGGGAGGTAGAAAGGGAGAGTTCAAAAGCACCTGGTTCACTAAGTACCTGGCATCAAGGTAATCATCAGGTCTTGTAAGTCAATTAAGGTTATCCAAATGCACCTGGAGGTGGCTGGCTCTGACATAATCAGAAAATGTATATCCACAAGAATGGGGTCCTAATTTAGGATAAGATATATTCCATGCTTGTATAATTATATCAAAATGGATTCTACTGTCCCATATAACTAAAAGGAACCCTCCCTCCCCCCCCCAAAAAAAGGGTAGGAGGCAGAGTGGCCTGTCCAGGTGTTTTCAATCCCCTAAATGGCCATTTAACCCTCCAGAACTGATCCTCCAGGCTGATGCCATCTTATCTCCTGCACTGCCTTCATGCAATGTGAGAGAACTCAGACTTAGCTGACACCTGACTTGGGGAATAGCCCTTGAACCATCAACACTCACTAGTTCCTCCACGTATCAGGTCACTGCGGGCAGTCAGAAAAACATGTGCTTTTCCTGATGGAGAGATATATGAAGAGAAGAAGTCACCCCACAGAGAGAGAGATGCATCTTGGGCTGATTTTTAAAGAGGTACTTTCTGGGTTATGGCAGGAGGCAATACCATTCCTGAGCTTAAGGGACCAGACTGCCTTGGCTTTCATTTCCCATGAAGCAGAAGTACTGTAAAGGGCATATTTGCCCTGACATGCTATAGGAGCTACATTGTGTGTTCCTAGGAATAACTTCATATTTTGCCCACATCACTGTATATTTATATTTCATATAAGTAATACATCGGCAGACCTATGTTTATTAATAAATGCATATGTTTTATATCTATTATTTGTTAAAACATAAAATATTTCCCAAAAAAAGAAAAATCTCCTGTAATAATAATATGTTTGTTAATGGAGAGAGGATGGTAGGCATATATTGGTTATTTAATCTTGTATATTTTGACTATGCAATTTAAATTTGTAGTTATGATAGGTGTAATTAAAGGTTTTGATTCTTTTCTGGGAATATTTGATTCTTATGTAAGAATAAAGCATCTCTTACCTCATTATGTAAAATCATTTCATAGACTCCTATTTCTCCAATTTTCTGCTAAGACTATTTCAATTTGGCCATGAAAGTGATTAAAATATATTTTTAAAGATTTTTATAATAACAATTAATATTCTCCTGACTAAAGAATAGTCTTGCAAGATTGATCTTATAAGTCTAAATCACAATAATAACAGAAACATCAGTACCAAAATACCAAAATTAGTGCCATCAGTACCAAAATCATCTACTACAAAATAAAGAACAGATATTTGTGGCTTCCTCAGGGAGTTGCTCTTAAACCAGCCTTAGGGCTGGGGTGTAGAACACCTGTAAAGTGCTTGCCTAGCACTAACAAGACCCCTGGTTTGATTCCCAGTACTACAAAAACAAAAACAAAAAAACAAAAAACAAGATTGAACAAAATAGCTTATTACACAATGGCAGGCATTATTTTTGTCTGATTATCTTATTGAGATAATGAAATATTCCCATATTTAAGAAATCAATAGATTCCGTTTACAAGATTTAAAATTTTAACATTTTCTGCATTTGCAAATTTTCACCTTCATTGACAGTAAACACCTTTTCAATAGAAGCTACTTTAAGAACTGAATTAAGTGTAATAATGTATTAACTTTCAATAGAAAGTTAAAAATTTAAAACAAAAAGTTGATTTCAAGAGGCAATTATAAAATTGAACAGGTATTTGGAATACCTATTTTCCTTATTAATGACTTAGCACTCATGGATAGTAGCTTGAATTTAATTCCGAAATTTATCAGATATTAAAAATTAATGCCAAGTGATTATAAACATTTTGATATAGCAAA
Source organism: Tamias sibiricus (assembly GCA_025594165.1). NCBI lineage: Eukaryota > Metazoa > Chordata > Mammalia > Rodentia > Sciuridae > Tamias > Tamias sibiricus. The sequence goes on from CM046661.1 coordinate 142,101,756, forward strand.
TTTTTTTCTGAATAGTTAGAAATGTACTGAAAGTAACTTTTAAAATTTCATGGATTTAAAGTTGTCATGATTTTAAAAAATGCCTCACTCTGCTGTATGTCTTCTGCCATTGTGTGCTGGGGACATTGCCTCCCTCCTCTAATGAAGTGCATTAGTCAAGAGCTCAGTGACCTCTGACAAGGCTCAGTATGGGATTATAGCCTGACAGGAGGCAGCTGGAAGAAATACTTGACAATTCACACTTAAAGTAATCCCTGAAAATTGCATGGCAGTTATGAGGAAGTAACAGTTTGGCTCCCTTGTGAAAAAGACTAATACAAGATATTTCAAGTAGAGTTTTGGGACACTAACTATAGTTTCTGAATTAAAGCAAAATTATCAGGTTCTTTAAGCACCAGTCAATAGGGAACAATTTTCATGAATAGATTCAATCTATGGTCCTATTTCAAGCAGCTACCACTTTAGTCCATTGATAGAAACCTCATTTAGCCAATGGATTGTTTATAATTGACTAACTTCTTTAACAGAGTTTTATCACATCTCACATGTAAAAACATTTCAGTGAGGGCTCACAGGGAATAATAGTTGTAATCATAAATAAAAAATGGTCATTTTCTGTAAAAATTATGGCAAACATCAATAAAACAGACTTCTATATGTTTGATGTATTTTTCTACATTGCTATTTTTCTAAATGTGTGCTTTTTAAAATAATAACTGATCTACTGTAATCTTGCTAAAAATTCCAACTTTCCACTTAATAGGAAAATATTTTGTAAAAATAACTTGTAATGATTATGTATTTAGCAAAGTATTTGAGGTCATGTAGAATTTTTATAGCAACGCATATAATTGAAATATTAAAAATTAAATTAAAATATAGAATAAACTGTTCTTCTAAGTAACTTCTTCCCCCAAGTCTCAGAACATCAGATGTTTCTTTCTGATATCTGCTGCTATTTCCTTACAGTTGTGACTAAAACCTATTTCACAGAGAAATGTAAACATCAGAGTGGAATTTCCTTGGAAAATTTACTTTGTTATCTAACTTTGAATTTTTGATATGCACAATATCTGTTGATTGCTTTATACCTTGTAGGTATTCAATAAATATGTGATGGATTAAATTGAAATAACATCAGCATAAGTTAGAAGCATACCTTATATTGTTACTAGAAATTCTCATAATTGTTCAACAATTTCTATGGAAAAAGTTTTCCTAGATCCTTCAACAAATATTGTTTGATATCCATCATGTAACTACTCTGCTAAAGGGAGAATTCTATCTTTACAAAAATCTATACAACTTTTTCATTTTCTGCTGAACTCAGGCTTAATTAACCTCTGTATTTACTCATTATGTCTATAAACCATTTTAAGAAAAACCAAGTCAATAAACCCTTAGTTATCCATAGTAATCCTTGGTTCTTTGTAGCATTCTTTGTTCAGAGATAGGATGACTCATTTTCCAAACAAGGAAATATATCATGTTCCTAAATATCCACCTACTAATCATAGTTCTACTACCTATAAGCCAGTATCTAAGTAGATACTTTCAACATTTGTACTCTCAGAATTCATCAAAGAACTCTTATTATGACACTTATGAACTGTCTGTAAGAATTTAGGCTCCATGTTCAAAAACTTGTTTGCATATTTTATGGTGTTAAGCTGGCTAAAGTGAAAGAAGGAAGCAGAATATCAGCTCAGTCATAGCTGGTGGGTGAACTCCTGATTCCTTTTTCTAATAACTAACTTTGGGATTGGATGCTCTAATTGCCTAAATGTGGAGGGAATTTAGGTCCCAGAAGTAATGGCATCCATAGGTATGACTGTGCAGCAGCTGTGAGATAATATAGCAGGTTGAAGGGTCTCCTGGGTCTCCTATGGCATGTATATTAAGAGTTACTGATTTAGACCATGTGTTGCTTAGCTAAGAGAACTACTTGTTAGGTGATCAAATTCAGTCATTATCTTTAGTTTAATGTTTATCAAGGGGATGAGGAACTCTGGCTGAATTCAGTGTTTCACTTCCCCATTCTTAGATATTCTAGAAGAATATCTGTTTTTTGTTTAATGATTTGTATTAAAAAAAAAAAACTTTTGAAAAACAGTATTATATCTACAGAGGATTCAAAAGATGTATAGTATATCATGATCTTTCCAGTTTCAAATATTGCTTTAGGTGATTTTTTCTCATTTTGACATGTTTTTAAAAAGGTCTTGATATTTTTCCCATTCTTGAAGAAATTTCCAGCCTGTCACTAAGTGAGTTAAGAATGATGGCTTTACATAGTTGGACCCTTATAGTTGATCACGAGCTATTCAGTTCTTTCAAGGTTTGAATACTTTTCTCAATAGTAAAATTGAGATAAAAATTATAATTCAAATGATTGTAAAAGTTAAATGAGCAAACAGAATTACATGTTCTTAAATTCAAAGTCCTCAAAATCATTTAAAATGTCAAGCTGTCTTACTTCTTTTTTTCATTCACCTACCCATTTGCAGATGTTTGTGATACAATTAAAACTTCACTACTAGATTTTTCAACTTTGTATTCAGAAAAGCTGTGATATGATATATCCAAAGTATATTTCCTATGATTCTGAATGTTAGAAGTAAGTCCTTTGAATTTTATGGCTGCACACAAACTGGCTCATACTTCCTCATAGTATTTCCTCTGTAATGGTAGGTATAACTGAATATAATAATGAGAGCCCACAGAGATTTCTTTTTCTATTGTGAGTATATTCAGTATATAATAGAGGCTTTGTGTAAAGTTGGTGGTTGCTTGTAATTTTTAGGTAATAAAATATAAAAGAGGCTCTCAGAAATATGGAGTTATATTAAATACAAAAAATCTAAAAACTGCTCAAAATAAATGTCACACGTGATTTTTAAAAAAATATTTATTTTTTAATTGTAGTTGGACACAATACCTTTATTTACATATGGAGCTGAGGATCGAACTCAGAGCCGTGCATGTCCTAGGTGAGCACTGCAGTGCTGAGCCACAACCCCAGCCCTCATACATGATCTTTAGTCACTGTTTCATAGCTCTTCTATTTTTTTTCTAACTTCACTTTCTAAATTGTTTTCCACCTGTGATTTCTTTCTTTTATAGTATTTAATGTCAATAAAACCATGAACTCTGTCTTAGGAAAACTAAGTTTTATACTTCATTTTAAATGAAAGTTGTTTTCCCTTTAGATGTAAAAAATCCAGTGGTTCAATTGGTCAGGGGTTAGTGTATTTCTCCCAAAATGTACTCCATACTTTAGGGTTGAGGATATTTTCTTTAAACTGTTGCCGTAGGATATCTGAGGAAGTAGAACTGCCTGGGGAGCACTTTTTTTTAAATTATTTTTTAAATTCTAAGATGTTATAAATGACAGTAGAATGCATTACTTTGACTTCACTTGGAACCAGCCAAAATTTCTTTTTGCTCAATATGGCTTTCACAGAATTTATGACACTCAGCCTAGCAAGGTCATAACCAGTTGCACTTATTTATAAATAGAATTGATTATCTGATACTGTTATTTTATTTAAAAATATATTTGTTTCCTACTATGTATCATATGCCCTGTGCTGACATTTTTGTGTTGTCCATTCTCCATTTGATGAGACTGACGTGGAAGCTAGGACTGTATGGAACGTTGGCCTGTTTTCTTTGAACTCACATTTATCATGTATGCACACCTGAGGAATGAATCATTCAGTTATATATCTCCTGTAGAACTAGGTACAAAGAATTCTGTAATCTGCCATGTAATTAAGCCTCAAGATTAGGTTTTAGAAACACCTGTTTTTCTTCTATGTAGCTTCAAATATAATGCAAGCATGGAATACTGCTTAAAATGCTTGCAGAATTGTTACAAGTTCAACAGAAGGCTAGAGAGTTGCAAGCAACGATGACTTATAAGAATTGTGTCCTCTTAAACCTACCAGCTTTCCATAATATTATGCTACTGTCTTTCTCAGGTAATTGTCTTCCAATCCTTGCTATTTCTACTGCTACTCTCTAAAACCCTCATTCATCTTCAAGGAGTGTTTGTGTCATTTGATGAAAGGTCAACTGTTCACTATCACACAGATTATATATCAACTCTGTCATTCAATATGAAGCTTGACCAATTTGATAACATTACAATTTATTCAAAATTTCTTGTAAGCCATTTAATTTGGGCAGGAAGTGGTAAAAAGGATACATAAAAGCTTAGATGATGAGCAGAATAATGAGCAGTTTATCTAAGAGACATTCATCAGGGCACAAGAATAGACCAAAGGAAAAGAAGAGTCAAGGGCTTGGTACAAACAATAAAAGCAAGTGGGGCCCAGGGAGATAGGAAGAAAAGTTAGAAAAGTAGAGGAAGTAGGTGCGACAAGTGGGATGGAATCTGAGGGAAGCATTTTCACACTTTCTGACCATACAGAACACTCAATAAATGTTAAACAAATTACCAAATGTTCTCTTCAGGAGTATCAGATATCTCAGAGGTCAAGTTGGTTAAGGACTTACAATAACTGAAGGCAATTATCAGGTCACTGGTGACTACTCTGAAAGCAAATACAACAGATTTGTGGGGGCAGAAGTCATATTTTAGAATAATGGAGAGTAAAGCTGAGAAAGTGTTTATTATGAATACAAACTGCTCTTATAAGAAGTTTGGTCAGAAAGGATAGTTCTATTCAATAAGTATTTATTAATCATCTATGTTTTTGTGATGGATTTTGTACTAAGCACTATGCTGCCCCATGGAACTTAGAGACCAGTGGAGAAAACAGACCTTTAACAGGTAAGCTGAATATTAACACAGACTTAAGTGTAAGATGATGTGACCAATGGAGTGGACTTACTTATAATCAAGGAAGATCTTTCTCAGGAGAGACAAGTAAGATGAGACTGGGAATGAGTGGAAGTTAGGCACAAATTGGTAAGGGGGTATCAGGAAAAAACATTATTGGCTATATAACTGAAACTTTTTACCTACAGAAGTATGCCTATGCTTATTTACACTTTAAATTATTTTAAGAGGATAGTTTTTTGTTGCATTCTTAACAAAAAATGATAATAATTAAAGAATAAGGATAAGACAATATTGCTGATTGAAGAATATAAAATGGGACAGAGCCAAGTGATAGAAAAGAGCTTTTAAATTGTAAAATATATAATATCCACAAAAGTTTAGATATGACTTTCATGTACTTATCACCTCATTTAACAAATAAAACATAACAATAATTCCAAAGTCTTCTGTGTTCCTCTCTCTGTGAATCCTTTCTACTCTCATCAATATATACACTGATATATACATATGTACATATATATATGCACACACATATATATTCAATCTGTAGTCACAAAATATATAAACATATAATATATATTCCACATATAACTACCAATATGAATTTGGTCTATATCAATTACTTCTATGGCCTTATGTTATTCAGTGTGTATCTCTTTGACTCATATATTGTTGGATTTTATTAGTTCTTGGATTTTATGTAAATGAAATCATATGACATATATTATTTTATGACTTTTTTCACTCAACATAATATTTTGAGAGTCATCATGTTGATTCTTAGAGCTGAGGTAAATTAATTTTCATTATTGTATACTTGTCTGATGTAAAAGATATTATAATTTATTTCTCTATCTATTAGACATTTGGATCATTTCCAGAATTTTGCTTTACCAACAGTATAGCTCTAAACATTCTTATATGTCACCTATTGCACAAGTGTGAAAATGTTTTCCTGGGTATTTACCTAGGAATAGAATTTGGAGTCATTGGATATAAATATGGTTAGCACTGCCATATAATGTCAAATTGCGTTGGAAGATTGCTGAGTTTTTAAGGACCTTAAAGAATTTGGGCTTGCTAAAATATAGAGATGGGATGACAGGTTACAAAAGATAAGATCAAAGAAAAGTTTATTTGTGTGTGTGTGTGTGTGTGTGTGTGTGTGTGTGTGCATACGTGTATGTGTCAGTTTGTGTGTTTTCAGTACAGAGAACACACATACTTATGGGAGTAAACTAATGGAGAGAAAGATTTTGAAGATAAAAGTGTAAGACAGAGTAATTAATGGCACAAGTTCCCAAGGGAGTAGAGAGAATGTGGTTTGAAGATCAGAGATGAGAGGGAAAAACTTGAAGCCCATCGACATCAAGTGAATAGAGAGCAAGCTTAAAAAAGGGAGAATCAAGAAAAACAATGTCTTCCGGTTACACTGCCTAGACATTTCTTTGAATTGGTTGAAACTGGCTTAAAAAAAAAATATCACTGTCATGTAAAAGCGAATGCATTATTCCTTCATGATTTAAAACAAATATGTTTCAAATAAGAGGATTTATAATTTTTTCCATGTTTCAACTCAAATTAACAGGGAAATAGGTGCAAGTTCATCAGGACAGTATTTATACTTCAAGGTTTTTGTCTTGGAGCAATCCTTTGAAAAGTATTTCTTGAAAATTATTTGAGTCACAATTTTTCACAAGCATTAAGAAGGCTTAATTCACTTTTTTAGTAAGGATAGTTGTCTGGTTGAATATTCTCTTTTTTAATATTATTGCTTTTATGGTAACAAAGATCAGGGAGTTTTGACTTGATTGTTACATGGATCATCATCAACACAGGACCATGCTGATAAAAATTCAAGTAATTGAGATGTGTCCATGGACAGCTATTCAATATCACTTGGAATGACTGTGTGAATTAATCAACTGCTTGCACGGAAATGTGTTTGATGGCTTTTCAATTTTTGGATATATATGAAATATTTCTATTATCTTTACAAAGAACTTTTAATTCATTCAAATAGTGAGACTTTTAAAGAAAGCTAATTTTCCCAAGTTGGAATACTAATTTCAGGATTCTACATTTTGCCTCATGAAATGACTTTAGAAGGTTCATTTTTAAAATGTGCTGATAGGTAAAAATTCATCAAATGAAGGATAAATGCTTCCAGACTTTTCACTGCTGTTTCTATTAAGGCTGGACAAGCCTATCTGGGATGCCTTATTGTTATTCCAGTCTGACTAATTTTCTTTATATTTAACAACTCTTTTCAATGTCTTCTTTGTGTTTTACAAATATTTACTCATCTACTTATTTTGTCACTGAGAAGAGAATTTTTTTTTTTTTTTATTTTAGGATACAGCTTGAATACATACATATTGGTTCTTTACTCTTTAATATCCCATGAGGATAATCGTATTGAAAAATGCTTCCTATTCCCCTCCCCATAAAGTCAATTCTTATTCCTGGTTTTTGTTGCTATCTGATGTCAAAACAGCCAAAATCCCGCAGCCATGATGGCTTTAAGTTTAGTGAAAAGTAGGCAGCTATCCGTTCCAGAAACCCTGTATAATTTATATGGTGTGGGCAATATCTTAGCACTCTGCCTGAAAAAGGTTTCAAGTAAAAGCTTGCTGGTCTTCCACTCTAATGTAACACCTTTATATCTCACATGAGGTCATCAGAATCATATGTGCATTTATTTCTTTGCACAAACTGCCATATGAGTAACATATTGAAACTTAACATGGTTTTTCCATTGCTGCCAGCACTAAGGTCACCAGCAACTTTAACCCCACCTGGAAAGATAACATTTTATTTCTTAAACTCTTTTAAGGGTAAGAGTTTCCATTTTCTTTATAACCCAAGTCACATCAGAAAAGATTTGTGATTACTATTTGTAAGAGCGTGTTTGAGCTTCTGGCCCAAACTCCTGATTTTTTTAATACACATTTGGTTTCAGCATCTATGCTGTCCTTAACTCCTGATGGGGTACAAATAGCCACAGTATAATATGAAATAATATTTGTAACTTTACTTCCTACTGCATATATATGCTTGATAATAGAAGTTATGTAAGAAAAGTAGAAGTTATAGGAAATGCATCTGTTCAGATTTATAATGGAATTTGGAAAAGATCCTGTTGTAAACTGAAAAGTTATAAACTGGCCTCCCAAACTAGCTGCTGATAACCTGCTTCATCTGTCTTATGTCTTGAGAGTGAAACCTCACTTAGAGATGGGGCAACCTTTCCAACTCAGAAGTCAACATGAGAAGAACCAGTGACAGTATAGGTGGGAGATGATTTATGTACCTTTGGACTCCCTTTACCATCATCAGACACTCACGGAAATATTTCAGTGATCTTTTTGTTCTATTTATGCACAATATAGTTTGATTTTTGTTTGCAGAATAGCATCTAGTCTAAGAGATTTTTTTTTAACAATAACATGTATAAATAAGTTTCAAAGTATGTTCTCAGTCATTTCATCTCAGCTACAAGATTACTGAAAGTTAAGCAGATTAAACGATTGTCCCATTTTCCTGTTTAAAAAACAAAACAACAGAACAAAACCTGAAGCTAGTAGTATTTAAAATAACATTTTCAAAGTCACATGTTCAATAGTCAAGTACAATTCTGGATTTCTCTCTCTTTACCCAGTGCTCTCTTTACTGTGTGTACACAATATAAATTGAAATGTGAAGCACTCTTTATTTTCACATTACACATATTATGCTGGCATTTAGTGTTTAATGTCTTTCCTGGTTACAATCATGCTTAGACAAATTTGCTTTACCCAATTCTCAACTACACAAAAGCCTCTTTATCTGTTAGTATAAATCAATTAACCTCCTTTACTTTTTGCTGAGAGTTCCAAACTTCAAATGAATAGCCCATTAACTTTGACAGTGTGCCCAGAGTACTATCAACAATAAAAACAAGCATCTATGTGATGTGCTGAATGCACTATTTTCTATACAATTTTCTTATGCATCCTTAAAATGGGCCAACAGGGGTGAGTTCTGATGTTTTATTTAGTAGCAAAGTTTTGGTGATAGAAAAGCTGTCATGGGTGATTCCTTTGCAAAAGTTATGGTCATTTCACATAGTTTTCAACTAGTCTCCTCCTAACAGGAAGGTGCAAGAATTTCAGCATTCTGTGTGCCAAACAAGTGTATGTTTAGAGGGAAGTTTTGCAAGTATACAATGGGAATATGAGCCAAAAATGCAATTTACATACCACTTAGCCAATGATTTATGAAGCTTTATTCCCTAGGAGGAAGTAAAACTATTTTATTTATTTCATTGAACAAAAGAGGTCAAATAAAGTCATCTGAAACATAACTAAAATCCAAGAATATGGAAAAGTCAATATTTTAGTCAGTTTTTTCACCGTGACTAAGAGACCTGACAAGAACAATTTTAGAGAAGGAAAAGCTTATTTGGTGCTCCTGGTTTCAGAGATCTATGGCTCACTCCTTTGCTCTGTGCTTAAGGTGAGGCAGAACATCATAACAGAGTAGCGTGGAGCAGGAAATCAGCTTAGGACATGACAATTAGGAAGCAGAGCGAGAGCTCCACTCACCAGGGACAAAATATATACCCCAAAGGCACACACCCAGTCATCTGTCTCCTCCAGCCACACCCTACCTGCCTAGAGTATTCACCCAGTTAATCCCTAGCAGTAGATTAACACACTGATTGGTCAAGGCTTCATAACTCGATCATTTCACCACTAAATTTTCTTGCATTGTCTTACACTTGAGATTTGGGTAGACACCTCATACTTAAGCCATAATAGCAGGTACACTGGAAAGAAGTTTGCTGGCTTGAGAATATAACATCCTTGCAGCTTTGTTATTCCTTCCTTCTTTCCTTCCTTCCTCCCTTTCCACCTCCTTCCTTCCTCTCCTCATGATGAAATTCTTATTTTCAAATGTAACCTGTGATAGCTTTAAAAAATTTCAGAACATGTTATATAAATAACTGCTACATAGTCCCCATTTTTCATGTGCTTTGGGTTACAGTGATAACTTACCAGGATATATCACATGCTCTGTAACATGTTCCTCTAAACATGCCAGGGTCACAACTCTGACCACAGGCAATTCACCCTGGTCTACACCCTGTTCACCCAGACAAGTGTCTGTATCAGACCCTGTTACACCAAACAACGGCTTGGATATTGTGTCGATGAGGAGATAAGGAATGCTGTGAAAGTGTCCACCTGCTTGCCCTTAACTTCTAAACTTCTCTCTTTAAAGTTTGGTAACAAGCAGTTCATTGACTGGCTCTGACCAAGCCTCAGTCATTTCTTTTCTGGCCTTTACACGTAAGTAATTTTCCATCTGGATTTCTCTCTTCTATAGTTTGCCTCTAATAAAATTTCCACATACAATCCAGATGATCTTTTCAAAATGGAAATAATGGCATGATTTCTGGCTTAAAATCCTTCATGGTGAATATTACATACCAATTATCTTCATTGGATCACCACACATTATATGCATATATTGAAGTGTCACAGTGTTCTCCAAAATATATACAATTAGAAGTAAAAACATCTAGAAATTCAATGTGCTGTATTAAACAGTTTGTCTTAGGAGTTCAGAATAGGCAAATATATGAAGGCATAAAGTAGGTGAAGGAGTGCCCAAGGTAGGGGCATGATGAGGGGAGGATAGGCAGAGGCAGGAGACATTGGGAAAGACTGCTGGCAATTATGGAGTTTCTTTTTTAGGCTATGAAAATCCTTTAAAATTAATTATGATGGTTGTATAACCCTGACTGTATTAAACACCATTGGATTGTATACTTTAAATCAATGAGTTGTATGATATGTGGATTACACTCAATAAAGCTGTTTATTAAAAATAACACTGAGAATGGATCTTTCTTTCTCAATGGGTTCTGTCTTCAACCTAATTTGAGAGAATATTTATATTAATATATTATGCACAGCATCCACAGGGCAGAAAAAGAAGAGTAACTTGTACACATTCATACTATGCATCATTTTGAGTTTATAAAGAGACACAATGTGTTATTGTTATAGTCTTAAGATTTGTGTTTGACATTCAAACTACAGTGCCTTTCACAGAAGAGGATTCCTGTGGTATCATTTGAGAGTCTCATGACAAGTCTTTGTTGAGTAAAGAACCAGAAGCAGCCAAATAGTTGTGGTAGTCATGGTTGGTGTCCATCTGACACCCTGCTCTATGTCTTTCTCAGTAGAAATGCTGCTGTGTAGCTGTGTGCCCAGGAAAGCAAATGTAGATTTGCCTTAAGCAATCATGAAACCCACTCCCTGCCACGACCACCCCTCCTGCTTGTGAGGGGATTTGGTGAAAGATCTTACCACTTGTCAAAAGAGGTACAAACAAAAGGAAAAGGTTCCTGTCTTTGAACAAGACTTCATGAAGACACAGTATGTGGAGAAAATAAATACAGCTTAAGAACTACAGGAAGACTGCCTGGGAAGCCTGGACCTATCTCCCAGTTCTATGGGACAATTAAGTATTTTCTTGAATCGATTGGCAAGTTTCAAACTTTAATGTGTATCCAAATCACTTGGGGGATCTCATTAAATTTATAATAATTCAGTACTTCTATATTCATAGGTGAGATTCATGTTTCTGGTCCACAATTCACATTTTGGTAGCAAAGGTTAGGTCTCATGTTTGTTAAGCTTTGTAATAGTTATGTCCACAAACTTGTTAACTGATATATTATGCACACTAAATCTGCATTGATTGAGAAATCGATTGCTATTTATCCCCATATTCATTAGTTATACTAGTATATATATAAATTAGATAATCGATTTGAGTTGTGTGAAACAAAAAAGAAAGTCATATTGTTGTATTGTATCACTGACTCTGCTTTTCTTTGTAAAAGTAATCAAATGACTAGAGGTTGTATTCTGTGATAGCACTGAAAATTGTATTAAATAGCAACTTCTGCTGAAATTTTAGCATGGTATTTACATTTGATGAATATAACTTTTTCACTACAAATTTTTAAAATTGATAACTATTGGAAACATTTTTGTGGGCTTACAAAGACAAATGAACTATTAAAGTTGTTCATTTGGCAATCCAATTTAGTTAAAAGAAAGTTTGCTTTGGGGTTCAGAAGGTAACTCAGTGGTAATGCACATGTTTAGCATGTATGAGGCTGTGGGTTTGATTCCCAGCAACACACACACATTTTCTCAATTAAATCAACTGTTTACGTAGATACATAAACCAAAAAAATAATTTTTTTATTACAGTAAATGTTTTTGAATGGTTAGAGATATGACAATGTAAACTGAAATATTTCTGAGCAGAGACAAGAGAATCAAAATAGTGCAGAATGAAAGATGCCACTCTAAAAATAAGGAATTTAAATCCAAGTTTTCAGATTCAAGCCTTAGACTTCCATATAGTATAGGTATTGCTTCTCTGTAACAACACAACAGTTATAAGTACACTGTTGGGAAAAATGAACATAGTGAACAAAGTGGAAGCAATACAAAAATTTACGTGAGAATATATATCTGTTGTCTCAAAGATGAAAACATGCTTGAGTTTCATGGTAAACATAAGATTGACTCTTCCAATGATTGCTTGTTATAGGAAATGGATATTCTTTGGAGATGCTGTGATTATTGCTGTTGGTCCAATATTATTTATCTAATGCATCAAAAATATGTTTTGAATAATGAAAATAACTGTTGCAAAGAAATTTAATTTCATCACACTCCTTTTTCATATTTTCCCAATTAAAATAAACATTATGTTAAAATCAAAAGTTCATTCTTCTCTCTGAGAATGAGTAACTAGCTGGATTAGCAGCCAACCCAGATACAAGGCTAACTGATGGGTCATGAAACGAGTTCAGCAATCCAGGAACATGCTGTTGACTTTGGCTATTCCTTAGGAATGTTTGTCCAAATATTCAGGGTGGAGCTGACTTCAGCTTTTCTTTCTGCTACTCTGATGTTTAAAATAAAATAGTCTTTTGTAAATCTCCTTCCTACAAGTGATTATTCTCTGGTGAGATTATAAGAAAAGTAGTTTTAAAATCTCATGAATTTTCATAGAACATTAATCAGATACATTTCTATAAAAATTCAGGTGTTGATCTAACAGATGAGGAAAGGGATGGTTATCCATGCTGCCACTTTGTAGGCAAGTCATTATTATAGGCAAGTTTATATTTTCCAGGTCCTGTGGATTTAACATCATTTCACTCTTCTCTGCATCATAGAACTGCCTCAAATATCTAATTATATGTTAGTTGAGTAACATCAATTTATGAACAGCAAAATCTACTACCATGTTCCCTGCCTGGTGATACCTATGCTCTTTGGGTTATATGATTTGTTTGTGTGTTTTAGATGCATGATTTGTATCAAATATTTTTACATTCTATAGAGATACTAGCTTATAGACTGAATCATCTTTAATTAAGAACTATAGATGAACATAAATATCTTAATTTTTTTTGCAGTATCAGGAATTGCATGTTAGGTAAGTGCTGTACCCTGAGCTATATCCCAGATTTTACTTATTTCTTTAATAAACAATTTTAATCAATTATGCTCCCAAAGAACTGTTAAAGAAAACATTCAAGGAAAAGTTTCACTCATAACAAATATTGTGTATTGATGGTGCCAACATATTTTATTGAATGTTAAAATGGTTGATAAACAGATGAGAACAAGTTGTTCTAATTTGAAAACTTTTAGATATATTACATAAAACTGTTGTGTGTGACTCAGCTAAATGGAGCAGGTAAAGGTTTTCAAACCAAATAGATATATTTGTCCACATTGCCATATCTAATGCTGAGTTACCCTTGTTTCTTCCTTGTAGAATTTTAAAAAAGAGAATAAAAAAAGATTACAGCTGTGAAAATGGTAGAATCAAAAACATTAATAGCATAACTAAACACATAGATACTAGATAATTTCATAGCTTTTTTCATACTTCCTATGCACTTAAAACTCCAGGCTTTGGGCTGGGGTTGTGGCTTAGCATTCACCTAGCATGTGTGAGGCACTGGGTTTGATCCTCAGCACCACATAAAAATAAATAAATAAAGTAAAGCTTTGTGTCCAACTACAGCTAAAACAAATATTTAAATAAAAACTCCAAGCTTTAGTTCTCTGAAAAGCATTTAGTGTTAGTGTTCTGTAATAAAGTATTTTTTAATATGGCAAAATGATAAAGTATTGTAACAGCATTGAGTGTCTAGAAAATATAGGAATAATTGTTCTGTGCATCTGTCTTGTTTTCAAAATCCTCAGACAAAATTTTACTTACTGTTAGATCTTTGTTTATTTTTTTGTAGTGAAAGAGCAAGTGAACAAATCAATGGATATTTATTTTAAGTTTAAGAAGATGCCATGGGCCATTGTTACACTCTAGATTATATGGCTATTGCAGAAAAATAAAATTATATGATGCTGCTTTATGTTTTAAAGAAAATCAATAAAAGGCAATTTTATTTGAGCTATAATTTTCAAAATTATAACCAACTGGTTTAGATTCACTGTACAACTAATTCAGTGATGAGCAGAATATGATCATTAGGCTAGCTTTAACAGAGTAAGTTGTTAAAAGAAAACATGAGTTTAGGCATTCACAGGTAGTTTATATATGTTTGTTTTTCTGTATTTAAAGAGGTATACATAATAATTTAAGAAGTGCACTGTGGGCCATTTTGTATAATAATATTTTCTGGAATAATGGACTATAATACTGTGTGTCCAGTGTTGGCTTATAGAGAATTGGCTCTAATAATAATACTTATCACAAACCAGGTTCTTGCTAGGGACCAGATACTATGCCAAACACTTGTCTCTTATTTGATCATGCAAACACCCCTGAAAGGTAGATGCTGTGATTCTTTCTGTTTTTAAAATCTAGAAACTGAAGCTTGAAGTGGGAAATAACTTGTCAGGGACAAATCATTAACAAGTACTTATAATCAGATTTGAATCTAGTCTGACTCCAAAGTATAGTTGTTTTTGTATGTTCATTTTATCTTTTAATTTTTATTTTGTTTTGTTTTATTTTTATTTTTATTTTTTTTTTTTTGGTACCAAGGATTGCACTCAGGGCTGCTTAACCATTGAGACACAACCCCAGCCCTTTTTATTTTTCATTTTGAGACAGGATATTGCTAAATTGCTTATGACCTCACTAAGTTGCTGAGGCTGGCTTTGAACTTGCAATCCTCCTCCCTCAGCCTCTGGAGCCACTGGGATTAAAATTGTGCACCACCATGCCCAGCTTGTTCTTTATCTTTTTATATGAATTGTTGACCCAGTTTTAAGGCCCTGGCCAGATGCTGGTCTGGTTCCTTTGTTGAATAGCTGAACTACTTAAGTCCATACTCAAACCATTTTCCTTTTATGGCTCTCACACTCTGGGCTTCTATGGACCAGTCCTGCTCATCCCAGGGCCAAATATCAAGCAACTAAGGGCAGCCTCTTTGCCCTGGAGCACCAGAAATTATTCAAATTAGCCCAGTTACAAGGAGCTCAGGAAACCAAGCCAATCCCACCTAGCTTCCCCACATATTTGTTGCTCCCTCAGCTCCAACTTGCTGTTATAGTTTCCCAGGAAGCAGACCCTGTTGGCCCTGCCTGGCAGTTTGAGTTATAAATCACAAAGAATTCTGCCTTTCATCTATCCGATTGTCATTTGATTGTGTCTTGCTGCTATCACAACAATCTTAAATCTTACAAAACACAGAGTCCACTCCCTTTACCTTGGAACTTCCTACCATCCTGCAAAGGCATTTAAACAGCTATTCATCAGCTTAGAAGAGTTACTACTATGAAAACTAGACCAGGGCTACAGATAAAAGGCAACTATTCCTATTTTGCATACATACTTAGTTTGTGGTGATTCTTATTAGATATAATAGTTTACAAGCATTTCTCTAAGCACTTTTCTCCCATGTGACAATACAGATCAATTTGAGATTACATTAAATTTAATAGGGAAAAAACGGAGGTTGTAAAATAAAAAAAATAAAAAAAAAAAAAAGAAAGAGGTTTTCAATGATATGCTTTCTGGAAGGTTTCTGAATAATAAATTATTATGCAAACTTATCAGCATGGGAAAAGGATTATTAGAACATCTAAATAAGTCAATAGAGTGAAAATATGAAAAAAATAAATATAACTTCAAATAGGCCCCTCGCACTTGAATACTTCAGAGATAAGGGCATTAGTGGACTCCCCCCTAGATGTGGAAATGAGGTGTTTGCAATAAATAGCCCCAATGAGTAGTCTCTGTCCCAATTACTGATCTGAGACCTTATGGTATATATGCTGCCATAAGCAACAGTTGTTGAATGTATGTATCTGTGCTCCAATAAAGCTTTATTTACATAATGCTCTATTTATAAAATCCAAAAAAGTTGGATTTGATCCATGAACCATATTTTGCTGACCCCTACTATGAATTTTGATTCTGGCTTCCTTTCTCATTCATGATTCATGGTGTGCACTTTTATTTAGGGGGGTCATTTAAGCCGCACGCCAAAGACAAAGTAACTCCAGAGTTATCCAGCTAAAGATATTTATTACCTTTTTGTAATAACATTGTGATTATAATTCAACTAGTCTTTTTAGGATAATTGATACAGGTCACAAAGGTAAAGAGAACTTTATTTTGATACTGGCAACTTCACAAAACCATTGACACCCATGGCAAAGTTCATCATCTGCTGCTCTGAATTTTCTATTTTCTACTTTCCAAAAAAAAAAAAAATCAATGTTTACCCAGTAAAGGTACTCACCTCTCACAGGCAGTAAGCTCTTGGCTGGGACCTGAAATGAATAACTCCTTTTCATGACATGACATGAATAATCATCATCATCATCATAATAGACACTAGCTATTGAATATTTACTGTGTGAAATTCTGCCCTTTTCTTCAAGACACAGAACCGTTTTTCTAAGGAAGACTTCTTTGACTCCATTGATCAGGTTTTAGATTTTTTTATTTCTCACCCCTATGGCCCTCTAGTTTTCTTTGTACCTCAGCATGTATCTGACTGTGAGGATCTTACTGTCATTTTCCTCCTAAGCTGATAGTAAGTGTCTTTCTTGGACTCAAGGACCACAGTTCATTCATCTTTATATCCCTAGGATCTCCCAAAATACCTGGCTTCTAATAGGCTTTGATACTATTAATACTTACAAAATAAATGTATGAACATATACCTCAGGACATAGTGCAGTGGCTAGCCTCCTGAGGTCTTTAAAAACTGAAAGGAAAATATAAATCCTGGCATAATTGAGGCTAGTTGTATGAAATGCTCATCATTGTGAACTATTCTAGCACAAATTATAAGCTTTAAACTGTAATGTTCTGGAACTTATTGTATTATAAGTTATCTTAAATTTCACTCCCTTCTTTGGGCACCCACTTATTCTGATTATTTATTGATTTGTTCACTCAAGGGAGAGAAAAAACAGGTTTGAAAACAATCTGAATTCTATTGCTTTCCTTGTCCAATTCCCCCTTTGGTTTTGCTTTTCGTAGGACCAGAACCAGAATGCCTAGAGATGTGTGCAGATAAGCTACCAGGAATGAAATCCTAATTCAAGTTTGGCACAGAGTAAGGTACTTTCCCAAATGTATTTTACAATGTGCTGACTGTAATACTTTGACCATAAACCACTGGTAATAACAAGAAATTAGGCCCTGGTTAGAAGCATGTTACACATTGCCAAATCCTTCTGTGGAATTAAACTACTACATATTTTTAGGTTAAAGAAAACTTACTCTTTTGTACTTTGGCCAAATTTGACTTTGTTTTGAAATTATGTGAGAGAAGAATTTTTAGCTGATAATTCATTTTACATGATTTGTTTCACATGGATATATGTTTACAATGTTAGGTAAATAAATATCTTTTCTGTTAAAAAGGACAAAAGCACACCCAGTGATGCTTATTTGGTTCCTGATTATTTGGCAGGAAAGAGGAAGGTGGAAGTAGATAGGAATTCTGATCTTAGGTCACTGGAATGAGATAAGCATATGTGGATGTTTGAGAATAGAAATAATGGCAGGGGGTGGGGAAGCAAACTCCAAAAAGTAAATAAATAAATAAATAAAACTCTCTGATGATCCCAGGGAAACATCTGGAAAAGTCTTGGACCTCATTCTAGGGAATATTCCTGCTAGGTTGGCACCCAGTTCTCTAATTCTCATTGGACTTGCTTGGTTACATTCAGTAAATCAGATATAAGTAGTTTCAACATGTTGACAGTTTTCGTTTCCCCTTGGTTGATTTTTTCCCCTCATTCCTTTTCTCTTACAAAGTGAAGCAGTGAAAACATGTTGATGAAAAGGGACATCTTGGAATATCTCCTGTAAACCCAATTGACCTACCTTTCTCTAGTGATTTACAATCCTCAGAACTGTTCTGTGAGCATGATGGGAAAGCTCATGCTACAGGAAACAACTTATTAGAATTTCTAAAGAAAGAAACATTTCTCTGAAAATAGTTTATGCCAAGGATAGACTCCACTAATTATTTATTCATTTGATAGATATTTACTGATACCAGGTAGAAGCAGGTGAAAGCGATTTTTTTGAAGAAAGTCATTGTAATTTATAATCCCTTTAGTAGAGGAGCTTAATCTGTTGTAAAAATTCACAATTTGACATTTGGACATGATGGTTTCTATGAGAAATTCACACTCCCAAATTCCAAGATTGATTCTTATTTGTGATAAATCTGATCACAGAATTTGAAAGTTTTAACAACTTGGTCATTTTTATAATTTATATTAATGCATGTTTTCTTATTTTTTTATTGCGCTCTCAAGTCATTCCTGGAAAATAATTTTGCTGTTACATTTAATCCTCTAAAGTGATTCATGTGTACGTGCGCTAAGTTTATTGCCAATATAAGAGATAAGCAATTATGAACAAGTTTTCAGCAAAATAAGAAAAAAAATCCATTTTGCTTACATAAATGAAATTCTCTTTTAAAGTAAAATTGGTAGTACTTATTCATAGCTATATGATCCTATCAGGGATTTTACTATAAAATATTCTCTAGCATTTAAGAAATTAAAAAACATTTCAATTTTAGTTGATGATTTATTATATTAAGAAAGTTCAAAGCTGGGCCTGGTGGCACACACCTATAGTCCCAGCTACTCAGGAGGCTGAGATAGAAGGATCAGAAGTAGCCCAGGCAACTCTGTGAGAATCTGTCTTGAAAGACAAAAGAAAACAGCAAAAAGACTGGGGGTATAGCTGAGTAGTAAAGTGCCCCAGGTTCAATGTCTAGTACTGGGGCGTGGGGAATGCTTAAAATATAGATTTTGATCATAATAATCATAATGTTTACTTGGATATTTCTGTTTCTAAATAGCAACTCTTGAGTGAAATATAATGTATATCCAGACACATGTGCAAGATAAAAATATCTATTCCTTCTTTTGACTAGTTAACACAGTCATATACTATCATGGGCTGCATTTGTAAATGCAAGGTGATATCCCTTTTTCATAAACCTGAAGTTCTAAGTTTTAGATTCATTCCCCTAGATTCCTTTTTGGGGGAGCAAAGGTTATTGATAAAATACCACAGTTTTCCCAAATTTAAGCCATTTTTTAATCCATAGAGAATGTAACAGCACTTTTCGACTATAAGTATTCAAAGAATCTATGGCCTGAACATTGACATATTTACATTTAAAATGAAGGAGTCCCAGTCCCTCAGAGTATTGTTCTTTCCTAGATTTTCATTAACATTGTGGCAAACTATCAAGAAACTCATGGTACTAGGTAATGCTGATTTATCTTTTTGCACAGTCTTTGGAAATAAACACCCCATTTGAAATCTAATCTTTCTGTTATCCAATAGATTGTGTGACCTACTGGACACAAGAGTAATGAGAGAGCTGGAGCCTATTCAATAACATATTCAGTCTATACACAAATACTTCAATACCTTCATCAGTCTCCATATGAACACAATGGCATTGTCTCACTTAAGCACAGGGTTTTCATGTACAAGTTTAAATGACTTAGACTGCAAAGTTAAAAGAATGTCATACCACGTAGCAGAAAGAACACTAAACTTGGAATCAAGGAGGCAATTATTGTGATTTATAATTTACCACTTTTTGCAGTGTGACTTTTGGCAGGCTATTTTAGCTTCTAAAGTCTGGGTGTTATGGTTTAGATGTGGTGTTCCCCTAAAGCTCACCTGTGAAACAATCAAGAAGGTTTGGAAGAGAAATGATTGGGTCATAGCCTTAACATAATCAGTGAATCCATTCCCCGATGGGATTAACAGGGTGGTAACTGGAGTCAGGTGTGGTGTGGCTGGAGGAAGTGGTTCATTGAGGGTGTGGCTAAGGGTTATATATTTTGTATCTGGACAGTGGAGTCTCTCTTTCCTTTCTAATAACCACGTGAGCTGCTTTCCTCTGCCACACTCTTCTGCCATAATATTCTGACTCACCTTGAGCCCCAAGGAATGAAGATGGCATTTTATGGACTAAGACCTCTGAAAATGTGAAACTTCAAATAAACTTTTCCTCCTCTACAATTGTTCTGGTCAGGTCTTTTAGTTGCAGCAGTGAAAAGGCTAACTAAAACACTTGGTTTCATTATCTCTTCAATTTCTACCCATGTCTAACATTCACTACTTCCTTACAGGTAAAAGGTTAAATGGACACAAATGATCTGGTTTGAATGAGATCAGTATTTATGGTGGTTAACTAACTGGTGCAGTAGCCCCAAGTTTGTAGTTTCTTTCACAAGTTTAACATTTTGTTTTGTTTTGTTTTGTTTGTCTGTTTTTTCATAACATCATCTTTCCTTATCATTTTGCTCCTCTCAATAATTTGACATAGATGCTTGATTACAAATTTTGATTAAGGTACAAAGTACTGATAGAAGCAGCAAAGACGAGCATAGAAACCTGGAATTGTGTACTTGAGGTACTGCATTGGAAAGATAATTGTTGTATCCATTTTTTCTTAAAAAGAAGTGTTTTTTTTTTTTTTTTTTTTTTGTAGAGTAGTTTTAGGTTCACAAAAAAATTGAGAGAAAGGTAGAGATTTCCCATATTCCTCTTTTTTTAACCTCCTTATCACCATGTAAAAACAATCATCTTTTCATCTGTGACATTTTAGGCATTCACTAATTTATTCAGATTATTATGAATATTGTTCAACCAAATAAAATCAGAAATCTCTCCCCATCTTCTCCCTAAACTGTCCTTATTAAGATTTATTTCTTTTTCTCTCTTTCTTTCCTTCATTCTTTCTTTCTGTACCAGAGATTTAACCCAAGGGCACTTAACCATTGACACACATCTCCAGCCCAATTTTAATTTTTTATTTTGATACAGAATCTCGGTCAGTTTCTGAAGCTGGCTTTGAACTTGCAATCCTCTTGCCTCAGTCCCCTGAGCTGCTGAGATTTACAGGCATGTGCCACCAATCCGTACTCTTACTAAGATTTCTTAAATCATATTCTCATTACTTTTCCTTTTTTTTTTTTTTTTTTTTTTTTTTGGTGGTACCAGGGATTGAACTCAGGGGCACTCGACCACTGGGCCACATCACCAGCCCTTTTTTGTGTTTTTATTAGAGACAGGGTCTCACTGAGTTGCTAAGTGCCTCGCCATTGCTGAGGCTGGCTTTGAACTCTTGATCCTCCTGCCTCAGCCTCCCAAAGTGCTGGGATTACAGGCATGCGCCACCACGCCGGGCTCCTTCCTTATTTTATTGAATGTAGATTTGATATTTACATTCCTTTGAATCTTCCTCCCCTTGAACTTTCAAAATCTCTTTCCCCTCTCTTCTGGTCACTCTGATTCAGAAATCTTTGCTTTCTCATCTTCCTAGTACCATTCCAGTATCCTTCAACTCTGAGTTTTTAAATTCAAAACAATGGCCTTCAAATAGTTATCTCTAATTTTAAACATTCTCCGAGGACAAGATCCCTGTTTCCAACAGCAGCTTACTCCATTCATATTTTCTACAACACCCTTAAATTCAACACAGATAGAAGTAAATTTTAATCACCTCCCCCCCACCAAAGTTTTCTTCTCCTCTACTGCTTATTTTTAATACTAGAAAACATCTGTGCTAGTTTTTTGTTGCAATAAGGAAATACTTGAGAAATTTATAAATAGAAAAGATTTATTTTGGCTTACAGTTTTAGCTCCAGTTCATGATCATTTGGCTCCATTGTTTTAGACCTATGGTGATACATGGCTGGAACATGTGGCAGGGCAAAAGCACTCACCTCATGAGCCAGGGTATGAAGGAGAGGAAGAGGAAGTGACCAGGATGCTTAAACTCCTTTAAGGGCACATCCCTAAATGGCTTATAGACCTCTCAATGGCACCCATTACCTCCCAGTGGCACCACACTGGGTATGTTAGTTGGCTTTTCATTAACTGACAACATACTTGGGAAGATCAATTTAAGAGGAGAAAAAATTTATTTTGGTTCTTGGTTTCAGAGGTTTTGGTCCATGATCAGCTGGTTACATTGTTTCGAGCCTGAGGTGAGGCAGTAGTACATCATGGCAGAAGGGAGTCATGGAAGAAAGTGGTTTACTTCATGGTAGATGGGAAGGAGAAAGTGGAGGAGGGGGAGGGGCTGGGGCAAGATAAACCCCTTCCAGAGCATGCCCCCCCCCCCCCCCCCCCCCCTAGTGACCAATTTTCTCCAAATAGGCCCACCTCCTAGTTTCCATCTCTTCCTAATAATATCATCAAATTATTAACCCATCAGTGGATTAATCCACTGATAAGATCAGAGTACTTATGATCCGATCATTTTCCCAGATTCCCCATCTCTGCACATTGCTTCACTGGGGACAAAGCCTTCAACACATGAGTGTTTGGGGTACACATCATATCCAAACCATAACACTGGGGACCAAATGTTTAATATGTGGGCCTTTGGGGGACATTTATTACTCAAACTACAGTATTATTAATTCAATCCTGTAAGAAAGAAATGGGGAAGGGAACTCATGCTATTATTTCCTGTGGAGTCCATGTTTGAGTTTGAATTCAGCTCTACATATGTTCTACTTACTATTGGTGTGAACTTGGAGAAGATAGTTGACTATTATTTGCCTTAGTTTCTTCATCTGTAAAATGGGGATACTAATAAAATAAGCCCTTCAAGGTTACTCTGAGCTTTAAATATGTTAATAAGATATGAAGTTCTTACAATGTATCTGACAAAGAGTGAACTCAATTAAGGGTTAGATATTATTGTTATTATCATTTTCTTCAATATTACCTTAAAGTGTCTTCTGAATCACTGCTATTTCCTTGTGGGACTTCATGATCTTTTTCTTGGATTGTTGAGCTACTCACTCCTTAAAGTTTCTCTTGTTTTGGGTCATTCCCCTTCTTAACTACTACTGAACAGATTTTTTTTTTTTTTATAAAAAGGTAAATGATACTATTACTCTATATGCATTTAAAGCATATAATGCATAATCCAAGCAGGACAAACTATAATTTCTAAAATGATGCCTTTTATGTTTGAATTTCCTACTCCATTTAGAAGACTCTTACATAGATTGCTGCTGGAAGTTTCTAGGTCTAATCTTAGCACTTTTCTGTTCAAATAAATGACCTTTGTTTAATTTTTACTATTGGATAAGGCCAATTAGAAGCCACTTTGTACCGTTTTCTTAGAGAATTAAGAATCCATGATAGGCTGTCTCTAAACTTAGTGGGAATTCAAAGACATCAATGATTGTTGAAACCAGTGTTAGAAGACAAATATTTAACAGCTTCTTCTTTTACAGAGCACCCAAAACAACACAGCAGACATTCTCAGTAATAAGGTACATCCTAAAACTTTCAATCCATGTTTTATTCTGGTTTATTGGCTGCTAATTGACTGTTAATCTTTTGAGAAAACAAAACAATTGGTGAAATCTTTGTAACGATGACAACCTGTTTTGAAAAGACTGGGATTCAAGAATAATTTATTCTGAATTTCTTCTTTGAATATGTTATAGCTGTGCCAAATAATTTTTTTTAATTTAGTTAGTATAAATATAAATTCCAAATCATCTTGGGAAAATTTGTCAGATTATTTGATAAAATTTACTTCACTTCAAATTTTGACATGATCATAAAATTATACTCAGAGCAATACTACAGAACATTTACTGGATAATGGGTTTTATTGGGCTTGAAAATTGATTAGGGCTCTCTGAAATCAGAATTATATATATGTATTTTTTTGTGGTGAATTATTGTCTAAGATTGAAAAGTTAATTTTCCATGGACTTAGATGCCAAGAACATTTACTTCTAAATGAATAAGGATTTGTGCATAACTACCTTAATTATAAATACTAATTTAAGTTTATCAAATTACCCATTCTGTGTATTAGTCAAAAGGGGAATAATCATGTCTTTTGAAATAATTTACATTTTGGTTATTTTGTTTTTATATTATAATATTAAGTTTGTTCCTGTTTATGCTTTGGTTCTTTCCTAAATTATATGTTTCTTAATTGAGAGACTCTCTCTGGTATGTCTTTATATTATCATTTCACAATGCTTTTAACATTATATATTCAAACAATCAGTTTCCACTTAGGTGTATAAATTTACTGTTTATATTTTCTTTAATTCTTAGAACAAATTTATGAGGAAAGTATTATTAGGCACATTTTAAAATGAAAAATTAGATGTTATGTAAGTTCAAAGAACTTCCTATTCATTCACCTGGGCAGAAAATGCAGAACATGAATTATAGTCCATGATCCTTTTCACCATGTCATGCTGCATTGCATATTGATTATTACTACAAGCAGGAATTTTAAAAATAGTATAAGTTTCAGAAAAATCATTGGGTAAAGGATACTCAGCTGAACAATCAAAAACAATTCCTGGAAGCCATGATATTCATTTTCTCTACTATAGAAGGACTTATGACTCTTATGACTATGGTGGATGAGTGAGAGGGATTATTCTCTACTAACCTGGCTGGATTTAGAGACTAAGGTAGTTCTGATATTCCAGCTAATGTTGAGAGATCATGAAAGAGTTACATTTGACTGGATGGGTAAACCTATCTGAGTTCTCATCGTGTAATGTTGAGGAGTATTAGGAGATGGTCAGTGGAAGCACTCCTTTAAGAAGGCTGTTGTATCTTAGTTCCTGGTGGATTAGTTATGATTGTACACAGCAGCTATGATGCTATTACAAAATCTAGTTCCCAGATCCCACAGACCACCTTCATGAGAAGAGGCAGATAAGGCTGGGCAAGGTAAGATGATATACAAGTTGACTTGGATTCATGCCAGGGCCTCAATTCCAGTGGAGACCATGAACTACAAATCAGAATCTCCCACTGACTTATATTCACATCATGTAGACACATACACTAAAATAAATATCCTTTATAATGATTGGTTCAAGGATATGCCAATATATCAGGCAAGGATAATCAAATTGACTTCTAGTCTTCTTTCCTTAAACCATGGAAAGAGAAATTGTGTTATTATTAGCAAGGGTATTTTATCAGTCCACTTTTCATTGTTATAACAAAATAGCTAAGGCAGGCTAATTTTTTTTTAAAGAGGTTTATTTAACTCATAGTTTTGGAGGCTGAAAGTACAAATAGCATGGTAAAGGCTGACAAGGCTCCCCCTTCCCTTGGCTGCATTGTTTCATTGTGCATAGCAATGACCCACCCATACTTGAATGGGGTAAATGACAACATTGCTGAATAGGAATCCAGAAATAGACCAGGGTTCCACAACTCCTTGTGAGGACATAGTCTCACTCGGCCCTAACTCTTAAGGTCCCACCACCTCTCAATACTGTGACCCTGGGACCATCTTTCCAACACACAAACCTTTGTGGGGATACACTTAAGCATTGGCAAAGCATAGATGTAGTGTAAGCTAAAGTGTCTGGGGGTCACCATGTCAACAATCCTGAGAATATAATCAATACAGAGAAAAGCTGATTGGTGAGAAGAAACAGAAGAGATGGAAGAGAGAAAGTAGAGAAAAAAGGGAAGAAAGAAAAAAGGGCCTGATTCTTATGTTGTTTGAACACCTAATTCTAGACATTTCAGTTTTGCTTCTAGAGTTTTCAGTTTCAAAGACAGTTTTGTTTTTTACTTTGGTTTTATAATGTGCAATCCTCGTTGTAACACTATTACTACAGGTAATTTCATGTGTTTATTATACCAACATGTAAAATATAACAATAATAATAAATAATGTCAGCCCAACATAGCTGTAAATGATGAAATAATATATATGAAAATTAGAAGTAATTACTAATTGTTATTGCTATTTTTAAGTGTTATCTGGATTCTTTGTATTTTGTGGGTACATAAAATATGTCTAATATTAGAAAGGGAAGAAAACTGTCATTTTGCAGATGATAGGATTGTTTATTTAGAACTCCCCACCCCCAAAAAAATACAATTTTAGGGAAAATTAGGTTTTTAGGAAAAGAATTAGATACAAAATTAGAGAATATACATTCTTTGAGCTTTGTGTTGGTCAGCTTTCCATGACTAATGAAGTGCCTAAGATATTCAACTTGAAAAGCAGAAAAGTTTATTTAGGTTTATAGTTTTAGAGGCTTTAGTCCATGGTTGACTGTCTCTGTTGCTTTGGGGCTTGTAACAAGGAAGTACATTATGGTGGGAATGTGTGGTAAAATTATTCACCTCATAGTTGGGAGTAAAAGAGAAGAAGATACTGTTATTCTATAATATCCTTTGAGAGCACAGCACCGGTCACTCCTACTAGGTCTTACCTTTTAAAGGTTTCTACCATCTTTCAATTATGCCAGGCTGAGGACCAATCTTTTAATACATGGGCTATTCGGTCATAGTCCAGATCCAAACTATAGCATGCTTCCAGTTGATACACCTGTACCAACACCTCAAACATGAAATCAGGGCTGGGGTTGTGGCTCAGCGGTAGAGTGCTCACCTAGCACGTGTATGGCCCTGGGTTCAATCCTCAGCACCATGTAAAAATAAATAAATAAAATAAAGGTATTAAAAAAACATGAAATCAAATAGAAAATACCACTTGCTGTATTTTCAGAGAGTATCAAATATCTGGGTAAATCCTACATATAGTGTGTAGGACCCCTATAAAGGAAATTTTAAAACTTTATTATGAGATATAAAAATATCAGTTAATATTAATGTTTTAATTTAATATTTAATCATTATTAATGTATAGTTAATATTTAATGATAATTATTTTATATTATTTAACATCACACTTACAAAGAAAGTGAAGATGATGTTCAAGCCCCCCAAATGAATTATTAATTGAAAGCAATTTTAATCAAAATACTAACCATGTTTTTCATGAATTTTGATAAAATTTTTGTGTTAGAATAAATGTCTAAGATTAAGAAGGAGATTTCTTAGGAAGAATAGGAAGTGGGAATTTGCAATATTCAATGTCAGAACTTATTACAAAGCTACATTCCATTAAAAAGGGTGGCAGTAGGTGAAGGAAAATAAATGACCAGTGGAAATCTCAATCAAGAGCTCAGAAACAGTGGCTGGGTGACTGTCATTTCAGCTAAATTGGAATTGTGAGTCCCAAAGTTCCCATAAGTTTTCTTGGAATGAAATTTCTGAACCCTTCATTTATGAAAATAGTTGAAGAGCTAATTCACATTCCTTCCAGTAAACTTTTGTTGGTCAGTTAAGCCCAAAGTGGACCATCTCTGTACCTCTGTACTAGCTCCTTACATATTATGGGTAACAGATCATCTCTGGAAGGGTTAGCATGGTGCCTAATTTATAGAAAGTAAAAACAGGTTGTCAGAGAGAGGGGAAAATCTCAGCACAATGTAGAAAGTAAACTTATTTCTAGTCCAAGAAATTTTAAAATGAACTCTTGTTTTTTTGGACAGATTATAAAGATCTACTGAGGACACATTAAAGGTGTAACACAATATTTATTCCTCAGTTTAATAACCACAAAATTATTAATCCAATATTGCTGCCTTGTTGAAAATTTTATCAACATAATATTTAAATATGTAGAATTGAATTTATTAAACTTTGCTCTTTAAGGTATCAACAAGTACTTTTAGAAAGAAAGAAGTGGGTGGGAGGAAAGAGAAGAAAATCTGGGTTCTGAAAAATGCCATCAATATTAAATACTCTGCTTTTTTTCTTTTTGTGTGTTTCTGGTACTTTAATTTATTTATTTATTAATTTTCTGGTACTGGGAATTGAACTCAGGAGCACTCAACCACTGAGCCACATCCCTAGCCTTATTTTTTTTTTTTTTTTTTTTTTAGAGACAGGGTCTCACTGAGTTGCTTAGCACCTTGCTAAGTTGCTGAGGCTGGCTTTGAACTTGCAATCCTCTTGTCTCAACCTCCAGAGCTGATGGGATTACAGATGTATGCCACCATGCCCTGCAAATTTATTTTCTTCATTGAAAATGTCAAAATATATGTACTAAAGTGTATTTCAATTATAAAATTATATATTATTCATATACATATCTTTGAATATAGGATCAGAGTAAAGCCATTACATGAAAATATTCTCAAATTTTAATGTTACTTATCATGGGTTGCATTTTAAAATTTGTTCTAGTTAGTTATACATGATAGTAGAATGATTTTTGACATGTTATACATATATGGAGTATATGGTTGTACATGATGTAGAATTACATTGGTCATGTAATCATATATGCCATTAAGATTGTAATGTCTGGTTCATTCCATTGTCTTTCCCATTCCCATTCCCTCTCCCTTCTCCTCATTCCTCTTTGTCTAATCCAAAGTACTTCCATTCTCCCCTACCCCCACCCCCTAATTGTGAATAAGCATCCACATTATCAGACAAAACATTTGGCCTTTGGTTTTTGGGGACTGGCTTATTTCACCTAACATGATATTCTCCAGTTCCACCCATTATGGCAAGTGCCATAATTTCATTTGTCTTTATGATTGAGAGTTTTAGTCAGCTCTTTCACTGCTGTGACTAAAAGACCTGACCAAAACAATTTTAGGGGATAAAAAGTTTATTTGAGGGCTCATAGTTTCAGATATTTCAATCCACAAAGGGCAGAATCCATTCCTCAGTGCTCAAGGTGAAGTTGAACATCATGGCAAAAGAGTGTGGTGAGGGAAGTGGATCAGGAAGCAGAGAACAAGACCCCACTCTCTGGATACAAAATATATACCCCATATCCCCACCAACAATGAACCACTTCCTCCAGCCACACCTCACCTTCTTCCAGTTACCACTCAGTTAATCCCATTAGGTAATAATACACTGATTAGGTTAAGGCTGTAACCCAATCATTTCTCTTCCAAACCTTCTTTGCATTGTCTCACAGACGAGCTTTTGAGGAACATCACATTTAAACCATAACACTGAGTAATATTCCATTGTATGTAAGTACCACATTTTCTTTATCTATTCATCTGTTGAAGGGCACCTAGGTTGGTTCAATTGTTTAGTTATTGTGAATTGAGATGCTATAAACATTGGTGTAGCTGCATCACTGTAGTATGCTGTTTTAAGTCCTTTGTGTATAAACAGAAGACAGGGATGACTGGGTCAAATGGTGGTTCCATTCCAAGTTTTCTGAGGAATCTCCAAACTGTTTTTCATAGTTGTTGCACCAATTTGCAGACCATCAGCAATCTATGAATGTACATTTTTTTCCTACATCCTCGCTAACACTTATTTTTGCCTATATTCTTGATAATTGCCATTCTGACTGGAGTGAGATAAAATCTTAGTGTAGTTTTGATTTGCATTTTTCTAATTCTAGAGATGTTGAACAATTTTTCATATATTTGTTGACTGATTATTTTCTTCTTCTATGAAGTGTCTGTTCCGTTCCTTTGCCCATTTATTTTTTTGTTTTTTTTTTTTTTGTTTTTTTCTGTTAAGTTTTTTTTTTTTTTTGTACCAGGGATTGAACTCAGGGGCACTCGACCACTGGGCCACATCACCAGCCCTTATTTTATTTAGAGACAGGGTCTCACTGAGTTGTTAAGTGCCTCGCCATTGCTGAGGCTGGCTTTGAACTCGCGATCCTCCTGTCTCAGCCTCCAAAGTGCTGGGATTACAGGCGTGCACCACCGTGCCCGGCAAGTTTTTTTTTTTTTTTTTTTTTTTTTTTTTTGAGTTCTATATATATCCTGGGAATTAATGTTCTATCTGAGGTGCAGGTGGCAAAGATTTTCTCACATTCTTTAGGCTCCCTCTTTAAATCTTGATTTTTTCTTTTGCTGTGAGGAAGCTTTTTAGTTTGATTCCATCCCATTTACTGATTCTTGATTTTACTTCTTGTGCTTTAGGAGTCTTGTTAATGAAGTCAGTTCTTATGCTGACATGATGTAGATTTGGGCCTATTTTTGCTCCTAGGCACAGGATATTTGTTCTAATGCCTAAGTACTTGATGCACTTTGAGTTGAGTTTTGTGTAGGGTGAGAGATAGGTGTTTAAATTCATTTTGCTACATATGGATTTCCAGTTTTCCTAGCACCATTTGTTAAGAGGCTATTTTTTCTCCAGTGAATGCTTTTGACACCTTTGTCTAGTATGAGATAACTGTATTTGAGGGTTTTTTTTCCTCTGTGTCTTCTGTTCTGTGCCATTGGTCTACCTGTCTGTTTTGGTGCCAATACCATGCTGTTTTTGTTACTATAGCTCTGTAGTATAGTATAGTATAGTTTAAGTTCTGGTATTGTGATGCATCCTGCTTCACTTTTCTTGCTAAGGATTGATTTGGCTATTCTGGGTCTCTTATTTTTCCAAATGAATTTCATGACTGCTTTTTCTATTTCTATGAAGAAGGTCATTGGGATTTTAATAGGAATTGCATTTAAATCTGCATAGTGCTTTTAGTAGTATGTGCATTTTGACAATATTAACTCTGCCTATCCAAGAACATGGGAGATCTTTCCATTTTCTGAGGTCTTCTTCAATTTATTTCTTTAGTGTTCTGTAGTTTTCATTGTTGAGGTCTTTCACTTCTTTTGTTAGGTTTACTGCCAAATTTTTTATTTTTATTTTTTTTTGAGGCTATTGTAAATGGAGTAGTTTTCCTAATTTCTCTTTCAGTAGATTCATCACTGTTGTATAGGAATGCATTTGATATATGTGTATTAATTTTATATCCTAATAATTTGCAGAATTATTTATGAATTATAGAAGTTTTCTGGTGTAATTTTTTGGGTCTTCTAAATATAGAATCATGTTGTTGGCAAATTGGGATACTTTGAGTTCTTATGTTCCTACTCTTTTTCCTTTAATTCCTTTCTTCTGTTTAATTTCTCTGTCTGGAGTTTCAAGAATGATGCCAAAGAAAAATGCCAGATTATCTTCAAGGGGAAACCAACTGAGATCTCTGCTGACTTCTCAATGCAGACCCTCAAAGCTATGAGGTCTTGGAATAATATATACCAAACTCTTAAGGAAAACAGATGACAACCAAGAATTCTATACCCAGAAAAATTAAGCTTCAGATTTGAAGATGAAATAAAAATATTCCATGATAAACAAAAGTCAAAAGAATTCACAGATAGAAAGCCTGAAATACAGAACATTCTCAACAAAATATTCCATGAAAAATTCCATGAAATGAAAGAAAAAAGTGAAAACCAGCAAAGGAAGAAACTATAATAAAGGAATAGTCAATCAAAGGAGAAACTAATTCAAATTAAAAGTCAGAAATAAATAAAAATGACTGGGAATACAAATTATATCTTAATAATAACCTTGAATGTAAATGACCTAAACTTATCAATCAAAAGACATAGATTGGCAGCTTGGATTAAAAAACAAGACCAAACAATATTCTGTCTCCAAGAGATTCACCTCATAGGCAAAGACATCCATAGACTGAAGGTGAAAGGGAGGGAAAAATATATCACTCATATGGATTGTGTAAACAAGCAGGGGTTTCTATCCTCAGATAAAATAGACTTCAATCCAGTGTTAATTAAAAGGGACAAATAAGGACATTTCATACTGATTAACTACTTTTTATCAAAAATTACAACTAGCACACCACATTATTTTGAAAAGGTGGCTAGAAAGAATACCTGTTTAACCTTCACTTTGAAGAGTTGTCTACAGAACATATTTCCTCCCCAAACTCTTAAATTCTATAAGATTCATAGTAAAAAGTTCTTATTGGACTCATAATTTTCTTAAACTTTAGTTTAATTCATTTAATAACTAGTTCATAAACTTAAAAACTCAGAACAATGGAAAAGCATTTCATTTAAACTTTTCTGTACCTATAGTCATTTATCAGTTTCATTGTTAGCCATGTTTTTAGATTACTGTATATGCTCCAAAGCTTCTTCATATTTTACATATGTGTGTATGTATATACACAATTATACACATTAGATTATTTATATAAAATTACATATATAAAGTTATATATTAAGATATATAATCTACATAATTTTATATATATAAAATTTCTACTGCCTACTCTGTGTCTTCACATGCTCTTTCCTCTTTGGTATATACATACATATGCCTATAAAATATATATGTATGAAATTCATCACCTTTTTTACAGAAAACCATATCTACTATATACATTGTTCCACATTTATATGTACACATCATTGATTTGCTTTCATATTAGTAAAAAAGCCTTCTTTATTATTTTTCTAAGTGCATTATATATTCCATTGAGTACATGCATTATGGCTTATATAATCAGCTCTCTAAATTTGGATACAATGATTGTTTTAATACTTTTATTACAATATATGCCACGATGAATAAGCTTGTATGTTTGTCATGTCACAGGTGTGTTAGCATATCTATATGAAAAATTCCAAAGAGTAGAAGGTAAATGAATGCATTTGTTGATTTGTTGAATATTGCCAACTTGCTCTCTATTAGTAATCATATTCTGCATCCAGTAGCCTGTTTCTATCTTTGACAACTGAATGTATCTCAAACTTTGAAGTTTCTTGATATCACAATTAGAAAATAATAATTTAAATTATATTTTCTTATTGTATTATTAAGGTTGAGCACAATTTATTATGTTTAAGGATGATTGAAATTACCTTTCTGGGAAATATGAATTCATACATCATGCCTATTTTCTTTCATAGACTTATTTATTAATGAAATGAGTTTTTTGCATGTGAGATGAGTCCAAATCATCCACCATTTACCCTAATCCTTCAGTTTTGCTTATGATAATATTTTTTGCCATACATAAATTATCAATATTTGTGTAATAAAAATGTCTGTTTTGCTTATGATGATAATTTTGCCATATAGAAATTATCAATGTTTGTGTACTAAAAATGTTTAAGTTTTTGTTCTTGTTTTTGTTTCTGAATTTTTGTTTTGGAATATTCTATATTCCTGAATTATCACAAGATCTTTCATTCTATATACTCTTTTTGAAGTGTTAACTACTAGATTTCTAGGGCTGTACCACAGATACTTGGTTGCTGCTATGGTTTGGATCTGTAATGTCCCTAAAGGCTCATATGTTAAAGGCTTAATAGCCAATATAACAGAAGTTAGAGGTGCAGTTTTGGGGAGTGATTGGGTCATGAAGGCTCTGACTTCTTCAGTGGATTGATATCTCAATAGACTACTGGGAGGTGCTAGAGGCTATGGGATCTGGGACCAGTTGGAGGAAGTAGGCCACTAGGGGGGTGGTGCCCTGGTAGGGCATTTCTTGTGCCAACCCCCTTCCTCTCTTGCTCTCTTCTTCTTGGATGTCAGGAGATGAGAAGCTTTCGTTCACTACACATTTCTACCATGATGTTTCTGCTTTAGAGCCAACAAACCATGGAAAGAAACATCTGAAACCAGGAGCCAAAATAAATCATTCTACCTTAGGCAATTTTATTCACATATTTGTCACAGGGATGAAAAAACTGACCAACACAGTTGCCAGTCTGTGGTGCTATGAGGAGGTGGTAGAAATTTTAGGAGATGAGGCCTAGAGGAAGGAAATTAGGTCACTGAGGGCATCTCCTCAAAGGGGAGTGTGGGACTGTTGTCTATTCTTCTCTCTGATTCCTGCGAACCATGAGGCAAGCAGCTCTGCTTTGTCATGCACTCCTGCCATGATGATCTGCTGCACTACAGACTCAAGAGCAGTGGAGTCACATGACCATGTACTGAAATGTCTGAAACTGAGTCAAAATAAATTTTTCCTTGGCTGGGGGATGTAGTTCAGTAGTAGAAACATTGTGTACTATGTATGAGGCGCTGAGTGCAATCACAGCAAAAACAAAAACAAAACAAACCACATTCCTTCCTTTAAGTTGATTTATTTCAGGTATTATGTCACAATTATGGAAAGTTAGTTAGCATAATGCCCAGAATACCTAGGTTCAAAACTATTTGTCTTTATATTTTCTGCTTCATGGAGAGATTGCAAAATGTAAAAAGCTTCCATGTGGAAATGTGTGAAAATTTGATGCTGGCTTTATTGTCTTTCTTATATATGTGACATGATCATTTTTGCCTAGATTCTTCAATCTGGTGGTACAATAAATTTACAAAGAAATACTTCATTGATCTTAGTAGATTTTCCTTGGCATAAGATGTGGTCTTGCGATATGTGGAAGTGACATAGTTCTAGTTCAGAGTGTTTTTTAAAATTATATATTTAACTTTTTATTTTGTCTTATTTTGTTTCCTTGTTCAGGTATTTCAGATATATGTGTGGTGACTTACCTTTTCCTTTCTTTTACATTTATCATTTTGCCTTTAATATTTTTTCTTTCTGTACTTTAAGCCGTTATTTTTAAACTTGTTTTACTGTTTGCTTTTTTAATATTTCTTCATGAGTTCTCCAATTTTCCCCTTGCTCTTTCTCCTGTTCTGTGTTTGTCATCTACTGCCTTGATAACTCTTTACTTATTTGGCATTAGTCTCATTGTCTTAGACAGAAAATGCACAGCACAATTTTTTCCACAAATTTCTGAGTTCTTATAAATTTTGTCTTCTTTTATATCAAAAATTGTTACAGTACAATATTCTTTTATTGTTCTTGGTATTGTTAATGCTATAATGTTGGGTTATAATTTTTGAATGTTTTTGTGACTTTTTTACTAATTTTTTCTTAGTGAGTTTTATATTTCTGACAGTTTTATGACTCTAAATTTTTCTTGTAACATCATATGATTTTTTAATTCCCCTAAAAATATTTTCCTGGATAAACCATTAGCAGATGAGTCCTATTTTCATGGAACAGGGATGTGCAGGGAGGTAGAGAGGGTCAGGGTGTCTTCAAATACACAATCCTAGTTCTTTGTCCCTCTTGGTGTATAAGATTCTACAAACTGCTTAAATTCCCTCATCTTTGTACAACTGTATATTTCATTGTTCCACTGTGAAGAATTAAAACATAGTGCTGGTTATCTAATGATCCTGCAGTGTATGGAAATTCTCATTCCATATTTACTCTGACCTATTTGTGACATGAAAGTTAGAAAATGATTGACTTCTATTTTAGCCCACATTTAAACATAAAAAGCAAATAAACACTGAAGTAATAGAGAAATAGCCAAAACCAAGCCTTGATAAATTTGTACTTTTTTGGCATCAGGTTCATTGTCTTAGAAAGATCATAGTAACTTAAGACACTCCATGAGCAAAGTATTTTGGTACTTGTTAATCATCCTAGTGAATGAAAACTTGTGGATGCTGGAGGAAGGATGGATAAATATCATGTCAAACATTTCAGTCCTTATCAGCATAAAGATTGTTGATTTCAAGTAACTAAAAATTCTTATGTTAGACATACTTATTTATCATGTGTGTGATAATCCAGTGGAAAATAATAGTACAGTCATTAATAAAGTTGCAAGCTTTGACATATAATGGAATAATTAATCCTTCACATGTGTTACCTCATTTAAAGATATTTGTATATTTAGTAATTAAAATATCTTCGATAGTTGATGTTTTAATGGTTTAGAACAACAAATTTAAAGAAAATATAAATTAATCAAAATTATTTCAATCTTTTAAATGCATGCAAAAATAAAGTCAGCATGTGCACTGTAGGATAAATAATTACCATGCAACATTTGTTGGAAAATATATTTCTAATTTTAAAAAGTATTTATGTTTATTGTAGATCACTTATGTAACAATGTGATATTATTTTGTTTATCTGTGTACTTCTCGGTTAAGAACTATTTTGTCTTGATACATTAAAGGCAGAACATTTATGGATAAACTTTACTAATTAGCTACATATATTTAAGTCTATTTAAGAAAATATCTTTCAAGCTTCACTTTGGAAAATTTTGATAATTTATGAAATTGAACTTGGCAGCTCGAGACAGAGAAAGCACCATAGTTTATATTCTATGACTGCTTCGGTAAGTTGCTTAAGAAATAGGTATTGCAATTAAACAATTTCTTAAGGAGAAACTTTTTTAAAGACTTCAAATTGTTTTAAATCACATGTTAAAGATTGAAATATTCATGAGTGTTTATCCAAACCTCAATGTATTTATTTTGACCCCTTGGAATTGAAGCTAAAAGCTTGATGTAAATGAATTATTCTTCTTCAAAACTTTATAATTCTTCATTTTTCTTTTCATAGGAACAGAAATGCTGAAATATCATTTTCCTTTAAGAGTATGGTATTTGTGTTTCAGAGCCAAATCAAACTAAAGCCATCTGGGAACTTGCCATTCCTCACCTTTCAATCTATTGACTGAGTGAAGACAATGACCCACAGCTCTTATTGTTTTGGCACTTAAATTCACCTCAACAACTTTGAATGAATGCCATTCATTTGTCCATGTGATTTTTATCTGTCTTTATTAGATTTGTTCCCTATACATCCATTGCTTTATCCAACAATATTGTAAGTTATTAACAATGTATCATTTTTTACTCATCTCAATTCCTAGTGTGATGCCAGTCACACAATTATACATTGATAGTTACCTCTGAATTCAATATAAAGTGATGGCTTAAAAGACTTAGAAGATTTAGCTTTCACATCTAATAAAGAACATTTTTTTTTTTTTTTTTTTTTTTTTTTGGTTACCGGGGATTGAACTCAGGGGCACTCAACCACTGGGTCACATCCCCAGCCCTTTTTTGTATTTTATTTAGAGACAGGGTCTCACTGAGTTGCTAAGTGCCTCGCCATTGCCGAGGCTGGCTTTGAACTCGCGATCCTCCTGCCTCAGCCTCCCAAAGTGCTGGGATTACAGGCGTGCGCCACCGCGCCCGGCTATAAAGAACATTTTAAAACATTCTATTTTCAAATTCCTATTGTATGTAACTTGAACTGCACTGCACATTAGTACATAGACCTCCTGTGTTCTCCTTCCAAAACATGTTTTCTCCTCTTTGTGCTCACTCTAATTCTAGGGATCCAAGAGGTAATTATCAGCCAGAATGATGGTTATCCTTCTTTCATAGGATTCAGCCACTTAGAAATGATAGACTAAAAAATTGGCAAGAAGTGAAGGAATGGAGTTAGAGAATTTGTGCTAAGCGAATTAAGCCAATCTCAAAAAACCCAAAGGCTGAATGTTCTCTCTGATAAGTGGATGCTGATCCATGATGTGTGTGTGTGCGGGGGAGGGGGGGATATGGGAAAAATGGAGGAACTTTGATTGGGCAAAGGGGTGGGAGGAGGTGTGCAGAGTGTTCATGAGGGCAGGAAAGACAGTAGAATGAGATGGACATCATTACCCTGGGTACATGTATGACTGCTCATATGGTGCAACACTACATCGTGTACAACCAAAGAAATGAAAAAGTTGTGCTGCAATTGTGTACAGTGAATCAAAATGAATTCTGCTGTCATATATACCTAATTAAAATAAATTAATGAATAAATTTAAAAAGTGAATGAGTTAAAAATTGTGACTAGTGCCATCGAGGAATAAATTGGATATTAAAATAGAAAGTGACAGGAGGGCTTACTTTTGATTGCATGGTTAGGGAATTATTTGAGGAGGGAAATTTAAGGGCATTAGATGAAAAATGAGGAGCCAGCCTTGCAAATAGCTTCATTCATTCTGAGGTTACTGTCAATATTAAGATTTTCTTATGTTATTACTGTAAATAGCTTTCCTTGTGACTTCTTTGATTTTTGTGTTTTTGAAATAGCTTTCCTTCACTTTTTCATTGATGTTAGTGATAATGCCAGTTACCAGTGACTAGTCCTGCTTCCTCACTTGTTGAAGTATAACATTAGAGAAGCACACTGAAGCAAGCATATAAAGCAGGGTTTATCTAAAAAGGGGTAACATAGACTTCTCCCAGGAGGGAGAAGGGGGGCCATAGCTGGTATCCTGATATCCACAGAAGTAAGGGCCTTCTGCCTTTTAAAATATGTCCTAGGCTTCTTTTGTTCTCCTGCTTTTTTCCCCTTATCTCTCTCCTTCCTGTGTATGTGACTAGGCCTGACTATCTGCCTGTCTAATTCTGGCTTCATTAGGTTTTGTCATTGAACCTTGTAAATAAGAATTAAGAAGGGGGTGGGGAGGGGCACTTGCCTATAATCACCGCAGATCTGTGAGTAGGTAGGGTAAGAGGCAGGAGGATCATAAGTTCAAAGCCAGCCTTGGCAAAAGCAAGGTGCTAATCAATTCAGTGAGACCCTGTCTCTAAATAAAATATAAAATAGTGCAGGGGATGTAGCTCAGTGGTTGAGTGCCCTTGAGTTCAATCACCAGTATGCCCCCGCACCCCCCGAAAGAATTAAAAGCAGACCCTTATTTCTACTTTAATTTGCCCTTCAAATTTTTCTCTCAACAACTTTTATGTATCCATTATGTACTCTCTGCCTGGTCCCCAAATCTTTTCTTTTTAATTAATTAATTAATTTTTTAAATATTTATTTATTTAATTTAGTTGTACATAATGCAATGCATTTATGTTTACATGGTGCTGAGGATCGAACCCTGGCTGCGCACGTGCAAGGTGAGTGCTCTGCTGCTGAGCCACAACCCCAGCCCCTTAATTAATTTATTTTCTATTCTAAGTTGTTAGAAATGACAGCGGAATGTAATACATTTCATATTATACTTATAGAGCACATTTTTACATATCTCTGGTTGTATACAAAGTATATTCACACTATTCATGTCTTCATACATGCACTTGGGGTAATGATATCCATCTCATTCTACCATCCTTTTTTTTCACCCTTTTGCCCCCTTCCTTCCCCTCCCTCCCCAAAGGCCTTTCTAGTGTTCCTCTAATCCTCCTATGCTCCCCATCCCAACCCCAATGTGAATTGGCCTCCTTATATCAGAGAAAACATTTGGCATTTGGCTCTTGGGGATTGGCTAACTTCACTTAGAATCATATTCTCTAACTTCATCCATTTACCTGCACATGCCATGATTTTATTCTCTCTTATTGCTGAGTACTACTCCATTGTGTATATATACCACATTTTCTTTATCCATTCATCTACTGAAGGGCATCTAGGTTGGTTCCACAGTTTAGCTATTGTGAATTGTGCTACTATACACATTGATGTGGCTGTGTCCCTGTGGTATGCTGTTTTTAAGTCGTTTAGGTATAGACAGAGGAGTGGGATAGCTGGGTCATGGGGTGGTTCCATTCCCAGTTTTCCAAGGAATCTCATACTGCTTTCCAGATTGGCTGCACCATTTTGCAGTCCCACCAACAATGTATGAGTGTGCCTTTTTCTCCACATCCTCGCCAACATTTATTGTTGTTTGTGTTCTTAATAGCTGCCATTCTGACTGGTGTGAGATAAAATCTTAGAGTGGTTTTGATTTGCATTTCTTTAATTGCCAGAGATGTTGAACATTTTTTAATGAATTTGTTGATTATTTGTATATCTTCTTCTGAGAAGTGTCTGTTCTGTTCCTTGGCCCATTTATTGATTGGGTTATTTTTTTTTTTTTGGTGTTAATATTTTTGAGTTCTTTATATATACTAGAGATTAGTGCTGTATCTGATGTGCATGTGGTAAAAATTTGTTCCCAATTAGTAGGCTCTATATTCACCTCACTGATTGTTTCTTTTGCTGAGAAGAAGCTTTTTAATTTGAGTCTATCCCATTTATTAATTCTTGATATTAATTCTTGCACTACAGGAGTTTTATTAGTAACTTGGGGCCTAATCCGACAGGATGGAAATTTGGGCCTACTTTTTTTTTTTTTTCTATTAGGCCTAGTATCTCTGGTCTAATTCCTAGAAACTTAATCTACTTTCAGTTGAATTTTGTGCATGGTGAGAGATAGAGGTTTAATTTCATTTTGTTGCATATGGATTTCCAGTTTTTGCAGCACCATTTTTTGTAGAGGCTATCTTTTCCCCAATGTACATTTTTGGCACCTTTGTCTAATATAAGATAACTGAAATTATATGTGTTAGTCTCTGTGTCCTCTATTCTGTACCATTGGTCTACCAGTCTATTTTGGTGTCAATACCATGCTGTTTTTGTTACTATTGCTCTGTAGTATAATTTAAGGTCTGTGTAGTGATGCCACCTGCTTCACTCTTCTTGCTAAGGATTGCTTTAGCTATTCTGGGTCTCTTATTTTTCCAGATGAATTTCATGACTGCTTTTTTCTATTTCTATGAGGAATGTCATTGGGATTTTGATTGGAATTGCATTAAATCTGTATAGTGCTTTTGGTAGTATGGTCATTTTGACAATATTAGTTCTGCCTATCCAAGAAAAAGGTAGATATTTCTATCTTCTAAGGTCTTCCATAATTTCTTTCTTTAGTGTTCTGTAGTTTTCATTATAAAGGTCTTTCATGTCTTTGGTTAAATTGATTCCCAAGTATTTTATTTATTTATTTATTTTCAAATGTATTTATTTATTATTCTAAGTTGTTAGAAATGACAGCCGAATGTATTGCATTTCATATTATACTTATAGAGCACATTTTTACATATCTCTGTCTGTATACAAAGTATATTCACACCATTCATGACTTCATACATGCACTTAGGGTAATAATACCCAAATATTTTAAATTTTTAGATGTTATTGTAAATGGGGTAGTTTTCCTCATTTCCCTTTCAGAGGATTTGTCACTGATATATAGAAATGCCTTAGATTTATGGGTGTTGATTTTGTATCCTACTACTTTGCTGAATTCATTTATGAGTTCTAGAAGTTTTATGGTAGAATTTTTTGGGTCTTCTAGGTATAAAATCATATCATCAGCAAATAATGATAATTTGAGTTCTACTTTACCTATCTGTATCCCTTTAATCTCTTTCATCTGCTTTTTGCTCTGGCCAGGGTTTCAATTACTATGTTAAATGAAGTGGTGAAAGAGGGCATCCCTGTCTTGTTTCAGTTTTTTAGAGGGAATGCTTTCAATTTTTCTCCATTTAGAATAATGTTGGCCTGGGGCTTAGCATAGATAGCTTTTACAATATTGAGATATGTTCCTGTATTCCTATTTGTTCTAGTGTTTTGAACATGAGAGGGTGCTGTATTTTGTCAAATGCTTTTTCTGCATCTATTGAGATAATCATATGGTTCTTATCTTTAAGTCTATTGATGTGATGAATTAAATTTATTGATTTCTGTATGTTGAACCATCCTTGCATCCCTGGAATGAACCCCACTTGATCATTGTGTATTATATTTTTGATATGTTTTTGTATCCATTTTGCCAGAATTTTATTGAGGATTTTTGCATCTATGTTCATAGAATGAGTTTGGAAGTGCTCCCTCTTTTTCTATTTCCTGAAATAAATTGAAGAGAATTGGTATCAGTTCTTCTTTAAAGGTCCTGTAGAACTCAGCTGTGTATCCATCTGGTCCTGGGCTTTCCTTGGTTGGTAGACTTCTGATGGCATTTTCTATTT
Source organism: Tamias sibiricus (assembly GCA_025594165.1). Taxonomy (NCBI): domain Eukaryota; kingdom Metazoa; phylum Chordata; class Mammalia; order Rodentia; family Sciuridae; genus Tamias; species Tamias sibiricus. The sequence continues at coordinate 142,143,418 of CM046661.1, forward strand.
CATCACTTGAAATTGGTCTGTTTAAATTGTGTATATCATCATGTATATCATCATTTGGTTAGATCATATGACTCTAGAAATTTGTTGATGCCTTCAATGTTTTGTATTTTGTTGTAGTACAAGTTTTCAAAGTAATTTCGAATTATTTCCTGTATTTCTGTAGTGTTTGTTGTTATATTTCCTTTTTCATCGCGTATGTTACTAATTTGAGTTCTCTCTCTCCTTCTCTTTGTTAGCCTGGCTAAGGGTCTCTCAATTTTATTTATTTTTTCAAAGAACCAACTTTTTGTTTTGTCAATTTTTCAATTTTTTTTTGTTGTTTGTTTGTTTCAATTTCAGTGATTCCAGCTCTGACTTTAATTATTTCCTGTCTTCTACAGCTTTTGGTGTTGGATTATTCTTATTTTTCTAAAGCTTTGAGATGTAATTTTAAGTCATTTATTTGTTAACTTTTTCTTCTTTTGAGGAATGAACTCAATGCAATGAACTTTCCTCTTAGAACTGCCTTCATAGTGTCCCAGAGATTTTGATATGTTGTGTCTGTGTTCTCATTCACCTCTAAGACTTTTTTAATCTCCTCTTTGATGTCATCTGCAACCCATTGTTCATTCAGTAGCATATTATTTAATCTCCAGGTGTTGGAGTAGATTTTATTTCTTATTTTATCATTAATTTATAATTTCATTCAATTATGGTCTGATAGAATGCAGGGTAGTATCTCTATTTTTTCATATTTTCTAAGAGTTGTTTTGTGGCATAGTATATGGTCTATTTTAGAGAAGGATCCATGTGCTGCTGAGAAGAAAGTGTATTCGCTTGTTGAAGGATGAAATATTCTATATAAGTCAGTTAAGTCTAAGTTGTTTATTGTATTTTTTGAGTTCTATAGTTTCTTTGTTCAGCTTTTGTTTGGAAGATCTATCCATCAGTGAAAGGGGTGTGTTAAAGTCACCCAGAATTATTGTTTTGTGGTCAGTTTGACTCTTGAATTTGAGAAAAGTTTGATGAACATGGATGCTCCATTGTTTGGGGCATATATATTTATAATTGTTAAGTCTTGTTGGGGTATGGTTCCCTTGAGAAGTATATAGTATCCTTCTTTATCCTTTATGATTGACTTTAGCTTGAAGTCTACTTTATTTGATATGAGGATGGAAATCCCTGCTTGTTTCCTTAGTCCATGTGAGTGGTAGGATTTCTCCCAAGCTTTCACCCTCAGCCTGTGGATGTCTTTTCCTACAAGATAAGTCTCTTGGAGGCAGCATATTGTTGGGTCTGTTTTTTTGATCCAATCTGCTAATCTTTGTCTTTTGATTGGTGAGTTTAGGCCATTAACATTCAGAGTTATTATTGAGACATATTTTGTATTCCCAGCCATTTTGTTTATTTTTGGTATTTAACTTGACATGATTTCTCCTCTGATTAGTTTTTTCCTTTAGTGCAATACCTCCTGAAGGGCAAAAAATCACAATGGAGACTACCGTGCAGCCAAGAGATTTATTCACCAGCCTTTATGGCTGGAGTGTGCAAGCTCTGGATGGAGGGTGGGTACCTGCTTGTGCCGGCTGTGGTCTCTGAAGCTGTTGGTTGGGGCAGCTGCCATTGGGCTGGAGATGGTAAGACTGGAGCTGTTGCATCGGCTGCTTCCTCTCAGCAGGGATGAGCTGTTGTATCTGAGGTCCAGGCAGGCAGGAGCTTTAAGTAGGGATTTCTGGTGGGGAGTGTACCAGAGCAACCTTTAACACTGTTGGCTCTTTTCCCAGGGAACAGGGAGACCTTTAAGCCGATTGGCTCCTGCCTGGGGAACAGAGCGACCTTTAAGCTGATTGGCTCCTGCCTAGGGAAATGAAACCAGGTTGCTCCTCATGGATGTTGCCATGGGGGAGGTGGCACATTGGCCCAAGCTTATCTATCACCTCCCTCTGCTGATTTTCATCATTGTTTCTCTTTTCCTCTTCATGGAATATTTTTCCAAGGATGTGGCTTTCTACTTGGGCGTCTTTTTTCTATGAGATGTGTCTCTTGAAGGCAACATATTGTTGCATCTGTTTTTTCAATCCAATCTATTAACCTATGTCTTTTAATTGGTGAGTTTAGGCCTTAATCATTCAGGGTTATTATTGAGAAATAATTTGTATTACCAGTCACTTTTATTTTTTTAATTTTATTTTTATAATGTTTAATATGTACAACTCATAGTGCATATAACTTTTATTTTTTTATTATTTTTTGGTATTTAGTTTGACTTGTTTTTTCCTTTGGTTGTTTTTTCCCTTTATTGTAGTTCTTCCCTTTGCAGATTTTCATTATTATTTTTCATTTCCTCCTCATGGAATATTTTACCAAGAATACTCTGTAGAGCAGACTTTCTTGTTGTGTATTCTTTTAGCTTTTGTTTATCATGGTAGGTTTTTATTTCATCCTCAAATCTAAAGCTTAATTTTTGTGGATATAAAATTCTTGGTTGGCATCCCTTATCCTTTAGAGCCTGGTATATGTTGTTCCAGGCTCTCCTGGCTTTGAGGGTCTGGATTGAAAAATCTGCTGAGATGCAAATTGGTTTTCCCTTATAGGTAATCTGACTTTTCTCTCTTGCAGCCTTTAAAATTCTATCTTTATTTTGTATGCTAGGAATTTTCATTACAATATGCCTTGGTGTGGACCTGTTGTAATTTTGTACATTTGGCATACTAAAGGCCTCTTGTATTTGATTTTCAAATTCATTCTTCCTCCTTGGGAAATTTTCTGATATTATTTCATTGAAGAGATTGTGCATTCCTTTGCTTTGAATCTCTGCACCTTCCTCTATTCCAATAAATCTAAAATTTTGTCTTTTGATGGTATCCCATAGTTCTTGGATATTCTGTTCATGGTTTCTTACTATCTTCACTCTGAAGTCAACTTTATTTTCAAGATTATATATTTTGTCCTCATTATCTGAGTTCCTATCTTCCAAGTGGTCCAATCTGTTGGTGATGCTTTCTATTGAATTTTTTAAGTGGCTTACTGTTTCTTTCATTTCAAGGATTTCTGTTTGGTTTTATCTTAAAATCTCTATCTCTTTCTTGAAGTAATCTTTTGCTACCTGGATTTGTTCTCTTTTTTGGTGTGATTGGTTGTTGCCTGTATTTGATCTCTTATCTCTTTGTTGGAGAGATCAATTTTTGCCTGTATCTGTTCACTTAGGTCGTTTTTCAAATCCCTTATCATTTTAATTATGTATATCTGGAACTCCTTCTCTGACATTTCACCTACTGTGCATTCTATGGTTTCTATTGTTGTAGTATCTTCGTTTGTTTGGGGCATTTTCCTCCCTGTTTCTTCATGATGTCTATGTATTTTCCTCTCTTGCAAGGTAAGCCTGAGGTATTACAGCTTCTGTCCTTTTGTCTTATAAGGTCCCTCAAGGTTACCCAAAACCTCACTTTTTAGGGAAATATCAATATTAGAGCTTTCATTGTATCCAATGTGTGTACATATATCAGTTAGTTTCTATTTTTATATTTACAGTTTTGTCCCTATAAACAGAAATGATGAGATCAGTTATCTTATACCATATAGTCTCTATGTTTGCACGGTGGTTTACAGTATCTAACGGTAAAAGGGGGACTTAGAGGTTGGCTTAAATGTTTATGAAATAAGATGTGAGAAAATACAGGTATTAAATTATTTGACTAGTGAGAGTATAATCATTAGAATTTGGCTGTTAGTAGAAGAAGAAAGAGATAGGCAACCCCGTGTAAGATTCCCTGTTAGTTCACAACAGCGTAACTGGTTGTACCTTTTGGTGCAACTTGGTCCCCAGGGACCTTAGTGATGTCTTACCTGGACCTTTTTGTTGTTCCTTGGTAGTAGTGTAGCTAACTCAGTTTTGTGGCAGTGGCAGCCTCAGGCCCCTGTATTTGATCTCTTATCTCTTTGTTGGAGAGATCAATTTTTGCCTGTATCTGTTCACTTAGGTCGTTTTTCAAATCCCTTATCATTTTAATTATGTATATCTGGAACTCCTTCTCTGACATTTCACCTACTGTGCATTCTATGGTTTCTATTGTTGTAGTATCTTCGTTTGTTTGGGGCATTTTCCTCCCTGTTTCTTCATGATGTCTATGTATTTTCCTCTCTTGCAAGGTAAGCCTGAGGTATTACAGCTTCTGTCCTTTTGTCTTATAAGGTCCCTCAAGGTTACCCAAAACCTCACATTTTAGGGAAATATCAATATTAGAGCTTTCAATGTATCCAATGTGTGTACATATATCAGTTAGTTTCTATTTTTATATTTACAGTTTTGTCCCTGTAAACAGAAATGATGAGATCAGTTATCTTATACCATATAGTCTCTATGTTTGCACGGTGGTTTACAGTATCTAACGGTAAAAGGGGGACTTAGAGGTTGGCTTAAATCTTTATGAAATAAGATGTGAGAAAATACAGGTATTAAATTATTTGACTAGTGAGAGTATAATCATTAGAATTTGGCTGTTAGTAAGAAGCAAGAGATAGGCAACCCCGTGTAAGATTCTCTGTTAGTTCACAACAGCGTAACTGGTTGTACCTTTTGGTGCAACCTGGTCCCCAGGGACCTTAGTGATGTCTTACCTGGACCTTTTTGTTGTTCCTTGGTAATAGTGTAGCTAACTCAGTTTTGTGGCAGTGGCAGCCTCAGGCCTATAATTATATTGGTGTTGGGTTGAGTAGCTTCAGAATCCCAGCACAGCGTTCTCTCTGGAAAGACGCCGGTGGTGGCTGGGTTGCTGGGCCGCTCCTTCAGGTGGGTGTCTACTGCTTGTTCTGGTCGAAGCTGGGCAGGTCTCAGGGAATGGACAGGGCTCTTCCCCTGGTCAGGCCCTCTCTGCAGTGAGGACCTGGTATTCCCAGCCCGGGAGGTGGTGGAGATGTGAGCTGGTGGCCAGGCGGGCTGGTGCCTGGGCCACTCCTTTGGGTATCTGCTGCTTGTTCTGGTTGCAGCTGGGCCCAGAGGCTGTGGCGGTGTGAGCCGGTGGCCAGGCAGGCTGGTGCCTGGGTCGCTCCTTCTCTATTGTGTTTTTTATTTGTTTAATTGTTTCCTTCATGTCAAGGATTTCTGACTTTTTTTTTTTTTTTTTCAGAGTTTCTATCTTTTTTTTTTAAGTAATCTTTTGCTACCTGTATTTGCTCTCTTATATCTTTGTTGTAGTGGTCAATTTTTGCCTGTATTTGCTCATTTATGTCATTCTTTAATTCACAGATCTCACAGATCATTTTAATTATGAATCTTCTGAACTCCTTCTCTGGCATTTCATCAACTTCGCAGAGCATGGGTTCTGTTATTGTAGAATCCTGGTTTGTTTGGGGTACTTTCCTCCCTTGTTTTTTCATGTTATCTATTTTCCTTACTTTCTTGCAGTGTAGATCTGAGATCTTACAGTTTCTACCCTATATTCTTGTAATATCCTTGCAGGTTGTCTGTGCCTCCCCCTTAATGTTGGGCTATCAAAACTTCCTGGGTCCATGAAGGTTGGTGTGGATCAAACTGGTTGAGTTTGAGCTCCTGCAGTGGTCTGCTGGTTGGAAGAGGTGGTCCTTTGAGTGAAGGTTAGTAAAGCTGTCCTAGACTTGCCTGAGCTCTGCAGGTGTGGGCTGGGCTGGCCTGGGCCTGCCTGTGCTCGGCGGAGATTGGCAGAACTACCCTAAGCCTGGCCACACTCAAGCGGATATCAGTGGGACTGACCTAGGGCTGGCCATGCTATGGTGGAGGTCAGCGGGACTGACCTGACCCTGGCTGCGCTAGGGTGAAGGTCAGCAGGACTGACCTGGGCCTGGCAGCACTCCAATGTAGGTCCCTGGGACTGTCCTCGGCCCCCCTGCACTCAAGCAGAGTTGAGCAGGTCTGTCCTTGTTTTCTCCTGCTCTGGGGCAGAAGCCTGTGGGACTGGCTGGAGCCTGGTCAAACACCAGGGAGAGTCAGTGGGACTGACCTGAGGCTGGCCGTACTGGGGTGAAGGTCAGCAGGCTTCATGGTCTTTTTGATCTTATTACATTGCTTTTTATTTTATGTTTTGTCTGTGTCAGGATGGCTTCTTTAGGAGCTGAAGCCACCCAAGAAAGTTGCATGTTACAGGGACTGTTGTACCATTTGGCAGTTATAAATTCAGTTTTTAAACCATTCCATCTCACAAATACAAGAGCATTTTCTAAGCTGAATGTGGGTTCCCCCAGGGAAAGATTGAGATGCAATCAAAAGTAGGCCCAATCTCCATGCCCCCAGGATGGAGATTAATGTACAGGCAATGTTTTTGCAAAGTGCTCTCAAGAGCAACATCTCTGAGGGAATGAGAAAGTTACGTCTGAATAAAGGAAGGAATTTCGTGGTGATAGGGTAGAGTTAAAACAAGGGCTTGAGTTCCTGCAATGCTCCGGAATTAAATGTGTTTTCAGAATTGTCTTTTTTTTGAGATAAGAGGTTGTTCTTATTTAATATCCTCACTGTCCAGTCATTTGATGAGGGCTGGGAAGCATAACCTGGTATGTGGCTCTCTTTAACTGAGGACAATTTTCAGACGCTTTCAATTAGAAGTCCTAATCCCCAGCCTCTGAGAGCATAAGCACCTCCCTTCTGAAAGGGGATCAGAGTGCCAAAGCCCAGCATGGGACTTTTCCCTAGCCCTAGCACTTGTTTAAACAGGGTAGATTGAAGACTGCTCTCAGCGGCCGGTATATATTTTTGAATATACATATTTGAATAAATTCAATATACAGACATTCTTTCTTTTTCCATAAATTTCTTATAATTTCAGGGAGAAATGAGTTAAAAATTAGTTTTAAATATTTCTACATGTCCAACAATAAGTCCAACAATAAATTTATAAAAACCCAGTGTTCAATAAAGAGAGAATATTCATTCTTTTCCCCATATTTTTTTATTGGTGTATTAGAGTTGTACATTATAGTGGGATTTGTGGTTACATATTTGTACATGCGCACAAATAGAAAACATACATTCTTTTAAAGAACGAAGAAAGCACCCACAAAAGTTCATTAAATTCTAGGTCACAAATCAGTATTAAGTAAATTCCCAGGAATTAGCAATCTATAGATTAAGTTGTCTGACTATAATGCAGAAAAAAATGGATAGCTTTAAAAGATTTTCCATATATCTACTAAGTCAAAAACATATTATTAAGTAACTATTGTGTTCAGAAGGACAAGAGCAATGGTGAAATGTGTAGAAGTGAACCATACTTAAAATCTAAAAAGTTAGCTGGGTGCAGTAGCATATACCTGTAATCTCAGTGGCTCTGGAGGTGCAGGTAGGAAGATCACAAGTTCAAAGCCAGCCTCAACAACTTAGTGAGACCCTAAGCAATTTAGGGAGACCCTGTGGGGTGGGGATATCGCTCAGTGGCTAAGCACCCCTGGGTTCAATCCCTTCTACCAAAAATAAATAAATAAATAATAATAATAGAAAATTAAAATAACCAGCACACAGCTAACTAGGAATCATAATACAGATATGAATATTGAAAAACAAATATTTTTAAATATGTGAATTACAAGTTCAATTGTAAAAACTGGAACACAAACAAAAAACTAAAAAAGGAGAAGGTAAATTAAATGACAGGAAGAAATAAATAAAAGAGTGAGAACATTGTTTTAAAAAGAGCAAGAAAATTAAAGACATTTTTTCAAAAAATTAATAAAATAATTAGACATTGGTTAAGTAAACAAAGAGATTGCAAGGAATTAATTCAAGTATGAACAAAAACTATGTTTTATATTTATGCTCTTGAAGTTATTTATATATGTTGTGTCTCTTTGGTGAAATTAAGCTGTAAGGGTATGTTACTATATCTATTCCTAACTCTGCATTCAGTAGCAACCTTGGTAGATCTGAATCAACTGTTATAGGAATAGTTATAGCATAAAAAGGGGAAGGCGCTACACATCAGAAATTAAAACCATCATTTTGTTGATTATCTAGAGCTGAAGTTGGCAAACCATAACCTGTGAACCAACTGCCTATTTTTAGATTGGTACTTACTCATCCCTTTATCTATTGCCTATGTCTATGTTGGCACAGGAATGGCAAAGTAGAATAGTTTTGTCAGAGGTGTTGGCTCCCAAGCACAAAATACTTATTTTATGGCCTTTTAAGAAAAAGTCTGCTCACATTTACATGAGGAAAACAACCAAAAATAAAAGAGATATAAATAAATGGCAGTGGCCATTAGAAATTTTAACAAAACTGTATTTGCAAAATCAGGTGGTGGACTAGATTTGTCCCATGGACTGTGGTTTGCTGTCCACTGGTCTAGACTTAAGATACCGAGAGAAAAAAGGACAAGCCCTCAAATAGTGCATATCATAACAAATTGAAAAAGTACTCTTTTATTATTCAAGCAGTATTGTCTGATTCAACAAAGAAGTTTCACAACATCATTTCCAAATCAATGAAAGTGCACCAAACATTTTTATTGTTTTACTTTCATCTTATTAGTGTAACCAAAAATATGAAACAACATTCATGTTGAACTCCAATGAGCAAAAAAGACAGTTTACTCAATATCTTTCATGTATCCAATATTTTTACTAAATTTTATACACAAAATGCTTTTATCTTGCTGAGTGTGGTGGTGGATGCCTATAATACCAGCAGCTCTGGAGGCTGAGACAGGAGGATTGTGAGCACAAAGCCAGCCTCAGCAAAAGTGAGATGCTAAGCAACTCACTGAGACCCTGAATCTAAATAAAATACAAGATAGGGCTGGGGATGTGACTCAATGGCTTAGTCCCCCTGAGTTCAATTCCTGGTACAAAAAAAAAAAAAAAAAAAAAAAAAGTGTTACTTCTAAACTTATTCAGTGGGCTCTACCCTCATGACCTAATTACTTCCCAAAGGCCTATCCTCCTAATACCATCACATTGGTGGTTGGGATTTCAATATTTGGATTTTGAGAGGATACAAACATTCAATCTATAGCACTGTGATATTATAATATATATTTTTCTGTACTTTATTCATGGTTCCTGGCTCATAACTTCCTCCTTGAGTCAAGGCAAGCCATCAGAACTAAAACTTCTCTTCCCCAAGGCAGGTCATAAAGACTGTATGTTGGCCACAAAGAAATTCTCTGACCCACCCTTGTCTTACAGTAAGTCAAAAGGTCTCTCCATTACAGGGGAGACTTGACCCTTGTCCTAGGGGAAGTAATGCTAAGGGGTTCAAACAGAAAGACTTTGTGGGTTTTCCCACCCAGTCTATCAGCAGTCATGCCTGTGCAGAGAGGTTTCTATAAAAACCTGTATGGACAGGGTTCTGAAAGCTTCCAGATAGTTGAACAAACACATGGATGTTCCTGGAGCATGGTGTGGGAACTCCATGCCCTTTCTCCCATTCCTTGTCCTATTTTTATCTACATCCTTTATAATATACCAATAAACATGGTTCTCTGAGTTCCTGAGCTCCTCAAGCAAATGAATTGAACCCAACGAGGCAGTTGTGGCAACCCCACTTTGTAACTGATTGGTCAGAAACACAGGCAAAACAACCTGGAGCTTGTGACTCTAGACTAAAGTAGGGGAAGTGGCAATCTTAGAAACTGACCCCTCAACCCTTGGGATCTGACCCTATCTCTAGGTAGATGAATCAGAATTGATTTGAAGGATACCCAGCTGGTATCTGCTGCAGAATTAATTGCTTCCCTGCTGGTTAAAGAAAATCCTCACACCTTTTAGGGTCACAGAAGTCTTTGGTGGGTGTGAGAACAAAGGAAAACAGGCAGTTTTTTCCTCCAACAGAAACACCTCCCTAGATGGATTTAGGTTTGTTGAAGAAAGGAATTATGTCTTCCTAATCTTTACAAAGCACAGAGTAACTTCCAAAACACCCAGGACAGAATCTTGTACTCAGATGCTTTATATAATGTTCCTTAAACGAATGGAATTGTCATGTCTGTATTCCCTACAGTGCTAAGTGACACTGAATGCACTGTTGTCACTCAATAAATAGTTGCTGATTGATTGATATGTTAGTGAAACATAAATACTAGGAGTAGTTGAAAATTAGTCATATTTTTTTGAAATGCAATAAAACTATCTTCAGTTTCTAAGTATTTTAATGCTTTCAACTGTTGTTTCATCTTTCCATCACAGCTCAATTTTTATGCAATGTCATGAGGCTGTTGTCTGCTCAAATTTATAAGACCCTTAAAAATGCTGAAGCCCCATAGCAATGCCAGGATCTAGGAAATCTGCAGTCATTTATGATTAATGATGCTCTGTGTTTTGTGAGGCATTATTAAAAACAGAAGCCTATGACTTCACTGTTTCTGACAATAACTTTGAACACAGGGTCAGTCCTTCAATTTTAACATTTCTTTGTAAGATTAAAAGAAAGTAAAAACAATTGCATTGGGAGCTTCACCCAGATGTGACAAAATGGGAGACACAAGTTTTCAATCTGTTTCTTCCAATGAAACGTCACCTCATTTCATAGAATATTGATGATGAGCAAATGTTACTGAAGGGCAAATCTAGTCATCAGGAAAACAGAGTTCAGGACTCTATCAGGCATCACATAGTCAATTCATAGAAGATGTTTAACCAAAAGACTTAAGAAGAGCTTAAGAGCTGACTCATAACAAATGTAGTTTAATATTTGCTTTTCCCTCCAGATGAATAATTGGAAAGAGACTTATCAAGCTTAAAAAAAAATCAAAGTATTTAAGGTTCTGTCAAAAATGTAAGCAAGTACTGGATGTTTCCTGGAAAAAAAAAAAAGCTGTATAATATAAGGACATTTTTATTCAATTACTTAAAAATAGTCATGTGTTCCTTCCAGAACATAAAAAAAAAAGGGAAGAACACAGTTTGATTCCAAATCAAAATTTCACATTCTAGAACCCACAAATTTCTCCTTCTCTTGAGAAGATACATGTCTCCTTTGAAATAGGCTATTTGATTGAAATTATTGGCTTTCTAAAGGGAATCCATGCTTTTACCAATAATAATAATAATAAATAATAATAATAAATAAACTCCCCCCCCAAAAAAAAACCACATAGTTAAAACATGTCAACTCTGCTTACTGACAAAGTTTACAATCCACAGGAAATAAAAACTAGTTTCTTAAAGGAATTGGTATGAACGATCATTGCACCGAATCCCATCTCCACTACCATCTGAAAGGACTTTCTTAATTGTCAGGTAATTTGGTGAGGATAATCTGAGTAGCTGAACAGTCATACAACTTCTGTGTCCTAAGCATGTCTCTGGTTGCTAAGCCACAACCTGACCTTAAATTTCCATGAAAAATTAAGTGGAAGGCCAACAGTTGAGTTGTGGTTTTTCTCAGTTTAATATGATTGCCCTGGAGTCTACAAGGAAGGAAAAATCAAAAAAATAATAATAAAGAAAAGAAACACTGCTTGATAGGAAGTGTCACTTTTTAGTACTTCGGTGAAACAGCACCAGAAAGGATTGTGTTGGAGCCAGCTTTCAGCCAATCCTTCTCCCTGAAAAAGTGATGATGTGAGGATAGACAGGGCCAAAGGAAGAAGTAATCCAAAAAATGATAGAAGGTTTTTCTCAATTTATTACTAAATGTTAACTTCCAGTTTAAAAAAAAAAGGGGGGGGATCTACTTGTCCAACTTGCTTCAAAGAAGCAAAATGATGTGTCAAAACTATACAGATAAGTAATCCTGATCTGTAAGAACAAAGTTCCTGTCACATTGTTTCCCCTTCATACAGTTAGCCCAGTTTAAGATAATCAAATACGAGATAACTGAGAAAAAGCACCCATTCTTAACTTTGCAGCTTAAAAATATTTTTTCTATTTAGCTGAACGGTATTTGTGAATTAGGAAGTGTAGTATACATCTAATGGAATAAAGTTCTTTCTAGTTACTATAACAAGGAAGTGAGTTACAGGTTTTGCAATAAGACCTTTCTCTTTAAGTAATAAGAGTTGTGGTTTTGATTTTTATTAATGAAAAATTAATGCTCAATGTATAAATTTTGGGAATTGTTGCTTCTTTTAATTATTTGACTTTTCCTTGCTTCCATACCTTCAGTATTTGGCCAGTCATTTTCAAAATACTGTACTTTGTAAATAGTTCCAAATGTTCACAGTGTGGATTTCTAAGTATTGGTTCAATTCCAAGAACTGGAAAATACAAATAATTGGCTCAAAAAGATTGCTGTTAGTATTTCTCCTTTATATTTTGTGGGTCAAACAAACTAGAAGCAAATGAATAGAAATGTAAAATACTTTGATGTGGTTTGAAAAATCCTCTAAGACACATGAAATGAATCAGCAATGTAAGAATTCCTCCCCCCATGAAGGAATTAGGTTTTGAAAAAAGTGCCTAGGCACTCAGGGCTGCCATTCTTTCACTCTTTCCTGCAGCAAATGTTTATTGAGCACTGGTCATGATGAAGTATTACCCTAGGTCCTGAGTACGATGTAGTAAAAAAGAAGGCAGGCATGGTCTCATTATCATGAGGCTTAGGGTCTAGTAATACAAAAATGATCATAAACATATGAATTAACAATAACAAAATATTTAGGAAAGGAGTCCTTACCATGGAGGTAACTTTTTCCTGAGATCTGAATAAAAAGATATCACAAGTTACATGAATATCTGTACAGAAATTCCAGGCAAAGAACACAGAGGTCCAGAGGAAATAAACTTGGTGTGTTTGAGAAACTGAAATAAAATTAGGTCTGGTCAAAGCTCGGTAAGCATGGATAAAACGTTTTGTGAGAGGAGGTCAGAGTACATTTGTTGGTTTTTCATTGCTGTGACAAAATACCTGACATAGACAATTTAAAAGGAAGTGACCCACAGTTTCAGATGTTTTAGTTTCTGGTCAGCTGGCTATATTGCTATGGGCCTATGGTGAGGCATAGCAGAGAGAGTGTAGTGTTGGAGAGAAGTTCACCTCATGATGACCTGGAAGTAGAGAGAGAAAGGAAGGAGCCAGCAACAAAATAAAGAACCAGGGTCACAACCCCAAGGACCCATTCTCTCCAACCAGATTCCACCTCCTACAGTTTCTACCATCTCCCCAATATTCCATTCAGCTATGAATCCCTCAATGAATTAATCTATTGATGATGTCAGAGCCCTCATCATTGAATCACTTCCCCAAATCCCAATATGTTGTGTTCCTGTACATGTACAATGAATAGCACATGCTTAATAACTTATGGCTGTGTTAGAACCTTCCCACACAATAAACATCTACAGATTATGACTTTGTGTCTAGTTTGTAAACAGCATGGTGACACTAAGCTGTTGTTATTTGTCACTATTTGCTTAGAGTAAATGATAGATATAGAATAATCCAATTCAGGGCTGTGGTTGTAGCTCAGTGGTAGAGCACTTACCTAGCATGTGTGAGGCACTGGGTTTGATTCTTAGCACCACATAAAAAAGTAAATAAAGGCATTAAAAAAAAAAAAAAAAAAAAAAGAATCATCCAATTCACCAAAGCAGAATGGATTGGACAAAAGACTGACCCTTTTTTCCAAATTCTCCTTTTCACCACCCCATCTCTTTGTGGCCACATAAGATAAAAGCTTAATAAGGGAATAAATGAAGCATGTAAATTATCTATGATTTGGACACACTTTCTAAAGTTAGAGTCCTTGCAAAATGATGTGGATATCCCGTATTACACTATACCAAGAACTTCCTTTGGGCCAAGGGATTTGATTATGGTACATTAGTCTCCTCTTGGCTGATTGGATTCTGGTTGCATACTTAGCCAACTAAGTATATAAAGATTTATTATGAATCAATAACTTGAGGTTGATTTTCTTAATAAAATGCTGGAAAGCATATTTATTAATCAGTCAATTTATAAAACTGAATTGCTTACTAAGGCATTAGCCTTGATTTTATATTAGCACATAATGGAAGATAACTTAAATAATGTCCAATTTCAAAATATATTTCACTGTTAAATAGAAAAATTGAAGAATATAACCACTTTTGATAGCTTAAAATAAAATAAAAATATTATACATTACCTACATAACAAAAGCAGACCTATGACAAAATTAAAAGAGTGAAAAATACTTAATGAAAAATTATGCCCTATTTTGAATTGCATAATATAATATTTTCTTAATATCTTCCTTTCATTGATTTTTTTTTCCTTTTACTACTCGAAAGCTAGTTAACTTAAATTTAGTTAATTAACTCAGAATTAGTTTTCAGAAACACTTATATATTGATGAAAAAACTTTATGCGTATTTTGAAATACATTAAAAATTCAAAAAGCTATGGTTTTCCACCAGTATAAATCTGGGTTCAACCCTTAGAAAATGGGTTGGTTATTCCAACAGAATTGGCATGTCTTTGTTACATGTAATCACTCACAGTCTGTCCTGAGTCAATTAATTTTAATAGAAAAAATTTAATGTTGCACTGAGGCCACTTTGCATTACTTAACTATTTATTTAATAATTTGACTTAAAATTGTTGAGTTTCCATGGGATATTAGAAGAGAAGAAAAAAAAAACTGTTGCATCATTTCAAACAATAACTTGAAAGAGCATATTTCAAAAGAAAAAACTTCCTACATTTCCACATGAAAATGGAATATTAAGTTACTCATCTGATTGTTTGATTATATAATATCAAATCCCAAGATATTAGGGAACCTTGAAATGTTACAAAATAGCAATGTAATAGTTTTTTTTTTTTTTTTTTTGAGGGGGGTACCAGGAATTGAACTCAAGGGCACTAGACCACTGAGCCACATCCCTAGCCCTATTTTGTATTTTATTTAGAGACAGCATCTCAATGAGTTGCTTAGTACCTCACTTTTGCTGAGCTGGCTTTGAACTCAAGATCCTCCTGCCTCAGTCTCCCTAGCTGCTGGGATTACAGGTGTGCTTCACTGCGCCTCACTAATAGACATTTTAATTGTACTTTAAACTTAGATTATTGGGCATGATTTACAAGAAATCTTGGATTAAAACATAAGTAAATAGTTAAAGCAGCAGCACTGAGAGTAAGAAGCCTCTCTCTCTTTTCTTCTTTGAGAAGAGCAGTGATTCTCAACCAGGGTTGATTTTGTCCCTAAAAGACATTGCTAAAGTCTAGAGACAGTTTTTGATTGTCAGAACTGTGAAAGAGGGTCACTACTAGCATCTGATGGGCAGAAGCCAGGGCTACTTCATTGTGTAAACAGTCCTCCACAGGGAAGAATCACTTTCTCATGTCTCATGTGTTAACAGTGCCAAGTCTGAGAAACCCTAAAGCAGACGGGTAGCAAAGCACCTTAGTACTAGAGAGTGTATATTATAATGAGAATAAGCATTATGAGGTCAGGCACTGGATCGAGAAGGCTAACTTTTGTGCCTTGCAAATGGTAGAGACTCAGTAAACATTTGTTGAATAAGCATATTAATAAGCAGGTAAAATATAGTTAATTATTTCCCACAGACTTGCTAGTTTTTTTTTTTTTTTTTTTTTATATGTGAAATAACACAAGTAATTTTTCTTTTCTATACCAAGTTAGTAATCATCACTGTGGGAAAATGGATCCTATTTAATGTAGGGAAGCATTCATAGGATTGTGTTTATGCCATACTTCAGAATTCAAGTAAATGAAGAGTTTGAATATGTTTAAACTTCTAGTTTAAGGGACATATTAAGATGGATTTGGTACTACATACATGTAGCCATTTTATTATACTGTGAAATTACTGCTCTTTCTTATGGAATAATAAAATTTGTGAAAAGGGCCTTTTTACAATTTTTAGCCATAAATGATAGAATTTTTATATACCCCAGGCAGTAATATTACTTATAAATTTATACCATACACCAGTTTAACTTGAACTTTTTTATTAAGGGGACTGATTGGAGTCAAACCATATGGTATGGCTTTTGCCTTATGGAACTTTCAAATATACTGTGAGAATAATTATTCCTACTTAATGGAGTTACAGAAGAGAATGTGGTGCAGGATGGCAAGACATCTATAATCTAATGAAAACCCTCTGTAAACTCTCCAAAGGCTTGTGCTAGGAGTCTTGCAGTTTTGTGGGTTTTCTCTTATTAAGAGACTATATAGAAGTTGAAATCTCTTAAAAGAATAAATGAATGCTAAGGATTCAAAAACTTTTAACTCAGGGGATTCTATCATAAGTATATAATAAAGAATTTTGATCCTTTGGGAAGTCAGTTCTGCTATGGAAGTGTGAGAGGGAGAGTGTGCAAGTGCAAGTGAGCTTATTACATTTCTTGAAAATATATCTTGTATAATTTTTCTTTATTTGGTAACTAAAACGAATTTATAGTCTTTATTATTTTTTTTTTACTATTATACTATAGCACTAGACACCAAAGTTTATTTTTGCACAGTTTCTTTTCCATCTAGCCCATTTTCCAAAACTTTGTCTGTTTTTTGTTTCCAAAAGCACAGATCTGAAAATATCTGTCCCCAGCCTCAAGCTATTTAACCCCCTCATCAAGGCAGAAAAATTCATTTAGAATTGCTGTCATTCTTGCCCACTATATCCCCACAACTCATGTCCTCTCCAAACAAATCTTCCCTTTTCTCTAAAAGTGCCATGATCTTTTTTGCTTTCATGCGTTTGCTTTTTTTCCTAGCTAGATAAACATCATGGTATCTTTCCATGCCAAATCTTTAAAATTCTTCCCTTATCTTTCTTCGGCTTCACATTCCCATGCTCCTAAGTGCATTTCTATATACTGTTTAGTAACAAATTCTACAAAGCTTCTGGGTTTGAGTGTTTGTTTTCTCATGGACTACCACATCTGTGAAAGAAGAATCATGTATCATTAATCATTGCATCACTACTGCCAATGCCCAGAACATAGTAGGTGTTTTAAAATTTAAAGGTGAACTGTTAAATGGTTAAAGGGTGAACAGTTAAATAAATATACCTGTTAAATGACTCAGATTATAAAGACTAAGAAATCATGCAATTTGAGTCAAAGATGTGGAAGAACTGACACTCCTATACATTGCTGGTGGGAATGAAAAAGTACCATCACTTTGGAGATATTTTGCAATTTCTTAAATAGTTAAGCATGCATTTAAATATGACCTGCATTTCTATTACCCCAAATAAACATATATGCATATTAAAAATATGTAGAGGAATGTTCCTAGGTATTTCATTTTAATAGCTCCAAACAGAAAACAACCCCACTTTCCATCAACAAGTGCTTGCAAATTTCCATCAACAAGTAAATAAATTGATCTATCCACTCAAGTAACACCATGCTTATGTTTTTGGACAAAAAAAAAAAAACATAGCTAAAGAAAACGCAATTTTCATACACAATGAGATAGTATACAGCCATAAAATCCTGTCATTTGGGCAACGTGGGTGGAACTAGAGGACAGAGTGTTAAGGGAAGTAAGCCGGCACAGATAATTACTATTTGTTCTCAGTCATTTCTGGAAGTTAAAAAAATTGATCTCATAGAAGCAGAGGGTAAAAAAGTGATAACTAGAAGTTAGGAAGGGTAGGGAGGAGGTAGGCAGAGAGAGATTAGACAACAGATACCCAAAACCAGACAGGAGGAATTAGGTCTAGTGTTCTACAGTACAGTAGGGTAACTATAGTCTGCAATAATGTGTTATATATTTAAAAATAACTACAGAAAAAAGAGCCTGAAGGTCTTCAACACATAGATATTAAGATAAATGATTGAGGAGATGGAAATGCATTACTCTGATTTCATTAACATACAGTGTATACATGTGCCAAATTACTATACTATCCCCCATAAATATGTACAAATATTATGTGTCACTAAATATGAAAAAATAAAAAACAAGTACTTGCTGTGTAGATCATTTTTTATGAAATCTTACAAAATGTGAACTTCTGTAGTGGTGGGAAACAGAACAGTGGTTGCTAGGGTTGGGTGGGGTGAGTCATGGAGGGTTGAGGGAAGGGCCAGGAAGGAAGGATTAAAAAGGGGCCTGAGGAAACTTCTGGGGTGATGGACATATTCACTGCCTTAATTTTGGTGATGGTTTCATGGATATAAACATATGTCAAAACTTATCAAGTTGTGTATTATAACTGTGTGCAATATATTCTATGTCACTTAAACTTCAAGAAAAAAAAAGTGAAATCATGATGAAAAGATATTTTTCCAACAATTTTACAAGGTACAATGCTACTGGCTTTATTAGGGTGTAACAAGATATATAGGGGGTATATATATATATATATATATATATATAATATATACTGATATGTATATAAATTTATACCTCAGACCAGTTTAACTTGAAATTTTATTTATTTTTTATTAAGGGGCATGGTAGTAGGTAATTCTCATGGTTTCTCAAGCAATTTAAAATCTAGAAGGAGCCGGGCATGGTGGCGCACGCCTGTAATCCCAGCATTTTGGGAGGCTGAGACAGGAGGATCGCGAGTTCAAAGCCAGCCTCAGCAATGGCGAGGCACTTAGCAACTCAGTGAGACCCTGTCTCTAAATAAAATACAAAAAAGGGCTGGGGATGTGGCCCAGTGGTTAAGTGCCCCTGAGTTCAATCCCCGGTACCACAAAAAAAAAAAAAAAAAAAAAAAAAAAAAAAAAAAAAATAGAAGGAAAATGAGGTCAGTTAAAAAAATAGTAGGCACAAGTGGGTTATGCTGTAAGCAAGGTAGGAACCCAATGATCCTAAGTGAGGGCCCAGTAATTTCTAATCATGCTGACTGGAGACTACAGACAGGTTGTGAAGAATATTTCATTAGAGCCAGCCCTTAAAGGATGTGTAAGAGTCCAACAAATGGAGTTATGGTATTGTGACCAAGGGCTTAAATATGATTGATGGGAAGAAAGAAATCTAAATACAGGTGAATCAGTAGCAGAACAGGTTTGTTAAGTGGGAATTACTGATGTTGACTGCAGCAGGCTCTTAAACACAATTAGGAATTTGGGTTATACTTGGAAAAGGGTTGGTGCAAAATTTTACGGGCTTTGATTACCATGGTTCAGAAGTTGGGAAGTTCAGACTCATGCTTCAGAAAGAGAGTTCATGAAAGCCTGCACTTATGCAAAGCCACAGGGTAAACATACATATATATTTTTAAAATCAGTTTTCCTCTACCTGGCCTAGAGAGCATTGATGCTCAATGAGAGAGAGCATACAATTGAAGCATCTCGTTTATGCAGAGGATGGTTTTAGTTCAGTTTCAGACATGCTGAATTTGAGGTGCTGGGGCAACAATCAGATAAAAATGAGAAACGGGTATTGTATATTTAAAACTTTTAGCTTGAGGCTAGAGAGGTTACTATGAACAAAAGCATATACAAGTTTTATTGATTGAAGATTGACAATATTCAAGGCATTGTTTTAAAAAAGCCCTACAATTTATATACCTGTTAGCTCATTTAAGTTCTCACAATATGTCATGGGTCTGTCTCCTTGACTAGCTTTCCCTCATATCCCTGACCCATAAATATAAGAATACTCTAGGGTTCAGTGGGAACCATGTTCTAACTATGCCTGTTCCCTAAGTGACCTTGTATCCAGTCTTAAGACTTGAATTTGAAGACACTTACATTAATGTATGTGGCTAGACATGACTGGGACTTAACATTCCTAATAGATATCTTCAACTTGAGATGGTCAAAGGCGAAGATTTGATTTCAATTTTCCCACACACCTATCATTTGACCATCTTCCATCTATCTAGTTTCTGAGGCAAAATTAACTTTTTAAAAGTTAAAATTAATTACTTAATAAATAATAAAAGAGTTGTCCTAAACTTATTTTCCTCTATTGTTCTTCCCATCCAATCCATAGAACATTCATTAAGACCTACCTTCAAAATTATGTCCATTTACGTTCATCTATTGCTCACCACACTTATTGCACTCAGTATAAACCAATGTCAGTTCCAACCTAGATTATTACAATTATTTCTTAAGTGTTTTCTTGTTTCTCTCTTAAACCTTTCAAATCTATGAACTGAGCAACAGAGTTGTCCTTTTAAAATATGTGTAGGGTCGTGCCACCCCTCTGCTAATAATCTTCAGAATTAAAAAATGCCAAAGTCCCTACCAAAACCCCAGTTAATTGTCTAGGTCCTCCAACTGATACACCCCTTGTTCCAACCAGAGGCATACTTCCTGCTCTTCCTGGGACTCATTTTCAGGCTTACCCATGGTCCTTGGCACTTGCTATTTGTTGTGCTTGGAGAACATTTCCTCTGACATTTCCAGGATTGACCCCTTCTCTAGCACTAGGTTTCTGCTCAGAAGTCACCTGGATCAAAGAGGTTTTGCTTAACCATCTTAATTAAATGAAAAGACTCTTCATCACTAGTGCACAGTAGATTCTAAAAAAAATATTTGAATGGATATTCAATTTCAGTGAATAGCCAACAACTTGTAAATGAATACCTTGTAGTTTAAATAAATTTCCTAAGGTTTTATATTTAATATGTTATAAAATAGCAATTTGAGTTCAATTCCTTTCTTACTCCAGTACTATTTATCTTATGAGGACATAAATCCAAATGTTGACTTGGAAATCTTCAAAGAGAAATATTTAAAATTAGGGAGAAAATGAAATTATATTGGGTAGATTATATAGACAGATTAGAGATAGATACTAGAGTAGGGATTCTTCATCTCTTTTGGATCATGTTCTTTAAATTTCTAACGAACCTCTTTGACCTTAGCCCTCCTAAAACCATTGTAACCATATAACATAGTCTTGCAAACCATTGCATATAATTTACAGACTTTATATTATGCTCTAACTGAAAGCTAAAGAAGATGGTAGGTGTGGGCAAACTTGAACATGGTTTGTGCAAACTAATCTTTTAGGAATGTTTTTTAGTAAAGGGAGGGCAAGTGGACCTTCCATAACCAAAATTCATGACTCTGACTCTACTGTTATTTGTAAGTTACACAAATATCATGGTCTCTAAGACTCAAGCTATAAGGAACAAAAAAGATCATCTAACACCTTAAATTTGCACACAAAACTGCTCTGGGGAATCAAAGGTGCCCAGTGGCTTGTCCACTTTCCCTGACTGCTCTGGTAGCAGAGCAGAATCTAGATTTCAAGTTTCATAACTCCATGCTCTTTCTGCCACCGCATGCTGCCTCTTCAGAGCTGAGCTCTCCTTCTGATCTGCATGATTTTTAAGGTGTTTTGGCGTACAAGATGTAGGTGTTTCTCAGCATTGAGACATGTATTGAACAAAGATGATGAATGGTGCTTTGCAGGGAAAGTTTTCTTTTATATTGCTGAAATATACTAAAAAAAAGTCATTATGTAACTAACTCCTGAATTTCAGGAATTTACTGGTTGGTTATAAGTGCTGAAAAAAAATACTTGATGGTTAAGTGAGAATATAAAAATCTAGACAAGGTTTAAAATACTAGTGCAAGAATTTCCATCAGTCAAGACACTTCAATCTGCAATTTGGTTTTCATTGTGGAGATGGCTGAAATGGTGCAAGATTGTGACATTGTGGTCAATTGCATAATTACCAGGAATGTTATGTGTTCCAGATCTTTGTAAACATAGTAAAACAGTACAATTTCATTCACTTGGAGAATCTTAAATAACATTTAAAATATTCAAATCTGATGGCACTATTAAGTAGTATTTAAATGGGACAGTTAACCTAATTATTTATAAATTTATTCATTTATTCATCTGTCCATTCATCCACTGATTCTAAAAGGCAAGGCTTGGCTGTTACGGTAGGTATCCTCATACATTATTTATGGACTTTCTGAGAGTGACTGACAGGACTACCCAGAGTGCCAATGTACTCTTTGCTCCAGCTTATCAGTTAACTAGTGAAATTTAACACGGATGGTGTCAGCTTTATATTTAGAGTGTCACTGTATAAACAGAAAAAGCCACTTGGAGAATCTTGTTTAGGAGTTTTCACCTTATTTAAATTCTTAATTTGTCCCTGCAGTTTAGAAAAGGCTATTTCAGTGTGGTCCTGCTTCCAATTAATGAGCTCCAGAAAAGGATTAGGTCTGCCTCACTCAGTCTTTCCAAAATAGACTAACCTTGAATCCCACAAACCCCAAGGAAAGGTAAATATTCTATTCTGATTCAAATTAACTTAGACAGGGAAGACAATCCTAGGTTGTTTATTTTATTATAGCCTGCACTTCAAGACCCAAAAGTTAAAGTTAATAAAAGAGATAGGCATTTTGTTGAAAGTTAAAAAGAAGAGGTATTAGTTTGGGATACATGTTACTTCCATTCAATTGTTTTTTTCACATATCTAACATTTACCATTTCTACTCATTCAGTAAAATGGAAGTGGTAACTAATAGTCTGTACCACCATGAAAAATGCTAAAATATTTGGGAGATCTTGGTTTTTGACAAAAAAAAAAAAAAAAAAAAAAAAACCTGTTAAAATTAAATATTAGATATTTTAGCATATTATGAGATTATAAAAAACAATCACTGTATGCACATTTCTGAGGTAACATTAAGGAAATTAATTCCCCTGTAATGACCTTTTTGTAGGTTTCAAAGTATTTGAGACATCTGATCCCAATCAAACTTCTTTTTGCATGAATGTTTTCAGCCATCATTCTCTCAAATCCATCCTGATGATCACATCCAAAATAAAGACTACATATAGGAGAATCCAGGATGGCATTATTATTATTTTTAAAATATTAACTCACTTTGGCAATTTTTTTCTATGATACCAGAGTCTGATTTAAAGTGTTAATTCCTGCATTCTTTCACTTCAAAAATACTTTGTGCTCACAAGAACACATACATTGTAGTGTCTTCCCATGATGAATTAAACTCAGTTTATTTATACAAGAAAAAAAGGTAAAAAATCTGGTTGGTGTCTAATTATTAAAGATCAGTTGTTTTTTAGAATAATAAAAAATACAAGGAATTTATTGTTTTAGGTCAAATTAAAAAACATTGTTAAAAACATTGGTTTTACATTTTTCCCCCTCAAATAAGTTACTGAGTCTAAAGCAATCAACAGAGTTGTAAATGAAAATAGTTTTGAATTAAAACAATTAGACTTGTTGATCCTGTGTCTTGCATCTCACAGCAGGTGTTTAAGCACACCCCAAACTTAGATGTGCTAACACCTGTAATCAACACAAAAGGTCTCTTTTAAACTAACAAGTCATTCTACCTAGTGGAAGTATAAACAAAACCCTAATTGGAGATTTTGCTAACTATTCTCCCCTGCTGTGAACACTAGTTAGTGTCTGGTGTTCAAGCAGTAACATCAGCTACCATGTATAATTGGCAAAAGGCAAGAACCAAGTCTTCTGACTTCAGTAGATAATACTGAGCCTACCCCATTCAATAATTTCCTAATTACCAGCTAGTAGTAATCATCTTGAAACAGTACTTTAACTGCAAGAAGACAAACAAATAATAACTAATTCATATAGTATTGATAAAGGGTCAAACTCTGTTTTAAGCACTTTTATATAGTTAAGTTCATTTAATGTTCACAAAACACATTTATGTATTTAAGATAGATACCAATATTATTCCATATGTACTGGTGAGAAAAGAGAGGCCACATACTAGCTTGTCCTAAGCATAAGAGCTACTAAGCAGTGGATGTAAGAGTTGACTCCAGGCAATCTGAGTCCAATGTGTGTCTTGTTTTTTTCACTAAGAGTAAAAATGTAAATAAAGAAAAATAGTTGACATCCATTTCAGACAATTAAACTGAAAAGATTCCCTCATGCATGCTTCCTAGGTCTTACACATTCCCATGGATTCTGAGATCCATAGTTTATAAGCCAAATTATAGCATTGATTAAAATGATTGATTGCAAGAAATAAAAATCTCAGTGCATGATGAGCGGACACAAATAAGAAATAAAAACGATGCAGACTCATTAGTAAGTGTCTCTTTTCATCTCAGAATACAACTTTTCTTATACTATGCCAGAATATAACTTTCTCCTCTACATATTTATCATATGGCTGACATTCCAAGTGCTGTAAGGCTAGATTTTTCTGTTCCCTAAAGTAGCTACTACTAAGAAGCAACAATGAAATTATATAAAATTAATTGAAAATAGACAGTAAAAATGGGTTTAAAGGGAAGAGGACAGTGCCAGGTGGAAGTGAGAATATAGAACATATTCTACAAGTTCTGGCACATATGCCAAAGGTAAATTTAAATTTTGGCTTTCAGCCTGTTAGCAGACCAAGCAGAGACCATCAATTGATTTATACCAGGATGAAAATTTAATTTTTGCTCAAGAACAGTTCAGTTATGACTGAAATTGGAGAATATTTTTCAAAACTTCTAGTAAAGAAGACACATTATGATATAATAAAATATATCCTCAGCACACTTCTTAAAATAAACAGGGTGATAGGTTTTGCATAATGATTTCACATAATTAACCTTTTAAAAATAAAGAGATAATTATAAATATTTTGGTAAATTGAGCAAAAAGAAAAAGAAAACCTGCCAAGGACAAATCTTGGAATAGAGATGCACACATAAAAACATGAGGATATATAGATATATAAAGAGACAAAATAAAACAGACATGGTAAGATTATGTCAAAACTCCAACTTTGTAAATAGAACTTTCAGTATCTTTATATATTCCATTGTCTTCATGTATATGGTATTGCATAAGCTACATATTCAAGGAACCAGTTTGATGAAAACTCTACCATCTAAGACAATGACTTAGAAAGTTACCTTCAGTGTCAATATCCAACTGGCGAGGTGGTGAGAGAAATGGTAGAGAAAACATACTGTTTTATCTTGCCTACAATGTGACTAATCACTTTTATCACTATTCCATTAGCAAGAGTTAACCATGTGGCTCATCTAGTTCTTATTTGTACAGCCTTGGGAAATTTGCTTAATCCTTCTAAGTTTCAGTTTTTCTGTTTGTAAAATGGGGATAATAATGGCAATTGGCTCCCAAGGTAATTGTGAAGATTAGTATATGTGATGCAATTAGCTCAGTGTCTGACTCACAATAAGGGTTTAATTAATAATAACATTTTAACAAATTTCTTTTCATTTTGTGGCTCAGAGTTAGAGCACTTGCCTAGCATGCCTGAGGCATTGGGTTCGATCCTCAGCATCACATAAAAATAAAAAAATAAAGATTAAAAAAAAAGGCACACAACCAGGCATAATATAGAAAAATATTACAATTGTATATAATTCACATTAAAAGAATACAAAGAGACAGGAAAAAGTACCTACTAAGAAAAAAATTAAATCTGCTTCCAGAATTCTCTATAATATTAAATAACCTAAAAATTGTTTTAAAATGGAAAACAAATGTTGTGGCCAAGAATTTGATTACTGGATTAATTTATGAGGCAACAGGAAGACTTGCTTATATGTTTAGCTATGTAGCTACATGGAAAATACAAACCCTATGCTTCATTTAGTAAAGCACATGAAATTAACATTGAAGTTAAGAATAAAGAAGACATTGGATAAAAGGGATGGTGATAAATTCTAACTTTCTGATTTTAAGGATCACTATAAAATATTAGTCAAAATAATTTAAAGGTTATGAATAATTTTTGGAAGGTGACATGCATGTCATGAAATTAACAAAGCAAATCTGATGCTTGAGATTAGCTAAAATAAAAAAGGAGAAACTTAGGAAAGATGAAATGAAGGTGGAGTATCACGTAGGGATCAAAATAACAAGGCTTTCATCAGAATTTGGTGAAAAGTATTGAGTTATCATATATAAACACACATGCAAACACCTTCATACATATCCATATACACACATGCATACATACATAGATGGTGGAAAGTAGGGTCACTTGATGACATTTGAACTTTTCCAAGGAAATTCATTCTGGATGTATTTTGGTGGATGGATTGGAAAAATTTAAGAGTGGACAAGGAAAATCCAGTTAGTAAGCTGTAGGAGGAGTTTGGGTAGGAAATGCTAGTATCTGGCACAAGGTGTTTGATTTTGGAGAGGAGAGAAATGGAAGCATTTGAAAATGCATTGGCTGCAGAAATGTTAGAACTTAGTAATGGATGGAACTTCCAAATGAGAGAGAACTGTGGGAACAATAACTGAAGATCTAGTCCTAGGGAGTGGGTGCTAATGATACTTACTAAGATTGTGGTTGAGGACTCATAGGGGAGAGTTTGACACTGGTTTGTGACAAGTTGAGTTTCAAAGGCTTTGGGAAATGCAAGTGGAGATGCTATATGGATAACTGGATCAAAGATTCAAAGAAGTTATTTGTGGCAAAAAAGTTAATGCACAGTCATATTTATGATATAACTGAAGTTTAATCAGACTTTCTCAACCTCAGCAGCACTGACATTTGGGGCCAAATTATTCTTTGTTATGCTTGACTGTCCTGTGCATCATGGAAGGTTTAAAACATTCCCAGCTCTACCCACAGGTGCCAGTAGCAGTGCTCACATCATGACAATCGAACCATCTTCAGATTTTGCCAAATGTGCCACTTGGGACTAAATCATCCTCTATCGCAAAACACTGTGTAAATAATAGTAACTAAGAAGAGAATATACAGTAATAAAAAAAAATCATACAGCCATGTTGAGACCAGAAACTTCAAATTTAATTTGTTCCAAATATATGGTTTGGGGAATTTTCTTAATTGGAATAATTGTCATGGATATAAGAGTGGTTAACAAAAACAAGAACACAACATTTTTGTATATACTATTATGAGACTCATTAAAGTAGGATCCAGGGTACATGATGAAATGAAGCCAGAAGAATTAAAAGATTTCAAAGTGGCTGAAGATGGGATTTACTGGAAATAGGAGAGTTTAAAAAAGGTATGAAATATTTAAAAATTCTAATCTAGAAGTGTCATATCCTCTTTATATTACTGGTTAATCCTGCGTATTCATCAATAGACTTAATGGAGAGACAAGTTCTTGCTGATTTCATTTGCAAACAAAAAGCAGGCTGGACTGTAGCTCCAGTATACACCCGGGCATAGATTGTCTTTATTAGTTTGTGCCTTTTGTCTCATTATTGCCAATGCACTCTATCCACTTCATGGAAAGTCTTTGTATCTTTGAAGGTTAATACAATATTAAGACTTTGTTGAACTAATACTATTGAAAGCATTTCTAGTGAAAGCAACATTGTTAGTTACATGGCTCTAGTTACAGTATTTTCAATATATAATTTTTGTTAAATGATTTGTATACTTTTAGGTTATTTGTTGGGGATATGAATTGTGTTACTGGACTAATTATTTGTTGGGGATATGAATTGTGTTACTGGACTAATTATTTTGTTGATAGGCAAAATGATTTATTCTCTAAAAAAGATGTAAAGATAATCATTTTACAAAATAAAACTGTTGGAGGATGAAGTAGTTAAACTGTGCAAATTTCTTTTTTCATTATTTTCTTCACTTACAAATATTGAATTGAATAGTATCTTCTAGCATGTGTGCATTTAACTTTCACTTGATTATTTGTACTCCACAATGTTTGTGATGCTACAAATCCGAGTTTTTTTGCTGTATAACTTTCATTTGGTACACTTAGCATGGAAAGTTGTAATTCGCCTACAACTGCCAACTCCTTTGAAAGTAAGAGTGAAAAAAAAAAAGAGAGAGAAATATAAATCTCTTTTAAAATAATTTAAAGACCTTTTTTCCCCCTTAATTACCAGAAATTTCTAAAATTCTGGTTTCTAAAGACCATGCCATTTTGAAATTTCCCTGGCGGACAGCACTGTTCTGCTGTATTCCATGTGGTTAATGTTAGTCACATCCTTGATGTAACATAACACGAGCTGGCTAAGGTAATCCAATGTGACATATGACAGCATTGTAAGCCAGTCTGGGATATTTGAAAATATGCCATCTTTCAAAGACCGTGGATAGATAGCATGGTAAGCCAAGACTGTGAACTCTGTTGCTTTCATTTTGAACAGCATAGGCAAAGTTCTGTGATAATTAGAGGGCAATTTCTAACCTGGTAGATTCTAACAAATGTTTAACAAAAGCACATTTTTTTTTTTTTTTTTTTTTTTATTGCTGGTGAGTTTATACTTGAAACCACCTAAGTCAAATCATCAAGTAAAACAATTACTAAAGAGATGTGATTACACATTATTACAGGTATAAGAATGAGTGAAAATTTCTCAGATCATGTAAAGATGAACTATCAATATGAGCTAACATAAAAGAGGCGACAAACAGGCATTTGATACCCAGTTATGAATCGTTTGTTAAAAGTGCTTAGGTTGATTCAAGTGTCATGTTATTAGCATTAGAGGAAAAACAATCTAGAAACATGAGCACTCGGGCAAAAATGAAAGTTTTCTACATATGTTGTTGAGTTTCTCTGTAAAAAGTTGTTCTGTCCTCAACCTAATTTATTGTGCAGGCTGTGGAGAATTTGAAAACCATGTTTTCTTCTAGGATTACTTCAAGATCAGCTTCTTTGGTTTTAAATTTGTTTCACATTTGTTTAAGCAGAAAATACTAGCACTAATAATTCTTGATGCATAGTGATGAGTTACAGAAATGAAAATAACCTGCATACTAAATTCTATAGAAGATGGAAGAGGAAATTGAACATAATATGTACATCTTAGAATGAAAAGGTGAAACTGAACTACAAGGTAAAGGATCAGCAAAGCTGTTCATTTTGTGAGATGGACTGCTGAAAGTTGTAAATGCTATGGTCTTACTCAATTGTATTTTAAAATACCCTAAGCTTATAAAAAGATTTCTTATCTTTCCATCCAAGTCAAAATCATCAAATTGTTCTGACATGATCTATGAATAACCTCTGAATAACTGAAAAACCATTCACTTGCTTGCAAATTAAAAAGTATACACTTTATATACATATAAATACATTTAAGTAATTGTTTTCAAATATAATCTGCTTTCAAATGTTAAGTTTAAGTTGACTGAATTTCTGAAATGACTTTGGTTATCGGAAGAAAATGTTATTTATTTTATTATCTTAGGTAAAATAACAAAAATTCCTAACACTTTAATATCACTCTTACAGTGTTTAGTTATCTTTTTCTGATATTTTCTCATCTGCAACTCAGAAGTACATTGTATATTATGAAGATGGATTATTTTATCCAATTTAACAGAAAGGAAAACCAAGACTTGAAGTTGTTCTAATAATTGATGGAATCCTCATTTTGATCTAGGCTTTAAATTTGAAGTCCACTACCTATCTTTTTATGGTGCTCATGAAATTAGAGATTTGTTGAAGTGAGCCAAGATAAATGAGTGACATCAAAATTTAATGTAAAGGTAATTTAACATTAAATAGAGTATGAATCTTTGTAATTCTGACATTTTGCTTTAATAATGCTAAAAGAGCACACCAAAATTATTTCTGAAGTTCTGGTTGACAATTAGATTAAAACAAAGTCTTAGCTAAAAATTTTGGAGTATTTTACATTTAGTGCTACAGGATATATTTAAATAGAAACATAATGATCCTCAATGGATCATAAGTATAAAATCTGGCATTTTAAATTTAATAGAAGTAAATAAAATATATTGCCAAGTTATTATTAAAAATCAATCTACAAAACTCATTAGAAAAATAAAACAAGCTTGTCTCTGGAGTAAACTAAAGATAAAGATATACAAACTGAGAAAAATCAGGGGAAGCTAATTATTTTATTCACTGGGTTGCTTTCAAAATTGTTATCCAAACATTTTACAAAACCAGCTGTTCATGTCTCTTGGCAATATATTCTAGAAAGATGTTTTCTCATTAGAAGGAGAGAGGGGATACTAGGGGAAAAGTGTAAATCTTTGTTAGGAGCTTGTTATAACTACATTTTAAGTGGATCATTATATCTCACTGAGAGTCTGTGATAAGTATTATTATTTCATGGTATAAACTAAGTACTGAGGCTCACAGAAGTTACATGACTTGTTCAAGTTCACATAGCTAATACATTTTAGAGTAGGGATTAGAACCAGTTATAAAATTAAGAATTTGAATTCTGAAATTGCTGAAAAATATATCTATTAATCTTGGAAAAAAATTTGAACAGATGATAAATGCCAGAAATTAGAAAAATGAATAAAAGGGAACAAAGGAGTTTTTCAAAGTGATGTTCTAGAATTGTCAAGGGCCAGGAAGAGATGTATGATTCTGTTGAATGATAGTTTTGTGTTATCTAGGTAAATTAAACAAATGAAGAATATCCTAGAAAATGAGTTGGCATGCATTTTGACCTCCTAAAATACTGTAAGATAGAACATGGGATACAGAATCAGACAATTCTGATCTCATTTCCTTGCTGTCTGATTTACTACATGTGTTATGTTGGGCAATTTACTTTAATTCCTCTGATCCTTACTGCACTCTCTGTAAAATGACTATTAATGTTACTTACCTGTGATAAGTTAAATTATATCTCTGTACAACCGTTGCCCAAACCTGTGTGGCTCCCACAACAAAGTTCCATTTTCTCCTTGGATTATAGATTCTTTTCCGCTCAGCTAAAGCTCTGCTCCTTGTTTTCTTCTTTCTGGCAGAAGGATCCACACTTCCTGAGTGTTTGTTCCTTAGAGGGTAAAGGGAGATGCAGGAACACTGGATGGCTCTGAGGGATCTGCTTCAATGGTAGTTGCATCACTCTCACTTGACCTTTAAATGGGCCAAGGAGGTCACATACACAAGGCCTCAAGTGAGTGGGGCAGGAGCATATTATGGTCTCAGTGAGAATAACTTGGTTCAAGCCTATAGTCCACCACAATACCCACAAGATTGTTGTGATGATGAGTGATGTAATCGAGCAGTGGACTTCCTGGCACAGTTTCAGGCACATAGTATGTGCTCTGGAAATTTTATTTCACTTTCCTTCCCAGTTTGGGATCCAGAGTCAAGCTAAACAGAGACCAAGGTCATGAAATACTGGGGCTGTATATACCAATTATCCAGTGTCCATTTTTGCCTATAACCTTTACCATAATAACTGAACAGTACAATTAAGTGAATTACTACATTTCTCATGAAAAACTTGACTTTTCAAAAAATATGAAAGTCATTTTTGAAAAAAATCACATTAAGTTAGAAAGATTTTAGTCCTTCTATTTAGCTATTTGTAAAAAAATAGTTTCATAGAGGGAAAGGGAATGCAGGAACCATTGGATGGCTCTAAAGGGATCTGCTTAAATGGTTGGTCCATCATCTCTCTGATATTTAAATTAAGATCTGACTTTTATTTATTTATTTTAAATTAAGACCTGACTTTTAAAAGTACACTTCTAATTTATCAAGAATTGCTAAAGTCTTAGAAACATTTATTTTGAAACAACTGCACAACAGAAGAGAGAGTATGTTACAGCTTATCTATCTAAATGAAACAATTAAATGAAAAACATTAATAAAATAATAAAGCAAAGCTTCAATTGGAAGGTAGCATCATTTGGGGCAACACTTGCGAATAAATTCTGATGAGGATTATATTCCAGGATGAAATCTCTCAGGGATTTTGCAAACTTTAGGACAAGAGGAAAATTCCCTATTGAATGTTTCTGAAAAGGTCTATTTTCTATGTCATGTGGTCTACTCCCACAAGAGTTTTTTATGAGTAATGGATTTGGTCTTGGAGATTTTTGGATGAATCCATGAGGAAAAAGCCAAAAATTTTTCCTCCCCTTTCTGAGATCAAAGACACCACTGTGTTTTTGGTATGAAAAGGGTTTTGCCATGGTTGCCAAAAATATTCTGTTTCGCCATCAGCTGTGTAGTGGTCATGCAATGATTGACAGCCCATGCCGTCTCTCCAGTGTGGCTAAATTTCAACTCAAAGGTAGTGCTTAACTTGTAAAGTACTTTGAGTCTCTTTTGGATAAAAATTATAACAGTACAAAAATAGTTCTTTAGCTGACAGTCAACAACACCCACTGTGTGTTACTGTAGTACAAAATGGCCCTTTGTGAATACTTGGAATAAATTTATGTCTGTGTAAGACCAAAGTACTTAGTTGTGGTGATTTATTTGCCTACCTTTAATCACAATAAAATTTAATCAAGAGAAAACTAATTTCAAGTGAGGATGAATTATTTAAATTCTTCCACAGAAACAAAATTTTGAGAATTTTTCTTCTGTGTGTGGGAGGAAATTTATGAGGTTATGGGCATGCCACTCTCCATCAAAAACTTATTAAATGATAGAGATCTCTTTTCACATAATTTTAGATGAACTACACTGGAGATGCATCATCTCTAAATATAGCACAAACTCAGAAAACTCTGATGTGAAATGCAGAATGATGGATGTTAGTTGTGTATTATCTAACAGATTCCCTATTATATAGACTTCACTTTGATATTATTTATGTGATAAAGATCTTGAGAATCCATTTATTTATAGTGTAGGGCTTTTTAAAATTCAATATATCTACTACATTGCAAAATTAAATAACTCATATAAATTAGTGAAAACTAAACACATTAACAAAGGTTGATCAGAAATCCTGTCAGTCATTTGTGGGTGAGAGGAAGGTTTATATACATATATATACACACACACATACACACACATATACCTTCTTTAAAAAGTTCGCCCTTTTGATTTAGGTTGAACATATATGAAAGTGAAGAAGGTGAAGAGCTCATTTCATCATGAAAAAAAGAAGCTCATTTCATCATGAAAAAAAAAAAAAGGAAAAAAAATCACAGGAAACCTTCTCTGTTAGGAACAACCTACTTTTACACTAGTGTTTACAACTTTAGATATGTAGCATTCTGTAGCTTTTCCCTGAATCTCAGTTTTAACTAAATAAAGTAATGTGAAAGAAAACACTTAGGTACTTTATACTCTAAATCATGAAGCTAAGGATATGAGATCTTGAACGATTAGAGCTAATTGGTGACTGTACACAAAGATCAATTTCACCAGAAAGCTGCCTTACTTTTGCTTCAGTTCAGAGGCACTGTTTAAAATCAGGGGTTAAGAAAAGGATTGCATGTTGTGTTAATTGATTCAGGAGTATGTTTTATGCTCACTTTTGATGCTATGAAATGAAATACAACAGTTTGGAAGGCAAACCGAAACAAGGGTTCCATGGGTGTGGCAGCGTCACAGCCTAAACCAGTTTATAGTTTGCCAGGAATCATTCATTTATTTCACCTCTGGTATTTGGGCCTGGATTTAGGGGTAAATTTAAAAAAATATAAAATGTTTTGTGGGATATGGATAAATAATGTACCTATTCAAGTTTTGAAAATTTCATTGACAACTTCATGAATTTTATTTCACCCAAATTTTCCAACTTACTATCTAATGTCTCTTCTTCAGTTTTTAGGTATCTAGTCCTTAATATTCTGTGGCTTGCAGAGGACACTTAGATCTATATTCTACAGTATTGTTTAGCTTTTAATGTCTATTTTTGTACAGACAATTTATGTTTTAACTATTTTATTTAAAGATGTAATCAAGTTTTTAAGTGAAATTCATGAAAACATTAAAAGACACACTTAACCTAGAAATCTACTTAACAATAATCTTATTGACAAATTATGCTACTTACGATAACAATGTTGGTATATGATGTATACATGCAAAAGAGAAAATTGATAAATATCTTTCTTTCAATTCCTGCTTTGTAATGTTCAGGATCTGATAACAAGATTTTACTTTATACCAGAATGATCTATGACAGAGAAAAAAGTCATGCTCTTTGACAGAAATGTATGCAGAGGACTTAAATTGCTAGATTTTTAAAAATATTCAAATGATGCTCAGCTATTGTCTAGTTTCTTCTGATATTTGATCTTGATCACTACTACCTGAATGATTATCAGTGAATGCCTTGTTATAACATTTCTCTAAGTTGGGAAGCTTTTAATCAGTCATGATTCTATTATGAAATTAAGTCCTTCTATTGACAATAACCAACATGAGTAAGATAGAGCTTTTTGTGCTCTTAACAATGTATTTATCGTTAGACCAATGCTATTAAGTCAGAAATTAACAAAATCTATACAATATTAGTTAGATAACTTACTAACAAGTTTAAAATATCCTGAAGTGAAACTCAACTCATTTTGTGTTTAAATTCCTAAAGCTTTCATTAAATCCTAATACATAGCATCCAGCTGCACCGAATTCATTTGATGGAAACACTTGATAATTGTTCACCTTATACCCTCATCATCTGTACACATTCTCTACCACTCTCTCCTTGAAAAAATAAACTTAAGCACCAAAGTATAAAAAAGAAAAAAATTAAACAGCAGTCGGGACACTGAATTAAGAAAAAAAAAGTAGCAATCTATGAAAATAAAAACAGGGACCTCTAAAATAATGTTTTATTTATCACATATAAACGTGTTTTCCTAAGAATTATTTCCAGTGTAGGCCACCATATGGAAGTAGAAATCCATCATGGGAATGAAATAAGATGGTTTGTATCACCTGCATAACTTGTTTTGTTCTATGCCTTCAGGCTTCAAAACCCGCTTCCCATATTTTTTCCTTTCTTTAAAAATAATGTACATCAGTTTAATTTATCCCAGGTCCTGACAGAAGGATCGGATTTTAAGCATTTAATGCTGTGGTTTCAAATCCAATTTCTCAGTGTTCATCATTTCAAAAGTGGCAGAATTCAGTTTTTGAAAAGGTTTAAGAACTTGGGAAGGATTGGCATACCTTCTGAAGTCCCACACTGATGTTAAAGGCAGCCCTGTACAGGAAAGAACAGTTTGGTCTGGATTTTTCTATACTGCTCCAGGAAATACTAAACCCTCCACCTACTCCAACAAGAGCCTCTTCTTACTGATGTCTACCTAAGAAATACTTTTTAAACTCAAAAGGCATATTGAATAAATCATCTATTTACAGGTCTTCTAAACTAGGACACTGATTGGTTGGTGCATTTTCCTAAAAGGAGGGTATCAATAGATCTGCTTAAGGCTTGATTCCACTGAGTGTGTTCGGAAACAACTTTCCTTGTGACCAATGGAATTTTTATCCATTCAGACACTGAAGCATTAGATCCTTGCACAGTAAATTCATTGTAGGCTCTCTTTATTGGTGGTGGGGGAACCTCAAAAGGTCAGGAGTCCAGATTGCTTCAAATAAACATCCAGAATCTCAGATACTTTTCTGAAATGGGCCCAAGTTTATTTGAACCTCTTTCTCTGGTTTGGAAATCAGGCTGAAAATTTCACAGAAACAGATTTTCTTGTGAGATCTCAGAATGTTGTGGTTTAAGTAAAGTAATAAACAAACTTGAAAAATGAAAGGCAAAATTGGCTGAACCTCACCTGGTTTCATTCTATTAAATGCCTGAAACTGAGTGGCATTGTGCAATCTTTAAAAAAAAAAAAAAATAGATAAACAGAATTTAGCTGCGGTCAAGCCTAGAATTATCAAGTGTTTCTCCTGAGGGCGTTTAAGACAACCTTTTGCTATTTTATCCTCCTCTGTTCTTGTCTTTCAGCAACTTTCATCTGCCCCTTCATACCCCTCCTTAATTTCTGTTTGGGAGACTTGAGCATTGATCTTCCATTTTTAAACTGTTAATGAAAAAACATTCTTTGACCACTTAAGCTGGAATAATTTCCATTTATTTATGGGTGTGAACTCTTTGAAATGTATGTTATGGTATTTGCATGGTATATATAATACAAAAAAAAAAAAAAAAAGAGAGAGTTTTTTCAGTACTTATTATTAAATACCAGGCATAGGAGTTAGAACTTATACCCATATTGTATTATTTAATCATCACAACAAAACCATTAGGCGGGCATTTGTATCTCTATTTTATCAGTGATTAAAAAGTGATTGATGAAGGGATAACTTGTTCACTTGTGCACATAAGTTACTGTTATTAGGAAGAAGGAGAAGCAAGACAGATATCTGACCTCAAAGACCATATACTTGACTACTGATTTATAAAGTTTCCTATATAGTTGTGAAGGGTTTCCCAAGAGTGTTTTGGTCTCTTTCTTTCTTATCTTTTTTTTTAAAGCCCATTTATTCTTAACTAAAACCTTGAATCCTAACCATTCTACTTAACGGGTTATATATCTTTCATGCTACCTGGAAAGAGTACTTGGCTTATAACTCTTGGCTGTAGATAGAAAACTTCTGTAGTTAAGAAAGTATATTATAATGATAATATAGATCTGTAAAGCACTCTACAGTGTACAAAGATCTATTGTATAAGTTATTTAATTCTGATTCTTCCAGGAAGTACATGGATAGACATCTTGATCTACATGTACAAATGAAGAAAAGTAAGGTTCCATGAAATTAAGAGAATTTCCCAGTCATGAAATTAAGAGGCTTCAGAAGGCTCTCCAAGTCAAACCTTTTACCTATGTGAATTGCTCTTTGCAAATCACTTCAGATTTCCACCTGGTGGCCTTTTTAAAAATATCTTTTTAAAATTTTCTCACTCTTAAGCACTTTCCAATCACACTGTATTTTTTCCACAGTACTTTTGCATAATTCTGCTTTGTACATGTATTTTGTTTTTGATAGAAAGCACTCTACACACACTGATAAAATCCAAACTACTCTTGCAAAGCCCAAAATAGTCTGGACACATGATACCAATGCTGTTCTTGGGCTACCCATTTAAGTTATGTATCAAGTCTAAATTTAATCAAGGCCACATTTTATTTATACATTTCATGCATTAAACTCATTTAAACTTTTAGTCAGATTTCATTAGAAGAAATACTACCGTGCACATCATGCAGTAGTAAAGCTAATGTGCTTCAGGAATTTGAAAGGAGTTAGAGATCGGGGGTCTGATTTCAAATTTTCTTTTTCTTTCTCTCAGTGCTTGCAGCAGGTCTGCGAACGGCCACAGTTTGTTTCCTAGGACACTAATATAGTCAGCATGCTCTGTACAAATGTGTAAACACAGACATTCCCTGTAATCAGGGAGGTTGGTGTCTTAAGGCAAGATTATGTTTTTTTAGGAAATGCAATTTATGTTCAGGATTAAGTTTCCCTTGCAGACTGATAACGTCTGAGGTTCAGGGAGATGATAGGTATTGTGTCCATACCGCCTGCTCTGCATCTGCAGTCTTGAGCCAGTCTTCCTGCAGAGTCCTCAGTCCCATGATCTCTTATAAAACCTTTTAGGTCCTTCACTTCTTACAAGGATGGGAGAAGTAAATTATAGGAAAATCATTTAAAAAACTAAGCATCTATAAGTCTGGTTGGTAAGTGCCAGGAAATACAGAGCGACAGGAGGAAAACAAACAGATGACACCAGGCTGAAATCCTTCTTCACAACTCAGGAAATTTAAATTTATGTCTGGCACTTTGGTGTTCTTGAGGTTGGGATTGGGGGTGGGTAGCAATTTAGACCCGACTCCTAGAAAGTAATCATTTTAGTCTGCTTGTGACATGGCCTTAATATTATAAAGCAAGTTAAGGATATGACAAATATTCTTTCTCATTTTAAGTAGAAATTGAGATTAATACACCCAGAATTTATAAATCTTTATAAACCCTTCCATAGGGGAAAAAATGTTCTATTTCTTTTCCAAACCAGAAGGGGGAAAATAAAAGTTTTCACAAGTTAAAAGGGCAGTTTCCTTGCCAAAAACACATTTCTTTTTGGCATAATACTAAATTCATGAGACTTCTTTTTTCTTTTCCTCCTCTTTCTTTTTTCTCCTTCTCCTCCCCCCCTTCTTCTCCTTATCCTCTTTCCCCCTTTCTTCTTCTCTTCCTTTCCTTTCCTTTTAACCTCCAGAGTCAGAGATCTGAGTTTCCCCCAATTCTCAGGGT
The DNA here is from genome assembly GCA_025594165.1 of Tamias sibiricus. Lineage (NCBI taxonomy): Eukaryota > Metazoa > Chordata > Mammalia > Rodentia > Sciuridae > Tamias > Tamias sibiricus. Next base: position 142,181,151 of record CM046661.1, read on the forward strand.
GAAGATCATACAGAAGGGAACTAAGGCATTCATTAGGCAGCTGAGTTTTCTCCATATTAAAAAAAAAAAAAAAAAAAAAAAATCCCCAACGAATTGAGGACTCAGAACTGGGACTCTTCTGACCACAAGGAAGAATGATATGCTTTTTAAAAAAAATCATAGTAACAGGTACTGCTTGGGGAGGGGCCTTACCACAGAAACCTCAATCAGCCTGGGTCGTGACTTTGAGAGCCAGAGCACCACTGGACAGCATGAGGGGAGCATTTGCTTGTTTGTTCAAACATACTTTCTAAATTACCTGTTTGTGTCAATTAGGAGGACAGGCCTAAGGAATGCTGCTTTGACCTGATTTTCACAAAATGAGGTCCTTGTACACCATTATAATAATCTGAACAACTAGATATGGCTCTTACAGGCAGGGATGGACAAAGTTTCTCTATTCTGGCTCCTTCTTCTATTTTCTTTGCAAATACTTAAAAAAAGAAAATTGCATTTGAGAAAGAAGTTCCTTCACCCTCTCTATTTGTCCCCCATCCCTAATAGAATTTTGTTACATTCAATCTAACTTATTTTCAAGGCTATTTATTTAAAAAGAAGAATGTTCTGGTCTGAGAGGCAGTATAACTGACGATATATATATATATATATATATATATATGTGTACACACACATATATATAATGTGTGTACACACATGTGTGTATATAGTGTGTGTGTGCGTGTGTTTGTGTTTGTAGAGTTAATGTTTACTGCAGAGGCCAAAGTATTGAAAAAAGGAGCTGAAATGGAAACTCTGACATCGCCTTAGCTGCAGGCCTGCTGCCTTCACTGGGGAGAAAAATATTAGCCTTTGTCTAACTTACCTTTTCTATAAGGTGTAAAAAGCACCCTACACAAAGGGAGAATATGAAACCCAGAGCTCCTCTGATTGCGTGCATGTTATTCATATACACGCCCTTTCTTGCGAACTGGCAGTGGGTGAACGCGCTGATTCTAACCATATGGCCGCAGGCAGAAGTGCACGGAGGGGTTTCCTCTGGGGTGCCCACAAAGTGTCCTGCTGGCTCCCCAGGCCGCAGAAGAAAATGAAAAATTGTGAGTTCTCCCATTATGAGATTTCAACCAGATGCTCACGAGGTTATATATTAAATAATGAGCCTTTCACCTTAAAGATTTTCGAACTTTGCAGACCATGTGCATTTCTCCACTGGGAGGCGCTCAAAGACCATAATACAGAAGCCAACTCGAAACGGAAATTGAAAATCTAATTTAAAAAATATCACTTAAGAGTGGATTAATTCAGAACTACTACTCTTCTAATCATATTATCATTTTATAGTGTTGAATTCCATTCAGACTGTTACTTGTACTGACTGCTGAGTGGTAAAATTATTCTGCATTGCAGAGAACATGTAGAAACTTGAGACGCAGAGTTTTGTGCTGGAGACTGGAATTTTCTGAATAATTATCAAAAATAAAATATTTTCTCTTCAGTATAGGTACTGAATCTTCCAACTCTCATGATAATTTTTTTACAATCAAGTTTATTTTTATTTCACAGCTTTTAAGAGTTTCTTGTCATACATATATTTGATACGTGGTACATATTTTTTCAAATATATTACATATATATGACATACATTTCATATATATTCCATACATATATGAATATTATAGATTATATATGAATAATTATAAATTATATATATGTTCATACGTATGTACGAATAATTATAGATTACTTGACCTTGGTTAATTTACTGAATATCTCCATATTTCCAATACCTAATTGGAAAATGAGAATAATAATTCCTAAAATAGAGATGATTTTGAGTATCAAGTTGTATTAAACATAAAGAGCTTAATGGTTAGGCCTGTGGTAACGTCTCAATAAATTGTAGCTATTGTTAGGGTAAACATGAAAAAAAATCTAACTCTGTATGGCACTGTGACATATTGAGGTCAAAAGATCACCTCATATATATATTTCACCAGGGCCTCGCACATGTTAGGCAAAGGCTCTACCACTGAGCCACATCCCCAGCCCCTTTATATGTCTTTTAAAATTCCACAAAAAAACCATAATTTCTATTAATAGTATTCCTTGGTATGACCCAGTAGTAATCACTTCTACGACTATTTGGTTATTGCTGGAACTGGAATTTGGGGACTATGTGGGGCATTCATTTCAGTGAAATAATGTTCAACTATTTTGTGCTACATGATCCATACATTATAAGTAGGAAATCTCACATATTTAGATTCCAATGGGGTAGGCTCAAGGCTCCTATCAGATATGTGCCTTAAGTTTTAAACTGCCAAGTTGCTCTTTTCTTCTTTCTTCAGGCATTAAGTTTGGTTTCATTCTGCACATTGGCATGTACAAATCCTACTTCAGGACTTTCTTGGCAAACAATTCAGATATAGTAACACAACTAGAACACATGGATCACACACCAGGGCCAAGCTCTCCTACTGCCTCTAGGGCCTAGTTAGAGGGCCCTACCCCCATAAACATTCTGATCACTGACCACAGAAAGATATAAGCAACACAGTGAAATAGATGATATTATTTTTTATTTATAATCACCTCTTCTTTCCCTTACCTTTTCTCTACATCACATGGAGTATAGCTGAAAAAAGAAAAACACAGCTGTTAATTAGGCTTGAGTTAGAATAATTATAGATTACTTGACCTTGGTTAATTTACTGAATATTTCCATATTTCCAATACTTAATTGGAAAATGGGAATAATAATCCCTAAAATAGAAATGGTTTTGAGTATCGAGTTGGATCAAACATAAAGCACTTACGGGTTAGGCTTGTGGTAAAATCTCAATAAAGTAACTATTGTTAGGGTAAACATGAAAAAATCTAACTCTGTTTGTATGGCATTGTGATGTATTGAGGTGAAAAGATCAGGAGGTATACTTTCTGTCCTATAATACATACAGATGAGAGCCAAGCCTGGTGATGAATGCTTGGAATCCTAGCTACTTGGGAGGCTGAAGCAGGAGGGTGGAAAGTAGTTTGAGACCAGCCTCAGCAACTTAGTGAGACCCCGTCTCAAAATGAAATAAAAGGGAAAGAGTGTCAGTGCTCTTGTCTAGCATTCATGAAACCCTAGTTCAATCCCCAGTATCACACTTACCACATGTAACCCAGTACATACTTAAAACACGTAGATTAGTGGGGATAATCATTCACTTCCAACAAGTATTTATTGAACACTTATAATGTAACAGGATTTATTTATTTATTTTGGCAGTACTAGTACAGAGGATTGAACCCAGAGTATTTTACCAATAATCTACATTCCCATCTCTCAGCCATCCTAAGTTTTAATTTTGAGACACAGTTTCATTAAGTTGCCTTGAAGTTGGGATCCTCCTACCTCAGCCCAGGAGTGCTGTAAATACAGACGTGAGCCGCTGTGCTTACTACAGTAATTATTTTTGATGATGATATAATAATGAAGTACAGAGATATAATACTTGCTCTCAGAAAAATGATAATTTTGTGGGAGACACAAATGTCAAAATTAATTTTTTAATTACAGCTGTAGTAAGTACTGTGAAGAAAAATTACAGTTAGGGAAATCCCAGATTTCAGCACAGATCACAAAATTAAATTAAAAAGAAATACTGATCTGCATGTCTTTTACCATGCTTTCTACAAGAGCTGACAACTGCCTCATTGCCATGCTGATTCTGAGAATTGCTCCTTGCTATAATTTCACATTCCTACTAAAATCTTAATTTCTCTACAATCTTAATGCCTCCGATATTTTTCTCCTCTCTGCCTTTTACAGATCAAGACAGATTACTTAGTCCTTTGCCCTTGATTCTCCACCGAACATCACTAATACCACAGCACCATCCAGAAAACAGCTTAAAGTTGAAACAAACAAAGAAAAAAAAAAAATGGTTGAATGAGATGGATATCATTATCCTAAATGCATGATTGAAGATCTGAATGTACTTATATACTTTGTATACAAACAGTTGTATGTAAAAAGATGCTATATACATGCATTATGAATTGTAATACATACTACTATTATAAAAAAAAAAGAGAGAGAAAAAGAAAAAGAAAAAAGTCATTTGCCCATTCTGACCAAACACAGAATGTCTAACTCAGCAGAAGAGATAGAAAGCCAAGTGACTCTGAATCAGCCAGATGATGTTCAAAAGAATATTGTTCAGGAGAAGCCTTTTTGTGTTTGCTTCTATTATTACAGTTTTAAAAAAATGTTTTGTTATGCTTTCATTGTTTTGTGGACAGAAGTTTTGTGGACTTAAGCTAGACTGGAAGCTGACATGGGATTAGATTTAGAATGAAAAAAAGACTTTCTTGCAGGAGTACCATTTAAGCTTAGAATTGTGGGATGTGAAAGGAGCTACAGGAATCAAAACAGGGAACAGCATGTAAAGATGGTGGAAGATTTTTAGTGGGCTCCGCTTTATCTGACCCTGGTCATACTGAGAAAATGTTAAGTAGAAAAACTTGGTAGCTCAAATTCACTTCCTAAGTACTCTCCTAGGGAAAGAACCAGAAGTTCTAGGACCTGAGAACTGAGTTAGGGCTGGGATCCTGAGGAGAGGCTATTGGGAGCAGGTGTGAAGGGAGTTCCTAAACCCTGAAGGAAGAGGAGGATGCAGATAATGAGAGAGAAAAAAGGACTGGAGGAGGAAGGGGATAGAATGGAGCTGGAGGCTGGCTGTTATGCTCTAGAGGATTCAAGTTTGGTGAAGTAGAAGGAAGTTACAGTGATTCTTCTGGAAAAGTAAGAAAAAGGCTAATTGAGGCTTTTGAATATTTTCTAAAGATAGAGTTTTTGAGTAAAGAGATGATGTGCATAAATCAATATTGTAGGAAGCTGATGCGGGCTAATCATTTTACTAATAAGTGTTTAATTCCCCAGGAAGTTTCAAACTAGGAGACAATGATGCAGAGTTATTAGCCTGCTGGGATTGGATTTAGAGAGATCTGAGTTAATCCTTTGGTTTTACCTCTTTCTAGCTGTGTCAGAGCTGGTAGAGCCTGGAGGGTAGCTTACTTTCTTTCTCAGGTATTGTGGTTGCACAACAAAATATTTGGAAAGTTAGTAGCTCAAAGGAATGACAATTTGCTCAGAAATCTGCCTTTTTTTTTTTTTTTCCAGTTCTTAGAGGTGTATCTTGTCTCTGCTCTACTTAGTATCAATCAGCTGGGGTGGATCAAAGGTAGGGGCTGGAGTCATCAGAAGACAATCATTCATGGATCTGGCTGATGATGCTGGCTGAGCCTGTAATTGAGATGGTGGCTGAAACAGCACTGAATGGCCTCTCCAGGTGCTGTGGCTATCTTACAACACCAAGGGTTCTAAGGCTGAGTGTGCTGAGAGAGTCAGGTAGAAGCTATATGACCTTTTCTAGGCTGGCCTCAGAAGCTCCAGTGTCAGTTTTGTCACATTTTATTCACCAAGATTAGACCAGGTCCAAGAGTGAGGGTGGGGGGGTGGGGACCCCATAAAATTCTATGGGTTTCAAGATAGCAGAAGAGCACTAGGCACTGCAGATATTGCTTTGACCATGTATAAAAAATACAACATGCCACATCTTTTTTATGCCTCAGTTTATAAACAGAAAGATGACTTTATTTAAAGGCACTGGATTCTGTAGACAAGGAAATAGACGTGTTCATTAATGTGATCTATACAACATTGCCTCTGACAAGTTTTGCTCATTCCAAGAAGTTTTTTTTTTTTTTTTGTGTGTGTGTGTGTGTGTGTGTGTGCATATGTGTGAGAATTTTACACAGTATTTATCCCATGATGATTTGATGAATGAGGAGGCTTACATTTATCTCTTAGTAACAGAGGCATCTCAGAGGAAAGTTGACCTTGGCATGTTAATATCCACACAGCCTTAATCTTCCAAAGCTCCAGCTTCTTCTTCATTGTATAACTGATTGCGGGAAAAGTACTATTGTTGCATTTTGTCTAATGAATTAGCACAGTTAAGAAAGACAGTTGGACTCTGGACTCAAGGAATTGACCTTTGCTAATAGTAGAGGTGAGTTTGGAATAGGAAAGAGGGTGGCTTCAGGCAGGAGACAGAGAAAGGGCACGGTTCAGAAGAGTAAGGCTGAGAGAGAGCATTCACCTAATAAATAATTAATTTTTCTTAGGTTTATGGTTTTTAATTTTTCCTATGTTATAATTTGATTCCTTTCAATAACATCTCAACATGTCAATACTGATACACATGTATGTGTCTGTCTTGGTAGTGGTGCCATTGGCATGGCACCCAATGATGTTGATTTCTAGATAGTGAACAGAAATGGCCTATTGCCCAACTCCAGCACACAGAACCAGCTTCCAGGTGAATGAATAACAAAGGGAGTAGAAGTAAGAGGCAGCATATACATTAAATATGCAAAGCATACAGCATAATGACTAATACCTAATAAGCAGTCACTAGTGGAAGCTATTATTATAGTCAATAGTAAAGACAGAACCCCTAATGAGTGATGATTTGCTTTAACAAAATAGGTTCTAAGGCTGAAGTTGATAAGTGTAATTGCTATTTCTAATGACAGTGGTGGTTTTTTTTTTTTTTTTTTTTTGAACCGGGATTGAACTCAGGGGTACTCGACCACTGGGCCACATCCCCAGCCCTTTTTTGTATTTTGTTAGAGACAGGGTCTCACTGAGTTTCTAAGTGCCTCGCCATTGCTGAGGCTGGCTTTGAACTTGCGATCCTCCTGCCTCAGTCTCCCAAAGTGCTGGGATTACAGGTGTGCGCCACCACACCCAGCTCAACAGTGGTGGTTTAAATAAAGGTTTATAGTGAATACCAATGATAATGATTCAGCCTGGTGGAATATTATTTTTTGACAGATGTTTCTTTTGGTGCCTCTCAAACCACATCAAATAAATTTGTTTACCAAGCCTATTTGCAAAGTAGTTTCCACTAAATTGGACAAAACTTAGTAATAACAATAAGAGTACAACTTTAAAACAAACCTAAAAAATCCTGAAAAATTCAATTTAACTTTTTTTTTCTTATTATTTCCTGATTCTCTAGGGTAGGAAAATTCATGAATTTGATGGAAATTTTTTATTAAAACAATGATATTTTAACTACTTCAATAATAATCACATAGGATAATTGGTAGGTAAATTGAATCAACATGAATAATAATTTTCATAATAGTGCATTCCGATGAGTAAGAAATTTTAGTTTTAATATATTTCCAATCATCTATTTTTCCCTCAAACTTTCTGTGTCCATTTAACAAAATTTTGCCAATCTCAAGATCATGAAGATATTCACCTGATTTTTCATGTTTTATAATATTACTACCTAGCATTAATCTAGGTGGAGATTAAATAAATGATAATTGACAAAGATGGGCATTATGAATATCTATATCCTCTACAGATACAAAAACAAAAGAAGAAAATTATTTTATGAACCTAGTCCACCCCACCCAGATAGAAATATGGGGACATAGAAAGTAGTCAGAAACATTTCCTTACAATTGGATTTCAATTTTTTATTGTTTTAGTTAAGTGTCACTGAAGCAGAATTCACTTGATGGTGTCATCAAGTAAATAACTTTATGGAGCAATCTATATATTTGGTTGTGAGAGAATGTGTTTTTATTGGTCTTGGTTATATCCTTCAACATTCTACACCAACTTATTTGAAAATGCTTGTTTAATGGATCAAAAATTCCTAACCTACTGTTAGTGGAACACATACTTTCTTCTTAGTTTTGCCCAGTCCAAATGGGCTTTTGACCTTACCTCAATCCTCCTTTGGTAAGGCAAAATGATGTACTTGACAAGGGAAGATGTTTAATCAATAAACTTCATTCTTCATGAAGTTTAGGGCTTGTCTAAGTGCTTGGAATTCTTGAATTGTTTTATATTTAAAGTTCTTCACGTCTACTCTATTAAATTGTGACAGATATTTTTTTTTTTCCATACCTCCCTGATCTATAAAAGAGTTATCTATCACTTTGGGCTTTGACTTAAAAGTTCTGAGTTCATTTTGATATCATCTAAATGGTCTTTGTTGTCTTCACTCTCTAAGAAATCTCATTGTAATGATAAGTAAAGTATGAAAATAGAATATACATATGGAATAGATCTAGTAGTTGGGGGAAAAGATGTATCAGTGACAACATGGCCTTTTAGTAGTGCTTCACTTGCCGGGGTCCAGCCCCAGCATAGTAGTTTTCAATTAGTCCTCTGATCTCACCAGCTTTTCTTTACCCCAGATATATGTGTGATATGATTTTGTTTTTGATGGATGTGATCTTTCAGAATTCTTATAAAATATATATTAATTTTGTTACCTGATAGCATTTCTTCTGGTATGCTTTCTCATAAGATATAAAAAGCTATATAGAAGGACAGATAGGGGCTGGGGTTGTGGCTCTGCGGTAGAGTGCTCGCCTAGCATGTGCATGGTCCAGGTTCGATCCTCAGCACCACATAAATGCATTGTGTACAACTAAAGCAAATAAATAACTATTTAAAAAAAAGAAGGACAGATATCGCAGTTGTGTGGATTTGTTGTTGATTGAAGAACTGCATGAAAGATCCTGATTACTTAATTTGTGAATACCTTATGAGTTGCCTTTCTTTCATCAGGACAAAATACCTGAGAAAATTAACTTAAATAAACAGAGGATTTATTTCCATTTATTGTTGTGGTAGTTTTACTCCATGGTCACTTGACCTCATTATTTTTGGCCTATAATAAGACCAAATATAGTGATGGGAAATGTGGTAGAGCAAAGCTGTTCATATCATGGTAGCCAGGAAGCAAAAGAGAGAAAGAAGGGGCAGATGTCCCAACATACCCATCAAGAGCATGCCCCCAATGATGTAACTTCCTTCCAGTAAGCTCCATTTCCTAATGTTCTCATCACTTCCCAATAGTGCCATTCTGGGGACCACACCATCAACATGTGAGCCTTTGGAGGAAAGCACAGATCTAAACGTCAGCAATGTTTTTTGTAATACTCTTGACCATTATCAATAATTATAGCCTCTCTCGATATATTGATTTCAAGTATCCCTTTCTCTGAACTATGCCCTACTGTGTCATTTAATATATTTCTTCACCCCCAATCAAAAATTCTTTGATTTCATCTGAGATTGCTAATCCACTGAGCCCACCACTTTTTCCTTATGCATCAGCTCATCATGACTTTATGCCCAACTGTTACAATTTGTATTCTACAATCCATAATTAGGATTATTCTCTACCACTGTTGGCTAATTCTATTGTTGCTGTGTTCTGAATGTGTATTACCACAAACTGACATGTTGAAACTTGATCCCCAGTGTAACAGTACCTAGAGGTGGGACTTTGGAAGTTGGTCAGGTTGGGAGGGCTCCACTGTCATGAATAGGATTAGTGTTCTTATTAAAAAGCCCCAGGGAATTTATTCACCCTTTCCTTTTGACATGTAACTACACATAGAAGGCACTGTCCATAAGAAGTGGCCTTCAATATATACTGAGTTTTTTTGGTACTTGGACTTCAGAGCCCACAGAACTGTGAGCAATAAATCCCCATTATTTATACATTATGCAGTATTACAGTATTTTGTTAGAGCAGTCTGAATGGTAATAGCATATAAGCATTGTGGGAAGAAAGAAAAAAAATAACAATCCAAGTGGTTCAAAAGGAGGTTAAGAAGTAGTTTTGTATGTAAGTATCTGGGGGAAGACTGTCCAGGCAGAAGGCACTGTGAGATCCAACTTAAGTAGACTGACTTTACAGGTGTGCAACCTTGCTCTTGAAAAGATCCTGTGCACAAGACGATCGTCATTTTCAAACTCATAATACATTTGAACAAGGGGCCTTACATTTTTACTTTGCACTAGAGCCCACATCATACATTGCCTAAGGCACTGTACAGGAATAGAAGTGTAGTTCCCATGGTCAGAAGGGAGTGAGCAAGAAGGAAGAATAGTAGCTATCAGGGATGTCATGGGGCAATATGCTTTATATATACTGAATGACCTTAATAATATTTAAACAGAATCACTCTAACTGCAGTGTCAAAAATAGAAAGAAAAGATCAAAGGTGAAAATAAGGGTGATTGGTTTTAGGAGAACTATTGAAGTAAAATCTCAGCAGTACTTGATGGTGGGGGGTAACATCTGGTCTTAAATTTAAAATTCCATTGTGTCATCCTGTTTTAAATTAAAGACTTGCAACGTTGCGTGCATTTAGATGACAGTTAAAGGACAAAAGGGAGAAAGCCTTCTTATGAAGGAATATTTGCTGGGGGATGCAGGACTTATAAGAGAATTGTCTCATGTCAACTTATGGTCTGGGGTCTAAAAGTCTCATGGATGTTTGTGAAACTGCCTAATAGATTATATGAAGTTATTATGATCATTATTATAGTTGGGGAGAATGAACTAACTTATCTGTAAAAGCTCTTTATAATGCTTATTTTCTTTAATTTATACATTGTCTTTTGACATTTAATACTATCTTAAATCTGATTTCATCTTAACCTGGTTCCAGACAGACTGGGTTCATTTCTAATTCACAATTAATTTTGAGGGTGGTGGAGTTGTCATAGGCTTTACATTTTAATATAATTTTATATATTTCATCCATTAGAATCAAATGAGATAATGTATATGAAAATGTTTTGGAAATCCCAAATCACTCTATAAACACAAAGGATTAAGTAGTATATTAGGAAGGTTGTAGTTTAAATCTGTTTGAAATAATTTGTTTGAAAGCTCACATTTCCCAACAATTTGAGAGAACTATATACTTTTTTACTATAGCTAAAACATAGAACTTGCTTTCATTTTATAAAATTAAATTTTTGAAGAAGGATTAACCAGCAATTTTCTACATAGTGTAAAGATTGTTCTTCTGATGTTGGCACTTGCGGGCTGTTTAGAATTTTCTTGCCAAATGTGCAGTTTCTTGGATTTTTTTTTTTTTTTTTAAGTTGATGGGAGAGAATTACGTTTTTGTGCTCCTGCTTGTTTCCAACTTTAGATTTCAATTTACAAGCATGAAAATGAGTCCCACCCCTCACTTCTACCTAAAATGTTAACTTTAAGTACTTATTCACTGGATCAAGTTGTTGGCAATTATAATGTTGGCAACAAAATTCTCTGGGCACTTATGAGCCAGACAGTGATGTAATTGTAAATATACTTCTTGAGGAAGATGGTGATCTTTGCAAAGGTTAAGTCCTCCAAAACTGGTCTTGAGCCCAGCCTCAAACATCAAGTATCAACTCTTATCTAGACCTCGCTTGCCGCACGCTCCCTGCATTCTCTGACCAGGTCACATCCTCTCCCTGAGCTCCACTCTTCCTCTGGGGAATCTGTCATGATTGGATTGATGTATTTTTTGCTTATTTGCTGGCTCTCTCGTAGGTTCCTGACTTAGTTGGAATGGGATCCATGCCTGTTTGTTCTCTCACTCCTATCTTATTACTTGGCAACAAAGAACAAACTCCAAATGTGTTCCTTAAACAATTAACACTAGGGTGCCTACTTCAGGGGGGACTACTGTACTCATTTTTCTTTATTATGATTATATGTGGAAGAAACCAATAGCTATGGGATAAATAGTGATAAACCTGGAAATTTTACCTTTTTAGAAATAAAATGTATTTGTAATTATCTACTTTACTGATTTAGTTCATCAGGATAGGTTAGCTACTCTAAAAATTTGCCTTCCAAATGGAAACACATATCCTGTGAGATCGGTGAGAGCCAATGCTGCAGAAAGGTACTCTGAGAAGGCAGTGGATTGAGGTTCCACTATGTTGGGACACAGCATCTTGAAGCATGCCTCTCTGTCTGTCTCTCCTGGTATCCATATCTTGATGTTGCAAAGCATGCCACAGTAACAGGGAAAAGAAAGGGCACTAAGAATTCCCATCATCCTCTAAAGCTCTGGACCACAAATAGCAAGTGCCACTTGTGCTCATAGCCATTTGGCCAATATTTGTCATATAGCCCTGCATAAATGCATGGTTCTTGAAAGTCTTGTGTGCAAAGGAAAGAGAAGCAAAGCAGATAGAGTGAGGACAAAAAAACAAACAAACAACAACAACAACAACAACAACAAACAATTCCTGCTAAGTAAAATGTTTATGCTATAGCATTTATTTCAAATGTTTGAATAATTAATTGTGTTCATGATATACAGTAAGTAAGAAGGAAGCTCATTTTTCTATGGTAGTAGACCTTGAACACAGAATATCATGTAAAAGTCCAGGTGTCTTAAATTAATTTTATTAATGGAGGTCCAATTGCCATCTGACTGTATAATTGAAAAATTATTTCAGATTATCTTTCTTTCCTTTTCTCCCTTTCTCCTTCCTTTTTTCTTCTCTTATACACGCAATGTAGACATCTAAAATTTTAGAAGTACATGCAGCATAGATTATGTTACGTTTTAGATATTAGGTATCCCCCAAAAGCTCAAGTGTGAGACAATGCAAGAAAGTGTACAGGTGAAATGACTGGGTTATGAGAGACTTAATCTAATCCGAGCATTAATCCCCTGATAGGGATTGGCTGGGTGGTTAACTGCTGGCAGGTAGAATATGGCTAGAGGAGGTGGGTCATTGGGGGTATATATATTTTGTCCCTGGAGAGTGGAGTGTTCTCTGTTTCTGTCTGTCTGTCTGTCTGTCTGTCTCTCTATCTTTCTCTCTCCTGGTGTCCATGTCCTGAGAAGCTTTCCTCAACCACACTCTTCCTCTATGATGTTCTTCCACACCTTGGACTCAGAGCAATGTAGCTAACCATCTGTGGACTGAGACCTCTGAAACCCTGAGCCCCAACAGAAACTTTTCCTCCTCTAAAATGGTTCTAGTCAAGTCTATTAGACTATTTCAGGATTTTATACTTTTAATAAATTTTACAGGTTAAAAATTTAACAAATGTATGCAAAATATGAACTAAAAATAGTTAATAACACTATTCAATTACTCTTTTCTTGAAAAATAATTAAAATAGAGCACGGTAATGGCTACAGTGGAGGTTGTGACTGGGCTTGTGGGAATGAGGGGACAGTTGCAATCAAAGTCCCATGCTCTGGGAACTTAAGTAACTATTCATAAAAGTGGGAACACAGATCTTTATAAAGTGCCTTGCACTGAGTCTACATAATCAGTTTTGGCATTTTAACTAATTTAAGAGCTTACTAACCACTCATTTTTCAATTTAGTCAAATAAATGACTAATAACAAGTATGTTTAGCCAAAGTAGTTAGTAAAACTAAGCAAGTAGTCAAATTGATAAAACATATAGTTGTAGCCTCAAATCATATTCAAAAGATTGTGACAGAACTAAATGTGACCAAAAGTTGTTTTGGTTTGGATCCCTGACCCCATTTTCAGCGTAATTGTTAGAATCCTATACACCCTGGATTGACTTCAGGGATGGCTTACTGAATCAGGCAGACAGACTCAGCCACAAATGCTTCCTCCAGAGTTCCACACACAGACTAGGCACAAAAACCATATTAAATCATATTCATATAAAATCAAAAGTTGAAACCAAATATAAACAAGTGTAGCCTTTATGTGAACAAATACATTTGTGTTACAGAAATACAGATCTGAGGAAACCTAGTTTAATTCCCTGTGTCATTCTAATTCAACTCCTACCATCTTCTACCAAGGAGAGTATTAATAAATTATAGCATGTAATACCAATGCCAAGTCAGTCTTGGCAATCTTTTTTAAATTGGTTCTTTTTGGTTATACATGACAGTAAAATCCATTTTTTTTTTTTTTTTTTTTTTTTTTTGTGGTACCGGGGATTGAACTCAGGGGCACTCGACCACTGGGCCACATCCCCAGCCCATTTTTGTGTTTTTTTAATTAGAGACAGGGTCTCACTAAGTTGCTAAGTGCCTCGCCATTGCTGAGGCTGGCTTTGAACTCGCGATCCTCCTGTCTCAGCCTCCCAAAGTGCTGGGATTACAGGCGTGCGCCACTGCGCCCAGCAAAATCCATTTTGATAAAATGTATACATCTTATTCTAATTAGGACCCCATTCTTGTGGGTGGGCATGATGGTGGGATTCACTTAGATATTTTCATATGTGTACATTGAAAAATTATGTTAGATTTATTCAAGTGTCTTTCCTATTCCTAACCCCACTTCCTCTTTGTATAATCTACTGAATTTCTCCTCTTCCCCTTCCCCTTACTTTATTGTTAAGCTTCCACATATTAGTGAAAACATTCAACATTTGGTTTTTTTTTTGGGGGGGGGGATTGGCTTATTTCACTTAACATGATATTCTCCAGCTCCATCCACTTACTGGTAAATGTCATAAAATCATTCTACTTTGTGGCTGAATGATATTTCATTGTGTATATATACCACAATTTCTTTATCCATTCATCTGTTGATGGGCATCTAGGTTGGTTCCATCGCTTAGCTATTGTAAATTAAGCTGCTATAAACATTGATGTGGTTATGTTACCGTATACGCTCATTTTAAATCCTTTGGATATATGGAGAGGAGTGGGATAACTGGGTCAAATGATGGTTCCATTTCTAGTTTTTTGAAGACTCTTCATATGTTTTCCAGAGGGGTTGCACCAATTTGCAGTACCATCAACAATGTATGAGCATTCCCTTTTCCCCACGTTCTTGCCAACATTTGTTGTTACTTTTATTCTTGATAATTGGAGCCTTGGCAATCTTTAGAGATAATTATTTTACTTGTTATTAGACACTTATGGAAAATATATTATGGATTGTAACTATATATCTTTTGTATTGATCAATGTCAATAGGTGTTATAATTAATATCATATTTTTTCTTTTGTATTTCTATATGCAGAGACCTCTGTAAACTGAAAATGAAATTTGTTTGCTCAAACACTAATTATCACTAAAGTATAATTCAACCATTTGGCAAGTTTTTATTGATTATTTACTAGTGCCACTATTCTAGAATGATGGTTTGAATTGATTAAATAAACAAGACCCCTGCCCTTACGGAGCAGAAAGACACATATGAATAATGATAAGTGAGGGCCAGGAATAATGGCTCATAACTTGTAATTCCAGCAACTTGGAAGGCTGAGGCAGGAGGATGGCAAATTTGAAGTCAGACTCAGCAACTTGGCAAGACCCTAAACAATGTGTTGAGACCCTGTCTCAAAATTAAAATCCCAAAAGGGCTGGGGAATGTAGCTCAATGGTGAAATGCTCCTGGGTTCAATTCCCACTTGCCATTTCCCCAAAATTGTAAGTAATCTATAGTGTGCTATAAAATAAGTATCACACAGGTGTTGAAGATGTGGGTGGATAGGTCAGAACTCACCGAAAGCAAAGACATGAAGATGGTTTGGGAGTGGATAAGTAAGAATTTTGAGAATAGCATTCCAAATAAAGGGAAGAAGCAGAACAGAAATGTGTGTCTGGTGTGTTGGCAGAAACTCAGGAGTCAGTGTAGCTTGAGCTGTGAGACAGAAGAGAAGAATGGCAGGAGCTGAGGCTTGACAGGTAACAGGGAAGCAGGATTCAGGAAATGGAGTGACTTTGCAGATCTTGAGTAGGGGAGAGACATGCTGTGAGTGGTGATGCAAAAGATCTCTCCAGCTGCAAGGTTCAAATATACTGCAGGGACACAAGGGCTGAGGCAAGAAGGTCCCTGGTGATTAAGAACAGGGTAATGACAACAAGGATGACGAGAAGTGGTGATGTTCTAGAAATACTCTCAAGGTCAAGTCAACAGGATTTGCTGACATATTGACTGTGGTAAGGGAAAGAAAGAAATACACACACACACACACACACACACACACACACACAGTGTATGAAAACTTGTAGGGTTTGGGCCTAGTAACAGGAAAGATGCAGTTGTTATCAACTGAGATAGGAAAACTGTGGGTCACACAGGTTTGGGGCAGGACCAAGAATAGGAGTTCAGTTTTGGACATGTAGAGTTTGAGATGATTGCTACACAGTTATGATGACACATTGGGTAGTTAATTGGATATGAAGCTGAAGTATTGGAGATAAGCATATTCAAATAAAATGAGAAAGTCAAACATTAAAAACAGTTATAAAGGCATTTACGTGATTCTAGTTTAAATAGGAAAGCATATACCCTTTTGAATTATTTTCTGCATCTTATAGTTGTGCATATATAAAGTGTGTGTGTGTGTGCGTGTGTGTGTGTGTGTGTGTGTGTGTGTGTGTGTGTGTACATATATACTTCCCACACTACTATTTATGGATTTGCTGGTGGGAAAAGAGCACCACCTTGTGGTAACAGTAAACAAATTTTCTTTTTAGAAAAATCTTGAAAATGGTAGTATAGTACATTTTCCTGTGTTCTGAAAGCATTTGGTTCCTTTTTAAAAAACAAATTTATGTATTTTTAAATTGATGAATAGTAATTGTATGTATTTATGGAATACAATGTGGTGTTTTAATCTATGTGTACAGTTTAGAAATATTAAATCAAGCTCATCAGCATGCTCATTACTTCTTTGACTTATTTTTATGATAAGGTTAAAAATCTGTATAATTTCTTTACTATGTGGAATCTGAAAAAATTGATATAGAAATATGGGGAGTAGGAAGGTGATTACCAGAAGGGAGAGTAGTAATTTGATTTTTGAAGTAACCTATTGATACTGTGAAAGCTCACAAAGATCTCTACATTAATTTGTGTAAGGTTGTGTCTTACAGGTGCCAAAATAAGCGACAAAATAGGAGTTAAAGTCATTACATATGTGTATATATAATTTATTAAAGAACATAAATTCTACAACCTTCAAGATGTTTCTTAAAGCTATTAATTCAGTTAATTATGCTTTTAATACTGAAAATGTACTTTTCTGTATATACATAATTATGCCAAGCCTAGAGGGAAGCCCCAAAATATTGAAGTCTCTCTCTTTTGAGGAAATGTACTACATGGCTGAACTTACTACCTGTTAAAATAAGGATCAGCTGGGCCCAGTGGCCTTCACCTGTAATCCTAGTAGCTTGGGAGGCTGAGGCAGGAGGATCACAAGTTCAAGGACACCCTCAGTAACTTAGTGAGGCCCTAAGCAAATTAGCAAGACCCTTTCTGTAAATAAAACATAAAAAGGACTGGAGATATGGCTTATGGTTAAGCATCCCTGGATTCAATCCCTGGTACCAAAAACAAACAAACAAGCAAAACAAAAACAAAAATGAATAAATAAAACACGGACCATTAAAACTGGAAAAGGTAGCAATAATACAATAAATGTACATAGCTATTTATGACTCAAATTACTTATTTTGAGCCTTGCATCTCAAATACATTTTATCAAAGATAGTGATTGAATAAGAAAGTTTACTTTGATTTTATGAATTACCATATAAAATGGACTATTTAAAATATTATATTTGAAGTCAAATTTAAAAGCAATTCTCATCTTTTCATGTAACTTTTGTTATTGTACAAAGTAAAAAAGAAGTGTATTCAGTTCATTATGTATGCTTAATATACATTAATGTGGATATGATAACATGAATATGTTTAAAAAATTTAAACAAAGAATTCAATAAATAAATGTGTAAGTTACCAGGCATCACACAACATCCTGGCTTTTATTAGTGCAAAAGGGAAATTCAGGTAGGATGAGCCACAAATGAATTATTTGCTGAAATTTCACTCACGTACAAGGGAAATGGAAAGGGCCTGTCTCCAAATACATCTTTTTATAATGTTTTATTTTGAACTATGCAGATGTTTTCTGTATTCATAAAATGAATTTAAAGGAATAAACAAAGACATTTTAAAATGTAAAGAAAATAAACATAGCACTATATTAAACTGATAACATAATCATTAAAAATAAAATAATGGTAGACGTTACATACAGTATTTTGACTATAGGTCTTAGAGAAATGTCATTCTAAGGACATGCTTGTGTATACACACAAATCACACACACAAATGAGAAGACATATTGATCCTTTTTTGTATTTGCTTTTGATGGTTGCCCTAGTGTAGTAATTAAAGAAATTTCTTGTGAATTGTAGGAGAGAGCAAATGAATAAATATATAGATGCTGGTGAGAACCAGTTTTTTTCACTGTGGGAAAGGAGATACAAATTTAGAATGGGAGAATTTGAAAGTCTGTGATGATGGATTTTCATTGGAAGTATAAATGGAGCTCTCAAACACACACACATGTACTTCTAGTTCCAATTTAAGAACTTTAGTGCATAAGTGTGTGTATGCACACACATACCTATATGTATGTATTTTCTCTTGCTTTATTTACAAAGAAATTGAAAAAAAAACATAACAGCAATGGTAGATAAATAGCAATGAGCACCCCTAGTTTCCAGATCTTGATTTCTAAAAATTATGACCATTTCAAGAATCTAGGACTGATTTCTGAAATTAATGATATCACTCCTGGCAGAAAAAGAATGAAACATCTTTTTGTATTAGAAACCAAAGAAGAGTTTTTTCAAAGACTAATGAATGGGGTCATAAGAAAAGTATGGAAGGTCCCTGGCCGCCTGGGCCCAGAGTAGCAGCTCCCTGCTGCTGCACACAGGGCCAGACCTGGGGAAGGGCTTCCTTCATTCCCGGGAAGAGTGGGACCTGCCCAGCTGCGACCAGAACAAGAGGTAGACACCCGCCCGCTGGAAGGAGAGACCCAGCCGCCAGTGTCCCTGGCCGCCTGGGCCCAGAGTAGCAGCTCCCTGCTGCTGCACGCAGGGCCAGACCTGGGGAAGGGCTTCCTCCATTATCGGGAAGAGTGCGACCTGCCCATTTGCGACCAGAGCAAGAGGTAGACTCCCGCCCGCTGGAAGGAGAAACCCAGCCACCAGTTTGCCTGGTCTTCAGGGCCCAGAACAGCATCTCCCGGCTGCTGCACGCGGGGCCAGACCTGGCGAAGTGCTTCCTCCACTACCTGGGGGAGTGCGACCTGCCCAGCTGCAACCAGAGCAAGAGGTAGGCACCTGCCCGCTGGAAGGAGAGAACCCCCCGCCAGTTTGCCTGGCTTCCAAGGCCCATAGTAGCATCTCCCTGCTGCTGTAAGCAGGGCCCAGCCTGAGGATAAGCCCCTTCCACTATTCCACTGTGCCACTCTGCAAGGACCAAAGGTGCAGCCTTGACTCCACTAACAGGGTTGCTGACTGTACATGATCTGGGTCAGGTGGCTTAAACTGGAAGGGAAAAAAGAAGGGCTTCCAAGGGTCCATTTTGTTTGAGACTTGTTCTTGGGTTCAACGTTTTTGTTTTTATTTGCTTGTTTGTTTGTTTTGTTGTTTCTTGGGAGTTTTTTGTTTTTGTTTTGATTGACAGTGTGTTTGTGTGCTTCTGCTCCTCTTTTCTTTCTTTTCTTCCTTCTCACTTTTATATTTTTTTTTCTTCCTTCATCTTCCCTATTTACACCCTGCCATTGCATTCTCAACAGAGGCAAAAACAAGTTATACGCACAAATTGAGATTTCTAGAACGTGTACAATTGAAATATATAGCAAAGTGGTGTTATATATGGTTTATTCTCTATTTTCTAGACTTATTCTCTCTCTCCTCTCTCTTACACTAATTACTACTCCTTGGTTATTTTTTTTTTTCTCTTCTTTTTTTTTTTTTTTTTTTCTTTTCCATCTTTCTTTATTTCTCCTCTCAACCACCGCATAAGTTAGGTTTATATGTAAATCAGTCTTTCCATCTATTCATTCACTTCATTCTCTTTCCTCTCTCGTCGGCTGATACTAAACCACTTCCATAGAACTCTCTTTTCATACTTTCTAAGAAAGAACAAGTCAATACACTCACTTCCTTCTTCCTAAACATATTACCTCTCTGTCCATTACTTGAAACTTTAAAACCCCATCAGAAGCATACAGAGTAAATTGGAAACAACATCTGGGTTAACTAAATCTGTACATTGTGATCAAACTGGGATTCTCTGAATAGTAAGTGTTTGATTTTAAAGTGTAAAGGAAATATAAGGGGATCTGATAGCATTGTACTACAGGAGCAACATAAGGTTTTAAGGTAAAATCAAAGTAGACAAGGTCCCACAGTGCAGGTAGAATAGACGCACAAGCAATATGAAGAAACAAGGGAAGAAAGTGACACAAACAAATCAATATACCTCCTCAGTAGATTCCATACCATGCACAGTTGGTGCAATGCCAGAGATGGAATTCAGAAATTACATATTCCAAATGTTAGCGGAATTTAAGAATGAACTCAAAAATGAGATGAGGGAGCAAATACAGGAGGTGAAAGATCATTTTGACAAAGAACTCCATAAACAAATACAGGAAGTAAAAGATTACTTCAATAGGGAGATAGAGGCTCTAAAGAGAAACCAAACAGAAATTCCAGAAATGAAAGAAGCAATAAATCAAAATAAAAGCTCAATCGAAAGTATCACCAACAGAGTAGATCACTTGGAAGAAAGAACCTCAGACAATGAAGACAAAATATATATCCTAGAGAAAAATCTAGATTACACAGCAAAAATGGTAAGAAACCAAGAACAGAACATTCAAGAATTATGGGACAACATAAAAAGACCAAACATAAGAGTGATTGGGGTAGAGGAGGGGGCAGAGTTTCAAGCCAAAGGAATGAGTAATTTATTTAATGAAATAATTACAGAAAATTTTCCAAACTTGAGGAATGAAGGGGAAAACCAAGTTCAAGAGGCCTACCGAACACCAAACATACAAAATCACAACAGATCCACACCAAGACACATTATAATGAAAATGCCTAATATACTGAGCAAGGAGAGAATATTAAAAGCCACAAGAGAAAGGAAGCAGATTACATATAGGGGGAAACCAATCAGACTATGTTCAGATTTTTCTACCCAGACCTTAAAAGCAAGAAGATCCTGGAATAGCATATTTCAAGCTCTGAAGGAAAAGGGATGTCAACCAAGAATCTTATATCCAGCAAAATTGAGCTTTAGATTTGAAGATGAAATAAAAACCTTCCACGACAAGCAAAAGTTAAAAGATTTCACATCTCGAAAGCCAGCACTTCTGAACATCCTGGGCAAAATTTTTCATGAAGAAGAAGAGAAAAATAACAATGAAAATCAACAAAGGGAGATATTAAACTAAGGGAAATACCAACCAGAAGAGAAACCAAATCAAGCTAAAGATCATCATACAAATAAAAATGGATGGGAATAAAAATCACATCTCAATAATAACCCTGAATGTTAATGGCCTAAACTCGCCATTCAAAAGACACAGATTATCTGAATGGATTAAAAGAAATGACCCAACAATCTGCTGTCTCCAAGAAACACACCTCATAGAAAAAGACATCAATAGACTGAAGGTAAAAGGCTGGGAAAAGTCTTATCACTCACATGGCCTGCGGAAGCAAGCAGGGGTTTCCATTCTCATTTCAAATAAGGTAGACTTCAAGCCAAAGTTAATCAAAAGGGACAAAGATGGATATTTCTTACTACTTAAGGGAACCATTCATCAAGAGGATATAACAATCATAAATCTATATGCCCCAAATAATGGAGCACCTACATTCATCAAACAAACACTTCTCAAGTTCAAGAGTAAAATTGACCACAACACAGTTATTCTAGGGGATTTCAACACACCTCTCTCACCAATGGATAGATCATCCAAACAAAAACTAAACAAAGAAATCTTAGGCCTCCTTAAAACAATTAATAACTTAGATCTGACGGACATATATAGAATATTTCATCCCTCAGTAAATGAATACACTTTTTTCTCAGCAGCACATGGCTCCTTCTCCAAAATAGATCATATACTATGTCACAAGGCAAATCTCAGCAAATATAAAAAAATAGAAATACTACCCTGCATGCTATCAGACCATAAAGGGATGAAATTGGAAATCAACGACAAAACAAGGAATAAGAAAAACTACTCCAACAACTGGAAGCTAAGCAACATGCTACTGAATGAACAAGGGGTTGAAGAAGACATCAAAGAGGAGATTAAAAAATTCCTAGAGGTAAATGAGAACACAGATACATCGTATAGAAATCTCTGGGACACTATGAAGGCAGTAGTAAGAGGAAAATTCATTGCACTGAGTTCATTCTTTAAAAGGAAAAAAAAAACCAACAAATAAACGACTTAACATCACACCTCCAAGCACTAGAAAAAGAAGAACAGATCAACACCAAGAGCAGCAGAAGACAGGAAATAATTAAAATCAGAGCAGAAATTAATGAAATTGAGACTAAGGAAACAATTCAAAGAATTGACAAAACTAAAAGTTGGTTCTTTGAAAAAATAAACAAAATTGACAGACCCTTAGCAATGCTAACGAAAAGAAGAAGAGAAAAAACTCAAATCACTAACATTTGTGATGAAAAAGGGAATATCACAACAAACACCTCAGATATACAGAAAATAATTAGAAATTACTTTGAAAACTTGTACTCTAATAAAACAGAAAATGCTGAATGCATTGACAGATTTCTAGAGTCATATGATTTGCCTAAACTGGATCTGGAGGCAATACACAATTTAAACAGATCGATTACAAGCAAAGAAATAGAAGATGTCATCAAAAAGCTACCAACAAGGAAAAGTCCAGGACCTGATGGGTTTACAGCAGAGTTCTACAAGACTTTCAAAGAAGAACTAATACCAATGCTCTTCAAACTATTTCAAGAAATAGAAAAAGAGGGAGCTCTTCCAGACTCTTTCTATGAGGCCAATATTACATTAATTCCAAAGCCAGGCAAAGACACATCCAAAAAAGAAAACTTTAGGCCAATATCTTTAATGAACATAGATGCAAAAATCCTCAACAAAATTCTGGCAAATCAGATACAAAAACATATCAAAAAGATAGTGCACCACGATCAAGTGGGGTTTATTCCAGGGATGCAAGGCTGGTTCAACATTCGGAAATCAATAAACATAATACATCACATCAATAGACTTAAAGATAAAAATCATATGATTATCTCAATAGATGCAGAAAAAGCATTTGACAAAATACAGCACCCCTTTATGTTCAAAACACTGGAAAAACTAGGAATATCAGGGACATATCTCAACATTATAAAAGCTATTTATGCAAGGCCCAGAGCTAACATTATCTTAAATGGAGAAAAATTGAAAGCATTCCCTCTAAAAACTGGAACAAGACAGGGATGCCCCCTCTCACCACTGCTATTTAACATAGTACTGAAAACTCTGGCAAGAGCAATTAGACAGACGAAAGAAATTAAAGGGATCAAGATAGGAAAAGAAGAGCTCAAATTAGCACTATTTGCTGATGACATGATAATCTACCTAGAAGACCCAAAAAACTCTACCAGAAAACTTTTACAACTAGTAAATGAATTTGGCAAAGTAGCAGGATACAAAATCAATACCCATAAGTCAAAGGCATTTTTGTACATCAGTGACAAAGCCTCTGAAAGGGAAATGATGAAAACTACCCCATTTACAATAGCATCAAAAAAAATAAAATACCTGGGAATCAACTTAACGAAAGAGGTGAAAGAGCTCTATAAGGAAAATTATAGAACACTAAAGAAAGAAATCATAGAAGAACTCAGAAGATGGAAAGACCTACCTTGCTCTTGGATAGGTAGAATCAATATTGTCAAAATGTCCATACTACCAAAAACATTATACAGATTTAATGCAATTCCAATCAAAATCCCAATGTCATTCTTCAAAGAAATAGAAAAAGCAGTCATGAAATTCATCTGGAGAAATAAGAGACCCAGAATAGCCAAAGCAATCCTGAGCAAGAAAAGTGAAGCAGGGGGCATTACCATACCGGACTTTAAATTATACTATAGAGCAATAGTAACAAAAACAGCATGGTATTGGCACCAAAACAGACTGGTGGACCAATGGTACAGAATTGAGGACACAGAGACTAATACATATAATTTCAGCTATCTTATATTAGACAAAGGTGCCAAAAATGTACAGTGGAGAAAGGATAGCCTCTTCAATAAATGGTGCTGGGAAAACTGGAAATCCATATGCAACAAAATGAAATTAAACCCTTGTCTCTCACCATGCACAAAATTCAATTCAAAGTGGATCAAGGACCTAGGAATTAGACCAGAGACAATACACCTAATAGAAGAAAAAGTAAGCTCCAATTTCCAACATGTCGGATTAGGCCCCAAGTTCCTTAATAAGAATCCTGTAGCACAAGAACTATTACCAAGAATTAATGAATGGGATAGATTTAAACTGAAAAGCTTCTTCTCAGCAAAAGAAACAATCAGTGAGGTGAATAGAGAGCCAACTAATTGGGAAAAAATATTTAATACATGCACATCAGATAGAGCACTAATTTCTAGAATGTATATAGAACTAAAAAAACTTAACACCAAAAAAGCAAATAACCCAATCAATAAATGGGCTAAGGAATTGAAAAGACACTTCTCAGAAGAAGATACACGATTAATCAACAAATACATGAAAAAATGCTCAACATCACTGGCAATTAGAGAAATGCAAATCAAAACTACTCTAAGATTTCATTTCACCCCAGTCAGAATGGCAGCTATCAAGAACACAAACAACCATAAATGTTGGAGAGGATGTGGGGAAAAAGGCACACTCATACATTGCTGGTGGGACTGCAAAATGGTGCAACCGCTATGGAAAGCAGTATGGAGATTTCTTGGGAAAATGGGAATGGAACCACCCTATGACCCAGCCATCCCACTCCTGGGTCTATTCCCAAAAGACTTAAAAACAGCATATTACAGTGACACAGCCACTTCAATGTTTATAGCAGCACAATTCACAATAGCTAGGTTATGGAACCAACCTAGATGCCCCTCAGTAGATGAGTGGATAAAGAAAATATGGTATATATACAAAATGGAATTTTACTCAGCAATAAGAGAGAATAAAATAATGGCATTTGCAGGTAAATGGATGAAGTTGGAGAATATAATGCTAAGTGAAATTAGTCAATCTCAAAAATCCAAGTACCGAATGTTTTCTCTGATATAAGGAGGCTGGTTCACAGAGTTGTTGGAAGGGGGTACATAGGATCAGAGGAACACTAGAATGGTCAACGGAAAGGGAGGGGAGGGAGGGAGTAAGGGGGGGTTGGAAAAAAATTGGTGATTGAATGAGATGGATATCATTAACCTAAATGCATGATTGAAGATCTGAATGGTACTTATATACTTTGTATACAAGCAGTGGTATGTAAAAAGATACTATACTTGTGCATGATGAATAAGTAAATAAATAATAAAAAAAAAAAAAAAAAAAAAAAAAAAAAAAAAAAGAAAAGTATGGAAGAGCCAGACTGGTACTCTTTCATTCTTCAAGTTTTGGAGAGTTTGAAAATCGATAGAATAAAAAAAAAAAAAAAAAGAAAGAAAGAAAGAAAAAAAAGGATTGCCCAATAAAGTAATCTAATAAATTAGATGAAATGATAAGAATGATGGAATTAGAAAAAATCACCATTTAATAATCACTAATAACTGATTCAGGCAAAGATCATCAATGCATGCTAAAGTCATTGAATTAAAAGTTGTTTGGAAACATGAAGGTCAATTTGTAACAAATATAACCACAGATAGCATAGGAATTATAAAAGGGAAAAATTATCTACATTGGAGGGATCCAGTCAATATCACCTGTAACAAATGATTAAGATTACCAATTATATTCCTCTGAGAAGATACAATTAGAAGGATACAATATCACCTACAAAAACTATGGGTGGACATAAACAGTTCATCTGAATATAGTCATAAAAATCCAAAAAGACAAACCTATAAGGAATTCTATAGTACAGGTGGCCCAGACTCTGTAAAAATGTCATAAAATATATCGTAAAATAAGATGTTCTTGATTAAGGAGAGAAGACAACTAGATGTTCTATTTAATTTTTATTTGATCATTGATCAGAGGAAAAATAGAGTAAAATAATACATTGTTGAGATTCTTGGGGAAACTTCTTATATAACATAATTATTGCATCAATGTTAAATTTCTTGGGTGTGATAATGTCATTGTTGTTTTGTAGGAGAATTTCCTTGTTCTTATGAAACATTGAGTAAAGTATTGCAATACTTAGGTAATTAGGGATGAAGTTTCATTGTATTTGCAATTTACTCTCTCTAATTTTTTCTGGTGAAAAAGACAAATCTGTATCTATGCTTAAGTCTATACCTCTGTCTACATCTCTGTTTGTAACTCTATGTCTGTATCTATACTTACATCTTGTATATATATATATATATATATATATATATATATATATATATACATACATATATATCAGTCTATGAAGGAAATTATTAAGAATTGGTGAAGCTACATAAAAGGCATATGGGAGTTCTTTGACTTGTTTTATAAATTAGAAATTTTTCAATCTAAAGAAATTTGATTAAATGTGCTTTGTTATTACATATTTTTTCTGAACTGGTGCCTTGCATTTTTAATAAAACAGGCTATAGACAATATGCTAATTGAAACCAATATTCAAAATATGTCATGTTATATACCCAAGAACACAAGGTGTGAGGAAGACAAGGTGTGATCCAGGCTTCCCTTGCCACAGTTTTATATTTCTTTTCATGGCACACCTAATCACAATCTTTGAACTGGTTTGTGAAATACTAAGTCTATTCTTTAGATCACAGCCCTCTTTTGATATTTTGTTATGACTTTACTTTGACTATCAGTTTTAAAAGCACTTTTATTCTATAAAATAAGAGGTTTAGACTAGATAAATGTTCACACTGCAACTAATTCTGACTCTGAGCTCTTGTGCATATTATATATTCTTCATATCAAAGACAGAAAAATAAGATCTGATATTGTGTGTATTATGGTGTTCAAACCTGAAAGACCATAAAATGTTTTCAGAATTAATAAAGTATATAAAAACTCAGTAAAATTTAATAATATAATATATGTGCTATAGTATTCTGAGTATTTAAATATGATTATTTGTATAGATTCTGTTTTTTAATTTATTCATATCTCTAACCATTCCATAGATTTCTGCTTTGGCACTGTTTTTTAAATTGGTATTTTAGAAATATAAACATAAATGCAACTCTGTTGGAGTTACAGATATATTTTAAAACACTTTTATTTAAATAATGTAATAATCCTAAAATTATTTTCAATTCCTCTGTGAATTTACTTCTCTCTTCTTTCATGAATCTTAGCCTCTGTCTTCACCTTGGAATGAAAGTCTCATTCACCAGTGGAGGGAATTCTGGAAGCTTTTACTTTGTTTCTCTTGTAGATGGCCACTTCCTTTGCATTAATTAAATTCAGCAAACCTGCTTTCCATTCCACCTTGCCTTAACAGAGAAAGCATTGAGGAATGGAGTAGGAGAGGAAAGGCAGATCCAAACAAGGAAAAGCACTAAACAAATGCAAGAAAGAATACACACAATGTTTTGGTGAAATAAACTAAAATCACTTTAAACTGGGTGGGGAAATTTTGTGGACTCTGAACAGGCACTCTGATTTATGGGACTATGTTAGCTAAATTCCAATGCAAAGTATTCCAGTATATAAAAATCTAGTCAAATTTAAATTGATGAAGCAAATATGCAGAAAATAAGAAAATTGTTGGTTTCTACTAGGAAGCATATAAACTTATACATATGATTATCTTATATATGAAATAGAATGAACACTATGTGAGAGATCTCTATCTCTACATTATATATACTGTGGATATACATAACAAAATGGTCTCATTATATTGGTCTGACAAATATATGGAATGAAAAAATTGACATATTTAATACAAGTAAGTTCACTTGACTTTTTTTTTAGCATCAACTATGTTCTAAGTATGATGCTAGACACATTTATATAATAGAAAAGATCCCATTAGTATAGCCACGTGGCAGAAGCTTCCAGATAGTTGTTCATGTGATGATCTCACCTGCCACGCCCCACAGATTCTGAGTCTCCCTGTTGTCACCCAGAGTTCTCCCTCAAAGCTGCTAGAAAATAACTGTCTGAGAAAGGAAGCCCTTGCCCTCACAAGGAAGCAATGAAGGAATTGAGACGTGCTGATTATTGTGCCTCCTCTTCCAGCAGAGGTCTGTTATTTTCAGAGGTTTTGTGGGAATCCATAATTATGTGTGTTTTAATCATATGTTTAGATAGAAGTGCATTTCAGACTTGATAGTAGCTTTACCCTGAGAATTCTCAGATGCCACCTTCCATCTTCATTCAGACGTGGATCATGAGAAGTTAAACACTGTTCTGCTAATAGTGCTCCTGCCACTTTAAACTACTTACTGTTTCCTTTCTTGAAGTCAAATTAATTTTTTTTAAAGATTAGCCAATGAATTGCAAGCTAAACATCATGCAGAAAAAGAAAGAAAACTTGACATGGAAGAATATTTTGAAAAAAATTATCTGAATAGATTTTTTACAAACCTAATAACACAATTATTGTCATGAGTACTGTGACCCAGCAAGAGTATTGAACATCAGCATGCAAATGGATTTAGTCACAAATTCATTTCTGAAAAGGAGAGCAAAGTCTTACCATTTATTTATTTTTTATTTACACAAATGATTTTCATGCTATTGTAAAATGCATATTACCTTTAGACAGTGATTCTCTTTTGTTTCTCTGAACCTTGTTATAGCATCCAGATCTAATGCATTAGGCAAAATTTGTCAGATAGGTGTCTTCAAAGGGCTTCAGAGAAAATATCCCCAAAGATCTTAATTCAAAATGCTGTCACTATAACTTGCTATTTGTGTTTATTCAGTTTCTAAGAACCTGATCCAAAATAGCAGTTCAGGTATTAATAACATGTTTAGTGGTATATAGTCAAATAAAAATAATCTGAACGTGCTTGATTGGAGCAAGATGAATCTAAAAGCAGTATTTAAAATAGAGATCATTTGTCTTTTTTGTTTTCTTTAAAGATCTTATCTCTGTACTGTTTTCTGATATGGTTATTTGGTTTTCCTTTCTGAAAGAGGCAAATGTTTTAAATTATAAGCATTTATAATTTCTATCTTCTTTGCTCTGTGAAGAGAGTGGGTTCTGATAGAAGAGCTCTTTTGTTGGATGGAGAGGCAAATAATAGAGTCCTGGGGAAAGGCTAGATGGTTTTGTGTCAACATGTGGATTTTAGAGAGGTGGAAATTCCAGTGTGGGGAGAGGTGAGGTCTAAATTCAGCCTCAGAGGGTAATGTGTGGCAAGATAGGGAAGACCTGAATTCATGAATAGCATGAAACAGATTCTAAGGAGGAAGCAATAACTTAAAAGTAGTTTTTGAAATGTATCATGTGATTTAATTCTACTTTTGTGTCCATTATAAGAAATCATCAGTAAAGACTTACATCAGTTTTTAACACATTTTGGATCCAAGATGTGTACAACTTTTAGATGAGTTGTGGGGCTGAGAATATCAGTATATTTTGGGCTTTTAAAGCTTTCCATAATTCACCTACAATCCTAACTATTTCCTGCTCTATCCCCTGCATATTTTTATGCCTTTCCCATCCCAACTCACTTTTTCATTTCTCTGGCTTGCCACTCTTACCTCAAGTATAGAGGGAAAAGATTTAGAGAAAAACTTTTCAGTTCTTTGTACCTTCTACATACTTCTGAATTTCTGAAGTGAGGGATTTCATCACAAGCAGCCTTTCTCTTACTCTGTGTTTATAATAACTCTACACGGTCTAAGTACCAAATTAAATTGTTGATCTTTTTGTAACATTTGACACTATCCACTTGCTCATATTCTTGAAATTCTTGTGACATTTGGCACTTTGTGGTAATATTATAGTAAAGAATTTCTCCCCTTTTTGTTTATTTAACACGGTCAGGCTCTCTGTTAAGCCCTCTTCATGTATAACAGCCCTAAGATGCAGTGATCTTTATTATAGTGATTTTATATATAAGAAAAATGGTGACACGCAAGTTAATTAAATCTAAGATTGAGTGATGCTTACAATGACTTGATATTTAATATAGGCATTCTGCTTCTAAAATCTACTCAGATACTTCACAGAAAATTTCCCAATTATCAGAAATCACTTTGTGATATTTAAGCCTGAATAAAGTTATTATCAAAGTAAGAGATAAAGTAAAAAAGATAGAAAGAAGAAAAGTACTATTTAGGTTATTGACATATACTAAAAGATTATAATGCTGATGTCTTTACTTTTTATAGAGAAGAACAACACATTTCATACAATGCAACTGGAAACCAGTTTTTCCATTTTCTGCTCTTTTCCTCCCCAGGAATTTTTAACCTCAGAAACTAACATGCACCATAGGTTGTCCATTGACTTTCCAAAATACAATGCAAATATTTGAATGCATGACTATATACATTTTCCAGGTAAACAGTGCCAACAACTTCTGGTAGGCAGTCTTCACAAAGACTAAGCATCAATCTATCCATTTCATATAATTTCCATGAACATTCTTTCTGACTGTACTAGCTCCTATTCTAATGATTAGTCACTTAAATTACCACACTTTGCCTCAACATTTTCCTGTAGTTTTATGTAAAAAAAATATTCAAAATAGGTAAAAGTTATGCATTCATTTCCTATTGCTGTGTGATAAATTAGCCCAGAATGATAGCAGCTTAAAACAATAAGTGTTCTTACACAGTTTCTGGAGGTTAGTGTTCTACGAGTGACTTAGCTGGTGGTTCTGGGTCAAAATATCAGTCTTGTAGAAATTTGACTGGAGCTGGAGGACCTGCTTCCATAACAGCTCACACACAGGTTTGGCAAGTGACTGTGCTAATTATTGTTAGGAATCACCAGTTTCTCCTACATAGACATTGAAACTCCTCCATATGGCAGCTGGCTGTGGCCAAAACAATTGACGCCAGAGAGCACTGCAGAAATTTAATTTCTTTTATGACCTAGGAAATTTCAGTCTGTTATTTGTGCAATATCTTCGGTTTTACAGTTCAGTCTTCTTCAAAGTGAGAGCGGACTACACAGGATATGAATATCAGGAGGCAAGAATCATTAGTGCCATCTTGGAGGTTGGCTACCATAAAATATAGGCCCCAATTTTCCACTACTTATTAGTAATAAATACACTAATTAGTGTGAACAGTAACAACACATTAACAAATGTTTTATGTAAAAATGTAAATAAATCAACACAATATAAAGTTGAAATTCAATTCAGCATTACTAATGTAACTCCTCATTCATTCTCTTCCATTCTTCCTTTGGCTATCATGAAATTTGAGTGAACTTTTTAGTTCATGTTTTTGTAGTTTTCCTATATATGTATGCAGATATAGGTTGGTTAATGTCAGGAATATGTTCTGAGAAATTCATTATTTGTCAGTTTGGTCGTCATGCAAATATCCTAAGTGCAGTTACACAAACTAAAAGAGCTAGGACATCACCAGATAATATAATCTGTGGGAGCACTCTCATATATGCAACCGTTTTTGTTGACTTAAATATCATTATGTGGCACATGACTATATTCACAAACAATAAAGGGTATTACTTTTGTTTAATTTGCATAATTAGATTATACAGATCAATTGATTTTGCTTTCTGTACTCTAAAATCTTTTTAAAAATTGTTTTTAACTGACAGATTATATACATTCATTATGTATAATATGTTTGAAATATATATACATAATGAAATAGCCCAATTGAACTATGTAACATATATATTACCTCATATAATTATTATGTTTTTGTGATGAGAATACTTAAAATCTACTATCTTGGCCATTTTCAAAAATATAATATACTTGGTTATTAACTATAATCACCGTGTTGTAAAAATACTGAAATGTAGTGTCTTTTTACAACAACTGATTTGATTTCAGTGTCAGATTATTAGAAAGGCCTTCCCTGATCACTAAGGTAGTAATCTTCCTCTTCCCCATGACTCTTAGTCCTGTTATCTGTTTTATTTTGCTTTATGCAACTGTGGTTATCTCTCACTACCACTTCACCTGCTTGTTTGCTTGTGTTTATTTCTTAGTTCTTTGTCTTTCACCTTTGGAATTTAAGTACCTTTATGACTGGGACTTTGTTATTTTATTTACATACAAAGAATAGTGTTTGTCTCCGTGTCAGTGCTCAATAAGTGTTTTGGAATGAATCCGTGACCTAAGCCATCTTTTTTGTGTTATGTGTATTTCTCCCATCTTCTATGACTAAATGCTTAAGTTTTCTGATCAGACCAAAATCAAATAATCTTTTCTAAGACACTGTTTATTTTAGTAGAGAGACTTAATGGCTCTATCCTCAATGTTAATACTGCACTTATAAATAGCTATTTCAGAATATTGTTTATAGAGGACATTTTTGTATTGTATGTGTTCTACCCACTACTGACTAGAATATAAAATATAGAAGTCATAATACTCAAATGATTCAACCAATTACTTAATGGATTACAAATACAAAACAAGTACTAGCTTAGAAGATAAATTAAAAATTTTTTCCCATTGGAAATATCCAAAGTAATTTTTTTTTCCTTTTCTATGGGTAATCAGTCACATTTACTGTACATATACTTACAATATTACGTCTTCAAGCACTGAAATACAAAGGGTCTCTGGGCAGTTGCAGTTGGCCCTGACTTGACAAACATCAAGTTAATTCATTCTACTAAATGTAGGGGGATCAGTGTAGAGAATCTACCTTCTTTAAAAGATCTCCAGTGGAAAGAGGAGAATAAGGTTATCTTTCTGGATCTGATTGTAATCTTTTAGAACTTTAACAATTTAATCTTGAGCTTGAAATTAGTCTTTCCTCCTAAAGTGTTCAATTGTTTAGGAAAGCAACATATGAAAGATTTTAAATAACATAATTGACTGACAATTACTTTGAACACACTGAATAATTTTCTTCTATTGAGAAGAAACTGAGTTCTTTCAAAAAATATAAAATAGAGTTTAAAACTCTCTGAAATATATACAACACACTGGAACAACAATCCAAAAACCTAGTAACCAGAAATCCTTTCTTTTTTGCCAAATTAATGACTATGCCACATTTGTTCTTTGCCTAAAACCATAAAGACTTATTTTGTCTATGTTTCAATAGTCCTCAAAAATTGATACAAGAGGAATGGAATTTTAACTATAATACAATCTTTTTCTAGTTTCTTTATTCTTTAACTCTCGAATTAGGCCTTAACTCATGAAGCTTTCCCATACCTGCACCTCCAGATTTTATGTGGGACATATTTAGAGCTATATCCATGGTTCCTGCTAACGTCTTACTATTTCTCAGATTTTTACTTACTGTAAAAAATGGAGGTCCAGCTTGACCCATGAGCTGCCATTGCTATGGTACTTATCTTGAGTCTTTTCCATTACATCTTCTCTTCCATGAGAGCCTGGGCTTATTCTCTGCCTGGCACAGTAACCAGTGGCAGTGCCTGGTCAACCTGTCACAGTGTTTGGAACAATTGCCATAATAAGCACCATCCTGTGAACATTTTAATTTAGGTGATAACACTTTTATACATTTATCTGTCAGATGGAGATGGAATTTGACTTCCATATTGTTAAAATTACACTTTTGTGGTTCTAGTCCTTCTCTGCTCTTAGACTAAAAAGAAAAGTTGTCA
This sequence comes from Tamias sibiricus, assembly GCA_025594165.1. NCBI lineage: Eukaryota > Metazoa > Chordata > Mammalia > Rodentia > Sciuridae > Tamias > Tamias sibiricus. The sequence continues at coordinate 142,214,734 of CM046661.1, forward strand.
GAATTGGTTCTTATTTTATTTTGTATTTGATTTCAAAGTTTCTATTAAGTAAATGGAATAGTTCTAGAAAATAGGTCACTTATTTTCAGTTTGGAGATTCTTACCCAATCTATATGATGAGTAAGGTTTAAAATAATGTATAGGAATTATACAAATGTAGTAAATTAATTGTATTTTATCTATAATCAGCTTTGTGGCTATTGTTAGTGAAGTGAATCAACTTTTGACAAAACATTATTTTTCTGATGTCATCATTATGAAAGTATTAACAATAACTGATAACAATTATGAACATACAATATTTGTTCCCAACTGTGCTTTACACGGACTTAAATATAGTTTGGTGAAATCAATGAATGATTTGGGTGACATCCTTTATTAACAGTTAAATATACTCCATAATGAAAATCCTAGGACTATAACATGTAAATCAACAAACCTAGAGATTCTTTTGGCATTTTGAAGTATGAAAAATAATAATAAAATAGAAAAAGAAAAAAGAAAGGCATACTTAACATACAGCAGGTGGCAAGAGTTTGTTTCATAGGATAGTCAGTGAGTGAGGATAAGGAATGTGTCTCAACAAGTCTAAAGTGAAGAACTCAAATATGAATCAAGGTCATATTTCAAGGTAGTTTTAGATGCTTGGCTGTCCTCTAACAACCTTGTTCTTCTCAAAAGTTGGCATCTACTGTTACGTCCAAGGTCTCTGCCACTACAGACAATCAGTTAGGCCACCCTGCTTTGGATTTCCATGTTCCTGCTTCTTCCATCCAAGTCCTTGCTGTCTTTGGATCTGTTCATGGCTTTGGTGACTCATGGCTCCTTTGTTGGGTCTGCTCAGTGGCACTTTTGTGGCCAAATAATTTTTTGTTGTAGGAGTCTGTCCTGGGGTTATAGGATGCCTAGTAGGATTTCTACTTCTGCCAGAAATATTCCCCCAATGGTAACAACATAAAGTCTTCAAAAATTGCTTAGCATTCCCTGAAGTGAAAAAATTTCAAATATTTCCAACCACTGATTACTTACACTTTCATACTTTCTCTCTATGCCACTCCCCCAACCCCTTTGAACTCACCTCCAGAGAAAAAGAGCTCCTCAGAGGTGGCAGTATGCCCAGCCAATGTCTTAAATGCTTCCGCATTAGAGCTAAATAATATCTTAGCTCTAAACCTATGGGACACTAAATAAACTAAATTAGAGGCACAATTTCCCTTCATTCTATTACTGTTTATAAGGATTTATTTTTTTTTTTAACTTAGAGGAATCTTGTAGAAATAATATCTGTAGTGGTGAAGAAAAATTTATTTTAAAGTTAACTAATCCCTTCATCTTCACATCTGTTTATATTTCATTAACCCTCCCCCAAGTAAAATTCACTACTTTTAATTTAATAGAGTTTTAACATGTGACTTAATTCTTTACAAAAGAAATTGTATCTCATGATCTACTTCTTCTGTCAGTATATATATACATATATATTATATTTGCATGAACCATTTATATTCCAGAATGCCTGGGTTCAAATTCAGATGAACCCATACTAGTGAAATGACCCTGGGCTATTTTTTAAACCTGTTCATACCTTAACTATCCAGTGAGGCTAAAGATAACACCAACTTTGTAGGTGTTATTTACAATGACCAAATGAGTCAAAGTTTACTAAAAAAATTAAATGTCAATTAAATGCACAATAAAAACAGTGATTTTTATATCCATTACCCTTTAAAGTTTCCTCCTTTATTACTGTATTGATTGTGGTGATGGTTTCATGGATGTAAATATATATCAAACTCATCACATTGTACATTTTAATAGGTACAGTTTATTATATGTTGATCACACCTCCATAAAGCAGAAAAAAATTTGTCTACTAAATAAATAAAAATACATTTATAATTTTGTTTACCTAATCATAAAAAATGGTTATTTCTGGATAGTGGTATTCTTTTTGATTTATGATTTAACTAAGTTTTATTGAGTTTAAACTTATTCTTTTCTATATTAGATTTTCAAATAATGACTCTATTATATCAGTTAGGAGCCATTTATCATAATTCTTAGAGGAAAGTATTTTGAATATAATAATATAGTAAATATTTATTCCTAAGTCTTTCATCTGTCATTCTTCATTAGATGGACTTTTGATTTCATAGTTCTCCTCTAAATGTCTGAGCGTTGTTATTGCATTGTTTTACATTTTGACAGGTGCACACGTCAGAGAAGGCGACTTTGCTACATTTCCATTTGACTATGGAAACGCATTCCATAATTTTACCATATTTTGTATTTTTCTCCTGTGCTCAGAAGCAATTCATACAGCAAATAAGCCTTTCCTTATATTTAACTTTACAGCATGCTGTTGGTTATGTATATTGCTGATTCCTGTCTGTGGAACTCAACTACTGCTAAACAATTTTGGCTTAGCAATTTTTCAAATAGAGGAAATGTTAAATTCTTAAATGTCCTTTTAGATTCTCTGAGTCAGATTACTTTTGTTTTCCCTATTGCTTGTTTCTTTTCGTTTCCACAAGCTGCAAATGAATGTGGCATATTTTGCTGAACCGTCTCTGAGTAGGCCAAATTATTTCAATTTCTGAAGCACGATGGCAAGAACCTCCTCTTCCTTCCGCTGACACATACTAAGTAATCTTTTTGTGCTTGAAACTATGAGCAATTTGAAGATTTTAATACTAGATTTTTGGTTATAGTACAAAACATCTTGCCTATAATGATGTGGCTACCATTGCCTCATATACTTCAACATTTTAATCGGTGCATATGTTAAAAACTCATTTTCCAAAGTTACTTTTATTTCTAATTAAATTATGCATTCGTTGCAAACATATAGAAACTACAAGTTATTATTTCATTGTTTTCCATGATATTGACAATAACTATAGCTGTTCAAATGTCTGCTTCTGCCTATGAATACAGGATGGGGAAACACAACAGATTACAAGTGTCTATTTTTTATGAAATGAGCAAATAAAAAATAGCTACATATTTGTAATTTTTTCCTTGAGTAAAGCCTAGAACCAGTATGATTATATTTCATTTGATACAGTTTTGTTCTCATTCAAAGCATACTATTTGAATAGTTACCATTTTCAACAAGAAGTCTGGTCCATTAAAGTACCATTTTGGTTCCCTATATAATTCACTTGCATCTTATTTCTGTAACTACTTCCTCAATACTTGGTTCTTCCTCTGTTACCCTCTATAGTCTCATAAAGATGTTGTCAGATTTTTCATCCTGATCTTTAAAACATTTCATAGTCTCTTCTGATCCATTGCCTCTGACATTGGTCATTGAGCAAACATCATGGCATGTCATAATCAAATCTACATGCATACCATTAAATGCATCAGATTTTTATGTTCAGATGCCTTTTTGTTTTCATTGGACACTCATTTCAAGTCTTATTTTTCTCCAAATATCTTCTGAGAATACATCTGTTCTCTTCCTAGTTTGCTCATCTTTAAAATCAAAGCCTTCGATTTAGAAGTAGAAGGAATTTTGAAGATCATATAATTCACGTCCTTGGTGAGACCTGGAAGTGAACTCATCAGTGTCCACTGACAATTATGGAGCTGAGAGTGAATTTATGTTTTCAAATTTTATATCACAGGACAGTGCTTTTTCTCCAAAATCATGTGGTTTTCTTTTAGTATTTAATCACATACTATTTTCATGCATTATTTTATTTCATTGTGGAAGACTTGTTTCCAAATTTGGTACAATTTTCCTTAAAAATTGGTCTCATATTTGTATATTTTCCACACTTCTACCCCAACTCAAGCCACAGAGGTGAAGTATTTATTCTCTCTTTCTATTCCCCTGTACATGTACACACATAAGCATGCACAGACATGAGCTGCATAATGATAATGATGGTTAGGTCAACAACAGATGGTATATATGATTGTGGTCCCATAAGATTAAAATCTAGCTGATGTGCATAATAGGATTTACCCCTTAGGTTTGTGTAAGCACACTATATGATGTTTGCTGAATGACCAAATTGTCTACCTTCTCATTTCTTAGAATGCATCCACCCCCATCATTAAGTGACATACAACTGTACATGGGTAAATGTGTGTATGCATGAATGGTACTCTACTCCTTAGCAGAATTCTATTTTTTAAGAGTTTTTATCACATATTTGTACGCCCATTATAGGCTCTGTCAGGGAATATTTTGATCTTTTATGAGTGTTTAGTTTTGACCAACTATTAGATCATAAAAATGTTTTGGATGATTCTGATTTTCTTCTATTATTCTACTGTAAATTATTATTAATCAGGCTTATTACTTTTTTTAATCTTTCATTTTCACTTTCCATAGCTGTAGGAAAAGGCAGCCATCTATCTGTGAAATACTTTCACAATTCCTCCATGAAAACAAATGTTTATTAGAGGCTGCTCCAGGCCAGAGCTTAGTGTAACAAAGCTTTTTATGTGAGCTGCAAAGCATTTCTCCCCCGACCCCTGGTCTATTATTATTAGTTTAGGTTTGTTCTTTCATGGACTTGTGTGAAGAGGTGTTCACTGGAGCACGCACCTTTGTGGGCTCGTGTGTAGTTGTGCCTTTTTATATGGGTCTCATCTCAAACACATAACTAAATTCATAAGACAGAAAATGTGTGTAAGTTGGAGGGGCAGAGGTTAGGAAGCAGCTGCTTTAAGACAGTTGAGTGGAAACCACATGACTGAGTCATAAAACACACTGCATGAAGCGAGAGCAGGTTTGAACATAAGGAAGTCTTACAGTGAATTGCCCTTTCACAAGGGAACAGTCCCTCTGGACCATCAAGTTAGTAATCTAAGCTATCCTTTACTATTAAAACTACTCATGCTTAAAATAAGTTGTCTTAGTCATTAATTAAATCATAAAACCACTGAATAAACTAACTGACATCTTTGTAAAATGGGGATTTAATTATAAACTTTCATCTTGGCAATGCTGCTTGAAAAGAAACTTAAAACTGTGACCATAAATGTGTATACTCAATAAAATGTAACCTTTCCACTTATTAGCAACACTTCCCTCACTTAAGAGGTTTCCTTTTCTTAAGCTGTTGGCACATGTGACCTACTCTCCACTTTATGAGTCCTTAGCAGACATTTGGAGTTCTTCAAATATGGAAACAACATTCACAAGCCTGTTAGATGACTTATAACTGAAAACTCAGGTTTAACCAGAATTTTAATTTGGGGAAATGAAAGAAATGTTAAGTAGCAGCATGATGCATTCCCTCTTATCTGTGATTCATTCATTCATTTGTTTTTCACTATGAGACTACAAATTTTACTATCTCTAGCAGAAATAATTGAAAGCTTGCTTATCTGCTACAAAGAGGGCATCACCCAGCCTCAGGTATGTTCACTGCCTCGATATCTTCTAATATAGCCAGCCCTAGAAGCAATACGTCCACAATATAACCTGTCTCGGGATTTTGTTTAAATTAGTAAAAGCCATCCAACATCTTCAAGAACACTCCTCCAAACAGATAAACTTTTGCCCAGTGGAATTTTTCTTTCTCACATAGATTAGTTGTTGGGTGAAAAATTAATTGGACAGGTTGCCCTGCTTATCATTCAGGCTTCCAGGAAGGTAGAAGTTTTGTTTTCAACAAATGTTGCCAAGGATATTCTGTGCACCACCATCCCAGTTGGCTTAAAGAGAACTGTGCATGGAAGAGAATGTGTAGCAGGGTTTCATGGATCACTCCTGCTCGTAACACATATCATTTCTGCTTCTTTTCCACGGGACAGAACTCAATCATGTGGTTATGCTGAAGTAGAAGGCAAGTAGGGAAACAGCTGGCTCTATGTCCAGAAAGAGGAGATGCTCATACATTTGCATGGGCAATTAGTTATTTTGACTGCACCTGTTCAACCTCACTGGTCCTCATTACCCTTGAATCCTTCATTCAAGAAAGCTTTGCTCTTCTGCAAGGAGATCCAGCTGAACAATTCACTGGTTTTCAGTTCCAGAAAGGAATCCTGATTTTTGTCAAAGAAATTGGGTCCATTGGTATCAAATACATGTATCATGTATCTCCAAGTGAATATAATTTACAACATATATTTTACAACATTTGTAGCCATATTTTCTGTTCTTAGAGTCAGTCATCTCTCTTCTTACAGAAGTCTGCTTTCTTCTATCACATTCATTACTGACAATTTTAGTATTAGGTTGAAATGTCAAGATGTATAGAATGGACCATGTGCATCTAAAACCTCACCAGTGAGATATCTTTGTTTTCTTTCATTGTGGAAAAGCTATACTGGAAAACTACCATCTGTGTCTGTGGGATGCAAATGAATAACTTGTTGATGGAACTGGAAGCTTCAAAAGATTTCACAAAAATTTAGTCTCATTCCATTCCAAAAATCAATATGGCTATCCTGGGAATGAGTTGTACCAAATTCATTTTTCATCTCCACCCTTGTTTTTGTTGATTTACCTACTTGGAAAATAAGTGAATATTAAATTTAAAAAGAAAAGAGTTTTATTTTCTAGTCCAGCAAACCATCTACTGTTCTGTGATGATGTCAGTCATTGTGTGATTTGAAAACCAGCCCTATCCCATTCTCAGCAAAGTGGGTTCTCCAGTTGGTGCCTTCATCCTTCTTGTTGATATTATTATTGTTATTATTATTATTATTATTATTATTATTGGTTGGTTCTGGGGATTGAACTCAGGAGCATTCAACCACTGAGCCACATACCCAGCTGTATTTTGTATTTTATTTAGAGACAGGGTCTTAGCACCTCACTTTTTCTTTCTTTTTCCTGAGGCTGTTTTTTGAACTCCATCCTCCTGTCTCAGCCTCCCAAGCCACTGGGATTACAGGCGTGCACCACTGAGCCCAGCCGATACTCTTAATGTGATTCCTTAGCAGTTCATGTTTGTCTGATCACCTCAGAGTTTCTTTGAAGGAACTTTCTCTGATAGCTCCATGGGTTCTTCAGTAGGGTGAAATTATTCCTGATTTGCTTGAAAAGGGATCTCCTGGGTGCTAAAATTAGGAAAACTAGAAATGAAATGAGTTGGTCCTCCTATTTTCTTAATGTCTTTTGGAACAGCCAGGTAACAACAGCATAAAATTCTCCATTTTCTCCCCTTCTATTTAGTATCATTTTTGCTTTTCCTGAGGCAGCAATCTTCAGTTGATTTATCCTTCATTCATCAGACAGTATTCTTCAAATTGTAGTTTCACACCACCTGCATTACAATGAGAGTGCTTTTTAAAATGCAAATCTCAGAGTTCTACCCCAGATAGACCCTCAAATCACAGCTGATGAGGCCTGAGAAACCACATTTTTTAATAAGTACCTTATGGTGTAATTTGGATGCACTAAAATTAGGGCTCTACTTCTTTAAGAGGTCCATTTATAGAGTAGCAACAGACAGCCTCTTTTTTCACCTGTCTGGATCAAGTTTAGGTAACTAAAGAGTTTAGCAAAAGCTTCACTTTTCCTTTTCAATATACAAAACTCTAGAAAATACAAGTGTTTATATAATAAATCTCCAAGTTTTAGTTGACATCAGGGGGATGCCAAACTCCTGCTCCACGCAGGACAGTAAAGGGTACTCCAAACATCTTTGTTTCAGTGTCCCCTTTCCTCCTAACCTAGGGCAATCACAGGATGCCCAAACTCCCATCAGGTCCTCCTTTTTCCTGCACATTCCATAGCAACCATTTAAAAATTCTCTTTACTGCAGTCAAATGTACACCACTATCAAATCCTTTTGAGGAAAAGCTGCACTTTTAAATTTTCAACTCTTGGTTACTTTCTTTATCATTTATTGTGTGTCTCACAGCAGTTCTACCAATGAAAGCTCCCTCCCAACCTGTAATCTGAGCACAGATTAATGTTCCTTCTCACCTCACATAAGTGACAGTGTGGACAACTGTTCTGGAATATTCCAGCCTCCTCTGCCTCTCCCTTCACTGCACCTAGGCCGGGGCATTTCTTATCTTATGAGAGAAAACAATGGTTAACATTGCCTCCTACCTCAGTCTCTAGATTTAAACTTATTCCCTTAATTGATAAATATTAGCTAAGTCTTTCCATTTTCTGGACAGTGTACTTCCTCCAATTTATTTTTCCTTGTTTTATTTTAAGAAAAGTCTCAGGGAAATGAACAACCTGTTGTAGTCATAGTTGATATGTCCACTAGATGGCACTCTTGGGTTAGCTTTGTTTTTAGTTTCATCAATACAGAATTTTTACAGGGAATCAAAAGAAGAAAGAGCCAAGATAGATTCACAATAAACCTGATTATAAGTGCTGCAGTATCTCATGTTGTTTCCAAAATTAAGGTGTGTGTTGTACTGTTGAATCTGAGGTAATTATATTGTGGTATATTTAGGGGCTGATTTTAAGGCAGGCGAACAGTAGTAAGTAGCTGAATGCCTCTACTGGGTATTCCAGCTATATGTTGTTGCAGACAAAAGGGCCCAGAAAGAGCAGGTACCATGTTGCCAAAGTTTGGACCTTACTGTACCTATCACTGGGACAATTCTTTGTTCACCTGTAGCCTCTCTTCTCTCCCAGTTCTCAAACAATGATCAGTTCTCCACATTTTCACTAGATCCAGTACTCTCTTGACTGGCTCCACTCACACAAACTAATTTGTTATTCCATTTCATAACTATTTAAATAAAAAACATATATATATATATTTTTCAATGACAAGGGATATGGGGGAAGGTGATTTTAATTTTAAATGTTCAGTTAGTGAAATGACATTTAACAAGTACCAGAACTCAGAAGGAGAAGAAATGGAAGCAAAAGAAAAACTGAAGATAGAAACAAATCCTTACTAATAATCATATTCAACCAAAGAGAAGACTAAAGATAACTAAAGAGTATTAGTTTTGGACTCTTGGACCAGTATCCCATTTGGTATCACAGATTGGCCCTGTTCAGAGCAGATCCTGATGCAAAGCAATGAAGCTACTTAGGTCAATTCCTTCATTCTTTTTTTTTGGGGGGGGAGGGGTTATTTTTAATTTTTAAATTGTTATACATGACAGCAGAATTCATTACAATTCATATTACACATATAGGGCACAATTTTTCATACCTCTGGTTGTACACAAAGTAGAGTCACACCATTCATGTCTTCATACATGTACTCCTTCATTCTAAAGCATATTTGTACTCCCTAAGATTCAAATACTCTAATTTTTAAATAAGTGGTAGTGTTTCACTTTTCTAATATTACTAGATTAAACAAATTAAGAATTCCTTAGTTAGAGAATGAAAAAGAGTTTTTGCTAACCCCCAAAATATCAATTGGCGATAGAAAGTCATATTGGTATAGAGATTTGGAGTCAGACAAACCTTTTTCAAATTGCAGCTTTGAAAATTACTGAATAAATGTTGACTATGTTACTTAATCACATTGACACTTTTTATCTCTTCTTCCTGAGACTGTCATAAAGACGAAATGAAGCTTAAGTCATGAAACCTAACCCATTTAACTCATCTTGTTCTCTTGTTAAACACCAGAACAGAAATGGAGAAAAATCCAGCAAATGTCATGATAGAAAACACCAGAGAGGAGGACAAGTAAGTTTTGCTGAAAGATAATTTCAAACTGGCAAAGACATGAAGCATTAAGACCTGACTCCATTCTCAAAATAAAGATTTTGTTCTTTTATTTGTCCGGGTAAGAACTGACCAGAAATATTATGTCATGTTGTCCTTACAATTTGTTATGTGGATCTGATATGTACTGTTTATTTATTTATTTTTAAATAAATGAGCTTAAAATGGGTGAAGATTGTTTTAGTCAGCTTTTCTGTTGTTACCAAAAGATCTGTCAAGAACAACTGAAAGGAGAGAACTTGGCTCATCATTTCAGAAGGGTATTTTATAGTAATAGAAAAATAACAATCTCATCACATAAAAGTGAATGTATTGACATACATACTTGCATCCAGAAAAAGTATATATATCAAGAATTAATTTTGCACTAACAATAACTCCCCCCCAAACTTCAACTTGTGCTTGTTAGAATGGGACTTTCATTGATTAATTAATTAAAAATATCTTAAATTTCCACTTTACTTTTGGCTCTTTGCTAAGTGCTGAGAATCCAGTGATGAATATGGTTGAAATACCTACCCTCAAGGAAGTACCATTAATACTAAGTGTACTTTGTTTAGAAATTTTTAAAACTGTGGATATTAATGTATAGTTGACTCATAGTCATGTTTCACCTGATTTTCCACTTTTCTGTTTATGTTATGATACCACTTAAGTGAAGCATAAACATAAAATCCCTTTAGTTAATAAAGCACATTAAATGGGGGAAAAAAGCCACTCACAAAAATAAAACTAACTTTAGGTGATTTATATAAAGTTTCTTCCCAGAATTAGAAAGTAAAACTGTTGAGTAACTTGTCATGTGCAGTGATCTTCAGATGAATTTGGCACAGTAATCTACCAATTTCTTATGGATCACAGTACAAAATAATTCCTAGTTGAAGATATAAGAAAATTTCCAAGACTGCCCAACATTCTTTATGAAGATCCCTGTTATTAAGTGCAAGAATGTCACACTGTGATGACTTACCATGAATGAACACAGAGATATTTTGGTTGAATATTGCTCTGATGCTTGGAAGTAATTATTCACTCCAGTGGTACAGCTAGAAATTTATGACCCTAAAACAAAAATGAAGAATGATTCTAACTTTTACATCAGCATTCAGAGTGGGCTCTCTCTCATCTTCACTCCTAAACAAGCCCAGAAATTGAGATGTGACATGGTTCCTGAGAGATTGGAAATTTTCAGCTGACTAGTTTTAAATGACAAATTGAATTTTACCCTTCACTTGTATCTGAAATAATTTCATATTGAATAACACATGGGGAGCCTAATTGAAAATATATTAGAAATAACAGCTTTGATCTCACTGAACTTTTGAGACTACTTGTTCCATTTTATAATTTCAACAAAAACTAATGGTTCAAAAATATCTATAACATTTGTGATAGATATAAAAATGTTGCTTTAGTTAAAAACGTTTATTATAGTCTATACAGAATATAGACATATTTCTAGAAAAGTTGCTATTCATCTGTCCCTGTTTCCTTCCAAAGAGCCTCTATAATGTGGCCTTTTATTACCTGGCTCTAAAGTATGTTATCTATCATTTCTATTTCACATAGCGATTAAAGTGAAAATTATTGAAGTTTTACTGTATAAACCAGGTTGTAATCCCTTAAATAACAGTGACACAGTTTCTATTCTCAATTAGGTCATGGTATGTCTGGATTTAGTAAGAGAAACACTTCTGTCCTGAGAAGACTTCCTTTCTATGTGGACAAATGTGATTTGCAACTGCAGTTTCCTAGTTTTAATTGTTCTGCAAAAGCATTGTAAAAGGAATACATAAAGTTGTAGGCAGATTGAGTTATTGGCATAAAGAAGAAAAGCCTATAATAATTTTCTACTGGTTCTTGATACATACTATTTTCAAGTTACAACAATCTGTTCTCCTAGACTTTCCCTGGGAACTGTCTTGGTTGCACAGTTTCCCCTCAGTGAGGTCAGAGAGACAAAGTATCACCCTGCTGTAGCTGTTGCTCCCCAACCCCAAGTGGACATTAAAATCACCAATGCCCAGACCCCCTCCAGACTCAGTAATTAATAATCTCTGAAGATATAACTCGAGAATCATTGTTTTGAAATTCCCTACAGTGATTTTAATATGCATAGAGATTAAGAAACATGACTATTTTCATATTTCCATCCTAGGAAATATCAATGCATTCAGTGAGTTAGCTAGTTCTTGTGTTACATCATTCAGGCAACATGGGAAGCAGGTACATGCTTTGTTATTTTATAAATTACAAAAATCCTACCCTAAATAACTTTGTCTTTCCTTCAGATGCTCATAGTCTACCAGTCTTACCATGGAGGAAGAGGCAAATCTCTGTCCATAAGATGTACTATTGAAACCTTGAGGTCCACTTCATCTAAACTCTCACAAAATGTAGATATCATATCTGTAATAGTTCTGGCATCTCTGTGCACAGGAATAGTTCACTGCCTCTCTGGGCAGCCTATGACTTTAATGTACAGGTCATCAGCAAACTTCTTCCTTATATGAAACTGAAATACTTTTTTCCATCATTTTGCTTATTTGTTCCCATAAGTTTCTTGACTATATAGACTACTTCTTAATTTTATTGATGAATCTTCAGAGAATTGAAGATAGCCATCATAATTTATCTCCTCTACAGATGAAACATTTTTCGTGTTTTCAACTATGTATGCCTGGTGGTTTGAAAATGTGGTTTTAGATTCTTTGGCATTTTATCCACCAATAGGTGGGGATGTTAAGTTGAATGAATTTGAGAGGGAAACTTTAGTGATGCTATATGAATTCCAAGGTCAGGCCTTAAGAACCATGTGTCGAATTCCTTGTTCATTGGCACTTGGTAGTCATGTAGGTGGAATGCTTCAGCCTTCACTCCCAGCTGATCTCCATCTTCCAACCATCCACGCAAAGGCACCCCCAGACTAGCTGAATCTCATTGAGTGTTCACAGTCACACCATGTAGAACAGAAGACAAGTTGTTCAAATTCCCACTCAAAAAATCATGAGATGTAATAATATGACTATTATTTGAAACTACTAAATTTTGGGATAATGAATTACTAAGCAAAACATACTAACCCAAAGTGCTACATTTGTTAGTCATACAGATTGAGATATATACTTCAATTTGTTATGTCTACATATTTTTACACACCCACATGAGCACAACATATCTGAAACTATTTTCTTTCATTTCTGTTTGTACATGGCAATGTGGGATTCAACATACAACATATTTTCAGAAAAAAATATACAATATGTGCATACCTGCAATCCCAGAGACTTGGGAGCCTGAGGCAGAAGGACCACAAGTTCAAGGCCAGCCTTAGTAACTTAGTGAGATCCTGTCTCAAAATAAAAAATAGAAAGAACTAGGAAATCTAGCTCAGTGGGGGAGGACCTCTGGGTTCAATCCCCAGTACTAGAAAAAAATATGCTGAGAGAATATCATTTTATATTTGTAGTGATGAACATTGAGAGAATAGCAGATGTTTGTGTTTCTTATATTTCATAGTCTCATTAATCTACCTATTTCTAATATTCTGTGTCATAGATTTGAAATTAGACTTGTAAGAACAGAAAGGCAAGGAAGAAAGGCAGGTCACAGGATTTAGTATACTTTTCTGGACTTAATCTAGAAGGGAATTTTTAAATATTAGTTCAATTGGCCCAATTTAGAAAAACAAATGATGTCTCTGTGGATTGAATAATAATGTTCATCAATTTTGCTCTGTTATCTTTGATGTTGATATATATGCTATACACATGTATAAAAGTGGTCATAATAAATTAAAAATAAGTAAGAGAATAGGAAGTCTGAAATTTAGCAAATAATGTTTAAATATTACAGCCACTTTTATAAAAATAGAGAAAAATATTGTTATTATTGAAAGTGGAATTTTACTTCCTAAATATGTGTTTTCATTAATTCATATACACATCTAAAATACATAGCATAGGAAAAGAATAATTTAAAGCAATATATTTTTCTTATGAAAAATATGTCTTTGGTACATTTCTATTTATACCACTAGATGGCACTCGTTGTTAAAAGTTATCTATCTACCTTAATCCAAACAACTAAAGGGGTGTGTGTGTGTGTGTGTGTGTGTGTGTGTGTGTGTGTGTGTGTGTGTGTGTGTGTGTGTGTGTGTATTTCTTGGGAGACATGAAAAAGGTAAACTTAAAATATAAATAGAATATATAACAATATTTTCTGAAAGACCAACCCATCTGGGAGTGAGAATACACAGTTTTATTTAAACTCTCATAGATGTCAGAAAATATTTCCATTACTTTTGGATGAAAAATATAGATAAATCCTCAGAAACAGAGTTTGAAAAGTTTTGATCCTTCAAAACATGCATTTCTTACTAGTGTACATATAATAATGTCATGAATATCCAGAGTCTATACAATCTATTCTTGCATGAACATACTCTAAAAAGTTACAAGTTAAAATGACAGACTATTGAAAAAAAAAAAGACTAGGATGCTTTTGAGGACTTGTGTTAGAAGCATGAGCAGAAAATCAGTATAATTATGAGCAACAGGTTACCAGATTTTCAAGAATAACACAATATTTGGTAGAGACAAACTCTTCAAAAATTGTTCACAGTAATCTGCACATAGTTATTTCATTTATCAAGTGACTAAGAGATATAATCAAAACTGGACCATAATAGAAGGAGATAATGAATGAAATGGGACTGTGTGGTCAACACGTCAGTACTGAGTAAGGCTACCCTAATTCAGAAAATGCCTATAGGTCAGAGAGCAAACTTCACATGCTCAAAGAATGATTCTGAAACTGTGACAAATGTACAGCCTAACATAGAAAAAGAGCCTTCTTCATTTAACCATTTATTAATTTATTCATATATTTATACAATCGTTTAATACATATTTGTCAAGAGTCTACTGAGTGGAAGTTGCTATGTGAGCTCATGTAAACTGACAGGTACAATTCACCATCAATTACGCACTAAAAGTAGAAGTACAGTCTGATGAAGCACAGAGGAGAAATGGACAAAAGGTGCCTAGTTTGGCTGTAAGATGCCCCAAATTGAGGTACCGGAAGAGTAGTTAGGGGTACTAGAGAGAAGAAGTTGCTAAAGAAGAGGGTTGCATTGAATTGGGCATAGTATACAAGGCAAGTGAGATGTAATAAAGTTATTATTGAAAATAAAATCTATGGCTTAGTTATCAGGGTCTCTGCTGAAATTCTGTCCTGGGCATAATATGTGGAGACTCAATGATAAAAGTTCTGGAATGGAAGTTCTTCTGATTTTCTATCATTAACTTGGAATATAGTTTTCATGAGGCCAGAGGCTTTTCTTGGTTGGGATAAAAAGCCTGGAAAATCAACTTAGAAGAGAAAAGATTGATTTTGGCTCAAGGTTTCAGTCCGTAGTTGGCATGCTCATGTTTCTGGGCCTGTGGTGAAGCAGAACATCATAATGTAAGGGTGTGGTGGAGAAAAGCCACACTTACCTTATGGCAGCTGGGAAGCAGAAAGAAAGAAGGGGGCTAGATATGAGACATAATCCCCATGCCCATGCCCCCAAGGACTCACTTCCTTCAACTAGGTTTCCACCACCTCTCAATAGTCCAGTGGATTAGCCTACTGATGATAGTTCAGAGCCCTCATAATCCAATCACTCTGCAAAAAATCCTACTTCTGAACATGCACTGGTGATGAAGCCTTCAAAACCTGAGTCCTTTGGGGGACATTTCAGATCCAGGTCATAGGAACTAGCACTTCAGATTGAAACCACAATGATTCAGAACAAAATTCAACTCTTTTCCTTCATCTTCTATATGCCCTTCTAATATTTGTCAAGTTGTCCTAAATAGCTTCTCGGGCCCAATCTTTATTCACTATTATCCATTATTCACATAGGCACTATAGTACTCTTCTTCAGTAATCTAGGTTGGTCATGATTCTGATTATTAGTCATCCAAGTGCTCTTCTAGGAGGATAAAATATAAACTCTTCCATTATTTCTTTGCTTTGTGTTAATCCCTCAAATACAAGAATTCTCAAGTGGAGGTAACTCATTTCTGGAAACTCAATAGTCATCTATGTAACTGCTTTTAACCATCACACTATATAATTAAGAAAGTATTACTGGAACTCATGTTCAAGAGAAGCATATGAAAAAAAAAATACTTTTAACCACTTTACTTACAACCATCACATAAAAGAAAAAAAAAAAAAAAAAAACGAGAGAAAAGTAAAAGAAATACCTTTTTGAAACAATGGTTGTTGACTCACATGGGTCATAATTTCTCTTTTTAAAATTTCTACTATGACAAAACTATATAAATATGGGCAGTAAAATAAAAGATTTAGTTCCTAGTCTGTGAGACAGGATGATTAACTTTAATAAGAGAATTGAATTGTCATTCTAGCAAGAACCTGAAGAGTTTAGAGTCTCCAATCTGGAAAGTGAAGAATAATGATGAGGAGAAGATGGGTGAAGAGGGGGTCACCCTATAGATTTTCAGGTCACCTACTAAATCTAAAAATCTTGATTCACTTGTCAGGGGAGCTTAGAAATACTTTGTAGAAAGAATGTTAACAAATAAACTTTTATATCACTTGTGTAAAATTCATTGCTTTTTCCCCCCAAAAAAAATGAAATTGCTTTTTTGTTCTGTACCAATTTTTAAATCAGCTTATCTGAAATAGCAGAATAATATTAAGTACAACATCTTCAGAGATCTGAGATAATTTGATATTGACAAGTATTTGCTAATAGTGCAAAGTACAGTGAGTTTGTATTAGATGGTAGAAAATCTGCCACTCGTAGCAGATAGGAGCTGTTTGACAACAGAAAAGTGCTTATTAGTAGTTGCCCTATTTGGCTAAGGTATCACATTAGTAGTGAAAGAGTCAGCCATCCAGCTAACAGGAAACATGAAAAATGCAATGTTATTTTCTTGCCTTTTCAACATAATTTGAAGACTTCAAAATTAAATTGAATCTCTGAATTAAAACACATTACACAAATGTATTTAATTGAGACTAAAATATACAGAGGAAGTGAACAAGAAACAAAGAAGCATTTATAATGCATAGCTGTTCTATCCTGGCTCTGGCAGCAGTGAATTACTGCTGCAGAAAAATTGGGAAGTGACATTGTTTAAGGAAAATGCCAAATAACTTTCCTTAAAGAAGCCAGGCTAGAAGAAACCATTTACCATGGAAACCCTGCCCAATTCCAGAGACCACATGTGTTTCCATTTCACTGAGGAACCCTGTGAGATTCTAATTCTTTGCAAAAATGGGAGAGATGTCACATGCCTATCTTCTTTCCTTGTTTTAATTTTAATAGAACTTGCTATGGTTATTATATACTAGGCGCTAACTAGATGATAGAGATCTCTTTGATTTGAAATATTGTGTTGGACACATATGAATAAGAAAATCAAAACAAAACAAACAGAACGTCTACTCTATGTCCTGTCTTTCTATGGATGTTTCATCAAATCTAAGAGACCATAGTTTTAGAATATGCCATTATTTTTTGTACCACTGGGAAAGAAACGTGCTGCCAGTTAAACTATGACAAGCTATAATTCACAAAGCACATGATGATTTCAGAGCAAGTGTCCCTGTTAATTGTGAAAAATAATGTGAATTATGATGTCTTTTTTAAAATTCAAAGTTGTTGTATTTATAATAGTAGTATGCATTATAATTCATAATAAACATATAGAGCACCTTTTTACAAAACACTGTTTGTATACAATGTATATTTGTACCATTCAAATCTTCAATCATGCATTTAGGATAATGATATGTCTTTTTTTAAAGGGTAAGGTGAAGTCCGAACACATAGAATAGATTCAAAGCACAAAATTGTCTGTAGAATGTTTCACTGAGTAAGTAGATATTATGTAGAACTCCAATAGGTATTTCTAAGAAATAACAACTATAAAGACAACAAAATGTTCTGCACCCAAAGGAGTTTGGGAAATGATGAGTTAAACAATATTGAGCTCCACTACAGGACATTAAGGAATCTTTAACATTTGAGATGCAGGCACTGGGACTCTCTAAGAGGTGAAAGGAGAATTTACTAGTTCCCAAAATTTCTTGACAAAAATACCACCCCCACCCACTGTGATTTGTTTTCATAGGGCATATTATGGTCTTAGGCCTCACTGGAAAATATTAATGTATTCAGAATTTAATTGAAAGCAGATAAGTCCAAAATTATATGAATTGATTCTTTAATTTTTAGGTTTTGAAGGGATGTAACAAAGGTAAAATGTATATCAAGGGCAGACTCTCTCTCCCTTAGTAGTGAGCCTATACCAACTATCATGCATCTTTTCAACATTATTTATATGAGCAGGACATTAAGGAAAACTCAAATTCTTGGAACTTTTCAACTAAATAGCAATAATCTATCAATTAACTTTCGGCATAAGGGTATTATCTTTTCTGTAGCATAATGAATGTTGAAGCAGAAACCTCTCTGCATTTGTATTCTGGCTCTACTGTCTACCAGCCATGCTTGGGAAACTTATTTAAAGGCTATGTGCCTCTTTTTCTTCATCTGTGAAATAGAAATAGCGATATTACTACCTCATGGGTTACTATGGATATTTGAGAGAAAGAGAGAGAGAGAGAGAAGCTATAATTTAGGACTAAAAAATTAATTAGCACTATGTGTGTCATGTATTATTATATTTCCTTCCTTTCCATACCTCCCATACAGTGCAAAGAGCAAATCTGCCTACCCACATTTTCTCTGTAGATCTTTACCTTTCCTTGCAGTAGGGTGGCATTCCAAGTTCTGGGCTTAGTGTCTGAGGGGAGAGTACTAGTAAGCCCACTCCCCTTAGCTATGTATTTTCACAAATATACTCAAGTCTAACTTTTATCTGTAATAGATCTCCAATTTTGATATCTGACTCCTTTCTCTTTGTTGGTTCCAAACTCTGGCATATAAGAGAGAAATGTATTAATCCCTTAAGTAACCCCCAGAAGTTTTTATTCCTTTACATGAAAACTTCCCATATGAGTCAAATCTAAACTAACTGAATATGTATCCTCTGATCTTACTCTAGCGACCCCCAGCCTCTTAAAATAAGGTATAGCCTGTTACCATGCCAAAAGAAAGAGTAAAATAAGAGGGCCTGTGGATGGCCCCAGTGTTGAAACCCCTACAGAGATTCTAGGTCAGCAATTGTGATTGACACAGCTTTCCTAGAATATCCATTCACTCCTGCTGAGGTGACAGAGGAACCTGCCCATGCCAGGTCCAGAAAAACCTGTAGAGTGGAACATCCTCCAGTCATTCTAGGTCTGTGATGCTCTCCCCAGTGCCTGCCCTTGAATGACTCAGTTAAATTCCCCCTTTCTTGGGAGCTAGAACTTTAGGAAGAAAAATAGCTCCCTTATCTCCCTGTCTTTCTATAAGTTGGTATGAATGTTGGGCCAGAAGAACTATAAAAGCCCGGAGAAATAAAAATATGTCCCTTATTAAGATCTGAAGAAATTTCTCATGGACAGTTACCTTGTATCAATCCTTTTCTCTCTTAAACTTCTCATTCTCGCTCTTCAAACCTCTGTGTGCTGTATATAAAATCTATGAAGAGTAAGCAGGAGTTTGAAAATATTGCAGCTTTTTATAATTTGTACAATAGTCTAATATAACTTCTCTTTCTTTACCTTTCCCTCCTCTGCATCTTTTTTTCTTTTTCTGTAAGGGATAAATGTATGTCAGATTTTAGGTTTTCTAGAAAATTTGGGGGAAACTTCAGTTATTGTTACAAAACCTAATTATGAATCTTTTATAATGACTTTTAATATACAACAAAAATAGGAACCTAAATTTCTACAAAATGTTAAATTTTGGCTGACTCTTACAAATGCTATGCTGTATTTTGGGGGAAGAAAATCTGTAACAGGTTATTGAGGATTTTAGTATTGGAAAATTGTTAAAGAGGAAAAAAGTGTTATAAGCAGTTGACATTTCCTTCTGGGGAGTTTGCCCAGGATTTAGGAAAATGAATGAAGCAAGTGAGAAAAATTAACAGGCAGCATTATTGCCTTATTGAAACATAACACTGCATTACTTCCTAAGACCATACAACAAAACTTAAAAGATGGTTATTTAAAAAGATAAAAGGTATCATCTCTCTGCAGAATAAAGAACAGTGAAAACATGAACTCCACATTGACTACGGAACAGGAGTGGGGTGAGTAATTCTTCTTTTATGAGGGAAAAGTGGGCCATTATTGTCAATCAGCTCTGAGGCTGTGTCCCTGTTTGGCCTTCTACTTCCTCTTCTCTCTCCCCACAGTGGGACCTGGATGGGAATTGGAGTATCAGGAACACATATTTCTCTGGTAATATAACAGCCTACATCATTTCCTTTAGGGCCAGATTCTTGTCAAAACTCAGAGCAAAGCTTTTTTTGCCAGCAATTTCTGAGCCATTGGTCATGTCCTGACGTCTGGCCCACTTCTGAATGAGAGCTTTTGAGGATAATGTTAAGAGAACATATTGCTGGGCTCCTCGTGTCTCCTGGTTGTACTATTTTGTTTTAAGCAAAAAGAAAAAAATAAAGGTTTTGTAATAAAATACAAAGCATTTTATTTTTTCATGTTGGATCACTGCAAAGGCCAGTATTCCATATCTGAGAGGTTTAAAAAACAAAGCTGATAAATGCAACATTAAAAGTGATATATTTTGTGCAAACCGTACTACACACTTGTCCCCATTAATGAAATAAGAGGTTCTGTTAGGATAATTTCAACCTCAGAAATTAGTCATTTTATCTTTAACATCATTTTGATTAGATAAAAGACATTTTTTATGTAATATTCTGGGTAAGTTAATTATTTTTTTTTTCAGTATACACGGATTGTTGGTTTTATCATTCTAGAACGCCTTACTAAAAGTCAAGCTGCCATCATGTACAGAATAATTAAATACAAAACTGTCATTTCTTACTTGTGTGCATCAAAATACCAATGACTAGAAATCTGCCAAAGATTTTTCTACTCACACAGCACAATTTTCAGTAGGGTCATCGGGGAAAATGACTGAACAGAAATTGAAAAAATGCTTAGGCTCAAGAAATGATATTTTTTTTTCCTACAAAAGCCTTGAAAGGAGCCCTGAGGAGACAAATTATTGGACATCAGTCTATTATCATTTGGAGAACGTGAAATAAGATAAACTTCTATTTCTTTTAGAGTTTAAGAAAATTCTCATTTTTCCTGGCTGTACTTCAGGTTATTCTCATGTAAGCATAGAGTGCATTTTTTTATATTTTTGTTTTAGAGAACTGACCACTTGATGACATGAACTATAAATCACAGCATACAATAGCTTTCCCCAACTCCAGTCAATAACCAGAAAAAGAGAGACAGTGTTTGCCTTTATTTAATTTTGTTTTGGGCTCTTGAAAATTAATCACAATAAAGGAGCTAGCTGTATATGGACAAGACCAGATATCAACTGGGCGCGGTGGTGCATGCCTGTAATCCCAGTGGCTTGGGAGGCTGAGGCAGGATTGTGAGGTCAAAGCCAGCTTCAGCAACTTAGCAAGGCCCTAAACAACTCAGTGGTTGAGCCTCTAGGATCAATCTCCAGTACCAAAAAAAAAAAAAAAAAAAAAAAAAAAAAAAAAAAAAAAAAGATACAATCATATTGGAAAATCAGAGCATAAAATCAATGACAAGAACATTTTGTTACTAGGGGGCTCCCATTCCTAAATGCCAGTGCATTAAAAAAAAATGAGCTGCATGAATACTTAGATTGCCTATATTGTTTGTGGTAATCATAAACCCCTCAGTTGAGGATGAGCTATATGTAACAGAGGTATGCTGCATCTCTATACTCTTTATGGACAATGGCAAAAGGATGAAAACCCCATGATTTAGTAAATAGACAGTGAAATACTCTCTAATTAAATAGAAAGTGTAAGAAACTTTGTTTATCCCTGCCCAACTCACCCATGTACATAAGTGAACTTAATGTGCTGGATGTTGAATTTAGTCTATAGTAATTTAGGTCATAGAAAGTAGAAGAGCTATATAATGATACCTGAAGCATATGACATTTTAGAGGAAAAAAAACACACATATAGTATACACTAATAGTCTGTGTTTGGAGAGACTATGAGATTATGACTTGATGTATGTATTTTGCTATGAATGAATTTTACTAAATTATAGTTTTCTGTGTTCATATGTTAACAGGGACAACTCATTAGGTAATTTGGTGTGCCTAAAATGTATTATGACTAATACTGTTATTGCTTTCAAAATTAAACACAAACACTAGGAGATACTCATCTAAATTGACTTAATCATAATTTAATTACTATATACCAAGCTACACCTATTACAAAATTCAGAAACATATTGGCCAAATAACAGATAAAAAATACAGTGTGATCATAGGAGACATAACTCATTTATTAGATGTTTGAGAAAATATTTTAGGGGAGATTCTTAGGTTAGTTTTGAGGAAGAGAAGAAATATACATTAAAACTTAGAATCCTTTCCAGATTCCTAGTCTTTTAGTTTAATGATCAATTAATTCAGAACCAATTTTACTATCAGCTTTTAGAATACAAATAGAAGCTTATGCATGTACATTCTGACTCTTAAAGCTTCAATAATTGCTTACTTAATTGTCCTCTTTCATGAAATAAATATAAACAGAAATAGACAAACTATTTTTAACTATTAACACTAAATTAAGGAAGAGTTCTGTTGGGAGGTGATTTATCTACCACAGAAGAAAGTGTGCTTCCCTTTTTTCAAGATCATATGCCAATCAGTAAAAGGTTTGACAGGTATGTTCCTAGTGAGAAAAAATTAAGTTGTGGGATTAGAGGCCCCTTTCAAGAGACCATAGGTTTGAATATATTCAAGGGACTGTTCTATCCAATATGGTTTTTATTTTAAGGTCAGTAATAAAGAGTTTTGTGTTAAGCCCATGCTTTTAATTGAACTCCATAAATGTTTATAGAGCACATAGTATTTCTCAAGTATACTACCAGAGATTAAAATCAGATCCAAATGCCAGTCTGCATATCCTTGGGCCTGTGACCCTTCAATCAGAAAAACAGAGCTTTACAATAAGGATTACAATCCTCAGATGCTTCAAAAAAAGGGGGATTCCAGCACGCAATGCCAAGGACATTGCTTCAATGCTCCTTGATGTTCTCTGTACATAATCTAAACTCCTTGCCTTGGAGCACAAGTTATCTAGAGCGTGGTGCCTCGATCACCAACATGTTTGCCCTCCACTGTATAGCTATCTTTCATCATTTTTTTTTTTTTTCTCTCTTGCCCTCTCAAATTTTCCCTAAAGAATCTTCCCTGGACCTTTCAGATTGGTCAGAATCTTTTTAATTACATGGTTTATAAAATACCTTTGGTTAACCTGGAAAAATCCTGACTTCAATTTAAGACTTATATAAGGTAACACAGCCTTTGAAACAAGTTGCTTAATTTCCTACATTTCTACAACTTGATTTTATCACTGTAACTATATTTACTACATTGTGTTATAATACAAAAGTATACAAATCTGTCTAGAGCAAGCACTCTGACTTCCTTCTTCTTTCTTTCTCTCCTTTTCCTTCTCCTCCGTCATCTTCTTTTGCACTTCAGAGAGAATCAGGCACATATTATCAAAATGTTGAATGTTGATTGAAGATGAGATTAGTTTTCTGGAGGAACCTATGAGCTAGTGGAAAAAATAAGCACAAATACCAACAGAGAAGAATAAACACAGGATAAGAGCTCATTTTTATTAAACCCTTACTTTATGCCAAATACTGTAATAAAATCTTTTGGAAATTATCATACTGAAACTTCATGCCAAACTTTGAAGTAGATATTATCATTATTCACATTTTATATATACCCTTGCACTTCTCACATGATAATAGCATTTCCTTTTACTTGTCTTAGTCACTCTAGAGTGTAAGCTCCTTGAAGACATGGACTGTCTGGCACCGTTTCAACTCTAGTGTCTGATATGATGCCTAGCACCTAAAAAATAATTAAAACATTTGTTGATGTGTTTGAAAATACATTCATACATTAATCAAAGGGTTCTTTTTGCCCCTGACAGCACATACTATGTAATGCTCATGTTGTGCCAGATTCTGTTCTACGTGCTTTACAGGTATTAGCTCATCAAACCCTTACCACACCTTGAGATCCAGCTTTGTAAATCCAGCATTATAAACTCTGTAATGTTTGCAGATGAGGAAACTGAGGCACACACAGGAAGAACCTTTTGGCCAAGACCATAGAGCTCATTATCTATCTTGGATACTATTTTAAAGATGAACTGAGATAAAATCTAGCGTATGAAATTAGCCATATGTAATCTAGAAAAATGGCAAGTTAGGAAGATTATAAATGATTTTAGGTCGATTGGTGATCACCTTTCATTTGTCTTTCCTGGTGAAGCTCTTAGCCCATTTTGATTATCTGTCTTCATTTTGGTTTATCTTCACCTTGTTTTGTTGGCTTAGCTCTCATTTATGGATCCAAAGTTAATATACTTGCTACATATTGTTTTCTTTCTGCATAGTGTTAATGTTTTATCCCTAAAATTGCTACTTAAAGAGTGGGTTTTCGTTACAACTATGCATATTTAGGGAGCTGTTTTTCAATTGCCTTTCTAATTTCTATCCCTAATACTATTGCACAAATTTAGGGAGGCTAGAAATTGCAAGAAATGACCTGCTTTCAAGTGTAAATATGGCTTTTGAGATTATTGGGCTACTAGGCTTTGCATATCTCTACCTTCCTAAGCAGATGAAAAACATTTCCATATGAATATTAAACATTTTACAAAACTTCTTTGTTCAGCATGGCTGTTTCCTAATCTTTTCCACAAGCGACCCACTTCAAACAAACAAACCAACCTATTTTCTCTTTTGTATTCATTCCAGTTGGTTGTAAAGTGGGATTTTTTTTCCTGCTTATTGTCACAAATCTATTAACATTGCATGTATATCAATATTCTTCCATATATAAATTATAATATTTATATTTTGTGGTTAATCATCTTTTCATTACTATGAACAAAATTACTGACAAGAACAACTTGGAGGAGGTAAAGTTTATTTGGGGGCTCATGGTTTCAGAGGTTCATTCTATGATCAGCTAGCTCCATTGATCTGAGCCTGAGATAAGGCAGAACATCATGGCAGAGGGGTGTGGCAAAGGAGATATGCTCCACTCATGTGGCCAAAAAGCAGAGAATGAGAGAGAGACAAAGATTAGGAACAGGGGCTGGGGTTGTAGCTCAGCGGTAGAGCGCTCGCCTAGCACGTGCACGGCCCGGGTTCGATCCTCAGCACCACATAAACATAAATGCATTTCATTGTGTACAACTAAAGCAAATAAATAAATATTTTTTTTTTAAAAAAGTAGAGTCTCCATGGTCATGACTCTAGTGATCTACTTTCTCCTACCATGCCCCAACTGCCTATGGAATACACCTAATAGTCCATTCAGATTATTGATGCATCAAATAGATTAATCCACTGATGGGATTACAGCTCTCATTATCTAATTTCATCTGTGAACATTGCTGTTGCCTAACACATGAGCTTTTGTGGGAAAACTCCAGATCCAAGCAATAACAGTGGTCATATATTTTCTATGCATATGTATCCTCTTATTAAATAGCAATGACCAAGTTTGTTTACTAACAGGAGTGATTTAGAGAGTGGTTTCCTAGTGAGTTGGAATTGAACAGTAATCAATTTTCTGTATCTATAAAAATATAATATGATCATGTAATAGTTCTCAAAATTATGCTACTATAGAGTAATATAATATTTTAAGAAATTTTTAAAACTATTAACATCAAAGTTTAAAGACACTGGACAGGTAAGAACCTTCACCATTTTTTAAATCTTGGAATTTATTATGAATCTGTAGTTAGCCCAAATGTACTACTATAGTTTTTTAATAATTTTTTAAAAATTTATTTAACCATTCGCCACAAATGTATCAGTTTAAAACAACATTCATGTATTAATTCACACTTTTATATGCCAAAAGTTCACCAAGATATGTATCTAGGTTCTTTGCTCAGGGCTGAAATCAAGGTATCATCAGGCCTGAGCTTTCATCAGGATGAACTGGGGGAGAATCTTTTCACAGTTGATACAGGCAGTTGGCAGAATCCAGTTTCTTATGTAATACTGGGAATCTCTGCTTTTTTTACTCCTGGAGAGTTCCTCATAACCCCTGTGAGGCCCTTTCCACACTTCCCATCTTCCAACCAGTAAGGGCACAGTATATTCTGTTTCTGTTTCATTCCTTTCCAATTCTACGACCAGCTAGAGAAAACTGCTTTGAAAGAGCTTGTGTGATTAGACCAGGACCACCTAGATAATTTTCTTAAGTCAATTGTTCCACATGACATCATTAAATCATGTAAGTAAAGTCCATCTTGTTTACTGTCTTGAGGATTATGCAGGACTTGTACTTGGTGGTGGTGATGGGTGGGTGGAGTTTAATGAACTCTTAGAATGCTGCTTACCCTAGTCCTGAGTGAGAGACTAATACTACTACTCATACTAATTTTCTTCCCCATACATAACTGAAAATGTTCTTGTGTATCTTTTGAGACACTGCCATGTAGTCATATTCTGACAATTTTTGTAGCACTAATATTTTAGGATTGGCTAAAGCTGAATAATGCTTTTCCCTGTTTGGGTGTGCATTTGTGATTTTCTTTTATACGTGCACATAAGCATGTGAAACACTAGTAGCAGTTTTAATAATTAATAGTTACAATCTGCTGATATCTTGGTCACATAGAATATGAATTTCTAGAAACTCAAGAACAGACTACATATTTTTCGGTGAAATATATCTTTTCTGAATTGTCACATGATATATCTTAAGATTTTTGTACTAGTTTTCTAGGGCTGCCAAAAAAAAAATAACACAGATTGGGTAGTTTAAACATCAGAAATTGATTTTCTCACAATTCTGCAGGTGGAAGTCCAAGATCAAGGTGCATGGCAACAGGGTTGTTTTACTCTGGGGCCTTTCTCCTTGGCTACTCCCCTGCTGCCTCTGTGCATACAAATGCTTAGTGTCTGTGTCCTGATATCCTCTTTATAAGCACGCCAGTCTTTTGGGATGAGGGCCTACCTTAATGGGTTGTTTTAACTAGATTATTTTTTAAAGACCCTATCTCCGACTACAGTCACATTCTGATGTTTTAGGGGTTAGTGCTTCAACATATAAATTTGAGGGTGAAACAGTTCAGCTCATAACAGAATATGAGTAAAACATATCACAGTCCCCTTCATTTTTTATCAACATAGTACAGTGAGGTCTACAGATTGCAGAGTGGTAAAATAACCTGTCACTTTATAAATTTTCTTTCTATATGGGGCTATATATGACTATCAAGATAATAAAGTGACATCTAAAATGTGTTTCCCAAAAAAATATTTTACTTGGATTGTATCATTTATCTCTTTATGCCCTTAGAAAACATTCACTCAGATTTATACTGTTTTAATTTTTGAAAAGATAAGATATATATCTTCCAAATATACATTAAATCTATCATTCTAAGAAAATGATTTTTATAGGTACCAAAGTCCTATGCTGAGCTTTACAAAAATATAAAATTGGAAGAAAAAGTAAACACTAAAGAGTGGGGAATAAACTGCAAGAACAGCAAAGGGTAGGCTATTACTTCCTTTTCTCATTATGCATAATATGAAGCATTGACTTTTAGTAATAAATGTATCATAGATCTAGGTTATTGTCTGATAAATACAACTAGGTTAAAAGTCAGAAAATAATCTAAGAAACATAATAATATAAATTATATTATATTTCAACTAGATAGATTATACTCCTTTATTTCAAGTTAAAGGTGCATATGATGAAGAATTGAATGTTATTTATAGAGTGGTAGAAGAGTGCTTGCCAAAAGTCTCTACCACTGCCAAAAGTCAAAAGGTCAGTTCAGCAATTATTAAATAACTACTATATATAGTCAGTGGTATTTGTTTGTTCTTGCCATTGTAATGAATTATCACAAATTTGGAGGCTTAAAATAATGGACTTGTTCTCCTGTTGTTTGGGTGCTTCTCTTGCCAAAATTAGACTTCAGGATTGAGATTAAAGTGTCAGAAAGTCCAGTTCCTTCTGGAGGCTCTGGGGCAAAATCTGTTCCTTGCCTCTTTGTCTTACAAAGCCATCCAAAATTCTTGTTTCCTGACTATATCACTCCATTTTCTGTGCCTGTGGTCACATTGCTTCCCCTTCACTGCAGTCAAATCTACCTACCTCTATTAAAAGGCACTTCAGATAATAGTTATAGCCCACTAAGAGAGTCCAGGATATTCTCTCCATCTTAAAATCCATAACTTAATTACATGCAAAGCTATTTTTTTTCCATCCAAGGTAACATTCACAGATTCCAGAGGACAATCCCACCATTTTAGGGCCACTATTCAGCCTATCATACCAGGTAGTATTCCGTGTTATTGTTAGATATGTAGAAATGTAAGGCATAAGTCCTCCATAATTTATCACTTGGGAGCCAATAGAAATCCTCTTTATCAAATAAAGAATAATTTAGTTATGTAGGACCAGGTCAGTAATAAAGAAAATTAAATGTTTAAAGAATACATAAATCATTCAGAACAAAATGGAAAACTAAAAGTAGGACACATCATGAACAAGACAGTGTATAGAATTGGATTTATGAGCTAGAATGAGCACCGAGGCTGGAGGCATGAATGAAGTTGTTTAGTGTACTCTACACTGGCAGATACAGAAGTTAGCAATATTATGAATATCTGTATGAAAGACAGTAGATGATTGATTAAAATAGGAATGGATATATAATAGAGTGTTAAATAGATTACAGAGAGATTAAAAATGAGCCTAAAATATTGAATTTGAAGGAAGTTATTGTAGGTTCTTGAGCATCAAAGGATTATTGGTATACTGATATTTTAATTAGATAAACTTAATTCATCCAGACCTTTACAATGCCTTTTCTTTTTGAGAGCCAAACTTCTCTGCAATAGAAGGTATAATCATACATACCCCCTTCTTCAGGGGCAACAGTCCTGAAGGGAAAAGCAGCAGTCAGCTCAACAGGTGCTTTTTCCTGCTCTCTGTTTCATGGCTTCTCTATGGATTTGAGGGTCCTCTTACTTTCTTAGAATTTCTGGTCTATGAAGGTTTCCACAAGTCACCTCTAACTCAAGGCCATCTGTCATTTGTAATAAATTTTACTCAATACAAGGGAGTAAATGGTGAAATTATAAAACAAGAAAGACCTAACTTTAAAATCAATATAATATCTACCATTTTGTAGAAGTCCATGGGCTATTGCTTGCCTCAAGAAGTTTTAGTTGGAGATTTCCCTCCACTGGACTTATCTTGGGACCATGACTTTCTCATAGTGTTTCCCCTAACTGTCCCTCTGTTTCACATCACTCACCTCCTTCTGTCCCTGGTGTCTTACTCAAATGAAAAATGTTCACCCCTTCTATTAAGCAGAGCAAACAAGCAAGTGTTCCTTGTTTTACCATTGTCTATTTGTGGTTCTTTATTTTTTAAAACAAAAAATGTTTATTAACTCAAAAATTGAATTACATTGTTCTCCTAACAGGCATTTTATCACAAGGGTTAGTTTGTTTTTATCTTTCTTTTTAGTCTTCCCTGTGATATATGGAATGTAAGATTTTCTGAAAATTGAAGTGATGTGAAAGATGCTTTGAAAGGGAAATTGTGCATAGTGTAAAGAACACGTATTTACAGTCTGGACTTTTGGTTAAACTGCACTTTCTTCATTCTGTAACTGGAAGAAATTTAACCATCTTGATCATCCATAAAAGAGGAATGATAGGCTTTTATGGGGATTTAATGGTATGTTCCAGATTCTGACAAGTGACTTTTAGCAAATGGTAGCTCTTTTTATTTTAGGTCTAGGGTCTTGTGATCATTCAGGCATGAGATGAATGGACCCCTGACAAAGGGAGGAAAAAATAATGATAGAAGTTGAAAAAAACTGAAAATGCAGTTTTGGGGAAGAAATGGGAGAAATTTGTAATGGAGATGATAGAAAGGAAATGAAAAAGTGTTGCATCAAGGAAGAAAGGTAGCATAACAAATCCATCCATGCATGTTTTAAGATAGACTCTCTCTATCCTTTGAATTAGGGAAAGAAAGAGATCAGTGAGGCTGTTGGTATAAGGTTGTGAAGGTATGATTTTCACACCAAAGGAAGAGGAAGTAAAAGCAAAATTAGTGGAATAGAGGAATAAGGCACCCTTGATGTAAATATGTATTTGGCATGGGAGTGATCCTTGGCAAGGTGTGTGGAGAGAGAAAATAAGGATTTAAATCCAGCTGGAGTGACAGACTCATTATGAGGCATGGATATTAGGCTGCCAGTAGGGAAAATTGGGTAATCATTCACCTTGAGGTTGTCAGCAACAGAACTTTTGTTAGCTTTTTTTTTTTTTTTTTCCAAATAACAAATGTGATATTATAAAACTATGGGGAAAAGATCCATTCAAAATGAACAGATTTTAACAGAAAATGCAAAGTTCAGATTCCATACTAAACTACACTTTTAGAAAGCAACCCTCAGCAAGTTTTGATGTAGTATACCAAAAAAAAAGAATATCCACAATTTTCTGAAACATCTATTAAAATACTCTTTCCCTTTCCAACTACATACCTGTGTAAGACCATATTTTCTTCATATGCTTCAATTAAAACATCACAACAGACAGTGCAGAAACATATGAAAATAAGTTGTCCTATATTAAGCTAGACATTAAAGAGATTTGAACAAATGTAAAACAATGCTAGTCTCCTAAGCTTTTTCTTGTTTTGGGAAATATAATTAATTTTCATAGTATGTACACTAGTTAGCTTGGAATTCCATAAAAAAAAATCATAAATTATGTGGCTTAAACAACCCCTTTAGGGGTTGGTCTTTTTTGAAGGCATTATCCACTCATAGCTATGTAGCTCTATGGTACAGTCCTGCAGAATCCAAGCAGTCTAATAGCCTCCTTCATTTGGTTTTGTTTTCTCTGTCTCCATTAGTACAAATTGGCAATGCCTTTCTGGAATAAGTCCATCTCTATTCCTGAGTTCTGCTGATAGCTGATCAAGTCAAGTCCATGTGATCTCAAAAGGTTGTTCAGTCACATCCTTGGTGTTCTTTTCAGAATAAGTTTTCTCATTTTTGACAATATGGATAGGCTGAAAATTTTCCAAATCTTCAAGTTCTGGTTCTGGTTCTCTTTCCTTAAGAATTTCTTCTTGAATTCATCTCTCCTCTTGTACATTTCACTGATAAATTCTGTCCGCTTGTTTCACTTTCTCTGTTGCTTGAAGGAGGACCTGACTATGAAATGCTGCTTTCTGTTCCTCCGATCAGTGGTCGCAAATGGCTTATAGATACTTGCTCAATAAAAGATATGCCATGCTTATGGA
This sequence comes from Tamias sibiricus, assembly GCA_025594165.1. Classification (NCBI taxonomy): domain Eukaryota; kingdom Metazoa; phylum Chordata; class Mammalia; order Rodentia; family Sciuridae; genus Tamias; species Tamias sibiricus. The sequence continues at coordinate 142,245,882 of CM046661.1, forward strand.
AGTACCACCATTCAAATATAAATATTAGTCCTGATATCAAAGAAGATGTCCCTGTAAATGCCACATAGAATTTGGGTGTCAATGAATTTAAAAATCCTGTCACTCCTCCCCCGACTGGGAACAGGGGCCCGACTGGGCTGCGGTGGGAAGCCTGGCTGTATCCCCAGGAAAAAGAAGGTTCTTTTCTGGTGCTGGCATGCACTCTCTGCATTTGGGACACTTTCCTCTTAAGGGACTTTCCTCTGACTCATGGTGTCCCCAGTTCTCCATTCCTTAACTCTTCTCTTCCTCCCGGGCTTGAGGCAAAGCCCATTGACCTTCCAACAAGAGAAGAGACTTCCCTTATTGAACTGTGACTGTGGACTCTTTTTCTGTAATTTTGAGAGTGGGCGATGGTGATGTTGTGATGTATTAAGCAGCAGTTATTTTACCGCCTCAGGCTGTCGGGGCTCGCCCCATCCCCCCCCCCCCCAGTTTTTGATATCCTTTTGTTAGCTTTTAAGCTAGAGTGAGTATCCACTCAGTCTCCAGAACTGATTCCTTTAATGTCAGATTTGTCATCTCATCCCCATTTCTTTGTCCAGAAGATCATCACGAACTTCTATGTGTATGTGACATACTCTCTTCACACTTGCCTCTATCCTCATCAGCTCATCAGGAAATATCTCTCTTCTTCAGTCCTTGATTGTAAAACTACTCTAATTAAGCTTCTGAAACTCTGTTATAGTTTGTTATGGTGAGTTCCACCCAGGACATAAGTGGTAACAGTGAACCAAAGGCAATAAGCCTAGAAAAACCATCCTAATATCTTTAAAAATTAACAGATCCCTGGATACTGTGAAGACATTAGCTATGTGTGAAGTTTAGTGCTGAGGATTTCTTAACTGTACTTTACTTTTAAATGTCCTCATCACCAAAGATGATGTCTCTTGAAAATCACCTCTCAGTTCAGTGCCTGCTTACCTTACATTAAAGGACAAGCTTGAGAAATGTGGAGAGCAGAAAAGTACAGAACAGCAATAAGGAAGAGTCTTTAAAATTTTACTGAAAAAAATAATACTTCATAAAAAATAACAGAATAGTTTTCAAATTGATTAGAAATAGGTGAAGAAATTTATTTCTTGTCACCTTTTAGAAGATAATGGTAAGCAAGAGATGAGAAGGGCTTGAAGATTATATGGAATACATATGAGTATGTATTTGTATAACTACATAATGTATGTTATATTTTAGAATAACTCCAAAAATGACTAGAACTATACACATAGATGTCTAAAGCTTGGGTTGTGTTTCTCTCAATGTCATAATTATTTGTACCATTTATTCACATTTTGGGAAAACAATACATTAAACAATACATTGAGTGATCATGAATTTAAAGTTGTTTGTTTATACATTTTCCTGTGACAAATGACTCAAATAAAAGTAATATTTTACATTTTATAAGGAATTTCAAACTGATATATTTTCCCTGAGAATACATTTCTTGGAATGAGATGATCAGTGCATAGGAATTCAGATCTGGATTGTGAGTTCCAGTGTTCATTGGTTTTATTGAGTGAAATAGTGTCCTATCTGTAAATGTTAATCTGTTACAATAAATGGGTTCTTTGAATAAAGCTCAGTTAAGTTTAACAGTTGGTTTTAAAATATAGATTATGTTTTATTAGCTGATGAATTAAGAACACTTTATTACGTTATTACCAAACAATTGTTGTCTTGTAAAATAATATTTGTTCCCCAAAGAACTGGAGTTGAAACTTGACTCAGCTTGGAAATGTTCACTAATGATCTGTTGAATCATCTACTCCCCCGTAATCTTTATTCCTCTACATTAAAAAGTATACAGAAAATTGCCAATTTTTCACTAATGATGTGTAAGTGTAATGAGTTGTATGATCTTCCAGACTATTTTATGAATGGCCTTCAGTTTGATATTTCACTGTGTAGTCCAGACTCATACACTATAATTACACAGAGATCTATTTTTTAAAATTTCGCAATCTCTCTACTGAATAGCAGACTAAAATTGTACTACATGCTGTTGCAACTTGGCTAGTAAATTTTTACCAACATGTAAGCACAATTACTTTTTGTAGCTATATATCACACAAGTATTAGGGAGAAATAAAATTATCTTTTAATTAACATGTATAATTATTCTAAAAAAATAAGCACTGTTAATTAAAATAGACTACCTGAGCACAGGTATGCATTTTTGCCCTTTCAATTCATCTCATACTAATTTATACTTCATTTTTAATTTTCTAATTTATACTTAATTCGTGCATTTTGTAGAACTTATTAAACTCTGAATTTGTCTAGTCTGTAGCCACCTGAAGCGATTGCCCCTTGGAGCAACGACGCCGCCAGAACAAGTTCAGAGGCAGACTGGAAACAAACAGGCTTTTTATTTTGTTAACTTCTCTCTCCAGCTCTGACAACAACTCTAACACGCACCACACACACCACTAAAAAACCAACAACCAAATGCGCTGACTTGCTCCGATCTCCGCTCAAGTCTCGTGAGATCTTGGGCCAAGTTCAGCGAGATCTCGGGCCAAGTCCTGTGAGACCATGGAAGGCGGCAATGCCCAAACTTCTCCATGGCCCGCAGCCAACCGCAAATTCATCCATCTCCCCAAACAGGGCTCCTGCATTTCCCCCCTTTTGTTTTAAAAGAGGGGATGCTCTAGGACGTCCATGTGCAACCAACATTCTTACCCTTCATTGGATAATCAAGGCTGTGCCCTTGACTACTGTCTTAGGTTGATATGTCGGCCACATGAGACTGTCCCGTGCGACTGTGCCTGTCTTAGGTTGTCCCCCTCTGGGGATCTTACCTGTCAATGGCTAACCAGCCTACCAATGGAGCCCTTCAGGATCAACTGTGTATGATGACTAACAGCCGTCCAATTGTGAGGTGATGGTGCGGCTTTAAGGCGACAAGCCTTTTGCTGACGAGCCAAATTGTATAGCACATCAAATTTTTTAAACAAATCAGGGGCTCTAAGTTGTATCAAGTAACACACTGAGTTTTCTAAACAAATACCCACAAGGCATTGTCCCGTAAAGTCCCAAAAATGAAAGATCAAAATGTCCAGTATTATAACACATTGATCTAGGAGGCCCCATGCATGTGGAGCAGAGGCCACACTGTTGGTGAGGTTGTTTGATGCTTGAGTAGCAGGGATGCTTGCAGCAACCGTGATCCCTGCAGCTGTAGCAGCAGCCGTCTTTTTTATGTCTAGACAATGCCACTGGCAAATCTTCAGGGCCCGCTACCTAGAAACTCAAGCATCAATTATTAAAGGAAAGGCAGTGTTATTCTAGCACTGAGTCAAGAGGCAAGTTGTCAAACTAAAAAATAGAATTATTAGATTAGAAAATTAAAGTTGATATCTGCTTACACACATTGCTGCTTGAAATTCCACAAACATAAGCTGGCAAAATATCATATTTAGAACAAAACAAAGAAAGACTGAGGGTATTTACTGTATTAAAGATAGATTAAAGAAAAGGTAAAGGCACTTTGGAGAAATAATTTGTTAGCTGGAACTCTCGAGTCTCTGCATACACATCAATCTTTTACCTGTTGAAATAATTTAAATTAATCAGCTATTAAACAAATGAAGTTAATAACAAATAAACAATCCTATGTCAAAACAACAAAATATCAGGTTATATAGCACTAGTCATATTTTTGCTAAAGAGAAGTCCCAGGGACACCTATAAATCACAATTGAAAGTACCTTCACTTATAAAATTATTTAAGTAAATTGAATACTCTTAAACTAAAATGAATTAAAGTTATTTGGATCCATATATGTATATTTTTTCATAAGTGCTTTGTTATTTGTGACATCACACTGGACAGACGAACAAACATATATTTGTGACGTCACATTAACATGAAATGAAGACAAATGCACAGACATAAAAACATGTATAAAAAGAAAAAAAAAATACAATTTTGCACACACTAAAGAGAGCTCTCCTTGTCCCGGCCAGAAGGAATGACACTTAAGTTGTGAAATATTTTGAAGGACTTTTTTGAGGGAATCACTATATATCTTCATTTTGGTCCTCTTGATTTTGTACTTTTTAAAATTAATCTTGATTCCTCAACAACTTCATCTTGATCCTTTTGATGTGGTACCTGCTTTATTAATCTAGATGGTATCCATATTGGAGAGAATTTGTGCTTTGAAAAACACAAACAGATCCTCTCCCCCAAATTAATACTGGATCTGGACCCTTCCATGTACCTGAAAGAACATCCTTCCAGTAAACCAAAGTTTTATGTTGTTGGTGTGGGTTCCAATGTCTGTCTCCAGCAGAATAACCATTAGAGTCTAAAGTTAAAAAATTTAAGGTAAACAGGGCAACTGCCAATCTGTCCCTAGGACTTTTCCAATTTCCTTCTTTTTGTTTTAATAACATAATTTTCAGTGTGCGGTTGGCTCTTTCAATAATGCCCTGACCCTGAGGATTGTATGGGATTCCTGTTTTATGGGATAGATTGAATTTTGCGCAAAACTGTTTGAAAGATGAGGACATATATGCAGGGCCATTATCTGTTTTAAGCATTTTGGGAATGCCCAATGCAGCAAAAGCTTGCAAACAATGAGATGTAACATCTTTAACTTTTTCTCTAGAATGTAAGGAAGCAAAAATCATGCCTGGGCATGTATCTGTGGTCACATGAATAAATTGCAATTTTCTAAAACTTGGCTCATGAGTAACATCCATCTGCCACAAATTATTGGGCATTAATCCTCTAGGGTTAACACCATAATGAGGATTGGGCAAATGTGTCATACAAGATTTACAATCTTTTACAATTATTCTGGCTTGCTCCTTTGTGATTTTAAACCTACGCTGCAAGGTGGTGCTATTGACGTGAAACTGGGAGTGAAATAAAGTAGCTTGCTGGAGTGCTGAAAGTACAAAGATTGTTTGGGTAAGAGCATCAGCCTTTTGATTACCTTCATGGAGGGGACCAGGCAAGTTGGTATGTGCTCTAATATGCCCTATGAATAGAGGTTCTTTTCTTGCCCACAAAAGGTTTTGTATTTGTTAAAACAATTTAAAGGCTGGAGTATGAGGTGCTATTGGTCCTGCTAGCTCTAATTTTGGGACGGCATGTACAATATAGTGGCTATCTGAAAAAATGTTCATGGGCTGCTCTCTAAAAGTTTCCAGAGCTCTTACCACAGCTTCCAGTTCCACTAATTGAGCTGATTTGTGTGCAGTTATGTAAGTCATATTTTCTTTTTTAGTGACTACTGTAGCAGTACCATTTGAGGACCCATCTGTAAATACATTTAATGCCTTAGGAATAGGTTGATTTTTTATTACCTGTGGAAATATAATAGGATGATTAATACAAATAGATAATATAGGAGACTTAGGAAGGTGATTATCAAAATTTGCAGAAGTAGAGCATTTAGCTATAGCCCAATCATTATCATTGAAGCATAAATATTCAATCTGTGACGATGAATAGGGAGTAATAATAGTAGCGAGGTGAATGCCAAATATTTTAGTAGAAGTCTTAAGTCCTTGAAGAATAAGTTTAGCCACCATGGAGGTATAAGACTCAATTATACTTTTAGGAGAGACGGGCAAATGTATCCATAATAAAGGCCCTTGTTGCCAAAATACTCCTGTGGGTATATATTGTGAAGAAATAATAATCAATATCAGCAGTTGAGTTAAATCAAATCTATCACAATGAGCTCCTTCTATGGCTTTTTCTACTAACTTTAAAGCTTTCCTAGAATCAGGAGTCAATGTTCGTGGTGAAGATGGATCAGGGTCCCCGCAAAGGATGTCAAATAAAGGTTTTAGTTGGCCAGTAGTGAGGTTTAGTGTAGGGCGAAGCCAATTAATGTCTCCCAGTAGCTTTTGGAAATCATTGAGGGTGGTCAAATGTTCTTTATTTATTAAAATTTTTTGGGGTCTAACAAAGGTATCAATGATTTTAAATCCTAAATATAATAAGGGTGATCTGGTTTGAACTTTTTCTTCTGCTATATATAATCCATATTTTTTTTAAATTTTCTGCCATGTCACTCAATATATTAAATAGGATTTTTTGATTAGGGTGGGCCAGTAAAACATCATCCATGTAATGTAAACACATGAGGTTTGGATATTTATTTTTAATGGGTTGGATTGCTTTGTCCACATATATTTGGCATATGTTGGTGCTATTAGCCATTCTCTGTGGTACACTTTCCATTGATATCTTTTATCAGGGCCATTATTATTGATAGAAGGAACTGAAAAAGCAAACCTGGGGGCATCCAGAGGATGTAGGGGAATGGAAAAGAAACAATCCTTTATATCAAGAGTAATTAGATGGAAATTTTTTGGAATAGCTACAGGATTAGGAAGTCCAGGTTGAGTAGGGCCCATGATTTGAATGGTTTTATTAATTTCTCTAAGATCATGTAACTATCACCAATTTCCTGATTTTTTCTTGATCACAAATATGGGGGAATTCCAGGGAGAGGTGGAATGTTCTATATGTCCTGCTTCTAGTTGTTCCTGAACTTGTAGGTGGGCCGCTTATAAATTTTCTTTAGATAGGGGCCCACACTGGCTTATCAGAAAGCCATGGTATTTTCAAAATTATTTTCTCAGTGGCCCCGAAAAAAAATATCTTTTTCCTTTATGGTAATGATTACTTTTAGGGTTAAGATTACTCTGTACTTTTTGATAATGATTTCTTTTAGGGTTAAGATAACCCTGTAGATTTTCACATTTAACACCTGCAGGCTTGGTTGCAAGGTGTACTCCCATTTGTTGCAAAATATCTCTTCCCCATAAAGTAACCTGTAGGTTAGGTAAAACATAAGGCTGAAATGTTCCTTTATGCCCTTCATCATCCTCCCATTTTAAAATTACCGCACTTTTCTCTGGGAGGTTATTATATCCCAAGCCTCTTAAACTGGTTGAAGCTTTTTGCAGAGGCCAGTGCTTGGGCCATTGCCATAGATTAATGATGGAAGAGTCAGCTCCAGTATCTATCAGTTCTTCTATCTCTATTCCTTGGATTTTTATTTTACACATAGGCCTTCTTGCACAATCCTGAACCCAGCAAGCCATAGGTTCTGAGTCAGTGGAACAAAATCCTGTATTGTTCCCTTTTTGAGGCATACTCATTTTAAATGTATTATGTAAATCGGGAAGGAGAAGCAACTGAGCAATTCTATCTCCTTGATTAACAGAACTTATACTTTGGAGTGAGCTAAGCATGATTTTTATTTCCCCTTTGTAGTCTGGGTTTATTATACCTGGGGTCACTTGCAAACCTAATAAGCTTTTAGGACTTCTCCCGAGAATAAGTCCTACAATCCCTGAGGGAAGAGGTCCCTTGACCCCTGTGGGAATCAGTTGAACCCCCATTTCAGGTGTTAACACTATTCGGGCGGTGGAACAGAGGTCTAATCCTGAATTTCCTCCTGTTCCTCTGGCAAGGGAGTGGATGGGTAGTAGGGATTGTGTCGGGGAAGCATCTGAGTGGATGCTTGAGGATACTCCTCCTCCAAAGCCCCGTACATTTGTGGGTCCCGGGGCATTGGGCCCTGTGCCCCGTTTTTTTTAATTCCTGAACAAAGGATTTCTATGGATGTCAAATTTTGAATGGCATTTATTGGCCCAATGATTTCCCTTTTTACACCTGGGGCAGTGGCCTGGGGCACGGTATGAGCTTGGTCTTATTTCTCTTTTGGGATTTTGCCTAGAATAGCCTGATTGATTATGATAATTTTGCCTGGAATATCCTGATTGATTACGATGTCTAGGTTGAACCCTTGTGAAATTCTGAGGGGAAGCACCTCTCATGGCTGCTGCAATCACATTTCCTGTGTCAAAGGCGTCATTTACATCTTTACATAGTTGTATGTATACAGAAAGATCCTTTTTATTTCTCCATGGCCTGATGGCTTCCTGGCAGTATTTATTAGCATTTTCATATGCTAATTGAACAACTAATGGCATAGCTTGATCAATATCTGCAAACACTCTACCTGCAGTTCTCAGAAGTTGATCAGGAAAGTCAGCATATGGCTCATTAGGTCCTTGAATCACTTTTGACAAACTACCTTGTAGATCCCCAGGTCCTTGTAAAGTTTTCCATGCCTTTAAGGCAGCTGCATTTATCTCAGCATATACACCTGGGTCATAATGTTTTTGAGCCTGTAAGTCTGTGAATTGCCCTTCTCCTGTGAGCATTTCTATATTATGGTCTCCAAACACTTCAGCTGCATTTCTTTTAGCCATTTCTATACAAAGGTCTTGAAATTTTGATCGCCAAACCACATATTGCCCCCCGCTTAATGCTGCTTTACATAGACTTTTCCAGTCTGAGGGGGTTAAGCTAAAGGTGTTAAGGGACTCCAGCATACTCAAAGTGAAAGGAGCTTGGGGTCCATATGCCATTACTGCCTCTTTGAGATTTTTTATTGTTTTGAAATCTACTGACTGGTGGACCCTCTGTCCATTTTTCTTTTCAAATACTGGCAGTTCCCAATGTATCTGTGAGTTACCCTCAAGAGTGCATAAGCACTCAGAAAGACTTTTTATTTCTGTTTCTAGGGTATGCAAATGCCTAGTAATACCCTTCATATTTTCTGTAATGGATTCCACCCATGGGGGAGTAGAGGGCACAAGCGGTTCCTCTATTTGACGGTCCTCTTTCTTGGTCTTTTTTAGTTTCTTTTTCCTCATTTTCTCAGGATCACTTTTACTAGATTCTTCACTACTGCTAATTTCACTGACAGCAATATCCTGAGTCCCAGGTTCCATGAAGAGCAAGTATTCTTCAGCTATCTCAAATAACTCCTGAATAGCTCTAACAGCTTGGATTTTTGTCATTTTGGGGACTTTTCTAATACTCTCTTTACTGGTCTTAGTTGACCCAGTGGAAGCTACGCTTTCTTGATCACTTTCACTTTTTTCTAAATCCTCCTCACTGACAACGGAGTCAAGTATATCAAGGATTGAAACTTTCCATAGCCTCTATCCCTTGGGATTTAGTTATATTCGAACCCATCTTTAGAGACCTTTCAGTTCTTACCTGTCCACTCCGAATTCCCTGTACAGGCCGCCACCTGTAGCCACCTGAAGAGATTGCCGCTTGGAGCAACGACTCCACGGGAACAAATTCAGAGGCAGACTGGAAACAAACAGGTTTTTTATTTTGTTAACTTCTCTCTGCGGCTCTGACAACAACTCTAACACGCACTACACACACCACTAAAAAACCAACAACCAAATGGCGCCGACCCGCTCCTATCTTCGCTCAAGTCTCGTGAGATCTCGGGCCAAGTTCTGTGAGACCACAGAAGGCGGCAATGCCCAAACTTCTCCATGGCCCGCAGCCAACCGCAATCTCATCCATCTCCCCAAACAGGGCTCCTGCACTAGTATGCTTATTGACTCACTAGTTTTATTCCTCACTAGAATGTAACCTCCAAGTACGAAGTGTGCTGCTTCTGTGTGTTTTTTACTGTTGTATGTTTATTGCTGTATGTTCACTGTTTTAATTATTGTATCTTTGTAGTAAGTTTTCAAATCAGAAAGTGTGAGCCCAAATCACAGACTTTAAATAATCATTTGTCATCTTCTATTCTAGAATGCAAGATTTTAAAGCTATATTTAATTATAACATCTGTTAGTTCTCAAAAAGTTATGGGAATAATTTACTAATAATATTAAACAAAAATGTATTCAATGACTAAAATGTGAATATATTGAGTCAAATTTTTATCAACTTAAGAGCCTATATTTGAATCATCTTCTAAGTCAAATGGAGACTTCAATCCCCATTTAATTAAAAAATATTTCTTAAAATTATGCATGACAGTATGTGTAGCTTGTGTTCAGGATAAGACACTGACCTGATTTCCAGGATTTACTCTAGAAAAAAAGGAACATAAAATCAGAGCTATTAATCAAAGTGAATTGCAAGTTGTTATGAAAAGTGAGAATACTTGTTAAAATCAGAAAACCACTGATTGCCTTTGGGAGAAAGGCATCTTGACAATGAATTTAAAGATGCCTTAGGGTATGCAAGTTATTTATAAGAAACTTTTGGAAAAGGAAATATCAGAAGCTACTGCATGTGTTAGAGTACTGGCTTCAGTTAGAGCCAGGTGGCAGATAAGGTTAGTAGAAAGTTTAATGTATTATTATAATAACTCTATAATAGAAGGCTGAGAAATTTTGTTTAATTTGCTAGGAAACAGAAAATCACCGAATGTTTCTAATTGAAGGAGTGAAATGGTAAATTCTGTTTTAGAATGATTAGTATAGATGGATTGACAGTGTTGACAGAATTAAAATGTAACTTGAATTAGAAGAGTAGGTAGGTAGTGACTGAAATTGTTCGGGTAAAGTATGATGTATTACTAAAATATAATAATAGCTCTGTGATTTGAAAGAAAGGCATCTCTAGGAGAAAAAAGTAATCTGTAATAATTAGATATGAACAAGATCTGTTTTTCTTATTGAGGCAAGAAAACTTACTTTGTATTATGGTTGGGATATGTAATGTCTCCCCAAAGCTAGTGTGTTAGTGATACAGCAATGTTCAGAGGTGAAATGTTTGGGTAATGAGGGACTCTGACTTCATTAGTGGATTACTCCTTTGGGTGGATTAATAATTTTGAACAGTTTGCTAGGTGGTGGTGAAAACTGTAGGCAGGTGGGGCATGGCTGAAGGAAGTAGTTCACTGAAGGGTGTGGTCTTGGGAACTATCTCTCTCTCTAGCTAGCCCCTTTGTTTCTTCTTTCTGGTTCCTGGCTGGAATGAGTTGAACGTTCAACTTTCCTCTGCCAAGCCCTTCTACCATAATGTTCTGCCTCACCTCAGGCACAGAGCAATCAAGCTTGCCAACCATGGACTGAGATCTCTGAAACTGTAAGCCCAAAATAACTTTTTTTTCTCCTCTAAGTGGTTCTTGTCAGGTATTTTGGTCACAGCAATGAAAAGTCCTTTAACAAACCTTTAGATCTGCACTCAACAATTTTTTAAATGCACAGTACAATATTGTTAACTACACTGAGAATGTTAGCATATAGGATTTATTAATCTTTTATAACAGAAACTTTATTATTATTGAACAATGATAGGTGTTCTACTGGTTATGCACAGTGAGCCCTGTACTGATTTTGATGAATGGAGTCACTAAGTGTTCTAAAGAGAAATTCCTTATTCTGACACCTGCCTTACAAATAGAAATCACAGCAGGAACTTTAAGATAAGAAAGGACATAGAAAGATGATGAGAACTTGCCTTATTTAATATCTCTTTCTGTAAAGCCCCCAGATAAATATATTGACACATAGAAATTCAATTTTATGCCAACTATTGCCGTCATAAAAGAAATTAATGTTTTGAAAAAAATATTTGTATTTTATTTCATATGTGTGTCAAATCTAAGGATGTAAAATTAGTGAATTAACTATTCTCATATTGTATCATAATTTGCGAATATGCTTATCAGTAACTTATTAGAAATTTTAATGACTATGACAGATTTGGTAGTATTATTTAAGTATATGATGAAATTTATATAGTCTGATACATATATATATATATATTTGGTACATATATATATGTACCATATATATATATGTCTGTGTGTGTGTGTGTGTGTGTGTGTGTGTGTGTGTACATATATCTCTCTATATATATATATCTGTTGTATATATACATATGGTTTTGGAATACTTATTTTTCTACTTGTTATGGTTTAGATATGAGGTATCCTTGAAAAGCTCATTTGTGAGACAATGAAAGAATATTCAGAGGTAAAATCAATTAGTTTAAGAAAGTCGTAACCTACTCAGTGAATTAGTCCACCGATAGGTATGAACTGGGTGGTAGCTGAAAACAGGTAGAGTGTGGCTGGAGGAGGTGGGTCATTGGGGTATTTACATTTGGGGTTTAAATTTTGTCTGTGGTGAGTGGAGCTCTTTCTGCTTCTTGATTTCCATGTCCTGAGTTACTTTTCTTTTCAAAACCCTTCTGCCATCATGTTCTGCCTCACTTTGGGCCCAGAGCAATGGAGTCAGCAGTCTATGGAATAAGACTTCTGAAACTCTATGTGCCAAATCAACTTTTTCTCCTCTAATCGTTTTTGTCAGGCCTTTTGGTCATAGAGACAAAACGCTGACTAAAACAGCAGTCTTTTCAAATCTTTTTATTTATCCTTTATTTTTTGTGGTAAAATAACAGTACCTTCCTAATTTTTTATAGAACTATAATTGGGAGACTCCCCTACCAGGAACTTGAGAAAGCCATTGAAATTCTAGCATCTTGCTAGTTCCTGTCAATATACACTTGTTCCCAGAGTATGAGGAACTAAGCACTCATCTCTTTGACATGAAAATCCTGTTTATCTCCATGAGCCACACTCCTAACAACTTCAACATAGGAACAGGTACTCTTTTTCATTTTTCTTTTTGCACAAAGCCAACAAGTCCACTAGAGAAAGCGGCTGTGGTTGACCCCCACAGATGAGTGGGAAAAGATATCATTTCCTCACAATCTGAATGACATCCTTGCCCTCCAATGTATGGTCTTTATCCACTTTCGTGGATTGTATTTCACAGAGAGACCTCAGACCACAGCACATTTAAATTCTTTGATAAGATTTTTTTGCGAATCTTCATGCAGAAAGCCTCCATTGTGGTCCTGGAGTAAGGCAGTACCATTGGAGATGTGTAATCCGGGTTTGGTATGTGGCCTTTGGGTTTCATGTAAATTCTCACTAGTTTCAAATAGTCCCAGCTTTTTTCTAACAGGTCACCAAAATTCCAGCAGTGATGGGCAGAGATGGGTACCCACTGAGACACTTAATAGATGATATCCAATTCATCAATGGAGATCTGATCAATATTATTTAATACATAAATACAGGGGCTATAAACATAGTTTGTTCCTACCACATCAATGAAGTCATTAGCTGTGGCATCACTACACAAAGTCCCAAGATGCTCTTCACAGTTTCAGCATTCAGCTCACTCTGAGGGAATGTAACTGTGAGATTAATGCCTCCTTTGTCATTCTTTTTACAGCCAATGTTGGAAGGTTTACTGTTTAAGCAAATACTAAAGCCTTCCAATTCGTTTTTCAATTACCTCTTATGTCCTAAGGATTTCAAGACATCCATAACAATCAGGATCAAATTGCATGTTTAGGCCACTGCAATGACCTGATGGCTTCTACCTTTCCCCTCCTTGGCACCTTCAGTGATACCTGGGAGTTACAGAAGCCATCTTTTGGCATCTTTGTATCTGATGACATCAGGCACAGTAGTCAGATTAGTGAATTCATAGGTTGCCACTTCAGAATATACCCCAGCCAGGTTACTCAGTAGTGTTGACTTCCCCATGGACAGAAAACCCACAAATTCCCCAAAATTTGAGCACCACCAGTCTTGGCCACGTCATAACCTTCTCCTGGCCTACCACTACTGCCACCTTTTAGAGTAATGAGATCTCTACAAAGCTTAGCAAGCGAAGCCTTAAGCATCCTTAGGTGATAAGCTGTTGCTTTGTTCTTTTGAGAATGAGCCATCTCAGCTTCAATCTCTTTGATTTTTGCTAAGGTACAGCTCTTAGTGGCAAGTCCTGAGGTGGGGTGGTGTGGGGATGGGTCCAGGGTGGCTAGAATCAGGTATTCTTGGTCTTTAATAATTAGACCCATCCCTCAGCTGGTTCCAAAACTGAATGAGAAAATAAAATACAAGATGAGTTTAATAAAATGTGAGCTAACTCTTCCGTCTTTGTATGGAGTGAGATTAGGGTTAGTAAGAATACTTTGGTATCAAGCACCTTATAGGTAACACACTTAAAAAGACTAATTTAAATAAAATGACTAATTTCCTTTACTAAATAACTAAATGAGGAGCAAGAATACAATCTAGCACATATTGAATAATAAACATTTTTATCACCTCATTCACTAGACAACCTAAGAAACACAATTTATGACTTTTTTTTTTTTGCCATGAAACTAAATGTAAGTAATATTTTATGTGAAGGGAATGAAATATTAAAGAGAAAGTTATAATCTTGTTTGCTACTAAGGTGTCTTAAAAACAATTCAAGTAAACAAGACAGAATTCTCAATTCTACTGTCACAGGGTAAGTATAAAGAGTTCATCCTGACAAAATTCTTTAGCATCTGTCTGTATCAGTTTATTTAAAATAAAATAAGCTAATGATAGAAAATATTTCATCATAAGAATTAAACTTTTAATGTAAAGTGATATAAGCAATCTCTGACACATTGTAAACCTTTGACTAATTTAGTCATCATCATCATTATCCATGGGCATCCTATACCTTACTTACACCAGGGGCATTTGGCTTTCCCACCTGTAACACTCCACAAAGACGCGGGAGTCAGGTTGGCAAGAAAATAGGTTTATTCACAGCCAGGTTTGAGGAATATAGAAAATAGCTTTTTGTATCAAATTGCCATCTTCAGGGGCTCAGGAACACATAAACCTTTCATAAGAGAAGAGGAGGCACAGTGGGACAAAAGGCAGGAAATAATGGAAGTAGATTTAGCTGGCTGTATGAAAGAATATGCCTTAATTTCCTTGTGTCTGTCCCCAGTGTGAGGAAATAAAATCAGTTATCAGGAAGTTGCTTTTAATTTCAAAGGGGATCTGTTTCATTATATGTGATTTTTAATACAAAAGAAAATTATTGACATGATATATATTATATGCGTACATTCCTCTTTCACCTGTCCCATCCCTTTGACCAAATATTTGAAAGAGGATTCTAATACACAAACAGAAATCACAGCAGGGACTTCAGGATAAAGAAGGCATGAAAGGGTGATAAGCAACAAACCTTCCAATATGCAAGAAAAAATAGTAAAATGGCAAAATTAAGAGCTAAACAAAAATTATGGAATTAGAAGCAATATATGCTATGCCACTAGACCTGATAATAGTCTATAAAAGAGTGATTAGTAAAAAAAGAAAAGTAAAATATTCTTTTGGGGCAAAGAATAACACTGGAGGTTGGCAGAGTAATGCAAGCACCAGAAGGTTGAATTTTGTAGGGTTGAGAATGTGAGTGTTCTGTAATGCTTTATGAAAGTGCAAAAACCACACCAAGACCGCCTTGTAGAAAAGGGGGGGGGCTTATTAAGGGAAGGGGAGAAGGGGAGAAAGGGGCAAGGGGGACAGGGAAGAAGGAAGAGGGTAACTGAAAAGGGGAGAAAGGAGGACAGGGAGAGGGGAGAGCTGGTGAGAAGATGGTGGCGAAAGAGAGAGAGAGAGCTTCTGGGCTAGCAGGGACTTAAAGTACAGAGGGGCAGAAGCAAGACTTGTATGGTCAGGATTGGCTCAGAAAGAGAGAGGCCACTCTGGGGTAAATTCCTGGAGAGTTGCGTATTCCCAGGATCAGGGAGGGTGGGGACTCGGAGCCCACCAAAGGTGGATTCTCGCGAGAGATGGGCATTTCCAGGAAGGCACCTGGGGGTATGACCTAACAGCCTGATTTTATCTAACACTTTACAACACAGATCACTGCCTCACCACACACAAAGGACAATGATTTTTAGTATGTACCTAGTCTCATGAAGTGAATATTCCCATAATGTCCTATTTTGAGCTACCAACATGCTACTGCTGAACATGGAGTCAGGAATAGATGTGCATCACCTGCTCTCCAGAGCCTTATGTGCAACATCCATGACATATATTCTCTGGGGAAAGCAAAAGGAGAATAGAGAAGCACAGGGATTTCTGGGAAATGTGGGAGAAAAGGAAATGGTTTTGGTAAATAGCCACATATCCCTTCCCTTTGCCTAGTCTTAGATAGTGTAGAAACAGGAAAGCTCTTTGAATCTCAGCCTTTCTTGTTAGGTAGGTTAGTCAGCCATGAACAGTTGGGTAGAGGGAAGGACAAGGAAGGGTATTAACTTTCAGGGATGACATCAGACATATGCATTAAGAAAAATCCATGAGTCACAAAACAGACCACAGGGAGCTTTATCAGGCAGGCAAGCATCTAAAGAGTGGGAACTGGGATATCCAAACTTCCCCAACCCATAAATAATTATAGTCCCTTTAGGGAGCTGGTATTTAAAACCAGGGGAACCTTATCCAAGCAGAAAAACTTCAGGAAAATGGGGCCTGGTATGTCAGAACCTCCCTGAGTCACAGTTAATTATAATTTCTTAAGGGAACTGCTGGTTCCAGACCATGTTTCTCTTGTGACAAGTTGCCAGGAACTTCCCTTATCACCAAACCACCCCTGTTATTAGGTCAGCGCAACCCTCACATAGTCAATTTGCTAAGGGATATACCAACAGATAATTAACCACTTAATGGGGTACAAGAGACTAGAACAAGACAAAGAAAGACTAGGGGGAATGGTGTTTCAGAAACCAATTTAAAAAAGTATCAGGGATCCAGAACAAGACAAATGAGGTAAGAGGAAAACTGCATGGATGGTGTTCCTAAGAGTCTCAATGGAAAAGGAGGAAGGGATCTGAAGGAGCCCTAATTAAGGAGATAGCTAAGATTGTGGTTAGCTGAGAGCCATAAAAGATGTTCAAGTTTCACCTGATCTGCATACATTTATCTAAGAATCTTTTTATGCCCATGAACACTGTGTGACGCACCTGTAAGCTCGAGCTGTAAGCACTTGTCCTTGTTAAAGCAAAATGTATTTAACCGGGTGAGGGTTAGTGGCTAGTGTGGGTTAGAGTTAGAGTGTGATAGTAGTTGGAGTTGTGGATGGAGTTCGAGAGGTTGCTGGAGCTGGAGAGAGAAGTTAGAAGAGAGAAGAATAAAAGAACTTTTTCATTTCCATCCTGCCTCCGAATTTTCTCCTACATCGTCGTCGTGCTCCAAGTGGCAATCACTTCAGGCAGCAACAAGTGGTGGCCTGTACGGGGAATTCGGTCAGCAGGTAAGAAATAAGAAATTTATAAAAATGGGTGCAAAAATAACAAAAAGCCGGATAATAAAAGCCATGGATGAGTTTTTCGATATCGCTGACTCAGTGGATAGTGAGGAGGAAAGTGATCAAGAAAGCATAGCCTCTACTGAGTCAGTTAAGACCAGCAAGGAGAGTAGTGGTGTAAACTCAAAAATAAGAGCTGCAAAAGCTATCAGAGGCTTATTGAAATTAGCCAAAGAGTATGTACTCTCCTTGGAAGCTGAAACTCAGGATACCAGTAAAAGGGATAGTAGTAAGAAGGAACCAAATAACCATGAAAGCACAGCCTCCTCCACTGAGCCAGTTAGGAACAATGAGAATAGTAGTGAGGAGGAATCAAAAAGTGATTCTGAGAGCATAGTCTCCAATAAAAAGAACAAAAAGAAATTAAAAAGGAGAAAGGACCATCAAGTGGCGGAATATTTTGTGCCCTCGTGGGTGGAATCCCTTACAGAAACCATGAGGAGTATTTCTGGGTGTATGCGTGCCCTTGAGGCAGAGATTAACGGCCTTTCTGAGCGCTTATGCAACACTGAACACCAAAAACCGCAGGAACATTGGGACCTGCCAGTATTCGAAAACGAGAATGGACAGAGGTACCACCAATCCCTAGACTTTAAAACAATAAAAAATTTTAAAGAGGCGATAATGACCTATGGGCCTCAAGCTCCATTCACTTTGAGTATGCTAGAGTCCCTTAACACTCTAACCTTAACCCCCTCAGACTGGAAGGGGTTATGCAAAGCGGTATTAAGTGGGGGACAATACCTAATCTGGAAGACACAATTCCAGGAACTTTGTTTAGAAGCAGCAAAGAGAAATGCTACAGCAGGTTTCCCAGAACGTAATGTGGATATGCTAACAGGTGAAGGACAGTTTTCTGAATTACAAATCCAACTAACATACGACCCCGGTGTGTATACACAGATTTACACTGCTGCTGTTAGAGCCTGGAAGACCTTATCAGGAACAGGTGATTTGCAGGGCAGTCTACCAAAAGTAATACAGTGGCCTAATGAACCATATGCTGATTTTGCTGACAGACTCTTAAGAAAAGAAAGGCAGGCAGAGTATTCGGGGATTTAGAACAAACAATGCGCCTAGTCATCCAATTAGCATATGAAAATGCTAATAGATATTGCCAAGATGCAATAAGGCCATGGAGAAATAAAAAAGACTTATCAATTTATATCAGATTATGCAAAGACATTAATGATGCCTTTGTCACAGGCAATGTGATTGTAGCAGCAATGAAAAGTGCTTTCCCTCAAAATTTCACAAGGGCTCAACCTAGAAATTATAATCAACCAGGATACTCTAGGCAATATCCCCAAAGAGAAATAAGATCAAGCTCATACCGTGCCCCAGGCCGCTGCCCCAGGTGTAAAAAGGGTAATCATTGGGCCAATAAATGCTGTTCAAAATTCGATATTTATGGAAATGTTTTGTCCAGGAATTCAAAAAACGGGACACGGGGACCAATACCCCGGGGCCCACAAATATATGAGGCATTAGAGGAGGAATATCCTCAAACATCCATACAAATGATTCCTCGTCACAATCCCTCCTACTCATTGATGGGGTTAACCCAAGAAGATTGATGCCCAATCATTTGTGGCAGATGGATGTCACTCATGAGGCAAGTTTTGGAAAATTGCGATTTATTCATGTGACCATAGATACATGCTTAGGCATGATTTTTGCTTCCTTACATTCTGGAGAAAAAGTTAAAGATGTTACATCTCATTCTCTGCAAGCTTTTGCTGCATTGGGCATCCCCAAAATGCTTAAAACAGATAATGGCCCTGCATATACGTCCTCATTTTTTAAACAGTTTTGTGCAAAATTCAATATAATCCACAAAACAGGTATCCCATACAATCCTCAAGGACAAGGAATAATTGAACGAGCTAATCACACACTCAAAATTATGTTATTAAAGTAAAAAGAAGGAAATTGGATGAATCCTAGGGACAGATTTGCAGTTGCTCTGTTTACCTTAAATTTTTTAACTTTAGATTCTAAAGGATATTCGGCTGGAGACAGACACTGGAACCCACACCAACATAAACCTTTGGTTTACTGGAAGGATGTTCTTTCAGGTACATGGAAGGGTCCAGATCCAGTATTAATTTGGGGGAAGGATCTGTTTGTGTTTTTCCAAAGCACGAATCCTCCCCAATATGGATACCATCTAGATTAATAAAACAGGTACAAAATCAAAAAGATCAAGATGAAGTTGTTGAGGAATCAAGATTAATAAAACAAATACAAAATCAAGAAGACCAAGATGAAGGTATGGAATGTTTCCCATAAAAGAGTCCTTCAATTAATTTACAACTTAAGTCTCATTCCTCCCGGCCGGGACAGGAAGATCTCTCTTTAGTGTGTACACAATTGTATTTTTTCTTTTTATATATGTCTTTATGTCTCTGCACTTGTCTAGATTTCATGTAAATGTATGTCACAAATATATGTTTGTATGATTGTGCGTCTGTTCAGTGTGACGTCACAAATAACAAAGTGCTTATGAAAATTAATATTATTAAAAAATATACATATATATGTATATATATTTGGATCCAAATAACTTTAATTCATTTAAGTTTAGAATATTCAAATTAGATAAACAATTTTAAAGTGAAGGTAAATTCAATTTTGATTTATAGGTGTCTCTGGGACTTCTCTTCAGCTATGAATATGACTAATACTGTATAACCTGATATTTTGGTTTTGACATGGGATTGTTTATTTGTAATTGACTTTATTTGTTTAATAGCTGATTAATTTGAATTATTTCAACAGGTAATTTCATAGAAGATTGCTGTGTATGCAGAGACTCGGGGTTCTAGCTAACAAATTATTTTTCCAATGTGCTTTTACCTTTTCTTTAGTCTATCTTTAATGCAGTAAATACCCTCAGTCTTTCTTTGATTTGTTCTGAATGTGATATTTTGCCAGTTTATGTTTGTGGAAGCTCAAGCAGCAATGTATGTAAGCAGAGATCAACTTTAATTTTCTAATCTAATAATTCTATTTTTTAGTTTGACAACTCACCTCTTGACTCAGTGCTGGAATAGCACTGCCTTTCTTTTAATAATTGATGTTTGATTTTCTAGGTAGTGGGCCCCGAAGATTTGCCAGTGGCATTGTCTAGACATAAAAAAGACTGCTGCTTGCTACAGCTGCAGGGATCATGGTCGCTACAAGCATCCCTGCTGCTCAAGCATCAAACAACCTCACCAGCAGTGTGGCCTCTGCTCTGCATGCATGGGGCCTCCTAGATCAACGTGTTATAACAAGTGGACATTTTGATCTTTCATTGTTTGGGACATTACGGGACAATGCCTTGTGGGTATTTGTCTAGAGAATTCAGTGCGTTACTTGATGGAACTTAGGGCAGCTGATTTGTTTAAAGAACTTGATATACTATGGAACTTGGCTCGTCAGCAGTAGGCTTGTCTCCTTAAAGCCGCACCATCTCCTCACAATTGGACGGCTGTTAGTCATCATACACAGTCAATCCTGAAGGGCTCGATTGGATGGCTCTTAGCCATAACAGGTAAGATCCCCAGAGGGGGACAACCTAAGACAGGCACAGTCGCACGGGACAGTCTCATGTGGTCGACATATCAACCTAAGACAGGAGTCAAGGGCACAGCCTTGATTATCCAATGAAGGGTAAGAATGTTGGTTGCACATGGACGTCCTAGAGCATCCCCTCTTTTAAAACAAAAGGGGAAATGAAGGAGCTTTAATTAAGGAGATAGCTAAGATTGCGGTTAGCTGAGAGCCATAAAAAATGTTCAAGTTTCACCTGATATTCATACATTTATCTAAGAATCTTTTTATGCCTGTGAACACTGTGTGACGCACCTGTAAGCTCGAGCTGTAAGCACTTGTCCTTGTTAAAGCAAAATGTATTTAATCGGGTGAGGGTTAGTGGCTAGTGTGGGTTAGAGTTAGAGTGTGATAGTAGTTGGAGTTGTGGTTGGAGTTCGAGAGGTTGCTGGAGCTGGAGAAAGAAGTTAGAAGAGAGAAGAATAAAAGAACTTTTTCATTTCCATCCTGCCTCTGAATTTTCTCCTGCAGCGTCATTGCTCCAAGTGGCAATCACTTCAGGCAGCAACAGGGATCAATTTGAAGAAATGTTACTGGTGTTCTAGAAAGATAGCATTAAATATTGTGCATTGAATTGATCAATAGCAAAGTCATTGATAATCTTTTGTTGGAATGGTGATTCTAAATATAATTTGGGATGGCCCAAAGGAAAACGGGAAGTGTATTGGTTTTCTATCATTGTGGAATAAATCACCATAAACTTAGTGAATTAAAGCAACATCTATTTATTATTTCATGGTACTCTAGATCAAAAATTTGGCAGATTAAAACAGGACTGTCAGGCAGTCCGTGTTTTAATCTGCAGCTTCTGCTAAACTTACATGGTTGTGGCAAGATTCACTTCCTATGGTTTTGGGCTGAAGTCCCTGTTTTCTTGCTGGCTATCAGCTGTCAACTTCAACTAACTCCTTGAGGTTACCCACATTCCTTTCCATGTGACCTTGTCCATCTTCAAAGCCAGAGGTTAAGAATCTCCTTTTTGTCTTGAGTAGTGGTGCATGCCTATAATCCCAGCAGCTCAGGAGGCTGAGGCAGGAGGATTGCAAGTTCAAAGCCAGCCTCAGCAATTTAGCAAGTCCCTAAGTAATTTAGAGAGTCTCTGCCTCAAAATAAAAAATAAAGAATGCTGGGGTCATGGGGATGTGGCTCAGTGGTTAAATGCCCCTGGGTTCAATCCCTGTACCAAAAAAAAAAAAAAAAAATTCAAGGAAGTAGTTCCTGTTTTAACATTAACTGTGCCATGTAACATAACCTAATATAGAAACAAATTCATCCTATTTGTAGTCCCAGGGATTATGAAAGTTGTATAAACCAGAAGGCCAGGGAAACTTGGGGCCATGTTAGAATTCTTCCTACCACCATGAAATTTGGATACATGGAATATAGACTACCTTTGAAAGAAATATTTTACCTATGAAAAAGAATAAAACAATAAGAAAATGTAAAATAAACTGGGGTCTAAGGAGGATATTTTGTTTGTTTTAGGTAGGAGGTATTGAACTCAGGGGCACTGAACCACTGAGCCACATGACCTATTTTGTATTTTATTTAGAGACAGGGTCTCACTGAATTGCTTAGCTCCTCCCTGTTGCTGAGGCTGACTTTGAACTCTTGATCCTCCAGTCTCAATCTCCCAAGCCACTGGAATTATAGGTGTGCCCCACAACACCTGTTCAAAGAAGGATATTTTTAAGATGGAGGAAATTAAAAAGTGTGTATGATGATGAGAATAATCCAAAAAAGAGAGAGTCTTATGTTTCTGGATAGGAGTAAATTGTTATAATTATACCGTCAAGTAGGCCCAAGGGATAGGATCTCTGGGATATGTGAAGATGTTGGTCTTACTCAGGAGCCTGGAATGAACATATCCTTTGAAATAAAAGAGGAATTATCAGTTATTTTGCTCAGAACTGACAGAAATTTTCTCCTGTTGCTTGTTTTTTTCTTCTTCTTTCTCTCAAGTAAAATAAAGACTTGATGAAAATGAGTATGGGATGTGGTGATGAAAGTTTGAGGGGAGTATATAAGGTCTTGAAATGGAATGTATGAAAGTAAATATATAAGATGATCATGAAGATAATTTTACAAAGTACATTATTTCCATAAAGATGTAAAAACATTTATGTTATTGAAATAGGTTTTATATTTAAAAAAGGATGATAGATGGAAGAGAAAGAAAGGGAAGAAACGTATATACATACCAATACGTTTATTTGACAGAATATTATTTTTTCTTCACAATGTTATTGGTACAATAAGAATAAATAAAATACTGTCCTAGAGTAAAGGGTTAAGAAGGGTCTTATAACCTTTCATCAGAGCAGAGGGACAATTTTAAGAAGAGATGTGAAGGATGAGAAGACTTAGCCTGCCTAGAAGACTTCATAGAAAAGTTACATTTGAGATAAACAGTTGTTAAAAAATAAGTAAGGATTTTTTTCTAATAAAAATGAACAGTATTAAAGTTATCCATAATTTTGAAGAAAAAAATACTTTCGGGGAGAAAATAAAATAAATAGAGTAGAGTAGGATAGAGTAAATCAGAATAAACTATGGGACTGATTGGTGGACTGATGTTTCATTTGTAGGCCAACCAGCAAATGATCTTCCTCATCTAAACTATATACTGGTCCAAAAAATAACATCATTCCTGAAGCATAACCTTGAAGAGAACATATAATCATGGTAATAGAAATTCATTTAACTAAAATCAAATAATTAATTTCATGATTATTTTAGTAACACTCAGACTTTTAAACTTTTAGTCTTATTTTACTAAGAATCAGACATTTTAGATTAAATAAAATATGCAAAAATTATTTTTAAGCAAATTACTTATAAATAAAATGCCAAGTATTAGAAAGTTTACTATTGTTCCTAAATACTAGATGTGTGACTGATCTTCAATGCTTTTTATCTTAATATATAAAAAATTTATATACATCACTTTTTTTGTGAACTAGGCTAACTGAAATGCCAGCAGAAAATGGTCATTTCTTTCATAATAATTGTTTATGAAATTTTAATAACTATGTGATTAACTTCATTTTAACAGTGTTAATCAAGGGTTTGGGTGTAGCTTAGTAGTACATTCATGTCTAGGATGTGAGAAGCCCTGGATTTGATCCTCAGAACTGCAAAAATAATAATAATAAACAAGAAATCATTTTTAAAAAGTCTTAGTTTATAGTTATTAAACCTTACATTTTATTGTTTTTAGAGATTATATAACTATTTTCTTAATTTTTTTATTTAGAAAAAGATACTAACAACAAACAGGATTTATATACATTGCCAAGAATCTATTTCCCTGTTCATTGAGTGCTTCCATAGAAGTAAAGTCATTTTAGCACCCTGGAAGTTTTCAACTTTAAACCAGAAAAAAAAAAAAAAAAAACAACTCAGGTATGATTGTTTTTTTTTTTAGCTCTGATATATAATATTGAAATTGAAGAAAAATATCAAGTAAATGTCACTGTGAAAATTGGGCTGATGATTCTACTAACAATTCAGAAAAGAACTTCAAGATTACTTTTTCCTATTGTAACAATTGACTTGCTGGAAAACAAGAATAGGAAAAAAGACCACAGATCCCATTCTCATATGTTCTTGAATTCCCATATGTTAATTCCATTTCAAATAAGAATGTGAGCATTTAACACATACATACCTTTTTCACTTAAGGAAAAAAAATACCAAGATTCTAATATTTTTTCTAGAATGATATTAGTTCAAAGAGTATCAGCACAATACAAAACTAATCAGATATTTTAGTCATTTTTTTTGAAAAAGCAGTATAATAAAATCTATAAGAACCACCATTTATTAGAAATAATAAAACTTCTATATTTTAACATTTTGATTAAAGTCATTATAATGAATTGAAGTAAAATGTAGTACATGTGATTTATGTAATTTATGTACATGTGATTTCCTTCAGAAAAAGGAGACCTGAAAATGTCTTAATGGCAAATTAAAAACGTGTGCATATATTTATGTGTACTCTTATGTGCTTGTGCCATCAAAACTATAGGCTGAAATCATCATAAAAAATGTAAGGGCTAATCAACTTCAAAAATATATGCAAAGCAGCCAGGTGTGGTGGTGCACGCCTATAATCCCAGCATTTGGGAGGCTGAGGCAGGAGGATCGCGAGTTTAAAGTCAGCCTCAGCAATGGCGAGGCACTCAGCAACTCAGTGAGACCCTGTCTCTAATAAAATACAAAAAAGGACTGGGGATGTGGCCCAGTGGTCAAATGCCCCTGAGTTCAATCCCTGGTACAAAAAAAAAAAAAAAAAAAAAAAAATATATATATATATATATATATATACATATATATATATGTGTAAATATATATATATATGTATATATATATATATATATATGCAAAGCATTATTAATAAATAGTGATGATGTCTTGTGAATATCCTCCCTCACCCACACCCACACAAGCTAAGCTTCGAAAAACCAGTTAGGTATAAAACCTGAACAAACTACTTGATATGGGAAATTTTATTAATGAATAAAGAAGTATAAATTAAAATGATGTATTTAGTTACCAATGTATTATCAAATATTATTTAAAACTATAAAACCCAATGTTTGAAGAAGGAGTCCTCAAAAACTACTACTCAAAAATTGGAAAAATTCAGATAAATTTGGAGCATTAAAAATGTTAGTACATTTTTACCCAGCAGTTCTTTATAAATGAATTTATCTTAATAGTGAACAGTATAAGGTATACAGGAATATATGTATATAATATTGGTTATTGTAGTATGTGTTGTAATATCAAAAAATAAGACATAATCCAGTTGTCTAAAAGTAGAGGGATGATTTATTAAAATAAGGTATCTGTTATCAAAAATTCTTGTGACTAGAAGTGTTTCAAATTTTTGAATATTTGTGTATATATAATAAAATATTTTGTGAATGGGACACAGTCTAAAAACAATTCATTTATGCTTCATAAACAACTTGTATGACTAGCTAGAAGGTAATTTAATACAATATTTTAAATAATGTTGTGCATGAAATAAAATCTACTGGTGGGACTTATTTACTTGTGGGGTCATGTCAATAATCAAAAAGTTTCATATTTTGGAGCATTTTGGATTTGCATTTTCATATTGGGGATACTAAACCTGTATATCATTACAATGTAGGAAACCTATAAAGAGCTTGTAGTTCATGATCATTTGAAATTACTGAAATCTAGTAAAACAATATTGAGCAAATTTAGCCCCTCAGTTATTTGATGTGGCTTACTCTAATAACCATATGCACCCATGGTAGTTATCTACTTTTGCCAGAGCTTTATGCCAAAACCAGTCATCACAGAAGTCCATTCCTATTATAGTGAGTTCAGACATCTTTGTTTCTAGCAGCAAACTCCTATACTTCTGTTTGCCTCTCTTTTCTAAAATTTTATATTTTCTTTGATCTCATGAAAACCATGAGAAAACCTTGATCCCCCTCCCCCACCATAGTTACATTGTTTTCCTTCATCTGCTTAATTTCATGCATCAGTACATGGCTGCATCATCTCACCTGTTACCTGGCTGTTCTGTTAATGTCATGGGATAGTATAATGTTTCAGAAGGATGAATTTAGCTGGTCACAACCTCCATAGAAATACCAGAGAGAGTAAATACTGCTGGAGACATTTGCATTTATCTAGGCCACTTTAAATTCACAGTCTCCTACCCCAGAGGGTACTTCAATCCTTTCAGGAAAGCCTCTCTAATTCCTCAGTCAGCTGGCTCCCACTATCTATAGTCCTGCTTTCACTTTTGAATTGTAATTCTGTTTGTTTACTGACTACATGATATCTGCTCTTAAGATAAAACTAAACTCACTGTATTTCCCCATTAAGTCAGGATGAGCAGCTGCTCCTAATATATAATCTGTGGAAAAGGCAAACTTCCTTTATCTCAGTACATTTTCCTTTACTGATACTGCCTATTTTCTTGCTTGTCTGGTATGAGCATGACAAATATTGTAAAACCAAGTCATGTGAAGTAAAATAATTTAATCTGATATCATTTTAATAGCTATATAAGTTGTGATTCCACCAAACAGGGAACATGTGGTAAGAACAGCAAAAAAAAAAAAAAAAAAAAAAACTTAAGAACTGCAAAACTGTAGACACTCAAATGAGAAAAGAGAATCAAAAGATCATTAAAAAAATGACATGAAGAACTCTATAAAAGAGCATTGCTGGATCTTTTTAGACTTAAGAATCACAAATGTTAAAAAGAACCAAAGAAATGTAAATGAAGAGGTCAAGGGCAGTAGCAAAAGTTTTAGTGGGAGTTCAGACTTTTGAATAAAGACTCAAAAAATATTAGATGATATGGCTTACCTTAGGACACGAAGATTGTTTTTAAAGTTTTTCAACTTTTTTGGTTTGTTTATCCAACAAACATATTAGATTCTGCTTGTTCTTATTTTTTTTTTGTCTGACCTATTTTTTTTTTATTTTAACTTTTTATACATGTTTACAGAGTACATTTCATTTCATATTACATATAAAGAGCACAATTTCTCAAGTTGCTGGTTTTATATAAAGTATTTTTACAACAATTGTGTCTTCATACATGTATTTAGGGTAGTCATGCCATTATTCCTATCCTCAGTCTGCCATTATTCCTATCCCCTTGCCCCCTCCCCCCTTCCCCCCTTTGTTCTATTTAAAGTTTTTTCATTCCTCTAATCCCCACTCCCTTGCCTTTATAAATTAGTATCTTTATATCAAAGAAATCATTTGACCTTTGTTTTTTGGGATTGGCTAACTTCACTTAGCATTATTTTTTCCAACTCCATCCATTTACTTGCAAATGCCATGTTTTTTATTATTTTTTAGTGCTGAGTAGTGTTGCATTGTGTATATATACCAAAGTTTCCCTATCCATTCATCCACTGATAGGCATCGAGGTTGGTTCCACCGGTCTAGCTATTGTGGATTGTGCTGCTATAAACATTGATGTGGCTGTGTCCCTGTAGTAAGCTGTTTTTAAGTCCTTTGGGAATAGACCAAGGAGTGGGATAGCTGGGTCAAATAAATGCTGGCGAGGGTGTGGAAAAAAAGGCACACTCCTACATTGCTGGTGGGACTGCAAATTGTTGAAGCCAATCTTCTTGTTCTTATTGAATCAGACAAAAACTAAATCCTGTGATGTGTGTTGAGAATTTTTAATGATTGTATGAAGTCTATACACTAACTGAAAACACACTAATATTCATGAATTTGAATGAGAATTATACACATGGTGTTATGTACATTTGAAATCAATATTTACAACAAATATGGAAATTGTAAATTAAATCATATCCTTAGAACTAACATTATTTTATATTATTTGTAGGTATAATCTGTGTATATTTTATTTTGTATTTTAAATATAATTAATGCTTAAGAAAAATTTGCACAGTAGAAACAGTTTTAATTCAGTGATTGATTTTGTATTTCCAATTTTATATTGGAAGGCATAACATTTTTACTAGGTCTATAAATGATGAGAATATTTGTTAGATTATTTAAAAGCTAAAACACTAATTTCATATTAAATTTATGAATAGCTTTTTAAAATATTGGCTTAAAGGGCAGCTTCTACATCATTGTCTATAAGTCAAAGCTTACCCAAAGAGCACAGATATCAACTGCTCGCTCTTTGAAGACTAGAACATGCCTTTCTTATTATTTCCCCTGAAGGCAATGAGCATCATGAACCATATAGTGAACATCCATTAAATATTTCTACAATGAATGATGAAAATGAATTATGTAATTGTTAGAATAATGTTCACTAATAACATTTAATTACATAAAAATGCTGGTCAAACAGGCAATAAGAAGAATGAATAGTATATATTTAAAGAATATATACTTTGATTCTATCAATAGTACATATATGTGCATGCTCTTAAATGGAAAATAACCTTTTTTCTTTTTTTAAATGAGGAATACAGTCAGCAGAAACTCTCCTAAGTTATACAAAGTTTTCTCTCAAGAAGTGGAGGTGTAAATTGCCTTTGAAATAGACTTTTATTTAGGAAGAAAAATCACTTTTAAAATGTCTCTGTAATTTCAGAAATGTAAAGGAAGTACTGTCTATTATTCATGGGGAAAATGGCAAAATCCCCATTTTTCTGTCTTTTTGATTATGTAAATTGTGTGCGGTTGAGTCTAAGATGAATCTCATCAGACATTGTGAAACTGAGAAAGAACTTTTATTCTAAATGGATTGACATAACACTGTGCCTATACAATGTGGTTTGTTTTCATTTGTGCAGAGTAATGGAGATCATCCAGAGAGTTCTCACTCACTAAGTGCAGAATGGACAAGTAGCACAATCTTTGGAAGACCCAATAAATTTGGCCTGACTTTCTAGGTAGCTCAATCTGGAATTGAGGTCCCTGACCAAATCTCAAGGTTATGTAAGTCTGAGTAACCTGAATGTACTGGGTTGTATACTGTGTTCTGTTTTTAATTGTTGTGATGAGTCCAGAGCCTAAGGTCACGGTCTTGAATTTCCACTAAAGGACATAAGAATTTCCATTTCCAGTCATTCTGGAAAAGGAAAACTCTCAAAGAAACCAGGGTTCAGGAGACACACCATGAACTAGACGGTAGGTGGTAGTGTTGGGGGGCATGAAGTATTTCTTTCTGTGATTCATGCTTAAATCACTTTCACTTCCCCAGGCAGTGGAAAAGGAGAGGGAGGTAGAAGGAACCATAAATATTCTGATTCGTAAGTTTCCCAGGATACATATCAGGCCCTCCTCCCACCTGCCTACCACCCTGTGATCCCAATGAAGAGAGCCTACAAATTATAAGATACTAAATTTAAAGAATAGAAATTTGTCATATTAAACTGAACATACAATTAGATAAGAAAAATAACTTAAAATGCACTATCTTGTCATCTTTATTGTTTGTCTTCATTGTATACTGAAGAAATTAAAATCTGCTAGAGTACTATATAATAAAAAAAAATTATAAGACCACATGCTTCAGTAGGAAATTGCTGTCATATTACTGTGGTGAATTCATATTCAAAACCACTTGGATTCTTCATTATCAGTCTGGCCTTAGAGGAATCAGACTATGATCAAGTATAATCCATTGCCTTCAGTTTATAGTTTAGGTTGAAATATGAAACAGTTGTCTTTACTGTCTCTCAATCATGGAGTAAGTTATGTCAGGGGTACCTTGGATGAAAAAGACAATCTTCTGCATACTTTTTGTTTTTCAGATGCATACTGGTCCATGAATAGGATATAATGGTTCAACTATGGGATACACAAACATTTACAGTTTGACCAGCAATAGTTTTCTCTTGGTAACAAGCAGCTAGTTATTATCAATTGCTTTGTGTTATCTACTATGCATAAATAATTTTAAAACAAAAGATATATCATAATCATCTAACAGTGATAAATATCACAGAAACAACAATTATCTCTCATTCTTTTTTTTTTGCAAATAATTACCTATTTGGGGACTGTGTATCATGGAAATAAAAATATTTCAGCAGTTTTCTTCAAATTAAATTATTAATTATTTATTTCAAATAAATAATTTTTATTTTTTAAAAGAGAGTGGTCATCTACTTAGCTTTATTACATGAAAATTTGTACTTTTCTCAGGAAAACAAAGGTAGGTCCAGATACATTTGTAACTTTTACTGCAGTCATATCTTGCTTCAGCACAAGTTTCCCCCATGGAAAAAACTTGTTAAAGGACAGGTCATTATTTATTTTTATGATACTCTCATTTATTCATGATCAGGAATGATCAATTCAGGATACAAGTATCTATTAGAGAGTGAAGAATATATTGCATTTTTCCTTTGGTATTTTAGGGGAAAACATTAGCTTATGCTGTATTTTGTGGTTTGTGATCTCAAAAGTTGGAACTTAATGTAGAGTTTGATATGAATTTAAAGCCATGGCAAACTCAATTATGGAAAGTAGAAACTGTAGGTAAGCAGAATAGACCAGCCATCAGTAGGTAAGGAAGGTGTGGGAGGAGAGAGAGAAAAAGAGAGGGGAGAATGTAATGCTAAGAAGATGGAGAAAGAGGAGAGAGAAGAGGAGGGAGTAAGAAATAGAAGGACCCTGATTTAGTGATATAGTAAATCTGGTTTGTACTGACTTATAAAAACTGATTGTTAAATGTTCGGGTGTTTTATAAGTTGGTTGTTAAACCACACATTACTAAAAATAAGTATATAAATACATCGTACTGAAACAAATATATACTAAAAACTCATATTTCCCAATTATTTTGCTCTTTTATACTATCATCTGCTCTTAAGATCATTTATGTATATTGTATCTAATTGGTGGAAATACTCTATGTATTGGTGTACTTCTGGTGTGTAATGTAAGGGTGTGCTTCTGGGTTTCCAGTCCCAACGTTATGATCAAGATGTTAGTTAAAAGCCTCTATGGCAGGAATATTTATAGAAAATGCTACAGAGCATGTTGTTGTTGTTGTTGTTGTTTTTTAAGCAAATCACTGTCCTAGTTTCTGTTTTTTAACTCCCAGAATCAAGTCTCATAATTCCTGATCTCACTTCATATGTATAACATTGCTTGTCAAATACTTGAAAAAGCATCCCTTTTTGTTAACTGAGTAGACTTGTTTCTTGCAATTCAAATGCTTGAATAAGACAAATGTAACTCTAAAAAATGTGCACTCTTCAAATGTCAGTACTTTTTCTTTCCTCTCTATTTCCTTCATAATGGGTATTTTCATGTTTATATCTATTTTATCACAGAAAAAAATATTTCTTACAAAATTGATTGAATTTGATCTGCCCTCCGTCCCCCAAATAGATACTGATTTTATTTTTAATATTTTGGTACTGGGGCTTGAACCCAGGGACACTTTACATTGAGCTTCATTTCCAGCCCTTTTTATTTTATTTTTTAAATTTTGACACAGGTGCTCAATAAGTTGCATAGAGCCTCACTAAGTTGCCCAGTCTGGCCTATAACTCGCCATCCTTCTGCCTCAGCCTCCAAAGTTGCTGTGATGTCAGATGTGCAGCAATGTGCCTGGCAGATCTTCTTTTAGTACAATTAGTACTGCAGATGACAGTGTGAAAATTATTATTATTTTATTTCTAGATGATCCATGCTGAGCCTCAACTGCCATGAAAGCTTCTTTACTTATTCCTTACATAGATAGGGTTGACTGTTTAATTCCTGCTTCTCATCAATAATATAAATGAACTTGACTTAAAAATTACTAGTAGCCCATGTGAGCCAGAGGGCACATGCCAGAGATGTAATCCATCTAGCGTGAATGAACAAAGTAATAAAAGCATCAAGAGTTTGTGGATTAGGGGGAGATAGAACAGCTATGGGAGGTAGTCAAAAATAGTACTTCTTGAAGTCTCTGATTCAGTTTGCAATGAGGTAAGTACAAAAGTGGAATCATTCACTTAAACATTTCTAGAACATTATAAAAATTACATAATTTTCGACTCTATATAATCAGATAAAACAACCAGAAGAAGGAGAAATTATACTCCATTTTTGTATGATGTGTC
Source organism: Tamias sibiricus (assembly GCA_025594165.1). Lineage (NCBI taxonomy): Eukaryota > Metazoa > Chordata > Mammalia > Rodentia > Sciuridae > Tamias > Tamias sibiricus. Next base: position 142,278,059 of record CM046661.1, read on the forward strand.
CAAATGCATTCTACTGTCATGTATAACTAATTAGAAAAAGAAAGGGACATTTCACCTTTCAAAATTTTGTATTGCTGATAATGAAAGGTTTTTATACTTTACACAAATATTGGTCCACAATGACTTTGAAATTATTTTTATTACTTTGAAGATTGTATGAGCAAATGTACTGCACATATACTTAGAAGTCAGTTTGTGAATCAAAGATACAGAAATGTATAAAACAGACAGGAAACTTTATATACTTTTAATACTTTAAGGTGTCTAATGGCCATTTCCAACTTGGAATTCTAAATAAAAACACGTGATCCTCACCTTCAGCAAAACTGTTTCTCAATTTTTCCAGCTCAGAGCATGACACTTGCATCCATCCAGCTGCATAAGCTCAGATTCTACTTTTCCCCAGTCTCCCATATCTACTCTTCTCACCTAAAGCATTTCTTCATTTCTCAAGCCCCCACTGCCATAACCTATTCCAAGACACCATCCCTTCTCACCTGGGAAAATGAGATAGATAAGTATCTCTATGTCTCTACTCCTATATCCAGATCTGGCTTCATAGACAGGTGTTTGTTAGTAGCTTAACTGTGCTAGGACATTGGGATAGGTTGATGGAAGACCAAAGACAGTACCTAGAGACAAACTAGGTTTGTTGAAAAATGCTTAAGGAGAAGGCTCAGTGCTGACAGACTGGACATATAGTACCTCTGTTTCTCATTATGCTTTGCCAGTTGGCACCTCTGTCTCTCATGATGCTACTCAGGAAAGCCCAATGGTAACAGGCTGATAAATAGCTCCTCTATCCCTTACTCACAGTGCTTTGTCAGAAAATAACACTTCTATCCCTCATGAGGCCTGATTTAGTGGATGTTGGTTGGAAGAATGGCACTCATTCTCCCCACAATACCTTCAATTCAGCACCAGTTACCTCAAGGGTTTTGTAAGTGAGGTTACAGAAACAGTGATATCACTAGTTTAGTTTGCTTCATTCCCTAGTATGACCAGCATCCCAAGGATCTTGGTGTGCATGCAAGAAAGCAGCTTTCTACAGATAATACTATCGTGTCCTAATTCCGAGCATACATGAGAGAAAACCAGTGTCCTTTGAGATAACATTTATCTGGGCATTCCAGCCCAGACTGGCTCTCGTTGTTCCCTTGACTTGGCTAGATTTTGGGGAATGGAGAGGTGCACTTCAGGGACATAGTGTTTTACTGTATTCCTTTTTTCCAAAGGTGCTTTAGTCATCTGACAAGAACAATTATTAGAGGAAAAGTTCATTTGGGGGACTAATGGCTGACTCCATTCCTTGAGGCCTGAGGTGAGACAGAACATCATAGCTGAAGTGTGGGGTGGAGGAAAGTGGCTGAGGACATGGTACCTGGATGCAGAGAGAGAATAGATCTCCTCACCAAGACAAAATATAAACCCCAAGGGCACACCCCCAGTGACCTACCTCCTCCATCACACCCTGTCTACAGTTAGAGCCCAGTTAATCCCTATCAGGGGATTAATCTACTAATGGGGTTAAGACTCTCATAAGTACCTCACAGAAAATGACCCTGCAGTTGAATTAGTGCTTTGTTGTCACCACTGTGAAATTCTTAAACAAAAGACCTTGTATTTTCATTTTACTTTACGCTTTGCAGACTAAAAACTTCCTTCTTTTTCTTGTGGTGCTGGGGATTGAACCCAGGGCCTCACACATGCTAGGTAAGCGTTCTACCACTGAGCTACATCTGTAACCTGAATCAAACTCACTTTTAAGCTATAAATCAAGTCAGGTATTCTCCTACTTGAAACCCTCTCTTTTCCGTCTCCCTGTTAAAATAAAATTTGCACTCCTAAGTTTTGTCTTAGAGACACTACTTTATTTGAATCCTACCACTGCCCTCATGTTTACCTCCTCATTTCTGCCATTTTGGCCTTCTTTATGCTCTTTCTACACATTGAACTCTTTCCTTAATTGCTATGGATTAAAGTGTGTTCCACCCAAATTTATCTGGTGAAACCCTAACACAAATTATAGCTGTATGTGAAGAAAGGATTTTTTGGATATAGCAGAGTTAAAAGAGGCCATAAGGGTGGAGTCCTGATCTGATAGGATTAGTGACCTTATAGCAGCACACTTCACAATAGGAAGGTTGTGGAACCAACCTAGATGTCCCTCAGTAGATGAGTGGATAAAGAATATGTGGTATATATACAAAATGGAATTTTACTCAGCAATAAAAGAGAATAAAATAATGGCATTTGCAGGTAAATGGATGAAGTTGGAGAATATAATGCTAAGTGAAATTAGTCAATCTCAAAAATTCAAATACTGAATGTTTTCTCTGATATAAGGAGGCTAGTTCACAGTGTTGTTGGATGGGGTACATAGGAGGATTAGAGGAACACTAGAAGGGTCAAAGGAAAGGGAGGGGAAGGGAGGAGCAAGGGGGGAGGGAGGGGGAAAGAAAAAAAATCGGTGGTTGAATGAGATGGATATCATTATCCTATATGCATGATTGAAGATCTGAATGGTACTTATATACTTTGTATACAAACAGTTGTATGTAAAAAGATGCTATACATGTGCATTATTAATTGTAATACATACTACTATTATAAATAAAAAAGGAAAAAAAAAAAAATTAAAAAAGAAGAATGGAGGAGAGAACAAAGGCTATGTGAGCACAGAACAGGAAGGCAGCAGCAAATGGAAAGAGACCAGCCAGGAAAGAGACCTCACCAAACCCCAATCATGGCAGCACCAAGATCTCAGACTTCCTGCCTCCAAAATTGAGAGAAAACAAATCTCTGTTGTTGAAGCCATCCAGTCTTTGATAATTTATTATGGCAGCCCAAGCTAAGACACAAGGTCTTCATGATTCCTAAGTCTCAGTTTGGGAAACCATTCTTGAAGCTCATTTATTTTTCTAAAATAATTTCTCTTATTTCTGAAACAATTCACATCTTATCTCCAGTATTACCTTCTAATTGTGGCATTGCCTAAAGAGCACTCTTAGTCTCTTTTATGGGATGCCCTATAGTACGTATATTTGTTAATAACTATAAATTTTTACCCAATTTTGTTCTGTCTTAACCATCCCATTTCTCCTTGACTTCATCTAATATCACATTTCTGAGGATAATAATGTCATTTGCTAGTGTGCAGTGGTAACCACTGTGCCTAGAACAGTGCACAGAATGTGGTAATTTCTCACTATTTCTTGAACAGTGAATGGAAGGATTAAAGCATGTTACAGTATTTAGAGATAATGAACTTGACTCGGTGTCCAATATTTTGTGAATATTTATACCAATAAAAATCTCATAAAATTGTTCATTTGGTCAAAATATTAAGATGGAAGCTGGAAAATACAGTGTAGATACCAGTTGTTCCATCTAATCTTGAAATACTGTTTATCAATAAAGAATGCAGTTTTAAAATTATAATTCTGATCTCATTCATTTATCCAAGAGTATCAGAAGCTTTATTTATTTTGCTCTGAACAAAGTCATTGCTCTCCCCTCCTTCTTTTATTATGTGTGAACGTCTGGGAGCAATATAAATCAGAGATAATACACAAGTGTTTATGCTTTGAGTATTTCCCATGATGAGTAATCTATTGTTACTTTTATGAACACACTTGTGCAATAACAAAATGTGATTAAAATACAGCAATGTTCCAAGAATATGTCATTAATAACACAGTCTCTCATGTCATCAGCACATTTTCACTGAGCTGGCCACACCTCAGAAAGGGTGTAGGCTAGAATATGTTCTAATGTTCTGTGTTCAGAGTACTTTCTTTGAAAACATCAAACCAGTGTTTTCCAACTGATATGTCACAAAACTCAGTGGAATGCCTAAAGAGGAAAATTGGTTGTGGCTGATCACCAATCTCTGCCTCTCCTCTCTAGGAATTTGTTATTGATTACCAAGCTTAAGGGAAGGAGATAAAAAGTTACATTAAATAATTGTTAATACGTGCAGAGCAATTGCTATGTTTTTCACATTTAGTATCACAACAACCCTATGAGATAATTTCTCTATCTTCATTATATAGAATGTATGTACTAGGCGCTCAACATAGATCATACTATATAAATATTTACAACTCTAAGAGTTAATATTATTCAAGGATGATAAACAAGTTTTCTAAATATGTACAACTTGCTAATGGAACACTGAAGATTGTTATCTAAATCTGTCTGATTCCAAATCCTGGGTTGTGCGACACCTGTTACTTTTCAGAAAAGTGTTCTAAAAACATTTTTTAAATTCCCAATCCAGTGAGGTTAATTGATTCCACTAGCAACTCTAGTACTGTCTCTTCTGTATACTGTTATAATTCTCAGCTCCTAATTTCCCATTATGAACGATTGATGATCTAGGTCAAGGTATCTTGTTTAATACTACCTCCTTGTCTGTCATTATTAAAGAAATCAATTCCTTCCTTTTCCAGTCTAACTCTATAACTTCCCATGTCTCTTTTAGCAGTGACACCTATGTTTCCCATGGTCCATGTCTTCATATTTTTCTTGGGATGACTGAAAATTTGGTCTTCCTCTATGCTAGTTTCCTTGAGCTACCACAGCAAATTATTATAAACTAATAGTTTAAATGAATAGCACTTAATTCTCTCACAGTTAAGGGGGCTGGGATTCCGAAATCAAGATATTGGCAAGGTTGGTTATCTCTGGAGCCTCTGAGGAGAATCTGTTTCATGCCTCTTCCTAGCTGCTTCTTGTGTGGTAGACTAATCCCAAGCATTGCTTTTCTAGCAGAACTCCAGTCTTTGCCTCCATCTTTACTTGGCCTTCTCTGTGCCTCTGTGTGTCCTTTTCTTTCTCATGAGACAAGTTTTGGATTTTGGGCCCATCCTAATCCAGTTTAACTTCCTTTCATTTTAATTTTGCCTACAAGGATCCTACTTACTGAAGTTCCTGGTGGACATAAATTTTGGAGGACACTATTCAGTTTAATATACTCCCTGCATAGCCCAGCAGCTCTCATGAAGCATCTATTTTTTCTCATTCCTTCTGTCAATGGGGCAAAAGGAGGTGTCAACTACATCTTTAATTCAAAGTATTGCTTATAGATTATTATCATTGTGTTACATCAAGCCAATGGCTTCTTTTTTGATTCCTCTTTCACTTCTAACACTATCCTTTCACATTTTGGCCATCCACTGACATTTAATCTACTCTCTCAGTTTCACCAGGCCTGAGTATCTTGCCCAGAATCTTTCTTTCATCCTTATTTTCTGTCACTAACAACAGGATGTCCATATCAGTATCAATGAACTCTTTGATGCTATGACTCCATGTTGTTACACGAAGAATCCAAGAATCTCTATTTCCTCTACACCTCAATGATTTTATATGCAGGCTCTGCATTATGCATTAAATGGAACTTCTGCCAGGACCTAAAACTCCAAATTCTGACTTGAATCTTCAATCTGGTTACCTTTGATGTCTGTTCACTCCTATGGTTTTCATTCACAGTATGGCATCTAATTCTTATTTTTACTCCAGCATATCAGACACTTATTTGTTTATTAACTCCTTTACTTTCTTATTTTGGAATCTGCAGCCAGACACTTGGGGAAACTTTTGTTTTTCCTGTATACAAGAGATTGGTTTAAGCATTTAACTTACTAAAGATATCATGAAGGTAAAAGGATTGAATTATGAAATAAACAAAAATTCAAATTTAATTGAATGTCAACTTCCTACCATTTCCTCTCTAATTTTTCTAACTCTGACTGATATTTTCATGCTTGTGGAAATAAAGGGATCAAATTGTTGTACACAACTCTCGTATTTCTAAAATAAATTTGTTTCCCAAATTATTTCCACTTCTATTAAGTAGGAAACTGCTATTTAGGAATAAAAAAATTGTCATCTTAGAAAAAGGTACAAGTACCATCAAAGCTTCCCAAATCTGTATGTTTATGTTATGTATAGTATATATATCAGAGATATATAAGAGAGTGATTAATAAGATATATCAATTGTTTGGGTTTCTCATGACTTCTGCCCAGCATACTTAATTCTGAGTTCTAATTTTGCCTAATAAGTAATTAACTTAATCTTATAATTTAACTGGTTTCTTTTGAGTTAACACTTTCTGAATTATATTTCACAATATATAATAAAGTACAGTAAAGATTTCTAATTATGAAGTGGATTCTCAACCCCTTCAACTCTTTTGCTCTTTTGGAAATTTTCAGAATGAATGACTTTTGATTTTATTCAGGTTAATATTCAACACTGCTCTGTATAATAATACCACATGTATTAGAGTATTTTTAACAACAATGCTTGTAGCTGTAACAAAAACAACAATAACAACAACAAAAATAACTCACTAAGACATCATTCAAACATGCACTGAGAGTTTTACATATCATTAAACATACACGAAAAAGAACACTGTGGAATGGTCAATAATTTTCCAGTTATACAAACTAGGAAATATGTACAAGGAAGTTAATTTCAATATCATTAATGAATTAAAAACTCATATTTGAACTCTAGTTTGCCTGATCACAAAGTCCTGTGTTTTGAAGTCACAGTTTTTGTATATTACAATCACAGTACCTCCTTTAAATCTGTACTGAATTTTAATTTGTAACAACAGTGTTAAATAAGTGAGGCATATTATTATGATGATTTATAATTAGTAAGTCTGATATTTGGAAAGTTCTGTAATCTGGTCCCCGATGCATGCTTATTATCTGCTTTGGAAGCCAGGTGCTTAGCAATTTGATCCCATGCTTTTTGTCTTCAAAGGAAGATAAACATAGTGGGTTCTTCATTGAGGTGGGATCTTCTTGGTTCATGTTAGAGCTTTTCCATGAAAACTATGATTTTAAGCAGATTACTTAACTCTTCAAAGATCATCAATGATCTCAATTGTGAAATCAAATTTAATCATCAAATGTAATATTTACCTTGCAGGGTTTTTGTGTAAATAGCTAACAGTAACATTGTGAAGGCACTGAGTCCTCTCATGTGAAAACATTCTAGCATATTTCTCTCCTGTGTCTCTATGTTAGTACTAACAGAGAAAATATCTATTTTTTTCTTTAAAACATTTTCCCCCATCTATATTATAAAGCACTTATTAAGACATATTCTGTCTTAATTGTCTCATAAACCTCAAGTTGTAGCACAAAATAAATATTGCTGTTCAGTAGAAATAAATTCAAGAGAAAGAGGTAAAAAGGTATAAACAATCTAATCTGTACTAGTGGACTTTATAAGACACATTTATTTATTGTTGGAGAAATGCCAGTTAATGCTCCATTAAATTCCAAACTTCTAAGCCAAATATGGAGAGGAGAACTTGTTTAATTGAATAGTAACCTATTTATTTCAGAAAGTGGTCCTTGTAAATTAATGCTAAATTTTTTAGTTAAAGAGAGGAAAGCTCAATAAGACACATGATTAAAGAACAATTAGTTGTGAATTCTACTATAATATGATTTTTATAATTATCATTGTGAACAAGATTTGGCTTGAAAATAGGTTCTGTTTTTCTCCAAATCCTGTTACCAGGGATGATTTGCCTTAAAATTTCATATTTCCTTTTAGCTACCTGAAAGTTTGTATAAAAACTCCCCTACATCTTTCTTTGTACTTACTTTATAAAATATAAAAAGTATTCTTCTTTCAGTGAATAAAAATTTTCCCCAGAAATATCTCAAATATTTTGTTTAGATTTTGTGCCTGGTAAAATTTAATTGATAAAAATTCTTTTTTCCACAACAAGAAATGTTAAATCATTCTTTGTCAGATTATTTTATGGAATTTGATTATCAGAATATATTGAACTTTTAAAAGATTTTTAATAAAATATTTCTTTTATGAGAAGTAATTTTGAGTATAATTTAACACCCACTTACCTCTCAAAAAAGAATCAAAGGCATTTAGGATCATCATTAAAATACTCATCTTAAAATATGACTAATTAGTTTAACATTGTGTTTCAGGTTTTCCTTTAAATGACTCTGGGAAAGACTTTAATTGTTCATTTTCCATCCAAGTGAACTGTGAAAACAATGTAAGACTGGCAGTGGGTATAATAAAATCATTTAGTTGTTAATTTGACCTGACTGCTGATAAGGAAGAGGAAGTATATTTTTATTGTTGTTTTTTTCTACATCACCAGGACTACAATTATATTTTTAAAAATAATTCATTGAAAAGACACAAAACATTTATTGCTTAGCTTTTTGAAAGATAATTTAATTGTAATCTTGAACCTTATAAAATTGTCAGTCACTAAGTGCCAAGATCTTTTTCAGGGAAGCTTTGAAACCAGGGGTCATTGAACCACCTTTCTCCCTCTCTGGAATGAGGGGTGGGTCCTAACGCCTTTCCTTAGAGGCACCCAGACTGCTATTAGATCTGGCTTCCCAGAATACCTGCTTTCTTGTCAAATGGTAACCTAGTTATTATCTGTTGGTTGCTTCTCAGATTCTCTTAAAAGATTCTGTCTCTTGAAAACAAACTTTCAGATTATGGGATGTTCTATTATTTTATAAATTGCAACCTTGGGCCTGATGATTATTCTGCTTTAAGAGTATATAGTAAAATTAGATCTTTATATTCACAGCTCTTTCTTCCCTGGTTACAAAACCATATCCCCTCAAAATATAAACTACACGAAAGAGACCCATGGTGATAGGCAGGTCCAACCTTGTCTCCACACAATCTGAGTTGTTCTTAGCCTCCCCATAGTGCCTGCTGACTCCTTTGCTGTAGCCCTAGGCTCAGACCTGGGAAGCTCAGGGCCTCCTAACATTTATTTTAGACACATAGATGAAATCCACTCTCCTTCTCCAGGAAATGTTCTAAAAAAGAGCAAAGTTGGCAGCCACGAGAGAGAGAGAGAGAGAGAGAGAGAGAGAGAGAGAGATATGAAATTCTTATATGGATTAGATTTAATGAATACATTAGATTCTTTTTCTGTAATAATTCCTCTATCTTGACAAAAATGATTAATTCATGGATTTTAATAATTTCAACTAGATAGGTAACATTGAATGTAGTAAGTTTTTATTCTTGCTATATGTTTTGAGCAAATAAAAATCCTTAATGGCATGTAAGTTATCACTCCTCAAACAAATATAATCAATCTTGTGTGAATCATATAAGATGGAAACACATATACACAAGCACATTTAATTGTAAACTCTATTCAGTAGTAAGTAGAGAAGATTGTTAAGCCTCTGTTATCATTCCTTACATCTGCAAAATGGAATCATAGCTACTTAGGAGAAATAACACGTGTAATTCAGTAATTACTCTGCTAGCACATTGTAAAGGCTTTGACAATGTTCGCTAATACTATTACAAACAAATAGAAAAGATATTGAGCAAAATGAAAGTTAAAGAATGAGAGATCTTAGTCAAGAAAAGCTTCTGGAAGGGCACGGGTAGCTGAGACTAAAAGCTCTGTATTGTCAAATATATAAGAAGCACTGGATGCCACTGATTGGAGATTGTGACCTTTTTCCATCCATGCTTGGACACAGAGGGGTGCTATTCTATCCCAGATCAGTACACCATAGAGAAAGGAAAGCAATCCAGGACAATTAATCTCTGAAGATTGAAATTAAATAGAAGAAACTTTTAGTTTCCTGATAAAAAATAAGGAATTGTTTCTACTTAGTCTTTTATGTGGGAAAGTGATTGCTTAAGTTTGAAGTTGTAAGACTGAATCAGTTTATGATTTACAGAGCATGGAGAATACCACTAGAAACAAGAGTTAGCAGATTTTACAGGGAAGGCTTTTTTTTTGGGGGGGGTGGATATCAGTACAGTTATTTTGCATATAACTAATTTTTTTATTGGAATTCAATATAATAATAAAATAAACAAAATATATGCTTATCTTGGGAATATAGAATTTCCTGATTATGAGTATTTTTAAAAATCCCATTTCTGGTTTCAGACATTTTTCTTGCTGTGAATTGAAGATAACAAATTCCATGTAACTAGACCTTTCACCACTGTTTTTTAACATAGTACTTCAAACTCTGGCCAGAGCAATTAGACAGATGAAAGAAATTAAAAGGATCCAGAAAGGAAAAGAAGAACTCAAATTAGCACTATTTGCTGATGATATGATAATACACCTAGAAGACCCCAAAAAATTCTACCAGAAAACTTTTACAACTAGTAAATGAATTTGGCAAAGTAGCAGAATACAAAATCAAAGGCATTTATGTACATCAGTGACAAATCCTCTGAAAGGGAAATGAGTAAAACTACCCCATTTACAATAACATCAAAAAATAAAATACCTGGGAATCAACTTAACCAAACCTATGAAAGACCACTATAACAAAAACTACAGAACACTAAAGAAAGAAATTATAGAAGATCTTAGAAGATGGAAAGACCTACCTTGTTCTTGGATAGGTGGAATTAATATCCTCAAAATGATCATACTACCAAAAGCACTATACAGATTTAATGCAATTCCAATCAAAATCCCGATGATATTCCTCAAAGATATAGAAAAAGCAGTCATTAAATTCATCTGGAAAAAAATAAGAGACTCAGGATAGCTAAAGCAATTCTTAGCAAGAAAAGTGAAGCAGGTGGCATCACTATACAAGATCTTAAATTTTACTACAGAGCAATAGTAACAAAAACAGCATTGTATTGGCACCAAAATAGCCTGGTAGAGCAGTGGTACAGAATTGAGGACACAGAGACTAGTACATATAATTTCAGTTATCTTATATTAGACAAAGGCAGCAAAAATGTACATTGGAGAAAAGATAGCCTCTTCAACAAATGGTGCTGGGAAAACTGGAAATCCATATGCAACAAAATGAAATCAAACCCTTATCTCTCACCATGCACAAAATTCAACTCAAAGTGGATTAAGGACCTAGGAATTAGACCAGAGACAATACACCTAATAGAAGAAAAAGTAAGTTCTAATCTACAACATGTCAGATTAGGCCCCAAGTTCCTTAATAAGACTCCTGTAGCACAAGAATTAATATCAAGAATCAATAAGTGGGATAAATTCAAACTAAAAAACTTTTTCTCAGCAAAAGAAACAATCAGTGAGTTGAATAGAGAGCCTACTTATTGGGAACAAAGTTTTACCACATGCACTTCAGATACAGCACTAATCTCTAGAATATATAAAGAACTCAAAAATCTTAACACCGAAAAACAAATAACCCAATCAATAAATAGGCCAAGGAACTGAAAAGACAATTCTCAGAAGAAGATATACAATCAATAAACAAATACATGAAAAAATTGTTTGTTCAACATCTCTGGCACTTAGAGAAATGCAAATTAAAATTACTCTAAGATTTCATTTCACTCCAGTCAGAATGGCAGCTATTAAGGACAAAAACAAGAATAAATGTTGGAGAGGATGTGGGGGAAAAGGCACACTCATACATTGCTGGCAAGACTGCAAAATGGTGCAGCCAATCTGGAAAGCAGTATGGAGATTCCTTGGAAAACTGGGAATGGGACCACCTTATGACCTAGTTATCCCACTCTTCGGTCTATACCCAAAGGGACTTAAAAGCAGCATACTACAGGGACACAGCCAAGTTAATGTTTATAGCAGCACAATTCACAATAGCTAGATTGTGGAACCAACCTAGATGCCCCTCAGTAGATGAGTGGATAAAGAAAATGTGGTATGTATATACAATGGAATATTACACATCAATAAAAGAGAATAAAATAATGGCATTCGCAGGTAAATGGATGAAGTTAAAGAATTACTGCTAAGTGAAGTCAGCCAATCTCAAAAATCCAAATGCTGAATGTTTTCTCTGATATAAGGAGGCTGATTGGGGTTGGGTCGGGGAACATAAGAGGATTAGAGGAACACTAGAAAGGTAAATGGGGAGGGAGAAAAAGGGAGGGGGTAAAGGGGTATGAAGGGGAAAAAAAAGAAGATGGTAGAATGAGATGAATATCAATATCCTAAATGCATGTTTGAAGACATGAATAGTATAAATATACTTTGTATACAGTGTTATGTAAAAAGGTGCTCTGTATCTGTATTACAAATTGTAATGCATGCTACTGTTATATATAATATATACAACTTCAAATAAAATAAAAGAAATTTTAATGCCATTTGGACCACTTATATAAAGTGCTACAAAAAAATTCTAAAACTGAGTACTAGAATGATTGGATATAATAACTTATCATTGAGTCAAAATTACACTCTGTATTTATAGATTAAGCTTGATGGGATTTTATATTCTAGCAGATGGATAATTATCCTCAATTGTCTATGTGTAATACATTATCTCTTCAAAATTTTGCCCATAATTAATGACAGAAAGTTTCTATTTCAATAATTGATGCCTTGAATTAACAGTTATCAGTTGTTAGCATTACAGGGGTCAGTGGTTCAGCTTTTGTTTGTGAATTTACACACACTAGGAATTTCAGGTTCCTGGGGACCAGGTTATACTTTCAGAATCAGTTCATGAAGTCATGTTTTTGATCACATATTCCATTTGTGGTTTTTAAATGAAAATATACTGTATCTTTTCTAACATTTACTTCTGGATTTTTCATTTTAAGTGATTTTACAATGACTAAACCACTTAAATAAGAAAAGCAAAGATTTTCTATTTCTACCAAAATGAAGGTAATAAAACTCTTTGTACTTAGAGTCTGTGCTGATTTAACCACTTGTCCTAAATAAGACAGGCAGCTATGACTCAAGACAGAAAAACAGTTGCCACAATCAATCTCCCTTCAGTCTCTGAACTCCTCTTCATGACAGATGAAATTCCTTCCACACATTTATCAGTTTATTATTATCTAGTTCATTCATGCAAGCTAATTGTATCTCCCTGTGTGGATTTTAGCTTCTTACAAACAAGTTTCTTATTTTTCTTATAGTCATTCTTATTTCTATTATTTTCATTTTATGTACATGTTCTCTCTCTTTTTGAATTTACAATAAAATGACAAAGCATTTAACATTGTAAAAATTTAACCCACATTTGCTTATATTATTATTTATACCTATTGCTGGATATTAGACATATGTGTTTATTTTATTTATCACAGTGATTTCTCTTCTGGCAAAATGATAAATAGAATGGACACATAAATAATCAGAAGATAAAAATTCCATGATTAATTTATGATGTTTCCTGTTATTTATATTTAACCTGTAGGTAGTGTATTTTGAATGCTATTCAATTTCACAAAATTCTATTTATTCTATTGCTGTCTTATATGCTAAAATAATTGAAAAGTAAATGCTTTCATAAAATCATGATGCTAAAATAGAACTCAACAATTTTACATTTTTCTTTACATTCTGGTAGATTTTATCAAAACTACCCAAATAAATAGACATTAAAAGATAATATATGGGGCTGGGAATGTGGCTTAGTGGTAGAGCGCTCGTCTAGCACGTGTGCAGTCCGGGTTCGATCCTCAGTACCACATAAAAATAAATGCATTGTGTACAACTAAAATCAAATAAATAAATATTTTTTTAAAAGATATGTAAATATGCTTATGCAGGCTTATAAAAGTATCTGTCACATTTGACAAATAATGTCATGTTTTATAGTTTTTTTTTAGAACTTTAGTAAAAATATGTCAAAATTTAAGACTATTCCTCTGGAAATTCTTATACATTTCTTTAAAAAAAAAAAACTGTATAATTCAATAGGCAGGACCTGCAGATGTGTTGGTAGAGTATTGAGATATGTTGATTCAAGGTTAAAGTATCTTGTTACTGAAAAAATCCTTCTGAAATGCAGACAATAGAACACAGGTCAAAATAATTTTATAATACTTTCCCTTGACAACTGAGTTTTATCCATATAAATTTACTACAATTCAGATATATTGTGAAGTTTGTCTTGCTGCAACACAGTTCATTGCTTCATGAATGTCCTGTGATCCTGAAGAAGATATCAGATTTCTCAAGTATAAGGTTTTTAATCTACAAAAATGGGAGTAATAAAGATCCAACTGACATGATTTTTTGTAATGATGACCACCAAATGATTCCAGTTCTCTTTCATGGTTGATGTTAGAATTGCACTTTCCAATTTCCTAGGTGTTTGTGGGACTTGTGTCTTGCTTTGGTCAGTAGCAGATAAGTAGAAATGATGTGTGACACTTCCATCTGAAAGCCTGAAGAGCTGTATGTGAATTGCCACATTCTCTTTTCCTCTGCTATGGGGACAACCAGTATTCCAGGTGGTGTCTCCTCCATCAACCTGGACCTAAGGGGCAGAACAATGGGAAGAAAGCCCCAACCAAATAGCAATGAACATGAGAGAGGGAGAGATAAATTTGTGTTGGTTTAAATCACCAATAAATAATCCATGTGCTGCTAAGAAGAAAGTATATTCAGTTATTGATGCATTATTCTATATATTTCCATTAAGTCTAAACTTTTAATTGTATTTTTTGTTCTATACATTCTTTGTTTAATTTTTGTTTGCATGATCTATGCAGTGATTAGAAAGACATGTTAAACTCACCCAGTGTTATTGTGTTGTGGTCTGTTTGATTCTCAAAATTTGAAAGTGTTTGATGTACATAGATGCTTCATTGTTAGGGGCATAACTATTTATGATTGTTATATCTTGTTGAGGTATAATTCCCTTAAGCAGTATGTAATGGTCTTCTTTGTCACTTCTGATTAACTTTGGCTTGAAGTCCAATTTATCTGATATGAGGATAGAAATCTCTGCTTGTTTACATTATCCATGTGAATAATATGTTTTTTCCTGTCCTTTTACCCTCATTCTGTGGGTGTCTTTGCCTATGAGATGAATTTCCTAGTGACAGCATATTGCTGAGTCTTATTCTTTAATCCAATCCTCCAGTTTATGTCTTTTCATTGATGAATTTAGGCCATTTACATTCCATGTTAATATTGACAAATCTGTATTCCCTTTCATTTGGATTTATTTCTGGTTTTTAATTTGAATTAGTTTATCCTTTGATTGACTATTCTTCTAGTGTAGTTACACTTTTGCTGGTTTTCAATTTTATTTTCCATTTTTTCTTCAAGAAATATTTATTAAGTATGTTTTATAGTGCATGCTTTCTAGTTATGAGTTCTGTTAACTTTTGTTTATTGTGGAAGCTTTTTATTTCAACATCAAATCTGAAGCTTAGTTTTGCCAGATATGATATTCATGGTCAGCATCCATTTTCTTTCAGAGCTTGGTACGTATTATTCTAAGACCTAGTTTTTAGGGTCTGGTTTGAAATATCAGCTCAGATCTGCATTTGTTTCCTTTTAAATGTGTCTGACAATTTTTCTCTAGAAACCTTTAAAATATTATCTTTATTCTGCATGTTGGGCATTTTCATAATTATATGCCTTGGTGTGGGTCTGTTGTAATTTTGTACATTTAGAGTACTGTAAGTCTCCTGTATTTGATTTTCCACTTAAATATTAAGGTTTGGGAAATTTTCTGATATTATTTCATTGAAAAGGTTGTTCACTTCTTTGGTTTGTATTTCTGAATCTTCATCTGTCCTAATGAATCTTACCTTTGGTCTTTTCATGTCATCCCATATTTCTTGAAAGTTCTGTTCATGGTCTCTTAACACCTTTTCTCCATGGTCAACTTTATTTTCATGATTATATGTTTTGTCTTTGTTGTCTGAAAGTCTATCCTCCAAGGGGTCTGCTGGACCATTTGAGTTCATTGAGTTCGAATTTAGTTTATTGATTCCTTAATTTTGAGAATTTCCAATTGTTTTTTCCTCAGGATTCCTATTTTATTGAAGTGATCTTTCACTTCTTGGATTCTTCTCTCTGATTTCACTCCTTACATCATCTTTTACCTCACAGATCAGCATACCTCTGGAGCCTGGATGCTTCCAATCCATGCTTGGAGTCTGTACCCCTAGAGTCTCCCCTGGGTTCTGCTCATGCAGCCAAGAAGCCAGTCATTCCCCCCTCCACCACCTCCAGCTCCTGTATTTTTAGGATTCTTGGGCTTAGGCCAGAAGTACACATTCATTCACTGTCTTACTGCACTCCCCAACCCCCAATCAAGTACCTGGTCCTTCCCAGCTAGTCCTGTGAACTGCTAGACTCAAAGAGTGGGAGATACCAGGGATATGTTAGGGCCGAGTGTTCCAAATTCCTCTGGGTACAACACTTGGCACGCCGGAATTTCACCTGGTTTTTTAGTCTCCCCCGAGGTCATGTGGCAGGCCTCTGCCAGGTTAGGTTATCAGACCCAGCTGGAAACACAGTTCTGGGCATCTGGGTTTGTACTTACACCTGCTGGCCACTGTAGCTCAGCAGGAAATAATGGTGGGGTGGTTATCTTGGCTCTGTGTGGGTTCCCTGGAGATGTGCAGTGTCTTTCTGACTTGAGAATATAGTGCAGTTTACCCACTGGATTAGTTCGGCAATGTTTTCGATCACCAACTTCTCCATTTTAAGACATGCCACAGTGTCACCTGAAATGCGGGTTTTCTTAGTCCTCCTCTCTGATTTGCCTGCTGTGGATCTGCATCAGAGGCCTCTAACACTGGTGGTGAATTTTTTTCTTTTAAAAAATATTAATTTTATTCTATCCAAACTTCTGAGTCCCTAGGCTGTTTTCTAAGAGTCCGTTGTTACTAAATCCTAGTAAGGTTTCTCTTTTCATCCACCTCAAAGAGAAGCTGTTGGTCAACTTTCCTGATCTCACACCATTGGAGCAGCTTGGAAAGTAAACTTCTCTACTCCGCCATCTTGCTCGATTGTCTAAAATCATTATTTTCGTATGAGAACGCAGAAGGCAGGGAGAATAGTAACTTAGGAAAACTAGACAAATAACACATAATTAATTATGACAGCTTAAATTTAGCAAATAATTTCAGCAGAATTATAAATACATATAACTAAATCATGAAAGTTTTCCTCCTTAATCACCAATATGTATTTAGTAAGAGTTTGAAAAAATAAAAATATAAACATCAGCACTGAGATGAGGGGTGTTGTCTTTCATATTAATTATTATAGCAGTTAGATATTATCTGAAATAGATAAATCAAGAAAAAGAAATATGAGTTAATTATCTGGAGTTATATATTAAATAACAGAATTAGTAAAAATAAAATCCTGAAATGTTTAGAAGAGGTTACTTAAGAAAGGGTATTATCATGTGCAAGTATTGTTTTGATCCAAATGCCTACTTGATATCTCTATTTGAATATCTCAAATGCATTGCAAAGTAAAAATGAAGTCCAACCCTAGTTCACGGACTTATTATTTTCTGTCTCCTGTGTCAGCTAATGACACTGATCTGTATATTTGGTAACACTCTTCTCTGTGGCTCGTCCACCTTGCCCTATTTCTCACTAAACCCTACGACTTTTCCTTGTATGATCATCCTTTGAATATCTACACTTCTCTTTTTCTTCATGGTTGCTTTTATGCTGTACTGTATGTTTCCCACAGTACTGAATTAGCTGCTTAATGGAGTGCCCTAAAATCATTCTGAGCTCTTTTATTAGAGTCTGAGTGATCTTTTCAAATTGCAAATGTGGTCATGTTTCCTATCCCCTCATTAAACACAGGCATGAGTTCAATTTGTTCTTGGACACAGAACAGCTCCTCCTTTGAAGGCTTAGGAGCCCCTGGGTGGTGATGCCACAGAGTTATATCCTACATCACTGTCTAGCCTATTTTTTGTGCTCATGTCCACTTTATTTATTTATTTTTTTAAGTTACATAGTCCATTTATTCTTAGAACCTTTGCATGAGCTTCCTTCTGCATGGTGTAACTACACTTACTGTAATCTACCCCTATCCTGTTCAGTCTTAATTATTCTTCAGATCTCAGCTAAAGGGAAGGTGAATACATTCATGTGAATTAAAATCTTACTCTCTTTTTACTGTTTCCCCATTCCACCCAAGATAGAGCTTCTCTTAACACTGAGGTGAATGAGAAAGTGATGCATTTATTTCTGTTCATGGACACAAGTCCAGTGACTAATATAGTACCTGATGTATTGTACAGAATGAAAATTATTTGTTATGAATTAATATTTGAACTTCTGTTCAATTATTCAAGCAAGAATGCAAACTTTCTAATCTTTCTATCAGTATTCCTCCAAGGTAAGTTCCTCTTGGATAAAATCTACTTCTTATCCTTTTTCTCTGTTTCTGGTTCTATTTCTACTCCAAGTTGTTCTTACACAGTTGAGGGAATGCTGAGAGAGCTGGTTTAAGTGTGGGGAACCTGGATGCCGCTAGCTGCTTGAGAATTGTTAGACTCCTGGGGATTTTAAAGGAGAGATAATACCCTCCACATTTAGTGCTGATCATAGCTTCCCTTTTACTTCAACTGTTCTTATATTTTATCTTGTTATTCTTTGCAAATAAATATTTATGTCCCCAAGATATATTTCATCAATTAAACTGATTTTTAATATTTACATTAGCAGGGTAATTATGTGTAGGCCACTATGGGTCCATGGGAAATATTTCAGGTTCACCTGGAGACTGTATTTGGCGTCACTGTTAAAAGCAGAATATCATGTTCTACAGAGTAAGAATCTACTATTTTCTGAATTCTGAAATAAAGCACAGGGCTAAAGACAGAATAAGCGAGGGATGATGATTTGCTTAATGAAAGAAAATGATACCTTGTTTGAAGTAGAAAATCAACTATATGCCAGCTTTGTAATGCTTATGAGTTTGTGGTTTCAGTTATTTTTTTTTTTTTTTTTTAATGTTGTAATGCAGGAAACTCTTGGCATTCTAAATAAGAGGTGGAGGAAGTATGCAACACAGGTAGTCTCTCTGTTTCCAGATGGAAAAAAGAAAAGTACTCCAATATAAAAAGATTGTTTTAATTGACCAACATGATAGTATAAATTTTATGTATTTTCATTTGAAAAAATATTTTTCCTGGCAGCTGCATATTTTGGCTCCATATTAAAATTAATTCAGAAAAAAAAGAGTCCTGATGTTTTCTATTTGTTATTTATTGGCAGTCAATCTTGATGAGACCAACTAATATACAGATTAATTTTTATTTGATAAAATTGTCCCCAGGAGAACTTAAGAAATAAAAAAAAATAAATTGTCAAGGCTTTTTCCTTAGATTTCAAGTTGAAAGAATTGCCAAGGAAACGACAAGTTTTCCTTGGTTTGGCAGGTGTGACATTTTGACATGAATATATGAAAAAAGATAAAAAAAAAATGGAGGTAAATTTCTACTTTCTCCTGACTTCATAAAAATGCAGTAGAGTTTGACAAAGCTCTTTTCTCTCACTAACTCCCACATTCCATAATTTTGAGCTTCACAATAAATGTCAAGGAAGATGCAACTTGGAGCTTAGTTTTCCTTACATGAATGATCCAAGGAGACATTCTCCAAACTAAAGGAAGATGCTACTATCCATCTATAAATTAAGAGACTATTACATTTTGTGAATTGTTCCAGAATGATTGCTAGAACCAGTTATGTGTGTTTCTTTAATTCTCAGGGGAGCCTAGCACTTATTCACAGATATATTTTACTCTTTCAAATACTATTAAAAGTTACATTATTAAGACAAATGCTCAATGGTGTTCATTTAAATTATGCTTCTTTATGTCTTCTTTTAGAAAAATGCTAGGCCAAAGTAATCAAAGATTAATATCTAAATCTCTACTGCCCAGAAAAATATCACATTTCACTGGTGAATAAATGTAATTTAACTTTATGTCTGATCTAATAAAATTTCCCTATCTTGGTTAAAAATGAAATACAGGAATATTAAAGTACTGTTTTTCTTGGTTAGGATCAAAATTATAAGTGAGACAAATGTAGGCATCAGCAATATGATGCCTACCTATTTAATTTTAAATACATTAGATTGTGGGGAAATTTTATTCATCTAGAAACATCAAAATCTGTATATAACATCTGACAAGACTTTCCTTTATAAAGAGCTATAATTTTTTCTCTGGTACACAAACATAATTTTAGTTCTTCAATTAATATAATTAATAAACATTTATGTAGCACCTACTATATCTTAGACATTGTGCTAAGCTTTTACAGAAGTAAATTAAGCATCATCTCTGATGATTTAGAGTTTTTTTCCAGAAGAAACACATTTAATAATATTCACCAAACAGTGTAATACATGCTTGAATAGTGGCATGTGTAAAGAGAATTATGTTGGAGTATAGAGGGGATATTAATCATATTGTGCTTGATACACATGAGAAAGAAATCTCACAGAAACACAGATCAAAGTGAGCAGGAAGGTACTCACGAGCCAAGGAATATGGATATCTTCTAGATGTTGAAAAATGCAAGGAAAGGATTCTCTTACATCCTCTGGAAGACCAACCAATACTTTGAATGAAACCACCATTTGACCCAGTTATCCCTCTTCTATACCCAAAGGACTTAAAAACAACATACTACAGTGACACAGCAACAACCATGTTTATAGCAGTTCAACTCACAGTAGCCAAGTTATGGTAAACAAACTATGTTTCTTCAACAGATGAATGGATTAAGAAAATGCGAGAAATATATAGGTATATATATATATAACATATATGTACACACAATGGAATATTACTCAGCCATAAAGAAGAATGAAATTATGGCATTTGCTGGTAAATGGATAGAACTAGAAAATATCATGCTAAGTGAAATAAGCCAATACCAAAAAGCAAAGGCTGAATGTTCTGATTTGTTGATGCTAACCCCAAACAAGGGAGGTTGGGGATGGGAATAATAGAAATCCATTGGATCAGACAAAAAGAAATGAAGGGAAGGGAGGGAGGAGCAGAATAAGAAAGAGTAGAATTAATCAGTCATAACTTTCCTAACCTTGTATTTGGATATATGACCAGGGTAACTCCACATCATTTAAAACCACAAGAGTGAGATCCTAAATAGAATGAGTTATACTCTCTCTCTCTCTCTCTCTCTCTCTCTCTCTCTATATATATATATATATATATATAGAGTATATATATATATATATATATATATATATATATATATATATATATATTCTGCCAAAAATACATTCTACTGTCATTTATAACTAAAAAGAACAAACTTTTAAAAAACACATATCTGAGTGTAAACTTCTGGTACCACCAACTGAAAGATGAAGGAGTATTTATTCTTCACTGACTGTGAACTCAGATCTCCTGGGAGATTTCTTTAATGAGCATGGTTCAGGACAACATTAATAATGTGGCTTTGTTGGATTTTGTGGTGCCTGTGACATTCCTTGTACTACAAAACATGTTGGCAACCATTTTCAATAAAACAACATTTTTTGGGGGGAAGGGGTACAGGGATTGAACTCAGGGGCATTTGAACACTGAGCCATATCCCCATCCCATTTTATATTTTATTTAGAGACAGGGTCTCACTGAGTTGCTTAGCACCTCGCCATTGCTGAGGATGGCTTTGAACTCCCCATCCTCCTGCCTCAGCCTCCTGAGCCACTGAGATTACACACATGTGCCACTGTGCCTGGCTAAGAAAACAACATTTTTAATACATATTGGATCTTAATTATATTGTATACAGAATAGAATGTAACAGTACTCAAATTAAGCCTCATAAGTTTAAATATTGCACACTCTTTTCCAGGTTACTTTTAAAATTTCAGGGAAAATAAAGATCATCTTGTAATTAATTAACTCTTTAAAAAATTGTTTCCCATCTTCATCATGCTTTCTTCAACATATCCAGGATTATCACTCAACCTTGGTGAATATACCTAGCTAACCTTTACTTTCTAATCATAAAAGTGGCAAAAATGAATGTTTGAAATAGGAAATAAGAAATTTTTCTTTTTCTCAGAAGCAAAATATATAAGTGTACCTAAAGGAAACTTTTCCTTCAAACAGAAACATGGCAAGAAAAGAGATCTAAGGATTCCATGTAATAATGGGCAATTAAAAATACAATAATATCTATGAAAAATGAATCTGGCATTGTCACTCTGACCAGGGTACTGGGCATTATGCTGGACATGTCAGAGATGAGTAAAGTCTATACCAACTCACACAATGCAGAGAAGACCGTAAGTAATCCTGTAATGTCACTAGTCACATGGTAAATTGGAGTTGTCATCAGCTGCAATTACAAATGTTGGGAAATTGGCACTTTCCTTGGTAAATGAGAGACTTTGAATTTGCAAAGATAAAGGCAGGTGATCAAATTCAGCATTAAAAAAAAAAAGGCAGTGGCTAGCTTCCTAATAAAAGACAATTTAGAATGTAGGAAAGTGAATGCAGAATAAATGCACAGGATAAAAAGCAGCTGAAGTAGAAATCTTTCTTTCTTCACTTAAAAAAGCATGTCATCTTTTAATTGAAGAACTGGTGTAGAACTTGAGTCTTAGTCAAATAGCCACTACCTATCTTATATTCTAGAATTTATTTAAAAAAAAAGGCCATAATACAGCATAATAGAAAAATATATCTGACTCTTAATCTTTAGAAAAAATTAGCAAATCATTATGAGGTAGAATTTGTAAATAATAAGGATATATCTATTCTATACATATTGAAATTAGTTATATATATGTATGAGTAAGAGTCATGGAATAAAGCAGAATTCACTTGAGATGGCAGGGAGGAAGACTTTGGTAAGAGGACCACGTACAGGAGTGTGGATTGTTGGAGTGAAGAACATAAACCAGAATAAAGAGACACTCAGTGTCAACACTGGGAAGCCACTGCCATCCCCAGAGGTAACACAAGAATGAAGCCAGTTGATGAGAACTACTATCAAGGGATGCAGCTGCCGCCAGTAATGTGATTATCAGTGCAGGGAAGACTTATCCTGATCTTTATTTCCCCTGCCCTCCAGTCTCCTGCTAGTGTACTTTGGCCAGAAAAATCTGGAAGTTGATCAGCAGACAAGCAAAAAAACAAAACAAAACAAAACAAAAAACAATGTACATAAAAAAAGTCCTTAGAATCTGGGGGCAGAGAGCAAATACCAGGTGAACAATGAGTCTGAGGAAACACCTAACATAATATATAAGGTATTTAACTCCTTGGTAAATTTATGTGGTTGATTAAATTATTGATGATCACTTTAAACTTTTCTATAGTAGTGTTATATATGTCCACATTCCAGTTCACCTTCCCTCCTTTTGACATTGTACTTGGCTTTGTGATTCACCTCTGCTAATATCCGCAAATGTAATACAAAATATCCTGCACAGTTTTGGTTGTCCTCTTATACTTTTGCTGTTGCTGAAAGAAAACAAACAAACAAACAAAAACCCATCAGATAACTCTTAATCTTCAACTTGGGCCCTTCCCTTCCCAATTCCCCTGCAAATAATTTACGTGGATGCAAATGTTCACATAGCTGATCCAGAGACCTGTAGCTGAAGCAGTTTTCCCAGTAGACCTATGAGCTTGAAAATAAGTAAATAATTGTTTTTTTTTTTTAAGTGGCTGAATTTTTCAGTGGTTGTTGTAATGTAGTGTTGCCCAGCTAACTGATGTAGTATGCATAGTATCTTATATGCATTGTCCCCTTAAAATTCTGAGTTACTAAAACAGTGCTCCAGATAAGTTGAGAGAGCTTCCTGAACGTCAGAGAACCCACTTGATCCTCTGATCACTATAATTAGCACTATCCTGGTGCTCACGCTTATGTAATAATTCTAATTACATTAGAAGGATATTGAGTATTACAAAATCAGTTCGCTGGTAAAAAATTGTTTTGAATGACTTGTTGAAGAACCACTATGTATTCTTTCTCTACTTGTATGCTTTCTTTCATTAGTATAATAAAACAGAATTCATTTCAGATGGTAGAAAAGAAAAGACTTACACATGTAAAAGACTATTTAATATCCTGGGGGGTACAGCGGTAGAAAAGATCCCCAGAACTCCTGCGTAATGAATGTACAACAATATGTTTGTAATGAGAATTCATTTACATGCCTCTCCCCTACTATACTCTCCTGTTTTCCTGCTTAGTAAAAATAATGTCATACTGAACACAGTATTTGGGTAGTTTTCAGAAAAAGCACGAGTTGCAGATTCATCTGCAGGTTTCCTGTTGCTGTATTTTTATTTCATTATATGATTTTCAGTGTTGCCTTTCTACTGTGCTTTATTCAATAATTTCCTTGTTGATGGATATTCCCATACTCTACTTGTTTTGGGCTCTATCTTATTTGAGAACAATCATAAAGCAAGAAGGAAGTATAATGAAACCTACTGGTTAATATCATCCTGTTCCAATGTAAATGAGCATGGTTACGAATCCTAGGAAATGTAAATTATGTCAATGTTTCTTGGGCTTACCTGTTATAGAGTTTTATTGCCATACTTTCTCAGATTATAATAAACTTAATAAGATTACGTTAATAAGATCAGAAGTCTGGCCCTTACGTGATTACCTATGTTTTTGACGGGAGACAAACTAGCTTTATTTAACACTCATTAGGTATGTAGGTCATGAAACTTACTCTAAGTGTGATAAAGAACTCTTAATTGGTATAAAATAAACATTAACATTTATTCAATCAAGCAAGTTATTTTCACCTTACGTCTCAAGAAGGGAAAAGGATCCTTTTCACAAAAGCAGCTTTAAAATACCCCTAACCTTTGCCAAAGTGCTAAAAATTAACATAGAATGGAAAATATATACAATTCGTAGAAAGCTCCAACTTAGTTTAGAAACACACAATGAACTATTAAAAAAATTATTTCTATTAACCAGCAAGACAGAAGAACAGGTTGGAGAAGGAAGCACTCCCATAGAAATTAACTGACAAATTCAGAAGCAAAGACTGCATGAAACAACAGATAACAACTTTCTATAAGAAATAGCTCTCCTATCCAGGAAACTTAGGGCAAGAAAATGTGCGACTTTTCTAAAGAGATCCACTTATATTCATAATTAAGAAAAATGAAAACTATACAAAAAGCAGCTTTTCAGAAGACAAAAATGATATTGAAATTATGGTTCCTTTAGAAGTCCTTTATCCTTTATAGTCTATTATATATATTATATATTGTTTAATTCCAAATATCAATTTCACTCACAAGAAACATTCTAGTCCCCTTCATTAACCCCCAAGCTTAAAAAAATGTGGAAAATATCAAAATATAAAGGCACATGGATGATTGGGTGACTTCATTCTGATTATTCAAATTTCAGTTTTGGTGCAGATTTAGGTTATCATTCCTGTCTTACACAGTATCATTTCTATGAAGCTTAATTCTGTCCAACATCATACAAAAAAACAATGTCACATAGCCAGTCAAAACCCTGGTTTATTCCCCCCCCCCCCCCAATTGCTGCCTAAGTGCATCTCCCAATTACTAACCACATCAGTGAGAAATAAACAGTCCAGACTCTTTGGCCCTAAGGCTTTATATCTAATTTAACATAGGTAGCTTGGATGACCACTATGCTTATTAAAATAAAGTACCTTACAAAAAAAAAAAAAAAGACTTTGTACTTTAACCCCAGATAGCTATCTTTAAACTTTACATCATTGGTCACAAGGTAGATAGAGTGAGAGATTATGAATGGGTGGAAGCATATCCACAACCATGAGAGGAAAACCAACTCTGGTACAGACTATATTGTTCTTACACAGTCAGCATCATCTTTGCTTCCAGAGTTGTGCATTACATTATATGATATCCATTGCCAAGGACAATTAAATGTCTTAAACATATAAAACGTTATAAAAAGGATGCTGTTAAGCAGCCAGCCATCTGCAGATAGGCTTAAATTTTATCTGATGGGATTTAGGATGCTCAGGATCATTGCTATTAATATTGATAGAACATTCCTAGAGTATGGATTAGTGACCAAGAACTGTTTGAGAACATACTGATATGGGATTAGGAGCACTGGCACTGGAACAGGTTTCCAAGGGAGACTGTAGATCTCCTTTCCTGGAAACTTGTGTTAGACGCCTTGCAGTCTGGTATAGTGAAAATCCATCCTACCTCAAGCAGAACAGATGATCTAATGTCTAGAGGTTCATTCCAAGCCTATTATAGAGAACCAAACACAAGACAATATACTAACAGAGCATCCTATCAAATGAGTTGTTTGTACCCTGCTTAAGGTCTCTCTTCCCTGCAGCAACAGATGAATTTGAGCAATAGTTATTTGAATAGAATAAATTATCTCACAATAAATTAGTGTATATATTGCATGTAGTTAACTGAATAGCCATTATCCTTATTATTTAACCATAATTTAAGAAAGATATTTTTAAAAAGAGAAACAGATCTAGTAGTAAAAAGAAATCTTGTTATAATGTCTTCCTATTGTGTATTATGGAATAAGAGTGATGATTTTTCAAGGTACATTTCTATGATCTTGGGGGGGTGGGCGTCCTGGCATGTATTAAGAGTAAGATATCAGATGACTTCCATAGTAAAGCTTTCCCTTCCTTGGGCTCAATTGAATACAAGGGTCTGGTTCTGCTCTCTCTTAGTGCCATATTCCACACACTGTAGAAACTTTTAGCAATCAATAGCTCTCTTAAAGAAGCACTCAAAATCTAAACTGTGCTCTCCCACTGCTTCTACCTTGACTTACATCTTTTGTTATTACCTTTCCTTTCGAGCACATTGATTCTATGGTTGTTTTGTCACCTTGAAACACATTATATCGCCTGGAAAATACATACCATGCTGACTTTACTTCTGCTGAAGTGTGCTATCTTGCACTCTTCTGCAAGCTCTTCAAAAAAGCATGATGCTAAGAAATCACCTTTGCTCTCACTGTTTCAAACAAGCCCTTGCCCCTTGGATCATCACTTTCAAATTCCCTTTCTGATTTGTAGCAGCCCATTGAATACATTTGAAGCACAAAAACATGCTGTTGCAAAGGAAAAGTGAAGCTTTTAAAGTTTGCAAAGCAGCAGGGGAATTCACTTCTCTAATGGAGAAAATTCAAATTTGCAGTCCCAAGCTGGCAACCCAGGGTGTCACAGTTCCTGCAATCTGTTGTGAGGCCTGCAGGTATAACAAACCTGCCACAGGAAACAGAACAACTGCTTCTCCTATGTGCTGCACAGTTAACAGTTTATCTCCCTTTGTCCCAGTTGTTTGATACAAATCATTTTCAGGGACCAATTAAAAAAGATATGCTGTATTCCAATAACATTTCTGCTCTATTTCCTTTCCATTGTGTATCTCCTGATATTCATGACCATTAACAGGAAAACCAAATATATCTGTGCACTTAATAAAATTGCATCACATCAAGAAGATTCAAATCAAGTCTCAGATCTCAAAAGGACACCACAGGTACCATTTCTTTTGAGTCACTGTTATTATCTTCCATCTACCTCTCATTTAATCTTACCACAGGTGATAGTAGGACAGCACTTGTATGATAGAATACTTAGGATCACACGACCAAGAAACTAATAACTTGGTCAATGGTTTTCTCAGCTTCTAAATTTCTCACAGACTCAATGGTTTTATCTGTAAAATTAGCCAAAAATGGGGTTAGTAGAAGAAATAAATGAGATTATGGCATCTATCTAGCTAATGAGCTGTTCATCAAACATTTGTCAAGGACCAATTTACCTTATATATTGGATAAAGGAGTATAATAATAAAGAAGAGAAAGTGTTGATTCAAAGTGAGAAACATCATATTAATCATAAGACACTATATTTTTATTAGATATTGCTGTTATAGTCTAAGATAAAATCCCAGACCTGGCTAAGTAGTTTACAAACAGTGTTGATAATCTTAGCAATATAATTATGAATGGTAATTATGTAGTGACACAGGTACTAAATAATATGGAATTTGAAGAAAATCATATGTCTTTTGTACTAGAGATTATGGAAAAGATCTAATGAGAAAAAATGTTAATTTTATTTTTGTTTCTATCCTGTAAAACATAAAAGCAATTTGTTTGAGTAACTTATTATTTATGATGGCTAGTAATAGTTACAAAGCTACATATATATATTTTGTAATATATATATTATACATATTTGTAATATATATATTTATTTTTTGTAATATATATTCATTTATTTCCAAAGATGTTGGGTAAATATGATTGTGTAGATTTATCAAATAACTAAAAAGTAATATACTTTCAATCTTAAATTATATAAAAAAATTTCATGTAATTCCATTTTTCTTTTTGACAATAAAGTTATATTGTATAAAAATCAAAGTGAAATTGTTGAATGGCAGATAGGCCCAGCCCTGAGGTAGGCCTTATAGAAACTTAGTAAAATCAATGAAAGTGCAAATTTTACTTTTAAATACTTTACAACTGATTCAAGACAAATAGGTTTGACACAATAAACAGCTAAAATATTGTGTCAACTATTTGGATTGTACACAAACTTCATTAGTTTGCAAGTTCTAAAAAGGCTATATGATAGAAAATGATGACCATAAGGTACAATTCCCAAGGAAGGAAGACTTCTTGAAAGGATAAATCCTATAACAACTCGTAGACAAGATCAGTGTTGCAGCATCCCTTCTATCATTTATTTATTTATTTATTTATTTAATACTGGGAATTTAACCCAGAGGCACTTGGCCAGTGAGCTACATCGCCAGCCCTTTTTATTTTTAGTTTATTTATTTATTTTTTATATTTATTTATTTGCTTTTAGTTGTACACAATGCGATTTTACATGGTGCTGAGGTTTGAACCAGGGCACGCACGTGCTAGGTGAGTGCTCTACCGCTGAGCCACAACCCCAGCCCTTTTAGTTTTGTTTTGAGACAGCTTCTCACTAAGTTGCTTAGAGCCTCGCTAAGTTGCTGAGGCTGCCTGAACTTTGATCCTTTGGTCACCAGTATCCTTTCTAGTATGTCTCCAGTACTTATAAAAAGAAAAAAAAAAATCAGCTCTGTCTTACACAGCATATGTTGAACAGAGTTTAGTAATTCATTGATTCAACATGTGTAATTCAGATAATTTGCTATGAAGTAGGTTATGAGGTACCAAAAACAAGAAGTTGTAATCCAGATGTGAAAAAAAGATATGTAAACATGTTTATGGCTTTGCTGTCCCATGTTAGCATGTAATAGAGGCCAATCTGTGTAAATGCTGTCAGAATTGTGGTGTGGACAAGGAACAAAGGAGAGAATAGACACTTCTGTTCTGCATAGGGCTATTTAAGGAGGGCTTGTTGTGACATACTGGTGTTTCTCATGAACCATAAAAGGCAGAGCATTTCAAAAAAGTAAAAAACCCAAAAACATATAATAGAAGTATTATATATGGGGGGTCTATAAGCTCAAATAGCTGGGATTTAGAGCAAATTTACTCTATTTCTGGGGGAGTCCAAAGATTTCAGGGTCCAGTTAAAGTTTCAAATTGATGGGACAAGAATAGGGAAACTTATCCTGCTGGGAGAGAGCATGGATGAAGCATTCCAGTGGTTCTGATGAGGGCTGGGAATGGGGCAGCACAAGGAAGTACCAGGAGAAACCAGGCACAATCATGGTTAACATCAGTGGTTCTTAAGCTTTAAAGAACATCAAAATCATTTTATTTAAATAATACTGTGGACTATACCCTACCACAACCAATTTTCTGATTCAGTAGATAAAGGGCTTTATAATTTGCAACTTATAAGAAGTTTGCAGGTGATGCCGATACTGGTCAGTCCTGCATATTAAGAACTACTAGTATAGAAAATAAAATTGTATAAGCATTGTAGGAGCAATTGATAAAAGGTTTTAAATTCTTATATCAAGTGTATGGACAGACTCACAAATTTTAATAATACCTTCTTAAGCCCCCAAATCCTCAGACTATCAATGTGTTTTAATATAAAAAATATGAAGCAGGAATGAGTTTACATTACAGAAATAATGACTAAAAATACCCTAAGTATATGTATGACTGCACATGTGGTATGACTCTGTCATGTACAACCAGAGAAATGAAAAGTTGCATTTGTATACAGTGAATCAAAATACATTATACTGTCATGTATAACTAATTAGAACAAATAAAAATAATTAAAAAAAGAATAAGTCCCACATTTCAAAGTTTTGGAGAGGATGTGGAAAATTAGAAACTTTCATAAAGTGCTGATAGCAATGTAAGTTGGTGTAGTGCTTTGGAAAGCAATCTGGCAACATGTAGGAACCTTGAATATCATAATTTAAGATCAGCAGTTATTTCCTAGAGGATTTTACATGTTTGTGTACCTAGAGACTTGTGCAATAAAAGTCACCATAGTGTTGTGATAATATCTGTTTATCCATCAATAGCTATCAATATCAATAAGAAAATATATGAATAATTTTCTATACATCAGATACCATTGGATAAATTTTTGGTTGGAATGACTTAAGAATTACAGATTGGCATGGATAAACCTCCAAAACAAAGTGTCAAACAAAAACATGCAAATAAATTTTACATTTTAATTGTGAATGTACACACATATGTTCAGTATAAAACTACGTGGAATAGCTAGCATATGCCAAATTTAGAGGAGTGAGTCCCTGAGGAATGAAATTTGGGACAAGAGTATGTAGGGTCTTACATTTCATCAGTAATTATTTTTTCTTAAAGTAATTTGTAGATATGTGGGTGGTTGTCATAATGTCATCTATATTTGTTTGCAAGGGTTAGATTATAAATTCAAAAAATAGAGGTGCCATAAATAATATGGTGCTTTAATTATAATCACATAGTAAGTTGAACCTACTATACAGAATGGATTGAATGGTAGTAACAGGAGAAAGGCAATGCACAGGCTGGTTGGGAGGTTACAGTTCAGGTTCACTTTATAGTAATTAGATTTTTTGTTATTTCTATAAACAATGCTCAGCAGAGCACTCCACTTGAAGTTAATTGTCAGTAATTTCCCAACAGCTTATATAAAGCTAGAATTCATTGACTTTTATTAATAATTGCCCCAATCAATTACAATTCTGTTTGCTTGCCTGATAAAACTGGCAGTGCTTAATATCTTAATAAGCTGGGGTTGTGGAGGGAGACTAAATAGCACTTGATTTCATAAAGCTATTTGCAAGTAACAAATTAAATGTTACCTTTAAACAATCACTAATTTTCCTCTGCATAGGTATGCTGGCCAACATTGTTGAAAAATGTCTTCACTTGTAATCTTATTTTTAGTTAATATCATTAATATTCTGACATTGTTAATGAAATAAACTACACATGTAATTATCAATGATGTAAATTTTGCTGGAAATTAATAATTAATTAAATTAAACAGAGCAACAGTTCTTTAGTAACTGGTTTATAGTCTGGATTAATCTCATTGAAGCTTTCTGATCAATGTCAACTTTTCCATATTAGGCAAACTTCCACACTGGGGAAAATAATGTTCTCTTCTTATTAACTACTGCTGAAGTAAATGATGGTATAATTTTATGTTAAGCCTAGGAAATAGAGCACTTAAAGTGAAATTTGTGTTTGCTCATCACATATAATGCATTTCAAAATCCATCATAAATTACTTTGCATTGTTGGTTCTTTTGGAGCAATTGTGTAACTGCTTCTCTACATAAGTTTTTGCTATGATTTTAGAAAAACTCCAAAGTAGTGATGATATATGTCAAAGTAATTTCCACAGTGCCTGATAGCCAGATATCCAGTGGATTTTTGGAAATGCTTGGTTAAATATGAGTAAGAGAAATATACTTATTAAGATGTTATGAAAAATGATGATGATACAAAGATGATGCAACAGTGCTGGAATCTAGACTTGATAATGGAATATGTAGGTCAAATTGAAGATAAAATTGAATTACAGACTTTAATCTGACCAATGATTTTATGCCTTCATCAAAAAGTTTAAATACTTGTAGATGAATATTGAAAAGCAAATCCCCTCATGTATGGCAGCATAGTGTGGTGGTAAAAATATAGACATCAGGACCAAACTCTTAGGGTCCAAACCCTGACTTTGCCACTCACTGGACATATGATCCTGGGCATACTACCTTGCCCTTTCATGCCTCAGTTTCCTCATATATAAAGGGGGAAAATTATGAACCCTCACATAAGGCTGATTTGAGAAGTAAATGACCTGATATCTATAAAAGATTTTAAACAGTCCCAGGCAGGTTTAAGTACCAGTTAAATATTTGTTAAATGAGTAAGTTCACATTTATAAAAGCAACACACTATGAACAAATCAGTTATCAAGTCCTGACATTAAGCAGGTTATTATGGCTCTTTATGCCATTATAATTTGATTTCACAACTTACTTGTATTTCCTGCTTCTTATCTTAGTATTTTTTGATTATTCGCAATGCTAGGGATCAAATTCAGGGCCTCATGCATGCTAGGCAAGTGCTCTGCCATAGAACTACACTCCAATCCCTCTTCTCTGAATTTAATGTAGTCTTCATACATTTATAATACAGGAATTTAAATGGCAAATAATTTTTTACAGTTAATTCTAGCCTAAAAATTATTCCATCATTGGTTTCAAAAAAGTGTAATAAACTATGTTTCTCTCACCACTACAAACATATGTAACTAACAATTGACATACATGTATGCTGTGACCTGCAACCACAGCAGCCAAACTAGCAGGTTCGGTGGAGGGGCAATGGGAGATTGGAAGAAATAAAGAGTCACACACGCAGATCTTGAAGATAAGACAGCTGGGGTCAGGTGGAGTGCTGCTCTCTGATGAGAAGCAGGTCTAAAGAATTACACCAGCAATCTTTGTTATGTATGTCTCATAATCAGATTAAAGACTATGCAAGCATTATTCTTTGTATTCATGAAAGTTACAGTATGCTACTACTTCCTCAGTTATATTCTAAGTTGCAATGTGCAATGTTAGGAGCATTGTGTAGCTCTCAAGAAAGTCCATTGTTTAAAGTTACTATTTTGCGGGCAGATTCAGGAGCAGTGGAACTGGTGAAACATTGTGGTTATCTTAGAAAGGAAGTTCCTTCATTTCCAGGAGCTGTGTGCCTGAGGAACTGGGCATGCTATGCCTTTGCACAGAAACTTTTCCAGGCATCAAGCATGCCATGACCATGAAGTCATCAGGAACCCCAATCTCAGACATTGGTCTCCCAATCACTGTTACCACTCTCCACACATGTATTTCTTACTAAATGGGAACACTACACTAGTCACATATTTTTTTTGAAAAAAAAAAAATGTGTTTTAGTTGTAGATGGACACATTACCTTTATTTATTTATTTTTATGTGGTACTGAAGATTGAACCTAGTGCCTCCCATGTGCTAGGCACTGAGCTACAACCCCAGCCCACATATTTAATTTTTTAATGAGGGAATTAGAAAATTTGTACTGTCTTATTATCTGTAATCACAACATTGTGCAATAGTATGCCAGAACTTTTTGTTTCTATTTAACTGTAACTTGATGGCTCTGAGCAACTTTTCCCATCTTTCCCTCCCCAGCCTCTGGTTACTAGTCTTCCCTTAACCTTCTGTATGACCAATTTTTTAAATTGAGTTAGACTATGTAGT
This sequence comes from Tamias sibiricus, assembly GCA_025594165.1. Lineage (NCBI taxonomy): Eukaryota > Metazoa > Chordata > Mammalia > Rodentia > Sciuridae > Tamias > Tamias sibiricus. The sequence goes on from CM046661.1 coordinate 142,311,519, forward strand.
GCTTGTCTTTCGGTGCCTGGTTTATTTCACTTAACACAGTAACTTCCAGTTTTATCTATGTTGACAGGATGCCATTCTCTTTATGGAAGAATAATATTCCATTGTGCATTTTTACCATATTTTCTTTCTCCACTCATTAGTTGATGGATATTTGAGTTTCTGTTTCTTGGCTGTTGTCAATAGTGCTGCAATAAACATGGGAGTGTAGAAGTCTCTTTGATATAACGATTTCAATTTTTTGGATATGTGTCCAGTAATAGGATTGTTGGATCATACAATTCTATTTTTAATCTTTGAGGAGCCTCCATACTGTTTTCCATAATGCTGTACTAATTTATATTCCCACCAACAGTGAGTGAGGTTGCCTTTTGTCCACATTTATTATCTTTATGCCTACATTTATTATCTTTAATCTTTTTGGTAATCATCTTTCTTCCTGTCGGACCTGATATCGCATTGTTGTTTTGACTTGTATTTCTGAGAATAGGGTGACTATAGATAACAACAATGTGCTTCACACTTTAAAAACTAGAAGAAGGAATTTTGAAAGTTTTCCAGGAGAAAATATAAAATGTTTGAGGAGATAAATATATTTAAACTGATTTAAACATCATCCAATGTATACGTGTATTGAAACATCATATGGTACCCCATTAATATGTACAAATTTCACGTTTTGTGCATAAAAAATAAATTTAACTTTTAAAAATTATATTGTCTTAAATTTTAGGTATATAGAAAGAATAAGTACAAGAGGTATATTTTACAACATGATAATTACAGTTAATTATATATTGTATTCTTGAGAGAAGATAAGAGACTGGGAAAGACAGGGGAATTGTGAAATCCATCAGATAGAATGCCTGTGTTCCCAAACATTTTGTATTCAGAAACTGGCCTTTCATTTAATGTGACTACATCATTGCAAACTAGGTCTTGAATCCCAGAACTTTCAGTGATGGCCTCTTCAGCTTTTCTACAAGCCCATGATTATGTACCAATTACTATTTAAAGAATTCTACAAATACTCACATTTATCCTCAACTTCTAAAATTGCCATTATTAATATCTTAATTTTACTGATGAGAAAATTGTGAAAAAAGAACATGTTAACTCAATCAAAATCATAGAGAAATCTACAGAATTAGTATTTCAACCCGGGCAATTAACCTTTGGAAGCCAGGCTTTTAACCACTGAAGTACATGATCTCTTGCACATTTCATATATTGAATTTAAGATTAAACCCAGGAAAATGATTTATATGTTAATTAGCACAAATAAGCATATTATTTAATTTGATATGCTTTGAGACATTATGGTTTTCCTTTAATTTTTAAACATGCCCTTTTGTTTTATAAAAATAAAGAACAATCACAAAACTGAGTTTTGTAAGAACACATTTTTAGCATGAATCTGTTTTTAAGGAATTTAAACTACTATTGAGGAAAGAAAAAAAAAGACCCATGAATAGATGAAGTTTCATAATCTTTCTTCTGTCTGTATTGGGGCAATCTGGAAAGTATTTAAACAAAGATCAAAATAATAGTTAGCTTCACATTTGGCTTTGTAAGAATACATAACATGTTGGAGTCAGAAAAAAATATCAAGTAAAGATTTCTAAGAAATCAGAAGTAACTGAAAATTCTATCTGTGCATAACATCAGGGGATTATAAAGGTATTGCCTAAACATGACATTCAGGAAAAATCCCCCATCAAAATGCGGCATCATTAAATCAACCAAAATCATTGAGTAAACTGTAATTATTCTTAAGTCAATGAAAAAAAAAAAACAGAAAGCATCAAGGAGTATTTCTAGAAGTATGTAATGTTTACGATTGAGCTGAGAATAATGTTTCTCTGAAGAAAAATCTAAAAATAGAATTCAGTTATATTATAACCCTTTAATTGTTATATGCTAATAAAAATATATGGCCAGAAAAATCAACATAGAAGGCAAAGACCTGAAGAGTCACAGCATAATTTCCTATAACATGGGCTGAAATATGTCATAATCTACATTGAAGGTGATGAGGAAATATTTGACGAGTAAGAATGTCTTTAGTGTTCAGTAATTGTTTATTGATTGATCGATACTATAACTGGAAGAAATCTTAACTATAAGCTGAAAAAGTAAATAATGAATCTATTGTGTGGACAGTAGACATAATAAAAAATAGAATAACATGCTTGTATCATTCAAATAGCATTACGAAGTCTCATATAACCAATTTAATTTGCTTTACTACAGAAGCTAAGTGAACATATAAATTTAAACTGCATTTTTAAAAATTCTCAGTGACTGAAAATCATTAGAGGCTATATTTTAAAATAGTTATGGTTTAATAACTAAAAAAAACCCCACATAACACTGGATTATCACATAAGCATTTTAAGCAATTGGCTCTTTCACTTAAGAGGAGAGACTTGAAGTCATTGTGAGAAAAGAGTTCACAACTTAGGGTAATTTGCCTAGGAAACAACAAAAATGAAAATAACTCTAGTTGGAGCTGCTTATAAAATCTTTAGGGATTTTTTAGAGTGTACATTTAGGGAACTTAGCACACATGACTTGAAAATATAAAAGCTGAAATTTAAAAAGACAAGTTTATCTATGAAATTTTAGCATACTTGTGTATACTTTCATATATTGTCCATAAATTTGCACAAGTTAGCTAGCATTCCTAATAGACTTTCTCAGACCAAATCATGACTGGTAATAGTCATTTTGACTGTGAATACACCTAATTTGAGATCTATACTTAACAACGTATATATTCTTTTGGGTTAGTGGGGGAAGATCATCTTAGATCAAGATTTTCCTACAGATACAAGAAAAATTGATTAAACATAGTTAAGAGGAAAATAGTCATCCATCCTTTTTGTCATCAAAATTCAAACCTAATGTTTTAGATACTAAGTGCTACACCGATGTATAAATTATATAGAATACAGTTCTCTTACCTTTCTGCCCACTAACATAATTTGTAATATAGTAATAGCCCTCAATGATTAGAGATATGATGCACATAAATGCTCCTCATCCTCTTCTCTGTGTAGACACCTTAGAGAGATCCATGCCATTAGGTAATAGGAAGCTTTCCTGTTACGTACATTTTCAGAGTGAATGATATAAGTAGGTGGAAAACTCCACATCTCAATTTGGACTAATGTACAAGAGAGCTATTGGAACCAAAACACAAATATGTGGCTTCTCCATCAAGAGAAGAATCAAATTGACAAATTAATGACAATCATAAGTTCCCTCTATTTCAGGGTTTCTCAATTTAGACACTAATATTTTGAGCTGGATAATTCTTGGTTGTGGAGGACTATCCAATGTTTACTAGCATCCCTGGACTCACACATGAGATGCCACTAACACTTCCTCAGTTGAAATGACCAAAAGTTTCTCAAAGCATTGCTAAATTTCCCCCGGGAGACCAAATTATCCCTACTAAGAATCATCACTTTTAAAAGAATGTCCTAAATTATATTAGTAATTGAATTAACTTACACAATTTTGCTTTCATTTATGGAATAATTGTGGTCTGTATTTTGTATGTAAGCAAGGATGGAATTAGTGAATATAAAATATTTATGAGACTATTTTCAGATACTGGGAATTCTGACATAAAACTTTGACATGGGCATTTATTTGATTTAGCACAATTAATTTGATATTTTTTCCTTTCAGCATAAAATATAACCTTCAAGTGAATAAGGTTAGAGTACATACTTATAAGAAATGAGGGAATGCTAAAAATTAAACAGGAACAAATATTTTAAAAAATAACTGTGTCAAACAAAAGGAGAGATGATCAGAAGTTGGTGAAAACGATTGCTAAAAATCTCTTCTTCCAATAAACAATTGTCTCTGAGCACACTTCTGAGAAATTTAAGTAATATGTGGTAGGGTAGGTGATTTTATATCACACAGATAGACTACTCAGCTCTGGAGCAGACAGGAAAATTATGCAATATTATTGAGCAGTTAGAATCCTTGGAGTAAACAGCAGTAGTTCTACTGAATTAAGAGAAATTAGCTATTATAAAAGATAATTGTAATTTATTAATCCAAAGACCCTCTTTTAAAACTATACACCATTAAAAAACTTCCAAATTCTAGATAAATTGTTGTTTGAGATGAAAGAGAAAGAAGAATGGAAGTGAGATAAGCATGTTTTTAGCAGACTAAAATTAAATGAAAGCTTACATCACAGTTTTGAATTCTCAGATGAAAATCTCCATTTCAAGGAATCAAAATGCTATGGATATAGGAGATAATTGCTTTGAATTACTTATTAAAGTCATATTAATTTCAAACATGCTTTTAACTGTGCCTGAAAGTTTCCCATGATGTTTGTGGAGCAACTAAAAAGAATTTTCACCTGAATATGATAGAATCTTTACTATTAAAGGCCATTTTCAGACAGTTTTGTAGGCTGTGGTGATAAAAGTTTTAGAATTTGAGATTGACAAATTCTTGAGAAGGAAAGAAGACAGAAATACTTGCATTTTTATAACATGTGTTATTTTAAATCTTTCTATATTATTTTATTTTCCTATTTAAAACATTAAGCATGTGTATGTGAAGATCCAAGTTAGAATTAATGAGTAATAGTATTTTTAGCATTACATACTCAAATGCTAATTATGACATACAGAACATTGTTATATTCAGTCTCACATAATTTTTATAAGTCACCTTGTGAGACCAGCAGGAAAAAAAATATTACAGTTTTACTCATGAAACTTGTTAGGCTTAGCTATATTAGGTGATCACCTAGAGTTAGTAATTAGAAGAGTATGGGAGCAGAATCCAAGGCAGATGGGAAATGTCTTTAAAGTGCATTTAAATTTATAGAAAAAAGCTATACAAATGTTAGTATAACTACACTTTGGCCTCAGCAAATTGTTTTACAAACAGGAAGGTTTCAGAAAGAGTCAAGTATTCTGTAAACCCTCCATGTTTAGGCCTGTTCTCTATGCCTTCCTGCATGCTTTTGCTTTCATATGAAATATTTTACCCTTTCCCTGTCATCCTACCCTGTTCATTCATACTTCCAGGAATGTGTTGATTATAAGATCTTCATGAACTTCTTTTTTAAGTCAATAACTAAGAGATATTTTCCCACTCACTTCCTAGAGCTTTTAGAGTCGTTGCACTTGATTTGCACCTAACTGCACTGCTTACTTTGTTATTTGCATTCAGTTTAAGTGTATTTTTCTCATCTTCCCAACTGCTATGTAATTTGTTTGAGAAATGTTACAGACATTCATAGTTCTGTTTCTCAATGGTGCAAAACACATACACTTTATGATTAAATTTATACTAATCTTTAGTTGTTCATCATGGATATTTTAATGATAAAATGCCATGTTTATCATTTATTGCCATACTGTTGTGTTGGCTTTTAGTCCACTCCTGTTAACCCCTCATTTTAGCTTTTACACACATACACACATATACACATACAGAAGTATAACCCAAGCCCATTTTCTCCAGAGCATGTTTTCTGTTGGTTGGCTGATACTCTTTACTCTTAATTAATAGGTTACCTTTCAATGGGTATAATATGCCTTAATCATATCTATAACTATGTGTCTTCTTATGAAAACTTGAAGCTCATGATAATAGAAACAATTTTGAGTATTAGAGAAGGCAGATGGAGAAATTATTTGTTGTTAGGCAAGTCTTTGCTTATGACTAAATTATGCCACATTTTCTTATTTAACTTTGATTCCCAGAACAAACTTTTTAGGTTAAAATGAAAAAAATGGAATATGTGTATCAGTGTTTTGTCTTGAAGTCCAACTAAAATGAATGTTCAGTATGATTATAGTAAGAATTGTGTGCCTGGCCTAACAATTTATTACAATAAAGTTTTAAAGAAAATATAGGATTCTTATTCTAACTTTCAAAGCACAAGATTACACATGCTCATGAAGAATGACCAAGTTTATTTCTAACTAGTTACATAATGATATATTATATGAAGCTCAGAGTTTTATTCAGAGGATAGCCTGCCATTTTCCAGAAATGATCAGCACTAATAAAATCACACATTGTCATTTATTGAGCTGTTCTAGAATCTTTTACTACTTATATAGAGAAACAAATTTTAAAAATCTTAGTTCTATATCTTTATTTGTTCTTTTTAGATATAAATGACAGTAGAGAGTGTATTTTGACATATGAAACATGCATGAAGTATAACTTGCTCTAATTAGGATCCCATTCTTGTAGCTGTACATGATGTGGAGTTTCACTGTGGTTTATTCATATGTGAACAGAAAAGTTATGTCCAATTCATTCTAGTGTCTTTCCTATTCCTATGCCCCCTTCCATTCATTCCCCTTTTTCTAATTCTATTTTATAAATAATTTTATTAACAAAATATTATGCACAAAATATTTAAAGGATACATAAAATAGTTATTTTTTGAAGCTCTATTGACTTCTCTCTTGGTTTCTAACACACATAACATTTACAAAACATAGGTTGTTCTATTAATGGAAAAGGAAATCATACATTTCAAACTGTGCATAAATCATTGCTTTTCTTTTTGGATTGCACAGTAATATACATTCATGTAGGACATGAGAGTGAAACTTGAGTTAGAACGTGGAAGGTGACTGATCTTTTAGCTAAGTTAAGGGGAGAGAAGAACGTTTCAGGTAGAGGAAATGACAGAGGTGAGACTTGAGGTGAGAGGTGAGAGGCACCTGGGAGACTTGAAGAAACTCAGTGTTGCTAGCTGGAAGGGTGGCAGGCAGGAAGTGATGCCAGGTGGCAACCCTGAGGTGAGCATGAGCAAATTATTCTGAATCAATCAGTCACTTGATATTAGAGTTTACCATGATTATGCAGCAATGAAGAACACAGGCTGGAATAAGACAATTCTTGAGGTACAGCAATAAGATAAGTGGCCACAGCAATGAAATATAATGAAGAAACTTTGTTCAATATGTGGCCTACAGCAACACCAAGACCCAGTGAAAAGCCCAGGTTTTCTTTTTGGGCAAGAGGGTGGATTTTTATGACATTTACTCTAATAGAACAAAGAGGAGTAGATTTTAGATTAGCAGTATTTCAGGGAGAAGGACTAGGGAAGAAAAATCTTTGTAGGGGATGCTTAGTTTGAATTACCTCTGGGAAAAGAAAATTTTGATGTTCAAAGGACAGTATGTACCTTTTTTCTAATTAAAAAAATACATAACTCTTTGTAGAAATGACTGATTCTGCCATAAAGGCAGAGAAAATTAAAGAGCATCATGTCATCATACATACAGAAACAGAAGTGGGGAAGAACTAAAAAAAAAAAGTTGGGGTGCTATGTATTTCAGAATGACCCAAAATCCAATTTGAAAGAGCTTTCAATGGCCAATAGTTTAGAAATTGATAAAAAGTAGCACTGGATTATAATTCATATCTAAAATAAATATACATGAATGCATATTGGTACAAATAAATTATGGATTAAATGAATGAATGAGAAATAAAGGATACATGTTCCTTATGAGAGAATCACAAATAACATATATGTAAATACTCCTTTTTCTGATAGAGAGGCCAGAAATAGGTTCATATAAAATATGCTGATTTTTGACAAGTGAACAAAGATAATACTATGGAACAAAGATAGTCTTTTCAACAAATGATGCTAGAACAAGTGGAAATCTACATGCCAGAAAATGAATCTAGCCAAAAACCTCACACCCTTCATGAAAATTAACTCAAAATGAATAGTAGACCTAAATGTAAAATGCATAATCATAAGCTCCTAGAAGGTACTAGAGGAAAACAAGGTAGATTTGGCATTGGTCCTGCTTAGCAACACAGAAGTATTCCTTAGCTCCAAAATCATTGGGTCACCTTTAGAATTTCAAAACAATTATTATGTGTGAAACAAATCACATTTTGGTCCTACCAGACTTTAATGTGAGGTAAATATGTACATATGACAATACTGGTAGAAAAATATTAATTTCAAAATACTTCAAAGCATTTTAATTAAGAATAAAATATCACGTGATAGAGACATTCCCACGGAGCCAGCAAAGAAATATCAAATTATCATGGAAGTATTTCTTCAACATTGACTATAAAAGTCACATAAATTTTTACCTAAAGCTTTATTTAATGTTTTATCATTTACTTAAAGCCAAAAATGAACCTCAGTTTGTTTGATTTTTTTTTATTCCTATAAATAATTATGGCCTTTCTTCACTGATAAATTGTTCTCTATTGATACAAATTACATAAAATTATTCTTCATTTTATAGTCTTAATCCATCTAAACTTCAAAAATCGTCCATCAACAACTCACCTAATATTTACATAGAATTATGGTGTTACATCTCCTCTTGAATTCATGCCATGTGACCTAAGATAGAAAAGAGAGCATACTGATACAGTCATGTTTTAAAAATGGGCAAGTGTCTACAAGTTGTGATACAAATGCTGTGATGAAACTGCCCTGCAGTCAAGTTCTGCTGGAATTTGTAATTTAATGACAGTTATTTGAATGCAGTAAATTTTCATTTTAGGTCTTCTTAAGTATACAAATATCTGCATATAATTGTGTGACTATATTTGTAAAAGCATAAGTAACTGGAAATAATATTTAGACTTCAAGTTCTACATAAAAACTGTGGGCAATACCTTTTTACAATGACCTCATTGCAATTAAGTTTTAGTGAGTTTCATAACCATTATATTAGTTTTCTGTTACTGTTATATAATAGATTAGTTCAAACCATGACCTATAACAACACACATTTTATAATCTTGTGGTTTGTATGTGTCAGGAGTCTGGGCATAGTTTAAGGGTGTTCTCTGTCCTCACGAGGCTTCAATGAAGGCGTTGGCAAGGGTTGTTTTCTCACTTGGAGATTGGGGGTCCTCTTCCAAGTTCATCCCTGCTAGTGGCAGAATTCAAATTATTTCATATGTAGGATGGATGTCCACAATTCTCAGAGGCTGCCCTCAGAATAAGCAGTTCAGAAGTGTGGATATTGCTTCTTTAAAGCCAGCAGGAGAGCATCTTTGTTGATTTGAGTCTCATCCTCCAGGGTCTGGCTGGATGCTCTTTTAAGAGGCTTACCTGATTAGGTCAGAGGCACCCAGGATAATCTTCCTTTGGATTAGAAACCTTAATTATCTCTGTATAATCCCTTTACTTTCTGCCATATTCTCTTGATTAAAAGCAAGTAAAGTTTCTGTTTGCACTAAAGAAGAAGAGATTATGCAAGTTATGGATGCCAGAGGTTGGAATCATGATGCCCCTCTTGGAATTCTGCCTAACACAAATGACATGCAAAACAACCCTGCTCTCTCTGCTGGTCTACTCTTGTAGGGGAGAAAAAAATAGCTGAACCCTAGTTTCTTCTAAAGTGAAATACATTCTCTCAACCTGAAATACGTTTTTCCCATCATAGTATTCACTATGGCTTAAAAACACTTAATTGAACTGCACAATTGATTGATTTGTAATTTTACTACTCTATAATGAGAAATAAATGCTCCAGATTCACTTTTCAAAATCTGTTACTTACCATTGTCTTCATACAGTAAGCTCAGAAATATAAGGGGAAAATATGTCCCATTTGAAAGTAAAATAACTTTACTAATATTTAGGTTAGCAAATATTAACAGTTTTTTTTAAACAGAAATTTTATTCCTAGTTAGATGTGATTGAGAAACAAAATCATTAACATTTTTCAATTTGAGAATATCAGAATACTGTCAAAATCACTCTCTTTATAAAAACAGACATCCTAAAGGTTCAATTTCAAATATATAGAGCAAAAACAAAAACTGCACCCAAATAACTATCCACTGAAGCATTGGGAATATTTTCTACTTTATCACAAATCCTTAGATTTAGAGGATTTTCTTCCATGGATTTACACTTTACCCTTGAGTGCATAGTTTGAGGAAGTGTACTAACCATGTTTTGTTTGTGTACAGATAAATAATTCCTTGCAGCTATTACAATTCCACTGAGAGCCCCTAGAAATCAAGTGACGATACAAGTACAGTAGAAAATATGTAAGGTGCCAAGGTCAGGAGTAAGGCTCCCTGCTACTGGGTAAAGAGTGTACAGCCTGCTAGACTTCACTTTTTGTGCCTTACTTTACATGAGTGAACACTTTGCCTATCTCCAGGATTATTTTTAGCTCAAGAAAGAGGCTGATTAAATGTATTCTGAATAAAGTTTTCTTTTATCCTCCATTTGACTCTCAAGGTAAAACAAAACAACAAACAACAACAACAAAAAAAAAAATCCTTCTTTTATGTGGAACATGATATTTTTCAGATTACTTTTTTGTTTGGATCTGGAATTTCCCTCAAAGTCTCATTTGTTAAAATCTTGATCCCCAATACAGCAATGTTCAGGGGTGGGGCTTTGGGGAAGTGATCATGAAGGTTCTAAAGTCATCAATGTATTAGTCCATTGGTGAATTCATAATTGAATAGAATATTGGGAGGTGGTAGAAACTGTAGGAAGGGAGGCCTGGCTGGAGGAAATAGCTCATCGGAGGTGAGCCATGGGAGGGTAGGTATATAGGTTGTATCTTGTTCCTGGTTGTTGCCTCCTGACTGCCATGAAGTTAGATGCCTTACTGTCATGCCCTGCCTCACCATGGTGCTCTGCCTCACCACAGCCTCAGAAAGAGTAGAACCAAGAGACCATGGGCTGTGGGCTATTTACCTCTGAAACCATGAGATAAAGTAAAATTTTACTCCTTTATGTTTATTTTTAAGGTATTTTAACATAGCAATATAAAGATGACTGACAGGTAAGTCGATCTTTGATTTCTGTGAATTCCTCCTGAACAATTGGTAATCACTAATAGAATTTAGTTGTTCTTGTTCCTCACATTCTTTCTATCTCAATTGCTATGAAACTATATTTATTGACATCTTTTCTCTGTCTATTCCACTATTTTCTGAATGAAGATTAGAATAGATTATGCAAGTTATGGATACCATGAATATACTCATTCTTATATTCACACACACACATATATACACATATGTAATGTGGGTGTGTATGAACATATGTATACATATCTGTATGTATACGTGTGTGTGTGTGTGTGTGTGTGTGTGTGTGTGTGTGTATGTATGCATTTCTCCTCTCCAAATTCAGTGTTGGTTAGCTAAGGTTATCTTTTAAAAAGCAACTGAATTTTTCATTTATTTTTCTACTGTAGGATATACTATTGTTACAAAATACTGAACTTTATTAGTGCTAGCAATAATAAATGATAAACAGAATATTGAATAACAGTTTTAAAATTTAACAAAATAAAAAAGGACTAAAAAAAAAAAAAACTAAATACTTGAATTAGTATCTAAAGACAATGTAGAACACATTCACCACTACCATGAGTTCATAAAATTTAAGACACCAATGTCTTTTTTATAAAATGTAGAAAACATTATGTATTTTTTTTTCATTTCATTTAGTCCTTTTTTAGGCAAGGGGAAAAGCATGCTCTGAAAGCTCTTTAAAACATATAATATTACTATGGCTTGAAAACAGTGCCCCCAAAATTGATTTTTGGAAGTCCTAACAACTTCACAATGTTTTTTTTGGAGATAGGGTCTTAAAGGTTAACCAAGTTAAAATGATGTGTCTATAGTGGAACCTAATCCAATATGTTCAGAATCCAATTAAGAAAGGGGAAATCTATACACAGAGAAGTTCATAAAAGAAAGATGATACAGGTAAGCCAAGGAAAGAGATCTGGAACAGTTATTCCCTCATAGTCCTAGGAAGGAGTTGACCCTGATAATACCTTGATGAGAGACTTCTGGCCTTTGGAACTATTAATTAATAAATTTCTGTTGTTTTACTCCCTTAATTTATGGTACTTGTTACAGCAGCTCTATCAAACTATTGCAAATACAGATGGTCCCCAATTTACAATGGCTCAACTTACTAATTTTTTGACTCTTAATATTGTGAAACTGAAATACATTCAATAAAATCTATAGTATGGATTTGTATGTGGACCTTTCTCTCTGCTAGCGCTATGACATAGGATACTCTCTTAGGAGGCAGCGTTGACAGCTCCGAGTCAACACAGGAGCCCATGAGCACAAACAGCAGATGCTTCACGTGTGCTATGGTTATTACGTGTGCTAAGTTATTACATTTCGGCTGTTAAGTATATGAAATGCATTTTTAGTATATTTTCAACTTGTAATGATTTCATCATGACATAGCCACATCTTCAGTTGAAGGGCTTCTATATTTTAAAATTTGATTGTCTTATGCTTATTAGTACTCTCTTGTAGTTTTTAGCAGTCACCAGAAACTTCTAGAAACCCAAGGCTACAAAAGACGAGGATGGTATTGTCTAACCAGACAGATGTCTCCCTATGGCTTTTAGTGATCATATCCTAGCTCTCATCATGAGTTTTGCTCTAGCAGAAATAATGTATATCCTAGTTGTTAAGAGCTCAGATTTGGAGCCAGACTTCCTGCATTCAGATTCTGATTCCATTATTTACTGCTGCATGCTCTTGTGCAATTTATTTGTATGTATAACTGGCTATATAATTTGTGAGACCTACTGTGAAATGTTAATGTGGGATAACTAATAAAAAGGCAGAGAAAATGATGTTAAAGTTACTAAAATGTGAAACATAGTGTTAATATCTTATGACTTAAAAAATGCAATATAGATCATAGTGATAAATGATTAACAGAAACTGGAAAATGCAAAAATAAATATTTTTGGTGTCTTAATTTTAGGTAATATAACAAAAAATATTTTATTAATGTCATTTTCTCATAATATATTTTAAACTAACATCAGGCACCCTTGGTGCATACAAGTAATTTTTGGTAATTTGTAATTTTGAGAAGAATCTTTTTGTGATGAAACTACTAGAAAATTCAAAATACTTTAAACTCTTAATGCAAATCTATTTCATGTAATTCTGAATTTAATTTGAAATTTTAATTTACACAATAATATTTTAATACTTACTCTGATGTTTACTGTAACCTGTGGGGTCAATTTAAGAAATAAAAGTGGATTAATGATTTGCATATAATTCAAAATACCTGCTGATGTATTTTATCTCTGCATCTTCAATTATAAATGAAAAATTAATTTAAAAATTGCTTTTTTCTTTTTACTTATAAGTTAATCTTAAAGTTTCCCCTGAAAATGATGTTCTTCTCTGTCCAATCAATGTGATGATCTTTAATTTTTTTTCCTTTATCTTTTTTTTTTTTCTTTTGTACTGGGGATTGAACCTAAGGGTACTCTTCCACTGAGCTACATCCCCTACATCCCCAGCCTTTAAAAAAAAAATCTTTTTTTTTTTTTTTTTTTTTTTTTTTTGGAGACAGAGTCTCATTAATTTTCTGAAGCTGGTCTTGAACTTGATATCTCCTGCCTCAGCCTTGCAGGTAGCTAGTATTATAGTCATGTGCATACCACATCCAGCTAATTTTATTTTTAAGGCTGTGGATATTTGCTTCTCAATATTTTAGCAGTTTCCAAAACTAATTATTTCAAACTCTTTGAAGATTTTCATCGGTTCCTGATATGATGTAATGCAACCTTCCCTTTAATTTTTTAACAAATTGCTGACATAGTATACAGCATGGCCACTGACAGTTCCTGACGATCCATCAGGAGGAACAGTTGATAATTGCATATCTGCCACAGGAATGGGCTCTGGGAATGGAAGGTCCTCTCCCCATTGGGCATAGTGCTGCCTGTATATGGAGTCCTTCCTTTCCTTGTGGCTGGAGCCACTACTGCTGCCTTTACTGCTTCTCATCATAGCTGCCAATCTTGACCCAGATCTCATATGGTCATTAAAAAGTCCCAGGGTGCCCCCAGACTGTCCTGAGGTCTTTACTACCTTTGTGATAGGCCTTCAGCTCATTACTAAATGCCCCTGCTACATGTCAGTCAGTAATCCTGAGCCTGCATTTGCACACGCCTCCCCAGGGCTATCTTTACTGCTCATTGGTTTTTTTTTTTTTTTTTTTTTCTGGTACTGGGGTTGAATAAGTACATTTCAGCCCCTTTTTATTGTTTATTTTCAGAAAGGTTCTCACTAAGTTGCTGAGGCAGAACTCAAACTTGTGAACCTCCTATTTCAGCCTTGAAATCACTGGTATTACCAGCATGTGCCACTGCTCAATCTTATGCTCCGTTTCTTATAGAGTTTACTTAAGTTCAAAAATAAAATTATTACAAACTTCAAGGTAGTGATAGCAGAGCTTTAATCCAAGTGCAAGGCCCTTCTGTGAGCCAGGCCTAATTCTGTAGTATAGGGGTCATGCACTGATAAAGCCTGCCCTGTTTCCTTATTAAACTATAAGACTGGCATAATAATACCTACTTTAGAAGCTTGGTAATGATCATAAATGTGATTATGGACATAAAGTATATATAGAGTGTCTAATTCATAGAAAACACTCAATAAACACGAGTTCTTGTATTATGATAAGGATGTGAAGACTTGGTCATTGCCTCAGAAATGTTCTCAGTCTAGTTAGAATGAGAACTAGACTGAGTTCTCATTCTAACTAATGTTGTAATGCACAACTCATTACAACAAAGTAATAATTGAATACCGCTAGGCACTGAAAATATAAAAACGCCCTGTGTACGAGACAGTTAAAGAGGTGAAACTGACATATACATAATTATAGTTCAATAGGATTAGTGTGCATTTAATTTCTATTCAAGTTGTAGAAAATCTCAAGAAAGTTGTTATTCCTAGTTTAGAAATGATGTATAGAAAATAAGAAAAACTATGGAAAGAAAAAGAAAACTATAATGTTCCAAATGTTGCATTTTTTCTAGTGAGAATGCTGTGAGGCAGCTAAGGGACCTGAATTCCAAAGGGTGACAAGCCACTCCAAAAAGACATGTGAACTATTTGGCCTTCAGCAGAGTGTGAGAGGAAGAAGCAGCTGACATATACATATTAAGAAAGCATCTGAAATTTTAATAATTTTTGAAGAGTGAATGTTGGTTCCTAGAATGAAGGACAGGTGGAAATCCTAGACCATTCTCTCCTAGAAGTAGAATTCTTCCACAATTGTAGCAGTGGCAAAAGTGCTAATAGCCAGGAATTTGCCTTTCTGAAGCGATACAAAGTGAATCTATGAGCAACTGGCAGGAATGTTAATTGTGCACAATACCTGTGCATCCTTACAGCAGAGCTCTGGTTGGAGGGGATTGCAGGGAGTTTGAAGAAATGCTGAAAAACCCCCACCCCTAACACTGAAGCACACAGGTTTACCTAAAAGGTAGGTGGGAATAGGACAAATGAGAAACTTCTCTATCCCCACCATAAGGTTTGCTCCAATATTAAGTAACAACAGTTAATTGTTGGGGTTGTGGCAGGAATACAGACAGAGACCCTTTCCATGTCACTTCTATGCAGGGCTACTTTAAGCAAGAATACTGAGACAAGCATTCAAGACAAAATACAAGGTAGCAGCAAGGACCCAGAAAACCAGATACTTGAGAAATTGTGCTCTTTATATGTAATATGAAATGAAATGTACTCTGCAAACATGTATAACAAATTAGAATAAAAAATAAATTAAAAAAAAAAAAAAAAGAATCATCTATCTCCTCTGATATTTTGAACAAGCAGAAAACTGCCACTAGGTGGCACAACCCTCAACTAGATCCTGATGAAGTCTGGATTGCACAGCTGAACTCCTATCCACCCACCTTGCTGGAGGTGCAGCCTAGTCCTAGTCACTTCATTATGGCACCCATACATTTAATATTGATTTTTCTTTGTCTTCACTTGCCATTGTAATAGTATCTTTTTTTGTATTTGAATTTAAGAGAACTGTTTATTCCTTAAATGAAAATGTTTCATATAAGCAACTGCTTCAGAGAAAGTGATTGTCACAAACAGAAGGGTAACAGGTTGGGGCGGGTTTTTAAGATTAAATAAATATCTTGATTTAATTCCAAGAGTAAATTTCTTTTAAGTGTAGTGACAAAGAGGAAGGGAGAGCACAGAGCAGGTCTCAGGATAGTTTCTCATGATCCTCAGGAACCCCAGCTGGCCAAAGACCTATTGATGACCACATAGTTTTAAGATTAAAAAAACAAAAAACAAAACAAACAAACAAACAAACATGTTATGGCCTAGGAATCTGGCTTCTCATCGTGGTACTGATAATTTGGTTCAATGTTCTTATTGAGATGGATTAAGAAAGTGTGTGTGTGTGTGTGTGTGTGTGTGTGAGAGAGAGAGAGAGAGAGAGAGAGAGAGAGAGAGAGATGGAGAGATGCTAATAGGGCAATTACGGGGTCAAATTTAAAAAGAAAAAAAAAAAAAAAAAGAAAGAAAGGAAGAAAATATACCTGGCTTGAATACCTGGAGTTAGCTCCAGATTTCCTTTAGGGGTATTTGCTAATTCTAGAAGAAGTGATGGAAAAGTCAAGAAAGAAATTGGTGAGAGAGGTGTTTTTTTTTTTTTTGGTACTGGGAATTGAACTTAGGGGCTCTCGACCACTGAGCCAGATCCCCAGCCCTTCTTTGTATTTTATTAGAGACAGGGTCTCACTGAGTTGCTAAGTGCCTCGCCATTGCTGAGGCTGGCTTTGAACTCTGGATCCTCCTGCCTCAGCCTCCCAAGTGCCGGGATTACAGTCATGTGCCTGTGCACCACGCCCAGCTTGGTGAGAGATTTTGAAAATTTCATAAAAATAAAAACCAGGTTAAAGTCTCATCAGCTAGCATTGGGAAATCACCTAGGCTTTGAATGTGACCCTGGTGGTCTACACCTCCAAATAAAGGTGAAACACATTTGCAATGTTCTTAATTTCAATCACTGATAGTATTAAGGTCATCCTAGTTTGCTGATAACTTGAGCCACTTTTAGGAGCAAAAATAAACACACTCTAGAGGAAATGCAAATTCTCCTAACGTCAAATCCTCTTTATATTTGTCATGAACCTACCAAACAGTAAAGAGCAACTCAGTCAATGAAGAAACAGATAATATGGCAGAAAAGCAAGAGAACCAAAGAAATAACAAAAATAAAAACAACACACACCTGCCATAATGGTTTGGAAAGCAATTCATATGTTAAAAGCTGAATTCATTGTTTCTGTTCCTCCAGGGCCCTTTTCTCTCTTAATGGAAATACATGGTCCCCATGCTCAGCCTAAGACATCACTGTCATCATTGTCTCCTTTCTTATTTGTACATATGATTAGTTAGGAAATTTACTCTTCATTCCAAAATACAGGTAACTATAGAAGATGAAAATTTCCCATTACTTCCATAGGTACCACCCTCTGCCCTATCTTACTGAGGTGCTTGTATTCTCAAAATAACAGTCAGCATGATCTTTTTTTTTTTTTTTCCATTTGCCAATCTGCTTTATTTTATCACAAAATAACCATAAAGACTTAAGATTCTCTTTTATACAAAATTTAAATTATATTGACTACAATATGCATTTTTAAGCAGTATTGGACAATGTGGATAAAATCAATTTAAAAACATAATATGTATTACATAGATAGCAATACAATTGTTTTTATTTATTTATTATTCTACATTGTTAGAAATGACAGCAGAATGAATTACATTTCATATTATACTTATAGAACACATTTTTACATAATTCTGGTTGTATACAAAGTATATTCACACCATTCATGACTTCATACATGCACTTAGGATAATGATATCCATCTCATTCTACCATCTTTTTTTTTTTTCTTCTTCTTCACCCTTTTGCCCCCTCCCTTCCCTCACTCCCCATTGGCCATTCTAGTGTTCATCTAATCCTCCTATGCTCCCCTTCCCAACCCCACTGTGAAGAAAAGATAGCCTCTTCAACAAATAGTGCTGCGAAAACTGGAAATTCATATGCAACAAAATGTAATTAAACCTCTATCTCTCACCATGCACAAAACTCATCAAAATGGATCAAGGATCTAGGAATTAGACCAGAGACACTACACCTAATAGAAGAAAAAGTAAGCTCTCATCTCCAACGTGTCAGATTAGGCCCCAAATTTCCTAATAAGTCTCCTGTAGTACAAGAATTAATATCAAGAATCAATAAATGGGATAGATTCAAACTAAAAAACTTCTTCTCAGCAAAAGAAACAATCAGTGAGTTGAACAGAGAGCCTACTAATTGGGATAAAATTTTTACCACATGCACATCAGATAGAGCACTAATCTCTAGAATATATAAAGAACTCAGAAATCTTAACACCAAAAAAAAAAAAAAAAAAAAAAAAAAACACCAAAAAAACAAAAAAAAAAAAAACCAAATAACCCAAATCAATAAATGGGCCAAGGAACTGAACAGACACTTCTCAGAAGAAGATATACAATCAATCAGCATGATCTTATTAAAAGCATAAATCAAATAAGATTGTTCTCTCTTCAAAATGTCAGGCAATAGCCTCCTTTGTACTCAGATTTAAAAATGAAGATTTTAAAATGGATACTCTACCACTTTATAAATTCATTTTATGGCCTTACAGCCAGTTTTATATCTGTACCATGAAATATATAAATATATACTCACCCCAAATTTTGCTATAACATGTGCCTTAGGATGTCAACTATAACTCTGCATTTTCCTATGATATACATGTTTATAGTTAGCCAAGATGGGTTCTTTGTTACTATAAAAACTGTAATAAAAGCTATTTATAGGAAGCTTATATCAATGCTTTTTAAACAATCTAATAATTTTGGTAGCAGAATTAGGTTTCAGTTATCATAGTAAAATGTGGATTGATGGGCATCTCAACTGCTGTTATAAACAGGTGAGGCTTTAAACCATATCTCCATGTGATAAATATTGATTATTACTGAAGTTTTATTTCATCATCTTTACTTTCATATAGTATTTTTTTATTATAACACCCTTTAGTTGAGCAACAAATGGCTATTAGTCTATTTTAATCTACTGATAGTGTAAAGATTAAAAAATATTTGGATATATATAATATGGTTAGTCATATTAGTGTTTTTGCTTTTTTCAAAATGTTTGTTCCAGGATTAATCTCTGCACAGTTACTAATCTATCTCAATCTAATGATAGTTTAAAAATAAAAAAAAAAATTGAATATAAATAAGGTTGGATTAAAAGCTACATTGAGAAGCAAAGCTAGGGATCAGAGCACAGTCCTTATTACCATATGAGTCTATAGCCTTTTGTCCATAGAGCTAAGTTTAGAGCTGGATTTCAATTCAGGATTGTCAAATTTTGAAAGTTGAGCTTTTCTTGAAACATAATTTCCCCTGGGCATTTTGTATCTATTTTTGTCTTTTGCTTTTCTACCACAAAATCAATTATCTCTAGTTTTTAGCTATAATAATGTATTTTATTGATTCAATCAAGTCAGATTATGTAATTGAACTAAAGTCAAAATAATGAAAATGAAGTTAATAAAAGAATATATACTCACTTTATATAAAAATTTTATTAGTAAAATGGCCAATACATTAATAAATCTAACAACATTGGGTACTGTCACCATGACCTGAGCCCTACTAGTCCACATCCTGAATCAGGATCTCGTACGTCATCCAGAGTGGAACTTGTGACATACTCATGGAAAAATGGAAACCACATTTCAATATTCAATTCTGGGGAGGAAACTGTGTTGCCAAAAACAATTTGCTTGGTAATATTTCACTTCAGTTATCTGCAGCATGATAGCTAAAATGTGTTTGCTTCTCTTTTGATCTGATTTGCTAGAAAGCACAAATCAGTCTACACAGCCACCTGAACATAGCTGCTGGACCATTCCTTACAAAGTGGATTATTTCTACATAATAGGGAGAGAAAGCACATTTCCTGCCCCTGCCAAAATTCTTTCTACTTCAGGATAGGAAAAATACTCCCCACCAGGGTTTTCCAAGTTAGGTGGCATTAAATTTTTAAGGAAGAACCAAATTAAATATTTAAATATTATGCATTTAAGATAAAATATTTTAAATTTAAATTGATAGTAATATTTGTTTCCACACTATAAACACAACATACATTGTATCCTCTATCTATGTACTTTTTTTAATAACTACATTTGTGATCACATGCCTACAAAACTAAATTAATTCTACTGCTTATAGTAATAACATATTGATAGCTTCTTAAAATATTTTTAAGAAAAAAATAAAATCTAAGACAAGAGAAAAAGCAGATTAGATAATTTATAAAGAATATTTTCTGTAAAATAAAGAAATATAACAATGTTTTATATAGAACATTTATACTCATACAATAATGTTTAGTAAAATTCTAATTTCCATGCACATACAAGGCTTTTGATACATGATATAGGGAGATGGTGCCAATTTCTTTAGGCTGGATTCAAAATTCTAAAATTTGGAAATACATTTTCAATAATATGTTGCATTTGAAGTATTTTTCTTAAAAAATAAACAGAATCATGCAGTACTGTATATAATCATCTCTTATTTAGTTCATTCAATTCCTATTGATTGAATACTGAATTTGTACTGGGAAAATTCATTCAATGCAGATGATATAGCAGTAAATAAAAAGAATCTTCCTGCCTTCAGGTAACATGAGACAAGGGGATATAATGAAATGGAAGGTATCAGCTGCTCTGGAAATATATTGACTTTTCTCTGTACATTGAACTTTTTCTCAAAGTAATTAAACATAATGGTTATTTCTTTTCCTCTCTTTCAACTAACATTAAATTGATCTTTTAAAATTATTTGAAAGCTAACACAAGAATATTCTTTGAGATAGTCCCTTGTGTTGCTTATATAGATAAAACATGTAAATGTACAGTTGAGAAATCATAGAGTTCTTTTTCTTCTCTGCATTTCTTGGTGACACAGTCTGTTTTAAATGAGTCAGCTTCAGAATAGACACACCATCCCATAACCTGTAGGTAGATCTCACAATCAGGTATTTGTACAGTAGTTCTTGTTCATATACTAGCCTATATCATTCATATAAATCCCCAAAGATAGTACCACATTGAAGCTCTAGCATTATCAAGCCCTCTTCATTTTTCAGCATATACAGTGTACACAGTGCTGTGAATGGCTTGCTTGACAAGAATGGCAAAACCACATCCTTATCCTCTGAGTCATTTTCATACTTATTTTGATTAGAATTTTACTGAAGGCAAATCTCATGCCTTATTCATTACTGAACATAAGAGAAACCAATAGGAGGAATTACAATTGTGGTTAAGCAATTCATATGTGTTGAATTATTTGTTCTTGGCTATATAACTAAATTTTTGGGAGATGAAGACAGGATTGTGCCTTCAGGTAAATTCAGGGAAATTCCTTAATTAATGTATCAAAGTGAAGAGTTGCCAGTTCCACATACAGGAAAGACTCTCAGTTCACCATTGGGATTCAGCATGGTATTCATACTCCAGAGATTGTTCCTGACCTCCCTTTCTCACTGGCCCTGCCGCTCACACTCCTCCTGCCTTTAGACTTAGCACTTCTTCATTATTCCACAATACCCTTTTATTACATTTAGCATGTGGTTTATAAATGTGAGTTTGAGTTGCACAGCAGACAATAAACTCTTTGAGAGCAAGAATATTTTATTCTTCCTGGTGGAGTCATTACCTAGAATTCAGTAGTTTGAGTTAATGTATCTCTATGCTTTGGGATGTTGCTTTAATGAGTTGAATGACTGGATGGGTGAAGATGCCTGTCCCTTTTGACTGGGCAATCTCTCCTTTAGGTGACCCAACTGACTCTCTAGGACAGTTTCTTTCTACCAAATCTGAGATGGTTTTGTTTTCTACCCTGATCACTTAACAGATAAGATGAACCTGAAACACAAAAGTTAAAGTTGTTGATGTAGAAGATTACTCATCAAAGATAAATTTAAAATCCTAAATGAATTGAAAGAATGAGATAGGTAGCAAAAAACTTTGTCTTTTGTGTCAAAAAGACCCAACTTGGGATATAAGTTCTCTTATTTGCCAGATGCTCTTAGGTTCTTCTAATAATATTTTTAGGGCCTTAACTTAGAGTAATGTCTATTATAGTATTGTGAATTTATATACATGAGAGAGGTTAGTCTAATTCCTAGCACATTTTGAATTCAATAATCAGATATTTTATAACTATGATCATCCACTTTAAACAATAGTAAAAAGGAGACTAAAAAGAATGTTTTAAGTCAAGGAAACAAGACCACTGACAGTTCATAAAGACCAATGGGAATATATATATATTAAAAACAATAAAACAATTACCCATGGAGATGTCATAGATAAAAAGGAGTAGAAGGTAATTTGATAATAGAGTAATAGATTTACAAAATAGCTGTGGCTGTTTTGACCTAATCTCAATATTTCCCAGGACAAATGCATTTTGTGCTTCTTGTCTTAACTTTATAAATATCTCTCTGTTTAACTGTCAAAATTGTCAGGCTTTGAAGAATGAATATCATGGTTCCTATATTATGGCACATGTGCTAATATGGAAAAATTTTAGGAGGAATCTTTCTGAATAACTAAAAAATCATATAATAAAAATTTGCATGAGCTTATATAGAAACTTTCATGTTCAGTATACAATGACCCCAGATGATCAATATTTCAAATTTCATTCCCTTCAAATAATCAAACTCATCTTGAAAACAAATGTCTTTGGAACAATTCACCTTTGTATTACATTCTCTTGTCACACATCTGAGGAAAATGTGACTTTGATGGCTACAGAAATCACAAATAACTTACTTTTTTAAAAAAAAAGTATAGTTGTAGAGTAGATGGACACAATACCTTTATTTTATTTGTTTATTTTTATTTATTTATTTATTTATTTTTTTGTGGTACCAGGGATTGAACTCAGGGGCACTCGACCACTGGGCCACATCCCTGGCCCTTTTTGTATTTTTTTTTTTTTTTTATTTAGAGACAGGGTCTCACTGAGTTGCTAAGTGCCTTGCCATTGCTGAGGCTGGCTTTGAACTCACGATCCTCCTGCCTCAGCCTCCCAAAGTGCTGGGATTACAGGCGTGCGCCACCGCGCCCGGCTTATTTGTTTATTTTTAATGCAATGCTGAGGATCAAACCTACTGTCTCACACATGCTAGGCCAGCACTCTACCACTGAGCCACAACCACAGCCCAAATAACTTACTTTAACTTAGAGTTGCATTTTTGTTTCTTTTTCTCTTGTCAGCTTCTGATAATTTACTTCCACATGCACTCATTCAGAAAAGAATGCCTTTTTAAAGTTTGCTATTGTGATCTAAAATTCAGAAGATGGATAGTAAGAGATGTCCATTTTATTTCTTTCCTTCCACTTTCTATGATGGATAATAATGCTTTTCAACAATTATTTGATAAAGGAAATAAATTCCAAAAGGGACTTCTTCTTTGTTATCATTTATCAATCTTGATCATTAGTAACAACAGTGGTACTTCCAGTCATTTCTACTAGTCTTTTTTCTGCCATCATCTTAAAAAATTAGCATAGACAAAACTAATACAAAAAGTTGAATACTTATTCATGAATACAAAATCTTTGTTATCTAACAAAGTCAGATTAAGAAAGAAGCATACAATTACCTCATTTTTGACTGTGTATTGCTTCACAGTATTATGTAGCACTTGTCTCCCTATAAATGCTAAAATGACAAAAAAGCAATAACAAGTTATGTACAAAAATAGCATTTAAAGCTACTATTTCTGGTAATAAAGATGGATATTAAGATCATATTGTAGGAAATGTGATAATTTTCAGATACTCCTCAAAGTATCAGAAACTTGTGATTGAAAGAGCCGAAGAGAATTGTTTTGTGAGTCATAAACACAAATTATCATAATTCTAAGAAAATTTAAAAGATTCAATAATATTCCAAAAGAATTGCTTCTTGGAAAGTAGAATTAAATATGAAATGTTAATGTATAACTCTCATATCTGTAAGTACAAATAAAATTATGCTGAGAGTTGAACATTGATAGTTTTTTTTTTCCTTTGTAGCAACTATTCAGTTTTATTTAACATAAAACTCAGTCAACTTACAAGTAATGAGTAACCATTCATATATATGACTAATCTTAATAATCTCTACAGACTATTGGAAACTATAATATCCTTGTAGAAAAACAGTTTAAATTTGCCCAGATGTTTCAAAACTCAATTTGTAAAAATATTTTAGGAGTTTAATCAGTTATATAGAAAGAGAAGTGAAATTCTTTTTTTAAAAAAAATTATTTTGAAACTATCAGCTCTCTGGCTATGAGAGTTTATTAGCTCTAAGTTTTGTATCTTTATTTTTTCTCATATCACAGGTTAGAATTATGTTGATTGACCATTTTGAAGTGAAACTGCCATTCTTTGGTCTCATTCTATACAGCTGTCTGCTACATAAATATTCTGGGTTGAAAAACTCTCTAGAGAGGCCTAGAATATCCAAAATTCCAAATGGAAATCACTAAAGAGCTAAAATCAATAGTCTTCCATGTGCCTCTACTTTCTTTAGAAGAGATTGAGTTTGAACAGACAGACTCAAAAGAAAGGTGGTTGTGAGGTACAAATAAGAGAAAATAAGGAAATCTTTCTTTCCTCCATTTGATCCAAATAAATGCAACTCCAGAAAACCCAGATATAAAGTATGGCTACAGTATTCCAGTATATCCACTTATTATTATTTTTTTTTATTCTATTTTTTTATTCATGCTTGTGTAAGGAAAATTACGGTAGGGGCTGAAGTTTGTAGCTCTCCGTAGACCCAGGATGGACCTTCTTTGTCCAGGAAAGAAGGCTAGGGGAGCATACCTCAGTGATGAGAGGAGACTAGGAAGGTAGAGGTCGCTGGTGCCGCCTCCTCAGCCTTCAAAAGACACAGGGACACACCAGGGAGCCAGATCAAATCAATGCTGGAACTCAAGTTTATTGAGGAAGGTGGACAACCTTTATAGTGGACATGAACCAGTCAGCAAGGAGATTATAGTGACAGGTAAAGAACATGGGCCAATCCTATTGGCAGAGTCCCCTACCCTATCCTTAGGGTGGTTTCAGTTCCCATCATACGTCAGAGGAATGCCCCCTGCTTAGGTCAGGTCTGTAATAGGGCATGGAAAGCAGCCAGAGAGTTAGAGTTCTTTATCCTTTCAGCCACGTGTTCTAAAGACCCCGACATGCTTGTAGAGTGCAATTCATTTTGTATTACATATAAAGAGTACAATATTTCAAGTCACTGGTTTTACATAAAGTATTTTCACACCATTTGTGTTTTCATACATGTACTTAGGGTATTGATGTCTAACTCATTCTGATGTTATTCCTATCCCCTTGACCCCTTCCCCTCCCCTCCATCTCCTCCCTCACCTTTGTTCTATTTAACATTCTTTCATTCCTCTCATCCCCACTTCATGATGATAAGTCAGTATCATCATAGCAAAGGAATCATTAAACCTTTGGTTTTTGGGGATTGGCTAACTTCACTTAGCATTATTTTCTCCAACTCCATCCATTTACCTGCAAATGCCATGATTTTATTCTCTTTTAGTGCTGAGTAGTGTTCCATTGTGTATATATACCAAAGTTTCCCTATCCATTCATCTGCTGATGGGGATGGGGGTTGGTTCCACAATCTAGCTATTGTGAATTGTGCTGCTATAAACATTGATGTGGCTGTGTCCCTGTAATAAGCTGTTTTTAAGTCTTTTGGGTATAGGCCAAGGAGTGGGATAGCTGGGTCATATGGTGCTTCCATTCCAAGTTTTCCTAGGAATCTCCATACAGCTTTCCAGATTGGCTGAACCAATTTGCAATCCCACCGGCAATGTATGAGTGTGCCCTTTTCCCCACATCCTTGACGGCATTTATTGTTGTTTGTGTTTTTGATAGCTTCTATTCTGACTTGAGTGAAATGAAATCTTAGAGTAGTTTTGATTTGCATTTCTCTAATTGCTAAAGATATTGAACATTTTTTCATATTTTGTTGATTGATTGTGTATCATCTTCTGAGAAGTGTCTGTTCAGTTCCTTTGCCCATTTTTTAATTGGGTTGTTTGTTTTTGTTTTTGGTGTAAAGTTTTTTGAGAGCTTTATAAATCCTTGAGGTTAGTGTTCTGTCTGTATATCCATTCATTTAGATATTTTGATGATAATGTAAGTTAGCTTTAGATTACTTAAAATATTTGCAGTAATATTTAAATTACACATTGTCAGACAGCATAGCTTTGTTCTTCTCTGTGTGTGCATGTGAAATTTTCAGCAGAAAATGTGCAAATTCATAAATTTTATCACCTTCTAAGGAGAGGGGATAGAG
Source organism: Tamias sibiricus (assembly GCA_025594165.1). Taxonomy (NCBI): domain Eukaryota; kingdom Metazoa; phylum Chordata; class Mammalia; order Rodentia; family Sciuridae; genus Tamias; species Tamias sibiricus. The sequence continues at coordinate 142,337,817 of CM046661.1, forward strand.
TATCCTAATGTGGGATGTTTATTTGAGATTCACACAAAACCACATATTCTGGGGTCTTGCATAAACTTGAACACATACATGGAAAAGGAGGGAGCTGGTGATGAAATATGTTTATCAGTATGCAAAGCAGAGGGAGTTCTCTGTGATGAGGATCCATCTGGAATGCGGAAGAAGCTGGACAGTACTTGAAGGAAAGAACTCAGGAAGAAGAGAGGGAGAAAGGAAGGAAAGGATAAGGGAGGAGAGAGAGAGGGAGAGGAGATAGGAGAGGTAGTAAGAGATTGAAAAGACATTGGGGGATGAAAAGCTGAGCTGTGTGATGTAATTACTCCATTCTCTATTCTTTCTTACAAAGGTCTCAGTGTTTTTAAAGTGAATTTTCTTCAAGGATTAAAGAAAAATATTAAGCTCTTAGTGAAAATTGAGAAAGGCAAAATCTTTTGAATATTTAGAGAATCTTCTACATGCTGTCATCTATTTACCTATCTATCTATCTATCTGAGGAACTAATGCTCTCTACTGAGGTACAACTTTAAAAGTTTCTTACAAGTACAAAACACATTTTAAAATAAAAGAGAATGATTCATTTCTATATTTTGTTACAATGTACTGAAAAGGTCCTGATTAGATTTGAAATAGGAATTAAATAAAATGCTATGACATTATTTAAATTGTACAATGTGAAATATTTTTTTTAAATGAAGATAATAAATGGCAGAAATTTTTAAAAATTAGAAGCCTGTGTCAATTAAGGGAAAAGGCAATTTTATATAGTGATAATAATCATTCTACATGCTATTTCATCTCTGATTTTATTTTCATTTCACAGAGATGTCTGATTATATCCAGATTATGTCTAGATTGTATCTAGGTAATCTAGTCCACCTCTTTTGTTCTTGGGACAATTTGCATTCCTTTTTTGTAATGCTACCATAATTGTGATTAATATTTGATTGGGTCTGTTTCTTTCTTTTAATTGAAAGTGCTTTGAAGGTAAACCTAATGTCAAAAAAGTACTCCTACTTCTACCCCAAACATATATTTTCTAGTGTGTCTTCAAAACTGTTATCAGCAAATATCCAGGAGCAAAGGTGTCATCATTGACACCTTCCCCTCTCTCACCCTTCATATGCAATCTATTAAGAAGTCTTAGTGGTTTTAATTTGTAAATAATTGTTGAATCTAAACATTCTACACACTTCATGATAATATCAAACTCTCTCTCTCTCTGACTTCTAACTGGGTAGTTCACATCTGCATCCACATCTCACATCAGTTCGATGAACTGATGCACCTGCAAACAAGGTACGTTTTTCAACATGCAGTTCTGACTGTGGATCTTCCCTTCCTGAAGAGAAGTATCTTCCAACTCCCTGTTCAATCTGATCTCACCCCAGGCTCTTCCTTACACTTGTACTACAGCCACATAGATGATTTTATTCCTTTGTAAATACATGCTCAATCAGGATACTTGTTATATTTGCTGAAAATGCTTTTCTCCCCCTCCTCACCTTGTCTGCTACTCATCCTTCAGATCTCAGCTCCAATGGTACTTCCTCAACCAGGCTTCACTGACCTACAGTTATACATCAATCCCTCATATTAAAGATTTCATAGCACAGTGTACATCTCTTTCACAGCATTTATAAGAGTTGAGATTTACTTTTTTTATGTGTAATTATTTGATCAATGCCTATTTTCCTCAGAAGGGAAGACTACAAGAGAACAGGGCCAGTATTGATTTTTGGAGCAAGTGCAGGGTCTGACATATTGTAAGTACTCAATATATATGTGCTGAATAAATATATAAATAAATAAATAAATATTTGCTGAGTAAATCTTTGTCTATATGTTTGTAGAGATAGGAGGGCTTAGGCTACAATACCTACTTAATAAAACTGGGATATTTTAATAATTACCTTTTGTGTTCACAGGTGAAATAATGGAGTAACACTGTATTACACTGTGTAAGACTCCAAAATGTCCTGATAATTGTAATTACCTTATAATTAAAAATAGAAAAGACAGGCACTTAGAACAAGTGATAACATTGGCCATCTGTGGCTTGAAGCTAATGATAGCCATCCAGAATGATTCCTGCTACATTTTAGGGTAGAATACAATATTTCCTTTATATTTGCTTGTCAAAACACATTTATCATTGCTCTCATCAATCCTTGGAAAGCAGGCTTAGTGAGGCATCTTACCCAAATGCAACTTAAATAATGTAATAATAGCCAGCAATTTTCAATTTCAGCTCCTTTCTACGGGAGTATCTGTGCCTGTTTGTACATTATGGTTGCTATGGTTAGAAAATATTTCCTGAGAATGGTCTTTTAAAGGAGCTATCAAATTCAGGTAAACAGCTGTTTTAGAGTTGATAAGGCTGAGAAAGTAGATAACACACAGACATTGTTGCCATTGGCAACAATAGTCTCATGAGATATTGAATATAATATTTCCAGAAAGATAATTAAAAATAACAGGAAGATCAGTCTATGAAGTACAAATGAGCAATCCTATCCTTTTCAGAAAGAAAAGCAGGAACTTCTCCCCAAATAAAACAAATTCAATATTATATTCAAATATAATTAAACTTGTTAGGTATATCAAAAGAAAGACAAACAGGAAGTTTAATAGACAAATGAGGGGAAAATAGAAGTAAAGAAAAAACAAAGTAAAGGAAACTAAAACTAGAGGGAGGTAAGAAGTTAAAGGGAAGAGGAAATATTCATATCATTAAGAGATTTCATGGCAAATTTTAAAAATAAATATGTAATCATTTTCCATGTACAAGAATAAAATTATCTTGTCAAGTACCATAATTATGCCTTGATTAATTCCAGTTCTTCCCTTGTCCAAGTGCAAAATTAATGACAAAATTACATTTCATAAGGACAGAATGGTTAAAAAACTTTGTAAGAACTTCAGAAAATAAGTAACACAAATATTAGGAATGTACAACTTTTTTAAAATTTATAATACTTGACTTTTTTCTTTTGAAATTTATAATCTAATTCAAACATGTATTTATAAATCCCCAAATCTATATACTATAAATTAAGTACCATATCTTTTAACTGGAGGCATGAGATACTATTTATATATGCATGCTTAATCTAATTTCATGTTTTTATAATTCCAAGTTTATTTATTTGTGTTTTTGTGCTTAGATATCTAATATTCAGGAATCACTTGAGTCTTTGTAAGAAAGTTCTATCTACTGTTATGAACAGAACTGTGTCCTTTCCAAATGCACATGCTGAATGCCCAAACTCCAACATGACTATATTTTAAAACAGACCTTTAAAGAGTAAGTAAAGCCAGCAAGATCAAAGGGAGGAACTCTAATCAGGGAGTAGTAGTACCCATGTAAGAAGAGGTGAGGGGACTCCAAATCTCTCTCATCTTCTCTCTCTTACACATAGGAAAGGCTATATAAAGTAACAACAAGATCGTGGCCACATGCGGCCAGAGAGGCCTCACCAGAAACTGAATTTCCTGGCACTTTAGTCTTGAAATTCTAGCTTCCAGAGCTGTGAGAAAATAAATTTGTGTTGTTTAAGCCACCCATCTGTTCATAATACCTTGTGTGACATCCCTAGCAGACTAGTATTATATGATTTTATTTTATTTCATTAACAAATTTGAACTACATGCCTTATATTAGATTTGTAAGATTTAGCACTGTTATCATAATAACCAGAACAAATAAATGAAATGAAAATGTACAAATATTGAAGGTGTTAAACATCTTTTTAAAATTAAAACAATTTAGTTTCAATTTTAGGGATTTCTGGTTCTTCCTGCTACAGACATGCTTCCTATGAAATTGTTTAGTAATGCCTATGTGTAACCTATGAACACTTTCCCACATCTTGGCACTATCTTGGCAAAAGTGATGAAGAACAGTAGCCAGAAACAAAAAAGAATTAAATTTTATTAAGTATCTATTATAATGGGTAAAGATTCTGCTTTACAAAAAAAATTATATACTAGGGAAATAATTACATTTCTATTAGCAAATAATATTAATCATTGTTCTAGTATCTACAATACTAAAAAACCCAACTGACTGATCAAGTGTTTGATGATTATTGTAATACAATTAGGTATAGTAAGTCTAACAGTAAGCTCTGATTCTAACATATCCATGTAGTCCTTGCAAGAGGTGTTTAAGTAAATCAAATATGCAACAAATGACTTTTGAACTGAACACAAGGTCCTAATTAAAATAAATACCCATCAAGAGTAATTTCAGAATCACATTTAATCAGATTTTATAAAAAGAGAATCTTTAGAAAATGCTAATAATTATACTTTCCAAAACATGAGTTTTGGTTACCAGGGAAGTAGCTTAAAGATTGAAATTAATATTGCCATATCTACCAGGTTTGTGTTTTCTATTATTATAAACGAAAGAGCAGCTGTTTTAAAGTTGACATCTATTCATGAATCTTCATGTCTGATTTCAACAATTATTTCCTCAGGAAAGCTTTCTCTGGTCTATTATGCTATGCATGTTCTCTTTTATAGCCCAGAATAGATGTTTTTTAAATAATTCTCTGGGCTTTCATAACCCAATTTATTGTTTTAATTATTTGCTTATTTTCAATCTCAATTGTAGAATACGGTGAGAGCTGGTACTATATCTGGTTGATGTGTATATTAGTATATATTTGTGTATATCTACTTAACTATATAACTATATTTATGTCTTTACATCTGTAAATTTGTGTGTGTGTGTGGTATGCACAGAACTTTCCTTCTCAATAACATGTAAGGACTGTGACAAAATGGAAAGTTACTTGTATCCAACTAAAGAACATTTTTAAATGATGATGACTTTCTGTGTTAAAGTGGGCCCAAAGCAAGTTTGAGAGCTCTTGAGAGATGGACAGATAAGACTGAGAAAGCCAGATCAGATCGATTGTGACAGTCATTAGCACATAAATGGCCATTGAAACATGCATATAGAAGACATCATACAGTAAAATACTGTTTTGCATTAGCAAAAACAAAGTAACAGGGAAAAGTTAAAAATGCCACTTTAGTTAGAGCATCTGGATTCAAATTCTGACTTTACCATTGACTACCTATGTAAAATGGTCAAGTTAAGATTAATTTGGGGTTAATCATTGTACTTTGGTCATAGGAGTTTTTGCAAAGATTAAATGTAGTAATGAATGTAAACAAAGGAGGAGAGTGCCTCATGAAAACAAATCTGTCAAGACTTCAACTTTTATTGAAAATTTACCCTCCAACTTCAAAAAAATAAAATACAGACAAAATATATGAAATCAGCTTTGAAGATATCGGACAATGAAGGATGGGTCTTTGTGAAGATGGGGAGCAATTGAGGTGAGCCTTATGATTGTCCCAGCTTACTGCCTTGCAAGACATTCCAGACCAGTGCAGGGAGGGAGAGACCAATAGACTTCCCGAACTAAGGAGCAAGAAGAGAGTCTGAGAAGACCAAAACAGTAAAGCTCACAAGGCAGGGTACCCAGGAGGAGAGTAGTACACACAGAGGACCCCAAAGATCAAGGTAGGCCTCCACTGAGTAAGCAGCAGTGCATCAATCAGCTTCCTCCAGTGAGAAAACTAGCAGAAGCTGCAGAATGCATCACTTGGAAGGATTACAAGAAATGATGCCTGATGTGTTTCAACACAGGATTGAAAATAATACCTTTACTCATTTGCCAGACTGGGAAACCTTTAAAGTCATGAGGCATTACAAAGACAACTCAGAAAGGTTGTGCCTGAATAGTGGGAATAGTTAGTCCAAACTGTGGTTCCCCCCTAAAATTATCTGAAAAGTAAAACTAAAGAGAATAAATTATTTTCAACTAATTTAGCTTTATCCCAGAGCAAAAGCTCAAGAATTTTTATGGGATTACAGAAATATTTAACTTCCCACAAGGTAAAATTACAGTGTCTGATAGCCAATAAAAAGAGACCTGACATGCAAAGAAGCAGAATCATAAAAATAAGAAAAGAAGCAGATCATAAAAATAAGAAAAGTCAATGGACTCAACTGCACACAGAACAGACACAAATGTTGTAAGTGGCAGACAAGGGCATTAAATCAATTATAATAACTATATACCAAAGGTTCAGAAAGCTAGAGGAAGGATTAAAACATTAAGTAGAGACACGGATGTTCTTAGAGAATGAAATCAAGCTAGAGATGAAAACCGTGTGTGAGATGGAAAACACACTGGATATGAATAAGGGCAGATCAGACATTGGAGGAAAAAAGATTAGGGAACTTGGACACTAACAATTGAAACAGTCTATGGTAAAAATAAAACACAAAGACAAATGCTTAAAAAGATGAAAACAACATCAGTGAGCTGTGGGACAACTTAAATTGCATGTAACTACCATACATGTAATTACAGCCCATGAAAGACAATAGAGGAAGGGCCAGAACAAAAGGAGGAAGAAGTGGCTGAAATTTTCTAAATTTGATGAGAACTATACATCCCCATATCCAAGAATTTGAATGACACTCAAGTACAAAAACATGAGGAGAACTCTACTTGGGCACATCATAATCAATTTGCTAAAAGCCTGTGATAAAATGAAATTCTTGAAGGTAGCCAGAGCACAGTAGACTTCAAAGTTACAAAGGAAGGAAATAATGGGAGCCAAAAGACAGTGAGGCCACATCTTTAATGTTCTGAAATGTAAAAAAAAAAAAAAAAAGGAAAAAACAATAACAACAAAGCTGTTCAACTAGAATTCTACCAGAGAATAAAATCTTTAAAATAAGAAAGCAAAATAAAGACATTTTAAGAAGTACAAAAGATAAAAGAATTGGCCTCCCACAGACCTATATAAGTACAGTTGTGGACTTCCTTCAGGAAATGGGAAATGGTAAAAGGTGGAAATAAGAACACTTCAAAGGATTCTGGGGCCCCAGATGTGCAGGTAAACATATGTAAGACTTATTTCTAAATACACAAATATTTTAAAGATGTAACTGAATACTCAAACAATAATATATCCACATTTTATTATATATATATATATATATATATATATATATATATATATATAGTATGATGATCAGGTTCAGAGAAATGACATCGAAGAACATCATTGTGTGGCTCTTATGTAAGTGATCAATATATTAGCTATATACCCTATATCAATCACTAAAATAATAAAACAACCAGTCAAATCTAATATGCCAACAAATGAGGTAAGCTGGACTATACGAAATGGTTAAGTGAAAAGTAAAAATTAAGAGAGGAAAAGAGAACAAAGAACAGATGGGGAAATTTTTTGAATATATTAAGATTTATAGATTTAAACCTAATTATATCAATAAACACCTCAATCAAAAAATAGCGTAAATTAGGAGGTTGTATTTAAAAAATCAAGACTCAATTGTTTGCTGCCTACAAGAAACCAGCTTTAAATAAGACACAAAGAAGTTAAAAGCAAAATGATGGGGAAAGATACATCATGCAATCAGGAAACACAAGAAAAAAAGCTGGTTTTAGTAATGTCAAACAAATTAAATTCCCAAAACACAGGAATAAAGTGAACTATTTCATAATAACAAATGAGTCAATCCATCAAGATGAAAATCATTAATCTAAATATTTCTTTACCTATGGAGCTTCTAAACATATACCCTCCAAACTGATAGAATTTCAGGGAGAAATGTCAAATCCCCATTTATATTGATGAATTTCAATAGTTTTTTTCTCAGTAATTGTTAGAATAAGTAGAAACACCATCACCAAAATATAAGACTGAATAGCACCATCAACCAAATTGACCTCACAGTCACAAAAATGTAACCAATTATAGCAAAAGACACATTCTTTGCAAATGCATTATATTACAATGGCTAAAATTCAAAAGACTGAGCACACCAACTATTAACAAGGACATAGGAAACCAGAAATCTACTGATAAGAATATAAGATATTATTTCCACTTTGAAAAACAATTCTGCTATTTCTTTAGAAAGTTAAGCATGCACCTATTACATGATTTATTCCACTCCTAGGTATTTAGCCCCTGCCCCTCAAATTATACATGAACATTGAAAGAATTCTATAATAAAGTTAATTTGTAATAGTCCAAACTGTAAACAACAGAAACGTCTGTTAACAGTTGAAGGAATATACTAACTGTGGTATGTTCATACCATGGAATGCTACCATAAAAAGAAATGAATTCTTGACCCATGCTGGAACATGGATAAGTCTCAAACACATGGAATGGAAGAAGCCAAAGGAATGAGAGAATTCATATTGCATGATTTCATTAACATAAAATTCTAGAAAATGAAAACTGATATATGCTGACAAAAAGCAAATTGGTGGATACATAGGAATGTAAGAGATCAGAGGTAAAAGAGGAAATGGGGTAAATGGGAGTTTTAACTTGGGAATGCATCAAATATGTAGAACAGTATCATGTATATAAAAACCATGAAACATATTTTTAATTTCCCTTATTTGCTAAGTAACTTTAAAGTCAATCTCAAATTTCATCTGTAAAATAGGTGTAAAACATACCTGTTTCACAGACTTTTTGTGAAAATCCAACGAAACATAACTACTTTGACATATTTTAAAGCATAAATATTATTCATCATCTTGCCACTACTGATATTCACATTATGTTAGAATTTATTTGGCACTTCCTCTTCTGTAGTTTGCCTACTGACCGGGTGTGGGCTCTTGGGTATTTCCTGAATGAGGACATGATCTCACTGAGCTGTTCACCAACATGGCAGGTACCACCTTTAAATTATTTGTCTAATTTTAGGTCTAATTATAGTGCATATTATGTCATCTTCCCACTTCCGTCACTTATAAAATATCATAAGGTATGTTTTTCATGTTTATTTAAAGAAACAATATTATAAACTGGGGAGTTAAGGAATTTATAAGAATGGTTGATGTCTGAAGACATCTTTTTCATTTGGATTGCCTTTGATATGTAATGGTAGTTTCCATTTATTTATAGAACAACTATTCATTGAACATCAAGCAGCATCTAGATGCAAGGAGATACATTTACAAATAAAGCAGATGAAATCCCTTCTTTGATGGAATTTAAATGGAAAGCATGGATACACATTTAATTGTATCAGTCTTAAAAAGAAATTCTCAAAACTAAAGAATGATTAACATGATGAAAGGAAGAAAAACTGATTATAAAGTTGATATGGACAAAAACACAAAGTTCTTATTATTGATGAAAAATGTTTCCTATTTTTGTTATGACTGTCTTTCCTCACATTTTTATTGATACATTATAGTTGTACATACTGATGGGATTTGTTGTTGCATATATGTACATGCACACAATATGACTCTTAAAAGTTAAAGTTTTGATGTTATACAGTGGATAACCAAGAATGTGTTTGCTTCTCTCTATATGAGGCAGAGGGTGAGGTACATCACTACTTCTATCCCTTGCCTGAATATAGTAGTGAGTATTTTAGGAACTGGTTAGTCATTTTATAACTGTAATTCATAGTTTTAAAAGATATTGTTTACTCTGGCCCAAAAATACTTTTTTAAAATGTTGATTTCAAACAGGCACACTGCCCAGATATAAGCTGCTGGGCTTGCAGATTGCATTTTCCTTGTTTATTCAGATAGTCAGCAGGAGGTTGGATTTGATGTTCCTTAGAAACAGTTGTTCATTTCACTATTCACCTCTTCAGAGAGAAAAAATCAATTTTTATAGGCATATACAAATGCCATGAAGGCATTCATATACTTCATTTTCAGAAATAGAAAACTGTAAATATAAATAAGTAGTTTCTATATTTCCTGTGTTGATGCTTTAAAATGTCACAAAAAGTTATCCTTGTAGAAGGTGAATTCAGTCAGGGTAGTCCCTGAAATCTCTTTACTCAGTAAAATTCATTCATTCACTGAAAATATGTTTGCATTTTTGGTACATGTTCATGAGGAACATTAAAGCCAAGAGATAAAATGATCAACTTTAGGGGAGAATATTAAAGGGAGAGTAATTAGATCCTATATACCTGGAATGTAAAATGATTTTTAAAATACTTAAATATATCTATCCTATCATGATTTATGATAAATGGGGAAACACTATCTTCAAAGTACCTGAGATGAAGTTACAAATAATCCTTTAAAAATAGTAGCTAACAATAGGCCATAAATCAGTTTGAAAGTCTCTGGGATCATCTTAGGTCTCTTAGGCCTGATTTTCTCAGTCTTAATACATGCAGTGCTGGAGATAAGATCTGGTATTAAAATATGAAAAAAAAATTGGAGGCTTGTCATTAGAATAAAGAAATACACTCATTTTCCCAAGATCTTCTATTCCAAGGATAAATGACTTGGGAAACTTGGAAACCCATCCCTAAAAATGCATCTCAGAGGGAAATAGTTCTAAATAGTCTGATTTCTTAAGTTAAGGGACCCATATGATGAAGCAAATCTGTCCTGTAAGTCTCCACTAATGATTAGCTCTAAATGGAATGATGAAATTTAAAGATAAGAGCATGTCTCTGCAACAACTATTTCATGCCTTTCCTGTGCTGCCTAAAATTTTATGCCTCTTTCCTTTTAGCTCAAAATATTCCTCATCATAGATTTACTGATGGAAATTAAGAAAGTTATTATTTGATGATTTCTAAATATAGGACTATAATAGTATGAAATATGTTATGTATCATAAAAAATGAGAGGCAATGGAACATAAGTCACAAGTGGGGGTCACAAAAGCCCCCCCCTCCATTTGTTGACAGAGTCCCATTTCCTCTCATCTTTTCAAGAACTTTATTCCTTTGTTCCGCCCTCTTTCTCTTGGGTCTCTAAATCTATCCCTCTCTAATCTATTATTCCTAGCAACAGTCAGCCGATTTCTCATCTCCCATTTGAAAAATCTTCTCTGGACCCCAGATCTCCCTCCAGTTACTGTACAATCTTTCTGTTCCCTTGAGTTTCTAAGTTTCTTGTGGTAAAGAAAGGATGCAAATATGGAAACTATTTCTTCACCTCCTATTCTCTCTTCCATCCTCCAATACAAGCTCCAGTCTCTAAATGTGAAAGGCAATGGCCACTTTCTTTTCAAGGTTGATCATATCACTCTCTCCTTAAAAGACTTTCTTTCCCCTGTATTCATGATACACCCTCTGCCTCCCCCTCTTCCAACTCAAACCAACATTCTTTATTTTCTCTCTGGTCACACCTTTGTAAATTCCTTTACTAGTTCCTTTTGTCATTACCTCTTTGCTCCAGGGCCAGGGCCAAGTGGACCATACATAATTTTGCTATCATAATTGCTCTCTTAATAATCAGAGTACTAAAATACCTAAAATGTTAACAACATTACATGATGAATCTACTTCTTAATTTAGGTAAGGCTATAATATGTATCTCTCCCTAAAACCAGATAAATTATTTAGTTGCAAAGCATATTTTCTTTCATATTTTTTTACCTACCATGTGTCACATATTGTTACAGATGCGAAAGACAAAGCAGTAATCAAGATATAAGAGGTCCCTGACTTCATGAAACATGAAAGAGTCAAGGCTGAGAGGTCAGTAGGGGGATGCTACATAGAATTAAGAGCATTATTGTAATGGATTAAACACTGGATTTTCATCAATTCATATTGGATGAGGGAGTTGATTGATATAAAAATATTCTTGTTGGACAAATGCTGGTAGACATCGTTAAATAAAATAACAAAACAAAATAATACCAAACAAACACTAAACTCCACAGAATAATGTCCTGTTTTCACCTAGGAATATAAGCAAAGACCAGACCCTTGCCATAAATCTCTTTACCTCAAGGAATTCTTATAATTAAAATCTGTGTATGTTTACCCTTAAAGACAAACTTGAGAAAAATAGAACCTAGGGATTGCAAATAAGCATTATTAATGAGATAATTCATTTCAAAAATATTATATGGAGGGTAAAAATTCAATCCAACCTTTTAGATCTGTACCCCAACCCATTTCCTGCTAAAAATAGAGGGGGACCATTCTGATAGTGAAACGTACTTGTGGCACATATATGAATGGCATGATTTTCTCCATATTGAAGAATACCAGTACTTTGAATAAAGTAAAATATCAATTTAAATTTAAAAGCATTTCTTAGTGTGAATCTGGCCAGGTCTCTTAACATTCCTTTGCTTCTCTCTTTTCATTGATAAAATCTGTTCATTCCATCTAACTCATTGTATTATTCTATGGGAATTATTACAATAAAGATTATTAGATTATGCTAATGAGTTTATGTTAAATTGTAAAATATAGTAAGGCATAATTTGACTATAATCATTGTTATTACCATAATAATGTTAACAATAATATTGCATGTCTTCTAGAACAAATGTTTTTATGTATTGAAAAATTCCCTTAATTTATGCCTTCTTTTTTTTTTTTGTTTTGTTTTTTGTTAATTGGTTTTATTTTATTAGTGTTAACTTCACATAACATAAAAGATCTATTTTGAAATGTAGGATTTACTGATATTTAGTACAGTCACAGAATTATGCAACCACCTCTTCTACCTACTTTCAAAGCATTTTCATCACTTTAAGAAGAAACATCATGTGCATTAAACAGAAACCTCTATTCCTCTTCCCTCAACCTCTGGCAATTACCAATCTGCCTTCTGTCTGAAAGGATTTACCTAATATTTACCTGGACATTTCAGACAAATGAAATCATACAATATGCATCCTTAGAACCCTTAAATCCTAAGATAACATATATGTTGAAATTTTATATCTGTCTGGACAGCTGTTTTACTCAGTTTGTTCATCACTGTGACCAAAAGACCTGATGAGAACAATTAGAAGAGGAAAAGTTTATTTGGGGCTCATGGTTTTGGAGGTCTCAGGCCATAGATGGCTGACTCCATTGCTCTGGGCCCAGTATGAGATAGCACATCATGGAGGAAAGGTATGGTGGAGGCAAGCCGCTCAGGATACAGCAAACAGGAAGCAGAGAAAGCTCCAGTTACCAGGGGCAAATATGTACTCCAAAATCAAGACCCTACCTGGCTAAAGTTACTGCTGAGATAATCCATGTCAATGGATTAACCCACTGATCAGGTCTCACCTATCATAAATATAATCATTTCACTTCTGAAAATTCTTGCATTTTCTCACACATGAGCTTTTGAGGGATACTTCACATCTAAACTTTAGCAGTAGCTAATATGAATATGGATGTATTTCAGAAAATGAAAGTTTATTCAATATACCTATATGAGTTTTTGACTAGAAATTATCAAGATAGTTGAATGAGATAATCCAAGATGATTTTAGGTTTCTTTAAAGATGTCTTTGTGAATTTGACAAATAGCAATTACTAAACATAGCCAAAAGTGGTAAGTATTCCAATTTCAACTTGTCAAAAAATAACTGTAGACTAAGAGGAAATGCATGATAGGAAACATCTGTTCCCTTCTCAGTCCTGCTGAGAGATAATGAGGATACACCTTTTGACATAAAATAATAAATAAATTTTAAAAAAATGAAATTCTAAAAGTCAGATTATTTTTATATTACCTTGTTGAACAAGGAGTAAATACATAATTTAAAATATGATGGTATGCTTTCATTGACTAAAACACACTAAAAAGACTTTGATTTATTCAATCCCCATATTTTGATAAGGAAAAGATTAATAAGAGAACTAAAATTAGAACTTTAAAGGTAAGAAAAGTATTAAGATATCCTTAGGATAAGTAAGATCTAACCCATTTTCTGATTACTTTATCTTTTTTTTTTGTTTGTTTTAATGGGAGGGACAAGTTATTATTACTTTAAAAATTTGATTACAACCAATTTTGTTGGCATTAAAATTAGAGGCATTTTAAATTTGAATAATGGCATATATACTGAAACTCAGAAATTAAGTTTGGCCAAAAATGGAATAGTTTTCTAGTAATTACAGATCAGAAGGCAGAAATCAACTTCAGGAAACAGAAAAAAACCTATGTTTACAATGATTGTGCCAGATTTAAACTTCAGTAGTGCATTAGTAAACTTCATATTTAAATCTTCACTTTGAGATTTGAGAGCTATTTCTTGAAAAAAATCTCAGTACCTTATGCAAATAAATCAGTCACCCATGTGTCTTAGCACACACTTGAAATTTCTCCACTGTACATATACAAAACACCTACCATGTTGGCAGGTCAAAATACATACTTTTATAACAAAATTATAATGTACCTTTCAATTATGAACAATATACACATAACACATATACAATATTTAGAAAATATAAAATACAAGTTGTTTATAACTAAGCTCATTTTTTTGCACCTATAGGTTGCAACAAGACAAATTTCCATTTCTGTAACAATCTTCTTTCAGAGTCCAGAGATTTGGGGAAAATTACATTTTACACACATATCTGAAATCTAAGTTTTAATTTTTAAGTGTGCTGCTATAAGCTCCCTATTTTGGTTGGAATTTTCAACAGTGCTTCCAAGCCAGTGACTAGGAGGCTTTGGAAGAACATTAGGAGGAGGTGAATTACTAAACTTTGCCCCAGCATAATGTTCCTTTTGGCTCACTTCAGTTAGAGAAGCTGATTTCTTCAAATGCCTATTTTTAATGTTCTCAGTATTTTTACAAGGCTTTTTTTCCTGCTTGTGAATTCTATCAGGCAAAACAGAGAATCCTGCCAAATGTTATTATCCTTCCTTTTTTGCAGAGGTGATCTTGGTTGTTAGCAAGTGATATTCACTTTTCTGTCTATTTATCTTTGGTTGTTCACACAAGTGAATACCATGAACAAGCTGGCTGTGGGGAAAGGGAATTTTCTGATTTTCCCATCTTTGATCACTTCCCTGTATCTTCAAGGCCTCTTTTTCAGCCTGTTTCAGATTTTGAGGTGGTAAATGATTAGTGCCTGAAGGTATCAACTGATAAGGAAGAAAGGTTTATTTTGGCTCATGGTTTCAGAGGTGTCAGTCCATGGTTGTTTGCCCTGTTCCTTTGGGTCTGGGTAGCACAGTACATCATGGCTAGAGTGCATTGTGGAGGAGGCTTGTTTCATGTCAAGGTGTGGTGCCAGAGATTTCAGTCCACATTTAGCTGGCTCCGTTCCTTTGGGCATGAGGTGAGGCAGAACATCATCGCAGAAGTACTTGCATTGTCGCTGCCTACAGCAATTGCAGCTTGCAGCAACGATACCACGGGAGAAAACGGAGGCAGACAGGAAATGAAAAAGTTCTTTTATTCTTCTTTCTTCTAACTTCTCTCTCCGGCTCCAACAACCTCTCCAACTCCAACCACTCCAACTCCAACCAACCCTCTAACTAACCTCATCCGGTTAAATACATTTTGCCTTAACAAGGACAAGTGCTTACAGCTTGAGCTTACAGGTGCATCACACAGTGTTTACGGGCATAAAACGATTCTTAGATAAATGCATGAATATAGGTGAAAATACTTGAACACTTTTATGGCTCTCAGCTAACCGCCATCTTAGCTATCCTCAATTAGGGCTCTTACACTGTATTCTGGTGTTTGTCATATTTTGGATTTCTTTTATTTTTGATCCTCCACCACCGATCACCAAGTCGTTCTTGAATCCAAAGCAGAGCAGCAGTTCCCTGCGACCAGCAGCCACAGCTTCAGGGAAGCCAGAGGAGTCTCTCCAGCCGCCACCTCTGCCACCCCTACTACTTCCCAGACCTCGTTGATTCAGCTCCTCTGAGGGCCTCCTCTCCAAAGCCTGGGCCGTAGTCGAGTTTCACTGGGAAGCAACGACCCAAGGGGAAGAGTTGGCTCCTGCTTCTTGTTTGGACATGGCTATGAGAAGATTCTGCGCGCCGGACCTATCAGGCTCTTACTTCATCTTTACTATTAGAAAAACTTTCACTTATAAATAGGCACTGAAAGTTGTTTTTACTGAAAGTTTAGGTTTTTTTTTTTTATGTAGATGATATTAAAGCAGAATCTTTTAAGTAATAGGTCTGTATTCCAAATAAAAAGGTTAGAATTTTGAAAGAGTTCCTTCCCTTCTTCAATCAAATACATGCCCCAAAGGTGTCCATTTCCATGCCACCACTTCCCTTTGGGACCAGTACTGGGAGGTGTAGGTGCCTGGGATTTAATAGCACCTCAGGACATTGATAAAGGAGATTGAGTACATAGTTGTTTACCACAGGGCAGAGTGAGACACCATTTCTGCTTAATTGATCAGCAAATGATACATAGAAATTAGAAGTATGGGAGTTCTAGAATGGTGATTGGATGGTCTCCTGAGGTAGACTTGGATTATACAGAAACCTCTTGGCATGTCTTCTGTGATGATTTGACAGAGTTTTTATGATCAAGATTAGGATTTCAGGTTTCTTCATCTCACCTAAAGCTCCACAAATCCTTCTCCCTTATCTCATCTCTTCTTTTTGCTGCTTGCCCCAGCTTGGGCAGACCTTACATTGGGGTTGTTTGGCTCTTTCACTACTGCTTTTATAATTTGTTGTGATTGGCATAATATTAATGTTCCACTTCCATCAAGATATATCTTTTGAGTTCCAAAACACACAGCTCTTACAAGTAAATTCACTTTCAAGATTATTGTCTCCACTATAAACTTTAAGAGCCTAATTTGGCACCCAAACCCAGGGTTTAGATATTCTCTGTGTACTTATCAAGTAGGAATTCCACAAATTCTATCCTCAAGGATTGGTTAAGTAGGGAGAAGACCATATAAGAAACAAGAAAGCAAAAGGAAAGAAGGGAGGGAGGAAGGAATGAAAAGGAAAGAAGGAAGAAAAGGAGGGAGGGAGAAAGAAAAGGAATTGGATAAGGGAATTGATTGATATAAACATATTCTTGCTGTAAACATGCTGGACACATTATTAAATAAAATAATAAAGCAAAATAATGCCAAACAAACAAACAACAACAAAACTGAGTGGCAACAATGCAATGGATCAACTGTAGCTATTATTAATTACCAGGCCAATTCATTGATTTTTTTTTGAGTTGCATTTACATATCATGTCTCTCTTTCAGCTCTCTCATCAACCTCAACATAAGTATCACACAAACAAAGGAAATAGAAGGGAAAGAACTTTTGAGTGGACGGTATTCAAACTTAGGGGCAATATTTATGCTATATCACATGTTCAAATAATGTGTAGGCAATTGTGTAAATTGCCTAAATATTTCATGGTAACCCATTTTTTGGCAAATGTAATGGGTACAGATGGTCAAAAATATTAACACACTGACGGGATATACACAGACCAATCAGAAGATGACTGCTATAATGTTGGGGTGTACCCATGGGGCTCCTCGTGTGCCCAGTATTAGCACTTTATTGGATTATTATATTAGTTGCTGGATTGAGAAAAGTCCTGGGATTCTGAGGAAGGTTCCCAGGTAACTGAAAAAGATGGAAGATAAACTAGGAGGGTGTGGGACAGCAACTGTTAATTAGCAGTCTATACCAGTGCCTGCTGGCTGAGCGTCTGGTTTGGTTACCAGCCTAGTACAGTATGAATATTCTTCTCAGCTCTCTGATACCACCACTGTCACATATCTTCATTTTTCTTTCTTTTTTTTTTTTTTTTTTTTTTTTTTTTTTTTTTTTTTTTTTTAGTTGGACACAATACGTTTATTTTATTTATTTTTGTGTGGTGCTGAGGATCAAACCCAGGACCTCGCACGTGCTAGGTGAGTGCTCTACCACTGAGCCACAACCTCAGTCCCATGTCTTCATTTTTCATATTCATCAAATATATCAGTCTGCTCCAACCAAATCCTAGATTAGGCTGTAAATTCATCTGTGCTTATGTGTGTGCCAGAGGGGTTGCTTAGTAGAATTTGTTTTCTGTTCCTGCTCTACTTCTACTCAGTTCCCTCACAACCCTTTAGTGCCTTCATATTTGAGTGGGGTGAATGGAGTTAATCCTGTTCAGAGATTCTTTATAGGAGGAGGAGAGAGCATAGAATTGATAAGAGATTTTGAGTCCACTGTTACATCTCCCTTATTAGCTCACAAAAGGGTCCCTACCCTTTACTTCAAAGCCCAACCTCTTTTTCCGTCCTTTGGGAACATCTACCTTTGCTCCTCCACAGGTGGGCTTGAAATATAGGATAATTGCTTCCTGGGGTATTTGGAGTTAACTGCATATGCAGCACTGGCCTTTAAGGAACTTGATACTGATGGATATGGGGAAAGGAGGTTCCTCCTACATGGGGAAAGGAGGTTCCTCCTGTTTGTAGGAAGAAAAAACAACAAGAATAAATATCTGTTGTCTTGATAACTTCCCCAAGTACTTAATAACTTCTATTAGTCACTAACTCTTAGACCTCAAACTTGAGTGCATTTTATTTACATGAATCTTCTCATGGTGTTGCTCCACACAGGTGGCATCCAGTAAACATTTATTGAATTCATTAAATAAATGATTGAACTTCTGTTATAGAGAAACAATCTAACCTCAAACTTCCTAACTAGTTTATTTCTGGCAATTGTGTTTCTTTTCTTTTAAGCCTTTTAAAAACAATTATTAAAATTGCTCATTCCAGAGGTTGGTGCGATAAAAAGAATTTAACAACATAAAAAAAAAAGCATTTTTTAAAAAAACTTTCTTGCTTACCTGGCCTCTGAACTAAATTGAAAGGAGTCAGTGTCTTCCAGTTAAAAACACTTCTAAACAAAATCTGCAGATAAACAAAACATTAATTACTATAAGATCCTTTCTGGTGTAAGAAGATCATGGCTAAATGAATAATAAATTACAAGTTTAGGATTACCTGATTTATCTTTTCTTCCCTTTGACTCTTGTAATTTATCAAAATTGGAATTAGGCAACAAGAAAAACTGAAATTTAAAAGGCAAGTAACGGGCTGATGTTGTAGGTCAATGGTAGAGCTCTTGCCTGTGGGCAAGCATGAGGCCCTGGGTTTGATCCTCAGCACCACATCAAAGTTAATTAAAAAAAAAAGAAGAAGAAGAAGAAGAAATTGTGTCCATCTACAATTAAAGGTAAGTAATTATTTTGTTTTACTGAAACATTAAAATTTCCGTCATTCACTCTTAACATGTATGTGTTCATTTATGTATTCATTATCATTCATTTGATTTTGGGCGGATTTTATTCTACCAAAAAAAGCCTTTCTAATATCTTCGCCTTTCTAGTTACAATAGCTCAAGTTGGTTTGTAGTCCTTTTAATCAGTCTTAATAAATAAAAAGGATCAGCATAGGTTTTTTTTTTTTTTTTTTTTTTTTTTTTTTTTTTTTAGCAGAGTCGAGGATTTTAAGTTTCCTTTCAAGACTAAAGGACAAAGCCTGAGGGAATTGCTGAGAGTAGGGAGGTTACAGGATGAGCGTAGTGACAGCAGGCTCTGGTTAGCAAAGGCAAATCAAGTATCCAAAGACCATATTTCAATCTGAAACACACCAACAGTTGATGATGAGCCGTGACTATGTTAGACAACACTGTCTCACAGAAATAGAATTCAAGCCAACTTAAAAAAGTTAACTATTTCAGTAGTCTCGTTAAAAATAGCAAAAAGATGCATCAAAATATTTACCTATGTCCAAAATTTTCCATGTGTAATCAATATAAAATTACTAATGAGATATTTTACATTCTTTTTATTCATACTAAGCCTTTGATATTTGATATCACAGCTCATCTCAATTCAGAAACTAAATTTTTATCAGAAATGTATGTTCAATATCATAAAAGTTACAATTATAAAAGTAGATTTACTTATGTGTGTTGCTCCAAACATTTTCCAATAACTGAATTGTTATTTTTTTTTGGTTTTGGTACTAGAGATTGAACCAGGGGCACTTTTCCACTGAGCTACATCCCCAGCCCTTTTCTATTTTTTTATTTTGAGACAGGGTCTCACTAAGTTGCTTAGGGCCTTGCTAAATTGCTGAGGTTGTCTTTAAACTTGTGGTCCAACTGCCCCAGCCTCCTGAGCTGCTAGGATTACAGGCATGTATCAACCCCTGCTGAATTGTTAGTTTTTCTTTAATTGACACATAAATTTACACATATTTATGAAGTACCATTAAATAGTTTGAAATAAGTATACAATTGTGTAATGTTTAAATCAGGTAGGCATATCTAAGACTTTAAACATTTATCATCTCTTTGTTATAAAAACATTTGAAATCTTTTCTTTTAGCTTTCTGAAATGAAAACTATACTACCATTATCTATAATCATCCTATTGTACAGTAGCACAGCAGAACTTATTTCTCTTCTCTGTCACTCAGTACCCCTTGGCCAAGCTTTTCCCTTCTTTTCCTTCCCCTTAGGAGCCCCAGTCTCTGAAAACCCCTCTCCATGGTTTTAAAATTTAAATCTGCAGCCGGGGGTTTAATTTAGTGGTAGAGTACTTGTCTAGCCTATGCAAGGCCCTGGTTTGATCCTCAGTGAAGTAAAGTATATATATTTGAGACCAGCCTTTAATTTTTAACTGACTAGGATTTGGGATAACCGAATTTATTTTCTGGATATATTTCATTAATCTAAAATGAATTGGACTAGATGACATCAAGGACTTGTCAAAGGTTTCTCTGCAGTCTTGTACTAGTATTGTGTTTTAAAGATATGAACATTTCAAATTGTACTCCACACTGGAGCTGAGTATCAATACCGCTGGACAGGCTGAGTATTGAACAAGTCGATTTTAACAGTCACTGCTGGATTACTTGTTTAAAATAGCAAAAAGATGCTATTACTTTAGTTAACTGAATTAACTAAAACTAAAATTCCAGGTGTAAGTAATAATTAGTACATTTCAAGTGAAGAGTCACATGTGGCTAGTGTTCCCACACTGGATAGTGTAGCTCTAAACTAAGTTTACACTGGCTAAGAGAGTCTTTAAAAGGATAAACATTATGAAATGCCAGCCAGATAGATAGCTAGGGTGTGTAAAATTGACAAGCTAGATATTCAGTTCCCGAGTAATCCAGCAGTGACTGTTAAAATCGACTTGTTCAATACTCAGCCTGTCCAGCGGTATTGATACTCAGCTCCAGTGTGGAGTACAATTTGAAATGTTCATATCTTTAAAAAAAACAATACTAGTACAAGACTGCAGAGAAACCTTTGACAAGTCCTTGATGTCATCTAGTCCAATTCATTTTAGATTAATGAAATATATCCAGAAAATACAATTCAGTTATCCCAAATCCCAGTTAGTTAAGAAAAAGGCTGGTCTCAAATATAGATTCAATATAACATTTTTTTTCCCCATTGAATCAAATAAAGTACTAATATAATGCTAATATCAAATGGATAACAAATACACTTTGAAAATACAATTTTAATCCATTTCTTTAGACATAACCTACATTAGGTTAGATATAACCTACCTATATAACTGCTATATTACATCAGCACTTGATGTAACACAGTAATGTAATACCAAAGTGTCATTTTGTTATGCATATCAACCCTACTGGATAAGAGATTTAAAAATAAAATTGAAATTTAAATAAAAAATGAATATAAATCCCTTTAGAAGCAATGAGGTAAAGGCAATTGGAATTAAAACTTTAGTTTTGAATATAACAAATCACATACAATAGCAGTTATATTAGCAAATTCACACGAAAAGTTTTTGTCTGATCCCAGGCACAGTGGCTTCTGCCTGTAATCCTAGTAGCTTGGGAGGCTGAGGCAGGAGGATTGCAAATTTGAAGCCAGCCTCAGCAACTTAGTGAGGCCCTCAGCAACTAACTGAAACCCTGTCTTAAAATAAAAAAATACAAAAGGCTGTGAACGCAGCTCAGTATTTCTGGGTTCAATTCCCAGTACCAAAAATAAAACAAAAATAACCAAGTAAACAGAACAAAACAAGAAACAGGATTTTTTTTTCTGATAATATATGATTCACTGTCATTTCCTGTACCAAACTAAGTGAAAAAGGAAAATCTAAGTTTGTCTGTTTTACTTTGCAAGTGAACTTTAGTCCCAAAGAGGTTAATGAATACATGAGGCACTTGCAATTATTTACCAATTACTTTTACATATTGTATGGAGAAGAATCAAATATTGCAGCAAATTTTTGTCTTTAGAAAAGCATCACAGACATGACTTCAATCTTTGCCAAACTGAACATGTTGACACACTTCACTAATTACTCATCATAGAATATATCATCTCCATTATCTCCACAAATGAATGAAGGTTATATAAGTTCAGGATTCCATTGCAAATTAATTATGCAACTAGCAGATATATTGAGTACTTATGGTTGCATAGACTCAGCTATTAGAGTTAAACTCATAGCTACTAGTTTTAAGGAGTGCATACATTATTTGACTCTTACCTGAAAGTTTTATATAAGAACTAGCAAAGCCTTTTCATTCAGAGCTCACAACAGCGAGTCAATCATTGTTACTTGCATTTTGGCAGAGACTCAAAGGCAAATGGAAGAGTGGGAAAGATTTATGAAGGAAAAAGAGAGTGCTTCAGGTATGTTCTTGAGTGAAGGCTGTTGGCATGAGGAAGCTGGAGGTGTGCTAACTAGACATGATGCATCCTTTGTGACTGATTTGGAATGCATATTCAGATTTCTCTGATTGGTCTTAAATTGGAAGTGGGGACAAACAAAGCTCTCAGTTATTAATCAAGTCCTGGCTATTTGGGGGCAGTTGTTACAGGCTTGATTGTTAGTTAGATTGTTGCTAGAGATAGTGGTTTTAGACTTCCCACAAGTCTCACTGATAAATAGCTGACTGACTTCTTGGGCTGGTTACTGTAGAGAATGGGTTGTTTTCCTGCCTCTTATTTCAGGTTGTGGGTCAGAATTCAATATTTTTTATTTTGTGGTACTGGGGATTGAACTCAGGGGCACTCAACCACTGAGCCATATCCCCAGCTGTATTTTGTATTTTACTTAGAGACTTAGTTGCTTAGTGCCTCGCCATTGCTAAGGCAGGCTTTGAACTTGTGATCCTCCTGCCTCAGCCTCCTGAGCTTCTGGGATTACAGGTGTGCAACACCATACCCAGCCAGAATTCAATTTTTATATATAGTTTGGCCATTATCCATTTGTATATTCAGTCTCTCAGTATCCATGACTAATAATAATATTTTTAACAATCAACTGGGAAATTAGTTTTTTTTAATTAATGACTTTTTTCTTCTTAAAGTAATTAAATTTGAATTTATATTCCTTTTGTTTTACAAACAGTAGTCTGCGATTATCTGAATTATTCTACCCTGGTTGTTTTCTTGGGAGAAAAAAAAAAAAACAAAATACCTGTTTAAATATAATTTTCTAAAATCATGAATCATAATCAGATGCCTTTTGAGTTTTATGTTTTCATTTAAGACCAAGAAAGAAATTTGAAAGTAGGATAAATTGCTTGATTAGATATGCAATCAAAATTCAAGGTTAAAAATCTGACTGAAAATTATATTTCTAAAATTCAGTTCCTTAATTTGTTTTTGTCATAAATTAGGAAATACTGTAATACATTTGATTTGCTTTATTTCGTTCTCAATGATTTCAGTAGTGTTATTCTGAAGGATTTGAAAATTTGCATGAATTGTTTGAAACTTAAGTGAAACTTGGTCTTCCATTTCTGTTATCTGAACAAAGTTAGACTAAAAGGGATTATGGCCTAGTGAAGGAAGAATATTCCAAAATTAAGTCAGTTCAATATAAATTCTGTATCTTTTTGGACTAATTCAGTTGAGGATTTCAGACTTCTAAGACTAGATATTTTATTTATTTTAATTGAAAATTTGAAGCTAATGAATACTGTTTCATAGTATGACTGTATAAAGTGTAATATGGATAGAATAGTGATTGTCCAAGCATCTTAGAATGCTTGGAATGAATTGATTTTGACCCTTCATTCTTTTTACTTATGAGGAAAGAACAAGCCAACAGTTTCCCATTGTTAAACATTGTTTTACTTT
The DNA here is from genome assembly GCA_025594165.1 of Tamias sibiricus. Lineage (NCBI taxonomy): Eukaryota > Metazoa > Chordata > Mammalia > Rodentia > Sciuridae > Tamias > Tamias sibiricus. The sequence continues at coordinate 142,361,734 of CM046661.1, forward strand.
GTACAATAGTTACTATAATGGTTTCTTAGGCCATCCTAACAAAGAACCAGGAACAAATGGCTTTGATCAACAGAAATTTCTTCTTCCATAGTTCTGGAACCTGGAAGTCTCAAATCACAGTGTCCTCAGTGCCAGGTGTCGTCTGAAGGCTCCAAATGAAGAGTACATCTTTGCCTCTCTGTTGCTGCCTGAAGCGGAAACCGCCTTGGAGCAACGAACGCCGCAGGAAAATTCGGAGGCAGGATGAAAATGAAAAAAGGTCTTTTATTCTTCTTCTCTCTCCGGCTCCAGCAATCACTCCAAACGCTCTAACTCCAACCACCACCTTCTTCTTCTTCCCACACACACTAACCAAACTCACCCAGTTATATACATATAGCTTTAACAAGGACACGTGCTTACAGCTCGAGCTTACAGGTGCGTCACGCAGTATTCACGGGCATACAAAGATTCTTTGGATAATGTATTACTATCAGGTGGAAACTAGAACATCTTTTATGGCTCTCAGCTAACCACAATCTTTAGCTATCTCCTTGATTATAGGCTCCTTCAATTCCCCCTTTTAGTTTTAAAAGAGGGGATGTTCTAGGACGTCCATGTGCAACCGACATTCTTACCCGTCATGGGAGTCTAGGCTGTCCTGACTCCTGGCTTAGGTTGACATGCCGGCCACATTAGACTGTCCCGTGCGACTGTGCCGTGTCTTAGGTTGTCCCCTTCTGGGGATCTTACCCGTCATAGGCTAACCAGCCATCCAATAGAGCCCTTCAGGATCGACTGTGTGTTGACTAACAGCCGTCCAATTTTTAGGAGATGCTGCGGCTTTAAGGCGGCAAGCCGACTGCTGACGAGCCAAGTTTCCATATCGTATCAAGTTCTTTAAGCGAATCAGCTGCCCTTAGTTTCATCAAGTAACGCACTGAGTTCTCTTAGACAAATACCCGCAAGGCATTGTCCCGTAATGTCCCAAAATAATGGCAAATCAAAATGTCCATAAGTTATAACACATAGATTCAAGAGACCCCATGCATGCAGAGCAGAGGCCACACTGCTGGTTAGGTTGTTTGATGCTTGAGCAGCAGGGATGCTTGCAGCGACCGAGGTCCCTGCAGTTGTAGCATCAGCCGTCTTTTTTATGTCTAGACATTTCCACCGGCAAATCTTCAGGGCCCGCTACCTAAAAACTCAAGCATCCATTATTAAGGGAAAGGCAGTGCTATTCCAGCACTGAGATCAAAAGGTGAGCTGTCAAACTAAAAAAAAGAATTATTAGAGTAGAAAATAAAAGTTGATCTCTGCTCACACACATTGCTGCTTAAGCTCCCACAAACATAAACTGGCAAAATATCACATTCAGAAATAATCAAAGAGAAACTGAGGGTGTTTACTGCATTAAAGATAAAGAAAAGCTAAAGGCACTTTGGAAAAATAATTTGTTAGCTGGAATCCTCAAGTCTCTATATACACAGCAATCCTATACCTGTTGAAATAATTCAAATTAATCAGCTATTAAACAAATGAAGTTAATAACAAATAAACGATCCTCTGTCGGAACACCTAAATATCAGGTTATACAACATTAAACATATTCACAGCTGAAGAGAAGTCCCGGAGACAACTATAAATCAAAATTGATTATCATTATAATAGATTATCTAATTAAAATATTCTGAACTTATATGAATATCTATTTATCTATCTATCTATCTATTGATTATCTAATTAGAATATTCTAAGCTTAAATGAATTAATGTTATTTGGATCTATATCTATCTACCTATTTTTTTTAAGCGCTTAATTATTTGTGACGTCACACTAGACAGACGCACATATAAACATATATTTGTGACATCACATTAACATGAAATTTAGACAAATGCACAGACATAAAGACATATATAAAAGAAAAAAATACAATTGTGTATACACTGAAGAGAGATCTTCTTGTCCCGGCCGGGAAGATGAAATTTAAGTTGTAAATTTAATGGAGGACTCTTTTAGTGGAATCACTCCATACCTTCATTTTGGTCCTCTTGATTTTGTACTTGTTTATTCAATCTAGACTCCTCAATAACTTCGTCTTGATCCTTTTGACTTTGTACCTGCTTTATCAATCTAGATGGTATCCATATTGGAGAGGATTCATGCTTTGGAAAAACACAAACAGATCCTCTCCCCCAAATTAATACTGGGTCTGGACCCTTCCATGTACCTGAGAGAACATCCTTCCAGTAAACCAAAGGTTTATGTTGTTGGTGTGGGTTCCAGTGTCTATCTCCAGCCGAATGTCCATTAGAATCTAAAGTTAAGAAATTTAGGGTAAACAGGGCAACTGCCAATCTGTCCTTAGGATTTTTCCAGTTTCCATCTTTTTGCTTTAGTAACATATTTTTAAGTGTCCGATTTGCTCTTTCAATTATTCCTTGTCCCTGAGGATTATAAGCGATACCTGTTTTGTGGATAATATTGAACTTTGTACAAAATTGTTTGAAGGATGTGGATGTATATGCAGGGCCATTATCTGTTTTAAGCATTTTGGGGATGCCCAATGCAGCAAAAGCTTGCAGACAATGAGATATAGTATCTTTAACTTTTTCTCCAGAATGTAAAGAAGCAAAAATCATGCCTGAGCATGTATCTATCGTGACATGAATAAATTGTAATTTTCCAAAACTTGGCTCATGTGTGACATCCATCTGCCACAAATGATTGGGCATCAAACCTCGTGGGTTAACCCCATAATGTGGATTGGGCAAAAGTGTTACACAAGATGGACATTCTTTTACAATTCTACGAGCTTGTTCTTTTGTGATTTTAAATTTTTGTCTTAAGGTAGTGCTGTTAACGTGGAACTGGGAATGAAATAAAGTAGCTTGTTGTACTGTAGTAAATATAAATATTGTTTTAGTGAGGGCATCAGCTTTTTGATTACCTTCATGGAGAGGACCAGGCAGATTAGTGTGAGCTCTTATGTGACCTATAAATAAAGGTTCTTTTCGTTGCCATAGGAGATTTTGGATTTGAGAAAAACAATTTAAAAGCTGGAGTATGTGGTGCTATTGGACCTGCTAGCTCCAATTTAGGGACAGCATGTACAATATAGTGGCTGTCTGAAAAAATATTCATAGGCTGTTCTTTAAATTTTTCCAGAGCTATTATTATAGCTTTGAGTTCCACTAATTGAGCTGATTTTTGATTAGTGATATGAATCATTTTTTCATTTTGAGTGACTACTGCAGCAGTACCGTTAGAGGATCCATCTGTAAATACATTAAATGCTTTAGGAATGGGTTGATTTTTTATTACCTGTGGAATATGATAGGATGATTGATACAAAAGGACAGTATAGGAGATTTAGGAATATGATTGTCAAAATTTGCAGAAGTAGAGCATCTAGCTATAGCCCAATCATTATCATTGAAGCACAAATATTCAACCTGTGATGATGAATAAGGAGTAATAATAGTAGCAGGATGAATTCCAAATATTTTAGTAGAGGTTTTAAGTCCTTGAAGAATAAGTTTAGCCACCATGGAGGTATAAGACTCAATTGTACTTTTAGGAGAGACAGGCAAATGTATCCATAATATAGGTCCCTGTTGCCAAAATACTCCTGTTGGTGTATATTGTGAAGGAATAATAATCAATATTAGTGGTTGTGCAAAATCAAATCTATCGCAATGGGATCTTTCAATGGCCTGTTCTACTAATTTTAGAGCTCTCCTGGCCTCAGGAGTTAATGTTCGCGGTGAGGATGAATCAGGGTTCCCGCGAAGGATGTCAAATAAAGGTTTTAATTGTCCAGTAGTGAGGCTTAGTGTAGGGCGAAGCCAATTAATGTCTCCCAATAATTTTTGGAAATCATTGAGGGTGGTCAAATGTTCTTTACTTATTAGAATTTTTTGGGGTTTAACAAAAGTATCCATGATTTTAAAGCCTAAATATAGTATAGGTGATCTGCTTTGAACTTTTTCTTCTGCTATATATAATCCATATTTTTTTAAAATTTTTTGTTATTTCACTAAATATATTAAATAAGATTTTTTGATTAGGGTGAGCTAATAAAACATCGTCCATGTAGTGTAGACACATGAGGTCTTGATATTTGTTTTTAATGGGCTGTATAGCTCTGTCCACATATAGTTGGCACAGTGTAGGGCTATTTGCCATTCCCTGCGGCAATACTTTCCATTGATATCTTTTATCAGGGCCATTATTATTAATAGAAGGAATTGAAAAAGCAAACCTGGGGGCATCCAGAGGATGTAGGGGAATGGAAAAGAAACAGTCCTTTATATCAAGGGTTATAAGGTAATAGTTTTTTGGAATAGCTACAGGATTAGGAAGTCCAGGTTGAGTAGGGCCCATAATTTGCATTGTTTTGTTAATTTGTCTTAGATCTTGTAATAGTCTCCATTTTCCTGATTTTTTCTTAATTACAAATATGGGAGAATTCCAGGGAGAGGTGGAAGGCTCTATGTGTCCTGCTTCTAATTGTTCTTTAATTAATTGATGGGCCGCTTGCAATTTTTCTTTGGATAGGGGCCACTGAGGGACCCAAACTGGCTTATTAGAGAGCCATGGTATTTTTAAAATTGTTTTCTCAGTGGCCCCTAGAAAAAATGTCCTTTGCCTTTTTTATTATGATTAGGATTTTTATTCTTAACACCTGCAGGCTTGGTTGCTAGGTGTAGCCCCATTTGATGTAAGATATCTCTTCCCCATAGGGTAACTGGCAAGCTGTTTAAAACATAAGGTTGGAATGTTCCTGTATGGCCTTCATTGTCTTGCCAATTTAAGATTACAGCACTTTGTGCTGGGGTATTACTATATCCCAAGCCTCTTAAACTGGTTGAGGCTTTCTGCAGAGGCCAGTGCTTAGGCCATTGTTGTAGATTTATGATGGAAGAGTCAGCTCCTGTATCAATCAGCCCCTCCATCTCTATACCTTGAATTTTTAATTTGCACATCGGCCTCCGTGAACAATCCTGAACCCAGAAAGCCATAGGTCCTGAACCAGTGGAACCGAATGCTCTGCTATTTCTATTTTGTGGCATGCTTTTAAAAGAACTATGGAGACTGGGAATGAGGAGCAGCTGTGCGATTCTGTCTCCTTGATTTACGGAGATGATACCCCTGTGTGTACTTAGCATTATTTTAATCTCTCCATTATAATCTGAATCAATAACCCCTGGTATAACATTAAAGCCTAATAAAAACTCTTGGAACTACGCCCAAGGATTAGTCCCACAGTTCCTGAAGGGAGAGGTCCCCTGATTCCCGTAGGAATCAGCTGAACCCCCATTTCAGGTGTCAGGACCATCCGGGCAGTAGAACAGAGATCTAATCCTGCACTTCCTCTTGTCCCTGTGATAAGGGCGTTAATGGGTAGGAGGGATTGTGACGAGGAATCATTTGGATCTGAGGGCATTCCTCCTCTAGTGCGCATTCCTCCTCTAGTGCCTCCTACATTTGTGGGCCCCGGGGCATTGGGCCCCGTGCCCCGTTTTTTGAAATCCTTGATAAATCATTTCCATATATATCATATCTGGAATGGCATTGATTGGCCCAATGTATACCCTTTTTGCACCTGGGGCATCGGCCTGGAGCGCGGTATGAATTTGATCTTATTACCCTTGGGGGATATTGCTTAGCATATCTTGGTTGATTATAATACTTTTGTCTGGAATATCCTGTTCTAGGTTGAAACCTTTGGGAATTTTGAGGGGAGGAATTTTTTATCACTGCAGCAATTACGTTGCCTGTGATAACAGCCTCGTTAATGTCTTTGCACAGTCTGATATAAATTGATAAGTCTTTTTTACTTCTCCACGGCCTTATTGCATCCTGGCAATATTTATTAGCATTCTCGTACGCTAATTGGATAACTAGAGGCATAGCTTGCTCGACTTCGCCAAAAACTCTAGATGTTGTTTTTAAGAGTCTATCTACAAAATCAGCGTAAGGTTCGTTAGGCCCTTGTATAACTTTTGATAGGCTGCCTTGCAGATCCCCTGTGCCTGAGATTGTCTTCCAGGCTTTCACAGCTGCAGTGTGTATCTGGGCATACACACCTGGATCGTATTGTAGCTGATTTTTGTAGTTCGGCGAACTCACCCTCCCCTGTGAGCATATCTATATTGCGTTGAGGGAAACCTGCTGCAGCATTTCTCTTTGCTATTTCTGAACAAAGTTCCTGGAATTGAGTTTTCCAGATTAGGTATTGTCCCCCACTTAGTACCGCTCTGCATAGACTTTTCCAATCTGAGGGGGCTAAGGTTAGGGTGTTAAGTGATTGCTGCCTGAAGCGGAAACCGCCTTGGAGCAACGAACGCCGCAGGAAAATTCGGAGGCAGGATGAAAATGAAAAAAGGTCTTTTATTCTTCTTCTCTCTCTCCGGCTCCAGCAATCACTCCAAACGCTCTAACTCCAACCACCACCTTCTTCTTCTTCCCACACACACTAACCAAACTCACCCAGTTATATACATATAGCTTTAACAAGGACACCTGCTTACAGCTCAAGCTTACAGGTGCGTCACGCAGTGTTCACGGGCATACAAAGATTCTTTGGATAATGTATTACTATCAGGTGGAAACTAGAACATCTTTTATGGCTCTCAGCTAACCACAATCTTTAGCTATCTCCTTGATTATAGGCTCCTTCAATTCCCCCTTTTAGTTTTAAAAGAGGGGATGTTCTAGGACGTCCATGTGCAACCGACATTCTTACCCGTCATGGGAGTCTAGGCTGTCCTGACTCCTGGCTTAGGTTGACATGCCGGCCACATTAGACTGTCCCGTGCGACTGTGCCGTGTCTTAGGTTGTCCCCTTCTGGGGATCTTACCCGTCATAGGCTAACCAGCCATCCAATAGAGCCCTTCAGGATCGACTGTGTGTTGACTAACAGCCGTCCAATTTTTAGGAGATGCTGCGGCTTTAAGGCGGCAAGCCGACTGCTGACGAGCCAAGTTTCCATATCGTATCAAGTTCTTTAAGCGAATCAGCTGCCCTTAGTTTCATCAAGTAACGCACTGAGTTCTCTTAGACAAATACCCGCAAGGCATTGTCCCGTAATGTCCCAAAATAATGGCAAATCAAAATGTCCATAAGTTATAACACATAGATTCAAGAGACCCCATGCATGCAGAGCAGAGGCCACACTGCTGGTTAGGTTGTTTGATGCTTGAGCAGCAGGGATGCTTGCAGCGACCGAGGTCCCTGCAGTTGTAGCATCAGCCATCTTTTTTATGTCTAGACATTTCCACCGGCAAATCTTCAGGGCCCGCTACCTAAAAACTCAAGCATCCATTATTAAGGGAAAGGCAGTGCTATTCCAGCACTGAGATCAAAAGGTGAGCTGTCAAACTAAAAAAAGAATTATTAGAGTAGAAAATAAAAGTTGATCTCTGCTCACACACATTGCTGCTTAAGCTCCCACAAACATAAACTGGCAAAATATCACATTCAGAAATAATCAAAGAGAAACTGAGGGTGTTTACTGCATTAAAGATAAAGAAAAGCTAAAGGCACTTTGGAAAAATAATTTGTTAGCTGGAATCCTCAAGTCTCTATATACACAGCAATCATATACCTGTTGAAATAATTCAAATTAATCAGCTATTAAAACAAATGAAGTTAATAACAAATAAACGATCCTCTGTCGGAACACCAAAATATCAGGTTATACAACATTAAACATATTCACAGCTGAAGAGAAGTCCCGGAGACAACTATAAATCAAAATTGATTATCATTATAATAGATTATCTAATTAAAATATTCTGAACTTATATGAATATCTATTTATCTATCTATCTATCTATTGATTATCTAATTAGAATATTCTAAGCTTAAATGAATTAATGTTATTTGGATCTATATCTATCTACCTATTTTTTTTAAGCGCTTAATTATTTGTGACGTCACACTAGACAGACGCACATATAAACATATATTTGTGACATCACATTAACATGAAATTTAGACAAATGCACAGACATAAAGACATATATAAAAGAAAAAAATACAATTGTGTATACACTGAAGAGAGATCTTCTTGTCCCGGCCGGGAAGATGAAATTTAAGTTGTAAATTTAATGGAGGACTCTTTTAGTGGAATCACTCCATACCTTCATTTTGGTCCTCTTGATTTTGTACTTGTTTATTCAATCTAGACTCCTCAATAACTTCGTCTTGATCCTTTTGACTTTGTACCTGCTTTATCAATCTAGATGGTATCCATATTGGAGAGGATTCATGCTTTGGAAAAACACAAACAGATCCTCTCCCCCAAATTAATACTGGGTCTGGATCCTTCCATGTACCTGAGAGAACATCCTTCCAGTAAACCAAAGGTTTATGTTGTTGGTGTGGGGTTCCAGTGTCTATCTCCAGCCGAATGTCCATTAGAATCTAAAGTTAAGAAATTTAGGGTAAACAGGGCAACTGCCAATCTGTCCTTAGGATTTTTCCAGTTTCCATCTTTTTGCTTTAGTAACATATTTTTAAGTGTCCGATTTGCTCTTTCAATTATTCCTTGTCCCTGAGGATTATAAGCGATACCTGTTTTGTGGATAATATTGAACTTTGTACAAAATTGTTTGAAGGATGTGGATGTATATGCAGGGCCATTATCTGTTTTAAGCATTTTGGGGATGCCCAATGCAGCAAAAGCTTGCAGACAATGAGATATAGTATCTTTAACTTTTTCTCCAGAATGTAAAGAAGCAAAAATCATGCCTGAGCATGTATCTATCGTGACATGAATAAATTGTAATTTTCCAAAACTTGGCTCATGTGTGACATCCATCTGCCACAAATGATTGGGCATCAAACCTCGTGGGTTAACCCCATAATGTGGATTGGGCAAAAGTGTTACACAAGATGGACATTCTTTTACAATTCTACGAGCTTGTTCTTTTGTGATTTTAAATTTTTGTCTTAAGGTAGTGCTGTTAACGTGGAACTGGGAATGAAATAAAGTAGCTTGTTGTACTGTAGTAAATATAAATATTGTTTTAGTGAGGGCATCAGCTTTTTGATTACCTTCATGGAGAGGACCAGGCAGATTAGTGTGAGCTCTTATGTGACCTATAAATAAAGGTTCTTTTCGTTGCCATAGGAGATTTTGGATTTGAGAAAACAATTTAAAAGCTGGAGTATGTGGTGCTATTGGACCTGCTAGCTCCAATTTAGGGACAGCATGTACAATATAGTGGCTGTCTGAAAAAATATTCATAGGCTGTTCTTTAAAATTTTTCCAGAGCTATTATTATAGCTTTGAGTTCCACTAATTGAGCTGATTTTTGATTAGTGATATGAATCATTTTTTCATTTTGAGTGACTACTGCAGCAGTACCGTTAGAGGATCCATCTGTAAATACATTAAATGCTTTAGGAATGGGTTGATTTTTTATTACCTGTGGGAATATGATAGGATGATTGATACAAAAGGACAGTATAGGAGATTTAGGAATATGATTGTCAAAATTTGCAGAAGTAGAGCATCTAGCTATAGCCCAATCATTATCATTGAAGCACAAATATTCAACCTGTGATGATGAATAAGGAGTAATAATAGTAGCAGGATGAATTCCAAATATTTTAGTAGAGGTTTTAAGTCCTTGAAGAATAAGTTTAGCCACCATGGAGGTATAAGACTCAATTGTACTTTTAGGAGAGACAGGCAAATGTATCCATAATATAGGTCCCTGTTGCCAAAATACTCCTGTTGGTGTATATTGTGAAGGAATAATAATCAATATTAGTGGTTGTGCAAAATCAAATCTATCGCAATGGGATCTTTCAATGGCCTGTTCTACTAATTTTAGAGCTCTCCTGGCCTCAGGAGTTAATGTTCGCGGTGAGGATGAATCAGGGTTCCCGCGAAGGATGTCAAATAAAGGTTTTAATTGTCCAGTAGTGAGGCTTAGTGTAGGGCGAAGCCAATTAATGTCTCCCAATAATTTTTGGAAATCATTGAGGGTGGTCAAATGTTCTTTACTTATTAGAATTTTTTGGGGTTTAACAAAAGTATCCATGATTTTAAAGCCTAAATATAGTATAGGTGATCTGCTTTGAACTTTTTCTTCTGCTATATATAATCCATATTTTTTAAAATTTTTTGTTATTTCACTAAATATATTAAATAAGATTTTTTGATTAGGGTGAGCTAATAAAACATCGTCCATGTAGTGTAGACACATGAGGTCTTGATATTTGTTTTTAATGGGCTGTATAGCTCTGTCCACATATAGTTGGCACAGTGTAGGGCTATTTGCCATTCCCTGCGGCAATACTTTCCATTGATATCTTTTATCAGGGCCATTATTATTAATAGAAGGAATTGAAAAAGCAAACCTGGGGGCATCCAGAGGATGTAGGGGAATGGAAAAGAAACAGTCCTTTATATCAAGGGTTATAAGGTAATAGTTTTTTGGAATAGCTACAGGATTAGGAAGTCCAGGTTGAGTAGGGCCCATAATTTGCATTGTTTTGTTAATTTGTCTTAGATCTTGTAATAGTCTCCATTTTCCTGATTTTTTCTTAATTACAAATATGGGAGAATTCCAGGGAGAGGTGGAAGGCTCTATGTGTCCTGCTTCTAATTGTTCTTTAATTAATTGATGGGCCGCTTGCAATTTTTCTTTGGATAGGGGCCACTGAGGGACCCAAACTGGCTTATTAGAGAGCCATGGTATTTTTAAAATTGTTTTCTCAGTGGCCCCTAGAAAAAATGTCCTTTGCCTTTTTTATTATGATTAGGATTTTTATTCTTAACACCTGCAGGCTTGGTTGCTAGGTGTAGCCCCATTTGATGTAAGATATCTCTTCCCCATAGGGTAACTGGCAAGCTGTTTAAAACATAAGGTTGGAATGTTCCTGTATGGCCTTCATTGTCTTGCCAATTTAAGATTACAGCACTTTGTGCTGGGGTATTACTATATCCCAAGCCTCTTAAACTGGTTGAGGCTTTCTGCAGAGGCCAGTGCTTAGGCCATTGTTGTAGATTTATGATGGAAGAGTCAGCTCCTGTATCAATCAGCCCCTCCATCTCTATACCTTGAATTTTTAATTTGCACATCGGCCTCCGTGAACAATCCTGAACCCAGAAAGCCATAGGTCCTGAACCAGTGGAACCGAATGCTCTGCTATTTCTATTTTGTGGCATGCTTTTAAAAGAACTATGGAGACTGGGAATGAGGAGCAGCTGTGCGATTCTGTCTCCTTGATTTACGGAGATGATACCCCTGTGTGTACTTAGCATTATTTTAATCTCTCCATTATAATCTGAATCAATAACCCCTGGTATAACATTAAAGCCTAATAAACTCTTGGAACTACGCCCAAGGATTAGTCCCACAGTTCCTGAAGGGAGAGGTCCCCTGATTCCCGTAGGAATCAGCTGAACCCCCATTTCAGGTGTCAGGACCATCCGGGCAGTAGAACAGAGATCTAATCCTGCACTTCCTCTTGTCCCTCTGATAAGGGCGTTAATGGGTAGGAGGGATTGTGACGAGGAATCATTTGGATCTGAGGGCATTCCTCCTCTAGTGCGCATTCCTCCTCTAGTGCCTCCTACATTTGTGGGCCCCGGGGCATTGGGCCCCGTGCCCCGTTTTTTGAAATCCTTGATAAATCATTTCCATATATATCATATCTGGAATGGCATTGATTGGCCCAATGTATACCCTTTTTGCACCTGGGGCATCGGCCTGGAGCGCGGTATGAATTTGATCTTATTACCCTTGGGGGATATTGCTTAGCATATCTTGGTTGATTATAATACTTTTGTCTGGAATATCCTGTTCTAGGTTGAAACCTTTGGGAATTTTGAGGGGAGGAATTTTTCATCACTGCAGCAATTACGTTGCCTGTGATAACAGCCTCGTTAATGTCTTTGCACAGTCTGATATAAATTGATAAGTCTTTTTTACTTCTCCACGGCCTTATTGCATCCTGGCAATATTTATTAGCATTCTCGTACGCTAATTGGATAACTAGAGGCATAGCTTGCTCGACTTCGCCAAAAACTCTAGATGTTGTTTTTAAGAGTCTATCTACAAAATCAGCGTAAGGTTCGTTAGGCCCTTGTATAACTTTTGATAGGCTGCCTTGCAGATCCCCTGTGCCTGAGATTGTCTTCCAGGCTTTCACAGCTGCAGTGTGTATCTGGGCATACACACCTGGATCGTATTGTAGCTGATTTTGTAGTTCGGCGAACTGACCCTCCCCTGTGAGCATATCTATATTGCGTTGAGGGAAACCTGCTGCAGCATTTCTCTTTGCTATTTCTGAACAAAGTTCCTGGAATTGAGTTTTCCAGATTAGGTATTGTCCCCCACTTAGTACCGCTCTGCATAGACTTTTCCAATCTGAGGGGGCTAAGGTTAGGGTGTTAAGTGACTCTATCATACTTAATGTGAACGGAGCTTGAGGCCCATAGGTCATTACCGCCCTCTTTAAAATTCTTTATTGTTTTAAAGTCTAGGGACTCGTGATATCTTTGTCCCTGTTCATTTTGAAATACTGGCAATTCTAGGTGCTCCTGTGGTCTATGTTGTTCGAGAGCGTATAAGCGCTCAGAAAGGCTGCCAATTTCTACCTCAAGGGCACGTACATTCTGATCAATACTCCTTATTGTTTCTGTTAGGTATTCTATCCATGAAGGAGCAGAGGGCACTAGTGGTCCCTCTATTTGACGGTCTTTTCTCTTTTTTAATTTCTTTTTGTTCTTTTTATTGGAGACTGTGCTCCCTGAATCGCTTTTTGATTCCTCCTCACTACTAGCTTCATAATTCCTAACTGGCTCAGTGGAGGAGACCGTACTCTCATGGTTTGGCTCCTTGTTACTATTATCACTTTCACTAGTATCCTGAGTTTCAGCTTCTAAGGAGAGTACATACTCCTCAGCTAATTTTATTAAGCTTCTGATGGCTTTTGCAGTTCTTACTTTTGAATTTATTTTACTGCTCTCCTTGCTGGTCTCAACTGAGTCAGAGGATATGCTTTCTTGTTCACTTTTCTCACTATCCTCTGAGTTCTCGCTATCAAAAATTTCATTCGTGGCTTTTATAAACCAACTTTTTGTTATATTCGCTCCCATATTTTTAAATTTTCTTTTTTCTTACCTTGCCACCGAAATTCCCCGTACAGGCCACCACTTGTTGCTGCCTGAAGCAGAAACCGCCTTGGAGCAACGAACGCCGCAGGAAAATTCGGAGGCAGGATGAAAATGAAAAAAGGTCTTTTATTCTTCTTCTCTCTCCGGCTCCAGCAATCACTCCAAACGCTCTAACTCCAACCACCACCTTCTTCTTCTTCCCACACACACTAACCAAACTCACCCAGTTATATACATATAGCTTTAACAAGGACACGTGCTTACAGCTCGAGCTTACAGGTGCATCACGCAGTGTTCACGGGCATACAAAGATTCTTTGGATAATGTATTACTATCAGGTGGAAACTAGAACATCTTTTATGGCTCTCAGCTAACCACAATCTTTAGCTATCTCCTTGATTATAGGCTCCTTCACCTCTCCTAGCTTTTGGTGGTTGCCAATAATACTTGCCATTCCTTGGTTTATAACACATTAATTGCAGTCCTTGACTCTGATTTTACATGATGTTCTTTCCCACATATCTATGTGTCTCTGTGAAGATTTCCCTCTTATAAGGACAAAGGTCATCAAACTAGAGCTCACTCTTCTCTAATATGAGTTCATGCTATATTGATTACATCTGTAAAAGCCCTGTTTCCAAATAACAACATGTTCACACGTTCTTAGGTATAGGAATCAGGATTTAGACAAACCTCTTCCAATGATAAAATCTACAATATTTCCTACTTTTGCATCTGCTAAAATTAGATATCCTAGACAGAGGATTTTCCCTTTGGCTTAATGCTTTTATCTGGATCAAGTTTCTGGCCAAATTATAAAACCTTAGGGCTGGAAGAGCCTTAAAAGATACATAGATGCTGCAGTGACCCCCAAAGTCTCATGTGGTAAGGGCTTGATTGTCGGGTCTGTCATTATTAGGAGGTGGTGGACGCTCTAAAAGATGGGGCCTAGTAGGAGAAAATCCCATAATTGCAGGTGGAGATGCCCTTGAAGGGTATATTGGAAATTCCATGAACTTCCTCTCTTTGCTTCCTGGTTGCCATAAGGTAATCAGTTTTTCTTCATAACACTCTGCCCTAATGTTATGCCTTGAAACAAGCCCAAAAGTAATATGGCCAAGAGACAATTAACTGAAACCATGAACTAAAATAACAATTTCCTCATTTAATTTATTTTTTTTTTTCCTGGTATTCGATCATAATAATGGAAAACTAACTAATACAGATACTATTCATTATTATGCATACCAAATGCCAGCCACTGTCTTAATTACATTGCCTATTTTATTTTATTTAATGTTCACAAAGAACCTGTTAACACCATTATTACTCCCATGTTACAGACAAGACAACTTTGTGGTTCTAAACTAAAGAAAATCAGCTTGACTATTGTAGAGACAGATGAGGCAAAGCACGAAAGACTAGCAGGAAACAGTTTATTTGGCTGCAGCCAGGTTCAGAGGGTACAGCTCTTGCTGTAAGCAATGAATCCCCTGAATCTCAAGTTCAGGTAGCTTCAGAATTTTATACCCAGCATGTAAGGGAGGGGCTCAGAAGTTTACAGTTTACAGAAGTTCACATAAAAGCAGCTTTTTCTTTCACTGTTCTGGGCAAGTTAACCCTCCAGGGACAACACCTGAGAAGGGGAGAGCTTCTTCTCCCCTTATTTCCTCCCCCTGCTAGCTGTTTCCATGGATCCCAATTGGTAACTTCTCTTATCTTAGAAATGTAGTCATCTCTGTGAAGTTCCAGCTCAAGGCCAGAGGCCTTGTTTAAAGAATTTGTCCTTTTATTATCACATTTTGCATTTGCAAACACACTTCTACAAACTATTACGATGGATACATGTTTGTAAAAAAACAAGTAAAGGGGCATCCAGCACCTGGAGTGCTGATTTCTTCTAGGCCAGTGACCAAGTAATAGAGCAACAGGAAAGTAGGAAGTTTATCTACATTGAACTCTTCTGTAGAGACTCTTTTGCTGACAGTCCTAAAATCAGCCATAGTGAAGATTTCAGGAGAATCCCAAAAATTTTCTGTAAAGAAAGGGGATGCCACTACATGACTGTAATCCCAGTGACTCAAGAGGCTGAGGCAAGAGGATCTGGAGTTGAAAGCCAGCTTCAGTAAAGGTGAGGCACTAAGCAACTCAGTGAGACTCTGTCTCTAAATAAAATACAAAATAGGGCTGGGAATGTGGCTCAGAGGTTGAGTGCCCCTGAGTTCAATCCTTGGTACAGAAAGAAATGGAGGGAGGGAGGGAGAAAGAAAGAAATTCAACTTGATTCTTTACAATTATTTTTTTTAAATCATGTTAGTGGTCATTGAGAACCAACCTTGCTACATGTGGCACGAATTATAATGAACTAAAATGAAGGCCTAAAGTGAGCTTTGCCTCCTAGTTAATAGCAAGTGGGTATGAAAATAGTCATAAATATTGTCCTGTATTCTTGATTAAATCTCAGTTCTTATCCTTTTAAGCATTCTGACAGCATATGTCATAAGAGGCTCATTCAATGCAAAAGCAACAATGTTATAAGGAGAGAAACAGAAATCAAATAGCCTCTTACTTGGGGTCAAGTGAGAAAATCCTCCCCTAAGTGTGTTAACACATGACCATCAGAAATCTTGTGAATCTGGAACATCATTCTTTTGAGTTTAGACTATTAGTTGTGCTACAATAGTTAATCTGTTCATGCAAGGACAGGAGGGCCTATGGTAATATTCATATACAGTCTACATTTCTTGAATGCTATTCATTCCACCAAAGCAACTCACTATTAATTGTTAATTAATTATTTCTTTGGTGTTGGCAAAAATAAAATAAAAACAATACATACAGACAAGTACATTTGAAGAACATGTAAGAAACTTGCTCAGTGTATAAAAAATACGAAAACAGAATTTGAAACAGCACACTATACAGCACACTATAGTGTGATTGCAAAAAAAACAAAAAACAAAACAAAACAAAAAACAAAAAACAAAAAACTATAGTGGCTATGGTGAAATCACTTTTGGGAATAACCTTATTTTTAATACCCCCAAACTAGGAATAAATATATCCACGAACCATAGAATGGACTACCACTCAGCAATAAAAAGAAAAGAACTATGGATGTATCTAAAATATGGATGAATATAGAGATCATTCTATTGGTTGAAACAACCAGCCCACGAAAAGGAAACACTGTGTTATTCCATTCATATAAAACTCTAGAAATTGAAATTACAGAGTCTGTAGTGACAAAAATAAGATTGAGAATTTCCTTAGTGACAAAAGGAACTACGTCAAGGGAGAAAGGGAATACAAAAGGACATAAGGGCATTTTAAATGTGGTAAAGATATTTACTATTCTAATTATGATGCTGATTTTAAATGTATACATATGGACAGACATCCAAGTCGTACCCTTTAATATGTGTACTCTATTGTACAGAAATTGAACTTCAGTGAGTTGTAAAAATATATAGCCATTAAATGTGCAATCTCTAAATTTATGATAAGAACAGCCCAGTGAGAGCAGAGAAAGCAGCTTCATTTAAGATAGAACTTGGGATGCAACTGGAAATGCACCATGCCTCTAGATTCCTTCCTTCTGGCTAAGCCATTAGGAGCAGGTCTTCTGCTGCTTGTCTCAGAGAAAACCTCAGCTACAGCATAGGTTTTGTCCACCAGAAGGCTCTAGTAATGATAAATAAAATTAGCTACACCACACCTAGGCATAAAACAAATTTAAAATGTAACTATTTCAATGATTATAGTGGCATAGTATAGCTTATCATTTCCTGATTGAAAACATTTGACCAAAATCAATGGTTCTTTTAGGGGTCTTGGATATTCTTTGAGATTTACTAATTTCCTAGCAGTTTCTAACCAATATTTGGTACTGGGGATGAGTCTCTGTGACCTGAATTTCCTTTCTCTGAGAGCAAGAAGGTTTGTGTCTAGGCAGGATTGCATTATGAGTGTGCATATGCTATATTTAATATATGTAAGTAAATGTATTTATGCAATAGGCCAGGTATACATTTATGTAGGGTGCTGGAATGGCAACAGTTTGCAGTTTTGTCTTGATGTAGGGGAAACATAATTATCCCCAAGGTCCAAGTGCCACTTCTTTCATGGAGCCTATGTTAGTTCCTTTTTTTCCTCCCCTCTCAAGAGAATTTAATTGCTTTAAATACTGAAAGATGTTTTTCCTCAGACTCCCCTATTCTGTAAAGCCTTGTTTAACAATATAAGGATAAATTCAAAGATGTATTTGAGAATTTATAAATTTTCTAGGGCTGCCATAATAAAATACTACAGGTGATGAGGCTTAACTAATAGAAATGTATTTTCTCACAATTCTTAAGACAAGTCCAAGATGAAGGGATTAACAGGTTTGGTTTCTTCAGAGGTCTCCCTCATTGGCTTGCCTCTGAACACCTTCTTCCTGTGTCCTCGCCCAGTCTGTATTGTTTGTGTTAATCTCCTCTAATTTTTTTAATTGGTTCTTTTTAGTTATATGTGATAGTGGAATTCATTTTGATATAATTATATAAACATGGAATATATCTTATTATAATTAGGATCCCAGTTTTGTGGATGTACACAATGGTGAGATTCACTGTGGTATACTTACATATGTATATTGGAAAGTTATGCCTGATTCATTCCACTGTCTTTCCTGTTCCTATCCCCACCTTCCCTTCATTCCCCTTTGTCTAATCCACTGAATTTCTGTTCTTAGAAGGACACTAATCATTTTGTATTGTTCTACCCTAAGGTCTCCATTCTAATCACATTCCTCTTAAAAGTCCTTCTTCCAAATGCAGTCATGTTCTGAAGTACTGAGATTTAAGGTGAACTTTCAGAGATATGCAATTCAGCCCAAAGCAGAGATAATAATTCACGTTTTGTCACCTTCCTTATTCTTCTTTGTCAAAATGAACGTCCTGAGAAAATGATCCTCAAACATCAACATGCATGCCATGAAGTAAAAATTTTTAACTCCAAGCATGTTTAATTTGAAACCAGATAACTTATCATCAATAATCATATGTCAAATCAAAAGGCTCGAATCCATGTACCTTATAATCATATCCCTTTACACCTATCAAAGTTATTTGACTGGACTGGATTATAAATGTTTACCCTCATATTTTCCCAGCATAACAAGTTATCAGCTTGATCAAATAAAATATCCCCATGGGGAATTTCCTCCTCTTCTACTTTGCCTCTTCACTCAAATATTTAATATGTGCATATTCCCCTCCATCCTGTGCTTTTTGCCTTTGCCTTCATGTGTAATCAGGACTTTATTTCATCTGATATTTCATTTAGCTTCATGACCTTTTTCTTTGCAATATGAAACATGAAACTCCTTTGAACTTTCCTTTCAGCATTCTCTTTGCTGACAATCTTCCTGCTGCCCTGTAATTTCCGCTGTTCTCCTCAAGGGAAGAAATGTCCTTGGCTCCTGCTTGCATGTGAGAAAAATCAGTGGAAATCCTTTAAATAAGGCCACTGCCATTTCTATCTAGTGAAGAAATTTAGCAACTACTGGAACACAATGACAAATGCGTGCAGATGCTGTTTCTCCTTGAAACTATGCAATATGGTAAACTCTGATTCATTTCAGGTCCCACTCACAGCAGCCTATTATTTGCCTGACTGACATATGTCAAGTTGTACTGAAGCCAGAATTCTCAGAGGCAATCACAGAACAATCTCAGTATGTACTAAGGACTAATCATCTTTTCTAAAACACTTTGATGCTTTTGAAAGAGAACACAAATAATAGGTAAAGTATTAGAGAAGATAAAATAACTCCCATAAATTAGTTTTTATGGGATCAAGATTGCAAAACCCAGGTGTTATTCATGTTTTGCTCTGCCACCCACTGCCTAGTCAAGTTTAATGCTTCAATTTCTTCAAATGAGGAACTGTCACTCCTTAAAGCATATATTATACTTAATCAATGATTATAATGACCTCAAACATATAAAGTTTGTTATAAGTTTATGTGCATAAACATATTAGTGCAAATAACAATTGTATCATGAATTTGGACCTCACTAAATAGAATCTTCAAAAGAATTGCAGTTATTATAGTCAGAAATCACTAGCACACCTTTCAACCTAAGGGGGAAAAAACAGGTAACTTAAGTCAGGAGGTAGGGGCTGAAACATTTTATTTTTTATATTCCTCATCTCTAATGTTAGGCTACCCTATCTTCATTTTTGTAGATCCTCAAAATTTCAAAAATCTGTGCAGAGCAGATTTTCAGCCTTAGCAATATAGTGAGACCCTCAGCAACTTAGTGAGCTCTGTCTTAAAAAAAATAAAATTAAAAAGGACTGGGGATAAAGCTCAGTTGTAAAGTGCCTCTGAGTTAAATCCTCAGTACCACAATAAATAAACAAAACAAATAATTCACTGGGCAGTCTTTTTTTTTTTTTTTTTAACCTACATAAAGGATATTTAAGCCATATTCATTGCTTTTTTCTCCTTCAGTTTTCTTAGGTGTTCAGAGGAGCATACCAATAACACCTTGAATAAAATGCCTTCAAGACATTCAATATAGTTATTCTTAGAAGTCTAAGTTATGGGGCTGGGATTGTGGCTCATCTGTAGAGCGCTCGCCTAGCATGTGGGCGGCCTGGGTTCCATCCTCAGCACCACGTAAAAATAAACGCATTGTGTACAACTAAAGCAAATAAATAATTTTTTTTGTAAAAGAAAGAAGTCTAAGATATGCAAACATTGACTGTTTCCAGAATTTTTGTTATGATTTTTTGAAACTTATTTATTGTATTCACAAGAAAGTCCCTAAAGTCAAAATATATCCTTGTTGTATAGTAGAGCAAATATTCTTTCATATGATAGGTTCATAACTGAGGTTTTTATAAGGAAAAAGTAGGTTAATAAGAGAAAAATATATAGTTCACAGTTTTATATGTATATTTATTGCATATATTATTTATTATACATAGATTTATTATTTTATATGCTTGTATGACCTATTCATTACCATTAGCTCATACCCTTTGTCCTACAATCACAATTTTGAACAATTATCCATAATGGTATACAGGTTTCCTGTTTCTTTGAATCTTCATTTCTAATGCAATCCAATGGTTATGAATGGGAGGGAACTTGGCAAGGCCCATTTGCTCAGATTTTTCTTAGCATATCTATTTTTGAGGATAAGGATGCTCTTTTCTTTTGGATAGAAGGTCTTGTGACCTCCTGTAGTGAAGGTCATAAAACCTTCATTAAAGAGGTTTTATGACCTGCTTTCAAAGAAGGTCAGATAATTCTTCTAGGACTTGCTTCAGGGGTGAAGAGTGAAGGGAAGTTGAAGGACATCTTCCTGCTTCTGCCTTTTCTTTAGATGCCAGTGTACATTTTGGAATTGCATGTCCTTAACCTCATTGGTATCTAAACTTGCAAATCAGTGGCAAGCTGTAATAGCTCATTACTCAAAAGGTGATATAAATGAATTTAGGTGTGCATATCCTTTCATTGACTTCTATAACCCAAGTCAGGTTGAACCTTGGTTCTAGGAACAGTAGCAGTAAATTTAACTATATAATTGGACCCCACCCTTATCACAGGTGATACATTCTTAGACCTCCAGTGTATACCTGAAATCACAGATAGAACCAAAACATACACACACACACACACACACACATATGTATATATGTGTATACATATGTACATATATACATATATATATATATATGATTTTCACACAACATGCAAACATAAATTTAATGCTTTTTGCATCTTTCCGAAGCACTTATCAGGCACTGTGGCTGTAACTTTTGTAATTTGAGCGCAATAGCAAATCTAGCACAGATATTTTTTTCCATCTTCACAATTTGAAAGATGAATGATTTGTTTTTACATAGATATTGGAAACCTTAGCATATATATTTTTTTCTTTCTTTAATAAGTCAAGAACTTTCACCTTTTCACTTAAGGACATTCTTTATGATCTCTCTTTGGTTTAAATGGTTTGCTGCCATCAATATTCTTGTGTTTTATGGCCATTATTAGGTTACATAGAGGTTACTTGAACATAGCATTGTGATACTGTTATTCATTTTAATAAGTGAGATAGTTATTAAGTGACTAAAGGGTGGATAGCATATACTGAGTGGGTACATTTGACAAAGAGATAATTCATGTCCCAGGTAGAATGAAGCAGGAATCTGTGAAATGTGATTATGCTACTCAGCATGGTACACAACTTAAAACCTATGAATTGTTTGTCTATGAACTTTTCTATTTAATAATGAATTGCTATTGACCATAGGCTCTTCAACCACAGCAAACAGAAGAGCAGGTTGTTATTGTATAAAGTAACTCTCTTATATTATATATTTTTAATAAAGGCAACTGTGGCATTTTCCCCCCACAAATATATGACTCACAGCCATGACAAGCTGAAAATGACATGACTTTTCTTACAAAGTAAAAGATTTTTTATTGTAGTCTTAGTTGCAAGTTCTAAATCTAATAAAGGATAGAGAATATCAGAAAGCAAGTTTCAAAGAAGGTTGTGAACATTTTGTTAGTGCTTCCTGGTAATTTTGGTATATTTCTGTGGTCTGTTCCATCTTCCACCCTCCTAGGCTGTTTCATATCTTATTTTTTACTTCTTTAAGCCTGAAATTCTTCTTTTTTTAAAAAAAATATTTATTTATTCTAATTTGTTATACATGCTTGTAGAGTACAATTCATTTTGTATTACATATAAAGAGCACAATTTTTCAAGTCACTGGTTTTACATAAAGTATTTTCACACCATTTGTGTTTTCATACATGTACTTAGGGTATTGATGTCTAACTCATTCTGCCATTATTCCTATCCCCTTAACCCCCTCCCTTCCCCTCCCTCCCTCCCTCCCATCCCTCCCCTTTGTTCTTTTTAACATTCTTTCATTCCTCTCATCCCCCCTCCCTTGCCATTATAATTCAGTATTATCATAGTAAAGGAATCATTCCACCTTTGTTTTTTTGGGATTTGCTAATTTCACTTATATTATTTTCTCCAACTCTATCCATTTACCTGTGAATGCCATGATTTTATTCTCTTTTAGTGCTGAGTAGTGTTTCATTGTGTATATACACCAAATTTTCCCTATCCATTCATCTATTGATGGGCATCTGGGTTGTTTCCACAATCTAGCTATTGTGAATTTTGGTACTATAAACAATGATGTGGCTGTGTCTCTGTAGTAAGCTGTTTTTAAGTCTTTTGGATATAGACCAAGGAGTGGGATAGCGGGGTCAAATGGTGGTTCCATTCCTAGTTTTCCTAGGAATCTCCATACTGCTTTCCAGATTGGCTTAACCAATTTGCAGTCCCACCAGCAATGTATGAGTGTGCCCTTTTCCCTACATCCTTGCCAGCATTTGTTGTTGTTTGTGTTTTTGATAGCTGCCATTCTGACTGGAGTGAAATGAAATCTTAGTTTTGATCTGCATTTCTCTAATTGCTAGAGATGTTGAACATTTTTTTCATATATTTGTTGATTGTGTATCATCTTCTGAGAAGTGTCTGTTCAGTTCCTTCACCCATTTATTGATTGGGTTGTTTGTTTTTTTGGTGTAAAGGTTTTTGAGAGCTTTATATAGCCTTGAAATTAATGTTCTCTCTGATGTGCTTGTGGTAAAGATTTGCTCCCATTCTGTAGGTTCTCTGTTAACCTCACTGATTGTTTCTTTTTAGTTTGAATCCATCCCATTTATTATTAGTTTTAATTATTGCACTATCGGGGTCTTATTTGTGGGGGGCCAGCAATAATGGAAAGGGTTGATCTAATCAGGCTGGCGAAGAAAGTCGGAGCAATGGAAGGGATGCACATGAGTCAGGTTGGAAAAATCCTCTGCTTTACTTTTCTTTCTTGCAAGTATATAAACACACTTCAAGGCAGCACACATTATATTTTTTTTTTTTACATTCAGTCACAAGACCCAGGGAAGCAGCAACATTCTTATCTTTTACTTAACCTCTCAAGGTTTTGTACAAACATACTGTTTTGAATATTCTGGGATTTTGTTACGTTTATCTGCAGTAGTCTGAGTTCAAATTTGCCATTCCCCCTCACACCTGCACAACTGCCTGGAATACCAAGCACTTTCTATCATGGTCTTGTTTATAGTCTAGGGGCAGGAAAAAAGGGAGGCATAGCCAGATGCTAGTCCTGAAGGACTTTGTCTTAACTAACTTCTATGTAACTATTCTAAATTATCCTGAAAACAAAAGAAGTCCCTTTCAATTACAAAGAGGCTCTAACAGCCTTTTCTTGGTGCATAATGATTATAACAGAAGAGGTTAAAACGGCAGGCATTTACTAAGCCATTTCTCTAAGTAGGAACTAACTATGTTAGTACAATTATATCTATATAAAAATGTCTTCATGCTTTTTAGCTCAGATTCCAATAAGGCAATAAGTTCCAAAACCAGTTTTCATTCTAAGTAATTGAAATAGCGACACTGGTGGCCACATGTATGAATAAAAGGTGGAACAGTAAGAAGTAGCAAGAACATATACAAGAACATATACAAACTTAACTCTTATAGCGCCACACAAGAGTAGCATATCTCAAAGAGGAACCAAGTTCTACTCCCCGAATTAACGGGAAGGAACTCGGATTCAAACTCATTTGCATAAATGAGGAAGAACTCGGCTTCGACCCCCCCTAGCTAACGGGGGCGGGGGGGGGGGTACCTGGGCTCAATTCCAACATATTGTGAGAGATGCCACACTTATTGAGGAAGTTGGGGCCTAATCCAACTTGATGGAGATTTGGGCCTACTTTTTCTTCTATTAGGTTCAAGGTCTCTGGTTTTATTCCTAGGTCTTTGATCCACTTTGAGTTCAGTTTTGTGCATGGAGAGAGATAGAGGTTTGATTTCATTTTATTACATGAGGATTCCAGTTTTCCCAACACCATTTGTTGAAGAGGCTATCTTTTCTCCAATGAACATTTTGGCCCCTTTGTCTAATATAAGATAACTGTAGATGTGTGGGTTAGTCTCTGTGTCTTCTATTCTGTACCATTGGACAACTGGTCTATTTTGGTGCCAATACCATGCTGTTTTTGTTATAATTGCTTTGTAATACAATTTAAGGTCTGGAATAGTAATGCCACCAGCTTCATCCTTCTTGCTAAGAATTGCTTTGGCTATTCTGGGTCTCATTTTTCCAGATGAATTTCATGATTGCTTTTCTATTTCTATGAGGAATGATATTGGGATTTTGATTGGGATTGCATTGAAAGTGTATAGTGCTTTTGGTAGAATAGTCATTTTTCTTTACTATTCTTCGTTTTGACAATATTAATTCTACCTATCCATGAACATGGTAGATCTTTCCAGCTTCTAAGATCTTCTTTAATTTCTTTCTTTAGTATGCTGTAGTTTTCCTTGTGCAGGTCTTTCACTTCTTTTGTTGATTCCCAAGCATTTTAATTTTTTTGAAGTTGCTAGGACTGTTGAGTTATTAATGGGGCCGTGGTCTAAAGCTACCCCCCTTTTTGGGCCCTAAAAGGGGTTTCTTTCTGCCCGCAGAAAGAATGTAACTTACCTGGCGAAGATGGGCTTAGCAGACAAAAATAGCTGAGTGTCTCCCACCCGCCTGCTGGACGGATACCACGCCACACCCAGGGAGTTTTTTGTAGAGAGAGCAAGAAGCCAAAAACTCAACTTTATTGGCAAGGTGCTGAACTTAAATAGGTCTAGAACTAACCAATCAACCAGCAGGGAGGTTCGGACTCTCACGCTACGTCATAGCCACACCCCTTTGCTTAGCCCCGTCCTCCAAAGGGCGTGGTAAGCAGCCAAAGTCCTTCCCATTGGCAGACATAAGTCCCAACAATTCCCCTTTTTTTTCGTTTTTTCAAAATGGGGTCTCTCCATTTTCTATTTTAAAAATGGGATGTCCCATCTTGTAGGGTGTCCAACTCATTCGAGAGTGTGCCTGTCTAGGTTGATTTCTCCTCTCTGGGAAAAATCTTACCCGTCATTGGCTATCACTCTAGCACTTTAGGAGGACATACCTAGGGCCAGCAAGTGGCCAAGGGGAGCACACGGGACAGGACAGTCACCTTTGGGAAGGCTTGACTGGATGGCAAACCTCTGCATCCTGTTAAGGACCGTGGCCAAGCCTGTAGGGCTATAGCTCAGCGTGACAGCAGACCACCTAGCTGTATCAATCTGGTTAGTTCTATAGGGCTAAAAGTGCACACAAAGACAATGACAATCAGGGATTTCACCAAAGGGAGAAAGTCCATCCATTTAGCAGGGATTTTATCAAAGGGAGAAAGTCCATCCATTTAGCTTAGTTTAAAGGAAGTCTTTTGGCATAAAGTCCGGACAATTGTCACAGGAATGGGACTCTTCTCTTAGAGTCCAAAGGAAGCCGTCCAGCACAAAGTCCAGATAATTGTCATAAGATATAGCGCTCTTCTCTCAGAGTCCAAAAGAAGTCGTCTAGCATAAAGTCCAGATAATTGTCACAGGAATGGCACAGTCCCTCTTCTCTCATCGCAGAGGGTTGAGATACTGACAAAGAAGGAGTCCAAGATAGTGTTTTTGATGAATTTTGGAATGGATGTGATGAGAAGTTTAATCACAGCAGGACAGGAGATTTGTCATGGTGTTTTCATTTCTGTGGAAAAAAGAAAGGATCACTCCTCAAGAGCTTGTGCTCCTGGGTAGTCATTTTGGTCGGATTGGCAGTATTTGAGATCTCTGGCAGGTACCCATATAGGGTTTTGTTCTCCCATTGGGAAGACACATCCAAAACCTCTGCCAGCACTTATTAATGGATCAGGACCTCTCCAGAATCCAGTTAATGGGTCTTTCCATCGGACCTCAACTTTTATATAAGGCGTTTGGTTAGACCAGTGTCTTTGAAATGCAGATAGAGGCTGCTGTTTGGAAAATTTAAAATATTTAAAGAAACCATAGCTGTTTTTAACTGGTCTTGGGGGTTGCTTCAGCCATTTTGTTTTATTAATTGGTCCTTTAGGGTTTTATTATGTCTCTCTATGATGGCTTGTCCTATTGGGTTATATGGGATCCCTGTGGTATGCTTAATATGCCAAGTTTGGAAGAACTTTTGTAATGATTTGCTCACAAAACAGGGTCCATTATCAGTTTTAACCTGTTTTGGCAATCCAAGAATAGCAAAGCATTGTAAAAAGTGACTTTCAGCATGTTTAGCTCTTTCTCCAGAGTGTGCCATGGCCCAAAAAGCATGTGAATAAGTATCTATGGACATAAATATATATTTTAATTTTTCAAATGGCACATAATGGGTTACATCAGTCTGCCAGATAGCGTTGGGCCGTAGGTGAAGGAGCCCTAATCAAGGAGATAGCTAAAGATTGCAGTTAGCTGAGAGCCATAAAAGATGTTCTAGTTTCCACTTTATATTAATACATTATTCAAAGAATCTTTGTATGCCTGTGAACACTGCGTGACGCACCTGTAAGCTTGAGCTGTAAGCACGTGTCCTTATTAAAGCTATATGTATATAACTGGGTGAGGTTGGTTAGTGTGGTGGGAAGAAGAAGGTGGTGGTTGGAGTTAGAGCATTTGGAGTGATTGCTGGAGCTGGAGAGAGAAGAAGAATAAAAGACCTTTTTTCATTTTCATCCTGCCTCCAAATTTTCCTGTGGCGTTCGCTGCTCCAAGTGACTTCCGCTTCAGGCAGCGACAGGTGGTGGCCTGTACGGGGAATTCAGCGGCCAGGTAAGAAAAAAGAAAATTTAAAAAGATGGGAGCAAATATAACAAAAAGTCGGTTTATAAAAGCCATGAATGAAATTTTTTATATTGAGAACTCAAATAGTGAGAAAAGTGAACAAGAAAGCATATCCTCTGATTCAGTTGAGACCAGCAAGGAGAGTAGGAATGTAAATTCAAAAGTAAGATCTGCAAAAGCCATCAGAAGCTTAATAAAATTAGCTGAGGAGTATGTACTCTCCTTAGAAGCTGAAACTCAGGACACTAGTGAAAGTAATAATAGTAACAAGGAGCCAAACCATGAAAGTACGGTCTCCTCCACTGAGCTGGTTAGGAATTATGAAGCTAGTAGTGAAGAGGAATCAAAAAGCGATTCGGAGAGCACAGTCTCCAATAAAAAGAACAAAAAGAAATTAAAAAAGAGAAAAGACCGTCAAATAGAGGAACCACTAGTGCCCTCTGCTCCTTCATATGGATAGAATCCCTAACAGAAACAATAAAGAGTATTGATCAGAGTGTATATGCCCTTGAGGTAGAAATTGGTGGCATTTCTGAGCGCTTATATGCTCTCGAAAAACATAGACCGCAGGAGCACCTAGAACTGCCAGTATTTCAAAATGAAGAGGGACAAAGGTATCACGAGTCCCTAGACTTTAAAACAATAAAGAATTTTAAAGAGGCGGTAATGACTTATGGGCCTCAAGCTCCATTAACATTAAGTATGATAGAGTCACTTAACACCCTAATCTTAGCCCCCTCAGATTGGAAAAGTCTGTGCAGAGCGGTACTAAGTGGGGGACAATACCTAATCTGGAAAACTCAATTCCAGGAACTTTGTTCAGAAATAGCAAAGAGAAATGCTGCAGCAGGTTTCCCTCAACGCAATATAGATATGCTCACAGGGGAGGGTGAGTTCGCCGAACTACAAAATCAGCTACAATACGATCCCGGTGTATATGCCCAGATACACACTGCAGCTGTGAAAGCCTGGAAGACAATATCAGGCACAGGGGATCTGCAAGGCAGCCTATGAAAAGTTATACAAGGGCCTAACGAACCTTACGCTGATTTTGTAGATAGACTCTTAAAAACAACATCTAGAGTTTTTGGCGAAGTCGAGCAAGCTATGCCTCTAGTTATCCAATTAGCATACGAGAACGCTAATAAATATTGCCAGGATGCAATAAGGCCGTGGAGAAGTAAAAAAGACTTATCAATTTATATCAGACTGTGCAAAGACATTAACGAGGCTGTTATCACAGGCAACGTAATTGCTGTAGTGATGAAAAATTCCTCCCCTCAAAATTCCCAAAGGATTCAACCTAGAACAGGACATTTCAGACAAAATTATTATAATCAACCAAGATATGCTAAGCAATATCCCCCAAGGGAAATAAAATCAAATTCATACCGTGCTCCAGGCCGATGCCCCAGGTGCAAAAAGGGTATACATTGGGCCAATCAATGCCATTCTAGATATGATATATATGGAAATGATTTATCCAGGATTTCAAAAAACGGGGCACAGGGCCCAATGCCCCGGGACCCACAAATGTACGAGGCACTAGAGGAGGAAGACCCTCAGATTCAAATGATTCCTCATCACAGTCCCTCCTACCCATCAACTCCCTTATCAGAGGGACAAGAGGAAGTGCAGGATTAGATCTCTGTTCTACTGCCCGGATGGTCCTGACACCTGAAATGGGGGTTCAGCTGATTCCTACGGGAATCAGGGGACCTCTCCCTTCAGGAACTGTGGGACTAATCCTTGGGTGTAGTTCCAAAAGTTTATTAGGCTTTAATGTTATACCAGGGGTTATTGATTCAGATTATAATGGAGAGATTAAAATAATGCTAAGTACACACAGGGGCATCATCTCCGTAAATCAAGGAGACAGAATTGCACAGCTGCTCCTCATTCCCAGTCTCCATAATTCTT
This sequence comes from Tamias sibiricus, assembly GCA_025594165.1. Taxonomy (NCBI): domain Eukaryota; kingdom Metazoa; phylum Chordata; class Mammalia; order Rodentia; family Sciuridae; genus Tamias; species Tamias sibiricus. The sequence goes on from CM046661.1 coordinate 142,390,556, forward strand.
TTAAAAGCATGCCACAAAATAGAAATAGCAGAGCATTCGGTTCCACTGGTTCAGGACCTATGGCTTTCTGGGTCCAGGACTGTTCACGGAGGCCTATGTGCAAATTAAAAATTCAAGGTATAGAGATGGAGGGGCTGATTGATACAGGAGCTGACTCTTCCATCATAAATCTACAACAATGGCCTAAGCACTGGCCTCTACAGAAAGCCTCAACCAGTTTAAGAGGCTTGGGATACAGTAATACCCCAGCACAAAGTGCTGTAATCTTAAATTGGCAAGACAATGAAGGCCATACAGGAACATTCCAACCCTATGTTTTAAACAGCTTGCCAGTTACCCTATGGGGAAGAGATATCTTACATCAAATGGGGCTACACCTAGCGACCAAGCCTGCAGGTGTTAAGAATAAAAATCCTAATCATAATAAAAAAGGCAAAGGACATTTTTTTCTAGGGGCCACTGAGAAAACAATTTTAAAAATACCATGGCTCTATAATAAGCCAGTTTGGGTCCCTCAGTGGCCCCTATCCAAAGAAAAATTGGAAGCAGGACACATAGAGCCTTCCACCTCTCCCTGGAATTCTCCCATATTTGTAATTAAGAAAAAATCAGGAAAATGGAGACTATTACAAGATCTAAGACAAATTAACAAAACAATGCAAATTATGGGCCCTACTCAACCTGGACTTCCTAATCCTGTAGCTATTCCAAAAAACTATTACCTTATAACCATTGATATAAAGGACCGTTTCTTTTCCATTCCCCTACATCCTCTGGATGCCCCCAGGTTTGCTTTTTCAATTCCTTCTATTAATAATAATGGCCCTGATAAAATATATCAATGGAAAGTATTGCCGCAGGGAATGGCAAATAGCCCTACACTGTGCCAACTATATGTGGACAGAGCTATACAGCCCATTAAAAACAAATATCAAGACCTCATGTGTCTACACTACATGGACGATGTTTTATTAGCTCACCCTAATCAACAAATCTTATTTAATATATTTAGTGAAATAACAAAAAATCTAAAAAAATATGGATTATATATAGCAGAAGAAAAAGTTCAAAGCAGATCACCTATACTATATTTAGGCTTTAAAATCATGGATACTTTTGTTAAACCCCAAAAAATTCTAATAAGTAAAGAACATTTGACCACCCTCAATGATTTCCAAAAATTACTGGGTGACATTAATTGGCTTCGCCCTACACTAAGCCTCACTACTGGACAATTAGAACCCTTATTTGACATCCTTCGTGGGAACCCTGACCCATCCTCACCTCGAACATTAACTCCTGAGGCCAGAAGAGCTCTAAAATTAGTAGAGCAGGCCATTGAAAGATACCATTGCGATAGATTTGATTTTGCACAACCACTAATATTGATTATTATTCCTTCACAATATACTCCAACAGGAGTATTTTGGCAACAGGGACCTATATTATGGATACATTTGCCTGTCTCTCCTAAAAGTACAATTGAGTCTTATACCTCCATGGTGGCTAAACTTATTCTTCAAGGACTTAAAACCTCTACTAAAATATTTGGAATTCATCCCGCTACTATTATTACTCCTTATTCATCGTCACAGGTTGAATATTTGTGCTTCAATGATAATGATTGGGCTATAGCTAGATGCTCTACTTCTGCAAATTTTGACAATCATATTCCTAAATCTCCTATACTGTCCTTTTGTATCAATCATCCTATCATATTCCCACAGGTAATAAAAAATCAACCCATTCCTAAAGCATTTAATGTATTTACAGATGGATCCTCTAACGGTACTGCTGCAGTAGTCACTCAAAATGAAAAAATGATTCATATCACTAATCAAAAATCAGCTCAATTAGTGGAACTCGAAGATATAATAATAGCTCTGGAAAATTTTAAAGAACAGCCTATGAATATTTTTTCAGACAGCCATTATATTGTACATGCTGTCCCAAAATTGGAGCTAGCAGGTCCAATAGCACCACATACTCCAGCTTTTAAATTGTTTTCTCAAATCCAAAATCTCCTATGGCAACGAAAAGAACCTTTATTTATAGGTCACATAAGAGCTCACACTAATCTGCCTGGTCCTCTCCATGAAGGTAATCAAAAAGCTGATGCCCTCACTAAAACAATATTTATATTTACTACAGTACAACAAGCTACTTTATTTCATTCCCAGTTCCACGTTAACAGCACTACCTTAAGACAAAAATTTAAAATCACAAAAGAACAAGCTCGTAGAATTGTAAAAGAATGTCCATCTTGTGTAACACTTTTGCCCAATCCACATTATGGGGTTAACCCACGAGGTTTGATGCCCAATCATTTGTGGCAGATGGATGTCACACATGAGCCAAGTTTTGGAAAATTACAATTTATTCATGTCACCATAGATACATGCTCAGGCATGATTTTTGCTTCTTTACATTCCGGAGAAAAAGTTAAAGATACTATATCTCATTGTCTGCAAGCTTTTGCTGCATTGGGCATCCCCAAAATGCTTAAAACAGATAATGGCCCTGCATATACATCCACATCCTTCAAACAATTTTGTACAAAGTTCAATATTATCCACAAAACAGTATCGCTTATAATCCTCAGGGACAAGGAATAATTGAAAGAGCAAATCGGACACTTAAAAATATGTTACTAAAGCAAAAAGATGGAAACTGGAAAAATCCTAAGGACAGATTGGCAGTTGCCCTGTTTACCCTAAATTTTTTAACTTTAGATTCTAATGGACATTCGGCTGGAGATAGACACTGGAACCCACACCAACAACATAAACCTTTGGTTTACTGGAAGGATGTTCTCTCAGGTACATGGAAGGGTCCAGACCCAGTATTAATTTGGGGGAGAGGATCTGTTTGTGTTTTTCCAAAGCATGAATCCTCTCCAATATGGATACCATCTAGATTGATAAAGCAGGTACAAAGTCAAAAGGATTAAGACGAAGTTATTGAGGAGTCTAGATTGAATAAACAAGTACAAAATCAAGAGGACCAAAATGAAGGTATGGAGTGATTCCACTAAAAGAGTCCTCCATTAAATTTACAACTTAAATTTCATTCTTCCCGGCCGGGACAAGAAGATCTCTCTTCAGTGTATACACAATTGTACTTTTTTTTTTCTCTTTTATATATGTCTTTATGTCTGTGCATTTGTCTAAATTTCATGTTAATGTGATGTCACAAATATATGTTTATATGTGCGTCTGTCTAGTGTGACGTCACAAATAATTAAGCGCTTAAAAAAAATAGGTAGATAGATATAGATCCAAATAACGTTAATTCATTTAAGCTTAGAATATTCTAATTAGTTAATCAATAGATAGATAGATAAATAGATATTCATATAAGTTCAGAATATTTTAATTAGATAATCAATTATATTGATAATCAATTTTGATTTATAGTTGTCTCCGGGACTTCTCTTCAGCTGTGAATATGTTTAATGTTGTATAACCTGATATTTTGGTGTTCCGACAGAGGATCATTTATTTTTATTAACTTCATTTGTTTAATAGCTGATTAATTTGAATTATTTCAACAGGTATAGGATTGCTGTGTATATAGAGACTCGAGGATTCCAGCTAACAAATTATTTTTCCAAAGTGCCTTTAGCTTTTCTTTATCTTTAATGCAGTAAACACCCTCAGTTTCTCTTTGATTATTTCTGAATGTGATATTTTGCCAGCTTATGTTTGTGGGAGCTTAAGCAGCAATGTGTGTGAGCAGAGATCAACTTTTATTTTCTACTCTAATAATTCTTTTTTTAGTTTGACAGCTCACCTTTTGATCTCAGTGCTGGAATAGCACTGCCTTTCCCTTAATAATGGATGCTTGAGTTTTTAGGTAGCGGGCCCTGAAGATTTGCCGGTGGAAATGTCTAGACATAAGAAAGACGGCTGCTGCTACAACTGCAGGGACCTCAGTCGCTGCAAGCATCCTGCTGCTCAAGCATCAAACAACCTAACCAGCAGTGTGGCCTCTTCTCTGCATGCATGGGGCCTCCTGAATCTATGTGTTATAACTTATGGACATTTTGATTTTCCATTGTTTTGGGACATTACGGGACAATGCCTTGCGGGTATTTGTCTAAGAGAACTCAGTGCGTTACTTGATGAAACTAAGGGCAGCTGATTCGCTTAAAGAACTTGATACGATATGGAAACTTGGCTCGTCAGCAGTAGGCTTACTGCCTTAAAGCCGCAGCATCTCCTAAAAATTGGACGGCTGTTAGTCAACACACAGTCGATCCTGAAGGGCTCTATTGGATGGCTGGTTAGCCTATGACGGGTAAGATCCCCAGAAGGGGACAACCTAAGACACGGCACAGTCGCATGGGACAGTCTAATGTGGCCGGCATGTCAACCTAAGCCAGGAGTCAGGACAGCCTAGACTCCCATGACGGGTAAGAATGTCGGTTGCACATGGACGTCCTAGAACATCCCCTCTTTTAAAACTAAAAGGGGGAAATGAAGGAGCCCTAATCAAGGAGATAGCTAAAGATTGTGGTTAGCTGAGAGCCATAAAAGATGTTCTAGTTTCCACTTGATATTAATACATTATTCAAAGAATCTTTGTATGCCCGTGAACACTGCGTGACACACCTGTAAGCTTGAGCTGTAAGCACGTGTCCTTGTTAAAGCTATATGTATATAACTGGGTGAGGTTGGTTAGTGTGGTGGGAAGAAGAAGGTGGTGGTTGGAGTTAGAGCATTTGGAGTGATTGCTGGAGCTGGAGAGAGAAGAAGAATAAAAGACCTTTTTTCATTTTCATCCTGCCTCCAAATTTTCCTGTGGCGTTTGCTGCTCCAAGTGACTTCCGCTTCAGGCAGCGACACGTAGGCTTCTGGGATTTACCCCAGGGGACTGGAGAGGTGGGACTTGTAAGAAGGGCAAACAGGACTTACATGTCCTTACAATCTTTTTAAAATCTTTTATAGGAACTAAAGGAAATTTATGATGTAGTCCTCTCCAATTTAAATGAGTAAGGTCGTGAAGACCTTGGGCCAACTGAAGGTCTTTTTGATATGGGACTGTAACTGTTAATACATCTGTGGTGGCCAAATGGTCAGCGGCCTGATTTCCCTCAGAGAGGGGCCCAGATAAGTTTTGATGTCCCCTAAGATGTTGGAGGAAAACAGGTTCATTACGCCCCTTTAACAGGGATGGAACATGGATCATCAGAGGGGTAACAGGATTATTATCTATCTTTATATATGAGGCATTTAGAGTAGGTAATAGGTTAATTACATATAAACTATCTGAGAAAAGATTCATAGGCTCTTGGACATGGGTCAAGGCTAATGCAACAGCATATAATTCTTTAAACTGAGCAGAACCAGTAACTGCTTCAAAGTATTGTGTCCTTTGGCCTGAGGATGGGTGGAATACTATAACTGCTGACCCTTCTTTTCCTCCATCTGTAAAGACATTTACTGCCTTGGGGAGTGGCTTGATGGAAAAAAGGATGGGGGAAGTCCACTCCAGTTTGGGAAAAGAAGAGGTCCATTTGGTTGACCCATAATGACAGTCAACTTTTCCTAGGAATCCTTCTAAAGCATAGGAGACTCTAGGGTTGTTTATCCGTATCCACTCAAAGTCTGACAAATGGTAAGGAATTGTTAAAATATCTGGGTCTTTTCCATAATGCCTCAATGATGTATCTCTCCCTTTTATTACAAGATCTGCTAATTGATCTAATTGGGAATAAACTCGAGGTGCTCCTCCCACAGAGGAGTGTATCCACTCTAATGGGTTACCCATCTGGCTGAGAACAGCTGTAAGGAGCTTAGGACCTGAGAAAATCCACAGATATAGAGGTTGCTTTGGTTGGTATCGAGCCAATTGGGTTGAATTGAGGGCATCTTGGACTTTTTGTAATATTGACAGATGACTTTCTTCTAGTAAAATCACATCAGAGGGGGATTTTCCCTGTAGCAACTCAAAGAGAGGTAATAAATCCTCAGTAGAGATATGAAGCCATGGTCTTAACCAGTTTAGCTCTCCTAATAGCTTTTGTAACTCTGCCAAGGAATAAGATTTTTGAATGACTAGTTGAGGTTTGAGAGGACAAACCGAGTCTAGGCTAAGTTTTGTCCCCAATATTTTAAAGGGAGGAATCGTTTGTATCTTATCATTGGATATGTGCAAACCCTCCTTTTTCTAAGAGCTCTCGAAGGGTTAGGTAAGCTGAGTTTAGTTGTTGGACATCAGCAGTTCCCAGGATGATGTCATCCATATAAACATATAGGGTGAGCTGTGATTTTTTCATTAATGGTGACAGAAGACATGAAATATAATATTGACAAAAGGCTGGACTGTTAGCCATACCTTGAAGGAGAACTATCCATTCATAACGCTCATCTGGCTTCTGAAAGTTGACTGAGGGGACAGAGAATGCAAACTTTTCATAATTATCTGGATGAAGAGGTATTGAAAAATAACAATCTTTAATATCAATAACAATTAAGGTTAAATCTCTTGAGATAGAAGGGATCCAGAGGAGGCCACGCAGAGGCATGCCAACAAGGAACATCCTATCATTAATTTTTCGGAGGTCTTGTAACATCCTCCATTTCCCTGTGGCCTTTTGTATAACAAAAACAGGACTGTTCCATGGGCTAAGAGAAGGTCTAATGTGTCCTAGGGCTAACTGTTCTTGGACAATTGCCCTCAAATGATTTAGTTTTTCAGTAGGAAGGGGCCACTGCTTGACCCAGATTGGGGGGCCATCTCGCCATTGAATGGCAGGAACTTGGGGAGCAGTGGCCCTTAGGATTGGGGGTGAGACCCTATTTGATGATTGGAAGTTTTTCTCTCCGTATCTTTAGTTAATATATCATTTTGAAGCTCTCTATGGGTTGTAGTAATGTAAGCCTCTTCTTCTCCTAAAATGTCTTGGCCTAATAAATTAGAAGTTAATCCAAGGGCCACAAGGGGACGAACTTCCCCTTGGTTTCCATCTATATCTCTCCATTTAAGCCAATTTCTGGTCTCTTCTGAATGAGTGTTTCTACCTACTCCAAGTAACTGAGGCCCTGGAATTAGTTCCCACTGGGGTGGAATCTCTTCCTTCCTTAGTATAATACGATCTGCCCCAGTATCAATTAAGCAACAAAATTTATTTCCTGATATATAAATATCCATCTTTGGTCTAATCCCTGGAACAATAGGAACTGTCCAATGGACCTTAGGGGGACTGTGAGCAGGGGAGCCTCCTTGGTGTAACGGGGCTGGAGGCTGCCCCTTCAGGAGTTTAAAGGTTTCCCCTGAATATCAAATTTAGACCTGCAATCCTTTTTCCAATGATATCTTCTTTTACACCTAGGACAAAGTGTTCTAGGGGCAGCTGGACTTTGAGTCTGGCCAGGGGAGCATTCTGGAGGCCGACCAGGGCCATTGGGGCAGTCTTTTTAAAAATGGCCCTGTTGTCCACACTTAAAACAGGCTCTTTTTCCATTTAAAACTGTTGCTAATACCTCAGTGTGGGCATTAAGGGCATTGGTCAATATTTGAGACTGGTGAGTTGTCGAACTTACATCTTTGGTGGCAATAATCCATCTCCGCATAGATCTATCTTTTAACCCAGCACAGCCCAGCTTGTGATCTGCGGTCATTCCTTCCCAAACTAACATTTTTGCAAATTGGTCCCTCATCGTACCAGGTGGAAGTTTCCTTTGAAGGCTTTTTTCCACTCTCTCAATAAATGTGGCCAGATCCTCATTAGCTTTTTGAGTGATTCCCGCTATAGGAGGCTCTGTAGGGCCTTCCTCTAGCTTCTTCCATGCTGCCAGCCCTAAAGCTTGCACCTGCTCTCGGTACGGAGCTGGTAATGCTGCTTGTTGAATGCCTGTGGCATATTGGTCACTAGTTCCTGACAGCATCCCAAAGGTTATTGGTATGGGAGGATTCACAGCTTGGTTCCTCTCAGCCTGCATATGGCATTCATCAGAAAAAATATGTACACCATTTAAGGAATAAAGGTCCTGGTAGCACAGCTTTAGTTAGATCTTTCCAATCTCTACTTGTACAGGCGTGATGGGCGAGGCTTTGTAAAATGCATTCTGCCCATGGCGAGTTTGGCCCATCTTCCGCCACAGCTTTTTTTAATTCTTTTAACTCTTGAGTCTCCCAGGGTTACCAAATCTGAGGTCTGTCTTCTCTCGGATTTAAATTAACTGGAAATGCCATTACAGGTGAAAGCCCACCAGAGGGCACTAGCAGCTGCTGTGATATTGGCGCCTCTTGGTACAGCGGTGGGGCAGAAGGCTCAGCAGGAGCTGGCTCATAAAATGGCGGATCCCGCTCACAAGGTGGTGAGCCATGTGGCCGGTGGCCTTTGTCCTCAGGGAATTTGTTAGAGCTCTCTAAGGGAGGGGCTGTAATTTTTTCTAATTCCCCGGAGCGAGATTTCTTTGTTTTTAGGGATTGGTTAGGCTTCTCCAAATCCGCGGCCCGGGAGGGATTGTTTATTTCTCTGGACCGGGAAAGACTAGATATTTTATTTTCCCGCAGGGCCTGCTCTGTTACCTCAACTCGTATGATCTGAGGTGCCTGCTCTGTGGCCTCTGCAGATTCTTTTGCTGTCTCCAAGAGAGAGCATGTTTTTAGGGCGGATAAAGTTGGATAAACTCCTGGAGGCGGGATTTCCCCGTATTCCACTTCGTGCCACGTTTTCCAAGAATTAAAATCAGACTTTGGGAGCCTGGGAGCCGCCCGCATTAATGAATTCCAAATTATTTCAGCTTGTGTATCAGAAATCTGGAGACCTTGCTTTCTTAAAATACATCGCCATGCCTCGAGGGCTGGGTCTTGAGATTTTCTAAATATTAATGCTTGCCCCATAATAGAGGGTATTTTTGCCAGAGAGAGAGACGCTGCGTCTCTAACCGTGCTAAGCCCACCAATAATTTTTCGTGCCCCACGTTGGGCGCCAACCTGCCAGGACTGTTGAGTTATTAATGGGGCCGCGGTCTAAAGCTACCCCCCTTTTTGGGCCCTAAAAGGGGTTTCTTTCTGCCCGCAGAAAGACTGTAACTTACCGGGCGAAGATGGGCTTAGCAGACAAAAATAGCTGAGTGTCTCCCACCCGCCTGCTGGACAGATACTACGCCACACCCAGGGAGTTTTTTGTAGAGAGAGCAAGAAGCCAAAAACTCAACTTTATTGGCAAGGTGCTGAACTTAAATAGGTCTAGAACTAACCAATCAACCAGAAGGGAGGTTCAGACTCTCACGCTACATCATAGCCACACCCCTTTGCTTAGCCCCGGTCCTCCAAAGGGCGTGGTAAGCAGCCAAAGTCCTTCCCCTTGGCAGACATAAGTCCCAACAGAAGTTACAGTCAATGGGGTGGATTTCCTAGTTTTTCTTTCTGAGGATTTGTCACTGATGTACAGAAATGCCTTTGATTTATGGGTACTGATTTTATATCTAGCCACTTTGCTGAATTCATTTATTAGTTCTAGAAGATTTCTGGTGGAACTTTTTGGATCTTTTATGTATAAAATCATATTGTCTGCAAATAGTGAAAATTTGATTTCTTCTTTTTCTTTCCATATCCCTTTTATTTCTTTTGTCTGTCTAATTGCACTGGCTAGGGTTTCAAGCACTATGCTAAATAGAGGTGGTGAAAGAGGGCATCCCTGTCTTGTTCCAGTTTTTAGAGGGAATGCTTTCAATTTTTCTCCATTTAGGATGATGTTGGCCTGGGGCTTAGCATAGATGGCCTTTACAATGTTGAGGTATGTTCCTGTTATCCCTATTTTTTCAGCGTTTTGAACATGAAGGGTACTTTATCTTGTCAAATGCTTTCTCTGCGTCAATTGAGATAATGATATGATTTTTATCTTTGAGTCTATTGATGTGATGAATTACATTTATCGATTTCCTTATATTGAACCAAACTTGCATCCCTGGAATGAACCCCACTTGATCATGGTGCACTATCTTTTTGATATATTTTTGTATTCAATTTGCCAGAATTTTATTGAGAATTTTTGCATCTATATTCATTAGAGATATTGGTCTGAAGTTTTCTTTCTTTGATTTGTCTCTGCCTGGTTTTGGAATCAGGGTGATATTGGACTCATAGAATGAGTTTGGAAGGATTCCCTCTTTTTCTATTTCATGAAATAGTTTGAGAAGTATTGGTGTTAGTTCTTCTTTAAATGTCTTGTAGAACTCAGTTGCGTATCCATCCGGTCCTGGGCTTTTCTTGGCTGGTAGTTTTTTGATGGAGTCCTCTATTTCTTTGCTTGAAATTGATCTATTTAAATTGTGTATATCATCCTGATTTAGTTTGGGCAGATTGTATGTTTCTAGAAATTTGTTGATGCCTTCATTATTTTCTATTTTATTGGAGTATAAATTTTCAAAATAATATATAATTATTTTCTGTATTTCCGTAGTGTCTGTCGTGATGTTTCCTTTTTCATCACAGATATTGGCAATTTGAGTTTTTTCTCTCCTTTTCTTAGTAAGCATAGCTAATGGGTTATCAATTTTATTTATGTTTTCAAAGAACCAACTTTTGGCTCTGTCAATTTTTTTAATTGTGTTTTTTGTCTCAATTTCATTGATTTCAGCTCTGATTTTAATTATTTCCTGTCTTCTACTGCTTTTGGGGTTGATTTGTTCTTCTTTTTTAGGGCTTTGGGGTGTAATGTTAGTTTATTTATCTGTTGACCTTTTCTTGTATTATTGAGTTCTACAGTTTTTTTGTTTAGCTTTTGGTTGGAAGATCTATCCAGTGGTGAAAGAGGTGCGTTAAAGTCACCTAGAATTATTGTGTTGTGGTCTATTTGACTCTTGAACTTGAGGCGAGTTTGTTTGATGAATGTGGATGTTCCATTATTTGGGGCATATATATTTATAACAGTTATTTCTTGTTGATGTATTGTAAGCTACCTGGTACGGAAACCCGGGCGGAAAACTTGGAGGCAGAGTAAAGCTATTATTACTTTTACTTCTACTTTCTTAGAGAGAAAGATTAGAGAGAGATTAGAGAAAGATTAGAGCTTCTTTCTTCTTTCTTCTTTCTTTTAGCTTAGAGAGAAAGAAAGATAGAGCTTAGCTAGAGAGAAAGATTAGAGGGAGATTAGAGAAAGATTAGAGCTTCTTTCTTTTTTCTTCTTTCTTCTAGCTTAGAGAGAAAGAAAGATAGAGCTTAGCTTAGAGAGAAAGATTAGAGAGAGATTAGAGAAAGATTATTTTTTACAGCTTCTTTCTTCTTTCTTCTTTCTTCTTTCTTCCTCAGGAGCCTCGGCCGAACTCTGACCAGCCCTCGGGAGCCTCGGCCTAACTCTGACCAGCAATTACTTCTTCTATCTGGTTTCTCTTCTGTAACCGCTCTGCCTATATTCTGGCCGCTCTGATTCTTTTCTTCTCTCCGACCCGAACACTTCTTCTGACCGACCGAGCGACTGCACGACTGACTGAATGAATTCGTTCTCCTAACTTGGACCGCTTTCACCCGGTTATATACCTTCAGCTTTGCAGGTGCCTACAGGTGCGTCACATACATATCAGGTGGAACTTATGGCTTCCAGCTACCCGCAATAACCCTTCCTAATTGGGGCTCCTTCAATGTATGATTCCCTTAAGCAGTATGAAATGTCCATCTTTATCTCTTTTGATTAACTTTGGCTTGAAGCCTACCTTATTTGATATGAGGATAAAAACCCCTACTTGCTTTCGTAGACCATGTGAGTGGTATATTTTATCCCATTCTTTCACCTTCAGTTTGTAGGAGTCTTTTCCTAAGAGATGTGGTTCTTGAAGGCAGCATATTGTTGGGTCTTTTTTTTTTTTTTTTTTAATCCAATCTATCAGCCTATGTCTTTTAATTGAGTTTAGGCTGTTAACATTCAGGGTTATTATTGAGATATGATTTGTATTACTGGTCATTTTTGAAATTTTTCTTTTTGCTTCTTTTTTGTGTTTATGAGCATGATTTCTTTTCTCAAATGGAAAAAATAATCAGAGGTAAGCTCTTTTTAACATTATGAGTTTTACCAGCTTGCATCTTTTTCCATACACTGATTATTTTCCTGAAACCCATGGAGGAAGGAGGGGTTTGTGTTCATGTCCTTCATGTCCAGCACTTCTCACACTTCTCACCTACAAAATAATGTTGTTCCAGTCTCTGCCTCTCTCTCTGTCTCTCTTTCTCCCACCATTGATCTTTTCCTCTTTATTGGATCACTCTTATCAAAATACATTAACATGCCATAGTGTAACCAATTCAAAAAAGACAACTTATTTTAATAAAAGTCTGATTCATTTGACTTTCCTCTTGAATTCCTGTCCCATTACTCTTATTACTTTTACATCAAAATTCCTCACTAGTGTTTCCTCCTTTGCTCTCTTCATTCTCATTCTTCTCATTCTTTCTTAACACATTGTAATCAGGCCTTTGAATCTATCACTTTACTGAAATAGCTTTCTGCACCACCACCACTTGGCATATTTATTTGTTAGTGATCATTCACTCAAGAAAAATTTCAAGTGCCTATTATGTGCCACATTTCTACAGATGTAGTGAGGGGAGTGTCAGAATCACAACAGGATTATTTTGTTCTGGGAGTGAAAATGCAAACTCTTGAAAGGAGCATAGTTGGACAAACCTCGGTACACATTCCACAAAATGTGTGCATCTCAACTTCCTGTTGATCACATGAGATGGGAAACAAGGAATAGAGAGGGGATGGGAGGCCACTCCAAAACAGAGCCAATGAGTACACTCAAAGGTGCAGTACTGGCCTGGCCCAGGAATTCAGGTCTCCTGCCCTGGATCTATGCTTAAGAAATGTGCACACCTGGATCCCTTTAAATTGCAGAGACTTCAAAGAAGCAAAGAATCTCAACATGCAAATTCCTCTTAATTACCTTTATCTGCATTTCTGTTCCTGTCTCCAAGATAGCATTTTTTCATGCTATGTGGTTTCTGGACATTTAGTTTCATGTTATATGACCTTCCCCCTTCTCCCATTTCCCCTTTCAAGCACCTTGATCATATGAACTCTGGAAGATTCCCTGATAAAAATTGGCTTCTTTTATTTTAATGATTACCTGTTACATATATATGATGCTTTTCTAAAACTTTTTAGTAGCTAGGCCAGAGAAAGTAGTTTATCAATTGACTTGGGCACTGGAATGATGCCTCAGGAAGTTACTTATTTTCTTTTTTCAAAAAATTGCTTTACCAGAGAATATGTAAGGTGGAAGAGATTGGGGTACTTTTCCCCTTCTGCTCCTCAGAGAAGTAAATTGCTCATGTGTTTAAAAAATGGAAACTATCAACCCTTGGAAACAGGTAGATTTGAGTCCTAAGTCTCAAAATCTCAAAATATTCTCCTATTTAACAAACTGCAGTGATCAGTTTTGTTCACTAGCCCTGACTAATAACAACATTGCAGTTCCAATGATGCAGATGAGAATAGACTCATTCAAATTTCCTAAGATAGACATTCTCTTTAATTGCTGTCCAGTGGTCAAGTTGACTTGGCAAGAACAGCCCTCCCAACCATTTCAAAGATCTTAATGAAGAGCATGTATTTTTTTTATAAAGATCATTTTTATTTTTAATATTCCAAATTAAAACCATTTAATTAGGCGAACCATTTGTCTCTGGCTATTTAGAAATAATATAAAGTAGATACTGCTATGAAGCAACAATAATGAACCCAACAGGTAAAATCAATAAGATATTACATGAAACAATCAAGAACTACTTTTATGGTAATTGTGAACATAAAAACAGCATAAAATTGCATAGCTCCATTTGTTGTATAATTTTCAAGCATTATTTGAACAATCACAACAAATTTTCTAGTAAGGTATTTATCTCTAGGAAAAGGGCTACAGGTAATATTATCAGTGTTTTTCAGTTCTAACCTTTTTTTACTTAACTTCTTCAAATGGAAATAAATCAAGCTTTTGATATAAAGCAAACTTCGGGAATTTTTAAAGCACATTTTCTCCTCTGCAGGGTAGTAACAGATTTGAAACTTCCTAGCCTACCTCTCACAGTTTATGCTGGCAACAATGCAATTTCAAACAGCAGATGGTTACTTGTGTATCGTAGACAAGAGGGAAAGAAGTAGTGATATACCAACTGGGATTGCAGCTCTGGGAAAACTTGCAAATTTCAGCAAAGGCTATAAAGGCTTGAATGCTTATGAGCAATAAGGAAAGGAAAAGTGAACAGGAGGCAAAAACCTTAATACAAAAAAGGAAAGGTTAATGTGGCAGGAGGTGTGGGCCTGTTACTCTTCCCTGAGGAGAGAGTCATGTATTTGATAATTTTGTTGCTGCATAATGTGTACAGCATCAGAAGAGTGCATCACGGACACAAAGTTCTGTAATAAAGCAAGTAGAGAGTCATCACATGTTCACAACTGAGAATATCTTAACACTGCATTCAGTAGATGGCTCCCCTCTGCATACATAATCAAACCCATGCTCAGCCTAGCTCTCATTTCTTCTCTGTTGATCCTACTGAATTTATTTTTCTGTCTCATCGTGAATCTATGTCTATTGTACAGACTTATTAATAAATACACCACCTCTGTTAACATGTGGCTAATGCTTGGTTTTGCTCAGAACTGAACAAAATTTGGGATACATTACAGGGGCTGTAGAGTCCATTATGTCTCAGTGAAGTCCAGAATAATCTTTCTATATCTTATTTGATCATTGATGCCCATTTTCTTATTGTCTATGATTCCTTGCCTGCATATGGGGATAATAACAATCCTGCCTCATAGGTTGGTTATGAGGATTAAATGAACAAATGTGAAGCACTGGAACAACAAACCCTCTGTTGGTTACTCAATCTTCTTTTCAGTATTAGCAGGTTAACATAACCTATTTTGCAGATAACAGTGCAAAGCTGTGTTATCTTTAACTTTGAAAATTCCAATTCTCTTCTACCTACCTAGTCCAGGAAATGACTGCTTAAATAATAAATAACAGCTGGCATTTTGCATTTATCACATGCTAGGCACTATTCTAAGCACTTTACACGTGTTAACACACTTCGTTCTCACCACAATCCTATGATGAAGGTATCAACCTAATCCCCATTTTACATGTGAGGAGATGGCCAGACAGAGAAAAAACCATTGTTCTACAGCAGCGTAAGTGGTAACCAGCTCAGACCCAGGTTGTCCAGCTCCAGGTGCACATGGCCTCTCTCTCTCCATGCCTCAGTGCTTTCATTCCAGCCCCAAGCTCAGTGGAGCTTCTCAACTGTTCTTGGACTTGGTTCCTTCCCCTGACCTCTTGCCTTGTGATTTTCTCCACCTTTCCAAGTGTCTGTAATTTCTCCATGTTTCTAACTTTGCATCTGCTTTCTAAAGAGTTTTCCATTACTTCTGAAACAAGTAAATTCAATCCTTTGATCAATGTGTAACTTAAGACTATTCTGTTTGCTCCCTTTTCTTGCTATATAGTAAATTTCAAGAGGACAAGTCCAGCTGTAGGTGACTTTTTCAACTCTGTGTGTTCCTTCTTCATTTCCTTTCATTCCTCCATTGGCATTGTCCTTTGAAATTTACAGTGACCCAAACAAATCTAAAGACCACTCTTGGTTCTCTTCTTATTGAGGGAACTTTGGATATTGAGCAATTAGTCCAGGCAATGAGTGAATTTTGATTGTTTGTGGAAATAGACTACAGGATAGTCTATAGAAATAGTATAAAAGACTTCCTTGAAAGAAATTAGTGTTCTTCATTTTAATTATTTGTATTCCAGGAACTACTCTTGATTACTTAAGATTTAAATGGCTTGTTTTTAATGTGAATTTTTCCAATATTTGTGGAATAATTACTCAATTTTCCATATTTGAGAATTGTTTTTTTTTTCTTCATTCTTTTGACATTTCATTAGCATTGTTCCTTTGCTCCAAACTTTAACAATCACACAAAACACATTGCAAATGAAGTGGATAATTAGCAGAAGAATGTACATGACCCTCAATTTTTAAAAACAAATGACATTTAAGAGCTAGTAAGACAGGTTGTCAAGTTGTCATTAACCTGTAATATTTACCTATGGACTTTACATATACTTGCTAATTTAAAAATATTCATGGTTTGAAGCTGTGTATTTTTTTTTTTAAATCACACACACACATACACACACACACACACAATTCTTTAAGTCAGCTTCTAGGAAAGGATATTTTCTGATTGAATCTGTATTCACCCAGTGCCACTTCATGATTGGGTTTAAGTCCAGCTTTTAAAGGGCATCTTTGTAGACTTTAAAACAATTAACACAAAGTCCAAAATGTAGAAATTTGTTGAATGACCACACAACTGTCTGGTGGGGTGAAGAGCACTAGGAGAATATTTTCAGTCTCTCTTGATTTTCACTCCTTTGTTTCACTTAAGAACTCTGTATTAGGGGCAGAATTCTGGTGGGAAAACTAAAACAGGAGGAAGAGAAACTCTATATACAGAATGGTAATATCCTCTTCTTCTATCCAGTTCTATCCTGGATTTTTCCAGGGGAAATAGTTATGTAGTCATAATAACACAGAACATGAATACTGACTTAAATGAAATTGTGCTAAGCTACACTGGATCCTGTAGTAGTCTGAGTTTGAGAGAGAGAGAGGGGTCGGGGGATAAGGAAGTGTCAAATGATTATGGAAGTTGAAAAGCCCCAAAACATGCAGAATAAATTAGGAAACTGGAGACCCAGGAGAACTCATGATATATTTTCCATCCAAAGTCTGACAGCCTCAAGATCCAGGAAGAGAAACATTTCAGCTAGAGTCCAAAGACTGGGGAAAACAAACAAACAAACAAACAAACAAACAGTATCTGAGCTCAAACTCAGTTATGTGGGAAGAATTCTCTTCTAATAAGTGAGGTTCACCCTTTTTTGATGAGGGCCACTTACACTTGGCAGCATCTACTAAGTGATGAGTTAAATGCTAATCTCAGCCAGAACAATTCCTGACAGAAGTTCCCAGAATAACCTATGACAAATATCTGGGTACCTTATGACCCAGTCACATTGACACATAAAATTAATCATTAAAGTTTCGTTCAAATGGGGCTGGGATGTGGCTCAGCGGTAGGGTGCTCGCCTAGCACGTGTGCGGCCCGGGTTCGATCCTCAGCACCACGTAAAAATACACGCATTGTGTACAACTAAAAGCAAATAAGTAAATAATTAAAAAAAAAAAAAACGTTTCATTCAAATTGTAATGTATGAATGAGCAGAGCTAAGGATTAAGAATAATAAATTTACAGTTATTAAATAAAGTAATTCTAAACTTTATGAATCAAAAGTTAGCCATATACGTATAGTATTTGAAACGGTAGTATAATGCTCTGTAAGTATGAGAGAATAGTTTATAACAGTGTCTGTCATGCTATAAGAATTCAATAATGTTAGCTTTCAAGTACTGGGATAGTTAATTATGTACTCTGTTATTTAATTCTGCTTTTGTATTTTATAGATAACTTTCTCAAATATTTCTACTTTTAATTAAATTTTCACATAATATGTATTGAAAACCTAATATGTATGGAAGTTGTTTGAAAAGGACCACACCCATGCTCAGTTTCACCCTATGCTCTTCTTTTCAGTGATGTTGAAGGTGGCTCTCTGCAAACTACATTTCCCAGAGAGCCTTGCCCCCTGGCTTTCTGTGGCATTCAGTAGTAGGCACTAGAGGGAGATCAGAAGACAGGAGTCCCTCTATGTTCTTACAGCCTCTCCTTCACCAAACTGTAGACTCCTCTGAGTTCTCTTCTGAATTAGGCCTCAACTATTAGACTTCCAAATCCACCATACATCATCTAATTTCGGCAAGAATTTTACTAAATTAGATTGCCCAGAATCCCTCACCTTCTTTACATGATCATCCTTGATATCTGAACAAATTTCTCTCTCACAGGTGGTGTATTGTCACCATGACCTGCTTCATCCAGAGTCATACCTGTTGCTTTTGTGAGAATTCTACTGTACCCTCTATTCTCTTTTACTGATTTTCCATAACTAAGACAAACAGTAGCTCCTATGTTTCCTAGGTTCTAGCGCTGTAACATCCTACTTGTAGAGTTCCACTTTAACATGTTGTAAGTCAAAATGGAGGCCAGTTCTATACAGAGGTTTCTTTTCCCCTATTTTTGGTAGTCCCAAATAGAATCTGGTTTTACTGATTTAAATGCTTTCCAGTTCTTTCTACCCTTTGCCTATCACTTCATTGGCCTTTTCTTTTAAAATGCTAATTTCCTTCCAGGCTCTCAGAATTAGCTGCCTCATGCTCCCAAAGGAACAAGAAACAGCCTTGCTCAGAATTGTGAGCTCCAGTTCTGTGGGGCATGCACTGTGGGTCCTTTCCTCTGGGTCTTTTAGGATCTGAGAACCCCCAAACTTCTCTCTTGTTCCTTAAACCTTAGAGGGTGTGATAGCTACATGATGTTGCAGTCAATTCTTTACATTAAATTTTCTTTACTTGAAAAAAGTTTGTGCTTTCTGTTTCCCCAATTGGTCTATTACTGACTTAAAGAATTCTGAAGCCTAACTGACCATAGATGGAGGATACAACATGATGCAGGGAGAAAGGAGTCACAAAATTTCAGAAAGTTTCAAGAACTATAAAATAGGAAATCTCTGAAGGTGAAAGCAAGGGGGGAATTAAAATGGAATTGTTTGAAAGATCATTTAGTGAAAGAGAATATGTTCTTGGAAATCAAGAATCTGGTAGCAAAATTCAATACATGAATATATTTATATATTATATATTATTGTGTGTATATGCAGGTACATAGCATATATAAGTAAATATATATAACACAAATGAGTGAATGAATATATATAAGCATATATATATATATACATACATACATACATATATGTATGTGAAAATATATACGTAAGTATATTCAATAGGAGAAGAAAAGATTGAGAAATTTACCCCAGAAAATAACACTAAAAAGAAAAATACATGATTAGGAGATAAAAGATAAAACATTTTAAAGGATAAATATGGAAATCTAATATCTAAGTATTAGGAGTTCCAAAGTAATAAAACAGAGAAATCAGCTGGGTATAGTAGTGCATGGCTGTAATCCCAGTGATTTAGGAAACTGAAGAAGGAGGATGGAAAGTTAGAGGTCAATATGGGCAACATAGTGAGGCCCTAAGCAACTTAATGAGACTCTCTCAAAATAAAATATAAAAATGTCTGAAGAAGGCCGGGCGCAGTGGCGCACGCCTGTAATCCCAGCACTTTGGGAGGCTGAGGCAGGAGGATTGCGAGTTCAAAGCCAGCCTCAGCAATGGTGAGGCACTTAGCAACTTAGTGAGACCCTGCTTCTAATAAAATACAAAAAAAGGGCTGGGGATATGGCCCAGTGGTCGAGTGCCCCTGAGTTCAATCCCCGGTACAAAAAAAAAAAAAAAATGTCTGAAGATGTAGCTCAGTGGTAAAGCACCCTAAGTTCAACTCCACAGTACAAATATAAATAAATAAATAAATGAAAAGGAGGAAGATGAAGAGGAGGAGGAGAAATTGAAGGGTCAGGGTTATTGTTGGTAAAGTGCATCTATTATCAAGGTAGTAATAAAAGAAAAATTCCTAGTACTGTGAAATATGAGTTTCTCAATCAAAGAGCCTTCAAACTGCATAGTGAATTTTAAAGAGACTGATAACAAGACACTTCATTATGGAATATTAGACCACCATGCATAAGAAGATGGTCCTAAAATCTTTGCAAGAAGGTTGGAAGAGAGCGAAAAAGACATTTGCAATATGGCAGGAAGTGGAATGGAAGGGTATGATATTCTTTATAAGAATAATTTTAGTGTTACTTAATTGCTAAAGCAATAATGTTGATTTGTTTGACTTAAAACTGAAATGAAATTTGAAGACATTTATAGAATTTGCAAAAAATATTATAAAACCAACTAATAACATAATACCAGATTCTGATCCAGGACCACTAACACCAATTTCTATCTTCTTTAATATAGATATAATTAGCATTGAGTAAATACAAATGAAGAATAATCAGAGAACAATGCTGGGAAGTAATGTTCTACTTGGTTTTCAAAAACAATGAATCTGAATGGTTTGATAAAAGGAGAGAAAAGTATTTAGAGCTGATGAAATGACCATGCACTGTCAAATCTGGAAACACTAGAATCATTAAGGAGAAATGTTTTCTTTGACCAGGTGTCTGCAGTGATCAAAGCACCCTTTCCCACCTACTTCCCTTTCCACTAGTAGAGATGCCATTCTTCTTGCCCTGGGGCTCCAAATCCCCCAAGCACCCCCTATTTATGTTGAAGATGGGCACCTGACACAGGAAAGACCAGTCATATCTTTTATTGAAATTTTTAAACCTAGACATATATCAGAGAAGACCTTTTCTTCTGAGATCATAAAACCATTAGAATAAGAGCTCAGAGCTTCTAAGAATCATGTCTTCCAACATATGGCACAAAATGGGAGAAATAAGTGAAAAGATTAGTGTTCTAATATCTTCTGAATGCCACATTCTAACCTGTCTACTGCCAGCTTCCTGCAGCCTTCCCATTGGTGATTTGGGAAGACAATACATTCTTTTAACTTAAGTGAGTTGAGTTTGTCATTGAGTTTTACAATCTTACCAAAAACAGAAATAACAAGAAGTATTTGCAAAATTATAGAGCATGAGGAAGAATGACAACTGGGTTGATTTTTGTGACAAACCAGAATGATTATTAGTTATATCTAAAACCAAAATAGTTCCCATTGTAAACCTGTTTGAGGTGATGAAAATGGTTTTTAACAAAGATTCCTTTTCTATAGCAGCGTGTTCATATGGGAAGAGCTGGAAACTGGCTGAGGATAAGATGGCAGAGTAGAGAGGAGAAACATGGCCCATCAGTTTCTCAACACCAGACTTATATGGAAAGACTGCTTCTCAGTAAGAGGTTTCTAACAGAATGCATCTCTGCCAACTCCAGGTCCACCCCTAAAGAATATGTGAAAGCTATGTTTCTCCTTCAGACACTAGAAGATGCCCCAGAAATGCCCCTTCTCAGCGGGAAGTAGCCACATATGATGATGTCACCCCACTCATTATACCACTTTCAGAGTCTCTAATGAAGGACATGGATAATAAGCCCCAGGGCATTTCCCATTGCAGCTGTTCCCTCACCCACCTTCCTGCCATCTGCAGGGAGATGTCTGTGGTAAATTGGAGGTTTTGTCATAATTCAGGCACAGGCCAGAGCTGGTGGGAATGCAGGGAGGATAAATGAGTAGAACACAAAATGAACCCCCACCTGACCCCTACCTAACTGAATCAGCTGATCCCAGGACTACAGACCCCCAGGAACTCTCTATTTGCCCTCCTGTCCTACCCTAAATGAACCTGCCAAACCAACTCATCCCATGACCTGGCCCTGCTGAATCCTATAGAACTCAGACTGTTGTAGCCTGCTGCCATTTTCTCTCCTGAAATTGTGCCCTTCCTTGCTTAATAAAAGCATCATTGATCCATGGAAGGAAGGAAGGAAGGAAAGAAGGAAAGAAGGAAGGAACTGGATAAGAAATGAGCAAAATATTGTAGGAGTTCACTCACAATGAAGAATGAGACTACTTTGTAAAAATGGTGAAGATAAATACTTTCATGTGGCTATACTTCATATTAATTTTAATAAGTGTGCTTTGTACAAGCTATCAGCATCTAAAGTTGACAATTTTTAAAATATATTTTTGCAAATAGGTGAGACAATAATTTTTAAAAGAGATGGGGTAGGGAGAATAGCAGTGGTAGAGCTGGGGAAGGGCTCTCAAACCTCTTGAGTACCAGTCATGCACCAAGCCTTATATGAAGCATTACATATTTTTAATTCAATCCTATTAGATTGTTCTAACTAGGCTTATTTTTCAGATGAAGAAACCAAAGTTCAGAGATGTTAATGCTTACCTGTTATTACAAAGTTAGTAAAGTAGAAATTGAGATTCAAATCAAAGCCTCTAACTCCCAAATTTATTCTTTTCATAATGCCTCACTGCCAAATTGAAATCCATATCTAGTTTCATAGGTATTATCACTGTGTTGTCTCAAAAGAATATATAAATTTACAATGATACAGTAGAACTTTCATAGATAAAAGTTTTTATTTTTTTTTCAATTTAGACACTGATTCTTTGGTTCTTTTAGAGTAAGACATGGATTATATTTCCTTTTACCACTATGCTGATTATACTAATGAATATGCTGCTCATAAATAATTCATTCAATACTGTCCCTTTTGTACCACTAGGATCATGCTAACGTGATTCTTTCTATATAGATTCCAATTTGGAGACTGTTAAACCTAATTTATTCTGACTGAATAAAAGTATTTTCTGATTAATAAATTTTATAGTTGATATACGTAATTGAATTTATGCCTCCAAGTATATAGTTAAGTGTGCCTTTCTGTTGCTTCAGTTCCAGCAAATGCCCAAAGAGTCTAGACAAAATAATAGGTGTCAATTTTCTATCCAATATAAGGGGAGTGGCTAGGTCAACTAAATATTCAGAGGTCTTCTAGACTTGCACTGCCTAATACAATAGTTTCTAGTCACATGATTCTATGTAAGTTCAATGCATATTAAAATAAAATAAAAGTCAATTCTCCAGTTATACCAGCCATATCTAAAGTACTAATAGTAACATGTGACCAATGTTCTCCATTGTAAACAGTGCAAATTCAGAATATTTTCTTCACTAAGGAAAGTTCTATTGGATAACATCGATATAGATGACACAAAGACACATAATTGAAAGTAGCTGCTATTAATC
This sequence comes from Tamias sibiricus, assembly GCA_025594165.1. Lineage (NCBI taxonomy): Eukaryota > Metazoa > Chordata > Mammalia > Rodentia > Sciuridae > Tamias > Tamias sibiricus. Next base: position 142,413,372 of record CM046661.1, read on the forward strand.
CTTGTGAGCCCTGAGTGTGAATTGCTTTTCCACAGTAAATGTTACCTTTTATCAATTATATTCTCAGAAGAGGAAGCTGTCAGAAAATATCACAGAAGCAACCCACAAGAAGAAAAGGCTGCAGCTAATCCAAAGATTCACCATAAAGTTACAACTAAACCCATCTCATGAGCTTTTCCTGCCTGATTCCTCTTCTCTACTTCTTTGCATGTGACTCTGTACAAACCACAAATATGAGGCATAAGATGTAAACATGGGGTAAAATATGAGGTAAGAAGTAACAGAGTATGAGATAAGTGTACCAAGCGGAGTAAGAAAAATCACCTATACCTTTCTTCCCCAGTGTATCATGTGACAAATGTGAACTGAAGTCAGAGAAAAGTTTCCACTTGGATAATGGTCTGCATTTTATGTAAAAAACCTTAGATTTTTTTTTTTTTTTTTTTTTTTTTTTGGTTATTTGAAAGTTGTCTAAAAACCTTGGAAACTATCCAACTTCATTAGGAAAAAGAAAATAATTATTCACCTGAAATCCAAAAGTTGGAGGTGAAAAAGAAGAGAATTGCATTTTGTCTATGCCCAACCTACTCTAATTAGTTCAATAAATTGGTTTTATAAGTAATACAGGAAGTCAAACAAGAAGGAATGCTTAAAAGATATATAATTTTAATAAAGAAAAGTAATTATCACATCTAATCTCAGCCTTACCTGGGCAAGTCTTTTAATCATTCTGTCTCAACCCCAAAAGTTATTCTTCAATAAAGTTCTTAGTCCACTCTTCCTTGGTTTCCCCCTTATTTCTAGTCTCTGGCTCTGGACTTTTGAGAATACAATCATAATGTGTTCATGTTTTTTACTGCTACCCTGCTTAGAACAAGGTGCACTTTTTCACTTATATGTAGTTCTATATTGTATTTGTGTATCATTTGCTCTCTTAAGTAGTTTTTACAGCTTCTACTAGGTATGGAGTTAATTTACTCAACAAGTTATCTTATATTTGCATTGTAAAGGTCAATTAAATCTAACTTTTGGTTAATAAAATAATAAATTCCATTTCATTAAAATTAAAATCAATGCTGTGTTATGATCTAATGAAAAAGATTCACAGCCCATACAAACCTAAGAAGTTAGCAGAAAAGGAAAGAGATTTCTTGAAAACTGAATCATTGGCACTAATACCATAAAAATGTTCATCAATGTTTCTGAAGAATGTCTTCCAGCTGGGCGCAGTGGTGCACGCCTGTAATCCCAGCACTTTGGGAGGCTGAGGCAGGAGGATTGCGAGTTCAAAGCCAGCCTCAGCAATGGCGAGGCACTTAGCAACTCAGTAAGACCCTGTCTCTAAATAAAATACAAAAAAAAAAAAAATGGCTGGGGATGTGACCCAGTGGTCAAGTGCCCCTGAGTTCAATCCCTGGTACCACAAAAAAAAAAAAAAAAAAAAAAAAAAAAAGTCTTCCTCCAAATTTTGTGTCATAAAAAGATAACTTCTTAATATGAGATTAAGTTAGCTGCAGAGAGAAATGTTTTCCAATTTCCTATAGTTTATGCAAATTAGCATGAAGTATATGTTAAATTACCATTCTGTGGTATACCCATCCCTTTCTGATGCCATTGGAAGAAATTCTGTTAGTTATCTTCATTCTGTAATTGAAATCTAAGAATCACTTCACCTATACATTGGGGCTTATCCTTGATGGTACTATTTTGTACTTTCCCAACTCATGCCATTGATACACTTCTTCCTAAACATTTCCCATGCACTGCTTTCCACATCTCAGTAGATAGTGACACTATCACTTTGTATTTTGTGTATAAAACCTTATCATCATTTTTGACTGCTATCTTTTTCTTATACCTCACACTTATTCTGTTAGGAAGACTGCTGACTCCTTAGAAGTTATACAGAATCTGGCCCTTGTCCTCAGTCCAAATGAGCATATGAAATATTTGCAAACTGGCTTCTTTGTTTCTACCTTGCTTCTTTACCATTTTTTTTGTCTCCCACAGTGATCATTGCCTTCTAACATAAAATACTATTCACTTTTACAGTTATATTTATATTCAATGGTATCTCCTCTGTTACAATGTAAACTCTATTTGGGTGGGGAATCTTGTGTGTGTGTATATTAAAGAATATATTTTATACATAAATATATGATAGATATACATGTATATGTGTGTATGTATACATATGTATATGTGTATGAATATACATACATATATTAGGCCAAGCATTCATTCATTCCTTAAACATTTGTTGAATATTTTCTAATACATACATTTACATATTTGGATAATGGCCCATATCTTTATATATATATATGTATACATATATTTTTATACAAGTATATGTGTGTATTATTTGTATCAACTTGTTTTTGGTGGAATAATTGTAAATATATTTGTTTATTCAAATCTCTGTTCTTTAACAAAAAAATATCAGGACTTAATTTGTATCTAAAGTATCTTAAATTTTACATCGATACTTTGAAGACCACAGAATATTAGCACCTCAGTTACACTACAGGGAGAATAATAGAGAGCTGGCTTCTCTCACTATGGATATATCCACAAAGAAATAGCTTGTTGCTTGTGTTATTTAGTAGGAAATTGGTTGAACAAAAATTTTCATTCAAAAATATTTCTTCCATATATATAATATTTAAGTAATTGTACATAGTTTTATATGCCTGTTTGTGTGCACACAAAAATGAATGACATGTAAGCCTTGCTCTTAAGGATCTAATAGTAAAAATTTATTTAGTACAAAATAATTATAATATTCAAATCATAATGTGATTGTTACCATTTCAGGAGCCCATACATAGTGGTATATACACTTAAAGAGAAAAGATAAATATGAAGCTTTTTGTTTATGTTTCTTTATTTTGCAATTAAAATAAAGAATAAAAAGATTTTTTTTTTTCAAATTGGAAAAGTTTACTTTCCCTTTGTGAGACAAAATATTTGTAAACATTTATTAAAATTTTGTATAGCAATTAAAGACATTTTGGAAGGAATATCTTTTTAAAATTTTAGAACTATTACACTTTGAAATGTAGAGTGGTTAAATTTTTATAACAAGAGGGATTACAAGATCTTTGTTTTTATTGAACATTATAATGGCCTATTTCAGCAAAAACATCCAAGTCTGGGGCTAATTAAGTAGATATCAAAAGGGCCACCCATATGCAAAGAATCTTAAATACCCTAGGAATTAAGGTAAATTATGTTTATGATTAAATGTAAAAATAATTAGCCCATCCCTGACTTGTAGAATGAAGAAAAAAAATTCATATTACATAAAGCAATGATCTCATGCATGTTTATATTTAACATTAAAAAAACAGCAAAAGAATATTGGTATTTTTGAAAAGTAGTCTAATTTCTTAAATTCAAAGTTTGTAATTTATCCATTTAGCAACTTTTGGATATAAATTCCATTTATTTGTCCCTTAATATATCTTTTTCTGAAAGAACAGACATTCCTAAGATTTTATTTGTCTTGACAATGGCAAATTTCTTATATGCCTTAATCAAAATATTTAGAAATTTATTTGGGTTCCTTTTTCACCATTTCGATAGCATACAATCTACTTCCCAAATATTTACTCTTCCTTTATTGTTGTCATTTTATATCCTTCCTCCTTCATAGATGTCTCTGACTCTACCACCCATATTATTTCCTTCTATTTTTAAAAAATTCAGTTTTATTCTGCTACATATGAATACATCTATAGACTTTTAGATATGGAAGGATACAATACCTTATCATTGTACCTGCATCATTTATAAAAGTCCAGTGTTGTGCTAGTAAACTAGCTCTCAAAGGATCACACAATCCTAATTTTTAGCATTTACCCATATCTCTAGTGTAAATATACCTGCAGTTTGCTGATTTCAAAGTACCAAAACAACTGTCAACACTCCTGAATTTTTAACAATCAGTTTTTATAAGCCAGTAGGAACTTACTCGAACACATGGTACAGGAATCCAGCTTATCTCTATTTGAAATATCTTCAGTAGCTTGAGATTATTTTGTGCATATCCATTTATTGATGAAGAGTTTAAATTGTAAAAATAGATCTCCCTCATACAGACCCAATCCCACACACACAATTTAAAAGATAGAAACTTCTTCTTTTTTTTTTTTTTTTTTTTTTTAGTTTGAGCACAATTTTTTACAACTATTCCTCATATCCCATCATTTCCATAGTCCTTCACAACGGATTCCATTCCTGGGGGTATATGATAATTAACAGTCAATGGCAGCCAGAAATTAACACCTACCTCCAGATGTGGTCTGGGCAGAGAAAAGCGCCAGAGAATTATTATTTTACTTGCCTTGGCCACTATAATTTTGCTAATGCAGTTTGAGGATTCATTAGGTATTTTTGGCTGCCACATCACACAGTTGGCTTGTATGGAATCGTAAAGCCAAACATACATACCCATCCAGGTTTTTTTTTTTTTTTTTTTTCCTTAAAATGTAGCTAAGCTTGTTTTCTATCCTCCTGTAGCTGTCCTACTAATTTCTGAAACTAGTTGTATGAATTGACATATTGACTTTAATACCTCATGCATTTCATCTTATTAATTAAACACTCCATTTGAAGTCATAATCAACCCCTTTCATCTTTATCTTTGTGATATTTTCAGATATAAAAGTATACCTTCTTTTTTTAATCCAAAGGAAAAAAAATAATCTAAAATGGTTAGGACAAAGGATTGTTGAAGAGCCTTTCTATGAGAAGTAGCAACTTATGGAAAGAGCCTGAGCTTTAGATCTTTTCATTTTTTTCATGGACTATTCTTTCTTCTCAGCAGGCATCCATCATTATGAAATGATGAACTGTAGCTCAGAAAACATTTTTTTTTTTTTACACACCATCTTCATAGACTCAATTCCAAATGTTCCTTTGTGTCTAAAGTGCATTTTTCAATCAGAGCAGGAGATCATAATGCCACCTGCACAATCCAACTTTCCCGCCTCAAATCGTTCAGACTTCAATCTAAGACTTCAAAGTAACTAGAGATATAATTCAGGATCCTTCCTGAGTATCACTCATTTTCTCATGAGTCAGTGAAAGAGGGAAGCTTAAGCTTTTTATAGGTTTTGGCAGATTCCTCTTTATCTTTGATAAGAATTTCTTGGAAGACAGCACCCCTCCCAATTAGCTATGGGGAATGTTTATATAACTATGCATACTTCAAGAGAAAACCACGGGTGCTTACTATGTCTTTTTCTCATAGTGACAGTGCTCCTTTCTTGTACCTATTTGCACTATTTATTTTGCACATGTTAATGTAACTACATATTCATATCAATCTATGTTATCATATACTTTTGATGTAGTATAACCTTATTTTCTTAATTCACTTCTTAAAATCAAAATATGTTATAAATTTTATGTCTCTCAAAGAAATGAAATTGCTTAGAAAGTTTTTGTTCATCAGTTTACATATCTATCTTAAAGAATAATTTTCTTAATGGGTTAAATGATATGGTAATGTTATTACATGATTTATTAAAATCTCCCTGATATATAGATGTTTCTTTTTTTTTTAATAAAACAACAAAGTTTTATCCACCTTTCCCAAAGGAACTACACCACAGAAAACAACTTCAGTTTTAGTTTTCATATCCCAATTCATATTTTAACAATCGCACTCCCCATCTCCAATGAATTCTTGCTTCCTAGTTTTATTACATCTACTTGTGCTTCTTTCTTTTAATAATCTTTCTCTGATATCAAACTGCTGCTCCAAACAAAACTCTTCTAGAATATCTTCTTACTGGTCATACCTGATCTTAATCAGCCTGTTCTCTGCATTCTCTCAAGCATGAAGATGCTTAGCATAAAGCACACAAAATCAAACTTATTAGTATGTTGTTGATAGCTTAGTGCTCATTATTTTCTAATCTTTGCATTATACCTCTTCACTTCTATAACAAACTCACTGAGCAAAGACTGTGCCAGTCTCCTATAACTTCTTCCTTCCAGGGGCTGTACCCTAAAGCAACAACTCTCCATCTTCCAGGGCTCAACAATTAACATGCAGTTTCTCACACTCTAGGCTACTGGGTTCCTTGAAGTTTCCAGAAGCTACTGAGGAGTTATTTCACACTCAATGTTTTCTGGAATGCCTAACAATTCTACCTCTTTGGGAGAATTTTTTTTTTTTCTTCTTCTAAGCATAAGACTTAGCTTTAGGAGCATGTTCTCCATGAAGTCCCTCCTATACCACTGTTGACTTGGCATTTCCTGACACACCCACACCATGTGTGCCTTTAGTTCCTCCCAGAATTCCCTTTACCCTATCTCTGCCCTTTGGTTGTAGTAAGAGCTTTACTAAAGTATAATGGATACACCACCAACAACAAAACAAATAACCCTGCACATGTTTAATGTATATACTTTCATGAGTTTGGATATATGCACATCATGATCAAGATCAAAGTATTAAAGATTCATCATCTCTAAAAGTTTCATGTGTCCTCTTCTGTTTGTTTGTTGTGGTAGGAACATTTAACAAGAGATGTATCTTTTTAAAAAAAGATTTTTTTTTTTATTTGTCAATGGATGTTTTTTATTTATATGCAGTGCTGAGAATCGAACCCAGTGACTCACACGTTAGGCAAGTGCTCTTTTTAACAAAAATTTCAGTGTACAATACTGTGTTCTTAACTACAAACACTATCTCTAGAACTTATTCACCTCATAAAACTAATTGAACGTTAAATGTTGCTGGCTGAAGCGCTTGGAGCAACGGAGCCGCGGGAAAAACTTCAGAAGCAAACTGGAGACAAACAGCTTTTTATTCTGATAACTTTTCTCTCTGGTTCTAATAACGACTAACACACGCCAAAAACACACCCTAAAATGGCGCTGACCCGATCAGCAATTTCGGCCAAGTCACTCGAGATCCCGCAACAATCCCGTGAGACTACGGGTGGCGACAAAGGCCAAATCTCCACGGCTCATAGTCAACTGCAATTCAAGCCAATCCCCAAACAGGGCTCCTGCATTTCCCCCTTTTTGTTTTAAAAGAGGTAATGCTCTAGGACGTCTATGTGCAACCAACATTCTTACCCGTCATCGGATAATCAAGGCTGTGCCCTTGACTCCTGTCTTAGGTTGATATGTCGGCCACATGAGACTGTCCCGTGCGACTGTGCCTGTCTTAGGTTGTCCCCCTCTGGGGATCTTACCCGTCATTGGCTAACCAGCCATCCAATGGAGCCCTTTAGGATCGACTATATATGATGACTAACAGCCGTCCAATAGTGAGGAGATGTTGCGGCTTTAAGGCAACAAGCCTTTTGGTGATGAGCCAAATTGCATAGCATATCAAATTGTTTAAACAAATCAGCTGCCCTAAGTTCCATCAAGTAACACACTGAATTCTCTAGACAAATACCCGCAAGGCATTGTCCCGTAAAGTCCCAAACAATGAAAGATCAAAATGTCCATTTGTTATAACATGTTGATGTAGGAGGCCCCATGCATGTAGAGCAGAGGCCACACTGTTGGTGAGGTTGTTTGATGTTTGAGCAGCAGACATCTTTTTTATGTTTAGACAATGCCACCGGCAAATCTTCAGGGCCCGCTACCTAGAAACTCAAGCATCAATTATTAAAGGAAAGGCAGTGCTATTGCAGCACTGAGTCAAGAGGTGAGTTGTCAAACTACAAAATAGAATAATTAGATTAGAAAATTAAAGTTGATTTTTGTTCACATACATCGCTGGTTGAGCTTTTACAAACATAAGTTGGAAAAATGTCATATTTAGAACGAAATAAAGAAAGACTGAGGTAAATTACTGCATTAAAGATAGATTAAAGAAAAGGTAAAGGCACTTGAGAGAAATAATTTGTTAGCTGGAACCCTTGAGTCTCTGTATACAAAGCAATTTTTTACCTGTTGAGATAATTGAAATTAATGAGCTATTAAACAAATGAAGTTAATAACAAATAAACAATCTTAAGTCAAAACACCCAAATATCAGGTTATATAGCACTAGTCATATTGTTTGCTAAAGAGAAGTCCCAGGGACACCTATAAATCAAAATTGAAAGTACCTTCATTTATAAAATTATTTACCTAAATTGAATACTCTTAACCTAAAATGAATTAAAGTTATTTGGATCCATATATATATATATATATATATTTTTCTTTTTCATAAGCGCTTTGTTCTTTGTGACGTCACACTGGACAGACGAACAAGCATACAAACATATATTTGTGACGTCACATTAACATGAAATGTAGACAAATGTACAGACATAAAGACATGTATAAAAAGAAAAGAAAAAATACAATTGTGTGCACACTAAAGAGAGATCTCCTTGTCCCGGCCGGGAGAAATGACACTTAAGTTGTGAAATATTTTGAAGGACTCTTTTGAGGGAATCATTCTGTACCTTCATCTTGGTCCTCTTGATTTTGTACCTTTTTTATTAATCTTGATTCTTCAATAACTTCATCTTGATCATTTTGATGTGGTACCTGTTTTATTAATCTAGATGGTATCCATATTGGAGAGGATTCGTCTTTTGGAAAAACACAAACAGATCCTCTTCCCCAAATTAATACTGGATCTGGACCCTTCCATGTACCTGAAAGAACATCCTTCCAGTAAACCAAAGGTTTATGTTGTTGGTGTGGATTCCAATGTCTGTCTCCAGCAGAATAACCATTAGAGTCTAAAGTTAAAAAATTTAAGGTAAACAGGGCAACTGCCAATCTGTCCTTAGGACTTTTCCAATTTCCTTCTTTTTGTTTTAATAACATAATTTTCAGTGTTCGGTTTGCTCTTTCAATAATGCCCTGACCCTGAGGATTGTATGGGATTCCTGTTTTATGGGATATATTGAATTTTGCGCAAAACTGTTTGAAAGATGAGGACGTATATGCGGGGCCATTATCTGTTTTAAGCATTTTTGGGATGCCCAATGCAGCAAAAGCTTGCAAACAATGAGATGTAACATCTTTAACTTTTTCTCCAGAATGTAAGGAAGCAAAAATCATGCCTGAGCATGTATCTATAGTCACATGAATAAATCGCAATTTTCCAAAACTTGGCTCATGAGTAACATCCATCTGCCACAAATGATTGGGCATTAATCCTCTAGGGTTAACTCCGAAATGAGGATTGGGCAAATGTGTCATACAAGATTTACAATCTTTTACAATTGTTCTGGCTTGCTCCTTTGTGATTTTAAACCTACGTTGCAAGGTGGTGCTGTTGACATGAAACTGGGAATGAAATAAAGTAGCTTGTTGTAGCGCTGAAAGTATAAATACTGTTTTTGTAAGTTCATCAGCCTTTTGATTACCTTCATGGAGGGGACCAGGCAAATTAGTATGTGCTCTAATATGGCCTACGAATAGAGGTTCTTTTCTTGCCCACAAAAGTTTTTGTATTTGATAAAACAATTTAAAGGCTGGAGTATGAGGTGCTATTGGTCCTGCTAACTCTAATTTTGGGACGGCTTGTACAATATAGTGGCTATCTGAAAAAATGTTTACGGGCTGGTCCCTAAAATTTTCCAGAGCTCTTACCACAGCTTCCAGTTCCACTAGTTGAGCTGATTTGTGTGCAGTTATGTAAGTCATATTTTCTTTTTTAGTGACTACTGTAGCAGTACCATTTGAGGACCCATCTGTAAATACATTAAATGCCTTAGGAATAGGTTGATTTTTTATTACCTGTGGAAATATAATAAGATGATTAATACAAAAAGATAATATAGGGGACTTAGGAAGATGATTATCAAAATTTGCAGAAGTAGAGCATTTAGCTATAGCCCAATCATTATCATTGAAGCATAAGTATTCAATCTGTGATGATGAATAGGGAGTAATAATAGTAGCAGGGTGAATGCCAAATATTTTAGTAGAAGTCTTAAGTCCTTGAAGAATAAGTTTAGCCACCATGGAGGTATAAGATTCAATTATACTTTTAGGAGAGACGGGCAAATGTATCCATAATAAAGGCCCTTGTTGCCAAAATACTCCTGTGGGTGTATATTGTGAAGAAATAATAATCAACATCAGCGGTTGAGTTAAATCAAATCTATCACAATGAGCTCCTTCGATGGCTTTTTCTACTAATTTTAAAGCTTTCCTAGCATCAGGAGTCAATGTTCGTGGTGAAGATGGATCAGGATCTCCACGAAGGATGTCAAATAAAGGTTTTAGTTGGCCAGTAGTGAGATTTAGTGTAGGGCGAAGCCAATTAATGTCTCCCAGTAGTTTTTGGAAATCATTGAGGGTGGTCAAATGTTCTTTATTTATTAAAATTTTTGGGGGTCTAACAAAAGTATCCATGATTTTAAATCCTAAATATAATATGGGAGATCTGGTTTGAACTTTTTCTTCTGCTATATATAATCCATATTTTTTTAAATTTTCTACCACATCACTGAATATATTAAATAAGATTTTTTGATTAGGGTGGGCCAATAAAATATCATCCATGTAATGTAGACACATGAGGTTTGGATATTTATTTTTAATGGGTTGGATAGCCTTGTCCACATATATTTGGCATATGGTGGGGCTATTAGCCATTCCCTGTGGTAAAACCTTCCATTGATATCTCTGATCAGGGCCATTATTGTTCATAGAAGGAACGGAAAAAGCAAACCTGGGGGCATCCAGAGGATGTAGGGGAATAGAAAAGAAGCAATCCTTTATATCAAGAGTAATAAGATGGAAATTTTTTGGAATAGCTACGGGACTAGGAAGTCCAGGTTGAGTAGGCCCATAACTTGCATGGTTTTATTGATTTGTCTAAGATCATGTAACAATCGCCATTTTCCTGACTTTTTCTTGATCACAAATATGGGGGAATTCCAGGGAGAGGTGGAAGGTTCTATATGACCTGCTTCTAATTGTTCCTGAACTAATTGGTGGGCCGCTTGTAATTTCTCTTTAGATAGGGGCCACTGAGGGACCCACACTGGCTTATCAGAAAGCCATGGTATTTTCAAAATTATTTTCTCAGTGGCCCCGAAAAAAAATATCTTTTTCCTTTATGACAATGATTACTTTTAGGGTTGAGATTACTCTGTACTTTTTGATAATGAGTTCTTTTATGGTTAAGATTACCCTGTAGGTTTTCACATTTAACATCTGCAGGCTTGGTTGCAAGGTGTACTCCCATTTGTTGCAAAATATCTCTTCCCCATAAAGTAACCGGTAGATTAGGTAAAACATAAGGCTGAAATGTTCCTTTATGGCCTTCATCATCCTCCCATTTTAAAATTACTGCACTTTTATCTGGGAGGTTATTATATCCCAAGCCTCTTAAACTGGTTGAAGCTTTTTGCAGAGGCCAGTGCTTGGGCCATTGGCGTAAATTAATAATGGAAGAGTCAGCTCCAGTATCTATTAATCCCTCCATTTCTATTCCTTGGATTTTTATTTTACACATAGGCCTCCTTGAACAGTCTCGAACCCAGCAAGCCATGGTACTTGAGTCAGTGGAACAAAATCCTCTATTGTTCCCTTCTTGAGGCATACCCATTTTAAATGAATTACGTAAATTGGGAAGGAGAAGCAACTGAGCAATTCTATCTCCTTGATTAACAGAAGTTATATTTTGGGGTGAGCTAAGCATTATTTTTATTTCCCCTTTGTAGTCTGAGTTTATTACACCTGGGGTCACTTGCAAACCTAATATGCTTTTAGGACTACGCCCGATAATAAGTCCTACAGTCCCTGAGGGAAGAGGTCCCCTGACTCCTGTGGGAATCAGTTGAACCCCCATTTCAGGTGTTAACACTATTCGGGCGGTGGAACAGAGGTCTAATCCTGCATTTCCTCTTGTTCCTCTGGCGAGGGAGTGGATGGGTAGTAGGGATTGTGTCGGGGAAGCATCTGAGTGGATGTTTGAGGATACTCCTTCTGCAATGCCCCGTACATTTGTGGGCCCCGGGGTATTGGGCCCCGTGCCCCGTTTTTTGAATTCCTGAACAAAGGATTTCCATGGATGTCAAATTTTGAATAGCATTTATTGGCCCAATGATTTCCCTTTTTACACCTGGGGCAGCGGCCTGGGGCACGGTATGAGCTTGATCTTATTTCTCTTTTGGGATTTTGCCTAGAAATGCCTGATTGATTATGATAAATTTGCCTGGAATATCCTGATTGATTATAATATCTACGTTTAGCCTTTGTGAAATTTCGAGAGGAAGCACCTCTCATTGAGGCTGCAATCACATTTCCTGTGACAAAGGCGCCATTTATATCTTTACATAGTTGTATATATACGGAAAGATCCTTTTTAGTTCTCCATGGCCTGATGGCTGCTTGGCACCATTTATTTGCATTTTCATAAGCTAATTGAACAACTAAAGGCATAGCTTGGTCAACATCTGCAAACACACTACCTGCAGTTCTCAAAAGTCGATCAGCAAAGTCGGCATACGGCTCATTTGGTCCTTGAATCACTTTTGACAAGCTACCTTGTAGATCCCCAGGTCCTTGTACAGTTTTCCATGCCTCTAAGGCAGCTGCATTTATCTGAGCATATATATCTGAGTCATAATCTGTTTGAGCCTGTAAGTCTGCGAATTGCCCTTCTCCTGTGAGCATGTCTATATTATAGTTTTCAAACCCTGCAGCCGCGTTTCTTTTAGCCGTTTCTATACAAAGTTCTTGGAATTGCGATCGCCAAACCAAGAATTGCCCCCCGCTTAATGTTGCTTTACATAGACTTTTCCAGTCTGAGGGGGTTAAGCTAAAGGTGTTAAGGGACTCCAGCATACTCAACGTGAAAGGAGCTTGGGGCCCATAAGTCATTACTGCCTCTTTGAGATTTTTTATTGTTTTGAAATCTACTGACTGATGGACACTCTGTCCATTTTTCTTTTCAAATGCTGGCGGTTCCCAATGTATCTGTGAGTTGTCCTCGAGAGCGCATAAGCGATCAGAAAGACTTTTTATTTCTGTTTCTAGGGTATGCAAATGCCTAGTAATACCCTTCATATTTTCTGTGATGGATTCCACCCATGGGGGAGTAGAGGACACAAGTGACTCCTCTGCCTGACGGACCTTTTTCTCGGTCTTTTTTAATTTCTTTTTCCTCATTTTCTCAGGATCACTTTTACTAGATTCCTCACCACTGCTAATTTCACTGACAGCAATATTCTGAGGCCCAGGTTCCAGTGAGAGCAAGTATCCTTCAGCTTTCGCCAATAACTCCCGAATAGCTTTAATAGCTTGGATTTTTGTCATTTTTGGGTCTCTTCTAATACTCTCTTTACTGGTCTCAGTTGGCCCAGTGGAATCTACACTTTTTTGATCACTTTCACTTTTGTCTATATACTCCTCACTGAGAACAGAGTCAGGTATATCAAGGAGTCTTTGCATAGCCTCTATCACTTGGGATTCAGTTATATTCGAACCCATCTTTAGAGACCTTTCAGTTCTTACCTGTCCGCTCCGAAGTTCCCCGTACGGGCCGCCACCTGTTGCTGGCTGAAGCGCTTGGAGCAACGGAGCCGCGGGAAAAACTTCAGAAGCAAACTGGAGACAAACAGCTTTTTATTCTGATAACTTTTCTCTCTGGTTCTAATAACGACTAACACACGCCAAAAACACACCCTAAAATGGCACTGACCCGATCAGCAATTTCGGCCAAGTCACTCGAGATCCCGCAACAATCCCGTGAGACTACGGGTGGCGACAAAGGCCAAATCTCCACGGCTCATAGTCAACTGCAATTCAAGCCAATCCCCAAACAGGGCTCCTGCAGTTAAACTCCTTGATTGACAGGTACCATTTCCCCTTTCCCCAGCCCAGCAACCACTGTTGTGTTCTCTGTTTCATATAAAAACAAAAAGGAAATCACCCAGGCACAGTGGTGCATGCCTATGTTCCTAGCAACTTGGGAGGATGAGGCAGGAAGATTGCAAGTTCAAGACCAGCCTTAGCAACTTAGATAGACCCTATATCAAAATAAATAGATAAGTAAATAAACAAACAAATTAATAAGTAGGTATTCATGCTTATTCATGACTATTGTGGATACTTCATGCAAATGGAATGTGATATCTATTCTTCTGTGACTCTCATTTCCCTTAGCATAATACCTTTCAGTTTCATCTATGTTTATACAAATGGAAGGATTTGCTTCTTTTTTATGAATAAATAATATTTCATTGTTTGTAGATATCATATTTTCTTCATATATTCATCTGTCAATAGACTTTTGCATTATTCCTATATCTTGGACATTCTGAATAATGCCACAATTAATGTAGACTGGAATACATGTTTTGAAATTCTTATTCCAATTTTTTCATATAGGTGCCCAGAAATGAGATTGTTGAATCATACAATTGTTTTATTTTTAATTTTTAGTTTCTTTAGGGAACTATTGTTTCCCATAGTGGCTGTACCTGAAACAGTCCCCTTTTGAAATTAAAAACGACTTCCTGGTAACTGCTTTTCTGCATCCTGCACTTCCTCACACTGAAAGTGGAGGTTAAGAACCTTCCCCGATGCCTATAAAGGGACACCAAGGAATTTGGACTTACATGTTTCTGATTAACACATCCTAGTAAAAATTCCCATCTATTTCCTACATTTATCCACTATGCCTCTTTCTTCTCTTATAAAATCTTCCCATGCTCTTGAGTCCCAAAGATGAAAATTTGAGACAGAAAAGTTTCCTCTGTCTTCCTGTCTATTCAGCTTGGAATAGACCTATTCTCCTTGCCAACCTATCTGCCTGGTGTTACTGGAGAGGTGAGCAGTAAAGCCATTCCTCACTGTGATATACCTTCTACATTCCATCCCACAGTTTGTAAGGGTTCTGATTTCTCTAAGTCCTCACTAATACACTTACTTTTTAATTTTTTTAAATGACAGCTTTCCTAACAGGTGATATTTCATTGTATTTCACTTGCATTTCCCTAATGATTAGTGATGCTGACAACCATTTGAACACTATTTAATGTACTTGAAGGACATTTGTATGTCTTAAGAAATGTCTCTTCAAGTCCTTTGTACATTTTTTAATAGGGCTATTTGTTTTCTTGATATTAAATAGTAGGAATTTCTTATATATTTTTGGTATTAATTCTTATCAGACAAATGCTTTGCAAATATTTCCTCCTGTTCTGCAAATTGTCTTTTTTTGCTCTTTTGGTTGTATTCTTTACTGTGCATGAACTTCTGAAATTTGATATAGACACACTTTTCCAGTTTTGCTTTTTTGCCTTGCTTTTGTTGTCTTATTCAAAATCACTGCCAAGTTTAATGTTAAGAAGCTTTTCAGATCTTTTATCCCAGGAGTTTTATAGTTTCACGCCCTACATATAAGTTTCAATCCTCTTTGAGCTGATTTTTGTGTATGGTGTAAGATAGGAATCTAACTTAATTCTTCAGCTATGATATCCAGTTTTCTTAACACAAGGACTATCTTTTCTGCATTGTGTATGTTTGGCACCCTGTCAAAAAGATGTGTTGGCTATATACACACAGGTTTGTTTCTGGGTCTCCATTTTGTTTCATTGGTATATGTGTTTACCTTTGGATTTCAAATAGGCTCTTGATGACATTCCAGGGAGAGCAGCTCTTCTTTTCTTCCCATAGTAATTAATTTATGTATTTTTCATTATCACCTACTTATTTATTTGGTACTGAAGATTAAATGCAGGGGTGTTTTGTCATCCAACTACACCCCCAGTCATGTATTCATTCATTTATCTATCTATCTATCTATCTATCTATCTATCTATCTATCTATCTATTTTGATACAAGGCCTGTCTAAGTTGCTAAGGCTGACCTTGAACTTGCAATCCTCCTGCCTCATCCTCCCAAGTTGCTGGGAATATATATGTATGTATCACTGTGCCTGGGTGATTGCCTCCTTACTTTTATATGAAAGAACTAAAATGTACTAACACTCCACACTTATAATGCATCTTTGAAATGCACATTTTGAGGAAAATAATAAATCCCATTACCTAATTATTTTAACAAGCAATTCAATTAATTATTTGAAAATGAGAGGTAGGAATATTAAGATTATTATGTTCTACTCCTTATAGGTTTTTTGTTCATTATAATGAATATTACAGTATATAATTACAAAAAAATAGGCCCCCTTCTCCTCAAAAACTACTCTGAGTTGGGTGGAGTGGTACATACCTAGAACCCCAGAACTCAGAGTCTAAGGCATGAGGATTGTGTTTCATTCTTTTCTACTTAACTTGGAGCTCCTTTACAAAAAATGCCACCTTATTCATTTTCTTAGTATTGACAGCATCTAATACATGGCCTTATTAATCAGAGTAGGTGAATAAAAATGTGTGTTGAATCAAATGCATTTGATTAACTTTAATGACATGATAGATTCCCCCACCCCCTGGGGATTGAACCAAGGGGTGCTTTACCACGTTATATTCCCAGACTACCTTTTGTAAAAAAATTTAAACGGGGTTTCCACATGTTGTTGAAGTCTCACCAGATTGCTGAGGCTGGCCTCAAACTTATGATCCTCCTTCCTCAGCCTCTCACGTGTTGGGATTGCAAGCATATGCCACTACACCTAACTCAGGATAATTTTTTTTTTTTCCTGAGGAGGGAGGTAGGTATGTATTTTGTTGTTGTTTTTTGTAATTATACACCGTAAAATTCATTAAAATGTGCAAATGATTTAAACTTAGCAATATATGTTGCTGTCAACATTAATCTTCACAAAGATTCCTCTACTAAAATTCCACCCTCTTGTCAAAAATGGCATGTCTCATTGCTTTCAAGACATAGACACATATAAACCAAGTGATGAGAAAAATCCAGCACCTGCTGCCTTTAGGCAAACTAAAGATTTCTATGTTTAGAAACATTATATATCTAGATAGTAGAAGTGTAAAATCATTTTGTTTGGCAAGATTGTTCCACTTTATCTTAATGATGCTCAGATATTTGGGCAAAATAACTCATTCAATCACATTCATTGGGTTTGTCACAAAACCCTTATGCCTTCCTAACAGATGGATCTCTGAATGGATTGTTTTTCCTAGTTCTTTCTTCTGATTGTAAAGCTTCTAAAATATAATTTTCAAAATAGCAAATCATGACTCTCAGAAAATGAGCATGGGACAAAATGTTTTATTCTATTTATTAATGAATGATCAACCTAGAAAGATAGTATAACAAATAAAAAAGAGAATTGGGCAGTCAGGTCTTCAAAAATGCTGAAGTAATTTGTTAACAGATGTTGAACCCCTTATATTCCATACAGCAATAATAGGTAATATTTGAAGTTATCTTTTCTTCAGAGAAGAATTCAATTTTACCTTTCCTTACTGGGCCATTTTGATTTCACCATTCTCAATTGTTTATACATTATCTTCCATTCTTACAGAGATGTAAAATGACCTAATCTGCACAAAGTCAGTTAAAGCTCCATTCCCTTATAGATAGACAAAACCCAGAGAAACCTTTTAAAGAACATCCAGTATTCTTTCAATTTTCATGTCTTGGGAAATGTTTTTGTGACAGGGTATCTAATTTGGGAATGTGATCATTATATTTAATCTTTCCTGAGATCAACTAAAGCTAATTGCATTTTATTACTCTTTAATAATTAAACCAATATTTTAAGATAATTATTAAAGATTAATAATTTAAATAATTATTAGAAATTAACAACTACAATTCTTAATAATTATTAATTGGTTGCAACATTACTTATTAAAGTTATAGCTCGATATTAGAATCATTCAGCTTGTGAAAGGACTCAGACTTGTCTCATTCTGTGACTTTTCTGAGCTCAATAAAAATGGTATCTGTACCTCCTTTCTCTGTTTTTCTAGTCACTAAGTATTCATGATCTGCCATAAACTTAAGTCCCAGTCCTGAGTTAAATTCCAAGTTATTTTCAGATTTCAATATCACAAAGTCATTATAATTTCTGTTTAAATTTCACATCCAGAAGTCCTCTTGGTTCTGTTCTTTTTTTTTTTTTTTTTTTTTTTTTTTTTTTTTTTTTTTTTTTTTTTTTTTTTGTAAGCAGGGTAAATTTTAGTGCTATCAAATGGAGCCAAGAGAGAGGGGTTTATGCCAATTGGACTCATAGGGTAAAATCCGGGATTAATGATTAGTTTCTTGTAATTAGGGTGGTGGTAGGATGGGCACACTTCCTTAGTCCTACTGTTAGCTAACACAGAAGATGACAATACTTTAAAAAAGCATTTTGTAAAGCACACCTTTCTGCTTCAAGTCAGAGGGGGCATTTGCACAAAGGTACATTCCAATCAGCTTGCAGGATATGTGGGAATGATAAATTTACTTTGTAGACTAATCATATCTATGTATGGTGATTTTAGAATGACTAATTGTTTTTTTAACCAGGTATATAATATGGTTAGTAGCTCCTGAAGTTACTTTCAAAGTGAAGAAAAATTGCACTGCATTTACACAAGTCAATCATGCTTTCATGTTCTGTTATTTGTCAGTGGTATCAAAATTATATTAAAGACAGGTAAGATTTGAAGTGAGGAAGCCCATCAACTGGCTACTTCAATAGCATGAATACAATGTGGTGATATCTTGGAACCAAAGCAGTTTCTGCAGAATAAGAAATGGGAGAGAAAAATGAATTAGATGTGGATGGCAATATTAATGGATTAATGTGGAAGAAAGCAAGGTCTAAGCTGAATCAAAGATGTCAGGACTTAGCATCTCTATAGACAACAGCTTCATTAACTGAGGTTTTGGAAATTAATATTAGGGATGGGAAACAGAAGAGGATGTAATGAAGGAGCCTATAATCAAGGAGATAGCTAAAGATTGCGGTTAGCTGAGAGCCATAAAAGATGTTCTAGTTTCCACCTGATGTTGATACATTATTCAAAGAATCTTTGTATGCCCGTGAACACTGCGTGACGCACCTGTAAGCTCGAGCTGTAAGCACGTGTCCTTGTTAAAGCTATATGTATATAACTGGGTGAGGTTCGTTAGTGTGTGTGGGGAAGAAGAAGGTGGTGGTTGGAGTTAGAGCATTTGGAGTGATTGTTGGAGCTGGAGAGAGAAGAAGAATAAAAGACCTTTTTTTCATTTTCATCCTGCCTCCGAATTTTCCTGTGGCGTTCGCTGCTCCAAGCGACTTCCGCTTCAGGCAGCGACAATGTAAAATTTTCTCTTCACACTAAGCCTCACGACATGGCCAATTAAAACCCTTATTTGACATCCTTCGTGGGTAACCTGACCCATCGCTCACCTCGAACATTAACTCCTGAGGCCAGGAGAGCTCTAAAATTAGTAGAAACAGGCCATGGGAAAGGAGCCCATTGCGAAGAATTTTGGGGAGTTGATTTTGCACAACCACAATTAATTGATTATTATTCCCGTCACAATATAGCTCCAAAACAGGAGTATTTTGGCAACAGGGACCTATATTATGGATACATTTGCCTGTCTCGCCTAAAAGTACAAACAATTGAGGTCTTATACCGCCATGGTGGCTAAACTTATTCTTCAAGGACTTTAAATCCTTCTACTAACATATTTGAGAAATTCATCCCGCTACTATTAATACTCCTTATTCATCGTCACAGGTTGAATATTTGTGCTTCAATGATAAGAGATTGGGCTATAGCTCGATGCTCTACTTTCTGCAAATTTTGCCAAATCATATTCCTAAAAATCTCCCTATACTGTCCTTTTGTATCAATCATCCGATCATATTCCAAAAAATGGGGGGGGGGATATAAAAACAAACAGGTAATAAAAAAATCTCACAACCCATTCCAATAATGCAAATTTCAATGTATTTACAGATGGAACTCTCTAACGGTACTGCTGCAGTAGTCACTCAAAATGAAAAAAATGATTCATATCCCTAATCAAAAATCAGCTCAATTAGTGGAAACTCGAAAGCTATAATAATAGCTCTGGAAAATTTTAAAAGAACAGCCTTATGAATATTTATTTCAGACAGCCATTATATTGTACATGCTGTCCCAAAATTGGAGCTAGCAGGTCCAATTAGCACCACATACTCCAGCTTTTAAATTGTTTTTCTCATAATTCCAAAATCTCCGTATGGCATCGAAAAGAACCTTATATTATAGGGTCACATAAAGAGCTCACACTAATCTGCCTGGTCCTCTCCATTGAAGGTAATCAAAAAGCGGGGTGACCGCCCTCACGAAGATACAAAATTTATATTTACTACAGTACAACAAGCTACTGTATTTCATTCCAGTTTCCCCGTTAACAGCAATACCTTAAGACAAAAATTTAAAAATCACAAAAGAACAAGCTCGTATAATTAGTAACAAGAATGTCCATCTTGTGTAACACTCTTTGCCCAATCCACATGTATGGGGTTAAACCACACGAGTTTTGATGCCCAATTCATTTGTGGCAGATGGAATGTCAACCACATGAGCCAAGGTTTTGGAAAAATTACGATTTTAGTTCATGTCACGATAGTATACATGCCTCCAGGCATGAATTTTTTTATTTTGCTTCATATACATTCCGGAGAAAAAGTGTAACGATACTATATCTCATTGTCTGCAAGATTTTGCTGCAGTTGGGCATCCCCAAAATGCTTAAATCAGATACATTAGGCCCTGCATTATACCATCCATCATCCTTCCAACAAATTTTGTACAAAGTTCAATATTATCCACAAAAACAGGTATCCGCTTATAATCCTCAGGGACAAGAGAATAATTGAAAGAGCAAGATCGGACACTTAAAATAATATTGTTACTAAAGCAAAAAAGATGGAAACTGGAAAAAACCTAAGGACAGATTGACAGTTGCCCCTGTTTACCCTAAATTTCTTAACTTTAGATTATAATGGACATTCGGCTGGAGATAGACACTGGAACCCACACCAACCAAACATAAACCTTTGGTTTTACTGGAAGGATGACTCCTCAGTACATGGAAGGGTCTCAGACCCCAGTATTAATTTGGGGGAGAGGATCTGTTGTGTTTTTATTCCCAAGCACGAATCCTCTCCAATATGGATACCATCCTAGATTGATAAAGGCAGGTACAAAGGTCAAAGGGATCAAACGAAGTTATTGCGGAGTCTAGATTGAATAAAACAAGTGCAAGGTCCAAGAGGGACCAAAATATGAAGGTATGGTGTGATTCCCTAAAATGAGATTTCTCCATTATCTTTTACAACTTAAATTTCATTCTTCCCGGCCGGGACAAGAAGAATCTCTCTTTCAGTGTGGGTATACACAATTGTAATTTTTTTTTTTCTCTTATTAGATATAGTCTTTATGTCTGTTGCATTTGTCCCTAAATTTCATGTTAATGTGAGGTCACAATTATGTTTTATATGTGCGTCTGTCTAGTGTGACGTCACAAAATAATTAAGCGCTTAAAAAAAAAAAAAAAGTAGATAGAGAAAATCCAAATTAACAAATTAACTGATAATTCATTTAAGCTTAGAATATTCTAATTTGATAATCAATAGATAGATAGATAAAATACGATATTTATATAAGTTCAGATATTTTTGAGATAATCAATTATAATGATAATCAATTTTGATTTATAGTTGTCTCCGCGACTTCTCTACAGCTGTGGGATATGTTTAATGTTGTATAACCTGATATTTTTGGTGGTTCCGACAGAAGGATCATTTATTTGTTATTAACTTCATTTTGTTTTAGTAGCTGATTAATTTGAATTATTTCAACAGGTTTATAGGGATTGCTGTGTATATAGGCGACTCGAGATTCCAGCTAACAAATTATTTTTCCTAAAATGCCTTTAGCCTTTTCTTTATTCTTTATTGCAGAGTAAACACCCTCAGGTTTCTCTTTGATTAGTTCTGAATGTGATATTTTGCCAGCTTATGTTTGTGGGAGCATTGAGCAGCAATGTGTGTGAGCAGAGATCAACTTTTCATATTTTCTACTCTAATAGTTCCTTTTTTTGTAGTTTGACTGCTCACCTTTTTGATTCTCAGTGCTGGAATAGCACTGCCTTTCCCTTAATAAATGGATGCTTGATGTTTTAGGTAGCGGGCCCTGAAGATTTGCCGGTGGAAATGTCTGGACATAAAAAAGACGGCTGCTGCTGACAACGGCAGGGACCGCGGTCGCTGCATAGCATCCCTGCTGCTCAAGCATCAACAACCTCACCAGCAGTGGGCCTCTGCTCTGCATTGCATGGGGCTCCTGAAATCTATGTGTTATAACTTATGGACATTTGGATTTTCCATTATTTTGGGACATTTGCGGGGACAATGCCTTGCGGGTATTTTGTCTAAGAGAAAAACTCAGTGCGATTACTTGATGACACTAAGGGCAGCTGATATCGCTTAAAGAACTTGAATACGCTATGGAAACTTGGCTTCGTCAGCAGTAGGCTTGCCGCCTTAAAGCCGCAGCATCTCCTAAAAATTGGATGGCTGTTAGTCAAACACACAGTCGATCCTGAAGGGCTCTCTTGGATGGGCAGAGTTAGCCTATGTACGGGGTAAAGATCCCCAGAAGGGGGGACAATCATGTTGACTTACAAATACTATTAACCATTCTGAAAGGTAAGTTCAGTGTCTTAAAGATACCCATTTAGGGATACTGAGCTTATAAACTTTGGTTAAAACCATGTGTGATAATATTATAAAAGGATTTGTTCCTGGAAAGAAAATACTAATCATTTAGCAACAGAAGGCTGACAACAGGGCCAAAAAGCAAATTTAAGAATGAAACAAGAGGCCATTGAAAAACTGTGGAGAAATAGGTTGGTATCAGTTGGGTCATTGGCAAGAGTACTTAGGACTGTGAACTTTGAATATGTACATCCTTCTGTGTGTGTGTGTGTGTGTGTGTGTGTGTGTGTGTGTGTGTGCAAAGAATGAATACAGATTACAAGAAACAAAATATATGGAGAAATAACATAAACTTGATGGACAAATATCATAAAAGACACAGGCCATGATGGGTGTAGGTAAGTTGCTTCACTTGTGAAGGATGATGACAACCACTTATTCTAATCATGGAGGAAGAAAATAAGCAAATGTGGATTTCATTATTTTGTACAAAGTAGGAGGGAGATTACAGCTCTCATAATCCATTTTTTTTCTCCTCTGAACATTGCTACATTCTCTTCTGAACATTGCTAACACATGAGCTCTTTGGGAGATAGTTTTAGATCCAAAACAAGACAATATGTTCAGAGGTTGTGAACTTCACATAAAGAAATACTACATGAGAGCAAACAGTAAGAGTTTGTAAATCAAGATGACAATCCCACTTCCAGTCCTTATAGTATGTAGGAAAACATATTTTTTCCCTTTGGAAAGATTTAAGGAAAGAGTTTTCTCTCAGTAAGGGCAAGTATTGGGGACATGATGAGTTTTTAAATATTACAAAAGTCATTCAGAAGACATATCTGAAAGCTGTGGTATAGATAGTGAGGGGAAGTATAATTCCATGTGCAAATGAGGGTGGGTGTACAATATATAAAAGAAGAAGTTTCCTTAGTGAAATCATCAATGATGAACAAGCATAAGGACTTGAGTTGCAAAGCATACTGCAATGATATGATCATAGTTTAAAACCCTAACGTCAATCAACATGGCATGGAGCCTCCTGGTTTCTCAGCAACAGAAGCTTACATGGTGACTTCTAAGGCTTTTAGAATCAGCGTGAAGGAATTGTTGTTTTCAGGTTTAGAACATAGTGTTTGCTTTCATAAACAGATTTTAGAAAATCTGTCTCCAAATAATGTTTCCCACTAAACACTCTTATGTGACATTATTTTCTTTTTATCCCAGATATTCACTTTTGAGCAAGCTCCAACATTTTTAATACCCTTACTGGTATTGTACCCAGAAATTAATACTGTATACATTATGTTCTGTCCTACATGTAGAGGAAGACGAAGATATCTCCCATGAATATGTGTTGTAGGGGAATAATGTGTTAGCTCCTTTGACATTGTACTATTGACTTAAATTGAACTCACCTGCAAATAAAGCCACTACTTTTTTTTTTTTTTTTCATACGTAAGTAGCTTAAAATGAATCCCCGCTATGTATAATGTTATATTTGATTACACTGTCAATAGTGTTTGGAAACATCATGAATCCATTGTAGTGACTTTCCTCCCAATTTTGTGTTTTCAAAATTATTGGTAAGTGGAAATTGCCCGCATTAGTTATGAATGTGAAATAGAAACCAAACTTTGTCTATGGCATGATGAGAGACCTCTTTTTAGTTGACATTATGATGTGTCACTATTTGTTCACTTACTGACCATCTAACTGCATTCTCATCCTTTCCACATTTCTATAACATCTGCAAGTGTGCTGTGACAAATGTAGCAAGCACCTCAATTGGTATGATGCCCCTCTTTGCTTGAGTTCAATAAACCAGAGCTTCACTTCCTAAAAAAATTATGCTGGGATGAAAACAAATTTGATAGATCCATCTTCTGAAGGCTCTTGTTTCCAGATTTAGTGACTCCTCCTCAATACCTCTCACAACCCTAAATTTTTTATTAGGTACCTGTCTTAAGTATTTTAACTGAAGATTTTAAGTACATGTTTATTTTAATGTCTATGATTGAAAAGAATGTATGTTTAAAAAAGCCATAGATTAAACTATTATGTAACTTATAAATGGCTTAAGGCGATAATAATTTTTCTGTTCTTCAAGACTTAAGTCTTTTATTCAGAGTACTTACATATATATATATATATATATATATATATATATATATGTCCTATTTATACTGAAGTCACTTTTGGTTGAATATTACATGCATCAGACATTGGGCAGATATTGGAAATTCAAAAGTAAATATGTTAGTTCTTATCTTTAAGGAACTTGCAGCCTAAATAAATATTTAAATAGACAAACTACACGGAAAATGATATAAATGAAGTAACCCAAGAATAGAGAAGATCTTAGGTATGTGCCAATGGAAATCTAAGTCCAAAGAAATTTGTACTATTCTAAAGCTAATAGTATTTGTATAGGGTTTTATCTGAAACTCTTTTCAGTAGAAAAAAACATTCTTTTTTGAGACAAACAATTGAATAAAGCATTTCATCAAACCACTGACATGAAAATGCCACCCACACCTGTATTCATCAACTAATTCTTTTATAAACATATATTTTTTGTGTGTACTTGGGCTCAATATAATACACTCAGAACATTCCTGGGCATAATTCAGAATCCTAATTAACAAACCAGTTCAGCATCTATTTCACATAAACCTGGGGTCTGTTTCTCCACATATTGTGTTCAGCACAGAGGAAAAAAATAAATCCATAACTTTGTGGAAGAGAAAGCAGGCCTAGGCTTGTTGACACCTGTCTATGGCTCCTTTCCAAGTACTTAATTTCAAAAGCCTCATCTCCATCCTTTTGTAGAGCTGAAAAATCAAAAACAAATAAAAAGCTATTGGAAACTTCCTTTGTGGTGAATGAAGCCATGTGTGAAGAGTTTTCATCTACTGTGCACTGCCAATGTGACTAAGTCCAACTATCAAGGGCATTGCTTCATGATTGAAATTGTATGAAAGTGATTAAGCCCATAAACTACGTAAAGAAAATGAGTATAGAGCTAAAATAATTGCTCCAACACTAATGCTACGTTGTTACATCTTGCTCAGAATCCTTTGCCATCCATGCAGTACCATCATGTTTCTTATAATATTCAAACCTTGCTTAATAAGAATTTTTTCACTGAAACCTACTCCTTTATTATTCTAAGGATCATGAGGATTGCATAATGAAAACTTATAAATTACTTCCATTTGCAACTCTGTTGCTTACGAGGTAGTCAGTCAAAAAATAACTACTCAATTTTATTAGTACGTTTTAAAAGCCTTATGAAATAATTAAATGTACATATTTTTATGCTAGAGGCTGTATTACAATATTTTTTTCAGTTTCTGTGGAAATGTCTTTCATCCACATTAACTACAAAATTAAGATACCTTCTGCAGCAAAATAAGTCCCTTTCATGTTTTAAGTATTGGACTGATTTACAACTCCCTATTGAGATGAAGGTGCTCAAATTATCCACCCCACCCCCCCTTCTTTCTTTTCAAGTTTAAAATGAACTAAGTAAACTTACCTTTGTTGTTTTATAATGTCAATGAACTTTAAAGAGCTTTTTCACAAATAGGATTGCCTCCTCAGCAGCCACTGTGGACTAGATCATCATTTCCTTTGTATTTCTATCCAATTGAAACTCTCTTGCTGATTCAGACCAGGTTCCACAGGTGTCTAGGTTACCTTGATACTTGAAGGTATCCCTGACACTGCCCCAGGGAAACCTGTCTAACTGGGTTTTCCTTGAAGATCTTTTCTCTTCCTCCCTGTGAA
Organism: Tamias sibiricus; assembly: GCA_025594165.1. Lineage (NCBI taxonomy): Eukaryota > Metazoa > Chordata > Mammalia > Rodentia > Sciuridae > Tamias > Tamias sibiricus. Next base: position 142,439,726 of record CM046661.1, read on the forward strand.
GAAGGATTACTACCAGGATCCAGGATTATAACTACCTGGGTCATTTGGCCCCTCCATCAAGTCAAACATTCCATCTTCTAAAATAAATCTCTTACAAAGGCTCAAGTCATGTACATGAAATTTTCACAAGAGCTCGTCTAAGCCCCATCCTTTTGCACTGACACTCCTACCCACCACAACCCACTTCCCACCCAAATCAGACTCTTCTCTTTTTCCTCAGGCTTCACCAATAGGTTTAAGGACAACCACTGCTTCTACAGATAAGCTAACTTGACCAAAAGTCGAGTTTACTTCAGATTTTCAAAGCTTGAGACTTTCTTTGCCACATAAGGACAGGGCATAACTAAAACAAGAATAATAGTTCTTTTCAATCTTGAAATATCAGTAGCTATCACAAACAAAGCAGGCTTGGGCCTGTATCTCTCAGGAATGAGAGACCTTGAAATAGACACATGCTGCTTCATGAATTATTGAATCTTGAGAAGCATTTTCTTTATTCAGGGGGAAATGTTGTTTAGAAGGAACTAAATGATAGTCTCTTAAAAGGGCTAGTTATTTATAGCCATGTTGTGTTAAAAAGCTTCTTTTTATAATAAAGATGAAAATAAGAATTTAAGAAAAAGTACAAGCCTTTTTAAGCAGTTAAATTTAAAATTTTAAAGGTAAAGTTAAAGAGATACTGAAATTTTGCCACTCTAATTTTTTCTCAAATATCAAGTGCATTTTCCCTTGCTCATTTTACTGTATATTTTTATCTTTTTTTGTTTGTTTTCATTATACTCTTTGCAATTACTTATTCATATGTTTTCATCTATCTATCCTAATTTTTTGGTGCCAGTATTCAATAATGCAGATTTGTATCTTGGATCTTTGAATAAATATCTGAATTATATTTTACTACAAAAAACTACATTTCACAATTTGGCAAATTGCTTTATATGTCCTATAATTATATGCCAACTGAATTATGAAAACTTCAAAATGTTCTCATTAGTTTTTGAATGTAATAAGTAAAGTTAGAATGGTTTGTTAATGTATTTAACTGGACATGACATAATTTTTTTTTATTTTTTAATTTATTTTTTGACATGCCCTATTTTTATGAATAAAATATTCTTTAATTTAAATACAGAGTTCGAAACCTAACTTGTTGTGGATAATTCCCAAATTATAGTTCTTAATGATTAAATTTTAATTTTTTTTTTTTTTTTTCATTTAAGAGAAGCTTATGACTATCCCTAAATGGGTATGTATGCTAGTGTACTCTCCAAACCTAAAAGGTACTACTGAGGCTGACAGATGTGATGAGAATCAGACAACTGAAACTCCAGTATGACACCAGCTGAACCTCACTACTTTGTTTTTTCGTTGTTGTTTAATTTTTCTTCTTAAACACACTGAATCTGCTGATGGTGTTTTAGTTCAGGCTGACAGAGTTAATATGTTGTAAGTTTATGTGGGTATTTTTATTCTAGGGCAGCCAACTAGCAAAATAAACTGGGTTATGGTTATTACTATTAGAAAAGCATGGGATGTTTGCTTCCAACTTGTTTTCTTCCCTGTACTAAAGAATATTTTCATACCTGTAAAAATATCATTCATTCTTGAAAATATTTTTTCACTTGAACAATAGTTTTGCTCATGTTACAATGTGCAATCTATGTTTTATTAAAAGAATAAGGGATATTCCTAAAGTAAAATTTATTGAAAGTATACAGTCTTTATGGAATAAAAATAAAATAGTTTAATCCACATAGAAATATATGTGATTACAATTAAGAGAATGTCAGAATTATTAGTATAAATATGTTATTTCATGGAATTTGGTTTCTTTGTATGTAGTGTGGCATTTTCAATTCTGTCCAAATATGCCCATCTTTCTATAAAATGTAGTTGAAAACATCAAATATGAACTTTGAAGTTTATATATGAGATAAATAGAGCTACAACAATAGTTTTGTTAACCTAATCCATGGAAAATTTAGTATGGGAAAATTCAGGCCAAAATAAAATGTTGGTTCCTTTTTTTAATTGATTATCTAAATTAATCAAGTAGCATGACCATTGCAAGTCTTCAGTTAGTTTTGTACATAAATAGTGTATAAGATTCTTAAGGTCTGTTTTATCATTTACTTATGTTAAAGTCAATTATCAAATATGTTAGGTCTAGATTTGGGCATCAACTCACTTTGTATGTGCTTATTTTATTCTAAATAATGATATCAAAGTTTCCTAATGTAAATGCTTCTTGACTTACATTGTGGTTAACATCCAGATAAACTTCATTGTAAGTTAAATGCAAGTTGAAAATGCATTTAACACACTGAACCAACTGAACATCAATACTACCAGCACAGTACACTGAGTACTAGTTTATCCTTCTGACTGGGATCTGTGGTTCACTATGGCTGACCAGCATCACAGCAGAATAACATTCTGTGTATCACTAGTCTAGGATAAGATTGTAATTCCTTAGTTTGAAATATGGTTTCTACAGAATGTGTACAACTTTTGCATTATTGTAAAGTGGAAAATAAGTCAATCATGAGTCAAGGAGCATCTATATCTTTTTCACACAGACTCAAGTGTGTGTGTGTGTGTGTGTGTGTGTGTGTGTGTGGTGTGCATTCGCATGAGTGCACTTGGGTATGTGTTTGTTATGTCTACGTGTACATAATGTTAATTTGTGAATATTATTCCTACATTTTATACTCCATAATCATAAATTTTAAGTTGAATTTTTTAAATAAAATTCAGATTATCTATTCATCTACTAACGTAGTCATTCCTCCTACAAGTATTTATTGAGTACCTTATCTTTCCTGTTATATTATGACAAATAAATTATAAATTGTATTTTAATTCAAATGAAATAAATTCTGTAAATTTAATTTATTTAAAAATATATATGAATGTTAATAATGATTTAAGGTCACATGTGAGATATATGCTTATTAGTCATACAAATGTATTTTAATATTTTCTGTACATAAAAATCATTTCTCTACGTAATATTTCATCATAATGATATGTTGTAAATCATTTAACCAATTTTTAAAATTTATTGGTCATTCACTTTATCTCTAGTTTGTTTTAATTATATGTCAAGGTTAACACCTTTAAAATATATGCTTCAGTATATTCTTAGATATATATTCCAAGATCATATTGATAGATGTTGTTATGGTATGGAAATGAAGTGCCCCCAAAGACTTGTATATTAAAGACTTGGTTCCCAATGCAGCAATATCCAGATCTGGGGATTTGGGGATAAGATTGGATCATGAGGGCTCTAGCCTCATCAATGTATTTATTACCTGAAGGCATTATTGGGAATTACAGGTGGGACCTGGCTGAAGAAAGTAGGTCAAAGGAGGTATTCCTTTGGGCATGATATCTTGTCTCTGGCCCCTTTCTCTCTTCTCTTCTCTTCTCTTCTCTTTTCTTCTTCTTCTTCTTCTTCTTCTTCTTCTTCTTCTCTCTCTCTCTCTCTCTCTCTCTCTCTCTCTCTGCTGGCTTCCATGAGCTGAGTAACTTTAACCTGCTGTGCTCTTCTGCCATGATGTTCTATCTTATCTCAGGCCCAATGCAATGGAATCAGCCACCTGTGGACTGGCATCTCTCAAACCATGAGCCAAAGTAAATCTTTCCTTTTCTAAATTGTTCTTATATGTTTTTTTTGGTCACAAAAATGAAAAACTTACTACCGCAAATGTGAAATTCTAGAACAGAGCTCAGACGTTATAATTTTGATAGATGTGGCCAAATTCCCCTCAATTCGTTATATACATTTATGCTTCCACTAATTGCGTATGATAGTACATATTTCTCTATCCTGTAGTGGCACACCCTCCTCCACAGAAAATCTTAACTAAGCTTCTCCATAAATCTTTTTTTTATATATTTATTTATTTACTTTAGTTGTACACAATGCAATGCATTTATGTTTACGTGGTGCTGAGGATCGAACCCGGGTTGCACACGTGCAAGGCGAGTGCTCTGCCGCTGAGCCACAACCCCAGCCCTCCAGAAATCTTTACCATGGCTGATTTTAGGACAATCAACAAAAGAGTCTCAACAAAAGAGTTCAATGTAGATAAACTTCCTACTTTCCTGTTGTTCCATTACTTGGCCACTGGCCTGGAAGAAATTAGCACTCCAGGTGCTGGATGCCCCTTTACTTATTTTTCATAAACACATATCTGCTATAATAGTTTGTAGAAGTGTGTTTGCAAATGCAAAATGTGATAATAAAAGGACAAATCGTTTAACAAGGTCTCTGGCCTTGAGCTGGAGCTTCACAGAGATGTCTATATTTCTAAGATAAGAGAAGTTACTAAGTGGGCTCCATGATAACAGCTGGCAGGGGGAGGAAAGAAAGGGAGGAGAAGCTTTCCCCTTCTCAGGTGTTGTCCTTGAAGGGTTAACTTGTCCAGAACAGTGAAAGAAAAAGCTTCTTTTATGTGATCTTCTGTAAACTGTGAACTTCTGAGCCCCTCCCCTTACATGCTGGGTATAAAATTCTGAAACTACCTGAACTCGGGGCTCGGGGGATTGATTGATTACAGTGAAAGCTGTACTCTCTGAACCTGACTGTAGCCAAATAAAACTGTTTATTGCTATTTTTGGTGCCTTGCCTAGTCTGTCCCTACAACGATCCTTTTAAAAACATTAAATATTATCCAGCTTTTCATAGCTATCTATCTGATGTGAAAAATAGAATTTTGTCTTTTTGCATGTTTTATGTTGAATGAGGTTGAGTTTCTAAAAGTTATCCCTTTTCAGTATTTTTGGTAATTGCCCTATTTGTAATGTGTTATTTGGGGTTTGTATGTGCTAGATTATAGCCAGGAGAAATTCACATTTTGCTTGTATTTTTTTTTAACTTTGTATATTTTTGTACATTGAACTGTCAAGTTGTTATGTAACAAAATTATCAAAGCTTTTCATATCTGATTTTCTTTTTCTTCAACAGTTGTTCCCCACTCTATAATCATATTAATTCAAAAAAGCATTTTTCATAATTTGAAATTTTAATTATTAACATCTAAATATCTAATAGAAATAAGCCAGCCTCTTGCATGCTAACCCCTTTTTGTGTGTGTGTGGGGGGGGGGGTACCAGGGATTGAACTCAGGGGCACTCAACCACTGAGCAACAGCCCCAGCCTATTTTGTATTTGATTTAGAGACAGGGTCTCACTGAGTTGCTTAACACCTCGCTTTTGCTGAGGCTGGCTTTGAATTTGTGATCCTCCTGCCTCAGCCTCCCTTGTCAATGGGATTACATGCATGTGCCATTGTGCCTGGCTGAAGAGTGTATTTTGTAAAATATGGCATTGTGTGGAAGCAGAAATCCCGGGAAATTATTGAACCCAGGAAAGCTTACTCTTCATAGTTTTTTTTTAAAGGAGGTGGTTATATTGTTTAATAGGCTATGAAACAAGCAGTTCATGAAGTAAGAAAATTAGCTGAACTTGTGATAGAAATTTGAATTTTACTTAATAGTTTACTTAATAGTTCCCAGGATGATTAGGAATGTAACTCTATTTGATGCTAACTCAATATATTTATTGAAAAAGTAATTTTAGGGAAACTTAAAATGAGTTAATTTCTAGACTCAAATAATAAAAAAAATCTTTGTTAAGATGAATCTAAAGAGACATGTTTTAAAATAAAGACATAAGAAGGAAATATATAGAAAAATGCATATTTGAACATTAATCTAGGGGAGAAAATTCATATTATGTGGCAACCATTTTGCCTGGCATTTTATATGTCTTATATAATTCCCACAATTGTACTGAGACACACATTAATTATTCATCATAACATTCTACAAATTATCTTAAAAACCTCTTGATTATTATCAGAAAATTCTTCCCAGTACCTTGATACAATACTACATTATAATTTAGGCATAATCCTTAACTTATTTTATTTTTGGTTTTCTAGTTTTAGTCGGTGCAGTAGATGAAATCTGTTTGCTGTATATCTTGACAGGTATTTTAGGGCTGTAGGGTCTTCCATACTCAGGAATGTTTCTTCTCCTGGATTCCTAGATTATAATTTTCAATGTTCTTTTCTAAAAACTTGATTAGCAAGGGTCAGATCAAATCATGAACACCAAAGTTTGGGTCAAAACATTCAAACTGCCTTTATTCCCCCTGTTACATAAGTGGCCAAACATATGTAAATCTCACCTCTTTTAATAATTGCTCTTCTGCCCATGGAAAAGGAACTTCATATTCTGGCTGTTTGAATAGTTCTTAACCCAGAGCAGACATTCTTTATTCTTAGGGCACAAGTTAGAGAGGGTTTTCCATAGGTGGAACAAAATTATTCTGATACTTGTTAAAAACTTCACACTCTGGAAGAAATTATGGCTACTAATGAAACCTGGGCACATGTCCTTTTACTTAATCTGAGATATAAAGATTAAATTTCTCCTCAAGATGTCTATGGTAACATACATATACTAAGCAAAGGCACTTTAAGCCATGGATTTGGTGACTTCAGGGAATCTTGCCATAGGGCCCAGAGATATTGGCACACTTTTGAAAAATAATGTTCAAAATCTATGCCCAGAAGAAGAAAAAGAAGATGCAAAAGGAGAGGGGATGGGCCTGAGAATTAGTTCTTAAACTCTATTTAGAGAATTTTCCTGAAGGTCTCCTGTAGCATAGAGTCAGGTAATCCAAGCAGTAAATTATTTTGATTCTAGTACATACATTTACTTTAAGGAAGCTGGACTATATTCAGAACTCATGGCATTTGCATACCAAGTGCATTTAAAGTTGCAAAGAATTTAAAGACAATCTATTTTAGATACTACATTTAAAAGTGACAACCCTGAATTCCTGAATTAAAGCATGGTTTCCAAAAGAAACCATGAGATTATTAGAAGCTGTGAATGGAAACTGCACATACAAACTTCCTGTATTATGCTAGTTTTATTGCAAGAAACAGCACTATTGATACTTTTCTGGCAACAAATGAAAAAGATATGAGTAAACTGACTAAGAAGGAAATATGAGCAGGATCTGACAGAAGGAAAGTTTAAGAGGAGATAATGATGAGATTTCTCCTGTGATAATAAGAAATATAAGAAATTGGATACAGTCACTGGAAAATTAATCCTCAGAATCAGAGAGGGCGATAAGCCACGATGATCTCTAAGCAGAACAACATGTGGGAATGAAGTAAGGCAGGCAGACAGAAGAAAGACCAAAGGGAAAATCGTGAATTGAGTTTTATGTGCTAAAACCATGAGATCAGAAGGTCTGACAGACAAGGTAATTGAATTTAATAGCTAAATTACCTGAGTGCCCTATTGTTATCAGTAATTCATTTGCTGACTGAAGTATTACAAAAATTAGGGACCATAACTACCATGGCAAGGATGTTGAGATTAAAAAGATGACTCCCACTAAATAGGAACTACTCAACACATAGGAAACTTTATATTTAGTGTCTAACATCCATAATAGTTTCATCTGGTAAGTTCTAATAACTGCCTAAATTTAGTCGCATGGAACAAACATATTATTAAAGCAATTATTTTAAAATCATAATAACTTACGGCTATCATAGCAATATATTTAGTTCTATAATCTTGAAAATAGTGTGATTTATTTGGTATTTTAAAAGTTTATTTTGAAATTGTGAAAATATGTTTTCATAAAGGTAGTTTATTTCTAAATTTAGTAAAATACAATGCCTTAAAAATTGTATTTTAAATTTTATTTCAACAATGACAATGAACTTTTTAAAAAGCAAAATAATTCAACTTTACGATTTTAGTACTATAGCTAACATTTCTAAAAACAGAATTTAGTAAAGGTCATAGTAGATCCAATACTGCTTTGCTGTCATTGTTTATACTGTACTTCAGAGGATAAACAGAAGTCTATGTTCCTTGAGAAAGAGAATCCTTTTAATTTACGGAAACAGTGAACTGTTTATGTTTAAAGTAAAGAAACTAACCCAAACTAAGTAGCTTAGAGTCCTTGAAAGAATTCTTCCCCTATGCAATGAAAATAATGATCTTCCTTAATTCAAGCATGTCTTAAAATCTCCATGTAGAATACTGTAATCTAGTTAAGAAACATTTGCCACAATAGATTATATGTTTTTGTATTACATGTGTCATTCCCATAGGTGGAATGTAGGCAAACCACCCAAAACATAGCATGACAGACCCCTAAACCAGAATAACCACAGTTAAAAATTATATGTAACCTATGAGGCAAGTGGTGTTTTACTAGTATTTGTCTATATCCTGTGTTACTGTCTGCTATGATTTCAGTATTTGACCCCTCTGTAACTCATGTTGAAATCTGTCATTTTAAGAAGGGGAAAATTTAAGAGGTAATTAGGCCATGAGAGTTCCACCCCCATGGGTGCGTTTAATGCCTTTAAAAAGAGGCTTTTGAGAGTGGGGTCTCTCTCTCTCTCACCCTTCTACTTCTAGCTATGTCATGGCTGTGCAAGAAAGTTCTTGCTAGATGCCACCACATTTATATTGAACATCTTGCCCTCCAGAACTAAGCCAATGAATTTCTGTTCTTTATAAATTACCCAGTCTGTGGTATTCTGTTACAGCAGCACAAAATGGACTATGACACTATCTTAATTCAGACTGCTGTAACAGAATACCAGAGATTGGGTAATTTATAAACCATAGGATTTAATGTTCCTAGAGTCTAGGAAGTCCCAGATTGGGTCCCAGACGATTTGGCATCTGGTGAAGACCCATTCCCCATGGTTAACACCTTCTTACTGCTTTCTCACATAGCATCAGGAACTAGTAAGACTTTTTCATGGGGAACCAATTCTGTTCATGAATGGCCTCTCAAAGCTCTCTCCTTCCCAAAACCACTGCACTGGGGATTAAGTTTCAAAATATGAATTTTAAGGGAAGGGTACAACATTCAGACCATAGTAATTATCTCTACAATCAAACAGGCTTAGAGACTGGCAGCAAATGGACATTAAATTTTTTAAATTTTTATTTATTTATTTATTTATTTATTTATTTATTTTGCTTTTGAACCCTATGGAGTCCTGGAGGCAACGCACAAGTTATGTGTGGGTGACAGAAAATGGGGAAAATGAAGATAGTATTATTTAGATCTATTAGATCCCTCAAATCCTTTAAATTGCTTAAAATTTCTAGAAATAGGTTTAGGCTTAATAGGACTTTAGATGTTAAACTACTGGGTCCTAAGATGAAGGTCTAAAGTTACTGACCTGTAATGAATGAGTTCAGAATTCACAAGCAAAAGAGAAGAAGAGCTTTCAGATCCTTTAGAGGAGTGGTTTTACTCACTTTGAAAATCAATACTGTACTGATCTTATTTTTTTTTTCCCTCATTTTAAAGATAGGTTCAGGCAGTGCTTTGATGTTGATAAACCAGCCTAATTTCATCTTAAGACTGAGAGCCATCCTGTCAAAAAGTTATGAAAAGCCCACTTCAGTTTTCTATGAAATGCTAGGATTCTTATTTGGCTTGAGCTTATTGTCTGGCATTCATGCCCAGGCCTTGAGCTCACTCAGGCCTGGCTTTCCCTGACCAGATAACAACTCTCTCTCTCTAAAAACTAACGGTGCCTCATAAACTTTTGATATGGGGTTTGACTACACCCCCCTTTTCCTTGGAATGCAATGCCATGTAGGTGATTAGTTTGCTACTTGCTTTGAATTACACATGTCTGACCTTGTTATTTGTAAGTTCCCAAGATTTTTTGTAACTCTTTGAACTGTAAAAACCTTGTCTTCCCTGAGAGTGGGGCTGACCCCAAGCCCAGTGTTTGGGAGGGGCAGCCCTGGCCAGCCGTCTTTGTGTATATACAATATAAGCTTGCTTTAATTTAAATTGGAGTTGGTGGTCTTTTCTTTGCGTCTTGGATCAACAATGTCAGCTACCTCCTAACAGTACAAAGCTGGATTACTTACCTATTATTTCAACGTTTTATGTGTGGATTTGCTTTCTTGATGACACTATTTCCTGTTACCAAGGAATCTTATTAGTCACAGCCAGCAGACCATCTCTTCACCTCTTTGCTTACATTTTCATCAGGACAATTAGCTGTGTTTTGTTACTTATTATTCCACAATAGGAAGTCCATCATGAAAGCTACAGAATAGTTAGTAGTTGATTTTTTGGGGAAAAAAAAAATAGCTGAGTCACAGCCAATCATAGCTGTCAAACTTAAGTAAGTCACAGGCTGCCAACTGATCAGACCACATCTAAATTGGACAAACATGGACCTGAAACAATGAAGCTATTTCTGTGTGGCACATTTCCCTTCTGTCTGTCAGTACTCCCTGCCCATACTGTTTTGGGAACTCTCTAATTGCACCTGTTCTGGGTGTTGCCTGTTGTCTAAATTGTTTTTTAGTCTAATAGATGAATAAATTTTATTTGTCTGAAGTTTTCCCTTTAACAGAACCCTAGGAAGAAAAGTAAAGTAACTTTTTGTTGCAAGGATTGCACTACAAAAACTGAAGGAATTTGAATATGAAGTTACATGTATTAAGAACATTAGTAGATAATAATGATTCCAAAGTCCTTGTAGTAACTGCAATACTTGGTGCACATATTTCTTTACACTTTTGTGAGATTTTTAAATCAAAGAAAGTCCCTGTTGGACTTTGACACTTTTACTTTGAAAGGTAGGGTTTACCAACTACACCTTGCTGCTATATCCTCTGTGTCAACAGCTACCACCTGCCAACCACTTTTTAACTGCTAACCACTTGCTTCCAGGGATCGCTTTCTATCACAAGTCACCACAATCCTCTGTCACTTAATAGATGCTTTGCTTCAGATCAATCCATCTTAGCAGACTAAAGATAAAAATTCATACACACAAATTAAAATGTCTCCTGGCTACAGGAGAAAAATTTATTCCCTAAAGAAATAAAAGATTCTGAGACAATCATTTCTTACAATCTATCTTGCCAGAAAAGAATGTATTTGTGATTTTTCTTTTTTTAGCTCTTAGTCCTTTCATGTTAGGGGCAAATGAATGCTCCCTAGATAAAGAGTGGGGGTAGGGCAATATGGTCTTTAAAATCCAACCCTATACTTCTTGGTGCAGCTGAGATTAAAATGGTATTTTGCTTCTGAAATCCAACCTATTTTTATACATTTAGGAAAACTGTACACCATTGTTTTCTTTAGAGAATGATGAAACAATAGAAGTATTTAGTAATTCTGTAGTGGATAAAAATGGAAGAAGAAATACATGGTAACAGTTTCTTTTTAATTTATCTGGTTAGAAATACATCAATTTGTATCTTCTCCTTTCATAAGTATCTTTTCTCTTCTTTTGAAGCCTATAGACTTCTTCTTGACCATTGTGATGATATTCCATCAAATTTGTCTTCATAGCTTTTTCTTGGCACTCCTCTAACATGACTCCTATATCTCTCCTCAAAGATCAGCCAACAATTTTTAAAAAAATATAATTAAAAATGCTTCCATTTGCTTTGCTAAGCTTTACATTTTTTCCAGAAAACAAGATAAAAAATCTTTTTTTCCAAATTTTTAATGAAGAAAATTTTAAAATATATGCAGATGATTTGGAGAATCTTTCAAGCTTACTGTGCTTTTCCTGATCCCTGCTCTGAGTTATAAGCTGAATATTTTTGTGTGGGGCTGGTTTTTTGCCATTGATGTGGCATACCATGAACTGAAATACTAAATTATTCACAAAATATTTGCTTTGTTTCATCCAGACTTGCCTCAGGGATAATCATGTCTTATGATCACAGAGTAAAAAACTATTTCCTAAAAAGAAAGAACAATAGAAGGCTATCATAGGGAATATATTTTCTCTGATGTATAAAAATCCACCAGTTAAATTTTCGATCAGAAATTGGTTTGTCTTAATGAAATCTTTAGAATAGAATGTGGCTAAAATACATAAAAGTGAAAGGTTTAGGATAAAACATCTTTAAGTGTCATTTTGCAAGCAGACTTGACTCACATTTTTAAATGGACAATTACCACCACCACTTCTGCCCCATCTCTCCCTTTGTGGAATTCAGGAGAACTAAACAACTTGGTTGAATGAGTAGTCAAGGAAAACATGTTCTATTTTCTCTCCCTGTAATTCGTTGTGATAAATCATATATTTCCCCCAAAAAAAGTTGTTCTCAGAGGCTTTCAGTATATAGATAATGACATGTGAAGAGGAATATCCTCAGTCTAACCCTACTATGTATTATGTATACCTGGATATAATTTACATTATATACAAATGTGTCACTTAAACTTAGTTTAACTCAGTTACTCACAGATCCAAACTAATTCTGTCAGGTCTGTGATTCTATGTTAGTTGAGCAGCTAGCACCTTCATCAGTTATTTCAAATAGATAAACACTTATTTTGTTCTGAATAAATTAATCTTTAAAGAGACCAAATAAAGGAAATGTTGAATTGGACTCATCCTGTAACACAGTAATTCAACTTTTAGAATTTTACCAAGGAAAATTCTGAAAGATACTAATGGAATTTTCACAACAGTCTCATTAAAATATTGTTGGTAATCATATTTGAACAATAGAGAAATAATTAAATAAGTAATGGTATGAAATAATATGAAGCCATTAACATTATATAATCACATTTTATGGCATAGAAAATGAAGAAAATATATTTTCAATAAAAACAGTACATTTATTACAATGCAGGTAAAATAAGATCCCATTTTTTAAAATAAGTGGATCAAAAATAATATATACTAACATAAGTGTTTGTATGTACAAAATAAAAGGAAATTTCATTTGTATTTTCTTCTATCTTTTTTTTAAGAAAAGATTTATTCACTTTCCTATTGTGCATTTATATTACCTACATACTAATTATTATTAAAAACAAAGTACTTTTGTAACTGTTCTCACTATATAATTAATCTAACAGCTTTAAAGAAATCAAAGCAATCAAATTATTTATGATCAGTGAGAGGCTTTTATTAGCCACACTGCCAGAATTACTCTTCATCTCTCAGAGAAACACAGAGGAATTTCCCAACTCACATTCACATTGGTTTCCCAAACTTCACTAATTGCCAATTTAGAATTCAGTATATACATCAACTAAACAAGTGATAATGGCTACATTTTAGGATTGTTCATTCGTTCATCAAATCTTACTGTATTTCCAAAACTGATACAGGTATCAGGGAATCATTAGAAATAAAACAGATTAAAATCAATCCTTTAGGTGGCTCCCATTCAACCTTCCCATATTGTACACCACATCAAGTAAGTGGTGCAAAGATGGCAATGTGAAGCCTGTTGAATTAACTGAAACCCGAGACATCTTTTCTAAGCCAAGGAACACCATGGATTGCTGGCCACACCAGAAGCTAAGAAAAGGACATAGAAAGGAGCCTCCCCAGGATCCTATAGATCTCTCTGAAGATGACATGAAGGACGGCTAGACCTTGAAATTGTATCCTCAATAACTGTGAAATAATAAATTTCTTTTGTTTCAAGCCATTTGCTTTATCATAATTTGTAACAGTATCATTAGAAATTAATATAGTGGTACTTAAGAAAACATGAAAGCTCTCTTCCTCTAGTTTCCCTCTTAAATACATGAGAGAATGTCTTAACCTCACAGGCTTTGCTTCTACTCCAGAAACCTTCCTGCCCAGCAACTTCAGGTTTCAGAAGAGCTCAACTTTTGTTTGCCTATGATCCTTCAGCTGAATAAAGGCTTAATGGAGATGGTTGACTCTCCAAGCATGCTATCTTCACCAATTCCACCTTTGTTCAATTTCTATCTGATTATATTGAGGTTACACAGGAACCATATCAGGAAGTAAGGGAAGAATATCTTACCCCTTTAGGTAATTTCTCCTCTTCTGAAGAGAGTAGAGGTGGGAGCCAAAATGATTCTAAATGATTTCTAAGGAGAACATTTTGGCCCTGGGGATATACCATGTCAAAAAAGAAATTATGGAAATAAAAATTCAGTGGAAACATTTTCTTTAAGGAATGTTCACTATAAGGAGGCACTATGACTATGGGATGATGAATAGAACATTTATTTGATTTTCGTGAACCAGAGAATTTCACGTATATTCCTCGCCATTGGACTGTATGCATGTTCACGCCTTAAGAGAGGGTTAAAGGAAATCTTTAAGGAGATGTTCACACATACCAATACCAGTAAATCAGGTTTATAAGCACTGGAGATTATACAAAGTACTTTGTAATAATAAGGTGAGTTAACCTGGAGATGTGCAATTACTTCTTTCAGCACCTTTGCCCCAACTCCATGGGTTTTATAGTCTTCCCAGAAGATTTTTAGCACTCTTAGCAAGGGCTATTTTATTTAATAATTGCTATACCTAATTTTCTTTAAAAAGTTGAACAATAATAACAACATGTGCAATAGTACTAGAAATAATAACAATGGTCAGTGAGCTCCTTTTGCAATATCTGCAATAAATACTTCTCCCATCTAACTTCTGCTTGTCCTCTGAGTCAATACAGACATAATCTCTTTTTCTATCATTTTTTTAAATTTTATTTTTATAATTTTAATATGTACAACTCATAGTGCATATATTTAGTATCTTTTTACATACAACTATTTGTATACAAAGTATATTCGTACAATTCAGGTCTTCAATCATGCAATAAGGAAAGTGATATACAATACAGACATAATCTCTATCAGGAATTTCCATTGACTGACTATCCCCAATTTAGCTTTTTTTTTTTTTTTTTTTTTCGTGGCGCTGGGGATTGAACCCAGGGCCTTGTGCATACAAGGCAAGCACTCTACCAACTGAACTATATCCCCAGCCCTGACCATCCCCGATTTAAAGGTAAAAAAGATAGTCATCAGGCTTTATGTGTCATACCTACTTCTCCCAAAACAGCAGTTCTGTTTATCTGTTTTTCCCTTCCACCAGCATTTTAAACATCAGTTTATTCAACTGCTTAAAAACTGTGGAGAATATAAACTCTTTGTTGGCATTTCCTTCCTTCCCTCCCTTTCTTTTCCCTTTCTTCCTCTTCTCTTCCTTTTCTCCTTCCCTCTTCTCTGCAGTACATAAATATAAATATGAATTAATGAACCATAACATTTAATGGATACCCAGTGAACACATAGTGCCCCACTAAGTGGCCCCTTTTCTGGCACAGTGGTGGGCACCAGTAGCACAATAATGAAAACACAGAGGATGTCCCTGCTTTCATAGGGCTAATGTTGAAGGTGAGGGAGAGATCAGAAAAATGCAAAGATAAGCAAGGTCCTTTAAGATAGTAACTACAATTATGAATGTAAGAACAGAGCAAAATTACACAAGGTAACTGAGGAGAGGAGCCTAGGAAGGCTTCTCAGTGAAAGTGAGATTTATGCCCCAATTTTTCAGCTACTTCATCAGTAATTATTTTAAATAACTGTATGAAAGTTTCACTTTCTATCAAAATAATCAAAATAAAAAGTAAATGCTAAGTACCTTATTTTTTCCTATTGAGATGAAGGCTTTATTTAATTTAGGGATCAAAGAATAGATAACCATAGAGACCGTAAAGAATTCTTGGGCTGTTTATGTCCTTTTGCAAAAGTATCTGGCTGAGGGATGGATGGGGGCTAAAGTCAGCTGAGGTTCAGCTCAGGAGGTCATTCAGAGCATGCAGGTTCAGATACCCTCATAGGGCTTGGTCAGTGCCCACCTGGAGGAAAAAGCAGACATTTTTGTTTCCTGTCCAGAAAAGTCAGTTTTCCCTGATTATTTCCTGCAGGAAGGGGTGGGTGGGGCAGGAGCTTTTAATAAGTATGTCTTTGGGGAGGATATGTTTCAAATTTCACTAAATTCATACCCAAAACAAACAAAACAAACAAAAACATAAGTTGTATCTGGTGTCCTAAAAACCCTGATAATTTTAAACCTTAGCAAGTAAAAAAAAAGCCCAAATAATTACTTAGGGTTTAATTAACATAAAAATAATAGTTCATAATTTTTATCTAACTTTTACTGTATTTGACATTTGCCAGAATAAAGAGTGACTCTCTTTTGGTAGGAAATGAATAATTTTGTCTTTTAATATAAGCAAAAAGGAAGACATTTCAGGTTTTCAAGGAAGGTAGAGGCCAGTCAAGAAGGTCCCTTCATTTTCTATTCAAAATGATATCATACAACTTTTAGCATCACATAGATTCTAAAGTCTATGCAAGTATATTGACTTTGACAGATCATTATATTTATCAGTCTATCTGGACCCCTTCCCATAGGCACACTTAGAGTATTATTAGAATATTTATTTTTTGTAATTGAAAATGAATTTCAAAAAGGCTACTGTTTTAATAGCTTCTCTTTGTGCAAAGATGACTGACTGTAGAAACATTTATTATGGTTTCATTACTTCACTTAAGATGAGAAAAGGTTCTGCTCTTCTTTAGTAGCAACTTTAAGAAGCACCAAGCTGGCACAATATTTTTTATAGTTTCTCACTTGAATAATTTAATATTTATCTTTCTAGGAAAAAAATCAAAACACATCATATTCAAAATATATTGATCTTTGTCATTATTATAATTACTTTTTTCGTACTAGGGATTGAACCCAGCAGCTTTATACCACGAAGCTACATCCCCAGGAATTTTAAAACTTTGTTTTGAGACAGGGTCTCAGTAAGTTGCACTGGCTGGTTTCAAACTTGTGATCCTCCTGCCTCAGCCTCTGGAGCTGCTGGGTTTATAAGCATGTACCACTATGCTGAGCTTGAAATATATTGATTATTTTTAAGACTCACAATTACATATTTACATTTTTCCCTAAAGGAGAGAGAATTGTTAAGTCAATAGGGTGAGAACTATAAAAAAAGAAGTTGACTAAGATTTCTTGAAAGCATATAATCATAAAAAAATTACTAATTACCCTATTACTTTTTATTTGCACATATACATTTATGTACACAAACACAAACACACACAAAAACAAACCAGGACAAAACAGATTTATTTTACATGCAAAATCAATGTAGCATATAAACTAAGAAACATGCAAATAAAACCAATAGTTCCAACTATATCTTGGCTATATGTACAAAATTAAATGTCTAGTATGATTTGTAGCCAATAAGTAAGGTACCATCTTATCTAAGTATTGGTTTTATTAACCACAGATGTCAGTTTTAGCAAAACTTACCTTCTTTTATACTTCTATTAATAATTAAGAGTACCATTTTATTTGGCATATTTGTTTTTTGGTTGCTTTCTTGCCACAAAACTTTTTCAAGAATTTTGTGTCATTAGCATTCCCAGAAATGCAGAGGATATATTTACATATAGAAAAAGTCAAACTGATAATAATGTACTTCAAATTTTTACTATTGGGAGATTTCATTGAAATGTATTAATGTCAGTGCTTATATTTTATTTTAGAAAACTCCCTGTTTCAGTGCCTTATAAATTTTTCCTCCCTTCTATATCTATTCCATTGGTAGTGATCCAATTCTTTTGAAAATATACATCCAAACATATAATCAGGACTTGTGTATTTTTTTTAAACTAGGAAGTTAATAGTCAAGGTTATGACTTTAAAATGCTTTTTACGGTTACTGAAATTGAAAGTTTATTTATGCTTTTGAAATGAATTCACTAACATAATCACAATTACAAAGTTTAAAGAACATTATCTGCTCAGTTTCAGAGAAACCAAACTTAATCACAAAGCATATAACTTTATTTTGTGACAGTTTCATTAAAAAAGCAAATTTCATATTTCTACGCTATTCTGCTATTCTGAAGCTCATTAGCTGCTTGGTGACTTGGCCTGGTCATTCACAGAGATTCACTTCAGAAAAAGCCTATTGACCCAGTTTCAGGAAATGGTAATTTAATTACATTGTTTCACTTCCTTTGCCCTTGAAGGCAGGGGATTTACCATAGAAACCAGGGTAAATTAAAATCATTACACATTCACTTGACTGGTCTCACCAAATACTTTCTACTCTGAGTTCTCACAGCAAGAATTTTTCTCAGTGATGAATAAAACTTTTATTTGCCTTTCCCATAACTCACTTCCAAGCATCCCTCTAATTATCTTGTTTCCTTCCCCAGTAAAAAACCTGTCTGTAATTAGTATTAATAATTTTATTTTGGAAAGATTTGTTTATCCTTATGTATATGAAAGTGTATTACTGACATGTACTATTTTTTGTATAATATAACATGCTGTAATATTGTGAGTGTATGTAAATGTTTTCTTGAACATGTCACAACAAAAACACTGAGCAACGGTTCCTTATATATTCACCACTGAATGTGGTAATCAAGGTGCTCTAGGGTTTTATGTATTTATTTTTGAAGTTCTGCTTTTCTAGATATCTTATTTCAAGAACTTTTGAAATAAAAGAAATTGTGCTTTTATCTCAAAGCAATGAATCACAGCTCAAGTTAGCCATTTGCTGAAACAAACATATCAATTAGGTAAAAATGGAATGATTTTTTGCTGAACTGAACTGTTTGTGGGATTTTGAGTTTGCTAAAGCAATACAGCTTGATGTAAGTGCAGTGTCCATGTATGCATTCCCAACAAGTCAGTGTGACACCCATTCACATAGGATATCCAGGTAAGATTTAGGTCTCATATACAGAGACAGTCCATTTTAGGGACTCCTGAATACACATTTCCTCTACATAAAGCATGTATCAATATACTAAAGCCAAATAAATGTTTCTATTCTGGGAGAAATTCCATAAGGATATATATAATTGTTATTGTATATATTTGATTTAAATGATAATTGTATTGAACAAAATTTATTTTAAAAGGCAGGATTAGAAATAGTAGGCTGATTTTTGATTATTAAAAAATACTAAATAAAGGAAATGATCCATTTTAGAACTCAATAATGTGGATTAGTTATTATCAACAATACAATAATAAGATATAGAAATAACTGGTGCCATTTATTTTGTTTATTGATTTACTTTTTAGAGCATTATAGTTGGGTCCATTTTGACAAAATCATACATGCAAAGAATTATATTTTGATCCCTATTTCCTCTTTGCTTTTTCTCCCCTCCCCTCCCCTTATTCCTCCTCTGCTCTACTGGTCTTCTGTCCATTTCTTCATTTATTTTTGATTGGTACTTTTTACATACACATAAATGTGAAATTCTCTGGTATATTTATATATACGTAGAACATGATTTTGTTAAATTCATTCCATATTTCCTCCCCTACCCATCCTTCCTTCCTCCCTCTGGTTCTCCTTATTCTAATCCATTTATCTTCCCTATATATTTATGTATCTGATTGATACCCCCCAACCTTCTTTCCCTTAATTTGCTCTAGCTTCCAAGTATGAGAGAAAATACTAAACCCTTGATTTTTTGAGTCTGGCTTATTTCATGTAATAATTTTCTTTATTTCCATCCATTTACTGACAATGTCATTATTTCATTCTTCTTCATGGCTGAGTAGAACACTACATTTTCTTGATCTATTCATCTATTCACAGGCATCTGGTCTGATCCCACAGTTTTGTTATTGTGTTTCCTACTATAAACATTAAAGTAGCTGTTTTGCTATAGTATGCTGATTTTAGTTCTTTTGAAATGGAATATCTGGGTCATATGATGGTTTCATTCCTGTTTCTTTTTTTTTTTTTTTTTTTTTTTTTTGTTGTTGTTGTTGTTGTTGTTGTTTTGTTTTTTTTTTTTTTTTTTGAGGAATCTCCTGCTGCTTTCCAGGGTGGTTATACTAATTTGAAGTCCCACCAACATGTGTCAGTGTATCTTTTCCCCAACATCATTACCAGCATTTATTATTGTTTGTTCTTTTTTTTAATTGACTTTTAAAAATTGGTTCTTTTTAGTTATGCATATCATTAAGATTCATTTTGACATAATTATAAAAGCATGGAATTTGTTTCCAGTACTTCCGCTTTCCTCCCTGCCTACTCCCTCCTGTTCCCTTCCCTCTACTCTACTGATCTTTCCACTAATTACATATACATATATGTATATGTATATGTAATTAGTGGCATGTGGATATACATGATAGTGAGATTCGCTGTAGTATATTCATATATGTATGTAGGAAAGTTATGTAAGATTCATTCCACTGTTTCTTCCTTATCCCATCCCTTCTTTCTCCCCTTCAAACCCTTTTGCCTACTTCACTGATCTTCTGTTTTTTAATCCCCACCCTTATTTTGGATTAGCTTATTCACACCAGAGAAAGCATTCAACATTTAACTTTTTGGGACTGGTATATTTCACTTAGCACGATAGTCTTTTGTTCCATCCATTAACTTGCAAATGCCATAATATCATTATTATTTATAGCTGAGTAATACTTCATTGTATATATATGCCACTTTTAAAAAAATATGTTGATCAGTTGAGGGCACCTAGTTTGGCTCCATAGCTTGGCTATTGTGTATTGTGCTGCTATAAACATTGCTGTGGCTGTGTCATTGTAGTATGCTGACTTTAAATCCTTTGGATATATAGGGAGGAGTGGGTCATATGGTGGTTCCATTGCAAGTTTTTTGAGAAATCTTTATAATGCTTTCCACAGTGATTACACTAATTTGCAATTCCACAAAGTATAAGTGTACATTTCCCCCACATCCTCATTAACATTTATTGTTATTTGTATTCTTGGAAATTCTATTCCAACTGGAGTGAGATGAAACCTTTATGTAGTTTTTTTATTTGTATTTCCCTGATTGGTAGAGATATTGAACAATTTTTCAAGTATTTGTTGGCCATTTGTATTTCTTCTTTTGAGAAGTGTTGGTTTAGTTCTTTTGCCCATTTATTGGTTGGGTTACTTATTTTTATTCATTTACTGTTTTTGGCATTGAGTATTTTGAGTTCTTTATATACTCTGGATATTAATTCCCTGTTTTGAGGAGTAGCTGGAAAAAGAGTTTCTCCCATTCTGTAGGTTTTCTCTTCACACTCTTGTTTTCTTTGCCATCCAGAAGCTTTTTCATTTAATGGCATCTCTTATTGATTCTTGGTTTTATTCCTTGAGTTTTAGGGGTCTTTTTGAGGAAGTCAGTGCCTGCACCTATGTGATGGAGTGTCAAGCCTATGTTTTCTTCCAAAAGTTGCAAGTTTTCTGGTCTAATTCCTGTCTTTGATCCACTTTGATTTGCATTTGTGCAGGGAGAAAGAGAGAGAATCTAATTTCATTCTTTCACATATGGATATTCAGTTTTCTCACCACCATTTGTTAAAAAAGCTCTCTTTTCTCCAACATATATTTTTGGCACATTTGTTGAGATGGAGAATTTTATATTATATGTCTACAATAGTACCTAAGTATATAATATAAATTCCACACCAGATTGTCAAAATATCAATATCTGCCATATTTGCATTTTGCTTTCTTTGATTAACATCTGTCAAAATTATTCCCTTACTATACAAAAAAATATACATCACTTCAACTATTAAATTACTTGAATATATTTGAATCAGAAAATATATTTAGAAGCAAAACACTATGTCATTAGTAGAGTAGTCTCTGTTGGTACAGATCCTACATGTATTCAATCTACTGATATTTTTTCCAATAAAATTGCTTGAAATATTTGTCAATTATAACATTGTTAACAAAAAAACAAAAGAGTTCAGTCTTCTATTTTTTACAAAAAGTATATTGAAGATTATACTAATTCTTTACTCAACAAGCATTTTTTGTATCCTTGTATTTCCTGACCCCTGAAAAATAGTGCATATACTCAGAGTATTCAAACCAAGTTACAATTTCTATTTGTGCTCTTTTACAGAATTGAAGGCAAAATAAAATGACTTCTTTGATAAAAGAGTAATTCATCATTTTTCATTGAAATTAAGTTTTTTATAAGTTCAACAATAAACACAAAAGAAAAATCTCTTAATACATATTATTATTCAAATTTATGAAATTTCAGTGGCATGGTCATTCAAATTGAAACAATTTAGAACGAGTCCTCAAGGTTATCACAATGTGATTCTAGTACTGAATTATTGAGTTAAAATATCCATAGTATTTTGTGAGCTGAGAAAATAGCAGGTGAATGTAATTGACTTAAGTTCTTATAGACTAATAGCTCTTACATTTAGCTTAATACAGTGTGTCAAATTCTGCTGTGTTTTCCTTCATTTACTTATTTTCTTCTCCCTGTGCTTTTGTATAATAGAATAGAATGGTGGTTGCCAGGATCTGGGAAGGGGGAAAAAGGAGAGCCATTGGAAAGTGAGTATAAACTTTCAGTTAGTCAGATGAGTAAGATCCAATCTGGAGATCTAATGTATATCAGGGTGACTACAGTTAATAATATTGTATATATACCTGAAATGTATAGAATATCTAAATGTATAAATGCCCCTGTAGAGAATGAAGGGCAGACAGGCAAAGGTAAGCAGGTAGGACAATCTGCCACCAGAGACTCTTCATGTTCTCTGCAATGTGGAGAAGTGCTTGTAGTTGCAACTGAGAAACAACAAACCAAAAACAAAAACATGAACAGACAAAACTCTAACTTCTGAAAAATCTCTAAGAGAATAAGTTTTTGCAAAGTATATCTCAACTCATGCCTGTAATTATTATTTTGTAAAGATGTCTTCATAGGTAGTTGTCTTAACCAAGAGACTAGTCAGAAATCCATTTCTTAATGTGTGAATACTTTTGAGTTTACCCAATTAATTAAATTGACTCCAACTCATTTCAACAAACATGATAGCCACTTGAGCAATATTTGTCATATCACAAAAATTACCTGGAAATTACTGCTCCTCCTAGTCAATTATGAACACAAATTTATATACATCTTATGCTTTACATTGAATTTAGAATTTCTACATTTTTTTAACATTTTAAATTTTGCCATTATTCTTAAGGTCTGCACCTCAAAATATGCTGTATTTACTTTTTTAAAAAAATCTTTATTTAGTTATTTGTTTATTTTTTATGTGGTATTGAGGGTTGAACCCATTGCCTCACTCTTGCTAGGCAAGCGTTCTACCACTGAGTTACAACTCCAGCCCTTGTATTTGCTTTTTATTAACAGTAATTCCATTTATTGTAATCACTGATTGATGTCCTTTGACATATCTTGCTATGATGGGTTGTATGTCAAGATAACCTTAACATTCCTGTATAAAACTGACACAATCATAAATCAATAATTTTAGAGGTAAGTCTCTGAAATTTACATAGCTAAATACAGCTTATTAGAGGAACCCATTAAAGTGAATTCACATATATGTAGAAAGACTCCCTGCACTATGCTGAAGAGAAATGTTCTGCTAATTGCACTTTCTAAGTGACAGTGTAAGGCAAAGACCAGAAAGCAAGAGTCATGCCACAACACGATTGTAATAAAACTCACTCAGGAATTAAAAAAAGAAAACTCGGCATGTGTAAGTATGTTTTCTCAATTTGATTCTCAGAAAGAGAAGGCTTGAATGCCGGCCTGCCTTTACAATTTAAGAAGAAAGTCTGACACTTGGCAATCTCCTATATTAATTGTCAGAATTTTTTAAAGTACAATAAACAGGAACATTATGTCTAATTTATGACTTCCCTTTGCTTCCAAACCCCATTGATTTAGGTCTCTTATTCAAAGGGTAAAAATGAAGTTTAATTAGGTGTGGCTTACCTGTAGCATAGAATGTCTTTATTTTAAATTCACTTTTGGAAGACTATTATAGACATCAAAAAGAATACTCCCTATTGAAATTAAAATCAATAAAAATCTATCTCCAGTTTAATGTTTACCCAGACAGCAAATAAATTAAACCAGTAATTCTGTGCATGTCTGTGACACATTTATCATAATTATAAATTAGTCCCTTAGTATAATAAATTTAGATAGAAACTGTATAAGTACTTTTGGTTGCCAAAAAGTGAACTAGTTGAACAGGTAAAAGCTTGCTTAATTTTATATCCTTAGAAAAAGATATTATGTAACAAAGTAGTTTTTATTAAAAGGAAATAGATCAAAACACATTTTAATGGAACCAGAATTATCATGCTTAATTTCAATAGCTAAAGACACTCTAAAATGAAAGCTTAAATATTTGGCTTAAGGTGTAGCACACACTATTTCCATGAGAATAATTTAAATAACCAGACTTAAATATGAAATCATGTTGCAAGCAATGTTAATGACACTTAATAATATAACAGTGAACTTCAAAATATATTTCCAAATTTTCTCTTTAACTATGCTGGATCAAAATCTACTAGCAACATCAATATGCAATTAATTTTAGAATGGAGAAAATGTGGACATTATTTCTATTGAATATAAAGCTACAATTACCTTAAAGTCTATCTAGTTAAATCTTTTAAAATATATCTAAATGACTCTAATATTTCATTATTTTTCAGAATTTTTGGCAAATAGGATTGGTTAGCTATTATTTACTTTTATATTCATAAGACAACATTTGATAGCATGCAATTCAGTAATATAAGAGCAAAATTTGGTAAAAATAACGTATACATCTAGAACTGTTGAAAAAAGCTAAATATTTTACATTACTCTTATCTAATTTATGTAGTAAATTGGTAACATGAAAAAAAGTATGCTTACTGAGTTGGTAATTTTGACTGAACTATTTGAATAAGCTAAACAATGTAATTTTTTTTTGGAGGGGGATACCAGGAATTGAACTCAGGAGCACTCGACCACTGAGCCACATCCCCAGACCTATTTTGTGTTTTATTTAGAAACATGGTCTCACTGAGTTGCTTAGTGCCTTGCTTTTGCTGAGGCTGGATTTCAACTGGTGATCCTCTTGCCTCAGCTTCCTGAGCCACTGGGATGACAGATGTGTACCAACACACCTGGCAAAACAATGTTTTTTTATTTCTTACCACAGAGCTTGTTGGTAATATGATGTACTGATAGTTGTAACAATAGTAAAAGCCTATATTTTAATGATGTCTTTGATTTCAATTCAGTTATATATTAAACATAGTATATGCCTCTCCAAAAAAATATAAAATAGTTCTGAATTTTAAAAATATGATAAAGATAAATATTCTACTCTAAATTTGACAATTTTCATGATTTTTCTCTAAATTCTAGATAAATTAAGATATTCTGATTCATTTTCTCAAAAGGTAACTATCCTCAATGTTACATAACCTGGTACGAAGAATTTACATTGCAGATGGTGACACATATTTATATCAATCATTGGTCATATGACTAAAAATCTAATGACCAATGCATTTTTTAAATTTTTTTGACCAATGCATGTATGTCTTGTTTTTAATATTGAAGTGAATTGCAAATAAGTGGGCTATTTGAAGAAATTGCTGATCATACAACATGTGATGATGGAAAGAGTTACATCATTTTATATGAAAACACAATCATTGCTACAGCTAAGAAATGCCAGAAAAAGGAAAAGACCAATTAAAAAAAAAAAAAAAAAAGACACAAGTTAATTCCTAATTTGTTAAAGCAGTACAGCAAAATGAGCAGGACAGAATCAAGTTTAAACCGACTTTACACAATGTCCCTTGAGTACAATGGCCATCTGGATTGGTTTGACTATCTAGTATTATGAGGAATCAGCAAATTAGAGATAATTTTATATATTTGTTTTTATTATTAGTGAGTTTTTTTCATTATTGGGACAAAACTATTGTTGAGATATGTTTGGACCTAAACATCTCTCCATTTAGAAAGGGTAAAATTTGGAGCTGGGAAGTACTTGGCCTTGAAAAGCTGACAATGATACAAGAAAGAATGGAAACAGCAACAATTTAGTGATCAGTATCCAAGAAAATCTTTCATTTGTTTTTAGTTGCGGTATAAGTTAAATAAGTTATAAAATATCTTTTGCAATACAAATTTTGACAAATATATACAGTCCCATAGTCAATACCCCAACCAAGTTATAGGAGGTTCCCTCATTGACAGGCATGACTTCTACTCCCATCTCTGAACTTATAATCGTTTCTTTCATTGAAGAAGGTTGTTCTTGAATAATATACATATGCAATTACAATGTTTGGCTTTTTCATTCAGAAAGATATTTGTGTGATTTACTCACATTGTTGTGATGGTGTTCAGGACACGCCACCCCAAAATATGGTTTCCTGAGAGCCAAGAAGACAGCAGAAGCAGAGGCGTCTCCCTCACCTTCTTCATATCTTTTCTTCCTTGAAGCAGGTCCTAATACCTAGCCTGTGTTCTCCTGAATTGCTTCATAGAAGCTTCATGACAGATGCACCTTCCCTATTCCCATAGGAAAGGAGTTGTCTTCTCTATGGACACAGGGACACAGAGAAAAATCTGAACTCAAGTAGGCCTTGATAAGTTTCCCTAATGTATTACCATTAGATCATAACCCCAGGTTTCCTCATACTTCTACACAGCTATCCACCCTTTGTTAATCTTAAAAATATAGTTTTCTTGTTTCTTTGGGTTTTCATTTCTTAAGGCTCCTGTGCCATGTAAAACTTACATTAAATGATTTCATATGCTTTTCTCCTGTCAACCCATCATCTGTTATAGAAGTGTCAGCCGTGAACCTTGCAGTAGGTGTAGAAAAGATATTGCTTTTCCTCCCCTACAGTTATACAGTAGTAGTTGGCAACTTTATCACTGAATTATATTCCATTACATGAATATATCCTTATTTATCCACTCTCCTGTTGATGAGTATTTTAAAATTTTTATTTATTATTAATGAAGTTGCTATGAGCATTCATGTGCTAGTCTTTTTATTAATATAAGGTTTCATTTTTCTTATGTAAACTCATAGAAATTTGATGTCTAGAAAATTTGGTTAACTTTTGAAGAAACAATACATTGCTTTCCCAAAGCGATTGCATTGTTTTATACCATCAGTATCAATTTCTGAGTATTGTAATGGTCTCAGACCCTAACAAACACTTGTAGTTTTAGTCATTCTAATGGATGAGAAGTGATACCTCATGGCAGCTTTAATTAGAAATTCCCTGGCAATGAATTAAACTGAACACTTGTCTAGTGTTTATCAACTGTAGACATTTCTGTTTGTTTGTTTGCCTATTTTTTATAATTTTTTTTGGTATTTTTAGTAACGTATTTTAGGAGTCATTTGTATATTTTTTATATTATATGCAAATCCATACATACATATATACCCATATTAAAGCCCTATGTATTCCTAATAAATGCTAGGGACAAATCTTTTTAGCAGATGTATGTGTATTATAAATATATTTTTCCTATTTGGAGACTTACGTCTTCATTTATTTCAACTGTATCTTTAATGAATGGAAATTTCTGAATTAATGAAGCATAAGTTATAAATATTTTCCTATATAGTTCGTGTTTTGAGAGTTTTACTTGATAAATCTTTGCCTACTCTGAGATCTTGAAAAAATTCTCATATATTTTATGGATAAGATGTATAGTTTTAAGATCTATATTTAGATCTATGATCTTTCTTGAATTGAATGAGTGAGTGAGGTGGGTGATCAAATTTGGAAGCCTTGTTTTTGTTTTTACATATGAGTATCCAGGTGTTAAGAAACTTTTTATTTCCCCATTGGAGTTGCATGCAACCTTTGTTTAAAATTAATTTACTGTATAGATCACTGAAGTCCTAGACTTTTCTGTTTCACTGATCCATTTGCCCATTCTTATTTTAATATCATACTATCCTGAATACTGTAGGTTTAATGTAAGTCTTAAATCAGGAAGTGAAAATCCACCAACATCATTCTTCTTTGATGTTTTTTGGCTGTTCTAGGATCTTTATATTTCTCTATATTTCCTAAATCCAGGATCTAATTTATATAAAAATACCAATTGGTTTTTGATGGGAATTTTATGGAACCTATAAACACATTTTGAAGAACTGATTCCTTAATAATTTTTGAATGCATGCATGTTATATCTCTCAATTTATTTGTGTTTTCTCTGTTTTATAGTTTATAGTATGTAGGGTTTGCATATAATTTGTTAAATGTATCTATAAATATTCATGTTCTTGAATGCTGTTTTAAAATTTCATTTTCTAGTTGTTCATTGCTAACACACAGAAAGACAATCAATTTTTATGCATTTTTATTTATTCTAATTTGTTATATATGACAGCAGAATGCATTACAATTCATATTACACATATAGAACACAATTTTTCATATCTCTGGTTGTTCACAAAGTAGAGTCACACCATTTCATCTACTGAAGGGCATGTAGGTTGGTTCCACAGTTTAGCTTTTGTGAATTGTGCTTCTATAAACATTGATGATTTACTTTTAATGCTGTGACCTTGCTAAATTACTTGTTTTGTTCTAGTAGATTTTCTTTGAAGATTCCTTGAGATTTTGTGCATAAACTATAATGTCATCTGTGAAAATTTTTACTTCTTTTACAATATGACCATCTTCTATTAAATTTTATTACCTCACACTAGTGAAGATTTCCAAACCAGTATTGAGTACTAGTGACAAAAGTTGACATATGTACCTTGTTTTCCAAGCTAAGGGTGGAAACATTCATTTGTCACTATTAGGTATAGTTGCTATAGGCTTTTAATACATGTTCTTTAGGAGGTTGAAGCTAATCTTTTTTATTCCTTGTGTCCCAAGCACATTTATCATAAATATCTGCTGAAATTTTCCTAATACTTTTACTATATCTGTTGAGGTGCTGGTATGTTTTTTTCTCTTTGTTGTTAATACAATTAATAATTTTGATTGATTTTCAAATATTTACTCAACCTTGACTTGATGGAATAAATCTCAATCTCATTTGTTCATGAAATATTTTTTTGAGGATTTGTACAGATGATTTCAGTCTGCTGATACTTTGTTAAATATTTTTGCATCTGTAAGGAATATGAATCTCTTATGATACTTAGTGTCCTTGTCAGAATTTATCATCAAGTTTACAGTGATGTTACAGACAAGTTGGAAAATAGTCACTCCTATTATATCTACCTTAAATATTTGCAAGGATTTACTATGCTTGACATAAAACCCTGGAATTTTCTTTGTGGGAGTTCATATTTGTGAATTCATTTTTCTTTAAATATAGAGGGCTATTAATACTTCCTATTTCATCATGTGAAAGCAATCTTCTTAGAAATTCAGAAATCATGTCTTCCTAATAGCTGTTAAAGTAGAATTTTGAAAAATTACATATTAATCTTGAACATGGCCTCCCATTTTCCAGAAGGACAGTGTACAGAGATTGGATATTTGAGAACTGTAGCTCCTAAGTGAAAGGCAGGAGAAGTCCAGAGCCAACCAACTCCTTGGAGTCTCTGAAGCTGAGCTAGTTTTCAGCAAGATTACATTCCCTGTGGGCAGACTAAAGCTAATTAAAGAAACAGTGGGAAGCTCAGTTAACACTGAATGAGCAAATACCAGAGGGGTTAAGATAAACATTATCTTGATGCTGTGTGAATTAGAACACAGATGGAAATGATATAATACCTCAACTGACTTTAACTTCAAAGGTTATACCCTGTATGATTCCATCTATAGAATATTCTCGAAATGACACAAGTATAGAAAACGGCAATGGACGAGTGTAGCAGGAGTAAAGATATAATGATGTGAGAGCGGTCCTTCAGCTTAATAACAATGATGGTTATATAAATCTATACATGTAAAAAATTGCCATATAATTATACACAACAGAATAAACAATGGATACATCCAAAATATGGTAAGATCAGAATGAAGTTTGTAGTCTAGTTAGTTATCTTGTACCAATTTCCTGATTTTGATAATGCACTATAGTTATGTAGATATCACCATTGGGCACAAGTATGGGGTACAAGAAACCAGTCATGACTGTTTTTGCAATTTTATGTGAGCCAATGACTAATCAGCATAAAAGTTAAAGCAAATTCAAAGAATATATAAATAAAGGAATATGCTCACTCACACAAAATAAATAAATATGCAGTGTAGTACTAGTACCAGGGTTTCATATTATGTCATTAGACCTACTTTTAGAATATATCTAATTTTGCTGTCTTTCACATTGGCTTCTGTCAAGTGTTTAATGCAAAAACAGTAATTTCCAGAGTCAAGTACTGTTTGTGTGTGTGTGTGTGTGTGTGTGTGTGTGTGTGTGTGTGTATCTTGTTCCCATAATACAAAAATCTTATATCTAAGTATCATTGGGCAAAACTGAGACCTATGGTCACATCTAAGCCAATAACACTGCCCATAGCTGGTATATATTGTTGAGCCAACCCCATAAAAATCATGAAAAATGTGGGATTGGAAAGGGTAATTCTTCAAAGGTAGTTTCAGGTGCTACTGACAAAAGGAAGAAGAATAGGTTCCTGGTGTCCTCCAAAACCACTAGAAGAGCATGACATTACCCAGAGTGTCCAGGCATTTTAGTCACCAGGAGAAAGTAATAGTCTCACTATTAGAGAATACACTGAACATTTAAACAGAAATTCTTAATATACTCTTTGACTTATGCAAAATAGTTTTAGGAACTGCATGACATTAGAAAAGGCAGGAACTATGCACTAAGATGGAAAATACTTTCCCCAAACTCTGATTCATTAAGCATGTATGCTACAAGTCTCTGGGTACCCAGAGTACATTCCATTTGCAGTCATCCTTTTGATCCTCTGTTTTAGTTGCATTGTCTCACTCAATAATCTTCATTCAGCCATGGGCTGGGTGACCCAAGGTTACTACAATCTCAGGCCAAGCTCATGATCTTGTTACTCTTACAACTCTAATGTCAATATTTGTTCAGGTATTTCAGGTCCAAGGGTCTTTTGCCCTTTAGTATCATTTCTGCTTCTAAGAATCCAGTCTCTGAATTCTGCTCTTGTGCTCCTTAGATCAAAACTTCCTGCCTGCAAGAGAAGATACTTTTTTTTTTTTTTTTTTGTAAATTTCAATTTGTCACAGCAGGTGAAATTCCTCTCACCTTCTATGTCTATAAATAATATTATTTTTAACTACAGCTGTTATTCTTAGTGGTAGGTATCAATCTTATGCCTTCCAAAACCCAGATAAACAGCATACCCTCAGGGTTTTCAAACTCTGCAAATTTGATCAAAGCACTACAATGAAATAGAATAAAGTAAAATAAAGCTAGAGTCAAGAAAATTATATGGCAACAAATCCAAAGGACTGTAAACTGAAAATCTGCCTATTGTAGAATTCTTGTCATCTATTTTTGTTTGCATACTTTTCTATAATTCTTTCCATTATTGTGATGGGTCACCAATCATATTAGTTAACATTTGTAATATTTGTAACTTTATGGGATTAAAAGGATATTGTAACATAGGTAACTTTATTGGATTAAAAATTTCAGAAATTCAAATAAAATCCAGTTTGAAAAAAAGGAAAGATAAATATTCCTTTTAGTATTATGGTTTAGATAGGAGGTATTCCCACAAAGCTCATATATGAGACAATGCAAAAGAGTTTAGAGGTGAAATAATCAGGTTATGAGATCCTTAACTTAATCAGTGCATTAATTCACTTGATTGGATTAACTAGGTGGTAGCTATATGCAAATGGATAGTGGCTAGAAGAGATGGGTTGGGGAGAGCATGCCTTTGGGTTTATATTTTGTCCCTAGTGAGTGGAGCTCTCTCTGCTTCCTGATTGCCATGTCCTGAGCTGCTTTCCTTTCCACAGCCTTCTGCCATGATGTCCTGCCTCACCTGTAATCCAGAGCAATGGAGTTGGTGGTCTATGGAATGAGACCTCTGAAACCCTGAGCTCCAAATTACATTTCCTCCTCTAAAATTGTTATTGTCAGTTCTTTTGATGATAGCAGCAAAGACAAACAAACAAACAAAATCCAAAACAGGTGGCTGTAACACTTAGAAAACTCAGAATTACAGCCGGGCGCGATGGCGCACGCCTGTAATCCCAGCACTTGGGAGGCTGAGGCAGGAGGATCGCGAGTTCAAAGACAGCCTCAGCAATGGCGAGGCACTTAGCAACTCAGTGAGACCCTGTCTCTAATAAAATACAAAAAAAGGGCTGGGGGTGTGGTCCAGTGGTCGAGTGCCCCTGAGTTCAATCCCCGGTACCACAAAAAAAAAAAAAAAAAAAAAAAAAAAAAAGAAAACTCAGAATTACAAGAATGGCAAAGTTAATGCTAAGCTAAAATAATTGGAAAATTCCAGGGCCACCATAACTCAATCTTTCTCTTTCACTCTTCCTTTTCCTTCTTCTCTCTTATACTTCCCCCCCCCCTCCATTGATTACCTTTGTTCTATCAAAGATAATTCTTTTAAAATATTGGAGGTTTGGAACTGGCAACTTTAGGAAATCTGTATTTTATCATCAGAGAGTAACTAAACCTTTCTTTTTTATTTCAATTCCAAAATCCTTGAGGCAAGTGGGGGTGGCATTGGTGTGGGGGGGATATATATTGGCCTAGAATGAATCATGAGTCCATTCCTGAGGAAAATGGATAGTGTTTCCATGGATGACAGATGATACCATTACCTGAAGATATAATGGGTGAAGGAGTTATTCTCACCAAAAAGAAGATGATTGTGTCTGCCTACTTAGAGAGATATTTCATAGGCCAGTAATTATTGTCCAGTATGTGCTTTCTGTTTTATACTGCTTTATTTTTTCCTCCTAGCCCATAACTATGCAAACATTACTCTCATACTGTACTTCCCATTCTAGTGTGAATACAGACTTTTCCAGCTCTGGAGTTTATCTGAAAAACAGCCATTTTGCACTATCAAAATGATGACTTTCCTTTCACACTCAAAGCATCCTTTGCTTACAGTGTTCACAGGCAAACCAAAATTCCTACCAATGAAGCTACCCTGGCTACTTGTGCCTACTCAGATATGTCTAAGTATTCAACAGAGATTACAACTTAAGTTCTAGCTCTAGGACTTCTGCTATATACAACTAAAATATTATGCAGTATTTCTATACATTAAATTTTCATTTTGAAAAATTTGAAAAGGATTCAGTATAAACCACCTAATCAGTCAAAGATATGAATCACTTGTGTTACTTAACTAGATCAAATGTAATTAAGATTGCAATTGAGGTGTATTACTATGGGGTTTTTCCTGTACCTGCACGTTGTTGAAAATATCTCATAGAGTAACCTTGTGGTTTTGTTTTCCTCAAAGGACTATTAAGTCTCTGGGGAAAAAAAACAAACTTCAAGACAGTTACTAAAAGTATGAGGTAACTAATAAACATTTAAAAGAAGAAACTAAGATTGCAATTAAGATTTCAGGAATTTCAAAATGTAATTACAGTTAAATTAAGACAAAATTACACCCCTAGTTCATGTAACTGGTCAAAATGCCATGAATTAAAATTAGAAATAATCTAAGTTATTTGATGCCCCCCCGACACACAAAGAAATGCCAATAAGAAGCATTTTCTTACCTTTAAAATATTAAAACCCCAGGTTATCAATGTCTTTTTTTAAACATCCATGATGATGAATTATGATGTACATCATGAAAATTTTGCAGTAACAAAATCTATAATATCAAACTTCATAAATACTTCTTTCAGTAAAATAATTTCACTGTTGTCAATCTAAGCTCATATCATACCAGAAGGCGTTATTCTCATTCACATCTTTCCAGTGTTCCTCCTTGAACCTGAAGAAACTACCTTGTAATGAGAAAACTAGTATTTAAGCTACTGAAGCATGTCTAGCAGCATGGAAATGACCAGATTAGTATTTGAGAAAAAGCATGCCATATGTGCACATAGCTGGGTCTTAACCTGCTACAGTAATTCTACAGAATCACTTGTGGATGTGGAAGCAACAACCAGAGGCAGCACCTCTGGTAATTAATGTTGTAAAAAGGACAGATTGCAATTTGAGTTACATATCTGGACTACTTTAAAAAAATCTCTCGAAAACATTTATTATAGATTAATGAGAAATCAAACTAATTTTATTTTTTTGGTACAGTTACCCCACTGGGGGCATATTCAGGATCCTATAAATATAATTAAACACAAAAAACATTTTTAAAATCCCTGCTTTCACAAAGTTTCCACTCCAGATAGGAGCATGAAGAAAATAAACAGTGGTAATAAGAAAAATGTATACTGTATTGGGCACTGACAAATACTACAGGGAATAATAAAACAAGAAAAAGGGTTAGATGTGATTCAGGGCCAAAAATACATGTTAATAGGGACTAGTTGACAGAGAACATGGATTTGAGTAAAGTCTTGAAGGAAAAGACAGCAAGCAGGTATAAAAAAAAAGAGGATTTCTAGCAAAGGCAATATTCCTGAGCAGAAAAGTGATGTTTCCTGAGAGGTCACTACAACAAAAGGATACAGGAGCTGAGAGTAGCAGAGGATAAGATGAGACAAGGATTGCAGGGTCCAGATCACACAGAGCCTTGCAAATCATGGCGGTATTTAGTGTTTTGTTAAGAAGATGAAAAGTCATTAGAATGATCTGAACACAAGAGTGGCATGACCTCACATTAATGGGCTTACTCAGGCTGTTGTGTGACATCTGTCTTATAGGAGGGAAGGAGAACAAAGATGGAAGTAGGCTCACCAGTTAAGACACTTTTGGAATAATGGTTTGCACCAGGAAGATAGAAGAGCAGTAGTGAGAAGTGGTTATGTTCTGAATATTTTTTGGAGGTAGAATTACTACACTTCACTGATAGACTAGATAGCAGGTATGAGAAAAAGAAATGGGTAAAGAATTTGCCAAGGATTTTAGACTAAGTGTTCAAAGACAGTATTGGGAGCTATCATCCAGTTCATTATAAAGATATATCATTGGTTATTCAAGAATCAAGCATACCATATCTGAGTACTGTACTGGAATAACTTAAATATACCTATTAGACACTATTTATCAGAATCTGAGTACTTAGGTCACTAATTATCTTTCCTGCTTTAAGTGTGACATAATAAGTCATTTACCTTGGCTTTGTTATTGAGATTGTGGATAGAAATTTTGACAACAGTAATAAGTGTCTTCTCAGGATAATATTTTACTTTACATCCTTGCCAAGAATATAATAAATTATCAAATAGAAAAATTGAACAATATTTTCATTGTTTTCAGACTCTTCTGTAAATCTGTATAATACTTTAATTCTTTGCAGAAGCCCTGATTAAAGAGTTGGCTGAGACCGCGGTCGGGGAACTTGGCCCAAAATCTCGCTCACGGAACTTGGCGCGGGATCTGGGGGACATACACCGGGAGGTGAAGCCGGCGGGGCCATTCTGCTTGCGCGTGTGAGACTGTGCCCAAGAGAAAGCATGCGAGATTAACGCTATTTGTGTGTATATGTTGTAGCTTCTTGTAAGAGTGTGTGCCGTGGTTTCTTGTGGGAGTGTGTGTGTGGTGCTAGAGATTACAGAAGCCAGAGAGAGAAGAATAATAAAAGAACTTTTTAGTTTCCATCCTGCCTCCGAGTTTTCTCCCGCAGTGCCGCTGTTCCAAGCAGCAGATTGCTACCGACGCCTACAATTCTTTATTTTTCTAACATAATCTTTTATCATCTCTTCATAAAACCACAAGGTTAAAATACTATTTTCTTTAGAGTCAATATGAAGATAATTTAGCCTTTACTCTAACTTAGTTAACTAAATTTTATTTTTGTTATTAAGAGTTTAAGCCAGGCATGGTGGTGCACACCTATAATCCCAGTGGCTTGGGAGGCTGAGGCAAGAGGATCACAAGTTCAAATCCAGCTTCAGCAACAGCAAGGCATTAAGTAACTCAGTGAGACCCTGTCTCAAAATAAATTACAAAATGGGGTGAGGATGTGGCTCAGTGGTTGAGTACACCTGAGTTCAATCCTTGGTACCCATCCCAAAAAAGTTTAGAAAAGTTTATTTGTAATTTAATCTTCAGATGCTTTAATTTCTTGTGTGATTTCACAGTTTTGGCATGTTGAAACCCTACTGTGTTTTCATTTTTTTCTTCATTCCATTTACATGCCTGGCTTTCACTAGTATACTTTCTTCCTGTCATATTTAAAATTTGGCAAGATAAATAATCCTGAAAAAGTATAGAAAACTAATCTCAAATTAAGGCTTACATGACAACCCTTCAGATATACATTTGCATTGTGTCTATATTGCACTGAGATATTTTTTTTTAAATTCTAATTTGTTATACATGTTTGCAGAGTGCAATTCATTTCATATTACATATAAAGAGCACAATTTCTCAAGTTGCTGGTTTTATATAAAAGTATTTTTACAAAAATTGTATCTTCATACATGTACTTAGGGTAATGATGGCTAACTCATTCTACCATTATTCCCATTGGCCCCTCCCCCCGTTTTGTTCTATTTAAAGTTCTTTCATTCCTCTTATCCCCACTCCTTTGCCTTTATAAGTCAGTATCTTCATATGAACTTTGGTTTTGGGGATCGGCTAACTTCACTTAGCATTATTTTCTCCAACTCCACTTATTTACCTGCAAATGCCATGATTTTATTCTCTCTTAGTGCTGAGTAGTGTTCCATTGTGTATATATACCAATTTTTCCCTATCCATTCATCTGCTGATGGGCATTTGGGTTGGTTCCACAATCTAGCTATTGTGACTTGTGCTGCTATAAACATTGATGTGGCCATGTCCCTGTAGTAAGCTGTTTTTAAGTCCTTTGGTAATAGATCCAGGAGTGGGATAGCTGGGTCAAATGGTGGTTCCATTCCAAGTTTTCCTAGGAATCTCCATACTACTTTCCAGATTGGCTTCACTGTTGCTGCCTGCAGCTATTGCTGCCTGCAGCAACAATACCGCGGGAAAGAAATCAGAGGCATACTGGGAATGAGTAGGTTCTTTATTCTTGCTTCTTCTCTGCTTTCTCCTCTGTAATTTCCTCCTGATTATGCCCCCGTTCCTCTCTACCATCTGTTTAAATACTCTTTACCTTAACAAATATACACGTGTCACAAGCTCAACTTACAGGTGTGTCACACAGTGTTCATGGGCACAGAAAGATTATTAGTTAATTGCATTAATGTCAGGTGTAAACAATTAAATGCCTCCTCTTTGGCTCTCGGCTAGCCGCCATCTTAGCTACTTCCTCATTCAAGGCTCTTACACTTCACCAATTTGCAGTTCCACCAGCAATGTAAGAGTGTGCCTTTTCCCCCACATTCTCGCCAGCATTTATTGTTGTTTGTTTTTTTGATAGCTGCCATGCTGACTGGAGTAAGATGAAATCTTAGAGTTGTTTTGATGTGCATTTCTCTAATCACTAGAGATGTTGAACACTTTTTCATATATTTGTTGATTGATTGTATATCATTTTCTGAGAAATATTTGTTTAATTCCTTGGCCCATTTATTGATTGGGTTATTTATTTATTTATGTTTATTTAGTGTGTGTGTGTGTGTGTGTGTTAAGGCTTTTGAGAGCTTTATATATCCTTGAGGTTAGTGTTCTATTTGATGTGCTTGTGGTAAAGATTTGCTCCCATTCTTTAAGTTCTCTATTCACCTGACTAATTGTTTCTTTTGCTGAGAAGAAGTTTTTTAGTTTGAATCCATCCCATTTATTGATTCTTGGTTTTAGTTCTTGTGCTACAAGAGTCTTATTGAGGAAGTTAGGGCCTAATCCAACATGATGGAGATTTGGGCCTACTTTTTTTTCTATTAGGTGCAAGGTCTCTGGTTTAATTCCTAGGTCCTTGAGCCACTTTGAGTTAAGTTTTGTGCCTGGTGAGAGAAAGAGATTTAATTTCATTTTATTACATGAGGATTTCCAGTTTTCTCAACACCATTTGTTGAAGAGGCTGTTTTTTCTCCAATGAACGTTTTTGGCACCTTTGTCTGATATAAGATAACTATAGGTGTGTGGGTTAGTCTCTTTGTCTTCTATTCTGTACCATTGGTCAACTGGTCTATTTTGGTGCCAATACCATTCTGTTCTTGGTACACTTGCTTTATAATACAATTTAAGGTCTGGAATAGTAATGCCACCAGCTTCACTCTTCTTGCTAAGAATTGCTTTGGCTGTTCTGGGTCTCTTATTTTTCCAGATGAATTTCATGATTGCTTTTTCTATTTCTATGAGGAATGATATTGGGATTTTGATTGGTATTGCATTGAAACTGTATAGTGCAATCACTTTTGCACTATGTATTTTGAATTATTGACAAACATAAGAGTTTTATCAGTGGAGCACTGTTTCTTCAGGCTGTTTTTCTGCGTTGGTGTCAATTCTACACATCACTTTATCTGAAACTGCTAGACTTCATCAAGACAAATGTGTTAGATATGCTAAACATGATCCCCATACATAAAACATGAGACTGCACATGCAGACACACTCAGGTATAGCAGTGCTGCTTTAAGTCTGTATCTTACAAACACAGTAATTCTGATAAGTCACATTGTGCACATTTCCCATTAAAACAAAGAGAGGGTGCACTTATAATTGTATTTGATGCTTATTTTTAACAATAGAGGACTTCTGTTTTTGCTAGGCATTGGAGCAAACAAAATCAGTTGCTTAAATTTTTATACATATAATGTCTGGAAGAATTTTCCACAGAATAGTTCTGGTTCTGGTTCTGTATGTTTCAACCTTTTTTCTCCTACATTACCCACAGGCTTCTGGTGCCAACCAGGAGATTTGGGGCAGGCTTATATTGTAATGTTACCTCCAGCCTGCACCTTAGAGAGTGGGTCTTTGTATTGCACATGGTAAATCAATGTAGTGATAGAAATCTTTCTGAAGGCCTTTTGAATCATACGCAATCACACAAACACATACAGAAATTACTACAAATCAAATAAAAATATTTTACTAAACCCAATTAAAAGTCAGTCCAACTCAATTTCCCTTCATCCAGATTTTAAATAATTCCTACAAGCACTCCAATTGCAGTTCTCGTAAGTGAAGTGTGGCACAGGAAGGTCATAGTATTATGTATTAAATTGTGAGCATATTGTACAATAGATATACTAAGATATAATTTATGAAAAACAAGATCATCCACATAAATTCACTGTTTGTAGCAGAGCTAAAGTTTATACTCCACAAAAACAGGAATTCTGATAAAATGTATTTTTTATGATTCCCAGAAAAAAGAAAAAGAGATAGTACATTTATAGTTATGCTGCTGAGCATATAGAAAATGTACACATTGTGATAATTTCTAGTTCAATGACTTATGATACCTGGTGAGTTACGATGTCCGACATAAGGGATATGCCTAGAAATTTCTAAATCTCCATCCAGAGCTTGGAACCAGGTAGGATCAGTAGAGCTATCTGGAGTCAGGGTCCCAAATTCAAACACTTGGTGTTGTCATTCCCCACTTCAGGACACTTCAATCATTCCACCTCAAACTCTTCTACTTATGTGGAAAACCAGATGTCCTATGAAGCTCTGAGAATCACGCTTATGAGTCAGTCTTGGATTTTATGAAAAACTCCAGTTAAAGAATGGTGGCTTAGTACTGGCAAACACTGGATGACATGTTATTTTTTTTTTTATAAGTTTACATAAGTTCAGGTCACTAAAATAGTGCTGATGTGCTATTTTCCTCAGACATATCAGATGTGGGACCCATTCAGGGCTCTGGACTAACAACAGTGCACTTTTGTTCCTTGGTCCAAAGTTGTGTGGCTGGGTCTCTGTGTCAGCTATCTTTTTTCTAAGTTCCAACTGCGGTCCACCTATGTTTCATAGGATGTTTTTGATATTCACTCTTTCAAACAAATCTTGTATCTAAAGAGCCTCACTGAGGGGCTGGGATTGTGGTTCAGTGGCAGAGCACTTGCTTTGTGCATGTGAGGCACTGGGTTCAATCCTCAGCACCACATAAAAATAAATAAATAAAATAAAGGCAGTGTGTCCATCTACAACTAAAAAAGAAAAAAAGTCACTGCAGATCAAAGACTTAGGCCCTAGAATAGAGATTCTGTGCCTAATAGAGAAAACAGGCCCAAATCAGCACCATGTCAACCTTGTATCTGACTTCCTTAACAAGACTCCTAAAGTCCAAGAAGTAAAATCAAGAATCAATAAATTGGATGGATTCAAACTAAAAAGCTTCTTCTCAGCAAAGGAAACAATTAATAACGTGAGAACAGAGCCTACAGATTGGAAGAAAATCTTTACCACATGCACCGCCAATAAAGCACTCATCTCTAGGATATATAAATAACTCAAAAAACCTAACAACAAAAAAGCAAATAACCCAATAAAAATGGGCTAAGGAACTGAACAGACACGTCACAGAAGAAAAAATGCAATTAATCAACAACTATATGAAAAAGTGTTCAACGTCTCTAGCAATTAGAGAAATGCAAATCAAAACTACTCCAAGATTTCATCTCACTCCTGTCAGAATGGCAATCATCAAGAATACAGGCAATAATAAATATTGGCGAGGATGTGGGGAAAAACGTACATGCATACATTACTGATGAGACTAAAAATTGGTGCAACTACTATGGAAAGCAATATGGGGATTCCTCAGAAAAATGGGAATGGAACCACCATTTGACCCAGCTATCTCACTCCTTGGTTTATACCCAAAGGGACTTAAAATCAGCATACTATACTGACACAGTCACATCAATGTTTATAGCAGCTCAATTCTTAATAGCTAGACTAGGGAACCAACCTAGGTGTCCCTCAATAGATGAATGAATAAAGAAAATGTGGTATATATACTCAGTGGAATATTACTCAGCTTTAAATAAGAGTGAAATTATGTGAAATTATGGCATTTGCCAGTAAATCGTTGGAGTTGGAGAATATCATGCTAGGTGAAATAAGCCAATCCCATAAAACCAAAGGCAGAATGTTTTCTCTAATATGTGAATACTAGTTCACAATAAGGCAGGGGGCACTAGGGAAGAATAGCATTACCTTAAACTAAGTAGAAGGAAGTGATAGGATGGGAGGGAGGTGATGTGGGGATAGGAAAGATAGTAGAATGAAACACATTATTACTGTATGTGTATATGTGACTTACATGACCAATATGATTCTGCAATATGTACACTCAGAAAAATGAGAAATTATATCCCATCTATGTATGCTATATCAAAGTACATAAATGCATTCTACTGTCATAAATAACTAATTAAAATGAAAATTTTAAAAAATTTAAAAAGGGCTGGGAATGTGGCTCAGTGGTTAAGTGCCTTTGGGTTCATTCCCTAGTACAAAACAAACAAACAAACAAACAACAACAACAACAACAACAAAAAAAAACTTAGAACCCAAAGAATATGTAAAATTCTATTATAAAAAATGATCACTGCATTTTATTTCAAAAAAGCATTTCTCACTGGAATGCCTTTAATTTGTAAGATTTATTTTTATAAGAAAAAGTTTTTCCTCCCATAAATAGTGTGT
This sequence comes from Tamias sibiricus, assembly GCA_025594165.1. Taxonomy (NCBI): domain Eukaryota; kingdom Metazoa; phylum Chordata; class Mammalia; order Rodentia; family Sciuridae; genus Tamias; species Tamias sibiricus. The sequence continues at coordinate 142,481,039 of CM046661.1, forward strand.
ATCTTACCCTTTATAAACTATAAGACTAATTTTTTCCACATTCTAAAATATTCTATACTATGAATGGGATATTTTCATCATTATATTTTCTGACTGATTATTCTATTAGAGGAGCTAATGATTTTTGTGCGATATCTGTATCTAATAACTGTTGAAATGTTTCATTAGCTTTAATGTCCTATGATTTAATTAATTTGGTGAGTATAACATTCACAATGAATGATAGCTTTATTTATTTCTTTTGCTTATTTCTGAGATATCAAATAGTGACAATAAGATGATTTTGTTCATTTATTTAATATCATATCTGATGTTTGTGATAACTTTTGTTAGTGATGCTTTATCAAACTAGGAAAAGTCTAAAAAATGTGTCAGTTTTGTATTTTGCTGTTTACCTAGGAGACTTTCTTTTCAGTTCTCATTTATGACCTAGCCAACTTAGGATTCCTTCTCCAGAGTTACATCTTCTGAATATCAAAATTATAATGCATGATTTTAATAAAAGAATTTAAATTTAGGGAAATTGAGGAAAAGCCTGAAAAGAAATCAAGCATAATGCAAATATAAAGAATGTCATTTAACATGATAATTATTAATTTTTCAGTTTGTATTAAAGTATAAATGTTACAATATGACATTTTTTCATGACAGGTGGTATCCTAGATATTAAATGCAAATGCCATTCTCTTTTTATCTCTAAGAAGTACCAGAACCCAGTCAAAATCTGTATACCATATTTTAACCTATGCTTAATAATTTGGTGAAAATTAATTTAAATATTTATAAAAATGGGGATAATTTTAAGTATGTTATTCATAAGTCTCTGCAATGAAAAATATCAATCAAGGATCTTATTTCTATCCACTATTATTTGTTAAAGTCTAAATAGAACTATTTTCTATAAAACTATGCTTCATGTTATTGTTGATTGCCAAGTGAGATAAACTGATAAAAACTGGCAGGCATTTCTTTTTCTGGTAGTGGGTATATCAGAATGATCTGAAATGATCCCCTTTATTCAAAGCCAACCAATACAGTGTCTGACCCCTTTCCTTTTGAAATTTAGCATTATTAAAATATCTTTGATGAATTGAAAAGGTTGACTGAGGTCAGCTGGCAAATGTAGACAGAAGATCCTTCTGAAAAGAAATTCTCCAAAAGGTGGTGGGGGGGGGGTAACATGGATGGATGACCTGGGCTCAAAAACCACTTCCTAGAATACTGTGCAGGTGAGACCTGATTCCCCTTCTAACCTAGCCAACACTGGCACTGGACAGCTTGCCTCCAGGAAAATGGCAATTGTATCCTTAAACTTATAAAGCTGTGTGACATTGTAATGCTATTTTAAAAAGAGCTCTTTCTTCTTTGTCATAGAGTAACCACTGCTAGTCACAGTATGGAGAGAGAGGATTTTCCTACCCTGCTGTGAACCACTCTCTGAGAAACTGCTGCAGGCCAGCCAGCAAATGGAAGAAATATCTAGGTCTCTTCAGGTTTAATGGATCTCACTATGCAGTTCCCAATATATATCTATAATCACAGCCATAGTGTAAGAAGGCATAATTTTCACACATATCAAGCAACCTTTCTATCCTTAAGTAATATTAACCAATCTTTGCCTCAAGCAGGAACAAAGAATGCATGCAAGGAAATAAAGCCATTTTCTCCACCTGTGTATGGGAGATTGGGATAATTTAATAATTTCACATTGTGCTATTCTAAGCATGGAACATAAGATTTTACAGAAAACTCTAAGTCAAACCTTGGAAGCATTGAATGATGTGGCTTTAATTGATAAGGAAGTATCTTAGAGGCTAAGTATTATTTCAGATAATATGTTTTTTTCTAAAAGTTTATGGAATTCTTCATCTGTCAAGCATACAGGTAGCTATCTAAATATTTGTGAATTTAACTATAGCATTTACATTCTTTTCTTTTTTTTTGGGGGGGGGTGTTATAATGGGATGTTTTATTCAAAAAAAGGAAAGCAACCGGGAGGTTGGTACAACTAGCAGAGAAAGGACAAGTACATTATTCTCTCTAAACCTCTACCAAGTATGTCAACAACACTCTGCAACATATTCTCTTACAGGCATCAATTTTTTTCAAGGACACAGACAAAAGGGTAGAAGCTGAATGGGCAGAAAGAGGTGACAATATTGTTGTCATGTTGGAGAATAGTAAGACTGTTCTGAACAACAAAATGTAACTAACACTTCTGGCGCACTTAACTTCCTATCTCTATGGGGAGGGTCTATTGTGCCGTTTACTTGGGGAGGAGATAGGTTCAGATTTCTTGGGTTCCTGGTCCCAGGGAAGCATTATTCCCCTCAGAAAGATTTATCTTTAGCTACTAACTCTAGGTTATCACTATTTGGCCCTTTTCATCACTTCTCATTGTCCATACAAATGTCTACAGAAGAGGGTGAAGATTAATACAGAGACCTCAAGGCTTATTTACCTTTCCCATTTAAAAATTCAGATTTCCAGGTTCTACCTCAGACCAGGAGAAATAACTGGAAATACATATTTAAAATCACCTGGATTCTTTCAAGGAAAATTTTGGGCTTTCATCACAGGGGTACTTTGCCCCCTACCTCACTAGAAAACCTTTAAAATTCCAAATAGGTATTTTGAACTGCCAGTGGAAATAGAATAGGTAGGACCTAAAATCTCAAACAATGGATTGCAACTAAATATCTAAAAACATGGCAGAAAGTTATTTGGGACTGGAGTGGGAAAAAGAGGGAAGTTCACAGTTAGTACTGCTTAACCTACAAGTTGAAAATTGAGAACCAACTTCTTAACTGCTGCCCCTAAAAAGAAATGGATTTAGTCAGGTGTGATGGTGCATCTTGTAATCCCCAGCTGGCTGAGGCAGGAGGACCAAAGGAACTTAAGCGAGACTCTTTCTCAAAAATTATAAAAAAGGGCTGGGAGGTACCTCAATGGCAGAGTGCTTGCCTAGTATGCACAAGGCCCTGGATTTAATCCTCAGCACTGCAAAACAAACAAAAGCCCATATGCATCTAAGTTCCTTCCTAGGTTTAGGTTCCAGATAAAGAATCTGGGGAAAAAGGAGAATTATATTAATACTGTTCCCTGTAGAAAAAATGTCCAAAGCTCCTAGGGAAAAGGATACTGTTTCTTCCAGTACCCTTCACTCAATGCTATTTCTTGGCTATACTGTGGCTCAGGTTGCTTGGCCTCTCTAATGTTCTGGCCAGACATAGATAGTTATAAAGTAGGTATAGTGTTGCTGATTCTTCCAGTGCTTCTCTTTTGAAAAAGCTTTGTCGTGCTGCAATGACACCTTATATCCAATCAGCATCATTCAAAAGTCACAACAACATTTATTCAGTATTGTACTTTTTACATTTTGGGAGAGATGATAGGAGGAGGAAGGGGCAAAAGCATCTTATTGGCATCCCCAATGTGTATGACAATTCTGATAGTACAACGATAGGATGAAATGGCCAGGCAATCAGATGGAAAGTTCCAAATACTTTCTAACTGATTTCTATAATTAAAATGATAAGATGGGTAACTACTAAGCCCATGGTAACCAATAAATGTCAGTTGCCATTCCTAGCTAGGTTCCCCACAGGCTAAGTTATACCTAGACATTATCATCCTTTTCCTTTTAGGAAATAAAGCTTGTCTAGAAAACTAGGGAACTGAAAATACAGTATAGTTTGGGTAATACAGCTGGCAACTTTCTCTCCATCCTCCCCACCCCACTATGCTAGGGAAGGGCTCAGAGTAGAACTTCCCAAGTGGCTTCCCTTGGGCCTAGCTAGCTTGTCCTGGCAGATTCCACATGGAGGGCCATGGGCTGCAACTCTCTAGAGCACAGCCCTCTCTTTTTGGCGATAATAATTGTAGGGAAAGAAGCGCACACACATGCTGATTTCGCGGGCGGTCTTCAGGATCTCAACAGCCTTGCTGTGCTCAATATCTTGGAAATCCACATCATTCACAGCTAGAACTTGGTCCCCTTCTTGAAGTCCTGCTCGATGTGCATCTGAGTCAGGAATCACCTTGGAAATGAAGATGCCTCGCTGGGAGACCTTTCCTCCTCTGACGTTAAATCCCAACTGAGCTCCAGGGGGCTTCTTCAGTGAGACAATAAGGGGCAGAAACTGGGTCAATTCATTGTTGTAGTCTGGGTGGTATACTCTCTCATGAGGAGGAATCCATGCTGGGGGATTCTCATAGGCTGGTAGGAAAACCACAGGGTAGTCATCATAAGGAATTCGGCTGTCCATCTCAGGCAAGACCCACCGCTTAAACACCAAAGCACCTCAGCAGCCACAAAGTCCTCAGCCACTCTAGACTCGGCTCATGGCCAAACCAGCATTTACATTCTTTATATTATGTTCTTGATTAAATTAATTTTAATATAAAATAATCTTATAAGCCATTATAAAGTGATATTGAGCTTAGATGAAATTATCTGAGGTGAGTGTGTAGCACCAGGGGAGAGAGGACAACGAGGTAGGCCAAATGAGCACCAATGTTCAAGAGATGGACAGAGTTAAAAGAGCCTGTAATTAAACAGAGATGGGGTACTTAGCTAAGGCAATCAAGTAAGGAAAGATGTTCCAAAGATAGAATGGTGACAGAATTTTGACACGGAGGAATTAGACAGATTGCTTCAATTTGAAACCTAGAAAGTCACTGGTGATTTGTGAAGAGATATGGTAATGGGATGTTAAGAATAAAAAGTCAGAATAGAGTGGAATGGAAGTTAAATGGAGGTGAGTAAAATAGACAGTAATTTAGAGAATGTTAGAATTTGGCTTCTGAAATGAGATATGTATGCTAATATATATATATATATATATATATGTGTGTGTGTGTGTGTGTGTGTGTGTGTGTGTGTGTGTGTATAAAAGTGAGGTAGCAAAGAGACCTGGTTAATGAGTAAAGGCCTTTAGAGTTGAAAACACCTTGATTTGAAACTTGAGGTCTGATATTTATAAGGAGGATGGCTTAAGGTTGCTGTAGTTTCACAATTCCTTAGAGACATTGATGCTGATTTCCCAAAGTGGCATTAGAAAATAAATTAGATATCGTGTGTAACATTCCTTTGGCAAACAGAAGTACTCAATAAATGGTGAGTATTGTTTATTTTCCAAAGTAAGTTAGATTACTTCATAATAATAAATGCAACCATCTCTACTAATGAACTATTTCTACTAATCAGCTTTGTTGACAGTTAACATGAAAATTCATTTGCTTCAGTATTAAGGAATTTATTGGATGAGTGTGTCATGTAGCTTACAAAATTAGCAAAAGCCTTGAGACCTGAGATCAAGCAGGAGTCTCAAGAGGCAAGGCACAGCCAAGATGCTAAAGTGTTACCACTGAAGCCATTTGCTCAGGACATTGCAGCTTAGACACACAGCTAAATATCTGCCACATCCACACAACTGCTGCCATGACACTGCAATTTCCAGGGCAGTACCCGTGTTGCTCCACAGAGGCACTATAGACATTTGCACTAGATTTTGATGTGTGGGATTTTCTTGCACATTGTAGAATCCTTAGCAACATCTCTGGCTCCTACCCATTAGATCCCAGTAGCACTCACTGAATCTTGTGATCAAAAATGTTTCCAGGTATTGTAAAAGTGCCCCAGTTGAGAAACAATGCTAAGCAAATATCTCTAATGGATTTGAGCCTTTTATTCATACTTCCAACATTTAAATGTTATGCTCAGTAATACATGATCAAACTCTTTTCTTCTATTTAATTTTTCTTTTGGAGACAGTGGACTTGTACTTGCCTTGAATTCCTGGATGGATGTTAGTTTCCAGCACTATATCAAAGTACCTAAGGTAATCAACTCATAAAGATAAAATGTTTATTTTGGTGCAAGATTTGGAGGTTTCAGTCCATAATTGGCCCCACTGCTTTGAGTCTGTGGGGATGTAATAGATCATGTTAGAAACTCATGGAAGAACAAAACCCCTATATCATGAGTCAAGAGTCAAAAAAGGATGAGACCAAGGTCACACAATCTGCCATTGGGGCCTGCCCTCAATGATGGAACGACCTCCCACTATGCTCCATCTCTCAAAATTTCCATTATCTCTTAGTTGTACCACCTTGGGGGCCAAGACTTTAACACAAAGTTTCCAGGGGACATTCAGCAACTAAACTAGACTACTCTCTTTTCTGTTTTAATGGCCCAGTATTTGAAATTTGTTTAAAACCTGAGTCATAAAAAGAACAAAAATATTTGTACTCTTGTGTGCACCAAATATTATACTAGACCCATTATAGTCATTGACAATCTTTATAACATCTCTTTAACAAGATGCTGGCGCAGTCATTTTACTGATACACACAATCATATTTTCAGACTTTACATACCTTGCCTGATATCATACAGCTAAAAACCATGCTTGTTTAGGCAGCTGTCCATTTTCTTTTCTAAGATGAAATTCAACTGATGTTTATAACAATCCCAACTCACTGCTATCATTTTTTTCTTTTTGTTTGTGATTTAGAAAAAAAAAAAAGGATTTTAAAAGAAAATAACTTTTAATTATGTTGATTTATAATTTTCCTAATGTAAGAACGCTTCCACCCAGTGTTAATTGTAGAGTGGTTTTCAGTTCCTCACTTTATTTCAATAAAAAAACACACTCTCCTTCCACTATATTCAAGTTAAGGTTATTTACGTGACATGAATACAAAAAAGAATTTCAGCTTTGAGAAATTCTGGAAGATACTTTTCAGATGGCAACTAGGTAAAAAAGAAAACAAAAATGTCAGTTCTAGTTTTCCTCTTTACCTCAGAGAGTTCACTTTGCTTTACTAATTCCATATTGCCTAGCCAACTTTGGATTTCTCCTCTGGTCTAACAACCTAGCCTAGAATCAAAGAGAGGAAACCTCAGTAAGAAGAATGCAGGCTCTACTGTGGGCATCTCTGGAGGAACCTGCCTAATTGCTCCACACATTTTTGAATATGACTCCACTAATAATTATTTGAATAAACAAAAAATCAAGTGCCTCCATGTCAACCACTTATTTTTCTGCTGCTTGGTTACCTCTGCAGGTACTATATTTTCCTTCATATTTCATTGTCTCTACACATATTAATTCAATCTTATTTAGTAACTAATTTATTCATTTGAATTACTTTTAATTTTAAATTAATTGCTAATTTTATCTTATTTTTTTTTAAAAAAATTTTATTCACATGCAGATGTGTGCTTTTATGATGTATGAAACTTCCTCACAAAAACACACACAAATCCCAAGTATTTAAAACAATTTTGTTGTCGATAAATATTTCTGACTATGTGCCAATCTGGTTGCCAAAAATGTTACAAGATCCATCATTAATAAGGTGGTTGTTGAACCAGGACATCTGTTAATCTCATTATGATCCAAATCCTTTCATTCTCTGGCCAATACCATCTTTTTTAACTTTGTCTTTCAACATGAAATATAGATAAGATGATAAAGATGATAAGACACATGGGAGAGGCTGGGAAAAGATAGTTAATTTCAGTGGATTTCATTATCTTTCCCATACTATCCTGAAAGGCAGATGTGCTGCTAAAACCTAAGAGCAGCATAAAAATATCAGTGCTTGCTTGTGCATATACCAGGTTACCGGTAATAAGAAAAGTGCTTTATATGTCTTATTTCATTTATTTCTCAAACACTCTAGGAAATAAATTAATATTTTTTTTTCTCTTCTTACAGATGAGGAGTCTGAGTTATGACAAAATTGAGCATGCAGAAGGTCAGCCACACCGTCACAGTTTTAACTGCTGCTAACTTAGCAGTCTAGCAGAGTGTTACTGGGTATAGGAGAAAGCAAGTGGTTAGCAGTGTGATTTGAATTAAATGAACAAATGGAATGATATATGAGGAAAATTACTAGGGGTTTATTTATTTTTGTACATTTGAGTGTCAGTCTGCTTGTACGTATTAACAAACATGACAAAGCACTTGCTTTTCTAAGACCTTCACAAATATTAGCTTATTTAGTTCTCATACCAACTTTCTGAGGAATGTTTAAGTCTTATTATTATCATCCAACTTATCGTTTTAAGGGTGAGGAAAATGAGACACAGAAAGTTAATAACTTGCCCAAGTCATATTGCTAGTAAGTGGCAGAGCAGAAGTTCGAAACCAGGTGCTCTGACTCTTAATTGGCATTCTAGGCTGATGCATGTAGACGGAGTCCCTTATAGTCTCACTTCCATGTCTCCATTTAAATTCTCCAGTGAATCATTAGAACCTATCCTGTGCATGTCAGTTTTTCCTTTCCTACTTAATCTATCACATCAGCTCATACAGCAATGCTATTATTTCCTCTTTCTTAAATAATAAAAAAATTAAAATCCTCTTCATGTCATTCCTTCTTGCAAATGCTGCCAACTTTTTCTACACAATGCTATCAAGGACTTTTCTATACTAATTATTTCCATTTTGTCTGCTTTCTTTCTTCTTGAGACCACTCCAGGTCTTCACCTTCAGTATTCCATCAAGACTACAATTACTAGTGTCACCATTGACCTTTGAATTGTTCAATCCAGAGATGAATTCTGTCATCATACTTCAAGACTCATCAGCAACTTTACACATAAAAAAAAAAAAAAGCATTCTTTCCTTTAGGCAAATATATTAACTTGGTTTTCCATTTACCTTTCTGTCAGTACTATTTCCGTTTATTTTGCTGGCCCCTCATCTCCTCTGTTAAACAATAAAATGTTCTGGAACTCAATCCTTCAATATATTCTCTATATTATTTTACTTATATTTTCTCATTATGTGGTCTCATCTAGTCTCATAGCCTACTAACATCTATATACAAATTGTTCCCAAATTTTATTTCTAAACCACACTTCTTCCCTGATCTGCGAATATATATGCAGTTGTTTCCTCTATACCTGCAAGTTGAATGTCTAATAGACATCTCAAACTTAACAGGTTTAAAACTAAGTTCTTCATCTACTCTCTGTATACTGGTCCCATTCCCACAATCCCACCATACTATCCCCCACCCCTATGAATCTGTTCTGTCCATCTTTGTCCCATGTTGCCCCATTTTATTGTGTGGAGCTCATTTTATAATTCTCTGTCATTCGTTGTCTAGTGACTTTGTCACATACCCCACAGAATATCTTATTTGCCTCAAAATATACTCACAAATCCCTTACTCTTCATACTCTCCCTACTTCCACCCGATTGACCTGGATTATTGCAAGATTCCTAATCATATCTGTACTTCTGTCTTTGCCATTCTAGTCGGTTTTTCACACAAAAATTTGAATTATCTGTTTAAAGCAGCGCCTCTGCTAAAAATCCTTTAATTGTCACCCAGGCTTGATGAGTCAAAGTCTGTTTCTGTAGGATGTGGAGTCCCTAGGTAACTTCTTTGACCTTGTCCCTTGTGACTCTCCAACTAGTTCACTCTTCCTATCCTGCACAGACATATTTTGATGTTGCATCTATCAGGTAGGTTCCCACTACTGAGCCTGTGGGTCTGTTGCTTCTCCTACAGGTGAACAATTCACCCTCTTACCTTCAGGTCTTCCTTACCTTCTCTAGCAACCCAGACAGAGATTCCCATCCTTCTCATCTCAAGGCACTTACACTACTATTTCCTGATTCAGTTTTCTCCTTAAAGACTTATCACTGGTGAATATATATTCTACATTTTTAACCTTTAAAAATATCTTTCTCTTTATCCTAGGAAGTAAGCACCATTACAGCAGGGACTTGTAAGTTTTCATCACAGCTTTACATCAGTATAGAATAATAGGTGCCCTGTGAAGCTTCGTTGAATGAATAAATCATACAGTAAAAGAGGAAAAAAAAAAAAAAGACTGCATACTACAGGGAACAGCCATATCAATGTTTATAGCCAGCACAATTCACAATAGCTAAATTGTGGAACCAACCTAGATGCCCTTCAGTAGATGAATGGATAAAGAAAATGTGGTATATATACACAGTGGAGTATTAATCAGCAATAAAAGAAAATAAAATCATGGCATTCACAGGTAAATGAATATAATGCTAAGTGAAGTTAGCCAATCCTGAAAAGCCAAATGCCGAATGAATGTTTTCTCTGATAAGGAGGCCGATTCACAGTGGGGTTGGGACAGGGAACATGGGAGGATTAGAGGAACACTAGAATGGCCAATGGGGAGGGAAGGGAAAGGAAGGGGGAAAAGGGTGAAGAAGAAGAAAAAAAAAAAAGGTGGTAGGATGAGATGGATATTATTACCCTAAATACATGTATGAAGTCACGAATGGTGTGAATATACTTTGTATACAACCAGAGATATGTAAAAATGTGCTCTATCAGTGTAATATGAAATGTAATGCATTTTGCTGTCATTTCTAACAACTTAGAATAAAAAATAAATAAATTTAAAAAGAGAGAGAAAATAATGAAGTCATCATGGAAGTATAAGTGAGTTCCAGCTTAAACAACTGGTTGACTCTTTATGCAGAGATAAGAAACATTTCAGGCAAGGGGAAAACATGAACTGAGGCTTAGAGAGTTGGCATACTAGGTCTAGCAGATAAAGATAAAACTAACTAAATAAAGGAACAGAGTATAGACTATTTTAAGTTCCAGAATATGTATTTATTCACAAAAATACTAATAATTAGACCAGTATGTTAATATAAATAGTGCATTTTATGAGAATTTACTATACTTTCCATAATAAACAAAGCATATTTAATGAGAAGAGTGGAATTGCTTTACAGATTTTCACATCTTTTAGAGGCTAACTTAATAGAAGATTAACTATGATTCTGCATTCAAGTGATTAGAAGATATGGCTTTCATACATGCACAAAATATGTTCTCACACAGAAATGTGCTTAGAAAACAAGATTATTTTAATAACATTTTTAGATAATTGTGGTTATTCTTTTTTTTTAAGTGAAATACCAAGATTTGTTTGTCTGTAATTTTTTGATATCAGTTTTAGTATCAAATCTCAAAATTTTATCAATGAACTTTTATACTCTTTTACATTAAAATCCAATGCTGTGTCTTGTATTGTGAACGGATCTTTTACTTGTGTATTGATTGTTTGAAAAGTAGGAATTTTGCTGATCTTCCAAATGATAATACATGTTATTACACAACATTAAAAATCACATTCTTTAATACTACCACTTTTGTCATTAGACAAGTCTTCAAGTATTTGGAAGCTGTCTTGCTGGATGTGAGGAGTCTCATTTTCCTAAAGCTCAGGTTTTGTCACTGATAAACATTCTCAGTTGTTTGCTTCAACGTGAAATGCTCTCTTGACTCATTTATGAGAAAATGCCTTCCAAATATCTAAATCTGTGGACCACAGTTGATCAATCACTATTCTCTCAAGTAAAAATGCTATTTCCTAGAGTAGAAAACGCCTCATCCATCTCTCAACCCAATCACATGTGGGCTTTTTGTTCACACAGCCATATTACTCAGAAATACACTAGCACTTCCAATTTTATCACACAGAATATTGAAAAGTCATATACTAGAGAGTAAAAACTCCACAGGATTAATAATTGTTAAGTTTCATTTAAAGATATTTTAAAATGAAACTGGCTACTCTGAGTGCCTGGCAGTGAGCACTATAAGGCTGCCACTATATTTTTGTGAAACTGCCTCGACTCCTGTCTACCATTGTTTTTGTACTGTCAGCTAAAATTTCAATATAATGATAAAGACAGTTTCATTATATTAGAAAAATAGCTTTGACCCAGTGGATCCACTTGAAGGGTCTCTGGAATCCCCATGGTTATCTGAACTATACTTTGAGAACTGCTGTCCTATGTGATGTGAAAATTCAGAATAAATATAAGGCAATGTAAATACAAGAAGCTTGCAATTATGATAACTAAGTTGATGCAACCTCAAGCTGAACAATAATATATTGAAAAATATATTGAATATATTCAAAATAAAATGTAAATATTTTCAGTTTCAATGCCATTACCTAAACACTTTAACTAAAATCTTTAGAGAATAGAGAGGAGCAGAATGTTGGAACTTCAAAACCACAAGAAATTTCTCAGTTCATGGAAAATTTTATTTCAGAGGCAAAGATTTACAAGTTTATATGACTTATCATTTAATTACCAATAGAGCTAACATGGATTTTTCTTCCTACTATGCTATGCTATTTTGGAAATAATTCCAGCCTGACCAATTCTTAAAGATGGTCTCAGGTATTTTCTCCACAGAGGAAGTCAGACATTTTTCCAAATGCTTCTTGGAGATTTCTGTCAGAGAACTTGTTTCACTGAATATTGTACCACAAAATCCTTGAAAATTGATGTAATGTACAAGAAAATTTACTTCCACATCCTTACTCCACATCCTTCCTCTCCATGATCTAGCATTTATAACAATGGCTGGCATATGGGAGCTAAGATTCGGGAAACTTTTCTCTTTGTCCTTGGTTTAGTAAATAAGCAGAATTTACAGTTCCAACTTCTTTCCGTGTGTTACCTAATTATCATAATAAACCTATGGTATATCTATTATACACATATATATTCTAAATTCTATAATAAATAAATATATAAGGTGACCTTTTCAATCCAATACTGATTTGTGGTTGAGTTAGATTTTAGTCTATCCACAGAATCATATTGAAATGGTGTAGTAATGTCTGAATTGAATAAGTAAATGTTACTTTGAAAGTTCTTTAAAAACACGTATGAATACATATCATTTTGTAAGTGCTTGAAGACATGTTTATTTAATTTCTTTATTGAATTACATTGAAATAAGTTTTCTTGTACATTATATCAATTTTTTTCTTTAATTTAAAATACAACAGCATTTTGCTAAGGAGGAAATCACTTCATATGGATATTCATATTGATATAAATGCTCTGAATATATTTATATTCCAGTAATATTTATTTTTCTTCTTTAAAAAACAGCAAGGAGGCTTCATCCTCTAAATTTAGCACCATATTTATAAGAGTCCATAACCAAATGCTGAGTTGCTGTGAATGGAGAGCAAATTGCATTTTGCTTTGAAATTCGCCAGAATTTTTTTTTCCTGGATTAAAAAAAAATGGTTTCCTATGGGGTTCAAAGTAATATAAATAGACTTTTAAATATTGATTACAAAATACAACCATTTTTCAAACAATAACATAAAAACTAATAAACTTGCCCCTTAACATTACATCTCTCTGATATTAAAAGGTTATTGTTTATTTTAAATAATGTGCCTAAATGGTCACACAGCTATTTAATCCTGGACCAAGGAAGTCATTTATACATTTTATTGGTGCGAAAGGTCATGACTTTTGCATTATAACATTATACCTTTCTGAAATTTTCTCTTTTTTTACCCATAAATAAGAATGATTATATGTATTTCAGAATATTGTTTCAGAATTCCTTTTATTTGTCTTTCTTTTTCTTTTTGTACCAGGGATTTAACTCCAGGCACTCAACCACTGAGCGACATTCTAAGCCCTTTTTAAAAATCTTTTGAGATAGGGCCTGGATAATTTACAGGCTGGCTTTGAACTTGTGATCCTCCTCAGTCAACCTCCTGAGCTACTGGATTAGAGGCTTGTGCCACCTCACCCAGTTTGTTTGGGATTTCTTAACCTCAGATCTACTGTTAATTCAGTTCTTTAGTGTGAGTGGCTGTCCTGTGTATTGTGGATGTTTGATTTCATCCCTGGCCTCTACCCTTCAGATTTTAATAACCATTTCACCTCTCCCACCTTAACAACTTCAAATGATGTTGGGAATGAGAGAGCAAAACTTCCCCTGGTTGAGAGCCACTATTTTGGTGCAAATATTTAGCATAACATAATACCTGAGATATCCATAATATGATCAGTAAATATTGTTCCATTTGCATTATATAGTTAACATTTATACAAATGTTAATAAATTTTTTAATATTTATATTTCTTAATACAAATCTTTAAGAAAGATTTTAAATAATTAATAATTTTTGTCTTCAGAAATAATTTTAACTTCTTTCTTCTTTTAATAAATAACATTTTCCCCCTTAATTACTGTCACTTTTGTGAAATAAATCATTATACTAAATCTAATTCTCAAAGCAAAAACTGTAGCATCTGGCATAGTAATTAGTAAGTAAATAGTGATCTGTCACATTTGCATCAAATATATTAAGAGAAATAACTATATTGCATTTCTTCTTAGGCTTTAGGGATTCTGAGATAACTGCTTACATTATTTTAAATTTAAACTACAAAACAGATGGATACTATGATGAGTTGCCCACATCATCATTAAGATCAGAATTATTGATCTCCCCAGTGGTCAAGAATATTCTCTTTCATGGCCCCAATAGAAGATCTTCTTCGGGAACTACTCTCAGTTAATGGAGGTACCTTGCCCAAGTTGATGCTCCTTCCCTGGAGATAATCTATATCCCATACCTTAATTAGGCTGGAATGCAAACACCCTGTCCTCAATCCAGGACAACTCTGAAGGGTCATTTCAGCTTCAGAACTCTTCATGGGATCAAACAATTCTTTTGTGGTACCGGGGATTGAACTCAGGGGCACTCGTCCACTGGGTCACATCCCCAGCCCTTTTTTTGTATTTTATTTAGAGACAGGGTCTCACTGAGTTGCTAAGTGCCTCGCCACTGCTGAGGCTGGCTTTGAACTCGCGATCCTCCTGCCTCAGCCTCCCAAAGTGCTGGGATTACAGGCGTGAGCCACCGCGCCCGGCTTCAAACAATTCTTATGATGCAACTTCATCATGTTTCAGCTCCTTCTGCCCAATCCTGCTTCCCTCATTCTAATACATTAATGAGAAAATGCCTCTGGAAAACAAAAAACTCTCCCACACAAGTATTCATCTCGGAATCTGATTCCTAGGAACCATACCTAAGATAACGTGTACCAGAAATACTCTTAAAAAGCAGGCTCAACAATGGCATTTTGGAGATACTAGAACCCCATCACTGGTCAGAGCTGGGATGTTGACAGATCCCAGCAGGCTTTCCTGGTGAAATGCTAAAATGTCAACTTGTAACAAACTAGGATGAGATGTGAATGGAAGATATTGGCCTTGGCAATCTCACACAATTCTTAGAAAAAGTGAAGTCAACAGACCACTTTAAATGAAGTGTACTTACCAAAACTAAAAAGTCAGGTAGTGGAAGAATGAAAAAGTTCATAGAAGTGAAGATGAATGCAGGCTAGAAAAATACAGGAGTCACCTTTGTTCTGTGGAAGAACTGGGAGAAGATTCCTTCATCTCAGCATTAAGGAATAGGCAGGCAAGAGGTTGCTGATATAATGAGGAGCCTCTCCTCTTGAGACCAAGGCTGATGGTAGTACTAGGCTCCCTGACAGCAATGAAAATGTTAAGAGAGTAAAATAATAGAAATCTCATAAATGCATTAATGTTGTTAAAAGTAAAATAAAATTATAGAAATCTGGTGAAAACCATAAGTGTCAATAGCAAAGTGGATGCAATTTAACTGGTGGAATACAGGGGCCTAACCCCTAGAGACTGTATAGACAAATAATACAGCATGGTATCCCTAGGTACAATACATTCAATAAGAAATCAAAATAGTTAAAAATATATTAAGGATGTAAAATCAAAGCAGAGGTAAACCTTTATGGTAAAAAGGTCATACATAATCATACATAATCCTCTGCTAAG
Source organism: Tamias sibiricus (assembly GCA_025594165.1). Lineage (NCBI taxonomy): Eukaryota > Metazoa > Chordata > Mammalia > Rodentia > Sciuridae > Tamias > Tamias sibiricus. Next base: position 142,496,717 of record CM046661.1, read on the forward strand.
TTTCTGAACTTGAGCCAGGGTTCAGATCTAAAACCCACAAATAAAAGGAAATCCATGTTGTGCCAAGCCTCTGTTAAAACTCAGAATGATTATTTATCCTAAAACCAGTTTTTAGATTCGCTGAGATTTTCTATATAGGCAATCCTATGAAAACAGAGATGCTTCCATTTCTTCCCACTCTCTGTTTACTTATTTTCCTCATTGTATTGTATTGATGAGAGTAGTATAAGTAGCAAAAGCAGACATTCTGCTCTATTCCTGCTCTCAGAGGTAGGTTTTCAGTCTTTCACCCTTAGCTAACATGTTGGCTGCATGTATTTGTGTAGATGTTATTTTTCAGACTTAGGGAGTTCCTTTCTATTTTTAGATTTTCCCAAGGGCTTCTATTATGAATATGTTTAATTAGATATCCAAGTGCAAAAAAAATGATCAATACCTTGCACATAAAAGAAAAATTAATCAAAAAAATAGCACATATGATAGGCAAATTTAAACCTAATATTACACTACTTCAAGAAGAAAACAGTAAAAATCTTTGTGACCCTGGGTTAGGCAAATATTTCATAGATAAAACAACTAGAAGCAGGATACATAAAATAAAAGATGATAAATCTTCATCAAAGTTAAGAATTTCTATTCTTAGATACCATTAAGAGGAAACAAATACAAGCCATTATCTAGAAAAAAAAATTTCAAATCATATTTGCTAAAGTATTTATATTAAAAAAATGAAGAACACTCAGAACTCGTTAAAACTAAAACAACTCAGCAATAAAATGTACAAAAGATTTGAATACACAATTTACTCAATAAGATATATGGATGAGAGAAAAGCATATGAGGAGATGCTTGACATTATAAGTCATTAGGCAAATACAAATTTAAACCACGAAGGGGCTAGAGGTGTAGTTCAGTGGTAGAGGGCTTGCCTAGTTCAATCCCCAGACCCACAAAACAAAAACAAGCAAAAACCCCCAAAAAGATCAAAGAAAAGAAACACAAACCATGAGATACACTGTACAATTACTAGAACAGTTAAGGTTAAAAAATATTAACAATACTAAATGCTGAATAAAATATAACATTTTTGTATGTTGTGGATATGGATATAATATACCACAGCCACTTTAATAAAACAATTTGGTATTTTTTAATTATGTTTTATTCTAAGATGTTATAAATGACAGCAGAATGTATTATATTTCATATTACACATATAGAGCACTTTTTTACAAATCTCTGGTTGTATGCAAAGTATATTCATACCATTCGTGACTTCACACATGCACTTAGGGTAATGATATCCATCCCATTCTACCATCTTTTTTTTTCCTTCACCCTTTTGCTCCCTTCTCCTCCCTCCCCATTGGCCATTCTAGTATTCCTCTAATCCTCCTATGCTCCCCATCCCAACCCTACTGTGAATTGGCCTCCTTATATCAGAGAAAACATTTAGCATTTGGCTTTTTGGGATTGGCTAACTTCACTTAGCATTATATTCTCTAACTCCATCCATTTTCGTGCAAATGCCATGATTTTATTCTGTCATATTGCTGAGTAATATTCCATTGTGTGTATATACCACATTTTCTTTATCCATTCATCTACTGAAGGGCATCTAGGTTGGTTCCACAGTTTAGCTATAGTGAATTGTGCTGCTATAAATATTGATGTGGCTGTGTCCCTGTAGCATGCTGTTTTCATGTCTTTTGGGTAAAGACCAAGGAGTGGGATAGCTGGGTCATAAGGTGGTTCCATTCCAAGTTTTCCAAGGTATCTCCTTACTGCTTTCCATATTGGCTGCACTATTTTGCAGTCTCACCAACAATGTATGAGTGTGCCTTTTTCTCCACATCCTCTCCAACATTTATTGTTATTTGTGTTCTTAATAGCTGCCATTCTGACTGGTGTGAGATGAAATCTTAGAGTGGTTTTGATTTGCATTTCTCTAATTGCCAGAGAGGTTGAGCATTTTTTCATGTATTTATTGATTGATTGTATATCTTCTTCTGAGAAGTGTCTGTTCAGTTCCTTGGCCCATTTATTGATTGGGTTATTTTTTTTTTGGTGTTATGATTTTTGAGTTCTTTATATATTCTAGAGATTAGTGCTCTATCTGATGTGCATGTGGTAAAAATTTGTTCCCAATGAGTAGGCTCTCTTTTCACCTTACTGATTGTTTCTTTTGCTAAGAAGAAGCTTTGTAATTTGAGTCTATCCCATTTATTGATTCTTGGTATTAATTCTTGTGCTATTGGATTCTTATTAAGGAACTTGGGCCCTAATCCAACATGTTGGAGATTAGAGCTTACTTTTTCTTCTATTAGGTGTAGTGTCTCTGGTCTAATTCCTAGATCCTTGATCCACTTTGAGTTGAATTTTGTGCATGGTGAGAGATATAGGTTTAATTTCATTTTATTGCATATGGACATTCCTCATAGAAATAGAAAAAGCAGTCATGAAATTCATCTGGAAGAATAAGAGACCCAGAATAGCTAAAGCAATCCTTAGTAAGAGGAGTGAAGCAGGTGGCAACACTATACCAGACCTTAAATTATACTACAGAGCAATAGTAACAAAAACAGCATGGTATTGGCATGAAAATAGGCCAGTAGACCAATGGTACAGAATAGAGGACACAGAGACTAACACATATAATTTCAGTTATCTTATATTAGACAAAGGCGCCAAAAATGTACATTGGAGTAAAGATAGCCTCTTCAACAAATGGTGCTGGGAAAACTAGAAATCCAATTTGGTATTTTTTAATAAAGTTATCAAAAAGTTACCATATGACTCAGTAATCTAGATCACAGGTATTTACCCAAGTGAAAAGCCAATCTATATTTACTCAAAGCCCTTGAAGGAAAGTGTTTTGAGTCATTTTATTTGTAATTGCCAAGAAGATATCCAAATATTCCTCACCAGAGAATAGACAAACTGACATATAGTCAAAGTGTAATAGTACCCAGAGATGAAAGGAAATAGAGTACTCCCAAAAAATCTGGGTAAGACCCATGTGCATTAAGCTAAGTGAAATATATCAGTCTCTAATAACAACGTGCTGCATGATTATATTTATATGACATTCTGCAAAAAGCAAAACTGTATGGGGAGAACAGTATGTTCAGAATTAGGGAAGGAGAGGATTGGGACTGACTCTCAAGAGCTTGGGAGAATTTGGGGACGTGATGGAATTGTTCCTTATTGGGGAGGAATCTGCTACAACAGGACAGAAAAAATAAAATTTATTGTATTTAAATTATAACTTTCAAAATTTTAAACTGCATCTCTGAAACCAGAAGTAACAATTGACTGAAAGGTTCTTAAATTATTGGGAATAAATGATCTATATGGATTAAAATACTGTGACATTCATTCAAGAATCTGCCATTTGAAAGAAAAAATATTTTTTTAAATGTTGAATTAGGTTATTTGAAAAGATAAACAAAATCAGTAAAGAGCTTCTCTTAAGTTGTGAAAGAAAATAAACAAAAGAGAACAAAACAACAAAAACAAAGGCAACATGAATCACCAAACTCAGGAATGAATTGATTTTGTTTATCTTTTCAATGATCCCACTCTTGATGACATTGCCTTTCCTCTATTGCAAGTTTGTTTTCTCTCATTCATTCCTGTTCTTTGTTAAAACAGTCTTCTACATATAATGTTCTTTTACATTCTTTGTGGGGATCTTTTTCCCTAAACTCTAAAATCTTAAGATTTTCAGTTTTTCTTTTCAGTTACATTTGGTTCTCCATATCTGCTGGTTCTGCACCCAAGGACTCAACCAAGCATGAATGAAAAATATTCAGAAAATAAACTGTGTAGGTACTGAAAAAGTAAAAGAGAGAGAGAGATTGTATTAAGTTAGTAAGGCTACAGTAACAAAACAGACTGAGTGGCTTAAATAACAGAAATAATATTTTCTTAACATCTAGAGTCCAGAGGTCTGAGGTCCAGGTGTTAGTAGGGTTGGTTCTCTGAGGCAGCTCTCCCTGGCTTTCACATAACTGCCTTCTCTGTGTTTGTGCACATTGTCTTCCCTCTGCACATTTATGTGTTGAGGTTCCCTCCCCCCTTTTTTTATTAAATGCTAATCATATATTCTACTTTTTTTTTTTTTACCCTTTATTTATTTATTTTTATGTGGTGCTGAGGATCGAACCCAGCGCCTCGCATGCGCTAGGCGAACGCTCTACCGCTGAGCCACAACCCCAGCCCTAGTTTAGGCTTCCCCCCTAATGACCTTTCTTTAACTCTGTTACTTTTTAAAGATCCTATTTCCAAAGGTAGGCGAATTCTGAAGTACTGGGGGTTAGTATTTCAACATATGAGTTGGGGAGTAAAATAATTTAGCCTAAAACAAAATTGAAGTTCCCAATTACTTGCATTATGAGAATTGTGCAAAATAATATTAAATAATGATTAAAACTTATATGGATTAAATTTTACTCTATTAATTCCTGATATCCAAACATCCTAATTTAAATACTAATCCAAGCAACTACTATTTTTCACATGATGATGGTTTCCTATTCAAGTATATTCCAAATCACTCCCCACCCCCCTCCCCACCCACCTGCCCTGGATGTGAAGGTAAATTACATTGCAACAAATACTTGCAATTATTATTGGGACTCCAATCTATCCCATCATCAAAACTTCCCTCTTCCCAGCAGTACTGAGACTGAGGCAGGAGGAGCATGAGTTCAAAGCCAGCCTCAGCAATTAGCAAGGCCCTGAGCAATTTAGTGAGACTCTGTCTCTAAACAGATTATTGAAAAGGTCTGGGGATGTAGCTCAGTGGTTAAGTGCCCTTGGTTCAATCCCTGGTAAAATAAAACAAAAAAAAAACAAAAACAAAACAAAAACAACTTTCCTCTTCCTGAGAGAACCTAAGGGACTCATATTTTATCGCAAGTCACTTGGAATTTGTTGTTTCAGTGTCTTTCTGTTTGATCGTCAATTTGCCATGTGATGAGCCAGTGCTATTAAAAAAGGGAGAACATAATTGACTAATATTATTAAAAGAAGCAAGGACCTTGATACTTCACTCAGGATTTCACCTATTTTACCATAGTTTTTATGCCATGCACAGGTCTAGCTCCTATTACCTGTGATCATGAATACTGGTGCTTAGCCTATTCCTTTAGAAATAAGAAAACAGGAAATTTTGTATATTTAAAGTTTAACAAGAATACAATTGTGTTTAACTTTAAAGGTTATGTGTTTAAAGGAAGATTTTGTTTTGGTTTCAGTTTTTTTTTTTTTTTTAAGACAATAGGTACATATACTTCTTGGTATTATTATTTGTTCTTGCTTACACGAGGGAGATAGAATTCAGGATATGTTAGGTTAATGCTGTGACTGATACTTTGTGCAGATTGCACAAAAGATATGTATGTACTTATATCCATCTCACACTATATTCTTTTTATAATCAAATAATTGAAGCAATTTTCAGGTAGAATAAGGTTTTCCTACTAATATTTGGCAAGAACTCCTCCATTCAACTCGATTTAACTACAAATTGTTACTTCACTCATCCCTTAGATATGAAACCAATTTCCCTTTATAACCTCCATATCAGTTTGGAAATAAAAGTGTAGACTAGTGCCATAAGCAATTTGATCTGCCAAATAAATTATTTCTCAAGCTGAATGCAAACATTTTCATAAAGAGAACAACACTTACAGAAGAAATTGTGGATGAGGGACTCCAGCGGGAAATTTCTAATTCATTATTGAGCTATTCAGTGAATAATCTTTTTCAAAGTCTGATAATATCCATGGATATAGAGGCCCATTCCCTAAGGAAAAAAATCACAAATAATTTTAAAAAAAAAGTTTTCTTTCTTTTCTTTGTGTATGATATTACTTAAATCATCGTCTAAGTCAGCATTAATCTGCTGTGGTGCTCTTGCTATTCTGGAGAGGATAAATCTTTTTGTGAGTGCCCATGGTGCTTTCCTATGCATTACAAGGTATTTGCTAGCATTCTTAGTCTTTATCCTCTAGTTTCCATAAGGAAATACCCTTTCCCAATTGCAAAATGTCCTGACATTGCAAAATGTCCTCTTGGGGACAAAATTGCCCCTAATTGAAAACAACTGACCTAAATATATGTCTACCCAGTTCTGCTCCTGTGATACCAAGAGAGTTTATTTTCAACCCTAGGCATCACAATCAAACTTTTCCTGGAAGTATGGCATTTCTGAATGCTGAAATTGCAATGGTCTTTATGTGAAGTAATGCAAGTTGTCATTGAAGTAAATAGCCTTTTTTAGGGAGAGAATCTATGAGAAAATCATAAATTTCTTCAATTAGTAGAAAGGAGACAATTGAGCTAAGTATTTGTCTTTTCCATGTAGATTCAGGAGTTGAGTTAAGACCAATGAGTGGAGGTTATAGGGAGAAAGATTGAAACTCAATAGAAGAGGAAATTAAGTAATTAATGACTTACTAATATGGTATTTTAATTTTATTATTTCAGGTAGCAGTAAATCTGAACTTTTTTATATCTAATCATCATATAATATCTTATGTTATGAATTGTCATGTCAGGTTACTCATTGTTTTTACTATTGTTTTTTTTATTTTTTATTTTTGTGTGTGTGTGTGTTTTCCTTTGGTATTAGGGATTGAACCTTTACCACTAAGCTACAACCCCAGCTCTTTTTTATTTTTTGTTTACAGACAAGGTCCCACTAGGTTGCTCAGGCTGGCCTCAAACTTTTGATCCTTTGGCCTCAGTGTGTACCACCATGCCAGGCTATATTTTCTTAATTAGCAGAGGCCTCTGCCATATACAGTACATGTATTTTATATTCACCCCTCACACATGCGTGCATACACACAAATACACACACATGTGCGCGTACACACACATCATTTTATTTTGTATATTTTTGATATATAATCTTAAAAAAAAAAAAAAAAAGAAAAAGAAAGAAAGAAAGAAATCATGTCCTCCCAGCCATCAATTTGTTGCTGTTGTTTTTCTGCTACTTTTTGGTCTAGAAGTTCTTTCCTATAATTAAAACAAAACAAACAAAAACAAAACAAAACAAACAAACAAATAAAAACCCATACACCTTTATAATTCCTGAATCTGTTTGCTTCTCATTTGTGCAGTAAGTTTTTTTTTTTTTTTTTTTTTTTTTTTATATCCATAAGTTCCAACACCATGCTATTGAACTTTGGGGGGAAAGAAGGAAAAAAAAAAAAAAAAAAGAAAGAAAGAAAAAGCATCTGCTTACCGAGTACCTACAACCTAGCTTATATAGAGCTCTATGGTTTGACGTTTGGTCTTATCCTATGTAACCTTATTTAGTGTGACATCATAGCAACAAGGTATGATTATTCTTGGTTTATAGATGGGGATATTGAGACCTACAAAAGTATGATGGTTTTATCAATGACATATAGTTGTGAAGTGGTGGGGAAGAAATTTAGACCAGTTCTCTTTGACCTAAGGTTCATGTTCTTTAAATTGCAGCAACGTTCTGTAAATGATCAGAGGCCTCTCTGACTTTTGGGTAAAAAAAATGATGTGTTCAAAACTGCACTTTAAGAAACTAAATTTGCTAGCTGATGACATGGATGAAAGTTTTCCCAAAAGAGAGTCTGAAGGCTATTTAAACATCCTAGGTCAAGGATAATGAAATCCTTAGTTCTGAATGAAAGTGATAACAGGAAATTGAAGAAAAGACATAGAAGAGATGTTTTACTTGATTTGGGGGCAAATACGTACAAGTGTTAAAGATGATTAGGAATTTTCTGACAATTCATCTTTGATCAAATGTGAAAGGAGTTTTTTCAAATATGAAGGTTTTTCAAAGGAAGATTGTTAGCTCAATTTTGAACATTCTCAAGCATCAAATATAGGGGAAAATCCTCCTGGTAGCAATTTAGAGTGTAAGATAATACCTTCAGAGAGTTCAGAAAAACAAGAAAAAAGATTAGAATTGAATATAGACATAGGATTATCTATATTGATTTATAGAAACAAGAATTAGAGTTGAAATAAGGATAATCATGGACAGATTCTTGAGAAGTCACTAAAAAGTAATAAGAAAAGAAAAAGAATCTAGTTACCAAAAAAAGGAGTAAAGAATTAGAAAGGAATACAAAGAATTTTTATAAAAAGAAAATAATCAGTTGCAAACATGAGAAACATTTGTAGGTAACAGCTGATACATATTGTCAGTATTGTATCTCTATGCCCTCACACTAACCAGGTTTGTCCAAAGCCACACAAACTCCAACTCAAGCACCTGCACTGTCTGAAAGCTTTCTCTGGTCCCAGGAACCTGCTGTGCTTACTCATGCCACAGGCTAGTGTCAGAGAATTTCTCTGTAATCCCATTGGTCCTCAACCCATAGTTGAAAGGACCTAGCATATGAATTGCTTCAGCTCCCCTGCAGTTCCCCAGCTTGCTTGACCTTGAAGTTACTCTCAGGGGCAACATTACTAATAACAAAGGCTTTATTGACTAAACTTCTCTTTTATCATTGCCCTATTAGTGTTTCCTTGGATCACTAAATACATTTCTGGTGCTCTTGAGTTCAGATCTGCCCCAAGATCAGCTTTGTGGAGAAACCAAATGAAAACAGAACCTGAAGAATGATAGCAGTTATTAGGGACAGAGAAGTCATTGTTGACTTTAAGGACAGCCCTCACAAGTGAGGCAGGTAAAGTGGACAATGAAAACCTACAATGAGAGAGGGAAGTGCCAGGTCAAATTTCCTTTTCTCAAATTAGAATTAGAAAAGGACTTAATCTTTGGTTTAAGTAAAAAAAAAAAAATAATAATAACAAATAAAATAAAACAAACAAACAAAAACTCTGTCTAGAGCAAAAGGGGAAAATGAAGATCTGGAGAACAGTGCAACAGTGCATGAAATTTGGAATAGTTGTGAATAACTGGATAGTCCATCAATTAGTATTAAAATATTTTAAGACCATGTCAAGCCAGGCACGATGGCGCACACCTGTAATCCCAGCATTTGGGAGGCTGAGGCAGGAAGATCGCGAGTCCAAAGCCAGCCTCAGCAAAGGTGAGACACTTAGCAACTCAGTGAGACCCTGTCTGTAACAAAATACAAAAAAAGGGCTGGGGATGTGCATGCTCAGTGGTCCAGTGCCCCTAAATTCAATCCCTGGTACGATTAAAAAAAAAAAAAAAAAAAGACCATGTCAAGTAACAACCACCACCAACAACGGCAACATAAAATGAGAATTTTTTTTCCCTCCAGTAAGACAGACCTGCATAGGAATTCTGGCCTTATCTCACTAAATGTATAAACATGCACAAGATGTTTAACATATATCTCTGGCCTAATTTTCTACCTACATGAAATGAAATAATTAGATTCTTCAATTGGGGATTCATGGCTTAAACACATCAACATATAGTGCTAACACATGGCAAGTAATTAATAAAAGTGTGCTCTTACGCAATCTGAAAGAATCCAGTTGTCATTTTATCGCATGAGTTCAGAAAGGCACTTTTCAGCTTGGTGTTATATAACGTTTTATAGAAATGAATTCTTGTCTCTATTACAGAAATCTTGGGATAAGAAACAAATAATTGTTCCAAGTTCATCCTTTCCCAGGGGTTCTAACACATGTGTGGATCCTATTTTTGATAGCCTACTATATTTGTCTCGGCAGGCACTTAAAAAGGTTAAATAAATAAATAAATAAATAATGGTTACTTCAGCTTCAGTTTTGTGGATGTTTTCCATGGGTATTATTTTTCAGACTATGAATGATATCTGATTATTCTGGAGAAAATCAGACTTAACTTGAGTTTTCCTTTACAGCTTTTATTTACAGATCAAAACAGTGTACTAAAGAGCAAGTTGAAAAGAATTTTTCAAACACACAATATTGTTGCATTCCCAAAGCAAGTAAAAACCTCACATGAACCTTCTTAATAGATATTCCAATTTATTTAAAAAATTTTTCTCTCTTAATGATAGACTTGTTTTTATATACTTTAACATCATCTTTTATCAATGCTCATTAAACATGGTACTACAGCAGAAAATGTTACTCTTATTATTTCAAACTACCCCCTCCCCAAAGATATTTGAATTTTCCATGTGCCATATATTTTAAACAGCAAGGACACTATCAAATACTGACATTAAAATACATTCAAAGTATTGGGGATCAATTACTCATAGTAGATACTAACAAAGTGGAAACAAAAATTTGAGTGTTTGTTTTGAATATTCTGGCTCTTGCATAGGATTACTCTAGTTTTTTACTTGCAGAATGGAATCTTCCTATCTTTACAAATCCAGATTAAATTTCAATGCAGAACAAAACTAAAAGGTTATCAGAAATCATTTCAATTGCATTGAATTGCACATGAAATTATTTTTAAAAAATTATGCAAAGAAGGCTCCTGTATTGGCAGTCATGATAGAATCTGTGCCTTCATACACTCGTGTTCTTCTAAAATTATTCAACATTGACTTTTGAAACTTACTATTTCATATGTTCTGTGTTGGACACAAAAGACATAGAAATGAATAACTCACAATGCCTTCCCTCAAGGATTTCACCATCCAAGGAGACTGTTAATTAGTCCATTTCCCTTTTGTGCATATAAATTGTAAATGTGGGTGTTCCTTAACCAGGAATTTATCAGCTTTTGTTAAAACTTTTTTTTTTTTTTCTCTGATTTTATGACTTTGACAACTTTGGCACCAATCTATTAAATCTTAGATCTAGTCTTCATTGTGGGTAGCCCAGACTACTAAAATAAACTCCTAATTGAATTGAAATCTCCATTGAAATAATTCCAGACATTTTAAACTTAACAGTGTTTCTAAAACCTTCTCCTACCCAAGATTTTCCCACTATCTTCAATGATGTGCTCAGGGCCCCAAAGTAGAAATGGTCCTTTAATCTTTTGAGTCCTAATATCTCTTATCTAGTACATCCATAAGCATTTCAGTTCTGACTGCTTCTCACCCCCTCTGCCATTTGCCTAGTCTGGACACTTTCACAATCACCCTAGGTATTCCCTTAACTTTATGGCTTGCCTTGTTTCTGTCCTACCCTGTAGTTCTACTCAACCCCCAAAGTAGCTTTTAAATCATGTAAATAGGTCTTATCCCATAAAATGTGGTCATAGAGTATTTGCCATGCCCTCTATCCAGCCTTCTGAAACCCTTCCAGTGTCTTTTATCACACATAAAACAATATTTTTAAAAAAATCTTTGCATCTTACTATCTATGACTTTGCTCATTCTTAATCTTATCTTCTCTCACTCCTCCTGTGTTACTCTATCTCCCTGATTTTTATTGTTTTTAAAATAGTCTAATTTTAAAAATTCATTGAATTTTTTATTTTATTTTAGGTATTGGGGATTGAACCCAGGGGAACGCAAACACTGAGCCACATCCTCAGCCCTTTATAAAAAAATATTTTATTTATAGACAGGTTTTTTGCTAAGTTGCTTAGAGCCCTGCTATGTTGCCAGGCTGACTTTGAACTTGTGACCCTCATGCCTCAGCCTTCCCAGCTGCTGGGATTACAGGCATGTACCACTGTGCCTTACTTCACATGTGCTTTTGACAAATATATAATTTACCCACATCTGCAGTTTTGCTGTCTGCGGTTTTAGTTACAAGTAGTCAATCTGGTTCAAAAGTATTAAAGGAAAATTCCAGAAATAAGCAATTCATAGGTTTTATAATATACACTGTTCTGATCAGTACAATAAAAACTTGTATTATTCTTTTTTTGAAATCACCAGGCATGTGAATCATCCCTAGCTAACTAGGATTACTTTTCTTTACTTTCACCTTGCACCTGAAGCATATTATGCCTTCTCTATTGGTGCTGGCAATTTGGATAGACCAAAAAGAAGGCATAATATGGTTCAAGTGCAAAGGTGAAAGGAAAGAAAAGGAATCCTAGTTAGCTCAACCACATTAGATGATCCTCTTTCTGACCCATAATGAAAAGGTCAGTAGTAGTCTAATGCTGTGTCATGATGCTGTATTTCACCTCACCGCATCACAGCATGTAAGTCCTGTGTCATCTCACCTGATCAAAAGAAGAGTGAGCACAGGACAAGAAGGTATTTTGAGTGTAAGAGAGACAACACTCATGTAACTTTTCACAATTATTCTATTTTATTATCAATTGTTGTTATTCTCTTACTGTGCCTATTCTATATTCAAATTTTAGCACAGGTATATATGTACAGGAATAAATACAGTCTACTTAGGGTTTGGTACTACCTGCAGTTTCAGGCATCTAGTGGGGATCTTAGTACATAAGCCCTGCATATAAGTGGAAATTACTATAATCTATTATTGTTGAATGGATGTTCTGAAGATGTCTATTTAGTAGTTTGTAGAGTTATCAAGTTTTCCATTTCCACATGAATCTTCTTTCTAGTTATTTGATTCACTATTGAAAATAAGACATAATAAACTAATATTTAAAAATTTTTCTATTTTCCTCATAATTCTGTCATTTTTGTATTGCATTCTTTGGGTTCTTCCATTAATGATTTCTGGTAAGATTTGGGTCTTAAAGTCCATATTGTCTGATATCAGTAGCCATCCAGCTCTCTTTTAATTGTAGCTTGTATGGAATATTTTTTTCCATCCTTTTTCTTTCAACCTATACTTGTCCTTCTGTATCTGCCAGTTCTGCATTTCTCTATTCATTCAACCAACAACAGATTAAAACTAGTTGGGAAATATGGCATCTGTACTAAACATATACAAACATTTTTTTTCTTGCCACTATTCTCTAAATAACACAAGACAATTATTTTCATGCATTTACATTGTGTTAGTATAGGAATTAATCTCTAAATGACTTAAAGTATACAAGAGGATCATGAAAGTTACATGAAAATGCTATGTCATTTTATGTAAGGGATTTTGTGCATCCACAGATCATGATATTCACAGGTGGTCCTAGAAGAAAAACCTATGGCTACCAAAGAAAAATTGTGTGTGTGTGTGTGTGTGTGTGTGTGTGTGTGTGTATCTATATATATAGATATATAGATATATATATTTGAAGTGGAATCGTGTTGTTTTTTGTTGTTATTTAATCCATTCTGTTAGTCTACTTTTTTTACTGGAGTGTTTAATCCATTTTCATTTAATGTTGTTACTGATAAGACTTATAATTGCTGTTTTGCTATTTGTTTTATATTTGTCTTCCATCTTTTTGATGATTTTATTTCTCTCTTATTATTGCTTATTTTTTGATAAATAAATATTTTACATATACAATTTTAATTCCCATACCATTTTATTTTTTAAAATTTTTCTTAATTATTACTAATTGTACATTTTTATGGGATACAGTATGATAATTTGATATGTCTATGCAATGCATAATGATCAAATCAGGGCAGTTATCGTTTCTTTTACTAGCTACTTCACTTGTTTTTTTTTTAGTAATTCTTCTGGAGACTATAATTAAAATCTTACAGCAATTTACTTTGAACTAATACTAACAAATTTCAATAATACCCAAAAACATTGCTGCTATATTCTTTCATATCCTTGTAATTCCTCTATGCTCTTATTGTTATCCAAAGTGCATCATTGTACTTTATATGTCCACTCAGAATTACAAAATCTTATTATAGACTGAGTAGCTTATAACCAAAAGACATTTATTTTTTATAATCTGGAGGTTGGGAAGTCCAAGGCCAAGTTGCTGGCAGTTTCACTGTCTGCTGAATAATTTTCTTCTGGTTCCTGGATGGTGCTTCTAGCTTTGGTTTGTCTAGTGGAGTGGCAAGGCAGCTCTCTGAGACCTCTTTCTAAAAGACACTAATCACATTTATGAGGGCTCCCCTCTCCAGTTCAGAAGCCCCCCTTTCTAAAGCTTTCACATTAATGACTAGGCTTCAATATGTAAATTTTATAGGAACACAAACACTTTAAACATACCATAATTATTATTTTACATAGATTTTTAAAGTACATGTAAAAAAGAGTTACAAAGAAATATTATATATACTTTGTCTTTTCTGTTATCCTATGTGGAACTCATTATGGTACTTTTCATTAATTTCATTTTGAGGTATTACATTGTTTCTTTTCATTTCAGCTCAACCGACACCCTTTAGTAGTTATTGTAGTACATATTTGTTTTTGTTAATCTGGGAAATGTCTTCATTTATCCTTTATATTTGAAAGGTAATTTGATTGATAGATAATTCTTGATTAGTAGTTTTTTATTTTGAGCAATTAGTCCTTCTGGTGCCTTTGTATTCCAGTTTTTGATGAGAAAACATCTCTTGTGTGAAGAATCACTTCTCCCTTGTTGCTTCAAGACCATCTCTGTCTTTGGCTTTCAAAAGTTGGATTTTTATATGTCTCTGTGTTGATCTTTGATTGTATCCTACCTGGTATTTGTTGAGCTTCTTGGATGTGTAGATTAATATTTTTCATCACGTTTGGGAATTTTGGGGCTGTTACTTTTTACTTTCTCTGTTCTTCCGTCTCCCTTCTCCTTCTGGGACTATCACTGTGCATATTTAACAACCAGAAATCTTTGGTCTTCTGTATATTTACCTTTAGTTTTTTCCATATTGTTCATCAGGTTGGATAATGTTGATTGATCTATTTTCAAGTTTATGGAAATTTTCTTCTGCCAGAACAAATCTGCTATTGAGTTCCTCTATCACATTTTTCATTTATGTATTATACTTCTTAACTGCAGGATATCTAATTTTTAATTATTTATATCTCCTTATTAATAACATCACTTGGTGAGATTTTCATACTTTCCTTTAGTTCTTTAGACCAAAAAAAAATTCTTTGACTATATTTAAAATACCGAATTAAATCTTTGCCTAGTAAGCCCAACAAATGTGACTTCTCAGGTATAGTTTCTATTTACTTCTTTTTTTGTTCTTGACTTTAAGGTTTCCTTGCATGTCATAAAATTTGTAGAAAACTGAATATTTAAAAAGTGTAATATTACAACTGTGGGAATTAGATTCTTTCTCCCAAGTTTATTTTTTATATCTGATTTTTGTTGCTTTTGTTGTTACTATTTATTTGCCTAGTGGATTTTCTAATACTAATTTTATAAAGCTAGTATTTATTGTCATTTAACTTAGTTTTTTCATTGCTGTGACCGAAAGACCTGACAAGAATAATCATAGGAGGAAAAATTTACTTTTAGCTTATGGTTTCAGTAGTCTCTGTCTATAGAGGATTGACTCAACAGTCCTGGAACAAGGTAAGGCAGACCATCATGGTGGGAGGGCATGGAGGAGGAAAGCAGTTCAGGATGTGGCAATCAGGAAGCTGAGAGAGAGAAAGCTCCACTCACCAGGGCCAAATACGAACCCCAAAGCATACCCCTAGTGACCTACCATTTCCAACCCTACCTTACCTACCTACAGTTACCACTCAGTTAATCCATATCAATTGATTAACCCACAGATTAGGTTATAACACTACTAATCGAACCATTTCACCTGTAAAAATTCTTGCATTGTCTTACACATGAGTTTTTTTGGGATACCACATGTCCAAACTTATCATCATGTATAGCCACTAAAAAGTCTCTGCTTGGTTAGTTCAGCAATCAGCTAGTGACTGGACAGATATTTCCTTAAATATCTTGAACTATTATGTCTTTCTGGCTTTGCCAAAGAACTGGGTGTGTGTTATAGAGTGTGTGTGGAATGTTCAGGGAGCCAATTTACTACTCTATCCTAACCTCTACTTCTTGTTTCCTCAGTGCCTCATAGTCAGCCATAGGTAAGAGGTAAGGCCTTCGCAGGTTTTTCGTGGGCTTGTATGTATTTGCCTTGTAAGTTCCCAAAGTATATATTTGTACTTTTTGAAATCCCTGTGGATTTCTCATTCTTCAGCTTTTTCTTTTAACTTTGCTGGTCAGCTTGTTCATGTCATTTTCTCTGCTGCCTCAGGCAGCTGCAATATTAAATAATTGCTCATAATTGTTTTCCACAAATGCCCATATGAAAAATGAATATTTGTCCTGAGTGGTGTCTTAATCACAACAAATGAAGATACACCCAGTAAGAGTAGTTATCCTGGGCTCTATAACAAAATATCATACCCTGAGGGCTGTAAACAACAAAAAATTACTTTTTACAATTATGGAGGCTGAAAGCCTGAGATGTGGGTGCTAGCATGGTAGAGTTCTGGTAAGTTCTTTCACTAGGTTATGAGATAAGAGTCTTCTTCTGAGGTGCCAAATTTAGTCATTTCTTCACATGCAGTAAAAGGATGAAAGAGCTCTCTGGGGTCACTCCTATAAAGACACTACCTATCTTGAGGGTGCCACATTCACAATCTGTTTATTTCCCAAAGACTACATCCTAGTTTCATCATGGGAGTTAAGATTTCTTTCTTTCTTTTCTTTTCTTTTTTTTTTTTTTTTTTTTTTTTGGCGGGGGGGGGCGGTGAGCAGGGGTGTGCTGGGGTGTAAGCTGCCTGGTACCGAAAACCGGGAGGAAAAACTCTCGGAGGCAGAGTTAAGCTTTTACTACTTTTACTTCTACTTTCTTAGAGAGAGCTTAGAGAGGGAAAGAAAGATTTTTCTTCTTAGCTTAGAGAGAAAGAAAGATAGAGCTTAGCTTCTTGTCTTCTTGTCTTCTTAGAGTCTTAGAGAGAAAGAAAGATAGAGCTTAGCTTAGAGTAGCTTAGCTTCTTAGCTTAGAGTCTTAGTTAGAAAGATAGAAAGATAGAGCTTAGCTTAGAGAAAGATTAGAGCTTCTTTCTTCTCTCTTCTTTCTTCTGTCTTCTGTCTTCCTTGGGAGCCTCGGCCTAACTCTGACCAGTCATTACTTCTTCTATCTGGTTTCTCTTCTGTCTTCTATCTGGTTTCTCTTCTGTAACCGCTCTGCCTACGTTCTGGCCGCTCTGATTCTTCTGACCGACCGAGTGACTACCCGACTGACCGAATGAATTCGTTCTCCTAACTCGGACCTCTTTCACCCGGTTATATACCTTCAGGTTTGCGGGTGCCTACAGGTGCGTCACATACATATCAGGTGGAACTTATGGCTTCCAGCTAGCTACAACAGCCCTTCCTAATTAGGGCTCCTTCACTGGGGGAAGGAAGCCAGAGTTTTGTGCATGGTGCACTGCCACTGAACGACTGAGCTACATGCCCAGCCCTGGGGGGTTAAAATTTCAACATGTAAATAAGGAGGTGTCATCAAGTGTTCATTGCAAATGACAATTCTCTGGGAATGGGGTTTTGAAAGAGCTCCAGTCCCATTCTGTGCCTTCTAGTTCATGCCAGGCTACTTGCTTTCACCATGATGTTGGAGGTGTGGTTTATAAGATTACTTAGAAGCACAAAGAGAAAAATTATCAGATATATGAAATGGTCCAAAAGCAAGGAATATATCTTTGTAATCAGAGTAAACTGGCCCCAGTGAAAGAAAGTACATTAATTAAAAGAACTTTTTAAAAAGAAAAGTGTAATAATAAAAGTTCAAATTGTTCCAGCAAAAAGCAGATGGTGAGTGGCATCAGGATATTGAATGTTTTGTCCAAGGATACACTCTGTTGCATGAGCTCCTCTACCTATTCAACTTTCTGTGGACATACATGAATTATCCTTAAAAATAGTTTTTGAAGTGCTTTTATATATAACTAAATCCAGCTAAAATGGCACAAGGATAGGAGTGAAGTAAGCACTGTTTATGTTCAAATCTCTTGTGTAAAAGTTGCACATGCTGAGACTTAAGAGTACGGGCTTTGAAGGAAAACAAATTTAGTTTCAAAACCTGTCTCCTCTACTTAACAGTGACTGTGACACTAAAGAAGTTACTTATTCTTTGGAATTTTCAATTTTCCCATATGTAAAATGAAGACTTTTGGGAGGAATAGATTAAATAATGTATGTAAATCTCTTTGCTCACCATCTAGGATATAATGAATGTTAATTATTAGTATGAGCATTAGTGTTGCCTCTACTAAACAACTGTGCTTATAAATTAAGAGATTTCCCAACTCATAAGTTTATAAAAACAATGAAATTCCAGATAAGGTCTAATCCACATATGAATGTAAATGTATATAGCTTGACCCAAAATGTATATAATAGTTAATATATATATTTGCAATACACTAACCATAAGCATTACTAAAGTGTAATTCTGTCATTCCTACTTCTCTGTGATATTGGGGAACACAATCCTGAATTGTTCAAGATGAGAGGCCAAATAATTCTTTTCATTATTCTTTTTATAGATGGTAATACTGAAATTTAGAATGCTAAATTTTGTTGTTCTTTTTTGTTGTTGTTCATTTCATTGTTCTTATTTTATGCCCCCATGTTAACTCTGAATTGTTTTCTAATATAATATACATTTTTCTTCTCAAAAATGATGGCTGTTTTTGTCTGATATTAGATCAAGTATACTGCTATAGAAAAGTCTTGCTATCATTCAATGTGACTTCTGAATCATTCATCATTCAAGCTAAAATATATAATCTATATCAGAAGCACTGATATTACCATAACTCTTTATTTCCTAATTTTATTGTATAGTTTCACAAAAAGCTAAATTTTGTATTGAACAAAAATGATAATCATCATCACCATTTGTTGGGAATCCACTATAATCTAGAAACTGAGCCAGTTCCAGGACTAATAAAAGCAATAACACTTGTTATTGAGAAGCATATCTTATTTTTTACAAAAGCCACATTAATGAAATTATCATTTTTATTTTATAGATGATAATACTGAAATTTAGAATGCTACATTAGTATAAAATTGAAAGCTTCAAGTTGAATTTTTCTGCCTGGTGCAGTGTTATATGAGTGTCATCCCAGTGGCTTGGGAGGCTGAGGCAGGAGGATCACAAGTTCAAAGCCAGCCTCAGTAAAAGCAAGGTGCTAAGCAACTCAGTGAGACCCTTTCTCTAAATAAAATACAGAACAGGGCTGGTGATGTGGCTCATTGGTGGAGTATTCTCGACCAGGACCTGTGCAGAAGAGACAAACTGGGTTTAAACAGGTTGGCTGCAACATTAAGCTAAGAATAAGGCAGCGGAAAATCACACAACACAGAGAGTAGAATCCAGAGAACAGAGCAGGATGGCTCTTAACCTTTCCATGCTGGAAAGACAGAGTGTGAGCCTGTGTTTGGTTTATTTTATAAAGGGAACATCAAAGGCAGGAATAAGGTTTCAAGGGCAGAGTCTTGCTTCATGATGTCTTATGGTCAGCAGATTGATTGACATCTTGGCAGGTCACACCAATCTCAGGTGCATCTTAGGCAGACCTTGAGGAGGAGGCGCACCTACAACAGGCGATCAGTCCCTGAGGGAGTGCTACAGGGAGTTCGCAATGCCAGACCTATCCCCTCGTTTGGCTAATATGTGCAACAGTCCACAAACACACACAGCCCATGCACTGCTTGTGACAGAGTACCTCTGAGTTCAATCACTGGTATCCCACCTCCAAAAAAATTTTCATTTTTCTGTTTTGTTCCACTTACATGTTCTTTTCATTTTACCATACAGTGACTTCATATAAATGAACACAAACATATTTATTATGTTGTTATAGTGTTAGGAAGTTATCCTGTGATGTTGGAGTTTCTTATAAGTGTAACAGTAGTTTGTAAATTAAGTATTCTTTCAGAGATTGTCCTGCATTATCCAGAACTCTGTTCTTATTGGCTGATTTTGCCTCATTTCATTCATGTCTGGCCATTTCTACCACATTTTCTTTTACCCATAACCTGTGGGATTAAACATATTAAATGGTTTTATGGCCATTGACTTATAAATTATGCTATATCTCAGTTCCATGTTCATTGTTCCATAAGTTCCCAAATCAGTTTCATCTAGTGCACATATACACACACAATGCCACTGAAAGCACCACGTTAAAACCCAATGGACTCAGCTGGGCACGGTGGCACACGCCTGTAATCCCAGCACTTAGGAGGCTGAGGCACGAAGATCACGAGGTCAAAGCCAACCTCAGCAATGGTGAGGCACTTAGCAACTCAGTGAGACCCTGTCTCTAATAAAAATACAAAAAAAGGGCTGGGGATGTAGCCCAGTGGTTGAGTGCCTCTGAGTTCAATTCCTGGTACAAAAAAAAAAAAAAAAAAAAAAAAAAGACTCAAAACAATATAAGATATTTTTAAGTCTAGAGGTCAACTGAAGGTATGGTGATTTGGCTCACCCTCCTTGGAGGCTGTACTGATTTCAGCTGATCACATTGTTGCATTTGGGAAAAGACTGTTATTGTTTAGGCTCTGTCCTACCTGTTTTTCTTTCCTTTGTAATATTTGGCTTATGTTCTCATTGTATGGACATATGCACAAGAGAGGAACAATAATGATGGACATATTCTTCAAACCTCTGGTCTAACACTTGCTAAAATTCTATTCGGAAAAAAAAAAATCAGAAGGCTAAACTGATGTTTCAGGAAGGAAGACAGAGAATAATTTTGGAGAAAATTTAATCTATCACCAGCCTCAGATGCGATAAATATCTCAAAATGTACCCTAAATAGTCCAGGTCCTGGATAAAAATGCAGACTGCTATAGTTGGCATGACTTCTCTCATATCTGGAAGGCAGCTTACGTACAAATCTACTCTGGGAACAGCTCAGTTGTCATAATTCCAAAGAGCCATTAATCCTACATGTATTAATCTCACCCATCAAGAAAGAAATAATATGCACACAATTCAGTCTTCTTCCTTGTAATTACTAAAGAAAGAAGATATGGGTTGTTCGTTAGCACACCCTACTTACTGATTTACCACACAAATAAATGGACTATTCCTCTTTAGTTCACACCTTTTAAGTGAGTCTGATGCAAAGGATGCTTGACTCAACGAAAACCATCAATAGGCCAAAGATAATTGAAATTGTCAGTCTGCAAATTACTAAGTACCTGAGTGCAGAAGCATCTTATCAACAGTGTGGAATGTTTCTCCTAATTATATTATGTTGTCTATCTCCACATAATCCTCTTATGTTCTGTCTCTAAAGAATTATAAAAAGGCCTTAACATAATGGAAGATGGCAAATTATATAGCAAATTAGTGGTGAAAATTTCAACTTTGACTTTAGATACAATTTAAATAATTGTGGCACAAAAACAAACAAGAAACTGTTTCTTTTGAGATAGCTGTATGAGTCTAATTTTCTAAACTGATATAAAACTGGAGACACTCTTTTTACTAAGGGGACAATTATAGATATTATAATTAATTGTCTGACACTAAAACTATTCAATTATTTATACATTTCTAGGCATACATTCCTCCTCAAAGCATGCATATAAATTTTATGAATCGATCTTACATTTCATTCCATATGTTAAATGTGTTAACAATACCTATATCAAAAGCAAATCTATTAATAACCTTATAAATGTATGATTTAAGTAACTTTAAATAATTATAGTCACCTTCCATTTTCCAGTATTTCTTCAAAATATATAATTATCAGGTTGATGCTATAGTAACTGTCAGTGTTACTAGTAGCAACCAAGAAAAAAGCAATTTCAAGTTACAGTGTTTAAAAAAAATTCTCACAAGAATAATTGATTTAAAGAAAGTCCAATTACTTTTAATGAGGATGACAAATATCAAAGAGAATATGTTGGACATGTGAAAATCTTGTGTCAATTTGTTAACATGATTTTAAGACTAGTTTTAATTTTCCCAAAGAATATTGCTTTATCCAGAAGCATTACTTTAATTTGTTTTAATGTCAATGTTGTATTGATTCACTATTTATAGTATTTTATGCAAGACTGTATAATTTTTGATGGCCTATAGTATTTCCCAAATGATGTGTGCTTTTCTTACAGTAAAAATGATTGTCGTTTTGGAGTAAAACTCTGATATACAATAATAATGCTGAACACCTATTTTTTATTTAAGCCACAAAGGTTAGTTTGAAGATTATGTAATAAATCATTTTAATAGCAAAAATTTTGCTTTTAAAATGGTTTAAACTTAATGAAAATATAAAGAATATTAGTATACTTTCTAGAGCCATTATTTTAAAACACTTTTAAAAAGTTGTAATCAGAGTAACATGACACCAGTCTGTCTAAAGATAAGAAGTCACTATTGACTCCGGTTATTGCCATTGTCAAACTGTGTGCTTGTGTGTCCAAAGGAATTAGAAGAGAAGAACACGGAAAATACACCTTTATCTAATTGCCCTTACCTAAATTATTTACAGAGGTAGCAAAATTTAATTTAAAGTATGTACAATTTAAAAATATAATTATATATATACATAAGATATATGTAATTTAATTTAAATAATATATTTACCTACATACTTGAGATTGAAACCAAGCTCTCATAAATGCTAGGCAAGTGCTCTACCACTGAAATTATCTGTTATAAGACTAGAAATACAGTTTAGGGAACAGAAATAACCACATATCTTTAGGCCATCAGAGAAAGTATAAGACTTTGGAAGATTCCTGTTTCATTGACATGTCACAAAAATCTACCACTCAGTCATTGAAGTGATATCTGTCAAAATTTCCAGAATATTTTCAAGAGAAAGTGTTTGACTCCCAGCACTGAAAAGAAAAATAATTTGTTTTTTTACTAAATAGGAAATAGACATGAAAATCTGCAATTCTTTGATATGTTGTACAATTACAGTCCTTCAAGATGCAAACAATTTCAAGCTCATAAGCACAGACTATCAAAGCAGTCTGTTAGCAGGTATGTATTGGTAGAAGTGATTTAGAATAATATTTAGGTGGATTAAATATAAGGAAGAAGGAATGGGGAGGTAGTTCGATGGTGAAGCACCTGCCTAGCATGCATGAGAACTCTGGGTTCAAATCCTAGTATAGGAAAAAAATGAGGAAGAGGTGTAGATTTTATGATACTAAAGATTAAAATGGTCTGCAGGTTTATGGAAATGTACTGTTGTGGTTCTTTTTTAAACCTAGTGCTTTGTTCTTTTGTTTTTCTTTCATTGAGCTTCCAGAACTGCAATGTATACTGTTTGTGAATTTAGGAAATACGTGGTTAAAATAATTCACAAGCAAATCCCTGCTCAATTGCATTTTATTTGTACATGCTCTGTTTAAAATGATTAAAATCACATTTCTTTTTGTCTTGAAAGGCAGAAATTTTTCATAATTCCTTTTCATCTATTTGTGTCATAAAACTTATCATAGCCAAATCATAGGTAAACTTTTATTGATGTTCATCATTACTTTGCCTTATTATTACTAATTCAACAATATATTTTCTTAATTTTTCTATGCATTTATCAAGTTATATGGCCTATAGAATGCTGTGTTATTCTATATTTCTTCTTGTATTAACAGGGTAACATTACATCTGTTTCTGACATCTCAGCCTCAGCACTATTGACATTATGGGTCACATGATTCTTTGTTGTAGAGGGCGGTCCTCTCCTGTGCATAGTAGGATATTTAGCAATGTCTCTGGCCTCTACCCACTAGATGTCAGTAGCCACCTCCCTTTCCTGCAGCTCTGACAGCCCAAAGTATCTCCAGACATTGATCTGGAGAACAAAATCACTTCAGTTGAGAACTACTAGTCTGTAAAACCAATTGCAAGTGACTTGATGAAGTTCATATGTAGAACTGCAATTCAAAATCCAGGTTTCTCTATTTTTACAATTGGTATGAACTTAGGCCTCAGTTATATAACTTCCAAAATGTAAATAATACATTTCTTAAGAAACTAATAATAGAATTCAACATGATGATACATGTTTTAGAATAATAATTTATATCTTTTCATATAAAGAAGACTTGAAAGCATTTAGGGACAAAAAGAGATTATTTTAAAGTTTAATTTTATATATTGTTATTTGACCATCAATTTTGAAAATTATTTGCTATGTCATATAAAGTCATATCAATATTTTTCTCGTACCTCTTGCTTTTTTCATACTTGGCCTTAGACTTATATTTTGTAGAGCAACAGAATATTTGGTGACCTACCTTTGCTATAATTCTTTATGTAATTAAGTGGAATTCTTGAGTCACACATCACCCTATAATTATGCTCAATTATGTCTGTTATTTTATGCTTCATTAACCATCTCAGCTACAAGTCTTAGCTTTCAACCTGGTATATTTGTCTGCATGTGTTGACCACTGAAACTGGTTCCTGCTTTAATAGAGACCTAGTTAGACATTGGGGTGGTATACATTGTTTATATCTTATCTTTTTTAGGTCAATATAACTTAAACCAATTCTGTGTTCTTATTCTCACCAGTCTTGAATATTAGCCAACCTTCAGAGTCCAGATCTGACTCAAGTTTCATGAAATAATGGCAGCAGGGAGAGTCTTCTGAGTAGAAGACTATTTCAGAAATCTATAAGAGTAATAATATTACAATGAATATGAGATAGATATAAGATATTTAGATATGAATCAATTTTGGATACTGATGATAAGCAAAATAATGCCATTTGTAGTAATTGAAAATTTGTGAGACTTGTATGACTTGTTATATTAGACTAAAGAATCCTGGGAATCAAGAATAGCTAGGAATGATAGCCAGGGATGATGAGTTCAGTTTTAAATAAGCTAAATTGGAGGATTAAGTAGAAAGTACAACCCAAATATTTAGTAGGTAGTTAAGCATACATAATACCTAAGACTTCAAGCTTTTAGCCAAAATTAAACATTTGGCAAGCATACACACACATTGTGGTATGTATGTATGTATACATGTTTGTTTATGTATTCATGTATGCATCAAAGTCAAAGATTCAAAATTGGTAATTAAAAAATCAAGTATTAGAATTAGTAGTATCTCTTAAATCTTTTCAGATAGTCATGAATTCTAAAATCTTGAAAAAATGAATAACCTACGTATGAAACAATATCAGTCATCATATAATGGCAGGAAGACGACAATGTACTCTTAGCATCTATTACTATAGTAATGGTTATGGCTCACAGACCATGACTTTGTGACAGCTGTGTAATTTAATGAAATTTTGAATTAGAGCAAAGCATTGTGATGTTGAAAAAAAATGCTTCAAAATCAGTCTTTGCACTTAGAAACTTTATAGGATAACATAGTTGCTACTGACAAACATCTTCCTCTTTTTGTTTTGCAAGTGGGAGGATGTGTCACATATTCTCTGTTTTACATTAACTTCTAACTTCATTTATGTAACATAATCAATCAGGTTGAAAAGTACAATGAGAATTGAACACTCTTCCTTTCACAACTTTGAAAATGTACTTCTAATAATTTAATTGAAATTTTAGATTTTTCAATAGAAGCAATCCAACCAACATCTGATATTTTTACTTCCATTGATCTCTTTCATGTGATAAGAGCTTATAAAAATTACACAAAAGTTTTAAATGAACACTTTAATTTCATGAAATCACACAATGAAAAATCAAATATCAATAGGATAATGAGTTACATTTCAGTAAAAAACAAGTAATATGATATTTGAAGCATTATTTTAAGTTGAAGGAAATTTGCTCATTCAAAGATACTTATCCCTTCGCATTATATTAACATATTCCTACAGACAGTGAGTAAATACCGTGAAAAGATCTAATATAAAATACAACTGATGAATACAGCTGAAAGATAGGTAGAAAAATAGAAAATAAGCTCATCATACTCATTGGGCGAATTATAAAAACACACTGTTTAAATCTCAGCATCCTTGTAAGTACATCTCTTATGGAACTTTCTTCCCTAGCCTGTGGATAAAAGGTAGGGTCAGGAGCCCTGGTGAACCTTAGGCAAACCCTCAACTTTGGATACTTAATGGCTACACTCAAGGTGTCAGTCAGGCTGCATACTCATATTATGCTCAACTAGGGAAGAGTCCACTTCCAACTTCATGCTAGATGATGGCAGGGTTAATTTCCTAGCTTCTGTATGAGTGAGGGCCCTGGCTTTTTGATTGCTATTGGCTATAGGAAGCCCTCAGATTCTACAGGCTGTCCACAGCTCTAACAGGCTATTTACAGATTCTTCCCTTGTATGTGTTCTCCAATGTGTCATAAGGAGAGTTTCCTGCTTTGGTGTGTTAAGATGGAATATTATATAATAATGCCATTACAATGACATCTCATCAGGTTTTTTTGTGTTACATACTGAATCATGAGAATAACAATCCTCACTTTTGCTACATTCTTTTGTTTATAATAAGAGTCATTTGTCCTGCCCACATTCATGGAAATATGATTGTACAAAACACCAGGAGGTGGAAATCACTGGTAGAATTATATTAATGTCTGCCACTATAATGTGTTTTGATTGAATAAGAGAATATAAGACAGGAAGGAATCAAATAAATAGGGCAGGAAAAATTTGAGTATACTAGTAGCCAAATTATGGAATCAGAGGAATATTTTTCCATTTGAGTTCCATATTTTCTCATACTATATTATTTTAATAAAATTTAATTTCTTTTTAAACATTTACCAAAAGGGAAAATACAGTAGTATTTGTTGAATACTATTGTCTTACTTTAATGCTTAAATAACACTTTATTTTTAAAAACTGTTCCTCTCAAAAATTACCACTGTCTCTTATATTATTAATCCAGAGTGTTTTTTTTTTTTTTTTGGCAAAATTTATAGTTAAAACATGTTAAACCACTTTCTTAGTTCCTATAACACTTCATTCATCTTAACTTTTTAGGTGCTAGTTGGTTCACATTCTCCAGTTATTCTCCAACTGTTTTACCATAGTTAACACACTTCCATCTTTGAAATTCTCAATTTAAGTACAGATCAGAGCTGTATCCCTGGTCATTCATTCTCCTTTCTGTCTTCATATGTGGTATTCACATTCTTTCTCCTCAAACATCATCTCAACATAAGTTATTCTTAAAATAGTATGTCTAGTTTACTAATCATCATCTCAATATCCACCTGAAATTCTAGGCATTTTTAATAGTTATGTGAAGGCAGAGTCATTTCTAAGTTCATTATCTTATCTGTGCATTTGTACCTCAGATATCGCCATCATGTCAAAATTAACAACGTAAAGCCAAAGTCAAATCTTCCATCAAATTATTTCTTGCTCATAAATTTCTTATGTTAATTACAACATTCAATTCTCATGCATTCAATCATTTATTTTCATGTTAGTCTGTCTTGTTTTATTCCATTATTTTATGCCTCATGCCAAGCTATAATGAAGAATACAA
Organism: Tamias sibiricus; assembly: GCA_025594165.1. NCBI lineage: Eukaryota > Metazoa > Chordata > Mammalia > Rodentia > Sciuridae > Tamias > Tamias sibiricus. The sequence continues at coordinate 142,523,902 of CM046661.1, forward strand.
AAATCAGATTAAATCAGAGCCTTGTCTTAAGGGGTAATTTGACAATTATCAGGTGTGTGATTCCAAATGATAAGTGCTATGGTTATGGTATGAAATTATGCTACAGAAGTACATGTAAAACTAACAGGTAATCAATCTGAAGTATAAAATTCCTCTAAATTCAAACTGAATGGTCTTAGAAGACCACTGAATTTGATTTTGTGTTTGTCAGCAAAAAAGAAATAGGGGGAAAGAAAGGGCTTCCTTTTTTTTGTTACTGTGTCCTTTGTACCAATTCAGAAACTTCTTCTCTTCCACTGTTTTTGCTACTACTTGGTTTAAACTCCAATTAATTCCTACCTGGACATATTCCTTGAGCTTCTCACTGATCTTCCTGCCTTCATGCTCTTCTGATTCCTTTGTATCCTACTCCTCATAGTCAAATAACTGTGATTATATTAGAAACTAAGTGAGATTTGTCCAAAATTTTTTATTTGAGCTTCTTATTATTCCAAACCAGGAATCTTTGCATGTTTGAGACATTCTCTGAAGATTAAAGATACAAGAAACAACTGTGTGCATTACAAAAATAATGTAATATCTACTGCAAATGAAATGTGGATAAATAAATAAGTAGACAGAAATAAAACTATATGATAAAAAATAGAGAAAATATTTTTACAGAGAATTCAGCAAAATTTGAAGGAAAGATGATTGGGAGGAAAGAAGGGAAAATAAGAAAGATAAAATCCAAGTAGAAACAAAAGCATGTAGAATGTCATACAGCCATAAGTATTTGTGAATTGTGAGTGGACTGCTTCTACTTACAAAATATATGTGCAAATTTGAATGTTTGGGAACCATTCTCCAGAGCTCTTAGGATAAAGGCCAAGTTTCTTAGCTTGAATTACAAGGATTTCATGATAGTTCCAGTGACCTTCTAGTTATTTTCCTTACTTTCCTTCATACATACTAACATGGTTTTCCAGAGAAATAGAATCAATAAGATGTGTACACACAGAGAGTGAGATTTATTTTAAGGAATTGGTTCATGTGGTTATAGAGAATGACAATTCCCATATCTGACCAGTGAGCTAACAGGCTGAAGACCCAGTGAAGAGACAATGTTACCATTCAAGTATGAAGGCTATTAGGTTGGAGACCCAGCAAGGACCACCATAAAAATTACCATAAGATGGATGACTTTAACAACATAAATTTATTTTCTCACAGTTTGGGAGGCTAAGTAGTCCAAGATCAAGGTCTAATAGAGTTCACTTGCTGGTTACAGCTTTCTTCTTGACATTTAGGTAGGATCTTCTCTCTGTCCTCTCTTGGTAGAGAGAGAAAAGGAGATATCTTTCTTCCATTTCTTGTAAAGCCACTAATCCTATAAGGTTAACATTCCATGCTTATTGCCACATTTAAATTTAATTATCTTCTAAAACTTGGTTTCCAAATATTGTCATATTGGGAGTTAAGGCGTCAACATCTGAATTCTATAGCATGTAGGAGGAGCTGATTTATAGTTCAAACCTGTGTTAGTCAGCTTCTTGTCACTGTGACTAAAATACCTGACGTGAACAACTTAAAGGTGGAAAGTCTTATTTTAGTTCATGGTTTAAATGTTTCGATCAATGGACAGATGGCTACATTGTTCTGCTCCTGAGGTGAGTCAGAACATCATGGTGGGAGAGCATGGCAAAGGAAAGCTCATGACAGCCAAAACTCCAACACAGAAAGACAGAAAGGGGACAGGGACAAGATATAGTCCCCATGGGCACACCCCAGTGAACTACTTTTACCAATGAGGCCCCCCCTGCTTGTAGTGTCTACTTCCTCCTAACAGCTCTTTCAAATTACTAATTCAGAAAATAGATTAATCCCTTGATGAGGTTAGAACCCTCATGATCCAATCCCCCCCAAAAGCTCCACTTCTGAACACTGCTGTACTGGGAACTAAGTCTGCAACACATGAGCTTTTAGGGGACATTTCGGATCCAAACCATAATAAAATCTGAAGACTAGCAAACTGAAGAACAGGGAAGAATTATTGTTATATCTCAAGTCCATAGACGATTTGCAAACAATATTACTTCTTTTAAAAAATAATTATCAGTGCATATTAATTATACAAAATAATGTGTTCCACTGTGACCATTTCATACATACATACAATATGCTTTGATTTTATTCACCCTCTCTTATCCCCTTTCCCTGGTCCTTTCTTCTTTCGTAATAGTCCCTCTTCTATTTCCATGTCATCCCCTTTTCCTAGATTTTACATATGAAAGAAAACCTGCAGTATCTGTCTTTCTGAGTTTGGCTTATTTTGCTTAAAATGATACTATCCATTTCTACTAATATTCTTGCAAATGACACGATTTCATTATTCTTTATGGATGAAAAAAACTGTGTGTGTGTGTGTGTGTGTGTGTGTGTGTGTGTGTGTAAAATTAATTTTTATCCATTCATCTGCTGATAAGCATCTAGGCCAATTCCCTAATTTGGCTATTGTGGATATTACTGCAATGAATGTGGGTATGCAGGCATCTCTGTAATATGCTGACTTTGATTTCTTCAGGTACATACCCAGGAGCAGTAAAGCTGGATCAAATAGTAGTTTTAATTTTCTGAGAAAATTTTATACTATTTCTATAATTATTTCAGGCTCTGGAAGGTCAGTATTTATTCTATTCAGGCTTTCAGATTATTGGGCAAGATATACTCATGTTATATATTGGATATAAGTAACTTGTTTTTGATTTTTACAGGAGCTCATAGCCAAGAGTTTACCATGAGTCTCAAGTGGGACTTTGGACTTCAACTTTTGAGTAATGCTGGAACTGTTAAGATTATGGGACTCTTGGCAATGGACTAACTGCATTTTGCATGTGAGATGGACATTGGGAGCCAGGTGCAGAATGTTAGAAACTGTTTGGATATGAGGTATTCCCTAAAGTCTCTTGTGTAAATTCAGGAATGTCCAGAGGTGAAATGATTGTATTGTGAGAGCTGTAACCTAATAGTGCATCCTAATTTAAATCAAGTATCTGGGTGATAACTGTAGGCAGGTGAAGCATGGCTAGAGGAAATTTGTCACTGGGGTCATGCCGTGGAAGGATGCATCTTCCCTGTAGCATTTTCCCCTCCCATCCCACCCCGCTCTTTACTTACTGCTATGAGACATGCAATTTCTCTACATTACACCCTTCTCCCATTATATTCTTTCTCACCTTGGGTCCAGAGCAATGGAGTCGGCCATCTTTGGATTGAAACCTCTGATACCATGAATCAAAACAAACTTTTTCTCACTCCTCTAAGTTGTTCTTTTTCGTTAATTTTCCCCACAGAAATGCTAAAGCTGACAAACATATTTGCTCTTTTGAAAATCTTTTTGTAGATTAACATAAAATGGCAAGTTATTTGCATGCCTACATGAGTCACATTACTGGATTTTCCCTAACCTTGTAGCTAGAGAGTCTCAAAAGCATAGAGTCACAATTTCTTCTATTATATTTTATCTATCCACATTTCAAATTTTTATTTCCCTGTGTTACCCAACACATAGATGTTGGGGTTCAAATGGGGTTCTGTTCCTCTACCATGAAAATCAAGTAGAGATAATATGAGAAATAAATTGAAGAAGATTCAAATGTGGATCAATGTTATGATGTTTGACATTAGTATATGTATATATTAGAATATAATGGGACAAATGGTTAAACTATAAATCAATGTGTATGATCTTAGAGATGGGTTTTAGCAATACTTAAATATAACTTATTTATTTTTACATGAAACTATTTTGACATTCTAGAAGAACAGAGAAGAGAAATACTATATAATATCACACCTTTTATAATGCAGATTTTAAAAAGTCAAACTAAACATGACTACCTTGAATTTTGAAATTTCTCATAACAAAGAGATGTATGTGTCTTTAAGCAACATCAAGTTTTCATCTCAGTCCTGGAGTACAGAAGTCCCAAATCAAGATGTCAGCAGCACTGTGCCCTTTCAAAGTTCCAGGGTAGAATCTGTTCCAAGCATTACTCTTGTCCTCTGGTATTGCTGGCAATCTTTGATGTACCTTGACTTGTAGGGACTTAACTTCAGTTTCTGCCTGGCCATCAAATAGTATGTCCCCATTTCTCTGCTCATCATCTTCCTATAATGACACTAGTCACATTGGATTAAGGGATTACTGTATCTATTATGATCTCTCTTAACTAATCACTTGAACAAAAATGCTATTTACAAAAAATAAATAAATAAAAAAATCACATGCTAAGGTACTAGGGGCTAGAACTTTGACATATTTCTCCAGGGAACACAATTTAATCCACAACAATAATGAAGCAAATGTGCTTCATTTACATTAAGAAACATGTTAACTCACTGATTGTTTCTTTTGCTGAGAAGAAGCTTTTTAGTTTGAATCTATCCCATTCATTGATTCTTGGTATTAATTCTTGCACTATAGGATTCTTATTAAGGAACTTGGGGCCTAATCCGACATGTTGGAAATTGGAGCTTACTTTTTCTTCTATTAGGCGTATTGTCTCTGGTCTAATTCCTAGGTCCTTGATCCACTTTGAATTGAATTTTGTGCATGGTTAGAGATAAAGGTTTAATTTCATTTTGTTGTGTATGGATTTCCAGTTTTCCCAGCACCATTTGTTGAAGAGGTTATCCTTTCTCCACTGTACATTTTTGGTGCCTTTGTCTAATATAAGATAGCTGAAATTATATGTATTAGTCTCTGTGTCCTCAATTCTGTACCATTGGTCTACCAGTCTGTTTTGTGTTGCCGCCTGCAGCTATCGCCGCCTGCAGCAACAATACCGCGGGAAAGAATTCGGAAGCAGACTGGAAAATGAATAGGCTCTTTATTCTTGCTTCTTCTAACTTCTCTCTCCGGTTCCAACAACCTCTCCAACTCCAACCACCACCTCTAGCCAACCTCACCCAGTTAAATACTTTTTGCCTTAACAAGTATACACATGTCAACAGCTCAAACTTACAGGTGCATCACATAGTTTTCACGGGCATAGAACGATTCTTAGATAAATGCATGAATATCAGGTGAAAATACTGAAACACCTCTTATGGCTCTCAGCTAGCCGCCATCTTAGCTATCTCTTTATTAGGGCTCTTACATTTCCCCCCTTTTATTTTAAAAGAGGGATAGCTCTAGGGCGTCTACATGTGCAACCAACATTCTTACCCATCATCGGATAATCAAGGCTGTGCCCTTGACTCCTGTCTTAGGTTGATGTGTCGGCCACATGAGACTTTCCCGTGGATGGGTGACGAACCTCACCACATCCAGATCCACTGTGCCTGTCTTAGGTTGTCCCCCTCTGGGGATCTTACCCATCATTGACTACCAGCTGTCCAATCGAGCCAACCAAACATGAGGAGATGCTTTGGTTCTAAGGCTGCAAGCTTTGCGCTGATGAGCCAAGTTCCATAGCATATCAAGTTTTTTTTTTTTTTTTTTTTTTTTTTTAAAAACAAATCAGCTGCCCTAAGTTCCATTAAGTAAAACACCCTGAGTTCTCTAGACAAATACCTGCAAGGCATTGTCCCATGCAATGTCCCAAACATAGAAAGATTTATCAAAATGTCCATTTGCTAACACATTGATCTAGGAGGCTTCGTGCATGCAGAGAAAAAGCCACACTGCTGGTGAAGTTGTTTGATGCTTGAGCAGCAGGGATGCTTGTAGCAGTTGCGATCCCTGCAGCTGTAGAAGCAGCCGTCTTTTTTATGTCTAGACAGTGCCACTCGCAAATCTTCAGGGCCCGCTACCTAGAAACTCAAGCATCAATCATTAGAGGAAAGGCAATGCCATTCCAGCACTGAGTCAAGAAGCAAGTTGTGAAACTAAAAAATAGAATTATTAGATCAGGTAATTGAAGTTGATCTCTGCTCACACACATTGCTGCTTGAGCTCCCACAAACATAAGCTGGCAAAATATCACATTCAGAACGGATTAAAGAAAGACTGAGAGTATTTAGCTGACAAAATATTATATTTAAGATAAATTAAAGCAAAGAGCATTTTAGAAAAATAATTTGGAAGCTGGAACCCCTGAGCTTCTGCATACACAGCAACCTTCCATGAATATACCTGTTGAAACAATTTAAATTAATCAGCTATTTAACAAATAAAGTTAATTACAAATAAACAATCCCATGTCAAATACCAAAATATCAGGTTATATAGTATTAGTCATATTCTTTGCTGACGAGAAGTCCTAGAGACACCTATAAATTAAGATTGAAGGTACCTTCACTTTTTAATTGTTTACCTAAATTGAATACTCTTAACTTAAATGAATTAAAGTTATTTGGATTCATATATATATATGTATATATATATTATTAATTTTCATGAGCGCTCGGTTTTTGTTATTTGTGACTCACATTGGATAGATGCACAAACATAAAGACATATATTTGTGAAGTCACATTTACATAAAATCTAGACAAGTGCACAGACATAAAGACATATATAAAAAAGAAAAAATACAATTGTGTGCACACTAAAGAGAGATCTTCTCGTCCCGGCCGGGAGGAATGAGACTTAAGTTGTGAATTTATTGAAGGACTCTTTTAAGGGAATCATTTCACAACAACTTCATCTCTGTCCTTTTGATTTGGTACCTGTTTTATTAATCTTGATGGTATCCATACTGGGGAGGATTTGTGCTGTGGAAAAAAAAAACAGATCCTCTCCCCCAAATTAATACTGGATCTGGGCCCTTCCATGTGCCTGAAAGAACATCCTTCCATAAGCCAAAGGTTTATGTTGTTGGTGTGGATTCCAGTGTCTGTCTCCAGCTGAATATCCTTTAGAATCCAGAGTTTTAAAATTTAAAGTAAAAAGGGCAATGGCCAATTTGCCCCTAGGATTTGTCCAATTTCCTTCTTTTTGTTTCAAAAGCTTAATTTTGGGTATGCAATTAGCTTGTTCAATTATACCTTGGCCTTGAGGATTATACAGAATACCTGTCTTATGGAGTATACTGAATTTTGCGTAAAACTGTTTGAAAGATGAGGACGTATATGCAGGGCCTTTGTCTGTTTTAAGCATTTTGGGAATGCCCAATGCAGCAAAATCTTGTAGAAAATTAGATGTAAGATTTTTAACTTTTTCTCCAGCATGTAAGGAAGCAAAAATCATGCCTGAGCATGTATCTATGGTCACATGAATAAATCGCAATTTTCCAAAACTTGGCTCATGAGTGACATCCATCTGCCACAAATGATTGGGCATTAATCGTCTTGGGTTAACCCCATAATGTGGATTGGGCAAATGTGTCACACAAGATTGACAAGGCTTCACAATTGTTTGAGCTTGATCTTTAGTTATTTTGAAACTTTGTTGTAAAGTAGTACTATTAACATGAAATTGAGAGTGGAACGAGGTAGCTTGTTGGACTGCTGAAAATATAAAGATTGTTTGAGTGAGGGCATCGGCCTTTTGATTACCTTCATGGAGAGGACCAGGCAAATTAGTATGAGCTCTGATATGTCCAATAAACAAAGGTTCTTTCTGTTCCAATAGAAGGTTTTGAATTTGAAAAAACAATTTAAAGGCTGGAGTATGAGGTACTATTGGACCTGCTAGCTCCAATTTAGGGACAGCATGTACAATATAGTGGCTGTCTGAAAAAAATATTTATGGGCTGTTCATTAAAACTTTCAAGATCTATAATAATAGCTTCTAGTTCTACTAATTAAGCTGATTTGTGGGCAGTAATATTAATCATATTTTCTTTTTGAGTGACTACTGAGGCAGTACTATTAGAGGACCCATCTGTAAATACATTTAATGCCTTAGGAATAGGTTGATTTTTTATTACCTGTGGAAATATAATGAGATGATTGATATAAAAAGAAAGTATAGGAGACTTAGGAAGATGGTTATCAAAATTTGCAGAAGTAGAGCATCTAGCTATATCCCAGTCATTATCATTGAAGCATAAATATTCAACCTGTGATTATGAATAGGGAGTAATAATAGTAGCAGGGTGAATGCCAAATATTTTAGTAGAAGTCTTAAGTCCTTGAAGAATAAGTTTAGCCACCATGGAGGTATAAGACTCAATTGTACTTTTAGGAGAGATGGGCAAATGTATCCATAATAAAGGCCCCTGTTGCCAAAATGTTCCTGTGGGTGTATATTGTGAAGAAATAATGATCAATATCAGTGGTCAAGCAAAATCAATTTTATCACAATGGGATCCTTCAATGGCATTTTCTACCAACTTTAAAGCTTCCCTAGCATCAGGAGTCAATGTTCGCTGTGAAGATGGATCAGGGTTCCCGTGAAGGATATCAAATAAGGGTTTTAATTGGCCAGTAGTGAGGCTTAGTGTAGGGCGAAGCCAATTAATGTCTCCCAGTAATTTTTGAAAATCATTAAGAGTGGCCAAATATTCCTTATTTATTAAAAATTTTTTGTGACCTAATAAAAGTATCCATAATTTGGAATCCTAGATATTATATTGGAGATCTAGCTTGAACCTTTTCTTCAGCAATGTTTAGTCCATATCGTTTCAAGTTTTCTGATATATCGCTAAATATGGTGAATAAGACTTCTTGATTAGGATGAGCAAGCAAAACATCACCCATATAATGGAGGCACATAAGCTCTGGGTATTTGTTCTTGATAGGCTGAATAACTTTGTCTACATAGATTTGACTTATAGTGGGGCTATTAGCCATTCCCTGGGGTAAAACTTTCCAATGGAATTTTTGATCAGGGCTATTATTATTGATAGAAGGAACTGAAAAAGCAAACCTGGGGGCATCCAGAGGATGTAGAGGAATAGAAAAGAAACAATCCTTTATATCAAGAGTTATAAGATGGGAATTTTTAGGAATAGCTACAGGATTAGGAAGTCCAGGTTGTGTAGGGCCCATAATTTGCATAGTTTTATTGATTTCTTTAAGATCATGTAACAATCGCCATTTTCCTGCATAAAACTTGCTTTGGAAAGGAGGATGGTTTCTTTCTGTCCCTTCCAAGAGCTTTTCCTTTAACTTCTGAAGTTTTTTCTTGGTTTGCTCTTCACTCCTTCAATTGGGCTTGCCAAAGGAGAAATCAGCCTAATTTTTCCTGGAGGAGGTGACTAAGAACTTTCTTCTTCTGTAATTTTCTCTCCGGCTCCCACAACCTCTCCAACTCCAACCACCACCTCTAGCCAACCTCACCCAGTTAAATACTTTTTGCCTTAACAAGTATACACGTGTCAACAGCTCAAACTTACAGGTGCGTCACATAGTTTTCACGGGCATAGAAAGATTCTTAGATAAATGGATGAACATCAGGTGAAAATACTGAAATACCTCTTATGGCTCTCAGCTAGCCACCATCTTAGCTATCTCCTTATTAGGGCTCTTACAGTTTTGGTACCAATACCATGCTGTTTTTCTTACTATTGCTCTATAGTATAATTTAAAGTCTGGTATGGTGATGCCACCTGCTTCACTTTTCTTGCTAAGGATTTCTTTGGCTATTCTGGGTCCCTTATTTTTCCAGATGAATTTCATGACTGCTTTTTCTATTTCTTTGGGGAATGTCATTAGGATATTGATTGGAATTGCATTGAATCTGTATAATGCTTTTGGTAGTGTGGACATTTTGACAATATTAGTTCTACCTATCCAAGAACAAGGTAGGTCTTTCCATCTTCTGAGGTTTTCTATAATTTCTTTTTTTAGTGTTCTATAGTTTTCATTATAGAGGTCCTTCACCTCTTTCCTTAAGTTGATTCCCAGATATTGAATAGAGAGCCAATGATTTGGGAACAAATATTTAATACATGCACATCAGATAAACAAATAACCCAATCAATAAATGTGCTAAGGAATTGAAAAGACACTTCTCAGAAGATACACAATTAATTAACAAATACATGAAAAAATGCTCAACATCGCTGGCAATTAGAGAAATGCAAATCAAAACAACTTTAAGATTTCATTTCACTCCAGTCAGAATGGCAGCTATTAAGAACACAAACAACAATAAATGTTGGAAAGGGTGTGGGGAAAAAGGCACACTCATACATTGCTGGTGGGACTGCAAAATGGTGCAACCATTATAGAAGGCAGTATGGAGATTTCTTGGAAAACTGGGAATGGAACCACCCTATGACCCAGCTATCCCACTCCTGGGTCTATTCCCAAAGGTCTTAAAAACAGCATATTACAGTGACACAGCCACTTCAATGTTTATAGCAGTACAATTCACAACAGCTAGATTGTGGAACCAACCTAGATGTCCCTCAGTAGATGAATGGATAAAGAAAATGTGTACATGTACACAATGGAATTTTACTCAGCAATAAAATAATGGCATTCACAGGTAAATGGATGAGGTTGGAGAATAAAATGCTAAATGAAGTTAGTCAATCTAAAATATCTAAATACTGAATGTTTTCTGTGATATAAGGAGGCTGTCAGTGGTGTGGGGTCGGGGTACATAGGAGGATTAGAGGAATGTTAGAAAGGTCAAAGGGGAGGGAGAGGAAGGGAGAGTAAGGGGGCATGGAGGGGAAAAAAGAAAAGGTGGTTGAATAAGATGGATGTCTTTATCCTAAATGCATGATTGAAGTTTGAATGGTACGAATATACATTGTATACAAATAGTGTTTTGTAAAAAGATGCTCTATATGTTTACTATGAATTATAATGCATACTACTATTATAAATACAACAAATTTGAATAAAAAATAAATTAAAAAGAAACGTTAAAATGTTAATAATAAAAGCATCCAGCTTTTATTATCAATTAAAAGGAAACAAAATAGAGATGGAATATGGTGTACATACACACACACACACACACACACACACACACACACACACACATATATATATGATTATCTAAAGGAGATTTATTAGATTAGCTTACACAACCAGAATATACTGTGTCCCACAATGCCTGTCTGAAGAGCTGGAAGAATCAGCTGCTTAGTCTAAGAAGTTAGAGCCTCAGAATAAGAGGGATCAATGATGGGGTCCCAGTCCAAAACCAAAGGTATGGACATTCCCTTGAGAGTCACTGGGAAGAGTCCATTTTGGAAGTGTGAAGGAGCTGGATGTGATGTCCTCAGGCAGACACAGCAGTAATCAAAAACCTACTCTAAGAATTGAGCTTGTGTCTGTTGCTGCTTCCTTGTTCTTCCAACTTATGTTCCATCCAAGCCTCCAAACTATTGGACTGTGCTGCCTACACTGAGGGTGGGTCTCCACCTCAGTTTGCTGTTCTACATGATTCATAGAAACACCCTCATTCATACAAACAGTAGCCTCATAATCTTCAGCATCTCTTAGTGCAATCAAGTTGACAATTCATATTGACCACCATATTCCATCTCTATTTTGTCTCCTTTTAATTGATAATAAAAGCTGGTTACTGCCATAATAGGAAAACAAACAACAACAACAAAAGTTCAGGAGGCTGAAATATGATGCCAGGATGCAAGCTTATTTCTTTTGTTAAGCAAAAACCTGAGTGGGCAATCAGGGCAATTATGGCATCTCCACATTCATCAGGATTCTAGTGGGCTCCCTCTAGGCTAATACTCTGCCTCTTCAATAGAAAGTTCCCAGGATGATGCATTTTGTTCTTCCTTCACACTCAACATTTTAACCAAGGGACCTGTATATCCTACTTCTGCTCACATGTTATTGGTTACAAAGTAGCCACATGGTTGAGCCCAACAGAAAGAGACCCTAGGACGTATAGTCTTTAGCTAGGGATCAATGTGTACAACTAAAAAAAAAAAATATTTATTTAAAAAATATATTCATGAATAAAGCATTATTTGGTGCATACTGCTCAGTTAGCTATTCAAGTATGTATGTTCCTCTTTCTTCTCACTCATGAAAGATTGGAAATTTTTTTCCTTTGGAAAAAAATTCCAAAGGTCCATTCAGTCTTATTATCAGGAAAAAAGTTTATTTTTCACTTCTGTAGAGAGCAAAAAAGGTTATAACTGAACTCTAAATATTAATGAACTTAGAAAGCAACAGATATTCTCATACATGGTTGAGAAAATAAAATTGAACATTTCCAGCTTTTTGATAAACCATTTGACATATGAAATGAAAACTTGAAAGTTTTACATAAACATTTATCTAATAACATAATTAATAACTTAATTATATCATAATTTTACAAAAATGGTTTAGTGGTAATTGGACACTAATATAAATCCTCCAAATGAGCAAATAATTAAGTAAATTATGAAACATCTTCAGAATGGAATATTGTGCTTGAAGTCACACTTAAAATGCTTTTAAAAAGCATATCCACAATATTATAATTTAAGTAAAACATTAGGATGAAAAGTATATATCCATTAATTTCTCTAAGATAATAGAAAGATAGCTGTAGATATAAAATTAAATATTCCATGTAATAATGTCTTTGGACTGCTTGAGTTTCATTGCCAGAATTTAGTCTTCCTTCTCAAATGGCCTCAATATTTTTCTGATAGTTTCTCACATGAGGCATTCTGAGTCTGGGTGTCATATTTTCTCCTAGGCCTCTTGATGCTCTCAGGTTAACCCAGCTACAGCTGTCTCCTATGAGGTTGTCTGTGTGGATTGGTGATGTGAATCAAGGTGTCTTGATTACCTTGTGGTTGTGGTGTGCTTGCACTGGGATTTCCCTGTAGGAAAGTATAGGGTTAACATTTCCCTGTGCAAAAGTACAGGGTTAACATTCCCTAGATGCTGTGGCATCTTGGTCTCTGGGCAAACATCCAGAGATGTCAGTTTTAACTTTGAATTGGAGACACTGTCTCCTAGTAACAAAAGATTTTGAACATAGCAAGATAACCATAATGTCTCACCTGTGATGTGATCTTCAAGTCTGCCTGCTTTCCAGAAACTTTTTCACAAATAACCTTTTGATGATAAAACCTATATCATAAACATATATAGCCAGCTCTGGATCACTGTTCCTCCATCAGAGGACAGTACCCACCTGATCCTTCCTACCTTTCTCTCTAAATGTACTATAGTGTGTATTTTCTTAATCATCCATCACCCCCCGCTACTTGCTGAATTAATGGCTGTGAAGGTCAGGGCAGCTGTCTCTCTGCTGGACATAACAACTCTAGCTGGAGACTGTCACTACTATCATTGCTCTGGCTTCCATGGGGTCAGTGATACCCTTTTCTTGTTCTGTTTCAAGAAAAACATGACTTTCCTTAAACTGAGTGCCGGCATAACTACTTTTCATTAAAGCCAGGTTGATCTTACCCTAATGGAAACATTTCACATGTCCATGAATCCAGAATAAACTTTTACTTGCTCTTAAAGAGAAAAACAATAGACTATTACTATTAATTGCAGATAAATAGCATCTACTAATTAATAAATGTTATTTTAATTAAATGTGCTCAGCTAATAGTCTGAAAGTCACTCTCAGGAAAAAAATGTAAATATTAGACTCCTGTTTTAAATAATTAAAAGAGATGAAATTGTCATACAATTATACTTAGAGAAAAATGGAAACAGCATATTAATTAGTTGATAAATTTCATGGCATAGAATGGAACCACACAAAATGAGAGATTAGGCAAAGGTAATTTCTAAGGGTCTTAACGATCTCTATATGTTGTGTCTTTGTCATTGATGCATAGACATTTCAGTGAGTAGGAATTATTTCTGTAGTGTCAGCACTGTATGCTAATGGAACCATAATTTTCTAAATATGTTTCAAAAGTCATTTTTGTTCTGAATACTATATCTTCATTAAAGTGATGTTTATGGAAATACAATTGATTATTCTCATCTTTTGCTGTTCAGTGTGCAGAATTCAAGGTGATTTTGATCAGGTGTTAATGTAATGCCATTATCTCATAGAATACTACCTGCAATCTTTTAAGATGAGAATTACTATCCCCATTTCAGAAATGTTGAAAATGAGCCCAGAGAGTTAAAGTAGTTTGCCTTGATCATATCATTAGTGATACACAAAACTGGTATAAGTGCTGAGAGTACTCAGAAAATGTCAGAGAATAGAAAGCTGGGACATGGGGTAGATGTGGATGGGGGGAGGGAAAGAGGTGAAAGTTTGCTTTCAAACAGAAAATATTTTTTGGAGGGTAGGATGTGTACTAGAAATAAATATGACTTTGGAGAATTAGAAAATAAATATTTGATATTAAGTTTTAAGAAAGAAAAAAACATAATAAGGAAAAAATATGTTAAAGAAAGAAACCAGAAGAAAGAGTAAATTGAATGAGAAATCACAGGGAAAATAACATAAGAGGGAAGACAACACTTAATTCCCATTTCTTACCACTTCTTTTCCCCCAAATGAACATTTTTACATATTCCCCAAATTACTATCTCTTGGCTACTACCATGAAGGAAAAAAAAAATCAGGTGAAAGTAAAGAATACTTGAAAGTTAAGAATATGACCATAGAATTTTTAAAAAATCAGTAGTTTAATGTTAATGTTTACACTTACTCTAACTACTTAAAGAAACACAGGAAGATTTATGAATTTGCAAGTCAAAGATTTTACTATTTTATTTGAAGTTAAAACCAGTTCAAAGGACAATTTGAAATATACATATACACACACAAAATAACAAAATGTTATTTGCATAATATGCAAAGTTTTTATCCAAATAGAGCAATAAGGTAACCTTTTGTGTCATTATTTTCTCCAATTGTATTATTTTTACTTTCTGGGCAAATTCATTTGCATTGCTTTGAATAGATAATTTTAAGTAGTATCTCAATTTTTGTAGAATTCTACGAAATTCTACAAGATTAGTCAAAGAAGATACTCTCAAGAATGGACATTCCTGTAGGTCAATCCATCCCCAAAGGGCTTGCTGGACAATGTCCCGCACTCCATAAAAGGACTCTCAGTAATGTTTGGCCCATATAAAAGTCTGTGATGCGATTTCCTGATCTCAGAGAGGACTCACAAGTTTTAACTTCCAAGCACTTAGGAAGCTTTTAAAGAATGATCTTCAACACAAAAGTGAGTAACCCAAGAAAGAATAATACTAAGGTTCTATCATGCAGGTGACCCATCCACATTCATTGCTCCATTGTTGCAGGAGGGAAGGTAAGAGCCATAATGATACCTAAGCATCAATTGCTCAGGACAGGCACTCAGAACAACATACAAAACTGCTAAAGTGTAATTTATATATATTATATGTTGGAGCATTTGACATAATTATTTCTAATTTTTGACAGCTCTTCTGCTATATTTTAAAAGAGAAATATAAAAATAGATACATAGAAAACTAAACAAATAAAAATATGCCACTGTTAGCCAGGCGTAGTTGTGTATAATCCCAGTAATAAAACATTAATGTGAGTTGATCTCTCCCATTCAAATAAGCAATATTATTGAGTAATGAATAAAACAAAACTGTGAATACAATTCGGTAGTCAAAGATTTCTGAGATTTCCAGAGTACTTATATAAAATTTATGGTCATATACAATGAAATGTATAGGTCTACATAAATTAAATTCCTCAAATCTTTGCTTCCTATTTTCTAACTTAGATTTGAAGGTCTTTGCTTTTCTAATATTCTAGTGCCTAAACTTTGAATACTCAGAAGAAAGCAAAAAGAATGAAGAATGAATTACATGTGGAGCAGCATAAAGAACTTGCAGATTCTTGTATGGAAAGCAAGTCTTTAATATATGCAAGCATATATTTTCTTATAAGCAGATGTTGACATTACAAAATAACAAGTAATTGAGCACAGATGGTATATTTGGCATACTAAAAATGTTGAAAGGAGAGTTAGCACTTAACAGAGAGAGCAGATTTCCTTTTCTGTTAGGGTTCTTTTGGCTTTAAATATCCCAGATTTCTTTCTCACTTAATGCCTCTGCAAAGGAAGTGTTGTAAGCCAGTATGAAAATAGTAATATGTCAAATATTAATGACAGATAAAAGAATATTTTTATTGAAAATCAACCTTAAAGCACCATAGTACATATTCTAAGTGTAATGAAAATTACTATTAGTATTATGCCTGAATTATTTTGTATTTTCTATATTTTTGTGTCCACCTTTAGTTTTTATTTTAGCAGTATGAATTTTACATCCATTTTTCTAGTTATTAAGCTTAAACTTGATACTAAGCTTAGTATTTCTGATAATTAGAATAAGTCAAACCCACAACATAATGTGTACTTTCTCTTATTTGTGTTTCCTGTTAAAAGTACATCTTTACCTAACTAAATTGCTAATGATGATAATTGAAGGAAAAAATAAGGAAAAAATAAATTTTGAAATCAAGTAAAGGAGATATGTCATAACTTCAAGTTATAATTTTGCATAGTAAAATAATATCATATTTATTTTTAAAATTTATTTGTTCTTTTTAGTTGTACATGACATTAGAATATATTTTGACATATCATACACAGAATATAAGTTCCTGTTGTTGTTGTACATGATGTGGAGTTTACACTAGTTGTGTATTCAAATATAGCATCAAGACTTCCTCACCATGCTCATAACATTGACTACGAATGTTAAAAATTATGAGGATTTTTTTTTTTTTTTTTTTTTACTATGGAAGAGAAAGGGCAGACTCTATCTCCAATCCCTGGAACATGCTCAATTTTTAATGTTCATTTGAGAAAGGGCTTGAATTATTTTATCCCTCAAAGGCATCTTTTCCATACAAAGGTTTTCCCATTGACTTCAAAGTGGGAACCATGGAAGTGCATATTAAAACTGAAAGGGATGAAAAACAGATTGAAATTTTTGAATGAGCATAGCAAATTGAAAGGGAGCTAGTAGAAATAATCAGTGCATCAGTCAGGCTGGCAGACCGTTTGAATCTCTATTGTATTAAAGTCAAATGAAAAGGATGAATAATTTTTGTCAAGAACATGGAAAATTTCAGAAATGGAAATCACAAGCCAGAAGAAGTAAGGAAGCATTTAACTCTGTGGGTGCAATGAAATATTATTATGACTTAATGAAACAGGCAGAGAGTATTTAACTCATGACCATTGAACTTTGAATTTTGTTTCATATGCTAAATTCCAGTATATACAGATAATTTATAAGAGTAAATTATATGGTAGTTGATACATACTATAGGCATACTATAGGAATTTCCATAGATTTTATGAAAAGTCCACTTACTAGAAGTCTTTCCAAAGAGGAAAGAAAAATGTCAAAAGATTTTAGAATCAGAGGCACCTGGGGGTCGGGGGAGAAACTTCAAAAAATGCATTTTGAATTCTGCATGTAGGAAGACAGGTACATGTTGCTATATTACTATTTAAGAAAATTTTTACTTCACCTTAGTTAATTCTGCCTTACAATGAGGTTCTTAGGAACTTTCAGTTCTTAATTGTAGCCGCCTGAAGCGCTTGGAGCACCGGAGCCGCGGGAAGAACTTCAGAAGCAAACTGGAGACAAACAGCTTTTTATTCTGATAACTTTTCTCTCTGGTTCTAACAACAACTAACACACACCAAACACTCCACTAAAATGGCGCTGACCCGATCAGCAATTTCGGCCAAGTCACTCGAGATCCCGCAACAAATCCCGTGAGACTACGGGTGGCGACAATGGCCAAATCTCCACGGCTCATAGTCAACTGCAATTCAAGTCAATCCCCAAACAGGGCTCCTGCATTTTCTCCTTTTTGTTTTAAAAGAGGTAATGTTCTAGGACGTCTATGTGCAACCAACATTTTTACCTGTCATTGGATAATCAAGGCTGTGCCCTTGACTCTTGTCTTAGGTTGATATGTCGGCCACATGAGACTGTCTCGTGCGACTGTGCCTGTCTTAGGTTGTCCCCCTCTGGGGATCTTACTCGTCATTGGCTAACCAGCCATCTAATGGAGCCCTTTAGGATCGACTATATATGATGACTAACAGCCGTCCAATTGTGAGGAGATGTTGTGGCTTTAAGGCAACAAGCCTTTTGGTGATGAGCCAAATTGCATAGCATATCAAATTGTTTAAACAAATCAGCTGTCCTAAGTTCCATCAAGTAACACACTGAATTTTCTAGACAAATATCCGCAAGGCATTGTCCCGTAAAGTCTCAAACAATGAAAGATCAAAATGTCCATTTGTTATAACATGTTGATGTAGGAGGCCCCATGCATGTAGAGCAGAGGCCACACTGTTGGTGAGGTTGTTTGATGTTTGAGCAGCAGACGTCTTTTTTATGTTTAGACAATGCCACCGGCAAATCTTCAAGGCCCGCTACCTAGAAACTCAAGCATCAATTATTAAAGGAAAGGCAGTGCTATTGCAGCACTGAGTCAAGAGGCGAGTTGACAAACTACAAAATAGAATAATTAGACTAGAAAATTAAAGTTGATTTTTGTTCACATACATCGCTGGTTGAGCTTTTATAAACATAAGTTGGAAAAATGTCATATTTAGAACAAAACAAAGAAAGACTGAGGGTAATTACTGTATTAAAGATAGATTAAAGAAAAGGTAAAGGCACTATTTATTTGCATTTTCATAAGCTAATTGAACAACTAATGGCATAGCTTGGTCAACATCTGCAAACACACTACCTGTAGTTCTCAAAAGTCGATCAGCAAAGTCGGCTCATTAGGTCCTTGAATCACTTTTGACAAGCTACCTTGTAGATCCCCAGGTCCTTGTACAGTTTTCCATGCCTCTAAGGCAGCTGCATTTATCTGAGCATATATATCTGGGTCATAATCTGTTTGACCCTGTAAGTCTGCGAATTGCCCTTCTCCTGTGAGCATGTCTATATTATAGTTTTCAAACCCTGCAGCCGCGTTTCTTTTAGCCGTTTTTATACAAAGTTCTTGGAATTGCGATCGCCAAACCAAGAATTGCCCCCCGCTTAATGTTGCTTTACATAGACTTTTCTAGTCTGAGGGGGTTAAGCTAAAGGTGTTAAGGGACTCTAGCATATTCAACGTGAAAGGAGCTTGGGGCCCATAAGTCATTACTGCCTCTTTGAGATTTTTTATTGTTTTGAAATCTACTGACTGATGGACACTCTGTCCATTTTTCTTTTCAAATGCTGGCGGTTCCCAATGTATCTGTGAGTTGTCCTCGAGAGCGCATAAGCGATCAGAAATACTTTTTATTTCTGTTTCTAGGGTATGCAAATGCCTAGTAATACCCTTCATATTTTCTGTAATGGATTCCACCCATGGGGGAGTAGAGGACACAAGTGACTCCTCTGCCTGACGGACCTTTTTCTCGGTCTTTTTAAATTTCTTTTTCCTCATTTTCTCAGGATCACTTTTACTAGATTCCTCACCACTGCTAATTTCACTGACAGCAATATCCTGAGGCCCAGGTTCCAGTGAGAGCAAGTATCCTTCAGCTTTCGCCAATAACTTCCGAATAGCTTTAATAGCTTGGATTTTTGTCATTTTTGGGTCTCTTCTAATACTCTCTTTACTGGTCTCAGTTGGCCCAGTGGAATCTACACTTTTTTGATCACTTTCACTTTTGTCTATATACTCCTCACTGAGAACAGAGTCAGGTATATCAAGGAGTCTTTGCATAGCCTCTATCACTTGGGATTCAGTTATATTCGAACCCATCTTTAGAGACCTTTCAGTTCTTACCTGTCCGCTCCGAAGTTCCCCGTACGGGCCGCCACCTGTAGCCGCCTGAAGCGCTTAGAGCACCAGAGCCGCGGGAAAAACTTCAAAAACAAACTAGAGACAAACAGCTTTTTATTCTGATAACTTTTCTCTCTGGTTCTAACAACAACTAACACACGCCAAACACTCCACTAAAATGGCGCTGACCCAATCAACAATTTCGGCCAAGTCACTCAAGATCCCACAACAAATCCCGTGAGACTACGGGTGGCGACAATGGCCAAATCTCCACGGCTCATAGTCAACTACAATTCAAGTCAATCCCCAAACAGGGCTCCTACACTTAATGATTCCCAGAGGGGTGTGTTTGATGTGGGTTTTGTTTTAGATAAAAACAAACAAACAAACAAAAAAAAAACTTAGATTATTTAGATAACTCTGGTATTTCATTTGGTATACGTTACTTTTTAAAAATGCTTTTACTTTATTTATTTATTTTTTTAATGTAGTGCTAGGGATTGAAACCAGTGCCTCACACATTCTAGGCCACCACTCTACCACTGAGCTACAACCACATTACTTTACTTTACATACACTATGTTTTGAAAGTTATGCTTCATATAACTCTCTAGAATGGCAGGTGGGTAGCATGAAAGATTTATTCTGGGAAACTTTGATGAAAATTCTTTCTATACATTTCAAAATTTTATGTTTACTCTAGATTAAAAGATTATTGATTACCTTGATTCGTTGTATATTTATTGAACAGGTTGACAAACTCATGCAAAATAATCAATGGAACATTTTCATTCAACAAAATTTGAGGCCATTAAAATACCAGAGAATAGAAAGGGTGCCATCAAAAGAATAAAAGTTTTGGAAAAAATATCCAAAATGTTAGTTGATGCAACAAGATAAATTATTAAAATCAGAACAGAACAATCCACAGCTGAAAATGTAGGAAGTAAGCAAGATTTACTCAAAAACATTTCAAATAAGCTCAAAGCTTAGTATCAGAAACTATCAATCAGAACAAATGGAAAGCATTAGTGTATGAAGGAGTTCCGTTTTGAACAATTATTGTCCTCTTTCTTTTTACCACCAAAACAGAACAGCTGTTTAAGACAGAAATAGTAGAACAAAGTGGCTTCATCTCTTTTTAGCAGAAGTCCTCAATAGCAGACTATGAGGATCAGATGGGGAATCTTTACAAAGCTATACTTCTCAGGTTATATTCTCTGGATATTCTCATTCAACAGAAATCAGCATTTTGTTTCATCTTGTCAAACATTTATAATTTCTTTAAGGTGAAAACTTTTGAAGTCATTCCTTTAAACTTTTTGAAATGTTCCACTCATTGTCGTCCTGTAAAGTCACCAGATATTTTTAGTGAAATACCTCAAGTCAATTTTTATTTTATGTTTTTACAGTTTGCTCACTGATGAATCCTCAGCTTCTAGAATAATTACTAATACACAGTAAGAATGAAATGAGTATTAGCAAAGTGAATGAATAGATGAATGAGAGTCAGACTGCCTCCAGGTAAAATATCAATAACTGGATTATAGTGAATAATTAAAAGGTATGTTAACAGTGCTGAAGAATACATAACAAGTGATCCTAGGATTTTATGCATAGTTTAATTCTCAGTAAAATGTGAAGAAAACTATGTAGGTTTTGAAATTTGGAGGCCCAGTTTACTACTAAAACATACCTGTGAGCTTATGACTCAGAGTTGTGCTATATCTAAATACAAAAGGAACCTGAGAAAGTGGACCATGGTATATAAGAAGTAGTGTTTAAGTACAACTCAGAAATGAAAATAAAATCTGAAATGATTTAAAAAGGGAGGTGCTCAGTGGTATAGCACATGCTTAGTATGTGCAAGGTCCTGGGTTGAATCCCCAGTACCAAAAAGAAAACAGGGAATCCAGTAGACCTCAACACTTGGAAGAGTCTCATTAGTACAGAAAATTTCAGTGACAATATCATATTTCTTCTATTTGCCCTTCAATCACACTATTGGTTTCACAATGAATAATTTTATGAATAAATTTTATTGTTCTTTATTAGGTTAGAGTTCTTTAATCAAACCAAGTAATAAATTCTTAATAAATTTGGCAAATAACATATATACTAGTAACTGGCATAATAAGAAATACATTTGGTCTCTCTCCCTGGTTCATCTCACTAAGCTTCTAAAATACTTGAAATTTTCGAGTGATAAATTATCTTTCATTATTAATAAGTAGCCCTTTAATCACACTAAACTTTATGCTAATAAATTTTCTTAGAATGGGAAGTCTAAATCACCTCAGGATGGGGCTGGTTACCAAAAAGACCAAGAGATTAAAGAGCTGGAACTTGCTGCTGCAACATACAACTTTAGGGAAAGAGAGGAAACTGAAAAGAAAGCTGTGTAAAAACTCATGCACTAGATTTGATGAGTTTCTGAACTGGCTTTACTCTGAAAGTACAAGCCAAAATAAACGTTCCATCCTTTACATTTTTCTTGTTGGACATTTTGGTCACAGTGACAAAAAGTTGACTAATAAATAAATTGGTGTCATGAGTCGGGTCATTGTTGTGACTAACCTGACCATTACGTTCAAAAGTTTTTGGAGCTGGTTTATGAGGGAGGGATTTTGAAAAGTTTAGAGATGCAAGTTGTAAAATCTTTTGACTGTTTTTAAGTGGAACTTAATGAGAAAATCTAGTTGGTGCTCAGAATACCAGAATGTGATAGGAATGTAGCCTGTGATCATGAGGTTTGAGAAGGTAATAAAGCCTCTATTGAATTGGACTAGAGACTACTCATGGTTATATTTTGACAAAGAACTTGGCTACATTTTGCTCATGTCTTGATACTTCATTTATAGCTAAATTTAAAACTGATGGACTCACTGATTTATCTAATAAAGAAAATTTCAAGACAGCCAAGCATTCAAGCAGTGCCATGGAATTTTCTGGCAGCCTCTAGCCAGGTTTAGTGTAAGAATTGGGAGAAAAAAGAAGTGGGATTGAAGGTTTTAAAAACTTGGAAAACTGCATGAAAAACTGGGGCCAAAGAAGATATGGTGCATAAAGGGATTATAACCACTAAAATGATGCTAAGTACACTGCACAGGGACAACTGGAAAAATGCACTAGGGGCATCTCAGGAATTTGCAAAACCACACCTACTGCAGGCTCCAAAATGTAGAAGGGAAATTTTCCTTGAGAAGAAATCCCAGGAGTACCCTGATCACACAAGAGGTCTAGGAATTTGTTTCACCATACTAAACTGCCAAAGCTCAGAGATGAATACAGAAACGATCCCAGGAGGCCCAGATACTGTGGAATCTGTCAACAGACCTTGGCATCATCCATATGATGCTGATTTTGCAGAAATTCAGGGGCTAGGAGTTAGGGAGTCATGGAAAGAACTGTTGGTTGCAGTGAAAGTCAGGCTAAAATAGATCCATGTGGGCTGAAACCAGCAAGGTCGAAGAGTTGAGATGTCCAAGCCCTTTGGAAATAACTTCTTTCTAACAAGTGTCTTAGATGCTATAGAAGGGGTTACAGGCAGGGTTATGGGAACTCTTTGCCTGGATGGATTTAGTTCTTGCTTTGGTTGCAACCCTTCTATGTCCCTATTCTTCCCTTTTGGAATGGGGAAGTTTACTATGTGACACTGTATACTGATATATGTTAAGTTGCCTTTGATTTTCACAGGAGTTCACAGCCATGAGTTTGCCTTCAGCCTCAGGTGAGACTCTGGATTTGGACTTTCGGGTGATGCTGGAATTGTTAAGACTATAGAACTCTAGGAGATGGACTAAATGCATTTGTCATTGTAAGACAGATGTAGGTTTAGGGAGGCAGAAGTGGAATGGTACAGATGGCTTGGATATGAGGTGCCCTGTCGGGGTTTTTAAAAGTTGCCAGGTTTCTAACTTTCCCTTGACCCGGGATGAGCTTTCTCTGGTCGGCAGAGAAGGCTGGGAGAGCACGCCCCAGCGATGAGGTGAGATTGGGAAAGGCAGGGGCCAGCTGGTGGCCCACGCCAACCCTCACAATGGAAGACAATCAGGGATGCACCAGGGAGAACTTGTCAAGGCGCAACTCAGTTTATTGAGGAAGTTGGATGGTCTTATAGAGGACTTTGCCCAATCAGCAGAAAGATCATAGGGACACATAAGGAACATGGGCAGATGCCATTGGCAGAGCCATTGGCCTATCCTTGGAGTGGTTTCAGTTCTCATCTTACATCAGGGGAACACCCCTTGGCCAGGCCAAGTCCCGTATCAGGAAGTAGGAGGCAGCCAGAGAGTTTCTATCTACTGGCATGTTGTTAATGTCCCCAACAGTATTCAATACATGAATATTCAGAGTTGAAATGATTAGACTGTGAGAGTTGTAAACAAATCATATCATCCTACTTCAATGGAGTAGAGAGTAACTATTGGGAGATGGGGCAGGGCTGGTGGAGTTGGGTCACTGGGTACAGTGACCTTTCCAGGGTTTGTCTTCCCTGTAGAACCTTTCTCCTTCCCCCTCTCCACTTGCTGAGTGCCATGTCCTGAGTGGTTTCTCTCTGCCACACCCTTCTGCCATAATGCATTGCCTCCCCTTGGGCCCAGAGCCACAGACTTAGTTGACCATGGACTAAACCTCTAAAACCATAAACTAAAACAAACTTATTCTCCTTTAAGTGGTTCTTGTTGGGTATTTTGGTCACAGTAATAACAAACTGACTAATACAACACCCCAATAAAAACCTTAGAAATTTTAAAGTAATAGAAATTAGAATATTTAAAGGAGAGCAATTAGAAAAGTCAAGTGTAATAATAGCATCAGATTTTTATAGTAGGGAGTTAAAATGTTAATTAAAATTGGTTAATCATTGAATATGTCTATCAGCACAGAATTTAAAATTCATAAACACTGCAAGAAGAAACAATATAAAAATATCAAAATCTGAAGTTATAGGGGAAGGCTAGTGAGATAGTGTATCCATTGCTTATTTTTCATGGAAGACAGCTAACAGATAATAGAAAAAGTTATTAAAAAATAGTTAGTAGTATAACATTTAAAGTTATATTGGTTACTATCAAAATAACAAAAGCAAAGACTGTTTTCTTTTTTTTTTTTAAGTATTTATTTATTTGTTTTTAGTTGTACACATGCCTTTATCCTTACATGGTGCTGAGGATCAAAGCTGGGCTGGATACGTACTAGGCGAATGCTCTACCACTGAGCCACAACCCCAGCCCTGTTTTCTTATATACTATCTATCCTCTAGGAAGTTGTGCTGCCTTATCTTCTATTATAATTTTTTGCAAGTATTACTTTTATGATTTAAATGTGTAATTAAAAATACCCTTTGAACTACAAAGGAAAGCACTAGTCTCTATAACGACAGGCAATCCAGAGAAATATCTAATTCTTAAGATGTTGTTATTACATTTTTAAACTGCACATATTTGAAAATAAAAGACATACCCTGTGTGTGGGGTGCTTTCTTTTTCCTTCAGTTACACTACACCTGAAGTAGCTTTTATGCCTATTATGTATTAAAGAGCTCTCTGTACTTATCAAGTAATACCTTCCTATCAGGTTTGAAGTTTGATGTTCTAACTTTTTTTAAAAAATATTTATTTATTTGCTTTAGTTGTACACAATGCAATGCATTTATGTTTACGTGGTGCTGAGGATTGAACCTGGGCCGCGCACGTGCTAGGCGAGTGCTCTATCCGCTGAGCCACAACCCCAGCCCCTAACTTATTTTTAAAAAATATGTTAGGGCATACAATATGTATTAAGATCTTTCTTTCAGATTATGTTTTAACTTGACCATACAAATGCCTGCTTTGAATACATAGAATTATTCACAGAGCAGTATTTAGCATACTGCTACCAATATTCTTAGATTATTTCTCCTGTATAACTTATTTCTTTGTATTTAAAGAGGTTCTTTTTTTTTTTTTTTTACTTTTTCTTAATTTTTAATTTTAATTTTTTTCTTTAGATATACAGGACAGTAGAGTACATTTTGACATATTATACATACATGAAGTATAACTTCCCATTCTTGTGGTTGTACATGATGTAATTCCATATTATTGCACCATGCTTAGAACATGGTCCCAAAGCATGATTGAAGACATGAATAGCATGAATATTCTTTGTATTCCAACAGTGGTATGTTAAAAGGTCCTCTCTCTATATATAATATGAAATGTAATGAATGCTATTGTTATATATACAACGTTGAATAAAAAAAAAGTGTAGGTTTGGCAGGTTGAAGGAAGAGAAATCAGGCCAGTGCAGCTGGCATATAATGAACAGGAGATGAGTGTTGAGAAACCAGGTCACAGCTCTACCTAGTATCAAGAAAAGTTAAGGCTTATTTTTCCTAAAGAGTTTCTTTAAGGAAAAAAAAAAAAAAAAACCCTTTTGAGTATCCTAAAATTATAGGCTTACAAAAGCTGTATGAATGTGAGATACTGTGTGATTAATTTAATCAAGGGCCATCGATGTGGTACAAAGAGTTACTCAGCAAGAGAGCTTTAAAAACTAAGCTTGATTAATTTTGATTTATAATGAATCTCTATCAAACGGAGTAGCTACAACATTAGCTGTCATGACTAAAATATGAGGAGGAATTTAGGGGGATAGGGTTGGAAAGTACATTGAAAACATGTGTTCCTCTTTTATAGCTGCACATCACTACCAGAACTTGTCTTTGTAAAACTTGTGCTCTGTTCATGGAAGTACCTGCATTCAGAATGCAGATTCCCCTTTTGTGAAGCCTGATGCGCAGATAGAGGGTACAGGAAATTTACTCCAACACAAATTTATAAGAATAGTTCTACCTAGATTCAGAAATTACTTTTCTACAAAAGGACTTTTTACCAAAAAGAACTTTTTTAAGAATATATGACTAATGTGTCTGGAAAAAAATAATTAGATTCATAAAGGAATTAGAACTAATTTTATATGTAAATTCGTGAAATGAGTTTATGTGGGCTCTTTGACTAGACCTCAGTGGTAATAGTTATTAATCTGGGAAGGCTTTGTGTTATCTCAATATGTTTTCTTTTGATGGGTAATTTTCTTAGGTGAATTGCAGAAATCCTTGAGGCACCCTTAGCAACTTCATCAGTAGCATTTATCCTATAATACAAATATGCTGCTCACTTCCAACTCCAGTCCTTTTAAATCATTGCTACACTTTGCTTTTTTCCTTTTTTCACAACTTCATCGAGCTCTCCATGACCTGCTATTTTTGTTGCTGTAATTCTTTTTTCCTTTATAAATAAGTGTCTATTTTATGTTCAGTTTTATTTGTACTAGCTTTACTTCAATTCTGCTTTTTAACTTTATTTCTGGCTCATGACTGTATATTCTTGGGAGGTCCTATTTCCTTCCCATAGGATATCCGGTATGTTAAGGGCTGCCTAATCAGCAGATGGCCACAAAAGATCTTACTGCCCTCACAGAATACTGCACAAACATTCTTTGAATGGTGCTTCCTGGCTTCCTCCCTTTAAAGCCTCCACTGACCAAACTAAAAAGTCGCTGTCTTCAAACCTTTCACTCCCTACTGGCACCATAAATCTTTGGACACTCTTTCCAGTGTGCATGGACTACATCTCCATGTGCAATCTGGTTTAGAAGATGAAACAAGTTATGCTTTCTCTCAGCACTTCAGATTCTCATCTATAAAATTGGGATTAATAGTGCCTACTTAATTAGTTTAAGGATTAAATAAAACCAGTACATTTTTGAAACTCCTAGAACAAGGTCTGATGCTAATTCCTTTTGGGGATTTATTTAGAAAGCCATTGCCTAATAAGTATTTACTAAAGGCCTTCATCTCTGAGGTTTTCATTCCTTAAAGGGGGATATGAGTTGCTAAACAATTTTTGGAGGCTTTTGTTGGGGATGTTAAGAACACGCCAGTAGATAGAAACTCTCTGGCTTTCTCCCACTTCCTGATATGGGAACTTGGCCTAGCCAAGGGGTGTTCCCCTGACTATGACAGAGGTCAGCCTGCCACTAGGAGAGGCTAATGGCTCCGCCAATGTGATTTGCTCATGCTCCCTATGTGCCCCTATGATCCTTCTGCTGATTGGCCCATGTCCTCTGTAAGACCGTCCAACTTCCTCAATAAACCGAGCTCGTGCCTTGACCAGACTCCCTGGTGTGTGCCTGATTGTCTTCTATTGTGAGGGCTGAGCGTGGCCACCAGTAGACTCCTGCCATTCCCAATTTCACCTTACCGCTGGGGCGTGCTCCCCCAGCCTTCTCTGCTAGCCAGAGGAGGCTCACCCCAGGTCAGGGGGAGTTAAAAACCCCGGAAACTTTAAAACCCCGACAGGCTTTCTCAGTTCCTTTTAATTGAAATCATGATTTAGTGTGACATTAACCTGCCATGTTGTACTCCACTTTTTAGAAAAATCAATTAAAATAACAATAAAATTAAAAACAATTCCAATGATTTTTATTAAGGACTTTGTTGACCAAGCACAGCCCAAAGACATCATTAAATGCTGTGGTTATTCTACTGGGTTTGCAGAGAGAGTCCACCACATGAGTTTTCTCTCTCTCTCTCTCTCTCTCTCTCTCTCTCTCACACACACACACACACACACACACACACAGAATTTCTCCTTCAAATTTTAACTTCTTCACAGTTTGGAGTATATAACCACAGAAAATTCAACAGAAATAAATTCATTCAGAGTTCTAAGTTATGCTTGGATACACCTTATTATAAAGTCAATAAGGTAATTTTCTTAATTCAGCTTTATAACTTCACTATAATATAATATGAATACATTGCCACATGTAAAGCAAGTCCTATTAGTCCATCTTGTAGTATATCTGTACATTTTGGACTTTCTTAAGTACACTATTTTACTGTTCTCATACCATGAGCAAAATGGTAAAATTTCACCAGAATGTACAGTGTCACAAGCTAAAGATATAAACTATAAAAATTTTTCAATATTAAAACAAAACAAACAAACAAAAAACAAGAAACAAAGAATAAAGAATTGTGGCTCAATAAATGAATTAAAAGGGAATGATAACACTCATTAAATGTAAAAGTATACTACAGAAAGCAAAAAGGGATTAATGAACAAAAGAGACAAAAAGTATAAAGTTCATAGACGTAAACCTAGTGACATTAACAATTATACTAAATATAAATATTTTGAAAACTAATATTTTAAAAATGCCACATTTATGTTATTTTGTCCAAAATGTATGCATATACATTTATATATTATTGATGCATATATGTTCACACATATCAAGTTACCCGGTGAGATTATGAAACAATTCAACAATTGTAGCCTGGGCCAGGGCTAAAATTATTATATTTGAAAGTCTTCTAGTTAGCATACTTGAACTGTGCGTTAAAAATATGATTCTAGAAAGATAAGAAGATGGCACAACAGAACATTGAATAATATGAAACCTCAGGTGTTGAGAGAAAACTAGCACTGAAAAGTACAGTAAGAGAATTAGAAAGAAAGCAAGAATGAACACTACATATTTAAAGAATTAAGGTTTCCCAGAAGGATTTAGTCATTTCAAAATAGGGTATATGACTGAACAGTCATATGGGACTAAAAATTAGGCATGACCAACTAGAGTAAACTAAGTCCCAATTTTCCCTGAATATTCATGTTTTCTATCCGTTATTTTTATTACCAGGCTTTCCTAGTACTGATATCTGTACATTTTGGAGTTTCTTAAGGTAATGAGTCAGTCAATCCCATGGTACAGTCCTTTTTATTTTCCTTAAATGAGTCAACTCAGTGTCTGCAATTACATTTTTAGTACTCATTTTGGGCAAAACGCAAGCAAGTAGCACACTTTACAGGATGGATCCAAGCAATGCTGTAGCTTTTTATTGTGTCACCAAAGAAGTACAAAGTATTTTGCATGCATTTTGTAATCTGAATACCTTATTAAAGAATCAGTTTTTGCCCAGAGTACATTACCTCTAACTTGACATGTGCAAATTCAGACTTTATTTTATATCTTCTTGTCAAAACTATTATTTGAAGTCCAACCATTGGTATTTTAAATAGGAAGCAAATTCACTCTCCTTTTTCTAACATAAGCCAATATATATCTTTATTTCCAAAGAAAGGAAATGGTAACATACATTAGAAAATAAAGTCATCTAAAATGACATTATAATTTTACCAAGAGATAGTAGAGGTTAAGTACCATAATTTGAAAATCAGAATAGCAGCTTCTAGTTTTGTTTATATCTACTATTGTTAACTTTGATTATTCTATGAGCCTTTTACCCTTAACTGTAAACTTTTATCAGTAGATAACTTTAAAAACACTTTAGTTGTTAGATTGTGTGAGATAGCCAGGCTTGGTGTAGCATGCCTGTAATCTCAGGAACTCAGAAGACTGAGGCTGGAGGATTGGAAGTTCAAGGCTAGCCTTGGCAACTTAGTGAGATACTATCTCAAAATAAAAATGGGCTGGGGATGTATCTCAGTGGCATAGTACCTCTGGGTTCAATTCTCAATACCAAAATAATAATAATAATAATAATACTGTGATTTTAAATTTGTTTTATAAAATTAAGTAATTCTAGTAAAAAATGAAATCCATGATAATGGTTAATTCACCAAGACAATTATTCATTGCCTTCAATAGGCTTATTTAAATATATAAAATTTACTTAAGAGTTTCAATGTATATTTTGAGATCACTGCTTCTATCTCTATTAACAATTATGTAAAGCATATTTTATTTGTGTTGACAGTTGTCATTGTCCTGTAATTAATGGCTTTATTGGCAGATCTTTCTGTAGTTTCTTTCTTCCTTTCTTTTTATGTTACTGGAAATTGGGAAATTGAATCCAGGATTGCTTAACCATTGAGCCACAGCCCTTTTTTTTTTTTTTTTTAAATGCTTTTATTTTGAGACAGGGTCTCGCTAAGTCCTTAGGGCCTTTTGCTACATTGCTGAGGTTGCTTTAGAAATTGTGATCCTCTTGCCTCAGCCTCCAGAGTTGCTAGGATTATAGGTGTGCACCACTGTGCTGGGCTGTAGTTACTTTCTTGCTATAGAAAGTCCAATGTCTCAACTCTTGGTTGGAAAGTATCTGGCCCTCTGAGAGAACTCTTATTTTTTCCCAGGGATTTGGTTCCAACAGAGAAGGTTAAATAAGGTTACAGAAGGAGAAATCTTGGCAATGTCATAGATTCTAAGTCAGAGCTACATAGTGTACTCTCATTATTTTGTTCAAAGTGAATTTATAAACATTAGACATGCCCATATGTAATGCAAGTACAAAATTCAAACAGAAATTTCTTTCAAAGCCAGATATAAATGGAGAAGTGGCTAATTCTAGCACTGGGACAGAGGATACCCAAGATGAGTCTGGAGTCTCACCAAGAACCTGCGCTGACAAGATGAGCTGAATTCAAAAGAGTTGGTGGCAACATTAAACCAAGGAAATGATGAAAAAGCACAGGACACAGAAGCAATTTTCACGTCTAAGGTAGGACCACTTTGCGACCTTAGGGTCAGCTTCCACACTGGAAGGCGCTGGAAAGAGAGCATACACTCGGAATATCTTTATTTTTATGGGCGGGGGGGGGCACACAAAGGAGTTTCCATAGAATGATATTCACCAAATAAGGCAGGGAAAAAGGGTTTCAAATGGGGGTTGCTTCGGAATGTCTTGTGGTCAGCAGATTGCCATTGTGGCAAGTCACACCCATCTCAGGTGCTGTGTGGGATCATAGAGCGAGAGGAGAAGACACTTGTATCATGCAGCCCAATCAGCGTGCAATGCCAGACCTGTCCCCTCATATAGTTATAGTGCGCATAGCTCATACACACAGCCCATGGGTGGCTGGCGACACGGGAGCATCTTGTGCTGGACTTAGAAAAATGCTAGGAATAAAACACAAGCATGGGCTGTCAGACTGAAAGAGTTCCCAGTGCCCAAAGCTAGCACAGTCTGCACAACAAAAGCAACAGGAGATAAAATTGAGTGGTAGAAACTTGCAATCCCAGCTACTCACGAGGCTGAGGAGGGAAGAGTCTCAAGTTTGAGCCCAGCCTGTGCAATTTAGTGACACCCTGCCTAAAAATAAAATACAGAAACAGCTATGGATATGACTCAGAGATAGAGCAACCCTGGGTTCAATCCCCAGTGCTCTAAAAAAGATATAACTGGATTTAGCCCCAAACATACAATAAATATTCATAGTTCTATTCTTGTATACATAAATGATTGAGTAAATGAATAAGCAGGAGGGAATAGAATAATCTCCACTTAGATGAACTCTACATAATTTGTGTAAATACTTTGGCCTCAAGGAGTTGTAGTAAAATTTCTCACTCTTTAAATGTGGGCTGTAACAGAGTTAACTTCTTTCCAAAAACCTCAGTGAAGAATATCAGGAGGAAATAAAGGAAGTTCACAGTAAAGAAATTGACATACCTGACAGCCACTCCCTCAGCTTGGTGGTCAAGGTCAACATTAAAGTGATAATTCATTTTTGATATTATATGTCCTCAATATGGTCTGATGAAAAAGATAACTCACCTCCATGCTTTTCCTTCCCAGAGTATATGAACCCAGTTTAATCATGAAAAAAAGATCAGAGAAATCTCAGTGGAGGGACATTCTACAACACACCTGACCGCTACTCCTTAAAACTGTCAAGACCATCAAAAACAGAGACAGAGAACCTGTGACAGCCAAGAGGAGTCAGAACTGCTAGATGTCAGATGATTTCCCTGATGGCATCCTGGAACAGAAAAAGGTATTTGATATAAACAAAGGAAATTTAAGTAAGGCATGGAATTTGGTCAACTATAACCTGTGAATACTGGCTCATTCATTGTGAAAAATAAATCAGATGAAACATAAGAGTCAATGAAATTGCATGATGTGAAAGTGTTTTCTCTGTTCTGTCTAAGCAATTTTTCAATTAATTTGAATGCTTACTAATTTAAAAGTTTATTTAAAATGTTGTTGATTTTTCTTGAGTAGAATTTTTAAATGTAGTGCTTTCATTTCTCTGACAATCTAACTATATTCCATTTTATCAGGATGATAATTATTTGTAACAACATTCTGCTTTGCAATCACAGATTCTACACTTGCATTTCTATGTACAAAGAATTAATCATAGTCAAGAAGGAAACCCATCTAATCAATAATCAAGTATTTGTGTCAAGTGACTGATGCAAAGCAATCTGCACCATATTACTGCTTTATATTAGTTTTATTAGTTTTATCCTCAAGATCATGAATAGTTTTAAATCAGTTTTTCTATAATCTATCAGTTCATATCATATATGTGAGTTGACTTTGATATTCATTTTTTTTTAGATTTTTTTCCCCTAATGTCTTGATATCCTGACTCTGCTTGTCTTATAGAAGATGAATTTAAAATGTCTATTCCTTCTTAGTTTCATAGGAAACTGTGATCCTTTTTGCATTATGGTCAAGCAGCATGGAACACATACCAACCCCTCTCTTAGATTTTTTCTTTCTTTTCTTTCTTTTTTTTTTTTTTTTTTTTTTTGTACCAGGGATTGAATTTAGAGGCACTGGACCACTGGGCCACATCCCCAGCCCTTTTTTTTGTATTTGATTAGAGACAGGATCTCACTGAGTTGCTGAGTGCCTTGCCATTGCTGAGGCTGGCTTTGAACTCACGATCCTCCTGCCTCAGCCTTCCTAGTGCTGGGATTACAGGCATGCGCCACCGCGCCCAGCTTATTTTCATCTTTTTAATATGGAAGAACAGACATTAAGGCGAAAAAGTGAAAACGTTGTTTTCTAATGATGAACATTATTGCTACAAGCACCTTTTTCTCTTTCTCCCCCACAATATTGGCATATGACAGTTTGAATATTTTAACTCTTCAACTGGTGGGTGTTAAGGTGAAGGATAGGTGAGGTGAGAGATTATAGTCTGTAGCAAACTTTTCTCTTTACCTTATGGTAAAAAGAAAACTCTTAAGTAAGATGTATATTAATAAATTGAAGATAAAAATACATACATGCGTGCGTGCATGCATGCCTGCACACACACACACACACACACACACACACACACACACCAGCTTTTCTTCTTTTTTTTTATTGTTAGAGAAATTGTGATCCAATAAAAATTACAACATATATAAAAAAGTATGGTAAAATTTGCTTTTTCATTCAAATAATAATAAAATTACATTGTGGTGAAAATAGATTATTGCTTTGTAATATTTTTATTTAGTGTTCATAGTGCATTTTCATATTAATGGGCATTTAGAAATCTATATGAAAGCCATATCTATGCTCCATTTTTCATTTTCTTTAAAATAGTTACAGAAAATAGCATAGGCACATTAATTCATTAGATTTCTTTCTCAAGTATTCATAAAATGCTAATTTGTGAAGAAAATTGCATTATGAAGTATTTTATTAGAGATTTTTACATTTATCAAATTAGTGAAGTACATTTATCTTATGAATGAAAATTAATTTTATCAACCGTTTATTTTCAAGAGCACTTTAAAATTTTAAATTGCTAAATTATAAAAATTGCTTTCTTAGAAAAAAATGAATCACTTTCTCTTTGTCAAGATGATAAAAGAACTATCGCTTATCATGGTTCTAAACATCTAAGGATGCTGTCTGAAATGCTTGAGTGGTGATTCATTGCAAAATTAAAATGAAATCTGAAACTTTTATATGCCATCTCAGAAAATGATAGTTCCAAATGCCTACCTTTAATAAGCTACATACCTTTGTATGTTGGATAACTTTATTAAGTAGATCATAACTTTTCAACAGATAATTTTGACAAAAATAATTCATTAAAAGCATCTCAGTTACAAATTAAAAAAAAAAACGAAAACTTTTGCTCTTGTAAATATTTTTAAAAGGTAAGAAAAATTTTATTAGTACATTAAAATCTTACAAGATACTTGGAATAATTGTGATATATTCATATATATACATGTGACATAATTTAATCAATATTGTTGCCCAGTACCTCTCCTTTCCCTTCCCTTCTTCCCCATCCCTGTTCTTATCCTCTACTCTGTTGGTCTACCTTCTATTTCTATGAAAATCCATATTAAGGAAATTATAATACATCTGCTTCATTAAAACTTCCACTATAAAAAAACCAGTAAGACATTTTTTTGCTATTTATTGTGATGACACTAAAATCTTTTCTTTCTCTTGGAGTAATTTTTAATTTTTTTCTTCATTTATTATACTGAAGTATAAGGTAGATCATGGTTTTTATTTAAACAAAAAAAGATTGGGACTCAGGACTGAAATTGATGGAGTGATTTTAATCATGAGATAAGTGTGAAGAAGAAGAAGAGAGAGAATCTTTTAAATCATTTCAACTTATTGTTGGAAATATGTATGAAATAAACATGCATTTATTTTTAGGTGCTATGTTCCACCCTGATGATACTATGGTGAAATAAAACTTAGAACATTTGCAAATTCATGCTAAGTATGTATAAAATACAGCTTACTGGCTACAAAGTATGTGGAGGCTCATTATAATTAGGTGATTCTTCTGTTTTGGCTAATCTAGGAGAAAAGTGCAGAAGAATCATCTTTCTTCTGGGCCTACATATTATAAATTTTGTTCACAGTAGACTTAGAGTACACTAGTAATTTTAAAGGTATAAATTATTTGGTTAATACATCTGATAAAGGTTTGATATCCAAACTATAAAGGAAACTCCAAAAGCTGAATAGTATAAAAACAACAACAAACAAATGACCCAATTAAAAGATGAGCAAAGACATAAATGGACATTTCTCAAAAGAAGACATACAAATTGTTAAGGAGTATATGAAAAATGTTTAACATCACTGGTTATCAGGGAAATGCAAATAGAAATCACATGAGATATTACTTCACCTCAGTAAGAATGGTGATTAAGACTAAAGACAGTGAGTGTTGCCTAGGATGTAGAGTAAGTGGAACCCTGCACACAGTTGATGGGTGTTTAAATTGGTACATCCATTATGGAAAAAGTATAGAAGTTCCTAAACAATTAAAAATAGAAATTCCATTTGATCAGAAATTCTACTACTGAGCATATTTCCATAGGAAGTGAAATTAATATGTCAAAGAGATACCTGCATTTCCAATTTCATTGCACCACTATTTACAAAAGCCAAGAAATGGAAACAACTAATTTTCTATTAACTGGCAAGTGAATAGAGAAAATATGGTGCATGAACAAAATATGATTCAGCCTTTAAAAGAATAAAACCAGGTCTTTTGTAATAACATGCATAGAACTAGAAATCATTATGTAAAGTGAAATAAGCCCGGAACAGAAAGACAAGTAACTCATGATCTCACACAGATGTGGAATATAAAAACATTTAATCTTAGGTCCAGGCATGTAACTCAGGGGTAGAGCACTTACCTAGCATTTGTGAGGAACTGGCTTCAACCCCAAGCACTGTAAAAAAAAAAAAAATTAATTAATTAATTAAAAAAAGATAAATAAATAAATAGATAGATAGATAGATAATCTCATAAAATTTGCAAGTAGAATTGTGGTTACCAGATACCAAAAAAAGCAGTAGGAAGCATGGGGAAAGATTGACCAATGGGCACTAATTTATAGTTAAATAAAAGCAAGAATTTCTGGTGTGCTTTTATACAGGAGGAGTGAATATAGATAAAAATAATGTTCTGTACAAATATAAAAACAAGAATAAATAATTCTGAAAGTTTGTACCTCAAACAAATGATAAATAATTGTGGACATTGATATGTTTAACCTGATTTTAAAATTATATAATATATGCATAAATCAAAACATCACATTACCCCATTAACATATATACTTTTTATGTCTTTATGTATCTGTGGAAAAGTAAATTTAATTCTAGAAAAGAAAAATTTAGGGTTATTGATTACACATATTTTGGCAGAGGTGGGATTTTATTCTATTTCTCATAATATAAGAGTTCCTATGTGGTTACATAAAAGAAAATAACTGATTGCATCACTGTATATAAATGTTTTGTTATGTTTTAAAAGAAAGGGGGAAAAGCCTGTTATTTCTTATTGCATGTAAACAGAGTTTGACAGTAATTATTTTTGACATGAGTTCATAAATATTCATACTTTTTTTCTGGTTTTCATTTGTTAATTAAACTTATAAAAACCAACAAAATAAACAAACAAACAAATACAAATGATGATATGCTCAGAGTAAAATGCAACTTGGACACGACACTCTTAGCAATTAAAACATTTAAATAGTCTTCTAAAGGAATATTGGATTTCTTTGATTTGAATAGAATCTAACATAAATTGCTTATTA
This sequence comes from Tamias sibiricus, assembly GCA_025594165.1. Lineage (NCBI taxonomy): Eukaryota > Metazoa > Chordata > Mammalia > Rodentia > Sciuridae > Tamias > Tamias sibiricus. Next base: position 142,560,833 of record CM046661.1, read on the forward strand.
TAAATTAATATCTACCCACTTTTTAATTTACTTCTCTTGCTGTATGTTTAACTTGGATGATCTTTTTGTCTTCTCCAATTTTTTTTCTTTTACACTGTTATTTTATTTATGTTTCAATTTAAGAGGGATTGAAGACAAAATGGAGCAACCATTCTTTCCTTTGTTTAATTTATAACATTGGCATAATGAAAACTATATCCTAACATGACCTACATGCCTCTCACCTTTGTTCAAAGATTGAAGGATAACTTATCATTCATACTCCATCTCGCCCTGTGTTTCTTCTATCAAACTCCTACTCCTTATTTTGTTTTTGCTTTGTTTTCACACATTGCCTAACTTTCCTTTCTGTATCACCATTTGTATTCTCTGATGCATTTATTTAATTCCCAGAACATTATTTGTTTTAAATACTATTTTATATACTTTTTCAAATCTCATAAATGATTATTTCTAATAATTTTCACATATCATCAAAATATTTTTGAGAATTGCTAAAAAAGTAAACATCATTTTGTGTCCATTATAAGCAGCCCAGTTATTGGAAGTATAATGTTTTCTAAAGCTACATCAATAATTTGCCTAATTATTGTACTCTGAATGAAAACTCTATTTTGCAAAAAATGAAAATGAAAATTGCATATAGTAAAAATTCTTTAAAAGTTACTAAAACTTATGAAAAGTAAATTTCCAATTAATGAAATTTATCAAATTGTCATGAAAATTTTATGGAAAGAAGGAAATACATCACTAATTCATCTTTTTATCCAAAAATTTTAACTTAATCTACAAGGAATCACTGTAGATAAAAGTATTTTTCTTGCACAAATTTTAGTATTTACCTTGAGGAAGCAGCTTTTTTCCATGTTAAATGAAATCCATTGAGAGAATTCTTAAAAAGAAGAAAGATGAAAAGAAAGATGAAGGAAGGAAGGAGAGAAATATGGAAGAAAGAAAGGATGTCAGAAGGGACAAAGAAAGGGAGAAAGAAATAAAAAGCAGGAAAGAAAGAGAAAGGTAAGAATGAAAATGATTCAGAGCCTGAATCATATAAAACTAAGGCTACAGTTGAATTATATTATGGCCAGCATAGTATGCGAATGTCTAAAAGATGGTGGAAGATTAGGAACTTAATGTATGAACAAAACAAAAGTCAATCTGTAAACGTAATTTCTAAAGTCTGTGACTCAACGTTTCTGTTGAAGAAAAAACAATTTATAGGAGTTTTGATGGACTACTGAAACATCAAACTTACCCTACTACAAATAATTATGGCTTCACTATAAGAAAATTTGAATTCAGGATTCAAAGATTTTAATAAGGAACAGACTTGGGAAGGAGAAAGGAGACTGATTTAGTCAGTTTTAGCATCACTGTGACCAAAACACCCTACAATAACAACTTAGAGGAGGGATAGATTTTTGGAGGGCTCATGGTTTCAAAGGTCTCAGACCACAGACAGCTGATTCCATTGATTGGGTCCAAGGTGAAGCAGCACATCATGGGGAAAGGAACTAGTGGAGGAAAGCTCCTCAGTTCATTGAGGGTTCAGATATGAGAGGGGATGAGAGGAAAGGACTAGAGGCCAAAGAAAGGATGCAGCCAAAGCAAGACTGAAATCCAGCTAGGTAAATAGGTCTTGTAACTCTGTATATAGAATCTAGGACATAAGGATGTGAGATATGGTTTCCAGAGGGTTTGGCAGGTCTGCAACCTTGCTGGTTGCAGTGCACATGGACTAATTCAGTCTGACTCTCTCCAAAGTCAGCAGCTTTTCTGAATGTGAATGGGATCTCATAATTTCTCAGGCTTCATTCCAGCTTCAGGTTTATCTTTATTGCCTCATGCATTTCCTTGTCAGGAGCAGCTCACAAGAACTCCGACCCTACTACACTTTGCCTGGCCTCCCAGTCCTTCCTTTGAAATCTTTCTGGAAGCTTCCATGACCCCTTAACTTGAGCATCTTGCATTCCTGTAGAACCAGTATTATATGGGTAAAGCCAATGAAGCCAACCTGCACAACAAATGGGCCCCCTATAATCAGGACTGCGATGGCCTCTGAGTGCCTACTCAGCTCATCATGATGAAACAACTTCCTAGGCTTCCCTGTGGGAGCAGGGTACTCCTGTAACATCTTTTCAAAATAAATTTCTCTTCTATATCCTGGAGCTTTCAGTGAGTGTGTCTTGCAAATTCTTGAGATGTCCCCAAAATATCTTTTGTATTGTCACTGTACAAAGTGCTTAGCATCTCTTTAGGGGAAGTTATCTCTTCAAAAAAAAAAAAAAAAATTCCTTGGCCCCAGCTTTACATGCACTTTTCTGGGCAAACTGCAACTTCTTAAAATTCTTTAGTTCTGTTTTCTGATTCTAATTCTTACACTAAACCTGGCTAAAAGTTGCCAGCCATAACTATGGTGCTGACCGAATGCTGTGCTGCCTTGATTTTTCTCTGCCAGATTAGTTAATCCATCACCTTTAAATTCAGCCTCAGTCTGAGGACATGGACAAATTCATTGCCAGAATATAGCACAGGTGCTCTCTAGCACAACTCTCAATAGAGTTCTCATTTCTTCTGAAACCTCATAAGCACAGTATACATTCTAGTCAGGATTCTGGTCTGATCTACCAGAATTTCCCATAAAGCTCCACTTACAACATTCTAAAGATTTTCCAGCTTTCATCTCTAAACTTTTCAAAATTTCTCTCATACCACCTTCTAATGCTTCTGAACCACATGATCAGGTTAGTCATAGCGACAACCTTATTTCTTGGTACCAATTTCTATTTCAGTCAACTTCTTCATTGCTGTGACCAAAACAATTCAGTAGAGGAAAAATTTATTTGGCATTCATAGTTTCAGAGGTCTTAGTCCGTAGACAGCTAGCTTCCCTGCTCAGGACCCACGGTGAGGCAGCACATCAGTGGGGAAGAACCCAGTGTAGAAAAGCTGATCAGCACATTACAGGGTCAGTAAGAAGAAAGAGAGAGAGAAGAAGGGAAGGGGCCACAAGGGAAGGTGCAGCTTACAATGAATGCTTCCAGTGACCTACCTCTTCCATCTATGCCCCACCTGCTTAAAGTTTCCACCTAGTCAGTCCATTCAAACCACCTCTGAATATCCTTGCATTAACAGAAATTTTGGAGAACATCTCATATCCAAATCATTAGATAGACTCAGTAAAAGCCAATTTAAACAATAAAGAGCATTCAAACAGTTATCACTAAGGGAGGTCATGTGGAGAGTTCAGTGACTAAGAAGTACAAAGTAATAACTCAGGAAAAGTATCGTATAAAACCCCTGTATATCCTCAATATATTTCATGTGTCTACAGTGAGACTCAACTTCAGAAAAAGAAGAATATGGTTTAGTCATTAACTGCCAGTTAAATGGAGGTGAGAAATCACATTTACCTACTCAGATGCAGGAAATTAGGAAACTGGAGACCTCAAAACAAAAATGCTAGAGCAGGAAGGAAGACATAAAGAGGAGATATAAGGCTCTGGGTTTCTTTCAGACTCTTCATATTAGTCACTCTTCCTCTGTGGCTAGGAAGGAAAGGCTATGATTACAACTCCAGGGATTTCCCTCTAGATGGACACATGAGGGTTGAACATAATTAGGTTTTCTTTTTTCATACCACTAAAGGCTGTGGTATCTATTCACGTTTTCCAAAGAATTTCTGCTAAAAACAATGAGAAATCTCTACATTTCTCTATAATTCTCTTTGTATAGCTCCTTCTCCTTTTCCTTCTTGAAAGAGTAACTATATGTGATATGATAATGAACATGCCATTTTTGATGGTGCTCTAGAACAGGACGCTCACTGTTTTTTATACAAAAGATGAGGAACAGATCAATGCAGATAAGATTTTGAAAAAAAGAAGCCAAATCTCAGCTACCTTAATGTGTCAGTAGCCTATGTGGAAGAAGAAGTTAGTATTAGCAGATACCTGTTCATCTTAAAGTTATTTCACTCTGATAACAGAAGAGAATGTTAACCTTTCCTTCATTTTATGGTTTGGATCAGGAAAGTCCCCCAACACATGGAATGTCCCATGTGTTGAGGTCTTGGTCCCCATGAAATAATATTCTGAGATGTGGTTTTTGTGAAGTGATTGAATCACCAGGGCTTTAATTTTATCAATGGTTTAATTCACTGAGTGTTTCATTGTTAAATGAGAGGTTTTGGAACCTGGGAGGTGGTACCTAGTTGAAGGGAGTGAGTCTTTGGGGGCATGTCCTTGGAGACTATATCTTGCCTCAGGCCCCTTCCTCTCTTTCTGCTTCCCTGCTAGGAAGAAGTAAGCAACTTTGCTCTTCCACACCTTTCCACCCTGATATACTGCTTCACCACAGGCCCAGAAACAATGGAGCTGGCTGACTACAGACTGAAACCTCTGAAACTCTGAGCTAAAAAAAAAAAAAAAAATCCTTCCTCTGTTAAGTAGTTTTTCTCAGTGTCTTTGTCATACAACCAAAAGCTGATTAAAACACTTCATAACCACCTTACCAGCATAAAATCAGAAGAAACTTATAGATTTTTTTCTCAACTCCTCAGAGGGAAGTGTGATGTAATCAGATAACCAGAGGAGAATTGGGCTGGGGATTTTCTGTCCTTCCAAACTTCCAAGGTATAGTTGTGCTGTTTGTATTAATACCTGCAAAATATTCTTTCACTATCCTATAATAAAATGTTTGATTATGAATTTTTATTAAAATACCATCAATACTATTAGCACCTGCCTTTATTTTAGGCTGTACCAGGAAAATTAGAGAAAATATCTTGTAAATAACAAAGGACACTGTGAAGATATTTTGAAAAACAAATTTATTGGGTTTCATCCCAATGTTCTACACTGATTAATTTTTATTGTCCATATGTCACAATGCATTTAAAGTCTGATAAATAATAATGATAATGAAGCCAGGCATAGTGGTGCACACCTGTAATCTCAGCACTTGGGAGGCTGAGGCAGGAGGATCAAGTTCAAAGCCAGCCTTAGCAATGGTGAGGCACTTAGCAACTCAGTGAGACCCTGTCTCTAATAAAATACAAAAAAGGGCTGGGGATGTGGCTCAGAGGTCGAGTGCCCCTAAATTCAATCTCTGGTACCAAAAAAGAAAAAAAAAAGATAATATGAAATAATGATAGTTAATAATTCAAAAGTTTATCACAGACAGCTAGGAAATTGTCTCTTGCCACTTTTTGCTATATTTAGTCTTTTATCATTTTCATAATTTATACCTAATTTTGTTCACACACTCTTTGATAAATTCTGTAAGGTTCTTGCTTAGCATCTGGATGGACATCTTAAGTGACAGCCACTATCTTACGAAAAAGTTTTGCTTTCCTGCCCAAGGGTGTTTCTGAGAAAGGCTCACCACTCCTTCATACCAGCCCAACCCTTCACCACCTGCATTAGGACCCACCAGACTCTAATCCCTGAGCCTGCCCCATACAAGTCCCAGAACGCTAGCCTGTTTTGCCTCTCTCTGTCTATGGAGAGATGGCCTTTATTTGTCAGCTTTGACAAATAAACTCTCTTGTGTTTCTCTGCTTGGTCTCCATCTTTCATTTCTCACTTGCCCATCTCCAACTTTCTCACTCTCCTTTCAAATTCCCTTTTTGGAAGTTTGTTTCCTGTTTTAAGGTACATTTTATCATAAATTTTTAAAACTATAATTTATATTTTTGTTTGGAGTTATTTCATATCAATGAAGAACATCATATTTAGACAAAATGATAAAAATTGTGTATAAATTTTTGTAAGTTGTTGAAAGTGTTCATTAGTTAGATGGAAAGAATTACCAGACATTTCTTATTTTTGCACTGCGTAATATAAGGTCTACAAAGAATATAACAAGAAGTAATAGCTTAACTTGTAAAGAATTAAATGTACTAAAATCAAAATATGTCAAATTGGATTATGTAGGTAGTTTATGATGTACACAGTTGTTGATATTAAATGATGTTCATTACTTTACATCAAATTCCATCCCTTGCTATGATTGCCTCTACTCTTTTGATGTTACAGCAGTGCCTGTAGAGGTTAGAATGCTTTTGTATCTGACTTATTAAAAATGTTTAAAACAAATAGGATTTATTTTATTTTTGAGTAACAAGAGGCAAGTGAGGTTGGTACAGTTTTTTAAAGAAATGAAAAAGGGCCTCAACACCCACAAGCTTCTTCATCTGTGTGGGTAAGTTCCCTATCAAGGCTACTCCAGTTATCTTTGCATAGAACACTTAAACCCTCAGTGGCACATTTTAAACTGTCTTGTAACCAAATAAGATAAGGTCCTTATAGTAAGAAAATAATATATCTGCTATTGTATTGCCGTTCTATAGAAATGAGTTACAATTCCAACACTGTATAATAACTGTGCAGGTTTCTAAATTTATATTGCCTAAGATTCATGTATAAAATATATGAAACGGGCAGATTTCAAGTCTACAAAAGCAGAGACTTTTATTCAGTAGCATATAGCAAGGCTCAGAATTTTGTGTTTTAAATTATCATCCCATGTAATTCTGGTATAGATGTTTTGTGGACTATTATTTGAAAAATACCAGTAAACTCTAGTAAAGGTCGCTGAAGATTTCTTTCCAATTTGGTGAGTGGAGTTCAGAAATAATCAATTTTTAAATTTATTAGAGCTTTGTATTCAATTCTTTGTAATTTTATTCTTTAACTTTCTCCTAACATTTTTTTCTCCTTTTCTTTCTGTTTTTATATACACACGACTCTATGACTTGTCACAAACTCTGCCTTTTCCAAAACGAACAAAAATGATTAAATGGACTTTAATAATTATTTTTTTCATCTTCATTGATTCTTAGGCAAGAATTATTGATTTCAGACATCAGTCTGAAATATATCCTGACAATGTTACTTATCACTAATTTTAATTATTTCAAATTATATTTGAAAACAGCAATGTATTATTTTTCCAGTTTGAGAGTATGAATGCATAATCTTCAGAGTTGCTAGTCAAAGAAATGTCCTCCCCACCCCCCACTTTTTTTTTTCTTTTTTGTCTATCTCTTTCCTTTGATGTTGGTACAGATTTGAGAAAATACCATTTTAACTCTCTCATTGTGCAGATATAGTAGTTTGTCATAAAGGATGTAGCAGGGGTTAGGAGTTATAGAACACTAAAAGTTGCTTTGCTTGTGACCTATATTCAGAAACATGCAGAAGCAGGCTCCTGCTGTCTAGTTAGAGCCAGTCATTGTATCTAGATCCAACTTAGTGTTCAGTGGCATTGGGTTGATACTTAGAAATTGGTCATGATGGATACACTCTATACCAAAGAAATTAGAACATGGTACAGATTAGGCTTTTTATTTCTTTGTCACTTCCTATATTGGTAAGTAGACAGATGTGAATGTCAAGTTTATCTACCTTTTCTCACATTCAATCTTTGCATACAAGGGGCATTTTTATTCCTGTTGCTACAGATTAGGAAGCTAATTAAAAACAATGAATCTTGTAGAGGAAATGAAGTCATTGTTTCCAATTCACTGAGAATAATTTATAAATATTCACTAAAACAAATACAACTGGGTTCCTTATTTGCTTAGGGGCATGGTTCTTGAAAAAGTCAGTCTAGCAAAGGTAGAGAAGAAGAGGAAAAGGAGAAAGGAAGGAGGGGAGGGTGGGACAAGATGACATCAATAAAAATCTAGCTTTGTTTTATACCAAATTTTAAAAAGAAGAAAAGAAAACATGATTAGATTCTGAAGATCTGAAACAGAATCTTTATTAATAAAATAATGTGAAAATGAATAACATTTTTTAAATGTCATAACTAGTTTCTAGTAAAAAAAATATTGATTAAATTGAAACTATTTTACTCATCCTTCTTCAACTAATGAATTCAGGTATTTTTGAGGGACAGAACAGCCATAGAGAAGAAAGGTGTAGAATGGCTCAGGAACACAATGAGTCACATAAGTGATTTACTATGTTCTGTAGGATAAATAGTTGAGATCATCACAGTGGAAAATATTGATTTGCTTATAAGAAAGTATAAAGTCAGAACTGAGTCAACCCTCAAAGAACACACTACAAAATGATGCCCTATAAAATCCTACAAAGACAAGCTGTATTGTTAATCTGCCTCCACACAACCTAGTTTTGCAAGATGCCCTTGGCTTATGCTAGAGTCAGCTATTCTTAAGTCAACAAGGTATGTTAATAGTGAAGAAATATGTTTATAGTTGTTTTTGTTGGTGAGAATACTTTAGAATTCTGAAGGCAGGTTGTGTATTGCAAGATTGGAAGAACTACTAAATTAGGATGCCAAAGATAACAGTCTCATGTGATTGATAAATTACAACACATGAACTGTGGTTAAAGCTTTTATTTAGTAAATCAATCTAGATACACATGATATACCATGTAAGAAACTTTAAAAAAAAAAAGTCTCAACAGAGAACATGAGTTTGGGAAAGAAACACTTCGGAAAGACATTGTAAAGAATTCAGTCACTATCCCTGCCAAAACAACCTAACATAATTTAAGGTTATTTTTCTGAGAATATTCAATTGGATCAGATGCAATATTAATTTATAACTTAAAAACAACACAAAGACTGAAATAAATATTTCATGCACAGATAAGGACAGTCGAAAGAATTCAATCACTGTGTATATATACACAAATTAAATTATCTTATTTTAATTTTTTGTTCAAATCTGTCTCAGTATATATCTAGTTCGTTTCACTTTTATCTGTACACACAAGCAAGAAATCTTTCATGATATCAATATTATTATTATTAACATCATCTAATGTACTTCTGAAGAATGATATACTGGATTACTGAATAAGCTGTGGAAAATTAAGTCCATCTAGTCTCCTGTATTAAGCTTTATTCTTCATTCAACAGAAACCTAATCTTAAATATAGGAGTAAAAATGCTGGACTGATTTCACATTAATTGGGTGAAGATAACATAAACATTAAGAAAGGATCTAGGGCTTATTACACTTTTGCTTTCTATTTCTCTCTGTGTTTTGGCCACATTCTCTGTTACTAAAGGCAATCTTTCTCATGTGGTGGAAAAAATGGGTAATAAAATACTGAATATCCTTCCTGCACTGGGAACCCAGAGCTAAGAGTAATTTATATTCATCCTTGCAAAAAGTAATGTCCCATCTTTGTTTAAATTATATGCTCATCCTCTAAACCAATCATTGGACAGGATAATGAGGTGGTATAATTGAGTCCTATACCTTCTCATAAATCTGGGAGTGGTTTGGATAAGATGATTGACAGATTCCCCCATTACCAAAAAAAAAAAAAAAAAAAAAAAAAAAAGAAAGAAAGAAAGGAAGGAAGGAAGGAAGAAATGAAAAGAAAAGAAAGAAGAAAGAAAAAAATAAACTTTTCCCAATGATAGAGGATTAGATTAAGAGGTAGACGAAAAAAATCAAGAAATGCTTACTATACCATTCAGCAAATTATGCAGATATGATTTCTGGTATTTTTTATCTTCCCCTTAAAACCAGATTTTTCATAGTTTCTCCAATTCATACATAAATTGTTGATGAATATAACAAGTTTTGTTTTCAACATGTTTCTTCTTCACAAACATGATTCTAATTGCTTCATGTAGTTTGAGTAGATTTCTCTCGTTTGTAGCTGAGAGACCTAATTGATAAGGTTTTTCATATTTAGTTCAATTTGTTATAAGTATTCCAAATGAGAAAAAATAAACAGGTCTGAGTTTTGATTAATTTCATTAAGTCTTATTTATTCATTTGTATTTATTTTAATCTCTCTGCCTTCCTCTTTTCGCTTCCAACCTTTTGAAAGCAGCAATGCCCAAGGTTAAGCATGCAAGCATTGCCTGTCATCTGATTCTTACAACACTGTTAAATGATGTATTACTCAATTTTCTGTCCAGTTGGTGAAAGAAAATCCAAGTACTATTATCTTGGAATGTATTAGAAAATGCTGAGAAAGAGTGCTTTCTAGGAACATTTTGTCTTGGAAAAGGAAGAAAGAATTGCACAAAGTTTTAGCAAGACGAGGTTATAAAATTTCAGCTGGTTTTGGGAATTTTTGGTCAGAGTCAGTTCTATAATGAAAAAAATGTTGTTTTATGCAATTATAGTTTTTATTAGTCAAACCAAATTTATCAAGAAAGATGAAAGGAAGAGTTGGGAGCTAAATTATGGTTCAGGGTGGTGAAAAAAATAATGGTATGAAGCAAAGACATGTAAGGTCCACAGTGGAAAATTCAGTGTTGTATGGTCTCTTCTGATTGTATTATAGCAGATGGAGTATGATCTTTTTCACTTATTTATTTTTGTGTAATATTTTCAAGACTGCGTACAAATAGAATTCTATTAACATACCTCCTTACTTATGTACAAGAAGTCTAACTTTTTTTTTTTTTTTTTTTTTTTTTTTTGTACCGGGGATTGAACTCAGGGGCACTCAACCACTGGGCCACATCCCCAGCCCTTTTTTGTATTTTATTAGAGACAGGGTCTCACTGAGATGCTAAGTGCCTCGCCATTGCTGAGGCTGGCTTTGAACTCGCAATCCTCCTGCCTCAGCCTCCCAAGTGCTGGGATTACAGGCGTGCGCCACCGCGCCCAGCAAGAAGTCTAACTTTTTAGGTTGCTTATAAAACAAGTTATGGGTTCTTAACCTGTAATTTAAAAGCAACAACAACAACAACAGACCCTGAAAAATCTTTTTTCATTCTTTGTCAATTAAAAATTTAGAATATTCCCCTGACAACTGTTCAGAGCTCTGGTATCATTTGTAATTATATAACAAAAATTATGTAGGGCTTGCTTAATACATACATGAAATAAATAATGTAGTCAATACTGAAGGGTATGGTGGATATCCTAATTTATTTCTAATTATTTAATATCTATGATACTTTAAAAACATATTTCTAAGAAAAAAGCATAAGTATTTCTTTTCACTTGGAACTCCTTGGTTTCCATATGGACCCCACAAGTGTATGATAACTGAATAGCATTCATTTTGGAAAATGTTTTTTTTCTCCTAAATTATCAATGCAATGTTGTCCATTGTACTACATGCTCAACTGATTTGCCTTGGTGTGTCATGGTCATTAGGGTAATGCAAGATAATAATTTAATACGTTGGCCTAAGAATCAACTGATTACTTTATGGAATAAGATAATAAAATATGACCAATTTGTTGGGAATTCAAATGTATGCATATAGTGATAAAACAGGTTTAAAAAGATTACCAGTCATCACCACCAATCAATACAGAAGGAAAAGCAGAGAATCTAAGAAGTAGCTGTTTATGCAGACAACATGTGTTAGACCAACTATATCTTTGGCCAGACTGGTTTTGGAAAAAAGAGGTTTTTTATAGACACTGAATATTCTCCCCACATCAGAGAATTTCCTTGTTAATACATATAAAATTAAAATATATTAGTTACTTCTTTTCCTGAAAAACGGGAGTAATCTGAGAAGTGTAAACACTCCACTTTGTAAATATTTCATTGTCAATACATATTTTACACATTAATGTAATGCATAGTGTTATTGTTTCTAGAAATCCATTTCTATGATTTTAATAATTTAGTTTTATTCAAACGTAACTACCAGCCACTGGATTAAATTGCAAATGCACAGTTTTATCTTAAGTAGGATATTTTTGTCCAAATAAAAGTTAATTTAAATTTATCTTCTCTCCTGATTTAGAGCCACCCGGAAATAAGTTCTGCAGGTGAGTAACATTAACGGCCTCATCCAGAAAATAAAATTTAGACCATACTGTCAAAGTCTCTAGACAGGTTAGTCTTCAGCCTTCATCACTTCTGCAGAAACATGGTGCTATTCAAATTTTTGCTTGTAAAGAGGAAGAATCCCACAGTAGTTGAAATATATATATTCTAGACTCAGATACCTGGATTTAGACCTTGACCTTATCACACACTGCCTTTAGGACTTGGGGCAATTTACTCAGAACACCTATCTTAGAGTTCTTACCTTCCAAATGACAGAAATAAGAAATAAAATCCTACCTCATAGCATCACTGTGATGGTAAATGGTTGTTTATATTCAAAACTTCTTAAAACCAGTGTGCCCTTTGTAAATGTGAGCTCATATTATAGGTGTCCAGGGCATCTTTCTTAAAAGAAAGCCTTTAAATAAGGTTCATGGCAAAAGACTGGGATAGAGACAATTCATTTGGGTAACTGAAGACTATACTGAGGATGTCAGAGGAGAGGAATGTGTAAGCAGAGTGGTGACATCTATGAAAATCCACCTTCTAGGGCTTGCTGATAGCTGAATAACTTTCATTTTGGAAAATTATTTTCTACTAAAGTATCAATGCAATGTTGTCTATTGTACAACATGCTCAACTGATTTGCTTTCGTGTGTCATAGTCATTAGAGTAATGTAAGTAATAATTTAATACACTGGCTTAAGAATCAACTGATAATTTTGTTGAACAACATAATAAAATATGACCAATCTGTTGGGTATTCAAATGTATGCATATAGTGATAAAAAACAGGTTTAAAAAGATTATCAGTCATTACCATCAATCAACACAGAAGGAAAAGCAAAGAATCTAAGAGGTAGTTGTTTATACAGACAATGTATATTAGCCCAACTATATCTTTAGCCAGACTGGTTTTGGAAAGAGTTTTTGTATAGATACTAAATACTTTCCCCACAACAGAGAATATCCCTGTTAATACAACAAATTTAATTTTTTCTCCTTCTCCTCTTTCACAGGCTATTCTTAGAGTAGAATTCTACGAGGTGAATTTTAACACGGTATTTTTTACTATTACAGTTCTCCTTCTCAAAGCAGATACTCAGAAAATGTTTGCATTTAAAAGATAAATTTTAGTTATCATTTTACAGATAAAATGATGGTTTAAAAACTAGATGGTTTATCAACTAGTCAGTTGATCTTCTGTAGGTCATACAAGTAATTCTAACAAGTGATGACATAATAGCCCTAGTCCCTGTTCTAGGGCTTTATATAATAAAACTCATATATTGAAATACTTCCATTTGAAATCCCAATACATTGAACAAAAAATAATGGGATGTGTGAAGTTTGGATAAATGAAAGGTATAGGTATTAGAACTGATTATGCTGTCCAAGTTGAAGTCACACTGTATGACTTATAAACAAAACACCCGGGAAATTGTCTGATTATAAAGTCAATAAAAAAGCATGTTTTCTGAAGTCAGTTATGTTCATAACTGACTTCATAATCCATCATTCACCATTAGTAGTATCATAGTCTCACTTATACTGACACCTATCCTAAGGTCAAAATAGTTTGAAAGGAATAACTAGGAAAAGATAAATTAGATGATATTACTCAGTCATCTTTAATAGTGTCATATCTTTCTCTTACTTATAGCTTCCTTAATTTATATGTTTTGTTCTGCATTTAACAATGAGCTTACTAGGAATCCAGACTCTACTCATTCTAAAAAGTTTTGTGACAGCTAGGCGCAGTGACACACTCCTGTAGTCCCAGTGGCTCTGGAGGAGGAGGCGGGAGGATCACAAGTTCAAAGCTAGCCTCAGCAATTTAGTGAGGCCCTAAGAAAATAGCGACACCGTGTCTCAAAATTAAAAAAAAAAAAAGAATCAAAAAGGTCTGGGAATGTGGCTCAGAGGTTAAGCATACCCTGGTAAAGCCCTGGTACCAAAGGGGGGGGGGGGTCTTTACATTTATCCAAGGAAACTAAATCAATTGTAAAGAATAGAATGAGCCTGTCAATGTGACACTCCATGATTCATACAGTTTCTTAGGATTTTGACATTTGCCCTAAGTATATACTGTGAGCACCATCAATAAAAAAACATTTTAAAGATTTTTTGTATATTGGAAATAAACAATGAATACTGATGTGAATTAACCCTGCAGAATTTTCTCTGATAGATCTCTCACAGAATGCTTCATGAGAAGGAAAACCTTTTAGAAATCAGCATATTATAGTTTAATATTAAAGTTGCAAAGAATTCTAAATCAGAAAAAAAGCATAGGGAATTTAGAAAGGCAATCTTCATTTTCTTAATTCAGTAAAAAATTATTTCAAGCAACATCAATATTAAACTGTTTACATGAAAATTCCCTCTATCAAAATTAGGGAATAATTTAATCAATTTAATCTAGTATTGGCAAAAGAGTCCTTTGTTCAACTCATACCACAGCTAAAATTTTTGGAAAAAACATCCACCATGACATCAAAATATATCACAAATTTGATCATTCCTCATCATGTCCACTGCTGTCACTGCATTCAAGCTACTTTCATTTTGCACCTGAATTATTTCATTAGATAATTTAGCATAGGCTTAACTATTAAAACTCTTGTGTTTTACTGTCCTGTTCACCCCACCTCCTACAATCATATTTTCCAGAGGCATTCTATTGACATTTAGATTTCATGTTCCCTATGTCTTACTAGCTTATTAAGAGAAGTGGTAGCCCTTATGATAATCTTTCAGGTTCATGCAATCTAGCCTGAGTTTACCTCTCTGACTGTCAATCACCAAGTCCCTTTAGCATGTTACCAGCTACCCTTTCTTCCTTACACTTGTGCAAGCACATTTTGCCTACAATTCAGGTTATGCATTTTTTAGGTAGCTTTTTATCCCTGTGACCAAAATATCTATCAAGAGCAACTTAGAAAAGTTCATTTTGGGCATGGTTCAGGGGTTCAGTCCATGGTCAGTTGACTTCATTGTTCTGGGCCCTAGTGAGACAAAATTCATGGCTAAAGGGTGAGGTGGAGGAAAAGTACTCAAAGTACTCACCTCATAGTTGCTAGGAAGCAGAGAGGAAAGAGAGGGGAAAGGGAGGAGACACAGGACAAGATGTAATCCCCAAGGGCACACCCCAGTGGCCCACCTTCTTCAGTCATTTCACACCTGTCTATAGTTACCACCCAGCATACCAGTCATTTCAAATTATTAATCCATCAAGTGGATTAATTCAATGATTAGCTATAGCACTCATATTTAAAGATTTCACTTCTTCTAACACAAGAGCTTTGGGAGACAACTCATCTCCAAGCCATAACATGTACTTTCTCCCTTAGTTTGAAATGTTTTGTACCCTATTATCTGCACAACTTGCTAATTTGCTTCCTTCAGGTATCTTATATAAATCCAGTCACACTCCTGTAAAACTCTTTGCTTTCTCATAGTAAACACCACCATCTAACAAACTTGAGTAACAAACTTTTTTTATTTTCTTTCACCATTCACTATGATATAAGCTATATGAGGACAGGGACAACGTTTTGTTCATCTTCTTGTCTTCAGAAATGCATGGTCTCTCAAAAATAGTTACTGTGTGAAAGAATAGATACATAGGAGGAAAAAGTGAATGGAATAGTGGCATTTATAATTTACACTGTAGCAATCAAATATAATTGTTCCAAACTATTGTCATTAATCATTTTCATTTCAAACTTTGTGGGCTTTATTCTAAATAAATTTTACCATTTCTCTAATGGGAATTATATGTATGATTTAAAGTAAATATGATGTATGTTTTTATTTCTTCTAGGTTAGTGACCGTGGGAAAGTATTCTTCCAGTTTGAAACTTCAGGTAAGACTCCAGCCCTACCCAATATCTTGATTATACCCTTGTGAGAACTTCTGAAGTAGAAAACCCAGTTAAGCTATTTCTGGGGTTCCTGATTCATAAAAGCTGGGAAAAAATAAATTTGTATTATTTTTATGCTGCTACGTTTGGGGATTATTTGTTATAGACAATAGATAACTAATATTGATTATGTAATTTTGCTGAATTTATATGTGCATAGAACTTGAAATAAGTTTTTGGTATTTTCTAAAGAATTTTTATTTACTTATTTTTGATTGTGCAGAGTTTTATTAGCAAGATATAGTTTCTTCTAAAATAAAATGTTCTTAACTCTCAAAGGAATCATCACCCAGATCTGAGCTATCAAATTTTTTTAAAGCTTTTTCTTTTTTTAATGTAAGGAGATGTTAGAAAAAAATCCTATCGTATGTTATATCTAAAGTTCAAACATGATTTGATTTTTTTTTTATTGTACTCCATTGGTTTCCAAATGTTCTGTTTTATTGTTTCTAAAAGTAGCTGCTTTTCTGTAGAACTTTCCATTTCTTATCTCTCTTGGGTCTTTTTATGACAGTTTATTCTATTTATTTTGGTTTTGGCACATCTCTGAGATAATTCTTTGCCCACATAATCTCTCACTAATTTTATGACCACTTTCTTCTCCCTATGTGTGACTCATATTGTTTTTCTTTGATGTACTCAAAAAAAAAAAAAAATTCCCCACAGTGATATGTGAATCTTTCTTCTTTTATTTAGCTAAAACCATATATTCCAAAGAAACAACACCAAATATCACCAAAGCTTTAGGGGTTACTATTATATTTCAGCAACTTTCAATTAGTACATTTGGTCACAACACAACAGACATTTCTAAAAACAAGACACTCAAGGAAGCATTGATCATGGGAAAGAGTTGCCTGTAGCTAAAAGCAGTACAGGTAAGAATCAAAGCCAGCATTATCAATCTATAATTTCTTACTCAAAATCTCTGTAACTGGAAGCAGGATGTCAGTGGAAAGGGGACCTTTGTATCAAATAAACCATGTCCAGATTTTAGCAAGTGAGGATTGAAAATAGAAAATCTTATTATAATTTTTTTAAAAAGTTTTAATTATTTTTTTTAGTTATACACTTATACATGACAGTAGAATGTGTTTTAGCAAATTATACATACATAGAGTATAACTTATTTTATTTTGGATCCCACTCTGTGTTTGTACATCATGTGGAGTTACCTTGGTCATGAATTCAAATACAAGGCAGTTTCATCTTAGAAAGCAAGTGTTTATTATGCCTTTATCTGCTATTGGTGAATTCACTAAATTTCCCTGTAACTGAATGTTTACTGTAAACCTGGCCTGAATACTTCATCTTTTTTAATAGATTAGTGAAAAAAATACTCAATTTTTTTCTCCTACCACTTAATAATGTATGTCTCTAACTACAACCTGAGACTTAATTATATGTCTTCAATATAATATAACTCAAAACTATCCATTATTTGCCCTTGGAACTCTGTACCATTAAATATAAGGAAATAAGAAAAAGAAAACAACAATGATTTATGCAATCCTGAACAACAAAAATGCTTATTGTCTTCCTTCATATTACTTTCAACACAAGAACTAACCTTAAATTCAACAGATATATTTTATTGGAAATGATTAACCCCATTTTATTCATGTTCAACTATTAGTTTAAGCTAAAAGAAATAGTGTTGCTGCCTGAAGTGATGGCCGCTTGGAGCAACGAAGCCACGGGAAGAAGTTCAGAGGCAAACTGGAAACAATCAGCTTTTTATTCTGATAACTTTTCTCTCTGGCTCTAACAATGACTAACACGCACCACACACACCACCAAAATGGCCCTGACCCGATCAGCAATCTCGGCCAAGTCACTCGAGATCCCGGGCCAAGTCCTGCAAGATCCCGGGCCAAGTCCCGTGAGACTACGGAAGGTGACAATGCCCAAATCCTTATGGCCCATAGTCAACCGCAATTTAAGCCATCTCCCCAAACAGGGCTCCTGCAAAATAGCATTTTTAAAAATTAAAAATTGTTTTAATAGCAATAATTCTATATTGCTCAACCTAGCAGGATACCTGACTTCCAAGTATTCTTTCTTTCTTTCTTTCTTTTAAGAAAATTTAACCTTATTTGGGTTTTCATTAACCTGAAATGTATATTTACTTCCTATATTATTTTAATATCCATGAAATAGCTTTGCATATGAGATTTTGTTTTTCCCAAACTCAATCAGAATAAAATTTTTCAACATAGCTCCAGGATTTTCACATCACAATATTATAAATAACAACTCGCTTGCCTCTCGATCCAGGTGTGAGCCTGTATCTGCAGCAAACTCATATTTCTATTTCAGTTGTCTATTCATAATTACATATGAGAACATGAGTTAATCTTTTAAAACCAGAACTGAACTTTCCTTGGTATCAATGGAACATGTGATGAAACTGATTTTTTTAAATGTTGCAAATATAATATATAAGATAATTATATGGTTAAAAGATAAACTTTGAGCCGGGCGTGGTGGCGCACACCTGTAATCCCAGCACTTGGGAGGCTGAGACAGGAGGATCATGAGTTCAAAGCCAGCCTCAGCAATGGCGAGGCACTTAGCAACTCAGTGAGACCCTGTCTCTAATAAAATACAAAAAAGGGCTGGGGATGTGGCCTAGTGGACGAATGCCCCTGAGTTCAATCCCTGGTACCAAAAAAAAAAAAAAAAAAAAAAGATAAACTTTGAACTGGGTATGGTGGCACATGCCTGTAAACTTAGCAGCTTAAAAAAACTGAGGGATGGACATGGTGGCTCATGCCTGTGATCCCAGTGGCTTGGGAGGCCGAGGAAGGAGGATCTTTAGTTTAAAAACAGCCTCAGCAATGGTGAGGCTATGTAACTCAGTGAGAGCCTGTCTTTAAATAAAATACAAAACATAGGGCTGGGGATGTGGCTCAGTGGTTGAGTGCCCCTGAGTTCAATCCTGATATAAAAAAAAAAAAATAAAAAGGAAGGAAAGAAATGGAGACAAAAAGATCATAAGTCTGAAGTTAGCCTTGGCAACTTAGGTTTTATCTTGAAATAAAATTTCAGTAAGGGCTGAGGATGTAGCCCAGTGGTGGAGCACTTGCTTAGTACATGCAAAGCCTTGGGCTTACACCCTAGTATTTAAAAAAAAAAAAGGGGGGGGGGAATAAATTTTGACACAGTAAAATTTAAAGCATCTGAGTAGAAAACAGAGGAATGCAAGGTGTTTTAGCTAACTGAATCTAATGATTTTTCATTTGATTTCTTTAAGAGTACAAAACTTAGAACATATAAAAAGCCAAATAAAAAATTGAAATAAATTTCTACATAGAATACCTCTATTAATTACATATAATTTTTAGATTGTTTTGCTATATTATATTTGTATAAACCTACACATGTACATGCATCATGTCTTGTGGGGGGGAGGGTTGAATAAAAAAAATGTATAGTTAATGGCACTATTAACAATTTTTTTTCCTGAATTCTTGGTGCTGTAGCAATTTTTATCATGCTTTTATTTATAAATGTTTCAAGGTAAGCACTACATAACAATGATTCATTTTTTTTTTTAAATCTGATCATTGTATATTTTATGTTAGTAAACAAATACATGCTTCAAAGTATATAAAGTCAAATACAAATGAAGCCAGAAAAAAAATTTAGACTACTTAAATTTCTTAATCTGAGGAAATAATGGCTGAGCCTACAATTTAATTTGAATCAGGAAATAAAGTGTTCCCCAAAATGGTTTATAAAATTCTATTTTGGTGGATAATTTTTAGATGTAACAGAAGAAAAGGAAGTTCAATAATTGAAAAATGTTAACATATTTAAATTCAATGAAACAGGTATTATTGTTTTTTTATATGTATCTTGTGTGTATGAGCTTGTATTAGTCAGCTTTCCATCTCTATAACAAAATTCTTGAGATAATCAGCTTATAAACATGAGAGGATTACTTTGGTTCATGGTTTCAGAGATTTTAATTTATGGTTACTTGTCCCTGTTGCTTTGGACCTGTGGTGAGACAGTAGATCATGGCAGAAGCACATGGCGAAAAAGGTTACTCACTTCAAGGCTACTGGGAAGTGAAAAAGAGTAAGAAGAGTGACTGGATTTCCAATATCCTCTTCAAGGCATGCCTCCAAAGACCTAACTTCCTTCCATAAGATTCCACTTCTTAAAAGTTCCACTATCACTAAAGTCAGAATGGCAGCTATTAAGAATATAAACAACAATAAATGTTGGTGAGAATGTGGGGAAAAAGGCACACTCATACATTGTTGGTGGGACTGCAAAGTGGTGCAGCCAATATGGAAAGCAGAATGGAGATTCCTTGGAAAACTGGGAATAGAACCATCAATTGACCCAGCTATTCCACTTCTCTGTCTATACACAAAGGACTTAAAAACAGCATACTACATGGACACAGCCACATCAATGTTTATAGCAGCACAATTCACAATAACTAAACTGTGGAAGCAACCTAGATGCCCTTCAATAGATGAATGGATAAAGAAAATGTGGTATATATACACAATGGAATATTATTCAGCACCAAAAGAGAATAAAATCATAGAATTTGCAGGTAAATGGACGGAGTTGGAGAATATGATGCTAAGTGAAGTTAGCCAATCCCCCCAAAACCAAATATTAAATGTTTTCTCTGATTTAAGTATGCTGATTCATAATGTGGTTGGAGGGGGCATGGGAAGATTAGATGAACTCTAAATAGGGCAAAGGGGAGGGAGGAAAAGGGAGGGGGCATGGGGTTAGGAAAGATGGTGGAATGAGAAGGACATGTAGGAAGACACAAATGGTGTGACTCTACTTCGTGAACAACCAGAGATATGAAAACTGTGTTCTATATGGGTGATATGAATTGTAATGCATTCTGCTGTCATATATAACAAATTAGAATTTAAAAAAAAAGAAAGAAAAAAAAAAAAAAAAAAAAAAAAACAGTTCCATCATAACCCAGTAGTGTCACAGACTGGGTTCCAAGTCTTTAAAACATGGGCCTTTGGGGGACATTCAAGATCCAAATTATAGCAGTGTTCTTGCATCAGATGTTCTTAAATCTTTTAATATGTTAATGGGCATTGTAAATATCTAATGCCAGAGAAAAGGATGACATTTTGGAAATTTTTGGCCATGGAGATCATCTACTTGCTCTCTTTGGAAGACATGACTAATATTTAAATAAGCAATTCCTGGCACATGCTTGTATAAAAATATTAAAAAATTATATTTTCCTTGAATGCTTAGCCTGCTTTTTCTTGCAGTACATTCTATTTAGTGGTCTATGTGGACCACATTAAGTCGTCTGTAGATTTTCTAACATCATAACCTCAAATGCCTTTAAACTTTTAAGTCCAGTGGCCTTTCCTCCCCCTAATCATTAGTCCCTAAGGTATTTGGCATTAATTTCTTAATCATAAACTTGGAATTTTTCTCTTTTATCATTTATTGTATCCTACTTCTTTCCCTTCTTTACTTGAAGAAACAATTCCCAGTTATTTCACATCTCAGTATTTCAATGCACTTCCTTCTTTTCCCCACTTGGGATTTCCTTAATCAATATAACTGAATCTCCAGGCTTGACCATTTTCATAGTATGCGTACTACTCCTATAGAATACCTCAAAATCTATAGAACTTTATAGTCTGTAGATTTTCTTCTATTTTCTGTTTTCCTTGTCAGTTTCTGAACATTTGTTATTCAAACAGAAATCTTATTTCACAGTTATCCTACACCCAACTTCACTAAGCACAGAACCTTATTGAAAGGTATGTCAAAACTATGCTAATAAGGTTTATAATAAATGCTTCTCATGAATCCTCACCAAGGCCCCCTGCTACTATGAATTGTGTGTGTGGGTTGTTGATAATGTTACCAAAGTTTGCACATAAACTTATGTCTTTTTGAGTTTCCTGAAAGTGCTTATCCCATTTTGAAACAATAATAACCTTGTCTTTTAAATTTCCAAATTTCCCAACAACAAATCTTCTCTATTTTCAAGGCTAATCCTCTGCCTTCGTTTTGCATCTCATTGTTTCTTACATTCCCCAGGAGTCTGTTTCATCAACCTTTCCTTTTCTATGCATCTCCAACTTTTCTGAACATCACTTCTTCTTTTCTACATCTTAAAATGTACACAGGTCTAACATAATGTAAAATAGCAAACTCCTTGGTTTTTTTTCTTCTCCAGCTCCCAGACCACTTCTTTTCCAAAGACAAGTTCATGTGAACTAATTCTTCTTTTCCAACATTGGTTCTCTCAATCCATGGTAATATGATCTTCGCCACATTCCTGAAAGTGATTCTTTCCTCAGCAGTTAATTTGCTTATCAGCGCACCTGAAAACTTCTTTCAGTCCTCATAAGAATTGTGTGTGAACAGTCACCCCATTGAGTATCCTTTCCTATGTGACTCCTTTTTATGTTTGGCCTTTAAGATCTTGCAGTATCCAGTTTTTCCTACCTATCCAGGGCCTCATCTCTGTCTGCTTTGCTTACTCAGCACTTACTATGTCTGTTTATTGACCCCACCAAGT
This sequence comes from Tamias sibiricus, assembly GCA_025594165.1. Classification (NCBI taxonomy): domain Eukaryota; kingdom Metazoa; phylum Chordata; class Mammalia; order Rodentia; family Sciuridae; genus Tamias; species Tamias sibiricus. The sequence continues at coordinate 142,583,046 of CM046661.1, forward strand.
GGTGATCTCATCCATCTGTATCCATGACTTCAAATCACATCCTCCACAGCAGTGCTGCTCCTCCTTGGCTGTGAGCTGGGAAGAATTAAAAACTATTGATGACTAGATCTACCTCCAATTATTCTGACTTAATTGGTCTGAGTATATTGGAATTCTAACGATCTTTTTAAAGTCATATTGAACAGCCAAGGCATAAGGCTGCTGCTGGTGGATTTTCTCTTAATTAACAACTGCTTTTTCCATTTTAAAAAGGACCCCAAATCAGCAAATTATATTTTTAAATTTCTTATCTGTTCTTAATTATATAAAATCTAAATCCAATTTAGAATCTTATATTTTTGGTCATTTTTGGGGTGGGGTGGGGGGTTGATATCAGGGATTGAACTCAGGGGCACACAAACACTGAGCCACATCCCCAGCCCTATTTTAAATATTTTTATTTAGAGACAGGGTCTCACTGAGATGCTTACCACCTCATTCTTGCTAAGGCTGGCTTTGAACTCATGATCCTCTTGCCTCAGTCTCCCCAGTCACTGGGATTACAGGAGTGTACCACCACACCCAGCTATTTTTTTGTCATTTTTTATAATTCCACTATCATGTGAATTTTCAAGTATTTTTCTACACATAGTTGTGCTGAAAGTCTCTCTCATTTCTCTCTAATTCCAACCATAGCCACCTTTTAAAAATGCCTCATTGAGTCCCAATTAGACTTAGGCAGTATCATCCATTCAATATATTCTTACAGAATAAAATTTATGAGGAAAACAATTTGGTCGTTTTATTGCCTAATCAAATTAAATTCAAGTTCATGGAATTTTTCTTCCTCACTTTTCCCAAATCTGTTTAGCCAAACTAGGTTTCTCAAATGTTTGCTCTTTCATTCATCTTTGTATTCCTTTAAGGTGATCTTTTTTTTTTTTTTTTTTTTCTCTAAATCTAACTCCCCAAGACACTCAAAGTCCAAAATAAGCTCTTTAACATCATTAGTTAAGTTTAAAATGTGGTTGTATTATCATGGAACATTTGATTATTCTCTTTTGACTTCAATTTTTTGTTTGTTTTAATTTATAAAGTTGATATGATAATCTCTCTCATTGTTGTGAAATTGAAATGAGATAATGATTGCAATATCCTTAGCTAAATAATATCAGATTCCTTTCCTAATTGATTCTCACTTTCATGAAGGCTTCCTTAAATTTCTATCACATTACATTTTATTATCATCACTCAACAATTTTAAGGTTGTTTGTCTTACCTCTTCAATAAGCTCTTAGAGAATACAATACATTCTTGTCTTGAGTCTTACTTCTTTTGTGTCTACCAGAGTACTTAATACGTATTATACTCATTGCAGGCTTATCAAATATTTGTTGAATTCACATTACTAAATAAATTATGAAATCTTTACTGAAATAAAAACCAAAATCTTGCAAGTCTAAATTGTAGAGGATTTCATGGGTGTTTTTAATTTGTGGCAGAAATTGGAATTAAAACAAAGACATGTGACTCTTAGTATTTGAAAAGAGAATGCAAAACAAAGAAAGGAAAAATAAGTAAAAGAAAAAGTGGACAATTAAATGATTGTTGAAAATCAAAATGCATACCAAGTGTAAGAAAGCAGAGAATTAGGATTTTTTTCCATTCCTATAATGTTAAACATATGGAAGTTCTTGGGGGGGGGGCGATTAAAAAAAGGAACTCTGATGTACCTGTAAAATGTAAGAAAATTGTCTTTACTGTGTGTCATATGAGTTATTGTGGGCTGATGTCATGTATGGATGAAAGCTTTATGTATGGTTTGGAAAGCTTCAAAGAAGTACTACCTTTAAAGTGATATCATAGGAATGTAGACAGTAATAGTGCACTTGCCTAGCATGTTTGCAATCCTATGTTGTATCCCCAACAATGATAAAAATTAATTAATGGCAATAATAATAAAAATGTCAGATCATCATTATATGTCCATATTGTGCCAATGTGTTTTTCCTAGATTTAGAATGTTCAATTTACTCTTGAAATTTCCTTTTTTTTTTTTTTCAGTGTTTTGTTTTACTTTGCTTTCAAAAAGAAAAAGAAAAGAAAATCTCTTGTGTTGCTCTAAAAATAGCCAATGAGATAAGGTAAGATTGTCCCGTGTCAATCTAGGCCCACAGCTTATGTTTAAACATCAAAATGAAAAATACTGTGTCATTCTACCTCTCATGATGGTGCATGCTAACTAAATTGTTGAGTTAACCTGAACTTGCAATGTTTGTGATTTCATTTTTATTTATTTATTTTGGTTGTGATTTAAAGTTTAGCTTTTGGAAGATAAGTGTTATCAAAATAAACACTGGATTTAAGCCTTTATGGAGTAAAAAAAAAAAAAAAAAAAGCACGCAAAGTTCAGGTGTTGTTTATTAGAAACACAAATATATCCCTCATACTATATCTATTTTACTGGACAGAGGACTTTTTCTAATTGTTGTTTCTCTTTGAAGCACACAATCTCCTCTAAATGTACAAAAAAAACATCTTCTGGTCCAAGGTATCCGATTCCATTTTATAAGAGTCTATTAATGTGCATATTCCTAGGATACCAAAGCTGAAGAAGGCCTTGAGAGGATTTGCCACTGGCTTAGATAAAATAGTCTTCTTCAAACCCACCAAAGATTATGCTTAAATCCAGGAAAATAGAGCATTTTTGGTCTCCAGTTTGGAAAAACATGGATTGTTTCTGTGTCATGCAGTTGGCAATATAATGCAGCAGGAGACAGGATGCCTCTTGCAGTTGTTGGAATCAGGATATTCATAATCTTTTTATGGAAGCTGCCAGCAAAATCTGCAAGTCATGTTGATTTTGAAGTTCTTTTGGGGTTTGGACTCTTGATCAACACAGGTAATGGAAGGTTCTTTTGTACAAAGTGATTGGCTTCCCATTGAAACAATGGAAATGTTTCTTGTAGTCTACACTCTCTGTGGGAAGTTTGATACCAAACCAGTGTTTGAATACCTCAACATGTAAGGAGATTTTATTATTTTCACATCCAATAGGGTGCAATAATGTGAGAAGAAAAGCAGCAAGTGATAGAGGCAGTGGAAGCCTCATAGCCAACTGCTACTGCCACCAATAATCTCTTATTAGCTATGATTTGTTGTTGTTGTTGTTCTATCATTTAGTTTACATGCTGTTATCTATTCTCCTCCCTTCCCTTTCTCTGCTGGTTGAACTACCTGAAGTTCAGGCTTATTCAAGTTTTCTTCACCCATGCCTAGAGTTGTATGCTTTAACTTTTAGACTAACTCCCAAGATGTCTCTACATAATTAAAGTACAGTCAACTTTTAATTATCTACTATAATGAGTTATAATGGGAGAACTTGAATAAACAAATTGGTTTGGAGATTTCACCCTGCATGAATGCTCCCATGGTGTCCCTTGGGAGTGGCAGAAAGGATAGGATGAGGGAAACAGGCAGGCTGACTTGGCAGAGTGACTCATACTGCATAGGGAAGCTTCACAGAGGACCTCTGGAATATGGCTGTATCACTCCCTTCTCAAAGATTTAAGAACCGACAACCTGAAAGCCTCTAGCAACAAACATTTATTGATCAAATGAATGAATGAGATAATTTTCTTGATGTGGTTCCAGAAGATAGGGTTCTTCTATCTCTTCTATCGCTGCCATCATAAAGCTTAGAGTGAATAATGTAATCACTGAGGAAACAATATGATAATAAAAACTCTTAACTGAGGAAGCTACTTATTTAGATGTGATACATTCATGTTAGGTGCTTATAAATCATGGGTGACCCATACTGAGATATATTATCTGTGATACAAGAACAGACAACAATGAAACATTTTAAAATTAAAGTTACATGAAATTATGTTTACGTAAAGGATACTCAATACATAAAATATTCAAAAATGATTCCTCTTCTCTTTTAAAAAGAGCTGCTGATTTTCTTGTAGTAAATACAAGGAAAAATGTGAACCATTCAGGAAGGTGGAAGGTACGTATTTCCTAATTGTGCAACTGCTTTTCAAAAGACTGATGCAATTTAAATTCAATCAACATTTATTAAATACTTGTCAGTTATTGTCATATTTCTAGTGAAGGAGGATGGAAAATAGATAAACAAAGATAAACATGACATCTCACCTTTCCATTTGTAAACTGTCTGGGTAGTGTGTGAGTTATGGAAGGATTCAGTTCCTGATTTAGGTGCTTCTGGAGTTACAAGATACTTTTCTATCACTTCTGTTTCCTTGTCATTTTTTTTTTCAAAAGAAGAAAATGACACTAAGAAAAATATTATAATTAAGCTGCATCTCAGTAAGATTTTTATCTATCTATCTATCTATCTATCTATCTATCTATCTATCTATCTATTTATTTCAGATTTGTGCCAGCAAGTGATTCAGTAGTACCAACACTGTGAGAATCCAATTTTCTAGAAATCACATGTGGAAAGAGAGATAAGAACACTCTATTGGGAGTTCAGGCACCTAAATGTAAATAATAATTCTACTATTATCTACCTAGAAAACTTAAGCTGTGTGCAATTCTTTTTAGTTTTATAATTTGAGAAGTTTTGAACTGCATGAATTCTTAAATTTCTCCCAGACCCAAGTGGAAAAAGGCTACGATTTAAAAAAAAAAGAGGATTTTTTGGGAAATACACAGATGTCAAAGGTTAAGGGGCCTTATGACATTGAATGAGAGCATACCATAGAGTGAGGAGTCTAAGAAGATTCTAAGGGGTCCAATTGGGATAACTAGTATTTGGTTAACAATTCTAGAGAAGTTAACTGTTAATTCTCCCAAAATAACAGGCAAAAGGAGGAGAAAACAGCAGCCAGGGTGATTTACATATGTGACATCTGAGCCTGATTACCTGGGAAAGCTATAACTAATCTTTTTTTTTTTTTTTTTTTCTTTTTTCTCCTGACTTGTATATTCTTGTTCAAACCATCTACAAAAATCCCCCTGGCATTATGCATAAAAACTCATTACTCAGCATGGAAAAAAACATACACTCTTCAAGCCTCATTTAATTTGTATCTACAAGGAATGATGAATACTCTAAGCATGGCCTCTAATTATGAATGTAAGATAGTAGGGTAAAGTTTAAGCAGTGACCACCCGTGAGCATAGCTGATGGCTGTATTTAGTGCAGTAAGGTGGAGATGGAGGCTGACAGGGCAGGTTTCCACTGTGCTTCCAGGGTGATGGAGGCCTTCACAAAATACAGTCAAGGCTATTTGGAATGACACATCATTGCATCAAGGCTTTGAGTATTCAACTCCTTACTCACACTCTAATTCTATTATCATATATGGGAAGTTGCTTATTTATTTGTTTGTGTCTGTATGAAAAGTTTGAAAGATTTTAAGTTCAAGATGAGCAGATAGTTTTATCTTTTAATTTAGAAACTCTTCATTTTCAGTTGTTACATTCATATTTAATGTGTGATATAGTAGTCATGTAATAATATTCCTACTGTTATATTAAACTAAATTAAATTTGGCCTGAATCTGTCTCTCTATGTAGCATATTGTAACTTAATCTTATTTATAAATAAACTGCAATTTATTTTGAGAGTATAATCTTGTAACAAGTAACTAAGGTTTAGCCAATCATAGCAGCCAGGCTTTCAGCCAATCACAGGCAGGAAATTGCTAAGAGTGTCTAAATAAGGCAAATCTTGAATTGTAAGCAATCAGGATGTTTCTGTATGTCAACTCTTTTTTCTGTATAAACACTGCTTGTCTCTACATAGCTGGGAGGTGCTTTCTCTACCTGTGTATGGCATCCTTTAATTCATGAATCCTTTCTTTGCTTAAATAAACATTGCCAAACTTAATTTGCCAAAAATAATCAATTAACACTATGAATGGGATTTTTATCATCTGTATGTCCAGCATGTTGATTGCTAAAATGATCTTTTCAAAACTGTAATGATAAAGGTCACATCTGTTTTATTTTTTTCCAACTGTACCATATCCAAATTGTAACTCCTTACATATCAAAGTTTAATCACAAATTATCTCCAATTCAGCTCAACTGAACTGAAGTAATATCAGAGGAAGATGAACAAATGTCCATGATAATTATGTACATATAATTTGAAAACTTGCAACAAATATTTCTAAAGATTGTAGGTAACCCAATTAATATTCAGAATTCATTTCTAAAATGCATCTCGATTTAAGTGTCTCTCATGTCTTTCTAAATTTGTTTTGCCTTAGTTTGAATAATCTGACTATCCCCATCTTCCCTGGCCTTCTGGAGTTATCTTTCATTCTGATGTTCAAATAAAAACACTTTAGATCCTCCTCTTATGTATTATAGGGAACAAATGTATCCCCAATATTTCCTAGAATTATCAAATGTCAGGGAAATTCACTGCTTCTGTCCTTTTTGCTCCACGTTTATTTTCTTCTATTGTGTTTTTTGGAGAGTTTTCATTTGTCTTGTTTGAAATCACATTGGGAGAGTTTTGTGAACTTAAATTTACATTGTCAGTTTTGTTTGCCAAGTCTAATAAATATGCCTCTATTTGTTAAATACCGTCCTACAGGTATTGCTTCAGAGTATCCAAGAATAACAAAGAATTGGGAATTATTAGTATTTTGTAGTGATCCAAACAATGTTCAAATAAATAACAAATGAATTCCCTGAGAAAAGGCAAATATTCTTTGAGAAAAGAATATTCTGAGGTGTGTTCCAAAGCTCTGTTTACAAACAGTAGCAATGTATTTTGTATTTGGTGTTGAAGACAAACAGCTTTTAAAAACATTGATTTAATACTTTTTCTGAGTCTAAATTTGTATATTTATTCAAGACTAAAGTTTGTGTTCATTTTAACTTTTTCATAAGATTCTTATCAATGAATCAATTTGTATTCACCAGTGAGAAGCAGGCATATTGCCCAGAACATTCTGTAGAAGCATAAAAATAAGGACACAACAAAAGAAAGCAAGTAACTTTTGTATATACATGTACATATATATGTATGCATATATATATATACACACATATACATATACACATATTTTATACCCCTGAACAGCCCATTCTGCACAGTAGAATTAAATTTAAACCAAATGACTTAAAATTTTTGTATGCTCATATGGCAGTTATAACCTCCATATGCTAAAAAGTAAAAGAAAAAGAATACATAACCAAGAAATTTTTATTTTTTTATCAGAGCATTATAGTTATATATGTTGGGTTCATCTTGACAAATTCATACTTTAATGGAATTTGATTTCAGTTCATATTACCCCTTTCCCTCCCCACATTTTTCTTCCTTTTGCTCATCTACTAATTTATTTTTGATTGGTGAAATTCCCTGTGGTATACTTATATATGCACATAGAATGATTTTTAAAAATTCATTCTGTATTTCCCCTCCTTTCCTATCCCTCCTTCCAGACTCTCTATCTCCATATTCTACTATAGTGATCTGCTATGTGTCTTTATGATACCCATTTCCATCCCTTTAACAGCAAATACCATAATTTTATTCTTCTTTATGTCTGAGTAAAACTCCATTGTGTATATATACCACAATTCTTTAATCTATTCATTTACTGATGGGCATCTGGGCTGATTCCATAATTTGGCTATTGTGAATTGTGCTGCTATAACCATTAAGGTGGCTGTATCACTATTCCATACTGATTTTAGTTCCATTGGATAAAACTGAAGAATGCTATAACATTGTTATCTTTTTGAGAAAATTCCCTACTGCTTTCCAGAATGGTTGTACTAGTCTGCAGTTCCACCAGCAATTTATCAGTGTATCTTCAACTCTACATCCTTACCAGCATTTATTATTGCTTGTGTTCTTGGTAATTGTCATTCTGACTGAAGGGTGATGAAATCTTATTGTAGTTTTGATTTGCATTTCCATGATTGCTAGAGATGTTGAACATATTTATTTGTTGGCCATTTGTGTTTCTTCTTTTGAGAAATGTCTGTTTATTTCTTTGCCCATTTATTGAATAGGTTATTATTATTTTTTGATGTTAAATTTTTAGAGCTCTTTATATATTCTGGATATTAATGCCCTGTCAGAGTAGCAGTTGGCACACATTTTCTCCCATTCTCTCTGTTCACACTCACATTTCTTTTGCTGAACAGAAGCTTTTTAATTTGATGGCAAAAATCAAATTATTGATTCTTGGTGATATTCTTTGCACTGTAGGGGTCTTTTTGAGGAAGTTGGTACCAACATCTATATGAGGGAGTGTTGAGCTTATACTTTCTTCCAGTAGTTGCAAGGTTTCTGGTCTAATTTATGTTTTGATCCATTTTGACTGACTTTTCAGAACACAATATTTTGCCATGATTATAGTACACTAAACACTTCATGCATCCACTGAGTTCTCCCATGTTATTTTTGTTTCTCTTCTCATCATTTTACTTCCTTGAGTTTCTTTCTTCTCCACTTTCTCCAATGGATAGACATAGAATCTTCTTCTTCATTCTCCAAAATAATATTAATGCAATCTTAAGCACAGAAAGGATACTATTGAAATTTGAGGATAATGACATGTAAATAAATCTCAGAAAAGGAAAAATTCAATTCAAATGTCAGACCTTAAAATTCACTGGTAATTCCTCACAGGAATCACCTGTTTAACATCACCTCCTGAGGCTTAAAAATGCATATTATAGGATCAGTTTTTCATCTTTTACAAAGTTTTCTTTTCCATTTTAACTTCTTTTTTTAAAGAAATTCCCGTTCTCTACTTTGAGTGTACTTATACTCTGTATAAGTACCTAAACTAATCATCATAAACCATTTGGATAAATTTTTACCTTTACCTTTATAAAGTATTCCTTTGCATAGCAATTTTTCCCCCAGCTATATTTATATACTAAAAGACCTTTTAGAACATTTTGTATGCTTCTTTTGGTAACTGGGGTCTTGATTCTGTCACTAGAAGTTATCTGTTATAAAATATCTATTGCAATAATAAAATGTACAGTACTGTGCTTATAATAATGCAGACTTGCTCAAAGTAGTTTTTAAAGGATAAAAGAAATGAGGGCTGGGGTTGAGGCTCAGAGGTAGAGCCCTTGCCTAGCACATGTGTGGCCCGTGTTAGATCCTCAGCAACATATACAAATAAATGAATTGTGTACAACTAAAGCAAATAAATAAATATTAAAAAAATAAAAGAAATTATATATGCTATACATTTTAAACCAATAATTACATAGCTATTTTTCTATGTTATATTAGAAGTTAAGGTCTAACTCTGTCAGTTAAGAATTCACTAAGTTGCTCTAGTTCGCTTTTGAACAATTTTATGATTACTTCATACGAATATAAAAGACTGACCTTCCTAATGTATATTTATGAACTTGAATTCTTTATTTTGAGAAAAACATAGAATATAAAAAAATTTGTACTACTTTTTTTTTTGCTATAACTTCATTCCTTCACCAAATTAAGTTAAATATTACGAGATATTAATTTTTCCTGAAAATTTCAGATTTTTTGGGGGGAACCAGGGATTGAACTTAGGGGCACCCAACCACTGAACCTATCTTGTATTTTATTTAGAGACAGAGTCTCAATTAGTTGTTTATTGCCTCGCTCTTTGCTGAGGCTGGCTTTAAACTCATGATCCTCCTGTCTCAGCCTCCCAAGCTACTGGGATTAGAGGCATGTGCCACAGCTCTCAGCACAAATTTCAGATATTTTTGACAAACTGTCATTTGTACCTGGGAGAGAGTTTTTAGGACACATAAGTAATTCATACCAACCTCTCTTGATGTTGAAAATTTTCTCGTCTATTCTGAGATATCTGGCAATTTCTACTGACTTTAGTTATTTTGTCTGTTTTCTGCATAATAAATCCTTTTAATGATCAAATACAGTGCACCTTTATGGTAACTTCTTTGGTTTTATAAAACTTTCAGTTGTTGGCCTACATCAAATAGAAGCATGTAGTTATCCTTTAAGAAAGTGTGCATGCATTGCTTACAAGACTTGTACTATATTTCATCTAATAGCTCTATTTTTGTTGGTTTTCTGCTCACATACTTTTTCCTTCACTGCTGAACTACAATAAAATATGTTAAGACAATTTGTTTTGGTGCTGAGGATTGCAAATGTTAAGTGTACACTCTACAGCTGAGCTCTACCCTAGTCCGTGTTATTGTTATGTGAACTTTTATGTCACAGTGTGAATTCTATAAATACCCAGGTGAAATGATAGTAGTGTGCACAGGTGGATACTAGAAATGATCCCTAAGAGCTGACAACATCTACTATGACAGTAGCTTACTTTTCAGCCTCATGGGAATATATATTTCTTTTGATATAAATTTAACAAAATATCCTTCTTTTAATAAGGAAGTTGAAAGTAATAAAATTAAGAAAATGTTACATTAATAATAGCTGCCATGATAACAAACCCCCACTGTATACAAAGTGAGATGGTAGCTATTTTTCATGGTATATCTCTTATACTTTAAGCATCTCAAAAATTCAGGTTTTATTATTAGCTCAATTTTCCAATTGAGAAAATCCAGGCACAAAATAGTTGAATAATTTGACTAAAATCATGCAGATATCAAAGACTAAAATCCATGTTTGAACTGAGATTCTTGGAGGGGATCTGTCTTAGCTATTTTACAGAATAAATTACATATAATTTGAGCCAAGAAAAGCAACACTTTCATACAGTTAGTGGTATACTTGAGGAAAAGAGCGTAAGGCATACAAAAGTATCTGTAGTACTCACATGATAGCAGGTGTTCCCATAATGTCCTAATTTCATCTAAAATTTTCACCTTAGGTTAAGCAGTATTTCACAATAAGGTAACATGTTTTCTATGCTTGAGTATCCATGGGCTGTGGAGAAATTCTGAACAAGTTTTTGTTTCCAGATCACCTTTGACTTAGGGCCCTAAAACCTTCCCCCCACCCCTCGCCCCAGCGCCCAAGCCAATGAGCTTTCTCAGTCCCCTTGGGAAAAACTTGTTCTTCACAACACTTAATTTCAGTGTGGCAAATTCTTCAGTCACCAGCTCTGCTAAAATTAATAAGCCATACTCTAATGTCTTTGCTTTAGAATCATTTAGGTGGTTATTTAAAAACACAGAAGTCAGGGCTGCAATCCATATCTGCTTGATCATATTCTCCAGGGTGAAGTTCAAGAATCTTTATTTTAACAGGCACCCTTTGTGGTTTGTTGTGGAGACGAGTTTAGAAATTCCCTTGGAAAAACTCATGACTCAGGTTGACCTAAAATTTAAATCTCCAGCTCAGACAGAGCTCTCCTTAGTCTGTCCTACTTCTGAATGATAAATTCCAGTGAACGTTATTAACTGCATCCCCAGTGAAAGTGCTGTTCCTCAGAGTATTTGACATTTATATATTGTATAATCATTTGGAAGATGATCTCAGGGTTGGTATATGGCGGTATAAAAAAGAGATATATAGCTCTGTTATCCACCTTGGCTTCTTTCTTCTAAAGATAAGTTAGATTTTTGGTTAAAGAGCTAAACTTGAAAAACAGAAAAGTAACTAACAACCACAATGTGATGCACCTGTACTTACTAGAGTAGAAACGACTTCACGTATGTCAAAGTTGATGCTAATAATGAACAATTTAAAATCTGTTTCAGTTTTGAAAAGCTATCAAATTTTCCTCATCTCTTTCCTGGGGTGTGGCAAATGCTACTTAGAATGGAAAAACAAACAAAAAGCTTCAAAACCACAATGTGGAATAGAAAAACCTTAATTTCAAAGTGCATAACTAAGAATACTCGTGTATCTGTGCTATGTTATAAAAAAAAAAGGAAAGGAAAGAGGTTGTGTTCATTCTGAATTGGATATGTGAACAATACTTTACACATGAGTAGGAGTCTAACTTTTATTATTTATAATAACAATAGTCAACATTTAGAGAACAACTTTTGTGTTCTAGAAATTGTGCTAGTGCCCTGGTTACATGTCTCATTAACATGCATTGGCAAATATGAGGTTAGACACTGGAAAAATAAAAGTAAATAACAGGTTAATGTCCTCCCACCTCCCTTTCCAGGATGGCTTTTATGTTCTGGAAACACAAATGATGTTCTTTTTTCCAGACCACATTTGGCTTAATACTCTAGTGTCTTAAATTTTTTCCAAACTCATGGGCTCTCTCAGTCACCTTGAGAATACTTGCTAACACATCCATAACTCTTCTCCATTAAGGCTGATGCCAACACCCCTAGAGCCCACCCTAACTAATTTGGAAAGACATGAGATCTAAAATGTTGGGAGAAGTAACATTGTGAGTATTAACTCCCTCCTTCATCACTAGTAGGATATCCCACAAAAGGATAAAACTCACAAGGATAAACTAAAAAGAATAGAGTTGTAAACAATAAGAAAATACTAATATTTGTTGTGTGTGTGTAGCAAATCCATGCAAAATATTATCTTGGACAATTTAACTAATTCAATTTTTTTCCTTCATTTAAGTTATTTTGTATATAAGAACTTGACTTCTAAATTCAAATGGCTTGTTTACAGCATTCATATTTTTAGGTCTCTTGTCATTACTCATCACTTTTTATTTTTGCCTGTGAAAGAAATAAGAAAGGCAGAGGAAATTGTATGCAAGAAACTTTTTTTTTTGTACTGGGGATTGAACTCAGGATCACTCAACCTGTGAGCAGCCGCATCCCCAGTCCTTTTTTGTATTTTATTTAGAGACAGGGTCTCACTGAGTTGCTTAGCACCTCGCTTTTGCTGAGCCTGGCTTTGAATTTGCTATCTTCCTGCCTCAGCCTCCTGAGCCGCTGGGATTAATGGAGTGTGCCGCCATGCCCAGATAACATTGCTTTTAAATGAAAAAATTCTGTGTTTTGAAGTATTTATGGTGAAAAATGAACATATTGTGTCCCAAAACCTCAATTTAATATAAAATCTCTTAGCAAGCAATTTTGCATTTCCAATTCTATATAGATTTGCTTCTTGACATACAGGTTTTTATTTTCTGTAACATGTTTGATCTACTAAAATTCATTTATTTTAAAATGCTTTTCATTGTTGTATGGTCTAGTAACCATCAGTAACATTTTAGTACTGGGTTTGTAACTTGCTATCATCTTTAAAGGTAAGATAAGTACTTTCATGTATATGTGTTAACAAATGTTGTGATATTTTTCTGCGCGGTGGCGCACGCCTGTAATCCCAGCACTTGGGAGGCTGAGGCAGGAGGATCATGAGTTCAAAGCCAGCCTCAGCAATGGTGAGGCACTTAGCAACTCAGTGAGACCCTGTCTCTAACAAAATACAAAAAAAGGGCTGAGGATGTGGCCCAGTGGCAGAGTGCCTCTGAGCAATACCGGGTACCAAAAAAAAAAAAAAAAGAAAAAAAAAAAGAGTATTGATCAAAAGCTGTAAATCTGAAGGTCATTGAGCTGTATCAGAATTCTCAAATTGCTTTCCATTGTGTTGTACTTGAAATTGATATAATTGTTTCATTATTTAGTAAATATATTCAGTAGAGTTGATCAAGTCAATGGATAATTGGACTGCCTGAATTCCTCACAAATAGAGATGGTGAAAATTATTCTGTTAAAAACCCTAACTTATTCTTCATCTTCATATTTATGTCACATACCCTTAAGTTATTATTGGATTTGACCTACAATGATATGAATTGTTTTCTCTTATGTGGAAGGTTCTGTACATCTGTACTCAATGTAACAGCCTCTGCCATTGATTATTTTATTACTTTTATTTTTTAAATATAAGTGTTATTTTCTTTTAGCAATAATTGCACATTCGTACTATTTCATTGTTTGCAAATGTATGCTATTGGTTTCTAATGGATGTGTGTGAAGTGGGTAAGAAAAAGCATTGTTGTTTGTCCTAAAACATGAGGGGTATTAATGGTTACTGACATACAGTATAAGAGATCTAGGGGTGCTAAATTTCCACAATTAATGAGAAAGTCTGGCATTCCAAAATCTTTCCTACCAAAATGCCAATAATACCACTGCTGAGTAACAGTGTAGGTTAATTTTATTTTTTATGTAAAGATTCTTTTTGTAGCCATTTAATGTTATAGCTTGACCAATGATGTAATAATAACAGCCATTCTATTTTCATCTACCTTGTGGCCATTACAACATTACTAGTTACACTTCATAGATTCTATTCTACAGAGGAATAAAAACATTACACTTTACATTCAGAATTTCTTGGATCTTGATATTTTTGATCAGCAAAGGTGTGTTTTCCAGAGCTAAACAAAAGTAGTTTGAAATTTTATAGAATTTTCTATTATTTTACATTTTATTTTTCTGGTGTGCATTAAATATCATAAACAAGAAAGTCTGTATGAATGAGAATAAAAGCGAGTAGTCCAAATTCCTTATTCAGTGAAGTTGATCAATTCAATGAACCAAATATAATTTTTTTACTAAAAATAACTTTATTTATGTCTTTAAAAATGTATATATATATATATATAAATGTATAACTTTATTTATGTCTTTAAAAATGTATATATATTTATATATATATATAAAATATAAAAATGTATATATATTTATATATATAAATGTATATATATATATATATATATATATATATATATATAGAGAGAGAGAGAGAGAGAGAGATTGAGAGATCCCATTTGCTGATATTTCCCCAGGGCAAACTCCCAGAACTTCTGTTTTATTTTATTTCTACTCTCTCGTTATAGTTTTATCAAATGTAGTTTTAATGTATGGGCTTAAAACAGACAACCAGCAGAGAATTGCCTCATGTAAGAGGAGTGAACTAGTTGAATAATCCAATGGGGAGAGAAAACCTCATTTATGACTGAAACACAAAAGGTAAGAAACCTACAAACCAACAATCTAATACTTTTATCCAAGAACTAAATATAAAAAAAAAAAAAAACTTTAAATGCTACTGGGGAACATAATAGAAGACTTGGTCCAAAAGAAATATGTAGGGTATTCAGATAATAAGTCTTAGCATCAAAGGAGGCAGCTCTCCCTAAAGGTAGCTATAAATGTAGAATGATTCCAATTTAGAGTATCCACAGGTTATTTTTGTATTTGTACAAGATGATTGCAAATATTGCAAAATAAAGAAGAGCAACAGAAAAATTGAAAAACAATAATAGGGATATATAAATAATTGTAATACTCTAAATATTAAAAGAATTATAAATTCACAATAATTGAGACAATATAATGCTAGAACATGAATACACAGCTCAACCAAATCAAGATAATGATGCAGAGGGCCCAGTCACAGATAAAACACACAACAGAATTAGGTTCACAAAATAGATGACATTTTAAAAGAATGGGATAAACTTATTCACTAAGTGATGTGAAAAAAAATTTTAATCACATAAAGAAGTTATCTCCCTTTTTCTCTTTATTTTCATGCATTGTAAAAGATTTAATTTCAGATGGTTACAACTAAAAGTAAATGTACTATAAAAAAGGATGAGAGAAATTTATTTTTAAGATTATTTATCACATAGTGTAAAAGCCTTTGCACAAGTGACCAAAAAAAAAAAAAAAAAAAAAAAAAAATGTACTCCCAGAGCCTAGGGAGGCTGAGACAAGAGCATTGCAAATTTGAGACCAACCTCAGCAATCTATCAAGACCCTGTCTCAACATAAAAAATAACAAGGCCTGGGGATGTAGTTCTTTAGTGAAACACCCCTAGGATCAACCCCCAGTACTAAAAAACAAAACAAAAAGGATCATGGGTTAATAATCCATGAATTCAACTAATTCAACTACATGACTTAAATTTGGTTTGCATTAAAATATACAAGTAAACAAAACAAAGAACATAGTGAGTAGGTGGGAATGAAGAGTACATTTTCAACTCAGGTCATAGAGAATTAATTTCCATAGAAATTGTCAATTTTACTTTTTAAAATTAAAAATGCTGGGGCTGGGGTTGTGGCTCAGCGGTGGAGCGCTTGCCTAGCACATGTGCGGCCTGGGTTCGATCCTCAGCACCACGTAAAAATAAAATGCATTGTGTACCACTAAAGCAAATAAATAAATATTTTTTAAAAAATTAAAAATGCATCTGTCACCATTTCAGTCAATAATTCTACATCTAGCAATCTAACTTCTTAGAATTTCACCAACAGGGTAACATTATGTGTAATAGTAAAGCTAGAAAACCATCTAAATAAACCATTGGCATTTAGAGAACTAGTTAAATAAATTATGTAATTGATGCAATAGAACAGCAGGAAACTGCTTCCATTAAACAGGATAAGCAATCTCTATTGAACAACAGAGAACCATCCCCAGACCTGCTCCATATCAGAATGAGACAAGTGTTAAGTGAAAAGAACAAGAAGCAGACAGTCTCTATAATCAGCAACACTTTGTAAAAAAGATAAAATGTATGTATGTAAATACATAAAATTCATAAATAATAATTAACTTTTGATATGTCTGAACCAGGATACTTGGGTAACTAGGCCACGGAAGAGAGAGGTACTTTTTTAAAAATAATTTGAGTTTTACCTGAAATTCAATACAGACTAATATGCAATTATATACATAAATCTCTCTCACTATATATGTATATATAGTGAGAGAGATAAATGTATGAAATATAGTATAGCAGCCTTCTGTAAAAGGTGTCTGATATGTCTACATAAGAATAGAATATTTGAATTACTTATTTTGAATTAACAAGGTAATCACTGAAATTTTTTCACTTTCTGATATTGTTTTAATAAACTTATTTGCTGCTTTGACCAAAAGATCTGACAATAACAATCTTAGAGGAGAAAACTTTTACTTGGGGCTCATGGTGTCAGATGTTTCAGTCTGTAGTAAGAACATCATGGTGGTAGGGCATGAAGGAAGACAGTTTAGGAAAGCAGAGTGTGAACTCTGCTCCCATAGACAAAATACACACCCTAAAGACATGCTTCCAGGGACCCACCTCTTGCAGTCACACCATACCTATCTACTGTTACCACCCAGGTAATTCATTTAAGTGGGTTAATGTATTAATTAGGTTAAGGCTCTCATAACCCAATCATTTCCCCTTCAAACTTTCTTGAAATATCTTGTATATGAGCTTTTGGGGGACACTTTATATCTCAACCATAACAGACATGAACCTATCAATTACAAACTTAAAAATTATGATTCTCTATCCCAACCATTTTTTAATACAAAAATTAAATTTACATTAAGAAAATGAGTTGCTCATTTTGTTTTCACCATTGAGAATATATTGGCTTAAAAATAGCGTTAACTTATTCCTGTGTGTTTTACTGGACATCATGTATAATCTTTAATAATTTCATGGTCATTCATAGAATGAGTCAGTGAATTTCTTTGTGGCTCAAGTGATTTAGTTATTTAAACCAGTCAAAATTGGAGGCTTATTTTGAGGAGAAAGAGGACCAAATGAATTCTAGTAGAGAAGATTTACCCTTTATTTATTATATATTTTCACACTAAAGTGATTTTATTCTAGAAAGCAATTTTTTTTTTAAAAAAGCATGATATAAAATCAATCATCATAAATTAAGCTACTACAGATAGCTGGGTGCAGTGGTGCACATCTATAATCCGAGTTGCTCCAGAGGCTGAAAAAGCAGGATCATGAGTTCAAAGCCAGCCTCAGCAAAAATGAGGTGCTAAGCAACTCAGTGAGACTCTCTCTCTAAATAAAATACTAAATAGGGCTGGAGAGTGGCTTAGTGGTTGAGTATCCCTGAGTTCAATCCCCAGTACAAAGACATTCTTCCATGAAAGATCAAGACAATTATGTATGAAACCTATTAAATTTGGTTATTTCTTGTTTGCTATATATTTAGACTGGCATGAAATAATAATTGATCTTAAAATAAATTATCTGAGCTTAGCAATTATATAGTTAAAACTTTGCATCAAATTTACTTTTTATGTAGCAAATTAACACACCCCAAAAGAAATATCATGTGACAAGTTACAATTATTTCTTTTATTATTCTGGATTAATAACAACTTGAAGAAATGATGTATATTTTATATTTGTCCTATAATGTCTATTAATCCAGTCAGGCAATATGAAAAGAAATAGCTTCATATCTTTTTTAAAAAAATTACTTCAAAATTACAAGGTATTATTTTGTTACTAGAAAAACATTTTAAATAGATAGCAGTAAATCTATTTTGAAAAATTATAAAATGTAGCCACAGGAATATATTTTGTTATATACAGAAGATGTTTAAATAAATATAAAAATAAAAATTTAACAGATTAGCTTCTACATAACTAATGAGATATGATTTATTTTTTTAAAATAAGAGAAATAAAATACATATTTTATTTAGGATACTTCAAAGTTCTTTTGTGTCTCTATCACTTCAAACCCAACTCTACATATTTATTTTAAAAGTACAAAATGCTGAGAAAAGCTATATAACCTTGCAATTAAGTTTATTTAAAGATATTATTTAAGTTGTTTTAAATCAGTAGTTCTGTGAATTAAAATAAATTAAAATTGAATGCTTACTTTGTATTCCTCACATGATAGTACAATGTACAATTTTTATTGTCAATTAAAAATGATGCCACATTGAAAAATCATGGTAACCTAAAATTTTTCTGCCTGCTTCCCAAAACTTATAGGTAGAATTCCTGTTGATTTTTATGCCTGCTGAAATACATATTTATGTATAAAATGCACAAGTCATTTACCATGTGAAAAATACAGACAAGAAATGTCACACCTCTCTAAAATTTAGCTATTCAATTATAAATTTGAGTGAGGGGGCAAATTTGGTGGGAAAGGCCAAAGTTAGCAAGACAAATGATAAGGTAGAATGATAAGAATTCTCTGGGGAAGGGGATTAGATAAGCACATAAATAAATATAACCTAGGGTAGAATATAAATGCTGAACTAAAAGAAATACATCTAAAATATTCATGGGTTCAGAGATAAGAGATTACAACTCTTTGTTAATGCAACAAAAATGTTTTAGAGAAAAGAGCCAATTTAAACACTGAGAAAATGAGAGCATTTCAGTAGATGGTGAATGAAGAAAAAGGTAAATAAAAACAGTTATCCCCAATGGAAGGATAGGCAAGGTACCATCTGTGAAAATCCAGGTCTAGTTATAGAAATGTACAATAAGTAGTTGGGTTGGGTTTGCTTCTCTAGCTGCATATAGCCATTTCATAGTTAACCTGTCATGTTACTGAGGGATTTATAAATATTTTAAAGTCTCTATTGATAATAAAAGCCTTAAAATTTTATCAAATCCTGTATTCATAACTCTAATTCTTATTTGATTTAATAATGAATACCTAAATATAAAGACACGAGGGCATTGTATTTTAACATTTCTGTTTGTATTAATATGTGAGTACATGACTCTGAATTAGAAATTCACCATGGTAACTAATGAATGGTTTAATATTATAGTGATCAAAAGCATTAACATATTTGCATAACTGAAGATCAGAACAAAATTCTAAAGTGAATTGAAAAATCAATGATTGTGCCTTTTACCAAGAGTTTTAAACATTATTTACTATAAAATATAGAGCCATTGACCTTTAGAATGCATCATTGTACTCAGCAATATAAAAGCAGAAGTTGTCTGCTTATAAAGTGAAATTATCTTTCCTGTTTTCTTTCTTTTCAGAACATCTTCTGAATTCAAATAACTAGTGGAGATTACATAAGAAGATAGGCAGTGTTCCTTTATTTTCTCACTAAACACAAAAGTAATCCAAAGGGATTACTCTCTCTGTAAGAAAACAACTTTACAACTGGGTTATCACTTATGGTGATCTGAATTTAATCCCTAGCAGTGAACAATAAATATGTCAATAGCTTACCATTTTGTTTAATTATTTAATAGTTACTAGACAGGTAAAGTTTCCTTTCACAGGTGATTTAGTTATTTCTTAAAAAAAAAAAAAAAAAAAAAAAAAGCCCATGTGCCCATGTGTGTGACACACACCTGTAATTCCAGTGGCTTGGGAGGCTGAGGCAGGAGAATCCTGAGTTCAAAGCCAGCCTCAGCAATGGCAAGGCACGTAGCAACTCAGTGAGACCCTGTCTCTAATAAAATACAAAAAAGGGCTGGGGATGTGGCCCAGTGGTCAAGTGCCCCTGAGTTTAATCCCCAGTACAAAAAAAAAAAAAAAAAAAAAAAAAGCCCATGTTAGCATTATTACTTAATGTTTATCACTATTTACATGGGATCTAAATTCCTGTCTTGTCAACCAACTTCAAATATGGCCTACAAAAACCTTGGTACAAGAAATGACAACAGATGTTGCTGAAAATTGTAACACTACGAAAATTCTAAATAACTTCTCAAAGTTGGATGGAAAATACTGAGAGAGGGAGGAATGAAAGAACAAGATAAGAAAATTTCAGCAATAAAATACTTTCAAGTTTAAAAGTGGAAACAAAAGGAAAGAATACAAAGTTAAAACCTGCACTATAGTATGAATAAAAGGGAAGAAATGGGAAACAATGGGAATCTTAACCAATATCCACACATTATAACTACATGAAATAACATTTCTACTTATATACCCTGACATATAGGGCAAGTGTCAACTAAAGAAAAAATAAACTGCAGAAGGATTCATTAAATAGTACAAAAGTGATAAAACTGTTTTGTATATGATTACCTCCTGTGTTCACTATCAGGAAAGAAGGGAGGAATGGAGTCAGGAAAGGAGAAGAAAGGAAGGCAGCAGGCAGAGGAGAAGCAAGGAAGGAAAGAAGGGCAGGAGGGAAAAAATATATTTCTAATTAAAATCAGGCAACCAAATATAGCCTGTCACCGTAATGACTATCAGCCAAGACAGAATCTAAAAAATCCATTCAACTTCATGGATTTTTACTAGAATGCTTGGGATGGTGCTTGTGCTTTTTAAAATACCTAGCTTTTTAAAGCACCTCAGATAAAGTACTATGAAGACAATTTTGGTAATATTATACCAGAATAAGTCTTTTTTTCATGTGAGTTTCCCTCTCTATGTGCAGAGACAAATGCTAATAATTTTGATATACAGAAATATTTTACCCATTTGAGGAACACTAAATTTTATCACTTCAACTTAGTTTATCGCTTCAATTTAGATAAATAGAGAATAAAGAAACAATCCTATGACTCTTTGATTTCTTCTCTGACACCATACATCACTCAAAGAATGAATTTGCACACAACATTGGTTTGATTAGAAGTCCTAGATTACCAGACAGCAAAAGCCAATGTATAACTCTTAATATTAAAAATTTCTTTAGAAAAGTCACCGTTTGTATGCAGCGCTTGGCCTGGCCTCGTCTAGACCCACTCTGATCCTCTGCCATGACTTATACATGTCCCAAGAGTCACCTGTTGCACAGGCTTAAATAGGTAGAAGGGTAGAGGAAATGGCAGACATGATATGTTGTAAAATCTAAATATTAAAAGAACTAAAATTTGAATGAATGCAGTTACAACATCATAGCTGTTATATAATTCAAAGATTTAAACACTTTATTTATAAAATGTTGACAAAGATTATAACACATTGTAATTTTACTTCTTTATGTGTACAGTTTTAATATTTTGTGTAATGTTAAGAATTGTTTTAACATTTATATAATTCATTTTCTATAGAAATTATAGAAGGTTATCAAATAATTCCCATTAAATAAGCTAGATCTGCTGCATTCCTAATAAATAGTTAATTGCATGAACCTATGATAATTAAAGGCACATTGGAAATCTTACACAAAAACAAACAAATCTCACTAGTTTGTATTAATGACTGAATACCTTAACATGATTTATGCTTTTTTAGTAAGTTATATTTAAAATAGTTTCCTACTAAATTCCACAAACATGAACAGCATTAAAGCAGGTCCGAAAGAACCATTTGAATTATGTAGATAGCAACAGCACATCTCCTACAGTTGTTTCTGAGTCCTGACTGTGGTTGGAGCTGATACCAGTGTCCGAGTCTGTGTCATTTGTATACATGTTAAATGCCCTTTGAGTAAAGGAAGGTGCCTCCCCACTGCTGCTGGCAACCTCGGATTCCTTCCCTCTATTTTCCTTTAACTGGCATCCATCTTTGTTGCTAACATGAAGCAAATTGAGTTCCTTGGCTAGGAGTTCATATTCTTTTGCTTTCATCTGAAGCAGTGAATCACTGCATTTAATCTCTTTCTGGATGCCACTCAAATGAGAGTGGATTTTCAAACCCGCTTTCATGCTTTTCTCCAAATCACCCTTAACACTTTCTAAATTAGGGCTTTCCAGTTCACCAGCAGCTGCCCCTTCTGCATCTTCACCTATTTCAATGCAAACATTTTTTACCTCCTTTTCTATTTCAGCAGAGAGCTTGTCAATGAGCATTCTGTAATATTTCAGTCGTTCTTCCAGCTGTACAATTCCATCTCTTTCACTCAGGTCTTCCAGAGTCTGGCTTTCCTCATATTGCAAGTCTAGCTTTTGCTCAACTTCACTGAAAGTGGGCATTAGATAAGAATCCTGAACATAATTTTCCCCATCATTTTCTACCCGATCGAGGTGGAACTTAGCCTCACACTTTTCAATTTCCAGATCCAGCTCTTTCATTCTCTGGACTTGCTGGTGAATAGTATGATCCTGGGAGATAATCAGATGAACTAAGGTCTCCATATTTTCTCGGTCATGAGAAACCGTGTCCTGCTTAATTTTAGCCAGTTTCCGAAAAGTTTTTTTGACTATTCTTTTTTGTTTGTCAGGTGGTAATGTCTTCATGTAATTTGCCGGGCTGAGCTCCCACAGTTTCTCTGTGTTTTGCACTAATTTTGTTTCAGCTGTCCGCCACAAAGGAACTGGAAGAAAAGCATCAGCTTTAACCAAAACAAATTGCATATTAGGCTGCTCATCTCCCCATGCTTTCCAGAGCTTCAGGATTCTGGTCAGTGGAGGAAGAGCCCTTTCTGAGCCTCTCCACTTCTCTATGATGCAGTAGTCACTGGGTTTCCCCAGCAGAAATCGTTTGTCTCCAAATGCAGTCTCGTGTTCTTCAAGCAGAGCCTGGACTACATCAGCAGAGGTGGTGCGTTTAGTTAATCCACAGACAATCTTCTCTTCTTGGCAAACCCAAACCACAATTTCCTTCTCTTCTGAGTCCATGTCTTTAGTTGGAGATCTGAAAGAAAAACAAAGCACCTTATATTTCTGTCATTACGTGTGTAAACTCACAAAGATAATTTAACATTAATACCCTTTCTAGATTTTACACTTAGCGAGAGATGCACTTTAAGGTTGTGACTACATAAAAATCAGAAGACTTAATCCCAGAAAAGAAGAACAAGAAGAAGAAGGGTGGGGAGGGGGGAGGAGGGGGTGTGAGGAGGAAGAGGAGGAAGAGGAAGAACACCACAAACAACTGTGGAAAGTATCTTCATTTTTTAAAAAATGTACTAGTGGGTCATGGAAAGAGCAAATTATCATCAAAGACAACTGAAATTATTTTTATTTGTCTTTAGAAGTTAACGATAATATATACACAGTCAGATTTGTTAGAGTTAAGGCAGTAATTGGAGAGGAGATGAAAAAGAGGAAATAAAATAAGACTACTTTTGCTGAAGACTAAAAACTGAAGAAGGATCACAAAAACAGGAAGGAAGGAGATGATATTAGATGATATTTGATTATAAAATCAAAAACAGTCCAATATTGAAACCAGTCATTCTTTCATTCAGGAAGCATTTATTATATGCCAACTATGTGCCAGACATGTCTGCAGATACTAAAAATATAGTAATAAACAGAGGACGAGAGCACAGACATGGATATGTAACTAATATAGTAGCAGATAGTGGTAAATGCTATGAAGATAACTGACTAGGATGAAGGGATAGAAAATGTCTTGGAAGAAGAAGAAGAGCTCTATTTAAAGAGCTTAGGAGACACTTTCCAATGGAGGTGACATTTAATTAGGGACATAAAGGA
Organism: Tamias sibiricus; assembly: GCA_025594165.1. Lineage (NCBI taxonomy): Eukaryota > Metazoa > Chordata > Mammalia > Rodentia > Sciuridae > Tamias > Tamias sibiricus. The sequence continues at coordinate 142,607,018 of CM046661.1, forward strand.
ATTAATCAGAAACCTAAGGGAAGAATTCCAGGGAAAGAGAACAGAAATAAGTGTATTGCTGTGTGTCTTCAAGGGACATAAAGATCTTAAGTGTAGTTGGACCCTGATGATTGCAAAGGTGAGAGGGACAGATCAAATGACTGGCAATAGAGTTCAAAGAAAAGTCAAACACTGCTGAACATGGTAAGGCAGGCAATTGGACTTTGTTCCAGTTTTAATGAGAAGCCATTGGAAAGTTTTAAGCAAAGGAGGACCATAACCTTATGTATTTTTTCATGTATCTGGTTTCTGCTTGTTGAAAAAAAAAAACTATTAAAAAAAGAAAAATAGAGGGAGTAAGTCTAAGTTGGAAGCTTATTGAAGCAATCTAAGAGAAAGATAATGGTTTCTTGGAGCAGAATTTTAGCAATAGACATAGTAGGAAGGGGTCAGAGTTGGAACATACATATACATATTGTTTTTATATATACATATGTAAACATGTATATATATACACACATATATATACACACACACATATATATACACATATTATATTGTTTTGATAGTACTTTCTCTTGTAAAACTGGGAGAGATGTATTGGTTTGTTTTTCATTACCATAACCGAATACCTGAGGCAGGCTACTTTATCAAAAAAAAAAAAAAAAAGAAAGAAAAAAAAAGAAAGAAAGAAAAGAAAGAAAAGAAAGAAAGAGGTTATTTCAGCTCATAGTTTTGGAGGTGCAAGGTCTAGAGTCTTTATCTGATAATGGTCTTGTTGACAGACTCCAGAGATGGCACAGAGCATAACATGGCAAGAGATGGCAAGCTTGCACATCTATATGTAGACTCTCTCTCTCTTTTCTTATAAAGCCACCAAAATAAAATCATGGGAACTTTACCACAATGACTTTGTTTAATCCTAATCACTTTCCAATGATCCATCTCTGGTACCATAGGATAAGCTTCCACTTTCTTAATACAATTAACATATGACATTGAGGATTAACCTACTGCCTGAAGTTTTGGGGGACAAACCATATTCAAGTGACAGTATTGAGGAGAAAAATAGTTTTCTAGAAGGAAAAACAGTTTCCTTGAATAAGAGAAGCAAGGAAGTACCATGATTTCTAAGCCATACTTATTGGATAATTTTCAAGATCGTATTTCCCATTGTGATTATAAATGAAACTGATTATGTCTTTCAAAATAGGTTTTAAAAAGAGTGCTATGAAACAAAATATATGAAATAAATTATACTCCAATATGATTTATGGTGACATAAGACTTTTTTGAGTAGAAACTGTCTTCTTGTAAAACTTAAGTCAAACTCATTTATTGCTTTATTTATATAATACCCTCAAAGCATATGACTCCATGAAGCATATACCAAAGACAATTTTCCCTAGTTTCTAGAATTATTACCACTAAGAATTTATAGGGTTTATGTTTTAGTAGCTATAATGACTGATCCTATGTTATCAAATTTATTTTAAATGAGCTAATTTTTACAGTTTGGCTACCCCTGAGGTGAAAAAAGAAAGTGATTACTAAAGGGGGAAGAATAAATCAACAACACCAAGAAATATAAAAGATTAGGTCTAGCTCCTTATGAAGAGTATCCAGTAAAACGTAAGTGTTCAGTTGTAGCCAGTAAAACTTTATAAGTGGTTACTCACAATCCATGCTGAGTTGTGAATGTTCTCTTACACAATGTTTTGCATTCAATGAATCGGAAGGTAATAATATATTTTGAAGTAAATGTGATATTGTAAATATGTTTGTAATTCCTCATTTAATGATTCTGAACAGTAAAAATGAGATTAAAATTATTTTTATATTCTGAAAATGTTACAATAGTACAAAAATATTAATTAAAATGTTCTAAACAAAAATAAACATTCTTTCAAAGTAACTGATACCAACTACTCTTTGTATTATGACTACGTTGCATAAATTAGCTGTAAGTAAATCCTCACTTTGATATGTTTTAATCATGTGTATGGTAATATTCCAAATTACTATAAATTGTTCTTTTTTTTACTGTTTAAATAGGCATATACTTATGTGGATGACTTGAAAAACAGTACTCAAACTCCGCATTTACTGCATGTTAAATTCAAACTAATTTCATATGAACTTTTCATAAATAATAGTAAAAATGAAATCAAAAATTATTAAAAATTAAATATCAACTTTTGATAATAATGCGATTAGCTGTCATGTTTAAACAAAAGACATCTTTATGCTATTTTTTTAGCACTTAGGGATAAACTCTAAAAAAAATCCTATTAAAATATATAGCATTGAAGATTGAAACTATCAAATATAAAGCATTTAAAATATTCTAGGCACTGTTCTCAGCTTTTGTATCTATTAAGTCAGTTAGTTGCCACCATTTGTAATGTAGGTAATAGCGTTAATCTCATTTTACCAATTAGGAAACTATGGAGATGTTAGTAACTTGCCTAAGGTCACACAGTAGTAATGGTGAGGATTCAAATTCAATCAATAAAATAGGTTCCAGGGTCTGCAGTCCTAATAAGTATACTCTAAAAACAAATTTATAAATGTGATGATTTATTTAGATACATGGATTTAATTGGGGAAAAAACCCTATTTTTTAAAAGAACTTTATCACATAAATTGTGACAGCAATGGAAGTATAGTGTCCCCTTAGTGAACTCAGCTGGTCAGGGAAGGACTTCTCCCAATGGCCAGTCAAAGAGGAAAACATTCCTGAATATATTGCCTTCCATGTCTTTTAAAAAACATAATATTATTCCTGAGCTGATGTAGTAATAAACATTTTATGACTGGTCTTGGCATCTCCTTTAACTGAGGAATCTCTCATACATTTAAAAGTCCTTCCTGTTGTCAGAGTAATCCCCCTGTCTTGTTCTTTTCTTGGGGGGGGGGTCATAGATCTATCTATCTATCTATCTATCTATCTATCTATCTATCTATAGATCTATGGATCTATAGCTATGGATGACATATGACTTAAATTCTTCACCCCTTACACTAAAACTTTGAACACTGGGAATCAGTGACCTTTTGAATAGTAGAATAACAATATTTGTATATGTAGCAATTTCCTGCTACTTCCAGGACCCTTATTCTAATTAGGATGCTTCCTGCTCTGTAAGGACCAAGTTCTTGTATATATTACCTTCCCTAGAGACCTGATAGTTTTCAACTCATGTAGATAAATACCAGTATGGTCATGATGCACAGTCAAGAAAGATGTTATTAATTCCATGTTACATGATGCCTTTATTAAAAATATTCACAGTCTCGTTGACTCCAAATCTTTCTTTTTAATTTTTTAAAAGTCTGTATAGAGCCTTCACATATTTCAGGTCAGCTATTACTAAATATTTTGGAGAATTTTTACAACGATCATTCAAACCAAGTAATTTTCCAAACTTCTGTCATTTGAGGGAGCACATTTAAAAGTAATGACCATTCATTACAGAATTTAGGCAGTGAATCTCCCCACAACTAGTATATGCATCATCATGTCTAGAGTCTATTTTATAGCAGGCTTAGGATTTTGAAAACTATAGTTATTTTATAATATGGGTCTGAGTTTCTATCTATTCACTCAACAAATATTCCCTGAGCACCTCCTCGGTGGCTGGCACTGTCATAGAAAATGTGCATGATACAGACACGTTGTGAGTTATGAAACAGTATCTCTGGCATATTGTGGGAAACAAGGCTATGGTTGGGAAGGGAATACTTCATTTAGTTTCAGTTCTACAGCTGTTTCTTGTTATAGTGATGCCCTAATGCTAGACTGGCAGACTGAAGGCCCTCAGCATCATTTCATAAAGCAAAAATTCAAATAAAAATATAGAAAGGAGACAAAATATATATTCAGCAAAATTAAGCTGATTTAGAAATAATAAATCACCATTGCTTTCAAGAAATAATAGTTTTTATTTGATCACAGCCCCAAGAAAACCTAATTATCTGGGATGAGTAAAATAATTTCACTTTAGAACTGGCACTAAATAAGACAGATGTTTCTTTCCCAACGTTTGAAAACTTACTTCTAATAAAAGTAGTGACATCTACAAACACACATGTAACAAAAAGGTTAAAGATACAGACAGACTAGAGAATTTGGTTAGTCATGTAATATAATGTAATAAACAGTTCTTATCCCATGGATTCAGATCCAGTGCTTGAGACACATAACCTCTGATTTTAATGCAACATTATGAACATCATCCCTGTTTTACAGATGAAAGAACTGAGAACAGGAGTGGCTAACAACTTTGCCTAAAGTGACAAAGTTAGGAAGTAGAAGCATTCCTTCCAGCTCTGGCTTTGATACTAGCCTACTAATCCCTAAAAATATATTAGAATAAACCTACCATCCTATAAAAATTTCCCAATTTATGAATGGATTACATGTCAATGGTTATTTTTTAATTAATTAAATATATGTTTTTTCCCATAGAATTACTATTTCCCCAGCTATAATCAAAGTCCTGGTTTGAACACTTTTAGGTAAAATACAAGTATGTCTTCCTTTAACTGTATCATTCTTCTGTTTGAACATCTAGGATAAAGCCAAATATTCAAATTCCAATGTATCTGAGTCTATAATACTGAGGGAATAGGGACAAGGAGATTGAAAATAGATACTCAGGTAAATATAGACAGTGACTCTGGAAGGGGTCCTATGTTGATACCCTGGGAAAGAGTAACCAACAGGTGGACATCTGTTGGGAGGCTATGTAGAAGTACCATAGCTATTTCCAAATGTAGGTTAGTTATAAGTTCACCGGTTTTAAAATAAAAGACTACATAGATTAAGGGATTCAAATATAATATTTCTGCATTACAGATTAAGAACATTTTATTAAAAATTGTACATGTATAAGAATACAGCAACCAGCCGGGCGCGGTGGCACATGCCTGTAATCCCAGCACTTGGGAGGCTGAGGAAGGAGGATTGCGAGTTCAAAGCCAGCCTCAGCAATGGCGAGGCACTTTAGTAACTCAGTGAGACCCTGTCTCTAATAAAATACAAAAAAGGGCTGGGGATGTGGCCCAGTGGTCCAGTGCCCCTGAGTTCAATCCCTAGTACCAAAATAAATAAATAAATAAATAAATAAATAAATAGACCATCATACTCAAATTTAATTCACACCAGTTAAATTTGGAATTTCAGCTTAATTGAATAACTGTTTACTCCTGTGATTTGAAAGTAAATATGAAATTTCATAAGCCAAAATCCAGTCAGGTCATGGTTTAAAAGTATAGTACTTGCATTCCTAACATCTTATTATCATTGAAGTTTCTTGGATAAACTATATTGCTAGAAAGATTTGAATCAGTTATCTACATGATCACACAGAACAAGATAATTTGCCAGATGTCTACTTAAGCAGGCAAAAATAATTAAGTAATAGCAATATTTATTTAAAACATTGCCTTACATAATGTTAAGTAATGTATCTTATATTTTGGTTCTAATTAACACACCATAATCAATAAAACAACAAATTTTACAATTAAATTAATATTTTGAAAATTTGAAAAATATCATAGTTGTGTTTTGAACTGATTTGAACTACTTTGTTTTTTCAAAAATGGCTAATAAAAACAATTACACTTGTAGTCATAGCTAAACTTATTTGCAGCAATACGTAACTATTTCATGCAATTATCTTTTACTATGTTTTGGTGAATGAAAACTGAATTAAAAGTGATTTAAAATGTTATTCAACAGATTTCATTACAGATTCCAAAACCATTATGGTAGAGGAATAATTATGTAGTATACATTAATGACATTTCTCATGCACATAATATTCTTACATGTGTTTTTAATCCTATATTAAATGTGATAATATTAAACATATGGTTCTCATAGAAATATAGTTTTGTAACTTAGCATACTTCTGTTGAATTTATTTTAAAATTGTTTATAATCAAAATATTTTTGGAAATTATTAATATGTATATGGAAGAAATTAAAGATTCATTATTTTATAATACATACCTTATTTAATTTGTTGACTTCTTTCTGAAACATTCATGAGATTCATTTTTAAATATTTGCAAAAATAGTGAAAATAACCAAAGTTCAAATGTAAATTTTTTTATTTCATAATAACCACCATTAACAGATATTTTCAATTATGTTAAGTTTTTCTAATTCCATGTACCAGCAACTGTAATAATGCAATGTGCGTGTATTTCACTAACATTTCCTTAAAAGACTGCTGCAAATATCAAATAGAAAGAGTAAAAGAGCTTTGACAATTGTGAAAAATATAAGGCATAAATGTAGATGTTTAACTACAATAACAAAATTACAATATTATTACTTAGAGAAGGGTGTTTTAGTATTTTTACTCAGTAGCCTTCTTGAACTCACAACAGTAGTTAACAATACTATTTTACCAATGTTTTCTAACCTATTCTATAATATTTTCCACCTTTTCAACCATTTATTCTTTTGCATGTACACTACCAATATAACTCTTTATGAGACATTTAAAATCATAAATATTTACTTTCCAAAATATTTTGTATCATAAATGAACCAAGCATATTTTCCATTTTTCTTTGACTTACAACTCTCTGATTATGATTATTTGTGCTAATGTGCATACTTCATTGAAAAGATATGTGTATACCTGATTACTCTTCTACTATTTCATTGTTCATGTGTTTCCTTTTTGGAACATCTTTCATAAAATTAAGAGGATATGTATGCTAAATGAAACCTTAACAACTTCTGTAAGCCCCATTTACAGTGGCTTTTCCATGTTAAGTCTCAACTAATAGTGTAAAACTGAATATGAAGACCTTTTACATTGGTTTTGTTATCATCGGAAGATTAAAAAAAAATTCCTCCTTTAATAACTAATTTTAAGACTACAAAAATCACAGAGAATTGAGTTAGCTTACATTTAAAAATGCAGTGTGTTTATACAATTAATATTCTTTCAACATATTATCATTCAAGTTATTAATAAGCACAAAGCATCAGGGAATAAATTAACAATTAAATCTTGAAGTTTTTAAGATAAAAAAGTATCGAGTTTTGATACTGAAATGCCAAACTGAAGATCCAACAAAATAGGTATTTATAGAAAAGGGATTCTGAATGAAGGCAAAGAAAAATGAAGATAAATGGATAAAATTCAGTCTTCTTCATTCAGTTGTCCAGAGGAAAAAGGCATTGAAGTTGGAACATAAGAGAACCAATAAAAGAGCAACATTCCTTCCTTATATATGGTAGATATTAAACTCTAGCTAAAATTTGAAGTATAAATGCAGGATAACTATTCCATAGTGATCCCATTTTCGAAAGACTAAGAATCATTAAAATGTTATTAAAAATAATTACTTTCCAAAATATACTTCTCAAACCCTGTACTGTATATAAACACTAAAATGCATTCTATAGATACATATAAAAATATTTAGAACCCTAAATACATTTTTCCAAAGAACCTACATTAACTATTCTTTCTTTCCTAGGCCAGCCTGGAAGTATGACAGTACTTCCATGCACAGGGATGATTCTAAGTGAAATACTTTTAGTTTCTGAGATTCTGCAGAATAAGACTTCTTGCTTAAGGTCAGGGGATGGATGTAGTTCAGTTGTAGAGTGCTTGCCTAGCATACATAAAGCCCTAAGTTTGCTCCTTAGCACGCACATGAGCATGCCCATGTGTACACGCACACACACACACACACACACACACACACACACACACTTCATGCTTGAAAATCAGTTAGAATTTTTAATTGTCCACATATTGGTGGTGTCTGTGCCAGGAGACTGTGATGGAGGCCTCCATCATTGGAAGAATTAAGTAGTGTGAAACTTTGGAAACATATCTGAGTCCTGGCCAGCTACACAGAGAAGTCTGTGCTTCCTTTCTGTTACTATTACTATTACTTATTCTTTAAACTGAAGATTCGCTGTCATCCTCTACAAGGAGAGACTTAGTCCTCCAGGAGATATTTGGTAATGTGTAGGCATTTTCAGTTTTCATGTCTAGCCTACAGGTACTGCAGGCATCTAATGGATAAAGGTCATTAACTAGACAACCCACTCCACAGCTTTTAGGCTGTGAGAAAGAAATTTCTGAAACCATGAGCCCCAAATAAACTTCTTCTGCTCTGACTAAAACATGAATGAGAGAAAAATTAACAAAGTAAAAGGGAAAAATTACTGATCTTAAACACTTTAACATAAATATTGATGAAAGCCGACATGTAATAATATATAAAAACTTTTTTTTTTTGGTTATTTTTCATTAATTAGCTAGTCTTTATGGTTGTTACTATTGATCAAGGGTCATGTGTTTTATCTCATATGTGGAAACTAGAGAGAAAAAAGAAAAAGATGGGTAGGATAAATTCCATGAAAATTAAAGGAAGATCAGTAGAGTAGAGGAAAAGGACCAGGGGTGAGAAGAGGGAAAGGAAAAGGTAAATTCTGGGGCAGGACATTGGCCAAAATATATTGTGATATTGTGTGCATATGTGAATGTATGTACAAATCCCACCATTATGTATAAATATAATGTACCAACAAAAATATAGAAAAAATTAAAATTAAAAAAATGTTTAAAAGAATAGATTGTAAACATTCATTCACTAAATATGGGGTGTATGTTGTGGGTGAAAAGACATGTGGATGATATTATATGATGGGAATGGACAAGGACACCACTGAAATGTCAGGGTGGTGGTAGGAGTTGGGCATTAGCAGAATGGATTATCATTGCATATCTCTCTCTTACTTCCTCCCTGTTATCTATTCTGCTCTGGATAGAAGGGACAAGAAAAGACTGGAGTTAAGAAGGTAGATTTCTAGGCACTCAGTGTTTAGGGCAAGACAATACCTACAGTCTTTAGAGAATGGAAAAGAAATCCCCAGAGACAAATGTGGGTAATGATAGAGAAATTAAAAGTCTTCTCTTATTTAGTCTTTGCTGGGTGAGTTATATGCATGAACAACAGGACCAGGTAAATCAAAGACAGCTTTGTGATACACTTAGCAGTAAAACTACACAGAATACCTCATTACCTTGCTTTGTTTGTTCAGAAGACAATCTAGAATTTAATACATTTTAAAACCATGAATGGTAAAACAATATTATACTTCCTACCCCCCCCCAAAAAAAATCTGACGATTTGTGCCTTCTGATTGATGAATGCAAAAATTTACTAATATTCTACATTTTATCAGCCTCTGGTTAAGCTAAGATAGTGCCACAGAATGGTTTTATCCTTGCAGAAGAATATAAATAAAAGCTTTTCATTGCAAATTCTCATCCCATAAGGAAATGAGAATTGAATTCCCAGTATTTTCTTAACTTGTAGTCAATTTCTTTAAAATTTTGGACTCAAGGATAAAGAGTATGCTGTATACACAATGGAGTTTTATTCAGCCAGAGAGAAAAATGAAATTATGTCATTGGCATGAAAGTAGATGGAACTTGAGAGCATTGCATAAGCAAAATAAACCAGACTCAAGACAATCAGAGGTCATGTTTTCTTTCATGTGAAAGCTAGAATGAAAAAAGGGGACAAAATGGGAGAGTCTCATGAAAATAGAAGGGAGACCAGAAACATAGAGGATAGAGACCAGGGGAGAGAGGAGGGAAGAAAAAGGAGAGGGGATGGGGTTGTAGCTCTGTGGTAAACCACCTTCAGAGCATGTGTGAGGCACTGGGTTCAATTCTTAGCACCACATATAAGTAAATAAATTAAATAAAGGTCCATCAACAACTAAAAAAAATATTTTAAAAGAAAGAAAAAAAGACAAAGAGAAAGGAGAGGTGCTGAGGCACCAAATTATGTTATATGCATGTATGAATATGTTACAATGAATCCTACTATTATGTAAAATGTCAATGCACCAATTAAAAGTAAATTTAAAATTTTTGGATCAATCTCATGTACTCCTTAGCAGATATAAGCTTATTTTACCCTATTACCACTATGCAATTTGAAGTCTTAGCAAGAAACTAAAACAGAATTAGTACAACCTAAAGTCATTTATCAATAACCGTAGAGCTTGATTTCAAGACCCCTCTTTCCAAAGAACCAAAATCTAAGGATTCCCAGGTTACCTATACACATCTTCCCACATCATTTGAATCATTTCTAAGCCACTGGTAATATCTTAAAAAAATACAACCATGTAAATGTTTGTTATGGTGTCTTGTCTGGAGAATAATGACAAGAAAAAGAAAGGTCTATACATGTTAGTACAAATGCAAATTTTTTTCTGATATTTTCAATTTATAGTTGACACCACAAATGGGGAAACTTCACATGGAGAATTGAATGTATATTATTAATCTATATGTTCTAATATTCCAATAAATGCAATGGAAACTAATTTTACAGACAAAAATAAAAATTAAGCAATAATCTGATAGAGCAGGAAACAGATTTTAATGACTCATAGCAGTCATATTTTTTTATGGAAAAGATAAATGACTGTGACCATTATGAAAACCCTCCCAAGACAGTCCCTTCTTCAGAACATCTCACCAAAATAAGTCACAAAGTCTCCGGATGAATGAAGCCCAGTCAACTGACCTCTTCAACAGTACACTGTACATGGCGATCATTTTAAAAACATGTCAGCAAATAATGCTTAGAATTTTCTCCACAATGCAATGTTCAAAATTGTAGCAAAGGGGAACTATACAATAATAGACAAGGTATGATTTCAGTATACTTATCTCAGGCTCAAATATGGCAATAATTTTTAGAAATTCACATTGCTTTAAATAAATCATACAATCAATTAAAGAGAATAGATAAGTTTGAGAACTCAAAGAACAAGTTCACTAAACTATTTTTAAGCACTATGCCAGAGGTTGTACAGTGGTATTGTAATTTATAAACCCAGCTACATTTCAATTATGAAGTTTCAAGTGTTGGGGATGCCATAAATAATCAGTTATGATGCTGAAGATTTAAATAAAATGTCATAGTTATTTTCAAACTGAAATATCAGATTTCTAAATTTGACAGCTTATTTTTCTAAGAATCATAGTTTATTGTAATGCAATTGTATTAATCTAATAAATTATAATTTCATTATTATTATATAAGAAATAAGTATGTAATTGTGTATAACATGACTGGTTGGTCACTCAATAAAATGACAGGATGACTCAAAAATAAGCACATTTAGAGATGAAATTGGTAAGGATAAATACTTAAATGTTTGATTTTTTTAAAGAAAGTTCTACATAAATCAATTATAAGTTAGTTTACATCCAAATAAATTGTCCATTTTGAATTGTAGCATATGGATTATTATAATTTGCTTCAACATTTAATTTTAATGGAACTTTAGTTTTACAAAATATGCTTGAATACAGAGGATTAAAAAAAATAAAAAAGGAAGATTAAGAAAAAGATCTTGATATTCAGAGCATTGTCCTATAGCTGGGAAGGGAAAACAAGTATGTTTAGAGAAAGAGATTTTATAGCTCAAGCCTATATTAAATATTGTAAATAATGAGATACACTCTGAACAAATGTGCTATTAGTGTTATGAGAAGGTAAATAATAGTTAGTTAAATTGTATTAAACAAATAATCAAAGGACACAGAAGTTGGCTCAAAGCCCTCAACTCCAACAGCCCTTTGTGGAAAGTCAGACTGAGTAAGAGGTTCAAAGGATTTTAATGTGGAAGAGAGATGCTGAATTTGAATGATGTCTGTGAGGCAGACCCATTGAACTTGTGGGTTAATGTGATTATTGTAGGCTTGGTAGTTGAGGAACAGGTACTTAATAGTAGCATGATTAGAGAAAAGAGCAGTGGAGGACAGGTGAAAGGGTACACTGGATAATAACAGCTCACATTTATCACATGCTCAGTACATTGCCCACCATTGTTGTATGTGTTCTATACACATAAACCTCAATCTTCATCACAACCCTATCTAATAGGTTCCTGTTGTTGATCCTTTATACAGATTAGGAAAAAGAGGCACAAGAGATTAAGTGCTTTCTCAATGCTACTCGCAGCTAATAAGTGAGGAAAAATAAGTTTGGATCAATGAGTTAAACTGAACCAGACCACTAATGAACTCTCTATTAAGTCCAATATATAATAAGTATATTTCCTCTGAAAACAAAATAAATCCAAGTCAAGCATGTGAACTTTTTGAGAAAAAAAGACTTGTGGCATCATAAGAAAAACTTAGAGCAATACTTATCATCCACTTTGATATATTATAAATTCATGCAGATCAACTGTCAATGCAATATTGGAAGACTGACTTTCTTGGCAATCAGGAGACTCCTTCATTCATGGAATTCTGGTTTACTGAGGGTTTTTTTTTTTTTTTTTTTTTTTTTGTATTTCTTTAAGAAGTACCTATAAAATTGCATTGCAGTTTATCTGACAGGATAAAATTCTCTGGATAAAATTATGATCAGATTTTAAAAATATCTTATAAATTATGTTAAACGAAGTTTCCAAAAGGTTTTTCTCATTTCCATAGTACTGTGAAACTAAAAAAATATAATGTAGTGAAATTGAAGGATTCACATAGACTTTAACTACAGGGTTGTCGTACTATATGGACTTTTAAATATATCCAGCCCACAGTTTGTTAAGCTAAGCATTAACATTTTTTCACTCATTCTTAATTATACTATAATGTTAATCATAAGTTTAATAAAACATGATTTCAGACAAGAAAATTCAAAATAACCTATTTAATGACAGCACCTAGAGACAATATTTATTTCCTTAATACCTTTTTACATATACATGATGTTTTTACATCACAACATTAATAATACCAACATTTAGTAGCTATTCTGTATATACTTTGCCTATTATAAGTGATTTTCATGTTTTTTGTTCATTTAATCCTCATCACCCAAAATAAAGGATGTACTATAATTATGTCATTTTGTAGCTGAATAAGTACAGACCATTTCACACTTACTAATTTATTTAAAATTAAAGTATTAACTCTTTCCCCATAATATTAACAATTATTTACAGTATCATATTCTGCTGTATAGACTGTCCATTTATTTAAAAATTATTTGAGGAAGATACTTCATATTTGTAAGCTTAAATTTTCTCATCAAAATAACACACAATTCACAGGACTATAATGAATATCAAATGAGATAATTTACATGAAGTTCCTGTGCTAGTAATTCATTACACAATTAGCACTTAGTAATTGCTAGTTCCCTTTCTACTCCAGAAAGATGAAGACAAAGAAAGGGGAAGTGGGGAGGAGGAGGAGAGAAGGAGGAGAAAGAGGAGAATGAGAATAAGAAAAAGAGAAGAGAAGGGAGAAAGGAGAGAGGAAGAAGGAGGGAAGAGGGGGGTGTAGAGGAGGAAGGGGAAACCCAGGTTCATATTTGTGAATACATCAGTATGTTGCTTGTAAATATGGGCACATTGTCTAGACAGTTGAACATACAAAACCAATCTAATAAGAAAGAAACTAAAACTTGGAAGGCATAACTTTTTCAATTAATTTTCCAGTTTTATTTAGACTTGTTGACTGCAGTAAATTTGTGATAAGTCAATGTTTTTCATTCAAATAAACTTAGAACACATTTGGTTAACAAAGGCTGGCTTTATATGGTCTAAGAGCTAAGATGTTGTTTTTGTTTTACATTTTTAAATGTTTTAAGAAATCAGTAGAAGAATATGTTATGACTTTTGAAGATCATATGATTAAATGTTAGTATTCACAAAGTTTTATTGAAAAACAGTCATGATCATTCATTTATGTACTGTCTGTGGCTGTTTTCACTCTTCAATGAAAAAGTTGAGTCGACAAAGAGATCTTATGGCTCACAAATCCTAAAATATTTACTATCTAGCTCTTTAGAAAAATGTTTGCCTATTTGTGAGTAAACACAGTGAAATCCTTTACTAATTCTGAGAGCACTTAATATGCCAATGTTATTCTGTCAAACTCCAAAATATGAACTAGGACTCTAGTATAAAATATTTCCTAGACTTATTTGACCTTCCTGGCACATTTCAGAAAATTCATGATCTGCATATAACATTTCAATACACGAATTCAGTTATGTTTTTACTATGTGAAATGAAATATGCCATTATTTTCTTCATAAGCCACTCTAATAAGAAAATAATATTTCTCTTATATAAACAAAGTATGACTATATAGAGAGCTCTAAAAAATATGTTAATGGGTCCTTTTATCAAAACCATTACAAACTTTGAAAAGACACACATTGATTAACAATTCAGGAGAGTGTTGTCTTTTTTAAGCTTGGTACCATCTATTTTTATTAAGGTCTAAGGCATCATATGTTCCTTACTTGTTCCCAACCTTTAAAAGTGGGACTGACCACTTAATTCTAAGTTCGTTTCACTGTTTTCTGTACTTAAACAACAACAACAACAAAAAAATGATCATCATGATTACCTCAGGAAAATTAAAGTCATTGTAAGTAAAGCAAATATGCTATCCATGAATTAGATGTAGCAATGTTAGACTGGCACAGTGGTACACACCTGTAATCTCAGCTGCTCATGAGGCTGAGGCAGGAGGATAGCAAGTTCAAAGCCAGCCTCAGCAACTTAGCAAGGCCATAAGCAACTTAGCAAAACCCTCTTTCAAATCATAGAAGGAGCTGGAGATGTGGTTAAGTGGGTTAAGCATTGCTGGGTTAAATCCCCAGAGCAACAACAAAATAACGTAGCAATGTTAAGTGACAATTTTCATTGCCTTTTTCTAAAAAAAAAATTTTTTAGTTGTAAATGGACACAATACCTTTTTCTTATTTTTATGTGGTGCTGAGGATTCAACCCAGTGCCTCACATGTGTGAGGCAAGCGCTTTGCCACTGAGTTACAACCTTTGATTGCCTTTTTTTTTTAATGTACACACACAGAGAGAATAAAATTTCATCAAAATCAAAATTAATGAAGCATGCAAATAACACTGAAGCTCTGACCCACAAACTAAGTCCATTTAATTTGACCCACTGTGCAACAAATGCTCTCAAAAGCAACATTTTTTTTGGATCAAAGCAGTACCAGTCTTAAGGAAAGGTAAACACAGAACCTTCACCCATTAATAATACAGATCTTTCTCTAAGTCACTAAGAAAATTTGAATCATCGTTTTGATAGCTGAAGTGTGAAAAATAGTGCTAAAAAATAGTTTTCTTCAAATACATACCCTTATTTTTTTTCTTAAAGTATTTCCAAAATTGTTGCCCTTCAGAAAATAAATTTTTCTATGGAAAAATGGGACAGTAAAAAGTTGATAAGTAAAATGTGATGTTAAAAAATTATCCTGAAAATTAAAATTTGATGTGTGTGCGCATGTGTGTGCATTTGCCAGTTTCATGCTCTAGTAATGCCAGTCTAATTTCTTAGGAAGTAAAAGCATAAACCAGTCAAGCAGGATAAGAACAGCCCCAGACATTCCACAACCACAGAGTAGCTAAAGCACATAATTCCCATAAGCAGAGGAAGGGAAGGGAATGTGTAAAGAATGTGCATTAGAGACTTCTGGAGGTTAAGTAAACTAAACTCTTGGTTCAAATTCCGGAAATTGATTATAATCAAAATGTAAATATTTAACATGTAGTATTTACCAAATGGAATGCTGAGAAACTAATCTCATTGAAATTCTACTGTTTACTTCTGAGTATTACCTGTGCCTATACCTGGGAAGTATGTAAAGTTTCTTTGCCCATTTATGTTTTGTAGAAAAATATTTCATAATAAAGCATATCTATTAAAAGGAAAGTTATCATTAAATGAAACATTTAATGATAGCTGTAGTTATTTCAACTATTAACATTAGTTTTCCTTTGGACAGCCAAAACCATAATTGGTTTGCTTTCATAGTGGAAGATATTTCCTAATGACAGTGATTTTAAGCTTGTATCTGCCTGCAGCCACCTGCTCTTCACTCTTTAAATGAGCTTTGAGATATGTTAGAATCTTTGAATAACACCTGAAATAAACAGGAGTTTGAATTATCCAGGAGGAGAGCTGAAAAGGTGGGTGAGCTCCTTTATTCCTACTTTTCATTTTCTGAACACATTCTGTAAGGAACTGCAATAACTTCTGGTTGGAAACTTCATCTAAAATAATAAGCTTTCTACATTAATCACAAATGAATATCCTAAAGAGTACTGCAAATTAATAATTTATAGAAACAGAGTATGCCAGGGATTCTTATATCATTTTGTTAAGAAAAAGAAATGATACTCGAAAAAACATTACCATAAGAAACACCAGGCACCTATATCAAAAGTATTCCATGTCCATTTTTCTTCCCTAGGTTTTAAACTTTTTATTTCTTGTCTTTTGTTCTGATCCTTTTTATTATCTTGTCACATCTTAAAACCTTCAGTTTAACCACATCTTCCCCTAAACATCTTTCCTTCACAAATTCAAATAGCAATCCATAGTCCTTCTCTCTTGTTGAACACTTTCTAGGGACTCTTCAATCTATCACAAAGTGACCACTACCCAGCTTAACTCAAGGAGACACCTCTCTATGGTTATCAGGAACTTCTAACACCCAAACTCAGTAGTCATTTTCAGAACTGATCTGACTTGATTTCTTTGTTACATGATGTGTTGTGAACACTTCTTCCCATTCTTGTGGCCCTCTGGTCCTTGAACTGCGAAGAGGTCACTCTCTTGCAATTCCTCCTTTACTTTACCATCTTCCTCCCCAGTTCCTAGACGGAACTTTCTTCTTCCACATATTAAACAGGTGTAGGTGTCGTGCAAGACAAAATTCACATGCCCATCAATTCTTTGTAGTTCCTCCCATCAAAAAAAAGGAGTCTATTTTTTTTTTTTTACCACTTTAATAGAACTTGAGATTTTAATGACCAAAAGAATGGAGCAAAAGCTATGTTGTACAAATTCTGGAGTCCAAATTTTAAAAAAGTGTAGCTTCTGCTGTCTCCCTTTGGGATGCTGTCCTGAGACTGCTGCTTGATGAAAAAGCCTGCCAGGAATTATCAGAGAGAGGGGGTGGACCCTAACTCCTCAGTTGTTCTACCTCTGAACTGTGCTCTCAGCCAAACAACTGCTCCGGAGAGAACCCAGGAAACCAGCAGAAAAACTGCCCCTGCCAACCCACAGAGTCATAGAAAATATTGTTAATCCTTTCAGCAACTAATTTTGGAGGTGTTTTTCCATGCTGGAAGTGATAATGGATACAGCTGCCATTCCCAAGGTTTGGGGCTAACTCATTTCTTTTTTTATCATACACATTCTCCTTGGTGAGTGTGATACCCACACCAATATCAACCAAATGGAGGATAATTCCCAAGTCTAATTATTTTGCTGTTGAGCTCTAGACCCATATTTCCATTTTCCATTTTTATATCTTTGTATTTGTATTTGCATAACCAGAGGGACCTCAAATTTGAGACATCAAAACTAATTAATCATCTTCTTTCACATTCCAAACTATTTCCTCTCCTGATTTTCTCTTACTAAATACAATTGTAACCCCCTCCCTCTGTTTTCCACACTTGAAAACTGGAAGTCTGTCTAGACTCTCTCCTTTCTCTCTCTCATCTGCCTTTAACAAGCAGGCACTGTGTTTGTTTTATCCTATTAAATGTCCAAAATATCTGCCCTCATCACCCTCTTCACTATTACAATTCAGACAATGGTTTTACTATATATTACTGTAGTAAGCTATTACATATCACATTATTATAAAATGTTGCCTACATCACATTTGAGCCCTACAAGATTACTAGGTTGCTATTTTTTTAAACTACAAATCTAGTTTTGTAGTTCACTTGATTAAAATATTTAAATGAGGATCAAGGATATCATTTCAAATCCTTCTCCTTTTCTGTCTCCCTTATTTTCACTTTCTTTCTCCCCTTCCTAGGCTTTCTTCCATGACCTGACCCCTCCAACTTATGGCCAAGAATTCTTTACTATATCCATGGAATCAGTCATTCCTAACACCATGCCAATCTCTGACACATCTAGCATGTTGTCTCATATATCACCCTGTGGATGGCTAGATTGGATCTGCAGTGCTTATATTTTGACGATGGGCTTTTTGACAACCTGTTTCCTTGTCCTGAAACATTCTTTTTTTCTCTTTCTCCAACTGATTTAACTTTTACTATGATTCAAATATTGCTTCTCCTAGGAAAATTCCCTGATTGCCTCTAAATAACCCCAGTCTCCAGACCCCAGATGGAAATGGGAGCCCACTCTTGATGCTTCTACAGAATCTGGTGCACACTTTGCAACAGCAGAATTCTTCTTTTATACTAGTTTTCCATTCAAGTCCTGGACTGAATCTTTCATTTTGAAGCCTAAAGGCTCAAAATAATAGGTGTTAAATCTTTCAGTACTTTTCTTTCTTTCTTTCTATCTTTCTTTCTTTGTTTTAATTTGGAAGAGGGTGACAGGAGGAAGGGAGTTTTAGAGAGATAAATAAAGAAAATTTCTCAATATAGAAGTCTAGATAAATAAAGTTTAAATCTAGTTTGATTAATCTAGATCAAGTGGATCTCAAAAATAATACCTAGTTACAATTGTTCCACCAACTGTTTTGTAAATAAAGTTTTATTGAAACACAGCCATGCCCATTTCATTATGTATTACCTATGGTTCTTTTCACATGGTAATGACAGAGTAAGTAGTGGAGATGGTGACATTATTGCTAGCAAAACCTAAAATATTTTCTATGGGACTTTAACAACCCAAATTTGAGAATTCCTTATTTTAATCATTTGTCTGCACCAAAACCATAAACATTATTTTTTAAATAATAAAACATTTTCTTGAACCTCAGTATTTATAAAAGCATTCTATATAGGGTTCCCTAGGAGATATAAAAGTAACAATAACAAAATCTTTACACAAAAAGAAACTTGTAATCTAATGGATGGTATGGTAATGTGCAAAAGCAATTTCAACCAAAGGTAATAATTAAAAAATTATTAAAGTGAGGATTGTTTCTTGTCGATTGAGTGGGATTAACACAGGATTAGTCAGCCTGAAGGCCCTGACTGGAAACCAGTGTGTTTTGCCCTTAAAGCCCCACTGCAGGTGTGGCGTGTTCCATATTAATCAGCCCCACATGGATATGAGTAGGGACAGGAGTAGGATGGGTGAATGGCACCTTTCACAGTACCATCTCAGGTGCAGTGTGTCCAAACACCAGGTGTTTGGAGGTGGAATACTTGGAAACATTCAAGTGACACCTTGAATTTTTCACTCTTCACCTCAATGTTTTTCCCTTCCAAAAAATTATCCTTGCCATTTTTTTTTCTGCTCTTCATGATGACACACCTATTATCTTCAGTTACTCAGAAACCAAAATTGTAGTTATCATTGGTCCATTTATCCATCCTGATTCTACCCTTGTCCATTAAATTTTAATTTTTTATAAATTCTGCCTCTGTGGTAACTCTTTTATACAACCATCTTCACTTTTCATATGAGACCTCTTTAACTAACCCCAGACTGGCTTACTCATATTCTTTCTCTACTGTATAAAAAATTTTTGTATATTTTATCCAGATAATTGTTTAAAAGGCTACAGAATAATCATGTTATTTTCACAGCTCTTTAGGGCTTCTAGTGCAAAATAAGTAAAATAATGTTTGGCTTTCCACAAACGACAATGATAAGAGTGTAAAACACTTTGTCTTTTTTTCCTACTTTTTCTTGGCCTGCAATGTTGTTTTTCCCATCTTTTTGTACGCAAATCTTGCATCTCATTTAGGTCTAAATCTACTGCTATGTTTTGAAACCTGAAGAGAGGTACTATTCTATCTTTGTTGCCTAACATCCCAGTGCACCTATATCTCTGGTCCTGAACTTCAGTCAGCAATATTTTAGTAAATACCTCCACTTGGATAGATAGGCATCTGAGAACATAACAGGGCTGGAATGGAATCATTAGTTTCTCACACATTTTCCCCAAAATCTGCTCTTGTACTAATGTCTCCCTATCTAGAGTTTGAAAAATTCACAATTGCTCAAGTCAAAAAATTCAGATCATCTTTCATTTTTAATTTTTTTCTCATTCATTAAAAATCCTGTAAGTTCTACTTCCAAAGTGGAATTCACCCATTTTGCCACTTTCTTTTTGGTTCTACTGGCATTCCACAAGGAGTCATCCTTTGCTGAAACTATTACAATAACTTCTACATTGGATTGCTTGCTTCCTCTCTTGGTCCTACTGTAGTCCTCTCCATATAGTAGCCAGGCTGAATTTTAAAAAAACAAAAGTTCCTATACTCCGCCAGCTAAGAACCCTTTGGTGGGTTTCTCCTGAATTTAAAGTATAATCAATATTCCTTGTGTTTCACAAATACCTAAATAACCTATACACTCATCCAGGTCCTCAACTATCACCCCTGCTCTTAGACTTGCTACTTGCTGCTCTTCTTTCCTTCCACAACTCCAAGCCCTGTTCCATAGCCATGACTTTGCACTTTCTGTTCCATCTGCCTAAAATAGTCTCATTCCTGAGCCTTATAAGCTGATTCCTTCTGTTCATTCAAGTCTTAATTGAAAAGCCTCCTCTTCTGAGACCAGGTAGCATTCTTCATTATAGCACTCTGGTTTTCTTCCTGGTAGCCATAATCACTATCTGAAAATTTTCATTCATTTATTGTTTTTGTATTGTCTATCAACTACTGCACTATATATTCCATGTTGGATTTATCACCAACCTTTTGTAAAGCACCCCAAAATGTAGTGTTCACTTATGTTTTTTTGAAATTTTTTTTAGATTATCAGTCATAATCTTGAGTCATAACAAGGGGAATATATAAATATATATAGTCATATGCATGTACTTTTAAATATACAGGTAGATCATAAATCTGATAAAACAGGAAAGCTCATAACTGTTTTCTTTTAGATGCTAAAACATATTTAAAAACCACACAACAGTATGCACAAACTAGGTAAAGCATTATATTATATGAGTCAGCATTTAACTTAATCCTCTAAATTATGATTATAGCAAGTTCTCCTAATTGAAGGTAAAAGTACTATGATCAAAGTTTTTAGAAAAGTAAATTTTTCTAAGTTTTATGACCATTTCCAATATTTGTAGGAAAATAATTGACTTTCTCTATGAGAGTAGAATAGGCAGTAAGAAGACAAATTCTTTCCAGCCTTCCACTAGAATGTGCTAAGCTTCCTGCACTATTAGTAAAAATGAAATCTCAAAGGTCCTCTATAGCTTTTTATGTTCTTCTTTTTTTTTTTTTTTTCCAATTGTGCACTCTTTCCTTCATAAGTGAATGTAGCTACTATACCTCTACCCCATGGAATTTATCCATAGTGTTTCAATAGCCTGTCTCCTAACTTCCAGGCAACTGTGAGGTCTTATTTGCATAGCTAAAATAAAGATCTTCAGGCTCCATGCTGGGAGACTGGTCTGTCAAAACTAATGCTCTCCTAAGGGATGCCAAATTTCCTTAGTTAACCATAACTGCAGGGAATTCCAGTGCAATTGAGAGAGATCAAAGTAAGTAAACAGCACTCATGTAACTAAAGATACCTGAGGAGACTATAAAATGGCCCATTCATTGGTTGAGAACAATAACCACCATGGGGAATATCAATAAGCTTCAACACTAAATTTCTATCAAGCATGCACCATCACTGGTGGGCATGAAAATTTGCTGAAATCGGTCCACTATCTACATTAACAAAATTAAAATTCAAAAGATTCATAAGATGATCAAATAACTTAATTCCTTAGTTTGATAAACTGAACAATTTAATATTTTATTAGAATGAAGAGCAGTCTACTACAGTTGACTTCAAGTTCAATAGCATTATAAAAAAAGACATCCTTAATTTTTCCTAAACACTTCCGTTGTAACCTCAATTGTACAATATTGTTTTCTACCCAACCATGATTATGGATTCTTGCCAAACTGACCACATTGCTATCTGATTCCTAGGTTTTCTCTTTTGATTATCCTATCTGAGTCAGTCTTAGCTCTGTGTGATTCAGCCCCCTCCTACATATTTTTGTGTATCTTATTGTATTCCCTTCTCTTGTCCAAGCCTGTCACCTGTGGGTGTCTAATAAATGCTACCTAATTATGACAATTCACCTTTTATTTTTCTTTACCTCCATTTACTCCTCTCTCCTAGACTTTGAGTTAATCACGAACACTTAGCACCTACTTTACAGAGGGGCAGCCTTCCACAACTCCAATAGATTATACTCTCATTTTCTTAATTGTACTGTAAAGATTATGATTTTATCAACCTTGTCAAAGACCATTTGCCATGGAAGAGTGACTTTTAGAAAAAAAAATTATGCATGAGCTATTTAACTATAATGCTATTTTCTCCAATTAGGAATTTAATCTCTTAGGAATGGGGTTATGTCTTTGCATGTCTGGTATAGTACCCATGCACAGTTTACCAATCCTAAGGAAATAAAATGACATTTTTATTTCCCATGAAACTCATACACTTACGTTGTTGAACTTAGAATAGGGTTTAGCAAATACTCAACACTGAACAATTCTCACATATTATCATTTATAAACTAATTACATTTTTTAAAAAGGTAGAAATAAACATATTTGATTTTCACCATAATGCTAACTTTCTTAATAGAGGTTATGTATTATTACACCATGATTTTGGTAAAGTAAAATCACACACACACACACACACACACACACACACACACACATCTGTTTTTCTGTTTGTAATTCCAGTTTTTTGTTTGTTTGTTTGTTTTTCAGTTATCTTCAGAAAGAAAAAATATAGTACAATAAAAATTAAGTCAACTCTGCAAAAGACACTTTAAAATCATAGAATCTCAGACATGAAAAGAACTCTACCAAATATTTAAATTCTCCTTTTGTAATATAAAACTAAAATATTTTAATAATATATCTTCTCTTCTATCAAAACTATGCAGAAACACAAGTAATCTTTGTAACTATGCTGTGCTATGTATTGTGATATGCATTGCAAAATTATCAATGGTTTCATAATTTGGCTCAAAAGGGGTATGAGAATAGAACCTAAAAGCTGTTGGAATTCAAGTATTTCTTCAAAATCCAAAGAGAAATTTGTAGAGTGTTTGTAGACTCACTTCTAATTATGTGCAAAAATGTACAATCTATCTCTTTATTCTAGAGTTTAAAGTTATCAGTGGTGATAGAGAAATTCTAATGAGTGAACATTAGGATTTCAAAGCCCCAAATATCACAGTACAATTAAGTACTAAAACCTGAGATATATTTTATAGCATTTTGTATCAAACAGGACTGAATAAATAAATGAATATTTATTGTGCTTTTATTATTACTAAATCTTAAGTAAACAAACAAACAAACAACAACAACAAAAAAAAATAAATCCACAAGAAGATAATGACTTAGAGCATGAATTTGAATCCTGGTTTTGCCACTTATTAATTAGTGCACTGCTCTGTGTCACATTAAGGCACTGCTGCCTCACATGTACAATAGGGGGAATAATAGTACCCTCACAGCATTATTTAAAACATCAAATGGGTTGATTTATGTAAATCACAAAAACAAAATGCATATTATAAGAAGTGCAGGTTGAGGTATATTTACCCTGAAGTCAATGAAGCTTAAGCCACCAGAGCCCCTTCATTTCATAGTCACTTTCCATATCCCCAAATGTATCCAGACTTCTTAAAAAATTGATAGTTGTATAATATTTTACTTAAAGAGCTCCCTCTCTACACATAAACATCGTAAAATCTGGGCTTCCCTTTGTATGTTATAATTACTGTTGTTCTTGTATGAGAAAGATTAAATATTCTCTCCAGGGCACACAACTAGTAGTGACATACTGGGGTTTGTTCTGAAGTTTAGGCCACTAGAGAGCTCAACTTCTTAGCCAAAAACTTTCTGCCTATTTTTAACACTTCTCCTTTGTCTCATAAACTATAAAAATCTGACAGAGAGAACATAAATCATCCTTTCACATGAGATTATAAATATTTCCTGGTCATAGTTTCCTCTTATCTCAAAAGAAAGGGTAAATGCTCCACATGCATCTGTGGGTCTGTAGTGGCCATGCACTATCATCCACCAAACCTCACTCATACACACTCGTGGTTGCATTCAAGGCACCTGAAATAAGGTAAGAGCATCACCAGACAAAAACCAGTAACATTTCTCTTGTTTGGATTTTTTTTTTTCCCCCTAATCAGAAACCCAGTAGTTTCCCATAGCATCTTTTGTCAGATATGACATTCACTATTTGAAGGTAGGAGTTGAGCCTGGAAAGAGAGATGATTAGAGGTTAAACTTGCAACTACAGATCCATCCTTGAAGTTACTGATGTGCTCATTCAATAAAAAGTACACTGATTTACCACTTTGACTCAAGTACTGTATAGGGTCGCTATATTTTGAGAGCATATGTTGAATTGTTTTAATCACTCAACAAGTATTTCTCTTTTTTTTAAATGGATCTTTTATTTTATTTATTTATATACAGTGCTGAGTTCAAACCCAGGGCCTCACACATGCCAGGCAAGTGCTCTAAACTGAGCCAAAACTCCATCCCTGTCAACAAGTATTTCTTAAGCACCTACTCACTGGTTATCTAGCAAGGAATAAGATAGGTAAAGTCCTTGTGTTCATTTGCCTATACTTAATGAGAATTTTGTTTGTTTTGGTAGTGGGGATTGAACCCAAGGCCACATAACCACTGAGCTACATCCCCAGCCCTTTTTTATAATTTCTTTAGAGACAGGGTCTCAATGAGTTGCTTAGTGCCTCGGTAAATTACTGGGGCTGATTTTGAATTCGGAATCCTCCTGCCTCAAACTCCCAAGCTGCTGGAATTACAGGTGTGAGCCACTATGCCCAGCATCTTAATGAGAATTTTTATAGGAATATTATGTTACTTTATTTACAAAATCAGAAGGTATTCCAGCTTTCAGATATAAATCTTTGAGGAAAATTTTCCATGTCAGACCATTTGATACCCATTAAACATTCTTATTCTTGAAAATCTTATTTATTACTGCTAATGCTAAATACCTTACTGAAATCAACTCCATTTAGATAGAATAATTACTTTGTATCTGGTGATCACCTTTATTAGTAATTGCTTCACAACAAATACAGGAAACTTTCTCTAGAAAGTGTCATATTACAACTGGCTTCACAGTAAAGGAATCAAAATCTATTAAAAAATAGTAAATAAAGAACTCTTAAGACATCAATATTGTATTCTACTATGTTGCATTTGAATGTCTTTTAAAACTCCATAAGCAACATAAGCAAGTATACATTAAAGAAGATTAGAATACGTAAGTGTACCAAACTTTTCCCTTTGATATATGGATGGCTCAGATATCCTGGTATCCATCAATACCTGGAAGAGATACACATATACCCTTACTTCAACTTCTCTTATTTGCAGAACTAAAAAAAGAGCTACACTTTTGCAGATTACTTAGAGCTATCAACAAGTCTCCTGGACCCACGTAACAATCAATCAACATCAAAACTTTCTAAGTTACAAAACATTTTCTAAATTAAATTGTCAGCCAGCTACAACCTTTTTGAAACTTGTTTCCAAAAAATCCATCTAAGAACTTCCTTCCTTGACAAGTGCCATGCATCGGTATGGCACATGATATAACATTTTATATAGTGGATTTATAGTTGGCTTAGGCATTTTTGAGAGCAATTCGAATTTTAATCTGGAGCTCAATCTCATTCCTGCCAATGATTTTGAAATAATTTTGCCATGGATAAAGCATTCCAGTCATTATTCCCAATTGGTTTGTCTGTTGCTAACTAATAACTACTTAAATCACTGGGTATGATCAGGGGAAATCTCTTTGGGAAGTCCAGGGAAGTATGAATCTTTACATACTCAAATATCTGACATTTCTCAATTCAATTTTAGAAAAACTTTAAATATTTATTTGAAGCATACATGAAATAGTACATGATCATTTCTTTTTGCGAAATTCATAAATTCCCATACTTCTAATTACAGAGAGAAGAAATTCTTCTTGCCAAAAACTTTTACCCTAACTGCAAATTTTAATTCTTACTTCTGATGAAGCAGTCATTACATGATTTATTTATGGTGACAGTATAATGTACCTGGATTAAGGGGGGGTGGAAAAAACCTGGCCACATATGTTCAAATAGATTCCAAAGCAAATTTTAAAGCAAACTTTATTCACTAATTATAAAACAATGCAGCTGTAATACTTATTTCAAATTAGATGATTACAAGTACATTTGCGGGGCTTTTAATTTGGGGTTGATATTCTGAGGACATCTGGTATAGCTTATGATAAACATATCCTATGTTAAGTAAAGACATGAGGTTAGGAAAGCAAAAGCCTACCGAAGTTGAAATAGTACTTAAAAATTATTATGGAGGACTTTTTAAACCAGATAAATCTTTCATCTTGCTAATCACCTACATGAATTAATTTCAAATTTCTGACAAATATATGAGACATTATTTCACTACAGCAATTTTCTAACAAAGACTGACAGAAGTTCTAACCAATTTTCTGTGCCCCCCACCCAGCCATTTTATTAGTTAAGACACAAGGTATCATGTCTCATCACCAATTGCTCCAAAAAGCTTTATGGTTACATTATAGTTTTCTTAACTTTAAGAAAAGTTTGTGATTGCTATTGAGACACATTAAGTTGTGAGGCAATTGCTAACTTGAAAATATAATCTAACATAAAGTCAGTCACATTTGCAAATGGAATCTGTTTAAATAGCTAAATAGGTTAATAATCAATTCAATTACTGAATGTTTACATGAATGTCACGTATCAAATTAATCTGTGCTTCATTATTTACTTCTTTGACTTTCAGGTAGAAAACAATGGCTGCTTGGTGACATACAATACATTTTCAGAAAACTAAATAGTTTGTTGACAATGATATCTAGGTTTCCACCATTTTTATTCTTCTTATTGAACAAAAGACTGAAATATACTGATATATACCAGCCTGTTCAGGTTTCAGTGACAAAATATTTTATTATTCCAGAATCATAGTAAATACTCCATCTCCTAAGACCAAGAGACCCTCTAAAAACTGTACTCTTTCAATTAAACATTACTACAATTATAAAATATTAAGAGATTAACTCTAGTTATTAACATTATTTTTTTAGGTTAGCTCCATGTCTTTTATTCATATGAAAGTTTGAAATAAAAAAGCCTAAAAAGTTTATATGCCCAAATATAATTATTTTGGGACCATGTATTATTCTCAACATATTTGGTGATCAAAATTATTCTCCTGAAGATTATTTTCTCTAGTTTTAAATTAAGTGCTTCTTAAATTTATAATAAAATATCTGGTAGAGTAAGATTCACTGCACAGCCAATTCATTTAATTGACTATCATTTTACATTTTGGATTATAGCAAATGTCAATCAATGCTTCATAAAACATTCAGTTTTACATAGTGACAGCTTCTATCACATGATTAATAAGTAATAAAATAATTACTATGCTCTAGTTTGAATACAAATTATAATTTTCATTTACAAAATTAAACAAGCAACTGTATTACAGGTTCTCCACGTGCAGACACTGTTCTAGGCATGAAAACATATGTTTGTCTAGACAGATATGGACCCACCCTCTGCAAGCTTTTTAATTTGTGTTTTCTAAAAGTTGTCATGCCTCCTCCTTCGAAATATTATTTTCATCTTGTTTGTCTCTAAAACTCTCAAATATCCATTTATTATGTAAACAATTACAGAACTATCTCACGAGGTTGAATCTTGGGGAATTAAATATCACTCCAAGAGTGAACAAAATAAAAAGACATGCAAAATTATTCTGTAAACAAATTTCTGTAATCTCAAATTCTCAATATTCCTTTTATCAATGTGTATTTTTCCTGCTGATAAATAAAAAATATAAGATATAAAGTGTTCTTTTCATCATGTTATATATCACAAGAGTACAAATACTTTACTCAATATCTTCCTTGGTGTTTTACAACAAATTTTATATAATGAAATGCAATAGCACTTATCAAATAAATATTTTATCATCAGTTACATTTTTGATAAAAGAGTAAACAACTCATCATTTAGAAAAAATGTTTGGTTCTCTATATAGAAGTGGAGTTATTGAATTATCATGGAATGTGGTAACCTAAATGGATAAACTGAACCATATAACTAATTTTGGTCTGTAGTTTCAACCTTGAGAAGATGAAAAAAAAAAAAAAAAGACTTTATATATAGCAACACTAAATACCAACAAACAAAAATACACTAAATCTATTTCATATACCTTAAGAATCGTTTGTTACTTAAGTGGAAATACTCATATTTTTATGTTTTTGGCCACTGCTGTAGTTTGTATTTTTTCTTACTGGTTAGAAAAATACAAATCTCCAAAGGATGCAACCACTTATTAGAGCAGTTGAAGAATATCTGTACTATTACCAACCATCTTTGCCAAAACACTTGCATTTGTTTTAAAACGTCACCTTCTGTTTTCTCAGAGATACATATTCTTTCCACCTTTTCATAATTTTACATAGAAAATGTCAGATTAAAAAATTTTGAGTACTCACCTCCTTTAATGATAGCTAGTTTTATGAGTAGAATAAAGGCTGGTGGGTGGCAACATTAATGTAATGAAAGTGGAGCATGTACTTTTTCTAAGGGAAAGTCACTGGGGAGCACGCAAAGTTTTTCACATTGTTATCTGGCATACCAATGACAATTCTTGAATTGCTTTACCAAAAAAAAAAAAAAAAAAAAAAAAAAAAAAACCTCAAACAAAACTGAACACACAATTTTCCAGAAACACGATTTGCTTTGTAAAACAATACACTTTTTCAAAATAACTATTTTCATATCTTGATGGCATTTAAACAGATGCCAGAATAATTCTACAATAACAGCACTACAGAAAAATCACCTAAAATAATATTTTGGTTGTGGCTCTTCTGGAATACAGTGTCACCATTAAAACATAAACCTAAAACACAAACCTGTTTTCAAAACCACTATTAATTTTTAAAAAAATACTCACACCACTTTATTCTAAAATATGTAACAAAGCATTCTTATTTCATAAGAATGATTATGTGATTATCAAATAAAACTGATTTAGAAAGTTTTACATTATTTACTATGGCTATTTGAGTTTTTTAAGAAAATCTAAACTATCAAGTGATTAATATATTTGGAGTGGGTTAGAAACAGAATTTAAAAAGAAAAAAAAACTTGTGTACAAAATAAAATATGAAGATTTATTTTAAAATGTATCACTATATTGTCATGCATATACTGACTTTAAAATAATTATATCATTTCCTACCATGTAATTGTATCCTTTTAAATTTACCCTAAGAAAATTACGACAAGTACAGACAGGAGTTGAGAAAAGCATATCAGCAAAGACCCCGCGCCAAAACAAATGTATTACAAAATAAAGCTCATCTCTAAAATTATCCTCACTTATTTTTGGCATAAAAATTGAGTCATAATTAAACTGTTTAATAGGACCTAAATGCACATACTGACCCAAAAAAGTGTGTGTGTGTATGTGTGTGTGTGTGTGTGTACATGTGTGCCTGTGCTAACACTTGTTTTATGTACTTATTTATATTGTGGGCATTGCAGACTTGAAATATCAAATTAAATCAAAGTAAAATAGTAATAATAAGGGCTAAGGAAAGCAGGTGCTGGAATCCATTTTTAGTGCCTAAACCCACCTAAACTTTTTCAAGATTTTCAAGAGAATCAGTTCAGGAAAAGAAAAGTTTCTCTACAGAGTATTTTCACTTGGGAACTTTCCAGGCTTCAGGAATGCCCCTCTCCCAGGGGGAACCAAAGCATTGTTTCCGGATTTATATCAGCAGCAGTGTTTCTCATTCTAATAAGTGGCTATGCATTCTAGTTCTATCTTAAAACTTTAACCCTTTCTACAATATTCTACAGTTCAAGCCAAATGATACTTGTCATCCTACTATCCTCAAATGTTCAGTGCAGCCAGAAGAGAAAATATTGATGTTAGTTGTGGAATCAAAAGACCAAAAGGAAAAAGAAAAGGAGTCAAAACCACTCACTCAGTTTTATGCTGACTGCTGCAATCATCAATACTGGAAAAATATCCTTACCAGCTAGGTATCGTACTAGATCTGAGTCCCTAGGGCTTTGTGCTACAAAAGCAGATTTTTTTTTTTTTTTTAATCAGAAAATAAATGCAACCAACCACACAGATACACACACACACACACACACACACACACACACACACCCCTCACACAGACTTTACCTGTTTTTATGCCGAGTTTTTTAGCAAGTTTCTTCCAAAGGGAGCCATGGTCTGTCAGGCAAGGGAAAAACAAAAAATGAATCTCAGTGATCTGGGGCTCGGGTGGGAGTATCTGTGTTTCTAGGGTGAAGGGAGGAGGTCTGGAAGCTTCCTCTTCACCTCCTCAGAAGTTCCTGGCTTTCAGCTCATTAGTAGTCGGCTGAGAGAGTTGCTGGAAGTTGTGCAACTGCTGCTTAACTTTGAACTGCGGGATTGTTGTGGCTGCTGCACCTCTGGAGACCTGCCCAGCTCCAGCCTCCAAGAAGGCTTTTGGAAGCAGGAAAAGTGAGGAAGGAGAGAGAGAGAGAGAGAGAGAGAGAGAGAGAGAGAGAGAGAGAGAGAGGGAGGAAGGGAGGGGAACTCTATTGTGTTCTGTAGTTATTTGCAGACTAGCTAAACTTTAAGAACTGCCAACCCCACAGGCATGGTAAAAACCATGGAATGGGAATTTCACTTGATTTGGAAACACCCTTCCCCCGCTTTCCACACCCAACCACACAAGGTGAACACACATAAAAGATTTAAAAGTAAATACCCCCACCTCCCAGCCAGCTCCCGTCTGTGAAATGTAATCTGATCGTGACAAGCAGGGGTGAGGGCCAAAAGTCTTGCCTATCCACTCGATGCAAAAATCCCCTGCCCTGGTGCCAATAAAGCAAGTTAAAGTGCAGTGGAGCTGGAGAATGTATCAAGGTGGACACACAGACCACTTGGGATTTTTAGCCTCTGAGTTCATGATCACAGGAGTTCCTTCAACTCCACTTCTCTCTAGTTCATCTTCCAAAGGCTGACAAACCGAAGGGCACAGGGCTGACTGGTCATAGCACTGCCATAGGAACCCGCTTGGGGGTTCCGTCTGACTGGGCATTTACACCAACCCCTGCTTCATTTGGGAATTTAATGGGCTTTTAGTTTTAGGTTCCTGGGAGTTTGAGGAAAAGCGAACTGTTCCTGTTTCTCAAATGGAAAATGAGAGAAGACTTCAAGGAACTCAAGTACACAGTGCAGGTGGAGGGGTGCGGGCTTCACGTGGTTCTCGAACCCATGATCCGGGAAGCCAGAGCAGATCCGGCCAGCACCTGGTGCCAGAGGCCCAGCTCCTGGTGGACCAGGAGCCCTGGACAGCGACGCCATGGGAAAGCTTTGTCTAGGCACGAGCTCTGGAGAGTTTTCCCAGGACTTTTCTTCTAGTTCTCCGCCCCTGCTAACCACCTACCCCCGCCCCCCACCTCTGCTCCCAGCCTGGCCATGCTTCTCATCAAGGGCTTCAGGAACTGATGGTGAGGAAGGGAGGGATGGAAACCCAGGGACCAGGTTCCTGTGCATCACTCTTCAGGCTGGTCAGGCTCTCAGACCTTGCAAAGCATATATATAAATGCCTCACACTGTCTTTGGGAGCCCCCCAACTAGCCCCAATGACAGAAATAAAATGTGACTTCAAAGCAGTTATAATTCTTACTACCCATTGATTCAAGCAGGAGTCTACAGCTCTCAGAAAAATATATATTTTTTATTACTATCATAATTCTTTACTAGTTCTCTATATTTTATACATATTTCTCTTTATATGTTTATATATTATTTTAGTATATAAATGTTTATAATTTTATATAATATATATATATATATATATATATATGGCCAAGTAGTTATGAGTTAAAGAAATTACAATAGCGAGTTTTATAATTCAGTTATGTTTTTATATTCCCGGCAGAATAAGTATACATGTACATTTTAAGATGACCTATAGTCAATGGTACCAGAGAAAACCTTCATAATAATAGAAGTAGTATTCACATATTTTACGTTTATATGTATATGAGCATATTAAGCAAACATAGGCATTTTACATGTCATATACATGTGTATGTACATATATGTATGTGTATACATACTTTATGTGCAAAACAACACATAATCTTGGCTATACTTCTGTTTCAATTCTATATTTAATTCTGCTAGCACATTACAAAAAATAACTTAAGCTATTGTGGAAGTTTGCCCAGTTACTCTTAAATTGTTCAAAATATAATCCCCTAAAGCTATACTATTATGAATATAATTATTGCAGTCACTAGTTTGCAAAGAATTTTACTTTTGCAAATATCCTTGTGTTTCCTTGGTTTCTGTTCTCCACCCTAATTAACACATGTATGTGTGTATGTGTATTGCATTTTTCAATAAAAGAGTTTTAATGTAGAAAGAGGAAACAGCATTACATCTTTATTAGCATAATCTTAGGTTGAGTTTCAACTTATCACAAATGAGGTTCATTTAGTATGTTGTTATCCCTCACATAAAATATCCTATTAATTCTTTTCATGACCAACTCTTTGATGTGTAAGAATTAAACACGAAGGGGTTCATACACATTAAATTTATGTACTCTTTATTGTACATATTGTACCTCAATAAAGCAGAGGAAAAACACAAAGGGTTATTGTCCTTCAGATATTAAAATCAGAAAGAAATGGAAAACATGAACACTAATTCTTAAATAGAAAAGTAAGCAAGCAACAATTTTTAAAAAAATAACAAAACCATGTTTTAAAAAGTCACATTTCACCAGTAATCAGCTACTATATAATTGGCTGATTTTGAAAAAAAGTATGCTCATTTCTGTCAGTATGATGGTCAGAATATTATACTCTGCATAACAAGTATAAATTGACATATCAGTTTTTAGAAAAACTTTGGCTACATACAGCAATAACCTAAAAATAATCAAATTTTTATCCAAATTTTTATCTTAAGAATTTTCCCCAAAGAAATGATTCTTTTCATAAAAAGGCTTATGTTCATATCCATTTAATAACTATGAAATAATTCATAGAAAGTGCTGATAGTATTAACCCAAGTACTAGGTATTTTTCTAGTGGTAGAGGGTGTTAAGAAAAATTATCTGAAACTTGAAAATAAGGTAAATAAAGGACTGCATGTTCTTTCAATGATAAAGTAGAGTGTTGTCTAACAATCCATCTAAAAAATTATCCTATACTCTAAAATAATGCATTTTTAAACTATTTATTGAATGATGTTAAGTTGTAAAACAACCAACCATTTATTGAATAAATAAGTTACAAATGATTTTTTATTTGGGAGCAATATGTATGACTTTTGTGCAGTAGGAAAGATGACCCAAAATGTTCAGTTTTATTTTCATGTATAATATCAACCAATTTCATAATATCTAACAATTCTGTCTTCACTACCTATCTATAATATCTCTTTTGGACCAGCTTTACAATTGTTGGATCCTTCATTAAGTTAATTTTTGACACTTTTCCACTATATATTCACATAAAATTCATATGTGTTAGCTTTTAGGAAATTGCATTTTGAAAACCATGAGGATATTTCCATCCTTTATGAGCCAATAGGAAGTCTTTCTAAACGATGATGATTATTCAGCTATACAATTCCTACATTCCCTAAAAAAAATGTTTTTAATTTGGTTTGATGACAGAATATGGTTAGAATGTCCTTTTGCTCATCTCTGAGTATGAAGTTCAGCCACAGAGATAGAAAATATATATTCCTTTACATATTTAGCTAAAAACTTGAAAAATCAAAATGGAATTACTCTTAATAATGAAAAATGAATATTCTCCTTGATTAAATGAAGACTATTTAATCAGTGGTTGAATTGGCATCAAAAACGAAAGGTTAAAACATATTCTGACTGAAAATCCTTTAGAAACATACAGCCATGAAAATAAATATGTAAATTCTTGGAATAGTTCATTTTTCACAGCATAGTTCTAACCTCTGTTCATATTAAGAAGAATTGACTCCCTTTCTGACAACTAAATTTTAAAATTATTTGATCCAATCTTTTTTTAAACTTGTATTATTTATTTATTTTTTTTAATTTATTTTATTCTAATTTGTTATACATGTTTGCAGAGTACATTTCATTTCATATTACATATAAAGAGCACAATTTCTCAAGTTGCTGGTTTTATATAAAGTATTTTTACAACAATTGTGTCTTCATACATGTATTTAGGGTAATCATGGATAACTCAGTCTGCTATTATTCCTATTTTATGCATATACAACATAGAGCACAGAATCTTAGCACAGATTCTCACCATTTACATCATAATTTCATCCTCCTTCTCTAATACATTATAAAACTAATCTTTTAAAAACACCCATCTTGGTTACCAGTGGGGGTAAAATGGGGAGATGTAAAACAAATTACGCAGCCGTTACATAGGATGTTCAGGTCTAGAGGTCTTATGTATAGCATGAGGTCTACAGTCACTGTATTACATTGAGGATTTTGCCACATGAGTAGATTACAACTGCTCCTGCCACAGAGGGAGAAATGGGTAACTATGTGAGATGATATGTATGGTATTTGTCCCACATTAGTAATCGTTTTATTATATGTGTGTTAGGTAGTAGCTATCAATGAGCAGTGAAATGCATGGCAGGGTTACAAGTGTTCTTTAAATTACTTTACTTTAAACTACTTCCAAAGTAGATGAGAAAGCAAAGGGTGGTAGTTAATTTGTGGAAAATAAATGGAAGCAAAGGAGTTAATGGGAAAATACGTCAAAAGAAAAGGATTAATGGGACTAACACTTGACAAGGTCTATTGATGTTGATGTGAAGCTAGGCATTATGGCTACAGGTGTCTCCATTTGTCTCGGAAGGAAGATTCCTTTAGTAGCACAGGAACACTAAGGAAACATCTGACCAGCTGTTGACCCCAGTGCCCCCTTTAACATGGAATTGATTTGTAGATGAAGCCCCCCTAAATAGAATGGCCATCAGGACACTTCCAGAAAGAACCAACTAAGCTCGAAAACTCCACCACCCAATGTGAAGGAGGAGCTGAATACCTGATTGGCAAAGAGTACAGAAGGTGGTCCCAAGTTCTTCTGGTAAACATCATACAGTAATAAATTTGGAGACAGCATTGTCTCCTTTGTCTTTCTCTGCTCAGAGATGGCCCACTTTCTCTCTTAAGAGTGCTCTCTGCTTGAGCCTCACTTTGCCTTTACTTTACTTTCACCTCACTTTCTCTTTCACCTATAATAAACTGACTTTAAATTTTATTTCATCAGAACACAAGAAGTGAGATTTTGCATTTCAGCTGCCTGCTTCACTGTGATGGGTATTTTAGGTTGTCTACATCTATATACATATATATACAAGATAAAAATGTCACTTTCATTCTCATAAAAAATCCTTTTAGATTCTTTCAGCATTAAGTAAAAAGTAGTCTGGTGTTCAAAGTTCTTCATTATATGGGCTTTATTGATTTTGATTGGGGCATGTACTACTTCACTAAAAAAAAAAAAAAAAAAAGTGGTAGATATGGAACAGGAGTTAAAAGCACGAGTACTGGAGGTATGTGGATGAAGGTCTACATCACAGCTCTGCCATTTCCTAGTAGAGACTTTGGGTAAATTATTTAACCTTCTGAGTCTCAGTTTTCTTACCTGAAAAAGGCAGAAAGTAATAATATAAATCTTCACTTTTTCATTTAAAAAGGTTTAAGAGAATTTTTCTTTTTTAAAAACCTGTCTTACACAGATATGTTGTATTCTTCTTACTAATAATTTCCTCTGCACATTTTAATGATTAAATTGGTTTACTAATATATTTATCATAGGCATCTGTGCTGGCATGAGCCAGTTTTCCCCAGGGCCTGTGTAAAAAGAACAGCAGAGCTATGATTCTGAGTCTTGGATTGTACATAGCTACTTGACTGTAAACCAGTTTGTCACCAATTATGTGGTAATCTGTGAAGAAATAACAAACTAGATAGCTTGTTAAAACCAATCGGTATCTGATTTACTCAAAACCCCATTTTCAATCAAAAGAAAAATAATAAGATAAATGACCTCCTTTGTTTACACAAAAGAGAAGAACTCAGGAATCAGAGCTGGCAAGAAGGGTGGGGCCAAAACTTGTATGAAAATCTTTGAACAATCAGGATGTTACAAAAGGAACTGAGGCAAACAGTGTTGTCTATATGAGAAGGTAGGAAAAAAACCCAGAATTAGAGGTGAATGAATACTTCAGCTCAATTCCGGAGCTGCTGCTGCTGCTACTACTACTATCTGCAATGAGTATCTAACTTTTGCAATTTCTTCTTATCTTAAATTTTCTCATGGTAAAGAAAACTGTGTATAAAAGTTGTGATGGATGTAACTTTTAACACAAAAACTTTTAAATACTGTCTGTGTCATGAGCTGTGAAATAACCCAAGAGGTTTTAAGAATGGGAAAAATAAGGAACTTGAGTGGTTTTGAGTAAAGCCCAGAAACAGAGATGCCATTTCAGCTCTAGGATTCTATGGTAGCAGGGTTCTTTTGATTCTCCATAAAGGTTTAGAATGACACTCCTAAGCTTTGTAGGACTTACACAGCCAGTGTGTCTAATTACTCATCCAGCTTCAATAGGCACTTCCATTAAAAAAGCTTCTAATCAATTAAACTCAGTATTTGAATAGCTGACTGGTTGGGTGTTGGTCAGATACCTGTGTCCTAAATAAAAGGCCAAATTTCTTCACTTAGTAGCCACAGCTATTATTAACGCTAATGAGATAAAAGTGACAAATCCATATAAGGCTGGCTTCTGCTAGAGACTGCTCAACTACAAAGAAAGTTTTGAAAGCTGCAAAACATAGAAACTTAATAAAATTAAATATGGGCATACAAGTATATAGATACCTCTAAATATGCATTCATCTGCCATAGTAAGTAATACCATTATGTCATGTTGTGTTTTACACAAGGCATTTCTATATGTGATATCTTATTTGATCCTGGTATGTCAGCAGCAAAGAAAATATTATCAGAATTTTGTGGTTGAGAAAATTGAGGTTGAGAGCCATGTGATAAATGAATAATTACTTAAAGCAAAATCAGGGCTAAACTAGAATCAGTGGTGATTTTGCATATGGTAACAAACATAGATATATTCCATATAAATCCTTTGTTATGTAAATAAAGGATGTGGGGCCCAGAGATACATGCACTTTCTCAAGGACATATGTTTGTATAGAGTAGAACCAAGAAAAGACCTGGATGACTGTGTTCATAAATCAGTTATAGTTTAGTTTGAATTGGTATATAAAATAGAGCAATATAAAAAACCATAGACTAAAGCAGACTTTAGTATTTATCCCTACAAGGCCTCATGTTTCTACCAAGAACTCTGAATTCAAAGGGGAACAAATTAATTTTGAAACTTGACACATCAATCATTTTAGAATATAACTCTCCTGGGGCAATCCTCTTTTTTTAACTATATAACACTCTAGGCTCAATTTATTTGTGATATTCAAATGCCTAAGGTTCAAATCTCACCACTATTTCATGGTTTCTAAGGAAACAATATAGTTTTAATTCAATGTCAAGAAATTTTGATTATGGGGTAAAATGTGATGCTTTGACATACATGCAGTATGTAATGATAATTCATCAGGATAATTAATATTCACCATATTCACCTATAATTTTTATAATCAAATTTGAAATATACTCTGTTATTGTGAAATTACAATCTTTTAGTTAAAAATATAATGTTAATTGAAAAGTTTATAAAACCATAAAACACTATTTAATTTTTCTTTGAAAACACTGACATCTTGTAGAGAGGTGTGGTATTTTATTACTAGAAATGTATTCTTCCCAGTTTGATTTATTGAAGACTAATTTTTATGGTTCAGGACTCTCCTTTAATAAATATAGATGCATATGGAAAGCCAAAGAGATTCATAGGTTTTCAGTCAGGACATTAAACACTACCTTTTGTAGTTCAAACAGGGGGAGATTTGCTACACAGAATTGGAAACAAGGGTACCAGAAAGAGTATGTTGGTAGCTAGAATCTGTACAGTGCAAAAATAATTCAAACATTCTTCAGTTCTGGACATTTAAAAGTATTACAGGCAAGAGCAGTGGCGCAGGCCTGTAATTCCAGCAGCTTGGGAGGCTGAGGCAGGAGAATCTGGAATTCAAAGCCAACCTCAGCAAAAGTGAGGCACTAAGCAACTCAGTGAGACCCTGCCTTTAAATAAAAAATAAGAAATAGGGTTGGGGATGTGGCTCAGTGGTCTAGTGCCCCTGAATTAAATCCCTGGTACCCTCCTCCCCCCAAAAAATAAGTAATTTGAAGGATTGATATTTATTGATTTAAAACTCTGGGGTTGCTTCTAATATTAACACACAAAAAACAGAACTTTATATGAAGTTTTCTTTTTTGAAATGCATTATGTGAATTGGAATTTGAAATAGGAATCTGCAGGAATTTGAAGAAAGTATGTAATGACAAATGATGATTGTTAACAAATGTTAAAGTAATTAAATTATTAGTGTTAAAAGATACAAACAGAATCTTAGTGAATTTGATGGGAAATCATTATTCTTCACCATTTATGTTTGATGCATGTTTAATAGACACATTGACTTGAACTTAATTTGTTCTTTGATACAAGAAATACTCATTGAACATCTAGAATATGTGAGGCAATGAATTAAAAGTCTGCTATTAAAAGATGAAAAGGCACAGATCTGAACTACAAAATCTAGGAATGAATGGGAAAAACAATTATAATATAAAATATAATTCCCTGAATCAAGCTATGTATAAAGTATAGCAGTGAGAGCCAGGCGCTGTGGCGCACACCAGTAATCCTAGCACTTGGGAGGCTGAGGCAGGAAGATCACGAGTTCAAAGCCAGCCTCAGCAATGGCGAGACACTTAGCAACTCAGTGAGACTCTGTTTCTAATAAAATACAAAAAAGGGCTGGGGATGTGGCCCAGTGCTGGGGATGTGGCCCAGTGCTGGGGATGTGGCCCAGTGGTTAAGTGCCCCTGAGTTCAATCCCCAGTACCAAAAAAAAAAAAAAAAAAAAAAAAAAAAAAAAAAATTAAAGTTATAGCAGTGAGGTAGGGAAGAGGGAGAAGAAATTAAACCTATTAAAGAGGGTTAAGGAAAATCACATCAGGAGATGTCATTGCCATTTTATAGATGTTAGCAATCATGTATCACATCACCTTTGAAACTCTGATTTTTTTGTAGGTTTGGATAGTAAGTGGGTTTGGAGTTATTTCCCTTTTTAAACTTGTTAAGATTTTGTGAATGTAATACAAATTACATTCAAATTACTACACCAGGTTTCCTATGATGTAGAGAACATATTAGTTTCATGTGTATCAAAGTACTAATACCAATTGTTATGGACTGGATTGCGTTCTGGTCAAAATCAACATGAAGCCCTTACCCTCAGTGTGATTGCATTTGGAGAAAACAGCCTTTGGGCAGTAATTATAACTAAATGAAATCATAGGGATGAGAATCTGATCAGAGGTCTCTTATCTCTATGAAAAGAGGAACAGACACATGAATTTTCTCTCTCACCAATCAGACACAGATGAAAGTCCATGTATGGACACAGCCAGATGATAGCCCACTATCTACAAGCCAGGAAGAGAGCCATCATCACAAACTGAATTTTTTTTTTCATGTTTTGAAATTCTAAGTTGTTATATATGACAGCAGAATGCATTACAATTTATATTACATTTATAGGGAAGAGTTTTACATATCTCTGGTTGTATACAAAGTATATTCACACCATTCATGTTCATACATGCACTTAGGGTAATACCATTTCATTCTACTATCTTTTTTTTTTTTTTTAATCATTTTGCCCCCTCCCTTATCCTCCCTACCCATTGGACTTTCTAGTGTTCCTCTAATCCTCCTATGCTCCTTGTCTCAATGCAACTGTGAATCAGCCTACTCATATCAGAGAAAACATTCAGCATTTGGATTTTGGGGGTTGGATAACTTCACTTAGCATTATATTCTCCAACTTCATCCATTTACGTACGAATGCCATTATTTTATTCTTTTTTATTGCTGAATAATATTCCATTGTGTATATATACCACATTTTCTTTATCCATTCATCTACTGAAGGACATCTAGTTTGCTTCCACAGTTTAGCTATTGTGAATTTTGCTGCTATAAACATTGATGTGACTGTGTCCCTGTAATATGCTGTTTTTAAGTCCTTTATGTATAGACCAAGGAGTGGGATAGCTGGGTCTTAAGGCGGTTCCATTCCCAGTTTTCCAAGGAATCTCCATACTGCTTTCCAGATTGGCTACACCATTCTGCAATAAATTCTCACCTGCAATGTATGAGTGTGCCTTTCCCCCCACATCCTCTCCAACATTTATTGTTTTTTTGTGTTCTTAATAGCTGTCATTCTGACTGGAGTGAAATAAAATCTTAGAGTAGTTTTAATTTGTATTTCTCTAATTGCCAGAGATGTTGAACATTTTTTTATATTTGCTAATTGATTGTATAAACATTTGACAAAATACAGCACCCCTTCATGTTTAAAACACTAGAAAAACTAGGGATAACAGGAATATATCTCAACATTGTAAAAGCTATCTATGCTAAGCCCCAGGCCAATATCATTCTAAATGGAGAAAAATTGAAAACATTTCCTCTAAAAACTGGAACAAGATAGGGATGCCCTCTTTCACTACTTCTGTTTAACATAATTCTTGAAACACTGGCCAGAGCAATAAGAGAGATGAAAGAAATTAAAGGGATACAGATAGGTAAAGTAGAACTCAAATTATCACTATTTGCTGTTGATATGATTCTATACCTAGAAGACCCAAATAATTCCACCAGAAAACTTCTAGAACTAATAAATAAATTTAGCAAAGTAGCAGGATACAAAATCAACACCCATAAATCAAAGGCATTTCTATATATCAGTGAAAAATCCTCTGAAAGGGAAACAAGGAAAACTACTCCATTTACAATAGTATCAAAAAATAAAATAAAATACTTGGGAATCAACTTAATGAAAGAGGTGAAAGACCTCTATACCAGAAACTACAGAATGCTAAAGAAAGAAATTAAAGAAGACCTTAGAAGATGGAAAGATCTCCCTTGTTCTTGGATAGGCAGAATTAATATTGTCAAAATGACCATACTACCAAAAGCACTATACAAATTTAATGCAATTCCAATCAAAATCCCAATGACATTCCCCATAGAAATAGAAAAAGTACTCATGAAATTCATTTGGAAAAATAAGAGACACAGAATAGATAAAGCAATCCTTAGCAAGAGGAGTGAAGCGGATGGCATCACTATACCAGACTTAAATTATACTACAGAGCAATAGTAACAAAAACAGCATGGTATTGGCAACAAAATAGACTTGTAGACCAATGGTACAGAATAGAGGACACAGGGACTAACTCACATAATTACAGTTATATTAGACAAAGGCACCAGAAATGTACATTGAAGAGAAGATAGCCCCTTCAAGAAATGGTGCTGGGAAAACTGGGAATCCATATGCAACAAAATGAAATTAAACCCTTATCTCTCACCATGCACAAAACTCAACTCAAAGTGGGTCAAGGACCTAGGAATTAGACTAGAGGCACTACACCTTTTAGAAGAAAAAGTAGCCCCTAATCGCCAACATGTTGGATTATGTCCCAACTTCCTTAATAAGACTCCTATAGTACAAGAATTAATATCAATAATCAATAAATGGGATAGATTCAAACTAAAAAGCTTCTTCTCAGCAAAAGAATCAATCAGTGAGGTTAATAGAGAGCCTACTAATTGGGAATAAATTTTTACCACATGCACGTCAGATAGAGCACTAATCTCTAGAATATATAAAGAACTCAAAAATCTTAAGACCAAAAAAACAAATAACCCAATCAATAAATGGGCCAAGGAACTGAACAGACAAAATGAAATTTGATCATGGACTTCTAGCTTCCAACAGTGTAAGGAATTCTTTTGTTTTAGCTACTCTGTCATGATATTTTCTCATGATAGCCCAAGCAGACTAAATACCACTAATATGAGATAGGTGAACTTGGACTGATAAGTACCTTGTCAAAGGACATCACAGTACTTTTGGAACTTTGGAAAAAAAAAAAAAAAAACTAGCTAAAGTCCTCTTATTATCTCTTTGTGTTCCAGAAAAAATTGAACAAGTTTGAACTTAGAATCCTTCTGGGAAGTTCTGGGTCTCAGATTCACCTTCCCTTTGAGTTTCAATGTTATAGAACTTTGTAATAAATAAAAGTGCCCTGCCAGACTGAAAAAATATATATATACTT
The DNA here is from genome assembly GCA_025594165.1 of Tamias sibiricus. Lineage (NCBI taxonomy): Eukaryota > Metazoa > Chordata > Mammalia > Rodentia > Sciuridae > Tamias > Tamias sibiricus. Next base: position 142,649,498 of record CM046661.1, read on the forward strand.
AATAAAGATAATTCACATCACCTTTCAAAAAATTTTTCTTTGATCGATATTTAGCAGGTAGGTTTGGATACTAAGAAAACTATAAGAATTTAAAGCTTGAGAATTTCTCACCAGGACTCACCAGAAAAACCTAAATCCTTATGAGGGAAGACTCATTTTAGAAGTCTTTGACAATGAAGCCATGGTGGATTAGCAATTTATAGCTAAGTGTACAATTTGTGAGTGTAGGTTAGGAAGTAATGGGTGGTACTGGAAGTTTTGTGTGGCCCTGTGACCTTAGGGTGAACTTTTCTGTACTTACAGGTATCTGAGATTTGAAGTTTGCTAGTTATCATAGATCAGACTTTGGGCACCTAATTTTTGAAATTAAAACTATAAAGGCAATAAAATCAAAGCAGCTAAAGAGTTGAAATCTCAAGTAAACTGTTCCCACTTTTTTTTTTTTTTTTTTTGCTTTTCTTTCTGAGTACTTTCTGCAATCAGGACTGCTTTGTTTTTATAAATGTGGAGAGAAATAAAGAAAGAAGGAGAAGTGATACTGGATTTCCTGAGACATAAGAGTTTATTACATTGATAGGAGAAATTAAAGAATGTGACTGTATTGCTCTACTAATCCAGTGGCTTAGATTGCAATATTTTAAGATTAATTTTAATTTGTAGCAGAAATGTAAAAACTATAATTTAAGAAAAATGGCTACAGGTGTGAACAGAAAATTCTCAGAAGGATTAAGGAAGATTGGCATCAAGGTGTTAAAAATATGTCCACAGATTTTTTGATATTCCTTCCTCCTATAAGTGAAGTTGATTCCCTTTGCTTTAGGTATAGGCAGATCTTAGAGACACACTTATAATTAATATAGCACAAGTGACAGTGTATCATTTTCAGTATTAGGTTAGAAAAAGACTGTGGCTTCTATTTTGCTCTGGGGGAAGTTATACTGTGAACAATCCTCTGGAGAGGTAAAAATGGTGAGAAACTGATATCTCCTGACAGTGACCACCTGAGCTGGTTTAAGATAAGCATGTTAGCTTTCTGTCACTATGACAAATATCTGGGAAAATAAATTTAATAAGTGAGAAGGCTTATTTTGTCTCATGGTTTTATTTTTTTTATTTATTTTTTATTTTTTTATTTTTTTGGTACCGGGGATTGAACTCAGGGGCACTCGACCACTGGGCCACATCCCCAGCCCTTTTTTGTATTTTTTATTATTAGAGACAGGGTCTCACTGAGTTACTAAGTGCCTCGCCATTGCTGAGGCTGGCTTTGAACTCGCGATCCTCCTGCCTCAGCCTCCCAAAGTGTTGGGATTACAGGCGTGCGCCACCGCGCCTGGCTTGTCTCATGGTTTTAGAAATCTCAGTCCATGGTTGCTTGGCTCTGTTACTTTGGGCCTGGGCAGACAGAATTCATTATGGTGGAATTATGTGGCAAGGGTGCTAATCACTCTTGCAAAAGAAGTACGGAAAGGCCAGAGTAGCAATATCCCTTTTAAGGACACTCTCCTAGTGATCTGATTTGCTTTTACCAGGCTCCTTCTTAAAGTTTGCATCACATCCTAATAATGCCTCAGGTTGGTGACCAGGCCTTTAATACATGGACCTTTGGAGGACCTTCTAAATTTAAACTATAGGCGTAAGAAACTGAAGTCCCTTCAGCAATTTTAGCCCTAGCTTACATCTTAACTAAAATCTCATGAGAAACTTAATGATAAAAGATAATTGACTCTTACAAACTGCTTTACTTAATACACATTTTAAGATGCCAAATTTTGTGGTATATTGCCACACAAAGTTAAACAGCTACAGGTTGTATATCCCTTATCTGAAATTGTTGTTGGTGATAGATGGGCTTCCCCCACACACCCCGAAATTTCGGTGTCCTGAGCAAAGCAACCTTGTTTCATTTTCCCCAGGCAGGAGCCAAGGGAAGTTTCCTATCCTGAGCAAAGCAACCTTGTTTCTTCCCAGGGCAGGAGCCAATGTGCTTAAAGGTCCCCCTGTTCCACAAGCAAAGAGCCAATAGCATTAAAGGTCATTCTGGTATACCCCCCCAACCAGAAATCCCTATTTAAGCTAACTCAGACAAAACAGCTCGTCCCTGCTGAGAGGAGGCAGCCATTGCACCAGCCTTAGACCCACTGTCTCCAGCCCAACGGCAGCTGTCCCAGCCAACAGCCTTAGTCCCACCATCTCCAGCCCCAGCCAACAGCTATAGCCTCCAGCCTGAAGGCAGCTGCCTTAGCCAATAGCTCCAGAGATCACAGCCAGCTTAACCAGGCACCCACCTTCCGTTCAGAGCTCACACACTCCTCTCTCCCTGACTCCTCTCTCCCACCAGAGCTTGTACATTCCCCCCACTGACTCCTCTCTCCCAGCACCTCTTCGACTTTGGACCAGCCATAAAGGCTGGGGAATAAATCTCTTGGCTGTACAGTGGTTCCCGGTGTGATTTTTGCCTTTCACTTGGGGCCAGAAGTATTTCAGATTTCAGAGTTTTTCAACTTTGGAACTATTTGTATTGACTTTAGCTTATCTGAAAATCTGAAAGTTTCCATACATATTTTCAGATAAGATATATATAGTGAATCCAGGGGTGGTATTGTTATACTATTGACTGAATTACATCACCAGTCTTTTTTTCCATTTTTAATTTTTTTTTCTTTCTTTTTTCTTTTTTTTCCTTTTTTTTTTTTTTTTTTTTTTTTTTTTTTGAGACAAGGTCTTGTTGAGTTGTCGAGGTTTTCACTAAGTTACTGAGGCTGGCCTTGAACTTGTGATCTTTCTGTCTCAGCCTCCCAAGTACCTGAGATTACAAGCCTGTGTTACTGTGCCTGGAAAAATCTGAAATTGTTGAGCATCATGCCATTACCAAAAAAGTTTTGGATTCTGGAGCTTTCCAGATTTCAGATTTTCGGATTAAGGATACTCAATTTGTGTTACAGTTAGGCTCACTAAATATCAGGGAAAGACAAATAAAACAACAAAGACAAATTTCCTCTTAAACATTACATTTTTCACATTTTAAAAATGTATTAATCCCAAGTATTTACCAGGGTATATATTATTGATGGATATTGAATTGAAAAATCCCTGTTTAGGAAATATACTACCTTAAAAATTTAAAGCATATATGTCCTTAAGTACTTAACTTAATGCTTTTGCTTTTAAAAATCTCATCTAAAGGAATATCATAAATGAACAAAAAGTATATTTTTGTATTACTATTTGCAATAGTAAGAAAGAAATTATCTAACAAGCACTCATATGTCAGGCATTTTCTGAATGTTTATAGGAGTCTATTAGATGGGCTCATTTTAAAGTCACTGTTTTATAAATAAAGAATACTGGAAACAGAGAAGAAAATTTCTTGAGGTCATAAAACTACTGGGTGGCTGAGGCAGAGATTTAAGGCTGTGCTCTTAAAAATTACATTAGGCTGCCTCTAATTAATATATACCATACATATTGTATATATATCATGGAATCATGGATTGAACCCAGTGGTGCTTAACCACTGAGCCAAATCCCCAGCTCTTTTTAAATTTTTTCTTTTGAGACTAGGTCTTGCTAAGTTACTTAGGGCCTTATTAAGTTGCTAAGGCTGGTTTTAAACTTGTGATCCTCTTGCTTCAGCTTCCCAAGTCTCTGGGATGACAGGCATGTACCACTGTACCCAGCTAAATATTTTTAATGTACTTTAATATGAGAATTCTTAAATAAAGAATGTACTCCAATTATAGACTACTTGATATGAATATTTAAAAACACAGTTGAGGGGCTGGGGCTATGGCTCAGTGGTAGAGCGCTTGTCTTGTCTTGCATGTGTGAAGCCCTGGGTTTGATCCTCGGCACCACATAAATAAAATAAAGGTATTTTGTCCATCTACAACTAAAAAAATATTTTAGAAACAAAAACATAGTTGAGACCTACAGACAATTTTATGAAGTAACAGCTGCAGTTGTTTTACTGCAAGTAAAACTATGTATCAGGAGTTGCTAACTGAAATGTCTGACAGGGTAAAGCAAGTAATGCTAATAAATATGCAGACCTAGATAGCTTTAGCAGATTGCCCCTATGTGGAATGGATCAATTATTTCTAAAGATTCTGATTTTTTTTTTTTTTTTGGTACTGGGGATTGAACTCAGGGGCACTCAACCACTGGGCCACATCCCCAGCCCTTTTTTTTGTATTTTTTTATTAGAGACAGGGTCTCCCTGAGTTACTAAGTGCCTCGCCATTGCTGAGGCTGGCTTAGAACTCTCGATCCTCCTGCCTCAGCCTCCCAAAGTGCTGGGATTACAGGCGTGCGCCACCGCGCCCGGCTAAGATTCTGATTTTTTAAAGAAAAATCCTAAAATCTGATTTTTTAAAAAATGTGAAAACTTCATACACAAAATGACTGGCATTAAATTACATTCCTTGAAATGGCAAAACCAAATTTAACATTTTAAATGTAGTCCACCAATTAGTGTGTCCTTGGCTAAGATTTCCTTACAAATTAGTAATAATTAAGGAGAGTTATTCAAAGACACCTGACAAACTTCACTGAAACATGATAGATAGCATTATCATACCTAAAGAAATAGCCTTAATCAAAGAGGCATTTTCCAGCTAGAGAAGCCCAGAAAAGTGAAGAGAAAGAAGAGACCTGTCCAAGCAATCTCAGTGGAAGTATTGTCCAACCCAAGAGTCAGTGCATTAGACTACGTATATGTTCCAAGAAGAATGGTTGGAAAAAGGACTCTCTTTTTTAATATTTATTTTGTAGTTGTAGTTGGACACAATACCTTTATTTTATTTATTTTTGTGTGGTACTGAGGGTCGAACCCAGGGCCTCACATGTGCTAGACAAGCCTTCTGCCGCTGAGCCACAACCCCAGTCCCTGGGAACAGGACCCTTGAGCCAGACCTTATGTTTGAATCCCTACTCTACCCCTTGCAGGTTGCTCACACTCCCTCTCCACTTGAAATGCAGGTGTGTAATTATACCTCATAGAGATAGTTTGATAAACTAATGGCTCAATAAATATTAGCTATTATGGAGAAGATCAAGCATTATGATATTACCAGAGCTTTGTGCTAGAAACCCTTCTTATCTAATAGTCTTGGTGCTGATTTCATTCTCACAAAACAATTCCTGATTATTTAAAAAAAAAAAAAAAACTAGTAAAAGAAAAGAATGTCTCTACATAATGGTGTGAGAGCAGACACTGGGAGTTAAAGAGCTTAGTATTAAATTAAGAAATTCCTATTATTTTTTATTTTTAAATGACAGATAAAATTGTGTGTATTCACTTCATAAAACATATTGTTTGAAAGTACACACACACATTGGGAGATGGTTAATCTAGCTAATAAGCATATGCATTACTGCACATAGTTATCATATATATGGTGAGGACATGTTACATCTGCTCTCTCAGCATTTTTCAAGAATATCTTATGTTACTTACTGTAGTCACCATGTTATACAGTATCTTTCTTGAACTTACTATTCCTCACTGAAATTTTGTATGCTTTGATCAACATCTCCCAACACTACTTCCAAACCTGTAACTGCCATTCCACTCTTTATTTCTGTGAGTGAGATTAACTGTTTTAGATGACACATATGAGTGAGATCAGGTAATTTTTCCATGACTGGCCCATTTCACTTAATGTAATGAAGTCCAGTTCCATCCATATTGCTGCAAGTGTAGGACTTCATACTTTTTATTCTGAATAGCATTCCATTTTGTATATGCTTCACATTTTCTTTATCTATTAAACAGTTGATGGATATTTAGTTTGTTCCCATTTCTTGTAAATAGGTCTACAGTGAACATGGGAGTGTAGATGTCTCTTCAACCCACGGATTTCATTTCCTTTGAATGTAGCCACTAGTGGAATTGCTGGGTCATGTGGTAGTCTAGTTTTAATTTTTGGAGGAACTTCCATATGGTTTTCCATAATGAGTGTGCTAATTTACATTCCCTCCAACAACAGCAAGCAGGGGTTCCCTTTTTTCCACATCCTTCCAAGCACATATTACCTTTGTTTTTTTTTAATGTTAGCTCTTCTCACTGAAGTGAGGTGCTATCTCATTGTGATTTTGATTTTTATTTCCCTGATGGTTCCTGGTGGTTGGTAGAATTCAAAAGCAAAGCTATCAGGTTCTGGGTTTTTCTTGGGAGAATTTTTTAATATTGATTCAATTTCATTCATCATTATTTGTACAAATGTTTTATCTCTTTCTTTTTAGTCTTGGTAGGTTTCTGTATTCCTAGGAATTTGTCCATTTCTCCTAGGCTCTGTAATTTGTTTATGTATCATTGTTCCTAGTAGTCTAATGTCCTCTTTATTATCATGTGATCATTTATAATGACTCCTTTTTAATTTCTGATTTTAGCATCTGAGTCTCCTTTTTGTCCTTAATCTCATTACAAGTTTGTTGATTTGTGTGTGTGTGTGTGTGTGTGTATATTTCAAAAAATCAACTTTTTTCTATTTTTTATTCCATTTATTTCTGCTCTGATCTTTATCTTTCTTTCTTTCTGCTAGCTTTGAGCTTAGTTTGCTCTTTTTCTCTGTTTTTGTGTGGTATGTTAGGTTGATTATTTGGGATCTTCCTTTTTTGATGTAAGTGTGTATTGCTGTGTTTTACACTTAGAAATGATTTTCCTGTATGTCATAAGATTCTGTAGCCTGTGTCTTCATTTTTGTTAACCTTAATATTTTAAAAATATCCTTTTTAAATATCTTCTTTGATCCATTTATTGTTTACATGCAATTTTTTATTTTCCAAAATTTCTCCTATTGTTGATTTCTAGTTTCATAACATTGTGGCTAGAAAATATCTTTGATATCATTTCAGTCTGGAAGATATTCTTAAATGAATGTTAATGAAAACACAACTTACAAATTCTAGTTGAAAGCAAATATTACTATGATCTGATAGAAATTTATTGGTGTAAAGGTTGATATTGAATAAAAACAAAAGGTTTGTAATCCATGTTCTAAGTCTAACCTAAAGAAGAAAGAGAAAGAAGAGAATTTCAATAAAAAATAATGAGGAGATAAAAAATAGTGATAAGAGTGAAACCAATAAAATAGATAAGAAATGATGGAGAAAATGAACAAATCCAAAAATTGTTATTTTGAAAAGATGAATAAAACTAATATATCCGTAGCAAAATTGATCGAGAAAATAAAAGGAAAACACAACAATATCATCAATAAAAGAGAATGTGCTATAAGTCCTGCAGAATAGCAGAAAATGGGAAAATATAAGCAAATGCATGTTAACAAGTTTGATAGCTAATATAAGCAAATCATTAATAAACACTAATCCCTCCAACATGAACATTTACTGAGACAGCATCTAAAACTGGTAATTGTGACTAAATTGTCAGAATTAGTAGAGAGTTTCATAGAATGATCACACTGAAAGAGAAGTATAAGAATGTGCTTTAACATTTATGTTCTTTGAAACTATTCATTATCCATGTCTTAAATAATTTGTGGCATATATTTGCACCTTGTTTACCAACAAGGACAAAAACCATTCTCTCATTCTCCCCCAAAACTGAAAGATCTTATGTTTCAGTTTTCTGTTTTTTTACATGGAGAAAGGACATCTAAAGTATAGTAGCAAGGAGGGGTACCTCTTAAATCTTAAATGGGACTTGTTTCTTGACTGGGTCTTATAAGTTTTTGAGTATGATTCTGTGACTTACAAACGTGCTCTTCTGATTTCATAGTCAAAGAGGACAAAGAAAAAAAAAGATAATGAAGTAAAAGCTTATCTGAGAATACATGATATAAAAGCTAAAAGACCTTTGTTTACTGGAAGATAGCAACAGAAATGCTGTGCCAAAAGCAAGACATTGTCTAGAATAAACACAACAAAGACAGATTTGTCCTAAAGGAAAGTCCCTTTTATGGTGACTAATACCTTTTGGATGTGTTCTAAACTTGTTATATGGATGTTGGATTAATACTACAGAAACTCTCAAATAATAAATTCATTTCTCAAAATAGCTTCCTTCCCATGGGAAGAGATGTGAGATCAGACCTATGCAGTTGGAATCAATCTGATTTAGAGTTGGGAGATGAAGGAAATTTATAACACACTTAAACCATCTGGACTATGTTTCTTGTTCTGAAATACGAAAGTATCAGACTAGTTTCATGCAGCTCTTTTCAGTTCTAGTACACTACAAATAAATGAATTATAGCATTAAAACAGAGACTAATACGTCGAGAGTTCCTAGCTTCTTTTTCCATTATGTACATACTAGTGCCTCCACCTAGAGTACAAACTAAGAAATGTTCTCCTTCCCAGGCCACTAGCTTTCACTCCCCTTGGACTGCAACCTCACTCTCTCCCTGATTATTCTTTACATACTTTCTAATATTCCAGCTCAGATAAACAATACAGTCATACAGAGGCCACATAGATTCTACATAGTCCATATAATAAAAAGGATTCTGATGAATGATCTTCATATTTATTTAAGATGTATAACATACTTAAGCCTACAAAGGGAAAAAAAAAAAAAACATCGTTTATATGATAAATTAGAATCAAAATCATGTCTGAGTCTTTAGTAAACTACTTTCTACTTAAAAGTACTAGCCTTTTATCTGATATAATGTTTCCTGCAGCATACTAATACAAGATTTTTTGAATTGCTAATTGGATATGGTGTTAATGTCAAAGATTAGCTGTTATTTTGGAAATGAATGCCTTTTCAGTCCTATCCACTCAACATAACAAGTCCACTTTTCCTTTTATACTCTCTAATCTCTTTATTTTTAATATACGCAATGGGAATATAATCCTGTGAACATTGTGTGGTATTTTACATGAAATCAAATTAACCTGGCATAGTGCCTGTCATAGTATCATAAAGCAGCTTTCAATAAATAAGTTTTAGGGTGAAGATTTAGATTATTCTTAGGTCTGTTATAGTAGTTCTTTCTAGGCTGAGAATGTTATCCTGCTCACTTCACCATCTGTGACAGCTTGCTGGTACTGTTCTTTCTATACAAATTAGAAGCACTGACATTGCTGTTAACATCACCATACATCCACTTACTCTCAATGACAACTTATGAAATGTCAATTGCAGTTTAAAACAATATTCAAGCCTCTTTGAAGGACAGCATTCTCTCATACTATCTCATTTGGCTAGGAATCACTTCAAAAGGAGATTTGCTTCCTGGGTGTAATAGTTCACAGATTGAAGAATGAAAATGTCTTTATGACAGGTGGGAGGGAGATAACTATCCTAAAATTACTAAGAAGGACTGTTTTGAATTTCTTTAATTCATGCAATTATCAATATTTATTGAATGCCTACTACATAGAAACGTTATGTTCTGAAAACTTAAGGAAGCAGGACAAAAAGTTACCTACTTTTTACTTGTAAAAAGCAAGAGTAAAAAGTAATACTGTCAGAGATTCAGTGGGTTTTAAATAGAAAGTTGTATCAGCTATCTCACCACCATGCTGTATAACTACTCAAACAATCAGTTGCTCATAGTCAATTATTTAAGCCTGTTTGTATGGCTGTGTTAGCCCAGGTAACCCTGCTTTAAACTCAAGGATCTCTGCCCTACTGTGCAGGTTTGCAAGTGTGCTTCCATAAGTTTCTCTTCAGGTTGGGATAAAGTTCTTCTCCTGGCAATGGCAGAACAAGAAGGCAAGCAGTGTGCTTTAAGCACATATAAGATCTTTGTTTTCCTTATATTTGCTGACATTCCCATTGACCAAAGCAATTCCCATAACCACTGTCAAGTTCAAAGAGCAAGGAAATATATTCCATCCACTCCAGGAGTGGGCAGGGAATGCATATTTGCTGAACAGTACTTGAAACAGTGTTCACTGAAGACCTCTGAAGAAAAAGCTTGACGTGTTTGAAGAAAACCAGAAGGCAAATGTGCTTCAAACATAGGAACCAAAGGGGACAATGATGGAATACGATGGCAAAGAAATAGAGACTAACCATACAACTATTGTCAGGGAATGGTTCTACATATAAATTAAAACCTTCAGTGTTTTAAACACAGTGACAATAACTTGACTACTGGGGCCACTGTGTGGTGACTACATTGACAGGGATCAAGACTACTTTAAGTAGAGTATTTGGGTGATGTCACTGCAGCTCAGGGGAAAGATGCTGGTAACATGAAGCTGGGTGATGATAGTGAGGTAAGAAACACAGTTGAATTTGGAATATATTTTGATGACATATTTGCACCTCCACAGGTTTTTGATAGCTTGAAAGTGGTAGCAGGGGCTGGGGAAAGAAAAAACAAATGTAACTGGATCCCAGTGTTTTGATATTTGCCACTTAGTGGATAGTTTTAGAAATTTGTTTTGATAAATCAAAAGTTTTACTGTGGACAGTAAGTTAGCCCCATAACATTCCATGTAGAGCCCCTAAGGATGTGATTGGTACACAGTTTGGGTAATCAGAGATTCAAATTGGGGAATTATGAGGGCAACAATAGGTTTCAAAGTCACTAGACTCATCAAGATCACTGATAAAGGACCATAAATAAAAAATAGAATAAATAAATATGTATAATATAAAATCATCATATTGCAAATTCAACATTTAATATCATCTTAATAAAGAGAACAAAAGTGTTTCACTGAGGGCTGAAGTTTAAGCTTAGCTTGTCTGGCATGTACAAGCCCCTGGGTTTGATCACTAGCACTGCAGACTGTTGTTTTGAAAACAAAACAACAACAAAACACAAAAATGTAACTTTTCATTGAATCTACTATTGGTAAATGGTAGGTGAAATACACCTGCTCAGTTTGGAGCACTGTAGGTACAACAGTAATCTTCTTCGACTTTATAACAGATTTCAAAAAGGAAGGAGGCAGAGGGATAATTTTCTTTCAGTAAAATCTCATCTCATTTCTTAGTTTGGATAATTACACTAATTTGTAAAACTAAAAAACATAAAAGAAGATCATTGTCAGGAACATTTTTTTTTCTGTGATGCTTTTATTTTAGCCTTATGCAGAAAGGAAGCTTAGAAGAATGATTACCTGAGCATTATCCATATGCAGTGGGTGATGAGTTTGTGGGTGTCTTTATTTTCTAAGATATGAGAAACACAGTTATGGGTGAAATCAGTAATATGCCTTATGGAATATCCTTAGTTAAATATGGTAATTCATTAACATATGGGTCCCAAGCATGGAATGTATTGCAATTATGGTTTAAGTTGCAAAATATTCATTGACTACAGAAATCCACTATCAATTTTTCCAAGTTAATTGTCTATGAGGATGCAAGAACAGAAACAGGAAGAACCAAAAGGAAATGAGCTGGGAATTTGTAGAGATTATAGACAAACTGTGGTTATACTTAGATTGGGAAATTGAACATTTGGTTTCCATTTACCTAAGTCTCCAAGGTCTGAATTATACACATTTAGTGTATAATATAGTATGTGTGGGTGTGGGTGTGTGCATGCACATATCTACCTGTATATCTAGAAAATGGTCTCTAATTGAAGAGAAAAATCAATTTGGTTTACAAAGAGTTTGACATCCTTGTTTGTTCAGATGAATCAGAGTTGTAGCTCCAAACCCGAGATTCACTTAGAGAAATAGAGTAAACCCATCATTTACCCTAAACATTATACTGATAAATGCACATGATCCCAGGCTGATCTTCTAAAATGATGTTTTAGAGTTGATTTTCCAAATCACGGAGGGAAAGAATGACTTAGAAAAAGCTGAGAAACTAACTAAAAGATTAATAACACAGGAGTTCTAAGAGATATGGCTGAAAGAAATGATAAAACTTGAAACATAGCGCATTAGATATCTAAAATAATTAGCATTTTAATTTAGTTTAGTAGTATGGAGTGTAAACCTTGGAAGAAGAAGTACAGTGGGTTCCTTTCTTTCAGTGGTTCATTATAAACAGTACATGCAAACTACTGATGAACATTTAGCAGAAACTAGGTAGAGTAGAAGTGGATAAGAATATTTTCAGGATTCAAACATGAAGTTTTGCTTTGAACAAATCATAAGATCATAACATATATAATTTTTTTTTTTTTTTTTGCCATGTTGGGGATTCAACTTGGGGTGCTCTACCACAGAGCTACAACCCAAGCCTTTTATATTTCTATTTTGGTTCAGGATCTTGCTAAGTTGCCCAGACTGGCCTCTAACTTGCAATCCTCCTGCCTCAACTACTTGAGTAGCTGGGATTATAGGTGTGCACCACTGTTCCTGATGAAGGTACTCTTTGTAAAACCAGAGATAACATCACAAAGGGATAGAAAGGTTGGTTAAAGGGAGACAGACCACAGATTCCAGACAGTAGAACTACCACAAGACAAGCCATAGACTACTTAGGTATGTGTAAGAGGGACCAGGGAGCTCTAATGAGGTAAGGAAATCTCCAAAGATAGAGGAAGAATCACATGGAAAGGAAGGAGTACCATTCATCAAGCAATTCTGGAGTGTCCCCATCTCCAAATTAAATAAGCTTATAAATCACACCTTCTAATTTCTTAGTTCTTCAGGGATCTCCATTTATTTATTTTTAGCCAGTATTTAATAAATATCTGACAAATCACATTAAAAACTTAGAAACCCACATACTGCAGAAATCTTGAAATCAACAGATACCCAGATAGGTCGCATCCTCTTGATGTTAGTGACCTCACGCTGGCAGGTCAACACAGGAAGATCCTTAAATTTCTAAATGTCAATATCCACACTTAATCTTCTCTCCTAAAAAATTTGTCTAATTGGTTGTTCTGTAGCTTGAAGACATTAGGGCTAAAAAGGAAAAGTGTTGTGTATTTTAAAATTACCTATTAGAGATCAGATATTGTTTATCTACACCAAAACTTTAACAGAAAAAATTAGGTGTCTTTGCCCACAAAGCAAAATGGCATTATAAAATCCATTAGGTTTTAATCAATTTATATTAGTTAACACATTTTCTCCAATTTTTTCAAATTTGTCATATATGTAAAAAGAATTCTCACATAAACAACTAATAGCCGTGTTGTATACTTAAAGTGAATTTCCATTATTCCTTCTCCTTTGTTTCCTAATTAATTAGAAATATTTTTGTCAGCATTTCCCTGAGCTTCACTTAGTGAAGAATCACTTGAAGAAAATAGGAATCACACTTTTTTTTTACTATTAGACTGTTACCACACATTTTAAAAGATTATTCTTTGCATTTACAATTCAAAAGCAGGGAAAACTGATTTAAATATTATCCAAAGAATGTATAATTTATGGATTTCTTCATCAAAGTGGCTTTAAGTATTCTATCAAAAAGATGCTTAGATAATAGGGAAAAGTAAACACAGTTCTCAGAACAAGTGAAAATAAAAAGGCTTTTAAACTTCCACTGTGCCCCCTAATGGTAGGAAAAAAAAAAATCTAGACATAGAGTTTGTGTTTCTTTTCCAGTTAATTATTCTTTAGAGAAAACTTCCTCCAGGTCAGTAGTTTTCAATATGTGTTTTATACAAGTTAAAATACTGAATGTAATAAAACACTAGCCATTATTAAATTTTTTGACATTAAATTTTAGGAATGACTCCTTGCTATTTAAAATAATCATTAGATGTTTGGGATTAATTCCTTTCCGAAGGTGTAACATAAAATGAAGCAGTTAATCTCATAATATATATTATATAATATAAGTCAGCTCTGTAGGAATCAATCCATATCTTCCTCTCAATTATGTCTACAAGACTGTTTAAAAACCAAACAAATCTCAGACACTTTTAACTTTATTCACATCCAAAAAAGCAGTGTCTGTTCAACTCATTCCACGGATATTCCTTATTTAGGATTTGCCTTTCAGTGACAGAAATCTCTAATGCAAGGCGAAAGCTTCATTCCGAAAGGCATTTTGAACAATTTTCTTTTGAGAACCCAGAAGAGGAATGAGTATCATTTAGATTCACCAAATACCTGAAGATTCTTTCTTAGAAATATGACTTTGGTTGAGGGGGGATATACAGAATTTTCTTCTTTCTGAAAGTACAGTATCCTTTTTTGTGAGGGGGGGCAGTAAAAGGAAGAGTATATCAGGGAAATAAATTTGATGCAATGGTGAAACATAATAAGAAGAGGAATATAAAAAGAATGAGAAGTAGCAGCAGGAATGAATCCAAAATGAGCTGAGCAATGCAGACACCAAAAGAGTAAAGAATCAGAAAAAATATTAATAATAGCAATACACATTCACATGAACAATTTATAGCTGCATTTTATAAACATGAAATTGGTTTTCTACAACATTGAACCACAAACCAACATGTATAATTCATCCATTATCTCAGTTACTTGTAATAAAAACTTTACAGTTTATTAGGAAATCATTTCTATTCCTTGGAGCCACTATTCGTTCTTTATTATGATTTTCTTTCTTTTCTCTGAACTCTCTTGCTTAATCCCTATATTATAACTGATTATCTGCTGACCTTCCTTCTTCTTTTAGCATGTTATGTCTAAAGCCTATATTCATTCTGAAACCACAAAACATTTGCTCAGAAGTTTAGGTTACAGGAAAAATACTCTAATTCTTTTAGGAACTTCTAAACCAAAGAAACCCTTGATTTCCTGCATTCATCCAGGACATTTTACTTAAATAGTAGAAATAACAGATTTTATGTTTCACAAAATCAAAATGACAAATTCCTGGAGTGGGAACATGAAAGAAAATGGGGGAAAAAGGGTGCTGGGGTTCTTTTCCAGTATGCTCTATATGGCAGTGCTTTTGAATGACTCCTTCTGTGCGTCAGAAATCCGGAGCAATAGCAGCAATTAGGGAATATCGTCACTTTCAGTCAAGTTCAGAAGTGGGGGAGAGATGAAGGACAAAGGAAAAAGGGAGGAGGAAGTGGGGGGAGAAAGAGAGGGATTGAAATGAGGACAGGAACACCCCTAATCCCTGTACAGTCATGACATCATCCTCCTGCTTATATATATATATAGGGAATGGCCAGAGCATCCCTCATAGTTCCCTCACTTTCAGAGTCAGCTGAAAGCTAGAGAAAGCTCCAGAGAGAGCCCTTCAGTATCTTTCTGACTTCTGTGGACTTGGCTTGATAGAAGGCTGAGAGAGATGATGGCAGGCATGAAAATCCACCTGGTGTGCATGATACTCCTGGCTTGCAGCTCCTGGAGTCTGTGCTCAGGTAAGCCGAACTGCATTTCACAAAACCCTTCAGTGATTTCTTTGCAATGTGTTGCTACTTATGTTAATGTATCCAGGGAGAAGAGTTTCTCCTCTTTATTCAGGATTTGCCTTTTCGTTGATAGAAACTGTGAATATCGTCTTATTCTGTCTTTCTGTGTATAAGAAATGAGAGATTTATTTTCCCTTTTTAAAATCTGCAAAGCAATAACAAAGATTTGAAGGCAATACTGCATGTCCCCTTTGGAATACAATGATGAGAGAAAAACACACAAACAAAACTTTGAATTAGGCTGGGCATTATATAAGAAGTACAGGGGAGGTGCCTGTCAATGTGCACGCTCCTCATTAAAACTCCTTCCATTCAAAATGCTTTACTCTGATCATCAGGCATTCTCCTGGAAAGTGGTGACTTCCCCTCTCTTATCTTTGTACTTGCCCTCAAATCATTTTTTTAAAGTTACTGTGTTAGGCTAAACAAAATAAAAATTAATGAATAAGTACATAAGACCATTATTTGCATAAAAATATTTCTAGAAAATATAAAACAATCCATGTCCTTTATGAAAATATATTTTATAGTCTATTTGTATGATATAGCATGCTATTAATATAATTCCTTTTTATTGCATGTCATTTAAGTTGATGCAAAACATAATTGGAAAACTGGTATTCTAATGTTAATGGAAATATTTAGTTTTAGAGTGTTTTGCATATGATAGTTAAGTAGAAGGCATATACTATCAAATATTCATAAATAACACATCTTGAGAATAAGTTTTAAATTTAAAGAAGTAACATGAAATATTATAATGATTACAATATGCTTCAGCTAATGCTTGAAAAATAATTGAATAATCACATCAAAGTGAAAAGGAGATCATTAAAAATCATTTAACCTGCTTTTCTAGCTTTGATACCTCATAAGTAACATTGATGTTCAATTCAAACTCATGATTTTTAAGCATAAAATTAAAATCTATTAGAGCATAAAATATGATTAATGTAAAGTTTTTCTTTGTAAATAATTTAAAAATAATTTTGCAAAATTTTATGAGAAAAATAGAAAACTTTTCTATAATTGTGATTTCATTTAACACATGAGAGTAAAGGTATAATTAGACTATATGAAAAAATGGGCTATAAATTAAACATTGTATCTATTAACTTGAAGTTGCTTGCTATGATAAACCTAAATTTACAGGGATTTGGTTAACAGTTTTCATAAATGAATAATGGAATTTGTCTTTCCTTTTCAGAAGCATATTGCATCTTTAACAAATTAAGTGAAAAGTTCTCTGGTATAATTTAGTTCCTAGATATGAGTTTTAAGAATTGATTCTCTAAGTGTGATACTTACTTTTTATAAGTGTATGGCATAAAAGGAAGATAGAGACACTTTTAATATTTGCTTTGATTTATCTAAAAAGGCCACTAAGTATGAACTGTCATATTACTATGGTGTTCTGCAACTGTTTATTATTACTTTTAGAATTTTCTAAATTTTTCTTTTCCTTAATATGTTCATAAGTGGAAACGTAGGATTTTCTAAAAAAAAAATCAGATTCATTTTCTTATTCTTCTATTCTTCTAGTCTCCTGCTAGCCTAAAATCAAACTATCATTCATTTATTCTGAATATATTTTTAAACAAAATAAATACATAGAGAAGACACTAAGCCTCTAAGACTAAATTTTTAAGATTAATTTAAAATGTGTAGGTTAAATTATAATTATATAGTGTGTGATTACATAGTAAACATGTGGTTTTGATTTTATTCAGATTCCGAAGAGGAAATGAAAGCATTGGAAGCAGATTTATTGACCAACATACATACGTCAAAGGTAACTTTCTTTTCTTTAACATTAGGGTGAAGAATATATTAATTTTCATTGTACATATGTTGTCCTTTTCTTATACTAATAACTTCCCATCAAGACTGAAAAGTTACTTGGGAGGCATTTCCTTTTGGGGTGAACTTTGAGTTCTAAGGAGTTAAGGGTGTTGATGTGACAGGGAAAGAAACCATAGTGCCTCAATCAGCGTACTGCCACTTTTACTAAGTAGCCACATATGATTTATGTGGGCATGTAAATGCATTTAAAGGAACTTATTTCCATTCTTAGTGCATCATGTATGATGAAAGGTATATTGGCCTCTAGTGCAGCACTTAAATGAACTTTTTCCCTTTTTTATTACATTGTAGAAAATAAAAAAGGTTTCCTAAATTAAAAATGACAGCGTATGACAACCTGTGAAGGAAATGTGCTAGAGAGGAAATAGTGCTAGACAGGCAAACAGTAGCCTTGAGGTCTACTCCTGAAACTGTGACTTATGAACTATTTGATCTTAAACAGCTCACTTAATTGACCTGGCTTTGTTTCCTTTTTATTAAATGCAAAGATTGAAGCTTATGATCTTCTAGAAAGTTATAGTTCTGTAATATTTTTAAAAGTTATAAGCTGTGCTCTTTATTGTATGCCAACATTTGAATTGTCCCTGTATCAGAAGAGTTATCTGTACCTGATAATTGTTTTTATTGAACCAAGTAAAACTTTGTATCCTGAGCCCTATTAGTCTTTTCTTGGGATCTTATAAGCAAATTTTCTAGTTCCCAACCTTTACCTAGGGGGGGGGGGAGAAATACCTGGGGGGGGGGGAAACTCTACTAGAATATGTCTGATAATCATGCTACCATATAACATTGATAACTCAGAGTTAGTCAATCAATGTGTATTTGAATGTGTGGTCAGGGCATAGGTTTCCAATCAAAAGATTTTTCTGTAGGAAAAATTTCCAGCTGAGGCAATTGCTTGGTACCATCATGGTTATAGCACTGCTGTACCAAAGTTAAGGAGACTATAACCATGATGGTAGCAAG
The DNA here is from genome assembly GCA_025594165.1 of Tamias sibiricus. Taxonomy (NCBI): domain Eukaryota; kingdom Metazoa; phylum Chordata; class Mammalia; order Rodentia; family Sciuridae; genus Tamias; species Tamias sibiricus. The sequence goes on from CM046661.1 coordinate 142,667,572, forward strand.
TGATTATTTGACTAACTCTGAGTATTTAACCTTATGATAATAGACCCTTTGCTACCATTTAATCAGAATCACCGTAGCTTTGTGGTTTCTCCGACTGAAAAGTAGGAAAATAACTGAAATCAATAATCTGTTTTGAAAAATAGGCTAGATTTCAAATGCCTGGTGTCTTGTTATAGATTTTACTTCTCAAATTCCAAGTCTACATTAGCACATAAAGGTCCTAAATAGTCCCCCCCTCCCAAAGATGATATTGTTTGGGCATGGTAGCTATTTGAGAACATGTGAGAGTAGAATTGTGATTCTTTTCCTGACCAAGATACTATAAAGATAAAATAATCCTAGTATATGGAATAATTTAATTTTTTCTCTTAAGGAAATACATTCCATTCAATCCCCAGCACCGAGAGAGAGAGAGAGAGAGAGAGAGAGAGAGAGAGAGAGAGAGAGAGAGAGAGAGATGCATTGCAAACATGTAGGCTGAATAAAATTTCCCATTTCATTCAGTCATGGGATTTCTCCCTTAAATTCATTTGGCGGGAAAAAGTTGCATTTCAATGCCTCTTTTTAATCAAGAGATAGAGTCTATGATAAGTAGGTACACCGAATTTTAATAGTTTCAATTTCATTGTTTGTTCCTTATTTTTACAAAATTATTTAATCATTCATTTATTTGTTAGTCAATCATTTCTGGTGTGTTTACAGTACTGTGCAAGTGAGGACTCTAGATTTACAACAATTTTAACCAAATTGCTACATTTAAACATTGAATAAGAATAGTATTTAATGCTGGTATTAGTACAACTCTATTCTTAAATTCTCTAGAAAGCTTTAGCTTTCCTCTTTTCTACTTCATAGGTAAGGTGAGTGAGCAATTTCAATTTTACAGAAAAGTTGTTTAGATATTGAAATATTCTTGCTGAAATACACCTAGGCAACAGAAAGTGAAAAGAGATTCCAAGGGAAAAGAAATGGAATGTAGAGAAGAAATTTTTTGTTCTCACAAAACAATTATCTTTATTATCAATGCTAATGTTTTGGTATAGTTTTATTAAGAAAGAGAATCTGATACAGTATATTTTTAGACTATCAAAAAGCTAATTGAATATTGTAATTTTCTGTGATAAAACTCAATGCTTTTCATATAGAAGGTGTTCAAAAGTTGTTTATGAACTAACAATTGGAATGCAGGATTTGTTAATAACTCACATTTCATATTCAAATATAAAACCTTCAGAATTCCATGACAGACAGATGACTATGATTATGTTCAATTTGGTGAAGTCTTTCGATTTACCCATCTGCTAGATTCAAATGAGTTCAGTGAATGACAGGTAGTGATGGTTCATCATACCACTGAGGTCATGTTTAATACAAGAAAGAAATTCGAGAAGCATCATAAGCAGTATTAGAAAGTTAGATCTTTGTAGTTCAAACCTTCTACAGATATGTTTCCAAATACATGTCCCTTTGTTGTCCTTTGGTCAAGATTACTCTTCCTGCTGTGCTTCCTCAGTGGGACAGGAGCTTTGTGACTTCTTACTTTATGAATTCTGCATAGTAATAGATATTTGCTTAATGACATCTTTCCAGACTTATAAAAACACATTCTTCTATGTGTTTTCACAGTAATTTGTTTTTCTTCATATTTAACGCACCTCAATATTGTTTGGCTATAATATGTTAAGAAAGGTTATAACTAGATCTACATCCAGATTTCCCCATCGCTACCTTTTAAAAGTATTTGAATGGCAACTTTTGTTTTATGCTACTCACTCATTTGCACTTGGTTCAATTTTTTAATACTTCCTTCTTTTCTGGTAGGTTTCATGTTCATTGCTAGTCTATTAATCCATCCCATTGATTACTCAGCTTTAAAATGCATTTTAATAATTGGTAGGGTGAGACCTTCCTTATTACTATTTAATTTTTCTAAATCTTATTGGTTATTCTCAACATAAACATCCTTTGAATTAATCTTCTTTTGCCAAATCCTTATACAATTTCCAGTCTCCCCACATTTTTCCACTTGAGACATTGATTTGCAATTGCATTATATTTAGATAGTTTTAAGAGAAAATGGTTACCTGATATTGTTATCAAGGCTGCTCATCATGTTTTTGTCATCATTTAAATCTTTCCCTTTTATGTACTTTAGGAAAAGTTTACACTTTCCTTTATCTGTGCCCTTCTAAAGTTTTGCTAATTTTTAATTAATTTGTAATAGGTTCTCCTATTTCTTTATGTTTCCTTTTTGGTTATTCTTGACATTGAAGAATAGTTGATTATATTAATTATGGTTTCAGACAAACTCTTATTAGAAAAGAAAGACAATTTCAGAAAATATTATTCTTTGTAAATAACTTGGTCAGCTGTGGTACTGACCATGACAACTATTAATGTGTGAAATATTCAATGACCTCACATTATTGTAATTCTCTAAATTTATTAATATAAATTTATTCCAAGCTTCATTTAACATTAAGCTGAAATGTAACAGAGAATAGTATTTTTGAATTTTTAATTATTTATACATTTCTACTGTTATTTTTATTTTCTTCTTAATTTGCTCTATGTGTATCTGCATGTGTATGTGTGTGTATAACTTCATCCCATTCTATTACATAGGTGATATGAGGTATTGGCACCATGCAACTTTGTGACATGAAGGTATTCAATTGATAGTACTGTATTTATTAGAATAATTATTAGACTCTAACGTATAATGGTGTAGCACAACAGAAGTTCATTTCTTATTTGTATAAGTTTGATTGCAATATCATTTTTTTCCCTATATTTCAGTTCAGTAAAGCAAGTGTTCCTTCCTGGAAAATGACCCTGCTAAATGTTTGCAGTCTTATAAATAACATGAACAGCCAAGCTGAGGAAACAGGAGAGGTTCATGAGGAAGAGCTTGTTACAAGAAGGAAACTCCCTGTTGTTCTAGATGGCTTTAGCCTGGAAGCAATGCTGACAATATACCAGCTCCAAAAAATCTGTCACAGCCGGGCTTTTCAACACTGGGAGGTAAAATGAAAACAAAATATGAGTATAATTATATTTATACTAGTTAGCTTTCATTTGTATTGATTTTTATATCCTGGTCAGATCATAACCAGAAGACTTACAAATGTTAAAGAAGAATAAACCATGTGTTGAGGTCAACATTACTTCAGATCTTCAAAGTGTCCTTCAAATATTTGGAGTTTAGCAAAACAGTTTTTCTCCAATCTTAAAAAGGAGGATATATCTTTAGGCAGATTTGATCCATATGTTTTTACTGTGCTTAAATGGAAGGCATACTTAGGCAATCTTTGTTGGTGGTGGTACTGGTGGCATGTTTCAGAAATTTAAGAAACTCAAAATGTTTTCTTAAAGATCCATGCATGTGTATTTATCTATAAACAGACACTGAACACAAAAGTGTCCAAATAAAATGGGAATAAAAACACAAAAGCTTCCTTTTGTGTTGGAATATATTAGTCAAATAAAAAACAATGAATATATTTGCTTAAGTAAAAGTATAAGATCAGGATCTGTATCTCTTTTATTCCAGTTTTATTTGGAACTCTCAGATTTATCTGTTCATAAGGGGTTTAGGGAGCTTTCATATTTGAATATGTTAGATAAATAAATTTGTTTAGTTTATAAAAATATATATAATATAGGAATCTATATCTGCATCATTCTGGTTTTGAGAACCATTGTGGGCTGTGCTTATTTATAGATAAACACATGTGACTTTGTGTATGTATCCATCTCCCTGTTATAATTGAGTGTGTAGATTTCAGGTATTTTGAGCATCTGAACTAGGTCTATCACAGCCAAAATGGGAACAGAGTAATAAAACTAGTCAGAACATTCTACCCTTACACTGATAATTATCTACATCCATCAAAGTTATGTTCATCCATATTTCAGTGAAGCTGCCAATTAAGTATTCTGAAACAATTCCAACAGTTTTGCTCTTTTGATAGGCAACTTAAATGCCAACATATAAGCTACCATCATTTAGGTATAACCATAATTATCTTCTGTTCCCCACATACTAATTATAATTTCACCCCTTCTCTCCTACTGAGTAAATAAGCAAACATGAGAACATTAAAGGAAAAATTATTTGTAAAATTTAGTTGTTTACAATTATTAAAGATAATGTATTGGGGCTGGAGTTGTAGCTCAGTGGTAGAGTGCTTGCCTAGCACATGTAAGGCCCTGGGTTTGATCCTCAGCACAACATGAAGATAAATAAGTAAAATACAGGTATTGTATCCATCTACAACTACAAACAATATTTTTTAAAAAGATAATGTATTGCAAAACACTTCATAAATTTTTGCCTTAATTGATTTAAGTTGCTGTAAATGATAAATTAGATCTTTGGAAACATGAAAAACATATTGACGTTAAAGAAGAGAGGAGATAAATATATGCTTTAAAAAAGGAATATTTAACAATTTTCCCAACAGGAAAAACATTTTTTTTTCCAGATTAACCTCCATGAAAAATTTACTTAATGTTTTATATACTGGGTTTACACTAACACTGAAGATCTGAGGGTAACTTCCTTGCTGATATAACAAACTTGTGACTGAGGGCTATAGAGATGCCCTGTAGGAAAGGCAAATGCAAACAGAATAGCTAGTGTTTATTCTAACCAGCAAACAAAAAGATGCTTTCCAGATGAAAAACCAAAAAGACTAGTTTTAATTTTACTTGCTGTACTGTTCATTCTTTAATTTTAATTCCAACTAAATGGTTTATTCTTTAAAATATTGTTTAGGTTAATAAAACTTGAAAATACAAATCTAAACATGGGGAAATGTCAATTATGTGTTCTTTATCCAGAAAAAATAAACTATTATGCAGACAAGTAAAGTGCATGTAAGACTGGAACTTTTGCTATTTTAAATGTTATGGAGTGATTTAAAAATAAAATTATAATGTCATTCTGAGTGTAGTACAAGTAATTACAGACTATGCACAGAGAAACCAAAGATTAAGGAACTAGATTGCCTGACAGTAGCTGGTTTTACTTCTCTGAAACTGAATAGCTGTGGGTTGAAATAAAATACATGATGATATGATGTTATGCATGTGCATTATAATTTAAATGTCATTATTAGTTATAGTGACCTCGAAGTTTAGATGATAACCATAACTAAAGAGATCTTAGTGAGTTAAACAGAGCTTTCCTACATGTTGATGTCTACAACAACTAAGGCAGAGCAAGCAGGCATTCTTCTATGATTGAGAAATGGATTTTAGAATGGCTTTTAAATCACCTTGGGAATTGACTTAATTGATTATAAAATCCTGTTAACTTCTCAGCTAAACTTGATTTACCAGATTCAAAAGTATTTTTGTTGTGACAAATGATGTGTTTCATACCATTTTGGTCTCCTCATTGTAAATTCAAGCATGAAGAGTATTCAAGTGTGTATTTGGTATGTTCTTTTCTCTGGAGAGATTAATGTTAGGCCTCTAAATGTACAGAGTTTTCTTACAGAGCTAGCCTGTGTTTGCAGCCTGATAAACTAGGAAGGACACTGAACAGAGAATCAGAAAGATCTGGTTTGGTCCCATCTTGGCCACTTGACAGTCATCTATCCTTTAACAAAACAATTTCTTTGATCCTACATTGCTTTGCTCCAGACAGAAAATAGGATAAAATATACAAAAATGCTCCAAAATGAGAGATTTTGTGCATATAAGTTTCATTTGTGTCCTATTTTTCAGATAATTCAGGAAGACATTCTTGATAATGGAAATGACAAAAACGAGAAGGAAGAAGTCATAAAGAGAAAAATTCCTTACATTCTGAAAAGGCAACTGTATGAGAATAAACCAAGAAGACCCTACATACTTAAAAGGGGTTCTTACTACTACTGAAGAGATATACATTTTCTTTACATGTGATTGTGATTTATCATCCTTATTTGAATACTAATTATATATGTGTGAAAATGTGACAGAATATGCTTATTTTGTCTCTTCCACAGTCGTGGTTTATTTGGTGTGATTTTTCTGCATACATATAAATTGGACTAAATGTTTTCAAATAAATCTAGATCTTGAGCATGATGTGTTATGTATAATTGGAATAAACATTTATCACATTACATATATTTTGTAATTTTGCAAAACACATTATGGGTTGTTCAAATAGAATGATTGACATTTTATATGAAATTATGAGAGATTCTAACAAAGTAGGACAGCAAAGTCTAGCCTATATTATCACTAATCCAAAACAAAGTAATGACACGTCTTCTGTTATTTAACTATTTCATCAAAATTGAGAGGAATACTTTCTTTTTTCAAGACTCACTCATGTATCTCATATATAAGGATAGTTATTGTGGGCCCATCAGAAAGACTGATTAGTGGCCTGTTGTTAATTATGCTTGCTGTAGTGAATGACTTTCAAGTGAAATTTTGTCTGTGCAATGAATTTGATAGCTAATAAAAAGACAATAAGCCATCAGAATCATATGCTTCTCTGCAGATTACTTCTATTAGAAGAGTTAGTTTTTATGGACTGTGCCCCACTTTTCATATTTTGACCCAGGACATGATACTTTTATTTTTTTACTTTACTGAGGTATTTGTGTGACTAATAATTTTTTCCCTTTTGGGGGGGCATATTTGAGGCAAAAGCTATACTTCAAAAATTCCTCTTGCATAAGCCTTTACATTTCACCATGAGTAGTGACTTTCAGAATCTCTCTTGCTGAGGTCTGTTTAGGAAGACCTCTTCTTATAGGATTGTACCCTAGTACATTGTCATCTGTGAAAGGTGAAATCAAGGCTTAACTTGCTATACAGACTTTAGAAATCCATGTCCTTTTGATGAGATTATCTTTCTCTTTGGTTTGATCCACTCAAATAGTAGGATTTAAGAGCAGGTACAGATTGCTGAGATTTTCTCATAATACCTTTACTTTCACAACCTGTGTCCCACTATCTTTGACATCTCATCAAATTCATCATCAGTAAGCCCCCAAGAGATCAATCGTAAGAAGGAAACTACTTCATATTGATTATGAATGTGTTCTCTGTAGTTAGATTGCTCCAATTCAGCTCCACTTCTCACTAGCAACCTCAGACAACTTATTTAACCTCTGTGTTTCCTTACTGTACAATGTGGATAATGATAGGGATTGGGAGGATTGAATGCACTGATACATGTATATAAAATGCTTAGAATTGTATTTGAAACACCTCAATAACACTGAATTTAGCAGTTACAATTAGTAGCAGTTTCTGTTAAGGAAACAGCAATCACATGACATATTTCCCTTTTTACTTCATTAGCCAACAATAATAGTTCAGCCCTCCTAGATCATACATTATCATCAAAACTGTTTTAAGCCAATATTTTCCATCTTCTATCCCTTACACTCTTTCATGGATTTGCTCTGGAACTCATAGTCATTGCTTCCCAAACAGCCTTTTCTGCTATTAAGTGAATTTTCCTTCACATTCCACAATACAGGGTCTGGAAGAGGGATGTGTGTTATGGCCACTTCCATACCATTTTTCCTTTCCATTTCAGAAACTATCTATTATTTGAAATGCAGAGCATAAGACAATATCATCTACTTTGTTTTGAACAACTGTTCTCCCTAGTTATCTGCTTTATGCATTATCCTTTAGGGTGTGCATAAATGTAGAAGATCCACCCAGCCGTCTCTCCTCTCAGCTTCTGAACATCTTCACTTCATAATAAATATTTACCCACTCCATCTCAATCAATCATTTCCATGGTCATTACACAGAACTTTTCACTGCCAATATAGTCTGTCCTTCCAAAATCTCAACTTTATACAATCTCTTCTATAAACATCATCTTTTCTTTCCAGTTTACATATATATAGTACTTGCATTTACAATTATGATGCAGTCCAATCCATTAAACCAAACTCTTTTTGCTTTTTTACCTTCTAATAATGCCTTAAGTTTCATTTTATTTGACTCGGATTTTACGTTCCAAAAGTAAAATCACTCTCTTAGCCTTAACTCCCTGCCCTATCTCATTTGAGCATGTCAAAACACAACCGTTTAAAAGTGAATTTCTCCTGATTCTGACCTCACCTGAGAAGTTTAATATACTTGGAGCAAAGTATCTAACCTTGCTGAACTGACATCTAAAATTTTTGTTTACAGCTTTCAAGCCCTTACATATGTCCAGAATTTCTTCTACACTTTCCTAATAATTTTTGCAACTGATTATCACTGATGTTTGTTTCAAGTCTTCTCTTCTTCCTTGAAGTAAAACACCTATCATCCTCCTCCTTTCATTGTGACTTTGTAACTATTTTACCAAGTTTTTTAAAAAAGAAGAAAATTATATCATTCCTCTCTCTCTGCCAAGTATAACAAAAAACCTGTGTCTATCCCCCATTCTCTTCCTCACCTTCCATTTCATGGAGGAACTGCCCTTCTCAGGGCCATTTCTTTACTTCCCCATCTCAGTAAATGGTCCAAAACACTGTTCTGGTTAAACGCCTAGCAATCACTCTTAACTCCTTTCTTTATCAGATAACTTCCATATAGTCCATTAAGAAGTTTGTTGACTTTGTATTCAAACTTCACACATCAAATTTATGTACTTCTTGCCACATCCACAATTACCTAAGTCATTTTCCCCCTGGAGCTATGGTAATTTCTTCCTAGCCACTCTCCCTTATATCATTTTTGTTCATTCACATGGCATAGCACCATTTTTAAAAGAAATCATAAATTTGATACCTCTCTCCAAATCCCAGAATTGATATCCTACTTCTGGTTTGCCACATGGGAAGCTTAGTAGTCTCTCCCCCATCCCATCAACAATAAAGAGATGAACAAACTAAAAAATAAATGAATCTTTAGATCCATAAGAGAAGTCATGGGGCAAATCACTGTCCCTGAAATTAGAGAGTGAAGCAGGTAAGTACAATAATTCCAACTTAATTAAGTAGAAATTCCTAAGTACTAACCTTTATTTGAACCAGTGACTGAGTAGAAGGCCTGAAACAATATTAGAAAAATTCCTGGAGGCTCACTGTGAATATGTCTGGGAAAAAAAAAAAAAAAAAACTAGAGGGTGACCCAGTCATTGGAAGGCCCTCATACTTTTTAAAATTACACCTAGGTTAGCTCAATTTATTTTATACAATGAATACTGGGGGAAATTCCTATTTTTTTTTTTTTCCTGAGAGGGGTAGGGAAAAAGGAATCATTCAAAAGTATACCAGTTATTTTATTGTTTTTTAAAAAAGGTCTGTCCTCAGTAGAAACTACTTAACTATAGCATAACCTGATAGGATTTTATCAGAGCCTCACTGACCTTAGGGAAGGCGGTAGGGAACAGTTAAGCCATGAGTAGTGGGAACATGGAGATTACAGGGTTCATTCTATAGATTGAATGTATGTGCTTGTACTCAACAAGTTTTTAAAGACACAATTTATACAAGGTCATCCTGGCCCTTTTGTGATTTAAGATAATAGCCCACAATAAGCAACATGTTATTCTCAGAACTAAGAAGTGTCTACCCAAGACTTCTCCTTTGATAAGAGAAAGACAGATTGCCTTCATCTCAGACTACCATAAAATCTATTAAAAAACAAACAAACAAACACACACACAAAAGTTCCAGATAAAACCAGTCAGCACAAAGATGAACAAAGTTGCCACAAGGTCCTTGGCATATCATTTAATTTTGTTGTAGTTATAATTTTCACCTCCTCCTCATAGGTTTTACTTAGACACTCATGAGTAAGACATGTGCAATAGACATTTAGAAGTCTGATACAATCCAACTGTCAATCAAGAACTAGGAGCAATGCTTGAATGCCCTTTAACTCCAATAAACACCAGGACACAAAGAAAGCAGCTGTTGATTTTCCTATGTGAAATGACTTACTTTCTCCTTTGGGAATGTCATTTTCCTCTTCCTTCTCATCTAATAAATTTTGCCATCCTTGTATTAGGCCTTGTGTCTTGCTTGAGCAAGTTTTCTTTTACAAAGACCCAAGAGATGAGAAACATAGCTTCTAATAACAAAGAGAAATACCCAAATGCAGCTCTCTATATCCATTCTGTTTGAGTTAAGGAAGTGGAGGGGGGTGAATGCAGAAGCATGAGTGATGTTTACAATACAGAGATACAGTATTACTAAAAGAACAAAATCTAATTAAAGGCCTAGATATGCTCTTTCTCACACACACTCCCCTCATTCCTCATCACCACAGTAATAAAGGAATGCTTAAAACAATTTATTTTACCTAGTATATCATGTTGGGCTACCAAGAAAAGATTATAAGGCATACTAAGAGTTAAAAAAAATAAACAAACAACAACAACTTAAAGAAACAGAACAAATATTTGAACTTGACTCAGAGCTGGCCAGGTTGTTGAATTAAGAGACCAGAGGTCTGGCCAAAACAGCTGACAAGAACAACCTAAAAGAAGAAAAGTTCATTTTGGACTCAAAGTTTCAGAGTTTCAGTCCATGGTTGGTTGATTTCATTATTTTGAGCCTGAAGTAAGACAGAAATCAAAAGGGTGTGGCGGAGGAAAGCTGCTCAGCTTATGTCTGACAGGAAGCAGAGAGAGAAAAAGGAGCCAGGGACATGCTACATTCAGGGACCTCCTTCCTCCAGCCATGCCTCACCTGCCTGCAATTACCACCCATCAATTAATCCATTGAATAGATTAACCCACTGATGAGGTTATAGCTCTTAATATAATCATTTCACTCTTAATATTCCTTTACATTGCCTAACATATAACCTGCTGATGAGATACCTTATATCCAAACCATAATGAATTCTGTTATAGTTTGGAACTGGAATGTCCCCCAAAAGATCATGTGTTGAAGGCTTGAACCTCAAGTCAGCAATGTTCAGAAATGTTTTGGGCATGTTATTTGATCATGAGGCCTATACTCTCCTTAGGGGATTAATCCAATGATGAATTCATAATCTGAATTACTATTGGGAGGTAGTAGAAACATTAGAAGGTGGGACCCAGTTGAAGTGATTGAGTCCTTGTGGGTCTGCCCTTGGGGACTACGTCTAGACTCTAGCCCTTCTCGCCTTCTGTCTTCCCTTCCCAAGCACCATGAGGTGAGCAGCTTTGCTCTCTCACATCCTTCCCACCTATGAGGTGCTGTCTTACCTCAGGCCTAAAACAATGGAGCTGGTTGACCTTAGACTGAAACCTCTGAATCTGTGATCCAAAATAAATCTTTCTTCCTCTTAAGTTATTTGCTAAGACCTGTCACAGAGATAAAAAGTTGACTTATAGGAAATTGATACCAGTAATAGGATAGTTGATTATAACCTAATATGTGGTTCAGAAGTTTTTTAACTGGTCTGTAGAAGAATTATGAAAATGTTTGAAAATGCAGAGTTTTTTTGGAATACTTAATTTCTAAATTATAACAACTTCCATACCCCTCTTTTTTTTAATTTTTTACATGACAGTAGAACACATTTTGACACATTGTACACAAATGGAGCACAAATTCTTATTCCTCTAGCTGTACATGGTGCAGAGTCACACTAATAGTGTAATTATACATGAATATAGGGTAGTGCCTGTCTCATTCTACCATCCTTCCCATTCCCACAGCCCTACCCCTCACCTCACTCCCCTCTGCACAATCCAAACTTCCTTCAATCTTCCCTACTATTTCTCCATTTTAATATGGCAATGTTTACCCTGTGTGTGTTATATGTTGGAAGACTATAACCTGCTTTTTTATTTTTATAGGAGCTCAAAGCTAAGTTTTGCTTTGAGAATGGAATTGAGATTGGATTTTTAAGCGATGCTTAAAACTTAAAACTGTTAAAACACTGGGAACTCCTGGAGATGAACTGAATGCATTTTGTATTATGAGACGGTCATGAGCTTTGGGGGATCAGCAGCAGAATATTGTAGTTTGAATCTGGAATTTCCCCAAAGGCTCATATGTTGAAGATTTGGTACCCAAATCAGCAATGTTCAAAAGTAGTGTTTTGGGGAACTGATTAAATAAGGAGGATTCTAACCTCTTCAATGGATTAATCCAATGATGGATTTATAATCTGAATTATTATTGTATTATTGGGAGGTAGTGGAGATTTTAGAAGGTATGAGCTAGTTGAAGTGGATGGGTCCTTGGGGATATGTCCTTGGGGACGATATTTGTTCTCCAGTGACTTCCTCCCAGCTCTTCCTTTCCCAACCATTATGAGGTGAACAGCTTTGCTCTGCGACACCCTCCCGCTCATGATGCTCTCTCTCACCTCAGGTCCAAAGCAATGGAGCTGACTGACCTTAGACTGAAACCTCTGTATCTGTAATCCAAACTAAATCTTTCTTCCTCTAAGTTAATTTTCTTGGGTGTTTCATCACAGTTATGAAAATCTGAGCAACATAAATACCTATGATTAATATGTTATGAGTTTTAATGGATAAGGCAGACAAAATGCAAGAACAGATGGGCAATATCATCAGAGACATGAGAATTTTAGGAATCCAAGATAAATACTAAATTCAAATACAATATAACAGAAATGAAGAATTTCTTTGATGGGCTCATTAATAGGATATTTATTGTTAAGGAAGGGATCTCTAAAATGGAATATGTACCAAGAAAACTTCCTTTAAAAGAAAAAGAACAAAGACTTCTTCTTAAAACAACAACAAAAAAAAAGAAAATAAAACAAGAGTAGAACATTCATAAATCGTGGGATAACTGTAAAAGCTATAATACATGCACAATAGGAACACTTCAAAAAGAAGAAAGAAGAAATATTTGAAGCGTATGATTGAAAATGTCCCCAAATTATTGTCATACTTGAAACCACAGATCCAAGATATCAGAAAATACAAGCAGTATACATATCAGAAAAATTATATCTGAGCATATTACTTTCAAACTAGAAAAAACAGATTGAAAAAAGAAATCCAAAGGAAGAAAATTTTCTTCCATGGAGGAGCAAAAATAAGAATTGCATCTGAAATCTCCTCAGAAACTTTGTAAACAAGAATAGAATGAAGTGAAATATTTTAAACATTGGGAGAAAAAAAAGAAACCCCACCAACCAAGAGCACTCTACTTTGTGAAATCGTTATTTAAAAGTGAAGGGAAATTTTGGTAATAGACCCACTTTATAAGAAGTGCTAAAAGTTCATTAGACATAGAAAAACAAAGAAAATAGGTCAGAAGCTCAGATCTACAGAATAATAGAATGTAAAAACGAATAAACATATATGAATAAAAAACATTATTTTCTTATTGTAATTGAAATATCAAATAACTTTTTTCCAAATCATAATAGTAACAAAAAATTTGAATGTGTGTATATATCTATTTACATACAGTTATCACTGCATACTGACATTTCAGTCACGGTGAGACACATACACAATGGTGATCCTAAAAGATTACATCACCTAGTAATTTCATAGCTATCTTGGTTTGTGTAAATATATTTTATGTTTTTTTTCAGAGTGATAAAATTGCCGAAAATGCATTTCTTTTAACATAGTGCTGTTATTAAATGATAACATATACATGTATATAATATACATGTAATTATGTATATAATATACTTATATAATATGTATATAATGTATAGTATATATATACATATGTATAATATACATACATAATATGTAATATACATACATAATATGTATATTATATATATATGTATATAATATACATATACATATTTGTAATGTGAATATATATATGCATGCTTTTATATGTTTATGTATAAATTTTGAAATGACAGCAGTGATACACAGGCTGTGAAGGAGAAATTAGGATTATTTTGGTATTACAAATTACACACACCACACATGAAGCAATATGATTCTATTTTTAAAATGGAGTTGGATTAATTGTAAATGTATATTGCAAACTCTAAAGCAATCAATAAAAATAAAGTTAAAAAAAGGTCACAACTCATATGCTAAAACTGAGAGCCAATACAATCATATAAACTGCTCAGTTAAAACCAAAAACAGAAAGAAAAGGAGTTGAATATAAACACATAAACAGAAAACAGGTTGAAAATACAAAATTATGAAAAATATGGAAATTATTAACAGCTACTTTAGTAATAATTTTGGTCTAAATGCATCAATTAAAATCCAGATATTGTAAGAGTGGATCAATAAACAAGACCCAACTACAAGAAATATGTTTTAAATATAAAGACACATAGATAAAAAGCAAGTGGTGGAGAAAGTTATTACATCTTAACACTAATGGAAAGAAGACAGGAATAGCTATAGCAATTTCAGACAGAGCAAAGTTCAGAGCAGGGAAAGTAGACAGCATGAAGACAGACTAAGAAAGGGATCAATTCCCTTAGAAGACATAAAACATCAATGTGTGTGTGCCTAACAAAAGAGAGTTAAAATATGTGGAAAAACAACAACAACAACAACAAAAAACCTTGACAGAACTGCAAGGAGAATTAAAAAAATCCTCAATTATCAATAGAGAATTCAATATCCTTCCATCAGTAATGGACATATTTTGTAGGCTGAAAATCAGTGAGAGCATAAACTCAATAATATCATCATCACTCAACCATATATAATTAGTATGTAGAGAGTATTTTATCCATCACAGTAGAATATATATTCCTCTTAAACTCACCTAAAACATTTATCAAGGTAGATTACATTCTGCATCAAAAAAAAAAAAAAAAACACATCTTAACAAATTTAAAATAATAGATCATAATGGAATTATACTAGAAACATTAGATTCCCTGATATTAAACTGAAAATAATATTAGAAAGAAAGCTGGAAAATCCCTAAGTACTTGGAGAAAATGTAACACACTCCTAAATTACACACTGGTCAGGAAGTAATCACTAGGAAAATTTAAATATATTTTGAATTAAATGAAAACAAAACACAATTATCAAAATTTGTGGGATTTAGCAAAAAACATTGCTTAGAGACAATTTATAACATTGAATGAATATATTAGAAAAGAATAAGGATCTATAATTGATAATCTAAATTTTCATATTAGGAAACTAGGAAAATGATAAATTAAATCCAAGGTAAGCAGAAAAAAAGAAATAATAAAACTTTAGAGCGGACATATATAAGAATATTCATTATTATCAAGATGTCATTTTTCCCAAACTTTATCTGTAATTTCAACGTAATCCAGTAAAAATCTCAACAAGTTATTTAATGTATACAAACTTTTTGTAAAGTTTAGATTTGAAAACAAAATACTCAGAATACACAATAATATCTAAAGGAGGGAACAAATTTAGAGGGCTGACATTCTCTTCTTACCTTAAGGTTTACTATACAGATATATTGATCAAAACAGTGTGGACTTGGGAAAAGAACAGACAAACAAATCAGTGGAACACAACAGAATGCTGAAACAGATCACAGAAATCAAGTCCATTGATCTTTGACAAAGGCGCAAAGGCAACATGATAGAGAAGAAATTGTCTTTCCAATGAGTGTGGTGCTGCAACAGCAGTTTTCAAAAATCTAGTCACAGACCCTGTACATACCTCACAAAAAATAATTTAAGATGAACCAGAAACCGAAATTTAAAATACATAACTATAGGACTTCTAGAAGATGATGTAGGATTAAATCCAGATGACTTTGGATTGACAATGAATTTTAAATACATTATTAAAGGAATGACACATGAAATTAGCAGCCAAATAATTGATAAGCAGCTTTCATTACAATTAAAATTATCTGCTCCATGTTTTTGAGGTTCATCAAAGTTGTATCACTTCATTCCTGTTTATGTCTGAGTAATATACCATTGTGTGTTTATGTGTATCTGTATGTGTGTGTGTAAATATCACAATTTGTTTATTCATTCATCCATGGATGGACATTTGAGTTGTTTCCACCTTTTGGCTATTGTGAATATTCATGTACAAATATTGAGTACTGTTTTCAATTTGGCCGGGGTGGGGCATCTACCTGCTGTGCTATATGGTATGTATGTGCTTTTAACTAGCTTTATTGAGGCATAATTAACATACAACAAAATTTACCAAGTGAAAAATAAAACTTTGACAAACATAAAATATATATATGCGTGTGTGTGTGTGTGTGTGTGTGTGTGTGTGTTTATATCTGCTTTATGAAAGGTAATGTTAAGAGAATGAAAAATACAGACTGGGAGATAGTATTTGCAAAAGACTGATAGATAACTTGCATCAAAAATATATGAAGAATGCTTGAAACTCAACGAGAAAACAACCCTATTACAAAATGGCCCAAGAACATTATTGCTTCAAATAAGCATATGAAAAGATGTTCCACAGCTTAAGTCATTATGGAAATGCAAACTAAAACAATGAGAGATGCCACTTCATACCTATTAAAATGGCCAGAATCCAAGCACAGGCAATATCAAATGCAGCTGAGGATGTGGAACAACAGCAACTCTTATTCACTGCTAATGGAAATGCAAAATTGTACAGTCATTTTGAAAGAGTTTTGAGGACTTCTTGCAACACTAAACACACTCCTTCCATGTGATCTAACAATCATATTCTTTTGTTTTAAAGCAAAAACTTTGAAAATTTATGTCCATACAAAAAACTGCACGCTGCTGTTTATAGCAGCTTTATTCATAATTGCCAAAACCCAAAATGTTTACCACTGGGTTAATGAATAAATAGATTGTGGTGCTTCCAGACAATAGACTATCACTCAATGCTAAAAATGAACTATATAGCCACAAAAAATGATATAGAGAAAATCTAAATCCATGCTGCTAAGTAAGTGAAATAAGCCAGTCTGAAAAAGTTGTCTACTATATGATCCCAATTCTGTAACATTCTGTGAAAGAAAGGCAATACCAGAAAGAATAAAAAGATCAGTGTTTTTCAGGGCTCATGATAGGAGGAATGATTAAATAGGCTAAGTCAGAAAGATATTTAGGTCACTGAAAATACCATGTATGATAATATAACATCATACATTTGTTCAAATGCAGAGCACGTACAACACCAAGAGTGGACTCTAGTGTAAACTATGGACTTTGGGGTTGATGTGTCAATTTAGATTCATCAGTTGTAATAAATACACCATTTTACTGGGTGATGTTAATGGAGAAGGCAATGTATGTTTGAGGGAAAGGGATATATAAGGAATCTCTGCACCTTCCTCTTAATTTTGCTTTGAACCTACAACTGCTGTGAAAAATAAAGTATATTAAAAAACTCACAGTGGTGTTCTATTGCTCTGAATAAAACCCAAATTCTGTCCTAGAAGGCCTTAAATGCTCCAGAATTTACCTACTTCTATATTCGTTTCCATTAATTCTATAGTCACACTGGCCTTGTTATTCCTTCAATATTGCTGACTTGTTTCTGCTTCAGAGCTTTTGCTGAAAGCCCCTTTCCAGAGCTCTCTTCTGGCAGAAAACTCTTTTTGTAAGCACATAAAATACACAGCGAGTGACCATATTTTCAGTACCCTTTCCATTCAGAATTGCTAAGAAATTAGAACAAAGGAATATGGAGTTAAAATTTGTATACAAGTTGTCTTTTCATAACTAAAGAGAAATCTCAGTCCTTGAACTTTTTCCTTGTTTTTATCTTGAACATGGATTTACTTATTTAAACCACATAATACCAATCTTCAGAGGCTGGCATTGATTGACAGATTTGACCCACTTAACAACATTGTGGAGCAAACCTGCCTCACTAGCTTGGACTGAACAGACAAGGACTTGAAAGAGAAATGCATTTTTAACTTATTTATGACAGTGCATTTTTCAGTCTCACTGTCATAACATCTCAGCCATTAGTTTAGCTGTTATGCCTTCTTCCAGGACCTCTCATGATTTATCTCTACATATCCTTAAGGTTTCTGCCCAGATGATCTTTGCACAGCATGGCCTTTTTAAACAGCCCATCTTAAATATCCTTCATTTCTGAATCAGTATATATTCATTTACTTATTTATTTTCATTTCATATTTGAAAAGAAAAATAGAAAAAAAAAAAAAAACATTCTCTGATAGCTAGGGGCTGGAAGCTGGCTTGTCACCATCAGCTAGGCCATGGTTAAACTTGAAGAACTTCATATAACTGAATTATCAGAGAGAATCACTGTCACCATCATGGTAAAAGCATAAACAACACTACTCTGTAAGAATGAATCATGCCTGAGAAAAAACAAAAACAAGAACACTGCAAATCACAACAATAATACAACATCCTCCTTTCCCACCTAGATTTGAGTGAATGTTGCTTTTTTTCATAATGACGACCTTAACTTTGCTCCATTCTTCTCATTTGCTGGATAAAGACTGTCATAATACTCAATTGCTATACACTGAATGTTGAAAGACCCCCAAAGGTCCACGTGGTAAAGGCATGATCCCTAGTTGGTGCTTTCAGGAGATGATGGAACTGTTAGGAGGTGGGACCAGGTGGACAGTCCTCAGGTCGTTGGAGTATTGCCTCAAGGGGGATTATGGGACCCTTGTCCCTTCCTTGTTTACTTTGCTTTGTGGCCATCAGGTGGAGCACACATTCCCTGCCATATACAGTCTGCCATAGCTGCCGGGTACCTCCGCTCCACCAGAAACCCAAGGGTCCACCTGATCTTGGACTGGAAACTTTAGTACTACAATACAAAATAAACCTCATCTCTTTATAAGTTAATTACCTGTATAAGTCAATTACCATTTTGCTACTTAATGTGAGTCTAACTACTAATACACAATCAAAGAATTGCTCTCACTTTCTGAAAGTACCCAAGCCAGAGTAAACCATACTTCTCTGAACACCTGCAAATAATTTAACACAGCCAAAATCTTATAAAATGCACCTGCTTATCTTCAAAGCCCAACACTGAAATGTCAACAAAATTCTAATTCTCTTTTACATTTTTAGACATGTAAAATAACAAGTATGGAAATCATTTAACAACTGAAAAGGTTAGTAACTATTCATTTCCATTGATTTGCATATGAAACCATAATTTAGCTTTTTATTGAATGCCAAAAAAACAAGACTCTTTAAAACAAAAGCCATTTACTTTCCCCAAAGTATGAATACTTTTGTTTTACTAAAAATAACATAAAATTGCACTGTCTGACCCTCTGTAATCTTTTTGTTATTTGTGAAAAATAATAAGTACTATTATAAAATGCATCTCTTTCAAAATCTTGAATTTTAAAAGTGAAAGATGTATTAAGATGGTTTTCAAAAATGGCATACTCTTATTTCCTTTTGGAATATGCCTTGAAAATAAACAAACTTGTTTCTCCTAAAAAAATTGATCACCATAGAATACAAAATGCACTTAAACACCTGGATTGACACAAGGCCAAACTGGAAAGATGTGTAATGACCACCCAGCAGATACAGCCCTGTGCTGAGGGGCACAGCCAGGCTATCTCATGATGGTTTTGTTCAGGATTTCACCTCCCACCTGTCCTCTCTATGGAAAATCCTTGTGCAGGGCACAACCTGTCCAAATAGAGACACTGACCAACCTAAAGAATTTAAAATGATTATGAATTCAAATATCAACCAGAAACTAATTTCAGTCTTAACTTACATTAGAAAGAAGAGAGAGAGAGAGAGAGAGAGAGAGAGAAAGAGAGAGAGAGAGAGAGAAAGGGCATTCTAAAAGTCTGATGTTTTTGGGAAATCAGAATCAGTCCTGAGCTGTAGGAGCCCTAATTAAGGAGATAGCTAAGATTGCTGTTAGCTGTGAGCCATAAAGCATTACCACCTTCGATAATCTCGTGAGACTTGGCCTGGGACATTGCGGATCGGGTCAGCACCATTTGAATGCTCTCGCGGGACTTGGCCCAGGACATTGTGGACGGGGTTGGCACCATTGTGTGGTGGTTGGAGAAGTGTGGATTGCATGTTGGGGTGTTGTTGGAGCCAGAGAGAGAAGCTAGCAGAATAAAGAGCCTGTTTGTTTCCAGTCTGCCTCTGAACTTATTCCTGTGGCTTTGTTGCTGCAGGCGGCCATCACTTCAGGCAGCAACAGGTGGTGGCCCATACGGGGAGTTTGGCCAGTAGGTAAGAACTGAAAATGGGAGCGAAAGTAACAAAAAGTCTGATAATAAAAGCCATGGATGAGTTTTTCGATATCACAGACTCAGTGGATAGTGAGGAAAGTGATCAAGAAAGCATAGCCTCTGAGTCAGTTAATACCAGTGAGAAGAGTAGTGCTGTAAATTCAAAAGTAAGAGCTGAAAAAGCCATCAGAAACTTATTGAAATTAGCCAAAGAATATGTACTCTCCTTAGAAGCTGAAATTCAGGATACCAGTAAAAGTGATAGTAGTGAAGAGGAATCAAAAGGTGATTCTGGGAACACAGTCTCCAGTAAAAAGAACAAAAAGAAATTAAAAAAGAAAAAGGACCATCAAGTAGAGGAACCACTTGTGTCCTCTACTCTCCCACGAGTGGAAACCATTACAGAAAATATGAAGGGTATTACTAGGCGTTTGCAAACCCTAGAAACAGAAATAAAAAGTCTTTCTAAGCGCTTATGCACTCTCAAGGGTAACTCACAGATACATTGGGAACTGCTAGTATTTGAAAATGAAAATGGACAGAGGGTCCATCAGTCAATAGATTTCAAAACAATAAAAAATCTCAAAGAGGCAGTAATAAAGTATGGGCCCCAAGCTCCTTTCACGTTGAGTATGCTGGAGTCCCTTAATATTTTTAACTTAACCCCCTCAAACTGGAAAAGTCTATGTAAAGCAGCATTAAGTGGGGGGCATACTTGGTTTGGCGATCACAATTTCAAGAACTTTGTATAGAAATGTCTAAAAGAATCGCAGCTGCAGGTTTTGGAGACCATAATATAGAAATGCTCACAGGAGAGGGGCAATTCTCAGACTCACAGGCTCAAAAATATTATGTCCCAGGTGTATGTGCTCAGATATATGCAGCTGCCTTAAAGGCATGGAAAACTTTACAAGGACATGGGGATCTACAACGTAGCTTGTCAAAAGTGATTCAAGGACCTAATGAGCCATATGCTGACTTTGCTGATCTACTTTTGAGAACTGCAGGTAGATTGTTTGGAGACATTGATGAAGCTATGCCATTAGTTGTTCAATGAGCATACGAAAATGCTAATAAATATTGCCAGGTAGCCATCAGGCCATGGAGAAATAAAAAGTATCTTTTCATATTTATACAACTATGTAAAGATATAAATGACACCTTTGTCACAGGAAATATGATTGCAGCTGCAATGAGAGGTGCTTCCCCCCAAAATTTCAAAAGGGCTCAACCTAGACATTATAATCAATCAGGATATTCCATGCAAAATTATCATAATCAATCAGGCTATTCTGGGAAAAATCCCCAAAGAGAAATAAGACCAAGCTCATACCGTGCCCCAGGCCGCTGCCCCAGGTGTAAAAAGGGAAATCATTGGGCCAATAAATGCTATTCAAAATTTGACATCTATGGAAATCATTTGTCCAGGAATTCAAAAAACGGGGCACGGGGCCCAATGCCCTGGGGCCCACAAATGTATGAGGCATTGGAGGAGGAGTATCCTCAAGCATCCACTCAGATGCTTCCCCAACACAACCCCTACTACCCATCCACTCCCCTCGCTAGAGGAACAGGAGGAAATGCAGGATTACACCTCTGTTCCACTGCCCAAATAGTGTTAACATCTGAAATGGGGGTTCAACTGATTCCCACAGGAGTCAGGGGACCTCTTCCCTCAGGGACTGTAGGACTTATTCTGGGGCGAAGTCCTGAAAGCTTATTAGGTTTGCAAGTGACCCCAGGTATAATAAACCCAGACTACAAAGGGGAAATAAAAATCATGCTTAGCTCACCCCAAAGTATAAGTTCTGTTAATCAAGGAGATAGAATTGCTCAGTTGCTTCTCCTTCCAAATTTGCATAATTCATTTAAAATGAGTATGCCTCAAAAAAGGAACAATACAGGATTTTGTTCCACTGACTCAGGATCCATGGCTTGCTGGGTTCGGGATTGTTCAAGGAGGCCTATGTGTAAAATAAAAATCCAAGGAATAGAGATGGAAGGACTGATAGATACTGGAGCTGACTCTTCCATCATTAATCTACAGCAATGGCCCAAGCACTGGCCTCTGCAAAAAGCTTCAACCAGTTTAAAAGGCTTGGGATATAATAACCTCCCAGAGAAAAGTGCAGTAATTTTAAAATGGGAGGATGATGAAGGGTATAAAGGAACATTTCAGCCTTATGTTTTACCTAACCTACCAGTTACTTTATTGGGAAGAGATATTTTGCAACAAATGAGAGTACACCTTGCAACCAAGCCTGCAGGTGTTAAATGTGAAAATCTACAGAGTAATCTTAACCCTAAAAGAAATCATTATCGAAAAGTACAGGATAATCTTAACCCTATAAGAAATCATCATCAAAAGGTACAGGGTAATCTTAACCCTAAAAGAAATCATTATCATAAAGGAAAAAGATTTTTTTCGAAGCCACTGAGAAAATAATTTTGAAAATACCATGGCTTTCTGATAAGCCACTGTGGGTCCCTCAGTGGCCCCTATCTAAAGAGAAATTACAAGCAGCCCACCTACTAGTTCAGGAACAACTAGAAGCAGGACATATAGAACCTTCTACCTCTCCCTGGAATTCCCCCATATTTGTGATCAAGAAAAAAATCAGGAAAATGGTGATTGTTACATGATCTTAGAGAAATTAATAAAACCATGCAAATCATGGGCCCTACTCAACGTGGACTTCCTAATCCTGTAGCTATTCCAAAAAATTTCCATCTTATTACTCTTGATATGAAGGATTGTTTCTTTTCTATTCCTCTACACCCTATGGATACCCCCAGGTTTGCTTTTTCAGTTCCTTCTATTAACAATAATGGCCCTGATCAGAGATATCAATGGAAAGTTTTGCCGCAGGGAATGGCTAATAGCCCCACTATGTGTCAAATCTATGTAGATAAAGTTATTCAGCCTATAAAAAATAAATACCCAGAGCTTATGTGCCTCCATTATATGGATGATGTTTTGCTTGCTCATCCTAATCAAGAAGTCTTATTCACCATATTTAGTGATATATCAGAAAACTTGAAACCATATGGACTAAACATTGCTAAGGAAAAGGTTCAAATTAGATCTCCAATATTATATCAAGGATTCCAAATTATGGACACTTTTATTAGGCCTCAAAAAATATTTATTAATAAGGAGCATTTGGCCACTCTCAATGACTTTCAAAAATTGCTAGGAGATATTAATTGGCTTCGCCCTACACTAAACCTCACTACTGGCCAACTAAAACTTTTATTTGACATCCTTTGCAGGGACCCTGATCCATCTTCACTGCGAACATTGACTCCTGATGCTAGGAAAGCTCTAAAGTTAGTAGAAAAAACCATTGAAGGAGCTCATTGTGATAGATTTGATTTAACTCAACTGCTGATATTGATTATTATTTCTTCACAATACACACCCACAGGAGTATTTTGGTAACAAGGGCCTGTATTATGGATACATTTGCCCGTCTCTCCTAAAAGTATAATTGAGTCTTATACCTCTATGGTGGCTAAACTTAGTCTTCAAGGACTTAAGACTTCTACTAAAATATTTGGCATTCACCCGCTACTATTATTACTCCCTATTCATTGTCACAGACTGAACATTTATGCTTCAATGATAATGATTGGGCTATAGCTAGATGCTCTACTTCTGCAAATTTTGAAAATCATCTTCCTAAGTCTCCTATATTATCTTTTTGTATCAATCATCCTATTATATTTCCACAGGTAATAAAAAAATCAACCTATTCCTAAGGCATTAAATGTATTACAGATCGGTCCTCAAATGGTACTGCTGCAGTAGTCACTAAAAAAGAAAATATAACTTACATAACTGCACACAAATCAGCTCAACTAGTGGAACTGGAAGCTGTGGTAAGAGCTCTGGAAAATTTTAGAGAGCAGCCCATGAACATTTTTTCAGATAGCCACTATATTGTACATGCCATCCCAAAATTAGAGCTAGCAGAACCAATAGCACCTCATACTCCAGCCTTTAAATTTTTTTATCAAATACAAAAACTTTTGTGGGCAAGAAAAGAACCTCTATCCATAGGGCATATTAGAGCACACACCAACTTGCCTGGTCCCCTCCATGAAGGTAATCAAAAGGCTGATGCCCTTACCCAAACAATCTTTATACTTTCAGCACTCCAGCAAGCTAATTTATTTCACTCCCAGTTTCACGTCAATAGCACCATCTTGCAGCGTAGGTTTAAAATCACAAAGGAACAAGCCAGAACAATTGTAAAAGATTATAAATCTTGTATGACACATTTGCCCAATCCTCATTATGGTGTTAACCCTAGAGGATTAATGCCCAATCATTTGTGGAAGTTGGATGTTACTCATGAGCCAAGTTTTGGAAAATTGCAATTTATTCATGTGACCATAGATACATGCTCAGGCATGATTTTTGCTTCCTTACATTCTGGAGCAAAAGTTAAAGATATTACATCTCATTGTTTGCAAGCTTTTGCTGCATTGGGCATCCCCAAAATGGTTAAAACAGATAATGGCCCTGCATATACGTCCTCATCTTTCAAACAGTTTTGCACAAAATTCAATATATCCCATAAAACAGGCATCCCATACAATCCTCAGGGTCAGGGCATTATTGAAAGAGCAAACCACACACTGAAAATTATGTTATTAAAACAAAAAGAAGGAAATAGGAAAAATCCTAGGGATAGATTGGCAGTTGCCCTGTTTACCTTAAACTTTTTAACATTAGACTGTAATGGATATTCTGCTGGAGACGGACATTGGAACCCACACCAACAACATAAACCTTTGGTTTACTGGAAGGATGTTCTTTCAGGTACATGGAAGGGTCCAGACCCAGTATTAATTTGGGGGAGAGGATCTGTTTGTGATTTTCCAAAGCATGAATCCTCTCCAATATGGATACCATCTAGATTATTAAAGCAGGTACCAAATCATAAGGATCAAGATGAAGTTGTTGAGGAATCAAGATTAATAAAAAAGGTACAAAATCAGGAGGACCAAGATGAAGGTATGGAATGATTCCCTTAATAGAGTCCTTCAAAATATTTTACAACTTAAGTGTCATTCCTCCCGGCCAGAATGAGGAGATCTCTCTTTAGTGTGCATACAATTGTATTTTTTTTTTCTTTTTATATATGTCTTTATGTCTGTGCATTTGTCTAAATTTCATGTAAATGTGACGTCACAAATATATGTTTGTAGGTTTGTATGTCTGTCCAGTGTGACGTCACAAATAACAGAGCGCTTATGAAAAAAAATATATATATGGATCCAAATAACTTTAATTCATTTAAGTTGAAGAGTATTCAATTTGGGTAAATAATTTAATAAGTGAAGGTACCTTCAATTTTGATTTATAGGTGTCCCAGGTATTTCTCTTTAGCGAAAAATATGACTAGTGCTGTATAACCAGATATTTTGGTGTTTTGACATAGGACTGTTTATTTGTAATTAACTTTATTTGTTTTATAGCCAATTAATTTGAGTTATTTCAACAGATAATTTCATGGAAGGTTACAGAGACTTGAGGGTCCAGCTAACAAATTATTTTTCCAATGTGCCTTTAGCTTTTCTTTACTCTATCTTTAATGCAGTAAATACCCTCAGTCTTTGTTTTGTTCTGAATATGATATTTTGCAAGCTTATGTTTGTGGGAGCTCAAGCAGCAATGTGTGTGAGCAGAAATCAACTTTAATTTTCTAATCTAATAATTCAATTTTTTAGTTTGGCAACTCGCCTCTTGACTCAGTGCTGGAATAGCACTGCCTTTCCTTTAATAATTGATGCTTGAGTTTCTAGGTAGCGGGCCCTGAAGATTTCCTGGTGGCATTGTCTAGACATAAAAAAAAAAAAACGGCTGCTGCTACAGCTGCAGGAATCGCGGTCGCTGCAAGCATCCCTGCTGCTCAAGCATCAAACAACCTCACCAGCAGTGTGGCCTCTGCTCTGCATGCATGGGGCCTCCTAGATCAACGTGTTATAACAAGTGGACATTTTGATCTTTCATTGTTTGGGACTTTACGGGACAATGCCTTGTGGGTATTTGTCTAGAGAACTCAGGGTGTTACTTGATAGAACTCAGGGCAGCTGATTTGTTTAAAGAATTTGATATGCTATGCAACTTGGCTCATCAGCAGAAGGCTTGTTGCTTTAAAGCCGCAGCATGTCCTCACAATTGGACGGCTGTTAGTCATCATACACAGTCGATCCTGAAGGGCTCGATTAGATGGCTGGTAGCCAATGATGGGTAGGTAAGATCCCCAGAGGGGGACAACCTAAGACAGGCACAGTTGCACAGGACAGTCTCATGTGGCCGACATATCAACCTAAGACAGGAGTCAAGGGCACAGCCTTGATTATCTGATGACGGGTAAGAATGTTGGTTGCACATAGACGTCCTAGAGCATCCCCTCTTTTAAAACAAAAGGGGGGAAATGTAGGATCCCTAATTAAGGCGATAGCTAAGATTGCAGTTAGCTGTGAGCCATAAAGCATTACCACCTTCCATGATCTCGCAAGACTTGGCCCAGGACATTGTGGATCGAGTTGGTGCCATTTGCATGCTCTCACGGGACTTGGCCCGGGACATTGCGGACGGAGTCGGCGCCATTGTGTGGTGGTTGGAGGAGTGTGGATTGCGTGTTGGGGTGTTGTTGGAGCCAGAGAGAGAAGCTAGCAGAATAAAGAGCCTGTTCGTTTCCAGTCTGCCTCTAAACTTATTCCCACGGCTTTGTTGCTGCAGGCGGCCATCGCTTCAGGCAGTAACACTGAGCAAAACAGCTAATAAGTAATTTTTTCTTGTTTTCTTTCCCTATTCATTTTTCATCATTTTTTTTTTTTTTTCTGGGTGACAAGTTTATCATGAGGATCACATATCTTTTCAATCCCCATAGTGAATTTATTAACATGATTTTAATTACTTTCCATTGGAATCAAATCTTTTCTTTTTTTTATTTTATTTTTTACTTATATATGGACATAATACCTTTATTTATTTATTTTTATGTGGTGCTGAGGATTGAACCCAGTGCCTCACAAAACATGCTAGGCAAGTGCTCTACCCCTGAGATACAACCCTAGCCCTGCAATGAAATCTTAATCTGCAGGAAAGAATCACTTCTTTCAAAATCATTCATCGCAACTAGAGGAATTTTAGAACAAATTTTCCTTGTTTATTGATTTATCCAACAACTATTTCATGAACTAAGCAAGGTCTGTTTATTTCTTCATGTACGTAGTTTTCTCACTTAGAGAGGCCTTCTGCTGATGCTGTAGACCAGGTGTTGAGGGTAGCACTGTGAATAAAAGTATATCCAGGACAGGGAACTTGTAACCTCTTATACGCAGGGCCCTTTTAGGTTTTGATTTCTCTTACCTCTTGTTGACTTTGCATCACAGGTCCCCAGATGAACAATTTCTTCTGAATTAGCTTTCCTCAGGGTGAAGATGGGAGGTGTGTACTGGTAATTGCCATGTTCAATTTGGTGGTCAGAGTGGATGAAGATCCGTGACTGTTCCTGTATAACATATTTAATGTGTCTCAGACGTATTGTGGTGCATGCAGAAAAGTAAAGTGGCATATGTTAGGGCTGCACAGCTAATTTATTATAGAGGTAGGTTGAGAAGCAAGGTCTGTTTATTCCTTCATGCACATAGTTTCCTCACTTAGAAAGGCCTTCTGAGGGCTGGGGTTGTGGCTCAGTGGTAGAGCGCTTGCCTCGCACGTGTGCAGCCCAGGTTCGATCCTCAGCACCACATAAAAATAAACACATTGTGTACAAATAAAGCAAATAAATACATGTTTAAAAAAATTAAAAAAATAAAAGAAAGGCCTTCTGATACAAATAAATCCAGTGCATTATAAACTATCAAACTACTGTGCCAAATTGAGCTGGCTTAAAAATGGAGAGCAAAAGTCCAAAGTTGGGGCACAGAACTTAAACAATAATTTCTGCTACTGTGAAACACAGACTCTAGACTCAGTGACTTTCAAATGAAGGTTGGTTTTTCCACCTGAGTTAAAAATACACATTATATGACTCTCTGACAGACTTAATAAATCAGGATTTCTGAGAGTGAAGCTTGATAATTTATTTTTAATAAGCTGCTTAGGCAATTTAAATTGATGAGAAACACTTTTTTATTAGCTTTTTTCAGAGATCTATGTTTAATTTGCATATTTTGTTTATCAAGTTCAAAGCTAAAAAAAAAAGAATCATTACTGACTCATCTAGGGAATCAGATAAAGAGAACTTAAATTTATTTAACTTTTTAACTATGTTATGAACAGGAATACATGAAAGCATGGAAATCCTGAAATCACTCAGTAAAGTTTTATTATTTTACCCTCCATTACTACTCACAAGCAGAAACACAATGATAATGGAATGGAGAGTACCTTATGTTTTTTAAAAACTTCATTGTTTAAGAGTAGTTTAAGCTGGGCACGGTGGCGCACACCTGTAATCCCAGCACTTTGGGAGGCTGAGGCAGGAGGATCGCGAGTTCAAAGCTAGCCTCAGCAATGGCGAGGCACTTAGCAACTCAGTGAGACCCTGTCTCTAATAAAATACAAAAAAAAAGGGGGGGGGGGGGCTGGGGATGTGACCCAGTGGACGAGTGCCCCTGAGTTCAATCCCCAGTACCACAGAAAAAAAAAAAAAAAAAAAAAAAGAGTAGTTTAAATATATATTAAAACTAAGAGGGAGATAAAGAGATTTCTCATGTATGCCCTTCTTCTATACAAGCAACCATCATTATTGACATCCCCCTTCAGAATATTACATTTGTTGTGACTATTGAATCCAAAAATTGTTATCATCCAAAGTAATAGTTGGGTTTCACTCTTGGTGTTGTATATTCTGTGTGTTTTGACAAATATAATGGAATGTATCCATCATGATATTATGCACAGTATTTTCATTGTCCTAATAATCTGTGCTCTGCCTATTTAACCCTCCTCTCACTCCAAACCCTGGCAACCTCTCTGATCTATTGTCTCAATAGTTATCCCTTTTCTAAGAATGTCAGAGTGTTGCATCACACAAGTTAGCTTCTTTCAATTACCCATAAGAATTTAAGTTCCCTGCATGTCTTTTCAGGGCAGGTAGTTCATTTCTTTTCAGTAATGAAAATAATATTTTTTCTGGATGTACCACAAATTATTTATCCATTCACCTACTGAAGGATGTCTTGATTCTTTCCAAGTTTATTCTGCATTGACATATTTCAGTTTCTTTGGGTAAATATCAAAGGGCATGATTTCTATGTCATATGGTTTCAGAGTATGTTTAGAGGCTATATCATTTTGCATTTTCATCAGCAATAAATGAGAATTTCTTTTGCTCCATATTCTAGTGAGAATTTGTTGTACAGTTTTGTATTTTTAACTTATCTCCCCTGATTTCTTACCCCACAAATCCTTTACCCAGCACTGAGATGATAAGTCAACTAATTTCTTCCTAGTACTGATTTTATAGTTCGAGTCTGATGGTTGTTAATGGTATAGAAGTACTCTTGAATCAGAGGAACTTGATGTAATGAACTATTTTGATATTTCATTTCACAGAGTCAGAATAGTAGAAGATTTATTCAAGTTGTATTTGCTGATGAGACTAAAACTACACTGACAATCACCAGAATATGCAATATTTGCAATCTGAATAAGCTACGAGTTTGTTCCCATTTAAAATAGTATTTACAGTGATTTAATGCTCTTTGTTCCACACATCTTCTCATGCCATTTATTCCACTAAGTCTAATTGTGATGAAATGTCAGCACTTGAAAGTATTTCTCATCTATAATTCACTATCCACAGTTCAGTTAGGTCCACCTTTTGGCTCTAAAATAATACCTTACTCTTTTAGAAAATGAACTA
Source organism: Tamias sibiricus (assembly GCA_025594165.1). Lineage (NCBI taxonomy): Eukaryota > Metazoa > Chordata > Mammalia > Rodentia > Sciuridae > Tamias > Tamias sibiricus. The sequence goes on from CM046661.1 coordinate 142,697,510, forward strand.
TTAGAAAAATTCATTGCATGATATAATAATAGACTGTATGCTTCTCTGAAGATAGTTTGAACTTTTTTAAGTTAGATAGTATACCTTATTCATTTCTGCATTTTTGCACAGTTTTTGGCATATAGTATGGACTCATTAAAATATTAGTTAAATAAATAAATCATTGTTTATCTGAGGTGGACAATGATTGTAGTCACTCATTCTCATTCTAGTCCTCTTTGGACAGATGCCCTCTAGAAAGAACCAGATCTCCCCTTTGTAGACTCAGCTATATAATCCCCTATGAGATTCTTCTACATGTAGCAATTCTCACATTCTTACTTCATAATGCTGATGGGACTCTCCCCCTAAATAGGGTGCCATTAGCATATTATGAAGCTAGTGACATCAGGAATTTACTTATCCAGTTCAGATTGTGGTAACTAACATATGTAACGAGGTTGTAGAGGGTAAACTGTGCTAGCTCTCTGATGTCCATCCAGGAGGCACCCCAAGCTTAATCTCTTTTTTATAAAGCCCAGGTATCCTGGTGTACAAATTTGTTCCCTCTACTAGGCACTGATACTCTGACAAGAACCAATTCAAGCCAGTTTTCCTCTGCCTAAAAAACGATAGCCTAAATGCAGTAAGGGTTTCTGTGACCGAAAATCTTTCAGTGCTTTCAAGCTTTTCACAAACAATTGCATCTGATTTTTACCTTGTTCTAATTTAAATTACTTAAGACAGTTATAGGGCATTCAATATATGGACTTTCACTTTAGGAGAACAATCTACATGGTACTGAAATACTAGCAGCAGGAAATATGTTCCAAATGAATCTAAACAAAAGCTTTGCTCTCAGCAGGGTTATGGAAGAAAATAAGTGAAAGAATTTAAATCATTTCTTACAAGATTATTAGTAGTCACTTTTAAAGGATGTGTGAAGTAATATAATGCATGGCAGCAGTTACCCCTGGACAGCCTAATTGAATACAAGGCATTTAATATTTGTAAGGAAAGACTTTGTGTCCCTGGTTTTAAATTCAGTGTCTAAATGTCCTCAATGTCATGCCTGTAGAGCTAATTCCTGTTCACTTAAGAACTTTCCTAGTAAACAGAAGCCTGCTGTTTAACAGTCTTTAGGGAAGCAATCTAAGTCATTTGCTATTCCTCACCAATTTTTAATCAAGAGAAAGCTGCCTGCAGACAGAGCAGTTTAGACATCTTCAATTTATGTCTTCTTAAAGTGCCATCCTGATAGCTAAAATGTGCCCAAATGAAACTGATAAAGAGCTGCCAAAATATTTTCAGGAAATTCTGGGAAATGACAATGCAGAAATCCGGGAGAGTTCCATGGCCAGGTTAATTTTCTAAGAACATCATCCCTTTGGGTTTAAAGTCTTAAAGTTTTTTTTTTCTTCTTCTTTTTTCATTTTCACAGTTTCTCTGATCTCCATTTCATCAAGACAAAAAGTGGAAAATAATTATTAAAATTAATTTCATGGAAAAAAAGACTTCTCTGTGAAAGCCACTGTTAAGAGAATCTCAGGTCTTCAGGGTCAGGGGATTTTCCTTTGGACTTTCTCAAAGTTACATTCCACTAGCAAAAATTTGGAGAAACTTTTATCTAACTTAATATCTGTCTTACTTAATAATGGGGAATATAGTAGTGGTTGCATATGACTTCAACAAATTTAAACTACAAAGAAATGGATGTGTTATGCACATAATGTAAACAGAAGACCACTGATCTGCATGAGAACAAGAAACAGGGTTTATGTTTAAAACAGATGCTAAGATTACTTTAAAAAATGACTCCCCTTTCCTTACTGGATAATTATTCAAAAGAAAAGCACAAACTTCTAAAACTAAATTGAAGATTTAACACTTTACATCACTTCTTCTTTTGCAGTATTCTCCATGTGGATTCATTTATTTCCTACCATATATGACTGTCAAGCCAATCAGTGAAGTATTTTTCTTAAATCTGATGAAAATATTAATAAGAAAAAATCATCTATGTATATTTGCAGTCAAATTTATAAATATGAATAATAGGCAAGTGTTACTGATTTTTATTTGGTGCAATTTCATCCCCACAATTAATGTAATCAGTTAGTTGTAGGATCAAAAATGTGACTGCTTAATTTTTGTGTGGAGATGATACTCTATAATCTTGTTATTCTACTTTATTTCTAGAGATTGAAAGTAAAATAAAATTTATGCTGGAGAAAAAATTAATTTTATGGTTTTAATTATTAAATAGTTCTTGGGTACCTATTCACTGAGGCATGGTGAACACTGAGATAAAGCCATGCTTCTTATTATAAGTAAATAATACCTTTCCAAATTACATGTTGTGTTCTTATGACTACATTTGGGCCAGTGGATAAAAAAGAACATTTTGTGGCAAGTTCCTAGAATCTCTGTGCACAGGTGGCTAACAAAAACTCTTTGTACCTTGGTTTGCTATTTCCTCCATCCTGTCTCTGGAAACACAGGTACCATCTTGGTCATAATGTCTAGGGAAGCACATGAACAAAGTGTGGCTCAATAGTGACACAGAAGGCCCTTGTGTTCCTGAGATTCAAAACCAACTTATCATCCCTGAGGGATACACCTCTGGATTTTTACATGAGGATGAAATAAACATTTGTGTTTTGTGAAGGTACTGGTACCTTTAAGGTATTCTGTTTATATAGTCAGAATCATGATCAAATCAACTTCCAATCTCCTTTTGCCTTATAAATTCTTCACCAAGTAAACCACAAATCATTTCTCCAGGTAGTTGTCTTGCACAAGGACCATCAAAGCAACTAAAATGTAAAGTTAAATAAATTATTCATTCTGCAGCATGAACAGAAAGAAAATATGACAAAGACATTTTGAAACATGGAAGATTGAGAAAATGGAAACATGCAGAAATATTTAAACAGGTATCTGATAATTTAAAGTAAGTTTAAGAATTTCCAAGCAGAACAAATAAAATGATATTTAAAAATTTTAGGTGAAATTTCAAATACAGAGAGTCAATCTTAGAAATGGCAAAGCATTATATTTCTACAAAATCAACTCACCTACAAAGGAAGGTCAAATAAACTGAATTTTCAATAGCAGCAATATAAGTTAGAAAAGAGTAAATAACATCTTCCATGTGCCAAGAAACACAACTAGGATTAGATTTATATGCCCAAGAATAACCTTTCAAAGTATGCATGAAGTAACAACAAATTTTTAGGGGATTTGACACCATAAAAATTATTTCAGAAAGAAAATAATTCCATTAAAAATGTTTGCAATAAAGGAGTAGTGAGTAAAGATACTGATAAATATGAACATAAATTAGATCAATGATAATTAAATTAATGAGAATAAAACAGTATCTTAAGGGAATTTAAAAAAGCAAACCCTTCATAAAATGGAAATACCGGTCAGCACTATCTTATTTGAAAGAAGAGTGCAGAAGACTAAATTATTCAAGTCCTTGAATTAATTGAGATGATAGAAATACACTGATAAATGTATGACTGTATTAAATAAAATATCAAACTAATAGATACAGAGAGGGTAACTTCATAACTGGCAAATGAAATGAGGGAAAGATGGAAATAAAGGGGGGAAATTAGTTCAGTAAATTCTGAAGATAGCTTAAAAAGAAAAAAAAAAGGGAGGAAAAAATAGGAAATGTAGAATAAGTTAGTCATTGGTGGCTTCCTTGACCCACGATTGGAGGTGTTTGTGAAACCTCTTCCCTGGAGAGACAGCTTATAAAACTTATCAAGAATTTTAAAAATATTCAAAACCTATTCAAATTGATCAAAGAAATTTTAAATATTGAGAGGAATGTATTCAGAACATCTACACATCTTAGTGAGAACAAGAGGAGGCCATGTCATTGAAATTCAAATCTGCAACCAGCCTTGTATTGTAGAGTAGCTATTCTGCAGGGCTCCACAGAGTGACAGCTCCCTTTCCCACCATCACCCCATTGCCTCCTGTGGGACTGCATTTTGAGTGGTCTCTGCAGTAGATCAAACATGGCCAGATGCCATCTTCTCTGGTTCTGTGCTGCACAAGAACTACAATGGGCAGTGGTGGCAGCCAGATGCTGGCTCCAGTTTCCTCCCTGAGCCAATATATTCATTAGGAAGACTCAATATGGGACAGCTGGGAATATGTGTGTGTGTATATATATATATATATATATATATATATATATACATATATATATATATGTATATAGTATATGTATATGTGTATATATATATATATATACATATATATATGTATATAGTATATGTATATGTGTATATATATATATATATATATATATATATATATATATATATACTGCTAGGTATATACACCCAAGAGAAATGAAAATGTGTCCACAATAAACTTGCACACAAATGTTCATAAACTAGCATTTAAAATAACCCAAATGGTAACAATACACATTTCCATTAATCGATGAATAGGTAAAGCAAAATATTGAATATCTAAAAAAACATATGAGAGTTGTTAGTCATCTATAACTATATATATTATGGCACTCCATTATATGGATTATGTGGAATAGGTAGATCAGTACAAAAATGTAGTAGATTAATGATCACTTAGAATCTAGACTCAGCATAATAATAAAAGTGCTATATATGAGTATCTATATATTCACATACATGTAAAAGTAAAATACATTATAAAATTCTTATATAACATATATAATGCACATAGATTTTACATACACACACACACACACACACACACACACACACACACATACACTTACATATGTACTTTTCTTACCATGTAGCCCTTTGAGATCCCAGTTTGCTGAAGGACCCATCTAGCATCTGTTCTTGGACAGGCATTAAATTTTAGTTTGTAGCTCATAGATTTTGACAACAATTTTAATAGATCTCATATGTCAAAATACAGCACTAGTGTGGGTGAAAATTTTTGTCAGCTATTGTTTGCATTTTGATTTTTTAGACTTTTAATAGGAAGACCAATGAGCCATAATATCAGAAATGAAAGTTCATGAATTTAAATTGTACAAAATATTGTGTCAATCAACTTTGACACCCTCCCATAGCCATTTCTCATAATATTTTATAATTTTTATTTTTATTTTTCACTGACTCATATATAAAATTATATTGTTGATTTCTAAACTCAGGGATTTCTCTAGTTATATCTTTGATATTTATTTCTAACAATTTGACTTGAGAATACAAGGACTTCTATGTATCTCTAAATCTTTGAAATTTTGCAAAATTTTTTAATGGTCAAGTATGAGTTCAATTTTTATAGATAGTCACCTTCTTACATTTTTACAAACCTTTCCTCTCTTCTAGAAAGACAGCTTATAAAACTCTTCAAAAATATAATATGAAAATATGTATTTTAATATTACCTCTTTAGATAATCCCACAAAAATGTAATTTGAGCTGATAACAAAAAAAGCCAAAGATGGACACCCATACTAGTCTCCTTAATGTCATGAGGGAGATTCGTGTAACTGCACCATAAACATTGCCAATTTCCCCATGATTCAGAATTAATATTCCACTTGCTTGAGTTGCTATTACTTTCTAATACATTTATTATGGCCATTGTCATGTTTGGCTTGGACCAAATTTGGAATTTTTACAAACCAGAGAATATGCAAATGATGGAAATAAAAATAATAATTCATATTTTTTAAAATGTGCCACAAGGAACAGGAGATACATAACCTTTGCAAAGTGCGATTTTAAATGGTACATAGAGGATTTTACATAAAAGAGGATGGTTTTTTGAGTCTCCAGAGGGAACAACCAGAAAAAGTAAATGTAATACAAATTATAAGCTCATTTTAATTTAACTGAATGAAAATCATTTGGATTATGTGATGAATTATCATTTGAGACACACAATGGGCCACTATTTGACAGCATGTGTATGGAGAAATCATATGAAAACCTCCGAGAGGGAATGGGATCAGATTGTTTGTAAAGTCATGTCCAAAATAATGACTTCAAATTTAGAGTCAAAGTTTAATTTGTTTTAAAAATAGTTATCTAATGAACAGACACAAGACATGAAGCAGTCGTTAGGGGTGCAAAGGTAGAAGATAACACGAAGTGATCCTGCATTCAGCAAGTTTCTTCTAATTGGAGGATCAGGAAAAATTGACAAAGATAACACTATGAGGAGTATAATCAGAAGACCATGAACATAGTTTGAGTGTCTGGAATAAAGCACCTAATTTATTACAGTGATGTTAATCAAGAACTCCTAGGGTTGGTAGATCTTGCCTTGAATTACATTGAGAAACACTGAGTTAGATAGAAAAGGGTTCTGTCATGAAATGAAGAAATTGTGGTACAACTGATGAAACTGGAGGCATTTAATGAATTGATCCAGTCATGAAATAGCATGAGATAATATACAACTATCATGTTCAAGGTGTAATATAGAATTTACTTCATGCTACGGATTTGTCTAAGTTTCGCCCCCACTTCGAAGTAAGCAAGCAATATTCAAGAATTGGAAGCAGAGGATTGCCATGAACTGGTTTTTGGGAAGGACTCAATTAAAAACAAAACAAAAACAAAATACAAATGATGAATCAGATGGAGGTGTGCAAATGTAACTGGAAACAAGGAAAACAGGAGTCACCAGTGACATACACAGAGGGAAAGATCCAAATACAGTGACAGTGGGCTTGAAATGAGACAGAAGACTCACGAGAAGTTAGGAAGGACTATAATTTGGTAATTTTCTAGTAGCAGAAGTGAAGAAGAGGTGACAGAGTGTAAAAGATTAATCTAGAACATCACCTAGGTATTTTAACTTGTTGAACTGAAATGATGATTCCTTTCGATTAGACATGCCTAAATAGCAATAACAGGTCTTGGAACATTTGTATTGCTGACATCTGTGTGAGATTTGAGATGGAAAGATTCAGTAAGAATATGGGTCTGGAGTTTGTTATATAAATGATCCAAACATAGTCTCTGTATATTGATCCCCAAACTACTGTCAGAGCTCCCTAAAGAGACTCATTACTTGTTGCTGTACATCTTTACCTAATTACACAATCACACTCTCTAATTCTTTTGCTCACTGGGAGTTTCATTGCCCTGTTCACCATTTGAGGTGATGGCTGGAAGGTCTTCTAAGGGGAAATTCCCCACATGTGCAACTCTGTCCAAGCACTCCCCAATGAATGTGCTTTATGTCACTACCCTCTGTGGTTCTGTCTCTTTCTTGATCATCCCCCAAAGCCTCACAATAGAGAGCACTGAAGAAGTTTAGAACTAGAGTTGTAGGATTTGAGAAAAATCCTAATGGATCCTACTGAGAATCATAGAAGTAGATGAGAAAACCCAAGAAGACAGAACATAAGTAAAAAAAAAAAGATAATTGAAGATGGAAATAATAAGCACAAATACATAAAAGTACATAGAAAAGCAGATACTGAATGAAAGTGAAGGGCAATAGTAGAAACACCAGAAACTGGTATTGTATGTGCAAAATAAGAGAGAATTCCAAGAAGAGAAAAATCAGAGAGCTTTGAAAGTCCCACCTTTTTCCCCTACTTTTAAGCCATTCATGGTTTTAGTGGGGATTTCATTCACTGACAGAGTAGACTGAATAAAAGATAAAGTAGAGGAGTGTGAGATATGAGAAAGTGGGATTATCAGCCAAGATTATAGCTGTCATTTATTGAACATGTAAGAGGTGTCAAGTCCTGAACTAATAACTTTTATAACCATTTTTACTTAATTTCTCAAAATCATTCCATGAGTTAGTTAACTGAGAAAATGAGGCAGAAAGAGATTAGGTAAACTTTCCATGTTAACATTCATGGTTAGTTGTAGAACCTGGATTCAAACACAGGCTGACCACTAGACAAGTCTATGCATTTGTCCGGGAAAGGGATATAAAGCTTTGTCCCCATCCACTTCCAGCTAAAGTTATATTCCTTTATGTTAAGAATGATAGGTTTGCCTTGGCTGAGATACACAATACCTTGCATGTAGTTGACGCATAGTCAACTGCTCATTAAATGTGCTATGTGTTATCTTTATTCCAAATTCTAAGCGAAGTAATACAGACATTATAGTTAGCTAATCAGATGCAGGCACTGTCCTGATAGATGAGGACATAAGACAACAATAATCTCAGCATAAAACTTAAAATTAACTATAAACTGTAATTCATACCATGAAAACATTGAACAATCTTGAAAAGGCTTATAACAGAGAGTCACAAAAGTTTTATTGAGAAATTACATTTTAGCAGAGATTTGATAATTTATTTACCAAGTAATATATAATATAATGTATACACCAACATATATTATATACAAGTCATATAAATTAACTAAGACATGGAAATGGACAGATGGAGAGTAGAAAGGAGGAGGAGAAAAATATTTCAGTTAGGAAGAACAGTATTCTAGCATCCCCAAAGCAGAAAGAAATAAGACCTATTCCTGGTGCTGAAAGTATACAGACAAGATAGATGTATAGAATGGTAAGAGACTCAGCTCTAAAATTTCTTGTTGGTCAAAGCAGAGATCTGTTTCTTAATCACAAAGTAATGAGTGCAATGAGGTAAGGGTGGGTGTGGTTTTGCAACTCTGCATTTAAAAGTATTTTTGTCTGTAGATAGGTGGAAAGATAAGAAAAGGTCCATAGACAATCAGGGTTTTTATAATACTTCAGGTCAGAGATTATGTGAACTGGGCTTATTGTGTGAAGACAGATGATACAGGGCTGTTTTGGAAACGAAGCCAACAATCTTGGTGTTTGGATAAGGCATGTTCAGAATGACTCCTAAGATTCCAAACTGTGCAGTGTACAGTTCCCTGACAAAGTAAGGAATACTAAATATGATGGTGTTTGGTTTTTTATTTTGTGTTTCAAGGTGGTTATTTATTCATTTAGGTGAAAAGATGTGTTCATTTTCTAAGGCTGTCAGAACAAAGTGTCACAATTTGAGTGGCTTTAACCACAGAATTTGCAGTTTCATTCTTGGAGGCTTAAAGTCCAATATCAAGGTATAGGTAGGGTTGGCTCCTCCTAAGGGCTGTAAGGAAGAATGTATTTGTGCATTTCTTCCAACTTCTGGCAGTTTACAGAAGGAATCTTTAGCATTCTTTGGCTTGTGGAAGTGTCAACCTGATCTATTCTTTCATCTTCCTGTGGCATTCAGTATGCATGTGTCTGTGTGTCTGTGTTTAAATTTCCCTCTTATAAAGAAACATCTCAGATTAAGGGTCTGTCTATTCTGTTATGACCCCACTTTAACCAAATACATCTACAAAGACCTAATTCCAAATAATTTCATATTTTGAGTTACTGGAGGTTGAGGCTTTAATACATGATTTTTAGGGGGACATAATTCAACACATAATAGCAGGGAGGAATTGACTAGTTCAGGAATTGACACTAGTTCATATGGAATTTCATGTTCGTGACATGCTTTGATAATCCTAAATGTGAACTGTTTGGTAAGTGGTGGGATATAGTAAATAGTGCTTAAAGCAGAGATCAAGATGGAGGTGCAATTTACAAAATTAAGAATAAAATCATTTGTTACCGTATGCATTGCTGATATTAGCTAGAAAACTTAATAAAAAGAACTTAAGACTGTATATTGAGCTTTAAAGAAGAAAAATGGTTAGAATTGCTTTCATGCATAATTCTTCAACTCTTTAAGGATATATGAAAAGTATAGTATGGAAGAGAGAAACACGAAACTCCTGAATTAAAGAAACATTAAAACATTATCACATTTCAGATCAAATAGAAAGGTAATATAGTCTGAACTTCATCCTACTATACTGTCACATTATTATTTCTTATTAAGATAATAATTTAAAAATCCACTTTCTACATAAAGTGTGTACATATTACTGTGTCAGATAGTTAAGAGTTATGGAGGTGAAAATTTGGAAATAAGGGTATTTTGAATAGAAAAAAATGTAAAAAGCTTTAAGCTGGAAAATTACTGGTTATTCCAAACCAATTTTATTTTCCACCAACTACCAAAGACCTTTTCACTTTTAGTTGTTTTTCATCCTAGTTTGGAAAATAATATAATAAATGGACATGCTGGGACAAGAGTCAAAAGCTCTATGTATTTATGGGCAAAAATATATATATATATTTTGGACATTTATATGAACTACAAAGAAGCATGACAACTTCAATAAATAAAATCCATGATTTGATAGAAGGAGCCTGTTTGAATCCTGTTTTGCCCTCTTTCAAGCAAATCTAAACAGTCTTTGAAATAAGAATATAGTTCTACTTGGATCCTTCAGCAAGAGGGAAAGATGAAAAGTGCCCAGAACACTATCATCTGCTTCTCTGAAAGAAATCTCTTCATCTCTTTGTGGCAGGCTACACTGCAACCTAGGTCATCTCTCTGCTTTTGGCGATAGGTGATTTCTGAGAACCACTTATTGAAGCAATCAGCCAGCATGCTGCTTCCATCCAGAGGAGTAGTCAGTGATGTTGCAAAACCACTCCTTCCATCACTGTAATTAAAAGCTGGAACAAACAGCTCCTAGAAGCACTCTGCCTCTGCAAGGAGGTCACACTCCTTAACAATGAAAGGAGTAGAATCACACATTCAAGGGAATGATCTAGCCTGTGGGTCAGAAAGGTGGCCATGAATATGTACGGGGAAAGAGACTGTGATTTTACAAAGGAGTGGGAATATTCATGCCAATTTGAGAGTAGAAGAAGAAAAGGTCTTTTCTACTTTCTTTCTATAGCTTAGTGACAGAAAGTGAGAAAAGTTCAATTCTGCCATATCAAAAGGAAACTTGAATGAAATGTAAAATTTGGTAGCTTTTGAAGATTTTTTTTCCCCCTAAAATACTAAAAGTATCCTCTAGGTTGGAGTGGCTGGAAAAATATCAAGTTAGCTGACATTAACTATATTTGTATGATAGCAAAATACATATGTGAAAAGTGAAACATTGTTCATGTGTTTTCATCCAGGGTTTAAATAAATTCAGTAAAAAAATATTGCTAATATATACACATTTGTTATATTTCCTGGTGCATTGGTACGCAAGTATTTACATGTGGTACCAATCATTTGAATTTTTGGTTTAAAAAAAAATAACTGGTATCTTTGTTGGAGTAGTAATAGTCCCACTCAGGCTATTGTGGTCACTACTTCAAGATATTGCATATAAACATTGTACATGTCTGGGAACTGCTCATCATGTTGTAGGTTCAATGTAATATTACAATTCTGATTCCTGGGCATGAGTGTAAGTAATAGTTTATGACTAGGTATAGAAATCCATTATACCTTGAACAGAGATATAAGATATAGAAGATAGCTCTTGTAAAAATAAGTTTTCTTTAAACCTATAAAAGAATTATGCTCATATTTCATGTGACATGTTTAAAAATGTGAGAGGCTCAAAAATTCCCAATCTCAGTTTTCAATAACCTGAGGGAGCTCTTCCAGGGAAGGCAGAATATCATTATCAGCTACACCATTGTATCTCCTATGAGGAATCTGAAATCTGGGAAGCCAGTTTTGCCATACAGTCCCACAGTCTGATAACTCCTGTATGCTTTTCTGAGTCTGCTATAATTTCCTTGGGATTTGTTTTGTCAGAAGGTTCATTGTTGGCAAGCCTCTGACCCACTACTCTGAGAGAATTTTTTAATGCAAAATTTGAAGATGTTCTGTGTGGTAAGCCACCCATGAAATGTGCATGGACCAGACTAGTATTGAAGCCATTGAATGGAAAGATCTGGTATCTGGGAACTCACAGCTTCACTCCTGCTGGTGAGATGACCCAATACTTGTGAACTCCCACTCGGCTCTGTCAAAGGTCCTACACCAACACCTGAGATGGACATGACCCACTAAGAGCCAAACAGCCTGCCTTCCCCCACTATATCCTGCAAGCACTGAGTCAAGACTCCTCCCACACTGAAACCTTATACCTACCAATCCCCTTTGATATGTACTGCTATAAATAGAGCAAGTGGGGCTCCTTTCTTTGTTAGAAGCTGCACCCCTTTGGTCAGCTTGGCCTGTTGCTGCCCCCATTTTGAAACTATATTTCTGTGTCCTGTGGTTATTTCATATTACTATTTTCTTAGCTTTTATTTCTCAGCCAGCCCATTCTTCTGGAGGGGAACCCTTTCCCTCACCCATGTAGGATGTGTGCAAGAGTTCTGATCTCAGCAAAGTTAAACAATTTACTTGACGATCATTTAGATCATTTACAGTCCTTAATAAGCTAATATACTTTGGATATCATTCAAAATAAGATACAGGATTTCATAAACTAATTAAACCCTGGAACTCCCTTTAGTGACATATTTCTTAAAAAATATTCATAGTATTGTTGGATGGGGGAGTACATAGGAGGACTAGAGGAACACTAGAATGGTCAAAGGGAAGGGAGGGTAAGGGGGGAACAAGGGGGGAGGGAGGGGGAGTAAAGGAGAAAAAAAAAAAAAAAGAAAAGGTGGTTGAATGAGATGGATATCATTTTCCTAAATGCATGATTGAAGACCTGAATTGTACGAATATACTTTGTATACAAACAGTTGTATGTAAAAAGATGCTAAATTCATGCACTAAAAATAAATAAATAAATAAATAAAATTAAAAAAAATATTTATGTATGCATTTGGAAAATTTCACCTGCCAACACATTATATTATTTTCTGTGCTTTTGTTATATCCAAATACTGTTGTAGGTACTAGGAACACAAGGATAACAAGATTTGCTCTGATGGCATTTCTTTTCTAGATTTAAGAACAGAGATAATAAAAGAAAAAAGGGGTTAACAATAGAATTTTACTTGACAAGTAGGTTTATAAAAACATTAAATAATATGGAAAATTATGGGGCAACTTTAGGTTGGGTTGTCAAATTCTCAGACAAAAAACTTCTACTTCCTGGGGTTAATATTTTAAGTTTAAAAAAACCCGTTATTTGACTTAAATTTTAATATGTTTTTCTAAATCTTTGGAAAAGTGATTTCTCAATTTCTGTTTTTCATAGTGAATGCAAAAAAATGATCAAATGAGAATAAATGTATTTTTTTCTTTTGCTATCCATTCATCATTCAATAGCATATTATTTCATCTCCAGGTATTGGAGTAGCTCTATTTTTTATTTTATCGTTGATTTCTAATTTCATTCCATTATGATCTGATATAATGCAGGGTAGTATTTCTATTTTTTAGTATTTGCTAAGAGTTGCTTTGTAGTCTATTTTAGAGAAGGACCCATCTCATCAGCACATAAATCCTTCTCTAAGAGATAATAATTCATAAACATTTTATTGGGAAATATAACACACAGACTTACCTAATCTAAAAATACAACTTTAGGAGTTATTATAAAGCAAAAACTTGTGTAACTACTGTCTAGTTGGTGATGTATAATATTGCCAGAACCTAAAATCCAGTTGTGACTGCTCCCTAAAGGTAATCACTATCCTGAGTCTTTTGGTAATTAATTTCTTTTTTTTTAAAAGACAGAATTATGTTTTGCTAAATCCTTTTTACTTTAGCTTTGCATGTCTTATGCATGCAATCATGAAAAATGTACTCATATTAACGGTCAACATTAATTTGTGAGAATTGTCTATGTTTTTGTATGTGATTATAGTTCATTCATTTTTGTCATCAAATGGAGTTCACCACATACGTTATTCTTATTCATTTCCCATTTGGGCATTTGGGTGTTTTCTTTTATCTTTCTTTCTTTCTTTTCTTCTTCTTCTTCTTCTTTCTTTTTTTTTTTTTTTTTTTACTGTAAGTAATGCTACTGTGAATATTTTTGAACAAGTTTATTGATACTCACAGTTAGACATTCATCTGAGCTAAAGCACATTTCTAACATATGCTTTTTGATTAGGCATAGCTTCAGTTTTCTATAGAAAGTAAATGTCTTTCTAAAGATGTTATACCAAATAACAATCCCACCAGAAAGAAATAAGAATTCTTTCACATCCTCACCAACCCTAAGTACTATTGGTATTTTTAATCTCAGCTATTTTCAGACATATGTACTGGTATTGAATTTTGATTTTAATGGCATTTCCCTGATGACAAATGAGGCTGAACATTTCTTCATATCTTTACTTGCCATTGAAGTATCATTATAGTAAAATGCTTTCTAAATGATAAATCTATAAGATAAAAACTGTTTGATAAATCTTATTGCTAAGGTAATCTTCATAATCTAATTTGTGGTGACTTTCATTTGCATAGTGGCATTTCTAAAGAAATAATTATTTTAAATTTTAATATAGTCCCATTTATAAAATTTTCTTTTTGGTTAAACCTTCTTGTTTATAAGAAATCAATTCTTATGAATTTTTGGTTTGTAATCTTCTAAAAGCACTAGTATTTTGACTTTCCTAATCAAATCTCAGATTCACCTTGAAAATTATTATTATTTTATGTTTGTGTGTGAGTGTGTGTGTGTGTGTGTGTGTGTGTGTGTGTGTGTGTGTGTGTAGTAGGCATTGAACCCAGTGTGCTTTACCACAGTCATGTTCCCAGCACTTTCTATTTTTTATTTTGAGACAGCCTCACTAAGCTGCTTAGGGACTCATTAAATTACCAAGGCCACCTTTGATCTTGTAATCTTCCTGCCTCAGCCTCCCAAGTTGCTTGGATTACAGGCAAACATCACTACAGCTGGATTGAAATTATTTTTGTATAAATGTGAAAAAAGGATGAATTTTCTTTTTTCCTTCTATGGATATGAATTTTTCCCAGAATCATTTGTAGAAGAGTCTTCATGCTTCCACTCTTAAAGTGTCAACCTTATCAGGAATGAATGTTTATTTACACTAGGGTTATAGTCTGGAATCAGGACTCAATTTCATTGATCAATTTTTGTCCCAGAAACAATATCACACTTATAATTTCTGTAACTTTGTATTTACCTTGATACCTCATTAAGCAGGTCCTACTTTATTTTTCTTCTATAGAGTGAAAGTTTTTTTTTTTAACCTTTGTAATACACTATAAATTTAGAAATACATTGTCAAGTACCAAATTCACAAATAAAATCCTTAAATATTTTTATTAGGATTAAATCAAATTAACATACATATTTTGGAAAAGTGACGACTTCAATACTGAGTCTTCCAATCAATATACATAGCATACATTTTCTTTAACTCTTTTTAAATCTCCCTCAATAATTAAAATTTTTAATAGAATTTTAGTAGTACTTTATTAAATTCTGTTCATGTTCTTGATTGTTTCCTTTGTAGTAAAGAAGCTTTTTTTTTTTTTTTTTTTTTTTTAATGCCATCTCATTTATTGATTCTTGATTTTACTTCTTGTGCTTTAGGAATCTTATTGAGCAAGTCTGTTCCTGAGCTCATAAAATGGAGAGTTAGGCCTACTTTTTCTTCTAGTATGTGCAGGGCCTCTGGCCTAATGCCAAGATCCTTTATCCATGCTGAGCTTTGTGCAGGGTGAGAGAGAGGGATTTAATTTCATTAAATTTAATTTAATTTGCTACATATGAATTTTCAGTTTTCCCAGCACTATTTGTTGAAGAGGATATCTTTTCTCCAATGTATATTTATGGCACTTTTGTCTAATATGAGATAACTGTATTTATGTGAGCATGTCTCTGTATCTTTTATTTTGTTTCATGGGTCTTTGATTCTATTTCTGTGCCAATACCATGCTGTTTTTGTTACTCAAAACAAGTAGAGTAGTATAATTGAAGGTCTGGTATTTTCATGCCTCCTACTTCACTTTTCTTGCTGAGGATTGCTTTGGCTATTCTGGGCCTCTTATTTTCTTTCTTTTTCTTTTTTTTTTTTTTTTTAAATAAATGTCATATATGCTCTTGCTATTTCTATGAAGAACATCATTTGGATTTTAATGAGAATTGCATTAAATGTGTATAATGTTTTGGTAGTATGGCCATTTTGACAATATTAACTCTGCCTATCCAAGAAAATGGAAGGTCTTTCCATTTTCTAAGGTCTTCATCAATTTCTTTGTTTAGTGTTCTGTAGTTTTCATTGTAGAAGTCTTTCACCTCTTTTGTTAGATTGATTCCCAAGTATTTTATTTTTATTGAGGGTATTGTGAATAGAATAGTTTTCCTAATTTCTCTTCAGTTGATTCGTCATTGGTGTATAAGAACACAATTGATTTATGGGTGTTAATTTTATATTCTGCTACTTAACTCAATTTGTTTGAGTTGCAGAAGCTTTTTGGTGGAGTTTTGTGTCTTCTAAATATAGAATCATGTCATCAGCAAATTGGGATTGTTTGAGCTCTTCTTTTTCTATTCATATCCATTTAATTTTTATCTTTTGTTTAATTGTGCTGTCTAGGTTTCAAGGACTGTGTTGAATAGAAGTGATGAAAGAGGGAATCCATGTCTTATTCCAGTTTTTAGAGGCAATGTTCTCAATTTTTCTCCCTCTAGAATGATGTTGGTCTTGGGTTTAGCATATATAGCTTTTACAATGTTGAGATATGCTTCTACTAACCCTAGATTTTCTAGTGTTTTGAACATGAATGGATACTGAATTTTGTCAAATGCTTTTTCTGCATCTATTGAGATAACCATGTGGTTCTTTAAGTCTCTTGATGTGATGAATTACATTTATTAATTTCCATACGTTGAACCAACCTTGCATCTCTGGAATGAATCCTACTTGCTCATCGTGCATTATCTTTTTAATATGTTATTGTATGCAATTTTCCAGAATTTTATTGAAAATTTTTGCATATGTTATCAAGGGTATTTATATAAAATTTTCTTTCCTTGATGTATCTTTGTCTGGTTTTGGTATCAGGGTGATACTAGCTTCATATAATGAGTTTGGAAGCATTCCCTCCTTTTCTATTTCATGGAATAATTTGAGGAGTATTGGTATAGTTCTTCTTTGAAGGTTTGGTAGAACTCGGCTGAGAATCCATCTGGTCTTGGGCTTTTTTTTTTGTTTGTTTGTAGGGTTTTCATGGTGTCTTCAATTTCATTGCTTGAAATTGATCTTTTAAAATTTTCTATATCTTCCTGGCTCATTTTGGGTACATCATATGTCTCTAGAAATTTGTTGATATCATCGTGATTCTCTAACTTATGGCATATAGATTTTCAAAGTAATTTCTATTTATTGTCTTTATCTCATTAGTGTCTGTGGTGATATTTCCTTTATCTTAACAAATTTTAGTGATTTGAGTTTTCTCCTTTTCATTGTTAGCTTGGATAAAGATTTATTAATTTTATTAATTTTTTCAAAGAACCAATTTTTGTTTCGTCTATTTGTTGAATTGCTTTTTTTGTTTCAATTTTATTTATTTCAGGTCTGATTTTAATTATTTTCTGTCTTCTATTGCTTTTAGTGTTGTTTTTTTTTTCCCTAGGGTTTTGCAATGTAATCTTAGTTTATTCATTTGGTGACTTTCTATTCTTTTAAAGAATGCACTCAGTGCAATGAAATTTCCTCTTAGAACAGCTTTCATAGTGTGCTGGAGATTTGGATAAGTTGTGTTGTTATTCTCATTTAATTCTAAATAACTTTTTTGTTTCATTCCTTATTTCTTCTACTATCCATTTGTCATTCAATAGTGTATTATTTAGTCTCCAGGTGTTAGAATCGCTTCTAATTTGTTTTTGTTTTATTGTTGATTTATAATTTCTTTCCATTATGATCTGATAGAATGTGAAGTATTATCTCTACTTTTTTTTTTTTTTTTTTTTTGGTACCAGGATTGAACTCAGGGGCACTCGACCACTGGGCCACATCCCCAGCCCTTTTTTTGTATTTTTTTTTTATTTTAGAGACAGGGTCTCACTGAGTTGCTAAGTGCCTCGCCATTGCTGAGGCTGGCTTTGAACTCGCGATCCTCCTGCCTCAGCCTCCCAAAGTGATTACAGGCGTGCGCCACCACACCCGGTTCTATTTTTTTTTTTTTTATTTGCTAAGAGTTGCTTTGTGGCCTAAGATATGATCTGTTTTAGATAATGATCCATGTGCTGCCAAGAATAAAGTGTATTCTGTCCTTGATGCATGCAATATTTTATACATGTCTGTTAAGTCTAAATTATTGTATTCATTCATACTATAGCTTCTTTATTTAGTTTTTTGGGGGAGTATCTATCTAGTGATGAGAGAAGCATGTTAAAGTCACCAAGTATTACTGTGTTGTGGTCTCTTTGATTATTGAAATTGAGAAGGGTTTGTTTGATGTACATAGGTGCTCCACTGCTTGGGGCATAAATATTTAACATTGTCATGTCTTGTTGATGTATAATTCCCTTAAACAGTATGAAATGGCCTTCTTAGTCCCTTTAGATTAACTTTGGCTTGAAGTCCACTTTATCTGATATGAGGATAGGAAACCCCTGCTTGTTTAAGAGATCTATGTGAATTATGATTTTTCCCATCCCTTTACTTTCAGCTTATTGAGGTCTTTGCCTATAAGGTGAGTCTCTTGGAGACAGCATATTGTTAGTTCTTGCTTTTTAATCCAATTTTCCATTCTATGTCCTTTGATTGATGAATTTAGGCATTTACATTCACAGTTATTATTGAGAGATGATTTTTATTCCCTATCATTTTGATTTAATTCTTTTTAGTAATTTGAATTAGTTTCTCCTTTGTTTGATTATTCTTCCAGTGTACCTCCTCCCTTTACTGCATTTCATTTTTGTTTTTCATTTCTTCTTCATGAAGTATTTTATTGAGTATGATTTTAGCACAGGCTTTCTAGTTGTGCATTCTTTTAACTTTTGTTTATCATGTAAGGTTTTTATTTCATCATCAGTTCTGAAGCTTAAGTTTGCCAGGTATAGTATTCTTGACTGACATCCATTTTCTTTCTGAACTTGATGCATATTATTCCAAGACCTCCTAGCTTTGAGGGTCTGGGTTGAGAAATCAGGTGAAATCAGGATTGCTTTCACTCTAAATATTACCTATCACTTTTTTCTTTCAGGCTTTAAAATTCTATCCTTATTTCCATATGTTAGGCATTTTCATAATAATGTGCAGTGGTGTGGATCTGTTGTAATTTTCTATATTTAGTGTCTTGGAAGCCTCCTCTATTTAGTTTTCCTTTTCATTCTTAGGGTTTTGGGAATTTTCTGATATGGTTACATTGAAAAGATTATGCACGCCTTTGTATCTGAGCCTTCATCTATCCTGATATATCTTAAATTTGGTCTTTTTACATTATACCATATTTCTTGGAAGTTCTGTTCATGTTTTCTTAATATCTTTTCTCCATGGTCAACTTTATTTCTAGATTAAAGTTTTGTCTTTATTGCCTGAAACTCTATTTTCAAGTGGTCTAATCTATCAGTGATTCTTTAAATTGAATTTTTAATTTGGTTTATTGATTCTTTCATTTTGAGTGTTTCTGACTGATTCTTCTTCAGCATCTCTATCTCCTTGTTGAAATAATTTTTTATTTCTTGTATTTTCTTTCTGATTTCATTTCTTACATCATCTTTTACCTTGTAGATCAGTTTAACCAGGAACTTTCTGAATTCTATCTCTGAAATTTCCTCCACTATTATGTCAATGGAGTCTAATGTTGAGGTGGTCTGCGTATTTGGGATAGTTCATTCCCTTGCTTTTTTATATTTTTCGTGTGTCTACTCATCCATCTGGATGGATCTGATTCTGTAGAATTTGTACCTTATGGGTTTATAGAATCCCTCTATGTTACAAGTACCTCACAGACTGGGGGGACACAGATCAAGTATAGCCATAATGTATGCAAACAATATACAGCAGTAGACTAGGTCCTTAGTTCCATTTTGATATTTAGAGTTTATTGGTATGATATGTAAGGATAGTGAGATCAGCAATTTCCATTAATAAAAATGGTACATAATCACACATTATATTTGGCTTAAAATCAAACACTAGGTGTTTTCCTTCTGCTGTATTAATTATTACTGTGACATTGGTGTTAGGGGTAGATGTTATTTACCTCAATACCTCAACTAGTACTAAGAATTGTTAAGTATAGAGTTGAGTATGTATAAAGTAGAAGAGATAGGAGAGTAGAAAAGTGTTTGAAATTTCAAGGGGTGAATAGGGCAGATGCAGTGGTAACTTTGGATATGTTCTTAGTTTGAAAAGGGACAAAAAGAAGAAGAATATAAAAGAGGGGAGAGAGAATGGAATGTGGGTGTCAGTCATATAGAAATGAGAGAGGGCGATAAGGGAAATAGAGTAGTGATAAATATCATACAAAACAAAATCAAAATAACCTAATCATAAACCCAAAACCTCAAAATACAGAACATGTAAAAATAGCAACTTCAAAATAAAAACAAACAAACAAAAAACTACAAAAAAAATGAAGAAAGAAAGAAAAAGGAAAGAAACAATAATAAAATAAAAACAAGGCAAAAAGTGAGAAGAGAAAAACAAATATGAATATGTGTAGGACTTCTTGAATCAGTCAGTCCCATTCAAGGAAAATAAGAATCCAATATGGAAACCCCAAAATCCAAAAGCAGAACAGAACTACTGCCACAACAAACAAGCCACAACAACAAAAACATCTTGGTAACATGTTAAGAAATTAAGGAGTTGTATCCTCTATGGTGGACAAAATAGTAAGGCTGGGCAAAGTGGTGCATGCCTGTAATCCCAGTGGCTCTGGAGGCCCAGGCAGGAGGATCCCTAATTTAAAGCTACCTTCAGCAAAAGCATGGTGCAACTCAGTGAGACCCTGTCCCTAAATAAAATACAAAATAAGACTGGTGATGTGTCTCAGTGGTAAAGTGTGCCAGTGTTCAATCCACAGTGCCCACCCCCTCAATAAAAAAGAAAGTCAGTGAATGTATGTGTTCACTGACTGTGCCCACCTGGTTTTCTTTTTGTTTCTGTTTGCAGTATGATCTAAGCTTGTGAGCATGGGCCATGGGTTATGTGTCCTTCCTGTTATTGTGTTGCTCATTGTGTTGAAGGTTGGGGCTTAAGACTTCCTAATTTCCCTTATTGTGAGATTAGTATGGGCTGGCCACTTTGCAGACTTGGAGGTGATGTGGCATGTGGGGGAAGCTGGGTCTCAGAGGGTCAACAAAGCAGCTGACCATGTCCTGGTGGCAGGTAGATTACAGCCTAGAGCTGGATCCTGGTGGGAGGAAGCTGTGTGCTGGACCAGGCAGGGCTTGAGGTGAAGTGGTGTGTGGAGCCCAGCCAGGTCAGGGGCCCCGCTGGTCTCTGCCAGGAGAATCAAGGCCAGGCGCCAGGACCTGTGGGCTGACCACAAAGTTGCAATCCACGGGCCTGGTCAGATGGGTGCAAGGGCAAGCTGGGGGAAACTGAGGAGCTCGAGGGCCATGTTAGGTGCTAGATTCATCCCAGACCTGGTGTTTACCAGCACCTATGGATGCTGGACTCGGGAGGGAGTTGGGAACCAGCTGGTGTCAGGACCTGGCGACTACCAGCCTGGTTGTGTGCCAGACCAGGTGGCTGGGTGAGCCAAGAACAAAATGCCCTCATGCTCACTTCAGGCCTTCCAATCCACTGTAGCTGGCGTCATCAGTCCCTGTGAGCCTCAGAACTCACAGGGCTGAGGAAAGCCTGGCTCTCTCAGCCTCTCTAACCTGTGTTACCCTGGGTGAAATGCTCCCAGGTTTTAACTTTCCACAGGTTTGCTAGGCCCAGAAAAGCTCATGCAGACCTAGGTGCAAACTCCTGGATCTGTATTTCCAGTTTCTGTAAATTCTGGCCATGCTACAGTCCCAGAATGGCTCTGCAGTAGATTTTGAATTAATAAAATCTGAGTCCTCCAAATTTGTTTTTTTTTTTTTTTTTTTCAAGATTATTTTGGGTATTTGATATACTTTAAAACTGCATATGAATTTTAGGGTGGATTTTTCTATTTTATTTTATTTATTTATAATAGTAGTATGT
The DNA here is from genome assembly GCA_025594165.1 of Tamias sibiricus. Classification (NCBI taxonomy): domain Eukaryota; kingdom Metazoa; phylum Chordata; class Mammalia; order Rodentia; family Sciuridae; genus Tamias; species Tamias sibiricus. The sequence goes on from CM046661.1 coordinate 142,719,412, forward strand.
ATTACAATTCATAGTGCACATATATAGCATCTTTTTACATACAACTGTATACAAAGTATATTCGATATTGGTAGGGATTTCAATTGAATCTGTAGATCATTTTGGGGTAGTATTGATATCTTAACCTTATCTTCTAACCCACAATATGGAATAGCCTTCACTTATTCATGTTTTCTTTAATATATATTAGAAATATTTTAGAGATTTTATTGTATAAATTTTTTATCTCCTTTGTTAAGTGAATTCCTAAGTATTTTATTTCTTTTTGTACTATTGCAAATAGAATTTTTTTCTTGATTTAATTTTTTAGATTGTCCTATTATTGCACAGAACTACAAATATTTCTCTGTGTTGATTTTTTTTTTTTTTTTTTTATCATGCTACCTTTCTGAGTGCTTTTATTAGCTTTAAGTGTGTGTGGGATGTGGGTGTGAAAAGTCATCAGTGAATTACATGAGGGTATTCTCTCGGCATGATAGCTAGGGAGATTTGTGTTTGGCATTAAGAACTATCCATGACTCTCCCACAACAATAGATTGCCCAGTGCAAGTGACCTTTATTTCCACTCTGCTAGGAAGATACTTCATAGTAGCTCTGGAGATGGGTGTAACCTGCTGAGAACTGGACAGCCAACCTTTAACATTTTCTGGTGAAGAACATTTTATGGAAGGCCCTCCCGATATAAATAATGCAGGCGCGGGCTCCATTTTACCCTTTAGTCTAGAAGTTACATCCTTCTGATCGGCTTGCCCATCCTGCCCTTGCTTTTGAAATTATTTTCTGTTTCTTGTGGATTTTTTTGTCATTCTATTTTTCTTAGCTTTGTTAGGATAGTAATGGAGGCCCCCAGGCAGGCTGGAATGGTAGGGAGAGTGATCGGAGGACCGGTCCGAGTGAATGTGAGGCTGCCTTGAGAATTTGTGTGGTTGCTGGGTTTGTGTGTGTGACTTTTACAGCCTTTCTTTCATTCTTTCTGGTCTGCTTTTTCATTGTCTGTCTTCTCTGATATAAATATAAAAGTTGAACGACAAAATGGGTGATGAGACAAGTAAGCCTGATACTCCTTTGAGCTATGTTTTAAAGAACTTTGACAAACTTATCCCCCCTTTGCTAAGCAGGATTAGGGAGACAATGTTATCTATTTCTTCCTAGTTGGCTGCCTTGAGTATACCCACTGCAGGAGGGAAATAACTGCTGGGGATCTAAGAAATTAATATCTCCCAAATTAACAAGTGAATCCTAGCAGGCACTTGGGCACCCTGGGAACCCCTATTGGAATGTAACTCTTAAAAATCTGTCAAAACCCTTTGTCCTTCCTGGCCGAGAGAGTCACAGCCTTTGGGACAGGAAGCCCCTGTGTGTCTCCTTTGCTAGCAAAGCAATAAACCTTCTTCTTCTTCTTCTTCTTCTTTTTTTTTTTTCCTCAAGACTATGTCCTCATTATTTAATTGGCATTAATTGGCTTTGGGAACAGGGACTGAACTTTCTTTCTTTCTTTTTTTTTTTTTTTTTTTTTTTTTTGGTACCGGGGATTGAACTCAGCGGCACTCGACCACTGGGTCACATCCCCAGCCCCTTTTTTGTATTTTTTATTAGAGACAGGGTCTCACTGAGTTGCTAAGTGCCTCGCCATTGCTGAGGCTGACTTTGAACTCACGATCCTCCTGCCTCAGCCTCCCAAAGTGCTGGGATTACAGGCGTGCACCACCACACCCGGCTACAACTGAACTTTCTATTACAAATTTTAGCACTCCAGAGCAGCCCCCTCTCCACTTTCTTGGGCAGGCCTGGCACTCCATGCAATTGTACTTCCATGCTGAGGATGTAAGGTGAACTTTTTGAAAGCAGACTACTGGGAAGTTAGGACACTGGTAAATGTGCCTAAGATCCAACCAAACCAGAGGAGCTATTCCTTCCCTGCACTGCAGGGAATGATCTACCTTTGTCTACTTTGAGAAAGAGAAAACTAAATGCAGAAAAGTCACCACACAGAGACCCTTGATTTTACACTTCTGGTTCCAATTTGTAAGAGCATCAGTTTCCTTTGTGGGGACCTCTGTGACACAAGTGGAGTAAGAGCCATGATTAAGTGGGAATTGGGAACTTGGAGAAATTTCCCCTACCTTCAGCTTCAGAACTAAAACACTTGCCCTAAGGTTTATAAAAAAGCCCCACCTTACCTAAAGTAAGGCTCTTCCTTCCACTTTACTACATGCCATAATGGCTCCAAAGTAGGCCAAACTTTAATTTGTTTACTGTTATGGTCAAAGGGGTGATTCTTGTTGTTAAGAAACAGGGGTTATAGTATATAACTCAGTCAAAATTCAAGATGTGTTCACAAATTAAATGTGTTTTTTACTCTTATTAATTTTATTTTGTATTTTCCTTGTAAACTGTCTAAAAGTTGCCTGTTAATGTCTTGCAGAGGTATTGTTTCAAGAAAACAACCTGAGTTAGTTTAAGCCATCACCTATAGGACAGATAGGGAGCACAGACCCAAGCTAAATGACTGTAAGTTTATAAGCATTAAAGTTAAAGCTCAGTGCTCTCAATTTAAGATTGGTGAGACCAATTTGTTTAAGATCAAGACTTTAAGTTAAATTAAAAGGGTCAAGAAAACAAATATTTGGCTCTTGCCCTCAGAGTCAAGTCTGAATCCAGGAAACAGGGAACTTCTCTAAAGAGCTTTGCAACTCTGGGCCACATAACTTCCTGATCAGAGAGATTGTGAGACCTATGGAAAAGAGAAAGCCGAACAGTGACCTTGCTATGAAGAGGAGGGTTCTGAAAAAGACATTCCTGCTGCTTCCAAGGGAAGCCACATGGTCAAGCAAAACCTGGATCCATCCTCATTGAAGGCACTAGCAGAATGGAAAAGCTGCTCTCAAGTTCCCCCAAGAATTACTCCCATGGGAATTCAGCTGACTCTTAGCAATAGATAAAGGCAAAAGTCAGTTTGACTTGCTTCATTTTAAACACCTAGCAAAAACAGTTAAAACCAAAAATGCAACCATTGCTGGGCACTTAAGAAATAATAGTTAAATGTAACTTAAGATATACACTTATATTAGCCCCCCAAATTAGTAAGACTGGAGGCTACAAAAGAGATTTTTAGGCAGGAGTGCCTGGTAACTATAAAAAGAAACAGTTTAACTATTAAATGACTGCCAAGTCAAAAGTTTTCAGTCAGCTTAAGGCCTACAGAACTTCCTAACCTACACAGGTAGGCTTAATATTCAGTAGTATGATTATCTAGCCCTAAGTAACAGAAATAAAGGGTTCTCTACTAGTAGACACAGAGGTCATAACAGTAGAAAGATTTTATAGGATCAGATGACATTAAGTAGCTTGACTACCATATTATCAAGATAGACATCTAATCTGTAAGATTAAAAGTTAAATGCTGTGTTTACATTCCTGATAACTCTGTGGATGTTAAAGTTATATTCCCAAATAAAGGGAATATCCACTCTGGCCTTATTATTGGGACAACTTCTCAGTCCTCACAACTCCTGGTGAGAAATTATCATCTTCATTGTATACATATAAATGTTCCAGATGCTGCAACATTTATTCAGTACTCATGTGTTTTTTTTTTTTTTTTTTCTAATAGAAGCTTCCGTCCCTGGTGACTTTACGACCTTCCCAAGGCTTCAATCTGACCTGACTTCTAAAAAAGGAATTCCAAACTACTTGCCCCATCACTTTACCCACTTTCAGCTGGAAGAAGCCAGAATCGGTCATCGTCCCATTCCCTTACAGTAGTAGGGAGTTCCTGAAATTAGAAGGGAAATGAAGCCAGAGTCTGTTGGGAAGTCTGTATAGTTGGGTGAATCAAATTAGGTAGGACCAGGAAAGACAATTTTGAGTTAGTCCAGGAAAGTTAGAGACTTGTTGGCCTGAAAGATTGAAATATTAATTCCTCCTGAGCCCTTCCTCTACCCTTTCAAAGATTTGAAAAGGACAAATAAGAAAAGGGGGGGAGAATGTTAGGATAGTAATGGAGCCCCTCAGGCGGGCTGGAATGTTAGGATAAAAACCCCCGCCCCCAGGTGAGCTAGGATGTTAAGCCCTGAGGCGGGCTACTTGAATTTTGTGTGCGCTGGCTATTTGCTCCAACAAGGACATAGTTAATCCAAGGCTTCTCTTTGTTCAGGGTGAATTTCGTGAGTGCAGGAAATGATGTAGGTAATGCTATATAATCTGAAGCTATCCTTTGTAGGGATCTTGTGCTTCCTGCGTGTCTGCGGGAGAGCTTGACCCCAGCTAGCTGGATCAATAAACTCCATTTGTGTATTACATTACTGACTGGCTTCTTTGTGGTTCATGGGAAAATTAGCAAAACTGGACCCTAACAACTTATATTTCTCAGCCAGCCCATTCCACCTAGGGAAACCCCATTTCTGCCACCTGCGCGGAATGTGGGCGGGAGGTAGGGGTGTGTTTATAACCTTGAGGGTTATCTCTATATAAAATTATCTTTTGCAAAAGAATGCAGAGATGTGTCTATTTATCCTAAGCATTTCTCTATTTTTTTCAATAATTTTATAGTACCGAAACTGGGTAAAATGAACATTTATGGGAATTTTAAAGGGATAATAAGTAAATAGAGGTAGTTTAAGGAATGTTGATATGACTGTTGGTGGGCCGTGTAAACATCTCTGCTATGAGTTAAAGGGCTTGATGTCAGCATATTAAAAGCTCTGACTTCTAGAAAGTGGGGTTGATTTTGGCTCCTCAGTTGACTGTTGCTGAGGACTTGTAAATCTTGGGTCCTGGTTATAGGCATCTTGGAAGATCTCCAAGATACTTCTTTGGTATAACCAAAGTTGAGTTAAAAGAGAGACTACACTAAAGTTTTTAAATTATTTTATAAAATAGCCTTATGTGACTATTCTCTTAAAACTCAATAGCACAATTTCCTGATCTTAACAGAAAAGAGAACCTACAAACTATCTTAACAGATTCTAGTGTTCTTTCTTATACCACTCTATTTTGTTTTAAAGTTACCATTATTACAGCTTTCTGTTTCAATTGTGTATTGTGAAATAATCTCATATTCCATTATATAGGGCAGGTGGTTTTTCTTATGCATGTCATAATTTTAAGGGCATGGGCTGGAAGGGAAACAGATTCAAACATAAGACAGCTAATTAGCATTTTATTTCCTTTCCTTTCAAATCATTCATTCCTGAATTAACAATAAATTTGAGAGAAACAGAAAAATAAATTCATAAAGTTGTATGAGTAAAACCCATTCTAGAACCTTTTAAAAGCTGCTTTTTATCTTTTGCATTATGTTGCCACCTAATGGTTGCAACTGATATGAAAAACAAAGGTATTATAACATCTTGATGTCAGGAAGCCTTGTAGTCAAAAAATGCTTGTCTAAAGATTTAAAACCAGTAGATTGGCTTAACACCTGAAACTATGAAACACTAGGGGAAAAAAAGAAAACATACAAGAAACACGTTGGGACACTGGAATGGCAAGGATATTTTGGACAAAACTGAAAAAGCACAGGAAACAAAATTATATATAGAAAAATGAAATTATATCAAACCAAAAAGCTTATGCACAGGAAAGGAACAATCATTAAAGTGATCGGGAAACCTACAGAATAAGAGAAAATATTTGCAAACTATATATCTGGCAAGTGGTATATTTCCAAAATATATAATAAACCAAAAATTCTTAATAACAAAACACTAAAAACATCAATTAAAAATGGGCAAGGGCTGGGGTTGTGGCTCAGCGGCAGAGCGCTCGCTTTGCACGTGCACGGCCTGGGTTCGATCCTCAGCACCACGTAAACATAAATGCATTGCATCGTGTACAACTAAAGTAAATAAATAAATATTTTTTTAAAAAAATGGGCAATAGATACAATGCTCTAATTTAGATAGTAGGTATTGCCCAAAAGTTTGTGTGTGAAACAATGCAAGAAAGTTCAGAAGTGAAATAACTGGGTTATGAGAGCATTAATGTAATCAGTGTATTTATCTTCTGATAAAGATTAACCTGATGGTAATGAAGTCAAGATTTAAAGATAGGTAGTGAGTGTAGATAGACAAATCCAGGTCTAAAATTGAGTCTCATAAAGAACATGGAGTCCATAAGGAAAATGGAGTCAGTCTAAGTCCTGGAAAGACACGGAACAACTCTAAGGGAGATAAGATAGTTAATGTTCCCAAGTTTAGAGCCCATCTGAAGAAATGTTAATGAAACAGCTCCCAGCAAATGGAGATGCTAATGAACAAGCCCTAAGCCCTTCCTGTGGGTTCCCCACCCACCATGGGCCCACCGGTGTCACATCTTTTGACATTCCTATCCCAGGTGGGACAGAGATAGAGAACATAAAAAACCTCTCCTCTCTTTGGGTTCCTGGTTTCCAGGTCCCCTTCTCCCTCTGGGGGAAGTCTTTTTGCTATCCTTTAAATAAAGCTTTCCATTTTCCACTCTACGCTTGCCTCGGAGTGCTTCTTGGGCGTTATTCTTCAGCGTTCGGGGGGAGCAAGAACCCATCACGGGTAAAAAGCGGTTTCAGTCACTGTAGGCAGAGAGCCCATGGCTGGTGGAGGTGGGTCATTTTGGTCATGCCTTTGGGGTGTATATTTTGTGCTTTTTGACTGGAGCTCTCTCACTCTGCTTCTTGGTGGCCATATCTTGACCTGCTTTCCTTCACCACACTCTTAGGCCCTGATGTCTTTGTTAGAAAACTGCTGAAACATAGTTAACTTAGCTGGGAACAATGTGTTAGTGAAATAAAAGGGTTTATTGGGGTGCCACGTGGGCAAGGGTAGGGAAATGAAGGGAAGGGAAGGGGGATAAGGAAGGGATGGACGGGAATAGGGGCAAGCAGGAACGGAGAGCAGGAACAGAGAGAGAGCTCAGTCCGGCCCTGGTTTAAATAGAGTAGGGGTCATAAAACCCCCTTGGAGTGAGTCCTTGCCCTATTGGCCAGCAGAGGTCAAGGGGGGAGGTAGTGGACAGGGGACTTGCTGGTCAGGTTTTTTGGTCACGCTGAGGATCTTGGGAGGTGTAGTTTTTAACAAAGCACCTGGGGAGGTGTGGCCTCCTGCCTGGAATCCAACATTCCCCCCTTTTAGTTTTCTTAGGAAGTGGGGTGTCGTGTTTCGATCTGGCTGCTTTGGAGCTGAAATGGGGCGACGTGGGGTAGTTTTTGCGGGGGGAGATGTGGGCAGGCAGGTCAGGCTTGAGGGTGGAAAAAATTTCTAGGAGGCAGGCGTGGAAAAGATGAATCTGTCCAGGTATAGGATGGATGAAGTTTTCTTTGAAGCCATAGGTCGGTGAGGGTGTCAAACCAGGCTTCTGCAGAAAGTCACTGAGGGAGTCAGCCGGAGAGCATGTAGAAATTGTGGGTCTTGCGAGTTTGCAGGTAACACTATTATGGAAGCAACAAAGGGAAAGAAGGTGAGATGGATTATTTTCCATAGGCCTGTGTTCCACCGGGTGGGACTTACGGTGAAGAGGGCCAATGGAGAGTGCGAAGCATATCATAATGAGCATCAGGTGGCAGCATAAGGGCAGGACTCAGCAGGGCTCTCTGGTTGGAAAGTCATTCATTGGTTTTTTAACAGTTGATAGTCCCTGGGAAAAACTGGTTAAAGGTTCAAAACGAGAAAAACAGAAAAGATTATTTTGAGTCAGTATCAGGAACACAAGAGAAACGAATTTTAAGGGGACCGGTGGGAATGGGAGAGCAAGTATACTGAAGTAGTTGTCTTTTTGTGGATCTTCAGTTGGTTGATCAGCTGGTTTCAGTCTGGAAATATGAATCTAAGAAGTCAAATTTTCTGAGGTTTCACGAAGTTTAGCAGCTGTGGGTGTGCACAGCACAACGTGGAAAGGTCCTGTCCATTTTGGGACAAAGGAGATTGTTCCTGTGTCCTGGGGAGGGGAGAAATATACCCAAGAACCGGGTATTAATGGGAATGAAGCAGTGAGTCTACCTGGGTCAGGCAGAATGAAATCTTGGCACTTCCATATCTGATGTCTGATGAAGGATAAGAGAGGAGAAGCGAGATCTTTGGGTAAGTGTCCCTGAGTTGGGGAAACTCCGGGTGGAAGGGCTGGTCGCCCAAACATAACCTCAAAAGGGGATAATAAGGAGGGCTTTTTGGGAGGACTCTGAGCCTAAAGAGGGCGAGGGGAAGTAAGAGTTCTATTACTCTCTACCTTCCCTGAAGACATGGGGTGATACGGGATGTAAAAATGTCGAGGAATGTTAAGGGAAGTAGATATATTCTGGGTAACTAGTGCAACGAGCACAACTGAATCGGGTTTGATCAGAGGAGGAAGAAAGCTTGGATATAAAAGAATCTTTGCCCATACTTTCGACTGTTAGTAGAAATTAAAAACAAATTTTCTAAGGGACTTTAGAGGGGTGAGATGGATTAAGAAGTTCCAATGACTAATACAATATTTTGAAAAGCGTCCTTTTCAAAATAAGTATTAGAGAGAGATCCAGGTCTGTGACTCAGTTGTCACCGGAGCCAGGCAGACGTGGGATATCATGAGCAGCTCAAGATATCGGAGGACTATGAGCCACCTTGCGCAAGGGTTTTCCGTGTCCTGTCCCCGACAGGAAAGAGAGAGAGACTCAAGTCCGGAGTAGGCCAAAGGGCCGGAAAGGAACCTCTGTATCGTCTCCAGCTGAGAGGCAAACGTCGCCGGAATGACACCAAATTTAATGATATTGCGGTCGAAAAGATGAGCGGAGGCTGAGTCAGGCGATTCCAGAAGGTTTATGCCCTTGGAATAGGATGGAAAAGTGAATGGAGATAGGAGACGATTGATTGTATGGCAGGGAATGTGGGGGCCTGGGTAGTAGATTGGACTGAAGCCAGAAGAGAAGGAGAAGACAGTGCTGCTTTAGCCTTCATGTTTCCCTGAACTATGGGAGAGTCTCCACTTTGTTGTGAAGGACAATGGGAGATCCCTATTAGTTTGGGCAGAAGAGAGGCTTGCAGGAGTTTAAGCCTGAAGCGTCTCTATAGAATCATGTTCTGGGGGCTCTGAGGAGACTGGGAGAAGGAAAACTGGGTGTAAAGAGGAGCAGGACTGGAACGAGGTTGAAGAGCAGAACGCGACAGGGCAGGAGAGTTTGAAGGCTTTTATACATTAGTCTTTAAATGGTGAGGAGAGGCAATAGTGACATGAGCACCAAATTTAGCTTTTTAGATTTCTGTAGAAGTAGGTAAGCAGTGGCCAGAGCCTGAAGACAGGGGGCTCATCAACGAACGGTGGGGTCAAGCTGTTTAGAAAGGTAGGCAAAGGTGGGGCCCTTGTATCAGCCTAGAACACTGAGAGCCAAACCCTTCATTTAATGGACATAAAGGGTGAATGGCTGAAGAAGGTCTGGGAGATGAAGAGCTGGGGCCTGTGACAGTGCCTGCTACAGATGTTTAAAGCCTCTCTGTCTACAGTAATGGCCCTCGACTGATGGGAAGTCTGAACTCTTAGGTAAACCACCTGGGTCTGGGCAAGGTAGATGGGGAAACACGATACCCACGAGAGGAAAGAAAGTTTAAAAGAGTGCAAGAGTACTCACAAGCTGTGGAAAGGAGGGGCTGCAGAGAAGGTGATATTATAAGGGAATGGGTGGATCTGAGAAAATGTTTCTGCAGAAGATCTGAGATAGCTCCCTGTAGGGAGGGGCAATTCCTGAGATGGGTTACCTTGGCAACATGTTGGGGCAGGTTGTTAAAGGTGGACGAAGGGCTCTGAGGGAATCAGCATTTCAATCCCTCAGGGGACAGTTTCCCAACTTCTCAAAATTGGCTTTCGACCTGACTCGATTTACGTATATATGTTGACTGTCTATGAGATTTTGGCTTCACTTTCCTTCTAACCTTAGGAACTCCTTTCTACTGTAAGGGAATGGGTCGATGACCGAATCTGGCTTCTTCAGGCTGAACGGGGGCTAAGTGATGGGGGCAGTAGTTTGGAGTTCCTTTTGTAGAAGTTAGGTCAGATTGAAGCCTGGGGAAGGTTGTAAAGTCATCAGGGACGGAAGCTTCTATTAGAGAAACAAAAGACATGAGTACTGAATAAATGTTGCAGCATCTGAAACGTCAATGTATACCATGAAGATGATAATTCAAAGCTTTAGCATGTACAGAATTATCAGGGATGTAAACACAACACTTCACTTAGGGCTGAAGTTACCTTTGCTTCTAAAATGTTCAGAAATGGATGTGCATCTGTTTTAACTGTTACTGGATGTCTAGGATGAAATTTGTCAAACTGACTTCTGTTTTGACCATTGGTAAGAGTCAGCTGTTTCTGATGGGAATCTTGGGAAAACTTGAGAGCAGCTTTTGCGCTCGGTGCCTTCGGTAAGGATGGGTCCAGGTCTTGCTTGACCTTGTGGCTTCCCTTAGAAGCATTAGGGATGTTTCTCCCTTTTTATGGACCCTCCTTTTAGCAAGTGCACTGATTGGCTTTTTCCTCTATCGGTCTCATTTATCTCCCTTATTGGGAGATCATGTGACCCAGAGATGTAAAGCTCTGTAGAGATGTTTCCTCTTCCCTCACAGGCAGACTCTGGGACAAGAACCAAATACTGGTCTTCTTGGCCCTTTTTGATTAATTTAAAAGTTTTGATCTTAGACGTCCAGTAAGCTAATCTTAAATTGAGAACATTGGGCTTTAATTTTAATGTTTATAAACTTACAGTAGCCGGGGTCTGTGGTACCTATCTGTCTTGATGGTTTTTGAAGGTCAGGTGTTTAAGTTTTGAAGTTTTCTGTTAACCTATTTGAGCTTCCAAGAACATTAGCTGATAAAATATCATATTTAGAACAAATTAAAGAAAGGCTGAGAGTATTTAGCTGAAAAAATATTACAATTACATTGATGTTTCCATAAATCAAGTTTAGCTCCTAAAGAGAGAACATGATATTCTGAAATAATTGTTGTTTAACCATAGCTATACAATTTTCAATTTTTTAAGATTACTTGTTCAAAAGGAAGGAAATTAATAAACACAACATTATGGATAAATTACATAGCTTTGCTGATTGTTTCACATACTTATTTAACCAACTTACACAGGCCTTTACATCACTTACTTAAACCCTCTTATTTACTTCACTATAAGACATTCTTATCTTTTTTTTTTGCAAATCAATGGAGAAAGGATAGGTTTTTGGCAAATAGCGCTAGAGCAACTAGACATCTGTAGACCAAAAATAAATAAATAAATATTGATCTAAACCTCACACCTTTTTTTTTAATTTTTATAATTTTTAATATGTACAACTCATAGTGCATATATTTAGTATCTTTTTACATACAACTGTTTGAATACAAAGTATATTCGTACAATTCAGGTCTTCAATCATGCATTAAGGAAAATGATATCCGTCTCATTCAACCACCTTTTTTTTTTTGGTTCAATATTCGGAAATCAATAAACATAATACATCACATCAATAGATTTAAAGACAAAAATCATATGATCATCTCAATTGACGCAGAAAAAGCATTTGACAAAATACAACACCCCTTTATGTTCAAAACACTAGAAAAACTAGGAATATCAGGAACATATCTTAACATAATAAAAGCTATTTATGCAAGGCCCCGAGCTAACATTATCTTAAATGGAGAAAAATTGAAAGCATTCCCTCTAAAAACTGGAACAAGACAGGGATGTCCCCTTTCACCACTGCTATTTAACATAATACTGGAAACTCTGGCCAGAGCAATTAGACAGACGAAAGAAATTAAAGGGATCAAGATAGGAAAAGAAGAGCTCAAATTAGCACTATTTGCTGATGACATGATAATCTACCTAGAAGACCCAAAAAAACTCTACCAGAAAACTTTTACAACTAGTAAACGAATTTGGCAAATTTGCAGGATACAAAATCAATACACACAAGTCAAAGGCATTTGTGTACATCAGCGACAAAGACTCTGAAAGGGAAATGATGAAAAATACCCCATTTGCAATAGCATCAAAAAAAATAAAATACCTGGGAATCAACCTAACAAAAGAGGTGAAAGACCTCTATAACGAAAATTATAGAACAATAAAGAAAGAAATTATAGATGAACTCAGAAGATGGAAAGACCTACCTTGCTCTTGGATAGGTAGAATTAATATTGTCAAAATGTCCATACTACCAAAAGCATTATACAGATTTAATGCAATTCCAATCAAAATCCCAATGTCATTCTTCAAAGAAATAGAAATAGCAGTCAAGAAATTCATCTGGAAAAATAAGAGACCCAGAATAGCCAAAGCAATCCTGAGCAAGAAAAGTGAAGCAGGGGACATCACCATACCAGACTTTAAATTATACTATAGAGCAATAGTAACAAAAACAGCATGGTATTGGCACCAAAACAGACTGGTGGACCAATGGTACAGAATTGAGGATACAGAGACTAATACATTTAATTACAGCTATCTTATATTAGACAAAGGTGCCAAAAATGTACAGTGGAGAAAGGATAGCCTCTTCAACAAATGGTGCTGGGAAAACTGGAAATCCATATGCAACAAAATGAAATTAAACCTATATCTCTCACCATGCACAAAACTCAATTCAAAGTGGATCAAAGACCTAGGAATTAGACCAGAGACAATACACCTAATAGAAGAAAAAGTAAGCTCCAATTTCCAACATGTTGGATTAGGCCCCAAGTTCCTTAATAAGAATCCTGTAGCGCAAGAATTACTACCAAGAATTAATGAATGGGATAGATTTAAACTAAAAAGCTTCTTTTCAGCAAAAGAAACAATCAGTGAGGTGAATAGAGAGCCAACTAATTGGGAACAAATATTTAATACATGCACATCAGATAGAGCACTAATCTCTAGAATATATAAAGAACTCAAAAAACTTTACACTAAAAAAACAAATAACCCAATCAATAAATGGGCTAAGGAATTGAGAAGACACCTCTCAGAAGAAGATACACGATTAATCAACAAATACATGAAAAAATGTTCAACATCGCTGGCAATTAGAGAAATGCAAATCAAAACTACTCTAAGATTTCACTTCACTCCAGTCAGAATGGCAGCCATCAAGAACACAAGCAACAATAAATGTTGGAGAGGATGTGGAGAAAAAGGCACACTCATACATTGCTGGTGGGACTGCAAAATGGTGCAACCGTTATGGAAAGCAGTATGGAGATTTCTTGGAAAACTGGGAATGGAACCACCCTATGACCCAGCCATCCCACTCCTGGGTCTGTTCCCAAAGGACTTAAAAACAGCATATTACAGTGACACAGCTATCTCAATGTTTGTAGCTGCACAATTCACAATAGCTAGGTTGTGGAACCAACCTAGATGTCCCTCAGTAAATGAGTGGATTAAGAAAAGGTGGTATATACGCACAATGGAATTTTACTCAGCAATAAAAGAAAACAAATTAATGGCATTTGCAGGTAAATGGATGAAGTTGGAAGACATAATGCTAAGTGAAGTTAGTCAGTCTCAAAAATCCAAGTACCAAATGTTCTCTCTTATATAAGGAGGCTTTTTCAAAGTATTGTTGGATGGGGGGTACATAGGAGGATTAGAGGAACACTAGAATGGTCAAGGGAAGGGAGGGTAAGGGAGGGAGCAAGCGGGGAGGGAGGGGGAAAAAAAAAAGACATTCTTATCTTGAAACATTTCTTTTTCCTTCTATAGAGTATGGTTTCCATACTTAATCCTTCTAATTTATTTCTTTTACGTGTTAACCCCTTTCTCTGTTCATCCTTTGAAACAATCCTTATAATAATTTGAATTTAGATGAATTATTTTATCTTAATAAAAACATTTTGTTATTTATAGTATTTTTAGTTGGAATAAAAACCTTTGAGCCTCTACATACATATCAATCTTTTATAAACCTTTGTATATAAAATTACACACATCTGTTAACTATTTCATGAGAAATATGTAGAATTATACCCGTTGAAGCACATTTAACAGTTAGCATTTTAACCTTGCAAATTAATTAGACATTTCCTGGAAAAAACTTGTGAATTAAGTTTGAAGTTTGAAGGTACCTTTATTTATTGCGCACTTTGGAAGGGGAAGCGAGGAGCTAAAGAGGCAAAGGTGATTTTAGCAGGGGCTGAAAAAGAGCGGATCGGAAGCGGAGACAGACTTGGGCGGAAGAACACGGCGGATCTGAGGAAGGGGGAGGGAGCTAAGTAGCAGAACCGGTTGATCGGAATTGGGGAGAGAGGCTGGCCATGAGGCTGAGAAGTTGTGATGTTGAAACAAAGGAAAAGTGCACCCATGTTGTCGGCCGCGGGGGGGCGTGGGGTGGGGGGGGATTTGGCCCGCGCAAAGAAGCGCTTGGCTATGGGAGGGTGGAACGGGTTGTCGGGTGCCAGATGTAAGAGAGCAGAGGAAGCGAGCAAGGGGGCTGTAGTGGCAGCGGGCTGGGAGCGCGGACTGGGAGCGTGCCACTGAGCGGGGCTGGGAGCACGCCGCTGCAGACGAGCCTGCACAAACGTGTTGAGAGAATGTACCCAGGCACACAGACTAAGCAAAGGCAACATTTCTGTGGCTTGGATGAATGGCGAACACATGGTCGCCATTCGCTGGCAAGGAGAGGGGGAAGGCGCGCAGGCCTACCACGTGGTGCAGACTCGTAGACTGGGAGCAGGCCTGCGGGTGGGCGAGGGCGCGGCCATTGGTCACGGCGCCATCTGGCCCTGGGCGCCCGCAGCGGCCGGGGGAGCCGCGGGTGCGCGCGCCCGGCCCCGGCGCCTTTGTGAGCGGCGCGGAGGACGCAGTGGCCCGCGCACGGCGAGCAGGACGGCGCCAGTCAGAGCTGGACCTGTTTTCCATCGAAGATGGTGGGGGGGGCTTACCGAAGTCCAGCGATGCTGTGGAGTAGGTGGACAGACAAACGGAGATGTGTTGGACGCTCGTCTCCTTTCCAGGCCAGTGCACCAAATGTTAGAAAACTGCTGAAACATAGTTAACTTAGCCGAGAACACTGTGTTAGTGAAATAAAAGGGTTTATTGGGGTGCCACGTGGGCAAGGGTAGGGAAAGGAAGGGAAGGGAAGGGGGATAGGGAAGGGATGGACGGGAATAGGGGCAAGCAGGAACGGAGAGCAGGAACAGAGAGAGAGCTCAGTCCGGCCCTGGTTTAAATAGAGTAGGGGTCATAAAACCCCCTTGGAGTGAGTCCTTGCCCTATTGGCCAGCAGAGGTCAAGGGGGGGGTAGTGGACAGGGGACTTGCTGGTCAGGTTTCTTGGTCACGCTGAGGATCTTGGGAGGTGTAGTTTTTAACAAAGCACCTGGGGAGGTGTGGCCTCCTGCCTGGGAGGCGCGGCCTCCTGCCTGGAATCCAACAGTCTTGCCTCATCTTTGTCCCAGAGCAATGGAGCTGGGCATCTATGGACTGAGAGCTCTGAAATCCTGAGCCCAAGAATAAATTTTTCCTCCTCTAATTGTTCTTATCAGGTCTTTTGGTCACAGCAGTGAAAAAGCCGATTAAAATACATAGATATTTCTCCAAATAAGACATAAAACCAGTTAATAGGTTCATTAAAAAGTGTTTAATATCACTAATTATCAGAGAAAAGCAGATCAAAACCATTGTAAGATATTGCCTTAATCCAGTAAAGAATGGCTGTTATCAAAAAGACTAAAGATAACATGCTGGAGAAGATGTAAAGAAATGGGAAACTTTGAACACCATAGGTGGTAATATAAATTAATCCATTTATTATGGGAAACAGCATGGAGGTTCTTCAGAATATATTAAAAAAAATTATGACCAACCACTGCTATTACTATTATGTAACCAAAGGAAATGACACTGAACCAACTTCACTCCTATTGGTACCAGTGATGAGAATCTGGGTGAAGTCCTGTTTCCCTGATGTTGAGGGTTTAACCCTAGAAACACCTAGGTAAGCATGGAAAGCAAATTTTATGAAAGAACAGAATAGAGATAGACTTCTCTGAAAAAAGGGGACCCCAGATGAGGGTGTCCAGGGAAGTGAGTATTTCCTGCCCCTTTTGCATATTTTAAATTTCCTTTGTTCTCATGCTCTCTACTCCCCTCATCCTGCTTACATGACCCAAAAGATGGAGTGATCCAAGGGCAGAAATGAAGCTGCCCAGGGCTATAGGCAGGAAAGGAGTCACCTAGTGCTGTTCATTAACTCCTTGATAAGAGGAGCAATTGCCTGAAGGCAGGTAACCTTGGCAACAGGTTGAGGAGGGGGAGGTGTCCTAAAAGAATTAGCATTTTGTTTTCTTTCCTTTCAAATCAGCCCCATCTTCCCAATCTGACCCAATTATTCCTTATTTACACTAATGGTCCTCTTTGCCCCCTGGCCTCACTATGTTCATTGCAGAACTATTCATAATAGCTAAGAAATGGAGAAAAAAAAATCAAGATATTTATAAACTGATGAATGAATAAGCACATACAGTGAATAATCCACATACAGTGGATTACTATTCATCCATAAAAAAGAATAAAATTCTGTTAACACAAATGGAATTGGAGATCATTAATTTAAGTGAAAAAATCCAGGCACAGAAAGACAAGTACTACATGATTTTAATCATACGTGGAAGATGTGTAGGCTATTTTGAGCTTGATTCTTAATTATTTATAAAAGAAATTGGATTTTTAGACTCCTAGTCATACTTAGCTATGAGACTGAGGGAGCTTGTAAACATGGCAACATCACAAAAGGGTTTTCATTTTTTTCTAATTCTTCTGAAAAGTCCACCTTATTGAAAAACAATTAATTTATGTGAATTATCCCATATTTTGGCAGAGAAGGTAATGCACTTTGAAACTGTTCTGATTATAGAAACTATTATTAGAATCAATGCTTGACTAATCAGCATTCTGGACAATTGATTGTTTATTTTACTTACTTCCTCCTCTCTTTGGGTATATATATATATATATATATATATTTTTTTTTTTTTTTTTAAATTTTTTTTTAATTTTTTTTTTTTTTTTTAGTACCCAGGGTTGCTTAACCACTTAGCCACAACCCCAGACCTTTTTAAAATTTTGTGACATGTTCTCACTAAGTTGCATAGGACCTTGCTAAATTGCTATGGCTGGCCTCAAACTTGAAATCCTCCTGTCTCAGCCTCCCAAGCTGTTGGGATTACAGGCATGAGCCACCATGCCCAGAGAGTCTTCTTTTTTAATAAAAAAAAAAAAAAATGGTATTTTCAAGTTGAATTGACTCTTATTCCAAAGTTTTAAGACATATCTTCTTTGTGCCACTCAGCTAGGTTTTCCCAGTTGCCTTCCGGAGGAGACAAAAGGGAACCTTACAAAATGATTATTGTTTAAAGTTTAGTTTGCAGGGGGCGAACCTTTACTTGCCCATGAGGGTCTCTGATGGTCATCATTCTTCACCAGGGAAGAGGTCAGCCCACCAGCTGATGAGAGCAAGCATTCACTCACTAAGTCCTGAGTTCCTCAGTCTGCACACACTCTGAACTCTGATGAGACATAGAAATGAGCTCTTTAATGAAAGGTTAATATGAGCTCTCAAAAACAGCATGACTTACAAGTTGAAATCTTATTTAAAAAACACACACCCATGGGCTACAAAAGTGTGCTTAGGAGGAGACTAGAGGAATGAGGAGTGAGGTGTACTGATAATGAAGCTGTTTTTTATTTATTTTTTTTTTGGTACTAGGGCTGGAACTCAGGGGCACTTGGCCACTGAGCCACATGCCCAGCCTTATTTTGTATTTTTATTTTAGAGACAGGGTCTCACTGAGCTGCTAAGTGCCTTGCTTTTGATGAGGCTGGCTTTGAATCTGTGATCCTCTTGCCTCAGCCTCCCAAGCTGCAGGGATTACAGGTGTGCACCACCACGCCCAGCTTTAAGCTTTTACATTAAAAAAAAAAAACAAAAAAAATCCATGCCTATGGGTGCTCCCTTAGTTTTTCTCTGTTTTCCAGAGTTAATTTCAAGCATTCTTTAAAATGCCTTCATTGACTTCATCACCATCTTTTCCCATACATCATCCCTCTTCACAAGATAATGAAAAGCCAGTCTCAGGTCTCTTTTGTTTCTTGCATATATTTTAACAATGTATCCCTTTTATTTGCTCTGTGCCCATCTTCTTGGAGATGTGAACACTTGTCCAATGGAAAATAAGAGGGGAAAAGGTTCAGGGCCAGTGGGAACATGGAGTTAAATAGCTTACCTGAAGACAAACGTCTACCATCATCTTGAATATTAATTTCCTTACAAAGACTATACTGTCTAGACAGTACTTAAGAAGAATATGTGTTCTAGTAAATAACCCTATTTAATAGGGATTATTTAGTAGTTCTTGATAAGTAATCCTGGCTTTTACACAAAAGAAATGTTTATCTGTTTATTACAGGGAGCTGACAATTCCCCTGCTGAGCCACCAAAAGAAAAATGGAGCTAATACCAAATCTTTGCTCCCTCCTGAAATTTCTCAGTTCATGAAAAGAGCAATGTCAATTCATTCTGTCACATTGTAAGCCAGTATCTCTTGCATAATATTATAGGTCATAAAATTTTACATGAGCGCTTATTGAGCACAAATCACACGATATAGTTTGGATTTTAAAATAAAAGATTGTATTTGCATCTTAATTTGAAACTTGATCTGGTCTGCAATTAAAACAAAGATTTCCATTTAATGGAGGTTTCATAATACCAAGTAAATGACAAGACTATAGCTACCTAACTCCTTTACTAATAGTATGTAAGGTTCCTATATTTTATGTTTTATTTTCCTTATCTTTTCCAGCTTCAAGTGGCTACCTAGATTCTGTGGTTGGTAACTTGTAGATCTTCCTCTTTCTTCAAAGCCAATTACTCAGGTTTCTGCTTTCCCCATATGTCGCCATCTTCTTAACTTTTATTCTTTCTGCCTCTCTGTTATACAGAAAATCATGAGAGGGACTTGACCCAAATAATCCAGAATAATCTTTCTATCTCACAATCCTTAGTCTTTCACTTCTGCAAAGTCACTTTTGCCATAGAAAGGAATATTGGAAGGTTCCTGAGAATTGGGGTGTGTGGAACTATGCAAGTACGATCCTTCAGCCCAACAGTCTCTAGGTAGCTGACATAGATAGCTATATATATTTATTTAGAGGTCAGTAAGTTTTGAATCAGTTAACGACCTGTTAATTTTATTTACTTATCTGTTTTTGCAGTGCTGGAGATCAAAATCAGGGCTTCAGGAATGGTAGGCAAGCTCTCTGACACTTAGCTACATCTCCAGCCCCTTTGGTTAACAATTTCAACTGGAAGAAATGTATGTGAATGTTGATAACTGTCAATATAACTCTCCTATTAAAATGTTCAACATATTTACAAAGAGATTATAAGCACATGTTTAGTATTTTGGTTAAGTTTTTACTTTAGCATTCCATTTTAATTTCATCAAGATGATTTTTATGTCACTCATATGTACTGATTTTTAAAATGCACTGTTTTCCAATATTCTGATATATTTCTTTTTGAGTAAATAGGTCCTCACGGGCTTATGATACTTTCTTTTACTTTGACAGTTCCAAACTCTATAACTATAAGGAAAGTTGTAATATGCTAAAGGGAAATAAAAATTAACCAGTGACAAGCTGATAGAAGGCATGTAAATTAAAGGACAATTGATAAATACTTCTGATCATTAGGTGGTGTTCCTAAACCATAGAAATTAATTAAAGATCTCTGAAGATGTATTTCATTTGCAATTTAGTTGTTATATTATTTTTGGCCTGATTTTCAATGTAAGATTTAAATTGATAAGTTTTGTTTATATAAATACCTTGTCATTGAATTTCAGCAACACATAGACAAATTTTGCTTTATGACACTATGTTTTTAAAATGCAGGATAGAACAGTTTACAAATGATATTTTCTAACAGTTTACCATTTTTTAATGCAAACTAAATCTTAATTATTCAGGCTCTTAAGACATTTAAAAACTAACATTTAATTAAATTTAAGAAAAATTAACATTTTTAAAAGAAAGAAAAATACTTTTATGTGCAGATTTTAACACTGATAAGTCTTTACAGCCTTATACAGTACCCATTTTGTTGGTGCAAATAAATTATTTTTAAACCATGTAGTGAAACCTATAGCACATTTTTTTGATACTTTCAAAACTCTAAAATAATACTGGGCCATTGTTTATAGTAGGTTTCTGTACTACTGTTAGTATATTATATATCACATTTTTTACATATATAAATTCTTGAGGAATAAATTGTGACAGGAATGTCAGCCTAACATCCTTCTTTTAGCAGTAGCAATGTTACCATTTTGTCCAAAGGAAACTCTTGTGCAAATACAGTTACAGGTATTTTTTTTACTGATTAAATCTTACTTTGTACAAAGTCAGTAAAAGGAAATCAAATGCAATAGCACTGATGAACAGGGGATGAAATTGACTTATTTGAAATTCTGAAAAATTCTATTTTTAAAAATTGGGCAAATCTTTTAAATAGTGAGAAAACTATAGAAATTATAATCATTTTCTATTGAAACTATTTCTACTTGTGGCTACAGGTGAGGATAAAATTGTCAGTTGAATTAATGAAACTTACTCTCTGTTATGAGCAGAGAACTTTAACATGAATTTATAATGCAAATTTTTATATAATGTATTTTATATAAATTTAACCTATTTTATATATATACATGTACATATATATATATATATATATATATACATATATATATATATATAAATAAATAAAGCCTATTTATTAAAGGCTTATTCTCCAGAGTGACACTATTGGGAGAAGTAAATACTTCATGAGGCAGGGCCTAGTGAGAAGATTTAGTGCATGATGGGGGCTGTGCCCTGAAGGGGATTATGGGACCCTGGTCTCATTTTCTCTCTCTCATATTCAGCTCTTAGGTGAGTAGACTTCATCTACCACATGTTCCTAACATATTATGCTGCCTGAGGACAGACCTAAGCAATGGGATAATCAATTGTGGTCTGAAACCTCTAACTCTGTGAACCACAACAAACCCTTCCTCTTTTTAAATTGATTTATTTCAGGTATTTCCTATAGTAGTAGAAAATTGACTAACACGGGTATTAATGCCCCAGATATTTGTTACACACCCTGATGGACTTCATACCAAAAAGAAAGGTGACTTGGGACAGATATGGTCATTTAGAGATTGTAGCTATTTCAAAACACCTTGATATTTTATAGGTCTGAGAAAAAATCTAAGATTCATAGTACCTTTACTTGTATGCTGAAAGCTAAGACATTTTCTTTAGAGAAAGATAATTCTAGGTTTCAAAATATCTTTGAATTTATTAAAATTCAGTGATTAACATGCAATTCAAATCAACTAGGAAAACACAGAAAGGAGAAACAACCTAAAAAGTAACCAAGAGAAGCACTGACAATAAAAATAGATATTCAGTGGACACTGATAGTGGAACCGTGATAGTGAGTTTAAAATAAATGTGCAGTATGACTTCTAGAAAATAATACAGTAGAATGAGAAATTCAGTTGAGGTCTGTAAAATAAAAAGGAAAACCCCAAATTCCCAAATTTAATAGAACTCAGAATATAAATAAGTTAAATAAAAACAAAATGAATGGTTTTAAAAGTATATGAAAATTCTTAGCAAAATTAATAATAAATTTGAAAAAAATCTAAATTGATGTCCAGGGAACCATAGCTTGAAAATTATAAAAATAAAAAGACTGAAAGACACAAGGGCTATAGTGGATGGGTATAGATAAAAGTGCAAAGTGTGTTAGGAAAAGAATAGAGGAAAAAGACCACAGAATGACACACATGATTATGCTCGAATGACACACATGATTATGCTCAAGGTTGATTTTTGCTATGCTACATATTTCTTTCATCAATACTTAAAATGTATGGTACCTTGGATCTTTACTTAAAAACAAAGCTATGAACTATGCCATTAGATTACACCACTCAAGAGCCGGCACAGCATCACATGTATATAATCCCAGTGGCTCTGGAGACTGAGGCAGGAGGATCACAAGTTCAAAGCCAGCCTCAGCAAGTTAGTGAGACCCTGTCTCAAACTAAAAAATAAATGTCTGGGATGTGACTCAGTGGTTCAGCACTACTAGGTTCCATCCCAGTTACAAAAAGAAAAAAAAAAAAAAAAAAAGATTCTGCCAGTTAATAGCAGAGCCCAGATCTTTCTCCAACTTTCCCTAAAATATTAAACTTTCATTTGTCCTGAGAGTAATTGTACAGGAAGCATTTCTTAGTGGACCAAAAATATTTTTTTTAATTATTTGATCCTAGGAAATAGGTAATATCAGGAAAACCCCACTTAATTTAAAATGGAATATAATTTGAATATTTCCCTGAAAAATAATTCTATGTTAAATATTTTCATACTAATTTCAATGATTTTTAATAGATACTATTTTTTTTCCAGCAAAGTAGGCATCTCTGTTTTTATTGAATGGATTTATTATTTGATTTGAGGTGGGGACTCCTGATAATCAAGAGACTCAGTGAATAGCAAAATCCAGTTTCTGCTACTTGAGTCCAAGTAACAAACTTGAATAAGTCAAAAATTATAGATACAGTTTTCCCTATATTATTTGTCTCAGTGTGTGGACCTCAAACATTATCAAAAAGATGAAAGTGGTCAAAATGAAATTATTCCCTCAGTAAAAGAATTCTCTTGCCAGGAATTCTACTTTCAGAAATTACTCTTTGGGGTGCTGTAACTTATTTAGCAGTGAAATGTGCACATACTTCCAGAGATGTATCATTTTTAAATGTATAAACATGTTATCTATTTATACAGAAATAAGTCCAGTCATTCTAGTGAGATTCTTATCATAAAGTAGAAAACATAATTTTTACAGTTCCATAAGTACCACAAGGCCTAGAATTAACCTAGAATTTAACACTTATCTGAGTTCAGATAAAGGCCTTATTAGTAAATTTCATTAGAATTCTAGTACTCTTAAAGCCATATTTTGAAAATGCAATCTGTGGCATCTAAGGCCACTATTTCACAATTTTATAGTCATTTTGAAAAAAAAATTAGTACATTATAATTACATATAATGGGAGGATTCATTATATTTGTACCTTCACATAATATAAATTGGTCCATTTCATTCCCCAGAACCTCCCCTTTCCCTTTTTTCCTCCCTTCTGTTCCCTCCCTCTTCCTGTCTCCCGCCATCCCCTTCTTTACTAGTGATCCCCACTTTTTTTTTGTCTAGCTGCCACATATGAGAGAAAATTTACAGTTATTTTTGATGCCAGTAACTCTATGTGACTTCATATCTTTTTTAATTTTGTTTTTGCTTTTTTTTTTTTTTTTAGGAAGAAACAAAAATAGATATGATAAATTAAAAGTAGTATTTATGAGCTTGAATAAAAGCATAAAATGAATATTAAAGAATCTGATTTTTTGTTGCCTCCATTTATCATGCCTATTGATGAATTAAGAAATTAAGAGTTCAATGCTAAGGATGATGCCAGTAGTCACTGAGTGTATTCATCATTGTTGGGAGCTTGACTAGAAAACTCCCACTATTGAGAGTACTGGTGGCTATAGGCTCACAGCTGCTTGTTGTCAGAAATAATTGCCTTTGGCTAATGAGAATTTCCTTATAATGCCTGGAAGCAGTAACTTGTTGATATGGGGATTTAAAAGGAATCAATATGGCCAAAGCCATAGACTACCTGCCTCAAGATGGGGCCAAATCAAAAGATGTGATATATGCTCTGAATTACCTGATGTCAGGGACCAAACTGAAGTTGATCACTTGAGGCCACCTCCTTATTTAGCTTTTTTTCCCCTCACCCTTACTTTCTTTCCTGAGAACACTCTCCCAATAAATCACTTGGTCAAGGATCCTTGTCTCTGCTTTTAGGAAACCTGACTCAAGATAGTGAGTATGGAATACATGACCCAAAGTAGTGGGACTAGAAATTGTTCAACAAAGCAGATTTTATAGAAATAGTTGGAACTCTGGAGATGAGTCATGGAGTAAACAAATGGTGAAGGGAAGCACATCATTGGTGGAAGGTAGAGTATTAGTAATTCCAAGCATACTACAGCAATACAATTGATAAGACTCATGTGTGGTAGTGCTCACAGGAACTAAACAGAATAGAGAAGACAGGGATGAACTAACCAGGGAAATACCTCTGATATTTAATAGATACAAGAAATAGTACCTACTGTGTTATTGGCTGAATGTTGCCAAAAAAGACAAAATGACAGATTCAGTTTTATTAATTAACAATATAAATTTGTGAGTAAGAGAACCTCCTTTATTGCATTGAAGAAAAGCTATTGATATCAAAGATCAGAAAGAGTAAAGAATAGGCATAGGGCTTAATTGTGCCAGTGGAAGAATTTCAAAGAAGAATGTTATCATCATTCCTAGCAAGAAGTCTATGCCCAAATCAGAGCCCTGATAAGAAAAACTGGAATACTGATTCTTAGGTTGTGTAGATGCACTTGAGGTCCCCCAAATCTGTTTCCATCTTCCTACCTATGGAAGTGCCTACTCTTCTTATTGGAAATATACTGCTACTACTTGTTTGCAATTTATGCAGAGGCTTTGGAAGTAACATGTGCCTTAGAATTCAATGCTTGTTTTTAGAATCTATCATTATCTCTCTTCTGACCAGCATACCCATGACCAACCTAAAATCTCAGCAAGTCAAATTAGGGAAATATTGTACCTGCTCATGGAAGACTATGGAAAAAGGAATGGAAGACTATGGAAAAAGTAATGAAAGACTCAGGTAAAGGAACTTGGTAGAATTTATCTACTTAAAAAGACCAGAAAGTCTACCAGAAGCTATATTCCTTGAGACAGTACAGAGGATACACGTATTTCTTAAGGTGATAAGGAATGTACTGGCAGCACACTGTAACAGAATCATTGAGAAGCTCAATGGCAGTTGTCTTCTATAATTTGTGACTGGTATTACAAGATGCTGTCATCATATCTGGGCTCCTAAATAACAAAGGGAATGAGAGAATCCAATAATACTAGAGGCCAAGTGGAACCACTTAAACATCAGGAAAAAGAAGATTATTCTTATAATGATCAATAAGGTTGGAGTGATGGTCAGAGATACACAACAACTACATTTGGAACATGAATGGAACAGTCTTGTTCTATGGGAAAGACAAATGAGCATCCAATAAAATGTTACACAAAATGTTAATTAAAATAGAACACTAATGGGTGAACATAAGCCTGAAGGAGGATTTCACAAGAAAGTCCTGTTTCCATGCAGAATTTCCAGACCTCGGCCGTTTGCTGAAAATGATTGGTACATGTTCTGATACATACTGAGAGTATCCGAGGCACTATTTTACCCTTCCATGTTAAATAAGGGACTTATAGGGGGCAGGTCTAATTAGAGTCCATTTGTTCCATGGAGCTGTAACTCATTTCCCCAATTGCCAATGATAAGCTCTACATACACACTATAACATTGGCAGAATTCTCATATTGATTTCTTGCTCTATAACATAAGATCTCTATTGGCACCAAAGGCTGAATGCAAGCTCCTGACTCTATACATTAAACACAAAGAGCAAATTAACATAATGCTGCATCCCATCAGGAATGACACAGAGTATTATTAATGACACACATTAGCCATAAGGCAATCAAGAATGGTGGATCTCATCATAATTCTATTATGTTCACCACTAAGTCTCTGTCATCCACAATTGGGTGTAGACAAGGGGCTGATTTTTGATGGACTGGATAGTGGCCCATGACAGTCAATATCAGAAACTCAATTGGGAAGTAGCTTCAATCATTACTGCACTGGGATGTGGTGTCTTTGTTAGAGCATATTAACACAGTCCTGTTTATGATATATTGCTTTTGACATGGCAATTGTTTTTTCCTTCAATATTTATCAGGATGGAAATCAGTAGTTCACATCAACTTGGAATGGAAAGTATATATTCACATGCCTTTGGACTATGTTAACTGACCTAATCTCTCTTTTAGAGAGTTTAATGTGACATTGGCAATCTGTACATTTCCTTGAAAATTAAGTTCATTGGACCTAATGAGCAAAGTACTGTAGATGTCTTAGTGATACATGCACTCCAGAGGGTGGGAGATAAACCTTGAAAATATTCAAGAGGCTGCTACTACATTGCTGAAACTATTAGACTTCAATACTCTGGGACATTTTGAGATCTTTCTCCCCAGTTAAAATATGAATTAGTGAGCCTTGAATCCTTTACTTCTTGAAGTATACACAATATTTGTTAAGCCTCTTTGGCTTTGGAGTAACCATACTGCTTTGACACACTTATCTTGTGGTGGGGAAGCTAATAGATTTGAGTTGGACCCAGAACATGAAAAGGAGTTCTATGGCCTACTATGTGAGCAACCCTGATATTTAGTCCACACATCAGGCAGATCTTATGGTACTAAAAGTATCTGTGTAAATGTAGATCCCATCTGAAACATGGAATGCTCACTAGGAAAATTGCGTTGTAGCCTTCTAAGTTTCTGGAGAAAGGCAAGCCAAATTCAGATGGAAGATGTGCATTACCCAAATAGCAGCCCCTTGAATGTTACTGAATCTTGAGAGAGACTAGCTTCTAATCATGGGTTATTAATTGGCCATATGGTCATAATTTCTTATCATAAGTTGGGCATCTTAAGATCTACCAAGTAAAAATATAAGGAGAAATAAACTGTCGTATGCTTTGTGAAATGGACATGGCCCATTTGGATTCAGGTTCAAAAAAGTATAGAATCAAGTAAGAGACAAGTAAGTCTCATAAGCAAGTAGATCAGACTCCCATATTGCCTACTAATAATGGCCTTTCTATGGCACTGTGTCCTCAGTAAGCATTCATTGGTCCACAAACCAAGGTTGGTGTGTCTCCATTCATAATCACTCCCAAATACCTATTTGTAATTTGAAGAATTTATTCTTTTGATTCCTGTCTAGGTATCTTTGAGTTGAGAAGTCCTGTTCCAAGAGAGAAGAATCTTTCCAATGTGTAATACAGTAAGATTCCTAAGAAGTGTAAAGCTCTGAATGATACTGGTCACTTTGGATTTCATGTGCCAGTACATCAGCAAGGAAAGTTGTACTATTGTTGGAGATAAATGACCTGAGTTTTAAGAGGCAGTAGGGTTATTGTTACTTAATGGATTCCCTGATGAACTTCTTGCCCAAAACATGTTTGGCAACCAGTAACTGATGAGAGCATGGTGACTACAGCCTGTGTACCTTCAGAAATGCAGGTCTGGGTCACCACACTTGCCACCCAGTCTGACAGATGGGGAAAAGGAATTTGGAATGTGTGGATAAATAGGTAGATAAAAAAATCATCAACCACATGAAGGGTTGTCTATATACTAAAAGATAAAATTAACTCACAATTTTAACTTTTGAGTATATAATCTTACTTAATGGTAGTTGAATAAATTAAGAATATGAAGTCATGTTAAATAGAGCAGAAATGTATGAGTTTCAAGGTGAGAGGAATGTTCTGAATTATTTGAAGATGGAAAAGTAAGACTCAGATGGTATCTTTGAATAAATGAAAGACATGTCATGTGGAAAAGAGAAACAATGTAATTTAAAAATAGGAATTTCAAGTCTTTTCATGTGAAAACATCTATATAATTATTCAATACCTCAGCAAAAGTCATTTAATGAACAATTTTGAAGCATGGGTTATTCAATAAAATCTTAAAATCTGGAATATCACTATGGCTGTACAGGTACTTTATGTTGTGACCTTGCTGGGGAAAAATGTAGTAAAGGTGAAGAAGAAATAAATTAACTCTTCCAAATGTTTTCAATCCTTCAATGTACACTATTTTAAATATCTTTGTCATTTCTTGAGTTTAGATGTATTGTGTGGTTCTTATCAGGATTCTTTGCTTTTCCTCACTATAATTTTTCCTAATTCATTTAGAATGGTTATTTCTTAAGTTAGTTATTGAGGTAATTACTCACTATAAGTGTTTATAGTGAAATTTTTAAGTAAAAATCAGTATTTTTTATTCACTAGTATAGTTCACTGCTAAATGCTAATAATTAGTTTGATAATTTTCAGTTTTTAAATGTTTTAAGAATATATTTTGTGTAAATTTTCATTTAATAAAAATACAAAAAATATTATTATTGTAATAGCAGCTTAGTTATTTAAAGCAATGATAACTAAAGCAAATATATTATTTTTTCTTAGTTTGAGACACTAACATTTAAATATACTCTTCTCTTGTTACAAAGATAATTTAATATGAGTGTATAATTTACATGCCATTTCCTCATGTAATGAATTTGTCTTTTGTTTAAAATTTCAAAGGGAGTTTCTAGAGATAATATAATGGAAATAGTGGCAATCATTCAAATAAAAAATGATTTTGGTTTCAATTATCTACATTTTCAGAATAAATGTGCCGTCAAGGGACTCAATTCTTTAATTCCACATGAAACAGAACAGTAAACGTTCACAGGAGATTTAGGAGTGGAAGGGGGGGAGCAGGAGCACCAAGCTGTTTTTTCTCAAGAGTGCCTCGTTCTTGCCTGTTATCCAGCACGGCTTCCCCAGTCCACCCTTTGATGACTGGATGACTGTTGGATTTGCCAATGAATACTAAAAACAGTAATGCTATCTTAAGTAGGTTTTTAGTTTCTAGGCTAATTTTTCTGTGATCAGAGGATAAATTTTGGATTATTTCAGTTCTTTAAAATCTGTTAAGACTTGCCTTATTGACAACTTACTGTTTATCAAAAATAAATGTTTTAGCACTTAACAAAGGTTTGTTTTGATTTTGTTTGTTGGCTGTTTTATTAATATAATATTGTTAGACAGAATCAAGATGAAAATTGCCAGGAATTGAAATAAAGTGCAGAATTTTAATATAACGTTGTAGCTCTACAAGGTGACATTAGGCATGATGTCTTTCATTCTTAAATCTCAAGATGCTGCAAAGGATGGTGCAGAGGCTCTTAAAAAAAAATTATGTGCCTTCCCTTCTTAACTAAAAGGACTTTTAAATATTTGTTTCATTATATGGTTTTATTACTGTTCTTTATAATTGCAAATTATACAATTATATATTTATCAATTCCAAAATATTTGATTACGAATTTTTAAATGTATATCTATCCAGTCATTCTAACTAAACATAGATTTACTGTTCTTCACTATAATTGATGAGAAAACTTACTTCTTGAAGGAATAAACATAACAGTTAATGTTGTCTGTCAGTTTCAAGTTACAAAATGCTGAGAGTGTTTCGTGATTAAAATCTGCATCTTATACACCTTTAAAACTGATGACATTTTTAAGGTGTACGTGGTTATTTTGAAATCCTGTTTAAGTTGATATTTAAAATTTAAGACATTATGGAAGAAAACAGCAGAACAATAAAGATTGCAGGGCTTTTTTTTCATGAGATGAGGGTCACTAAGATTGAAGTTACAGTTTGAAATCCAGGCATTTCAAACAGAAATACAAGTTTATGTCAAATTCAAATGCTTAATCTCTTGTTTTGACTTTCTCAGAAAGGAGATGGCTTACTCATCAGGGATTTTAACAGGGAAGTTAAGAAAATTAAAAAGAAAAAACTATAAAAATTACACCCTTAGGTACTTTTGTTTTAATTCATTTGTTGAAAATTAATTTTACTGTAATGAAGGGATCAAATTTATGAGGAAACATTCTATATGGAAATAATGGAATATGGTTTTGCAAATATTCATTTTCTATTGAAACATTCAGAATACATGTAAATCTTATCTGTTGTCTTATGTCATGCATATATCATCTAGAAAATTTTAAAATTAATACAATATACAATATCATGACTAATTAAAGAGTTGTATTTCTGTTTCCTGAAATTTTAATTTATTACCTGAGACTAATAAAGTGAAAAAGAACAAAAAATATTATGTCTGTGTGTTTCCATTAGAGTATAAGAAGACCACTGATTTATGAATCAGAAATTTCTAAAAGCTCTGCCCTAAAAACATTGTCTTTGAATTTGCACAACTGAGAACTTGTGACCTTAAAAGTTTTACTTTTGCCAGGAGTGAAGGACACAGGCACTGAATTAATACTTATTTTACTTCCAATAAAATATAACTGCTTTCAGGTATGTAATTATGTCAACTTAAATATAAAACTGATTACTTCATATTTAAAAAAATACAAAAATTTCTGCTTAAATTGAAAGTTTTAAGGAATTTCTGTAGGAGTTAAGCAAATAGAGTCTTTCTCTACTTTCTTTCAACTAATACAGATAGCCAACTAAACTTATTATATTACTTTTAAACAAAATTTAAACTAGTGGGGGAGCATTGAAACATTTTCAAAGCTCTTTATAATATCTACTTTTACATATATAACAAAGGCAGATTTATATACATATATGCATATATAGACATAGTTTATGTATATAGTTATTTCTCTTTTTCTACTACCTTTTTTCAACTTTTACATTGAAAAGAGAGGTAATATAATTTTTCCAAGTTTATTATTTTTTTTCAAAATTATTTAATTACTGCTGTTCCTTTACAATTCCATATAAATTTTGCTGTCAGCTTTTCTATATCAAAACAAAACTATGCAGCAACTTTTTTGCTAAGTTTCATCTTTAAGTATTTCACATTTGGATCAATTTTATAGAGTACATTTGAAAACCTTTTAGATTTTAATTGTTTGTACACTCTATTTTCCTTGCTTTTTTCCCTCCCTCTCCTCCTTCCCTTCTTCCTTGCTTCCCTGAGATTCTGAGGATTAAACTCAGGGCCATGCTCATGTCAAACAAACATTCTGCCCCAGCCCTCAACTGCATTTTTTTGAATGCACAACATAAATGATTTTTTTCTATTGGTTTCATATTCTAAGACCTTGATAAATTCTCTTATCAATTCAAAGAGGTTTCTTTTGTTTTATTTTTTTTTTTTTAGAATCCTTGACTATTCCACATACACAATTATGTCATCTGTGAACTTTTAACCCTTTAGCCAATGAAAATATATCTGTCTCCAACTCCAAAGTATCTTGGGTCTTATTGCAAAGTCTGAGAGCCAGAAGTTTGCTTTGGACTATTGGGAAGCAATTTTGTTTCTACCCTCTGCAAACTGCCTTTATGTCTGGGGTTCCCAGCTAGTAAAATTTGACATTTCAGCCCAAAGTTGGCCTTTAATAAGTTTGTTAAAATTTTTAGCTGATTTCTTCTTTTGTTTGTGTGGATGATGGCCATCTCCTTCTCCCATGTCCTGCGAAGAGAGGGCTCCTAATCGCCTTTCCAAATTCCATGTTCCTGGTTGCCTTGTGCCCTCTTCTCTTTTTTATAGATTCACAAAAACCTAAAATTTTTATATATTACCAAGTTCATGTCATATTTTCAATTGAGTGTGTTATTTTATAGTTTTTATAGCCTTCTCTATCATAAGTGGAAGCATTTTGTAATACTTATAAAACAGATTTTGTGTATGGATAGTTTCACTTATGTGATTAGGCATAATGGCTGAAGGATTTCCATTTATACATCACTTTCTCAACATTCGTACAGATAAGTTCCAGCATAAAAGAAGCTATTACCAAATATTTTGATATATTTTGATGCAGACTGCAGTGTAAAAATGTTTTAAGTATTTAATAAAACAAATACCTCCTTCAAAATATGCTTGTAAATCTAAAAGGTATGGAAATATTAAGTATAGAATACATAGCTTGTTTTTATTAAATTAATTGCCTGAATAATGTTACAATTCATGTATGTTATACTTAGATGTGAACTGGAGCTCATATTGGCATTTTATTTTTTATCACCAATGAAAACAATGTTTTGTGATAATTTACCCATGTTTCAATCAACTTATTTAATTACTGTGTGCCATGTACTGTGGATAGAAACATCAACAAACTAGAACCTCCACTGTAAAAAATAAGAAATAAAAAAAATTATTTTCAAATCTGAAATATAAGTAAGTGCAGAGTATAGTTGAGAATAATGGAGAAAATAAAAGGCAGGGAAAATCCAAATTTTAAGAACAGACTTGTATACTATCTATTGAATTATCATAATTCTTTAATGTACCTATTTTAATTTTTGCATATATAAATGAAATTATTTAATTTTAAAAATAATAAGAACATTCCCCAAACATTATGTAGAGAATTTTTATTTTGATGAAATAAATTTATGTAGCAATTTTTCTTTTAACATTTCTACTCTCCAGTTTTATTTGTTTTTGTGGATTACAACTAGTATGATAAGTATACTGTGAGTTGTTCGAGGAAGAAGCGAACTGAAGCACACTGAAAGGCTGAAAGGAAATAGTCCAAACACATCAGAGAAGAACTTTTGTCTATGCACTATGTAGCAAATTTTGCCAAGTTATCTGGAGTGTTATTTGATTAGCTTTGTGCTGGGGTTTCTAGCTCCCTGGAACCCGGGTTTGGTCTTCTCTGGCCAGCAGAGAAGGCTGGGGGAACATGCCCCAGCGGTGAGGAGGATCGGGAAGAGGCAGAAGTTGACTGGTGGCCACGCTCAGCCCTCACAATGGAAGACAATCAGGCATACAGCGGGGATGGAGAAGGGAGTCTGGTCAAGGCACAAGCTTGGTTTATTGAGGAAGTTGGACGGCCTTTATAGAAGACATGGGCCAATCAGCAGAAAGATCATAGGGGCACATAGGGAGCATGAGCAAATCACATTGGCGGAGCCATTAGCCTATCCTAGTGGCAGTCTAACCTCTCGACATACGTCAGGGGAACACCCCTTGGCTAGGCCAAGTTCATGTATCAGGAAGTGGGAGACAGCCAGAAAGTTTCTGTCTACTGGCGTGTTCTTTACATCCCCAACAGCTTTGTAATACATTGGATATGTTTTTCTCTGAGGACAAATAACTTAAAAGTTATTTTCTAACAATAATATTTAATAGGATTCAGTGTTGGAAAATATATATACCTTGTAGATGTGATGGTAACAGTTTTCTAAATAGGGAATAAACTATTAATTTAAAACCAATAAGTGGAACAGAATTATGAAGATATACAGGATCCACAAAGTGTGAACGAATCGTTCATGTAGTCAAATCTGAGTCTTTATTGCTCTTGTGTTTTATCACTTACTTGTCTAAAATCAATTATGTTTAACATAATAGTGGTGATGCAGGACCATTGAATGGTCACTTTAACCTTATTTCAATGGTTCAATAATGTTTAAATTTGTTCTAAGTAAGGTTAATGTTATTGTTCATAAAAAATTTTGAAGAGAAAAGTAAATAACGTAGATACACTTTGAAGTACACATGGGAAGCCAGGAATGGTACCCAAACCTTATTTTATACAGTGGGGTTCAGAAGTGATGGTTTTTATGAATAGGGGATCTCTACTAACTCAGGGGGCCTTTCTCCCTGACTGAACTACCATCCATGTTGAGGTCCAAAGACAGATAGCTACACTGGAGTACTGATATCATTCGGAATCAGCCAAGATGAAATCATATGCAGTAGATATTAAGGGAAGTATAAACTTACTATCATTTAACTATTTCAAAAAGTAGACTATGGTAACTTAGAAGATGTTCTTTTTTTGTTATAGAAATGATTATATATATATGCATATATATATATATATATATATACATATATATATTACAATTCTAACACATAAAATTCTAACACATATTTTTAATTAGGATTAAAAAACCCAACATTATAATTAAAAATTGCATATAGTAGGTTTTTGTTATGAACTAATAACTAGAAAAGAGTTCCTTTTACATATTCAAGACAAGTTTTCCTAGTTTTTTCTTTAACCCATCATAACAACCTAAAGGACTTGATTGATGATGATTATAAATTAACATTTATGAGTCCCATTTATGAGTCAAGACACAGACATTTAAAAACAGATCATGAGTAAAAGAAAGCTAGAGAACCAACCTAACACTTCCAGGAAAATTAGTTATTTTATTTTTTCCTGGTTCATTATTTGAATTATATTGCCACCTTGTGGTTAAATTGGGTGTTTAAAAACAAAGTTTACAACATTTTGAAGTCAGAGAGCTGTTTATAGTCATAGATCTGAGAGAGATAAGAATATAACATCTAATGTTATTTTAAGCCCAGGTCCTAACAATCAGATTTTAAGCTTTGAAGAAGGAAGAAATGCGTAGTTATAAACACAACTGACCGACAAATGCTGATTTTGGTCTATTCAGTGTTGTGTATTTACTTATTTTCTATTGATCCTGAATGCTTATTTTTTTATTCACAAGCTGCTTTCCTTTTCTTGGAAGCATTGCAGGAACATACTTAGACTGATTAGGAGGACTTTCCAACATGATTGTAGTAATCAGAGTTCTCTAGAGAGAATCAACAGGACTTGCTTATCTTACATAGATAAAGGAGTCCTCCCTCCCTGAGATATTGCTTTCTCAGTTACTTGTGGTCAACTGTAATTTGAAAATATTGAACCGTTTTAAAAAATAAAATCTTTATGTCAAGGTTATGAAGACACAAACATTGCTGGCCATAGTGATTTATCAAATTTTATTTCCAGTAAGGGAAATTCTTACCACTAGCAATATATTTGCATTTTCTGTCACAAATATGGTATGAATATTAAGATTTCCATATGATCAATATTTTCTTTCATTCCTAGTAGAGGCTTCAGGCCATTGTATATCCTTATTTATGAATAAGTATTAATAATTATGGAAGGAGGAAGAAAAATTATCAATGGCCATTCTGAATATTTTCTGAATTTCTTTTTGGCCTTATATATGTTAGTTCTTTGAACTTATTTTAATTAACCAATATTATATTGAATGAAACCTAAAGTTTATAGCTTTCTGTAGAGTAGAATAATTCTTACCATCCCAAACATACTTTTGACTTTGTTGGTACATGGTTCATTTATTGACTTGATCAGTCATTGGTTAGGAATCATTCCCAGTTCTATAAAATCAGGAGTAGAACAGTCTACTGGGGAATATTAAAGTTGGTATTTTTAGTCACTACTAGCACATTTAGATCATGACTAATGAGATGTACATATTTAAATATCATGTATTCCCCAGACCTGGATAGTGAATCTTTTACAAATGCATGCTTTTGTTCTTGTTTCTTTTGTTTTTGTTACAAAGGTGTACTTAATCATCACTTGTAGTTTGGAATAGCAAGAAGACAGCATAAAATTAAAATGAATGAACAATCTTAATATAAGACCTGAAATTCTGTTACTACTAAAGGAAAAAATAGAGGGAACAACTTAAAAATAGTGGTACAGGCGATGATTTTCTGGATAGGATTCCAAAAACACAGGAAAGGAAGACAAAAAGTGACCAATGGGATTGCACCATGCTCAAAAAGCTTGTTCATAGCAAAGCTTTTTTACTTTTTTTGTAGTGCTGAGATTTGAACCCAAAGCCTCACACATGCTAGCACTCTACCACTGAGCTACATTTCCAGCCATTTTAATATATTTATTAGCCATTTTGATTTCTTCTTTGGAGAGGTATCTATTTAGATCACTTGCATATTTCTACTTGGATTATTTGTGCATTTTTTTCTTACTGTTGAGTTTTCTGAGTTCTTTATATATTCTGAATATTAACCTTCTGTCAGATGAATAGCTAGTGAATATTTTCTCCCATTCTGAAGTTGTCTCTTCACTATGTTGATTGTTTACTTTGCTATGAAGAAGCTTAACATTGCTAGCTTTCAGGGAATGCATCACTCCCCATAAAGAGATGCAAATCAAAACTACAGTGAAATAACATTCCATCTCAGTTGGAATGGCTATTTTCAAAACAACAACAAATAACAAAAGCTGGCAAGAATGTAGGAAATAAAAAGGAATATTTATACATAGTTTATGGAAAAACAGCATGTGCATTCCTCAAAAAACTTCAACAATAATGAAAAAACTACAACTAAAATTAGAACTACCATATGATTCAGTCATACACTTCTAGGTATATATCAGAAGGAATTGAAATTCACATTCAAAAGTGGAGCCTGCATACCCATGCTTACATTGGCATTTTTCATAATAGCTAAGATATGGAATGAGCCCATGTGCTGATCAGATTAATGTACAAAGAAAATATGGTAAATATGCACAGTAGAGTACTATTCAGTCACAAATAAGAGTAAAATCCTGTCATTTGCAAGAAAACAAAGGTAACTAGAAAGATATCATGTTAAGCGAAATAAACTAGACAGAGAAGACAAGTGTCATGTGTTTTCTCTTACGTGTAGAAGCTAAAAACACAATGAAAAAACAAACAAAACCCCTGAAAGTAGAAAAAAGATAACTAGGGACCCAAACAGGAGAAGAGCCAGGGGAAGGGACTGAGAAACTGTAGAAGGATGGATGAACATGATCAATGCATGATGTATGTGTGTATGGAAATATTGTGATAAGAGAACTAAAGGGACTTTATCTTGTTCTTCAGCAGCCATCTTAGGAGTTCCGAGAAATAGTTCTGTTTCTCAGAAATAATAGAACATGGAAAGTCCTGCCTCTGCACCCATTAATTGTTACCTAGCATAACATACTTGGCAACACAAAAATAGCAATTCCTATACAATGTTCTCTTTGGTTTCCATTTTTCCTGGGCAACATACCTTGTCAGAGATTGATTGTCTAGACATTAGTAACCATTCTCTAACATGTACTCAACTAGGGTCATTTTGACCCCATTCCCTTCTACTTGATCTTTGCTATACCAACCTGGAAAGTCCCGAGGGAAATATTATTGTACCCATTGCTTTGTCTTGCTAACTGCCTAGATTCAGCTTCTGTACCGTGGCTAGCTTGCATTGGCTAAAACCCTGTAATTGAATATTCCGCCCTCTGTGATTTTTCTCTTTATAAACCCTTAAAAATCACTGCCGGCACGCCATCTTGTCACACTGTGTGATGTGTGAGGATGGTGGCCACTGATCAGCTTAATTAAGACTTTTTATTGGCTCAAGTGTGATGTGGTTTGGAGTTTTAATTGGCATTATGCCGGGTACAACATTTTTTGGTACAACAATATCACAGTGCATTGCACTAATTTGTACAATTAACCTGTGTTAATAATTATAATAAAGTGTGTTTTAAAAATAAGTTGATCAGTCTATTATCATTTTATATAGGATTAAATCATTATAGTTTCTAATTGGAATTGTTTTTTACTTTTTAGTCCAGGATCACAGTGATGCCATTTAATCTTTTTTAAATTTCAGATTCCATGTTCTCTGTCCCTGTATTTACACAGGGATCTTAAAATTCCAATAAAACATCCACAACTTCACAAATGGTTAGCCCATGGCTTATGAGAAAATCATTATGAAACTTAAGTGGGATTCCGCAATACTATTATGTAAAAAATAATGCTTCTTGAGTCAACTTAAACTTTTATTAGGCACCTTTATAGAATTTGATAAACAGTCTTATTGATATCAAAATTATTAGTATTATTATTTAAATCTGTAATAAAAATGTTATAGTTTTGATTTAGAACGTCCCCCCAGAAAATTCAGGTTTTAGGCAATGCAACAACGTTCAGAAGTGAAATGACCACTCCTTACCTCTCTCTCTCCCTCCCTCTGTTTTCTGGTTGCCATAACTGAGACCATGGACTAAACCTC
Source organism: Tamias sibiricus (assembly GCA_025594165.1). Lineage (NCBI taxonomy): Eukaryota > Metazoa > Chordata > Mammalia > Rodentia > Sciuridae > Tamias > Tamias sibiricus. The sequence goes on from CM046661.1 coordinate 142,757,061, forward strand.
TGAAACTGCGAAGCCAAAATAAACTTTTCCTCCTATAAGTTGTTCTTGTCAGGTGTTCTGGGTACAGTAACAGAAAATTGAATAACCCAAGCAATGACCAATGTGTTGTATAAATTTACAATTTAGTATGTTATATTTTTGTTCAGGTCATAATCTTTTATAATGTTCTGTTTTTCTTAACTAATCCTCTCATATAGCAAAAGGGAAAAATGGAAATAAAACAAAACAAAAATCTTCATTTTGCATCACCTTCTTTGTTGACTTATGTATTTTTGCTCTTTAAGTAAACATTTGATCATATGTTTGCTCATATTTGCTTATGAAACATTCCGAATTTCTTAAACGATTAACTAAAAAATACAAAGTGAAATTCTGGGAAAAGAAATCATTGAGACATTCATACTGAGAATTGCAAAATTTGGCCACAAGATGGTGCACCTAATCTAGTTATCTGCAATTGAATAGTTCATAAGATCTTCACTTTTGGGGGGGATGTTGGATCATTTTCTTATTTTGAATAAATTTTACTTTTTATTTACTATAACATTCAATTCAGTATAGTAGCCATTTCTAGTTGTGTTCTTTCATCAATTTTGTTCTCATGTAGGAAATTCTTGATTGATATGCACCCATGATTCAAAATAAAAGAATAGAAAAGATATTTCCTCCCATTTCACTTTATAAGGTTCTCTTATTTATCACCTTTAAAGTTATACTTAAGACAAATGACAGCTTTTTGTTTTTCCTTTGGGGGATAAGTACATGAATAAGAAGATGAAAGCAAATATTTATTAGAAAAACACAATGTTTTCATGCTCTTTAGACTTTACAACTTTGAACAATTCTCAATTTGTTGCTGCAACTGAATAAAAATTGTAAGCACAGATATTAAAACCATCAAGCAATACTACTTCACCATGTTGCAAACTTTTTAAAAAAGTAGGACAAACATTTGCAATAATTATTCTTCTATATAATTAAGAAACATCCAGATCATAGGTTTTTACATGTTATATATGTACACATTTCAATCAGTGAATGTCAATTGCAAGAATAGTATGATTACACTCTTTCTGGCACAGTAAGAAATACTTTTCAATGAAATTAAGTCTATTGGCACACTTAAATGTCTTTTTGATTGGCTTATTAGAAGGCTCATTATTTGCAAAACCCAATTAATAAATAAGCACAACTAAAATCTCGCTTCTAGATGATAAAGGATATATATATAAATGGTAGGTACTTTTGATTATCTAGATTTTTAAAAATTTTGATATAATGTTTAACTTTGAGTAGAGAACAGTAGGAACTGTAATATACACTGTCTGAAAAAAATTGGCTATCTTTTGCTATGTGAACACAAAACTATCAAATTTTCAATCAAGCCAATTGGCTGCCATCTATAACACTGGCAGAAAAGTGAAGTGTAAATTGTTTTTTATACTGACATGGGAATCCATTCTCAGTAACTTCAGTATTTGGTTATACTGAGACAAAAGAGATAATATTTGCATTGTGCTTGCATTTTAGTTACCTCAAGGTAAGATTTTTAAAATTCTTGAGGCAATTTGATAAAATTACTACAATATGATTTGGGGATATCTGTTTCAAGATTTGAGAAGATTCACAATACACTGTTTAGAACATATTTAGTCTTTAGAAAGGATCTAATTCAACCCAACAGCATTAGTTGGTATATGGTAAAGAAAACAAAAGTGTCATTATAATTTTCAATTTTCAGCTTGTTGTGTAAGATTTAACCCAAACCACAGGGGGAAAACTACATAATTAGACAATGAAGCATGAGGTCCAATTCCATGCTCAGCCAATGCTAATCATGCAAATATAAAACAGAGTCAAAGACCAGAGAAACACATAATTTATGACATGAGATTGAAAGTGATTCTGAATCCACAAAGTTTTATTTTTCTTTTATCATGGTCCAAATCACGTTTGAATAAATTTGCTTGGGAAGATTTGTTGAGTTGACACAAACAGGAAAATTTACCAATAAACACATAAAAACATCAATTCTGAAATAAGTTAGAAAACTGCTCAGTGGTGGTCTTCCCATTATAAAAGATGATTTCATGTTTACAAGCTTTGCAGGCAGGCATAGAAACATTTGTTGGTTAGATGAAATGGTGACAAAATATGGGCAAAATTACTGTGCCATTTTTGAAACTTAAAAACATGTAATTTTTTTTTTTTTTTTTTTTTTGGTCATTGTAGCTTTTCTTAAAGAACATTAGTGAGAAATGAGTTATCCATCATAAAAATAATAACATCCTGCCAAGAAGCATAGAGCTCAGCTATGTTTATGCTTAATTCTTATTTTAACTTTTAATTTTCATCTGTAAATGAAGGCATATTGTTTTGAAAAACTAAGGTCAATGATTTTGCATCTCACTTTACAATGAGGTTGTGTCATATCAGTCATTGCAAAAATCCTAGAAATCTGTTATAATTAATGATGTCTTTTTGAAGGGCATGGGCACATTAAATGTACACAAGACTTGTTCCTCTCACTCACCTCTTAACACATGCATGAAATCTAGTAGTGGTTGGAAGAGACTTAATGGTTGTGGAGGTTGAGCAGCTGCTTTAAGAGATAATTACTTTTCAGTATCCTCCAAATATCAGTTAGCTACAAAGAAAAAGGCAAACCTTTATCCTAGTAACTTTCTTCTAAATATACCTGAAGATTGTTATGTTATGTCAAAGAAAACCATAAACTATTATTTTATTGAAGTTGAACAAAAGAGAAAAAAAAAATCTATCAGTCATGTAAAGAATGAATCCAGGCAGATCATGTGGTGAAGATGAAATCCTTCATCTAAATGATCCATCAGTTCAGAGCAGGGTAGGTGGTGCAGGACTTGAACTTCAGTTTAAGATAGTAAAGAATAAAATGGGTAATGGAAGATGCCATCATTTTGACCCTGTTGCTTTTACTGCCTGTAAATTGGGAACATTTTTATGTGACTCAATTTATTTCACTTGGATTATATTCATCCAAGGGTTTGCCATTAACTGTAACTAAATTTAAAATTCACCATTCTTCCAAAACAGCACTAAATTTTCAGCTATCTAGATGTTTCCTTTAAATTCAATCAGCCAAATATATTCATACCTCAAATTTATTTAACTTCGCTATGGATCAATGTTTTTGTTTTCTCAGAGATAGAAATTATCATAATACATAATACTTTATACTGAACCTCGGCAGTTCACTATATGCTGTTAAAAACATAAACATGTATGCATGATTGATATTTTAAAACTAACTAGGAAATACCTATTTATGCTCTATTCTCTATTAAATGAGAATAATCCTATTTGTTCAATGAGTTTTGACAACTATGAATTTATCTTTGAAAATATATTTAGAGTTAAAAATTTTAAGTATTCATAACATTGTATCTCCTTCAACAGCTGTAAGCATATTCTTCAGGATTAAAAAGAAGATAGAGTGGAATAAATTTTCAATTTAGCTAAGCTTAAGTAATACACTAATTGTTAGGTACTCATATTTCATGATCCTCATATTTTCAGAATTAGAAAAATAGGAGAGAAAATGCAATAGAGAAGGTGAATGGATCTGCTGTGCCATTACATCTCTGATAAGCACTTAATACAAGATAGGTACACTCAGCACCCAAACTAATATTCTCAGTCTTCAAGTTCTACCTGACAATATGGTAGAATAAAGAGGAACTTCTGCTTAACTTCATTTGATTATAATTACATGATTCATGCATAAGCAACGAAAAACCTTAAGTAACCAGAAATAATCAATACAGAATACAGAAAAAGCTGAAAAATCCTATGAAGACAAAAATATTTATACTCCTAAGAAATCATTTTAATTTCTTTATATATTCTTAAAAAAGACAAGGTATGAATTCCAAAGTTTGCAAGTCTTTCATTTTTGGGCTTCAAATGATTTTCAATGGATTTTCACTTCTTTTTTCTGTCTTGTCTCTCTTTATTTTTGACATTTCTTTACAAGAGATTAGATTGAATATAAGAGGGAAAATCCACATTCTGCCTTGGTCTAAACTTAATGTACTAATTTAGATAGAAGAAAATAATTAATCAAAAATTTTATTGAAATCATATATTTAAACTTGACGGCTGGCATTAGAATAAATAAGTTGTGTTGTATTTTCTCAGAGCAATCTGTCCATCTCTCATTCACTTTAAACATTTCTGATGGCTTTCTGCTTTTTTTTTCCTGTTTACTGAATTTGAGATCAATATTTATAATGTTATACTAGGTTAACTTTCTTTAAAGTTACCTGACTCAATTCAGGATTAGTTATTTCATAAAACAACTTTTAAAGAAAGTATTGGTAACTTTTATTGAATTTATTAAGTCTTCAGCTTATTAAAAAGCTAAAATTTGCTCCTACTCCCCTTTAGTTCAGAGCTAATATTTCACTCCTTTGTAAAATTGTAAAAATAATATCCTGTTCTCTATCTTGCCGTTACATTGTGAAACTATGAAAAATTGCTTTTCAAAATGTGAAATTTGCTATCTAAAATTTTGCTGCATTGACTACATTGGTTAGGATCTGTTGTTAGTAGGATATTATTTGTTATTTTACTTATTTTATTTTTATAATTTTAGTGGTTACAGCATGTCATTAGTCAATCCCGTGCTACCTTACAAAGGCCTAATTAAGAACAAAGACATGTTACCATTGGAAGAAATTTGTATAAAACATCTTTGTCCTATTCCCTCATTATATAGATAAAGGTAGTAAGGACCAAAAAAAGGAGTGACATCATCATTAACAGAATCAGAACAAAGGTCCAGGACTTCTCATTTTGAGGAAGAAATTGACAAAGAAGGCAGATTCATAATTCTGAATCCTAACTTCACTGCAAAATACTATGCCCTCATTTGTAGAATAATGATAACACTACTGCCCACACATATTTGTTGCTTGAATGAAATAAGAGAAATAGATGAGAAATCTAAAACAAGATTTAGCATACAATGAGCTCTCTACAAATCATCATTCTATGCGTAGCTAAGAATTCACATGCTGGATGGACTGTATTATGCTCTACTTGGAAATACCTTTCAAGGTAAGTAATAGGGAAACTATTTTGAAGTCTGTCTTGAAGGAATTAATAGGATGAACAAGTTTCCATAATGTTGTTTATTTGGATGTGATTTGAGTTGTGCAATACCACAAATTCTTATTAAACTAAATTGAAAAAAAATAATAGCAACTTGAATTGAAGCAATTCCCTTCTCATTGTCAAAAGTCATTATCCATCATCAAATTAAAATAATCAGATTGACATCTAGGCCCAGTTTTATTAATCTTTTTGTGTACTTGAATGAGATTTGCAAACCCCTTGTTTGATTGATACTAGGCCTTTAAATATTTATTTCTATAATGTATGGCACTTCATTTTATAAAACTACACTTAACTTTAAAGATTATTTTATTCACACACTTTTCCAGGGCAGTATGCATTTTTGAATAAGATAATAAACTTATTACCTATTTAAAGAACAAAGTCATAGTCACTCCAATGACTTTCTGAATATAAATTAGAAAACAACATTCATGCTGTAATATAGGTGCCACTAGGGCAAGAATTACAAATTGGGAGCAGGTGAGGAAATGGTTGTTGACTTTCATTAGCATTCCCGTAATGCTTCAGTCGATTTACTGAATGTGACCTATTGCTTCTAACTCTATCATTTTACAATCATTCTTGAGACTGTCAACTCTATGGCATTGTTTAGCAGTCTTGAAACACGGAACTTCTTATAGTCGTGTTGCAGAAAAGAACAAATTAAATGACCAAATAGGATTTTATTGGCTCAGGAATAAAATGTCAAGCAAGAGCATTTAGACATCTTTTTCCTTATTCCCATTTCAGAGAGTGAGGAAAATTAAGAAACAAAGGGGATATGTCTGAGGATGGTAGTAATGAGCATAGGATTTTAATTATAATCAAGATTATTATACACATATATAGTTGAGTTTCAATTTCTAAACTGTAGTCAGCCCCCATCATATAATTCCTCCCACATTCTCTTTTACTATGTCCTAATATCTTGAGAATATTTCATGTGTTTGGCACTATACAAACTTTATGCTAAGGACATTTTTATGTTAGATACAGTAAGTACATACTTAATAGAGTCTCCTATATTTTTGAATTTCTTTTTTGAGCATTACCTTGATTACATGAAATTTCCCATTTATATTATATATAAATTTATATCTTATATAAATGCATATAATATATCATTTATATGATATTCACACCATACATAAATTGATATATACTTTTAATTGATCCTAAGAGAGTAGTTTTACAATTAGAAGGCTTAGATTTGGCAGCTATTAAATGCAACTCGAAACCCTAGTATTTTTTTAGGATTCTAAGGTTATTCTGTGATGATGGAGCTCATGAAGTAAGACTTAATTACTCATTGTGAAAAGTCACTGCCCATCATCAAGTCTGAGTATTAAGACTGAACACTGTCTGGTTTTATTCATTCTTTTTGTGTACCACAATGAGATATGGCAAACACAAAAGCAGTATATCCATACAGTTTTCCTACAAACTCTTAAACACTGTATTTTACAAAGGTCTTCTAAAGGTGTTCAAAGTTATTTGGAATAAAATCCCATGTCAAGGAGTTGGGTAGGCTCCAACCAGTACCTAAGGAAGAGAATGTAGAATTAGAGAAGACTGTCATATCCATGCCAGTGTCTAACAAACCTTTACATGTAGTATTAACTTATGTTTCCTGGTATGACTATTCCACCATATCTTTTGTTTCAAGACATGTAGAACAAAGTCAGTGTTTGAACTTAGGGAATGCTGCAACCATTTTGATTCAAATACATATTTACAGCTGGGCACAGTGGTGCACGCCTGTAATCCCAGTGGCTCAAGAGGCAGAGGCAGGAGGATCTCAAGTTCAAAGCCAGCCTCAGCAACTTATCGAGGCACTAAGCAACTCAGTGAGATCAAGTCTCTAATAAAATACAAAATAAGGCTAGGATTGAACTCAGTGATCGAATGCCCCTGAGTTCAATCCCCGGTACCTGCCTCCCCCCAAACATACATATTTACTACCCCAGTTGTATAATCTTCAAAACAGTTTGCAAGGTACAATAAACTAAGACTGCATTGTGTAATTACTTAGGTAATACAATATTAATGATAATTGAATTATGGCTATTTGCTTTTTGATCCTCACAGAAGCTCAACCTGATATGAATTATTATTAATTTACTTTACAAATCATGTTATTCAAATAAAACATGTTTGGATTAAATGATTGAATGAAGGAAAAGTGAAAAACTATATAACTATATTAAATTCAGAATAAACTATTACTTTCATTCATACCATTATTTATATATCTGTGCCATAATTATATTTTTGTGATAGAAAATAGAGCATTATTAATTTCATTAATCCTTAGAAATTTTATTTCTTCAGAGAATTGAAATAACTTATTTATTATAAGTCCTTTATTTTTGCTCAGCTTCTTGAAAAATACCGTTAGGTTATTGCATAATTATCTGAAAAATTAAAACAAGATGCAGAAATATTTAGCTCTTTATGCTACTATTGTAGGGAATTTGTTAATTAAGTTTATTTTCCTTACTTTCAAAAAAGGATTACATAAAAAACAAGTATTTAATAGCATTAAAACATTGATCCTTTCCAATAACAAAGCATCGTAAAGAATGCAAACAATATAAACTTAAATTCATTAAAATAGCTGTCCACTGCTAAAGTAATATTTATTTAGTATTCCTATTGGAAAAAAAATGTTTTGCTTCCAGGGTTATAAGCAACTTTTACTATTGTTTAGGTGCTTCTAAAAGATTTTTGGAAGCTATTATTTAAATCACATCCTGAACATTTTTAGTGGAAGCCAGGTTCAGTGGTAATTACCAGTGTCTCAGGGGGCAGGGGCAGGAGAATTGCAAGTCCAAAGCCAGGCCAGCAACTTAGGGAGGCCCTGAGTAACTTAGAGAGATCTTGTCTCAAAATAAAAACAAATAAATTAATTAAAGAGGTGGGGAGATGTCTCAGTGGTTAAGACTTCCCTGGGTTCAATCCCTAGTATACTAAAATAAAGTAGTGGAAGAATTATAAGAAATGAGCTTTTGATTCTTTTTAATTATTTTTAAAGTACAAGCTATTCTATGGCTTTTGCCTGTGGATAATACAGTTTTGCACAGGAAAATATTCTTGTAATATGAGTGGCATATACTCAGTGGTATTAATAATTTTGGGGTCCTGAAACCTTTTGAAAATGTGATGAAAGTACAAATATTCTTAAACATAAAGATACAAATATCTTAGTTTTAGGAAGTTTAAAGATGCATTGCAGATTATTCTTGGGTTTATTATGAATCATAAATACCAAGTCACAGACTTTTTTATTTGCTTTTCCACAAATGATTATTGCTGGCATCCATAAATGATCATCCCAGAAAGTGGTTATCAGTGAAACAATCTCCATTGAAAAACTTCAAGCAGATATTACTGGAGTCCAGGGTTTAATGTCAGAGATGATGCAGGTCAGATTGTGATCACTGACCTGGTGGGAAAGGCCTGCTTGAATGTGTAATATACCATGTAAGTGGGGTGAGTGGTAGAAAAGAGATTAGAAAATAAAAAGTATGTGTGGCAAATTGGTGCAATTAATCTGGAAAGCAGTATGGAGATTCCTTAGAAACTTGGAATGGATCCACTATTTGATGCAGCTACCCTAACTCCTTGGTCTATACCCAAAAGGACCTAAAAAGAGCATATTACAGTGATGCAGCCACTTCAATGTTTATAGCTGCACAATACACAACCTAGATGCCCTTCAATAGATTAATGAATGAAGAAACTGTGGTATGTATACATAATGGAATATTGCTCCACATTAAAACAGAATAAAATTATGGCATTTACAGGTTAATGGATGCAGTTGGAGAATATCATGCTAAGCGAAGTAAGCCAATCCCAAAACACCAAAGGCTGAATGTTCTCTCTGACAAGTGGATGCTGATCTATAATGTGGAGGAGGAGGGGAATGGAGGAACTTTGATTGGGCCAAGGGGAAGAAGGGAAGGGGAGGGAGCATGGGGGTAGATACATGCATGACTGCACATGTGGTGCAACTCTACATCATGTACAAACAGAGAAATGAAAAGTTGTGCTCCATTTGTGTACAATGAATTGAAAAGCTTTCTGTTGTTATGTGTAACTGATTAGAACTAATAAAAAACAAGTTTAAAAATCATAATAAACAGTGCATTCTATGTAAATAGTAAGACCAATAGAACAAGTAAAATGAGACAAAATAGAATTTGGGGGATGAAATTTCTTTAAAATATATGAATAAATTTAAAAATGAAAGAAACAAAGAACACTAGATATACGGAGAAAAAATATAAAACAGACACTAGGCACATAATATAAAATTCACCCCAAAGTGGTTTCCCAAAAATACCTGTTTTGTCTAGTTACCAGATTATAACTAAGACTGTGGTTTAGCCAAATCAAATACAAAACAAAACTAGTAGATAAAATTCAAAGTACCATAGAAGAATACTAGTGGTGTGATTGAAAGAAAATTAGCATCAATATTCATCAAATATATAAAATCTTAAGAAAATAATCATAAAATGCCAATGATTAGATTCTATGATTTTGAAGATGCTACATATATATTGAATAGAAGTGTTATACCACTGACAAAATTCCCCACAATAATTTGCTGATTTCAAAATTAACTCCTAAATATTTTTTTCTATTTTATAAAATTGTAAGAAAAATATACAACATATTTTATCTGTGGCTACACAATTATTTAATGGTCATATAACTCAAAGAATATGCATAATGTTAGTTCTTGGGGATGATTTGAGGTATTTTTATACAAGTATTAACTAAATACACAAAATCTTTAAAGCATTCTAATAATTATACTTAAAAACATAAGGGAATCAAGCTGAAGAAACTTGACAAGGTTAGGAAATAAAATAAAAACAGAACAAATAAATAAATAATAAAATAAATAAACACAGGGTATTAACTATTTATGAAGCCAGTATACTCTTATCCTATGTATAGGCTAGAATTGCTGCTTTCGTGAAAACCACAATTTTTTTTTTCCTGATATTATACAACATGATTTAAAATTTTCACCTACTGTTTCTTCTGACAGTTCTATGATACAGGAGAAACTATTATCAGCAGTGTTTTCTTTTTTCCTACAGAGTCTGCCATATAGATAAGTAGAGTAAGTGGCAATCTAGGTAATATGATTTGTTATAAGTTCTTCCTCCCAAAATAGATAATGATCTCTGAGCTGATGCTTGAAATTCCCATTCACTTTCAGGTAAGGTAGTGAGGGTACCAGGAATTCCTTAAGAAAAGCAAATAAACTATCACTGAACTCCCTTGGGGTAGTGTGAATACCTGGAACCTTTGTTCTGTCAAGGGTGGAGGTCATGCAACCTTGCTGCCACCTATGGTGAAAGCTCACCAGCAAGAACAAGAGAGTAATTATTAAATAATGTGCCTTTCATGAATTGAGAAGCTGAATTTAAAACAGCTTTTCCTATCTTCTGAATGATTAGACTGTTCAGCTTTGATTTGTTTAATGTATTTTTTTTTATCTCGAGGTTTAAACCCAAAGGCACTTTCACACTTAGCTACATCCCAGTCCTTTTTATTTTATTTTATTTTTTAATAAAAACAAAAAGTTGCTGAGGATCTCCAAAAATTGCAGAAGTTGTTCTTGAATTTTCAACCTTCCCCTTAAGCCTCCCAAATTCCTGGGATTATAGGCATGCACCACCATGACCAGCATCAGCACCACCATGACCAGCATCTATTTCGCTAAGCTTATGGATAAATGGTAGACGTCCTTTTCAAAAGATGACATATAACACTATTACTCTCCCTATCTATCTATATATGACCTATCATCCACCTACTTGAAACTTCTGGGGTTCCATAAGAACATATAGGTATTTAATCAAAGTTCTCGTTTTATTATTGTTAGTGAAACCATTAAACTGGGCTATATAATTTTACTGTGCACACTAATGACAGAACCAAAAACTTTTTATCTTACTTATTTGAATATATATATATATATATATATATATATATATATATATACTCTTATCCTATATATATCCTCTCTCTCTCTCTCTCTCTATATATATATATATATATATATATTTTATTCATACTCTTGCCGAATGGCAGACAGAGCATTAGATCCTGAAAAGCAAACACTCATTTGTGCTTTTGTCCTTGACAGTAAATCTCAGTAAATCATTGAACAAATTTTGAAAACTTCTAGGCTTGCAGATTCATCATGTATCAATTGAGGATGTTCAACTCCAACTTCTTGAATTTAAAAGATGTTTGCCTTAGAGTGAGTTTTATTTCATCTTAAGGAAAAGTGTTATTTCCATAGAATTAATCAATGGAAAGGTTAAAGATAAAATTGATTGTCTAAATGCTATGAAATTATATGATATCTATATACATTATGTATAAATATATAAAACCCATAAGTCAAGCATAATATATGACTTTTCAAATAATATTTGTACAGAATACACAAGTAACACAAAATTCTTGAAACTCTAATATTATGTAGATTAAATCTGAAAAATCAGCTTGGTGCAAGATAAAAATTGACCTCACATATGAAGTCTTTTCATTTGAAAACTGTACTTCATTCGCTAGAGACACTGCAGTAAAAAATTGTATTTTGAGTAAGACAAAACATCAAAATACTGCATTTATTGATGACAAATTGTGACTATATATTTTTTTAAAAAGAGACTTTGATTAAATGGAAATGTTTATCTTCCATCAGATATTTTTGAGAATGTGTGAGTTGGAATTGACATGGAGACTCCTTGGAAATATGTATAAATATGTGGATATGAATTACATTTGTATGTGTACATTATTACTAGCATTGCCTTTGTTCTTTTTGATTCAAATAGTCTTCTCTAAGGTTTCTGGCACTTTTAAGTAAACACTTTATTTCTTTTGTGGGAATATGTATCAAGCCCTATACCAAATAACTTCTGAATACCCAGAATGAGCCAATGTGTTTGCTGTTTCAGTTACCTGATATTTGAAAACTTGACAAATACATTTTTAAATTCCCTGTTACTGGAAAAAAGAAAAACAAATAAATTGGAGATTTGGATTATATTGGCTTTGACTGAATGTAGAAAGACATATGTTCAGACATGTGGAGGATTTATGGGAAAACAAAGTCTACTATAGAAAAGTAGTCATTTATCTCCTTTCTTGACGTGTACTCAACTTTATTGTAAAAGGGAAGTATTCAACTTACAAACAGCAATGGTTGGAAGCATCATTTTCATATTCTTGTAATTTTAACTAACTAAAAACATGGAATGATTAGATTTAATGTGTTAAAATGCAGATTTATAGTCTCTAATTAATGAGGGGCATATGTGAAGACTCATTTAAGAAAAAAAAATATTACTTATGTAGTTAACAACTAAAATCCCAGATTTAATAGGAAAGCATGCATTGTGACCTCTAAAACCCAACAAAGCAATAGAAAATTGACTGAAGCTTTTATTTTTTCAGGCCAATTATAATAATAAAAACACCTAAAAAGATGTGAAGCAACAAAGGGTAATTACATTGTCTGACTCATCTCCTAATCTATATAGCCTTTTCTACTTGGATAAATAAGAAACTTAGGATTTTACTGTGATGTAGATCTTTTCTAGTGAAAATGGTTTTCAATTCTGGCTGCATATTAGGATTACTTAGGAGGAAGTAAAAAAATAGTGATGCCTGGAAACTTCTCAGTAATTGTTACAGACTTTCTGTGTGGAGATCATGGATGGGTAAAATCATTTTTTAATGATAGCAATGAGCAGCTGGACTATAAAACTAATAATTTAGATAAAAATGATGGGAGGATTAATGGTGTTCAGAAGAACTGGGCTCAGGATTTCACAAACAAGGATCAGGGTTTTGATGGGTCTCTATTATGTGACCTTGAGCTAATGACTTACCTGTAATACTGAGATTCCTCATCCATGGGGTGAGGATAATACTTATTTCATACAGTTTTGTGGATCTAGCTAGTGCAGTATTTCTGAAAGGAGTTAATAGCTACCTGCATCAGTGTTAACCAAAGTAAATTAAAAATGCTAATTCCCAGCCCAGATCTGGTGAGAATCCTGTAGTCTGGAATATGTGCTTTCAATAAATTATACAGACAAATTTTATATTTGTATTTCTGTTTAGTAGATTGATGAGCAATTTCATTAAGGAATCAATCAAATGGTGATGATTTTATACAGTGACTTGTGCTAACAATTATTTTAATGGTTAAATAATGAAAACCTTTTTAATGTTTAAATAATTAAGGAAACCTGTAGGGAAAATACCACATATATATTAAGTATTCAGCACATGTAAGCTGTCAGCTGATAAACACAACTTTAGATTTTACTGATGCTTTCCAAAGTAATAGTTGAACTCTGAAAAATTCAATCACCCAATCAAAAAATGTTGTATAACAATTTGGCAGATTTGGGACTGGTGTTAGGAGAGACAATCATATAATTAATTAATTAAAATTTACTTTTGGAGTCTGTAACATACCAGGAATCCATGAGTTGTTGTATTTCTTCTCCAGAATAAATGAAATTAGATTATGGATGAAATAAATTGTAGAAGCAAGTATGTTCGACGCACAGGTTTGTAAAAATCAGAAAAAAAATAGTTCCATGTGAATAAATTACTAATTATTTAAACTAATTTCACTTTTTATATTACTTTAATACAGTCTTATCTTCCAGAATACTATATCATAGCCATATGGGTTTTCAATAAATTTTTATAATCAGGAGGTAATGTAAAATATTGGTAAGGAGCACAAATTTTAATTCTGCAGACCTGAAATAGAATCCCCTCTCTGTCACTTATTAGATATGTTACCTTTGAAAATTTACTGAAACCCAAATTTCTTCAAATGCTTTTAAAATTTAGTAATAATTCTTACTTCATATGGTTGTTTCACTGATTAAATAAGATAATAAAATGAACTCCAGTCTTCCCACAGTGTCTCATGATTAGTTGCTCAGAATATATTATTTATATGCTAAGCACTATTTTTGGCACTAAATTTATAATTAAAAGATCTATAAATGACAAGATATTTGTTATATATATATTTTTGCTGTTCTTATCATCTCTGGTGGCTCTTAGTTGGAATATATAACTTAGTCTCACTCTGTGGCCTTTACCCTACTTTAAATATGAATTATTAATACCAAAATTTAATTATTCCATTACTAAGGAAATATTATCCATTTTTACTAAGATTCATTGTCAGAGTGGAGCTGAATGTCTTTCCTAGACCACTCAAACTGATTAAATCAGATGAAACTCTTTTAGTGGTTTCATTTGCATAACAACAAATATCTGATATTTTATATTTTTACTTATTTGTAGAAGAATGATAGGCAGTTTCATTAAGTAGTAAATCAAAGGGTAAATTTTAATCATATGCTAGATAAATTAGCATAATTTATAAAATTATATAAAAATAAACAGGCTTTTCACAAATTGACACAATTAAAGTTTGGCTTTGTGTGTGTGTGTATGTGTGTGTGTGTGTGTGTGTGAGAGAGAGAGAGAGAGAGAGAGAGAGAGAGAGAGAGAGAGATCTAGAAATAAACCTAAAACTGTTGGGTTAAGTTAGTGAGCACTGTTAAATTGGTATGAAGTTTGGGTTTTAGTAACTTTTCAAAGGTAATATATCTAATAAGTGACAGAGAGGGGATTCTATTTCAGGTCAGCAGAATTAAAATCTATGCTTCTCACCAATATTTTACATACATTGTTTAAAAGTCCTCTTACACTACTTAAAACCTGTGAATGCCTCATGTTATATTCCATCTGTAACTATCACATATTTATTGTTCATTTTAAGTCTGCCTGGAAATAACTACTTTTCTTGCAGATACTCATTTTAATAATTTATCTTTCCTGAACATATTATGAAGAAAGACAGTGCAGTACTAATTAAATTTACTGTGATTAGACTATTCCAAATTCCCACTGCTTTTGTTATTCAGTTTGCTTTGAAATCAAATGGAGAAATTTTAGGCATTTTAAAATTTTAAATAAAAATGATCAATGTTTTATAATTTACATGGCAGTATCAATAAATTGACTAAACTGGAATGTTACCAAGGTATGTAGAGTTGGTTTCCTGATTTAGTAAATATGTGCTTTTGTAACTTTTTATGACTCCTACCACATGAGTGGCTAAAAGTACCAAATTAATCGTATATTTGTAAAATTAAAATAAAGCAGTAGCTAAGGGACTGTTGTTTTTTTTAGCTACTGCTTTATTTGTGATTTATAAAATTTCGTATTAATGTGTAAATTTCATCATAATAATTGTTATTAAATTAATTGATGAAAATCAGAAGAATGGTGAAATTTGTATATTTTTAAGAAATTTTTATAATAAAATTCACATTTAGAGTAAAAAATATAAATAAAATTGATATTATCAAAATAACAATTGCTAATTTCTTCTTATAAATCAAAACAGTATTTATGTTAGCTATTTTTAGTATTATGTCAGATCAATACTACTTATTAAGCATCTGCTTAATGATGATTGATAATTGAAAGCTTTATCTACATTAAAAGTTTGGTCAGTTGAGAAACTTGTTAGAAAAAATAAATTTACAAAATTCATTGTTACTTTTCAAAAATGATCAATTTAGGTTGCTTTAACTAGAAGGGAACTTATATTTTGTGTGAGATTAATAACAAACACATGATTCAGATTCATCAATGCTCTAATCAGTTCAGACAATTTACTGTAATTCATTGTGTGGCATTTAAAGTTTATCCATTTAGTGAGAAGGCAACAAAATAGAGCTGCAGGTTTACTCTAGAATTCGACTTTAAGAGTAAGCTTGGCATATTTGATCAAGGAAGTAGAAACACCAGATTGGCACCTAAATTATCTTTTGACATTCTCACAGAATCAGACATTGATTTTCTTGAATAAAAATTTGGAAGATACTAAAGACTAAAAAGTTGAGCCATAGTAATTTGTAATGTTGACAAGAAAAGTAACTCACTCTAGGCAAAATCATGAAGATAAGTTTTACTCTACACCTTTCACCTTTTGTATGTAACAAATCTCCTGTTACTTTTACATTCCCTGGATGCTCAGCAAACTCTACTTACACAACATTTGAAAGGAGTACATCATCAACAGCCAGAGTTAAAGGATCAATAAGTTGTTGGGAATGTTTGGAGTAGATTTTTCTTGCCTACTCTGTTTAAGATTGGCTACTGTAGGGCTGGGATTGTGGCTCAGCAGCAGAGCGCTCGCCTCGCACGTGCGCGGCCCGGGTTCGATCCTCAGCACCACGTAAACATAAATGCATTGCATTGTGTACAACTAAAGTAAATAAATAAATATTAAAAAAAAAAAAAAAGATTGGCTACTGTAAATCAACAGAAAGTTAAAAAGATAGATGTATGTGTGTGTGCATGCACCTACTCAGTCTGGCTTATGGACATAGTTAAACATATCCACAACTATTATATTATAAATGCTTTCATATATATGATTAAATCTTGAAATCTTTTTGACAATTAATGATGAATTCACCAAAGGTTTCATCAAAAATTATTGTTTCTTTGAAATGATTTTTTTTTTTTTTTTTTTTTTTTTTGGTACCAGGGATTGAACTCAGGGGCACTGGACCCCTGGGCTACATCCCCAGCCCTTTTTTGTATTTTATTAGAGACAGGGTCTCACTGAGTTGCTAAGTGCCTCGCCATTGCTGAGGCTGGCTTTGAACTCGCGATCCTCCTGCCTCAGCCTCCCAAGTGCTGAGATTACAGGCGTGCGCCACCGCGCCCAGCTTGAAATGATTTTTAAGGATATTAATGACAATTGTTTATCGATATAATGGGTGAAGATACAACATGCAAAAATAATCTTTGTGCCCAATTACATGAGATTGAGGGTTTAGGAAATGTTAAAAAATCAAAGCTAACACTGAAGAATTAAGTTATGTACTTAATTTATGAATAAGTCCACTGAGAAAGTATTCAAACAGCAAAATGGGAAGCTCATTGGTTGAGCTTATGTTTAACATGCCTGAGATTCCAAGGTTTGATCCCCAGCACCAAAAAATTCAAAAAGAAAAGAAAAATAAAGAAAAGTTTAAAAATGCCTTTATATGACTATTCCCCCCCCACCCCAAAACAGATTATTTATTGTAACCCTACACTAAGCTAAGATTACAGATCTTTTCATTTAAGGAAAATGTTTTATTTATTCTATCAGCACAGATTCTTTGCCATTTTGAAAAATAACTTGTCTTAAGCTAATTTCTGAGTCAAGGAAATGACTTTCCAGGGGGTTTATTCCCTTATATGCTATTCCTTTTCTCATAGATGTTCATTTGTAGATAAGGATTTATCATTGATGAATAGATGTGATATAAAAGAAAGTTATAAACCTTCAAGATCTTTCAGTAATATTTGTTGTTCAAGTGTAGGTTTAGTTGTACATTATTGAGTTTATTTTCTACCAGTAGTGAGTAACTCCTACCAACTATTGATACCATCTCATATGGTCCTGTAATGATCAATAGCATATAATTGTTAGATTACAAGTGTAACCTGTATTCAAAGCAGATTTACTTTAAAAGATGGACTATACTAAAGGACACAAGATAAAAAGATTTTAACATTTTGAAATCGTATTTTCACTTATTGGTAAGATAAGTAAACAATGTCAAATAATAATATTTAAGTGTTTAAGCATATTAAGTATGTCAGAAAATGAACACATTTAAAACTGATGGGGAATGGTAAAAGGTTAATAAAGATGGAAAAATAGCACTTATGTTAAATAGTTAAGTTGATGTGGGGTATTTTCTGGAGACAGCATGCAATAGATATTTTAATATTTGGAGACATTAGATAGAAAATAATAGATTATTCTCCAATGAGAAATTTGACTTAAGTTATGATAAAAGTATATTTTAAATATCTGGTTTTTAATAGAGTTCAAAACCTTGGTGATTGAAAATGGCATTGCCATATATCTCTGTGCAGTAAGTATTTTAGTATCTTACTGTCAGATGGTAAAGTCAGTAAGATAGTAGAAGAGGAAAATTCTCTACATCTCTTCCAGCACTTTTATTATACCGTAAATTAAATATTTTAAATATTTTATAGTAGCTTCCAATAATGATCTCAAACTCTATTGCTTCACTTGTACCTTGATGTTTTTCATGATTTTTATAATATCCAAATTATAGTTACCTGTATTTGAGTAAAATGATTATAAGCCATACTGGCTATTGTATTAAAATTGGACATAACTTTCCTATGTTCATATATGAATATATCACCAGTGAAACCCCACATCATGTATAACCAAAAGAATGGGATCTTAATTAGAAGAAATTATATTAATGTGTGTAAATATGTCAAAATACACTCTACTGTCATGTATATCTGAAAAGAGAAAACAAAAAAAATAAAACCATAGTAGCATAAGATATTAAAATTATTAAATAATTTCTGGATATTCTTAATTCACTGTAATTTTTCAGTCATAAACAATCATTAAATAAATTGACTTTTCCCTGCATACTACATTAATGAGTGTGTGCCTTATGGAAATTTTCATTTAATAGCAAAAATATTGAGTATCTTATTAGTACATCTTTGGCTTATATATTTAAAAAATATGGACACTGAGGGTATACATTTCAATCCAACAAGAATTGAAAATCTGCACATATTATATTCTTAATGTGGTATAATTTCCTATGAGCAAGTAAAATATGCATGTCATTTTCTTAGGTAATCTATTTAACTTATAGGTAAGTCTTCCAAGAGAGCATCCAAACAGAAAAATATGAAGTTATAGCAATAATTCAAATAAAAATTACAGTGATTTCAAATATATGCGTTTCAGAATAGATATTCAGATCTAATTATCTAGAAAATGGTCTCAAATCTACATTCCAATTTCAGTTTTATAAGAGCATAAACATTAAAAAATCTTGGAAGACTTTGAGATTAATGATGTGAGTTCTATTTTGGACCTAGGAAACCATAATGAACAGATAAATGAAGTTTGAAGGGACTAGAATTATGAGAAAATGTGAGCTTATTATCTTTTTTTTAATTGATAATTTAGAAAGAGAGCGCTTTGTAACTCGTGTTTTGACCTTTTAATTTAAGGAATACACATAAAATAAAAATAAACTTGAAATTCTGAAAGGTAAATCCTCTTTTGAGCAAGAAGGGATTATCTAATAAAAATAATAATAAGCTTTTAAAGGATGGAAAATAATAAAGGACACAAGACAATTATTTTAACTTTTTGAAACAGTATTTTTGGATATTGATAAGGTAAGTAAATAATGTGGAATAATAATGTTTAAGTATTTAAATATATTAAGCATGGCAGAAAATGAACATATTTAAAAGTGATATAAAGAAACTAAAAGGCTGAACAAAAGTTTGTAGTGTGTTATGATTTTCAAAAGATATCACATGTGAAATACGTGAGGATATAAAACCAAAAATAAGTTCAGAATCTAAACATTAGGAGAGTGTGATAGGAAAATTAAAGCCAAGAAAAAGTGAAGTGGGTGCTGATAATAATTCTAAGAATGCACCTCTCTTTCTCTTACTGAGTGTGTGTGTGCATGTATAAATATATATGTGCATGTGTGTATATGTATTTATATACATACACATGTGGGTGTGTATATATGTATATTTGTATGCATGTATTTGCATATATACACATAAACATATATAAAGTTTACAAATATATGCATAAAGGAAAATATATGCACATATGCACATATATGTATATGCAGAGGAGTACAATGATTTCAATGTATATAAACAAAGGTAATAAAGATTTTTTTGTAGTAGATAAAAAATGTTAAAAGCATTTTGGAGTAGGTAAAAAATATTAAAATCAAACAAAAGCAAAAAACAAAATCTTATTAAAGTGTATTTTTCATAGACTTTTCCCTCCTGAGGGGAATAATCCCAAAACCTTAACAGAGAAAAAATTTGAAGTAGTGGAAGCTAAACTTTTTTTTTTTTTTTTTTTTTTTTTACCAGGGATTGAACTCAGGGGCACTCAACCACTGGGCCACATCCCCAGCCCTTTTTTGTATTTTATTAGAGACAGGGTCTCACTGAGTTGCTAAGTGCCTCGCCATTGCTGAGGCTGGCTTTGAACTCGCGATCCTCCTGCCTCAGCCTCCCAAGTGCTGGGAATACAGGCGTGCGCCACCACGCCCGGCTGAAGCTAAACATTGAAACCTAAGGCAGATCAAGAGATAAGCTTCCTGTTTTCAATTTTGAACTTCATTTCCCAGGTAATTTATTAGTTACTGCACTTATAACTTTTGCAATTATTGATTGAAAAGATTCTAAAAAGCAAGAAGTGACACTTTCCTTAAAAAGTGTAATGGTTCTGAAAACTGCATCCCTGTGAGCTTAATGATGATTCTGAGGAAAATTTTAGCAATTAGAGAACACTTTAGTTTTTGAACTAGATGTATTCATATTTCCTTCAAAAATGATCATTTATATTTATAATGGAAAACTAAGGACACATGCAACATTTTTGTCATTTCTAAAGTAATAGATCAGAATGATGACAGTAGGATATCTATTGATTTAGGATGGTGTTTACATAATTTTATAGGACAAAATATAATTCTTGTACAAAGTGTCAGATAGTCTGGATGATGTTTCTAATGGTCAATGAGTGTTATGACTGGCATTGGTCAATGTGAAAATTTCTGGTTACTTTTCAGGGCCATATCTTTTTACATACACATCACACAGATAAAAAGGAAATATATGTGTATTGTTTGTGCTCAATTTACGGTATCTAATTTCCAGCTCCACAAGGAGCCACAAGGTAAAATTGCTTCCTTTTAAAATCCTATAAGGTAATTTTTTTTTTCCTATTTCACAGAAGTGGGAAGTGAGTTTCAAAGAGGTGAAACAACCGTCTTAGTCATACCTGGAAGCTAATAATTGCAGAACTGGCTTTTAAGCTCAGGCCTGCATAATCTTCACCTGTTATCTTCTATGAAGACCAAAGGCATGCAGATCAAATTTGGGAAATCAGAAAGCTGGGAAGCTCTGATAAGACACTGGATGAAAGAATCCATATTTGGAAGATGTAGAGTCATGGGTCAAAAGAAACAGAACAAAATTCTCTTTAAATTAATATTGTCTTAAAAACTGCAAAGTCAAAATGAACATGTTCTGAATGGTAAATAATTTTTAATCAGTAAATGATGTAAAAAATACCATAAAGTTTGATTGTTGGCCATTACCCAGTATGGTGCTAAACAAATATTTTATCATATTAATTGATGTATTGGCAAGGTGACAGAAAAGAATTACACTGTCTCCTTGGTTAGAGGTCATTGAGTATAGTATTTTCAGTGTTATCCTGGTGCAAAAATTGGCAAATATTGAATGAAGTATGCCACGGGTATTAAAATAGTGCTCTCCCTCCTATAGCATATGTCATAATTTTCAAATGTTGCTTCATTTATACACCATTATTATATGGCACAATTTTTCTATGACAAATCATAAAAAACTCAAAGAATTTTGACCAGTAGGAAACTGAGTGTTTATGTCTCATAAGTGCATCCATATGAGAGAAATAGATGTAAATAACACATTGGTCTCCAAACTACATTTTTATACATGGAAAATATCTACTTTATAAAATACACAAGACTATGATTTTTAACAACAATGTAGAAGAGTTTATATTAACAATTCTTAGTGTGTGGTTTTATATTCACACTTGTTATTGCTGTTAAAATGTATATTTTTCCAAAAACACATATTTTTCAAATTGTATTGTGCTTTATACCAAATGTTTTACTGTAATGTACATAAATGTTGGAAAGTTTGCCTTCAGGAGAACTTTAAGTGGACATACGCTTTTGGATCATCAGCTTAAACTTCTATAATCTGAGATATTATTAAAGGTATATATATATTTTATTTTGTGCTTGAAATCTGCCAGTATCTTATTTTCATGACTCAGCTATTTATATCTCATCCCAATCCTTTTCAATTGATATTTTTGATAAAGAAAATAATGTACATATGTGTAAATATAATATACACATATATATTTATCTCTATATGTACTTATTACATATATATAAAATCTGCAAAGAGATCACATAATTCATTATAACAGATTGAGTCTAAATCTAATAATTGCATTTTGGACTATGCCTTTGAGACAGAATGCCTACAATTTTATTCAGAATTTTTTAATATAGGAAATGCAATATTGGATCATGTAAATAAGGTTTTGTTAGATTTTCCTTTTGAAAGAGGTGATTATTTGTCCCTCTTTATCTTTAATTGATAAGTGTTTCTTGTCAACCTCAGTCTTTTCTTCAGGTTATTTCACACAGCATCAATTTTCAAAAAAAATATACAGACAGCTTCAGGTGGGTTGGACAGATTATCCAATTTCAATTTTAAAAATGAAAGGATCTTAGGATGCAATGTGACTTCTTTGGTTCACATTTGTGTTTATAATTCTGTGGTAAACATTTGACTTCCTTACAACCCTCAGAAGTCCTTCCGGGAGCATTTTTCAGAACCTGATATATGCTAATAGCTGGTCTTTGGGAATACACTCCCAAAAGAATATGTAAAAGTTACGAGTTCATTACGTGAAATCTGTCTAGAGCTTGATAGTTTATGTATTTGGAACACAGTTGTGCAAATTTATTACTGAAGTTCAGGAAAAAATGTTATTTGAAAATTCTGAGAAACATGTACAATGGTATACAACTAGTGAGTCAATAAAAGTGAATGAAAAAAAATCATGAAAACAGAATATTAGGTGTCTGGCAAATAAAGATCTAAATATAGGTGTCTCCAAATAAAGATAAGTTTTGAATAGTAGTGTTAGTATCTTCTTACGACTTTAAGATTCAGATGTGCCACAAAATATTAATATTTACAGTCTTCTTAAAGAATAATGGTTTTCTCTACCCAACACTATAGTAACTTGGTACAAAGAAAATAAACATAGCTAAGATGTGAAGACAGAAACAAATTTTCATAATTTTTCAAATGGGTTTCTAATTTAATTGATTTGGATAGAATAAAAAAATATAAAAAATTCTAATCTTTTTATGGAATATGTCCAAGGACTGTATTTCAGGTGGAAGATAGAACAGAAAGATTTCCCTCTTTCTTCTTACTATCACAAGTTTAGTTTCCATATGCACACACATATATAGGCTATACAAACTGTATTTGAATTTTTCCGCAAACACATGTGAAATACCCTGTATTTCTCTTCATAATGAATCTTTCATTTTTACTGTTCATCAAAAAATAAGAAGGATGAAACAAGCTCAGGTTATTCTGAAAACATTAGGTTTGCAGAATATACTAGGGTGTTCTAAGTTGTTTGAAGGAAATAGTAGAGAAACAACTGTGCAGTCCCTAGTAGTAAAAATTGAGACATTTTTTACTGTTTGAGTGCAAATACCATAGAAGCATCAATTAGGACCCTTCAAAATTATTCCACAGCATAATAATATGCTTTATGGAACAATTAAATCAGCTATTTCTATAAGGCATAGCTTATTTATTATCTGAGAACTACACAGCAGAGAAGAGAAAGCATAACTTGCAAGATGCAATCTCCATACAATGGACAGAGCATTGTCTGGTTATTAGAAGAGCAGATCTCTCATTCTGGCTTTGTTAAGAAATAGCTCAATGAGTATAGAAATATCGGCTAATTTCTGTGGTTCTTTTATCTTGCATAAGATAGCCATTTAAACTCCCAAAAAAGTATATGATAAATTACAATAATTTCAGTCACACAAATTTTAATACAAAACATATGAAATCAACTTCAAATTTTTTCTGTATATACTGAAAATATCTTTATGAATGAACTATTGGCCTCTCTTTTTTTTTTCCTATTAAACAAATGCAGGCGCCCAATGTTATCTGAAAATATTGAGTTTAACTGTTCTTTTTAAAATTTTGTGTAAAAGGGAAACTAGAAAAAGACTTTATCCCACAGAAAATTTATTAATAATAAATGTTCAATTAAACGTTTTAAACAATGAACAAGGTTCCCTTTCATATAAATATTAAGAGGAAAGATATTTTAAAGTGTGTTTTTCCCCTAACCCTACTTACAAAAAAAAAAAAAAAAAAGGGTAAAGACACCACTTCTATGTGAAGGTATTCACTGCAGATGCACAGAAGTAAATGAAAACCTAAACTTATAAGAAAAATAAACCAGATTATAATTGTAGCCAACTGCATATTCATAGAGATACTAGATAAAAATCTGATACAAGAAATGATCACTTCTTGAATAAATACATACAATTGGCAACTATTTTTCAAGAATTATCATTCAACAAACAAAGGTTCTTATTTTATATCTTTGATATCACTCCTTTGACAATCAAAATTGTGAAACTAAGAACAGCTAAAAGTATAAATGAAAGTAGCATCTACCATGGGATGATATTTACCTTCAGAAGTAAAAATAAACATAAATGTGTAGAGTAAAATTATATTGACAATATGTAAATCAAAACAATTGACTTTTCTTTTAACATACGAATCCATTGCTTTCCTCCCAAAAGACAAAAGTAGCAAAAGAGAAAGTTAGCAAAAAAGGAAACGGAAAGATCTGTTTTGGCAAATGAAAATACTGATTTAATCAGCTAAGAAGTCCAAATGCTGATACTCCTAATAATCAGCCACTCCTTTTGTGTTTTGGTCACATATATCCTCATACAGTCTATATCAAATGGGATCTTTTGATTCACATCTGACATTTCAAAGTTTCCATTTTTGAATTCCCCAAGTCTTAAATAAGAATCACATGTTTTCATTTGTTTGATAAACATAACTTTTTTCCCAACATCAAGGACTCCATGATGCAAAATGTCATTTTGCCGATCTTCTGTTCCAGTATTCACTTTAATCTTTTTAATTACAGTTGGATTTTCAAAAACAACAACAAAGGTATCTCCTGTTGAAGGTGGTTTCCCCCAAAAATACTCATCGACAATACTGTAAGCTTTGCTTGCTACATAATTTTCAAACACATTCATGTTGGTGTATAGATTTGCAGGGGGGTTATCAGGAATGTCAAATGATTCCTCTTCAAAATCATCATCCTTCAGCTTATTCTCAGTTCCTTTATATGAGGAATAATAACCCATGTGCTGAAAGAGAGACGGTTTAAACCGGATCACATTTTTCTGAGCCAACAGACCCCTAAAATGAGTCAACAGCCAATCACAAGGCATTTCTTGATAAAACATTAATAAAAAATGTGCCAAACGTGGGAGATCATGAGAATGATAAAGTTTACCAATGTAGCCAAGCTTAGAGAACTCAAGTGTTACCCAGTAAGTTCCTTCTAAGGATGCAATGACTTTCTTGATGGCAGTTAAGAAATTTTTGGAACATTGGACATCATCTTCAAGCATTACATAATAATATGATGTATTGGCACAAAAATTAAGCAGAAAAGCATAATCTACATTTTGCTTGGAACGAAATTTGACTCTATCTTCCGGATCATTGTAATTTCTTTTAAGACCATCCAGGATTGGGTAATATTCTTCAGGAGCATGTATAACCATTAATCTTCCTGCAATGATATGATGGGCAAACTTTTGTGTAATATCCTGGACCATGACATCACGCCAGGATGAATTAAAGTCTGCCAGATGAACCACTACGGAAATTTCCTTCAGCTCTTCATAGCTGGATTGCTCAAAAATTGACTTGATTGTCTCAAGTAAGTAGTTGCCTTTTTTTCGTTTCACTGATGAAAGTCCAATTGTAAGATACCCTAAACAAAAGAATTCAGAGGAAAGACAAATTAAATGTGAAATGGGTGTGAGTAACACAACAAAGGGGAAAATATTTTCCTATAGTATTTCATTGATATTTTCCATGAAAATAAATGTATCTTAAGAATAATGATACATGGGCCCTACAGTTTTGATCATTTGTTTATGAAATTCAAAAGAAGGGTTTAAAGTGTTCTAAAGCTTATGGTTCTCATATGTGCCCATTATAGAAGAGAGAGAAATGTTTACCTAATACACAAATTTTATTTTCAAAAATCTACAAAAAGGAAAGAGAATTCACAATTGAGACTCATAGTCTCAAGTATAAAATTTTAAAAAATAGCAATACATTATTTTAATTGTGTTTAATCTTCACAGGACATGTCACATATTTTCAGTTTGATCATTATCTTACACTAGAAGAATTCATAATTGAATCACACAATGTTATTTTGAAATTTACATAGCATGTTGATTAGAAAATAAGCAATATCATATGATATATTTGAAAAATTTATCAATGCTCAACTGTATGGCACATTGTTCTTAGACATGAACATATTATTTTCTTTATTTTGAGACACAAATTATAGACATTTTGACTAAATAAAGTTTTATTCAGACATTTAAAATCTAGAAGTAGAGACAGGATATTTTTAGGGATTAAAAAAATCTCTGATAAAAAACAGTTCACCTCTAAGGAATGTTATATGTCTTTCCATTGAGACACATTTTAAAGAACTCATTTTCACATGACTCAGAGCAAATAAAATTTTTGAACTATGGAAAATAGGAAATCTTAATGTGCACCAAAATCATTGATTTCACATAGACACATACATGACATGATTTCTACAATAGTTAAAAAAAAATTACTCTTCTAGAATAAATCTTTCCTTTTTTTATCTTTTAGTTGTCGGTGGACCTTTATTTTATCTATTTATATGCAGTGCTGAGAATTGAACCTAGTGCCTCACACATGCTAGACAAGTACTTTGCCACTGAGCCACAACTCCAGCCTGATAAACCTTTCTCATTTGTCTATTATAGAAGTTGAGACTTAAACATATTGTGTAAATACCTGGGCTTACAACTCTGACTTCTACTGAAAGACATATATGCTACATGATACCATTATTAAACTTTAAGTTGCCACATTTCATTAATATCTAATAATAGCTAACACTTATGAAAGATTTTGTACATCAGAGGCAGGAGTCTAGGCACTTAAAACTTACTTATGCATCTTCAGTGTTCACAACAGTCTTTTGGGACAGGGTAGTTATTGCCATCATTCTGCTTTACATAAAGGAAAGCAGGACCCGTGTGATGAGGCAGCTCATTCAAACTGTAGTTACACTTAGTCAGTGGTGTGATGTCAGGATTCAACTGCCCTTCTCTTATGCTCTGTGTTATATTGCCTCTTTAGTACAAAGCATGTGGTATTTGGGAAAATAGTCATTAGTAAATTAAGTATGGAAAAGGGAGTTGGTAATACTTAGACAGAGGTGGTGTAACACATGGGGATGAAAAAAATCATGACAGTTTTATGCAGTTAAATGGAAGACTAAGAAGACTAGACATTTGAACTGGAGAATTGAATCGAAAATAAAAGAGATCTAAAGAAACCTAAATTAACTGACCAATTTCCTCAAATAGATGATTACCAACTCCTTTACATAAAAAAGTTCTTAAAAGGGAAATAAAATTTTTTGTGGTCTTTATATAATCTATTAAAATTTCATGATGTCATTGTATTTCGTTGATTTTAAGATTTGTATTTTTCACACAAAAACATTTAGTCAGTTGCATATTACAATTGATGATGTCTTATAATTAAAATTGATAATGCGTATGTTTATAAAGGTCCATTAATCAGATACATTAATGGTACACCATCAGATAAGGTGCTTTTTATAAATGATGATGTCTTGGAATCTATGAAATATAGTATATAACTTCTTGATTTCAAATATTTTTCCCATACTATAGAGGGATGAAAAGATTACTCTAAAACTTCATGTCTACATAGAACCTGAGAATGTGACCTTATTGGGAAAAAGGATATGAGCAGCTATTATTAGTTATAAATCTTGAGATGAAGTAATCTTGCATTTAGTGGTGTGCCCTGAATTCATTAACTGGTATCATTATAAGAAGAGGAGAGGATACAGAGAGATAAATGGAAGGAGGCCATTGATGATGGAGGAATTAGATTTATTTTGCCACAAGTAATATAATGCCTGGGGTCACCACAAGATGAAAGAAACAAGGAAGGATTTGAGAAATAATTCAAAATGTCACACACAGAGTTCTTTAGCACAGGGGAATACAAGGCAAGAGATGATAGTCAGATCATTCAGACTCAGAGAGGCAATTTCTGCAAACTCTAGGACTCCACGAAGAATAAATAACCACAACAAAAATCTTTTCTTTCATATGGCAGTTCTTATGTGGAATGTATAACATAAGTGACTAATTAACAATCAAAATTCTGTGTTGTTATTGTCAACCAATGCAACAATAACCATCAATGTGCTGTAATCTCCTCCTTTGTTCTTTTACATCATTAAAATCCCACACCCTTCTCATGCCACTTTAATGGAAAACTGATTTTAGATGGCTATAATTTGTCCCCCTCCCCAAGTGATCATCTT
This sequence comes from Tamias sibiricus, assembly GCA_025594165.1. Classification (NCBI taxonomy): domain Eukaryota; kingdom Metazoa; phylum Chordata; class Mammalia; order Rodentia; family Sciuridae; genus Tamias; species Tamias sibiricus. The sequence continues at coordinate 142,785,733 of CM046661.1, forward strand.
CATATTGACTCAAAAATCTCTTTGTTCTTATACATGTGACTCTGCTTGCCATGTGTGTTGATAGATTTTCCCTTAGAATGGTCAGAGGGAGTGTGGCTCTTCCAGTAAGCTGATTTCAACTTCTAGCCAGTAGAACCATGAAAGAATAATTTATTATCTTTTTAAGCCACTCAGTTTGTGGTTTAAAAGTTCATTCAAACCTGGTGGCAAGTCATAAAACTAAACTATGAAAATTTGGAAATAGAACAACACAGAAATAGTTGATTTTATTTTATTACAAATAGTTAATTTTTAAAGTTAACTTTAAAAATTTAAAGTAAGTTATGTTTTCCTTGTCTCATATACCATCCTATAGCAGACTGCCAAAAAGTTCGCATTAAAATTAGACACTTTAACATTTTCATTATTAGTGGAATTTGGTCAGTGACAAAATTTCAAATTGTGATACATTGAAGTCCTTATCAATATATATGTTATATTTATAAAGCTCAATTATCTATTGCTATACAAATGAAACATTATTTTTCACAAAATATTTTATGTGTTCTTTAAAAGTTTAAGCATACTTACGTTTTCTTTGTAAAGGTGTGGCAGCTAGGTAGCGATAGGTGACATTTATGGCCCCTGAGAAATTAGATAAATCCTTGAAAGTATGAACATAGCGTTCTGAATTTAGTTGATGTGTGGATGTTTCCCTTATGAGCTGTTTGTCACCTTCCTAAATGTCAAGGAAGAGGCAAGGAAAATAAATAATACAGATGGTCATGTATTAAATTTTCTCCTTACACCATGCAGATATGGGTACTATCAATAATATATAACATTAGCTAAATCTCAATTGCTGGATTCAGAGGCTGAAGACCACTGTCACTCTCCTGATTTCCTACCTGCAGCCTTTGTTTCAGTTTCTCTCTTCTCTATTCCATTCTTTATGTCACAGTTCATTTGCTTCTCTACAATGTATACTAATAATGGTATTCTCTTGATAAGCAAGTATCTACACGAAAATTCCCAGTGCCTTTAGGTGAGAATTCAAAATTTTTACAATAATCAAGGATCTTAAAATTCAATGGTAATATATTTTAGAGTTTCATCTGAGGCCAGTACCCACAGAATTTCCCATATTTAAGTCATAATAATTTGATTTTTTCTTGTCTCTTTACATTCCTGCAAAATATTCTTTCTCAAGCAATGTAAAATTAAATACCATATGTAATTTCTAAGATTATAAAACCTTAGGAATAATTAGGAAGATGCAAAAGTGGAGACAATCATTGGATATTAGATAATTTATTAAATAAAGAGTTTTAATAAGTTGCTTATACTGCCACTGTAATTGAAAGCTGTTGAGAACAGTCCGCTGAAGTCTTCATGATATGTTAGTTTTTTTTTTTTTTTAATTTTTTCAATTGTCCTCAAGTAACCTCAATTAGAATACATTTTTACCAAGTCAAAGATTTGTGTTCAGTCCTTGTCCTGGTCTTATGATAGTTTTGTTTGTGTGTATGTGTGTGTGTGTGTGTGTGTGTGTGTGTGCGTGCAAACACACACATATGTTTTTGTGTGGTATTCTAATTCTAATGTGTGGTAAGTGTGTTTTATTAATATTTAAGATAATTTTTACACATTTGGTAGTGGACTTCATTTTATTAAATCTTCAGGAAGGCTTATATGTATGAAAATATTGAAATACAGTTTAAAATATGTCCTGTTATCCATTAATTGCCTCCATTTTTCTTCTTTCTTTAGTGTAAGTTCAATGGAAAGTATTGATTATTTGACTGATAGCTGATCAATCTTTATTGATTATACATTATTAGCAAAACAATGACTTGTTTAGCTTGTGTACATGATTTATTAATATATGCTTTGGGGCAACCTAATTAAGGAGAATTTTTAAGGTAAGGTGTGTCATTTTATGGATCTATTTCTAATACTCAGTATAGGATGTAAGGCCAATCGTGCACAAATCATCAAGCAGAGAAAGTCAATACATTAAATAACTTCAGTCTTGATATTACTTGTCTGTGGTCAATAAAACTTTAATTAAACCTCTGTTCTAAAATATTGGACAAGATTCAAATACAAGTTTTACCTTGATTGGAACATTTAATACTTTGTCTCAAACTGAAATGTGAAAAAGATGATTAGCTCACGTTTTAAGTCTGGCCAGACTAGAATTTTCTTGGAATAAAAATGAAAAATATTAAAGTATGATTAGAGATTTATAAGATCTTTTTATATGGACCTTATTAAATCAATATTCATTCTAAATACATTCTCTGTATATCCAATTACGTTGTGAAGCTACATTTGGTCTTTAATACAGCATTTTTACATCTTATGTTGCCTTGATAATTTGGATAAAGAAAACACTTAAGTCTTTTACAAGATTTGTAATATATTTTCCATCTACAAAACCTACAGCCTTTCAAAATACCTGAAATTAAACCTTAGATGCTAAATGTCTTGAATCAATCCAACATCCATCGATCTCTATTTATTTTAAGTTATATGTAAATATTTGCACATATCCATAAGCAAACCTACAAAAATAAGCAAAATTAAGAGTGGACAATAATTACCTATGGACTTGGTTTAGTATGAACTGCTTTAATAGCAATGTAACAGTGTATATAATCAATAGGGTGTAGAAGAAATCTTTATAAAAATCACAGTAGTCACAGTACTGAATTCACTTCATCATTTTGTTCTTACGAGATGTTACATTTTAAAGAAACTGCAGGATTTAATATCGTCTTAAGAATTCTATACTGAAAGTCTAAAAATCTCAGTCTTTTCTGTGATAAGATGGAATACATTCATTTTGATTGAAAGACATAACAGAATATAAAATGCAATGGAACTGATATGAAAGCATTTAATTAAATTCTCAAGAACAAGCTTCTTTACACTTTTCAGCATAAATAAATAATGCAACTTTCACCTGAGTCAGCCTCATTGGTTGCTTCCAGAGGCATCTAACTGAACAGCCAGGCTGTCCCTGGATACCTTCTTTCTGTAGTTACTATGCTACAGTGTGTTTCTCAGTAATAAGACAAAGTTTTATGACAATCATTTTCTGGATGGGAATGAAATTCAATGGACTAGCTACAGACTAAATATATACCCTAGTGGCTACTTTGAAGATGCTCACAGCCAAGAGGCTAAGTTGATTGGGCATGCAGCATCTCTTCTACTTAGCTTGACTTGTAATAGTATTTGTCTCTTCCACCAAACTCAGCTTCCTTTCCCACTAAAAGTCTTTAATATATAAGCAAATACACTAAATTGTTAACATACCAAGGATTTCAGGCCATAGATAAAAAGCAGAGTAGAATGTGCTGAGTAACTCCAGAGACATTACTTCTTCTAATTCTTCATTTGATTCCTCTGAATTGTAAGAATTATTTTCCAGCAATAAAAAGGAGTCCAAAACAATAATAATAAAAAGACCTCCTAAAATCTATGCTTAGGAAATGGTATCATAATAGCATCATGAGGGCAAGATTATCATATTAAAAATGAAACTCAGATGAAAAATTCAAAAGAAAAAAATATTAAAAATAGAACCACATTATATTTTTGTAAGTAGCCAGATTTCCATAGATATTATATATTTTTAGAAGAATATCTTTAATGAAATTTAATAATAATGATCGGATGTTTCAAATATTTATTAAGCCAGCTCAAAATAAAATTTACTTAGAAATTATATAATAAACTTGAAAAGTTAAGTAATAAAAATGCTATCATTGAATTTATAATAAGGAAGAAGTGCTGATATTTAAAAATCACAATTCACAGTTCACTGATTCTGACTTAACATAAATATTTAAAAATTATCTTTCTTTTTTGTTTTGGATAATCATTTTTAAATCTAGAAAAATATCTCTTCTTGCACATGGATTAATTATTAAATATAACTAAATATACACCCAATATAGTCAAAGAAATTTCATTGAAAAAGTATTCCTTAGTAGAAGAGTTGCTTCCATAAATCATATTTTTCTCATTGGCAGGCTAGAATCAATATTTAGAGTAGACTATAAAAATTCACAAAACAGGGAAATAGCATTTGATTTTTCTTATTGATAAACATTGTATTATTTCATACACATGATATTATGAATTTATACAGATTTTATGACAAAAAGAGGTAAATGTTCAATATTAATGGTCTTATGGAGCTTTTGAAATGAAAGATTAGAAATGCACTTGACATTCTCTTATAAACATAAAACGTCATTAAATATAATAAACATACAATCAATAGCATGTGCTCGATTTATAAAATTTGACATATTTTTACCAGTAGGCAAAAATGCAAAAAAAAAAAATTATTACAAAACTGAATCATTATTAGGAGAATATCTAGTTAATTTATCATCTTAAATTCTATCAAGAAAACATAGCTAAATCACATGAACCTTGTTATATTCTCATAAATTTGAGAGTCAGTTTAAAAATATTCCAAAATTCACTTTCATTATAAAGTTTCTCCAATTTTCTATGCTTGTCTCAATGATGTCTAGTCAAATCCTTTCAATCTTTGGTGATTTCTACTATATTGTGAATTGATCATGGATAGTAGAATAAAGAGTCTAAAAAAATCAGCATCTTTGCTTGATGACAAATATTCTGGCCAATGTCAAGAGCTAGGAGGATTCTGGCAGAACTTCATTATAAAAAATACATAGCTAAAGGAAATGAGATATTTTACAGAGAACCTACTACAAGAATCTGTACTAAGATTTTATGGTGTATTCATAAATATAGTACCTGGTAAAGAGTACATAATGAATGAATCATGCTTAATTCAATAAGACGTTTTATTGGGAATGCTTTTTATGATTATTGTCATAATCTTTCTTGCTAGAATACCATGTAGTCCCTTGTGAGTGCAAAGGGCTTGATTTTCTGAAATATGCAAATATTAATAATAAAATAAAAATTAGGGCAATTACCTTAGGCTCACTCAGTAGAAAAATTGAATAAACAACAATATTCATATTGTTATCACCAAATATGAAATTATGTGACATTTATTACCATAGTAAAAATAATAAAAATACAAACTGATTTCTCACTATTAGCCAGAATAAACTCTCTATTTCAAATATTTTGCACAAAACAAATTGGTATATTCTTATATATGGACTTTTATTATATCTTTTTAACCACTGAATAATTTCCACATAATATGTTCATTACTTGAGATCTTTTATATATATATATATATATATGTATATATATATATATATACACACACATGCACACACAATGGTGGCCACTTAGAGCTATTCAAAATCCAAAAGCAACAAAAATATTATAACAAAATATTATTCAAACAAAATAGCACAACTAAATACTATTTGTATCTAGACAATAAAATTTCAATAAGAAAAGTAGAGAAAGTAAGGATTAATATTTTGAAGCAATTTTTATTTTATATATTTCAAATTACGGCCCCTATTAATTCAGCATAATGATAGATAATTCCTTTGTAATTATACATATTTGAAACACAATATATACAGTATTAAATAAATTATTGCAACATAAGTTAAAACAAAATAATATTGAAAATTTATGATTTATAGAAAAAATTTGTAGGTAGGTAATATACATATTATAATTTTGCTTAAACTAAGGCTACCTGCCCAGCAGAAGACTCAATCTAGCTTACAATTATACCAATTCTAGGGTGACATATGCTTTATTTTGAACAAAAAATAATCAACCTCTATAACTTACCAGAACATAGCTATCTTCAATGTACAAGTTCATAAATAGGAGGAAAATGACAAGAACTCCCAAGAATGACACTGTAGAACGTTTTCGCAAGCATCTCATTTTATCCAGTATTTGAAAAGTATGTTTCATCTGATGAAATTTAAACATTCTCTCCTGTAGAAAAGTGGCACAGATTACTAATATTTACTTTTAGATATAAATATTTCATACACATAATATATATACAAATACATGCATGTATATATATTTATTTATTTCATATCTGTATGAAATAAGGCCTTTACAAAGTCTCACTCTTCACATATTTGAGTTAAACATTTTAAATTTTATGTATAATATCGGCATATTCCATTATATGGATTGCATATTGTGACACAGATACCTTAAGTTTGGTACAGTGATTTATATTGATGTACAGTAATTCAAAATGGAAAGCAATTCTTAAAATTTTTGATGGAAAATGAAATTTAGATAAAACAGGCCTTCAATGAGAAACTAAACAAAAAATACAATAGGGAAAAAAAAAACATGTCAATTGTTATCAATGAGATATAGAATTAAGGTAAAATTTAACTCTTATACCATAATGAAAATGGAAGAATTTATAAATATGGGTTCTAGAGTAAGAGGCACTGAAAACAGTAGAAATGTGAACAAAGAGAAGTCACAAGAAGGTAAATCTGCAGATAGGTTAAAATATATATTTGAGAACTTCAGAGTTAATTTTTTCTTTGTTGTTTTACAAAAGTTATTCTTAAATCATCATAAATCCTAGAATAGCATATCCACATTGCTTTGCTTGATCTAGCTGGCAGGTTGACTGTTTGGCATAATTCATGGACTTCACAAAAGCAAAATGAGATTACAAAATTATTGGAAAGCTAATATTTTATTCCATTTCATTCCTACATTTTGTGATAGACTACAAAAATGACTCTTTAGATTATTGGCTGTGAATTTGAAAAGAACAATCACACTGGAATGATCAACAGACTAGTGGAATTATATTTAAGCAACATATAATATTTGTACTTTCGATGGTGTACAATATTGTAATACTATGCATGTATACAGCATGTAATGATTCAGTCAGGCGGTAGAATCGCATATTGTCTAAAATCAATAGAAAGATTATCAGTAAATAGTGCTATGTGGTCTATCGGGGTTCATCTTTAGGGTGAAGTATTATTTATACGAAGGACTTCAGGAAGAAAAAGAGGTCAGACCCTAGATCCTTAGATCTACACCAAGAAGACAGCAGGCAAATAACATAAATCTCTTAGATGAACTGATCAAGAAAGAATTTAGAAATTTCTTATAAAGTAAAAAATATTAAGAATTGGAATAAAGGCTTAATGAACGTGAAGAATAGAAGAATTCTGAAAAGGAAATGTTAAAAATATTAACCATCCTTTTTCCTCATTTGTATTTTTCTCAAGGGTTACTTCTTTTCCTGTGTGTGTGTGTGTGTGTGTGTGTGTGTGTGTGTGTGTGTGTGTGTAGAGACAGACAGAGAGAGAGAGAGAGAGAGAGAAAGTGAAGGGGAGAGAGATGTGTACAGATACACACAGAAGTACACAAAAAATGTGAGTAATTGAGTGATAGATGATATTCCAAACAGTCTCAGAAGTGGTAAAAATAATGCTTGGAGGAGGGAGGATTCTTCAGTTTTGTCCCCAATAATGCAAAATAGAAAAAAACAACAACAAATATTAAATATGTAATTCTAGACTTACAAAGAAAAATTGCTAACATGCTTAGAGAATCATGGCAGCCACCTACATTCTAATATCCATATCCTCCAAAATCCGATCAGAGCAACATAGAGCACATATAAAAACCTTCCACAGTGCACACTCTCAGCATAACTATGAGACAGTAGCACAAGATTCAATTCATATAAAAGCAAAAATATTAACACCCAGGACAAGCAGAATGGCCTTAGGAGCCCAAATCAGAGCAAGAAAAACATCAGAAGACAGACCAAAAATATGTGTCATACATTAAACAAATTACAGGATTACATCATAGTTAAAGAAAAATTAAGGAAGCCAACAAAAGTATCCAAACCCTTTCTCTATCTAAAACACAAAATTATTTCCTAGCTCTGTCCAGGAAAGTTAAAATAAAAATTTCTGAAAAAAATAAAGAGCAAAACTCCAACCAATACACCAACCAAACAAATAAACAACAACAACAACAACAAAAAAAAAACCCAGACCATAAATTTACTATGAAAAGGAAAAACAAGTAGCTAATTTCAGGCTGGAGGAAGAATTCAGAGATTAGGTCATCTTTTAGTTGTGCCACAAAGCAAGGATGCTCTTAGGGTAAGTGAAATGTGTCTCAAGGATATAGAAAAAACATGAAGAGACTTCCATTGAGAAAATTTGGGAACAATGATGATTAAAAATATGACTATGATTGATAGTAAAACATTGAATAAATATAAATTCATGATGAAATGGTGATAATGCTGAGAAATGAAAAATAGGAAACTTCATTTGCCATGATTGAAAGTAATATCTGCCCAGTCTTCTGACCTTCAAAATTGGAAATTGAAAATATTAAAGCTTTTCTCCTGCATTTCTGTGAGGAACAATATTTATCCCTATTGATGATGGGTATTTTCAGATATTGGACAAAAGTCAACACAGTCCATTATACCGAAAGAAAGGAAAGTAAACACATAAGCTCCTTGATTTCTCCAGTGTAGTATAAGGAGGCAGTTTCCAAAAGGTAAGTCAGGGAGAGTAATCCAAATAGAACCCAGAGATCCTGTTGACTTGGGACAGAGATGAGTCTGGGGAGAGTGTGGTACCTTGCATGGGAAGGGCAGGATATTTAATGGGAAAGACTTAAACAAAAGAGGCAGAATTCTGCAGAAGCCCTCTTTATCCTTAAGACTGTAATGTGTGTGGTGAAATTACATAACGCTACAGACAGAACCATGAAAAAACAGCAGGCCTCAAAAGTTCTTGAAGCCTAAACAGGATTGGCAACAGTATGGCTGCCTATCAGCCAAGTTCGATAGCTGCACAGACCTAGGGAATAGTGGGACATTAAGAAGAGTCCAGATGCTTATTGTCCTACTATTGGGACTAAATTAGTTGTTTCAGTTCTGTTCTAACAAGCTTAAAAGCTAGCATGAGGGCTGGGGATATAGCTCAGTTGGTAGAGTGCTTGTTTTGCATATATCAGGCCCTGGGTTCAATCCCCAACACAACATCCCTCCCCGCCACACACACAAAGAAGCTACCTTCAGATGATCCCCTGAGACTCAAGTCCACATCACTAGAAAGTACAGCACTCTTGCCAGGCTGGTGGTGCACACCTGTAACTCCAGTAACTGGAAAGGCTGAAGCAGGAGGATCCTAAATTTGATGTTAGCAACTAAACAAGACCCTGTCTCAAAATTTCAAAAATGAAAAAATAAAAAATGGACTGGGTACATAGCTTAGTGGTAAAACTCCCCTGGGTTCAATCCTAGGTACAAAAAGGAAACAAACAAAAAAATCACAGCATTCTTTAAAATATAGAAAATACTTAGAATTTAAGAATATAAATTTGAAGTATTTAGACTCCACCCAGGGGATGTAAATTACCAGGTATGCAAAGGACAATATAATTCATAGCTAGGATGAAACCATTCCAAATGTAAATAAATAAATAAACAAATAAATAAATAAATGACAGAACTAAAAGAAAATGGTAGAATTACAATTAAAAGAAGGTAGTATTAAAATTATTATTATCATGTCCTTAATCCCCTAGGATTAAGAGGTAGTCAAAAAAATGATAGAAAAATGAAGGATATAAAAAACTTGAACTTATGAGATAAAAACCATAATATCTAAAATGCCAATACACTTGCTAGTATTAAGTACAAATAAGGAAGAGCAGGTGTAAAGATGAACTTTTGAAGATATAGTAGTGAAAATAATACAAAATTAAGCAGAGAGAGAGAAAAAAAAAATCTCATTGAACTGCTTCATAATTCCTGACCCACAAAACTCATGAGATAATAAAGATTTTCAGCCACTCAGGTTTTAAAGTAGTTTCTTAGGAAACAATAGATAACTTTATATGGCTGTCTATGGGAAATTTGCTTTAAGTATAAAGATGCCAGGTGAGTTAATAAAGATAAACTATGCAAGCATTAATCAAAAGAAAACTGGAGTGATACATTAACAACATCAACAGGAAACATTTAATAATAGATGAAGGTATCAATTGTCAAAGGGAGCACAACTATGCTAAATGTTAAGAACCAAACATAAGTTTCAAAATAAACAAAGCAAAAATTGATAAGTGATGATACATAGAAAATTTGGCAGAGAGATTTCAGTATTTAACCCTCAGTAACTGATGGAAGATGTAAAGAGAATATCAATAAATATAGATGATACCTACAACACTATCAAATAAATTGATCAAACTGATCTTCTAGAACATTCTACCCAGCAAGAGCAGAATGCAAATTCTTTTCAGATGCATGGAGAACATTCACCAAAGCAGACAGTTTGGGCCATTAGAAATGGCATTGAAATTGTATACAAAAGATGTTCACTGACAACCAATAGAAGTTTATTAGTTTATTAAATTCCAAGTTTTTGAAAAGTAAAGAACACACTATTGAACATCCCATGCATTCAAGAAGATTTCAGAGAAGATATTAGAAAAAATATATTGAACCAAATAAAATCGAAACACATAACATAAAATGTGTGTGAGGCAGGCAGTGCAGGGCTTGAAGAGAAATTTATAACATTAAATGCTTCTTTAGAGAAGAAGAAATGTCTGAGATAATTTATCTGGATTACCAGAATTTCTCATTTCTGAAGAAATGTGTAAAACAAGTACAAACTAATCCCAATATAAGCTTTCAAAAAAGGAAATAAGGGCAAAGTAAGCAGAAAAAAAGATAAAATTTGAAATCAAAGACTAACACAAACAACAATAAAACCAAATTGTGGTCCTTTGAAAAGAACCATAAAATTGAAAACATTTCAGTCAAATTAGTCAAGATAAAAAACAGAAAAAGAAGAGGAAACAATTACTAATATCAAGAATAAAACAATAATCATCACCAAAGATTCTACAGATATTAAATGATAAAAAAAATGAGTATTTTGAAAAATAAAAATGGTAACATAGGTAAATTCCTTGAAATACAGAAATTATCAGAGGCCATTGAAGAAATAGAATAATCCTATATCTATTCAATAAAAATACACCTCCAAAAGAAAACTTCATGTCCATATGGTTTCACCAATGAACTATCCCAAATAATTTTAAGGAAAAAAAAATTATAAAAAATTTTCCAGATAATAGAAGAGGAGTAAATAATTCCTTCTCTATGGATCTAACAAAGCATTTTTATTTTTATTTTAGGCCATTTTATGAATAATTTATTCAAATGGAAAATGATAGTGAAAACTTTATTAGAAATATTAGTAAGAATTTAAAAACTGCTAATCCAAATATTATTGCAATTTTCCAGTAGGCTTTTGCTTACCATTACTCTGGATTCTTCTTACACTGATACCATCAACACAATAAGAATTGATGGCTCATAATTTTGTTGAAGAGAAGCAACCTTATCTGATTCATAATTGCTATAAATTTTCATCCTTAGATTTGGATATACTAAGTTCATTTTTATATCATCAACGTCCCTCCATTCCTTTTTGTTTATATACCTGCTGCAGCATTGTGTGCTAACAATCTTATCAAGCAAATTTTGGTGCACAAAAGATGAATGAAAACTGTTCTATATCTTTTAGCAAAATGGGGCACTTAGGTTCTTGTCACAGAACAGTGCAATGAAGTTCTCCCTGCTAAATGATATTATAAATGAAAACCTTTTTTTTTTTTCTTAGACAAATATTGTCCACTCAGCTGTTAATCTAAGATATTTTTATACTGATGCATTTTAATTACCCTTTTAGAGTGCTGCTCTCTGTCCCTTTGTGTTAAAGTTTTTCTTTTTAGCCAACTTTAGTCAGATGTCTCTAGCTCTACTAGCTCCCAATCTTTGTCATGTCCTCCAGGGGTAGGTTTAGCAAGAATCCTATCTGGCAAATTTACCCAAAATGCCCCCACCCCCGCCTCTATATCTGATGGTCCTCACTATCTAATTAAATTCCTCATCCACCTTCAGCCTCCAGGTAATATCTGATCATCCCAGCCTATCTTCAGCATGAATTGGTTAGGTTCCTTTATCAATTTCTTTTTTTTTTTTTTTTTTTTTTTTTTTTGTGGTACCAGGGATTGAACTCAGGGGTACTCGACGACTGGGTCACATCCCCAGCCCTTTTTGGTATTTTATTTGGAGACAGGGTCTCACTGAGTTGCTAAGTGCCTCACCATTGCTGAGGCTGGCTTTGAACTCACGATCCTCCTGCCTCAGCCTCCCAAAGTGCTGGGATTACAGGCGTGTGCCACCGCGCCCGGCTCCTTCATCAATTTCCCTTTTAATCATCTTCCATCCTTTGATTTACATCCTGATCCTTGGTGATAAATTCATACTTTCCCTTGTTATGTTCAGAGTCTCTCAGAAGACACAATGGGAATTGAAATTCTGAAGTCCAAGTGACAAAGGGGTTAGAGTAGGAAGGAAAAGGTTCTGGCAGAACAGAGGAATGGAGCAATGAGGGGCTTGGACAAATTAATGTCAAATGATTTAAGAGAGCTGAAGGGAAGTTTAGAAAGGTTAAATGGAGAAATGAAAGTACCAAGAGTTATGTTCAGAGTTTTTCTCCTGGTCTGCAAAATCCCAAGGCCCTTGGATAAAGTCTACCTTACTGTATTGAAATTCATGGGCAACTATCATGAATAATTTTTTATTTAACAAATTTGGTGCTGTGACTTGAATAGGATCTGTCACTCGATCCCTGGACTTCTCACACAGGACCCCAAGTACAAACTTCAGGTCCTTTACTTTTACTGCTGGCTGACTGATGGGGGATCCACTTGTGGTTTCAACTTCTGAGCCAGTTCTTTGGATGAAAGTCTCTTAAGGCACAGTAAGAACAGATTTTGATTCTTAAGATTCTGAGTATTCTATATGAGCCAGGTTAAAGCCACAGACAAACCAGGTTGTTATAGTCCTGGGGCTCTCTATTGTAGGAAGTTGGGTTGGAGTCCACTAGTTTAAAAAGTGCCTGCTGGGTTGGAAGTCAGTATTCCTGGGTCTTTTCTTTGAAGTGGCAAGTTGCTTCCTCATTTTCCAGGCTAGAAAATTGCCCGTCTCTCTATGGGGTCTCTCTGTTCTCTCTATTTGATCCTCTTTCTCCTGTGGTAACATCTCAGTCAACTAAATCCCCTTTCTCAAACCCCTGCTGACTACATACTCCACCAACTCTGTATACTCCTTTCTTCTCAAAATGTTTTTTCTGAGGATAAAGTGGAACTTCAGTTGTCCCAGGGGAACTAAAGTCTCCCCCAACTGGATCCTCTAAGTTCTCTTCCTTCTTACTGCCTCTTCTACTTCTTTTTCATTTTAACTCCTTTAACCTTCCTTCAGTTCCTTGAATCATTTGATACTTGTCCTTTTAAACGTCTTTCTCCTCCATTCCTCTGTCCTGCCAGAACTTTTTCCTTCTTATTTCAGGCCTTAGTCACTTGAAGTTTAGGATTTCTATTCCCATTGTGCTTCTGAGAGACTCAACGACCCCCAAAAACAATTATATGAGGTTGAGAAGGAAAAAATAAAGATAATTGAAAATGGAATAAATATTTAATCCTGATGTAGTCATATCCTCCCAAAGATAACATACCTGGGCAAAGACAGTCATAGTTCTCCTCCACAAAAATTGGTACAAAACTTTTACCTTCATATAGGGGAAGTAATCTTAATTTGTCATAGCTCTCAGAAAAACAAATTGGGTAAAAATATAATTTGAGCAATGAGAAAAGATTATTATAGTGTTGTGTGACTCAGGGCTAAATTTTATAATGAAAGTTGGAAAATCTCTGTTTACAATAGTCTGTATGTGTATGTACATTACATACATGCAATATATATATATATATGTATATATATATCACATATATTTTTAATCTCTGGATGGTATTACCAAGTTACTGTATAAAATCCCTTAAAGGATTACTCTTCCAATTGGCTTAAAGATAGATGAAGGTTTATTTAAGCTAAATATTCCAAGAACTCTTAGACATACAGAAACTAACTCAAATGCTTTTCAAGTTCAATGAGTCAGCAATATCTTTCCTAATTAAGACTATTTTAATATTCTTGGTTTAATAAAAGCAGCCACAGTTTTTTTTTTTTGTTTGTTTGTTTTTTTTTTTTTGTTACCGGGTATTGAACTCAGGGGCACTCGACCACTGGGCCACATCCCCAGCCCTTTTTTGTATTTTATTAGAGACAGGGTCTCACTGAGTTGCTAAGTGCCTCTCCATTGCTGAGGCTGGCTTTGAACTCGCTATCCTCTTGCCTCAGCCTCCCAAGTGCTGGGATTACAAGCATGCGCTACCGCACCCGGCTTAGCCACAGTTTTTGAGTTATCAGCATAACATGAGCATTTCTTCTACTTGAGTTTACTGGTTGAATAAGATAATATTATGTCTATTAGATGTTTATGATTATAAAAATTATAAAGTCAAACTTAGAATGTACAAAACGCAATAAACAATAATTGTTTGATGTCATTTATTTATATCAAAAATAATTAAGTATATCAAGGACAGCAATGAAACAAAAACAAAGTGCTTACCTTATTCAGCTTTTGCTTTTAGAATCCTAGGCTAACATGCTTGTAATTTAAAAAAAGTTAACAGGGAAATAACTTGAGATAATGGATAGCTTTGTTTGATGTTTGATGTCTGCTAAACAACAGCGTCCAAAATCTTTTTGGTAATTTGCATTTTTAACGTTATGTGAAGTTATACTAAGTAATAATATTTATTAAATATCTGGACTACTTTTAAGCAAGATAAATTATGGAAATGTTCATTTGAAGGTTTAATTTTATATACTTTGGCCTCTTATTTTTACAGAGAGTCTAACGGTATTTGGGTCTGTTAATAAACATGTTATTTTTGACACATGAAAAAATTATATTATAAGAAGGAATAACTCAATAAGAAATAGTGAGATGGTGAATTCATAAAATTTGGCAGTGAGATAAAGAATGCTAGTAAAAACCTGACAGTTCACAATCAACTAGTCCCCAGTTTGCTGTTAAAATAAAAATTTATTAGTGGTTAAAAGTTATGCTGAATGCAAGTAATGAAAACTAGTAGAAGTAATAAAGATAAAAAATCCTTTTTGTAGAGTGTGCAACAAAACTTGGATATGTGTAATAAAGAAAAGTATACAAGGAGTATAGAATGTATTTTTGTTAAGAGAAAAAGAGAATAACTTTGTTCTAAAATAAAATGTTTGGGTGTTTCAGAATGAGAAAGAGGAAAACAGTAGAACAATAAAAATGGATATAAGAAGTTACAAGAAGTTTGCAGAAAAAGAATTTTATTTGTGGTCAACCTGGTAAAATTGACTGAATTTACCCATAATGTTTTTATTTTTTCTTTTCTTTCTTTTTTTAAGGATCATAATACTGTATTAATTGCAAAACTAGAATTTGTTGTTGTGGTTGTTTTTCTCTATGCAAAAATGAATATTTTTTTGAATTATCATCCTGCTTTTTCAAAATTTTCTTGTGGTACCTGGGATTGAACCCACTGACCTATATCCCCAGACCTCTTTCTTTTCATTTTGTATTTTGAGACAGTATCTCACCAAGTTGTTTAGGGCCTTGCTAAATTGCTGAGACTCACCTCAAACTTGTGATCCTCCTGCCTCAATTGTTGAGATTACAGGTGTATGCTATAGGTAGGACAATCTTACTTCAAGAAAAATTGTAAAAGGTTTTTCTTTACCTTTTAAGTAATCTTCCTGGGACAATATAATTTGAGGTCCTCTCAGAATAACTTCCTTTACTTTACATTAACCTTTATCATATACTTGATTATTTAAGAGAACAGAAATTTTTTTCACTTCTAAAAGCACTAAAATATTTTACATCTTTGACAATATTGCCTTCTCAAATCAAGTCCTAAATAAAATCTTATTCTCAAACTGATCTTGAGTCTTCCCAGAAAGTCAGGGGAAAAAATCAAAGGATGGTTCTTTCACATTATAAAGAGACATTAAAAAAAATTTTTTTTTGTTTGCATTGCATAAAAAAAAAACCTCCCAAATGAAGCTTTAAAGTTTTTTAAACTTTGCTAGGTAACATTTGTATAAATAAACATTATTACATAAGAAATTTAGAAATTGTATGAAATTTCAAGTAATGTGTCAATATCCTGGATGTCCATGACATATCCTGTTATAATGTCACCAGTCAAAATTTCAATTATTACTTAGTGTTGTATGTAAATATGTGAACAAATTTGATAACCCAATTCCCTTATTAATTAAATTATTTTATAATGATAATTTTAAGGCTTTGTCATTCACACATAGTTATTATTTTACTCTGTGTCTTCTCAAAAAACATTTTCAATTTGTTGCAGGCCAGAATGCTTCATGATGGCATTGCTATTAACTTTAAGACCTTACCCCTGAACTGAGTAAGGATTTCCAGAACCAAGTGGAGAAGCCTACTGGTTTATAAAATAGCTAAATAAGTGGAAAAAGAATTACTTACTTGGGACTATGGTTTTGTTTGAAACTTTACTGGTTCTTTAATATTGTATTTTCTGAATTTAAGGAATTCCTTTCCTTGTTCTCTTTCCATTTGTACTTGTAACAATTAGTAGATTAAACTTTTGTGAACATAAATGAAATATCCTTTCTCATTGACTGATTCCTCTATAAGGGAAAATATTAAGTATTCTTATTTTCATGGCAATGTAGTTATTTGCATAATTTCAGTAGAAATCTTTTCTCCTTACCACAGGATAAAATTGATAATAATGTGTATATTTTTAAGGCTTTGATTACAATGACATATTTGAGAATGCTTTGCATAGGACTTGATATAAAGAATGAAAGTTGACTTTATGGGACCAAAGTTTACAAGGTTCTCTTAGAAAGACTGCCCAGTAAGAGACACAGAGTTTACCCAGCCTTACAGGTGAGTGAGGAAATTCTCTGCTGGGAAAGCTTGGGAACTCTAGGATATTCTGAAGAATGAGGTACTGCAATGAAGAAGAGAGGTACTGCAAATTAAAACTGATGGTAAGTTTTTGGTTTGCCCTCTTAGCTTCAAAATGTATGTGTTTATTTTAATTAGAGCACTATAGTTATACATAGTAGTTGTGTTAATCCTGACAAAATCACATGGGCATGGAATTTGAAATTTGATTTCAGTCCCTGTTTCCCTTATTTTCCCTCTCCCCTGCCCCCCCACCCCATTCTCCTTCCTTTATTCTTCTGATGTTTCTTTTGCTCATGTGTTTATTTTTGATTGGGTCTTTCTTCTCAAACATAAAGGTCAAATTCCCTGTGATATATTTATTTATGCATATAGAACAATTTTTAAAAATTACACATTTCTTCCCATTTCTCATCCATCCTTCCTCCCTTCTCAATCTTCTTCTAGTCTAGAAATGATTCACTTGGCTTCCCCATGAAATAAAAAACTAGGTTTCCTACTATTAATTTTTTTTTTTTATGTTCATCAAAATCCCCCCCATGAAATTTATGACTACACACACTCTACCAAATAACTTCTACTAACAAGTCTCAAAAGATGGTTCAGTTGGTCCTTGATGAACAGAAGGCAACCCAACAAGAATAAACTTAGGTTGTTCAAAGGAAAGAAATATATTCCCCTTTTCATAAACAAGATAAAGGATTGACAAATATTGTGTCTGTGATGATGAATTTTAAGTGTTAACTTTAGTATATTGCTGGATTCTTAGATAATTGATAATGAATTATTTTGGTGCACCCCTGAGGGTAATTCTATCAACTTGTGTGTAAATAGAATGAGTGAGGAAGTTTCATGCTCAGTCTGAGTCAGTACCACCCATTTGGCTCAAGGCCCAAAGTGAACAAACAGGCAGAGGAAAAGTGAATTTATCTTCTCTTTTTTTTGTAGCTACAACACCCTTCTTCTCCTACCCCTTGACATCAAAATTCTAGGCTTTTTGACTTTTGGACCCTTATACTTGCACCAGTTTCTTCTCAGGTTCTGAGGCTTTCTGATTTGGATTATTCCACACTATAAATTCCCTGGTGCTTTCAGATGGCCCACTGTGGAACTTCTCAGCCTTTATAATCACATGTACCAATTTCCCTAATATTCTCATATTCTTCTCAATATATCACCGTATGTGAATCTAAATCATATTTCTCTTATAGGTTCTCTCTCTGGAGAACCCTGAAATAGAGTTTCATACCAGAAAGAGTTAAGCCTTAAACATGCTAAGTAAGTGCTCTACTTCAAATAATACAGAGGAAACTGACAGTCCATTCTTAAATTGTTTATAGAGATATGCAAAATACCTGTATTGGATACTTCTAATCAAACATCTGCAAGAGGCAACCAAGTTACTGACTATGTTTAGGATACTTTTGAATATTTGTGGGAAACTGAGAATATAATAATGTTGGTTGCTGTTAATATCACTGGACAAAAGGATGAAAGAAAAGGATGAGCTGGGGATTCAAATTCCCAGATCCAGTTTGATATAAGTAGCTCCATCTTCTGAATGTGTCCTAAGGGAAAATCTTTTCTACCAGCTGCATGGGTGAAAACAAAAATAAGTTCTCAGCCGGGCGCGGTGGCGCACGCCTGTAATCCTAGCACTTTGGGAGGCTGAGATAGGAGGATCGAGAGTTCAAAGCCAGCCTCAGCAATGGCAAGGCACTTAGCAACTAACTCAGTGAAACCCTGTCTCTAAATAAAATACACAAAAGGGCTAGGGATGTGGCCCAGTGGTCGAGTGCCCCTGAGTTCAATCCCCGGTACCACAAAAAAAAAAAAAAAAAAAAAAAATAATAAGTTCTCATCATCGGATTGGCTGAACTACAATGGAAGTTGAACTCTCATACTTGAAGGATATGTATTATATTAAAATGAGAGCATAGATTGAGAGAGAATGTGATTCAGTAAGTTAGAATGAGGATGTTTGGGAATATCACAATGATGCTGAAAACACTGAACTCCTAAATTTTTTAATTTTTTTTTTTTTTTTGGCTAGCAGCAGAAGTGTTCTCTTTATCTCCAGCTGCAGCTGTTCTCTTTCCCTCAGTGTTATTGACTTGTCTACCTCTGCCCCAGGGGATTAGTGGTGTATTGGCTAAGGAAACATAATGGCTTCCCAAGAGGCAGTTGTCAGGCAGAGCAATTTGCTATTCTCATGACCCACCCTCACTACCCATAGTTGCTTCCAGACCTATAACTAGACTCAGGTCCCAGGAGGCCTTTAAAGATTTGGTATAGAGTGTGACCCAGGATGAAGTGCGCTACACTCCAAAAGAACTGCTTGAGTTTTCTATTTTACACAAGCAGAAATCCAGGGACACATGTGTGGGCCTAGATATCAAGGATGTGGAAAAATAGTGCAAGGGACATAAAGTTGGATCAGACCAGACTTATATGGGCCACTTAAGCAGAGATTCTACATTGAATGCTGCAGCACAGTGAGATAGAAAAGGGGCTAACAGTTTGTTTGGTTGACTGAAACATGGATCAAAAGATGGCCCACCATAAATGTGCTAGAGATGCCTAATCTCCCTGGTTTATTAAAGTACTCAGAAGTTTATAGAGATTGAAATATTGAAGTGAATTTGTTACATAAAAGTCATCCACACAGGGAGGATCCATAAGACATACCTTTCACTAATACTCTGAGAAACAGATTTATGAGAGGGACAGGCAGCATCCTTGAAGAGGTTCATTTTTGTTCTTCTTTGTAGTTCAGAGGTTTTAGTGGGAATTAGTCACTACATTGTAAGTTTTACATGCAATGGGGATAATTAACTCCAAAGGTGGCAGGGGCTACGTGGCGGCACTCAATCACCAAAGTAAGGTATACACAGTTACCATAATAGACAACAGAAATAAAGCCACAATTATAGTAATTGGACACATCTAGACCTGTAGTATTGATTAGTTAAGCATGGTATTTCTAGAAGTGAAATAGAAAGTCTATCAAATTTTTACTTGATCTGTCTAAGCAAAAAAAATTTCCAGGACAAGTGAACAAACCTCTAATTCGTTCTAATCATAAAAAATAGAGACTCAAGGCCTTTCAATTTCTACACTTGAGCCAGTTTACAACACCCAGAATACCTTAAATGGAGGGGAGACTGGGTCCCCCTGCGGAACAACTTTAGTACTGTACCAAATATGTATACTGTTTATCTCTTCCCAAGCCTTCACCAAAGGGACCTTTTACTAGGTAACTTTGCACTGGGACAAAATAATCAGAACTTTCAGGTACTACTAATACTGACTTGAATGGGCATTGATTCTAGGGGACTACAGACATCACTTTGGCTCACCAGAATAGTTTTTTTTTTTTTTTTTTTTTTTTTTTTTTTAAAGGAAGGTGGTCAAAGGAGTTTGTTATGGTTTAGATCTGAGATGTCTTCCAAGAGCTCATGTGTGAGATAATGCATGAATGTTTGGAGGTGAAATGATTGGTTTGAAAGCCTTAACCTAATCAGTACATTAACAATTTAAATGAATTAGTTGTGTGGTTTCTGTAGGCAGGTAGGGTATGGCTGTAGGAGGTCAGTCACTGAGGGCATGCCTTTGAAGTTTATAATTTGCACCTGATGAGCAGAGGTCTCTTCTTGCTTACTGGTGCCCATGTCCTGAGGTGCTTTCATCCACCACATCTTTTCACCATAAGGTTGGACTATGGACTGAGACCTCTGAAACCATAAGCTTCAAATAAACTTTTCCTCTTCCAAAAAACTGTTTTTGTCAGGTATTTTGGTCACTGTGTCAAAAACCTGACTAACAGAGTTTTAGGTCAAGTCTGAATCACAGTGCATCATCTGAGTCCTGGAATCTACACTGGGATTATTTCCCCCAGTTCTTGAACGTACAACTGAAATATAAACAGCTAAAAGATTGCCACGTTGGTTCTCTAACCTGTGGAATGAGGGTATTGTAGTGAGAAATGCCAAATAGAGGCATTAGAACTGCCTGGGTTCAGGAAAAGAATATCTCAAAAGCAATATCACTTTCCCAGAGAGACTTCATAGATTAGTGCAACAACCAAGGACTTGAAAAATACAAGGGTAGTGATTCCCACCAAAATTTCATTTAACACTCTTATCTGGTCTATAAACTAAACCAAACCAAACCACAAACATATGGATCCAAGAGAACAACAGTGGGTTTCAAAAATAGTAATCAAATGCATGACCCCAATTCCAGCTGTTGTACCAGATATGATTTCAGTGCTTGAGAAAATTAGAATATCCTTTGGTACCTGGTATGAAGTTATTGAGATGGCAAATGCATTATTCTCCATACCTACCCTTTAGGCCCACAGTAATCAGTTTACTCTGAGCCTGCAAAGTAAGCAATACATTTGCCCTGTCCTGCCTACAATAATTCTTAGCAATATGTCATAAATTACCTCTCAGTGATCTTGATCATCTTTTCATTTACAAAATATCACATTGGCCCGTTACATTGATGATATTATGTTAACTGGATATAATAACCTGGGACTTGTATCAGGTTTTCCTGGTCCTGAGGGTGATATAATTGTACTAAACAATCTATAGAAACTTGAATTATTCCTGTCTTTGTTTGCATTCTAGAAATTGTTTCAGCAGTTTCTTTCTAGTGATTCTTTCCCAGTATTTTTGTGTGATTTTACTCATACACATGAAGTGATAAATGTTTAGTTGAGGAGGAAGGAATCCCTTTGTAGACCTTTGAAGCTTTCCCTCTATGTGTTTCTCTCTGCAGTTGTATTCTCCATATAGTTTTCTTCTCTCTGGCATTGGCC
Source organism: Tamias sibiricus (assembly GCA_025594165.1). Taxonomy (NCBI): domain Eukaryota; kingdom Metazoa; phylum Chordata; class Mammalia; order Rodentia; family Sciuridae; genus Tamias; species Tamias sibiricus. The sequence continues at coordinate 142,807,444 of CM046661.1, forward strand.
TGTGAACTCCTGCCACCACCAAATACCACAATTTCAACTATTTTTCCTCAACTCAGGCACATTGAGTTCCCTTTCCTTCAGTCACAGCGTAGACACTCTAGGCATGAAGTTGTAGCAATCACCACATTTGTTTCTCTTTTATCAAAAATGGTGGCCTCATTTGCTGAAAACTCTAACTTCATATATTTAGTCTAGTTTTTTAATTGTTTAAGGAGAGAGGCAAACCTGGTACTTGTTTCTCAATCATGATCAATAACATGTTTCTTGTTATGATTTTTTGCCAAACCTTATTTTCTTAGAAATATTACTCCAAGCCGGGCGCGGTGGCGCACGCCTGTAATCCCAGCACTTTGGGAGGCTGAGGCAGGAGGATCGCGAGTTCAAAGCCAACCTCAGCAATGGCCAGGCACTTAGTAACTCAGTGAGACCCTGCTTCTAATAAAATACAAAAAAGGGCTGGGGATGTGGCCCAGTGGTCAAGTGCCCATGAGTTCAATCCCCAGTACCAAAAAAAAAAAAAAAAAAAAAAAAAAAAAAGAAATATTACTCCATTATTGTCTTGCTTTTTATGTTGAGACATGAATTCCACCTGCCTTTCTTTCCATAGTAAGTAGCTTGAAAATATAAATAAATGAGTTGTATTATGCTATGGCTTAGATATTTGGTGTCCCCAAAACTCATATGTGCGACAATGCAAGAATATTCAAAGGTGAAATGAATAGGTTCTGAATGCCTTAACTTAATCAGTGGGTTAGCCTACTGATATGGATTAACTAGGTGGTGACTGTAGTCAGAACAGTTGTGGCTGAAGGAAAGAGGTCACCAGGGGTGTGTCTTTAGGATTTATAGTCTATCCCTAGTGAGTGGCGTGCTCTCTCTCTCTCTCCTTCCTGGTATCCCTGTCCTGAGCTTCTTTCCTCTGCTATTTTGAGAAACCAACTGGTCTAGAAGCAGCCAGCAGCACTCAGAGAGGAGAACTCCAAACTTTATTTTATGCCAATGGGCCCAGAGGAGAACAAACTCCAAAATCTGAGCCTTTATTCATAGTTTCTCATTATATTTATAGGTTATTTGGTGTCATATTAGACCAATCCTAGCATTTTTTTTTTCCTCTTTAAAAAAGTTCCTAAATTACATGACTGAAGGTCTTGTATGTGTGTGTGTGTGTGTGTGTGTGTGTGTGTGTGTGTTTATTGTCCCTAACATACAGCATGTCTACAGAAACAGATAAGAAGAAACTCTTTTCAGGGAATCTGTTAACACTTCTAGCCTTGAAAGCCTAGAACAAGGAAGGGTGTTTACATTTTAAGAGGGAGTAATCAGACTCCTAGAGAGAGTTATTTACAATCCAAAAGGTAGGGACCCCTGGTTAATTAGGAGTCCTGAAAAAAAGGCTGATGGAAGGAGAGAGGAATTAACCCTTCCCCAGGCATTGGTTTCTCATTATAACGTTCTTATAATTTATTTAATAATCAGGTCTAGTTTTGCTATCACACTGCCACAGTCTTCCACCAGGATGTTCTGCCTTGCCTCAGGCCCAAAGCTGTGATCAGCCAACAACAGACTGAACCCTGAAACCATGAGCCAAAATTACATCGTTCTTGTCAGGTCTTTTGATCACAGCAACAAACAAGATAACTAAATCATATAGCCTAGAGGCTTGTTAAATAGTTCTTTAATTTTAGGGTTAAAGAATCAGGTATGTCTTGAACTTCACCATTCTTGATCAAAAATACTGAAGAAAGTTTAGCAACAGACCACCCTTAAAATTTTTAATTTTAGATCTATTTTTTAAAGAGAAGTATGGAAAATAGTGTAAGAATAGAGAATATAAATAGAGAATATATAAATAGAGAGAGAGAGAGCGAATATAAATATAAATAGAGAATATAGAATAGAACTATTCTATGTTCTGAAAATGGAAAAGTATAAACAATTGAAAATGGGTAGATACTTAAGGGGTACGTAGAATAAGTTCATATACATCTACATTGTAGATTATTGTTATAAGTCAAAGACTACTATTTAAAACAGACAAAGCAAGTGTCAGAAACAAAAGTAAGAAAATGAGACTAATAGTATAATTAAAAGTATTACCAAAAAGTAGCTACTGAAACAAAAATACAAAATTTTCTAAATACTAAAATAAAACAAAAATACTTGCAAAATTACCATGCTAGTCAGAATTTTGTTGCTGTGACCAAAAGAACTGACAAGAAAAACTTGGAGGAGGAAAAGTTTTACTTTGGCTCATGGTTTCAAAGGTTCAGTCCATTGTCAGCCATCCCTATAGCTCTGGGTCCAAGATGAGACAGAGCATCATGGCAGAAAGGCAGTGACAGAGGAAACTTGCTTAGTTCATGACAGCCAGGAAGGAGAGAGAGAGAGCGAGAGAGAAAGAGAGAGAGAGAGAGAGAAAGAGAGAGAGAGAGAGAGAGAGAGAGAGAACTTGAGTGCAAGAAGCCAGGGATAATATAATATAACCCCAAGGGCATCCTCCCAATGACCAGTTTTCTCCTGCCATGTCCTACCATCCTATACTTACTACCCATTGATCCATTAAAATTATTAATCCACCAAGTGGATTAATCTATGGATTAGATTAAATTACAGCCATAATCTGATCATCTCGTCTCTGAATGTTCCAGCATTGTTTGATGCATGAGTTTCTGGAGGACACCTTATATTCAAATCTCATAACAACTATCAACATAGAGAAAATACATTAAACATCCCATAATATGCAAAGCATACCATTGATAACAGAATTGAGTCAAACACATCAGTAATATCAATGAATGCAAATGGGTCTAGCTCACTGTTTCAAAAAAATTTTTTTGTATACACAAACACACACATAAAGCCTAACTCTAAATTATATAAATGAAACGTATCTAAAACAAAGTGATTCATAAAAACTAGCAATCAAGGGATAAACAAAGCATATCAAGCAAGTAGAATGAGTGAGAGATTATGATTTGCATTCCTAATTTAAAATGTAGGTGAATATAGGTGATAAAAGCATAAAACTGCACAGCACTTTTTAATGCTAAATGCCACAATTCTAAATAAAATATATCCAAACAACACAACAAGCCACTTTCTAAATCAGAAATCATAGAAAATGCAGGAAGCAAAACCTAATGATAGCAGTCTTTTATTTATAGTCACAGCCCAACACAGGTCAAGAGGTCAAAAATTGCTCAATTTAACAGCAGACAAATGCACAAATCAAGAACATAAGCACAAATACAATGAGGATATCAGTATCCTCTTCTCAGAATTTGACAATTTAGGTAATTAAAAATTATCACAAAAAAAGAATCTAAAAATTCAAATTGTAAAATTTTTGTGTTTTGATCAAAGTATATATGATATAGAGAGTTTAAGAATATGACCATAAACTAGTATAATTCAAAATATTCCAACAAAGGAATAGAGAAGCATATTCTATGAGATGTTGGAGGCTTATGATAGTACAGTGGAAATGCGAAGGGAAGGAGCTAAATGAGCTAAACCCAAATAGCAGGATAAAGTTATAGAGTAGTCACTGATGCTGTCTGAATGGAGATCTTAAATCTATAGACACTGCAAAATATTAGTCATAAAGGATCGCAGTGTAAAAAGAAAGCATGCAGTACATACTTATTAACAGGGGGAAAATGCTACATGGAATATGAGAGATATAAGCCCACCATCCTTTAAGCTGGAAGTTTTAAAATAAAATTTGGGTCTCAAATTGTAAACAGGTACTAAATATTCTTGTATTCACATACAATTATAATTACAGTGTGACATATATTCTTATATTGTCATATACTCACAATTACACATATATAAATGGAACTGTATCCACTGGCAATGAATAAATAAATCAGTAAGACAGTAATATTCTTTTTTCCATATTCAATACTGGTCTTAACTGAATTCTGTCTGCTAAGTTGACAAACCACCATCTAAGAAGACAAGCCCTTCTTAGTAAATTTTGCTTTCTCCTATTCCTATAAATACTGTTCTTTCCCACTGTTTCCATCCAACCTTCTCTTTGCTTTTATATTTACAACCCATTGACATTATAGGGCCTAACCCTACAACAACTTTTTGAAAAAAATTCTAAATTTGACCTTCAGCAAAAACACCTTCCTGAATGCTATTCCTTATTTTTGAATAGTGACTATTGTCCCTTCCTAGTTTTCCTGCTAAAAACTCAAACACGATGTACATAAAGTCATAGGGTGATTTCTCTGCCAGTCTGCTTCTTCCAGAGGATCCGTTTAGGTAGGCTCGGTTTTCTAATCACCAGGTCAAATTGTTCCCCCAAACATGTGACATATTCTGTTCACAGAGAAGCCACGCCACCTCTCTCCCCCATCTCTCACCTGACACAACGGGTCTTCCATCTTGTTCTCACGCTCATTCGTAATCAAAGGTCAGGTTGATGCGTCCTTTAACTTTGGCTATAGTAATATATACCCATGGTATTCTCTACCTGTTCACTCTTTATCATTTTGTTTCTGAAGTATCGGGCCCCTAAGCCAGAAAAGGGAAGCTGGTTTTGGAAGCTCCACCCCAAAAGGGAAATGGGAAAACGGGCCACTGAGGAGAGTTTAGGAAATGTGCTCCTGAGTGGAGTTTGCTCGCAAATGCCTGCTTGGCTGTGTTAATGGAGAAAACGTAACAATCAGTCTCTGCTGTGTCTCAGGGCTGAAATCAAGGAGGCCGCCAGTCAGTAGGCCCAGTTCACAATGACAAACCAACATGGCGGCACTACCAGTGAGCAGGAAGCTCAGCCCTGCACAAAGCACCAGGGTGCTGGCCTTTCACTTGGGGCCTCTCCTGCCATCTGGACCCCAAGATTTGTGCTGGGTGAACTGTACTGAAGTGGTACCCAGTAGATTCCTTTTAGTCATGCTATTTGCAAAAAGAGGACGGGGAGCCCTGTGTGTGTGTGTGTGTGTGTGTGTGTGTGTGTGTTTTTTTTTTCCAAGTTCTTGAATTAGTTGCATTTTTATTTGTACTCTGCAATTCATGAGAAAGTGACTCTGAAAAGAGTTGAGGAAGATTTCATCAGGGAAGGGAGCAGAAGGCCTGAACCTTTTTTTTTTTTTTTTTTTTTAAATGGAAACTACTGTGGTCTATAGTGGTCTCATCCTGGGTCTTACTCTACTTCCCCTGAGGCAAAGTTTGTGCTGTTTTGTAATTGTGAAAGTAGCTTTATATTTCATGATAATAATAACAACAGCAATAGTAATAATAAAACTTCTCCAGGAAATTAAGACGAGAAGGAAAACTGAGGCAACAATTGAGGCCCATTGTGGCAAAGGCGGTATAGGCTTAGAGTGCACTCATTTCTTTTGCCACTTCCTTTCCAGCTGCTGTGGCTGTGGTATGCAGTCAGCTGGACTCTGGGGAGCTGGAGGATCAGCAGAGAATGCACTGTGATCTCTTTTGGTTTGTATGGAAGATAGAGACCTGACTTTTTGTTGTTGTTTTTGAGAATATTAAAGTTATACAAGTCAAGTAATTTCGCCCAAAGCTATCTAGATTGAAGAAGCACATTGTAAATTTGCCACCATCGTGAGACTTGGACTGCTAAGACAGTTTTAGCAATTGCTGCAATTGTGGAGGAATTGCAACTTTCGCTGCTTCATCCAGAGAGTTTCAAATGGTGACTTAGTGTATCCTAGCTGCCAACTTCAATGGCCATCCTCGGTTTTTTAATGGTATAAAATGCCTTCCCTTAGGGCTTTGCTTGTGCATAATTCCACATTTTTGTAAACGCAAACTATGCCATCACAGTCAAAGACTTTGGTCAAACTAATTTCATGCCCTTGAAACTTTGCAAGGTTGACCATCTGTGTTTTCAAAACACCAGGCTGTGAGTGGTAGCAAGCATAAATTCCACAACAATAAACTCTATCCTTTCCTTATACATGCAGCCCTTAAACTACTGTAACTTCACATTGAACACAGTGGAATGATTGACAATATTCCAGACAGTTCAGATAAAATACTCCATGGATTAAATATGCTTGGAGGATGGACTGGTGAAGAAGGGAAGAGAAGGGAAAGGAAAGGATGGGCACAACTTTAAAATAATTACCATTTCTATAATGGGGTCCAAAATCTTTGATGAGCTGCCATCTACAAATCTACTAAACATAGGATACCCAGTCAAGCAAGACAATCAATCCTTGTTTAGAAACAAAAATTTATACCCTTTTTTTGGAACTGTCATATAAGTCAAAGATCTTTTTCCTGTGTCAAATTTCATCACAGGGCTTAAATCACCTGCCACTGAGCAATTTCAGGACCAGAAGATTTTGAATAATCAGATTAAATACCAGGGAAAAGGAATTTGCAAGGGACTTGTTAGGCAGAAGTCCTGGTAGAGGCCAAACCCATGCTTTGGAAACAAACATGTGCAAAGACTGTATATAGTTCCAAGGCACCTGTGTCACCAACTCATTGTCCCTGAGCCCAAAGATATCTCCTGGGGTAAAGCAAGTCTCCATAAAAGTTCTGTTACAACTCTATTTGAAATTCAACATTGAGTAACATCAGCCCTACATTAGAGGTAAACAAGTGACATGGAAGTGAAATCCAATCTGTGTGCTAGTTAGAGAAATTTAGGGATTTGTTAGAGAAGTTTAGGGATTAAATTATTTAGAAATGCATGAAGCCAAGAACGATGCTTTTGGTGTAACGGTTTATTTCTTAAAGGCCTTCCTCCCCTTTGCTTTGTATGCACTCACGTTTTCCTTTACAACCCCTTTCCCATTTAGGTCTGCTACATTCCGTGCATTGGTTGAAGAAAATTACTCTTCTCCACATTTGCCTCACATAATCTCCATGGATTTGCTCTCCTTTGTTACCAATTATCTTATTTTAAAAATGAATTTTCAAGTCACCAAAATGTTACATTCTTGTTGAAGATGTCTCTGAATCTCAAGTTGTTGCTAACTCTCTTACCACTTTACTATGCTTTCTTTTGTTTTCTCAATACTTTCTACCTAATATTGTTACCTATGTCTTTTTATTTTAGTTTAGTTTTAATTTTTTTGGTATCTGAGCTTCTGAAGTTTAGAATACTTTTATAAAACTTTATTATCATATAACTTGAGTAATTAGTGGAATGTTTAAAATAAAAGCAGACTCTAACACCCTGATTCGAGTGTGTATATGTCCACATTTGTATGCGTATGTGTGTTTGGTGTTTTATATCACAGAAATCTTGGGTTTGGAGTTACAGATAAAATACAAGACCATAAAGATTTATATTTATTTCCAGTATTCTTAAAACTTCCTTAAGAGTTTCTCCATCATGACCCAGACCTACTATGTCATCTTTGGGCTCTTTACTTACAAAAATGCAAGCAAACAAATCAAATTTAATATTGTCCATACACAAAGTCCAAAAGTCTTTTTAAATTTGTTTATAATTTATTTAGGACACAAGTCATGATAATGCCACTTGTTAATTTTATTGTCAATTAAAATATTTTATTACTAGTGTAAATAAAATTATTTCAGGATATTTAAAAAATGCATACACACACACAAATAATATAGGTACTTTGGATATTCAGAACTGTGTCATTGGTATACGCTAGGAGAGTCTTTCTTTTTTCTTTTGGTGCTAGGGAATGAACCCAGGATGCTTCACTACTTAACTACACCCCCCAGCCCGTTTCATTTTCTATTAGAAAGACAGAGTATAAGTTGCTTAAAGCTTTGCTCAATTGCTGAGGCTGGCCTTGAACTTGGGATTCTCCTCCCTTAGCTCCCTAAGCCATTGGAATTGTAAACACATGCCACATCCAGCAATATGAGAATTCAGAAATAGTACAAAGTTTTAGTAGGTACAATATTTAGGGGGTAGATATTCTTTGAATCCACTAAGCCATCTACTTATTTTTATTATATATATATATATTAAATATATATATGTGTGTGTGTGTGTGTGTGTGTGTGTGTGTGTATACATATATATACACATACACATGCATACAGGTGTGTATATAGAAATATTCTACTGGAACACTATAAATATCTATTATTTTGCTCAAATCATTAATTGTTCATGGAGGCAGATAATGTATTAGTTGTACAAACTTCATTAAATATTTTTTTCCCTGGGAAGACACTGTGTGGAAATTTGTGTGCTAGTTTTCATCAACTTAAGAAACATCTGTTATTAAAGAATTGATGCTAATATGAAGTGGCAAGTGAATTATTACACTATAGAGTTGTCTGCTTAGGATGCATATGTGTATGCATGTAATCAAAAGTCTTCATTTAGCTGGGCCCAGTGGCTCACGCCTGTAATTGCAACAGCTCCAGAGGCTGAGGCAGGAGGATCCCAAGTTCAAAGCCAGCCTCAGCAAAAGCAAGGCGCTAAGCCACTCCGTGAGACCCTGTCTCTAAATAAAATACAAAACAGGGCTGGGGATGTGGTTCAGTTCCTCTGAATCAATCCCCAGTACCAAAAAACAAAGAGTCTTCATGTTTTTGGACCATATGCAACAAACTACCAAATGTTAATGAGCCCAGTTCTATCCCTCTAGCTTTTCAGGTAAAAAAAATCACACTTCTCTAAAGAAAACTGTAGTATGGAATTATAAGGATATTGAATAAAAAGAAAACCAAATTTCTATCCATTTAAATCAATGTGTTTACATACTCTACCTTAAGGCATTAAACTGTTTATATGTTATTTGTCTGTGTTAAAATTAACACAATGCAAAAGTAAATTTTATTCCCCAAATTACGTGGGATTGTATGCAACTTACCCCACATCAGGGAAAACATGAAAGAAGTGTTGCCTTCAACATTTATCTGTCTGACATGTGCCACTGTGTATATTGGGACTTGCTTGGCTTGCTTTTTTTTTAATGCATGCCCAATTTGTTTTTGTACTTTGCTTTGTGGAAGGCTGAACATGCCCTAAGGGCAGTGTTCAATATTTTCTGATGAATAGAAAGAATGTTGCTGACATAGCAAAGCTTCAGAAAGGTTTTACAAAACATGATTATCATTATATTTTGTATAAAAGTCTCAGATACTGATAGGAACAAATGTAATTGTTTTTCCATTTTATGTTTATTTTTCAGTCCTGAATTTTAACTGTTCATTTCTAGCTATAAGTGGTAGTGAAGTGAAAAATTATGGAAGCAACACTCTTCCATGGGGTTCACAGCAATGCTGAACAAGATTTATTTTCTGGTTTACTTCATAGATAGACAATGTGTAGCATTGCCATGATGGAAGTTTCATAGTCATTGACTATAATATAGTAAAATGTGAGATGAGAATTGGAAAGAAACAGCAACCTTTTTCAATATTGAACCTAAATAATAAAGGCAATGTTTATACCTTATTTTACAATAATTTCCCTTTTAGAATATCAATTCCTTATAAATTTCAGGTTTTGATTACTGAGCTGAAAAAGAGCCTGACTAGAGTGGAACCCATACTACAAATATCGAAATATGTTAACAAAATGTCAGGCTTTAGTTCATGCTAGGAAACATTATAACAATGAATGCTGTTTTAAGTTATGTTGATGAAGAAGCAATACTGCTGATGATAACAACTAAATATTTCAATGAGCCATAAAAAAACTTCTTTGTTAATAAGCCCTGCACATGAGGTACATAGAAATATATTTGTATTACTCCATTTTCTGTTCCTATAACAAAATACCTAAGCTGGCATGCTTTATAAAGAAAAAAAAAAGGTTTATATATTTCTATATAAATGGAGGTTGAAAGTTTAAGATCAAGCAGCCTCTTCTTTCTGATCTCTGGCAGAGCCCTCTTGGTGGATGTCATCGCAAGGGCAAGAGTTTCTGCAGAAGTGCATTTGAGAATGATCAAGTGGCAAGATGGAAGGTCAGAGAGGAATTCAGGGGTTAGGCTGGTTTTTCAAAAATAACTCTCTCTCAAGAGGACTAACTCCACAAGACCAACATGAATCCCTTCTGATTCCACAAGACCATCATTAATCACTTCTAACAAGATACTTCCAATATTCTAAAGACCTCTCACAAAGACCCACTTCTTAATGGTTCCAACATCTCTACAACACCTCACTGGAGACTAGATTTCCAACACACAAACCCTTGGAGGGCAATACATCCAAATTACTGAAGCATTTATGATCATTTCTTGTTTCATCACAAAATAAGGAAATTGTGTGCTATGTAAGTAGAGTTAAGCAGCAATGAAGATTTCAATCCAGGTCTTCCTTTCAAATCTCTGACTTCTTTATGTATCCCCAGTCAACACAAAGAACTTATCCAACAGACATACGATTTAAGTGCTTCCATATCAGGATAAAATTTGTTTAAAGCAGTAATTATGAATAACTTTAGCAAACATATTTTTACCATTAATAGGAAGAGATAATATACAAGATGATTGTTTTTGTCCAAGGGGATGTAATTAACATTTATTCATAACTTCTGTTATGACATAAAAGGGCAATACTGTACTATCTCAATAATATTGACACACATTTAATAAGTTCGATAAACTAAAATGACTGCAGTAGTACCAAAGAAGAAATTTGAGTAAACAAGGCATGCTGAAAATATTTCTATATTGAAATATTAGTATTGGAATCTTTTAAAAAATATTATATCCTGGGCTGGGGTTGTGGCTCAGCGGCAGAGCGCTCGCCTCGCACGTGCGTGGCCCGGGTTCGGTCCTCAGCACCACATAAACATAAATGCATTGCATTGTGTAAAACTAAAGTAAATAAATAAATATTTTTAAAAAATATTATATCCTAATATGTAAGTTCTTGTGAAACATTGTTATTCTTAAGCTTGTTATTAAATGAAAAAAAAATAAGGGGGCTGGGGTTGTAGCTCAGTGGTAGAGTGCTTGCCTAGTGTGTGTGATGCACTGGGATTGATTCTCAGCACTACATGTAAATAAATTAAATAAAGGTCCATAAACAACTAAAAAAATTAAAAAAAAAAGAATAAGACTGTTATAGATACTTAATAACTATTTATTCTTCCATTCAAACATATATGGAGTTTATACTAGGTACCAGGTAACTGTGTTAGGCACCATGACTACAACCTCATATTAGGTTAACTAAAACAGAAAAAAAAAAAAAGTTATAGAGGAAGAACAACATAAACATGTTTCAGTTGAAAATAGTAGTTTTCTCCATTGTCCTTAAAACAAAGATCATGACAAAACAGCCTGGTTTCTGGCTTCTAGTCTATAATAATTTTATTAAAAAGGAATAAGGAGAAAATATCTTGAAAGTTTTGAAGGGAACTATTGTAGTTCAAAAAAATTCTTTATTTTTCAGGGGCAAAAGAAATATTATGACATATAAGCTCTTGTGAAACAAAATGGTCTTCTAAAAAAGGGTTTCTGCAAAGTCACTTCAGTGATGAATTATGAACCAAAGAATGGAGAGAAGGACATGGTGAAAAATGGCTGCAGTTTCTTCCTTTACTTAGTTTTGATTCTGAATTCAAAATACCTGAGGATTTTGTGATATGTTGATTTTTGAACTGAGCAGAAAGGATGGAGTTCATGTGTAGTACTTGAAAGCTTAGTTCCTCTGTATTTTTGAACTTTCTAGAATCAAGAAACACATTACTAAAACTGTATCCAAAATTCAAATAGACTACATTATTAAGCTGGAAGTAGTAACTAGATTTCTTTCATCCAGATTTATTGACATCAGGTATAATATTTATATATTTTGGAGTTTATAAATAAGAATAATTTCCATAATTGTTCATTTTAGGCAGAATGAATTGAATTGGGTAACTGAATGTACTTCATGTTCAAAAAACTTGAGAAAAATTAAGATTTCTGTATTTTTAAAACTCTTCAAGAACATATACAACATGTATCAATAAAAACCTCCACATGCTATCTTTTATCTAATACCTATAAATGTTTTTATGTGTTTAGTATTATTCAATCAATACAAAGTTTTAACTATATGAAAATGCGTAGAGACTACAATGACAAATTAACAATGATAGTATTTGATTCATAAAATGAATAGAAATGATTTTTGCTTTCTTTTTTATACTTTTCTGTATTTCCTACCTGTTGAAATATGCAAGCATGTAACTTATATTTAGAACAATATATTCGAGAAAAAACCTGAATTTCTGCATATAGTGTGTTGTCAAAATTATGCAAAACATGGAGTGAAAATAGCCTCTTTAACAAATTGTGCTAGGAAAACTGGAAATCCATATGTAGCAAAATGAAATTAAACCACTTTCTTTCACCATGCACAAAACTCAACTCAAAGGGGATCAAAGACTTAGGCACTAGAAAAGAGATCCTGTGCCTAATAGAAGAAAAAGTAGGCCCAAATCTCCACTATGTTGGCTTAGGATCCTATTTCCTTAACAAGACTTCTAAAGCACAAGAACTAAAATCAAGAATCAATAAATGGGATGGTCACACTAAAAACCTTCTCAGCAAAGGAAACAATCCATAATGTGAAGAAAGAGCCTACATAATGGGAGAAAATCTTTATCACATGCATCTCAGATAGAGCACTAATATCCAGGATACATAAAGAACACAAAAAACTCAACACCAAAAAACAATAACCCAATCAATAAATGAGCTAAGGAACTGAACAGACACTTCAAAGAAGAAGAACTACAATCGATCAACAAATATACCAAAAAATGTTCAACATCTCTAGCAATTAGAGAAATGCTAAGTGAAGTAAGCCAATCCCCAAAAACCAAAGGCCGAATGTTTTCTAAGTTGATGCTGATCCATTATGGAAGGTAGACTAGGGAAGGATGGAGGAATTTTGGATTAGACAGAGGGGAGTAAGGGAAAGGGAGAGAGTGTGAGGGTGGGAAGGATAGTAGAATGAGACAGACATTGTTATCCTATATACATGTATGATTGCACAAATGGTGTGACTGCATCATGTACAGCCAGAGGAATGAGAAGTTCTGCTCCATTTGTGTACCTTGTGTCAAAATGCTCTGCTGTCATGTATAACTAATTAGAACCAAAAAAAAAATAAATAAATAAAAGATTGATTAACTTCTCATTGGTGTGATAAAAAAAATGGAATAAAAATAGAAGGGAGTATTTCTAAGGTAAAAATCGATTGTGTTCTGAGCTTAAGAGTATTTCAATTGTTCTTTCTATTTCCACGTTTTGTAACATTGTTGCTCATATATTAATTTATGGAGAATATAATTTTTATATATAAAAAATTACAATTATATTCCAATATCTGAATAGACAACTCAGGCCAAAAAAAAAAATGCATCTTATAGAACATTAATGAGAAATAACTACTGGTTGACTAGCAGTGGTAATTTAGATATAAGAAGAAAAATGTCATTAACCATTGTCCCGAGTCTATGAAATTGAAATAGACATTTCCATAGTTCATTGATCAAATGAGAAACCATAAGCATCTGAGGTCAAGAAATATTTATAGCAATGACATAATTCACATTTTTAAAAATGCATTTTAAAGTCTTAATTCCCATTCTCTTAAGGTTTTTAAGAAACCTTGAAAAAATTATAACAAATGAATTTAATCAATTTTCAATTTCCAGACCTTTGAATTAAGCTTTGAATTAAGTCTAGCTATATTAAAAACTAAATGACAGTCTTGATTCATTTGGTTTATCCTCTCATACAAACAGAATTGAAACTTTGCCTTTCCTCCTAGTTATAATTTTTAAAAGTAGATTATCAAATAGCTTATAATAAAAATAAATGAATTTTAAAATTGACATATTAACCTGGAGTTATTACCAGTTCCTAAACATAATTTTTATACCAAACTTTCATTCTCTCCTCTTTTTCAGTCCCACATGGTATAAATTATTTTACTGATTAGGAAACTATGTTCTGAGTTCATAATGAAAATCTGTAATAAAAACTCATTTTAGAAGGAAATTAATATTTTCAACACTGAAAAACAGTTTTTCTATGTTCATTTTGTAGTGGGTTTTTCATTATTTCCCACGTGTAGCCAAAATATCACTGATTCATGACATTATGTAGATAATCAATTAGAATGAAAGAATTATATAAAATACATCTCTCCAAGGCAAATCTCTGGTGGTCTCATACTAAAATGCCTGTAATTCTACATTCAATATCTAAAGATGTCTCTAGAGAATTAAAATGCTTTGCAAAAATATCCAGTGTTGAGAGGTTTACAGAACAATATTTCCAATATGTTCAAGAATTATGTAATTTATAAGAAAAACAGGCTGTTAATAAAGGCTATGAAATAAACACTAAAATACCTAAACTTTATGGAAGCTTCTTATATCAAGATGTTATGTTGTGGGACATTTTAATGCTCTATCTATTTTAGTCTTCCTGGAAGTCCAATAAGTGATATTATATCTACTTTTTATTAAGAAGAACATGAAGTGTTAAGGGGTGTTTAATAAACTTTACCAAGGTTTCATAATGTGGGAAGCCACCCATGAGCTACATGGCAGTCTTTACTTGGTAACAAGCCATGGAGATTCAGGTTTTTCCTTGGGAACTATCCTGGCTTTCCAGTGTGTATCAGATTGTCCAAGGCATGAGATTCTGTCTTCGCTCTACTAGTGAGACAGCTCTCCTCGCTCCAAAAATGAGCACAACCCACTGGGAACCAGACAACCAACCCCTGACCTTATTTGGCAAAGCACATTTCATGGAAAACCTGTGATGTTCCCTCCATATAAATAAAGCAAGTGCAGGCTCCATCTCTCTCTTTCCAGTTGAAAGCTTGATCCCTAAGATCAGAGAGCCATCCTACCCCTTCTTTAAAAAATTACTTCCTGTGTACTGTGGTTTTTTCACCATTTTCTCTTTCTTAGCTTTTATTCCACAGCCAGCCCACTCCATGAAGAGGGACCCCAATTCCTTCACCTGCGCTGGATGTGGGCAAGATCATAGCTATTGGGATGTAAACCTAAGGCTTATCTGACTCCAAGGATTGTGGTCTTAGACATTATGCTAAGTTTTCTTTTCAAATAGTAAAATGAATTCATTATCAACTAAATCCCAAAGTTTTGGATTCCTCTTATCTCCCCCCTCCTCTCTCCATATATATCTATCAAACTTTTTTATTATATCCAATGTACAATTATAAATTAGGAAGGATCCTACTCATAATACTATAGTTAGCTTTGGCAGTTGTGATAGCATGTTATGCCATCAGTCCTGAGCTCTTATAATATTGCAAATATAAAATAACAACATGTAAAGTAATAAGCAAAGGGAGTTTCCAACATGTATTTACAAGAAGTTGAGACAGAAAATAAAAATTATTATGCTTAATTTCATAAGCAATGCAATAATTATAAAAAATAAAAGGAGTGACTATCACTCTTCACTTCTATTTCTATAGGTTCTACTATATATTAACCATCTCTGCCATAATGTAAAATTTTAGGACTATTACACACACACACACACATACACACACACAAATACCCACACATCTATTTAAATAGAACACATAAAAATTGTACTACACCATGTCTTTTAATATATTTTGAATATATTTCCATGTTAGCAGAGGTAAGTATACTTTATTACTGTAAATTGTGAAACAGTTGAAATATGTATTTATTTAAACCTTTTCCTATAGTTGCATGCAATTTTGTTCCAACTATTCTCTATTACAAAAATGTGGTAATTAAAATTCTTGAAACACACCTTTATGCATATTTTGATATATAATCCCATAAGTAAAATTGTTGGGTCAAAGGTTAGGCACATTTATGCTAGATGCTGCCAGCTCTCTTTAATCTTGTGATTTATCCTCATGCATTGAATGTAACATTATTATAAGTGGTTCAGTGTTTATTGTCAGCATTTAATGATCTCCCCCAATAAATTTAAGCAGATCTGAGTTATTGCTGCTGACAGCTTAGTTAAATAAGCTTTCTTAGTTTTTCCAATCTGTGTATTTATAATTCCTCCAGAGTCTAGAAACATTACCAAAAGGGGTTCTTCCTAATTAGACAGCAACAGCAAGACATTTGTGTCTGGAGTCACTTATTAAGTATGAGGAAATCCTCACAGAAAATACACATGCTTCAATCTGCATTGGATTTGGCTCCTGAAATCATTTTTAACCAGTCCTCAGAATATTATAAATAGGTCCACATTTTTGAAGAAGAAATAGTAAGAAAACAAAGCTACAATGGGCCATTACTAGGAAATTTTCAGGAAATAAAGGATCTTTTACTTTGACACTATACCTTGCTTCATATGCAAACATAAATAGAAGCAACATAAATAGAAGATGAAGGGGTTGCAGGGAAACCTGTGGGTGGCATATTAATTGATAGTTTCCTGAGTATTGGCTCTTCTGATTACTGAGTATTAAACTTGTCCTACATTCCTTATAACCTCAAAAATAATGTTCAGTGACTAAGTTGAAATATCCATACATGAATCATTATTTAAAGAAAATTAGAAATTTTTTACTTTTCTACAATTTTATTGCATTTTATTTTTTAATTATATTTTTAAAAACATCTGTTTACTTATTCATGCTCCATTTTCTATTCTAATAGTGAATGCTAAATTAATTACTTAGATTGAATTGTATAGTGTACCTTTCTGTGTTTCTGGCCTAGGCAATGAAATAGAATATTTTCTTTTAAAGTATACACAGTTTTTCCACAATTTCATATAATGAAAAGCATTAGCATAGAATATAGGTTGTTAAGTATATATAGTTTAACTCTTTACTATCCACTTAGAACTTGTGGTCCATTTAGAATATTCCTTTTAATGGGAAATTAAATATTTTAACTATTAATTAGATTTTAGAATTTATGTAAATACATGTAGGACTGAAACCATGTTAAGAATACTTTAATATTTCATGATTCATAAAAGAATTCTTTCATTGCCCCATGGCCATCATTATAGCTTTCACTATCATTTCCCAGAGATCTGAATAATTTTAAAATTCACTTCACTTTGCAAAACTCATTTCTTATATGACAGTGGTAAATTATCATGAGTTTTTTCACTTTTCTTAGGAAAATAACGTGCAGCAATTATTTATCAACTTAAAATATTATAGTAACAGCTCATAATAAATATAATATTGGGTTTTATACATTTTTCATTGACCTAAGTTATTTAATTTTCCCTGTGTTTACAAGGAAGTGTATCTAGTCAAGAAAGTATCACACATATTCTGCTAAAATTGTTCCATCAACTACTGTTTCTAAATGATAATTGCATCTTTCACATTTATTTGCTACACTACTCTTCAAAATCTTCCTTAAACAAATCTGACCATATCACACCCAAGCCTGAGACATTCCACGATTCCATCTGCTGGTAGCACAAATGTCAAAATTTGTGCATGTCATTACAAGCTCCTGTCACCTTGTCTTTCCCAAGTACTTGACAGCACTCCACACCCAACATCATTCTGAGTAGAATGTCTGCTGACATACATCAGACTCTTCAGCTTATCAGCTCAAGTGATGCTCCTACTATGGAACATTGGCAGATTTGTTCCTTTTGTATGAGAATTGATCAATATTTGAAGGGAGGAGTCTAAAATGTAACTTGTAATGTGTCCATTATATCACCTTTAACACTATTGGGCTCTAATTTCTTTATAAACATTCTTTATTTTTTTTCTTGATAAACTATGGCCTCATTGAAGGTGAGGAGTTAGGAATATGTATACTTCAGAGACATTTCCTAGCACTTTTCAATAGATTTTCTATTATTGGATTTCACAAGTGAAAACACAGGAAAAAAAATTCTTTAATCAAGATTTGAGAAATCTTCAGTAAAATTTCTAAAAAAAATGTTTATAACTATAAGACACTATTTTGCTCTTCTGATTGCTATGTTGTATGGAAAAGTGTGGGCGAAATATTGATCCTAGTGCCTGGAGACTTTGGAGGTTGGGTATTGGAACATTCCATTAACAAAAACCTTTGAGGAAGGAAATAAGAGGAGAGAATTCATATTGTAACAACAACAAAGGCCTACAGTCACTCATTACATATTCTCATTTATCTATATTTTCACTTGTATATATTATCTATATTTTCACATGTAATTATTGTGAGATTTTTTATTGTTTTATCTTTCAAACTGAAGTCACAAGCACAATATCTTCAATTTTCTAACAATTACGTGCAGTATATAACTATGTGAGTCATATGATTAATATTTACAAAGTACTTTAAGAGATAATCAATTAATGATAAGAAGTAGTGCAATGGCCTGATATTTTTAAAATGGAGAAGGACATTTACATCAGAATCAGATGATTTTCAGCACCATACATCACTGATATATGAAGCTTTCAGTATGTGCCAGGCTTTATACGCTATCTATTGTAACTCATCTAATTCTCACAGCAAACTTGCTATAAGATTCATTGTCATCACTGATATTTTGCACACATGGAAATAAGGCTATTGAGATTAAAATATTTTCTTAAAGATACACAAATTATGAACAAGGTATGTTTCAAACCCACACAGTTGATTTCAAAGCCCACACTCTTAGAGAATATCTTCCTTCTTTGAACTTGGGATGAAATAATTAGTAAATTAGTCCCCAAATACAGAGATAAAAGGGAAATCCATAATAAAAAAATCTAAAAATTCACAATGTGCTAGGAATAGAACAATCATTTAATTTGTGAGCATAATTTTTGAAACCAAATTATGTAAATGGAAAAAAAAATAAAGTATATTATTTATGGAAGATTCTCTTATTTTTACTGAGATAACTATGATTATATAATAAGTTTGTAAATCCAGTTGAATCAGTTCTAAAAAAATCATAATTCTAGTAGCAATTTGGATTTTTTCCTTTTCAAAGAATTTTAATAACATTGTTGGAACAAGTTTGAACAGTCCAAAAGCTTTAGTACATTATTTTGTTCTACACGAATAGATACTCTTTTAAATGAAGTCATCTCTACAGTATGGTAAATCACTTCCAAATTGCTTCCAACTTTTAAAATTTGATTTGAGAATGTTCATTGTTATTTACATAAAAGGTCTCAAAGTGTAAGATAATATCACATATATTCTACTTATTTTCAATACATCCCACTTTGAGTATTAGAAGTGATATTTGAAATCAGAATTAAGTATTTTTATTCAGATAAGATTATGCACAGAATTAAAATAATTTAGTTTTTGTTTATACATTTTCATATTTTATCACATTTTTATTTTTTTTCTATATTTGTTAATTTATTTGTCACGTCTTTGTTCTATGTTACTAAAAAAGTCATGGATAAAAATATAAGTATATTATTTTCCCCCAAGAAGCACTGGAGAGTCTTTTCAATTCTAATTAAATATCAATTCATAGTAATTATGTATAGCAGAGAAAATTAGAAAGGAAGGGCTATTAATACTATCCCTACCCCAGGGAAACTATAAACCTAACAAGTTATTCAAACAACACAAGCTTTGACACTTGCATCTGTCTGACAGATGATGTAGTGAAATAACAATAAAAGTGGGAACATAAAGGGAATTTATTTAAAAATAATCTTACTGAAAGTTAGTCATAGAGATACAGATAGAATATTCTGAAAAACATACATTTATTATTTTCTTCAACAAATCACATGAATATGTGTATGCACCAGCATTCTGATGGTGGTTGGAGAGAAATATACATAACCCAAATAGAACTATACATAGCATGTCAGCCATTGTTAAACAGCAATTTGCAGAGAACACCATCTTTACCTGGATTTATAAACATCTGTAACATAGCATCTTCTAAACCAGTTCCATATTCTGCCCATCTTCTCAATTCTGCTATGAGTATTCTTCAGTCTGCTGTCTTGGTTTGGCTGATGGCAGTAACTCAGTGCCTCTACCCTGCAGTCTAAGTTAGAATCTAGGCATGGGTCTTTTTTTTTTTTTTTTAACTTTTATTTATTTATTATTCTAGTTTGTTATACATGTTTGCAGAGTACATTTCATTTCATATTACATATAAAGAGCACAATTTCTCAAGTTGCTGGTTTTATATAAAGTATTTTTACAACAATTGTGTCTTCATACATGTATTTAGGGTAATCATGGATAACTCAGTCTGCTATTATTCCTATCCCCTTGCTCCCTTCCCTCCCTCCTCTTTGTTCTATTTAAAGTTCTTTCATTCCTCTCATCCCCACTGCCTTGCCTTTATAAGTTAGTATTTTCATGTCAAAGATCATTCAACCTTTGTTTTTTTGGGGATTGGCTAACTTCACTTACCATTATTTTCTCCAACTCCATCCATTTACGGGCAAATGCCATGATTTTATTCTCTTTTAGTGCTGAGTAGTGTTCCATTGTGTATATATCCCAAAGTTTCCTTATCCATTCATCTGCTGATGGGCATCTGGGTTGGTTCCACAATCTAGCTATTGTGAATTGTGCTGCTATAAACATTGATGTGGTTGTGTCCCTGTAGTAAGCTGTTTTTAAGTCCTTTGGGAATAGACCAAGGAGTGGGATAGCTGGGACGAATGAATGGTGGTTCCATTTCAAGTTTTCTAGGAATCTCCATACTGCTTTCCAGATTGGCTTCACCAATTTGCAGTTCCACCAGCAATGTAAGAGTGTGCCTTTTCCCCCATATCCTCGCCAGCATTTATTGTTTGTTTTTTTGAAAGCTGCCATTCTGACTGGAGTAAGATGAAATCTTAGAGTAGTTTTGATTTGCATTCCTCTAATTTCTAGAGGTGTTGAACATTTTTTCATATATTTGTTGATTGTTTGCATATCATCTTCTGAGAAGTGTCTGTTTAGTTCCTTGGCCCATTTATTGATTGGGTTATTTGTTTTCTTTGGTGTTAAGGCCTTTGAGAGCTTTATAAATCCTTGAGGTTAGTGTTCTATCTGATGTGCTTGTGGTACAGATTTGCTCCCATTCTGTAGGTTCTCTATAACTCTTCCTCTGTTGCTCTTGCTTATGGCACCCACTGTCCCACAATGCAGTGTGTCAGTTCTATTTCAGATATGTCTGTGACAGTTTTCTTTTACTTTTTACTCTTTTGTTAACTTCTTACCACGCCCAGGCACCCTTCCCCTTTCTTGAGCACAAGTCTCTTAGGAGCAAGAGCTGTATCTTTTTGTTATATTCACTGAAGTATTCCCACTTCTTAGAAGGGTTCCTGCCATATAGACAGGCTCAACACATGTTTGCTAAGTGACCACATTAACGCAATCAGCAAACCAATGTAAAAATAACCACTGATAAATTTGGAGGCTCACTATTTGCCAGACACAGAGTCAAGTGCTCTGTAAAATTTCCACATTGAATTCCTCAATCAGTTCTAGAGCACATTGGTGCAAAAACCTGATTAAACTCATGTTCTAATACTTCTCAAAACTTGCTCATCTTTGCCATTATTGTTGAAGCAGTTTTAATTTGTCACCATGTCCCAACTCTCATTCCTTTAGTCCATTCTCCATGCTTTAATTAGTACTATCTTTGTAAAGATCACATTTACTCTAATTTTTTTTTCACCTATGAAATGTGACAACTTATAGCTTCTTGTCATAGGTATCAGGTGTGTTACAACTTGGTTCCAGCCTATATTTTCAGTCTAGTTTGCAGGGATTCCATTTTAGAAATTAATATTATAGCTAGGAGGACCCACTCACTGACTGAATTATGCCCCTCACTACTGTTATATGCCTTTTTTAAAACTGTTTTTCTTGCCTGCAATTTTATTCCTCTTTGATTTTTAATTAACTCCTATTCATAGTTAAAGACTCAATTCCAAATATCATCTTTTCTTTATCATTTTTAGAGAGAGAAATGCAGAGGTCAGGTAGCTCTGAATTTGCATCTTGAATTTTCAACTTACTGGCTATGTGATTTTAGAAATGGTCTCATTTTTCAGTTTCTTTTTTTAAAAAAATATTTATTTATTTGTTTTAGTTGTACACAATGCCTTTATTCTTTTTTTTTGAGGTTTATATGCTTTAATATGAATCTTAAATCTGCATGAGGAATATATTTAGAACTGTGATATGTTATGGCATAAAAGAATATATTTGGACAAACTGATGAATAAGTACAAATAACTGAATTTAAATAAGTATAAAAACTTGAATAATGTCAAATAGCATAAATCCATTCCCCAGGGTTTAAAGTTTAAATCAAAGTTAACCTATTCTCAGATACAAAACTAGTATTTTTTTTTTGGGGGGGGGGGGGATCTATGAAAATATTTTCCTCCAAGGAAAGAAGATGTTTGACATTGGTAAGAATCAGTTTCTGCATTTTCTGTAATATATTTATGCATTATTTAGCTTTATCAATGAGGATGTGTTTGTTTTTACCTGTGTGATTTCTTAGTTTTCAATAAAGCAGTCATATGATTCCACTATAAATAACTTGGAAAATTAAGAAGAAAAGTCTTTTCTAATTCTGTCCCTAATTCCCCACAGCTTGTCCTTAGGATTGTGGGGTATTTTGTCTTGTTTTGTTTTGCTAACCATTCTCTTTATGATTTCTTAAAATTAAATGAGGTAGGCAGCGTGGATTAAATGCATGCACATCAACTGGTGCTTTCTCAGCCCCAACGTGTCCTTCCAAAGGTTTGATAGGACTAGAGCCCTAGCTCACAGGGTTAGTGAGTATGGCCATATGTTGTCCAGACAACTTAAGAAAGTCAGATTTGAAACCAAAAACGCAACACTGAACAATGTAAAGAGAACTGAGCAAGTCGCAGATTCTTATTATGTCATTTACTCCACACACATAGGCAATATTTTTAAAACATGTTAAAATAAATCACTCCTGTAATTTTACATGCATCATGTGACCTGCATGTGACCTGAGTCCCACCTTCACAATGTCCCTTCACTTGAGCTTCACTTGTATTTATGTTCTTAACACAAACAGAAGAGGTTCCTTCGTACCTACTCTCCCAGGTGCATACACACACACACGCACACACACTTGGTTTTACTAGATAGGGAGAATATTTGTTTAATTCCGAAAGAGGAGCCATGGCATAATTAAGTGCCCCCTCTAATGGAGGATGCTGCGGTGATTCTACCTCCTTCTCACCCCTGCTAATGGCCTCTCTCCCTCTTGTCTGCTCTCAGATGTCTCAGGGTCTCTGACCATAAATTATTTATGGGGACTATCAGAGCATGTTGGAAAGTGAACCTGCTTCATGCTCATGTATTACCACTTCACACTATGCCTTGTACTGGTTCTTCTTTCCAAAAATACCCAGCCAAAGAAACTGGTAATCTCCTCACCCTGTAATCCTCCCCTGGCATTTGAGGGGAGTTGTGTGGTGACCATCCATTTTCGTGGATTTTCAGAACACTTCCCTGGGAACTGGTGTAAACCATGGCTTTAGGAGTTGTGAAGGACCTTTGCTCTTTAAGCAGTGTGGCTCTGCCTTCCTACAGAGCAGGATTTTTGTGTCAGTAGTGGAGCTCATTCTGCATGTCATATGGCAGGTCTTAGGATATGATATCATGACTCACCTTTCCTCCTTTGAAGAATTTAAAAAACATAGTAAAGAATGGAACCAGTGCACACACATATGCCCCCACCTGGAGCACCATAAACATGTTCTAAAATTGCATTTCATTTTATAATCTCATTTTAGTGCATTTCAAAGTAGGTTCAAGTGTCTGTGCAATTCAGCTTTATGTACTTCAGTAGGCATATTATTGACTAATATTTGATAATTTTTGTAGTTGTTTTGGGGTAAGATGTAGGTGAAGTGAAATGCACCAAACTTAAATGGACTTTTTGACACGTTTTGACAGGAAAAGCACCTGTGCAATGCAGACTCCATCAAGACTTGGAGCCATGTATTTGTCCCCTCTCCCTGATAAATATCACTGCCTACCCTGCCCCAAGAAACACTCTCCTGGGTTTTTTTTTTTTTTTTTTTTCCTAACCCAGATTAGAACAGAATATAAATGGCATCATTTTCATGAAAGGTTTCTTCACTCAGCAGTATGTTTTTGAGATTCCTGTCAGCCATTTCCTTCTTTTTTTTTTTCCAATATAACAGTTTCTTTATTTCATTAGCTAGAAAATTTGTACTTCAATATCCTTCTACCTTAGAACCTCTGTTTTTTTTTTTTTTTTTAATAATTTTTAATGTGTACAACTCACATACAACTGTTTGTATACAAAGTATATTCGTACAATTCAGGTCTTCAATCATGCATTTAGGAAAATGATATCCGTCTCATTCAACCACCTTTTCTTTTTTTTTTTTTTCCTTTTCTCCCCCTCCCTCCCCCCTTGCTCCCCCCCTTGCCCTCCCTTCCCTTTGACCATTCTAGTGTTCCTCTAGTCCTCCTATGTACCCCCCATCCAACAATACTATGAACTAGCCTCCTTATATCAGAGAAAACCTTTGGTACTTGGATTTTTGAGACTGACTAACTTCACTTAGCATTATGTCTTCCAACTTCATCCATTTACCTGCAAATGCATTAATTTATTTTCTTTTATTGCTGAGTAAAATTCCATTGTGCGTATATACCACATTTTCTTAATCCACTCATTTACTGAGGGACATCTAGGTTGGTTCCACAACCTAGCTATTGTGAATTGCGCAGCTACAAACATTGAGATAGCTGTGTCACTGTAATATGCTGTTTTTAAGTCCTTTGGGAATAGACCCAGGAGTGGGATGGCTGGGTCATAAGGTGGTTCCATTCCCAGTTTTCCAAGAAATCTCCATACTGCTTTCCATAATGGTAGCACCATTTTGCAGTCCCACCAGCAATGTATGAGTGTGCCTTTTTCCCCACATCCTCTCCAACATTTATTGTTGCTTACTGTATTCTTAATAGCTGCCATTATGACTGGAGTGAAGTGAAATCATAGAGTAGTTTTGATTTGCATTTCTCTAATTGCCAGCGATGTTGAACATTTTTTCATGTAATTTGTTAATTAATCGTGTATCTTTTTCTGAGAGGTGTCTTCTCAATTCCTTAGCCCATTTATTGATTGGGTTATTAGTTTTTTTGGTGTAAAGTTTTTTGAGTTCTTTATATATTCTAGAAATTAGTGCTCTGTCTGATGTGCATGTACTAAATATTTGTTCCCAATTAGTTGGCTCTCTATTTACCTCACTGATTGTTTCTTTTGCTGAGAAGAAGCTTTTTAGTTTAAATCTATCCCATTCATTAATTCTTGGTAGTAATTCTTGCACTACAGGATTCTTATTAAGGAACTTGTGGCCTAATCCGACATGTTGGAAATTGGAGCTTACTTTTTCTTCTATTAGGTGTATTGTCTCTGGTCTAATTCCTAGGTCCTTGATCCACTTTGAATTGAGTTTTGTGCATGGTGAGAGATAAGGATTTAATTTCAATTCGTTGCATATGGATTTCCAGTTTTCCCAACACCATTTGTTGAAGAGGCTATCCTTTCTCCACTGTACATTTTTGGCGCCTTTGTCTAATATAAGATAGCTGAAATTATATGTATTAGTCTCTGTGTCCTCAATTCTGTACCATTGGTCCACCAGTCTGTTTTGGTGCCAATACCATGCTGTTTTTGTTACTATTGCTCTATAGTATAATTTAAGGTCCTGTATGGTGATACCCCCTGCTTCACTTTTCTTGCTCAGGATTGCTTTGGCTATTCTGGGTCTCCTTATTTTTCCAGATGAATTTCATGACTGCTATTTCTATTTCTTTGAAGAATGACATTGGGATTTTGATTGCAATTGCATTAAATCTGTATAATGCTTTTGGTAGTATGGACATTTTGACCATATTAATTCTACCTATCCAAGAGCAAGGTAGGTCTTTCCATCTTCTGAGTTCATCTATGATTTCTTTCTTTAGTGTTCTATAATTTTCATCATAGAGGTCTTTCACCTCTTTCGTTAGGTTGATTCCCAGGTATTTTTTTTTTTTTTTTTTTTGATGCTATTGTAAATGGGGTAGTTTTCATGATTTTCCTTTCAGAGTCTTTGTTGCTGATGTACAAAAATGCCTTTGACTTATGTGTATTGATTTTGTATCCTGCAACTTTGCCAAATTCATTTACTAGTTGTGAAAGTTTTCTGGTAGAGTTTTTTGGGTCTTCTAGGTAGATTATCATGTCATCAGCAAATAGTGCTAATTTGAGCTTTTCTTTTCCTATCTTGATCCCTTTAATTTCTTTTGTCTGTCTAATTGCTCTGGCCAGAGTTTCCAGTACTATGTTAAATAGCAGTGGTGAAAGGGGGCAACCCTGTCTTGTTCCAGTTTTTAGAGGGAATGCTTTCAATTTTTCTCCATTTAAGATAATGTTAGCTTGGGGCCTTGCATAAATAGCTTTTATAATGTTGAGATATGTTCCTGATATTCCTAGTTTTTCCAGTGTTTTGAACATAAAGGGGTGTTGTATTTTGTCAAATGCTTTTTCTGCGTCTATTGAGATGATCATATGATTTTTGTCTTTAAGTCTATTGATGTGGTGTATTATGTTTATTGATTTCCGAATGTTGAACCAGCCTTGCATCCCTGGGATAAACCCCACTTGATCATGGTGCACTATCTTTTTGATATGTTTTTGTATCCGATTTGCCAGGATTTTGTTGAGGATTTTTGCATCTATGTTCATTAAAGATATGGGCCTGAAGTTTTCTTTTTTGGATGTGTCTTTGCCTGGCTTTGGAATTAATGTGATATTGGCCTCATAGAAAGAGTCTGGAAGAGCTCCCTCTTTTTCTATTTCTTGAAATAGTTTGAAGAGCATTGGTATTAGTTCTTCTTTGAAAGTCTTATAGAACTCGGCTGTAAACCCATCAGGTCCTGGACTTTTCCTTGTTGGTAGCTTTTTGATGGCGTCTTCTATCTCTTCGCTTGTAATCAGTCTGTTTAAGTTGTGTATAGCCTCCGGTTCAAGTTTAGGCATATCATAGGACTCAAGAAATCTGTCAATGCTTTCAATATTTTCTGTTTTATTAGAATATAAGCTTTCAAAGTAATTTCTAATTATCTTCTGTATATCTGAGGTGTTTGTTGTGATATTCCCTTTTTCGTCACGAATGTTAGTAATTTGAGTTTTTTCTCTTCTTCTTTTCATTAGCATTGCTAAGGGTCTGTCAATTTTGTTTATTTTTTCAAAGAACCAAATTTTAGTTTTGTCAATTCTTTGAATGGTTTCCTTCGTCTTAATTTCATTAATTTCTGCTCTGATTTTAATTATTTCCAGTCTTCTACTGCTCTTGGTGTTGGTCTGTTCTTCTTTTTCTAGTGCTTTGAGGTGTGATGTTAAGTCATTTATTTGTTGGGTTTTTTTCCTCTTAAGGAATGAACTCGGTGCAATGATTTTTTTTCCTCTTACTACTGCCTTCATAGTGTCCCAGAGATTTCTATATGTTGTATCTGTGTTCTCATTTACCTCTAGGGATTTTTTAATCTCTTCTTTGATGTCTTCTTCAACCCATTGTTCATTCAGTAGCATGTTGTTTAGCTTCCAGTTGTTGAAGTAGTTTTTCTTAATCCTTGTTTTGTCATTGATTTCCAATTTCATCCCTTTATGGTCTGATAGAATGCAGGGTAGTATCTCTATTTTTTTATATTTGCTGAGAGTTTCCTTATGACATAATACATCGTCTATTTTGGAAAAGGAGCCATGTGCTGCTGAGAAAAAAGTGTATTCATTTACTGAGGGATGAAA
Organism: Tamias sibiricus; assembly: GCA_025594165.1. Classification (NCBI taxonomy): domain Eukaryota; kingdom Metazoa; phylum Chordata; class Mammalia; order Rodentia; family Sciuridae; genus Tamias; species Tamias sibiricus. The sequence continues at coordinate 142,835,109 of CM046661.1, forward strand.
TATTCTATATATATCTGTTAGGTCTAAATTGTTAATTGTTTTAAATAAGCTTAAAGTTTCTTTGTTTAGCTTTTGTTTGGATGATCTATCCATTGGTGAGAGAGGTGTGTTGAAGTCCCCTAGAATAACTGCGTTGCGGTCTATTTTACTCTTGAACTTGAGAAGAGTTTGTTTGATGAATGTAGGTGCTCCATTATTTGGGGCATATAGATTTATGATTGTTATATCCTGTTGATGAATGGTTCCCTTAAGTAGTAAGAAATATCCATCTTTGTCCCTCTTGATTAGTTTTGGTTTGAAGTCTACCTTATTTGATATGAGAATGGATACCCCTGCTTGTTTCCGCTGGCCATGTGAGTGATAAGACTTTTCCCAGCCTTTCACTTTCAGTCTGTTGATGTCTTTTTCTATGAGGTGTGTTTCTTGGAGACAGCAAATTGTTGGGTCATTTCTTTTAATCCATTCTGATAATCTATGTCTTTTGATTGGTGAGTTTAGGCTATTAGCATTCAGGGTTATTATTGAGATGTGATTTTTATTCCCATCCATTTTTATTTGAATTATGGTCTTTAGCTTGATTTGGTTTCTCTTCTGGTTGGTATTTCCCTTAGTTTAATATCTCCCTTTGTAGATTTTCATTGTTATCTTTCTCTTCTTCTTCATGAAAAATGTTGCCCAGGATGTTCAGAAGTGCTGGCTTTCGAGTTGTGAAATCTTTTAACTTTTGCTTGTCGTGGAAGGTTTTTATTTCATCTTCGAATCTAAAGCTCAATTTTGCTGGATATAAGATTCTTGGTTGACATCCCTTTTCTTTCAGAGCTTGAAATATGCTATTCCAGGATCTTCTTGCTCTTAAGGTCTGGGTTGAAAAGTCTGAACATAGTCTGATTGGTTTTTCCCCTATATGTAATCTGCTTCCTTTCTCTTGTGGCTTTTAGTATTCTCTCCTTGCTCAGAATATTTGGCATTTTCATTATAATGTGCCTTGGTGTGGATCTGTTGAGATTTTGTTTGTTTGGTGTTCGGTATGCCTCTTGAACTTGGTTTTCCCATTCATTCCTCAAGTTTGGAAAATTTTCCATAATTATTTCATTAAATAAATTACTCATTCCTTTGGCTTGAAACTCTGCCCCTTCCTCTGCGCCAATCACTCTTAAGTTTGGTCTTTTTATGCTGTCCCATAATTCTTGGATGTTATGTTCTTGATTTCCAACGCATTTTGCTGTATAGTCTAAATTCTTCTCTAGTACATATATTTTGTCTTCATTGTCTGAGGTTCTTTCTTCCAAGTGGTCTACTCTGTTGGAGATGCTTTCAATTGAACTTTTATTTTGGTTTATTGCTTCTTTCATTTCTGGAATTTCTATTTGGTTTCTCTTTAGAGCCTCTATTTCCCTATTGAAGTAATCTTTTACTTCCTGTATTTGTTTTTGGAGTTCTTTGTCAAAATGATCTTTTGCCTCCTGTACTTGCTCCCTCATCTCATTTTTGGGTTCATTCTTAAGTTCCCAAAACATTTGGCATATGTAATTTCTAAATTCCATCTCTGGCATTTGACCAACTGTGTTTGCCATGAAATCTACTGCTGAGGAATCTTGATTTGTTTGTGTCACTTTCTTCCCTTGTTTTTTCATGATGCTTGTGTGTCTTTTCTTCCTACACTGTGGGACCTTGAGTGTTTCGATTTTACTTTAATATGTTATGTTGTTTCTGTAGTACAATGCTATTAGATCCCCTTATAATTCCTTTACACTTTAAAACCTAACACTTTCTATTCAGAAAATTCAATTTTGATCACAATGTACAGATTTTGTTAACCCAGATATTATTTCCAGTTTACTCTGTACGCTTCTGAAGGGGTTTTATAGCTTCAAGTATTGGATACAGAGGTATTATGTTTAAGAAGAAGGAAGTGTCTTGAATTGTTCTTTCTTGGAAAGTATGAAAGGAGAGTTCTATTGAAGTGGTTTACTGGAAGTGGTTTAGTATCAGTAGAAGAGAGAAGATAGAGAATGGAGTAGACAATTAGGTGGAGAGACCAATTTATATATAAAGTAAGATGGAAAAGAAAAAAAAATGATAAAAGAGTAGAAATTGGTGTAAGAGAGAGAATCAAGAAAATAGAGAATAAACTATATATAACACCGCTTTGCTATCCAGTTCAATTGCGCCGGTTCTAGAAATCCCAAGTTCTGCGTAAAGCTTGTTTTTGCTTCTGTTTAGTATGCACTGGCAGGGTGCAAATATGAAAGATGAAGGAGGAAGAAGAGATGCCAAAGTGAGAAGGAAGAAAAGAAGGAATGAGAAAAGGAGCAGAAGCAAACAATCTAACACACTGACAATCAATGCAAAAAAAAGCAAAACAAAACAAAGCCAAAAAAAAAGAAAAACAAACAAAAAACCCCGAAAACCAATAAAACAAGCAAACCAACCAAAAAAAAAAAGAAAAAAAAAAAACCATCGAACCCCAAGTCTCAAACAAAATGGGCCCTGGGAAGCCCCCCCTCTCTTTTCCCTTTCCAGTTTAAGCCAACTGCATCGGACCTCGTCCAGATAGTATGTGACCCTGTCAGTGGAGTCAAGTCTGTACCCTAGGCCTGTGGCCAAATGGCTCGGGGAAGATTGATTGTCTCAGGGCGGTTGTGTGTCAACAGATGAATGGCACCGGGAAGGGGACCCTCCAGAAGGCACCCTTTCCCCAAGCCCACCCACAGTTGTAGCTTCTTGTGGCCGCTGGGCTGGCCTCAGCCACGCCCTCCCCTGCTGGTTACCCGAGTCTCACCCAGGTGTGCGCTGCCTCCAGAGCGCTGGGGCTCCCTGGATGTCTGCAGCTGTTGTCTCCTCCGTCTTTTCCCCTTTGTCTGGGTCAGCCACTGCACTTCTCAAAGATGGTGGTGTTCTCTTCCCATTCAACAGCAGCTCCGCAGACCCTTGTGTCAGTCCAGAGCATGCGGGATCAGCTTGGTAAGCAGTGCGAAAGAGCTCCACGTGGACACCGCCCACGCCTCTAGGCCTCTTTTTATCCCTCCTCCCCGATTGGTTTCAAAGCCGCTGGGTGGATCTTCTCCTTGCTGAGATGGTATTGGCCCCTGCGCCTGCAGCACAAACAGCGCAGCTTCGGACTGTGGACCGCTGCGACTCTGCCCCTGCTGTTGTGGTCCTGAGAACCTTGTATTTCGCTGTCCAGAGGTGCAGGAATGTCTCGGCTCCCTTTCAGTTGCAATAGAACCGCGAGCAATGCGCTCAAACTTCCCACTCCACGTCCTTCAGCAACTGCGTCCAGAGAGCACCTCCCTCCTGTCGGCCATCTTCCCAAGATCTCGCCTTTATTCTTTACATGGTGCTGAGGATCAAATCGGGGCCGCGCACGTGCTAGGCGAGCGCTCTTCCTCTGAGCCACAATCCCAGTCCCTCATTTTTCAGTTTCTTTTAAAGTTGGCACATTAATAACTGACTTTGAAGGTTATTTCTTTGATTAAATGAGATAAAATAATCAGAGCTTGATTGATGCAACACATGTGTATGAGTTTAATTTCTTATCCTGATATCAGCTGAATAAACCCTTCCAATTTAGTTCACATTTTTTTCAGTATTTATAGAAATTATGATTTTTTATGGTACTAGAGATTGAACTTAGGGGTGCTTAACCTCTGAGCCACATCCCCAGCACTTCTTTTATTTTTTTTATTTTAAGAGAGGGTCTCGTTAAATTGTTTAGGAGGACCTCACTTCAGTTGCTAAGGCTGGCTTTGAACTTTTGATCATCCTGCCTCGCTTCCACAGTCTCTGGGATTACAGGCATGTGCCTTGATGCCTGGCAAAATTATTTGTTTTTTTATTTTAATTAAAAATCTAATAATGTGCTGAACAACTAGACTGTCAATAAATAATTGTTAAATAGATAGGTAAACTCTAAATTATAATCATGCATGATAAGAGTACACTATACTTTTTTAGCCCTAATCTCTATCACTAGTGATAAAGAGTTAAATGTTGTGCTTACATAGACTTTAAAATTTTATTAAATCAATACCTATAGTATTTGTTCTTGACCAGAGTCAACAAATTAAATTAAATGAGTCAAATGGTTTGAGAAGTTTTCCAGCCCCATTAGATTGTGCCATAGTTTAAGGCAAATTTATACGTCAATATCAGGTCAAAAAAATTTATAAGTGAGTCTTGGGAAAGAAAAGTCAGTGTATATCCAGTTCCAGTGTGGGACTAGATACAATGTCACTGAAAAGAAGAGCTATAAACATTGATGTGGCTGTGTCCTTGTAGTATGCTGTTTTCAGGTCTTTTGGGTAAAGACCAAGGAGTGGGATAGCTGGGTCATAAGGTGGTTCCATTCCAAGTTTTCCAAGGTATCTCCATACTGCTTTCCATATTGGCTGCACCATTTTGCAGTCCCACCAACAATGTATGAGTGTGCCTTTTTCTCCACATCCTCTCCAACATTTATTGTTGTTTGTGTTCTTAATAGCTGCCATTCTGACAGGTGTGAGATGAAATCTTAGAGTGGTTTTGATTTGCATTTCTCTAATTGCCAGAGAGGTTGAGCATTTTTTCATGTATTTGTTGATTGATTGTATATCTTCTTCTGAGAAGTGTCTGTTCAGTTCCTTGGCCCATTTATTGATTGGGTTATTTGTTTTTTTGGTGTTAAGATTTTTGAGTTCTTTATATATTCTAGAGATTAGTGCTCTTTCTGACGTGCATGTGGTAAACACAATTCACAATAGCTAAACTGTGGAACCAACCTAGATGTCCTTCAGTAGATGAATGGATAAAGAAAATGTGGTATATACACACAATGGAGTATTACTCAGCAATAAGAGAGAATAAAATCACGGCATTTGCAGGTAAATGGATGGAGTTAGAGAATATAATGCTAAGTGAAGTTAGCCAATCCCCAAAAGCCAAATGTTTTCTCTGATATAAGGAGGCCAATTCACAGTCGGGTTGGGATGGGGAGCATAGGAGGACTAGAGGAACACTAGAATGGCCAATGGGGAGGGAGGGGAAGAGAGGGGGCAAAATGGTGAAGAAAAAAAAAAAAAGATGGTAGAATGAGATGGATATCATTACCCTAAGTGCATGTATGAAGTCACGAATGGTGTGAATATACTTTGCATACAACCAGAGATTTGTAAAAATGTGCTCTATATGTGTAATATGAAATGTAATGCATTCTGCTGTCATTTATAACAACTTAGAATAAAAATAAATAAATTAAAAAATATATATATAAACCACATACATTTAAAAAAAAAGAATGGCTATAATGGAAATGTTGGAAATACGCTGATGATTTTAGAATGTTTTGTAAATAACCCATTACAAGAAGAACAAACTGCTTTTAAAATACTTGGACAGACATATCTTTGTAAAACCAGCAGAGTAAAATCTTCTAGTAGTGTTAAAATGCATACTTCCACTTCAATTTGTGGCAATTACAATTTTCTCCCTTCAAAAATTTCAGGAGTCTGGATCCCAAAAGAAGAGTAGTTGGTAAAACATTCTTAAATATTTCTTTAAATATAAATTAATCTACCATTTTCTTTAAATTAATTTTCTTTGTCAAGGAGGGAGTGACTTGTCTAATTTGTTTGTCCATGATAGTAGTGATGACACCTTATTTACACCTAATCAGGAACTTTGTAGGCTAGATGTATTGCAATTAGGCTCTTGACCCACATTTTCTATTTATTTATTGATGAATGTGTCTGGCTCTCATTAACATTAAAAAGAACTGTGACAGTATAGTGATTATAGAACAGAGAGTGTCTAGAGATTAATTTTAATTGCATATAACTCTATTTGGATAGACAGTATAGAAAAATAGCCATTTAATGATAATCACCAGACTTCTTAATTACAAAGAACAATGGACTTGGGCAAATATTTGTTGTTCCTTTTAAGAAGAACACATTGAAAATGAAGTAAAAAACTCATCAACTTAGTTTTTTCCTATGTTGGAATATTGTGTCATATGTCAACTTGTGAAGGAAGGAATATAAGTCATGTGCCATTTCACAGAAAAGACAAAGAAGGCTCAGAAATTTAACTAATTTGCCCAAGTTCATACATATGCTAAATAACAACATAAATAAAATTCGTATTTTAGGTCGGTACATCATAAATTCTCATGTGAACTGGTGAAACAAAAAAATTGTGAGAAGTTTGTGGAGTGTTTATGTCTGTAGAATGATTCTGAAGTTGAAATGTTTGATTATGGAATAAAAATGTGAGAGTGTATTCCAGGAATCTAATCTTTACTACCCACATAAGAGATGCAGTTTGTAACCTGTCTTCATACTAGTGAGAGTGACTACATTCTTTATTTTGATATGTCTTCATGCTAATGAATATGACTTTATTTACAGATTTTAAAATACTTGGACAGACATGTTTTTGTAAAAGCCAGCACATTAAATGAAAAAAACAGTATCAAAGACCAATAATGAAAAACAGTGAAGTTCACTAGAATGAAACACTTATTAAGAAATCTGTTAGCTGCAAAGAATTGGTCAGTATTTTTAAAAGGAGGTCATGGACTGGAGATGTAGCTCAGTGGCAGACTACTTGCCTGCCTTGTACAGGTCCTTGGGATCAATAGCAAGCATCATCAAAAAAATAAATTAAATGATTTAAGAGAGACAAGAATTCAAATTGATTTGATGCAATAATATTTATGCAATGTTTCCTAGTAGAATCTATATTATAATATAGAAACTATATTATAATATAGAAACTATATTATAATATAGAGGGAAATGTTTATCATTCACTCAGTGGCTCAAACATAACTTATTGTTCAGTAAATTATTTTTAAAAATGACATAAAATCAAACTGAAAATCTAAATTTTCATAACTTTAAGTGCAGCCTATTTGAAAAGATATAAAATTGCCCTTAGAGCCTAAGGTCATAGTGTTTCATGTAGCCATTAAACTCAGTCACCAACAACAGCCTAACACATGTACAATGAAACCTGGGAGTAGTGCCTTTCTGCCATAATTAAGAGTGATATTCTATCTCAATTTGAATTCATTATAGTCAATGCTTCTTCCCACCTTATAAGCAATTGTGTTTTTCCTATTGAGTACCAAATATTGGCTTTCAATGTCATGTGTGTACTGCAAAAGTATCACCATTTCATTCAATGTAAATAAGTGCTCACTTGTAGGAATAATACCTGAGGGAATGACAGATTTACATCTATTTCATTCAGAAGGTCACATGGGGTATACAAAGTGAAGTGGTTCACAAAATAACTTGCTTGAAATTTTATAAAAATTTCCTGTCTCTATCACTGTATCATTCTTTCTGGTTTTGCTAAAGTTTTATTAATGATATTTATTTGGATCAGTTTGCTTATGCTGTTTCTATATCTTAATGCACAACAACAAAAGAAAACACAGATTTGTAGATGGAGGGGGAAGAATGAATAGTTTATGAATCTGTTTAAACATTATTAACATCAATAACAAAGCAGTACCACAATTGGGAAATGACCTAAAAAATGGAATTTTATGTTCATATGATGTAGGTTTTATAAGCATATCCACTTGGAGATCTGTAAAGGAATTTAGATTCTAATAGAATATGTGTCTTGTTCCACACAGTCTGTGATAAAGGAAGAATATCAGAAAAATATCTGGATCTCATATTTAGCTTGAAAATTGGAATATCTAGAAATAGTAGTCTTTCACACACACATTGCTATGATTGACTGGATGTAAATTATAAGTTAATTCTATTTATATGAGAAAGATTCTGGTTAGCTTCAATACTCCCTCTTCAAATTTCTTGAAATTTGACTACTATACCAGTCAATTTTTTATATAATATGTATGAATCCATATGTAACATCTGATCCAGAATAAAGAGCCCAAGCTATAAAATTTTTGGTATTTCTGTTCTTAATGGCATGATTTTATTTGAGATGAAAAAAGATGCAGTATACACCCTTTAAACGCTTTCTATCAATGAAAAAAAAGGGAAAGAAAACAAAAGAAAAACAAAAACCAATGTGTCTTAAATAGTCTCTTAGCTTAAAGTCATCAATCCTTAGTTATCTTCCAAATGTTTATTTTGATAATCTGAGAACAGCATTGCAATCCCTGTATTTGTCTGCTTATAAAGGGTGTTTAAAATATGCTATATACATCTATTCTCTGTGAAAGTGAATTTTTGACTTCATTAACCTTGGTAATGTTTAGTATTACCTGAGGATAGTGAGTGATTTTCCAATTATGCACATATATGTATTTTAAACTTAAGTAGTATTCACATTTCTTATTTATAAATTAAGAAATGAGCAAAGTTGTCATCAATTTCAAGGTCTCATACATTTATGTAGCATAAGGCTTTCTCTGAGAGTCTGCTTATAGCTGAAGCTCTGATTATAGATGAACATTTATAGTACAGGGTCAAAACCACTGAATTTAAAAATGATGGCACCATTACTTCTAAATAGATCCTTATAAATTTTTATCATATATACAGCAGAGTTAAATCAATTGAAAACAAGGGAAAGAAAAAAATTATCTGGTGTTTTTGTTGGAAATCTAAGATGATGTGATAGGTTGACCAGTGAAATGTCCTATATTGTTCATGCTTTTATGTTCACAAAATTTTTATATGACTTTGTAACTTATCCGATCAAGAGGTGGAGTTTAGAGACTGGCATGGTGGCCCATGCCTGTAATAGCAGCAGCTCCAGACTGAAGAAGGAGGATTTTGAGTTCGAAGTCAGCCTCAGCAATTTAGCAAAGCCCTAAGCAACTCAGAGAGACCCTGTCCCCTGTCTCTAAATAAAATATTTTAAAAGGGCTGGAGATGTGACCCAGTGGTTAAATGCCACTAGGTTCCATCCCCAGTACCAAAACAAACAAACAAAAACTGTGGGGGTAGTCTGTTTCCCTCACATAAATTTGGTCTGACTTTTTAATATGTTTTGGTTAAAAGAACTTAATAGAATTAATTGTGTGCAATTGTAAGATTTAAATTCAAAAGTCCTTTTTAGTTTTAATTGTCCCTCCTGGAAACTGCCCTTTCTGTGATGGAAACAAATCCATGCTAGGCTACTAGAAGTACAGAGATCCTATATAGAGAGGCACTAATCCACTCAATGGAGGCCAGCCTAGAGCAGCCATCCTCTAGGCAACCCAACAGCTGATTAGAAACACATGAGTAAGTCAAGTGAGCTCAGTCAAGCCCTGTCCAGAATGATCTATTCCACCTGTAGACTCAAGAAGGAAAATGGCATTTTAAGCCATTAAGTCAGCAGTTATCAAACTGAACTTTGGGATCTCTTGGAGATCTCCAAAATATTTTCTGCATAACTGCAATATCAAAAATATTTTCAGAATGATATTAAGACATTATTTGTCTTTTAATTCTCATTTTGAAAAGAGTGAATAGTAGAGTTTTTGAAAGAATACATTACATTTGATATTTAAAGAGTGAATACAGAATTAGATATGAAACATTTGCAATCTTCTATTGATTCAGACATTAAAGATATTAGCAAAAATGCATACCAATGCTACCTTTCTTATTACATTTTATTATTTTTCAAAAATGTATACTATTTATGTTTCAAGTAAATAGTTTTTGTTGTTGTAAGAGGAAATGACAAGTACTTAAGAATTTCTATTTAAGTTTCTAATAGAGTAAGTATTAATAATTAAATCTACATAAGCAAAGCTCTTTAGAGTCCTCATATTTTTTAAGAAAGTAAAAGACCTGAGAGAACAAATATTGAAAACTGCTAACTTTTTCTTTCTGAAGCATATCTCCATTCTGAGAATAATAAATTTGTTCCTAAAGAAAATCACCATGTTTTGCTTTGTTCTGTAGACATAACTTTTCTAGCATACTGTGAAGTTTACAGCCTTGAAATCCATAGGCCATGAACATACTTTTTGTTTCTTAAGCAATGTTAAGTCATTTTTGAACTTATTATTTTATAAATAAAAATGAGGCTTATTTAACTTATACTACACAGGAATAAATACTGATCAATATTCACTTATTTAGTATGTAAGCAAATATTGCCAATTTTACACCAAAGGATTATATATATATAGAACATAAAAACATGGAAACAAAGGACTTTAGGAGAGAGTGTCCTTTCAAGGGTTTTCCAAATTTAGTCTGAGGTTGAAGGTTGATGAATACCACTGTGGTTATGGTAATTATATACTTGGAAAGACTAACTTGCTCATAAATGTTATCATACCTACATCAAAAGTAGGATATTTTGAACTGAAAATGGCTCACTCCACCAATTTATGTTAAGAAATGAAAAGAAAAGGTGAGAGAATGACTGTTCAATTCCTGATGAGTCCATATGTATCAGGAATGACAAGTAATATGGGATCACATATCTGCTGTAATGAAAACCTTACCAAAGAATTAAAATTTTCCATGGCTGACATCACAAACTACATTGCACAGCAGGTCATCAAAGTATTGCATATAAAGCTAACCAATTCAACTTTAATTGACAAACTAGTTTATTCTGCTTAGTATTTTGCTAGTAAATCTTTGGCTAAACTGGGTATAGTGGAAATGGAGGAAGAAGGAAATGTAAGTACAGAATCCTACCTATCATTACAGTAAAAGGAAAAATGAATCCCATACACTACAAATATTTGGGAAGATATAGATTACTATGAATTCTAATTGTTACTGGACACTGTTGGTAAAAATAAAATTTAAAAATGGATTATGAAAATGAGCTCAGTACTCACAAATTCAAATTTCACAAATTCAATATTTTGTTATGATAGTTTCACATTATTTTCTTTGAAAATTTTTAGAAGGAAAATATCATAAGGAGCATTTTAAAGTTTAAAATGGTTTTCTAATAAAGAACATAGTAAATGAACATGATAGTGCTATTTTCTAAAAATGAATCATGCTGATTTAAACCAGTGTGAAAATGTCAACATCAAAATTTAGTCAATAGAAATATTTGAAATGTTTATACCAGGAGATGCACACAATAGCTGCTTTATGTATCACTCTTTCACGTGGATAAAGAGAAAAACAGGCTTATGGATTGTTCTATCCAGTTCTAGCTTTCCTTTTCAACTACCTGATGGATAAGTTCTTTAACAAACTTGAATGGGTGGTTTATAAATTCTCCATTTAGTTAAACAGTATGCATTAATGATATTTGTAAGAACCTCAAAGGCAAAAAAAAATTAATATGGTGTCTTTGATGAGTAAAAGATTGAAAGTGAGACAGAGATTATGCTTTTCTACTTTCTTTGAAGGCAAAGTCAAGCAAAGATCATGCCCATTTTCTCTGTTGACAAATATGAATAGTTAGGTGAAATTAATGCGACAAAGCTTCAGGGAACAGAAAGAAGTCATAGAAGTAAATCAGAATTATGGAAGGAAAAGTTTGGAGACTTGTAGAAGTAGTAAATTAGCTTGAAATTAAGTTTTAGCCCAGTTTACTTATTGAAGTTGAGTCAAAAATGTAAAAAGAAAAAATATTATTATTTATACTATCTGCAAAATGTTAAAACATCAATTATTATCATCTTATAAGCCCCAAATCCTTGGTTTTCTGCTTTAAGCTAGTGCATAGCCAAAATTATGTAGATTTTTTTCCAGATGTAAAAAAGATTAAATAAAATTAGATATACATATGCATGTGTGTACTCTATAAGAGTCTTTGATAAGGCATGAAAGAAATAAAACTGCAAAACCTAAGATCAAAGTAAAGCAGGAGACTTAATAGGCAAGTAAGCACCAAAGTCAGCATTCAGCATGAGAATTTCCACAATGTCACAGAAAACTTGAGCTTCCATTTTGACTATTTCATGAGGAACAGAGTGATGAAAAAACGTATGTCCTTCTCATAGTGGAAAGTATAATAGAAGACAGTCTTCACCTACCTTGCTTAAAATAAGAATAAACCTTATGTGGAGAAATATCTAAAAGAAAACACATATATTTTTCCCTCGTCGTGTGAGGAGAAAACAAAAGCAAAATTAAGAATTTGTGAAAATAAATCAGCCCTTATTTCAGATCTGAGATCTGATTAAATTCGTGTTATTTGATCAAAAACATAACACAAAGCATTTAATTTAAATCTTGGGTTAATATTGATAGTCCTTCTGAGTGATTGGTAGAAGGAAAAACTTTAAGAACTTCAAGTCTTGCTTCAAGAATTCTCATAGATAACATTCCACATACGTGAAATCATAACTAAAACAACCAACCAAGAAGAACAGCAAGAAAACCATACACAAGGAATGAAAGTTATCATGAATGATTCCAAGCAGTATCAGAGATTGAAATCAAAAGCACAGTTAAAATAGAAGCTTGTATTGAATGAACATAAGAACAAGAAGAGACTACTGAATTTGTGAAAAACTCAAATGCAAATTTTTAACGTGCATAAAAAATAAAAATTAAAAGTACCAAAAGAGATTAAGTTAAAATAAGTCACAAATGCAGATCAAATCAGTGAACTGAATATAGATCAAATAATTGAGCTACAGTAGGATGCTATGAAAAAATTATTAAGAGGCATGGATAATAGAAGAACATGCAGAGGCCACATGGCATGGGGTAGGACCAAAGAGTTCTAGAATTCATGAAAAACACCTATACTCTGATTCAGGATATTCCAAAGTGGGATACTTAAAAACACAGACATTCCATAACTAGTTTTAGAACACAAAGACCATAAAAAAGGATGAAATTTTGCCATGGATGGATCTATAGATCAAAATTTTAAATGAAATAAGCCAGGCACAGAAACAAAAGAGGATTGCAAGTGGAAAGCCAGCCTCAGCAATTTAGTGAGACCCTGTCTCAAAATAAAAAAAATAAATAAATAAAAGGGCTGGGGGTATGTGGCTGAGTGGTTAAGTTCCCCTGGATTAAATTTTCACTACAGAGAAAAACAAAACAAAAAACCTTTCAAACTTTAAACTCATTCTATGAAGCTAGACTTATCCCGATACCAAACCAGACAAAGAAAGTTTTCTTCAAGGAAAGAAAACTTCAGACCAATACCCCTGATAGAAGTAGATGTAAGAATTCTTAATAAAACATTGGCAAATTTCATACAAAAACATGTTACAAAATAGTGCACCAAGAGCAAGTGGGGTTCATTCCAGGAATGCAAAATTGCTGAACATATGGAAACCAATAGACGTGACTCATCATATTAGTAGATTTAAAGACAGGAATCATGTGATTATCTAAATATATGCAGAAAAAGTATTTGACAAAAGGCAGCATGCAATCATATTCAAAACACTATAAAAACTAGTGAAAATAGGAATAATGCCAGTGACATGATTCTATATTTAGAAGACCCAAAAAATTCCACCAGAAAGCTTCTAGAACTCATAAACGAATTCAGCAAAGTAGCAGGATATAAAATTAACACCCATAAATCAATTACATTCCTATACACCAGTGATGATTCAGCTGAAAGAGAAATCAGGAAATCCATCCCATTCACTATAACCTCAAAAAACAAAAACAAACCCTTGAGAATCAATTTAACAAAAGAAAGACCCTGCCATGAAAACTACAGAACACTGAAGAACGAAATTAAAGAAGACCTTAGAAGATGGAAAGATCTCATATGTTCTTGGGTAGGAAGAATTAATATTGTCAAAATGTCAATACTACCAAAAGTGCTATACATATTGAACACAATTCTCATTAAAATTCCTATGTTGTTCTTCACAGAAACAGAAAAAGCAGTCATGAAATTCATTTTGAAAAACCTAAGGCCTAGAATAGCCAAATCAATCCTCAGTGAGAAAAGTGAAGCAGGAGGCATCATAATACTTGACCTTAAATTATACTGTAGGGATTTAGTAACAAAAACTGCATGGTACTGGTGCCAAAACAGACATGAAGATCAATGGTATAGAATAGAAGACACAGAGACAAAACCACATTTGTACTGTTATCTCAAAGTAGACAAAGCTGCCATAAACATAGTTTGGAGAAGAGATATCCTTTTCAAACAAATGGTGCTGGGAAAACTGGAAATCCCTATGTAGCAAAATGAAATTAAACCCCTATCTCTCATCCTGCACAAAATTCAACTCAAAGTGAATCAAGGACTAGGCATTAGAACAGAGAGCATGCATCTAATAGAAGAAATTGTAGGCCCAATTCTCCATCACATTGGCTTAGGAATTGAATTCCTCAATAAGACTCCAAAAAACCAAGAAGTAAAATCAGGAATCAACAAATGGCATGAAATCAAATTAAAAAGCGTCTTCACAGCAAAGGAAACAATCAAGAATGTGAAGAGAAAGCCTACACAATAGGAGATAATCTTTGCCACCTTCACTTCAGAAAGAGCATTAATCCCCAGGATATACAGAGAACTCAAAAAACTTAACACCAAAACAAACAAAGAAACAAAAAGAAAAAAAAAATCAATAAATGGATGAAGGAACTGAACAGGCACTCCACAGAAAAAGAAATACAATTGGTCAACAAATATATGAAAAAAATATTCAACATTTCTAGCAATTAGAGAAATGCAAATCAAAACTACACTGAGATTTTATCTCACTCCAATCAGAATGGCAATTATCAAGAATACAAGCAACAATAAACTTTGGCAAAGATGTGGGGGGGAAAGGTACAATCATACACTGCTGGTGATACTGCAAATTGGCGCAACCACAATGGAAAGCAGTATGGAGATTCCTCATAAAACTTGGACTAGAACCACCATTTGACCCAGCTATCCTATCCCACTCCTTGGTATATACCCAAAGGACTTCAAATCAGCATACTAAAGTTATGGAGCCACATTAATGTTTATAGCAGCTCAATTCATGGTGGCTAAGCAATGGAACTAACCTAGGTGTCATTCAACAGATGAAAGGATAAAGAAAATGTGGTATATGTACACAATGGTATATTTCTCAGCCATAAAGAAGAATGAAATTATGCATTTGCTGGTAAATAGATGGAACTGGAGACTATCATGCTAAGTGAAACAAGCCAATCCTAAAAAAACCAAAGGCCGAATATTCTTTTTGATATATGAATGTGAACACACAATAAAGGGTGGGGGCAGAATAGAATTTCATTGGATTAGAGAAAAGGACAGGAGGGGATGGGAGGGGGCATGGGAATAGGAGAGACAATAGAATGAATCCCACATTACTTTCCTGTGTTCACATATGAATACAGAACCAGTGAAACTTTACATTATGTACAACCACAACAATGGGATCCTAATTAGAATAAGTTATACTCCATGTATGTATAATTTATCAAAGTACACTGTACTATCATATATATCTAAACAGAGCAAATTCAAAAACAAAGCAGCTGTTAAATAGACTTTTTTATTGGAATCCAGAAAAAAAAAACAGGAAAAAATCTTTAATGGCACAAGAAAAATTATAAGTTAGACTCATGGTCCATGAAATTTCTTTTTTTTTTTTTTTTCAGGAGTGAGAGAGAAGTACAAATATTCTCAATGAAAAACTGGAAAATCCTCACTAAAGACAATTCAAAGAACATATTTCTACCAGATATATCAGGTGGAAGATCTGATAAGAAGAAAATAGGGAAAAATCTGGTAAATATATGAATCAAACTAATATAACTAATCTATTATACAGTAAGAATAATTTCTAACTCTGAATAATAAAGAAGACAGAGCAAGATATACATATAACATTAAAACAAGAGCCTGGGGGTGCTCATGAGAATTAAATCAGTCTAACGTACTTGCATTTTAGAAAAAAATTAAAGATATTAATGTGTGTGTATGTGTGTGTATGAGCATGTATGAGTGTGTGTGTTTGTGTGTTTTTGCATGCGTGAATTGCAGACACCCTCTGGGAGATACCTTAGTTGTGTTAGTTAAATAAGAATATTTCGTCTTTGTCCTGTGATCTTACTTTATTTTAATAAAATTATGATTTTGTATGCTTTGTATTTGGAAATATCCAAGAAACATTCTCTAGAGTTTATTGTAAAAATAGTACTGTTGAACAAAATTAAAACTAATAAGAAAATACCCTCAAATTAGGCAGATGTTGCTACTCCAAAACAATTTTATTTATGGAATATTTTTATAATGCATAAAAACTTGTGGCTCCTCAGAAGAATACCACTGTGAGTGACATAAAAAATCTCACCTTAAGAAAGAAGCTGTCATAATCTGTCCTGTACAGAAACTGTTGATTATCTAGAAAAAAAGGAAGAATAATATTACAAAAACATCCCATTGTTTTATTATTTATAAATGAAAAATGAACAGTATTCTATATAATTTGCTATTTCCCATGTAAGTGGATTATATGCACACATTTATTATATTTTTCTAAAGGAAGAGAAAAATACAGAATAAACAATTCAACAACTCATTTGTACATGTATATTACAGAGCATCTCTTTGTATCAAGTTAAATTGTGTATTAAAAATAGTCAAGCTAAATATTTGCATTATGTATTATATAATAATATAAATATTCATTAATAGTAATGCCTTAATATTAATATTTTACACATTAATATATATAATATAAATTAGTATTACCATTATTTTGTCCATAATAGTGAATGAATTAAATATATTTTATAATATTCCACATAAGCACAGGATTATTTGGCCTAAAATATAACTTCAGCCCATATTTCTGAACTATACTTCACCTAGAAAGTTCATAGGCTAGTTTGTTACACATTTATCCATGTTATTGATTTTTCTATCATATATAAAGGCTTACAACATTCAAGATATTGTTCCTGCTACAACATTATAAATTCATTGCCTGGAACACAGTTTACTATCGAATGTCTGCCAGACTATGTTAACAAGAGTATTCAGAAAAAAACTGTGCAACTAGAATACAGCGAATATGTAAAGAAAATTCTTTAAAGATAACATGTCTCTAAAATCATGTGCATTTTCCTTAAGCAAAGGTAGCTTGAGGAATGAATATGTTATTATTTTGCATTACTTTTTCCCTGTATACATAAAAGGACTATTTATATTTTAAAAATTCAGTGCTACTCTGGGCTATTTAGGTGCCTCTGAGAAGGACCAATAATGCTGCTGTCTGGAGTTTGATGCTATGTAAACTTTTATTCCTTTAGATAAGAGTCAGTTGTAAAAATTCATACACTCTTGAGGCATAGATTTGTCCAAGTATCCTGACATCTCCATCAGCTTTTCTCATCTCTACATTGATGTGTTGTGGGCAGCCTCCATGGTCAATGCACCCTTAATAATTTACATATTTTCCTCTGTTCTTTTCTTTGATAGCTTCTACAGAAAGAGCAAGAGTAGTTGCAACTGGAGATTGACATTTTAAAATATTAGTATAATTTTGGCATTCTCATTTCAAATAGCCATATTTTTTAACACGGATCACCAGATATTAGGTATTACAGCTAACCTGTTACATCTCACAACAAAGGGAACAGGACCTTCAACCAGAGCCAATCATTGGTGTGGGGCAGAAAGGAGGTAGAATTTACAGGGGCAAACTATAAATCCCAAGAAATGTGATCTGCAGAAGGCTATAGCAGAATTAGATTGAATTCCAGGCAAGCATTGGTATGTGGCCACAGCCAAGTATTTGGATTATGGAGTTAGTGTTTTCAATCTTTGGCTAAAACACGTAGATAAAGGGAATCAGTTAACAGGTGATCAAGCAAGCAAACAGAATTGGTTCTGAGAATATTCAATTATCCTCTCAAACCAGATGATGTCTACTAATGGACATGTTTTCTGATTCCATTTACTAGTAAAATACATATTTCATGATCCATTTTGGGAACTCTCAGTTTTATAATAACAGTTTAATAATTTTCTAAAAAGCTGATTAATAAAATGGAATCTGCTTATATCACCAACTTGAAACCTGAAGGAAATAAGAATATTTGTATTCTTTAGCAAGACAAAAAATACTTTGATTTAAAAAACTTTGAACACTGTAGGCATAGAAACTTAGGAACTCTGGAGTAATATATGAGGATTGTATTTTGCTTATAATTTCTTATGCATACTGAGAAAAAATATCATGGGAATGCACCAGAGAAAAAAATTATACGAAACAAGATGTTCAGTGAAGTAAAGCATAATTAAACAAAGAAAATTTCCTCAGATTAAATTATATATTTTCTTTTTATAAGTATTTTAATATAAAATAAAATTATTGTTATAAGAATGCTTCATTAAGTAGAAATAGAGTACGATTCAAAAATTAATCTTTACTTTTTCTGAATGTAATTTTTAGCAATTTAGATAGACTTTGCAATGTGATCTACAATGAAAATGATATGATTTAATTATTTTGGTTTCATTTTGGTGATAGTCCCCTTTATGAGGTTTTATTATTTTAAAAGGTAGTAAAATACTTCTATTCTTTAGCATCATTAAAAATACTTTGATTTAAAATTTTTTTGGACAAATAATCATATGTATTTATGGGTTATAGTGTGATATGTCAATTCATGTATACAATATATAAAGATTAAATAAGGATAGTCAATATATCCATGAACTCAAACATTTATCCTTTTTTGTATGTTGAAAACATTCTAAATTCTCTCCACTCTTTTGAAATATACACTTAAATGTTTCCAAGCATATTTACCCTACTGAGCTACAGAACATTAGACATGTTAAATAAAATATTAAATGTGTTGGTATTTGAACATGTTTAAAATAGACATAACAAAATTGTTTCTATTTAACTGTATACTGTACCTTTAGCCATTCTCTCTCCATTACCACCTCTTCCTAGTCTCTGGTAAAAACTATTTTAATTGCAACATCTAGGACATTAACTTTTTTAGCTTCCACATATAAGTGCAAATGTACAATCTTTCTGTACCTGGCTTATTTTATTTACAGCGTTCAATAGTTCTATAGAGGTACTGCAAAAAAGAGGAGTACATTAATTTTTTATGGCTGAATAGTATTCTATTGTGTATATATAGCATATTTTCTTTAACAGTTAATTCAACAAAAGAAATCTAGGTTGATTCTATATCTTGGCTACTGTAAATATGCTGCAGTGAATATGGAAATGCAGATATCTCTTCAACATTCTGATTTCCTTTCCTTTGAATCAACAACCAATAATGGTTTTGATAGATCATATGGTAGTTCTGTTTTTTTATTTTTATTTTTTATTTTCTCTTTTCTTTCCCCTCCCTCTGTCAGGAGCAGCAAATGAATTATGGTTCTTAAACTGTCCAGAGACAGAGGCAATGCCCCTCCTGGGAACTCTTGGTATGAACATATGGATTTGAAACTGCCCAGTGATAGATAGGCTTGGGCTGATGGGCCACCTCCCCCATGGAAATTTCCATGAGAAGCAACTTGGTTTCATTTTCCCTGGGCAGGAGCCAATCGGCTTAAAGGTTGCCCTGTTCCCTGGGCAAAGAGCCAATAGCGTTAAAGGTTGCTCTGGTACACCCCCCCACCAGAAATCCCTACTTAAAACTCCTGCCTGCCCAGAGCTCAGTCTCAACTGCTTGTCCCTGCTGAGAGGAGGCAGCCACTGCGACAGCTCTAGACTCACCATCTCCAGCCCAGTGTCAGCTGCCCCAGCTGACAGCTCCAGCCTCCAGCCTGATAGCAGCTGCCTTAGCTGACAGCTCCAGAGACCACAGCCAGTGTGACCAGGCACCCACCTTCCATTCAGAGCTCGAACACTCCCTTCTCCCTGACTCCTCTCTCCCACCAGAGCTTGCACACTCCCCTCTCCCTGACTTCTCTCTCCCCATACTTCTACCTCTGACTAGCCATAAAGGCTAGTGAATAAATCTCTTGGCTGCATGGTTGTCTCTAGTGTGATTTTTGCCCTTCACCCAGCAGCTGTGGTGATGCCCTGTTCAAAGGGAAATTCTGTGCCAGCCATGGATTTATCAGTTCTAACCTTTGGGTTTAAACACCAGCTACTCTGGGGTAGAGAATTATGAGTACAGGCTGATAGTCCTAATTGGGCTGTTTATACCCTCAACTTGGGTTCTATTTATCCTGAAGAAACTTTCTCACAGTAAATCCTTTTGATGTTTAAACCTATATAATAAACCTGCCAAGCTTGTTTGTGGTAACCATTTCCCTTTCAAGGTTTAGGAATCCACCAGGTCCCAGCTTTTTCTCTCTCTTTGTGTGTCTGTTTGTCTTTTCTCCACCCCCTCCACACTGGGTCTGGGAACCTTAATTAACCACCGGACACAGCATTTCTCTTTCCCTCCCTACCTTTCTTTTCTTCTGGCACATTCATTGTGCTTTTTCTAATGGCTGTATTAAATTATATTAAAACCAACAGTGTATTTCCCTGTCACTGCAGCCTCAACAGAATTTGGTCTTTTTTGTATTAGTCACCCTAATTGGGTGAATTGGGTGAAATCACTGTGCTTTTGATTTTCATTTCCCTCAAGTTTTAGTCAGATTTTTCATTGCTGTGACCAAAATACCTGAGAAGAACTACATAGAAGAGGAAAAGTTTATTTTGGCTGAAAGTTTCAGAAGTATCAGTTTATAGATGCCCTACTTTATTATACTGTGTTAAAGGTGATGCAAAATATGGCAAAAAGGTATGGCAGAGAAAAGCAGATTGGGACATGGTAACAAAGAAGCAGAGAGCTCCACTAGCCAGGGTCAAAATATAAACCCCAAAGGCCTGCCCTCAGTGACCTGCCTTCTCCAGTCACTCTCTATCTGCCTAGAGTTATTGCCCAGTTAATCTATATCAGTGGATTACTGCACCAATTGGGTTAATACTCTTATAACCCAATCATTTCATTTCTAAACTTTCTTGCATTATCTCATACATGAGGTTTTGGGGGACATCTCATATCTAAACCCAAACAACTAATGATTAGTTCTATTTAGCATTTTTTACTGTATGTGCTAGCCTGTTGTGTGTCTTCTTTTGAAAAATGTCTATTCAAAATCACTTTTAATTTTATTATTTGTTCTTTTTTTTTTTAGTTGATTGAGTTTCTTATATATTCTGAATATTAAGACCTTGCCAAATGAGTAGTTTTAAAGTAATTTCTCCTATCCTGTAGGTTGTCTCTTCACTCTGTCATTTCAGTTGCTGTGCAGAAAATTTTCAGTTTGATGCAATTCTGTTTGACAATTTTTGTGTTAGCTGTCTGTGCTTCTGGGTCATAACCCCATAAAATCTTTGCAGAGACCAAAGATTTGAAGTATTTTTCTTATGTTTTCTTCTATTAGTTTTATGTAAATTATTTTTAAACACATTTCCAGTTTATTTTAAAATTTAGTTTAATTTTAATTTTTGTATGTGATAAGGCAGTGTCTATTTTATTCTTTCGTGTGTTTGTATGTGTGTGTGTGTGTGTGTGTGTGTGTATAACACACACATATATATCTTTGTCTCTGCTATTTATTGATAAAACTGTTTTTCCTCCAATGCATGTTCTTAGTGACTTTGTTGAAAAGAAGGGTTTTTTTTTTTTTTTTTTTTTTTTGTAAATACATGCATTTATTTCTGGATTTTCTGTTCTGTTCCACTGGTCTCTCTGTCCACTTTTCTGCCAGCACCATGGTGCTTTGATTACTATAGCTATGTTATATGTTTTGAACTTAGGTTTTATGATAACTCTGGCTTTGTTTTCTTTGTTCAGGATTGTTTTCACATGAATTCTAAGATTGTGGTTTCTAGTTCCATTAAAAATATCATTAACATTTTGGTGAGGATTACATTCAATCTATAAATTACTTTGGGTAGTCTGGATATTTCAACAATATTAATTTTACAGTCAATGTACATGAAATGTCTTTCCATTTTTCTTTGTCCTCTTCAAATTCTTTCATCAATGTTTTTTTTTTTTTT
This sequence comes from Tamias sibiricus, assembly GCA_025594165.1. Lineage (NCBI taxonomy): Eukaryota > Metazoa > Chordata > Mammalia > Rodentia > Sciuridae > Tamias > Tamias sibiricus. The sequence continues at coordinate 142,856,965 of CM046661.1, forward strand.
AATTTTCAATTGCAGAGATCACTTTTTAAATTATATTTTCCCCAGGTATTTTAATTATTTTGCAGTTATTGTTAGTAGGACTTCTTTTTTGACTTTTTTTTTTTTTTTCAATTAGTTCATGATGGGTGAATAGAAATGTTGCTGACTTTTCCATGTTAGCTTTGTATACTGCAACTTTACTCACTTTGTGTACCAGCTCTAAGAGTTTCAGAATGTAGTCAGACATAGTGGCACATGCCTATAACCTCAAATATTCAGGAGACTAAAGCAGGCGGATCCCAAGTTCAAGGCCAGTCATTGTAACTTAATCACTATCTTAAAATACAAATTAAAAAGGAATAGGGATTTAGCTCAGTGGCAGAATGCCCCTGGGTTCAATCCCTAGTACTGAAGAATAAAAAGAGGTTTTTGGTGGAGTCTTCAGGATATTATACATATAAGATTAAGTAATACTCAAGTTGGGATACTGTGACTTCCTATTTTGCATTAGGAGTCCCTTTATTTCTTTCTCTTTCTTAGTTGATTAGTTGATTTGGCTAAGACTTCCAGGAGTATATTGAATAAGAATAGTAAAAGTAAGGCTTTCATCTTGCTTTGCCTCTTACTAGAAATACTACCAAATCTCCCTGTTCAGTATGAGATTACCTATGGGTTTGCCATTCATTTATGTTGATATTATTCTTCTATACCTAATTTATTGAGTTTTTATCAGGAATGGACATTATATTTAATTGAGTAATTTATCTGCATGTATATATGATTATAAAGTTTTGTCCCTTATTCTGCTGATGTACTGTATCATGTCTATTTATTTGCTTATTATGAAACACTCTTATATCCCTTTAACAAAGCCCAATTTTTCAGACTGTTTAATACATTTTTTCTAACATTTGTTTATTTGCTTTAGTTGTACACAATGCCTTCATTTTTACATGGGTGCTGGGGATTGAACCCGGGCCACACACGTGCTGTGCTAGGTGAGCGCTCTACCGCTGAGCCACAACCCCAGCCCTGTTTAATACTTTTGATGTACTGTTGGATTAATTTGCTAGTATTTAGTTAAAAAATATTTGCATCTATGTTCATTCATGATACTTGTAATTTTTTTTTTCTTCATGTTGTGTTCTTTTCTGGTTTTGCTATCAGAGCAATGCTGTTCTCACAAAACGAATTTGGAAAAATTCCCCCCCCTCAATGTTTTAGATTAATTTGATAATAATTGGTGTTAGTTAGTTCCTTAAGCATTCAGTAAAATTCATCAGTGAAGCCATCCAGCCTCTGCTTTTTTCAGGGGAGATTTCAATTACTGATTCAATTTTGTTTCACATTGTTGGCCTACTTAGATTTTCTATTTCTTCATGGCTGAATCTTGGTAGGTTACATGTGTCCGAGGCTTTATCCATTTCTTCTAGGTTTTCTAATTTGTTGGCATATAGTTGTTCATAGTAGTCTCTAATGATCATTTGTATATTTGTGGTATCACTTGTAATGTGGTGATAAATTTTCACAATTCTTCATTATCTGAGAAAGATCTCAGTTTTTATTTATTTCTGAAGGATAGTTTTGTGGTTACAGTGTTCTTACTTGGCAGATGGTTTTCCTTCTTTCAGCACTCTGTACATATCACTCCATTCTCACCTTGCCTGAAATATTTCTGCATAGAAATCTGCTATTACCCTAATGAGGATTCCTTGTGACCACAGAATTCTTGCTTTGTCTTTGACTTTTGACAATTTGAATATAAATTGCCTTGGAGAATATCTCTTTGGGTTGAGTTTAGTTGAGTTTCTTTAAGGATTATGGATGTGGATTACTAGATTTTTAAACTAATTGTGTACTATTTTGTTAAAAATGCTTTCAGTGTCTTCCAACACCTCTTCTTTTGGACCTCCAATAATGTAAATATTCATTCACTTAATGGTGTCCCATAGATCATATAAGCTTTCTTCAGTATTAGTTATTTTCTTCCATCTGTCTGAGTTAATTCAAAAGACCTGTTCTAAAGTTCAAAAATTATTTCATTTGTTTTAATTATTGTGGTTTTCAGCTATATATTTTATTTCATTGAATTCTTCTTCAGCTACAACGTTTCTGTTTGTTTTATGATATCTACCTCTTCATGGAATTTCTCATTCAAATTATGAATTTTTTTCCTGATTTCATTGCATTGTTTGTTTGTATTTGTATTCTCTTATAATTTAGTGAGCTTCCTCAAGATGGTTATTGATAATTACTTTTCAGGCATTTCATAAATTTCTTCGGATTCTGTTACTAGAGAATTAGTGTTTCTTTAGTGGTGTCATATTGTATATGTGGGATCATATGTCCCTACATGGCTATTTATATAGTATAATGGTTAACTTTTTCAATTTAATGAAGCTTTTTTTTTTTTTTTTTTTTTCCATAGGAAGAGCCATTTTCTTGCACATATGTGCTAAAGTGTTGGTTAGGTCAGGTGTGTTAACTTTCATGGTGTGGTCTTAATAGTGTTGTCTCTGTGCAGTTTCTTTAGACATAATTCTTTTCCATGTTTATGTCAGTTTCCTAGGCTGCATGTGTTTACAGCTGTAATGGTGCAGTATGGTTTTGGGGAGAGAAACACTACTGCCTGCCTTCATACTGGGCCAGGTTCAGGTGACTGTACTTGGTTCAATGGGTATATGGTAGATTCTATAGTGGACACGGCCACAATTGGGGTATGCATAGGGTGTGCAGAGGGCTCTCCAGGAGGACAGAGTTGATATTTTGGCTGTTATATATAGGCCATCTATGTATCATCTATGTATTTCTTTGCAGGTTCATCTACCTGAGGCATAGGGTACCATCTGAGTTTGGAAGTTATAATCTTAGATTTTTCTGCTGGATTTACACTCTGAGCAGCTGTGGTTCTGGGCTTGTAGTCACTCGCGTGATTGTGACAAAATGACAGCAGAGTATGAAGAACAGAAATTCTCTGATGCTGCTGGGCCCAGAGTGGGTTGTATTCTAGTAATGTGCCCAGTTCCAAGATCCTACTGAATTTAAGTCAGAAGGACTAAGCAATATATAACATAGGCTCTTATTCTATGGCATTGTAGATACCTGACCTCCAGGCAACTCTCCAAACAGGGAACTTTGAGGGCCCTAGGAGTCTCCTGTGGGCAACTACAGTATCAACAGTTTTCTTAGCTGGTCTATAGCTTACTTGTTCCCTGCAAAGGAAAGTCTGTCTTGACTCTGAGCAGATGTGGGTAGAGATGAGAGTATGTGAGAAGCATGTGCCTCACTCTCCTTTCTGTGGTGTTGTCTTACATCTTTGCATTGTACAGAGATCTTGTCATTTCTCTGCTATTCTCCAGAGAGCTTCCTCATTCACTTTAGTAAGAATATAGCTGTGTATTCTTTGTTTTGATGTCTTTTTGTAGGCTGGACAAATGGAAGACAACTCTACTTGTGCACCTTGCTTGCATGACTCAAAAATAATAAAATATTTATTTCAAAGAATTTTTAAAACATTTGAGTTATGTATATAGACCTATAAATTTCCCATGAAATCATTTAATTATTTTAAGTAAATTTATTCAGACATATCTTAAATGCTTAGAGATAAATGAATGTATTTTATAAATATCTACCTAATTTAATCAGGTTGTTATAATAAAATAAATTATATTTTATCATCTTTAGATTTTTTAGTGTAAATTCTGTTTCTGTATAAAATAAAAATATATATGTTGAAAAATTTCAGAGTGACAATAATTGATGAAGCAGTTAATATATAGATTTTTAAAAGCATTATAAATTTGTAATGTTTATGGAAATGTTTGCAAACAACAAATCAGCATAAATGAAGTCTTTAATTAACATTATAGATATATGACGTGCATCCAATAGGTTCCTAATTTGGGGGTACATGAATTGCTTTAATCACATTAATGTTAGTGTTTGCCATATTGTATGTTAAATTAAACATTAAGAAATATGTACTTCCTGCATTCATCCAGGCAATTTCCTCCATGAGCACATGAATGGTTTCAAGAATCAAATCGACCACACTACATCACTCAGCAAAATTTATGGCAGATAGGGAACACAAAATATGAGAGAAAATGAAAGACAGAAAGATTACCTTTCTCAAAAATCTATGCTCATGTGAATCTTAAATCATGTATTCTTTTCCCTTCATATCTTTCTCTATGTGAATCTTACAGAAAGAAATAAAAAAAAGGGTTAAACTGACTGTGCTTCACTGTCAAGAGAAACCTATGGTCAGGGATATATCTAATTCCCAGAGCTTTCATCATTAATATTTTATGAGTCTCACTGATCTGTTCCATCTAGAAGAAAAATTTATCTTTCATTTGTGAAAGCAGTGCCTGCCGAGTAATAGATTTCATCTCTATAAGCTGAGTGGTGAAATGCAAACCGCAGCAAAGGTACAAGAAGGCAAAGTGTTCACTTCATTTCTTTTTTACTGGAGTCTGGCTGCATTTGACGGGAGCTGCAAAGTCAGCCAAGCACAGTGAAAGATCTTTGAGGAACTATGAGGAGGGTCAGTTCTTTACTAGCTTATTTCATCCTACACGTGTGAATGCATATGCGTTGTTTAAACTTTTAAATAAGATGATTAGCTGCAATGACTTTTTAGTTTCTTCTACTTCAACATTCACAAGGAAGTTTGGTAACTAGAACACTGCTTTATTACCATTGGTAACTAAAACCATTAGCTCAGTCTTGGAACTTCTCTTCATTATAGATGAGATGACTAAAAGACTAACTATCTTCAAACACTTAAAATTGAAAAGGCAACCTGTTTTGCCCCTTGGCTGAGCATAACATGGCTTGCTTTAGTTGAACCAAGGGTTCCATGTAGGTTCGTCTATGACTCTGTGTGTGGCTGAATACTTGCTGGGCAATTTTCACCACAGAAAAGTAAAACAGGGAAGAGTGCTCTAGGACTGCCTTTCAAAGCCAGAAATGGGTGAGGGGAGCTCTATAACACAGCTCTTGGAAATTATTTTTTTGTATAAGATCCAAAAAGTATAGGTAACAAAAGCAAAAAATAGATAAATGGGATTATATCAAATTTAAAGGCTTTCACACAGCAAAGGATACAATCACCAAAAGGAAAAGGCAATTTATGGAAGAATTTCAAATCATTTATATGATAAAGAGTTAATGTCTTAAGGAACTGAATTCAATAGCAAGTAAACAAATGGTCCAATTTAAAAATGGACAAAAAACCAGTGACAGTATTTCTTAAAAGAAGACATGCAAATGGACAACAGATATGTGAGAAAATGCTCGACATCACTAATATTGGGAAATAAAAAGTAAAACCACAATGAGATATCACCTCACACATGTTAGAATAGTATTATCACAAAGACAAAAGGTAGTAAGTATTACCGAAGATGTGGAGCAAAGGGAATCTCTGCTTACTGTTGGTAGGAATGTACATTAGTATAGCCACAGTGAAAAACAGTATCCAGTTTTCTCAAAAAATTAAAAATAAATTACCACGTGGTTACCAATCCTACAGCTGAGTATATATGGAAAGGAAGTTCAATCAGTATGTTGAAGATGTATTTGTAGTCCCATATTCATTGCAATATAACTCAAAATAGTCAAGATACAGAGTCAACCTAAGTGTCCATCAGTGGATGAATAGATAAATAAAATGTGTTATGCTTAAATAAAAATACTGTTCAAACTTGAAGGAGAAAATCCTGTCAATTGCAACAACATGGATGAGCCTGGAGAACATTATGCTAAGTGGAATAAAGTAGGCACAGAAAGAGACCATGATTTCACTTACATGTAGGGTTTAAAAGATTAAACTCATAGAAGTGGAGGGTAGAATGGAGCTGGAGTTGGCTCAGGAGGATGGGGTTTGGGAGATGTTCACCAGAAGATACAAAATATCTTTTTTACCAATATCCACATATCAATTGATAGAAGAAAAAAAAATCTGAGATTTATTTTACACCATGGAGACTATCGTTAATAATTGTTATATGATTACATTGCTAAAAAAGTAAAATGATAATCATGTGAAGTAATACATATCTTATTTGTTTATTTACCCATTCTGCAATGTATATATATATTTTAAAACATCATATTGTCCATGAAAATACATTTGTATTTATTAATTATAAAAAACTAAATTAAGGTAGTAAAATATGAAATAAGGCAATAGAAGCAACCATAGGAGCAACAACAAATACCTTAATCTCATTTGGTTATCTAGTGCACAAGGCCACCCAGAATTACAGGAAGTTGTGGGTGGTACCCTTGTATGAGTGAAAAGATATTTCCAGAACAATATATTTAGTGCATAATCAGAAATCAAAAATCTTGGTGTTTAGCTGGGAGCGGTGGCGCACGCCTGTAATCCCAGCACTTGGGAGGCTGAGGCAGGAGGATCTCGAGTTCAAAGCCAGCCTCAGCAATGGAGAGGCACTTAACAACTCATTGAGACCCTGTCTCTAATAAAATACAAAAAAGGGCTGGGGATGTGTCCCAGTGGTCTAGTGCCCCTGAGTTCAATTCCCAGTACCAAAAAAATATATATATATATTTGGTGTTTGAAGAAATATCTTTATTCACTAAAAAAATCTAGCGTTCAAAATTATAGGGCTGGAAGATAGTTCAGTTGGTAGAGTGCTTGCCTCACATGCACAAGGCCCTGGGTTCAACCCCCAGCACCACACACAAAAAAAGAATCTAAACTACATGAAAAAATTATATTTGTTTTCTTTAGTTCCTTTATCTCAATTTCTTTTTTATCTTTTTTTTTAACTTTTTATACATGTTTACAGAGTACATTTCATTTCATATTACATATAAAGAGCACAATTTCTCAAGTTGCTGGTTTTATATAAAGTATTTTTACAACAATTGTGTCTTCATACATGTATTTAGGGTAGCCATGAATAACTCAGTCTGCCATTATTCCTATTCCCTCCCCTCCCCTCCTTATCTCAATTTCTTAATTGCATGTGATTATTTAACATTTTTCTGATCTCATAGACCATTTCTAGGACTCTGTTTATTTTGAAGCAGAATAGTATCCCCAGCACATTTTGCACTGTTGGCAAGCAGTAGGTGCTCATTAAGATTTTGTTAACAGATTTGAATATTTCCCATTTTTGTCAGTGTCAACCAACATGCTCTAATGTCATAATCCTTGATGATGTTTGGGGTAAGAGTGATCATTTATAAAAATCCCAGCTACTAATCTTACATTTACATAAAGTGCTATGTTAAAAATTGGCTAAAACTAAAATATCTAAGACTAATTTCTGGGCCTCAAAGAGTTAGCTGGGGATATAAGGTATATTCGTAAAACTAATGAAAAGTGTGAAAGAGTAAGTGATAAGAAAATACATTAGGCGTAATTGTACATAGGTCTTAGGCTCAAAGAAATGAAAGGACATAAATGATAAAGAGAACACTTGAATGAATACACAGAAATCAAAAAAAGTATATAAATGACACATTGTATTAGTGATATTGTTGAGGATGAAGTAGCTTAGAAAGACTCATGAGGGAACATCACCTGTCTGTAAAAACCAACTACTCTAGCTCTCTCAAAGATTTATCAACTTAATTATTGTAGTAGAAATGTGAACAATTCCCACGAATGGAAAGGAACAGCATTGAAGACTCATGCAAACACAATATTACCAGAAATGTGTGAGAATGATTCTTTTCTCATATTTTACATGGCTACTGGGAGTGTCAAACTTTTAGATCTTTGGGGACCTCCAATGAGTAGGTCTTTACTTGTGATTTAAGTATCTTTTGATATCGCTTCTCTCTTAATTCAAGATCTGCCCTTTTTTCATTTGCCTGATCCCCAGTTTGTTTGCCCAAATCCTCAGCATTGTCATCCAGATTACACAAATGGAAGTGGAGCCAATTAGCCATTTCCAGAGAAAAACAGCCACTCATCAATACTCATTAGTCATATAAAACGGTGACTAGTTTAGCTATATCACTAGTTTAAACAGATATGCTTTCCTTTAATATTATTCCAGGCATTCCTCTGAATAGTTTTAATTAGTTCTGTATTCACTGAAGCCTTTATTTTGCCAATAACTCATTAACTCTATTATGTTATAACCATTCTGAGTTAATTTTGGTGTCAGTTTGAGAAAACAATGTCATTTTAACTTTCAAAGCATGCAGTATATCAAATGATATATTGAAAGCAATAATATAAAAATAAAAATACTAAATAAGCAAATATAGCATGCAAAGATTTTGATAAAATTCTGCATTACCTTGATTTCAACTAATTAGAATGTAATGTAATGAAAAATGTAATGAAAAAATACAGAATTTTCTTCATATTCTTTAGAACTCAATAATTCTATAAATGTGGAGATTCCACATAACATGCATTTATGAAACATTGCTTTTGATCATATTGATGAAGATTATTTGATGATCTTTGTATAGATACAACCCATTACTGGTTTCACATTTTCCTCCTCTTCTATTCAAAACAATTATCGAGTTTACTTTTTTATACCTATTTACTTTTTTCCTTCATGATTTCCATCACTGACTCTAAGGCATGGCTTTTCAATTTTGGGAGCATGTTTTACTGAATAACAGAACATTGGTTTTTGGTCAGCTGCTTGTTAATTCCTTTTTCTTATTTTACAAATCACTTTCTGATAGTTACAGCTTTCTGAAAGATCAATGGAATTTTTATTAAAGTTAAATTGAAGTATGAAAACTGGGGACTTGGTGAGGTATATTCCCTTTTGTCTATTGACCTTCAAGCCCATAAATTTGTTAAAAAAATTGCTGTGTAATGTGGACTTCACAGTGTTTTCATCACTCTTGAAAACAGGAATGTTAAATATAAATTCAAGGAGGAACTCTACAGTCAACCCCAAGAGTAGGACAAGAAATTAACTGGTAAATCTCAGGGAAAGTAAGATCCAAAATCATGTTTGTGACATGATGGCACATAACAATGACATTGGGGAAAGGCTGAAAATAAAGGAAACACTTTCTGCATTTTTTTCACTGTAACTTTTGAATCTTTCTTTTCTATCCCAAGCATACAGCCTCCAGGTAATGCTTCTGTTTTCACAGCACTTACCCATAGTACATTCCTATCAAATTAGACAAATGATTCAGATAACACTGCTGCCAAAATAATATCTTAAAATGTAAACCTGGTCAGATCACTCTTGACTCTGATGCATTTATTCATTTTTCATGGTCTCATTAAATAAATTTCTCAGCTATATATTTTATCACCACTAAGAGTTCTGTGACATAGAGACATCCAACCACCTTTTATTTTCCAAACATATTTCATGTGAACTTAAATGCTTCAGTGCCTTTGAACATACATTCCATTTTCCTAGACAAAACCCTGATCAGCTGTCACTACTTCCAGAATGTCTGTGAGCCCTGCAGCAATGCTGGATTCCCTTCTAGGGACCATGAATAGAAGGTTAACTGCATCTAACTGCAGTCTTTGTGTGAACATCTGAATCTTCTCAATGCTACAAACTAGAGATCAGAAATCAGAGTGTATCATCTCTGTGTTCTCAATCTGACAGATATTTAATAATTGCTTGTTAAAGGACTAATATGACAAATCAACAAAGCATTTTTCCACTAATTGAAACTTTTTAGAGAAAATAGTAAGATTTTTCTGGTAGACAGAACTTTGAATCGTATACACTATCATTTGAGAAAATACTTTTGATATGGCAGTTCTTTCTAAACCTCTTAAATAGTACATCATTGTCAATTTGCTTAAATGTAGGGGCTTTTTATATCAGGATTTTAACCTACATTGCCTTATTTCTTTGTTTAAACATTCAAAAAGCCTCTGCCTAGATGGATTTTATAAAATAAGAGACTATAAATAAAAATATACACTAAATTAATGCAGAGAATTGGTTTTATATCTAGATACTCTAGGTATTATGAGGCCTGAGTTATTTAGAAAATTATAGTATCTTTCATAATATTTCATGCATATAATTTTGCTACAAAAACATAATGCAAGTTTATAACTCTCCTTATAAAGATGAGTTCTTTCTATTTCTTTAGTAGTTTGTGCCCCTAAATTTTATAAAACATTTAATATCATGCCAGATAAATGTTCAAAATTCACCCATGACCTCTTTCAGCAAGCAAAACGAACTCAATGGCATATGAATAGTGAGAAATATTTCTGTAAGAATGTTATAATAGTATTTAATAAGGTTTACAATCATTTTAAAATTTATTTTTTAAACCTAAAAATTGCTTTAATATGTCATGATCATATATTCTTACATAACCTTATGAAGTAAGCATAGGAACTTTTGATACCATCCTTACCTTTCATATTAGAAAAGTGAGATCACAAGGGATTTGGTAACTTCCCCATGGCAAAATATATATCTTCTAGGTTTGAATTGAAATTAATTCATGATATATAATGCAGATAATGTCTCTGCTTATTTTTGACAGTGTATCATCTTAATAAGAAGATGAGTTAATTCAACTATATCAAAATATGCTTAAACATCTATTTTAACATTTTAAAAATCTTTTAGGTGTAAACACACTCTATTTTCAGTCTTTGTCCTCAAATTCTTCCCATAGATCCCATCTTATTAATGGACAGTCTAGGTCTATGTAAGGCATTTACAAAGATATTTCCATTATTTTGGGGGAATACAATTTGATTTAAAGAATGTAACATTTTACATGAACATCTTATTCAAGTCATATACCACCCTCTCCCTTTCTCTGAAAGCTCTAACATGACTTCTTTTTTAAAAAAATATTTATTTATTTGCTTTTTTAATTGTACACAATGCGTTTATTTTTACGTGGTGCTGAAGATCAAACCCAGGCTGCGCATGTGCCAGGCGAGCGCTCTACCGCTGAGCCACAACCCCAGCCCTAACATGACTTCTTAATGTTCACACTAACCCTTTATCATTATTCATCTTTGTTCATATATTTTTTATCCCTTTGCTGACTTTTTCTACCTTCGGAAGGAAACAATAACCATTTTGCAGAGCTGAGCTCTCAGTGTTGTCAGTTTCCTTTATGTGAATCAGAAACTCACCTGTCTTCTCTGTTCTCCTGTGAGATGCAAGTGGCCCCAACCCACCCCATCCCCCTCTTCTGCAAGATGCAGATCCATGTTGTAAGGGCAGATGGAGGATATGGAAAGTCTGACAGTAGATAAGAACAAAGCACTATATATGCATGTATGGAAATATCACAGTGAAATCCATTAATTTGTATAATTAATATGCATTAATCATTTTATTTAAAATGCTTCAATCTGATGTGACCTGTGTAGTTGATAAAGGCTCTACATAGGCTTCTCTCAAGTGATCATCTCTTCAAGAACATCAGAGCAGTGGTCCCCACAGGGCTTTAACACCAACTAGAGTTAAATTATCACCCCACACTGTCTAATAAATACAATAAAACTGACCAGGGGAATGGGAAAGGTCTTGTTGACAATGACAAAAGAACAGAAATAATGCAAGAAACTGAAGAATGACATAAAGCATTTTCTTTAAAAATTATTTTTCCATTTGTCTTAGAATCTAGAGGAAAACTTGCAATGTGGCTATCTACTATGAATAATTTTGTTAAGTTAATTATAATATAAAAAAGAGAACTAGGAGTTGTTTTTTTTTTTTTTTTTTTTTTTTTTTCCCTCCAAAGGAAGCAGAGATCCTTTGATTATATATTTGTAGTTCAAGGTCTATAATAAGCTTTTTCACACCCAAAGATAGGCCTCTAGACAAATTGACCTCTTATTAATTGTCACTTCACTGAAAGAAAAAATAGTTGTTTTTTTCAGCATAGTGTTTCCCAGGGCCTCCAAGCCTTTTTATTTGTTTATGTAAACCAATAAAATATTTCCACAAAGCTCAAAAGTTCTTCACAGTTGTTTTGTTTTATTAAATTTTGGAAACAGAAATGTTCTAAAATTTAGACAATCTGTCTAAAATTTTAATCATGCAAAATACACATTATAGCTTATTTGCCTATTTAATCATATCATGATGCAATACTTGCAAAGCAATGCAACCTAAAGAGTTGTATTAATTGGGAATAATGGATAAATATAATTCTAATTAAAATCACCTTTAATTATCAAATTCTGTCCTAAAATTATAATTCTTAAAAAAGAAAAGACAAAAATGACTTAAGAAAAGAAATAGAGTCATTTATTGCTTGGATTCTGCACCTCCAGAAGCATTTTCATCTGTGGAAGTTAGACTGGCAAGGACTCATTTCTTCTTTCAGGAAGTGGTTTGGGTAAGGATCACAGGGAAACCCCTGGTAGATGGGTATTTCTCAATGCTACTGAGGAAACTGGCCAGGAAAATCCCAGTCAATTTACAATAGAGGGTAGATATATATGCATCTTGGAGGAAGGTGGGAAGAATGTTCCCAAAGTTTCATCCTCAACAATGGCCTTGCACTGGAGAAGCCTCCTGCAGAGACATGGTCAATAGCACAAAGTTGTTTTGTGAGAGAGAATCCTAAACTATAATTCACCATTCCAGATCAAATGTGACCACTAATACCTTGTTACAAATTGGACTAATTTCTCCTTCCTGTCAATGGCGGGTCATTTCATTCTACCGCAGTGCTTCGGGGTTGGAAACAGTCATGTGAGTCTTTTATTCTAGTGAGAGATGATCCTTTTCTGGAATCTTGTCACTTAATTCTGTGTCTTCAGGCCTTTGGGGAATTAAAAAAATATGACTTTTTAATATATCTCACTATTCTTTTGATAATCGTCTCACCACAAAGCTCTTTTTTTTCTCTTAAATGAAGACAACCCTATCTACAAAGATACTGACTCAAGTCAAAGCTGGTATAATACAGATTAACTCTTCAAAGAGTACATTCAATAGCAAATGCTGATCTTTCCACAAGTGACCGAATTAATAGTGACACTCTAAAATAGAAAAGACTAAAGTATGAGTTTTAGATTTTACTTAGAATATTTGTTAGAAACTTAGTACTTGTAGTGAAAATGTTTCCAATCTTCATATTCTATGAATGTGATTACAATAAGGTAGAGTGAATAGTGTGAAATATGGGAGGGTGGTAAATAAATAAATGTACACAATATTTTCATTTTTAGTTGAGCCTACTCTTTTCTTCTAGTAGCGCAGGTTATTTAGAGTAATTTTTAAATTTTATCTTAAAATCTACATCCAATTCATCAGGGAAGTATACTGATTCAACCTACAAAATCCATGCCTTTCATAACCATTCGGGGCTCAGAAAACATGCTGCCCTGTTCATGCTACTGTTATTCTTTACCTGGATTTAAGTAATATTTTTTTAACTCATCTGCATGCTTTTACTTTTGTAAATTTGCTTCCTCTCTTTTCCCCCAATCCATTCTAAATAAACCTGGAATGATTTTATTAAGATGCAAGTCAGATAATTAAGTTCTTCTAAATAAAATCTAATATTCTCCAAATGTTTTTAAAATAAAAGCCAAGTGGGCATGGTGGCACACACCTGTAATCCCAGTGACCCAGGAGGCTGAGGTAGAAGGATCACAAGTTGGAGGCCAGCTTCAGCAACTTAGGGAGGATCTAAACAACTTAGTGAGAACTTGTCTCAAAATAAAAAATAAAAAAGGCTGGGATGTGGGTCAGTGGTTAAACACCCCTGGGTTAAATCTCCAATACAAAAACAAAACAAAACAAAACAAAAAGTGAATGACAACAGTATAAAAGGCCCATTTTAATCTGGTCCATTCTTTGACTTCATATCCTGTTCCTCCTTCTGCAGCAGCCACGCCTCCTTTCTTGGTGTTTGATGAACATGCTTATGAGGTTCCTGATACAGGAATTTTGTGCTGGATGCTTTTCCTTTTCTTTCCCTTCCTTCTTTTTTCCTTCCTCTCCACCTCCCTCCTTACTTTTCCCTCACCTTCCTTCTATTCCTCTTCCTTCCCCTCCTTCCTTTCTTTCTTCTTAAGTAGTCCCAGGGGTCTAACACTTACACCCTAAATCACTGTTCAAATGGAATCACAGTAAAGTCAATTGTAACCATGCAACTGCAAGTTCCTCCCTACAAAGAGGTCTTCCAACACTCCCAAACCTGACCCATTTTTTTCTTTTCACAATATTTATCATCTTCTGACATACTACCTGATTAACTTATTTGTTTATTATTTGTTATCTGTCTTCTCACACTGAATTACAAACTATCCAAGAACTGGAGTCTTTTTTACTGGTAATTTGCAAGTATCTGGTAAATAATATATGTAAAAATATTTGTGAAAAAAATGAATCAACAAGGAAGAAAAGGTTAGTTCACTAATTTCTTATTTATAGATTTAACGAAGATATTAAATAAAAAAAATATTTTCCCCAAATTTCAACTTTAGTATAAATTGATGACCTTTAGCGACAGCTTCCTTGTTAATGTTTATTTTTATAGATGAGATGACAGTAATTTTTTTAAAACAGGTTATGGATCTCTCTTTTCATACTTTTGAATGAGTTGATATTTTGAAGCTCTATTGGCTCCTAAAGATATTTCCAGAAAAAATAAGCAAAATTTTCTACTAATTTTCTACTAATTTTTGTTACCTCCTGACCACATCCATAAGCAATCAAAATCAGAATCCTTATTTTGAATAAAGTTCTAATAATGCAGTTAATTATTGATTTTTAAAAAGTTGATCAAGCAAGGAAAATTTGTTGTTTTGAAAGCCCATTGGATAAAAAGTATTTAATTTGTAAGACTGTGATTTTTTTAAATAAGAGTAAAATTTTGATTATTATGTGAAATATCATCCTTACTTTAAATTGTAGTGAAGGAAATATTATAATATTTAAAGCTTATGAAATAATATAGATAGTTCTAAGGTAAAATTCCAAAGCAACAGTACTTTTAAATGCGTAGGAAGGTCATGAAGAATATGACATGACAAAGCACAGAGTAAGGAAGTGTACTACCAGGTTGAATGCACTGTGGAAATACCACAGCCAAAGCTGTTTGGGTTTTACAGACAGGACAGTACCAATTACAGTCATGGGAATATAGAATATACGGATATGTAGAAAGTGTGGATCCAAACTGAAATTAAAAGCTAAAATTAAGTGCATTTGGAGAGAAATAATGAAACAGGCACTAGAAAGCAAAACTCAGAGGATCAAACAAGACTGAAAGATTTTCCTGAGCTAGACCCAGCTATGTAAATAATTCATAAAATGTGTTTTTTCAGTTTTCTCATAACAGTACTCCTGGTAATGAACAGGTGGTAGTGGTTAACCACCCAGCTCTTACTAGGGCTGCCAAGTTGTGTGACTCCAGGGAGCACATCCTGTTCCTCCTGTTCACATACAACTCCACATGAATGCTGTCCTCTAGGATCAGGTGATGTGATAGCAATGGTACTCACCTTGCCTTACATATACCTCTTCATTTAACCATCTCTATAATTGTATGAAGTAGACCTTTTTGTTATTATCCCATTTTACATATTTCAGAAGAGTTCGTAAGTATTGGATCTAGATTTCAATATAGGGAGTCTATCTGCATGATCAGTGTTCTTAATTAGAACATTATTCTGCCTCTTCAAAACAAAAATCATTGAATAACTTCAGTGTTTTGGGCATTATTCTAAGTACTCAGAAATAGCAGTGAACTTAAGAGCAAACATGTCCTTCTCATGAGCTCTTATTTCTATAAAAGTATTCAGACCACAAGTAATAACTAGTACATAGGATGCTTTTTGTGTACAAACTACTATCAAAACTTTCAGGCAAATAACACATTCAATCCTCACAACAGTCCTGTGAAATAATTACCATTATTACTGCCCTCCTTTTGAAGATTGGAGGGTTAAGTGATTTCCTAAAGGTTACAGAGCTAATAAGAAGTGTTTCTTCTACTCTCAAAGAAACATCACTTAAGAAATTATGCAGAAAAAAAACTTTCTGGAGCACATGAACTCAGAGCTTTTCTGGAAAGTCCTGGAACTGATTTATTATGTGTTTTTTTTTTTATCACACTTTAAAAAAATCCCAGGTCGATCCATTTTTTTTGTTTTTTGTTATAGTTGTCCACATGAAAGAGAAGGGGAAAATTCTGTAACTACAAGTAATCCAAATATGTCTGTGAGTGTACATAGGTTTTTAAGTATTTTTCCAGGCAGACAAACAGATAGATAATATATGCACAGACAGTTATTCTATTATTTATCTTACCTCATATGTTTTGAGCATAAAAGCAAAGGATGGAAGGAAGACTGTTTGAATGGATGTAGAGATAAATGGATTGATCAATTAGATAGGCAAACAGATTAAGTAGGTAGACAAGTAGATGGGAAGAGACAGATTTACAAATTAAATAAAAATAAGCTAAGAGAACTGAAATTGTGTCATTATATCTATGCACTTTATTTTCTTGTATTAGAGGGGTTTTTGAGAATTAGCTAGTTCTGTAGTTCCTCATCCAGGTAGATTTCTTCTCTGGGGAAGAAGTATATCTGACACTCCTTAATCTATACCAGATATCTCACATTACTGATAGTATTAGGGTATTGGAACATCTGAGAGGACTAGAATTTACATCAATTCCCTGGTTCAATGCATACTTCAAAAGAAGTTCATATGAAAGGTTAAAAAATAGCCGATACTTCAGTTTTTAAGGGCTCTGAAGAATCATAATAGACACAGAAGAGACTTGTGTAAAGTACCCTTATAATCAAACTCTAGCACTGGTTTCTTCTACAAAGTATGAATTCTTCCTCCCACAATGTACAGACTCCAAGTGCTTATTGATTGTGGCATCCTATTCAGTAATGGAGATGGAAGAAGAAGTATTTTCAATAGGTACTTCTACTAATGAAGTTCTTGAGATTTAGTTAAGTGATTCTCATTAATGAGAAAATGTTTCTTCTAGCAATGAATTTTTGTGCATTTCCTTAGTATAAAAATTATGTGTGCTATTAATCAGAATAAAATAGCTTCTCTAATTAAAAATTAACAGACATTCTACAACTCTCATTTAAGTTACCATTTCCTTTTTTAAAACCATGAAGAGAAGGTTTAAACCCTTGATTATTTCAGCTTCTGAAAGTGAAGGTAGATGTCCACTCAATTCAAATTTTGAACTCATATTCCACAGTGGAGGTGTCCCTCTATATCTTCATTTCATAAATTCTCATTTAATTCAATAGACGAGAAAAAGAAAACACAAATTATCAGGTAAGAGACTTTGGTTACTTTTATGAAAAGTTTAGTTTGATATTAAAATTTTTAAAAAATACAAATCCACTTATTTGTTGATGACAAAATATTTTAGACAAAGTATCAATGGTCTTCCATTTTTTTTAGCAGACATAAGGACACTATATTGGGGTATTATCAACTCACCAGGCCTTTGTCTGATTATCTTGGTATCATTAATTTCCCAAGCTTTTTTCTACCAACCATGCTTGTGGCAAAATAGCAATGACTTCAACTGTTCTTCTAACTGGACTTCTGCAAAATCACTTTCTAATTGACATGATGATATCAATTGGATTACTTATGGGACTAGTTCTCAAATTTGTTTCCCCAAAACATATCAGAAACACAGTTCATAATTTTCTCAGCAATAGTGGTAATACAAAGATTTTGTGAATAGGGAAAAGCTGAAAGGTGAAGTTTGTAAAGCCCTGAAATGTATGTTATCCTTGATTTCTTTTCACTTCTAAGTGTAGAAGCCACTTTTGTAAAGCAAGCTCTTGAGCTCATGTAATTTGTAACTTGAATTTCTTTTCTTAATTAGTCCTATAAGAGAATAGGTTTCAGAAGGAAAACACCATGAGATAGAAAAGTATTAATAAGGAAAAGTGTGGGTTAGAAAGACTCTTTCTTTCTTGAGAAGAGATTAATGTGAACTAGGGAAAACTCTGGCTGACAAGCGTAACATTCTGTAAGGGTGTCCATCCAAGTACTGCAACACAGGTGGCACTTAATTAGCATTTTTTCATAAGAATTGGAATTGAAGAATTTGCTCAAAGGAATAAAAGAACATGGAAAAGAACCTTAGTTTCTCCTATACTTGTAAAAGATCCAGGAGAGGATCTGTCCTATTATTACTTTGAAGATTTCAGCTGAGAGAAAGCCACTATCCAAACAAAGTGAAGAAATCCTTGCAGGCTGGCTGATAGTTAAGGAGAAGTCTCAGATACCAGATTCGGAGAACAGAAGAGCAAGGTTAAACTGTGAATCAACAATGAGACATTCAGAAATCTCCTCCTTAAAATATCTAATGAAACTTTATCAATTAATGATAAATATCACTATATGATATGAAAAGATGGGGGTGGAATGATTGTTAGGATCTACTTCCAGTAACAAAAACTTGAATTCTAGTGGAAAACATTCTTCTTAACTCAAAATCTACGGTATAAAATGGTTTATGTAGTATGTCAGTTTAAACAACAGTAGGCGTGCATAAACGGAGGATTAAATATGTGCGTGATAAAGACAGTATATGTAAAATGTTTTCATGTTTACTGAAATATATCTTAAAATATTCACTAAAAATACAACCATATTTTTTGTATCTTTAGACTCTAGAAATATTTAAACCCTAAGAATGAAGTGAAATGGAGACTGTTGAGGGCAGATTTACAGTTCTTAATATCTTCTCAACTCCAAGTTGGTCTCATTAAAAAAAAAAAAAAAAAAAAAAAAAAGGCTAACTCATCCGTCTCATTCTCTCTGACTCACTTGCCCTCTTTCTTTGAATCTCAGTGTCTGTCTCTGTCTCTCTCTGCTCTTTTCCCCCATTTTTTTCTTTCTAGTTTATCTTCTATTCCACTCCCACCTGGAAGGTCTTTAAAGTTCTCCCCACTACTATTATTTTTGTTACACTGAGTGGCCATATGTAAGACCCATAATTCCTTGGTCCTTGGATAAGACTACTGCTCTAACCTTCCATATATTTCTTTACAAGGAGTGAAGTGGTACACTCATAGTGCCAGTCCTAGTCTGCCATGTCACAGTTTGATTCTTGTTTCAGTTCATGCTGTGCCAAGGTAACTTACTCTTACCAGACTGTGAATTGCACTTCTCTTTTATCTAAATACTCTAGTATTAAAGTGATTGCTTTTTCTGACACAATCCAAGCAATTCATTTTGTTTGGCTGGGAAAACAGTTATACTTAGTATTCTGTTTTTTTTTTTTTTTTTTTTCTTTTTTTTTGTTGTTGCTGTTTTTTGTTTTGTTTTGTTTTAATGCAGTTTGCTTTAACTCCAATTAACCCACCCACCCACCCACTCTGGCTTTTATTACACACTTAGATTTTACTTACCTTCATATTATTGACTTTTGTAGTTTATTTTGATTATGGAAAATGTGCAGCATATATTTTAAAATTGGTAACTACCAAATAGAACACTTAAAATCCTTGGAACCACGTGAAATGCTATTATAGCAGCAGAAAAACAGCTTAAAGAATCTCACCAGCTCTTTGTGCTTTTATCTTCTTATAAAAACATGGACACACACACAAAAACATCCTGTACCATGAATTCAACTGGCATCAGATGTTGCAATCAGAGTTTTGTCTATTGCTGTAACAATGGAAGATGCAAGTTGGAGTTATATATTCTACATAAAATTAGCAAGCATAGGTATGGAGAAAAAAAAGAGGGGTTCATTAACTTGGGGGGGGTGAGACATTCAAATTAAAAAGTTGCCTCATAAAGCTAGCTTCCTAGTGTGAATATGATTAAAAACACAATTATGATTTTTCCATGACTATAAAATATTCTTGAGTAAGATAATTAAAGTATTTAATTTTTAGAATAGGATTATGCTATCAGCATGAAAATATTTGTTTTTAAAGAAATTATGTATTAAATCAAAGCCATAAATAACATATATGTTTTATAAGTTCTCTACTTAAGCTAAAGAAAAAAAATAGCAAAAAAGTGAATAATGTTAATGTGATGGAAATCACCATTTCTCCATGATCCAAGGGAATATGGGAAGAGGGAGAGTGTGCTTTAATATAACATAGTTCTAGCATTCCATATCTATAGTGAAAAAAAAAAAAAGACACTTGAAAAGTTTGTGGATATGGGTTGTGCTCCAAAAAATGCATCCTGGTCACATATAAATGTCAAGGAAACAATAATAAACTCATTGTCACTGATTTGTTGCTATGGTGACTTTTTGGGATGACAGAAGTCAGCATAATCACAGTGATTATAATTTGAGAGCTGTTATCCAAAGCAGAGAAAAGTGTTCGTTGGATACAAATTAGGGACCTCATTTTAATCTCCTATAGATTCTGCTTATTATGGTGTACATATTTTGATAGCATTGTTTTTTTCCCCCAGAAATTTACAAATTCACCATGAATCTAAATATTCAAGAGTACTGTTCATCTAGCACAACTAGAAACGAACGCCTAATAAAGCTTTTGGAACACAGAATGGAAGCTATTTGTTACAAGCATTGAATTAAGTCTGGAGGTGACATCTCTGACATTTTGCACTATTGCTGTGAATGCAGCATGTACATTGATGCCTTGTTTAGTTGCTCAGTTACAGAAAAGACTAGAGAGATCATGCTGATTTCTAAAAGGAGAAATCGGGGAAAATGTAGTCTAAATGAATAGACCAACTACCCTGAAACATCACCCTGCTGTCCTCAAGCATAACACTGCTCAGAGTGACAGGTGGTAGGCCCTGTCTCATGGGATGTGTTATAGAAGGTAGAAGACCAAAATGCTTGCTTAAAATCTTCATTTTTTTTAAAAGAAAAGTCTGCATTGAGAAGTCTCCATGTCACTAGAGAATGGAGACATTATATATCTCATTACAGTTTGCACAGTGTATTGTCTAGGGACCCCTTGCCCAGTGGGAGCTCTTAGTAGCAGAATCCTTGGCAAGCATTTTCTGCAGGGCAAGTATTTCTCTTGGAAACACCATTTCATGCATAGACATTTTATGAGAATGTTCTTTCAAAGGTGTCACAATGTGACCATAGAGCAGTATAATTTAAAAGAAATGCACTAGCCAGAGAACTAGAAGATGGTGTTTCTAATTCTGGAAATGCCATTAAATAAGTTGTGTGACCTTAGGTTGGCCTCAGTTTCTTCATTTGCAAAATGAAGGCTTTGGAGTAAACCATCTCAGATATTTTCACCTTGAAATCCTATGATTCTTTTCAGCATTGCAATGTGTCCTTATTTTCCCAAAGGGAATGATTCCTTTGACTAACTGGAAATAAAGTAGAAGTTTTTACTGAAAAAGAAATCGGTAGGCAGCAACTCATTTGTCTTACTGTATTTCTTCAGAGACAAGCTGAAGCATATCTTTTTGTCAAATGTGAGATTTTCTTAAAAGAGATTCAGTAGTAACACATATCAAACACGCTTTAGGCCTCTTCAGGGAAAAGAGAAAGTAAATCCAGCAGAGTTGTAAATGGTAAATGGTATATACTAAGTTTCAGTACAAAATTATCAAGCAGAAAGTCCATAGCACATATATTTTATATTTTTTTTTTTTTTTTGTGTGTGTGTGTGTGTGTGTGTATGAATGCAAATTGTTCATGTCTGTCCTTCTGCCCTCCATCCTACTGGTTAAATTCTCAGGAAAATGTTTTAAAATCCCTGCTATGCTTAAGATTTAAAAACTTTTCTGTGTCTAAAATGTTTCACAAATCTTTTGCCTTATTGATCACTTTGATAGGTAATTGAAATTATCCATCTTTTCACAGTTTAAACTTCTGTGTCCTTAAATATCATCACTTTTATTTTAAAATTAGTTATCATTTTTTTGTTTATTGTTTAATTTTAAATCAGTTTCTTGCCATTTTTGCTTTAGATACGTGTTTTCCTTTAGTAACTATTACTGTTTGTGTTTATTTAGTTAAAACTCTTGAGTCTTTGTCTTTGAATAACATGTTTATTCAAAGAATAAAATTAACAAAAGAATGATCCATTTTTTTTCATGTGCTATAGTTGATTTCATTCCTTTGATAACATATATTTAATTTTATATTTAAAAAGTACTAGAACTTATTGTTTATTGCTTTCTAGGAAAATGCTGTCTGATTGGTAAGATTTTCCTAAAATATATATATATATATATATATATATATATATATATATATATCTGTATGAATATCACAGCTAACAATTGTAGTATTCTGATCTATTTTGAAATTTTGAGTAAATTCATTCATCATCATTATTTCTCAGACACAATATTATCCACCTTCAGATATTTTCTCTTATTTAACTTTGAGTGAAGCAAACCTCAGGTAATTATTATGTGGAAGCCTCAGGAGTGATATAATTTCTGAATTCTTTAGTGTTTCATTGTACCTATTTTTAGCTCTCAAATGTAAATGACTTATAGTCTGGGTGTTGATACTTGTTTTATAGTAATTTCCTCTCATATTTCTCAAAATATTTGTCACTGTTTTCTAGATGTCAAGGTCTTGAGAATTCTAACACCAGTCTATTTCTTTTCCTGGAGTACCAGATTTATTTAGAGACTACTGAGTTATTGGTGATTGTGTGGACCTTTAAACATTAGCACTTAGTTAATGTTTCTTTTCTGAAAACCTAATGCTACAGACATGTGGATTCATCTTCCAGATCCATTAGTTACATCACACCTGCTAGTACTTTTTGAGAAAGGTGAGCAGAAGAAATGACCACAGGTTTAGGTTGTCTTTCTGGGTTCTTCCTAAATATATTTTTCTAAACCTGATAACCAAAAATGATTGTTTAATTCACCATTAAAGAACAAAAATACAGAGGAAAACATAACTCCACTGATTTACTTGTTGCAATGGGTTATATGAAAAATTAAACATGTACCTCCATTCCTCTTTCCTGTAAAATGTCACACGAAGTATAAGAAACCAGAAAAAAAAGTATCAAATACAAAGCAGAAAGAATGAAAGGCCAGGCCAGGAACATTCCAATTCCTGGTGTTTCAATAGAAATATTTTATTAGACAAAAATATTGTCTCAGATGTTTCTTGCAAAACAAATTTATTAGAAAGGAAAGAACAAAAGCAGTAGCCTTGAATAAAAGCTATTTCCCAGGAATTGAGTAAATGAGGCAGAAACACAAAACCTTAATGTGTAATTGTCGAAATTTCTTAACATGAATATTATGATGGGTTGTTAACCACTTTCCCCCTACTGGTTCCAATATTAACATTGCCGTGAGAATGCCCAGGATATTTTTGTTTTATATGGCCCCTAATGCATTTTGATATCACTAGCCAAATGCAAAAGAAAGCACAGCACAAAATGGCTAATCAGGCAGGAAGAATTTAATTATAAATGACAGTATCTAAAGAATATTAGACCTTGTCCTGAAATGGCTGAAAACCTGAGGCAAACAATACATAGCATTCTCAAAGAAATACTGAGACATTGAAACTCATAGCTTTATAACACCATTTTTATTTTATGCTATTCCACTGAAAAATGACATAAATATAGAATTGCAGAAGAAAATAAAATGATGTTCCTTGACACAAAGGTATGTTCCTATATGTCTCTTAACTCAATGGAGAGCACTTGAAATGTATATAATATCTCTATGCCACCAAGAAGTGTCACATAACCTACAAATGCCTCCTCTGGCATTCAGCAGACACACAAAGTCATTATGAGAGAGAAGCTTGCCTTCCCTTTATCTAATAATAGCTCCCCAGAGAGAATCCCAAAGGCACTAAGGCATGCTCACCAGTATCACAGGAAGAATTAGAAGTGGTCTTTCCTTTTCTTTTACAATCCTATCCCCGGAAGTGAGAAGTAAGTATAGCTTTTTCTGTTACCCTAAAGTAACCCTTGGTCTTCTCTGATATGTGACAGGATGAAAATAACTACAAAAATGTCAAGTGACTTTTTGGGTGTTTTACTACAGATCATAATTCTCTCAACCTCAAAACACTTCATGTGCAAATGAAAATAAGTAATGATGAGATAAAAGTGAAAATTTAAAAATTGCCAGTTGACATGCAAAAGTGAATATTTTGTACCTGCATTATCAGTCTCTTTCACTAGGTAATAATATTTGGAAATTGCTGGAAGAAGGATAGAAATAAATTATTGTTATCCTATTATTTTATTTATAGTAAAACTGAGGTCCAGAAAGTATATTTAATTTTCAAAGACCATCATTATATTGATCAAACTAATAAAAAGAAATGTTAAAATATAGTATTATAAACTTTGGGGACTTATATACAAAAAATATGTCTGTTCCAGGGAAATTTAACATGAGTTCATATAAATTCACAGTAAGTAAGTTCTCTGATAACTCTGTTTTTTATTCCTTTTTGACTTCCAGGAGGACTCTTTATCTACCCTTAACCATTATTCTCAAGGGTCTATAATGTCTTCTCTTTGTCATTATATTTAGCTCAACTGAATTCTGATCACCTCATGGTGAAGGCATCTGAAGAGTTATGGCAAGAATACACCATCTAGGAAGTATATTATTGATTGCTCCTTTAAACAGTTAAAGCTATTTCTGCAATCACCCTCTTGACCTCATCATGGTTTCTATTCATGTTTTGTTTCTATCCATGTTTACATCTACCATAAAACATTCAAAAAGAAATGTATGTGTCCTCCTTCTAAAGGTAACCCTGAGCTCTCTTCCATTACCCTTCCAAACCCTTTTCCCTTATTTCCCATCTTCCACACCTTATCAGATGTCCCTTTCTACTGTTTTCTGCAGTCCTTCTGTGACTAAAGCACTCACATTTTTATTTTCAAAGCTTCTTTGACTTTCTTGATTCTGATTAACAACACATTGTCCCTTCCCCAGAATTTTATTTTTTGACAGGATATTTCCACAGTCCTCCTTTCTTTGTGACCAACTCCTGAAATATATACTCCTTTTTTGCTACCTATTCTTCTGTATCTATCAAATGTATTTATTACAGTTGATCACGTTGGGGAAAAATGGATCTATTTAAAAATCTCATGAATACTCCTCATTTATTTTGAATATATTTTATGAAATCACTTCACTTTGTTATATAAATTATATTTAGCCCTTAATAGTAAGAGACTTACATAGTGTAGGTAATGTCTGATAAAAGACATTCCACACAATATGTTGTAAATAATTCTTGATGTAAGAGAGTGTATTAAGCTCAAATTGCCAGTAGAATTGGATAATGTTGAATACAATGTTCTTCTAAACATGATCCCTCACACAATTCCAGAGTCCTTCTCTCCTTAATAATCCCATTATTCTAGTTCTACTTTCTCTCATGGCTTCTATCCTAGCCACCTTATTTTGGCTTGTAAATGTTCTAGGTCTTGTACTTAAATCTGCTTTATAAACATTACTGAATGACTGTATTTCTGTCACAAGCGTATAGATGTTGATATCTATCTATGTCTAGTCTCTCTCATACATTGTATTTTATATCATTTAGATGTCAATGATTTTATATCTATCTCATACACCTTTAACTGTATCATCATCTCTCACAGGACAGTTAGTTTCAACTCTATTAAGATATCCTACAATATATTCTAAACTGGATTGATTATATTTGAACAATATCATAAATGTGACTTATTTTTCTAGGCTCACTGCTACTAACTTCATATGGGCTCCTATAATTTGTTGCTTGAAATAATGTGATATTAATTCTTAAATTTGTTTGATATGTAGTAAATTCACATGATTCAAAATTCAAAAAGTACAAATAGCATATCAGTAACATTTTTGTTTATATATTTGTTTCCTATCTGTTCAGTTTCTTCCCCAGATAGTATCACACTTGTTTCTAAAAATATCTGTAGCAAATATGTATGTATTCATTCTTTTATCTTTGCTTTAATTTGACAAAGTAGGATCATACTATATAGACATCATTCTGTCAATTTTATTTCAATCAATATATCCCAGAGACTGTATTATATCACTCCACAAGGGGCTTTATGATTTTTAATATGTATTTGATTCCATTGCATAGATACACGACATTTCATTTAACCAATAACTGACTGATAACGCATTTAGGCAAAATCTTTGCTATTATAATGTGCCAAATGACCTTTCATGTGTAAATTTTGTAACTACATATGAAAGATAATCTTTAGAATATATTTGCTGGATCCAAAAGTATTTGTGTATGAAATTTGGATAGATAATGCCAAACTGTTCTCCCTAGAGATTGTTCAAATTTAAAATTCCATCAGCAATGATTGAGAGTGACTTTTTTTTTAACTTTCTTACCCACAGAAAAAAAGAGCAAACTGTTTGCTCTCTGATGATATGAGCAAAATGCTATCACAGTGATTTTAATCTGTATCTACAGCAATTTTATAATTGATCTTATTGCTTTCTTTAAAGTAATTCTTCCTCCTTTTAATCTTAAAAATTCAGTTTATTTTTTAAATGATTAAAACAAATAATTGTCTTATTAATGGGGAAAGTGATATTTTGTTACAATGCATAATGCTTAAATTAGATTAAGCATGTCTCCTCAAACATTTATCATTTCTTTATGGTGAAAAGTTTCAAAATTTCTTCTTTGTGATATGTTTAATACATTATCATTACCCATAGTTCCCTACTGAACAATAGTAATAGCAAATCCCAGAATGAATGCTTTGAGAAACATTTCAGATTCTACTCTATTGTTTACCTACATATGAAAGTCCAACTTGGCAAATAAAATCCTTCCAAATTTGGTACCTGTTTTAGGCAGCCTTTTTGCCACTGTACGCAAAAGACCTGACAAGAATAATTGGAGGAGGAAGAGTTTATTTGGGGACTCATGGTTGCAGAGGTCTTAGTCCATGGATGGCTGATTCTTTTCACAGGAGTTCAGGTGAAGAAGAACATCATGGCAGAAGGGTGTGGTGGAGGAAAGCAGCTGGGAACATAGCAACAGGAAGCAGAGAAAGAACACTCCAGTCAACAAGAACAAAATATAAATTCCAAAGCCACACCCCCAAGGACTTATGTCCTCCAGCCACACCCTACCTGCCTACTGTTACTGCCAAACTAATCCCTATCAGAGCATTAATGCACAGATTCGCTTAAAATTCTCATAATCTAATCATTTCCCCTATAAACTTTCTTGTATTGTCTTACACATGAATTTCGGGGGGGGGGGACATTTCATATCCAAACCATAACACTGCCATTATTCCTTTCCCTTGTGATTGCCTTGTAAAAACCTGTGGGCTTTTCCAAACTTACTATGCATTTCTATGAGTTTTTAAATTTGATTCTTTGTTCTCCATAAACTGTCCTTATCAATTCTTATTTATCTGCAATACTTTCTTTGTTTTTTTATCCTAATTATACATTTTCTTCTTAAGTGCAGTCTTTAATTCTTTAGGCAAAGGTAGTTGCTGCCATTTCTATACATCTTCAATATAATATGAATTTTACATTTCTTTCATACTCTTGTAATTAAGCAGTTACTTTTATGTCTTTCTCATAGGCATTGAAGTTTCCTGTGTGGTTGATAGACTTATTAATTTCAAATTGCACAGTGGGTTGAATAGTGACTCCTTTAATTTATGTAAAAAATGTTCAAAGCAGGGAATTGAAAAGGGGAAGACATGCAATTTTTTGATGCAGGTGAGAGTTCAATTAAATAATGCATGAATAATGAAAGAACAGGTTAATTGGGCAATGTACAAAACCAAGGGAAAAGGAAAGAGGTTGCAAAATTACACTGGGGAAGAAAACCTTGAATTTTAGCCAACAAACAACTGTAAAATTAGCATACCATGTTTTTTGTTCCAAGAAATTGACATAGGAGGTCAGTATATAAATTTAAGTGTTTCCAAATGGATGAAAGGAAAGTTAGTATGCAACAAAAATTGCACTGGACTGAAAGCAAAGAGTAGTAACATTGTATATTGGTAAATATCAACCATATATTACATCAATATTGATAAATATAAATATATACATACAAATATATCTTATACCTTGCTAAATGTTTTAAGTGCTATTTTTTTAAGAGAAAAAGTACAAAATTCATACTATTACTAAAACTAAGACATGCATTTGCATTTCAATGTTTTTCATTTCTCTAATGAAAAATAGGATTCAAAGTCCTTTTGCTCTGTTAAATTTTACAAAAATAAAATTTCCATAATTTGATTGTTACAATTATCTGTCTTCTCTTTCTCTCTTCTAGTATGGGACTTTGAAACTCACAAGGATTATTGTTTGTTTGGTTCTTTTATGGACTTTGCCCCTGTGCAGAATGACAAGGATTTATTCATCTTATAAGGGTTCAGTTAACTCACTGCCTCTGAACCATCAGACTCTCCTTTTACAGTAAGCTACAGAATAAGAATCAATTCTTTCCCTTGAAAGAGACAAAAGCAGAACTCAAGGCACCTGCTCACTGTCACATCATTTATTAAAAAAAAAAAAAAAAAAAAAGTGTGGTGTAAGAGAATGTTAGCTAAGTCTGTAACAGTCATTCCTCCTTTGAGTTCAGAACTCCAACTGGGAAAATAATGGCCCTGCATCCAGATAACAAAAATATGATTTCTAAATTTACATACTGATAGAAATAACATACATTTAACAACTTACTACTGACATAACAAGGGGAGAATGTTTGATGCAGTTTGTGAAAATTTTCTTGAAGAGATGATAGCTAGCACATGTTCTTTTTACAATAGAATGATGCCTGGAGTTCTAGCAGAACATGTCTAGACATGAAGACAATTACTTTAATTTAAAAAGTTTGAGAAGTAAACTAATTTTTCATATATATACTCCTAGGAATGCATATAATCAAATTGGTATATGTAAAATAAATTGACATAGTTTCTTCTGGTGTGGTTCTGAATACATATTTTAAGTTAACTTTCCCATTTTGCATTTGATTTTGAAAGGATGTATTAAAATCATTTTTGAATTATGTAAAATATTTACATAGTTTCAAAATCTTAGTTGAAATTCTAATACTTTCTATTTCCCTTTATTGGTAATTATATATATATATATATATGTACATATATATATATATATATATATATATTATTTAGGAATGGTTGTTTTGGCTTTAGAATTGACCTATCTACTAATGCTTTTTTTTTTTTTTTTTTTTTTTTTTTTGCTTTTTTTTTTTTTATTTAGCATTTTTTTACATACAATTGCTTGCATACAGAGTATATTCGTACAATTCAGGTCTTCAATCATGCATTTAGGAAAATGATATATATATATATATATATATTTTATATATATTATTATTATTTAGGAATGGTTGTTTTGGCTTTAGAATTGACCTATCTACTAATGCTTTTATGAATACTTTTAGTTCATCAGTTTGGGAGGGACTAATATGTATTTTTTCCTCTTCTTGCAATATTGTTCTGCTCCCTCCTCTCCTTCTCTATATCACCTATTTGGTAGTAAAATCCCTCTCTTAGTTAATTCCTTAAAGTCAAGCTTTAATCTTATTCTACGTTTCTTATATTCATTTCCTCCTGTGATTTCTTATAGATGTATTATATTCATAATGTCAGAGCATACTATTGATCCCCTTTTTTATTGACCATTGTTTATCTTTAAAAATAGACATATATATGTGTAGAGGCATATATAATTCTAACACTTCTTATGTTGATTTATCTCTCATTATTTGTTGTCTAAAGGGAAGGCCTGAAAATAACACTACTACATTTTTCCATATTTATAGCAGGTTTCATGTCACTTTCATATTTAAGTAAGTTTGGTTGGTTACAAAATTCTTGGCTCATATTTTCTCCCTCTGATTATCTTAAAAACACTACTGCATTGTTTCAGGCAAAAAAAAATGTTGCTATAAAAATAAATAATTTTGTCAAAGGTTTGATCACAACTTAGCCTTATTATTTTTGTCTGGATGGCCTTTTAAAACATTCTCTGAAGCTTAATTATTTTACTATGATAAGTCATATTTTATACCTTTATGGGTGGGTTATTTTCCCAAATACATGGCATGACTTGTCAATATATAGTTTCTTATTTCAGATTTTGTAAACTCTAATTTATTTTTGCTTTCGTCATCACTTTGGCTTCCTACCAAGGCTTTTAAAAATGCTTTTCTTATATTTTGTATTTATTATTTTCCTTAAAATTAATTTATTTCTTTTCTTCCTTCACCCTCATTTTATCTATAAATCCCTTCTTTTTCCATTTTCTTTTCTTCTTTAGTATTTCAAAAAGTCTCCTTTTCATCTTTTGGTTATCTTAGTTCATCATCTGATGTTTTAAGTCACTTTCATGTTTCAAACATTTTTATCTTCACTTGTGATTATTTTTATTGATAACAATTTTCTTCTCATCTTCGCTCATCAATTTATCATTGTGTTTCTAGTTCTGATTGTAATTGCACTTTTCTATCCTGTACTACTTTCCTTAAATTTGGAAATGTTTGAAAATTATAGCTTTATGCTGATGTTGGGATACCATTCTTCTCCTTTTTCTCTTTTCCTAATAATGGCTAAAGCATATGACTAAGATCCAGTCCTAGATCCAATCTTCTCTAGGGTGAATTCTTCCACCTAAATACCAAATATCTTTGTTTTCAGTACCCATAAACATCTCTCTGTAATGCTGATTTTTTCTCATTCCCAGGCTCTTCATTTATGACTTTCTAGTGTCTTTGACATTTCATTTTTTGCTCTTATATACATATTTGTTGTCATATATTCATTTATGTTCAGAGGTATATCTTTGCAGCTAATAGCTGTGTACAAGTCCTTATAAAACCAACCTGTGGGCTTTCTTCTATGTTCAAGTATATTATCTCATGTTAACATGTTCACACAAAATCTTGATCTTAGAATGTCATCATCTTAATTGTTTTGATTTCAAATGAACCCTAATCAACAGTTTGTTGCTGTAATTAACATTGCAGTTTATTATGAGGATATTTTATTTAGAGGTTGTACTGAAAATTCATAGGAGGAAAGTGATAAGGAGAACAGCATAAGAAGCATTTATAGAAAATAATTTTAAATTGTTATTTGTTTACCAGAAAAAAACACAACATTAATTTTAGAATAAAAATGTAATAGGCATCACCACTACAATCCTTGGTATTAGATAAAATGTAATTATTTACTCTTATCCAAATCCTTTCTAGGTATTACTCTTCATAAAATCTTAGGGCAAAGAATTTCATTTTATGTTTATTTTGCTTAATAGAAATAGTTTGTCCTGGAAATATTACACTTGCAAATGTTTGGTAGGTTTCCAAAGAGGTAGGTACTTTGGTACATTTTGTGAAATAACTTTTATTTATTCAGAAGAAAACTTGCAATATGTGTTATGTGGGTAAATACAGCATCTATGTTACTTATGGAGACTTAGTGACCAAAAACAGAACATGAAAGAAGACTTGAGTGCCAATGAGACATGTTCCTGCACAGTCATGTACTGTCTTTATTTTGTCATTGTTTAATTTATGTTTGTCTTGCTTCCACACTGGTTGAATGTCCAGAAAACACAGACTATGTATTGGATGCCATTTGCAATCTTGCCATATCTACTGAAGCTTTAAATGCAATTTTAAGTCTTCTTTCATGTTCTGTTTTTGGTCACTAATTCTCCATAAGTAACATAGATGCTGTATTTACCCACATAACACATATTGCAAGTTTTCTTCTGAATAAATAAAAGTTATTTCACAAAATGATTACATGAAATATATATGTGTGATACATATATATTAGGAGGCTAATTTTATTTTTGCAAATGAATAGCAATTTTCTATAAATCTTTCTATATAAAAAATACATATCCATGTTTTAAAAAAAAACTCTTTTGAAACTCTTTGAAATGTGAAAGTGACTTAAAACATCAGATGATGAACTAAGATAACCAAAAGATAAAAAGGAAACTTTTTGAAAATATTGCATTCAGAAACATAAGTTTTTTTCTCACTTAAAATTATTGATAGATTAGCGTTGGGGCACCATGGCACATACCTGTAAACCTTTGGGAGGCAAAGGCAGGATGATTGCAAGTTTGAGGCTAACCTTAGCCACTTAACAAGACCCTGTCTCAAAATAAAAAAATAAAATGGTCTGGGAATATAGCTCAATGGTAGAGTGCTATCTTGCTTGTGTGTATTTTTTGGCTATTTTTTTTCCATCAAATTCTAAATTTTTAATTGAGCTTTTGACAGAAAAACTGAAAGGTAGGGTTTCTGTACTTCAAGATATGCTGTAATTTTATTATGTCCTGGCATATTGCCAATTTCCATAAATGTTTCACAATTCATTTTAAAAATGATGAATATATTCTGCTAGTCAATTTTTTTTTTTTTTTTTTTTTTGTACTGGGGATTGAACTCAGGGGCACCCGACCACTGGGCCACATCCCCAGCCCTTTTTTGTATTTTATTAGAGACAGGGTCTCACTGAGTTACTAAGTGCCTTGCCATTGCTGAGGCTGGCTTTGAACTCGCGATCCTCCTGCCTCAGCCTCCCAAAGTGCTGGGATTACAGGTGTGCACCACCAGGGCCCGGCTTTTTTTTTTTTTTTTTTTTTTTTTTTTTTTTCTGTGTGTTCTTGGACTGCTGATTTTTTTAAAAAGTTTGTTAAGTTTTTCTACTAGACATGAATTATTTACTAATGTCTCTTCTCATTTTTGTTTGGTCTTTACATTTTTTATCTACTTTTTAACTGCCAAGAAAATTTTCGCTATCAACTTTATGTTCGCTACCTTTTATCTTACTCGTTTTCATGGTTATATTCCTTTTTTTTTTTTTCAATCTTCGTGTTACTTAATTTCATACATGTCTCCAGAAAAAACTTATGCCAAATTTTTTATCTTAATATTAATGTTTCAATAAGGGAATTTATTTACATTCACATTTAATATTGCACTGCATTGGATTTAGCAATGATACCTTCTTTTATATCATTTATTCATTCTTGTTTTATTCTTTTCTAACTTTGAATTAATTGAAATTTTTAACGTAATAATTCTTTTCATTTGAATAATTTTGTATTTCAACAACTAATTTCTGTTCTTTTGGTATTTTGCATTAAATTGTTAAAAACAACATGTTTGAAATAGATTTTAAAACAACATTCAATTTAATTATTATCTATATACTACTTCCAAAAAAGACAAAAAACTCTCTGCTCCCTACCTCCCAAAGTCCATCACCCATTGCCATGTTGAGATCACCATAACTTCTGTTATCTTTTCCTTTTAAAAATCTGTCATATGATACATAAAAATATAAAAACTATACATATTAATGTCTACCATGTAATGTTCAGATACATGTATACATCGCAAAATTTTTAAATCAGGTTAAACATATTTATCTCCCAGAACACTTATCATTCCTTTGTAGCGAAAATTTTTGAAATCATTTATTCTAGCTTTTTGAAATATATGGGACATTATTATTATTTTTAGTCACCCTTGCTCCTACTTAACTGTAACTTAGTATCCTTTGATCAACCTTTCAAATCCCCCCTTCCCATTCTCCCTGACCTCTGGTAACCACCATTCTCTGAAAGTCTAGGAGATCAAATTTTGTCAATTTAAAACATATAATACCATCATAATTCCTTTATATATACCAATGGTTTGCTATTTCCATCACTCTACTATTCTATGTGTAGAGTGCTTATATTCATAATCAATAAACTCAAATATATATACATTTAAATTTTTCTTATAACTACAGATAATTTTATGTCTATGCACCAATAATAACAATTGTAAGTAACAATGTAGTCACTTGCAGGCAAAATGCAGGAAAATTTTCAAAATTTTCCCACAAGTTTCTTTCCTGACTTAAGTATCCATGTCTGAGACCAGCATAAACAGCTGAATACTAAAGGGGAAGAGGGGGAAGATGAACAATACACTTCTAGATATTTGGGTCATACATAATTATAAGATTATCCCATGACTTTGTATTAATCATAAACTACTACGTAAAATTAAGCTGTTATTTTTGATAAATAATGATATTGGAATGTTTTTGCTATTGCTAATTTTCCTATGCACATGTCAACTGTGAAATAGCAAGATACAGTATTATTCATTCCTTACTAAGACACTTATTTAGCTGGGGTTCAATTAAGGTGGTGCTGGTATGAGAGATATATAATATAGAGATGATTTAGTCGAAATCCTAAAATAATAAATGAACCCCTGCTATGTTAACCACTGACTATGCATTCAAGAATAATGTGAGTGCATAAAGCCTCAAAGAATGCACATTGTGACTTTAGTCATTATGTACTAAAATTAATGGAATTAATGCCTTTAATCCCCAAGTTGAAAACCTCCTACTGAATTTCTTATATCAAACAATATTTTTCTAAAACCTTTTCCTGATGAACATTTATTTTTGGAAAGAATAATGTTTCTTACTCAAAATATGTGCTGTCAACTGGCCTAATTAATCACAAATGACAGAGAATAGAGTCAAAGGAATTATGAATATTTAATGTTTTTTATATTCTATTTTAAAGTTGTAACTATCATACTTCATTAGATTAAAAATAATTAGTGGGAGAGAAGCCAAATACTGATGCAAACTTGAATAACCAAAATATAGGATCTCAACAAGAAGCATGTTTGTTGATGTAGAAATGGAATGGAGTGTATGCGCAACTTTGCTGTAACAACAAATTAAAACTTTAAAAGATAAAAACGAGCCAATGTGAAACTAGGGTGACATTTGTTATTTTCCTACTTGTTTTAAGTACTTCTGTTTACCTAAAAATATTTTAAATGCAGTAACATGTTATTTAAAGCCATAACCTTGATATTAGTCAAAACAGAATGAACAAACAAAAAAACCACAGAAAGTATGTTTACTTTCCAGAGAAATTTTAAAACAATTCAAAAGTAACAACTATTTATAGTAAAATTAATAAATGGAATTTTGCAGTAGGCTAATACATTAATATTAAGCAAAGTGGTTTGAAAATTATGTATTTTCATTTTTCTGTGTACTCTAGTACAAATAGTTCAGTAGTAAAAAATAGAATACTTCCAATACAGTATATATTAGTTAAAAAAAAGTAAAAGCCCATAAAGGATAAAAGGTGAGAAATATCATTTTAAAATAATTATTCTTAGTAGTCAAACCCAACACTAATATATCCTTAAAAAACAGGCATTAATTTTTGCTTTAAGGAGTCTGTTACAATTCTTATATATTCAATGTTTAACATTTTGACGTTTCACATGATATTTATAGGCTTAATACTTTTTCTTTACATTAGTCCTTTAAATTTAGTAATATTTAGTATTTTTTCTACAACACGCAATGGACAAACAGAAAATTGGAGATAAACATAAAAGATATATTTCATTTGCTTCTCTTGTCTAAGAAGGGAAAATGTCTCAGGAATCGTAATATTAATTTTTGTAAGAAGAAAATATTTTTAACTTCAGAATAAAACCTATTTTTATTTTTAGGAGAAGAGCTGCATTTCGATCATATTTAACAGGTTGAAGTAATGGATAATGTCTGCATCAGCTTTGTATTCTGCTTGTACAAAATAAACTTATTGGGCTTGGCACGGTTGCACATGCCTGTAATCCCATGGGCTCAGAAGGCTGAGGCAGGAGGATCTAGAGTTCAAAGCCAGCCTCAGCAAAAGCAAGGTGCTAAGTGACTCAGTGAGACCCTGTCTCTAAATAAAATACAAAATAGTGCTGGAGATGTTGCTCAGTAGTTGAATGTCCCTGAGTTCAACCCCAGGTACAAACAACAACAACAACAACAACAACAAAATAATAATACCAATTATTGGTATCTTGATTACATGTC
The DNA here is from genome assembly GCA_025594165.1 of Tamias sibiricus. Classification (NCBI taxonomy): domain Eukaryota; kingdom Metazoa; phylum Chordata; class Mammalia; order Rodentia; family Sciuridae; genus Tamias; species Tamias sibiricus. Next base: position 142,892,771 of record CM046661.1, read on the forward strand.
AATTGGAATGGTGGATCCTACAGTGGGCCTACTGGTGGCCTGGAAGAGACACCCATTTCCTAAAGCCCAGAAACTGAGAATGTTATAAATCAAAAGAATAGGTGATACATTACGTGGTAAAATATATGATTAAGGTTAGGCTTTTGAGACGTGGAATTTATTCTGAATTATCTGTTGGATCCTAAATGCAAGTATATGTATATTTCTAAGAGGAAGTTTAAGAAAACACATAGAAAATAATACACACAGAAGAGGAAGAAGCATTGTAACAACAGAGGCAGAGATTAAAGTTAAGGAAGCAAAGAATAGAGTCTCAATTATAGTCTCTGTAAAGATTGCTCACTTTGATGATGTCTTGATTTGGTAATTCTAGTGTCCAGAACTGTATTAGATTCATGTCACTATAACAATATACCAGAAGGAATTAACTTTTTAAATAGAAAAGATTTATTTAGCCTAAAGTTTTGGAGGTCCAAGCCCAAGACTGGGAGGCCTCATTCAACTGGCCTGTGGTGAGGGGCACATCATGGCAAAAGTGACTGTAGGAACAAGATGGTCTTATCTCCTAACTGAGCAGAGAAAGTGCAAGATGAGCATGGTACCATAATTACTTAGAGTACACATACCCAATGACCTAAGGACCTCTCACTAGGCACAGACCTCTTAAAGGTCCTCAGCACATCCTAGAACTGCCACCAATTTTTTTTTGTCCTTTATTTTATTTCTTTATTTTCATGTGGTGGTGAAGATCAAATCCAGTGCCTCATACATGCCAGGCAAGCACTCTACCACTGAGCTACAACCCAAGCCCCTGCCAACAAATTTTAAAGGTAAATTTATGTACATCATAAGTGTTTAACCAAAACACTTAGGCAAATTCAAAATAACATGAAAAACTAGACAATTTTTTTCAAACTGTAAATGTTTCTGGGTGGACCCATACTTAACAGTCTTTATCAGTTCTAGAACTGTAAGCGATACTGTGAGCTTTGTACATCTTTCTTCTCCTCATCTGTTATGGTTTAGATATGAGGTGTTCCCCAGACACTCATGTGTGAGACAAAGAAAGTTTAGAGGTGAAATGATTGGGATACTATAGCCTTTACCTAATCATGCATTATTCCATTGAGGGATTAACTGGGTGGTAAGTGTAGAGTAAGGCTATAGGAGGTGAGTTGTTGAGGGAATGCCCTTGGGGCTTATATTTTGCCAGTTATGAGGGAGCCATCTTGCTCTCTGCTTCCTGGTGTGATGGCCTGAGCGACTTTCCCTTGCCATACCCTCTGCCATGATTTTCAGCCTCATCTCAGGCTAAAGCAATGGAGTCCAGAACTATGAAACTGTGAGCTCCAAATAAGCTTTTCTTCCTCTAAAATTGTTCTTGTCAGGTCTTTTGGTCACAGCAGCGGAAAAGCTGCTAAAACATCATCCATGCTTGCTACTAATATCCCACTGAGAGAAGCAGAGGAACAGAAATGGATTTGATGGGTGAGAATTTTTTTTACATTTAGGGAATAAATTCTCTTTTTCTTATAAGATTTAGCATTATAAACTCTGGGAGAATTTTATTAAATAACAGAGAAAGCCTTAAAAAACAAAACAATATGATCCACAAAATGAAAACAAACACCTTCCAAAGTCACATTCAGCATATGATATTGGATATGAGGCATTGTATGCATGTTTTTTCAACTTCTCACACAGACTTCATTAGCATACATATTGTTGAAAGCAGTAAGTCAATAGCAGTAATATTTTTATCTTAACATATATTGATTTATTCATACATATGGTGAAGAAGATATGTGGCATTTGCTACAACAGAGAAGGCAGAAGCAAAGAATCAAAAGAAATGCCAGCAAGATATGTATAAGAAAAAAATGCATATTACACACTGTGTTTCCCAGTAGTGCAAGTAAAAAGGAAGAAAAAATTATCATCTACACACCACTTATGATTTCCATACCTGTCATTATTTATTTACTGTTTAACCCAAATAAATAAATCATTATGGAAAGCTTATTACTAAAGATTGCCCAAAATGGTTAACCAAACTAATTTGTGCATTATTTACAAATATTGAATAAAGTGCCCTGTGCTTAAAGAGTGATAGACAACAAAATATCTTAATGGCTGAACCTAGAGGGTAAATGAAAGCTGTTGTCTCTCCAACATCATCTTCCATAAGTTTTTAGTATTTACATTCTTTCTTGTTTTAGCCCCCAACCCCCACAAATTATGAATAATGACATTAATAATGACTCCAAGTTGTTCTAAACTTCATGTAATATAGATATTTTTTCTCTAATAAACTTTGGATGGTGCTGATCATAGTTTTCACTTTCACCTTTTTTGAACTGACTTACTATGTGATATTCGGTTTATATTCTGTTTCTCTTTTCTCTTTCAATATTAGCAGTGTTTTTTTTTTTTTTTTTTTTTTTTTTTTTGTCTCAAAGCACCATTCTCTTTCTTTGAATGTGGTAATGGTAAGATTCTATTTTTTCTCTGAGTGAATTAAATTTTGTGCGAAGTATTTAGTTGTGTGTTTATTTCTGCCAAATAGAAATAAAATGTGAGGTATTTTCTCAGGAAAATGGACTGTCATTTCAATGCCCAATTTGTCATGAGAAACAATACATCTTTTCCATAGTAGGATCATGCTGATTTTGCATTTGAATAAGATTAAAATGAAGCAATGTTTTCCATAGAGAAAATGCAATGAGAATCAATATTCTGTGAGTTTTTGTAAAGAGGTGCAGTCCAGGGCCTCTCCAGAAGGTAGGCTGAGAAATCACAATTGATGAGTCCTCTTTTGTTAGGTCTACTAAGCTCTTGAGGCCCTTTGTGGCTTTGACACATTAGTGTTTTTCCTTAGTAAAAGAAAAAAAAATTAAAATGCTCTTATATGTAGAAATCTTACTTTAGTAAATGAGTATAGTTTGGAATTGAGAATTTGATAAGGCTTGATAATCTAGCTTACATATTCACGTTAATTCTGATTTCAAGTTGTAATTACGTAAGCCTTCTATTTTAAAAATTCTCATTTCTAACATATTTTAGAAACCATTTACATTGATAAATAGGGGCAGTCTGAATAATAATTTACTTATTCAGAGATAGTCTTAGGTCTCTAGTCAGCTGTGAATGGGTAAGCAGGAAAAGGAAAATGAAGGCCAACTAAAAACCCTAGGAAGTCTTTATCTGACAGGCTAGCCCCTGGAAAGTAGAAGCCTGGATTGTTAAAACCTCCCCCAGCCATAATTGCACCCCCTTAAGAAAAATTATTATTTAGCCCTCATGGTGGTGCACACAAGTAATCCTAATGACTCTTGGGAGATTGTGGCAGGAGGATTGAAAGTTCAAAGCCAGCACCAGAAACTTAGTAAGTCTCTAGAAATCTAGAGAGACTCTTTCCCAAAATAAAGAAGAGCTGGGGATGTAGCTTAGAGGTAAAGTATCCCTAAAGTACCTCCTGAATATATCTGGAGGCCTGGACCCTCCCTTAATCACTGAAACTATTACAACCCCCAGTCACCTTGGCAATCAAAACATTAAAACCCACAGAAAGAAAGGTTCCTGAGGGCTATTCAAAGGGTAATGAATTGATTAACAGATCTGGAAATGGAGGCAAAAACAGGGGACTCAATTTCCTTAAAAACTCCAACTCTGAGCAACAAACCATCCTACCTAGGAAGCGGTCTGTGCAGTTCTGTGCTGTCAGTCAAAAGAATGTGAATCTAGGCAGGACTCTGGAAATTTCTCAGGATCCATTCATTCTCTTCCTTGAGAGTGTCCCCCTTTTCCCCTTCCTATCTCCTCTAATAAATTCATGGCTGATATTTTGAGCAACATGTAGGAATTATTTCTGACCTTACCCTAGAAACCTGGGTGAAGGAGGTCAGGGGTGAGTTCTAAGGCTGCCTTGGTCTCACAGCAGGCCTATGCCCTGTAATAGCCAGTATTCCTTTTTGAAGTAGAATTTCTGAAAATCATTGGGTGAATATTTTTTTTTAAGGAACATGATAGTGATCTAGATATAAAGCTGGCAAATATTTAACACTACAGAACAAGTATAAATCAGCTATGTTATTTTGAATAACCCAAAAAAAGCAGAATAAAAACTTCAAATTTATATTATCGGTTTTTTAATTTTCATATAGTTAGCACAGATGATACAAAGCACATCAATATAATTCTTTTTTTTTTCTTGAGCTTTGTAGACAGTCCCTCCTCTACTAAGAGAGCAAAGTATTGAATGACATCTTATATATTTCTGACTTGTTAGTTATTATTGTTACTGATATTGCTATGTTCTCTAAATCCATTTCTGGTTCTTAGCAGAATCAACTAAAGTCGAATACAGATTTTTTTTAATGAAGTCATTAATGTAAATATCATACTATCAGATTTCCAATTAATAGGAAACTACTTATTTTAAATGATTAAAATCTATGCATTATTAAAGTCATCTTAAATAACTTTGGACTTTGAAATGCTCTCAAATTTGATTGAGGAAACACTACTTCCAATTGGATTATATTCAATAAGTTTATTCTAGGGCAAGCCAATATGAAGTTGAATAAAAAAGAAAGAAAGAGATCATCAATTGATGATAGTATTGGCCTATGCAGAAAAAAATTTAAAACCTAACCTTCTGTAACAAGCTTATAAATCTCAGGTAGAGATTCCAAAACCACAGAAATGACTGTATAGGGCTTTCTAACTCCTATATAGAAGCAGAGCACCTATTGCACCAGTAAATCCATCATACAAAATCCAGATTATCACTGTCAATGATTAACTATATATTGTCGTCAGTGGACATAAAGGAGACAAATATTCTTCCTAACAAATATCCTTAAAAAGAAAAAGATATTAGATAGTAACACCAAAATTCTTTGAATTGTGTCTTTTCTCTTGTTTTCCAAGAAAAATAGACGTTTACATAATCCAACCCATTTGTGATGAGTTTCCAGAGAAACTGGCATATACCATGGTATTATAACTTGATACAACCTTTTCAAAAGTTGTTTGTGGCAAAATAAAGATGTTATATTCTTATATTATTTAGTATTTCTGATAAGTTTTCTTAAATAATTCAATAAAATAGAAGAAAGCAGAAATTTATATGAAGGTATTAGTATCAATGTTATTTATAAGGTCAAAAATTTAAGTGTTTCCAATATTCAATTATATGGTAGATTGGCTTTGTAAATGATACTATATAAACATCATCATCATCATCATTATGAAATGACTATGGGAATGGTTTAGAAACATCAGGATTAATTTATGATGTAATTCTAGGCAGAAAAAAGAAGAATGCAAATTATCTTCATTTCTTCCTTCATTTCTACAAACATTTATTGCATGTCTAATGTGTTGGCAGTCACACACATTAAAAAACAAAAAAAAAAATTGGTGAGAAAGAATGTATAAAACCCCTGACTTTATGGAACTTTTACTCTAGTGGAGGATGCATGTGAGAAACAAATGACCATGCTAAGAGTTAATTAATTATGATTTTACTGAGTAATACTGGAGAAGTGACGGGCACTCTAAGTGGGCAGAACAGGATATTCTAATTGAACCTAGGCAAAAGAAAGAGCTTTTGTGACATGAGTGTTAGGAGAATGAATAGGGGTTATCCAGGTGAAAAAAAGTGTGAAAATATTGCAAACAGAAGAAAAGTCATGAGCAAAGACTCAGGAACCAGGAAAGGTGATGATTTCAGGAACTTGGAAGTTGAGAAAAGGTCAGAAGGACCACCTAATAGAGATTAAGGGAAGACTGTTTGATACTCAGGCTGGAGTTAGATCAAGCAAGGTCTTTTAAAAAACATGTAAAGATTTTGAAATAAAAAGTAAAGAGAAGCATAAAGAGAAATATAATCATAATTGCACTATGTAAGAAAATAAATTTTACATATATATTTTTTTTCCCAAGCAGTTAAAAATGAAATTAACACTGATTCTAAAAATGGAACTTTGGAAAGTTTACATTTTTAAAAATTAACAAATTAATTAATTTTAATTAGGTAATTTGACAACAATACATTTTGATTCATTGTACACAACTACAGCAGAACTTTTCATTTCTCTGGTTATACATGATGTAGCGTCACACCATATGTGCAGTCATACATGTACCTAGGGTAATGATATCCATCTCATTCCACCATCTTTCCTACTTTTGAGAGAGAAAAATAAAGTATACTATATGATGTCAAGTCAATATTTTAATTATATCTATATTTCATTGAGAAAACCCAGTCTTCCAAACACACACTGAGTGATTTTTAAAAATTCTTTCAATTCATTTTTAGGGTTTTGAGCATCAAGATAACTTACAACAACTAACACTTTCTACAACATAATATCTAGGCATTCTACTCTGCTCTTGTCAGTTTTAATAAAACTTTTATCTAAAACAATATATTTTGTAGTTATATTTATAATGAAAAGTTTGCTCATGAAATATTTAAAATTTGTAAGGAAACCTTGAAATGAAAGTTTCATTTTCAAGTTAAAAGTCACAATTATATTGGTCTCCAAGGAAGTTGGAATATGCAGACTCCACTGAGATTATTGTTTTTGTTAGAACAGATTCTTTTTAAAATCTAAAGATTCTAAACAACAGGTGTGGTAGGGTACCCAGTAATTCCAGTCATTCTGAAGTCTAAGTCAGGAGGATCAAAAGTTTGAGGCTAGCATCATAGTGAAAACCTCAGCAACTTAGCAAGACCCTATCAAAAAAAAAAAAAAAAAAAAAAGGAGTGGGATATATCTCAGTAGTAAAACACCCTTGAGTTTAAGTCCAAGTACCAAAAAAAAAAAAAAAAAAAAAAAAAAAATACTAAGGATATTTCTTTTTTTATATATTTGAAAAGTGTTATTTTTATTTCATACAAGTAGTGGAATACTTTGCTTTAAGATATATCAAAGTAACATACATTTTTGAAACACAGAAAGTTTCTGGCATCATAGGAGATTAATCCTCTGTATTTATATATTTAAGGCAGTAATGTTGCCATGTTACACAAGTCACTTTATTACACAGGTATAAATATATAAATGCTTCAGTAAACTACTTAAAAGTTAATGACATAGGAAAGTGAGGATAGACATTTTTGCAGAGTCTATCGTGCATTTGTGAGGATTCTGTAAAGGGATATTTACTGCTTTTATTTTTAACTCTGCAAATGAAATCAAATTTCACTCTTCCTGTTTATTTGCAAAATGATATCAGTGTTATCTCCATAAATGTAAAGACTATAAAATAAGAATTTGATTTCTTGTATTTAAATTGCATAAAGTCAGGTTTATTTAATTTCTACATTTCCCATAATGTCAAATGTACATAACAGTCTTATAATTAATTCTTTCAGAGAAAGAGGTTTAAAAATATCTTAAACAAAATAACTAATGATTTTTCTTACGTGTGTGTGTGTGTGTGTGTGTGTGTGTGTGTGAATTACCTTTAAGGTTAGTGGGAGTTACCTGTGCAGATTAAGGAAAGTCTGTAACCTGAGCCTCACTTCCAAACCTTTCATAAAATCACTTTCTGAAAGCTTAAACTAGAGTGGCTACATATTTTTTACCCACACTTATGTGCAAACACTTCCAAGGGGACTGTACTTACTTTAAAAACCTAAAATCACAGAAGCATGTTACATTAACCAAGTTCAATAACAGACAACCACAAATGGAAAGCAAAATATCTATTCAATCTTTCTGTAATCACTTCTGAATGATAAAGAGAGCCACCTGGGGCTGAATGTGTATCACCAGTCATTTTAGTAATGTGATTACTTGAATAATATCACTAGTAGAAAATGCTGTTGGCATAAAATGTCAAATATCTATCTATATGTATGCACACATATACTGTATAAGTATACATATGTATAAGAGTAGAATCCACACTCTCAAATAGGTGAACAAGTAAATATTGTCTAAATATAATGGAATGATGAAGATTGAAATGCATATCACCTACATATTCATGCATGGAAAAATCTTATAATCAGGGATAATAGCTATGGAAGTGAGCTTTGGGTTTATGGCAACATTTAGCTCTCTATAGCTAAAATCTCTATCACCTTGAAAGGGTAGATGACATTTCCATATTCCCTAAGTGGTGCTATGTAATCTTTCCTCTCTCCTCTCTGTTCTTTATTTCTAGATTTTTTTTTTTTTTAGTTACATTTAATGCTATATGCGTACTTAATGTCTTGCAGAGTTCGTCTTCCTTTATAGAAACAGTTGGAAAATTACATAAGTATATTGGGAAAGATCAGCAATAATATTACCCTTTCCTTATTCACATTTCCAGGAAAGCTTGATTATTATTAAGTAGCCAAAAGTTATTTACTAAATATCTACTGTATGTCTCCTACTATCCTAACCATTGAGGGCAGTGCAAACAAAACCTAATTTATCTGGTTTCTACTGTATAATATTTAATATGCCGAATAAATAACATGAAGTAAAGACCAATTAAGGATGAGTTGGATCAAAACAGAAAGTGGAAACAATAAAACTTCACAATTAGGGAGATGATTGTGGATTGTAGCAGCCATGAAATGATTCATGAATTAGGTCTCCCAAAAGAGATAGGAAGAAACACAGTGAGTAATAGTAAGGAGTGAAGATGGCATTGTGAGTGACAAAAGGACAACCCTATGAAACACAGATTATATTGGGGAGCATTATTTAATGGGAAATAAGGAGAAAGATAGAGATAGGAATGATTATGCACGTGTTGGAAGTGCAGAAGTATCTGGGAGTAAATAGGGAGCCACAGAGATTCTCTCGGAGTAGTAATACATATTTTAGAGTGTTTTATCATGATCCATGTAGGAGTGTAAAAGAAAGTATAATTGAGAAAGGTGAGGCTAGAAACGGAAATCAAGACCATAATAAAGATCTGCATCAAATGGGGAGATCCTAGCCTTGGTGGAATTAATGTTAACTGCCAAAATGAGGGAAAACTGCACCCTTGATTTAGCTGCTAGCCAAATTCTTACTCTACATATTCTAAGCAAAGTATTTATTTTATTTTTAAATATTAATTTAGATTCAGAAGCATGGTGAATATATATCTGTAGTGAATTTTAGAAGAAATTTCAAGAATAAGCCCTTAAAGATTATCCATTTTTGTAGAATGAGTTAAGCAACATTGATGTAGAGGTAACATTTTCCCAAGTTCTAAGTATTGCCCATTACTAGTTTTGATGCCTGATTTCATTATTAGTCACAAGTAACTGAGAGCAAGTTGTTCTTTTTTTTTTTTTTTTTTTTTTTTTTTTTTTGGTACTGGGGATTGAACTCAGGGGCACTCGACCACTGGGTCACATCCCCAGCCCTGTTTTGTATTTTATTTAGAGACAGGGTTTCACTGAGTTGCTAAGTGCCTCGCCATTGCTGAGGCTGGCTTTGAACTCGTGATCCTCCTGCCTCAGCCTCCCAAAGTGCTGGGATTACAGGCGTGCGCCACCGCGCCCGGCTAGCAAGTTGTTCTTTGATCTAGAGCAAATATGTAGGAATATTTTTGTCATAATAAAAATTTACATTTCAGGGTGGAAACCCCTTAGATGAGATGGAAAAGATATTACAGGATAAAAATCTTAAAAGCATTAAGAGGAAGCAAGAGGTTGAAAAGTAAAAGGAGAAAAATACATGAAGTTCAAGAAGCATGCAGCATGAGCTGAAGTTTGGAGTCCTTGTTGAATGTGAGGAGAATTCGTAGTGTGAATTCAAAGCAGAAAGAGAAGTGAACTTGTATATAAACCAGGTTTATCCTTCCCTGTGTCCTAATAACTAAGTGACCTGGGTACAAGTTTTTGTTCATTGGTAAACTAAGCAGCCTGTACTAGTTGATTTTTAGTTGTTTCATTTTAATTAGGATCTGTCACACTGCAAGATATAGAAGTACACCCAGATTAGTTTAGGCAATGCACTAGAAACAACAAAACAAAAAGACTTAGAGAAGCAACAGAGACAGGGAAAAAATCACAAAATGCATATAGTTTGTCTCAAAAGAAACAAAGCATTACTCCTGCACCTTTCAAAATGCAATAGTAACTCAGTCATCCAAAGCATGCTGTTACCTCTAAAACATTCCAGAGGACTGCTAAGCTTGTGAACTCTGTTTCCACTTCTGTGTGTTTTCCTTTTGTACATGATTAGAAAATAACTTCCCTTTTTTTCTAGTCAGGGAACTCTGTCTAATCAAGTTTTATCTCATATGGCTTTAATTTTTCCATGATTTATTTTTTATTTTTACTAATACTCACAGTATGCCTCGCCCCTCTATGGCCTGTAATGAGGTCCCTCTCTTTTGGTATTGTTTGTGTTAAAAATCCCAAAAGGTCCTGACTCCTGTAGTCAGTCATCAAAGCTTAGTATAAAGTAGAAAGGTGAGTAGAAAATTGGACTTTGGTGTACCTCACAGGGCATTGGGTCAGCTTATGGGGGTAAATCCTTATTATTATGGCTACAGTGTGAGGGCAATGAATTTAAAAGCATGATAACCAAAATGTGGGGACTTTTCAGCAAAGGTTTGTGCACATAGCAAGAAACATAAAGTTTATGAGAAAAGTGCAATTATAACAATCAAAGCCATCATTAATCAGTCTGAATGTGGATCTTGTAATTTTTTTTCAAAAAACTCTCATGAATTAGGTATTAATATTTTTGCAGACACTATGTCAAGTGCTTCAATTGTTATCTTCAAGTATTTTCCATAATTTTCATAGCAACTTTTATGACAGTATATATAATTTATGCCCTAAATAGAAAAGGAGAATCAGTTTCACAGTGGTTCTCTGAGGTGCCCAAGGAAAAAGAACTGATATTTAACATAGCTGAGACTAGAACCACTATGTCTCTGATCCTAAAGATCTATTTTTTCCATTTATCTCTCCACTCCTACCTTCCTTCTCTTCTTCCCCTCAATCCTTCCATTCCTTTATCATGATTTTAAAAAGACATTAATAAGCCAGGCGTTGGTGGCACATGCCTGTAATCCCAGCAACTGGGGAGGCTCATGCAGGAAGATTGCAAGTTAGAGGCCAGCATTAGCAACTTAGTAAGACCCTGTCTCAAAATCAAAACTAAAAAGGATGAGGGATGTAGCTCTGTGGTAAAGCATCCTTGGGTTAAATCCCTTGTTCCAAAATCAATCAAACAAACAAATAAATAAAATGACCCTATAAGAAGTTATAAAATCTATTACCTGCTTTAAGTAAATAATGTGATATTTGATGACAAGAAAAGCTACTGAGAGTTATGGAGGTAGTTGAGGGGTGACCAGGTATTACATCATCCTTGAACCCATTCCAGGAAGTAGTAGATAGCTCAACAGAACTCATCTATTGCACTGTCTGCTAAAATTCTTGCTTTACAGAGAAAATGACACATTCAGAAAAAATCAAGAATATTCACTCTCACATATTTGGAGAATAATGCTTGAATAGAATACAATTTTATGAAAACTACAACATAAGGAAAGAGTGGGATATGCATTAAGCATGTATCTTCAAATTTCTAAGACAGTTGAAGACAAGGGAACTAATAAATTTACCTTAAAATGATGTGAAGATAGGACAGAAGTCTGAGTTTGGCAACTGTGAGATATCTGTATCTTGTGGGTATTCCCAGCACCTCAGGAGATTGAGACAGGAGAATTGTGAGTTCAAAGCCACCTTCAGCAACCACAAGGTGCTAAGCAATTCATTGAGACCCTGTCTCTAAATAAAATACAAAATTGGGCTGGGGATGTGGCTCAGTGGTCAAGTACCCCAGAGTTAAATTCCCAATACCCTCTCCAAAGTAAAAAGAGATTCCATAAAATGACATAAAAAATAAAGTGATTCTAAGGTAGGAATAAAAGGAGAGAAGAGGTTCAAGATGATTTATTGATCATAATCAAATTCTCCAGATTTGTAGTTGAACTAGGGTTAATTTAACAATGTAACATTAAATTAAATTTTACTATATCTTACATTCAGATATTTTAAAAATAGTAAAAGAATAAGCTGGAAGTATGTCGAGTGCTTTTTTTTTTGCTTGCATAAATATAAAATGCTAAATTTATAGTTGAGTATAAATAGAGTGAAACGTCATTTATAAAAAGGTAAATAAAACTCTGTTTAATAATAATAAACTAATTACTCTTGGTCATAATAAATAAATAAGTAGCAGGTAGTTCAATATTCTCAGTGATGGTCCAAGTCATTTTTAAAAAAATGTTATAAATACATTTTAATTCGAGAGGGGATATATGCAAGTTGTCAAGAGTTCTGGATAGAAATACATTAGAAAATACATGAAAGAAATTCATAATATCCACTCCAGCAGAAAATAAGATAAGTGATATAGTGGAAAGATAGAAAAATAACCATCTGTTAATGACATTTATTTGATAATTATTTATTGAGTATGCAGGTTGTGATAGGATTTAATGATCAAGACTGTTAAAATCTTACCTTCAAGAAATAAGGGTCATGTATAAAATAAATTATTAACAACAGTAAACAATTTTCACATTATTACATGCTATTAAAAACAACTGAGGGACTGGGGTTGTGGCTCAGCGGTAGAGCGCTTGCCTAGCACGTGTGCTACCCGGGTTTGATCCTCAGCACCACATACAAATAAACGCATTGTGTACAACTAAAGCAAATAAATAAATATTTTTTTTAAAAAACTGACTAATAAAATGTTACTAATGTATTTAACCAACTCAGTTATTATACTTAAAAAAGGCCTTTCTGAGGAGGTAGCATTTGAGATGTCAATGCAATATTGAGAAAATAGCTATATTAAAGTGCTTGGTATGTCAGAGCAAAGAATCACAGACCTGGTGGATAAGACAGTATTTTATTTTTTCCTAGTTCCTGAGTCTATAAGTCTAAGATGAAGGTACCAGTAGGGTTGATTTCTTTTGTGGCTTCTCTCTTTGGTTTAGAGATGGCTATGTTCTTCCTGTATCTTCTGGTCTTCCCTTTGTGCCAGTCTGTGCCTTCTTCTTCTATTTTTATAAGGATACCATATTGGCTTAGGGTCTAACTGAAGATCTTTTAATTTAACTGCCTTTTTATAAGTTCTGTCTCCAAATAAAATCACATTATGTAGTAGTAAGAATTATGACTTTAATGTATGAATCTGGGGGAAGACATAACCCAGCTCACAACAGTAGCCATGTAAAGAATTTACAATGCTATTCCAGAAGATAAGAATATCTCTGAGAAACATATGTGCTTGGCATGTGGAGGAACAGAAAAAAATGCTTCTGTGGCCAGAGCACATCAAAAAGATAGCAGATAATGAGAATGCCAGTCAGGGGTCAAATCATATAGGGACTCAGGGGACTTGGGAAGGAGTCTGCATTACATCTGATTTTTAATGGAAAGCAACTTCAGAAGTAGAAGTAGGACAGAATATGAATTATTCATCAATGGGTACTCTGAAGTATCCATAGACACTGACATGCAGGGTAACAGAAGGAGCAAGCAGATCAGTCAGAATCTCTCCACCCAGTAGTCCAGACAGAAAAAGATACTAGTTGGGATAATGCAGTTGTAAGTTTATGAGACGTGTTCAGATCAGAGATTTTTTTTTTTAATGGAGAGATTAAGAGTCATTAGTTGGTTTTTCCTCAGCTCTTAAATTGAAAGACAGAAAAGTCATTCTAGATTACCAGAGAAAGTTTAATAAGGACTAGTGTGGGAATTATATAAAAGTAGATTTAATAAGAATTTACAAAAGTTTCTTTACCTAGAATTGTCTAACACCAGATTGAATTGCCTCATAGGAAAATAAGTATTTGTCACTTGAGTTGAATAAGATGAAAGATTGGATAAAATTAATTATTTTCAATGTCAAATTGTATTACTGAAATAAATAATTTCAGAGATTGATATTGGTAATGGTTTTACAGTCTTATAAATATCTGTGATGATTCATTATCAGAAACTATTGATGTCAATATGTTGAGAAACATTTTTAATGGATAAATATCATCAATGTATTGACTATTAGAAGTTGAAAAATTATAAATTATTAATCATAACAGATGAGACTGGGGGAATCACAAGTTTCTCAGTTTTTAAACCCTCATCATGGGAAATAACTCTCTTACTCAAGTAGAGCTAAATAAACTCCCTATACCTATACACCTTGCAATAACCTTGCCTGGAGATGGAGCTGCACCTTGCAGTGGAATGTTTATTTGACTCAAAGGTGTACTATGCCTGTCCTCATTTCCTCCTGGCCAATAAATAGGTCAGGGCATGAATTACCTTGAATAAGAAATTACAGCTTTGGCTAAAGAAGAAAATGACCTTCTTACTGAAAAAAAAAAATTGCATGCCCTTGCTAATATATATTGAAATTAACCAGAGAAACACACATGGTACTATATCTTGGGGATTTGGAACAGGAGGAAGAATATAAGATTGGACAGGTGAAAAAATATTTTTAAATAAAGTACTTTCCCTGGAGTCCAATACTAGAAGTAAAAGGGCGATAACCACCATTGTGAAAACCTATGAAAGTACAAAACTCAATTTTAAAGAAGATATACAAAAAAAAAAAAAGAATTAAGAAAAGAAAATCAAACCCTAGCAATATAGAAAACCATCAAATCACAAGATGAACAAGAGAAGAAAGAGACAAAGGACATACCAAAAAAATTAATAGAAGGACTGGGTTGTGACTTTGCTTATTACTAATACCTTGAATGCGATACATTAAATTCACCAACTAAAAAAAAAAAAATAGACTGTCTGAATGGATTAAAAAAAGAAGAAGAAGAAGAGCCAATATTAGACAGCCTGATAAAAATCTCTCTTCACCTGTGAAGACACAGATAGACTCAAAGTGAAGGGATATAAAAAGAGATTTCATGCAAACAGAAACCAAAGTTGAGAAAGAGAAGCTATATGTGTGTGTCACATAAAATATACTGTAAGTAAAACAAAGAACAAGGAATGTCAATATGTACTGGTAAAGGAATCAATTCAACAACGGGTTAATTAGAGATATGTGTGCATCCAGTGATGGAGTAGACAATTAGAACAAGTATTCATACTATTTGACATTATCATGAACAAATAAATGCCAATAAAGTAAACATTAGTAAGTCTAAAAGTGGATGTAGACTTTAACACTTCACATTTGTCAATGGACAGGTCATTCTGATGAGAAATTAATAAAGAACCCTCAGAGTTAAACTTTACTCTAGACCAAACGGACCCAACAGATATTTATAAAACATTTAATGCAGCAACTGCAGAATGTGGATTTTGCAAATCAGTAAATTAAACATTCTCCAATACAGGGCATTAGTTTAAGTCAGAAAACAAGTCTCTAGAAATTAAAAAAAAAAAAAAAAAAAAAAAACTGAAATCATGTCATGTATGTTCTCTGGCTACAATGAAATAAGTCTAGAAATCAATGAAAGGAACTTTTAAAATAGGATAAAATGTGGTGATCAAATGAGATTTTTCTTGAAAAATGAATGGGTCAATGAAAAAAAATTAAAAGGGAAATTTAAAAACATTGACACACAAAAGAAATAAAGGATAACATACCCAAAACTATAGGATATAGCAAAAGGAGTATTAAAAGGAAAGCTTACAATAACAAATGCCTATACAAAAATAGATTTCAAATCATCTAACAATGCAACTCAATGAATTAGAAAAACAAGAACAAGCCAAAGCCAGAAATAGCAGGACAGAAATAACAAACATCAGAGCAGGAATAAATGAAGGATACTACAAAAAAGTAGAAAAGATCAGTGAAATCAATGAGTTGGCTTTTTGAAAAATTTTATTAAAATAAAATTGATAAACTTTTAGTTAGACTAATCAAGACAAAACAGAGAAGACCAATCAAATAAAATCAGAGGTGAAAAAGGAGGCATTGTTACTGATAGATGTTGTAATGGATATGCAAAAGATCATTAGCCACTATTATGAACAACTAAATGACAATAAATTGAAAAACCTAGATGAAACAGATTCATTCCTGGGTACATATGAACCATCAAAATTGAACCATGAGCACATAGAACCCCTGAAAAGATCAATAGCAAGTAATGATGTTAAATCAGTAGTAAAAAGCTTCTCAACAACGAAAAGCCCAGAACGGAAAGCCTTCACTGCCAAATTCTACCAAATCGTTAAAGAAAAACTAACACCAATTCTTCTCAAAGAACTCCAAAATATCTATAGAGGGGAAACCCTTCCAAATTCATTCTACATGGTCAGCATTACTCTGATACTAAAACCAGACAAAGACACACCAAAAAAGAAAACTGTAGACCAATATCCCTGACAAACATTAATATCAATATTCTCAATAAATACAAAAAAATTAAATTCAACAGCACATAAAAAAGATTTTAAAATATGATCAAGTGGGATTTAATCCAGTGGTATAAAATGATTCAACATACACAGATCAAAAAAAGAAGTAAAGCATATCTATAAAATGAAGGATAAAAAACATATCCACATCTCAATATATGGAGAAAAAACATCCAATATAATTCAACATCACTTCATGATAAAAACACTCTCAAAATATTTTGTATAGCAAGAATTCACCTCAACATGGTAAGGGCTGTATGTGAAAAACATAGAGTCCACATCATTCTGAATGGGAAAATGCTGAAATTGACACATCTAAGATCAGGAAAAAGATGAGAATGTTCACTTTTGCTACTTTCATTCAATATAGCTTTGGAAATCTTAGAGCAATAAGAAAAGACAAAGAAATAAAGGAAATTTCATTAGAAAATGAGGAGATATCTGTTTGCAGATAATGTGCTTTTATACAGAAAAAGAAATTTAAAAATGAAGATTTCACTAAAGACTGTTAGAACTAAAAAACTAATTGATACATCAATAAATGTACCAAAATCAGTAATGTTTTATGTATCAGTAACAAAATTGATGGTTAATTAATCAATAAAGCAATTATACTTATGATAGGTTCAGAAAATAAAAGATCTGGGAATAAATTTAACTAAGGAAATAAATGACCTGTATAGTTAAAATTATAAAACACTAATGAAAGAAATTGAGGAGAATATTTAAAAATAAAAGATATTTCTTGGGGCTGGGGTTGTGGCTCAGCGGTAGAGTGCTCGCCTAGCATATGTGCAGCCTGGTTTGATCTTCAGCACCATGTAAGAATAAAGACGTTGTGTACAACTAAAACAAATAAATATATATATTTTAAAAAAGATATCCCATGCCCATGGGTTAGAACAATCAATAATTAAAATGTGCATACTACCCAAAGCAATCTACACATTCAGTGGTATTTCTATCAAAATGATAATGGATTTCTTCACAGAAATAGAAAGAAAACCAAACACACTCCTACATTTCATATGGAACAAAAAAACCCTGAGTAGCTAAAGCAATCATGAATAATAAGAACAAAGCTGGAGGTATTACAGCACTTGACTTCAAAACATACTGAATAGCAATAGTAACCAAAACAGCATGGTACGAGCATAAAAACAGACACATAAGCCAGTCGTACACAATGGAGAATACAGAAATAAATTCACATATTTACAACCAACTGATGTTCAGCAATAGCACCAAGAACTTCCATTAGAAAAAAGACAATATATTCAATGAATGGTGTTGGGAAAACTGATATCCATACACAGATGGAAGGAACTAGACACCCACCTCTTACTAAACACAAGATTCAATTCAGATATAAGACCTGGAACTATGAAGCTACCAGGGGAAAATATAGGGGAAACACTTCAGGACATTAGTCTTCACAAATATTATTTAGATGTGAATCTAATAGCAAGGGCAACAAAAGTAAAAATGGACAAATTGTATTATCAAGTAAAAAACCTCTCGTATACATCAAAGGAAAAATAAAGAGACAACCTACAGAATGCAAGGAAATATTTGCAAGCTATTCATCCAACAAGTGATTAATTTTCAGAATGGAAAATGAACTAAAACAACAGAATTTTTTTTTTATATATAAAAAAGTGGATGAGTGACCCAAACACACATTTCTCAAAAGAACTATAATGAAAGTAATAAAAACATTTTAAAAGTAAAAAATAAAGAAGATATGCAAATGAACAACAGATGCATAAATAATGCTCAACATTACTAATTATCAGACAAATGCAAATTAAAACCACAAAGATATATCACCTCACATCTGTTAGAATGGCTATTATCAAAAAGGTAAGAGCATGGATGGGGATAGAAAAGGCAGTAGAATGAATCAGACATATCACTCCTGCGTTCATAGATGAATATATGACCAATGTAACTCCACAACATATACAACACAATAATGGGATCCTAATTGGAAAAAGTTATACTTATTCTATATATGTATAATATATCAAAATATACCCTACTGTCATGTATATCTAGAAAGAACAAAAAAAGATAAAAGACAAATGTTTACAAGGTTGTACAGAAAAGGGAACATTTACACATGTATGTGGGAATGTCTAGCCATTATGGAAAACAGTATGGAAACTTCACAAAGAATTAAAAATAGAACTACCATATGATCCAGAAATTCCATTAATAAGTATATATCTGAAGCAAATGAAATCAGTCTGTTGATGAAATATGTGCACTTGATATTTATTGTAGCACTATTCACAACAGCCAAGATATAGATTCAACTTAAGTGTCCTCCAAGTGATGAATGAATAAAGAAAAAGTGTATACAATGGAATACTATTCACCCATAAAAGAATGAGACTCTGTCATTTGCAGCAACATGGATGGAGCTGGAAGACATTATGTTAGTTGAATAAATCATCCACAGACAGACAAATATACTACACGTTCTCACTTATGTGTGGAAGCTAAAGAGTTGATCTCAAAGAATTAGAGAATAGAGTGGCTATTGGAGCTTGATAAGTGTGTGGGGGAGAGAGGAATAGAGAGAGGATTGACAATGAGGACAAGGATGCAACTGAACTGGAGAAATGACTTCCAATATTTTATGCATAAGTGGGACAACTATGGTTAATAACAATAAATTGAATATTTCAAAGTAGCTATTTGAATTTTGAATATTCTCAGCATGAAGAAATGACATAAGTATGAAAGAATACTCATGCCAATTACCAAGTCTGATAAAAAATACTAAATACATGTAATGAAATGTCCCATTTTACCCTATAAATATGCACATTACTATGCATCAATTAAAAATAAAAATAATTGTTTTAAGACAGTACTTTCCTATTTTTTTATGCCTAGGAACATCTGGTGCTGGTCCTAATATACCACTGTAATGCTTTCTTGAAACATGTGTATTATGATAATCTATGAGATACATGAACTAAAGTGGCAAAATTTAAGCATATGATAGGGGTCAGCCATGTTATACATGCCTATAATCCTGGGGACCTGGGAGGTCAAAGTTCCAGATCATCTTCAGCAACTTAGTGAGACCCTCTGTCAAAGTAAAAAAATTAAAAAAGGCTGGGGCTAGAGCTCAGTGGTAAAATACCCATGCATTCAATGTAAAAATGTGGAAAAGTTAAAGCATCCTGTGAACATTGGCCTGTCTTTACCCTAGAGTGTGTGGTGCTTTTGAAATATGATCATGAAAAGATTAGCTTATGTAAACAGGAACAAATGCAGGAGAAGTCAATACCATGAGCTTCTTCTCACCAAGGGCATTGGTAATGCTGAATGCAAAAACTAAGTCCTTTTTATAATAGTGAAAAAAATTATATGGTTATAAGCCAAGGGATGTAATATTGTACTATTAAATTAGATATGTTTCTATAAAAACTTGTTTAAAGGATGGTTTGTACATATTTTGAGAATAAACAAAGATTAGTATGAATTACTGTAGTAATAGAAACAAAGTTATTTCAAATAAAATATATTCTCTTGTTTTAATGAAATTACTAAAACAGTAGATGACTACAGATGAATATAATCATGTTATATGCCTTTGGGAACAACATTTTTATATTTCCCATAACATTTGATATAGATATAAAGTGGTTATTTATTAGTCTGAATGGATATATGAATTCAATAAATGAACCATTTTCAGTGATGAAATTAAGCTCATCATGTCCTACAGATTGACTATGAATATGTGGAAATTATGAAATCAGATATCACATTAATAGAACTTAAGAAATTTTACACAATGGAAAACAATGTTACAAATTTTTATTTTCATTAAGTGATAGGGCCAAAATTTAAGATAAAAAGAGATGTAGATGTAGATGTCACATGAAAATCTATATTTAAAGTTATAATCATTTTTCAGGAGTCTGAAAAATCATCTTTATATTTTTTAATTCTACATCAGTGACACAGAGCAATGGAGGAAAAGACCCACTTTCAGAGCAAAATTACTGAAAAAGATAAAATTCTAGGGATATTTTATTTAATAACACTTATTATTAAATTGTCCTAGAAATGGTTTTCCTTAAATCCCATCATTTGAAAGAATTAACAAACTCTCATTTTCATTAAGCATTCTTCTTAATAAAATATTAGAATGATAATAATAAAAACTCAGGTCTAGGGAAATGTGTATAGGTAATGTCATTGGAATGGTGCCACTGTAGTCATATTACCTTTATTTGGCTGCATTTAATTATTTAAACTGCTCAAGAAATTTTGAAAATACACAGGTTTTGATTGTATTTTGTTTGCTTTACAATACAAATCATCAATATAAGCTGAACTTCAGCTAAATATGTTACCTTTGCAAAGAAAAGAAATAGAGATAATAGACTATATTTGACAAAATACGTTATGTAATAAAAACAGATCACATTTCACCTCCTGTATACATAAAACCAATTATTCATATTTAATGAGGCAATGCATAGCTTTGCAGTAGACTTTTTGCCCAAGGGTTAAACATATTATTAGTTTTTATTTTGCACAGTTGTGATTATAAACATCTTGTTCCAAAGCAAATGCATAATCCATGTAAGATACTATGTATTTCCTTTTAATTCTTCCTTGACTAATGTCATTCAGAGTGCAAAAATTTGAAAAACAAAGATACCATTTTCAAATCGTAGCTGCTAATATAAAATGTTGAGGCACCACATCTTCATTAGAAAAAAACCCCAAAAACTATGGTTCCTAAAATCTAATAAGGTTATTCTAAAAATTTAGAAACTAGAGTTTATAAAATTATGACATAAAGAATTCAATGCATTTTAAAATGCATTCCCTTATTAGTAAAAATGTCACATTCTATTGTTTTTAACAAATAAAAAAAATTGAAGAATTTAGTTTCTCGATATAGAAACATGTGACATTTTTGTCCATTTCTTTCTTTCAAAATCCTGAGATGTAAAAATCTATTAAAACTGTATCATTGCTATTATTATTGTCTTCTATATTATGTATTACTTTAATGTGGCACCTTCATATTTTCCTTATACTCTTTTAGTACAATTATAGCTATGTAAAAAGTTATAATTGATGTGTTTAAAATTTATATGACACTTCTTCTATTAAATAAGTAATTAATCCATAACATCTCTGCAGTACTGTGTAAGCATTTCATCTAAGTTAATTATATAAATGAAGAAAGTAAATATTATGCTACAGAAATATAAACACTGCAAGATGATCTAGTCTGATGGAAATGGTTTCATTAAGCTTCCAATTAATTTGCTAAGAGATGCTATAAAGTATATAAAAGAAGAATCAAAATAAATAGGAATAAAGGAAAATGCTTTAAAGTTCTTTTAATGTGTGTATGTATGTATGTGTGTGCATATACAAGTTTAAATATTACAAAATGATGCTATTCTTAATACAGCATCAAAAGTGTACAGTTGTATTGACACAAATGCATTTTTATTTTTACATGTTTCAAGTGAATTATAAAAAGAAAGGCAGATGCATAATGATTTGGTAGACAAATTATACCATATTTTGAGGGAAATATGCCCAGTAAGTTCTCATTACTTTGTGTTACATTTAAAGAATTCAATATTGTGGTACGATTAAACTTTTACTCATTTAAAAAATTTTACTAGGTAAAGAATTCTTGCTTGGCAGTTATTTATTTTTCTTGCACATTAAAGGTAGCATTTGATGCTGTATTAAGGTAGCATTTCAGTATCTTTGTTATTACATTTAAAATGTCACTTGTCAATTTAATTGTGCTTTTGAATAATATTTTCCCAGATGCTTGGGAGATTTTTCAATTTAGTGGTTATTATGTTTTCTTAGAACAAGTATGAGAAGTTAAAATATTAATAAAACCAAATATTGCATTGGGTCTCCTGAGCATTGATAACACCATTTGTGCTCAAATAAATCTTGCATTTGGCCCCTTTCAACTTCTCTGTTCCCATTCATTTTTGCAGATATAGCTCTGAAGTGATGGAGATTTATACAGAAATGGGTCCTAGTTGTCCATGTGAAATAGGACCCTTCACTTCTCATTCTACAATGATGAGATATGCAGTTTTGATTCATTAATTCTCAATGTATGGATTTAATCTGTTACTGTTTTTTAACCATATATATGTTGGGAGCTGCAACATAGGGGCTGAGCAATGGAGGTGTGAGATTGATTTCAGCTACCCACAGAAGCAGGTGGATCTCACCTCTGCTAGGCAGGGAATTAAGCTCTGGGAGTAGGCATCACCCAATGAGACTGGGCTACATCCCCCTGAAACTCAGTCCCTTGCCTCAGTTAGGTGGAACATTCTCAAGTGTCTTTCTCCTCAATAAAAAGAGTCTCAAGCATGCTCTCTCTCTTTTTCCAACAGCCCCCTAGGATCAAGAGCCGTCATGGATTTTGAAAAGGTATTTCTGTGTGCTTATATGCTTTCATCACCATTTTCTCAGTTATTGATGTAGCCAGATTTTGTGAACCCAGCATATTGATTGCCAACCTGGCTAGCTTGCAAGATATATATCATAATATGTATGTAAATATATATATATATATATATATATATATAATATATATAAATACATACATATATATTCCTCTTGGATTTTCTTAAGATACTTGAATGTGTAGAGTGATATTTGTTAATAGTAGAAATTCCTCATTTGTTGTACATTCAAATATTTCTCTTTTTCTATTATTTTTCTCCTTCTTTCTAAAAATAATTTCATTTTACATTATACCTTCTCATTTTCTTTGTTCTTTTCACATTTAACTCTATATGTTGTTTCTTTTGTCTCTCTGTGTTGCTATTTGGACAGCTTCTTGTAACAAATCTTCCAAATTCTCAAATTGCTGTTCAACTTTCTTTATTATTAAACTAGTTCATAATTTTAAGCCTTGCTGTTGTGTCATTTGTGGATTTATAAATTTTTTTATGTTACCTTTAAAAGGTTCTGGTTCCCTGACAAAATTTGAAAGATTTTTGTTTTAATTATAATAAGCCTAAATTTTCTTTTCTTTTTTTTTTTGTGGGGGTGAGGTATTTCTGGGGATTGTACCCAAATGCATTCTGCCTATGAGCTAAACCCCTAGAATTTTTAAATTTTATTTTTAAGAAAGCATCTTACTAAATTACTCAGGCTGGCCTTACAACTTACAATCCTTGTACCTCAGCCTCCCATGTCACTAGGATTACTGGTGTGCAACACCACAACTGGCAAATCTAGATTTTCATAACCTCCAATTGATAGTTCTCTTTCTGTAGTCTTTATTGGTTTGCTTTTGCTGCAAATTTTTATTTTGTCTCTTGCTAATAATGTTATTTTCCCACTGACATTTCAGGCTATCTTTGACTGATTTTAAATGTTGTATTGGAAAAAAAAATATATATGTACATATTATTTATATATATATTATACATACATATATGTACATAATATATATGTACATATTATTTATATATGTTTATAAATAGTTTATATTATTTATATTATACATATGCATACATACATATATACATATGTACATATGTATATCTCATAATATTTGAGGCATATGGTGAAAGTCTCTATTTTCCTCTACACAGGACCTTTGATTATTTCATCAAGGGACTGGAGACTTACTACATAATTTTCCCTTAATTGAAATTCAAATCTGAGATATTTTCATCTTTAAATGTCATTATAGTAAAAACTATGGGAGTCTTAGTTATTGCATACTTAATTTTCACTTAAATTTGGTCCAGTATTCTTCATTTCTTGTTAAATCTTTAATGCCTTTAAGAATTTTTTGGAACATAACAATCAGGTTGTTTTTAAAAAGTTATAGTAAGGAGAGTATTTAATTCCTGTTGCAATAAATACTAGAAAGTCCCTTATAAATGTACTTATTTAATTCAACTATGAACTGAGATAAGGGGAAACAAATAGTTCTATTTTGAGTCACTCTACAAATGATTCAATCCAAAACTTGTCTCTAATTATCCAAAGATAAGAAGGTCAAGGTTAAACTAAAATAAGCAACAATAAATTATCTTTCTGTAATTCGCAGATATCTGAGAGTGATTTAAGAAGTATTTAAAGATGATTTTGACTGTACACTCTTTTCAAACAATGAGCTAATTTAAAAATATAACCTGTGAATTATATGTGATATCACTTTTACTTTATGAGCATTTGTTCCTCTTAAAATCATATTTCTATTCCTTACATCTCACTAGAATACCATGTACAATAAAATTTAAATTAACACAAAATGAAAAATATTAATAATTATTATGCACTAGCATGTTTTGATTATTTAATAAATGCCAAGTGCTCTGCTAAGTGTGGAACATCACAAGAAAACACAGGAAGATTTTTTTTTTTTAATCCCAGCCTGTGAAGTTACAGTATTGCTAAGAAATATGTCCTATCTGGGCAAAGCTCACAAAACATTCCTAATCTGTAGGGAGAGTGTTTGTGACCAGTGGAGCAGATGTGGTTCATAGAAATTGGACCAAATATGACTGATCATCACTCTTCAAAAATTGTAGCATTGGGAGGCATCTGTGATCCTGGAGAAGATATGCTATTCAGAAAGCTAGAAAAGGTTGCTTTAGGCACTAGGATGGAGTTGAGAGAGACTTATGGTTTTTACCAGCCATACACCCAGGGTCATACAACAATTATGGTGAATCTCCCTAAGTACTATACCTTTGCCAGACATGGAGACCACATAAGGGTCAAGTAAATTTCCATTTGGGCATAAGAGCATATCTCTGGCACTAACACTGCTTTTTTTTTTTTTTTTTTTTTTTTTTTTTTTTTTTTTTTTTCAGTTATTGGGAAAAATTTGCATCAACCCTAAAACCCAGGAAAAGATAATATACATATTCTACATATTAGAATGAATATAGAATACTATGAGAGTAAATGGATGACCAGAATAAAGAAAGAAGTAACCCAACTAATAAAACCATGTTTATATCTGATAACTGCTCTTATTGGGAAAATGGGTCAGATTCCAACTGAAACCCATTTACCTACTGTACTTGAAAGAGTGAAGGCTAGGTATGACAGTGTTCCCTGCCTGTGTATGACAGAGTTCCCTGTCTGTGTATGGGGAGGAATTGTGGGAGCCAGGGGTTGGGTGATGTATTTGAATGTCACTAGCAACAAAGCAGTACTTATCAAATCTTGAAGAACATAACCAAACAAGGATTATACCCATTACACACAGACATAGAAGACAGTAACTATCAAGAACAACTAATGTTTTGCTTGTGGTAGTTTAGGCTACTGGATCTAACATAGGTAAAAAGTGTACAGCAAAAAGTAAGTTTCTTGTATTTGAAGACTTCAGTCATTTTCATATTACTACATCTCTGAAGTGATGAGGTTCAACCAAGTATTGGAACCATTCCCACTTTTCTCAATCCATAGAAGATCTCAATACCTCAGATTATTCAATAAGCAAAGATAAGGATAAATAACAAGCAAAGATGAAAAATATGGTAAAATACATCTTCTGACTATACTGTGAAAAAATAATCAATTCCATCCTATGAAATAGAATTATTACAAGGAAAAGAAAGAAATTTTGGAACATGCTTAATTATATCTGAAAATATTACTGAAGATGATTATGTACCAAGACGTTTGGGGGAAATTGTCTTTAAGTGACGAATTAGAATCTTGAAAGAGCAAAGACTTCATGGGGAGAGAAAATTCCAAATTAAAGAGTGATAATAACCCCAAATAGAGGCAATGAAATAATGGCTGTATATATTAACAAAGAAGTTCTACAAGAGAAAGAAAAATTCCTATTGGAAATCATAAAAGTATTTATTCACTCAAATATATTCTAGGGTTGGGGTTATGACTCAAAGGTAGAGTATTTGCTAAGCATGAGTGAGGCACTGTGTTCAATCCTCAGCACCACATAAAAATAAAGATATTATGTCCACCTATAACTAAAAAAAAAATAAAAAATATATTCTATATAAAATAAATGGAACAAAATGAATGAGAAAAAAAAAAACATAAACATTAAATCAGAAAGCAGAAGTTTGGAAGCCATTATTTTTAAGACAAAGACTTCCAGATTGACATAAAGCAAAATTCAACTACCTACATATTCAGTGAAGTCAAGATGGAATAAATTGTTTAAAATTAACCTTAAGTAAATCCTTCTTTAAGATCCCACATATAACTAAAATATTAACATTGAATAGCAAATAAAGTTTTAGAAAATGTAAATAATGAATAGTATTTTATGATACTATTTAATAAAAATACATGGGAGATTTCACAAATTATAAACCATTAAGCCACAGCAGATAATATTAAAATTTTAACAAAAGAAAATTAGAGAATTTTAAATCATAATTTATTAGTTCTTGACAGATTAAAAAATACATAGCATTTAAATTATAGAACTAATGAAGTCATTTTAATGGCCATATTAAATTTGGCATGAAATATTCTAATAAAAAAATCTTTTAAGAAGGCATAATGTGTTTTCCAAAAATAATCCTACTAGTCAAATGCAGAAATGGCATGTCATGGTTTCTGACATTGTAATAAAGCTGGATAATACAAGTTTTAAAAAACAAATCAAAACTTCACATACTGATAAATATATATATATATATGTGTGTGTGTGTGTGTGTGTGTGTGTGTGTGTGCATATGTATATACATATATAATATGCAAATATATTTACTAGATTTTTATATTCAATATAAATATTAAGGTATAATATCTATTTTCTGAAATAACTCAGGTTGAAGAGAATCTCAAAACAAATTCAGAGTGGTTAGAAGTAATATCAGATCTATATACAGAGAAAGAGATCTACCTATCTGTGTAACTATATCTATCTATATCTATCTATCTATCTATCTATCTATCTATCTCTAAGCATAGAGATGGTACTTAAAAAATAAACAAGAAAAAAAATGAAATGCAGGTCAATAAGGTATAAAAGGCCAAAACAGCACAATATTTTCATTAAACTATAAATCAGAATTTAGTGCTTCTTCTGCATCAATAAGGCATTATAAAGGATAATACAAAAAGCTTCAAATGTGGTTGATGATACACTAAAATAACTAAAAACAAATGGATTACCAGTTTACTAATTCTTAAAATGTATTATTAAGGAAATGAGGGAAATGATCTATATTTTATTTCATTGTTTTGAACATTAGAATGACCCTCTGGTCCCTTAACAAGCCTTTAGTGGGAAGAGGTGTGACAAATAATAGACAGGCCCAAATAAGAGCCCCTTGTCAGATAGCTTTATGGAGGATAATGGATAGGGAGAACCTCAGAGCAGATGGAGTTTGGAGTCACTACATCTAATAGACAAGAAGTCTAGAGAGTAAAATCTGTCTACTGCCTGATCAGAGGATGATTGTAGTGAACATCCAGTAGGACTGACACTGCTGAAGACCACTGCCATTTAGTTTTTTCCTTCTTTCCTAATTAGGAAAAAATGTCCACCACCCACCAAAATTCATTTTCACCTTATTTCTGGACAGACTGCTAGACTAAAATTTTTTCTCAGATTTTCGTGGTGTCAGGGGGTAGTTCTATCTAACAAAACAGGTGCAAAAGTGATGAATGCCACACACATCGATTCCTGGCCCATAAAATTATTCAACATCTCCTCCTCTTACTTTTCTCTTTCTTGTGTGGATGCAAAGTTTGATATGGTTCTAAATAACTATTTACATAGCCACAGGATAGAGGGAACATGGGTCTCTGAATGAGTGCTGGTAAGAGAGCCACTCTGCTGACCTACATATCCAAATAAATTCCAAAATTCTTGTGTAATGTAGGATTGGTACACATCTGCTTTCTTTTATTTTTTAATAGGGCATTAGTACATCTTAATCATGACCTAGGTAAAAGTGAGGTACATAAAGGCTGACTACTCTAGAATATAAAATCTAAAATTATAAATTAAATAAAACAACATTAATCACTACTATAAAAGAATAACAAAAGCAAGTAGAATTTATTCTCAGGTTATTACTATGTCATATATAATATTTAATTTGTTTAATTTGGCTCAGGCTGGCCTCAGTGTACGGGGAAGTGCAATGAATTTTGTTGGGCAGGCAAGATGTGACCCAACCTAGGTGTGCATGTTAGTAAGGAGAAACTAAGCTTTGGGCAAACATGGCAGCCAATTCTGCAGCCAATCTCAAACTGAAGGCTTCCAAATTATGCCCAACTAATGCAAACACTGAACTTCACCAATCTATGCAAGCCATTTCATATTTTCTGGTTATAAATACAGTTCATCATGGCAGTGGAGGAATTATGAACAATTGTTGGTATAGAATGTTACCCAGTTCTAGAACAATTATGTTTTGCTCAAATGAACTTTGTTAAATTGAACTGTCTCAATTTTGTTTTATTTTACTTTTGAACACTATTAAGAGATGTTAAAACAGAAGAAACATCAATTTTAAAATCAGAAACCAACTATAGCTGTCTCACATCACATTAAGTTTAGCATTTGCCTAAAAGTTATAGCCAACATATTAAGAAGAAAATATAAACATAAATAGAAGAAGGTGTAACTTTCATTATTGTTAAATAATATATTTATTACCCTAGGGAAATTCAAAGAAATAAAAATAAGTTAGAAATCTTGGGAAGGTACTTGAAAATACTTCTTTTCTTTCTCTTTTAAACCCATACAATCAAGATCTTGTTATGATCTTGTTATGAGTGTTCTACCAACAGCTGCTTGGCAGCGTCATTAGTGGCACCCACAGTTCCAGTAGTCAGTTCTCAAGCCACAACTTATTCAAACTTTCAGGATAATTTGATAAAGTCAACCCACTCCTTCCCAAAATATTTTCTTCCCTTGGCTTCTTGTATACCTTTCAGTCACAACTGTCATCTTCCTTTACTGTATTATTGACCTTTTTATTGCACCTTCTTTTCTCTCTCAAATTGTAAACACTAATAGAGAATTAATTGGCTTACTTAACCAAAAGTTCAGTGGCATGACAAGAATAAACATGGTTTTGTCAGGCAACTGTGCAGTTTGCTTTCAGACTGTCATGATAGTAAAATGGCTGCCGTAATTTTTAGACCCCATAATTTTATTTCATGCCATTTTGAGAAAGAAATTTTCCCTTCAGGTTGACTCCAAAAGTTCCCTACAAATAATGTTTCATCAGTGTGCCTGGGGTCATGCATTTGAAGGTTTTTGGACAAACCCTTGCATTAGAGTAAATAGGATATGCACAATCATTTAAGCAGATCAAAGTCTAGCCCAGAACAGAAAGCAGATTGAAGCATAAACATGCCTGGGACACTCCAGAATCAGAACACTTTTCCTAAGAAAAAGGGACATTAACTCGAGGGGAGATAAAAATTGGTTATGTATGATATAATCAAGTTCAAGGTACTAATTATGTGTCATTTAAATCTGTTGCCTAAAATGATAGAATTATATTCACCTAAATAAGAGAGATAATTTCATTTTATTCTTATATCCTAAGAGATAGCTGATTCTTGACCTTGTGTATTTCTGATTAGTTTTTGTCATAACTCAAACATTTAAAATTAATCTTCTGTAAGATTCATTTCCTTAACAATATTTGTTAGATCTGGTGAGTAAATATTAGAGATTATTGTAACAAACATAAAAATTTCTACATAAATCCATGTTGAATATGAAGTATAAGAAATGTAAGAATGGTCATTTTCATGCCAAATGTAATAAAGTGGTTTATAATGGAATTTTAGAAGGAAAAACAACATTTACATTCAAAAATAGGTTTGGAATTTTTAATTTCTTACTATATAACTGCATTCAAGAAAAATTTATATATATATGTATCTGTGTGTGTATACATACATATATATGTGTGTATATATACACATATGCACACACACATATATATTATAAAAACAGATAATATATAGCAATTTGTTCCTTGTTTGATAAAAAGGAATTGCTTGAAAATTGCATCTAAGTAAAGAACTTCTTCAGTGTTACCTTTTTTCAGTAAGAAAGCTGAAAAATTTATATATATATATATATACACATACACACACACACACATACACATAGAAGATTATCATATTAAATTAGGATCTAGAAGAAGTAATATTTTCAATGTTTTT
Organism: Tamias sibiricus; assembly: GCA_025594165.1. NCBI lineage: Eukaryota > Metazoa > Chordata > Mammalia > Rodentia > Sciuridae > Tamias > Tamias sibiricus. The sequence goes on from CM046661.1 coordinate 142,923,336, forward strand.
TTCCTCTGAAGTAGATACTGAGTTTATAATAGTACATGTGTCATTTAATACTCTCATATGAATATCTGCATATAAAGTTCATTTTAAATTTACAAAACTTCATTAAAGGTGGCCAAAATATTCCTCACTAAAAGTTACCATGGAACTAGAAGTATGTTTGTTTTAATTTGAACATGTATTAATACAATCAGTATTAATGCAATCAGTATGGTTATAATTTTTCTTATTACCACCACCATCACCATCATATTTCCTCTAGGACTACTACAAGTACCATTAAAAAAGATTTACTCTTTCTGCTTAGGCTATTGAAATAGAGGTTATTCACTAAATAATACTACTTTGTATTAGTTCTACAATGATTTATTCGAAACTCCCTAGCTTTCTTTCATGTGGTAGATGGGATCAGAAATTCAGAAATTGAGTCACAGTGTTATGAACAGAAAGATCATGCCAATTACTAGCAATAGGGTTTGTGCAAGTAATTTATTCTCTTAGTTTATTCTTACAAAACTTGACAATGATATAGCAAAAGTAAGGTGATTTGTAAATCAAATAATAAGAAGGTGATAGTGACAAGAAAAATTTTATGGAAAATAGTAGGCAGGCTAATTCTACAGGCTTGAACACACATTTATATGGCTTTGATTTTTCTGCACCGATATTCATTGTTATAGAAATAAGAAGTAGAGCTAATGTTATATTAATTAACATTACTACTAAGTTTATTATTTTTTCAGATTAAACTGAAATAAAGTTATTGGGAGTCAATCATGCTATATAATACTAAAAGAATATGATCCTCATCAATAAATGGAAATACATAGGAAGAGTTATACTACATCAATGAAATGTTAGAATCAAGCAGTAGCCTCAAAGCCAAAGTGATAAATGGATATGAAATTAAAATTTAGTTGACATCAAAAGCATACAGGAAGAAGCAGAGCAAGTAATTACATGTAATCCATCAAATTCTGTTGCTGTACAAATTTGAGGCCATAAATGCATCAGAAGTAGTAAATACTCTATATTTTCTGAGGCTTGAAGAAATATAAAATATAATCATAATATGATGGTGATTAGGAGAGCATGAACTATATGTTTTTGATTCCCTTCTATTAAACTAAGAAGAGTTCAAGTAATTGAGACTCCTTAGACTAAAAGAACAGAAGTGTTCAGTAGTGAAACTTTTAGAGAGTTTGAGGGATGAATTTCTCCTAACTTTCTAGTTCAGGGATTGGGACTAGGCTTGAGTGGTAAAAATCTCAGAAAAATTCTGTGAAAAATAAAGATTCAGAAATGATGAACAGAATTATTTTATAACATAATGTATTTTGGACAATTGTTCTAGGATGGCCTTGAAGTGTACCTTCAGATATTATACATTGCCATCACTGGGATATTGTTAATAATTTTGTTATTAAGCCTAATATTATTAGAGTTGTAGAATTAAAGTGAAATCACATTTCTAAATGGGATGTCAGTAGTGCTGATAGAGCTCCTGTGAGTAGTCAAGGGCTAGGGTTAAGCATGGGTGTGGTGGGTTATTAAGTATTATCATGTAAACGAAAGCTAACTGATAGAGTAAATACACAAGCTTGAATCAAGGTTACCACAAATTCAAGAACTGTTAGTGGAATTAAAATAATAAATGTGATTGTGGCAGTGGGAGTCCTAATTGATGTTAAATCTAATGTTATCTCTCTAATTAAATGTATAAATAAGTGTCCTGCTGTAATGTTGGCTGCTAGTCTGATATCTAATAAAGAATAGTAGTTTCAATACACATTAATACTAGAATTAGAAGGATTGATATTTTGGGGGTAAAAGTGGGGAAAGATGGTAGGATAACATATATGTAATACCTGAATATAGGGACTAATAATGTATACAATAGTCTTTAGGATTCAATAAATTCTAATTTATGTCTAGCCCAGGCAGTTGACCCCTAAATTTCTGTCCTTGTTTTTGAGATATTCTTGACATGAATATGGCGATTTTTTCCCTTTCTTTCATAATTTCATACACTCACATTTGGACAACCTGTAGGTTAATTATATATTTCTTCAACTACAAGGATATGAATAATATTTGATACACTCACTATACATTCATCAACAGTAGAACACTTGGCAAAAATTCAGAGTAATAATGAATACAGCATTTATTATTTTCTTATTTATACATGTGTACTGCGGTGTCTGTGGGGAGTTGCTTCTAATACTTCACATGTATACCAAAATATGTGGATGCTTAGGTTCTTATATAAAATGGTAGAATATTTGCATATAACTACACACATACTTCCTTATATTTTAAATCATCTCTATATTACAAATAATACTTAATGCAATGTAAATGTTATTCTTTATTGTTTATGAACTAATGACTTAAATAGTCTGTACATGTTTAGTACAGATATAATTTCTTTTCAGTACTTTCAATCCATAGCTAGTTAAATATGTAGAAAATGAGGATACAGAGGGCTGATGGTAAATTATTTCTTTTATTAGAAATTTCTTTTATAGTCTTCAGAAAAGATAAGCAACAGTGTTGTGCTAAAGAGGCGTTTCATAAGAGATGATATTTTTGCCAGTCTGTATTACATATCTGTCAAGAAAACCATTAACTTAATTGGTAAATAAGCAGTTTAGGCTGTATATTATAAAACTGTAATCTTGGATATATTCTTATAGTGCCCACAATTAATAGTCTTCTTCAAATATAAACTTTTCGGTGGCCTGTCAAATTCAATTATAAGAATAAAACTCTAGTACCTTTTCAAATCAGTATAGATAACATTAAAGGTAGTGAAATTGTAAATGGCAAAAATGATTAAATTGAATAGAATAATTCCATAATTTCTTTTGATGGTGAGAATTTGATCTCTCTCTGGACAGTTTCAACATCAAGTTATTTTAGGAAATGCCATTCTGTGAAGGTTCATGAATTTTTATTTCAATGCTGAAGTTTAAGAGAGAGAGAGGAGAAGGAAAAATATATCTTTGTCCTGAAACTAGCATCAATATATTCAATGAATGTTCAATAAATACTTCATGATTGGCTAGAACATATTTAATAATTTCTTTATTTGTAGTCCAATAGGATATGTCTTCTAATGGGATGCAATGAAAAATTTCATGCTGAGTAGAATATGAGCCTTCTTTTTGTCAATATAAATTGATTCTAAAATTCAATAGTGTTTAGATGAGGTTTTTTTTTTTTTTTTTTTTTTTTGCCTGAAGTTTCCTATTTAACTCATGATCTAAAATTACTTTTCCTTTCTCCAGTTCTTCTACAATCATGTGAAATTATAAAACAATTACACTACTTGTAGAAGCTTCCTTGTAACTGAGACACAAATGAAAAATAAAATTAGTAATATTAGATGCTATTAGTTCTGCTGTCAAAAGGATCCCAAACTGATGTAAGTCACAGTATATGTTTACCTTTAGACATGACATCATTCACTATCTCATTACCTTGTTACACTCATTTTCTTTACTGAGTCTACATATTTTCTTACCTTAGAAGCAAAATGCCCTGTTCTCCAGAATACTTTGTGAGAGGATCATCTGCTGACTATTTGAGACTTAAGCATTTTTCTAAGGATCTGAAAGAAATGCCATTGTTAATGGTTTGCTTTGTAGCAATGTTTGCACAGTTTTATTTAAAAGAGTTATAGAAAGACACAAATACTGGTCAATTTCTGTTTAATTAGATGAATAATGGACAATATGAATAGTGAGTGACAAGCTGAAAGAAGGGATTTTAAAAGCATACGTTTATAATAGAATATAAAAGGAACCTTTGCAAGATAACAGAGATATAGTGTCCTTTAGAAATAAGAAAATTCAAAAGCAGAATAAAAGAAGGCTGTTAATAAAAAAAATTATTAAAGGATAAATCTGAATAGTTAATAAATATATAGACATTCAGTTTGGAAATAATAAAACAACTAAAATTAAAACTGTAATAATAAAATGCTCATTAAATTATTATTTTTAAATAATCCAATACTACCAAATTATGTTGATATTTAGAATCCATAACCATCACTAACTGTTGCAGTATGTGTACTAGTATATACTTATTGTAGGAAATTTGGTAAAATCTGGTAAATTTAAATATATATAAACCCCACTAGCAAGAAACTTTTCTAAATTCTCCAGATATGCTTAAATTAGAATCATGAAGAAGTGCTATGCAACATTGTTTTCATTGCAGACTGCTGGATTAGAGAAAGCCAGGCATCTGGGTACAGAACTGAGAGATAGTGTGAAGCTATACATGTTAGGTAAAAACATGCTCCTTAAAACATGTTACAGGGTTTATTTGTATAAAATTTTTTCCAAAAATAAAATATATAGAGACAGAAATAAGATCAATGGTTCTTAAGGCTGGTGATGGAACTAGATAGTGATTATAAAAGAAACAAGATTTCAAGATTTTTGGAAAATCTACCTAAAATCAGTTTAAGATTAGATTGTAGTGAAGTTACCCAATGCTATAAATATAGTAAAATTCATTGAATTGTACAATGAGAATGGGTGAATTTTATAGATTATAAACTGTATTTCAAAGACACTGTTAAAATGTGGAATAGATTAAAAAAAAAGGAGCTTTTGTGCAAAGCTATCTGTGCTGAGGCAAATATACTAAGCATTTTTCAAAGATTTATATAAACTCAAGATATATACCACCTTCTTTAAATGGAGTCTTATAAAGATAAGAAAAATAGAGATGTGGGATAGTTCCCAACAGAGGAGTATGTATGTGAAGGTAAAGAAACCTGCATTCAGATAATGGAGTGCCTTAAACTAACAATGATCAGTCAAATCTTATCCCTGGGAAAAAATAAAATGAATATAGCAATTATAAAAAATAGTATTTGATGAAAGCCTAGAGAAGGATAAAATTTTGTTAATATAAGGATTTTAGGAATTCAAAGAGCAATACTGGTTTTTACTCTTCACAGAATCCTTAAGGAGAAGATGGTAACAAACATTTCCTCACCAGAGAGCAGAACAAAAGAATGAACAAGGAGATTAAGCAGGAAGGGTGACAGTCATTATGTAAAGACTATTAATACCTCATTTTTATCATAATTAATTCTCTTTCATAGTTACCACAAAGTCAGAAATAATCAGAGGTTTTCAACTATTCAAATGACATATTTTTCTTTCTTTTGTGATGGGTGAGAAAATAACCTTTAACCATGAGGATCACACTGCCCTCCCCAGTATTATATTATAAATCAGGGGCAGTGGTGCAAGCCTGTAATCCCAGTAGCTCAGGAGGCTGAGTCAGGAAGATCTCAAGTTCAAATGCAGCCTAACCAATTTAGCAAGGCCCTAAGCAGTTTAACAAGACACTATCTCAAACAAAACAAAACAAAACAACAAGCCGGGCACGGTGGCACACGCCTGTAATCCCAGCACTTTGGGAGGCTGAGACAGGAGGATCGCGAGTTCAAAGCCAGCCTCAGCAATGGTGAGGCACTTAGCAACTCAGTGAGACCCTGTCTCTAAATAAAAAAAAAAAAAAAAAAAAAAATACAAAAAAGGGCTGGGGATGTGGTCCAGTGGTAGAGTGCCCCTGAGTTCAATCCTATGTACTAAAACAACAACAACAACAACAACAACAAAACATTTTAAAAGGGCTGGGGATTTGACCTAGTGATTAAGTACCCCTGGGTTCAATCCCCTCTCCCCACAGAAAAACAATTTGTTATAAAAGGCAATTGATTTTCAGACACTGGGCATCAAATGTTAGATTTGTTCATACAATCAGTAAATAAACTCATGGATGTTATGAAAATTGTTCCATAGTTTTGGAAAGAAAATAGACTTCAGTCAGTTAATTATTGCTCTAGACACTGGACAGACTCTATTCCTTTTAAAATTTTCCACACAGAAAGTAGCAGGATCATTGGTTTAGCTTCTCTGTGCGATTCTGATAGTAAAAATATACACCACCAACATTTTCTGATTCAAGCACAAAGGAAAATCTCTTTCTTTTTCAAGTTGCTTTTTACTGGTATATGGGAGAATTTAGAGCAAGAGAGATTGAGGGATAAATACATAAATATTATAGAAGTTTGACACCCAAATAAATCAAGTCATTTCTTAAACTTCTAGTCTACTTATTTATAAATGAAGACATTGCTACTTGTTATGGTTTAGATATGAGGTGTTACCCAAAAGCTCATTTTCAGAAGTGAAATGATTAGATAATAAGAAGTGTGATCTAATCAGTGCATCAATCCTCTGATGTGGGTTAACTGGGTTGTAACTATAGGGAGGTAGGATGTGGCCGGGAGTGTGACTTTGGGGCATATATTTTGTCCCTGTGAACAGAGCTCTCTGTTTCCTTGTTGTCATGTCTTGAACTGTTTTCTTCCATGATGTTCTGCATCATCTCTGGCCCAGAGCTGAGGAGTAGTCATCTATTGACTGAGAATTCTCTCTGAAACCATGAGGCCCAGATAAACTTTTCCTTCTCTAAGATTTCCTAATCACAACACAAAAAGCTAACTAACAGACTACCTGTCTGCCTTTCTAAGCTTTTGGAAGAATTTGGCAGCTTACTAATAGAGTAACTCAAAGAAGAGATCAGTTCAATGATTTTCCCTAATTGGAAACATGATAGTCAAAATAAATTATCTTTTGTGGAAATAAGCAGAGTCAGGGTTCCTCTACTAGATTAGTAAGTGGAATTAACGCAGTGCTTATCACACTGGTTTATTACACCTGTTAAATGCAGGTTATTCTATAACTTCTTCCATAAGTGTATTTAAAATCTTTATATGTAAAGATCCAAAGGAAGCTGCAATTTGCAATAGAAACAAAGTTCCAGTTTAATAAATCTTCTTTAATAAACATTCAGGTATGTGAAAATATTGCACCCTATTCAGTAGTAAAAATTTAAGACTTATTAATGTATTGCACTGTACTTTTGGGATGATATATATTCAACTAGGACTAAGTAAAATGAAACAAAAACCAAAGCTTAATTTTTGGAAAACTTGGAGATAAGCAATTTAGTTTATAAATCTAGATTTTACTTCATGTCTAAAAGATTCTCAATTTTATGTCACTATAAACATACCTAAAATAAAAAAAAAATTAAATGCATTTGAATTTTCAATTTTTCTTAAATTTAAGAAGAGAAAGGAATATAGACTTAAGGTAATTCCAGTTATGTTACCTGTAGTTCTATGAAACTCATATATTGTAACCATTTTTCCTTTCAGTTATGATCATCTCACAGATTCACATAATATCCTTAACATTGCCAAAATGGTTAATAAATATCATTCTAAAAATTAATATTTTCTTTTAGTAACTGGTTATTTTATTCAATGTTTTTGCTTAGATAATATCTGTTAAATATTATGGCAATATATTTTATTATTATCTATGCTAGCATCAACATTTTAGCCAACATATAGTTTTTGTTTCTTGAAGCATTCCTAAAAGATTAAGATTGAGGGAGAAACACCTTTCTGATATAGTATCTTATTGTTGTTATAATTAATGTGAATGAACTCAATGAACATACTCTACCTCTAAATATTTTTATCAAAAGTTTCTTTTGCCTGGTAGAGGTGCAGCCCATTTTCCCATTTTTTCCCTTTCTCATTCTCACTAATGAAACTGGTAATAGTTTGGGACCTCATGCCATTTTGTCATGTAGTTACAGCTTGTCCTTTTATAAAAGAAAATTAGAAAACTGCTGAATGTTATAGATATTAATGGTTGTTAGAAAAGTATAATAAAAAGCTCTCTTTTTGGAGCAATGCTAAGCTTTTATGTCATTACTCATGAATGACTAATGCATTCAAAGGAGAAGAGTGCTGATATCCAAGGCTGGGATGATGAACAGTGGAGAGGGAGAGAGTGGCTAAAAGAAAGACATTTGTCACATGGGAAGATCAAATAACAGGCTTGCCTACAATGCGATATTTCAGCTAAACTCAGAAAAAGAAACATTCCTTATGAGGTTGTTATGGCATTTCAAATCACCAAGGGCAATTCTGTAGGACATCTTTGGATAACTAAATATTTTTCAAGGACATAAACAGTCCAAAAAGGTAATGGTGCATAAGTAATGCCATCGAACTGCACCTTTATTATTTCCTTTCTTTTCCTGGATCATATATGTCACTCAAATTGTATGTAGTAAAAAGAATCACATGTAGGGCCTCTGCATTTGTTGATATTCTTTGGCTATAAACATTAATAAAAGTATGAGTTTATTAGAAGGATATAGAGTAGCCTCTAGAATTCCAAGAAAGATTAAAATTAGGCAGGACAGGATCCCAAAAAGAAGTTTGTAACTACTAGGTAGATCATAATGAGTTTGGTAGAAATCACTTGACTATATTTTATTTTAAATACTTTTTAGTTTGAAATTCAAGTTCTGGAGAAAGGGAGGGAGAGTTTGTACATCACTTTATTTGTAACTTTTAAAGCACAGACTGGTATAATTACAAGGGGAATGTTGAGATAGCATTATAAAAATAAAAGATAGGTGATAGAGGTGGCCACAGAAAGACTTCTCAGAAGATAAGAAGAAAATTATGAACTATACCTTTTTTTTTTTTTGGAGGGGGGTACCGGAGATTGAACTCAGGGGCACTTGGCCCCTGGGCCATATCCCTATACCTTTTTTGTATTTTATTAGATACAGGGTCTCACTGAGTTGCTAAGTGCCTCGCCATTGCTGAGGCTGGCTTTGAACTCATGGTCCTCCTGCCTCAGCCTCCCCAATGCTGGGATTACAGACTTGAGCCACCTATTTTCCTTTTTCTTATTTCAATAACTGTTGTGGACGTTAAGAACACGCCAGGAGATAGAAACTCTCTGGCTGTCTCCCACTTCCTGATACAGGAACTTGGCCTAACCAAGGGGCGTTCCCCTGACATATGTAGAGAGGTCAGACTGCCACTAGGATATGCTAATGGCTCCGACAATGTGATGTGCTCATGCTCCCTATGTGCCCCTATGATCTTTCTGCTGATTGGCCCATGTCTTCTATAAAGGCCGTCCGACTTCTCAATAAACTGAGCTCGTGCCTTGACCAGACTCCCTGATGTATGCCTGATTGTCTTCTGAGGGCTGAGCGTGGCCACCAGTCGACTTCTACCTCTTCAGATCTTGCCTCACCACTGGGGCATGTTTACCCAGCCTTCTCCGCTGGCAGGAGGAGGTTAAACTCGGGTCCAGGGGGAGCTAGAAACTCTGGCAAATAACCACAAAAGTATACTGAACATTTAAATATTACCTCAAACTATGTGCCTCACTGACTAGCAACCGGTACTTCTAAAATGTCCTTACTGTCTTTGATCTAGCAACTTAATATCATGTATAAGTATACCAATTTTTCAAGAAATATTCTAAGAAAAGAGCTGTAATGAGAAAATACAAACAAAACAAAACTCTGCATAAAGTGTACATTCTGCTAAAGAAGATACAAAATAGAAACACTCGTGAATGCATCAGCTAGTTGAATGTGCTATGAAGAAAAGAAGTATGGAGAGAGAATAATGGGGAAGAAGTAGTGAGATGAAAGACAAATCTTTTAGATAGAGTGGTTAGGAAGGGCCCTCTAAAGGTGTTATTTGAACAGAAATAACAAGACCAGAAATATGGTTAAATCATACATATAGCCAACCTGAAAGATTCGCGTAACACCTGATATGGGTTCTGTTATTCTTTCAATGTCATATTGGCTGGGACTCTATCAGCTTATATTTTAACCTCTACCCTTGTCCTCTTATCCATTTATGACAAATATAATAAGATGATGATGTGCACATTCTTATCTGGTATCCTGACCTTCCAAGCTTCAGACTTTTGACGGTAGCTTTCTCAACAGGTATGTTGCAGCCATACCTGATTTAAGTTGGAATAAATTATTTCTACCATCCTTTTTATAATCTCTATTAAGTTAGTAACCTATTTCTATTATTCTAAATGTAAACTAGTAATCTTTTTGTTGTTGCTGTTGTTTGTTTGTTTGGTACCTGGGAATGAACTCAGGGGCACTCAAACACTGAGCCACATACATCCTCAGCCCTATTTTGTGTTTTATTTAGAGCCAGGGTCTGACTGAGCTGCTTAGCACCTCACTTTTTAATGATGCTGGCTTTGAATTCGCGATCCTCCTGCCTCAGACTCTCGAGCCACCAGGATTACAGGTGTGCGCCACCATGCCCATCTAGTAATCTTTATTAATAACTTTTTCTTCATGAATGCATAACCTTCTATTTATTTTGCCTCACAAATATTTCTTAAATAAAAAAGAAGAAATTGCTATCTCCCATTTATACTAGCCTAAACTTTTACAAGCTCTTACTTTAACTCTTGTAACAGCTTCCAAAGTAGTTTCTGAGGCTTCAATCAAATATTTTTATTTGCCCTTATAGTGGCCTCAGTGAGATATTTGTCTGTATGACTTTGTCAAACTCCTTAAAATCATTCAGCAATTTCTTACAGCCTAAAGAATAAAGTCTAACCTACACACAGAAAACCATTAGTCATAAAATCAGTCCTAACTTTAAGCAACCACTTTGAATAAGTGGAATAAATCCTTATTGTTCTTTACTTATGTTCAACTCTTAAGGAGAGTATTTAGCAAAATCTACCATTCCTGGAGATGTTTGTATTCTGTAATGCCATAATCAACATCAGGATTCATGTTCTAGTGATTTATTGTAGGTGTTATGGCTAGATTCCCTCTGATCACCTTTTATCATTTTGGTGCTCTCTTCCAATGATTTTTGTTTCTACCCTTCCAAAACTGCAATTCAATTTTGACACCTGTCTGCAGGCAATTGCAATCCTTTTGCAGAACAGAAGTCAGTAAACATATGGAAACAATTTGGCAAATACTCTATTGGAATATAAATGTTCAACCCATACAATTTTTCATGCAAAATTTCTGAGGAACAATTCAGCCTTCAGACCATGCCCAAGAAAGCAGGTTATGGTTGGTTCTTTGCTTGAAATCAGACACTTTCTTGGTTTCTTCCTTTTCTTTGCTCCCTCACCACTGTCTCTTAAAGTACTTTTCTAATAAATCACAAAAACACAAATCCTTGTTTCAGTGTCTGCTTCTGAAGGTAAGACCTAAGACTCTAGCCTCTTCCATTTCTCTGACACCTCCTGGTTTCTCTTCTTTTATCTTCATTGTCAGATTTTCCTTTTCCATTCAACATATAAATGCTTGAGATCCTTAGCAATCTGTCTCAGATTTTCTTCTCATTGTACTCTATATCTTCTCCTTAGGCAATTTCATCTATCCCTATGTCAAAAGTTACAATCTTTTTTTTTTTTTCCATTAGTCTGAACACTTTTTCTGAGATTTAGACAAAATATCTGCCTTCCCAAGATTCCCACTTGGATGTCAGGCAACTCATCTCAATGCAATCATGATCTAGTCCAAGTCATATTCTATGTATTATAGATTACCTAGTAACTATGTCTCAGTCCATTTTCTGCTGCTATCATAGAATACTCAGAACTGGATAATTTATAATGTACAGGTTTGTTTCTAACAGTTCTGGTGGCTGGGAAGTATATATATCAAGGGGCATCTGGTGTTGATCTTCTTACTGTTTCATGACATGACAGGAGGCATCACATGGCAAAAGAACAACCAAGCAAAACTGGGTATCACATTCTCTTTTTATAATGTCACTAATCCCATTATGGGGCCCAACTCTATTGACCTCATCCAATTATAATTACTTCCCAGTGGCCCAAACTCCAAATATCATCGATATATAAACTTGGGGGTTAAGTTACCAATATATATGAACTTTCAAGGGACATGTTCACCACAGCAACATGTCACCTGTATGTTAAGTGCTCACACTATGGAGCAAAATCAATAAGAAAATTGTTAGTGAACATATTTACTAAAAAAAAAAAAAAAAAAAAAAAGTAGGAGATGGTACCAAAGGAAAACTCTTACTTGAAAAGTTTTATTGGGTTAGTTAGAGGAAAAAGGGAAGTTTTCTGAAGGATTAGTATCTAATGAACAATCTGTCTTACATGAAAAGGGACACAGAAGAACAGATGGAAGCTAATGTCATGAGCCACAGGATATGGGAAGGAAAATCTGCAAGATGAGATGGTAAAATCTCCTGTGGAAAATTCTCAGTCTTTCAGAATCACTTGCAACAACATCTTCCTAGGTCTTCATGACTTTCTTCTATCTCATTGGCCTCACCTTAGAGTAATTGACTATATGACTATTAGATTATACCAATAACATTCAAAATGATGTCTGTATATACACTCACACTTTTAGGGTCTACTTTTATAATTTTTATGAAGTATGTGTAATTAAATAATTATGAAAAGGATTAAATGTATAAGGCTAAAATGCCAAAATACTGATTTATGCATCAGCTACTTTAAAAATCCATGGGTGGAGACAAAGCCACATAAATACAGTTAACTCATACAACACAAGTGTGCCAAAAACATACATAGAAGCTGGGCATGGTGGCACACACCTGTAATTCCAGCACTTGGGAGGCTGAGGCAGGAGGATCATGAGTTCAAAGCCAGCCTCAGCAATGGTGAGGCACTTAGCAACTCAGTGAGACCCTGTCTCTAATAAAATACCAAAAAAGAGCTGGGGATGTGGCCCAGTGGGTCGAGTGCCCCTGAGTTCAATCCCCAGTACAAAAACAAAAAACAAAAACATAGCATACATAGAGAGTTTAACCTGCCTGCGTGAGATCCCAGTTTGGCCTGTGGGCCCTTCGACCTGCGGGCTGAATTCCCAGTTCAGACTGCCAACGTAAGTTCCCAGTTTAACCTGCTGGCTTGAGATCCCAGTTCTGCCTGGGGGCTCTGTAAACTGCAGGCTGAGCTCCCAGTTTGGCCAACTGGCTTAGGTTCCCAATTTGGCCTGCCCCTGTGGGATCCCAGTTCGGCCTGCTGGCCCTGCCGCTTGTGAGCGGAGCTCTCAGTTTGTACTGCTGGCTTATGTTCCTTATGTACTGCTGGTGGGAGCTCCCAGTTTGGCCTGCCAGCCTGTATTCCCAATTTGGCCTGCTAGAAAGGGTTCCCAGTGGGCCTGCCAGCGTGAGTGCCTAATTTGGCTTGCCGGCTTGCCTTCCCAATTTGGCCAGCTATTGGGAGCTCCCAGTTGGGACTGCAGGCAAGATCTCATTAATAATGAAAATCTGCAAAGGGAAGAACCACAATAAAGAAACAAACCAACCAAAGGAGAAACCAAGTCAAGCTAAATACCCAAAATAACAAATAAATAAATAAATATGACTGGTAATACAAATTATGTTTCAATAATAACCCTGAATGTTAATGGCCTAAACTCACCAATTAAAAGACATAGGCTAATATATTGGAATAAAAAAACAAACCCAACAATATGTTGCCTTCAAGAGATACATCTCATAGGAGATGACGCCCACAGACTGAAGGTGAAAGGATAGGATAAAATATATCACTCACATGGTCTTCGTAAACAAGCAGGGGTCTCTATCCTCATATCAAACAAAGTAGACTGCAAGCCAAAGCTAATAAAAAGAGGTAAAGATGGACATTTCTTACTGCTTAAGGGAATCATAGATCAACAAGATATAACTGTTATAAATATATATGCCCCAAATAATGGAGCATCTACATTCATCAATCAAACTCTTCTCAAGTTCAAGAATCAAATAGACCACAACACCATAATTCTATGTGATTTTAACACACCTCTTTCACCACTGGATAGATCTTCCAAACAAAAGTTAAACAAAGAAACTATAGAACTCAATAATACAATTAATAATGTAGACTTAACTGACATATATAGAGTGTATCATCCATCAATGAGCCAATACACTTTCTTCTCAGCAGCACATGGATCCTTCTCTAAAATAGATCATATATTATGCCACAAAGCAACTCTAAGCAAATATAAAAAAGCAGAGATACTACCCTGCATTCTATCAGATCATAATGGAATGAAATTATAAATGAATGATAAAAAAGAAAGAAAAAAACTGCTCTAATACCTGGAGACTAAATAATATGCTATTGATGGATCAGTGGGTTGCAGAAGACATCAAGAAGGAGATTAAGAAATTCTTAGAGGTAAATGAGAACAACGATACAACATATCGAAATCTCTGGGACACTATGAAGGCAGTACTAAGAGGAAAGTTCATTGCATGGAGCTCATTCCTTCAAAAAAGAAAAAAAAAAAAAGTCAACAAATAAATGAACTAACATTACATCTCAAAGCCCTAGAAAAAGAAGAACAAATCAACCCCCAAAGAAGTAGAAGACAGGAAATAATTAAAATCAGAGCTGAAATTAATGAAATTGAAACTAAAAAAAAAAAATTGAAAAAATTGACAGAACAAAAAGTTGGTTCTTTGAAAATATAAATAAAATTGATAAACCATTAGCTATGCTAACAAAGAAAAGAAGAGAGAAAACACAAATTACCAATATCTACAATGGAAAAGGAAATATCACGACGGACACTATAGAAATACAGAAGATAATTAGAAATTATTTTCAAAATTTATATTCAAATAAAATAGAAAATAATGAAGGCATCAACAAATTTCTAGAAACATATGATATGCACAAACTAAATCAGGATGATATACACAATTTAAATAGATCAATTACAACCAATGAAATAGAGGAAGCCATCAAAAACTTACCAACCAAGAAAAGCCCAGAACCAGATGGATACACAGCTGAGTTCTACAAGACCTTTAAAGAAGAACCAACACTTCTCAAAGTATTTCATGAAATAGAAAAAGAGGAAACACTCCCAGACTCATTCTATGAGGCCAATATCACCCTGATTCCAAAACCAGACAGAGACAAATCAAAGAAAGAAAACTTCAGACCAATATCTCTAATGAATATAGATGCAAAAATTCTTAATAAAAATCTGGGAAATAAAATAAAAAAAACACATCAAAAAGATAGTACACCATGACCAAGTGGGCTTCATTCCAGGGATGCAAGGTTGGTTCAATATAAGAAAATCAATAAATATTATACATCATAACAGGCTCAATGATAAAAATCATATGATCATCTCAATAGATGCAGAGAAAGCATTTGACAAAATACAACATCCCTTCATGTTCAAAATGCTAGAAAAAATAGGGATAACAGGAACATACCTCAACATCTTAAAGGCCATCTATGTTAAGCCCCAGGCCAACATCATCCTAAATGGATAAAAATTGAAAGCATTCCCTCTAAAAACTGGAACAAGACAGGGATGCCCTCTTTTACCACTTCTATTTAACATAGTTCTTGAAGCCCTAGCCAGAGCAATAAGACAGAGGAAAGAAATTAAAGTGATACAGATAGGAAAAGAAGAACTCAAATTATCACTATTTGCAGATGATATGATTCTATACATAGAAGTTCCAAATAATTCCACCAGAAATCTTCTAAATCTAATAAACGAATTCAGCAAAGTAGCTGGATATAAACTCAATACCCATAAATCAAAGGCATTTTTGTACATCAGTGACAAATCCACAGAAAGAGAAACTAGGAAATCCACCCCATTTACTATAGCCTCCAAAAAAATAGAATATTTGGGAATCAACTTAACAAAAGAAGTAAAAGACCTCTATAATGAAAACTACAACACGCTAAAGAAAGAAATTAATGAAGATCTTAGAAGATGGAAAGATCTACCTTGTTCATGGATAGGTAGAACTAATATTGTCAAAATGTCCATTCTACCAAAAGCACTATACAGATTCAATGCAATACCAATCAAAATCCCAATATCATTCCTCATAGAAATAGAAAAAGCAATCATGAAATTCATCTAGAAAGATAAGAACCCCAGAATAGCCAAAGTGATTCTTAGCAGGAAGAATGAAGCTGGTGGCATTACTATTCCAGACCTTAAATTGTACTACAAAGAAATAGTAACAAAGACAGCATTGGCACCAAAATAGACCAGTTGACCAATGGTACAGAATAGAAGACACAGAGATGAACCCACACACCTACAGTTATCTTATATTAGACAAAGGTGCCAAAAATGTTCACTGGAGAAAAGACAGCCTCTTCAACAAATGGTGTTGGGAAAACTGGAAATCCTCATGTAATAAAATGAAATTAAATCTCTTTCTCTCACCATGCACAAAACTTAACTCAAAGTAGATCAAGGATCTAGGAATTAAACCAGAGACCTTGCACCTAATAGAAGAAAAAGTAGGCCCAAATTTCCATCACGTTGGTTTAGGCCCCAACTTCCTCAATAAGACCCCAATAGCGCAAGAACTAAAACCAAGAATCAATAAATGAGACGGATTCAAACTAAAAAGCTTCTTCTCAGCAAAAGAAACCATCAGTGAGGTGCATAGAGAACCTACAGAATGGAAGCAAATCTTAACCACAAGCACATCAGATAGAACACTAACCTCAACAATTTATAAAGCTCTCAAAAGCCTTAACACCAAAAATAAATAAATAAATAAATAAATAAATAAATAAAAATACTCCTACCAATAAATAATGGTGAGGATCTGGGGAAAAAGGCACACTCCTACATTGCTGGTGGGACTGCAATTGGTGAAGCCAATATGTAAGCAGTATGGAGATTCCTAGGAAAACTGGGAATGGAACCACCATTTGACCCAGCTTGGTCTATTCCCAAAGGAGTTAAAAACAGCTTACTACAGGGACACAGCCACAACAATGTTTATAGCAGCACAATTCACAATAGCTAGACTGTGGAACCAACCCTGATGCCCATCAGTAGATGAATGGATAGGGAAACTTTTTATATATACACAATGGAACACTACTCAGCACTAAAAGATAATAAAATCCTGGCATTTGCAGGTAAACGGATGGAGTTTGAGAAAATAATGCTAAGTGAAGTTAGCCAATCACAAAAACCAAAGGTCGAATGATCTCTTTGATATGAAGATACTAACTTATAAAGTCAAGGGATGAGAGGAATGAAAAAACTTTAAAAAGAACAAAGGGGGGAGGGGAAGGGGGCAAGGGTATAGGAACAATGGCAGAAGGAGTTATCCATGACTACCCTAAATACATGTATGAAGACACAATTGTTGTAATAATATTAAAAAAAACTTTATATAAAACCAGCAAAAAAAAAAAAAAAAAAAACAAAAACAAAAAAACAAAACAAAAAAAAAAAAACCACCATACACAGAAAAGATAGCTTCTTCAAACAAATGGTGCTGGGAAAACTGGAAGTTCATATGTAGTAGATTGAAATTGAACCCCTATCTCTCATAAAACTGCATAAAACTCAACCCAACATAGATTAGGGACTTAGACACTAGATCAGAGACCCTGCACCTAACAGAAGAAAAAGTAGGCCCAAATCTTCACCATGTCAGTTTAGGAACTGAATTCCTTAACAAGCCCCCTAAAGCACAAGAAGCAAAACCAAGAAACAATAAATGGAATGAATCAAACTAAAAAGATTCTTTACAGCAAAGGGAACAATCAAGAATATAAAGAGAGAGTCTAGAGAATGGGAGAACCACAGGCATCTTAGATGGAGCATTAATCTTCAGGATATTCAAAGAACTAAATAAATTTAAGACAGCCGGGCGTGGTGGCGCACGCCTGTAATCCCAGCACTTTGGGAGGCTGAGGCAGGAGGATCTCGAGTTCAAAGACAAAAAAAAGGGCTGGGTATGTGGCCCAGAGGTCGAGTGCCCCTGAGTTCAATCCCCGGTACCACAAAAAAAAAAAAAAAAAAAAAAAAAAAAAACTTAACACCAAAAAACCACAAATAACTCAATCAATAAATGGGCTAAGGAACTGAATAGATACTTCAAAGAAAATGAAATACAATCAGTCAACCAATATATGAAAAAAATGTTTTACATTTCTAGCAATTAGAGAAATGTTTTACATTTCTAGCTCAATTCACAATAGCTAAACTATGGAACCAACCTAGGTGCCCTTCAACAGACGAATGGATAGAAAAATGTGGTGTACATAAATAATGGAATATTACTCAGCCTTAAAAAAGAGTGAAATAATGGCAGTTGCTGGTAAATGGATGGAGCTGGAGAATATTATGTTAAGTGAAATAAGCCAATCCCAAAGAACAAAAGGCCAAATGTTTTCTCTGATATGAAGATGCTAATTCACAATGAGGGGGTGGGGGCTACAGAATAACAGAGGTACTTTGGATTAGACAGAGGGGAATGAATGGAGGGGAGGGGGTATGTGAGTAGGAAGAGTTGTAAAATGGATCAGACATTATTACCCTATGTGCATATATGATTACATGACTGGTGTAACTCTATACCACCTACAACCAGGAGAATGAGAAGTTATACTCCATTTGTTTGTGATGTGTCAAAATGAATTCTACTGTTACATATAACAAATTAGAACATTAGAACAACTAAAAAAAAGAAAAGAAAAAGAAAAAAATCCCTGTGTGCAACTTAAAAAAAAAAAAAAAGAAAGAAAAAGAAAAAAAAATCCCTGTGTTCTCCTCTCCAATATTATATACCTATACATGGCTATAATCCTTTTAGCTTTATCATTCATTCCCTGGATTTCTTTAAAACTTTATCATATAGTCTGTATCCCTCAATTATATGGTGCATTTTTCTTGCATTTAAAATATTTAACTATGAGATAATATTACCTGTATTCCATTACTTTATTTTTTAACTCAAAACTATATTCCTGATATTTATGCTATATAAAGCTTAAACTGTTCAACTTTCACAGCTGTATAATAGTCCATTGTATAAGTATAACACAAATTATTTATCCATTCTAATACCAACAAATATCCCTTTTGGAAAATTAATTAAAGTGAATAATTTACATTCATAAAAAGGTGTTTCAATAAATATTGGTATACATGTCTTCTAGTGCATTCATGTAAGGGCCTCAAATACATAATAGAAATACTGTTTTTTTAATTGATGAATTACAATTATACATATTAAAAATAGACTTCAATGTGCTATATAATTTTACCTTCACATTTTGTCATTTGCTTAAATGAATTCCCTTCAAATTCCATTTTGCAAGCCTTCCTCTCTCTCCCTAATCTCTCCACCATCTACTTTAGTAGTCTTCCTTCTATTTTTGTGAGATCTCCTCACTTTTTATTTTCCCATTTTTCTCTCCAGGTCC
Organism: Tamias sibiricus; assembly: GCA_025594165.1. Taxonomy (NCBI): domain Eukaryota; kingdom Metazoa; phylum Chordata; class Mammalia; order Rodentia; family Sciuridae; genus Tamias; species Tamias sibiricus. The sequence goes on from CM046661.1 coordinate 142,942,508, forward strand.
CACACATGGCAGAAAATACAAAACTTTTGACTTGTCTTTTATTCCACTTTGAATGGTTTTCTCCAGTTCCATTCATTTTCCTACAAATGAAATAACTTTATTCTTCCTTATGACTGAGTAAAATGACATTTATGTGTCATGTGTATTTGTATACACACACACATACACACACACACACACACACACACACACACACAGAGTCCAAATTTTGTTTATCCATTTTTTTGTTGTTGTTGTTGACAGATACCTGAGATTGGTTTCATCGCTTGGCTACTGTAAATTGTGCTGCTATAAACATGAGTATGCATGAATTGCTGTAGTATGCTGACTCTAATTATTTTGGAAAAATATCAAGGAGTGTTATGAAGCTGGGTCACCTTGTATTTCTAGTCCTAGTCTTTTGAGGAACCTCCATACGGAGTTCGATAGTGGCTATACTAATTTACATTCCCACCAAGAGTGTATAAGTGTGTCTTTTTCCCCCACCTCCTCACCAGCACTTATTAATATTTTTGTTCTTGCTGATAGCTATTTAAATGAAGTGAGATGAAATTTTACTGCAGCTTTGATTTGATTGCTAAATCAAATTTCCTTGATCGCTAAAATATTGAGCACATTTCCTATATTTGTTGGATCGATCTATCTATTTATGTATAGATACATATTTCTGCTTTTGAGACATATTTGTTTAGTTTATTTGCCCATTTATTGAGTTTTGGGGGATATAAAGGTTTTTTTTTTAAGATTCTTTACATATTATGCATATTTATTTTCAAAACAACAGCAGGCAAAAATTTTCTCCCATTCTGGAAGCTGTCTATTCATGCTCTTATTTTCTTTGCTGGGAGAAAGCTTTTTAATTTAATGTCATCCCTTTTATTAATTTTTGGTTTTATTTCCTGAGCTATAGAAGTATTACTGAGGAAGCTGTTCTCTATGCCTATATGTTGGATTGTCAACCCTAAGTAGAAATACTGTTTCTTTGGGCTGTAAGCCCTCAGTTTCATTAGAGAATGCCAATTAATTTTCCAAAGCATTTGTACCAATATCATATTAATATATGAGAATTTTAGTTGCTCTATATTTTCATCAGGACTTGTTAGCGTAGTCTAATTCATTTCTCATTCTGCAGTTACTATAACCTTTTATAAATGCAAACCTTATTAAGTCACCCAAACCCTATCTAAAATCTTTTAATGGTTTCTTAATGATTCTAATATAAATTCCCAAAGTTTAACGTTGAAGGATTCCTTATGCTCTGACCTCTCTAGTACTTCATTTTTAATATCACGCTCCTTGTCTTCTGCTCCACACTGACCTTAAGTTTCTCTTTTCAGCCCCAAGGCCTTCAAACATGATGAACTTCTTTGGAACTCTTCTTTCCACCTATTCTTCTGATTACCTTTGCTCCTTAAGTTTCATGGTAAATGTCGCTGCAACAGTGAAGCTTTTATTGATTCCTTAGGATCGAATAGCCCCCATAATTAACTATTGTTTTCTAAATGTAGCATTTATCATAAAAATAATGGGATACTCATAATTTCATATACAATGAGGCCAATTTCATTTTCTAATTTTGTGCTGTTCACAAACTTGTTTAAAGCAACTAGAAAGCACTTGATAGTCATTGTGTACTAATATACACTAAATGGGAATGACAAGCCCCTACACATGCACACACACACACTACTTTATACCAACTTTCATTCTAGAAGTGATATCATTAGTCAAAAACTATTCATGCCCTTCTTACACTCCAATTGCTCCACCTCTTAAGCGAGGAGCATACCTTCAATGCCTTTCATGTTACTGTATACGACAGCTTTCACTAATGGAATGAAAGGTATCATCAATTCACAAATTTGGAAGATGCTGTACCTTTAGGCATGCTGCTTCACTTTCCAGCATCACCATGAGAAAAATGCTTCAACTAACATGCTGGTCTCTCGAGGATAAGTATCACATGAGACCAGAACAGATAAGCCAAATACCATTTGATCCACAGATTACACATAAATACTTTTTTTTTTTAATAAGCCACTGAGATTTGGTAGTCATTTATAGAAATAAAAAGTTAACACACACACCAGATAATTTTAAAAAGAAATGCAGTTCTTAAAAGGACCCAGTTTAACAGAGACAAGTTTTAATAAGTAATTATCAATAAAATAAAATAAAATAAATTTCAGTTGAAACATGGATAGTTGTTCAAATACATTTCTTTTAAAATAATTGGATAAAAATAAAATACAAAATTAAACATTGAAAATTCTGGATTTTAAACTGTGATTATAAACCTTTTACCACAGAAATTCTTTCATGTGTCTGGTTATAAAACAGTAAGGATTATGGCTATTATCAGCTATTACAGATGATTTCTGTTAACATTTTAAGGGCCAGCTTTAAACTGAACATTTTCCATTAGCTGTACAGAAAAGGTTTTGTAATCTTTTCTTTGGATGACCCCTATTTTTCAAAGTTGAAATATAAAACACTCTTAACCAATTACCAACTATACCTAACATTAAAGTTTAGATTTTCAGTCATAAAGAATAAGACCCATTTAAGTTTCAGAGCTATATCATAACTTAACAGCATACCATTTAAGCCATAAAATAGTACAATTCAAGGGCAAATATATATATATATATATATATATATATATATATATATATATATATATATATATATATACTGTTAGACTATGCTTGGTTAAGGTAATTTCCAGAGCTAGAAATATATCCAGCTTCTGAGGTCAGGAAGGGTGAGGCTACAAAAAATAAAGTCCACCAACTTCACCTCAGTATAAAGTTGGTGCCAGAATTTTCTTCCTTCTTATAGAGTGGTGGTCTACAACATTCATATGCAGAAGCAGGGATTCTAAGCAAACTTCATAAATTTTCTGGCCTTTCCCAGTGGCTACAGTCAATCCAACTAGAGACAAACTTGCAGCTAAAGTTAAACCAGGATGCCTTTCTTAAAAAGTGGGAATTGGACTTCATGTGTAGTTTATCAGATGTACAGTATTTGCCTAGAATTTAGGTGCTGTAAACATGAATACTTTAAGGTAGTCATGTGGATGCTGAAGAGAGAAAGTGAGAACATACTTAGAGAAAAAACTCAAGCCAGACAATCATACATGCAGAAATTAAAGATGAAACCTTCTCTCTTCCCCAGGTTATGAAGAGCTTCTCATTTTCATTATCTTGCTTTTCAGGAGGTCTGTGTACACACATTTCCTTTCAGGTAAGTGAGGGGATAAAAGAAGTCTGAAAGTGGGTCACTCATTTGGCTATCAAACTTAACCTACAGCCAACTGAGATATTTTACATCAAAATTCTGTAACCACCACAGCTAGTTACTAGGATATGCCTGTGTTTTTTTCCTTTTCTGCTTTCTCTTAGCTGTAATTCTTTGTGCAAAGTGAAATCTTTGCACACAGGGGACTTATATATGTTGACAGTTATTACCATGGAGAGAGGCATTTTAATACATTTTATTTATTTTTGTAGACAAGTGGGTTTGTTGAGACTGCAATGGGTTTTAATCTTTATTATGAAAAGACACCACTATGTATGAAATTATGTCCCCTCCAAAATTCTTTCATTGAAGTGCTAACCCCCACTGTTGACAATATTTGGAGATAGGCCTAATAAGGAGGGAATTAAGTTGAGGTCATAAAGCTGGGACCCTGATCAGATAGGATTCATGTTCTTAAAAAAAAAGATGAGTGCTCACATTTTCCATACAGTGTAGACGAAAGACCTTGTGAACATACAGTGAGAAAGGGATTGTTTGTAAGTCAGAAAGAGAACCCTCATAAGAAATCAAGTTTGCCAGTTATCTGAGCATGGATTTTCCAGCCTTCATAACTCCAAGGAATAAATTTCTGTCATTTAAACCACCTTGTCTATGATATGTCCTTAGGACGACCTGAACTAATACAGATATTTTTAAAATCCCATATGTGAAAAGAAGACAACTTTTACTTGGAAGTCCCTAAATTTATGCATAGTGAAGCTGGATAATATGGCAACCTACAAGTTGAAACACCAATGAAACATCTCCACTGATAACGTTTATCATTCTTATGCAGCACGCATGCTTCCATGGGATTATTAAGATGAAATTTTTGGGGGGGGGGGCAAAACCAATTAACAGTTAATGTATTACTACTCAGAACTGTGCATGCTTGTCATCTGACCTAGAGGACATAGCCATGCAGAAAGAGAGGGAAACTCATAAACGACAAACCATGACAACAAGATGAGCACTACAATAGAGGTATAGATGACTTGCTACAGAAGAAGAGTCTTTAACTGGAAATAAAGGGAAGTTTTATACTTAGGGGTTTTTGTTAGTTTGGACACAGCTGAACCTCTCTCACAAGAAAAATAAACTTCAAACCCTTGATATTTTTTGCTATTATGAGATTTTTCATTTCATTGTGTTTAGTTTATCTAAAGGCTCAAGTAGAGAAGTGTTGGGACTCATGTCTGCCAAGGGGAAGGACTTTGGCTGCTTACCATGCCCTAGTAGGACCGGGGCTAAGCAAAGGGGTGTGGCTATGACGTAGCGTGAGAGACCGAACCGCCCTGCTGGCTGATTAATTAGTTCTAGGCCTATTTAAGTTCAGTGCCTGATCAATAAATCTGAGTTTTCGATTCTCGCTTGCTATACAAAACTCCCTGGGTGTGACGTGGTTTCTGTCCATCAGGCAGAGGAAGGCACTCAGTTATTTTTGTCCTTAAGCCCATCTTCGCCGGGTAAGTTGTTTTCTTTCTGCGGGCAGAAAGAAAACCCCCTTTAGGGCCCAAAAGGGGGGTAGCTTAGACCTCGGCCCCATTCATAACTCAGCAACCCCGGCAGAGAAGCCAAGAGCAAATGTAGGAAATTAAGATTTAAAAAACGGACACTTGAAAACCTGGGTGGGATAAAATAGAGGCAAGAAGAAAAGGAAGTAGAAAATGTTTGACCAGAAATCCTGAATATTAATCATACCATGTCAGCCCATTGTGAGTCTCACTGAACCCAACTCATGAAGGCAACAGAAGCCAGTGTGAGGAGGTGAGAAGAATAGAAAAGATCATGGGGTGAGGACCTCATTGTGATAATAAATGCATGAGATGACTGATTTTCATGCTGTTCTTTCCAGCATGGAAATCATGTTGATTTCTCCTCTGTGATCTCAGCTCCTAGCATAGCACTTATCACATAATTTGTGTTCAATAAATTCCAGTGATGGAATTGATGAGCATAATAAGGTCGAACTATGGGGTTTGCTGAAGAGAAAGCCACAAGGATACCCTAAGTATCCAGGAGAGACCAGTAAGGCAAATGTAAATGAATTACAAGAAAGACTTTGCATGTACTTTAGATTTTTTACATGACCCTGGTTTTCCTGGCCCATAGCATGTGATAGAATTCATATCTTTTATTTCAGCTTAATATACAGTCACTGTGGGACACACTAATGAACACTCTTCTATTTCAGTGAGTAAAATATTTCTTTTACTAGGAAAGCTCTGTACAGTGAAAATGCTGATAACTTCCCCTAATTGAAACTACATTGCTGGTTATACCCTCAAGTAAAGGTCTTATATCTACTTACTATATGGTGCTGAGAATCATAGCACTATTATTAAAATAGAGACAAAATGTTCTTCAGGTCAGACAAAAATTGGAGTGTGTGACCAAGGGAATTATATATTACACTTCATCACCAAGTTGTCACTCCTGTGATATACTGTTGAGCACTAAAAGCTATTGTTTCCATGAATTATAACCCCAAATACCTTCACTCTTAGGATTCATTTTATTAGGGATCTCAGTATTATATATCATCACTGTAATGTGTAACATATTTTCAGTGACATATCTTTATTGTACACTATAGGCTAAAGTAGCATAATTATCATTGTAGTAAGGTTTTACAAGAGATTTTATGTTTTAGTTCCTATGTCCAAAGTTATTGAACTTGTCTCTGCAATAAGAGTGTTAAAAATATTCATAGGTTAAACTGTAAAATTACTACTTTGAAATTTTAAGTTATTTTCAATTTTAAGATGTCTTTTATGAGAAAAAAATATTTCATCAATAAGACACTAAGAACTTTTAATGCATGCTGTTCATTTTACATGGCTTCCACTGGTACCAACCACATATTTTTCAGGAAAACATAACAATAGAATAAAAACATTAAAGACTCAATTTTGCTACTCTAAAGCAAATCACAAGCAACTGAAATCAGAAAACTGTTTAAACGCAAAATCTTGTTAAAAGTTCTCTCAGGCCATACAAATTTTAAATGGTGCCTAAATATTTTAAAACCTGATAGGAAATATATCTCTAGTACTTATATGCCCATAACACCTCTAGCTTCTGAGTTAAATTCTGGTCTGGACGACTATTAGCAGATAATTAGAAGTGACATGGGAGATACAACATCCCACACAGACTTGCTTTTTCTGGCTTAAGAGCCTACTTACTTTATGCAAATTGGTAGGAGACCATTATCATACAGCCCCAGTAATCAGTACTTAATTTGTTGATAGCCTTGACAGTTATGGCCAAAGTATAATTGGCATGGGCTCTTGTGCAAATAAATAAATAAATAAATAAATTGGGTTGTGCACAAAACTAAATAACATAATTACCAACAATTAGACATTAATTACAAGGTAGCAGATTTTCAAATTCTTCTCCTGCATTTGGCCAAAGCTAGACCAAATTATATTTTAATGTTGTGAAAACATCCCTGTTTCTAAGATAATCAGGTGTTCAGAGGTGCTTTCTGTAGAAACTGTGTTTCATTATGGATTACCATGTCAGAAATTAAATATGTTTATATTTGAGGATGATCTAATAATGATAGAAAATATAGTGAGAAGGAATTCATGTTAATTTAGTAGTCATTTATCTACTTTATTCATTATTGGATCTCTTCTTAAAACAATGATGTAAAAAGAAATCAAGATTATTTTAGGAATATGTAAAACAAACAAAATCTTGTTAATGATTATTTAAAAATTAAAAAAAAAAATGAATAAGAAAAAGGGCTGGGGTTGTGGCCTAGTGGAAGAACACTTGCCTAGCACTTGTGAGGCACTGGGCTTGATCCTCAGCTTCACATAAAAATAAATAATCTACAACTAAAAATTGTTTTTATAAAAAAAAAAAAAAGAAAGAAAGAGGAATAGGAACATATTCAGAGAAAAAGAGCTACCCTAAAAACCATCCACCCTAACTAAGAAAACCTGACAGATATGATACTCAGTGGAACACTACACAGTCATAATGTTGGTAATAATCATTGGCTACTAGGTAGGACATTAAAAATCATTTTATTAAAAAAAATTGCATACTAAATAATTATAATTATGCATGAAAAAGTCTGTAGGATCACTTTGGGATGAAAAGCATGGTATAGCTATTACTTTTGATCAGAAACATAGGTGAAGAAAATTATTGAATTTCAACCAGAGAAAAAACATATCAACACTATTTTTTAAATTTTATTTCCTAGAGTTCAAGGGCCCACAATGAGTTCTGTGATTACTTATCAGGGAGTCATAGTACAGGTCATCTATTTTATTAGATGTGGTTGGGTGTTTTTTCTGTGCAGAGGATCAGTGGAAAAATGAACAGCTCTGATTGCTTGGAGGAACACATTGTCTTATTTTTTTAATTTAATGATTATTATTATATTTAATTAGCTTAGAAGTGTGTACTCTGCTCACTGAAGAAAATGAGATATAGTTTTCTTCCTTCTTCCCTCTGTCCCTTCCCTTCCCTCCCCATATCCCCCTCACACCCTCTTCTTCTTCTCCTTCCCTTTCTTCCTTTAGCATAGCCCTTCTGATTTTTTTTTTTTTTTTTACCTTCCATTCACTCTTTTTTTTTTTTTTTTTTTTTAAAAAGGTTTTTCAGTAGAATAGTATTTTCTGGCTTCTGTTCCATGTTCTCTTACTCTATTTAAATATTTCAAGTCTTAAAATTATCTAAGTCAATGAGTTTTCTAGTTTTTCTTCATAGATACTGCAACACTAGATATATCTGAGCATTTTTATTTGTTGAAAGCTTCTCTTCCCAGAAATCCCACAATACTATTTTATTTACTGGTTAAAATTTTGGTGACTTTTCAGTGGCATGTTATTTTTATCATTGAGATTGGAGCCTTTACAGTTCAACAACTATCTACCTTTTTGGATAATTTTTCATACATTCTATTTTTCTTGATGTTCCCAGATCATAACATGTACTTTTATATATAGTTGACTATTTCTTTCCTATTTCCATATCTGGTGACATCTTACTTATCTTAAACTTGGTCTACTCTGTAAAATTGTAGTCTTTCCATCATATAATACTCATCAGAAAAACTAAACCATTGGCCCATCTGAACAACATCCCATGCATTCTTTCTTGGTTTTACAATGTGTTGTACCTTGGAAATTATGACATGTGTGTTTTACACATATATGTATGATTTTTATTTATTTATTTTCAACTAGAAGGGTACATTTGTCTCGGGAATGTACCATATGGGTCTTGGAAAGGTGGTGCTAGATATTGATGTGCCAAAGGCTGGATGAAGTGAGGGTACAAAGAAGATACAAGAAAACAGTAATCTATAAAAACAATTTTTAAGCATTACAGTTTTTCCTATTATTTATGATAACTTTTTCCTCCTAAATAGCAAGTCTCTAAACCAAGTATAAGTCTCATTTGGGTGGACTATCAAAGATGTTTCCAGAAGAAACCTTGGCTTTCCTTCCCACCTTGTAATTTTAAAAAAATGCTAAAGCATGGTGAATTATTAGAGAAGGGGCAAAGATATAGGTCATATTGACTAATTTTCTTTATTTTTAAGGGCTTAAAACATTAGTATAATTATTTGTGATTACACTAATGCTAGTAATTGAGGGAGAAGGCACCATAGGTCATAATATATAGGTAGGAGTCACATTTTTTGAATAGTGTAGAAGCACATACAGAAAAGTAAAATGATTTTTCTAAGACAACATTTGGGAGACAAATTTGAGTCTGTCTCAGGTCTCTAATCTTCAGAGCTTTATTACTATCAAAATATTTGCTGTGATCTAGTGAGATAAAATCAAAGGTGAAAGAATTTGAAAAAGCAAAACAGAATATAAACCATGACTACAAAATCTATTTTGAAGCATTTCATGTGGAACTACTAATTTTGAAAAGAATAATAAAGTGAATGACTAATTAAAAGGTTCATTTTTTAAAAGACTTCTTGTGAACATTCCTTTGGTTGGCATTTAAAAATTAGGCACTTACCATAATTTCTTGAAACAAATTACATATGCAAATCAGAGCCTCTGAAACTGTTTAAAATCAGCAGGACTGGCTACTCACATTCCCAGAGAAAAAGGCATGGAGCTAATTGACCCTGCTAGAGACCAAGCATACCCATGGTGTTTTAATTTGGGCTACAATTATATGTCTGTGCAAGTTTTCACATGCCAATTATTGCATTTTTAAAAAATCTACATATTCCTAATATCTCTGCAACTGAAGAGAAAGAGGCTAGAAGATGTTCTAAACAATGCAATTAAAGCAGTATAGGCAATTAACTCTGCTATTTAGGATAAAGTTGAGAGCACTAAAGACGAAGTAATAAATATTCACAAACACTTCACCATTATACCGAATTGCAGAACAGACACACATTTTTAATATACAATACAGGCAGTCTTATTATTAAACTTAATGGCATCTGAGAAATGATGAAACACTCACAGCCCTGAGCCATAATGAGATAAGCTTGTAGAATGATCAGCTTGCATACAAATCATCTCATCTGAATAAAATTAATGTTTGATTTTTATATCTCTCCTCAAGCACTGTTGAGCCCCCTTTTTCGTTTTTATGAACAATTATAGAAAAGAAAATAAAAGTTGAGCCCTGATATGATATATCAGTGGGAGGACCTTTAATACATGTCAAGTTCTTAATTCTAGTTCTGAATGGAAGAGTTCTTATAGGTTAAAAAAATGAAGAAAAGATTCTTGATACTAAATTCAATGAAAAAAAATCTTTTAAAGCTTTTGATTTCCACATTCTACAATAATAGTGACATGCTGGTATTTAATGTTAAAATGATTGACATTCATAGACTTAATGGCTTTTCCATCTGAAGAAAATCCTATATACTTCCAAAATCTTCATTATTATATTATAATATTAAAGAAGATAAATGTGTCATGTATATGTCCTTTCAAGATTAGCCTAAATAAGAAATTACATAGTTCATTTTAACTTGTGACTGAAGTTTATACTCAATATTTCAAATTCTAAAATTAATCATTTCTTTGTGTCACTTTTTAAAATGAGTTCATGAGTTTCACTTAAAACGAATTGAAAACATCTTAGTATTGGATGTTGCCATCTTCTCTGCACATTTCATACGAAGTCTAGTGGTTTTTAACTTTCCATAATTATCAAAGAGGAAATAGCACAAAGTCTTCATTTCCATTGGGAAAAAAAAAAAAATCAGCTGACAAGACTGCACAGAAACTATGTATAAAGAACCTCCATGGGTCATGATCACTTAGAACATAATTTTTTAAAAGAGTTTCAAAGTATGTTGTATCCACCCAATACACGACTTGTAGTTACTTAGAATACCAGTGTCAAATTTTATCTCCAAACATAAAATTTTGTGGAAATGCCATGGTTCTCAGTAAAATAGAAATGTAACCCATCCATAAATTAAAGGGAATATTTAGAAAAACTACTTAGATAATGAGTTAAGTTGAAAAGTCAAATCTTTCCTGAATCATCCTAGATGTATATTTCATTGTCTGTGTAGATATCTCTTGAAGGACATCGTTGAGAATGATGAGTTAAGACATATAAAGTGCCTGTAGAAGTCCTGCCAAATACTATGTGCTCAGTGTTAGTTACTAGTTAAGTAAGTATCTCTATACTTCAACTTCATCTAGAATTCTTGTATGACAGCCAAGGATCAAATGTGTTATTTCTCATAGATATATTTTTTTCAAACTGAATTTTTCAAAAATCATAAAATTTGGGAGGAATTTGAGCTCAGATTCAAAGAACTATTAAATAAATGCTCCTTCATAAAGGAAACAAAACCCAGAAGTCACAGACTATGTGTTGTGTGTGTGGCTTATAAAGGACATCATTTAGGAATTCCTCAAGACTCCCATCTGTCAAGTTCCATTATGCAATTAGCACACAGACCTGCTGCTGGAACTCCCTGAGACTACCCATGTGCACTCCCACTTCAATTCCTTGGTTCCCTGCCATTTCTCCTGACAGAGGGGCTTCTTTGAGTTCCCAGTAGCTTTTTCTTAAGATTTACCCTACCATGGTCAATAAGCTTACTGCCTTTATCCATTTGTGCTGTTATAGCAAAATGCCTACAATTAATATCTCATAGTTCTGGAGACTGGCAGTTCAAGATCAAGGCACTGGATGATCTGGTACCTGATGAGGGCTGATGTTGCTCCTAAGGCAGTACCTTCTGGCTTTGTCCTGCAGATGGTATAAATGCCATGTCCTCACATGCTGGAAGAGTGAAAGCAAGTAAACCCCACTTTCATAAAGGATCTAATTCCACCTAGGAGAACTCTACCCTCCAGCCTTAATCACTCTCTAAAGGCCCCTCCTCTTACTACTATCACACTGGCAATTAAAATTCCACATAATACAGGGAACACACTCATACTATATCATTCATGTTATTATTTCCAGGTACTTACATGGATTCCTCTACTCACATGGTTGATATCACCCACAAGATACTCTCATCAGAAAGAAATTTATCTTGATTCACATGGCATGCATGAACAGGTATTGAACAGGTATTTAGTGATTTTGTGAGTTGCCATTAAATACCACACACTGTTCTAATACTGGGAAATTTTCATGTATGTAATTCTAGCCAAGGCATGTCTATATTGAAATATACATATAGTATATACATATATATACAACCCCCCCCCACAGAATGTTCCAGTCTTTTCTTAGTATACAAGAAAAAGGTCAGCCTGTAGAAATTATTTTCAAATTAGCCCTCTGCATCTTTCTTCTTCTTGCAGTGTTCAATGGATCCTTCAGTGTTTTTTCACATGCATCCAATCTAGCTCAGTTCGCTTTTCAATCCCACTGAAAATACTGTACTCTGACTGCCAGAACAAGCTTTATTTTCAACTTCACAGATCCCAGTCTGCACCAATAATTGTAAAACTAATATTTGTTGTCCCTACCTGATCCTAAATGTGGGGGAGAGTGCCAAAGGGCCACAGCCTCCCTCACATGAAAAACCAAGAAAAACAAAATAAATTTCCCTCTTTCGACAAAAGTAGCTGTAAAACCAACAAGTACATGGCCTCCAGTCTCCTACTTCTGGAGGAAATCTATTGAATACAGTGATATTTAGGTCAACTGGCAAAGTTTTTTTTTTTCTTCTTTTTTCCCCAAATTAGTACATCAGCACACACTAGACATAGCAAAATTTGAATATTTAATAAATTGTCTCTAAAGTAAATCATGAAGGTGTTATCTCCAAAACCACAATATACACATGACATGGAATCCTGTGAAGGTTCCATTTATAATTCATCACACACATTCAGTTAAAAGTCACAGAAATGATTATCTTTAAAACATTGCTAAAGTGAAAGGGCTTCCCATGTTCTGTCCTCATTGTAAGTATTATCTGCTTTTCTGAGAACAAAGTTTATAACTGAAATCAGATGTTCATGATAAGAACATTTTGATGATATAAAACAACCTTATCAATCAAAGCATGCTGAAAAGAAAAAGACAGGTTATAAGGAATCATGTTTAGACAAAATACATTTGCCACCAGAAGGTAGTTCTTGTTTGATGATGAATATTTGGTAAACTACAAATTCCATTATCCCAAGTGTTAATTGAGGAAGTGAAGACAGTTCTTCAGGTGTTGTCTAGACATCCAGCTTTCACTCTCACTCACTTGTAATTCTCCAGATTAACTGTAGTCTGTGTTGGGAATGCAACATCCTGAGATAAGGAGAAGTTGGCCAGAAGAGTCTGAGCTCTGGCTCAGCGACCTATCACCAGAAACAGGACATTTCTCTTACATATGCCACTAAGCCATATGTTATGGTTTGGATGTGAGATGTCCCCTAAAAGCTCACATAAGACAGTGACAGAACATTTGTAGGAGATATGATTTTACATATATGTCATATATGTATTGTGTGTAAATAGATACAACTTCTTATATACGTGTATATATACACACATACCTGTAAATTTTACATAGCTGTAAAATATGGCAAAGTAGTGTTACAAAAATTATTCCAAACTTGGAAATAGACAAAAGATATAGCTGTCATTCTTTCACTACAGTGTTGGCCTGAACTTTCTGTTAACTAGACCATTTTTCAATTCAGAAGGGGCAGAGTTTAACTTGTAGAATTGCTACCATTGTTGCTGCTGTTCAGTTACATGAATATAATATAATTCTGATGGATTTGAAGAAAGGTTGAAATTCATTGACTGATAAGATAATCACCAATTTGAGCACTAATTCAGGAATTTTAACACTTTTTCAGTAATTTGCCTATTTTATACACCTGCATGTACATATATATATATACATATATATATATATATATATATATATATAAACACATACATGTAGCTATCTTATCGTGGTTCTTTGGACCAATTTTAACAATTTTCATTGATTAATGAGTTAAATAAAATCCTCAGCATATGTTTATTTTATATTTGCATGAAATTATTGAGTTTATATTTTGAAAATTAAAATTTAATAGGTATAGGGTTTAAAATATAAATTTGGGAGTCACTGAGATTTAGACTATAGCTACCAGATGAGTAAGATTACATAAAGAGAGGACACAGAAAAACATATTACAATGGTTACAATTCCAGTGTAGAGAGAACATAAATAAAGTTTAATTATATGTTCAGAAAAACTCTAGGAGGTTTTTATACCTTAATTTTACTATTGAGTAAATTATGGATTAGAAAGCTTGAGTAGTTCTCTTAGAGTTTCACAATTAAAAAATGTTAGAAAGCAAATCTAGCCCTGGTCAGTCTGACTCAAAAATTCACGTTTTTTCTATAAAAGTAAGATAATTCTCCAGATGAAAATGACTTAATCTGTTAAAAAGATAATGGACAATTTAGGCAATCTCCCTCTTTTTATTTCCATCCCTGCCCCTGGTGTGTGTGATTGCTGTAATTTTGGTCCTGGATACTGCAGATCTCTCCCTTAACCTGTGTCATTTTACCCAGAAGAGTCTCTCCAAAATTGGTATGTACAGATCCTGTAGGAAATTCAAATACTATCATGGTTTGAGACACTTTTGTGTAAGCAGAATAGGAAAAGCAGCTTACATATACTGCTACCATTTTGGCACATGTAATTGTAAAATTTTTAACTGAAAAAGCATTCCACAACTAAATAGATGGTTAAATTTCCCTCTTTTACAATTTATGACTTTCTATTATGTAATTATAAGAAAATGAATACTCACCATTGGTTAATCCTCAATCTAAAATTATAATCAATTATATCCAAATGAAATTTAAAATATGATAATTTAAAAGTATTCTTCAAGTGAAAGCATTAATTCACAAATGAGATTAAAGGCAATGCATAAAGAATGCATTATGTAATGTAAATTAGGTAAATGTCATTATTGCTTTCTTATCCCTCACATTTTTAATATGCATATTCTTGTAACACAGGTAGATAAAATGGTTTTAAGAAGCTTAAGCAAATGATAAATCCACTTAGATGAAATTTATAATCAGTGATAAAGAATATTAAACAACTGAAAAATATATATTTTTCTTCAGGGAGCAGCAATAGTCAAGTGATTGAAAATGGTAATGATCAAATCACATAACCCAAATGAAAGTTGAAAGCATAATTCCAATTTCATGACAGTGATACATTTTTGTAGGTTTGAAACCAGTCTGTCAAAAGAGATGTCTACACTCCCATGTTCAGTGGAGCTCTATTCCCAAAGCCAAAATAAGGAATCAATCTAAGGGCCCACTGACAAATGAGTGGATTTAAAAAAGGTGGTACAAAGTATATTCACACCATTCGTGACTTCATACATGCACTTATACTTTGTATACAACCAGATATATGTAAAAATGTGCTCTATAAGCATAATATGAAATGTAATACATTCTGCTGTCATTTCTAACAACTTAGAATAGAAAATAAATTTGAAATAAATAAGTAAATAAATAAATAAGGCGGTACATAAACACAATGGAGTGCAGCCTAAAATGAGAAGGAAGTTCCTTCATTTGCAAAAACAAGAAGGGAATTGGAGAACATTATGATAAGTAAAATAAGCCAGGCACAGAAAGACAAATACTGCATGTTCTCACATACATATGGAATCTGAAACAGCTGAATTCACGGAAGTAGAAAGAAAGGCCATAAGAGGCTAGAGGGAAATGGGAAAGGATGGTTGGAGAGTACAAAATCTCAAGGGTAATAGAGTTTTTTGGAAAGCAATTTCACAGCATGAATACAGTTAATACTATTGTATCATACATTTCAAAATCACCAAGAGTAACTTTCAAGTGTAGTCACCACTGAAAATGATACAAATTTGAAGTGATGGATATATTAATTCTCCAGTTAATCATTGTACACTGCATTCATAAATTATAACAATCTTTTTAC
Organism: Tamias sibiricus; assembly: GCA_025594165.1. Taxonomy (NCBI): domain Eukaryota; kingdom Metazoa; phylum Chordata; class Mammalia; order Rodentia; family Sciuridae; genus Tamias; species Tamias sibiricus. Next base: position 142,958,232 of record CM046661.1, read on the forward strand.
CCCATAAACATATACAATTATAAATTATCAAATTAAAATAAATTTTTGTGGTAGCCAGGATTTAACACAGAGTCCTGAGCTATACCCCCAAGCTCTTTATTTTAATTTTAAGACAAGGCCTCAATAAATTCCTGAAACTGGTCTCAAACTTTTTGTCTTCCTACCTTAGCTGCTCGAGTCACTGGGATTACAGGTATACACCACCACATCCAGCTAAATAAAATAATAATAATAATAAAAATAAACATAGAACTGGATGCTGGAAGTTTTCAGTTCCTTATGCCTGTTTAAGAGAACTGTAAAAAATTATATATAAAACGTGAAAAATAAAATATAAAGTTTTACAACTACAAAGAACATCATATACAAATTATGCTGTTAGAGATTGAATATTGAATGTTCCCCAAATGTACTTGTGTTGAAGGCTTGATACTCAGTTCATGATGCTATTGGGAAGTAGGAACCTTTAAAAGGTGGGAATTAGAGGAAGGAAGTTGTCATTGGGAGACATGCCCTTGGAGGGGATTTTGAGACCTTGTCCCCCTCCTGTCTTTCTTTGCTTCCTGGCTATCATGAAGTAAACAGGTCTCTTCTGTCACATGATGTATTGTACTGCCACAGACTGAAAGGACCAAGTGACCATGGTCCAAAACCTCTGAAATCATGGCTATCCACCTTTCCTCTTTTTTTATTGATCATATCAAGTATTTTGTCATAGTGATGCAAAGTTGACTAACACAATTGCATTCATTCACAAAGTATTATTTGGGGCTTTAATGTACCAGGCCAGGACAATGAATATCTGTCATGTTATGAGCTGGTAGGTCATTATATGTTTAAAAAAAATAAATTTGTATAGGGATAAATGAGTTGCTTTTAGGTATTTTTTCCCATATTGAAGATGACTACAGGTATGTCATACATCTCCAAATTTTGTGGAATATTCTACTTAGATTTCCCACAAATGTGGAAACCAAACTTTGTATCTTGTCCCTAAATACTATATTCTTAATTTTCAGGATAAAAAAAAATATATTGTTATTTTAAATGGCTTTTGTCTGTTATAAACTCATAAAGATTGATTTAGTAAGAATTGGATGGACCCTATAAAATCTGCATTTTAATGAACATCTCATGCAAATCTTATTCCGGTATTCTGTGGAGTCTTCTCTAAGCAAAACCCCTACATTCAGTATCTAAATCCTGCCAATCTTCCTTTGCAGCATTTACTCATCTGCAGCTCCTTGTCAATATCTTTATTGTATAATACTGCTTTAATGCAATGGTTATCAACTTTTACTAGAACTGCTGCTTAATGCCTTTTCCCATGCTATTCTAAAGAATGAATTAATATTAATCACATTTATGACTGAAAATTATTAGATAACCAGACCCTGTCCATCTCACAAACTTTTATAACCTCAGTACTGACCATTTGCATGCAACATTAGAGATTTATTTGTTGAATTATTGAATAAATCCCCATTATAACTAGATCAGTCCTTGAAAAATCACTGCTTAAATCCACTTTCTGCATAAGAGTGTCTAATGGCTGCCAATCAAAAAATTAAAATGTCATGGAATCCTAACTTAATGGTATGATTTGTTTTTGAATTAGGATAAAATATCAGATGAAACCATTGAACTTTCATTTGTATTAGAATTGTATTTCATAATACATCAATTTCAGTTAATCAATCAATGTTTTACCCAGCCTTATTAGAAACATGAATTCATCATGAAACTTGGTAATAAGATACTTTATAGTCCTTATTTTAAAAGATATACATGGACATAAAGATATGAAACTGTGCAAGTCAGAAGACCCATATTTCCATTTGTTGCTGCCCTGAAGCGATTGTGCTTGGAGCAGCGATACTGCGGGAGAAAAATCGGAGACAGGATGTAAATGAAAAAGTTCTTTTATTCTTCTCTCTCCGGCTCCAACAACACACACTCCTACAATCACTGACACACACACACACACACACACACACACACACACACAACAACGGCGTTCACTCCGCACACTCTCTCTTGGGTTAAGTCTCACGCACTCAACCAGAATGGCGCCAGGGAGAGTTATCTCCTGGCTTAAGTCTATTTTGATCCCACGCCAAGTCCTGGGAGATTCTGGGCCAAGTCCAGTGAACAATTAGGGCTTCTGCATCCATTTATATGTATATGTGCAGTAGAAGGTGATTGACATTCTGTTAGGTAAGACTTTGTTGAGCTGAAGGGACCTGAGTAGGTTCTAAAGGGTAGTTAGAAATTAGATTAGCAAAAAGGAAAGAAAGGTTTTTATAGACATTCTGAAACAGAAGATTGTGAGATGCCTTTGAGACAGATAGTAAATCAAGTTGGCAAAAAAAAAAAAAAAAAAAAAAAAAGCTTTATAGAGATTTAAAGTGTGAAATAAGTTTTAAAGGGTAGCCTTTAAAGGGTAGCTCTGTTTTAGACTTATGTCTGCCAGGCCAAAGGATTTGAAGTTTATCCTACAAACTCTGTGTTGACTTGATGATTCCTATAAAGCCAAGTGACCAGCACTATGGTATGAATTACATGATTTTCCGATGTTCTTAAAATGGGAAATAAAATGTTTTGGAAAACTGAAATGCATGTATTTTGCCATTTAATCATATATTCAAACTATAATGTTGACTGAGTATGCACTCTGCTGGGCAGGGCAACACAGTGTTCAGCAAAACCATACACATTAAACAAACTCTAAAGGGACAGAGAGACACACAAATAGTCACACAACTGTCTTTATAACTAGAAACCATGATGACTTCTATGGAAAATTTCTTGGTGTTTCATGAACATATGTTAGGGTTGGAAGGAGAATTTTGCTAAATAAGTGACTTTGAGCTCAGTTCTCAGTAAATGATTGGGGGATAGGGCATTATAGGCAGAGGAGAGAGTTACCCTGTTATGCCAAGAATTTGCACACATTTGGAGATTTTAAATAATGTTAGTGTAGAACCAAGTTAAGGTAAGAAAAGCTATATGGCCAGAGAGGGAGGGAAAACCTGAATTAGCAGGGCCATTTAGGACGTTTTAATGAAATAGATCTTAGAAAGATCAATGGTGGCTACTCACAGAAGGATTTTGATAGAAGATTGGCATTGAACTAAAAATAATTCATTTAAACTAGAATATAAAATGATATTGTTGAATGTGTGTGGACATCTGGCTGCTAAAATGAATAACCTATCCAAGTAAAAATTAATATTAAATTTTGATTATGATAATTTGGCAGAGAAAGAGGCAGATTTAAGGGATATTTAGAATAAAACCTAGTAACATATTGGCTGTGAGGAAGAGGGAATTTCAATTATAAAAAGTAGGTTTTTAGTCAGAGTAATGAAAAGAATGATGAGCTCATTCATTAACACAGAAAAATACATATATGGCATGTCTCCATATAATTATCAATAATGCACTTATTGCCAATAAAACAAATCTATATAGTTAGTATACTCTTTAAAAAATTAAATAGGTTATAGATGTATAAATTATGGGTTCTCTTTTTGATCATATTTAATGTTAGAATTATTTTAGAATAACATTTTATATTTTTGCATGTTTTTGACCAACTGTACTACAATATATTATGAATACAAAAGTCCATCTGTGGACTAAACATTTTTGCTCCTTCAAAGGTATTTCCATTTATGTCTTAATTCACAAAACATGTTTAGTTGGAGCTTCACAATATATTTAAGTATATGATAGGGCAATTCTTCATTATTATTCTTTCCACTCCAAACAAATTTTTGTTTTTCTAAGCTGACCCACTTTTGAATCACTTTTATAATTTTAAAAATACATGTCAAGTGCTATTAAAGTCACCAGTGACATTCCAATTGAAATCAAATTAAAACTATGGTATAAATCAGGGATATTTAGTATTTTAGTAATATTCAATTTTCTAAACACATTTTAAGATAAAGCAATATTATAAAAAAGTGATCAACAACGCATAGTTATTATATAGTTAATAGAATATATGTTTACTTCATCTAATTATCTGTGTTTCGTGTTAAGATACAGAAAGAAATTTTGTGGTCAAAGTAATGCTGATCCTGGTCTCAACAATCTCTGGTTTTAAACAACTAAGCTAAGTGCTTACAGATTATATTGTAAATGTCAAACTTAAGAAATTTAAAATTTAACACGATTCCAAATTATACACAATTTTGATAGTGCACTATGCATGCCAGGAAAAATATGCTTAAAGAATCTAAATGTTACTTTTGCTGTCTGGACATTCCTTACATTTATTACTTTTGTGACATTGCCAAAATTATCTACACATATTGGCGTTCAAGGAGCAAGGGCACATAGGCATAGAATTACTGTCAGCTATAACGGATTAGGTGCTCAACTGTGTATAAATATATCTTTCGACAGGTTGCAAAAGATATACAAAATTATTAAAGTAATAAAGTGCATCTTAAATCCTAATCTATTACTGATTTCAAACATGATATAATATTTTCAAGGATGAATTTTACATCAAAGGAAAAAAAAAACACAGCTTTGTGCTTGAAATAAAATTTTGAACCTTAAGTAGACTACTGTGAAGAATTCTTCAATAAACATAGTGCAAGAATGTGGGAAAATCTAAGTAATCTTTACCTTCCTATCCTTCTAAGTGTAGCAGTAGCATATTACATGTAACACACAGGAAATTTATATTAAATAAATAAGGCAAAATCACTCAAATTTTCAAAAGCATAAGTCAGGAAAAAAGTGACCAATATTCAGATTAATTAAGACTGGAAAATGAAAGCCAGTCAAGTCAAAATATTAAATTTGTCATTAGCAAGTATATTTAATTCTAAAATAGTCCATTAAACTTCATTTGCCAATTCTGAATTAAAATTATGTACCTCAACTTTTGGGACATTATCTCATTCATGTTAATTCTCACAACAACTTGTTTATGAATAAACCAAGGCTTCCTTAATTTATGGGATGTGCTAAAGTGCCACTTCTTGAAAGAGAGATCTACAATATGAAATGAGGCTTCTTAATCTATCCCTAAAACTCATGCTCTCAATAACCATTCTAAGGCAAGTTACATGTTGAAAAGCACTTTTTCACTAACTGATGCTAAATTGAAATTATGAAATATAAACAAAAAAGACAATAGCAAAATCATCCTTCTGTCCATAGCCATATAAAACTGTACATGTTTAAGGTCCAGGATCACACTCTCTCATTCAATTCACAGTGCCTATTGCAGTATCTTGAGAAACACCAGTGTAAATGCTGGTTAAGAAATTAGGCAACACAGTGGAAGGTCATTCATTAAAACTAACTAGAGAGCTTAATCTTTTTTTAAATTCTAATTTGTTATACATGTTTGCAGAGTGCATTTCATTTCATATTACATATAAAGAGCACAATTTTTCAAGTTGCTGGTCTTATATAAAGTATTTTTACAACAATGTGTCTTCATACATGTATTTAGGGTAATCATGGATAATTCAGTCTGCCATTATGGGTGACCATTTTGAATTTAAAAATATATTTTTAAAACCACAATTAAGGCTGGGCACCATTGTGCACACCTGTAATCCAGCAGCTTAAGAGGCTGAGGCAGGAGGATCATAGTACAAAGCCAGACTCAGCAAAAGCAAGGTGCTAAGCAATTCAGTGAGACCCTGTCTCTAAATAAAATACAAAAATGGGGCTGGATATGGGGATATGGCTCAGTGGTTGAGTGCCCCTGAGTTCAATCTCCAGTACCAAAAAAGAAAAAGAAAGAAAGAAAAAAAAAAAAAAAAAACACAACTAAGTTATTGCAAAACATATATTTAGAACCACCAATGGGCAGGGTCTTGAGTCAAAGAATGAATACAATGTGCTGTTTACTCTCATGAGCTTGCAACCTAGTGTAAGCTCGAAACCTATGTTACATGCTGTGATGAAGGTTTCCACAAAAGTAGGAGAACAAACCAGGATGGTCTTTTTAAATAAATCTATAATTGGATTTAAATATTTAAAACAATGCTTACTTTATCAAATCATTTGTGATAATAAATTTGTCATTTATTCAAAAAATATTTAAAATAGTCAAAATCTGTTTCATAGGCAGAAATATGTTTTAGATAAGCATGAAATCTGTATAAATTATCTATTTTTTCTACATGTATCCACAGCCATAATCCAAACTAATACAAAAGTTAGTGTCTTTTGAAGCAGCCTCAATCAGGGAGATGGCTATTGCGGCTAGCTGGAAGCCATAAGTTCCACCTGATAATAATCATACGCACCTGTAAATGCACATGACGCACCCGCAAAGCTAAAGGTATATAACCGGGTGAAAGCGGTCAGAAAGAATTCATTCAGTCAGTCGTTCAGTCGCTCAGTCGGTCGGAAGAAGAGTTCAGGTCAGAGAGTCAGAGTGGCCAGAACGTAGTCAGAAGAAGGAGTCAGAGCGGTTAGGAGAGAGAAGTAATAATTCCTTGTCAGAGTCAGGCCGAGGCTGCCAAAGAAGAAAGAAGAAAGAAGAAGCTCTCTCTTTCTCTCTCTCTCTAAGCTCTCTCTAAGAAAGTAAAAGTAAAAGAAATTGAATAAGAAAGAAGAAAGAAGCTTTCTCTCTCTCTCTCTCTCTCTCTCTCTCTCTCTCTCTCTCTAAGCTCTCTCTAAGAAAGTAAAGTAAAGAAGTAAAGAGTCAGTAGTCAGAAGTAAAGAGTCAGAGAAGTTGCTGAAAGAGCCAGTGTTAGAGTTTTGAGAGACTGCTAAAGCCGAAGAATAAACAACCTTCTTTCATCTTCATTCTGCCTCCGAGTTTTTCTCCCGCGGCGGCATTGTTGCTCCAAGTCAGGAAGCAACAGTCTTTCACTAGAAAATTTAAATATTTTAGCCACAGATTTATCATGTTAAATTATTTTGATATACTGAATTCTTCTTTCAGCAATTATCACCAATAATGGAACAAAGCAAGAGCATGTGCCTTCCAATATGATGTACAACAAAATCATCATGAAGTATTTCTGTCAAATTACCATAATCAAAAACTTATTTTGAGGTAACATCACCCAAACCCAAGTTGAGGGGTTGTATAAAATAGCTCTGAACTCTTCAAAAATATCACTGATATGAAAAACAACAACAACAGGAGGTATGTCTGATTGAATGAAATTGAAATAGGGCAACTGAATATAATGCTTGATTCTGTATTTTCCTGATGCAATGGAGGACATTATTGAGACAACTGGAGCTTTTAGTAAAATATGTAGATTTGACAACTGTAGTAAATGTGTCAATTTCCTGATTCAAATAGTTTTGCTGGGATTATGTACTTTCCACTGTTCCTGCTGCTTGGAATGAGAGGGAACAATATCACAAGAGAATTTTTAAGTGCAGACAATCTGAAACACAGTATCTGGTTTATTATCTTCATCATGTGATTCTTCTTTGTGCTATAGCCCAGGCCCTCTATGTACATTAAGGCTTCTTTTCATTCTTTGTTGAGTACAATCTTACAAAATCAAAGCAGATCAGAAATTTCTCAAATGTGGATCTTTAGCAGCTAAGTCTTTTGTTTTCTTGTTTGTGGTGATTTGTTTTGCTTTTTAGTGCATTTTACAATGGGTATAAGATTGTAAAATGATGTGGGAGAAAATATAAAACATGTGAGTCAAAGACTCATAATAAATTCAACTGCTAGTTTTCACTATCTTTTTATCATCTGTGAATCTTACTCAGTGATAATTAGTAATGACAGAAAAGAGAATGTATCATTTTACTGTGTGGTTTTCACTCAAACTGCTAAATTTGGAGACTACAAGAGAATAAGTAGACAAACATCATGACAATGGAGACTAAAAAGAGAGTCAAAGTTTCCACACCATGGGTCTTCATTGGCTTGACTCTGCCAAACTGTTAGCCAAATTTCCCTGTTGAATTTTATTTTTCTTTTTGACCTATTTTCTATCTGACTTGAACCAATTGCATTAGTTGAACACACCTGTTATGATGTGGATCTGGTTTATCCCCACAATGTGGTACAAGTTTGGCCCTAATATGACAGTAATGGGGTAGGGGAAATTTCAGGAGATGAGGAGGTGATTCCATCATGGGATTATCATTCTTAGAAGGGATCAATGCCCATGGTTTAGCAGCAAGTTAGATCTTGTGTAACTGGATTTGTTCCCAGGAGAGCAAGTTGCTAAAAACAACAAGGCAACCCCAGGCATATCTTTCTTTCTGTACATTGCTGTTTCCCTTCCTGCATCTGTACCATGTTGTGATATAGTCAGAGGGACTTTGACAAGATGCCAATGTCATGCTGTTTGGAGACTCCAGGCATCAGAGTTATGGGCCAAATAAACTGTTATTTAAAAAAATTACTCATCCTCTGATATTTTGTTAATAACAGCAGAAGATGGATTAAGACATCAGAGTGTTTTATAATGTCCATCTGGTTTTCTCTGACTAGGGATGGTCATTTCTTCTTTCCAAACCTCTTTCGACTGAAGAATAATTATTCATTTTTCAACTCCAGTCTCAGCTTTACTTCCATATAATTCCTTTCACATCCTTTCCATTACAAACACAGACTCACACCCAACAATTTATTCTATTTTTTTTTTTGCTTACCTTTTAATATTCACATTAGTAGGTTTCCATTTATAGCTTGTCTTCATCTTGCCTAAACCTAACAGACAAACAGCAGATGTTCCATGAATGATTGAATGCATGAAACTGAGAGGCATGGAACACATAGAGAGCAGAAATAATGTACACATCAACAATTCAAATCAACCTTTTCTGATCTACTCTACTTTCATTGTTGGGGGAAATATTGTAGTATTTTTCATAATTGAATATTAATGAAGCTCAGAAACAATAGCAATAAAAAGATATGGAAAAACTAGGAAAGAAGAGTGTACACAAAATGAAAATACATCAAAAAAGATAAACAAAAGGAGTTGCAAATCTAATGGCCCCACATAAAACTCTTTCCCCTATCAGAATTTAGCAAAGGAGATGTGTTCAGGCAAAAATAAACAAACAAAACCTACTTGTGTAATTGCTTATTGGGTCAGATGAACAACCATGTGATTTTCATTTTTTCAAAAAATAACACATTGTTTGGAAGAGAAGTGACTGGAAACTTTTTACTCTCTGATGTGTTACAAAGAGCAGAACATATAGTATCATTAGGTTTTTGATTACAGGATTTTTATATTACTAGAACTCTTTGAATATTGGTGACCAGAACTGTAAGACTTTCAGTGCTGAGATGGGATGGTCCTAAGAAAACAGAGATAAGTGGTCATGCCACAAGAATCCTCAAAAGAAGAGCTAGACTTTTTAGATTCAGCATTTTTACAAGGGCACTGAAGAGGTCTTCTTATTCATCAGATTATGCCATTTAACCTTGATGACTTACAAAATGCTTCTATTGAAGTTTCTGCCTTAAGCTAAAGTGCAGATGTCCTTGGAAGGTATGTGGTTGATGCCATTGATCTATTGCTTATAAATTAACTTCATTAGGATGAATACTTATCATCTCATTTATCTACATATTATATTCACTATGATTTTAGTACCATGTGCTAGCTGCTTTGAAAATATTGTTTCAATATATCATTTAAAAAAATCGGATAGATTAGTCATTGATAACATTATTTTATATATGCAATTTAAAATTAAAGAATTAAGTCATTTTCCCAAGCTGGCAGAGCTAATGAGTGATTTTAGCCCATGTTTATTCATGCGATGTTGGAGGTTGAATGCTTTGACAGTCTGTGCACTGAGGGACAGTGTAAGCACAAAGCATCTTACTGGATATTCTAGGACTTTTCAGGATGCATGGGACACTGTTTTTAAGAAGTTTAAAATCTTAATGGGAGTTGTGAATGTAAATGAAGAGTTAAGATATTACTGAAAATTTGTATGACACTTTGGTGCACATAGCCACTTCATAAACATCCTAAAAGCTCTTTAAACCAGATATGTTGAGAAATTACAATTTCCATTTAACAGACCAAATATCTGGTGTTCAAGTAAACAAAATGACTAAACAATGGCTATTGATATTATAGCTGCAGAGTAGAATCCAAGATTTTTTTCTTACATTTTTATCTTCATTTTAGTTTACTGGGCTACTTCAAATACATATAACCAAGTAATAATTATTTAGTAACATTTCTCTTAGGCTTATGAATTTCAGTAATCTTTGTGATGTGCACGTCTTACTCATGTCATGTTGAAACTTCATCTGTGTTTGCTGGATGAGTCAGTCTGTATGTCTAGAGTATTTCTCAACCTGTAATTCATTTCTGTCATGTCCAGTAATTCTTTAAAATAGGTCCACATAGTGATCACATGATTACATAAGCAGAAATGGGAAGTCTGAAAAGCTGTAAAGCATAGTGGTTAAGGGAAAGACTCTGTAATCAGACCAGACTTAAAATCGTAGCTCTTACATGCTGTCCCTGTGTGACTATGTATAGATTTCTTATCATTACTGCTCTCTGTTTCTCATATTCTCTTCTAGTAGAATTAGAGTAATAGCCTACCTATCTCAGAAGATTGTTACAGGGATTGAATGAGCGATCTCAGTACAAGCCTCAGAACAAGATCTCACACTTAACTATTATATGACTCACCCACTGTTATTAGGGTAATAATAGCTACTGTAACCTTACTCCAAAACTTACATAGAAATTAATACAGGCTCAGCCTCCTGTTTGATCTTGTAAGTATTATTTTCACTTAGCTAAATTTTTCATCTATAAAATCAGATAGTTTTCAAATAAAACACTTGTTCAGTATTTAACACAATATAATTACCCAATAGAAATTATATTTATTATTATTATTTTTGGTACCAGGGATTTAACTCAGGGGCACTCGACCACTGAGCCACTTCCCCAGCCTTATTTTGTATTTTATTAGACAGGGTCTCACTGAGTTGCTTAGCGCCTGGCTAAATTGCTGAGGCTGGCTTTGAACTTGCAATCCTCCTGGCTCCTCTTCCTGAGCCACTTCCAGGTGCCCAGCTAGACCTTATATTTTTCCATTTTATTTGTTTTCACAAATATTGAGTAATGACAGTGTATGAGGCCCTTTGTTAGTCACAGGGGATGAAATATTTTTTACAAAGGTAAAATTCTCCTTTTCTTCTATCCTAATGTATGATACAGAGATAATAATATAGTTTCACAAATATGTAATTTCATATAGTAAATCCATATTCAGGTTAACATCAGTGATAAATAATATATGTCACATATAACTTAACATCCATACCTTTGGATTTATAGTATTTATTCAGTTGTCTGTACATCTTGTCAGTTTACTAAGGGTGAACCTTAGATTTCAACTCACAGCAAAAAGATCACCCCCCCTACACACATACTACAGATAATCATTTTTCTTTAATGATTAGGACTCAATTGATATTTACTTTGATTAGTGATAATGATACAAATAAAAACGTGATTATTTCTAATGATGCCGACAGAGTCCCAAATGCAAGTATTCTTACTCAGTGTATTCTACATATATTTTTAATAATTAATATTAATGATTAAATACATCAAAGTTATTAGGGCCATTGATGACTTTTCCAGGTGTAAAATTATCGAGCCATTATATTTTAAAATATAATCATAAAATTATATGCATAGAGGGTCATGCATATACAATTTTGAATATGAAACTGTCACAGAGAAAAATGTTAGCTAGCAAAATCTACATTAATGCAAACATTAATGTTCTGCAGGAGACTTCCAGCTCAGGCTGGGATAAATTGTGATCAGGTCCTAAATTGCTTGGGATAAGGAAAAGAATAACCTAAATAGAGATTCATATATTGCCTAGAAGAGCTTCCTGTTACCCCTCACCTAATAGTGATTTTTATTACTAAGAACACTTAGTTTAACTCTGTATCAGCAATTTTCATATTGTGCAACTAAGTTTATTATGTGTGAACATTTATATATTCTGAAAACTCTCTAAAACAATAGGACTCTCTCATTAGTTTACTACAAGAGGAAAATATATTTTTAGAAATGCTGATGCCAGTTTTGTAATTATTATCATACCTCAAGCGGCAACATTCATAATAGAACAATTATTTAAGGATATTCCAATTAGCTTATTTATTATTATCCAAAGTGTTATCATTTACTTATAAAACAAATATGCAACAGAATAACAGAAATTGGTCACAATGAACTACAGTATTTTACACAATTATGATATATTTGCATTTTTTAAAGTATACTTTTATTCAAAATATTAATGTGATATTTTATTTGACCTATTTGTTTCTAAGAAGTAGAGTACCACACTATTAATATTATGAAGAGATGTTAATATATAACAACATTTCATATAATATTACCATGATATATATATTGTGGGGGGGGTTGTATATACTGGGATAAAAAATTTTAAAATATATTTCTAGGCTTTGGCGGGGGGACAAACAAAAAAGTGATAATTTAATTGATATGTCTTATTTGTTCCTTTTCTACATTCTTTTACTTTTATACATTTTAAAAGCTGCATTCTTTTATGATAAAATTTTATATTGGTCTTTTCCTTTCTACCTCCTTTCTTTGAGTCTATAATTTTTTGCCTCCAATAACCAATGTTGTTTTTGCATGTCCGTCCAGAACAATGTGGGCCACGTGAATACCCAGAAAGGAAATAAGCAAGCAGTATATATTTAATAGATGCCTCCAATGCTATTATCTGTTTCCTCACAGTGAAGTTGAAAGCTTATTGTTCTCACAGAAAGACACACATGGGAGTAAATAACTGACTTAACTTCACTTTAATTTGGATGCTTTATTATTTGATTTTATTATTGCATTAAATTCACCTTGCTGTTTATGCACTTTTATGTTGACTGTTTAAAAGATCTTTTTGCAAAATGATGAATAATGTTTATTAAGAACTCACAAGTTGATACATCTGGACACAAATTATGCTGTTTTTATCTTACCATACTCTAAATTAAGTGACTGGAGTCTTCATTTTATTATCTACAAAACTGAGATAACAAATGCTGTCTCCTAATTGGTGGTTCATTGAAAGATTAAATGAGATCATTGATTTGGTGTTCTTACAGCACTTGACCTGAGCCCCTTTTGTATCCATGTCTAAAATCATGCTTTCCTTATGATTCTGCCTCAGTTACTCTCTTTTACCTCCAAAGCTCCAGTATGTAGCTCCATCTATGGCAAAAATGTTGGCAATTCCTAGAACCTAAATATTCCTGATGAAAAAATATTAAAACAAGCTTCACAAAACTCCATCGTGGGATAAAAGTGGGTAGCTTGATTTTAAAAGTTTGAGAGGTAAGAATTAAATTGTTATTTTACAATTAAAAAATGGACAAGAAAAAGCATTGTTTGGTTCTCATCCTTATTTTCATTTTCTGCAGTAAACTCAAAACTCATTTTACTAACTTTTAAAAAAATTAGCATTTGACCTGTTTGGTGGTTAGAATTAATAGCATGTTAAAAATCACTTTTATATTTCTAAAAAAAGTGACCCCAATATATATCAGCTGATATATACAATTGCCAGATAGCATATACATCTATAAATAGAAAACTCAATGGTCACCTTAATGATTGTAGATACACTTGACTTAAACTAAAAATGTACAAAAATTTAGAGTAGAATCAGTTTTTAAAAGAAAGACATCATTAAAAAGAAGTATGTAAATTGATAGCATATATTATAGTACTTGACAGTATGCTGAATAACTGGATCAAAAAGTCTGTGAAGCTAATTAAGAAACTAGAAATCAGAACACTTTTTTTATGCTTCAAAGGTCCTCTTGTTCACTGAATGTCAGTTTATACCCCAAACTTTTGTTAAATTCACTCCATCTTCTACTCTACCAAATTTAGTGGGTCTTTTCAGCAGCTCTTATCAGTAGCTCATCAGTTCTCACCTGGACTTCTGAAATGTTACTAGATTCATTCTCTTGCATTCATTCATGTCTTTTTTCAATATATCTCCCCATGGATTATCCTTAAGTGTCTCTCAGGATTGTTGAGTACAGGCTTTGTGGTGCCAAACAAATAATAAACATTTTAATGCAGAGGGGCTCAAACTTTAGATGAATTAAGATCACCTGAAGGGTTACTGAGGGGTAAAACGAAGTATTGTGGAAGTAGTTTTGTATAGTAGTTTTAGGCGGGCAATGACAATTCACATTTTTAACATGTTTACAGATGATGCTGACACAGCTGGTTTGGGGACCATAATCATCTGAGAACCATTGCTTTAATGTGACCTAATATGTCACTCATTACTTTATTTGCTTCATTTTCAATTCCAATCTCTCTCTTATCCTCAAACTTATTCACATTCCATAGAAGCATAGATACTATGAGCTCTTGTGTATTTCCAAATAAGATTATAGAACATAATAAGGTTGCTCCAAAACCCTGAATACCCGATTTGTGATCAAATTCAAGATTCATCTCAAACACAGTTTAAACTTGGACATCTTTCCAACCTCTTCTTGTGTGACCTTCCCATTAGATCAGAGAGTCCCTGTGTGTACCCATATCACTATACTAACCAAAATGTAATTTCCATTTTTCTTTTCTACTATGTATACTACTTTTGAGCGTTCCTTGTCTTATTCATCCCTCTGTATTGAGAAAAGTGTCTGGCATTTCAGATCTACAAATGAATGATATTTCATCTCTATAAATGTGAAATATACACACACCAATCAATGGAAAGTAATGAAAATAAGCATTAAAACGTGTTCCTTAAACTGTTTGCTTAGGTGTTTCCATTTTTAACAAATATCTTTTAAGTCTATTCTTATTTTTTGTAAATAAGGATAATTTCTTAAGTGTTGTGAATTTTAACAATGACAAAAGACTAGTAAAATTATGTATCTTATATGATCCTTTATAGGGTGAAATGAAATATAGACCTGCTATTTTTAATTTCCTAATCTAGTACATACTGAAGTGATAAGAAGAAATGACATTAAATGATATTTATATTTATATTTATATTTATACACTAGTTAATTAAATTAAGGAGATGTGTCAAAGCTTGCTATTATCAAGCAGTGTTCAAACTTACACAGTTTCTGAAAACTCAGAACAATAAACATTAAAGCCACAGGTCAATATGTCCTTATTTATCACTTTACCATTTCTTCTCTCTAAATACTGAGGTTGTTAAATTTTGTGTCAGGATATTAGTTACTCTTTCATAAAACTGACCTGGAGCTTTCCTAAGACATGTAAGTTTCAAGTGTAAGTTCTAACAGAGATATACAATTATTGGGGAATTCTCAGGAATACAGCACAGAATGGAGATGGAAAGGAGACAGAGTTGTGTAGTCTAATGACAAAAATGATAATACTCAGTATCACAATATATTATATAATATTTTAGGGTGAAACAAATTATATATTTGCTATTTTTATTTTCTTTATCTAGTATTACTGAAGGCATAAGGAGATATAATATTCATATCAAATGACAATTCACTAATTCATTAAATTAATATGCAACTAAAGTTTACTATTGGCAAGTACTGCTCAGTTATACAATTTCATTATGATGGGATTACCTTCCTTGGAATATTTTCTGAAACTATCTCGTTATATTTTTAAGATATATAGATTTTCCTTTTAACTTTCTTTGACCAGAATTGATGCACAACACTTTTCACAAAATACATAAAATAACAGAAATGATTTTTAATGTATATATAAAATAAAAATAAACTACAAAAGGATGTTAATATGCTTAGGAAAATTATTTCAAAAATACCTGCAAATGAGATTATTTATCTTAAAAATTATGTTTCTGAATATCTAAGAATAAAGATGGAAAGTACACTCTTTATTTACTGAGAATTCATAAAAACAAATTATTCTTTATGTCATCAACATCCTGTACTTAATATAATGCATATGCAAAAGGATTTATTTGAGAAAAGAAGACAGCATAATTCATAAAACAACTAATATGCTTTAAAGGGATTTGCAGAAACAATCCTATGATTACAGTGTATAATACAATGTACTTAGAGATATGTCTCTTTCTGCTGATCATTTTCATCTCAATCTTAGCCTTATATTTTCATGCTTGGAAAGACAGATGCTTATGATTAGCCCACTAGGCTGAGATTTATCATTTAATATTGAATAAGAATTCTGGCCCATTAGAAGTAGTTATTTTAAAAATATATTCAGTTGCTACCATAATATAAAAGCCAATTTTCTTATACTCTTGAATTTTGTATTGTTCAAAATGCATTGAGGATGCAAAAATAAAATGGAAGTTTATTATACACACTGATGGGAAGAAAATTAATTTGACAATTTCCTCAGAGCACATTGTCTGGGTGGAGCATTTTTAATCCCCATACTCCTTGGTGGAGGGCTTGCATGTTCAGAGTTATGCTGAGAATGTAATTAAGAGGAGAATGTTGACTTTTTTATCCTACTTGCTCTTATTAGTCTCAAAAGACTAAAATGACATTTCTTATCCTAGCACATTTTGTTTATTTATCGCATTTTTATTGTAACAGTGTTTGTTTGTAGTCAAACAAGTTCAGCAGAAATTTTTTCCCCACTGTTCTCCCTTAATCAGAGATGCCTGAGCCTTCTATAGGGGTGATTATTAAAGACAATGACTGCTTCTTTTAAGCCTGGGCCAGAGAGAAAGACAATTAAAACTCATTTTGAAATCATTGAATTAATATTAAAATGTTTACATTACATTAAGACTATCTTGCCATCTGATAACTAGTTATGTTCCCAGCTTTTCTTTACTTTTTTTTCTTTCTTTCTTTTCTTTTTTTCTTTTTTTCTTTTTTTTTAAACCGGATGAGTCTCAACTATGTCAAGCTTAGCTAACTCAGAGATTTCTGCATCTTCTTAGCCAATGCCCCTGAATTGTGCTCTGGCTATTATAATTCCATTTAAAAAAATTATTGGTGAATTATACTTATCCATAATAGTGGAATTCATTGTTACATGTTCATACATACACACAATATAATAATATAACTTGGTCGATTTCATTCCTCAGTACCTTCCCTTCTTATTACAATCCTGCTCCCAATTTTCTCCTGATCCTTATATTCAAAGGGCTTTCTTTCTTGCTATTTGCTTTTCCCATTTCTCTTCTATTCACATTCTGGGGCAGTATTTGTTTCTAGATTAAAGTCTTGCTTGACAGTAGCTTAGAATCTACCCTGCCTTGTCAGAAATGGCAACTCAATACCTACACTGATATCAATATATCAATATGTGATGTTCAGGAGACATGGAGTTGGAATATTTTGGAATAAGAAATGGTAATGCAGACAAAAGTCAACAGGTAGGCACACCATTAGCACATTAAATTATATACTGTGATAGAAAAAATTAGTAGTTACGGCAATTAATATTATGAACAGTTTATGGAATCTCTCAGATTATGGATTCTTCTAGGATCCTGAATACATTAACCTATATAAGACACATTTTAACAACTTATCTGAGTTACTTTTTGGTGTTAATATTTTTAATTGATTTTGATGGATGTGTAATGGATTATATTCTAATTTTTAAAAAATCAAATTATTGTCACCTTTCCAATATACTTAATTCTCTTATATCAGTAACACTTACCATCAATTATTTAGTTCATTCACTTCTAGACTTAAACCAAACACTGAAGATCTTTAAAAACAGGAATTTTATTCTTTTATACTGCAGAGTAGTGCATTTTGGGTCAGAACTATTAAAATACTTTTCTCATACAAAGTTGAAATTTGCCTTCCTCTGTCTTCTTGGGCATAGAATAATCACTGGATATGTCAACTCTTTAGATTTCCTTCTAGTATGTTAAGAGAATCTTCATTTCTCTCTTGTATCTTCATTTCACTAGGCTAACAAACCTCAGTTTTCTCCCTGTATTTTTTTAAAGTCAACTCTATTTTTCTAAAAGGGCAGGTTGAGTTATATACAAAGTATGGTTAGTAACTTTCTTAATTTGAACTCTATATTCAATCAATATAGCTGAATTCTTATTAAATACATGGAAATACTTTTACTTTTGTTTTCAGCTAAAGTTCCCAAGCTAATTCATATGTGTTAAAGGTATATCTCAGCTCCTCCATTCTGCTTTGACCAGTAGCTCCTCATCTTTCTTTCTTTCTCCCTTCTTTTCATTCTCCCTCTCCCTCTCATCCTCCCTTTCTTTTCTCCCTTACTCTCTCCCCCTTCATCTTCTCCCCACTCTTCCTTTTTAGTTCTTTCCTTTCTTTCTTCCTTTTCATTCTTCCTGTGTGACACTCTATTGACAAAATTCAAGAATAGCTCCTATTGACATAAAAGCAGCCATATACACCAGCTGGTTGTAGTAAGCAGTTTATTTTTATAAAACATGATGAAGGAAGTCAGCGTGGTCAGTCTTTATACAAGAGGGATATGGGGTTATCTATCTGAATCCTTACTAACATGTGGCCACTCACTAACTTTATCTGAGTTCAGGAGACATAGATCTTCTGGAAAATTAGCTCTTCAACCCCAAGACCCAGAGTTATATTTATTCATTAGATTGGAACAGCTCTTTGAATTGGTAAGCTTAGATGTGTGTTGTGGTCAACTGTGGGGTCTATTCTGATTACAGGGTATGTTTTTTAAACTGTTCTATTAGGTATGGATGCCATTTTCTTTCTCATTTTATGTTTTTAAGGATAATACTACCTGGTCAAAGTAGGGTGGTCCTGATTTCCCTGCTGAAGAAGTTTTAACATGGTTTTCCTATATACAGTGCCATTTACATTTTTGCCTTTTTATATTTTTCACAGCTCTGTGCTTGATTTTTGTCTTAATTTGTTTCTGAAAGGATCCTGTGCCTTTCAGTGAAATCAACATCTACTTCCATCACCATGGGAAGAAAGTTTATTTACAAAGAAGAGAGGCCTCACAGTGATTCAGACAAGGATTGGCTCTATTACTTATTAGTGGTATATCTTGTGCTAGTTATTTAATCTCTTCAATGCTTCAATTTCCTAATCTGTGAAAATGAGAAAAATCCTACTAATCTCAGACAATTTATAAGTGTTAAAATAGACATTTTATTCTGAATAGCTAGTAAAGTGTCTGATACACAGGGATAACACAAAGATATTCTTTAGACTGATCAGTCTGCCATTGTATTAGTCCTCTCCAGGTACCATAACAAAATATAGTAGCCTGAGTGGCTTAAACTAGAAAATTATTGCTCACAATTTTGTAGCAGGGAAGATTAAGATACTGGCCAATTCAGTCTCCAGAAGGTCGCTCTGCATTGCAGATGAGGGCCTTCTTCTTACATTCTCACTTGGCCTTAACTTGGTATTGAGAGAAGGAAAGACATAACTATCTCACTTCTTACAAAACTAATGATCCTATCATTTTAGGAACCCAACTTTATGACTTCATTTAACTACATAATCTCTATTAAACAAACTGTAAGGGAGTTGTTTTATACTAGCCTCCTGCCCTAGATCTCAGCACACCAGTCCAAACCAGAATGGAGTCACTAGCGCTAAGTACCAGGTAATCACTCTAGACTTTGAAATGAACCTGTTAAAAACCAACTTACAAACCAAGAAATAAGAGATTCCTGCCCACCTGCGTCACTACAAACAAGTCCCTCTCTTTTAAATCTATAAAACAAAATTAACTATAAAGGCCTAATTCACATTTTATTCCTTATTTCTGATTTTCCCAGTACTTTTCTGCTTATGAAGACGACTTCACCTTCTCAGATCATTAGGATGCTTATACTTTACAGAATGAAATATTCTCCAATTCTAGATTTATAAATTAGAGCCCATTAGATCTTTTTCATGTAAATTTTTTCATTTGATACTCCTTTACTTCTTTCATCTGATTTTATTCATTTTTCTTTCTTTCTTGTTTGCTTCAACTATGCATAAGTAGCACAACTTTACTCTTTTATTTACTATTTCCATTTTGGTAAATAATTTTGTCATTATTTTCTAAATGAGAGTATTAATATATGGTGTGTTTAAAATATATCTGTGATATCACAAGTATTTCTCAAAAATTACTGAGATCAGATTAGAACTTGTATTCACAAATTCCCCAATTTTCCTGATTAAAATTTCTGTGAGTATTCAGTGCATAGCAAGTATTTGGGGCACAGTATTTCAGATTTCACACACACACACACACACACACACACACACACACACGCACACACACACAGTCTTTGAAAACAAATAATAAAATAGCACAATTTTAAATATAGTCTATTTTTGCCCCATCTTAATTATGGGTACTCATTGATGACAAAATATCACTAAAATGTATCTGTGAGACATTTAACTCTGACTTAAAACTAAAAACTAATATTAAACTGCAGGCTGAAATTTTTTAATTCATTTGACATTCTAATTTACACAATTTAATTTTCCCAAAGATTCTCCCTGATAATGCTGTTTCAGTTTCACACAGCTGGAGCCCTCCATTATTATGAGTTTGATGTTTTATAAATCTCCTTTTTTGTTTTTGTTTATTAAGGTAATATTTATATTTAGAAAAAGTCATCATTTTAGGGTATACAGCTCAGTGACTCTTAACAAATTTAAAGAACAATGTTGTTAAAATCAGTAGGCAGACATAAGCAAGGGGGTGAAGAGAGGAAGAATAGGGCTCACTCCATCTTGAGTGACAAAAGATTATTCTACCTTGGGTGATAAAATAACCTACCTATAACTCCACTTCCTTCATGATCTCCTAAAACTAAAAGGAACTGCTATAATCAATTCTGGGCAATAAGTATAGGTACATGAGGCATAGCTTGAGGAGATGGTCACTGTGGGCATGCTTTGGAAGGGTACATCATCTCGGTGGCCCCTTGCCTCCCCTTCTCTCTGCTTCCTGAACTCCAATGAGGAGGAAAAGATTCCCTCCAACACACCATTTTGCCTCCCTTACCTTATGACCCAGATGGACTCAGCTGGACATGGACTAAAACTCTGGAACCATGAGCCAAAATAAACTTTTCCTCCTCTAAGGTGTTCTTGTTATATGTTTTGGTCACAGAGATGGAAAGCTGACTAACATAGAAATGGTATCAAGAAGTAGGGTCATTGCGGTGCCTAATGTGACCATGTGGTTCAGAAGCCTTTGGGAATGGTTTGCTGGAGAAGTTTGGAAAAGTTTGGAGATACGGGCTAGAGAAGCCTTAGGAATTATAAGTACAGCTTAATGGACAAGTCTGATGGGATCCCAGAGTTCAGAATACCAATAGAAATTCAAACTGTCCTTATGAGGTTTCAGAGGAGAATAGGACTCCATTAGAAATTGGACTAAAGAGCCGGGCGTGGTGGCGCACGCCTGTAATCCCAGCACTTGGGAGGCTGAGGCAGGAGGATTGAGAGTTCAAAGCCAGCCTCAGCAATGGTGAGGTACTTAGCAACTCAGTGAGACCCTGTCTCTAAATAAAATACAAAAAAGGGCTGGGGATGTGGCCCATTGGTTGAGTGCCCCTGAGTTCAATCCCCAGTACCAAAAAATAAAAGAAATTGGACTAAAAGCCCTTCATGTTATATTCTGGCTGAGAATTTGTCTACATTTGCCCATATCACATTCTGTGTAAAACTGAATTTAAATATGATGGACTAATAAATTTGGTCAAAGAAATTTCAAAGCAGCACAGCATTCAGGGAAAGGCATGGATTTTGCTGGCAGTTTTGAGCCAGGTTTACTTTGAGAATTTAGAGCAAAAACGCAGAGCTGAAGGATTTTAAAAACTTGCAGTTTCATAAGGAATGTGCATGTAAAACGAGGGCCAAGGAAGATGTTTTAGTCAGCATTTTCACTGCTGTAACTAAAAGATCAGACTGGAACAATTTTAAGGGAGGAAAAGTTTATTTGGGGGCTCATGATTAACCAACTGGTCTTGAAAATCAGGCTCTGGTCTTTGTTCCCCCTGTGTTGAAGATTAAACACAGAGAAACAGGTAGACAAGAAATCAAGTTTGATTTGAAGGATAGGATAGGGGAAAGAAACCGAGGGGGTCCAGAGCAGGTACCCAAGGGAGTGGTGTGGCTTGCCCCTTTATAGATTTCAGGTTTCCTTTCTTTTCTTGCCCCCTCCCCCACCTGCCTATTGACCAACAGCACCCAGGGGGTGATGGCTGGTGTTGGAAAATGTGATCCTTATCCTCCCCTGGAGGTTATTAGCAACCAGGTGATGGGGAGTGCTATCTACCCATTTCCTTTTCTTTGATAATTAGCTACCTGTCATTTGCCCTGGTCTCAAAGATTCCAGAGATCTCAGTCCATGGACAGCCGGCTCCATTCCTTGGGGCTCAATGTGAGGCAGAAGAACGTGACAGAAGAATGTAGTGGAGGGAAGCGACTCACATGATGATTAGGAAACAGAGAGAAGGAAAGATTCCATTCACCAGATACAAAATATATACCCTATAGGCACACCCCCAGAGACGCACCTCCTCCAGCTACAACCTACCCACCTATAGTTACCACTCAGTTAATCCCATCAGAGAATTAGTTCACTGATTGGGTTAGGACTCTTATAATCCAATCATTTCTCCTCTAAACCTTCTTGCTTGTCTCACACTGGAGCTTTTGGGGGGACACCTAATATCCATAACAGAAGATGAAGTTGTTAAAGATATTAGTCACAAGGGAGATGCTAAGTACTTTAGACAGAGACAATAGGAAAGAGAGTTTGAGAGCTTCTCAAAATTGTCAAGACCACACCCACTGCAGGCTCAAGAATGTAGAAGCGAAAGTTCCTTCGAGATCATGAGGGCAACTTTTTCACACAGAGGGAGCTAAGCAATTATTTCACCATGCTTAGCCACCCAGGCACTCAGAGGCATATGCACCCATGACCCCAGGAACCACAGTTAATGCGTGAACTGGCAGAAGACCTCAGCATCATCCACATGAGGCTGATTCTGCAGGAATGCTGGATGCTGAAATTAAGGGGTCATGGAGGCTTCCCTTTAGATTGCTAAGGAAGACCTGTGAGGCCAGGTCAAGAGTATCAGGATCAGAATCCCTACAGGCTGCACCAGGAGGGTGATGCATGAAAGTGTGAAGGTAAAACCAAAGTTAAAATTGAGACCCAAGGAATTAAGAGATGTCAGTAATGTGGATTGTCGGACAAGAGAAGCTGCTGGCAATGGAGAGAGCTAGGCTAAAAGCCTGGCCAAAGGAGTGGAGCTGCTTGAGCCCTTTGGAAATCACATCATGCAATCAGGTACCCCAGGTTCCAGATGTGGAGTTACAGAAAGAAATATTGTCCCAGCTGGATTTATATCTTGCTTTGGGCCCATCCCTTCTTCTTGTGTCCCTAGTCCTCTGTTTTGGAATGCAGATGATTACTTTGTGCTACTGTATGTTGGTTTTATGTAACTTGCTTTTGATTTTTACAGGAGCTCACAGCCACGAATTTTGTTTGAGTCTCAGGTGAGACTTTGGACTAGGACTTTTGGGCAATGCTGGTACTGGTCAGACTATGGGACCTGTGGAAATGAATCAAATGTATTTCACATTGAGAGATGGCCATGAGCTTTGGAAGGTCAGGGGTGGAAGGTTGTGGTTTGGATGTGTCATGTCGCACAAAAGCTCCTGTCTTAATGCAAGAATGTTGGGGTGGAATCATCGGATTATGAGAGCTGTGACCTAATCAGTCCATTCTAGTTTCTGTGGGCTGACTGGGTAAATGTAGGCAGGTAAGGAGTGGCAGGAAGAGATGGGTCACTGGGGACACGACCTGGAATGGTGCATGTTTCCTTTAACTTCTTTCCTTTTCCCCTCTGTTTCCTGGCTTACATGAGGGGAGCATCTTCCCTCTCCCATGCCCTTTCACTGTTAGGTGCTGCCTTATGGTGAGACACAGTGCAAAGAACTCAGCTGACTATGGACTAAACCATTGGAACCACAGGCCAAAATAAACTTTCCTTCTTTGTGGAGAGCAGTGACAGAGAATGGGAGAGCAGTGACTGAGATTGGGAGTCTCTGATGACCTCACGACTGGTGTGCCTGGTGCCTGGGAATGTTCCTATGCAAGGGCATAAAATGCCTATCTGCTATGGTAAAGCCCTGAGGAGGCTCTGTGGAAGAGTCTTATCAGCTTCAACCTTGATCTCAGGCACATAGGCCCTAGGAATAGAGGAATTCTCATACCAGACAACCAGGATATTTTACCAGCTCTACTACTCGTGAGCCTGCCCACTGACAGTAACTTTAAAAACTGAACCTTTTTGAGCGCGGCACAAGGTTCCTAACCTTGCACATTGCAACTATGGATTGCAACTTTGGAAAAGCTGCATAGATGTTTCTAGTTCTGTAACTTTCCTGAATACAAAGAATAATGCTTGCATAATCTTCAACCTGACAATGAGCCATATATAAATAAAGATTGCTGGCATAACTCTTTAGATATGCTTCTCCATCAGAGAGCAGCACTCCACCTGACCCCAGCTTTATCTTCAAAATCTGCATATGTGTCTGTTTTTTTTTGAGGAAAAAACATTTGAGAAATTCAAGATTCTCCCTCCCTATAAGGAGTTGTTAATTACCCACTCTTCCTGCTCAGATCACCTAGGCCCCTCCAGCCCATTTGCTGCTCACCTTTTGGCCCTCCCACTGAGCATATCTTGAGCCTAGTCACCTACCCAGGAACAAAGGAAGCCCAATACATATAAAAGGCAGGACACCCTAACTTCTTTACCAGCTATGGCCCTCTTCTCCCTCCTGGGAGAACTCTAAGTTACCCCTTTTAAGATAAACCCTGCTTTATATGCTTGCCTTGGCGTGCTTCTCTAATATTATGTGAGGAAGTAGGACTTGTCTCTAGTAACCGACCAGTATCAATATTATTATCATTTTTTTAGATATGCCTGTCCTAGAACATCTATAATTAATCTTTTCTTTTTTAAGAACTACTTCATTTTTACATAAAGGGTAGGAAATTGGAGTGGGGGTTGTTCTACTGAAATAGTAGTACTACTTCACTCCAAGGTATTGTATCTTTCTGCCTTCTGATGGGAAAGAAAAATCCATATTTTTCCAGGGCTCTAGGCTTGAAAATATTAAAAGAGAGTTATTTATCTAAGGTGCACCATATTAAGAGTATTTCATACAATTTGAGAATGGATGATCTTGAGAAATTCAAAAGTATTCTTGAATTAGGGGAAAATTATCTTAACAAATCAAATGGCAATCAAATGGCAATTTATCTCAGGGTTCCCAAATGAGATAACCAAAGCCTTCACATCCAAAGTGTACTGAGATTGAAGATGAGGCCCGTGCCCTGCTGAGATAAGAACCTGCTGGGCCTTTGCCTGTCTTAAAATTACATTCCCTGGAGCAGAGATTGGATTTCTCTTTTCTGCTGCAACTTTTCTGCTCAACTTATGCTAGGGAAGTGTTTTTCAAAGAGGAGCATGAAACAACCCAACAGAATGATGATGAGAACTGATTAAGAAGGCCAGTGATTTTAGGGGGATGGAGTTTATGTTACTCACTCAAGCATAGTGATGATTTTCAAGTGGGAAAAAATAGGACTGAAAATTGCATATGTTGTTAGAGTTCAGTGACAGAATACAAAGGAATTCTTTGGAACAGTATTTAACATTCCCTCCAGGGTGTAAATATTATATCTTCCTTGCCTGTGGGCAGCAGGGCATAGCAGATGGAACATACATACAGTATGAGGGAAAACTGCCAAATAGGAGGGACATGCTCATTCCCACTCTCTGATTCCTTTTTGGTCTTTAGATGTTTAGGCACTATTTCCACTCTAGGCAAGCTGGAGATAGAATTATAGCATATGTGTAAGAGAGATATTCCCAAAAGACTATAAAACTTCAAAGGAAATAAGAAATTATGTGAGTGAAAATTATTCTGAGAAAGAAAAATAATTCTAATCTAAATGTGACATTTGGGAAGTTTGAGACAACTGGTTTGTGCATTATAGTTTATGTTTATGACTTTATGAGAAATTCATTAGCTAATATAAATTTCAAACTTTCTTACTTCAACATAGAAGAGCAAGAAATAATGTAAAGACTTTTGATTGATTTAATGAGCATAATGAAAGCAAAAATTGTGATTAAAATTTCATAATAAAAATGTTTAACAAATTTTGAATAAAAATGTTGTCAATTATTAAGTAATATAATAAATTCAAAATTGTAAATGATATAAATAATCAAGATTAAATAAATTTAAGAATATGCTTTAAAAGATGCTGGGTAGGGGTGACTGGTCAGGATTTCTAGGTTTCATGTTGAGATACATGAGTATATTTTAGAAATAATTGCCATTCTTTAAACTTGAGTTTAGCAATAATTTAAAATTTCTCCCTTTGTAATAAAGATCTATAAAACAGTCACTTATTTCTAAAGGTGAGGTAATTTTTGCTTTCTTATTTAAGAAATAACATTCCATCAAGAACATTAGACTTCCTACATTGTTATTGAACTTCCCAACTTTGCAGTAAGCTATGCAAGGAGCACACGGGATCCAGGTTTTATGTCAGCGAGAATAAGGACTGTTAAGGATTACCAGGAAGTCAAGACTTCGAAAAACCAAATTGTTCAAAGATTTTTCTATTTTAGTCTTTCCTAGCATAAGTTGTAAGCTGCCTGTTGCGGCCAGCCACGGCGCCGCCACGGGAGGAAAATTCTCGGAGGCAGAGTGAAGCTTTTACTACTTTTACTTCTACTTTCTTAGAGCTTAGAGAGGGAAAGAAAGATTTTTCTTAGAGAGGGAAAGAAAGATTTTTAGAAAGACTAGAGCTTCTTTTCTTCTCTCTTCTTTCTTCCTTCTTCTGTCTTCTGTCTTCTGTCTTCCTCGGGAGCCTCGGCCTTACTCTGACCAGTCCTCTGGAGCCTCGGCCTAACTCTGGCCAGTCATTACTTCTTCTATCTGGTTTCTCTTCTGTAACCGCTCTGCCTACGTTCTGGCCGCTCTGATTCTTCTGACCGACCGAGTGACTGCCCGGCTGACTGAATTCTCCGTTCTCCTAACTCGGACCGCTTTCACCCGGTTATATACCTTCAGGTTTGCGGGTGCCTACAGGTGCGTCACATACATATCAGGTGGAACCCATGGCTTCCAGCTAGCTACAACAGCCCTTCCTAATTAGGGCTCCTTCAATAAGTAAAGATTAAAGCCACTGATTTTCCATTAAAAAAGGAGAAACAGTCTTTTGCTAGAAGTTCTCCGACTTGAAAATGGATTTTTTTTTTCCTTGAAAAACTCATCACCTTTGAAAACACCTGCATATGCAAATATGGGAACATCACATTCCAAATTCAAAATCAAATTCTTTTCTTTGAAAGCAAAAACAAACAACAAACATCACAGAGTATTCAGACTGTGGGAAAACGCTGGTAGTTCACTTTCTAAATCCTCTTGTGTACTCTCCACAGCCATTCTTTGTGTTCAAGGAAAGATGTACCTTCAGGCAGCCAATCACAGGCTCCTTCTGGGTACAATGGGATGATCCTCAAAGGATCTTAGTTCCCCTTGTACATGCTTACATTTTTGCAATTTTTACCTAGTATTTTAAGTACTTAACACATTTTATAGGGAGGGCCAAACATTTCTCATAGTATTTCATGGATTAAAATTCTGATTTTGAAGGATATTTGATGACACATTTTCTTTTTCACTTCCAAATTGGCATTATCAGTGGTGATATCTACTTAATTCTCAATAAATGTGGGGAACAAATGCAGAAATTGGAAAAATGAAAGCAAGGGAAAAAAATCCTCAAAAATATCACATGACTGATTTTTTTTTTGTTATAGCATTATTAAAGGACAGACACTTCTTTTCTTCATTTTTTAACTTTATTTACTGTTGTGTTTTAAGTAATCACGTGAAAAGACTATGTCACCCCAAAATTATGGTCGAAAGTGCAAAGAGGCTACAAGTTTTCTTTATAATCAGGTTGCCATAATTAAAGTGAGTTTATCCTGTTAATCGTAACATTAAATTAACAGCAATAACTGTTAATGAATAGATCTTTAAACATATGAATAATACATTTTTCTAGGTCATATGTTATTCATCTGACCACCTCTGTAGATTGTCTATCTTAGCTGGCAATCCCTGACTTGTCAGTTGATTTCATCATGACATAAAGTGATATTATAAGAATCTGGTTTGACTTTGTGATAACACATGTGACACCTTCTTGAATGTATGATCATTTAATGAGCCAATTTTTATTTCTAAGTAAATGCTCTCTGGTGATTAATATTATGTGTCAATTTGTCTGGGCTGTGACACCAAACTGTTTGGTCATATACTAGTTTAGGGGTTGTAAAGGTCTTTTGTAGACTTGATTAAACTTTAAGCAACACTTATTTTAACATGTAATATTTAATTTAAATTGATAGTTTAAGTAAAGGAGACTATCTTTGACAATGTGGATGGGACACTTCTATTCAGTTGAAAGCCTAAAAAGCAAACACTTCCTTAAGACTATAATTTAAAAAGCCTATCTAAGTTTACAGCATGCCAGGCTGACCTACAGACTTTGGAATTTGGACTCTAGACTATAATGTTTCTTAATTGAATTTGCAGCTACTAGCCTCTATCACAAATTTTGGACTTTGTAGGCCCTATTAATGTACCAATTCCTTAGAATTCCTCTCTTGTCTCTCCCTTTCTCTGTCCCTCTACACACACACACACACACACACACACACACACACACAAAAAAAAAAAAAAAAAAAAAAAAAAAAAAAAAAAACTATATGTACTTTTTTCTCTGGAACATGCTAACAGATAAATCTTGATGCAGAAGACAGTTCTAGGAAAACAAAACCTTAAGAATGAGTTTTCTGAATCATGCTTCTGCTCTACCCAGCTGTAGATCTTTTTCCTTTTCTACCTGTTCTACCCTTCTTCTGCCTCTGTCTCTCTTTCTCATAACACACAGGTATTTAGTCTATGTGGAACACCATAACAAAATACCACACATGTGGTCATTTAAATAACAATTTAATGTCTCATAATTTTGGAAGCTTATAGCCCAATATTAAGGCACCATCAAGGTTGGTTTACTATATGGCTTCTCTCTGTGGCTTGTAGAAAGTTCTTTCTTGCTATATCCTTATATGATCATTCACTGTGCAAAGAGCTCTTGTGTCTTCCTGTATTAAAAAGGACATTTTTCCTTTTTGGATTAGAACCTACACTTCTTATCACATTTAGTTGTAATTACATCTTTAAAGGACTCATCTTCAGGTATAGCCATAGTGGGAATTAGGACTCGATCACATGATTTTTTTTTTTTTTTTTTGGTGGGGTTATAATTCAAGGCAATGTTTTGTCTTCTGCTGCCTCACCAGAGTTCATATCCTTTTGCATGTAAAATAAATGAATCATCATATCCCAAAAGTCTCCAAAATCTTAACTCTTCGCTACATCATTTTTAGCTTTAAAATCTCATCTAAATATCATCTAAAATGGGTACAAGTGATACTCAGTGTATAAATTATCCTGTGACAAAATTCCTCCCCAGTTATAAATATGTAAACAAGACAATTTTTGTGCTTGCAAAAGCAATAATGGCATAGGCATAAAATAGACATTATTCCTATTCCAAAATGAGGAAAACAGAAAGAAGTGAGATCTCTCAAGCAGGCCCAGAACCTAGCAAGGTATTTCATAAGTTCTTAAGACTCAAAAATAATCCTCTTTGACTCAAAGTTGTACCTTTTGTGTACACTGGGTGTCAGTCTCACCCTCTCTATTCTTCAAAGAGATAGCTCTGTGATCTAAGCTTTGTTCTGATGCATGGGGCAGGAGTATTCTGGCCTTCTGAGACCTATGAGGCAAACCTTCCCTTTGAAACCAAGGAGGAAATAGCCTTGACCCTTGGGCACATGATGGGAGGATTGACCCTGAAGATTTCCAAATGAACCTTGGGCATTCTCCATTTTACTTGAAGAATAGTCATGTTTGAAGTCAGATAGTGCTACTGTGCTGTGCCATTAAAAATCCAGAATTCTTACATCCTTCATTTTGCCCTATTTTCATTCCCTCCTTCCTTCCTTTCCTTCTTTGTTCTTGGGTTTTTGTGATAGCTATTGAACGGAGGCCACATCTGTGCTAAGCCCACACATTGCCACTGAACAACTCTCCCATCCCTCCATCTCATTTTATCTTTCCTTTATTCCCAGTTGTTAGTGCTTCTGCTGGGACAATTCTATTTCTGCTTTTAGCTTATTTATTAATTTATGGAGTGAGATTTCAATCATCCTTTGGTCTTATTTCTAGAGCATTCGTTCACATTTTTTTGCAAGATGGATAGGCTGAGAATGTTCTAAATCTTGAATTTCTGGCTCATTCTTCCTTACCAGTTCCTTGAATTTATATCTCTCATTTCCCATTTTATAATAAGCAGGAATGAGAAACCCATCTTCACCTTCAGTGCTTTGCTTAGAAATATTCTCTGCTAAATGTACAAGTTTGTCAGTCAAAAATTCTACCCTTCATACTACACTAGAACACAATTCAATCAAATTCTTTGCCACTTTATAACAATATTGCCTTTCCTCCAGTTTCTAATAAGATATTCCTCTCTTCTGCATAAGACCTCATCAAAGCCATCTTTGTTCATATTTTTACCTAGTTCCTGATGGCGTGTGAATTTTCTAAGACAGGAAAAGGTTTCTTTATAGCTCTCCTATGTTCTTCTGAGTCCTCACCATAATTACACTTACCACTCATATTTCTACCAATAGTCCTGTGAGGTAGATAGGCTTTTTCTAGCATGTACCTTAAAATTCTTCTACCTCTAGCCACAACCCAGTTTCAAAGCCACTTCCACAAAGGTAGGCATTTGTTAAAGCAGCACCTCACTTCATGATGCCAAATTTTGTATTACTCTGGGTTGCCATGACAAAATACCTGAGACTATGTGGTTTAAACAATAGAAATGAGTTTCTCAGATTTCTGGAGATTAGAATTCCAAGAGCAAGACGGCAGCAGGATTAGTGAGGCCTCTCTTCACCTTGTAGATATTATAGTTATCTCCCTCTATCACCTTTTCTTTGTGAGTGAGAAGAAAGGGAGTGACAAAGACAGCCAGAAAGTGGTGGGGTTAGGGAGGAGAAAGAGAGAGCTGAATCTAGTATGTTTTCTTCTTTTTTAAGGTCACAAGTCTACTGGGCCACCCCACCTTCATGAACTCATTTAACCTAATCCTTCTTTAAAGGATCTATATTCAAATATAGTCACATAGGGGGTGAGTATATTTAAACATATGAATTTTTAAGGAGAATTATTTTGTATATATACACAAATACACATACACACATGTAACTATTCTCTCTCTCCTCTCTCTCTTTCTCTCTCTCTCTCACACCACACACACACACACACACACACACACACACACACACACACACATATACAAATACATATCAAAAACATATAAAATGTAGTATGAAATGTAATGAATGCTATTGTTATATATACAACGTTGAATAAAAAAAGAAAAAAAACATATAAAGGATAAACAAGTAGTTGTTTGCAAGAAATTTTATCTTAAAAGGACATTTTTATAATGGCTTGCTAAACTGATACTGCTTATCCTTTTCCAGTCTTCATTTTAGACTATCTGCTCAATTTGATGGAATTTCCTTGTAATGCCTAATGCCAAGTTCCTTTGTATGCTGTCTTTACCTTTATCAGAAAGTACCCTAACTTCAGATTGTTTAAATAGTTTCCTTGTTAACTCTTTTTCTATGACCTAAAATGTCTCACAAACTTAGGGCAGCCCAAAGGTAAAGAACTTTGACAAAATATTAGGAAATATGTAGCAATTTCAAATATGGCTTTAGGGAATATAGATACAAAAATAATTTTAGGTGTTTAAACAAATAGTTTTAAGCATGCAAATATGATCATATATCTTTATTGATCATGATCTTGCTTAATATTTGAAGAAACTGGAAGAAATCTGGAAATGATACATTGATTAAATTACACACAATTCAGTAAAGAGTAAAGTGACAGAGTCCACCAATCATTTTAACAGATAATTTTTCTGACATATTATAGACAAGTTCCTGATAAGTTAATTGCTTTACCCATGCAACTGTTTGTAATTATTTCAATCCATTGAACATTTCAATGGATTTTTAACATAATGACTTTGGATGTCCAGATTTTAACACTTTGTATACATAATGCTGAGTAAAAAGCAAAATAGTAAAAGGGTGATTTTATTAAATGTAAAAGGGTGATTTTGTTAAACTGACCAAACCAAAATATTCAACAAGGTAGTTTCCATAGATTTTGTAACTAAATTATTACCTAAATTAAGGAAATTGTCAATTATGTGTACCATCATCATTAAAAATATTGTGAACTGATACAGTTGAAACAAAAATGTATCATATAAAAAGTCAGTGTATTTAATTGCGATCTTTCATTTTTATTGAAAAAAGTAAAGGATGAATTTTTTTCTTTCTTTCTTTCTTTTTTTTTTTTTTTTTTGGTGTGTGTGTGTCTCTGTGTGTGTGTGTGTGTGTGTGTGTGTACCAGGGATTGGATCTGGGAGTGAAAAAAAGTAAAGGATGAATTTTTTTCTTTCTTTCTTTTTTTTTTTTTTTTTTTGGTGTGTGTGTGTCTGTGTGTGTGTGTGTGTGTACCAGGGATTGGATCTGGGAGTGGTGGGGGGAGTTTGACACTGGGCCACATCCCCAGCCATTATTATTATTATTTGTTTTTTTATTGTTTTTTATTTTTTATTTATTTATTTATTTATTTATTTATTTTTTTTTTTTTTTTTTGAGAAAGGTTCTCACTAAGTTGCTTAGTGCCTTGTTAAATTGCTGAAGTTGGCCTCTGACTTGTGATCCTCCTGCCTCAGCCTCCCAAGTTGCTGGGATTATAGGTGCACACCACCACTCCTGGCATATGTGGTGCCCAAGCATACAAAAGTGCAACAGTCTTTGTTGAATACTTTTTGTAGACCCTGTGTGCCTTGGAAAGAGGAATTGTTTCCCAATGCTGGAGCTCAAAACTAGGGCCTCACACATGCTAGGCAAGTACTCCACCACTGAGCTACCTAAACAACTACATGGAGGGAATGCTCAAACCCGTGCTAGAACTTGTTCATTTTACATGGCCAGAACTTTAAAAGAACAACTGCCAACTGTTTGAAACAAAATGCCCTTAAAGAATTTAACAGCATTTTTCATAACGGTTGCCTACATGATCACGCTCAATTGACCTGTCCCAAACATTTATTCAGGATTACAGTTTAATAATAGATTGCCACTGCTATGCTCCAGATTCTTCAGGTGGCTATTACTACTTCTATGCTAATAGAAACTGTATCTGTGATGGGAGTGCAAAGATGCTTGTAGGAACCTCAAGAATACAAGAAACAATAAGTAGCAGTTGTTAAGGGTTTATGGCAAAGGCAGCAGTAAGTAGAAGCAGAGACAAAAAAGAAGAGGACACAATAGTGCAGCATTAGCTGTTGTTATGGATTGGATTTTAAGTGTTCCCCAAAGGCTAACTGATAAAGGATTTGCCACTAGCCTGTGGCACTGCTGGGAGGTGGTGGAACCTTTAAGAAGTGGAGGTCTAGTGGAAGGAAGTTAGGTCACTGGGGACATGTCTTTAGGAGATATTGGGCTCCCAGCCCACTCCTGTCTTTCTTTTTGCTTCTCAGGCTCTGCCACATGTTCTTGCCATGATGTTCTTTCTCATTATAGGACCAAAGCAATGGATCAAGCAACCATGGGCTGAAACCTCTGAGAACACGAGCCAAAACAAAACTTTCTTCCTCATAAGAGGAAAGTGATAGATGAATTTAGATATTTTGTCACAGTGATGGAATATGGATTTACACAACAGTAAGCTGATAATGTTAGAAGAAAATATAATTTTGCTCAAGTAAGGTGTTCCTTCTAAATTCAGAGCTTTGTTGACTGGAATGGTTTAAAGTTATTGTTTAATTTTTCAGTTCATATTTCATTTAATCATTCATTCAATCATTCATTTTCCATGTACTTAATGGGCCTTTATCATATACTCTGGGTCCATTTTATATATTGCAAATATGTTAGTAAATACCAAGACATTCAAAAATATCTTCCTTCATGGAGCTTACATAATTTGGTCTATGAAATTATGTTATGGAACAAGTATCATAACTGTCTTATTTACTAATATTATGCATGTGAATTGCATAGAAAAGCAAAAAAATATAAAGATTAATATATAAATAGATGTAACACTGTAATTCTTTGGAGCATGTACATCACTAGTGCCATATCAGAGAGTTGCAAATACAAAAATTACCTGTGAAACTTCGTCATTCACAAAGGTTGTTTTTTTTTTTAATTGAGCTTAATATTTACATGCAGCAAAATGCATAGCTAAGTATCTAATAAGATGAAGGTTTTTGTTTGTTTGGTTAGTTGTTTTTTGATGCTGGGGATTGAATCCAAGACCTCACATGTGCCAAGCACATTCTGTACCACTAAGTTATATCTTCAGCCACCTAGATGAGCTTTAACACATAAAAACACAGTGCAACTAAATCTTCATCAGAATATAGAACACATCCATCACTGGAGAGCTTCCTCATAACCCCTTCCTGTCACACTCTTCTATAGATAGTGACTATAAGGATTTTACTTCTATCCTCATAGATAATGCAGCCTATTATTAGCCTCATAAAAATGGTATTTGTACAGTATATACTGTGTTATATCTGGTTTCTTGTGCTCACCATAATGGCTTTGAGGTTCATTCATGATGTTGATTTTATTGCTATATGTACTGTTACATTCCCTTCTTTAATATACTGTATTTCCATATCCATTATCCTGTTAGTGGATATTTGGTAGTTTCCAATCTTTGGCTAGTATCTAGAAAGCTCTCTAAACATCCTTGAAGAAGTAATTTTATAGACATATACTTTTATTTGTCTTTGGCAAACACTTAACTACATAATGTTATAACTATTTGGGTGACTTTCAAAAAACAATCAGATGCTTTTCTAAAATAGTAGAAAATTTTATTCACCTACATTATGTAGGAATTTATGTTGCTGTACTTCGTCCACAAATTTGGCTGTCAATCTTTTTAATTTTGAGCCTTCTATCAGATGTAAAATCATAATCATATTTTATATATTATATAATACATATACAATATATATAATATACATTTAATATTTTTATATTATTTCCCTGGAAATAAATAAAGATGAGTACATTTTTATATTCTCATTCTCACTGGATTTTTTAAAAATATTTTGCCCATATTGCACCAGGTTTGACTTTTTTTTTTTTTTTTTGGTACCAGAGATTGAACCTAGGGGTGCTTTCCCCAGCTCTTTCTATGTTTTATTTTGAGACAGGGTCTCACTACTGAACTACTGGGATTACAGGCATGAGCCACCATGCTCCATGGTTTGACATTCCTTTGTGTACTTGCCATACAATGCCTTTCTCAGGGAGATACTGTTATGTATTACATTTTGTCCCCCAAATGCATATGTTGAAACCATAATCACCAACCTGGCCATGTATGGAGATTGAGCCTATATGGAGGTGATACAAATTACATGAAGTCAGAGGGTCTTATCTAAGAGGACTGGAGTCCTCATAAGAAGAGTAAAAAATGAGATCCCTCCCACCACCACCCTCCCCAACTCCCACCCTGGCACAGGGTCATGTGAGAACATACTGAGAAAGTTTTATCAAACAGAAACACAGGACTAAAGAGAAACCTTGGGGGCAGTTTGTTCTTGAACTTCTAGCCTCCAGAATTGTGAGAAAATAGATTATGTTCTTTGAAATACCCTGTTTTGGTATTTTTTTATGACAGCTCAAGCAGATTAGTACAGATTATTAGTAAATATTTTCTTTCAGGTCATGGCTAATGTTTTCATCAGGAACATGAGACCACCACTGGGCCACGTCCCCCATTTTGTATATTTATTTAGAGACAGAGTCTCATTTAGTTGCTTAGTGCCTTGCTTTTGCTAAGCCTGGCTTTGAACTCATGATCTTCCAGCCTTAGCCTCCCAAGTTGCTGGGATTACAGGTGTGCACCACTGCCTGGAGCCATGACTAATGTTTCTAAGGATAAAAAGTTATTTTTTTTCTATGTTTATCCTGGAAACCATAATTTTAAATGCTTTTAATTTATGTATAAATCGTCTCAAAATAATTTTTATATGATGTGAAATTTTTATCATCAACTTTTCCTGATGCCTTTGTTGAAAGCTAATTTGCACATACTAAGGATAGACTCTTCTATTCCATCATTCTAATTTTCCATCCTAATGTCAATCACACACAGTCCTGATTAATATCCTATTTAATAAACCTAGAAATCAGACTCTGTGTGTGCTCCAAATTTACATTCAATTTGGTATTATTCTATTATAAGTCCTTTCCATTTCTGCAGTAATTGCAGAATTGGTTAGTCAAATTGTTAGAATTTAGTCATTCGGCTTTTTATTTGGGTTTCTTAGAATCTACAGAATTTGAGCACAAACTTTAGCAATATCGATTTTTCAAAAATCTGAACATTATTTGCCTTGCCACAGATCTTCTTTATTTTTTCAGAATATTTAGTGTTTAACAGAGAGATATTGCATAATTTCAAATTTATTGCTAAGATTTTATAGTTTTTATCTTATTGCAAATGGTTATGATTCAATTTAATTTTCCAATTGTTGCTATTATATATAATTAATCTATTATATATTCATATCTTGTGAATTTAAATAATTTGGTTTATATTTTTTTCTGTATGTTTCTCTGCATTTTTCATAGATTCAGTGATGTTATTTATATGTAAGTAAAACAAGTTAGTTTACCTTTTTTTTTGGGGGGGGTCATTATATTGTATTTTTATTCCTTTTTTTTCTGCCAGATACCACTGGAAAGACCTGTAATACTACATTAAATACATTGGTAAAGGCTCACATACTTACATGAAAAGCATCAATAGTTTTCCATTATGATATTAGCTTTAGGTTTTTTAGAAAAACACTTCATCAGATTAAAAATTTCATAATTCTCATCTTACTGTTAGTTATTAACATGTCTATGTATTAAAGATTACTGAATTGTGTACTCATTTAAAATTTTTCCTTTTTGAATTAATGTTAGTATTTATATTAATTGTTTTGTAAATATTAAACCAATATTGCATTCCAGGGATAAGTTCCACGTAGTCATAATGAATTATACTTTTTACTTATTATTAGAACGAATTTGCTAATATTTTCTGAAGGATTCTTGTTCATGTTTGAATATGTTTCACTGATTTTCCAGATACATAGATTAATTTTTTTTTTCACTAATTTGGCAAATTTTAAGCCATTATTAGTTTAAATGCTTTCTTCTCTGCTTTTATTTTTTCTTTTCTTTTTTTTTTTTTTTTTCTGTCTGGAACCATAATAACTCATTACATTACTTGATATTGTTCAACACATCACAAAATCTCCATTTTTTTTTTTTTTTTTTTTACTTTATGGAATCTTCAATTTATCTATTTTTCTATTGAATTGTCATTAATTTTACTAATTCAGTTTTTCTCCAGTGTCTAATATGATGTTTAGCCTATGATGAAGTAAAGTTTCACCAT
Organism: Tamias sibiricus; assembly: GCA_025594165.1. Taxonomy (NCBI): domain Eukaryota; kingdom Metazoa; phylum Chordata; class Mammalia; order Rodentia; family Sciuridae; genus Tamias; species Tamias sibiricus. Next base: position 142,995,904 of record CM046661.1, read on the forward strand.
GAATATATGAATCTCAGTTTTTAGCTAAAGATTCTCAAACACCTCCAGGCAAAATTTTGAAGTCCTTTCCAATGCTATGTCCCTTCTGCTTCTCTGATCAAATTCTACATATTATAGTAGCTCTAAACTCTGATTTCTGTCTACACATCTGCTTATAGGAATGAAGGATGTTAACATGTTTTAAAATATCAGATCATGAACGATGAGCAAAAACATTGATAGAGGGCTGGAGTTGTGGCTCAGCAGTAGAGCGCTTACCTAGGATGTGCGCGGCCCGGGTTCGATCCTCAGCACCATGTAAAAATAAATAAAGGCATTGTGTACAACTACTAAATAAATAAAAATTAAAAAAAACATTGATAGATATTAGATTTTTAAAATTACCACATGCATTTATATTAATGTCAGAACAATTAAAAACAAAATATACATCTTTCAAACTGATAGAGGTAAATTCCTAGTGAATCCATTTTGGTTGGCTGTAATTCCTTCTTCTTTCTGTTCAAATTATCTTATTTCTTGCTTGCCAAGGTAATGTTAAATTTGAGCTGATTATTTTCCTTATTATTTTAATCAGGTAAATACACATGACCATGCAGGGAGAATAAGTAAATGCATTCACCATTTGCCATTTGCACTGAAATAATAGGATATGTGGACATGTAAAATATCAAGAAAGTTAATATATACTTCACATAAGAACTTTTAAGTAAGGGGAAATTATTGAGAGCTAAAACCACATAGAAACACATTTTTTTTTTTTTTTTGTACCAAGAATTGAACCCAGAGGCTCTGCCACATCTGTAGCCCTTTTTATTTTTTTTATTTTTAGACAGGGTTTCCCTAAGTTGCTTAGTGTGTTGCTAAGTTGCTGACAGTGGCTTTAATCCTGAGATCCTCCTGCGTCAGCCTCCCCAGACACTGAGATTACAAGCATGTGCCACTGCACCTAACAGAAACATACATTTATTTGAGGAAAACAAGTGAAATTTAAATCAGCATTCATAGAAATATTTATTACATTTGTAAAGTAAGTTATTTAAATATAATATATAAGATAATTGAAAAGCAAGTTACATAATAGTACAGGCACAAATAAAAACATAGATCCATATCATATTATAGCATACTATGAACCTAGTAGGTACAAAAAACATCAACGTGAAAAATTGAGATTCTAGATATTTACTAAAGTAAAACATTAATGCTCAGAGCAGGAAATTTAAAAATTAACAGTCTGTATAACCCATAATGCAATTTTAATTATACAGAAACATTTCATTATGAAATCTTGAGATGAGAGAAATTAAATGTGATTAAACAATTTCAGATTCATATTCATGTAGGCACTGAGAAATCATTCCTTTTTAAATTTCATTTTTAAGACTTACAACTAATGATACACTAAATTATTTACTTTTTTTCTGAGTAATGTTAACAACTTTAAAATTTCCCCTTGAAAAACTGCTTTCTTAAAATACAATATTTGAATATGGAATTTGAAGAGTAATAAATGATTTATTGTAATATCGGTTGTAAAATATATATATATATATATATATAACATTCAACATTTGTCTCATATATACATGTTAATCTTCTAAAAACTATAATGACATTTTAACTTATAATTAGATACTCTATAATGACAATATATTCATAGAATATAGTAGTAGTACACATAATTATTTGAATGAATTCTTTGTATATAAGATTACCTGTAAAATTGATTTCAAAACTCTTTAACAACTAGAAGGATTTAACACAACTGTAAATTTGTGCTTTAGCTAATTTGTAATAAATATTGTACAATCATTACATTTTCTTCCTTGACTCTAGATTTCAAAATGTTAAGTCAGATTTTCTTCTAAATGAGGAAATTATTTACCTGGGTACTAAAATTAATTTGAGGTAATCTAAGCTAAGCTATGATACTCAGTAGGTTAGGAGTATTAAATGCATATTCACCTTATAGTATTTTCAACTTACAGTGAGTTTTTTGGGACATAATATTGCAAATTGAGGAGCATATGTATTCATAACAGATAGTCAATTATAAACAAGCTGAAGGCTGACTAGGCTGAGAAGTGATGGCATGCATTAGGTTTTGAAGGCAGAACTGTTGTAGGGGTAGAGAGAGGTAGGTGATATTTAAGTGGAAACCAAAGGGTTTTTATTTGTTTTTTGCTTTCATTCCTTTGCATTTTCTGTCCTTCACATTTATTTTCCTAAATCCTCCACAGCCTTCTTGACTCTTTTTCTATTATTTCTTCTCTCTCTCTCTCTCTCTCTCCCTCTCCCAACACAATCCCACTATCTTTCTCTCTCTCTTTCCTCCCACCTTTATTGAAGACATATTATGTGAAAGGCATAAAGAATTCATAGATGAACACTCTTTTTCATATCCATAGCCAGCATTGAAATCCTATGGTCAAATTATAAATAGAAGACCTTAAAAGATGGAAAGACCTACCTAGTTCTTGGATAGGCAGAATTAATATTGTCAAAATGACCATACTACCAATGCACTATACAGATTTAATGCAATTCCAATCAAAATCCCAATGACATTCCTCAAAGAAACAGAAAAAAAAAGCAGTCATGAAATTCATCTGGAAAATAAGAGACCCCGAATAGCTAAAGCAATCCTTAGCAAGAAAAGTGAAGCAGGTGGCATCACTATACCAGACCTTAAATTATACTACAGAGCAATAGTAACAAAAACTGCATGGTATTGGCATCAAAATAGACTGATAGACCAATGGTACAGAATTGAGGACACACAGACTAACACATATATTTTCAGTTATCTTATATTAGATAAAGGTGCCAAAACGTACATTGGAGAAAAGATAGCCTCTTCAACAAATGGTGCTGGGAAAACTGGGAATCCATATGCAAGAAAATGAAATTAAACATTTATCTCTCACCATGCACAAAACTCAACACAAAGTGAATTAAGGACCTAGGAATTAGACCAGAGACAATATGCCTAATAGAAGAAAAAGTAAACTCTAATCTCCAACATGTCAGATTAGGCCCCAAGTTCCTTAATAAGACTCCTGTAGCATAAGAATTAATATCAGGAATCAATAAATGGAAATCACAATAGATTCAAACTAAAAAGCTTCTTCTCAGCAAAAGAAACAATCAGTGAGGTGAATAGAGAACCAACTAATTGGGAACAAATTTTTACCACATGCACATCATATAGAGTACTAATCTCTAGAATATATAAAGAACTCAAAAATCTCAATACCAAAAATCAAATAACCCAATCAATAAATGGGCCAAGGAACTGAAAAGACACTTCTCAAAAGAAGATACACAATCAATCAACAAATACATGAAAAAAAATGTTCAACATCTCTGGCAATTAGAGAAATGCAAATGAAAACTACTCTAAGATTTCATTTCACTCCAGTCAGAATGGCAGCTATCAAGAACACAAACAATAATAAATGTTGGAGAAGATGTGGGGAAAAAGGCAAACTCATACATTGCTGGTGGGACTGCAAAATGGTGCAGCCATATGGAAAGCAGTATGAAGACTCCTTGTTAAACTAGAAATGCATCTACCTTATGACCCAGCCATCTCACTCCTGGGTCTATTCCCAAAGGATTTAAAAGCATCATACTACAGGGACACAGCCACATCAATGTTTATAGCAGCACAATTCACAATAGCTAGGTTGTGGAACCAACCTAGATGCCCCTCAGTAGATGAGTGGATAAAGAAAATGTGGTATATATACACAATGGAATATTACTCAGCAATTAAAGAGAATAAAACAATGGCATTCACAGGTAAATGGATGAAGTTGGAGAATATAATGCTAAGTGAAGTTAGCCAATCTCAAAAATCCAAATGCTGAATGTTTTCTCTGATATAAGGAGGCTCATTCACAGTGGGGTTGGGTCAGGGAACATAGGAGGATTAGAGGAACACTAGAAAGGTCAATGGGGAGGGAGGGAGAGGAAGGGAGGGGCAAGGGGGTGTGAAGGGAAAAATAAAAAAAAAGATGGTAGAACAAGATGGATATCAGTATCCTAAATGTATGATTGAAGACATGAATAGTATGAATATACTTTGTATACAAACAGTACTAGGTAAAAAGATGCTCTATATATGTATTATGAAATGTAATACATGCTATTATTATATATACAACAACTTCTAATTAAAAAAAATTCCTTCACCTCAATGTCTTTTTCATTTCTTTCAACAAAACTTTATCAAATGACTACCATGACACTTGGCACTGATGCTCTAGTAAAGTCGGAAAGGCAAAAGAAAATATAAAAAGAGAATTACAAATTGCATTTTGAATAAAGATGGTCCCTTGGTTAAGATGTTTCCACTTAAGATTTTTCAACTTCACGATCATGAGAAACTGAAACATATAGCACAGAAACTATTCTTCCAATTTTGAATTTTACCCTGTACCTGGGCTAGTGATACTCTCTTGTGATTCTGTATAACAGCTGTGAGCCACAGCTCTCAGCCACACGTGATCAGGAAGGAGAGAACTGATCTCTACAGTGTACAGTGTAGCTAAGCTGCCATGCTCAGTACCACAGATAGGCTGAATACATGTTCTACTTACAATATTTTCAATTGTCAATGAGTTTATCAGGATGCAATTCCATCCTAAGTCAAGGAGAATCTCTGTTTAGTAGAAGGCCTACACAGTGATGTGGAATCTAAAACATCCTCACAAGTATAGAAAAAAGACACAAGAAGAAGACCAGCATTCATACAAAAGCTCTTTATTTTAGCTCATTTAATCCTCAAAATTCCATGAAATGATCACTATTATTTTCACTTTAGTGTGAAGAAAGAGAGGTTCCGATTAATTATGTTTTCAGATAAGAATTAATGTACATTAAATGTCAAAGAAAATTCCCTTATATAGTACAATTTGAATAGCTTATATAATGCTTTTTCAGAATTAGAAGATGATAAAAAAAATAATTACAGTAATAATAAAGAGGAGGGTATTAACCCCATGAACAAGAAGAATGAGAACAATATTTGCTAACACTTACATAGCACATACTAAATGCAAGTTCTAAGTATTCTCAATACCATAAATGATTTAATTCTCCAAATCCTGGAGGGAGCCAATATCTTGTAGGATTCAAAGTATGAAAAATTGATTGTCTAGTTTGGGAAAAAAAAGTAATGTTTAGAACTTTGATCTTTGTTCTCCTAAGAATGAAGAATTAATTAACATGTACAATTCATCAGAATCACTGGAAAATATTTTAAATTAAGACACTATATTTGTGGTAAGAATCATATTATTCTAATGAATAAAATATACTTAAGAAATAATAAAGGACTACTTATTTGGTAAAACCAAACCCTCAAAGATAAAAACACATCTTGAGTTCTTTCAACAATCCTATAATTTAGTTCAAAATGGGCTTTACAATTTCCCTTGGTTTGGCAAATGGTTAGATGGGAAGAAAGAAGCTCCTTCCTTCCTCTAGGCATCTGACCCTCCTGTGAAGAAAGTCACAGCCTTAACAGAATCTACCTGGCCTACCCACAGAGGGTAATGTTCCCCTTCCCTGGAATATTTACTTTAGAATACTTGTAAATCTCTAGCCCAAACCCCAACCCTAAAAAGATGCAAATCTTTGTTAAAACCCTCTTCCCAGGTTTACAACCTAATGTCAATAACAAGGAGCTGGGAGACATTCTTTGGAAATGCTCAGCAGAGATGAGTTCAGAATGCATTCTTATCTTCCCCCTAATTGCAATAGCCTAAGAATAAAGTTTTCCTTGCCTGTTTAATTTTCTTGCTGCAAGGAAAATTATGTTTTGCATTGACATAATTATAATCTTTCAAACTCTGAGAATGGTAACATTTTGGAGAGTAAATATCTGGCTTCAATTTAATTCCAAATTCCAACTATGTACCTAATATTCTTAGTATAGTGATTACACTTAAATTAGATATATTTAAGCAACTAATAAGAATCATAAAAGTACAAAATAAACTCTGTAAGGGCATATTAATTCACTGTTTGCTTCTATAACAACTTTATGTATTAGTTTAAAAAATGACTCAATTTTTCATTTGTATGGACTTCATTAAGCTGAACATTGCATTAAAATATTACAGTACATTTTTTTTTCAATGAGAGTATTACTATCAGTATGCATAAGAACCCTGCTTTCATAGATTTTCCTTAGATCTTTTCTACAATTGAAGGAAATATGGCTTAACATAAGCTGATGACACTCTACGAATAAATTTTAGAGGAACTCATATTTCATATCCACCAATATTAATAGCTTTTCCATTAAATTTTCTCTGAATATAGATAGCACTTAATGGAAGTCGCAAGCATTATGTAATTTAAAAATTACATTGTGTTAAGTTCAGATATTATCCTTCTGAAAAAAAAAAAAAAACTTGTAAAATATAATGAACCTAAATCTACCTTGTGATTTCTGTTGTAATATCTTCAAAGCCATCATCTGATCAGTGTTCTTCAGCATAAGGAATTTTTTAAAGAAAAGTATGAACATAACTATGTCACAACTTTAAATACATATAGTTTTAATATGATTCTCATAGTTCCAAGAGACAAAAAGTTTAGCAACTTTCAACATTCCTAATATGTTTTGCATGGACCTTAAGATTTAGGACATATAAAACTACAGCTTCACATTTAATTAAATTTACTAAATTTAAGCAAATCAGTCTACATTTCTGAACATGATTTTAATTAAGTGGGCTATATTTTCTACCCAACTGTGGACAGGAGATTCAAAAACAGGCCGAACCACTGTGAAACAAGTGAAGTAAGCCCTTATGGGGATCTAGGTTGTCATAAGTGAGAAGGTGGTATTTTTTCCCTTCATTCTATCATTTTTTTTCTAGAGTTTCTAGTTCTCTATTCCATAATCAGTAGAGATTAAGGTAAGAAGTTCTATAAACAGATATATAAACAGATATTACTCTAAGGCAAATTTTTAGAATGCCATTTCTGTGATTAAAATAGAAATTCTAATTTTCTTGCCCAACTGTCTTCTAACTTGCCTCTTTATAGTGAACATGATTTAAAAAAAAAAAAAAAATTAAAAAAATTTTTCTTCGTGGTTGTAGATGGACAGCATGCCTTTATTTTATTTGCTTATGTTTTGTATGCGGTGCTAAGGATCGAACCAGTGCCTCACGCATGCTAGGCAAGTGTTCTGCCACTAAACCACAGCCCCACCCCTAACATGATTTTTTAAAAATTTTCTTCAAGATGAAATCTAAAAACTCAGGCTCAAATTTTTTACTTTCCTTTTTCTTAAAATTGTTTTTCTCTCCAAATTATCTACACAGTCCATTAATCACTATGACCTATCAATTATTTAGTAGTTTCTTCTCTAGATATTCCCTAATTAAGTTGTGATCTTTTTTTTTTTAAATATTTATTTATTTACTTTAGTTGTACACAATGGAATGTATTTATATTTACGTGGTGCTGAGGATTGAAACCGGGCCGCGCTCTGCCGCTGAGCCACAACCCCAGCCCCTTAAGTTATGATCTTAATCTTTACTATAAACATAAGGTCATTCTAGATGTATCAGTTTACCTTGGGGCCAGTTCTGAATTGCTAGTGTGGTATTTGGTTACTCTCTCAATAGTGCTTTATCTGGAAACATCTAAATGTGCAGTAAACAAATGTCTATACAAACTGGTTCACTATAAAAGACTGTGATGTTAAAGGCTATGCTTTTTCTTGTTTCCCAGTTTTGACAACTTTTGTCTCTTTAGTTGGGTATCACCTGACATGCACCCACAGACTCAGCTTCAATCCAGGTTCAGAAAGCATTTCTTGAGTTCTGCTCCAATGGCTTCCAACTACAAATCAATAAAGCTACTCTGAAGCATTCATTGCTATGGTTTAGATATTAGGCATTCTCCAAATGCTCACATGTGAGACAATGCAAGAAAGTTTAGAGGTGAAGTAGATTGGGTTATGAAAGTCTTGATCTGATCAGTGCACGGATCCCTAATAGGGATAACTGTAGGTAGGTAGGGTGTGACTGGAGAAGGTGGGTCACTGGGTATATATTTTGTCTCTGGTAAAGGAAGTCTCTCTCTCTCCATCTCTCTCTCTCTTTCTCCTTCATGGTGGCCATGTCCTGAACTACTCTCCTCCACTGCACTCTTCTGCCATAATGTTCTGTTTCACCATAGGCCCTGAGAAATGGAATCATTCTCTAAACACTGAGACCTCTGAAACCATGATCCCCAAATAAATTTTCCTCCTCTAAAATTGTTCTTATCTGATCTTTTGGTCACCGCTGTGAAAAAGCTGACTAAAACATTCATATACATTTTTAATAGTTCAAAATACCTACTATAAAATATCATTCACCTAGTCTAGTTGATGTGTCAGACATGTGCATTTGATTGGAATCACGTCAATTTTGTGTACTTCCATGTTATCTTTGAATTTATGCTAGATTCACACTTACATTATTTTGGTTTTGTATATTTAGTTGAAGACTTTTTCTTTCTCAGAATAATCATGCTAAACCTGGCTTAGTCATCTGAAAGATAGTTGAAAAACAAGTGCATCAGCACAACGTACTACAACATAGAGAGCAGCCACCTAGCTCAGAGCATGCACATTGGAGTAACACATGGCGTCCTTGCTGCCATTCATCTTTGAAGAACAAAGTCATACTTTATATATATATATATGTATATATATATATATATATATATATATATATATATATATTTATTTAGTTGTACACAATGCTTTCACGTTTATGTGGTGCTGAGGCTCGAACCCGGGCCGCACACGTGCGAGGTGAGCGCTCTACCACTGAGTCACAACCCCAGCCCCAAAAGTCATACTTTTTCTAAGGTCAACTTTGTCTTCCCATCTTAACTTGCTTGCCTCTTTCAATGCCTTTTCAATTCCCTCTGCCAGTTTTTTTTGCTCTTAGTATTCATCCCCCAGAGGATCTGAACTGGACAACAGTTTCTCTTTGGTGACATTACCCTCTTTTTGTGTTTATTGAAAACTGAGTTCTGCTGATATGACATCAGTCATTTTCATTGTATATCAAGACAGACCCCTTTCAGAGATTATCTGCTACTCTGTGTTTAAGTTCTGAATTTTGGAGCCGCTGGACAATTTATGAATGAATAGTCTGGAAGTTTTTCAGAGCTTTGATCTTCTCAGAAGAGGGAAACAAAATCTTCTACTACCTCCTAATATTCCCATATAAGAAAGACATGATTAATTGCCTTCCTGAACTCAACGATGGTAACCTTAGAATATTTATTCCTTTATGGCTGGTAGAGATTCAAGAAAAGGGAAGGCAAGGAGAGCCCTCTCATTTGCATATTCATTGAAACATTTTTGGAAAACTGTGTTTTTTTTTCTAAACAAGTAACATTCCACCAAACTAAGAAATTTCTCTACTAACATTCTAATCTGTTCCACAGCAAATAATGGGCATTATATGGAACTTCTCATAAAATACTCTTTTCTTGCTAGGCTTAGTGGTGAACACCTTTCATCTCAGAAACTTGGAAGGCTGAGCCAGGGGGATCGCAAGTTCGAGGCCAGCCTCAGCAACTTAGCAATGCTCCAACCATCTTAGTGAGACACTACCTCAAAATAAATAAAATAAAAAAGGGTTGGGAATGTGGCTTAGTGTTTAAGTGCCCATGGATTCAATTCTTAGTACAAAAAAATAAAATAAAATAAAAACAAAAACAAAAAAACAATCTTTCCTATCAGAGACTTTGGATATGGAAGACATCTGTCATTGGAGAAAAAAAAAATTAAGAATTAGTGTAGCAATTTTCAACAAGACTGGAAAAATATGCCTGTGATAGTAGTATGACAAAACCCAAGATTAAAAAATGGAAACATCAGACATTTCAATAGTTTGTTTCTGGTTACTGAATTTTACTTTTCTTGCCTAATTGATATTTCAGTGTCCATTTTTATTGCAGATAGTTATACAAAAACTTTTAATAGTTGTCAAAAAAGAGTCACAAATTAATGAAAAGCACTCACTTGTTATTAGTTAGATTTCTGTTTTTGTAAATTGTAGTAAAAGTTACTGTCATGGACTGTCTTTAAAAGTAAGCCTTACATATTGTGCTTTGTGAATTCAACTTGACATATTTTCCCATGGACTTTGGGGTGTGACATCTCCTTTACCAACTTGATAGCTCAACTCCTGCACCATTAGCTTTGTGCACTGAAGGATAAGAGAATTTGTGGCTGGAGGATATGGTTCTAATTTACTCCAAATTTCCTGAAAACTTTGCCTTTCTGGTTTTTGGTTATAGTGATCTAAACTGACAGATCAATTGGGGACAGAAACATGTACTTGTCAAGTTCTTTCCAAAAGTAACTCTGAGACCTAATGCTGCTTCTCAAGAACCGCTGTTGCTCTTCCTATTCAAGGCCACCCCTACTGAGAATCTGCCACAGATTGATCAGTTCACAGATATGGGGCAAAATGATCACATAGTGGTAAATTCATGATGGTATCATACGTAAGTCAAGAAAATAAATATCCTTTTTGTGCTTAATTTTTTTTTAAACTCACAGTAAATAGAAATTGTAGAGATTTTACACTATTATTTTACAATCATTGCAAAATAACCATCATTATAAAAGTTTATTTTTAGCGTTTCCTCTACCATAAATGAACTAACAGAAGCCAGTATATCAATCTGAAAATACACTGGGTACTGGCCATTTTTAAATTAAAAAAACTATATGCACCATGTCATATATTCCATACATAAGCTATATGCTAATGAGGATTTTCAGCTATACAAATCAAAGTAAAATGTTAAGGAGATAGACATATAATCTACCCAAACTGAATCAGGAGGACATACACAATTTAAACAGATCAATTTCAAGCACTGAAATAGAAGACACAATCAAAAGCCTGCAAACAAAGAAAAGTCCAGGACCAGATGGATTCTCAGCCGAGTTCTACAAGACCTTCAAATAAGAACTAACACCAATATTCCTTAAATTATTCCATGAAAAAGAAAAATAGGGAACCCTTCCAAACTCTTTCTATGAGGCTAGTATCACACTGATACAAAAAACAAACAAAGATACATCAAGGCAAGAAAACATCAGATCAATATCCCTGATGAACATACATGCAAAAATTCCCAAAACTCTGGCAAATTTCATACAAAAACATATTTAAAATAGTGCACTATGTTCAAGTGGGGTTCAGTCAAGGGATGCAAGGGTGGTTCAACATATGTAAATCAATAAATGTAATTCATCACATCAATAGACTTAAAGAATCATATGATCATCTCAATAGATGCAGAAAAAAGCATTTGACAAAATACAGCACCCCTTCATGTTCAATACACTAGAAAAACTAGGGATAACAGGAACATACCTCAACATTATAAAAGCTATCTATGCTAAGCCCAAGGCCAACATCATTCTAAATGGAGAAAAATTGAAAGTGTTCCCTCTAAAAACTGGAACAAGATATGAATGCCCTCTTTCACCACTTCTATTCAATATAGTCCTGGAAATTATGGCCACAGCAATTAGACGAAAGAAATTAAAGGGATACAAATAGGAAAAGAAGAATTCAAAATATTTAAACTACTTGCTAATGACATGATTCTATATTTAGAAGATACAAAAAATTCCAACAAAAAACTTCTAGCTATAATAAATGAATTCAGCAATGTAGCAGGATATAAACTCAACATTATAAATTAAAGTTATTTCTATACATCGGTGATGTATCCTCTGAAAGAGAAATTAGGGAAACTATCCCATTCACAATAGCCTAAAAATAAAAAATGAAATACTTGGGAATCAATCTAATCAAAGAGGTGAAAGGCCTCTACAGTGAAAACTACAGAACACTAAAGAAAGAAATTGAATAAGACCTTAGAAGATGGAAAGATCTCCTTTGTTTTTGGACAGACAGAATTAATATTGTCAAAATGGCCATACTACAAAAAGTGTTATACAGATTTAATGCAATTTCCATTAAAATCCCAAAGACATTCTGCATAGAAATAGAAAAAGCAGATGTGAAATTCATTTGGAAAAATAAGAGATCCAGAATAACCAAAGCAATCCTTAGCAAGAAGAGTGAAGCAGGAGGCATCACAATATCAAATCTTAAATTATACTACAGAGCTAGAGTAATAAAAGCAGCATGGTGTTGGCACCAAAATAGACATGTAGACCAATGATACAGAATAGAAGACACAGAGAAAAACCCACATAAATACAGTTATCTCATACTAGACAAAGGTGCCAAAAGAATATATCAAAGAAAAGATAGCCTCTTCAACAAATGATGTGGGTAAAACTGGAAATCCATACATAGCACATTGAAATTAAACCCCCATCTCTCATCCTGCACAAAACTCAGCCTGTAGCGGATCAGAGACCTAGGAATTAGACCAGAGACACTGCACATAACAGAAGAAAAAGGGCCCAAATCTTGATCACATTAGTTTAGGTCCTGACTTCCATAATACAACTCTTAAACACAAGAAATAAAATCAAGAATCAATAAATGGGATGGATTCAAACTAAAAAGCTTCTTCTCAGCAAAGTAAACAATCAATACTGTAAAGAGAGAGCCCACAGAATGGAGAAAATCTTTACCACACACACCTCTGATAGAGCACTTATCTCCAGCATATATAACAAATTAAAAAAATTTAACACCAAAATAATAAATAACCCAATCAATAAATAAGCTAAGAAACTGAACAGAAACTTCACATAAGAGTATATACAATCAATCAACAAATATATGAAAAAAATGTTCAACATCTCTAGCAAGTAGAAAATCAAAACTACTCTAAGATTTTATCTCACTTCAGTCAGAACAGCAATTATCAAGAGTACAAGCAACAATAAATGTTGACAAGGATGTGGGGGGAAAAGGTACACTCAAACATTGCTGGTGGGCCTGCAAACTGGTGCAACCACTCTGGAAAGCAGTATGGAAATTCCTCAGAAAACTTGGAATGGAACTACCATTTGACCCAGCTATCCCACTCCTCAGTTTATAACCCAAAGGACTTAAAATCAGCATACTACAGTGACACAGCCATGTCCATGTTTATAGAAGCTCAATTTACAAGAGCTAAACTATGGAACCAACCCAGGTGCCCTTCAACTGATGAATGGATAGAGAAAATGTGGTATATATACACAATGTAATATTTCTTAGCCTTAAAGAAGAATAAAATTATGGCATTTGCATGTAAATGAATGGATTTGAAGAATATCATGCTTAGTGAAGTAAGCCAATCCAAAAAAAAAAAAAAAAAAAAAAAAAGGCCAAATGTTTTCTCTGATATGTGGATGCTGATCCATAATGGAGGAGTGGGCAGCTAGGGAAGAAAGGAGGAACTTTGGATTGTGCAAAGGGAATGAGTGGAGGGGAGCGGATGTGTGGGTGGGATGGATGGTGGAATGACATTGATATTATTACCCTATGTACATGTATGATTGCACAAATGGTGTGACTTTGCATAGTGTACAGCCAGAGAAATGAGAAGTTGTGCTCCATTTGTGTACAATGAGTTGAAATGCATTCTGCTGTCATGTATAGCTAGTTAGAACAAAATTTTAAAAGTAGATAAGTTCACAGAAGGGATTTGAAATTAGCTGTGACAGAAGAATTTTAAAAGTTCTGCTTTTGCCCATCTCTATGTGACTGCCTAGTATCAACTCACCATTACCCCTTACTTTATTCTCAGTGTTCCTCCTACTTCTGTTATGTGCCTATATAATTCATTCACACCTGAGGTGTGAGTGATGTTTGTAAAAATTAAGCAGGTAATGTTGGATCTCTCCCTAAGTTCTTATTACATTTCATATCATACTGCATTATCCTAGGGACTCCAGGTTTTACCTCATCCCTTCTTCATCTTAGTGACATGACCTCAATTCCAATTATCCTTCCAATAATCTTTGTAATCAAGATATACTGAATTCCTCTTTGTTTAGGTAGCTTTAGAGGCTCACTCTCATTTCTGTATTTTTGTGTTTCTTATATCCTCTGTACAGAACCCTTTTGGTCTGGATTATGTTTCTCTTTTTCTGCTCTGCCCAAAACACCAAAGAGGGCTTATGCTTGTTTAGGTCACCTATGTTAATCAATTTCTATTATGTTATTCAGTATTATTTTCTTTGGAATAGTTGCTACTATCTAATTTTTAATTGTAGTCTCTATGTCTCAAATTTGGAAGTTTTTTGAAGAGGAATTTGTTCCTGTCTTATTTAATTTGTGGAACTACAACAAAATATCTTATACTGGGTGACTGAAATCACAAAATTTTCTCAAATTCCAAGAAGTTGAGAAGATCAAGATCAAGGTGCCAGCTGACATGGACTGGTAAGTATCCCTCTCTGGATTGCAGTGAGCTGCCTTTTTTTTTGCTGTGTCTTCCCAAGGAAAAGCAAGAGAAATTCTCTTTCTGCTGTCTCTTATTACAAGAGTGCTAGTCTCATTCATAAAGGCTCCACACTCATGGCCTAACTACTTTCTATAAATACCTTCACGTTGAGAATTCAGGTTTCAATATACAAGTTTTGAAGAACACAAACAACCCATAGCAGTCATGTTCACTGCTTTATTCCCATCCTCTTTAACAATACTTGTAATATAACATATGAACAATGAACAACTGGTGAATGATAAGTGTAAGCTACTTTCATTTTAAAACAATACTCTGATTCCAAAGTTAGGGCATATGTTATCAGTTATTTGTAGGTTCTCTTCTCAGTTTTGACAACCTTCAAAGGTCATTGTGGCTTACCTCCATTTCCCAATCTTGGAAGAATCACACACTAGCCCTCAGGTTACGAAGTAGGGACTGTGTTCTATGAGAATCTTATGACGTGGAAGATCCCCTACAGTGCATTGTAGAACAAGCAAGGCTATAAATATATTTCAAATTAAAAGTAAATCAGAGCTATAGGGATGCTACTTCTGTCATTGCTTTTCCCACAAGCTGTACATTTTGTATATGTAATTTTATCAAAAAATCATTTATCAATTTCTGGCACTTTTTCCTAGTTGTATCCATAATGAGAAAAGCAATAACAAATAGAGTATCACTGCATTTCCCATCTTGTTTAAAAGCATAAACATGTACATCACATAAGATATTTGTAGAAAACTTAGTACATTAGAGAATTAATTCAGGATCCTAATTTTTCCTTGTTGTTATTATATCTATCTTGTGGAAAATTTCTAAGACAGAAAATGGGGATACTCAAAGAAACCTCTAACACACATCATATAGGCATAATCCATAGTAAAATAACCAAAAATACAAGTTCTGTGCACATGTACACTCACTCTTTCTCTTTCTCTGTCTCAGAAAGGAAATTACAGGGTCAGAAATTCATGTCTTCCTTTTAAAACAGAATCAGTTTTAAATGAAGGAAAACTATAATGCAGATCACATAGAACTGAAAGTGCATTTAAAAATCAGGTGCAGTGCTTTAAATGTGTCCCTTTGTGCAGCTAAGAAAACCAAATTTACAAGCTTTTAAACCAAACAATGAGCTTTAGTTAACTGAAAATCAAATTGAAACAGAGGTCTCAAGTAAGACTAAATTAAATTTAATTATACTCTGTTCTCCATCAAATGTGACAGATTTTTCTATTATATTTTCTTACACTGAAGGAAATAAGGGGAAAAAAGTCTCTTATTGTCACATTGTTGTATTGCAAGGTCTTTCTATCCATCTAAATTATACCTTTATATTTGTATGGAAGTTAAAGATTGAATAATATGTTTGAGTTAATTATGGAACACCATTAAAAAATCTCAACTACCTGGAAGATGAATTATACTTAATTTTAATCCCTTCAGAACTGATTAAACTCAAAATGAACTTTTAAGATTTTGGAGAGTTATTATCATAATTACTCCTTTTTCACCTCTTAGTTGTTCTCTCTCTCTCTCTCTCTCTCTCTCTCTCTCTCTCTCTCTCCTTTTATCAACAAGGAGATTTACGTTTTTGAACTGGATATTTCAACTTGCACTCACTTTTCTGTAGATGTTATTGTCAAACTTAAAACAAAATGCTTCTGACAATTTCTAATTCTAAAGACAATATATAATTCTAAATATAAATTTACTAGGCAAAATTGTAGGTGCTTAATAAATGCTGTTTAATTTTTATGGGAAGGAAAAAACAAGTCACATGCATGTAATCATGGACCTATGCCATTGTATAACATACAGTATTTTACTTATACCCACCACAGACGCAATACCACAAAGAGAGAAACAGGTAGTGTGTTGATAGGAGGTGAAGAAATATGTGCAATATGATGTTAGAGGTATGATAGATCTAATTTGAGGTTTGTACCAAAAAAAAAAAAAAAAAAAAAAAAAAAGCTTACTCAAATCTAAATTGAGATTTAAAGAACAATTAAATTAAATAGGTCTCCTATAAGAGCAATAGAATTTTCAAGGACATCAGATGGGTGCTTGTATTTAAGAGTGAGAAAAACTTCCATGTGGCTGGAATAAAGTGTATGCAGGGTTCCTGGGAATCTGCACTTACTGGTGAGGCAATCTGAATCAATTCTTATGCTCATTTCCCTTTCTCCTATGATTTGGAAATTACCCAGTTCCAAAAGAACCATATCTCCCTTTTCTTACCTTGCCATTCTTTCTCCCTCTACTCAGTCATCTTACCTGATACTCTTTATCCTTGTCTTGCTGAGAAAATGAGAGAAATCAAATGAGAACTTTTAGATTACTTACCCCACACCTCAGCCCAAATCCCTAAATCTTATAACCTATCTTCATACTCAATTGCATTCTTTGTTTTTCCTGCTGATAAAGTGAAGGCATTGTGTTCCTAAAACCAACCCTCCATTAAATGATCCAGATATCATCCCCTTTTGTATACACTTATACAGCTAATTTTAAGTTGGCTTTCTTCTTTCTCTAAAATATTTCTGGAGTTTGTTTTTTTCCCTCTCTACTATATCCACAAGAGAATACAGACATTATATATTGTCCCCCATATGAAGAAAGAACCTCTTTTCACTCTCAAACTCATTCCAACCAGTGCTGTTTCTCTGCTCACATCTACAGAAACACAAATACATGTTCTCTAAAGGGTGGGTTTTACTCATTATTTCACATGCTTTTCCAACCTTTTAAAATCCCTTCCAGAAAAGCTCTGTTCCCATTTTTCCAGTGTCAAAGTCACTACTTTCCTCTAGGCACCTAATTCAATTATCTCTCCCTCCCCATCTTCATCTAATCCCTCTGTCTATGACACATTTCATCATTATATCCTTGTTGTCTTTATTTGGCATCAAATATAACTTCTTCTTGATCATTCTTTTTCAATAAACACTTCCTTTTAGTCTCTATTCTGGTTTCTACTCATTTAGTTATTCACTACTGAGTCCTCAGGTAGAGTCTATATCTACACGCTGCATCTAGAATTCAAGAACTTTCTATTACTTTCATTGCTGCCATCTTGGTCCAACTAACTATTGCTTCTAACCTGACTGAACACGTTCCCTTTCTTTCTTCCACTTCATCCTCAATGACTTTCTTCAATTTCAACAAGTGTATAAGCTATATTTCAGATTCAGGTACCAAAGGGTTGGTCCCAGTCTCTAGTGCTATTGGGCGGTGGTAGAAATTTTAAGAGGTGGAGCCTAGTGGGAGGAAGGCAGGTCATTGGGGAGGTACTTCAAAGGGACTATTGGGACTCCAACCACTCTTCTGCTTTCTTTGCTTCTGAGCTACCATGAAGTGAGCAGTTTCCTCTGTCACTTGCTTTCACCTTGATGTACTGCCTTACTGTGAGGCCCCTGAAACAATAGTATTAACTGACCATGGAATGAAACCTCCCTGTGAGCCAAAGCAAACTTTCCTCTCTTTTAAAGTTGATTATATCATTATATCATATATAACTGTATTTTGTTTCAGAAAGCTGACTAACACAGCCTAATTCAAAGTATATGCTCTACGTGCATGAAATATTCTCATATGAATGTTTGAATATACTTCTTTCACTACTCTGATCAAAGGTTACTAGGTCAGAGAGTTCTTCTTCTTCTTCTTCTTCTTCTTCTTCTTCTTCTTTCTTTTCTCTCTCTCTCTCTCTCTCTCTCTCTCTCTCTCTCTCTCTCTCTCTTGTGGTACTGGGAATAGAAACCGTGGTCTTGAATATGCTGTGCCAGTGCTCTACCACTAGTCCACATTTCCAGCCCGAGATATCTTACTTTAATATATCCCCCCATATTGATATATTTTCTTTCTAGTACTTTTTATGACCTGATGAAAATATTTTGTTGTTTTCCACATAGATTCACTATTATGTAAAGCAAAACAATAGCAGTTTTTGCTTCATTTTCTGCTATATGTCCAGAGTTTGGAACTCTTGTATAGCCCAGAGTCACTATCCAAATATGTATACATATATGTATGTGTATATATAATTTAAACTATATCTACATATAAACTAATTATGTTCAAAACCTCACAAATGGGATCTAGGAGAAGAGATCATGTGGTGATCCAAAAAAGCTGAGAAATTTAAAGCAAATAAAATTGGAAATGAAACAGCCCTTTGTATACAGTTCACTTTAGTTGTTCTGGATTCTAATGAAGCATTCAGATTTAATAGCTACTCCTTAGAAGCATGTTAGATTTACCTATTTTTCTTTGTTTTTTTAAAAAACATTATTTTTTCAATAATGGCATGGATAGCAGATGGGCTCTGTTTGTGAAAATAAACAGTTTCCTGATGGTAAAGTGTTTGAGGCATAAAATACAGCCTTTTCAAGTGCCTATTTCCCCTAATAATGGCTCCCCAAACAATCCCAACTTTCTGACAAACACACAGTATAAATGTCTGAAAATGTTTTGAATCTCTCTCTTTTTTTTTTTTTTTTTTTTTTTTTTTTTTTTTTTTTTTGTGGAGCTGGAGGATTGAACCGGAGGCCTTGTGCATGTGAGGCAACACACTACCAACTGAGCTATATCCCCAGCCCTTGTTTTTAATCTCTTGATGACCAGATTCATGCATTCACATGAAATCTTCCGCATAATGAACTTCACCAGACATGCAGTGCCTTTTCTGCATTATAAGGAAAAGTTACCTGTTTTACTCCCTGGGTTTAAAAACAGATCAAATTATTTCAAGATCTTACATTTAAAAATTAAAATAGGAACAAGAAAACTCAGTGTAAATATTGAAACAGATTCATTTTAAAAGTCCTAAACAGATTTGCTACTAATATGCAAAGGAGGTGGGGGGCTCAAAGGAATCTAAGGGAGACATGTATGTTCTTACTGGAGTTGATAGCATATTTGGTTATGGGATACAAGCTTGACTGCCTGAATCTAGTCATTTTCCTACATCAAGCAAATGAATGAAATTATGCTTTGCATTTTGAATCTGTTCCAAATGTTTATACTCAGAATTTCAAAGCCACCATGAGCTCAGGTATCACACTTTAAGACCAGGGATAATGGAATGAAGAGAAATAAATAGAATTGAGATGCAGAGGTGGTCAGAGCATAAGTTATATGGATTAGGGTAGTTCTGACTACTTTGATTGCTTTCTCTTAAAAATATATTATAACTAGGCACTTTTTTTAAATGACAAGATCAAATAAACTATAGTTATGTTGTAAAACGTAAAAATATTAAATAGAAACAAATCATATAAATTCAGCACCACAATAATAAGCATTATTACTGTTTTAGGGTCATTAATTCTGAATTATTTTTCCTATGAATTTTTGAGCATATATAACTTATGCTTCTTCTTATTGTATTAATGCAGGAGTAATATATCAACATGGCTTTTTCTGGTTTACCCCTACATGCTCATTTTAGGACCTTTAGTCTCTTCAAATGCCTTCCCATCTTGCTTTGTTTTGCCCTGGAAATACCTCATCAGTATTCATGAAGTATAAAGATATTTGCTCGCTGTTCCTGAAATATTCTTCCCTGGATATTTGGATATACATTTTTACTGCTTTGTGGCTTCTATAATTTTCTTCATTTCCAATATTGGGTCATAGTTTTCTGAGATTTCTATGCCAATGCTTTCTCCATCCCCATGGCTTCTGAAGCCTGCTTTGGCAGTAATATAGCTGAGATGCCGCTGTGATGTCCTTTGAATACATCTCCCCCAGGAACAGTTCCCTTTCACAGCTTGGAAAGTATTTCAAAATCCAATGAGCAGTAATAGTATCCTGGTGGAGAATGTCATGTCCTGCTCATCACCACGGCTGCCATCCTCTTGATGTTCACATGTGCTTCCAGGGGCTCACAGCGGAGTTCTTCAACACTCCTGCCTTATAATTGCACCCATCCACTTGGGCCCAGACACAAGGTTTTCGAGTATAAAGCAGCTGCTCCTCCAAGTGACTTAGCTGCTCACATAAGTGAATTCTTGATAGATTTAGTCTGTCACTTCTATTGTTATATTTTGAATTTTTATATTTTAAAGCAGAATATAGAATAGAATAGATTTTCAAACTTATTCCTTGCTAATATAGTTATAAACATAGTATATCATCCTGATTGTCTTTATCCAACATTACAATCCATCTTTCATGAGTTTATCTTGAATGAAATATTAAAAAGTTTAATACTTCAGAATATTTATTTGAAAGGATTTGATGCAAAAAATAGGTTATCTGATATCAGAGATTCTCTTTCTTGATTTAGAAAAGTAATTTTGTGTGGATCATGGAGGAAAGGAATAACATAATAAAATGTTGATACTATTATTAAATTATGCACTGGTATGTCTAGAAATATGAGCCAGAATCTTTTCCCATATTAATATTAGACCAGAATTTCACATGAAAAGTTTTTGAAGCATGACTCTTTAATATTCCTTACATGCTTCTCTCTTTGAGTACAACAGTGTGTTGTTTCAGCGAATCTTGCCCATGACCTCCATGTACAGCTTGTTCACTTCAACCAATATTTATTGAACTACACTCTGCATCAAGTACTGTATTAGATATTAGGGGTGAAAGGATGAATATGACACATTTGCTGCTCTGAGCTACATGTCTCCAGTTTTCTTTGGAAACTGTACATCCACATCCATCACTTCTATCTATTGACTTTCCAGCAGACAAAGGAAAAGAAATCTAATAGAAAAAGAGGACTTGAACCAAAGGGAATCTATTAAATATTCCTCAGGGAAGTTCATGTGAACAGAAACAATGGCAAGAAAAAAACATCAGTTTTCTAAAATTTTATGTATGTACTCTTGATAGTGTGGAGTGCAGTATCTATGTCTCTATAGATAATTTTAAGATATCACTTTCATCTATTTTGTAATCAAATGTAAAGTGTACCAAAATGCTTTTTGTAGAGATATTTATTTACATCAATAAGTTATAGATTCATTTGGCTTGAACTAAGGAAAATTCTTTGAACATACAAGAATTTCTAGTACTTTGAACTGCTCAGGAGAACTACTTAAAGTTTTGGGGGAGGGGAGGACCCAGTGAAATTTCACATTTATAGGACTTGCAGCATTCTAATATAGTGAACACTGTATTACTCCTCAATTCTTAAATGTAAATAAGGATTAATTTACATTTTTGAAACTAATTCCTTATACTAAGACATCCTAATATTTTCTCTTTATGTATGTAAGATACAAATTTAAAGCCAAAAATAATTTTTTAGTCAATAAAGTATGTCTTTACAATACTTATATATTCACCACAGCTGGGAGAATTAATTCTTGTTAAGATCAGCAAAGTCAAACTAAACAAACCAACCTGTCAACTGACTAACTCCGTAGGGAACCAATCTCTACTAGCTAGTGAAAGTTATCAGTGATTATCAAAGCCATTGTCAAGACAATGTGAACTTGTGGCTTTTTGTGTCTAGAGGGATCATGAAATGTATGCAGATTTGGAAATAGAAAATAATTAGCTTGATGCTTTTTCTAATTTTGCTTCATATATTGTAACTGGTGTTATTTATAAATTAATAAACAACCTGAATTAATGATCACAGAAGTTAGAAGGCAAATTAATAATAAAGTTATAAATAATGAATAATTAATTATGTTATAGTTATTTTTCTAACATAATGATATAAAGACATGCTCACAAAAATACAATAATCTAAATGACTTTAGAGATGCATATTTCTTAAAACATGAATAACGCCTATGGTGGCTGAAAACATTATTGATATTAACAAAATAAATAGCATTTTAATTGTATACTTTTTCTTTGTTCTAAGGGAAAATAGTTTATAGGAATCAGAAACTAGTTCTATGTAGAATAGGAAAATATGAGAAATATAAATATATTTATGTGGACAAAAACATGATTACAAATTGTGCCAAAATTCAACCTGAGAATTGTAGACATGGAATATATTGTATTTGCAAGTCTGTGCTCTTTGTTCTAATTCTTAATTTACATTGTTTATATTTTAGCTTAATATTGCAAATATGTATGTGGTATGAGTTATGGACTGTTTGTTTCAGACATAATGGAATGACGACAACTTGTGTTTTTGTGCCTATAAGTAGCTTTCAATCTAGTCCCAGTTTAATGAAGCACATAATTATATACAAGTGAAAAATAAAATGGGCATCATAGAATAAATTAGAAAAGGGTGAAGAGTTTCCAGGGCAGAATGAAATAGACTTCTGTCAGGAAGAGTCAGAAGCTTCATGGTGAAAGTACTGAAAGGAGAATTTGGATCACACAGTAGAAAATAGCACTATGCATTTGTAAGCAAAATATAAGCTTATGTATAATTTGTAGCACAGTAGAGCATTTTAACAAAGCAAATGTAGTTATGCATATGACTTTTCAATATGACCAACATAAAATAATGTCCTATTGCAAGGAGGAGAGAACACTGGCATTATAAGCGTGCACCACTGTTCTTGGCTCTACCTCTTAATTAACTTTTATAAACATATAGATGTACTGGACAATGTTTAATGTTTTGGAATGAACAGGTGCAAGGGAAAAAATTAATGAAGAGCCCTGCAATCTACATGAAAAGGGCAAATGTCTTGGCATTTCAAATAAAAATAAATTTAAGTAAACAAGCTATCAAACACTTAGAGGAAGTCAAATAGGTTTTGACCTTTTCAATTTCATTCATTCCTTAACTCAAAGGCATTATTAGCACTTAAATTATAATACTTGTGTAAATGAATTTCAGTTCAACTAGTCATCTTTGGGAGAAAACAGAATGTGCCCAATGTAAGTTGATCTAATTATGTAGTAGAAAATCACAAAGGAGAAGCTGATGATGCCAACATATTGTTTGTTATTCTGATCAGGAAAAGGAATTGAAAAGACAATTATAAATTGTTCTTTCATTTATTTATATGGGTATACTCCAAAAGGAAAAATTCTGAGCAACAAAAGGAATTCACTTCTGCTATTTGCAAGGTAAAGCAAAGGATTTTGAATAATTCTGGATGTGTAGCAAATGTCTCTGGAAATCTGACCTTTAACAGATGACTATATACTTCAAACATCTGCCTTTTTTTTTTCTTCACTCTTTTCCTAATTAAGGTGCCAAATGGGAAAACAGTTTTCCATTTTATGATGAAACAGTCATCCTTTCCTTTACTGCTATTTTTCAAGGCTACCAGAATCCAAAACAGTAAAGGATGCCCCTTATAGTGGAGCTGTTACAAAAACCTGATCAAATCAAAACAAAATCCTCTCTAAAAATTTGTGCCTGAAATTTTAATATCATCAAAGTTCTGGTAATCAGGTATAACATATTAGGAATCTGTAGAGATGATAAATCAGATTTTTCCCACTAATAGAAGCTCTCTAAACCATTCCCTTTAGCAAGATATTTGTTTTAGAAGTGACACAGATGACATTTTCTATATTTTTGAAAATAGCCTGTTTCTGGCAAAAAGCAATTTTTTAAAAAAGATAGCTTATCCTTAGGCAAGATCCATTAAAAATGTTTTCATTCCTTTTATGATTTCTCATGTATTTGGGATACAGTAAAATTCCTGTTTTAATATCTGTGCGCACCTAACCATTGGGTTTTGTTCTGCCAATCTACCTACCTACGTTCCAATTAGAAAGGAATTGAGGTATTATGAGGCAAAGCGTTCAACTAACCACAGAACAATATAATTGTGGAAATGAATTATACACAACAATCATCATAACTGAAATGCAAATAAAATGCCTTCATGTTAGTAAATAGAATTTAAATACCTCAGAATCTATTTAATTTCCTCTGAACATGTGGTGAGTGATTAAAGAGTATTTTCTCTCTTTCTATTAAATTTGCCCAAATTATATAGATTACAGAATTCTAATTTTACTTAGGTAATATTACATGTAATAGTAATATTCTGAATTAGTGTAAGAATTTCCAGTTGATAATGAATGTGTGCATCAGTTGTATTATTTAATAACAAAAAACTCTCCAGCAAAGACAGATTTTACTAGAAATGAGCAAATCAAGGGCTGGGGTTGTGGCTCAGCAGTAGAGTGTTTACCTAGCACGTTCACAGCCCAGATTCGATCCTCAGCACCACATAAAAATAAAGGCTTTGTGTACAACTAAAAGTAAATAAATAAATATTAAAAAAAAGAAATGAGCAAATCAAAACTTAAAGGCATTAAGTTACTTGCTAAGGTTTTCTAGTTGCAACAAGATGGTCCCATTTCTCTGATTATCTTTCTATGTCGGACAATTTTAAATTTAAAATTTCCATATGTTTATTTAGCAAACCAACATTAGCTCACCATTCCGTTTTTGGTGATTGACTGAGGCAAAATTCATAAAAGGGTTTAAAAATTGAAGCCTCAAATAAGCTGAGATATCAATTCAACTGTGATTGGTGTTGGAAGGACAATGCACTTGGCAGAGTACTTCAAGGCATAGGATCTGAGGCCAGTTTGTCTTGGATTAAGCCACCTTGGCTGCAAGTCATCTGTTGTTAGATTACTTATTCCTTCTATCTTCTATCCTTCAAGTTCCTTTGAGGGTTGTTCTGTTTTTAATAATGAACATGGGTAAATAACATAAACTTCAAAGGACTATTCTGTGTATGAATAAAATAGAACACATATGAAGTTTAACATAAGCATTCAATTTATACTTTACTATTTTATGTTTTGTTTTTGTGGCACTGAGGGTTAAATCCAAGGGCCCTATGCCACTGAACTACACACCACCCTAGTCACCCCTCCTTTTTTTTGAGATGGTGTGTGTCCCGTTAAATTGTCAAGGCTGTCCTCAAATTTAAGATCCTCTTGCCTCAGCCTCCCAAATAACTGAGATTATAGACATATATATTGTTTTAAAAGAATGCCAAATAAAGTGTGGTTGCTGCTTATTTGGTAAGGAATCAGTGAATATGTGTGTACACATTATGTGCCTCAAGCCAGGCACGGTGGCACACGCCTGTAATCCCAGCATTTTGGGAGGCTGAGGCAGGAGGATTGCGAGTTCAAAGCCAGCCTCAGCAATGGCGAGGCACTTAGCAACTCAGTGAGACCCTGTCTCTAAATAAAATACAAAAAAGGGCTGGGGATGTGGCCCAGTGGTCGAGTGCCCCTGAGTTCAATCCCTGGTACCACAAAAAAAAAAAAAAAAAAAAAAAAAAAAGTCACATTATGTGCCTCAAGGAACAAAACAAAAGAAATAGTTGGTAGTTGGATAAAAGAAGAGTATAAGAATATGAATTTTACAAGTGAGTAAGTGAAGATTGTTCCTGAAATGTCATCATTTACTAATACAGAATATCTCTGACTATGACTGTACCCTGTTGAATGCCATTTGATGTTACATGGAAAGAAAAACACTCTCCAATCCCACACAGCAATCAGTGCATGGCAATATGGATAACATTAAATGTTAAATGATAGGTAAGGGTCTAAGAAATAGTAGAAGAAACAGCTGTATCTTCTAGAAGTAGAAGACACTCAATGATACAGGTAAGGGTTGGAGACTCGTGGTGACTCTGCTTTAGATTTTTGGATTAAGATTTATTCTTTTGTATCATATGTGGTATAATAACAGGAATTTTGAATGACTAATGCCTCTGCTACTGCTCAATGTGAATTAAACATTCTTTAGAAAAGAAGATGTTATTTGAAGGAAACAATTTTCTCCATAAGCCATTTATATGTGAGTCTGTTTTAAAAAAACTAGGTTTCCATGATAAAGTTTCAGTTCTTACCCAGTAAGCAACTAAGAACTTGGAATCAAGCCAAGTGGTCAGTACTCAATATGTTTAAAGCAAAACCAATATTGCAGGCTGGCAGACACTTTGATGTTAGTGGCACTTTAGATTATTCTTCAGACCTTTATTATAAAGACTCCAAAGGTACAGGCTTTGATAGGTGACAATCTTGCTGTGTTTCAAGGAATGGAACATTTAATCTCCTTCAGAGCTACAAAGTTTTATATTCATATCTCCTTGGCCTTAATGGTTTGTTGGTGAATTCTAGGACAATTTCTTTCTGCTATAATAGCAGAGGATGAATTAAGTGTCCTTGATGATAGCAAAGCAGAGGAATACAATTATATTGATTTTCAATTTGCTTTTTATAATTTGATTGTGAATTCTCTTTCTGAATGAGCATAGAAAATATTCATAATTTCTGTTTAAATAACTCATGGAACAAACTGTTTTTTTAGATGAATTATTTTTCATATTTTCTCCGTGAAATAATACTTTAGCAAGTGTATATATATATATATATATATATATATATATATATATATATATATATATATACATTTTCTAGCATTTCTTAAAATCAAAATCAAAGAAAGCTCAATTTCATTTTACTGTGACTTCAAAATTTGTCATCTATTTTCTAATTAATACAGATTTATGAATTTTTAATAGGTTGTGTTCTATCTGAAACTGGACATGTTACCCTAGATGCTACGTAATAATCACTTAAGTATTCAGAATAATATATGTTTCAAGGTAGCAAATAATAATAACCATAGCATGAAAGTGGGCCAAAAAGATGTCTTATTTTATACAAGAGTTCACTTTTGAAAGCTATCTGATTTAGTTTTTTTTTTTTTTTTATTTTAAAGTGTATAGTTCTCTAAATGTGAATTCTAAGGAACAGTGAAAAGAATGAATTTAAATTCAGTTGTTTCAAAAAGAAAGTGATATATCATCATCTTATACTGACAAAATACCAGCATTTGGAGTAGAAATTAAAAAAAAAAAAAAAAAAAAAAAAAAAAAAAAAACTAAGGATTTAAATAGAATTTCATATGGTGATAGGCAACCCAAGATTAATAGACCAAGTCCTTTAATTGTGTCACATGGTGCTTACTGAAGAATGACTGTATGCCTAACATTGCACTTTGTATGCACACTTGAGAGAAACTCTCCATCAAGAATGAATCACTCTGCTGAGTCAGCATGCTGTTGTGGTTTTGAGTATCATTCTAAATGCAAAATAGGCACCAATCTGAGTCTGGTAAACAGTATTTGCAAGCATAAGTCCCTGTTTGTACTGACAGTTCCTGGGTACCTAGGCAGAATTCTTGACAACTCATACATCAGTGAGGAATTCTTGGCCCACACCAGTTGCCTCCTCTACTTAATGACCTCACTTTTTCCCCTTCACATTAATTTGAGTTTTGTCTCCCCTAATTTACCTCTAATTCATTCCTAAACCCATTCTAATTTGTATTCATCCCACACTACCCCACTGAAACTGCTATTCCCAAGGTCACCAATGACCTCCTTTTTGCTAAAACCAATGGACATCTCTTTGGTTTTATTTTTATTTTTCCCACACATGAAATAGTATCATATTTGACACCAACTCCCAACTTCAGGAGATACTCTCTTAACTCATTCTCTTTGCTTTTTGTTAATTTATCAGGGTTTTCTTTTTGCCTCTTCTTAAATATTGATGTATTAAAAATGTTGGTCCTTAGCTCTTTTCTTCTGAAAATAAATAAGGAAACAAATAAAACAAAACTCTTTTTTTCAATTGTGGAAATCATCCAAATACTTCTCTGAATGAACTATCCATAAGTGAGCAAGTTCATTTATATCTTATGATTCCCAAGGCAGGGTCTGCCTGTAAAGATGCCTATTCTTTTGACTTTACTTGTTCAATTCATCTACTTTATTTTTTTCTTTCTCACATTATGATCTTTGTTCAGGTCACATCATCTTCATCAGTAACTTTTAACATCCTGGTGTCAGTGAAAGTAGGAAATCTTCAGGCTTGATTGGTGTAGTAGCTCCATAAAATCATCAAAGACCTGGATTCTTTCCAGTTCTCAAGCCTTCCTATGCTAATTGGATACTTAAAGTTGGCAAGAAATCTGAAGCAGAGCCATAAAAGCGATTTCACCTCTATCTTTATTGTAGGAAAAAAACTCATCATTTCCACCCTCAATCCAGCAGGTTTCAGCTCATACGTTTTTAGATCCCATTCCACCTGTCAATCATGGGCATGAGAGATGGGATTATAACAACTGTCATAAATTAATGATGGGGGATATAGAAATAGATGTCAAGGAGTTAACCATCACCACCAATACAAAACCAAAGGCTCCAGAGTTTGCCACTAGTTAGGTTCTGAAGCCAGTGGCCCTGTACAGGGTGCACTTTCTTCTTAAAAAACATACAAATAACGTGGATGGAAACAGGAAGTTGGGAGCTCTTAGATGTTCAGTTAAAATGGTGCAACTGTAAGTAAACATGCTGGTTAAATGATTGAAGAATCATTTCAATTTTATCTTGAAAGAACATAAAACTTGATTGCCAGAGATAACAGAAATAGTTTAGTAACAACAAAATATATTCTGAAACCATGCATCCAAGAAGCAGTTACTCACTACAGTTTTCTCGGTAAATAATGAATAGAAATGCTTTTGAGTAACTTCAGCCATATTTGTTTTTGTTGTTGTTGTTGTTTGTTGTTGTTGTTGTTGTTGTTTGGTACCGGGGATTGAACTCAGGGGCACTTGACCACTGGACCACATCCCCAGCGCTTTTTTGTATTTTAGTAGAGACAGGGTCTCACTGAGTTGCTAAGTGCCTCATCATTGCTGAGGCTGGCTTTGAACTCGTGATCCTCCTGCCTCAGCCTCCCAAGTGCTGGGATTACAGGTGCTCGCCACCTCACCTGGTCTTTAGCCATATTTGTGTACTTGACAAAGACTTTATTTTTAAGAAGATAAATATAGTGTATCCATATAGCCTAGCCTTTAAAAAAATCATATATTCAGAAAGTAAGAGAGAGAAGAAAAACACAAGGTATGGAAGTACGTTTAGTATAAACATAAGTAGGTAGAAAACAGAAACATGCTCCATATGTAAACGCATACAAATAAACACACACAGATGAACCAAAAGGCAATTTGTCCATTTAATAATAAAAAAATAGGATAAAAGTCCTGGAGATAACCTACTTGATGTTTATTTCCTTGCCTATTACTCACTAGCACTGTGACTATCCTAAGAACCCAAGATTTCCTTACTAATAAAATTCTGATAAAAAGAAATTGTTTGCCATTTCTTAGGATTGTTTTGGGGAGTGAAAGGAGAAAAGTACTGAGCCTAACACAGTGCCTAGAACTTTCTAAATACATATAGATATTAGCTATATTTGTGATATTATGCTGTAGTAAAATGATAAGCAATATCTCATTCATAAAGTTTTTAAAATGGGAAATTGAAACTTTTTCTTTCAACAGACTTGATGAGTACACCAAAACTATTGTGTCAGTAGATTGTATTTCTTCTCTGTATTCATATCTCTGTGGAAATTAAGAAAAGAGAGTAAAGTAGTATAAAATATTATACATTAGGAGAAAAATCTGTCCTGTTTTAGGTTCTTTAAGGCTTACAGCATCATAAGGCTTACAGCATCAAAGTTGCCTCAGCAACTTTGGCTCTAAGCAATTTAGCAATACCAATAAATAAAAAAAATAAAAAGGTCTGGGGATGATATAGTTCAGTACTAATGTGATCCTGCGTTCAACCCCCCTAATTGCCCCCCAATATATATATGGAGAGATAGTTAGATAGATAAATGAAAGAACACATGAATTAATTATAGTGAGGATAATGAGGTTAACTATAACAGTTAATTTTAGGTAATTTTATTTTTTAATCCTACAGGAAAAGGAATTTGTCTTTTTCATATTTTATAATGCCAGCCCTTTATAACATTAGTTAAAAAATCTAGATGATTCTTAAGAATGGTTTAATGTGATCTCCACTAAGTTTTGTAAAATCACTGTAAGAGCCCTAATTGAGGATAGCTAAGATGGCAGTTAGCTGAGAGCCATAAAAGGTGTTCGAGTATTTTCACCTGATATTCATGCATTTATCTAAGAATCTTTTTTTATGCCCGTGAACACTGTGTGACACACCTGTAAGCTCGAGCTGTTAGCACTTGTCCTTTTTAAGGCAAATAGTACTTAACCAGGGTGAGGTTAGTTAGAGGGTGGTTGGAGTTGGAGAGGTTGTTGGAGCCAGAGAGAGAAGTTAGAAGAAAGAAGAATAAAAGAACTTTTTCATTTCCAGTCTGCCTCCGAGTTTTCTCCCATGGTATCATTGCTGCAAGCGACAATTGCTGTAGGCGGCGACAAGTGGTGGCCCGTACAGGGAACTCGGAATCGGCAGGTAAGAACTGAGAAATCTATAAAGATGGGTGCGAATAAAACTAAGCACCGGGTAATAAAAGCTATGGAAGAGTTTTTTGATATAGCTGATAGTATGGAGGAAAGTGATCGTGAAAGCATAGCCTCCGCTGAGTCAGATAAGACCAGTAAGGATAGTATTGGTGTGAACTCAAAAATAACGAAGATAAGAGCTGCAAAAGCTATCTGAGACTTGTTGGAAATAGCCGAAGAGTACATACTCTCCATAGAATCTGAAACTCAGGATGTTACTACTAGTGAAAGTGATAGTAGTAAGGAGGAGCCAAATAACCATGAAAGCACAGCCTCCTTCGCTGAGTCAGTTAAGACCAGAAAGGACCGTTAAGTAGAGGAACCACTTGTGCCCTCTGTTCCCTCATGGGTGTAATCTATTACAGAAATCATGAGGGGTATTTCTGAGTATATGTGTGCCCTTGAGGCAGAGATTAATGGCCTTTCTGAGCACTTACGCGCCCTCGAACGCCAAAACCCGCAGGAACATTGGGAACTGCCAGTATTTGAAAATGAAAATGGGCAGAGGTACCACCAGTCCTTAGATTTTAAAACAATAAAAAATTTCAAAGAGGCAATAATGACCTATGGGCCCCACGCTCCGTTCACGTTGAGCTTGCTTGAGTCCCTTAACACTTTAACTTTAACCCCCTCAGAGTGGAAAGGCATATGTAAGGCAGTATTGAGCAGGGGACAATACCTGATATGGAGGTCACAATTCCAGGAGCTTTGTGTAGAAACATCTAGAAGAAATGCAACTGCAGGCTTCCCAGACCATAATGTAGATATGCTAACAGGTGAAGGACAGTTTGCTGAATTAAAAATTCAAATGCAATATGATCCTGGTGTATACGCACAAGTAAACACTGCCGCTGTTAAAGCCTGGAAGACCTTACCAGGAACAGGTGATTTGCAAGGCATCTTGTCTAAAGTAATTCAGGGGCCTAATGAGCCTTATGGTGATTTTGCTGATTGACTCTTAAGAACTGCAGGCACAATATTCGGGGATGTAGTTCAAGCAATGCCCTTAGTCGTCCAGTTGGCATATGAAAGTGCCAACAAATATTGCCAAGATGCTATAAGACCATGGAAAAATAAAAAGGAGCTTTCAATATACATTAGATTATGTAAAGACATTAATGATGCCTTTGTCACTGGAAATGTGATTGCAGCAGCAATGAGGGGTGCTTCCCCTCAAAATTTCACAAAAAGGGCTCAACAAAAAAAAATTATTATAATCAATCAGGATATTCCAGGCAATATCCCCACAGAGAAATAAGACCAAGCTCATACCGCACCCCAGGCCGCTGCCCCAGGTGTAAAAAGGGGAATCATTGGGCCAATAAATGCAGATCTAAATTTGACATCTATTGAAACATTTTGTCTAGAAACTCAGAAAATGGGGCACGGGGCCCAATGCACCAGGGCCCACAAATGTACAAGGCATTAGACGAGGAATATCCTCAAACATCCATCCAGATGATTCCTCGTCACAATCCCTCCTACCCATTGACTCCCTTGTCAGAGGGACAAGAGGAAGTGCAGGACTAGGCCTCTGTTCCACCGCCCAAATAGTGCTAACACCTGAAATGAGGGTTCAACTGATTCACACGGGAGTCAGGGGACCTCTTCCCTCAGGGACTGTAGGACTTATCCTGGGAAGAAGTTCTAAAAGCTTATTAGGTTTTCAAGTAACACCAGGTGTTATAGACTCTGACAAGGAGAAATAAAAATAATGCTTAGTTCACCTAGAGGCATTAGCTCTGTTAACCAAGGAGATAGAATTGCTCAGTTGCTTCTCATTCTCAGTTTACACAACTCATTCAAGAGTATGCCGCAGAATAGGAACAATAGAGGATTTGGTTCCACTGGCTTGGGACCTATGGCTTGCTGGGTTCAGGATTGTTCATGGAGGCCTATGTGCAAAATAAAAATTCAAGGTATAGAGATGGAGGGGCTGATTGATACTGGGGCTGACTCTTCGATCATTAATCTACAACAATGGCCCAAGCACTGGCCTCTACAGAAGGCTTCAACCAGTTTAAGAGGCTTGGGATATACTAGCACTTCAGCACAAAGTGCTGTAATTTTAAAATGGGAAGATAATGAAGGGCACAAAGGAACTTTCCAGCCTTATGTTTTTATCAGCTTGCCAGTTACCCTATGGGGAAGAGACATTTTACAACAAATGGGGCTACACCTAGCAACCAAGCCTGCAGGTGTTAAAAATAAAAATCTAAATCATCATCAAAAATGTAAAGGATATTTTTTCTAGGGGCCACTGAGAAAACAATTTTGAAAATACCATGGCTTTCTGATAAGCCAGTTTGGGTCCCTCAGTGGCCCCTATCTAGAGAAAAATTACAAGCGGCCCACCTACTAATCCAAGAACAACTAGAAGCAGGACACATAGAACCTTCCACCTCTCCCTGGAATTCCCCCATATTCGTAATCAAGAAAAAATCAGGAAAATGGAGATTGTTGCATGATCTTAGAGAAATCAGCAAAACCTTGCAAATTATGGGCCCTACCCAACCTGGACTTCCTAATCCTGTAGCTATTCCTAAAAATTTCCATCTTATAACTCTTGATATAAAGGATTGTTTCTTTTCCATTCCTCTACATCCTCTGGATGCCCCCAGGTTTGCTTTTTCAGTTCCTTCTATCAATAATAATGGCCCTGATAAAAGATATCAATGGAAAGTTTTACCCCAGGGAATGGCTAATAGCCTCACTATATGTCAAATGTATGTAGACAAAGCTATTTAGCCGATCAAGAACAAATACCCAAACCTTATGTGCCTCCATTATATGGATGATGTTTTGCTTGCTCATCCTAATCAAGAAGTCTTATTCACCATATTCAGTGATATGTCAGAAAATTTAAAACAATATGGACTAAACATTGCAGAAGAAAAGGTTCAAACTAGATCTCCCATATTATATTTAGGATTCAAAATTATGGATACTTTTATTAGGCCTCAAAAAATTTTAATAAATAAAGAACATTTGACCACCCTCAAGGATTTCCAAAAACTACTGGGAGACATTAATTGGTTTTGCCCTACACTAAGCCTCACTACTGGACAATTAAAACCCTTATTTGACATCCTTCGCGGGAACCCTGAACCAGCTTCACCATGAACATTGACTCCTGATGCTAGGGCAGCTTTAAAGTTAGTAGAAAAGGCCATTCATTGAAAGATTCCATTGTGATAGAATCGATTTTGCTCGACCGCTGATATTGATTATTATTTCTTCACAATATACATGCACAGGAGTATTTTGGCAACAGAGACGTTTATTATGCCTATATTTACCCGTCTCTCCTAAAAGTACAATTGAAACTTATACCTCCATGGTGGCTAAACTTATTCTTCAAGGAATTAAGACTTCTATTAAAATATTTGGCATTCACCCCGCTACTATTATTACTCCCTATTCATCATCGCAGGTTGAATATTTATGCTTCAATGATAATGATTGGGCTATAGCTAGATGCTCTACTTCTGCAAATTTCGATAACCATCTTCCTAAGTCTCCTATACTATCTTTTTGTATTAATCATCTCATTATTTTTCCACAAGTAATAAACAATCAACCTATTCCTAAGGCATTAAATGTATTTACAGATGGGTCCTCTAACGGTACTTCTGCAGTAGTCACTCAGAAAGAAAATATGATTCATATTACTGGTCAAAAATCAGCCCAATTAGTTGAACTCGAAGCTATTATTATAGTTCTTGAAAGTTTTAAAGAACAGCCTATAAATACTTTTTCAGATAGCCACTATATAGTACATGCTGTCCCTAAATTGGAGCTAGCAGGCCCAATAGCACCTCATACTCCAGCCTTTAAATTGTTTTTTCAAATTCAAAACCTTCTATGGGAACGTAAAGAACCTTTGTTTATTGGACATATCAGAGCTCATACTAATTTGCCTGGTCCTCTACATGAAGGTAATCAAAAGGCTGATGCCCTCGCTCAAACGATCTTTATATTTTCAGCAGTCCAACAAGCTACCTTATTCCATTCTCAATTTCATGTTAATAGTACTACTTTACAGCAAAAGTTCAAAATAACTAAAGAGCAAGCTCGAACAATTGTGAAGGATTTTCAATCTTCTGTGACACATTTGCCCAATCTACATTATAGGGTTAACCCAAGAGGATTAATGCCCAATCATTTGTGGCAGATGGATGTCACTCATGAACCAAGTTTTGGAAAATTGCGATTTATTCATGTAACCATAGATACATGCTCAGGCATGATTTTTGCTTCCTTACATGCTGGAGAAAAAGTTAAAGATGTTACATCTCATTGTCTACAAGCTTTTGCTGCATTGGGCATTCCCAAAATGCTTAAAACAGATAATGGCCCTGCATATACGTCTTCATCTTTCAAACAGTTTTGCACAAAATTCAATATATTCCATAAAACAGGTATCCCGTACAATCCTCAAGGCCAAGGTATAATTGAACAAGCTAATTGCACACTCAAAATTATGCTATTGAAGCAAAAAGAAGGAAAT
This sequence comes from Tamias sibiricus, assembly GCA_025594165.1. NCBI lineage: Eukaryota > Metazoa > Chordata > Mammalia > Rodentia > Sciuridae > Tamias > Tamias sibiricus. The sequence goes on from CM046661.1 coordinate 143,031,150, forward strand.
TGGACAAATCCTAGGGACAGATTGGCCGTTGCCCTGTTTACCTTAAATTTTTTAACTTTGGATTCTAATGGATATTCGGCTGGAGACAGACACTGGAATCCACACCAACAACATAAACCTTTGGTTTACTGGAAGGATGCTCTTTCAGGCACATGGAAGGGCCCAGATCCAGTATTAATTTGGGGGAGAGGATCTGTTTGTGTTTTTCCACAGCATGAATCCTCCCCAATATGGATACCATCTAGATTAATAAAACAGGTACCAAATCAAAAGGATCAACATGAAGTTGTTGAGGAATCAAGATTAATAAAACAAGTACAAAATCAAGAGGGCCAAGATGAAGTTATGGAATGATTCCCTTAAAAGAGTCCTTCAACAAATTCACAACTTAAGTCTCATTCCTCCCGGCCGGGATGAGAAGATCTCTCTTTAGTGTACACACAATTGTATTTTTTTATTTTTATATATGTCTGTGCACTTGTCTAGATATCATGTAAATGTGACGTCACAAATATATGTTTGTATGTTTGTACGTCTGTCCAGTGTGATGTCACAAATAACAAAGTGTTTATGAAAATAAATATTATAAAATATATATATTTTATGTATATATATGTATGTGTGTATATATATATATATGTATGTGTGTGTATATATATATATATATATATATATATATATGGATCCAAATAACTTTAATTCATTTAAGATTAGAGTATTCTAATTGGGTAACAATTTAAAAGTATAGGTACCTTCAATTTTGATTTATGGGTGACTCTGAGACTTTTCTTCAGCTAAAAATATGACTAATACTCTATAACTTGATATTTTGGTACTTGACATGGGATTGTTTATTTGTAATTAACTTTATTTGTTTAATAGCTGATTAATTTGAATTATTTCAATAGGTAATTTCATAGAAGGATTGCTGTGTATGCAGAGACTCAGGGGTTACAGCTAACAAATTATTTTTCCAAAGTGCTCTTAGTTTTTCTTTAATTTATCTTTAATGTAGTGTTTTGTCAGTTAAATACCCTCAGTCCTTCTTTGATCAGTTCTGAATGTGATATTTTGCTGGCTTATGTTTTTGGAAGCTCAAGCAGCAATATGTGTGAGCAGAGATCAACTTTAATTACCTGATCTAATAATTATATTTTTTAGTTTGACAACTCGCCTCTTGACTCAGTGCTGGAATGGCACTGCCTTTCCTCTAATAATTGATGTTTGAGTTTCTAGGTAGCGGGCCCTGAAGATTTGCTGGTGGCATTGTCTAGACATAAAAAAGACGACTGCTGCTACAGCTGCAGGGATCACGGTTGCTACAAGCATCCCTGCTGCTCAAGCATCAAACAACCTCACCAGCAGTGTGGCCTCTGCTCTGTGCATGCATGGGGCCTCCTAGATCAATGTGTTATAACAAGTGGACATTTTGATCTTTCATTATTTGGGACATTACGGGACAATGCCTTGCGGGTGTTTGTCTAGAGAACTCAGTGTGTTACTTGATGGAACTTAGGGCAGCTGATTTGTTTAAAGAACTTGATACGCTATGGAACTTGGCTCATCAGCAGAAGGCTTGCCGCCTTAAAACCGCAGCATCTCCTCACGATTGGACGGCTGTTAGTCAACACACACAGTCGATCCTGAAGGGCTTGATTGGACGGCTGGTAGCTAATGACGGATAAGATCCCCAGAGGGGGACAACCTAAGACAGGCACAGTTGATCCAGATGAGGTCGTCAGGTCCACCCATCCACAGGACAGTCTCATGTGGCCAACATATCAACCTAAGACAGGAGTCAAGGGCACATCCTTGATTATCCGATGATGGGTAAGAATGTTGGTTGCACATGGGACATCCTAGAGCATCCCCTCTTTTAAAATCAAAAGGGGGGAAATGTAAGAGCCCTAATTGAGGATAGCTAAGATGGCGGTTAGCTGAGGGCCATAAAAGGTGTTCAAGTATTTTCACCTGATATTCATGCATTTATCTAAGAATCTTTTTATGCCCGTGAACACTGTGTGATGCACCTGTAAGCTCGAGCTGTTAGCACTTGTCCTTGTTAAGGCAAATAGTATTTAACCAGGGTGAGGTTAGTTAGAGGGTGGTTGGAGTTGGAGAGGTTGTTGGAGCCAGAGAGAGAAGTTAGAAGAAAGAAGAATAAAAGAACTTTTTCATTTCCAGTCTGCCTCCGAGTTTTCTCCAGCGGTATCATTGCTGCAAGCGGCAATTGCTGTAGGCGGCGAGAAATCACAATATTTACCATGGTCTTAAACGAGAGTAATCTCAGTAAACAATGAAGCACGAACTATGTAGGTTGCATCCTTTGAAAGAATTCATCCTGAAAATATCATGAACATATTTTCTCTTTTAGGAACACACATGTGAATGACAACACCACTACTGAGCATCCTTACTAACCTTTAAAGTGGTGAAACTGTACTCTGAAGTCAGCCTGAGTTCGAGAAAGATATCTACTTCATAGGTCATGAAGAATGATGTACTATTGCTAAATCCTTAGAATAATCAGTATCTGGTGCACAAACATCTGAGGAATGTTAGCTCCTATTAGAAACATGACAAGTATCCATTCACATTACTTGGGAATATGAAGTCCATAACAACACAGTCATTTAACTTAGTCTTCAGTAAATCTCAGAGAAATTAAATGAGTTGCATATGTTGCATAGGAAAAGTGACTTTTCATTTCCTTATCAATAAATGTTTGCACTGAAGACTATTTTATGCATCTATATCCTGTGGACTTGGCATTTGGTAGAAGTGGCTTAAAATATGTTGTTGAAGTTGTAACTTCATTTGAAATATATAGAATTATTTTATAAAACTTAAGTTTGATTTTATTCATCACTATGGATTCAATACTAATCCAAAAATTAATAAAATGACTGACTTGTAGTATAATCTTATCTCTTTACTTTTTGAGAAATAATGTGCATCCATAATAAAATTAGAAGTTAGTATCAAAATATTTTAGGAGTTTTCCCTTTGAAATAAAGTTCCTAGGCAGAAATCTGCATATCCTAAATATTAAAACTGGCAAAGCATATTTTCTGCCAGTACATTATACAGTGAAATAATATAAAGGCCTGGACATACATGTATAGAAGATGCTTTGAGTTGTTTGTGAAGCATGATGCATGACTAAAAGAACTGAGTTTTCTTGAGTCCTAATGTGTTCTATGTTGTATATTTTCATAATTTTATTTATTGTTCCACAATGCCTGATCCTTTTTATTGCAATCTTAAGGTTTACCAAAACATGATAAAAGTGCATTCTTGTGCAAATATGAGCATGTACATCTACACAGTCACAGAATTTATTTGAATTCAGCTTGCATGGTTTCAGGGTCAGTAGTTACAAAGCTGTTAACTAAAAAGACAGCACTAATGTGCTGGAAAACACAGACAGAGCACAACTAGCTTCACAGCGGTTCTAAACTTGTATTATATGTCATCTTTAATTGTTAAGCCTTTTTTACTCAATAATCAATATTTCATCCAGCATAACAATGAAAGATGGAATTATTTATGGTTATAATTAAGGTGTACTTTTTGGTCACAAGGAGAATAAAAAAGTTACTGGAGAGGGGATGTGATTTAATGAAAATGACATTCATTGAACAATCTGCTAAGTCTCCCAAATGAGATGATGAATGCAAAAGCCTTTGAAAACAGGTCAAGCATTATACAAACTCATAGTACTATCATTAAAGACCTAAAATTTTTATTTCTAGTACATGTCATGGGTTCTGAGGTTATCCATCAAAACAACATTTTCTAATGTTTTCAATAAAAACTGTAATATATGGTAGCATGGGAAATACTAAGAACCATATTTTAACCTCAAACTTAGAATTTATTGCTTTTGTGATCTGAAAGGTTGACCCTTACCATCCTTTCTGCACACAATCTTTTAACTTTGTTTGTTTTTATATAGTGGTGTTCTGCTAGTGATTTTGTCTTTTTCCTTTAGGAAATGTTCTGCAGGAACTGCATTATTAAAGCTGGACATGCTCCAGGAGAGTCATCAGAGACCACGGCAAACCTTGATTCAATCTCAGTGGAGTAACTGCAAAGTAACAGTCCCAAAGTCCTCTCATTTTTGGATGTCTCAATAAATCTGGACTTGATAACATGAAAACTTTTCTTCATGGACCCTATAGAGGAAGGAGTAGACTAAATTTGCTGTAAAATGCCAAATTACACAGAAATTTTCAAGGGCCAGTGAAAACCTTAAATTAATTCAAGCTTTCTCTCCCTTTCTCTCTCTCTCCCCCTCCCCATTCCCTCTACTGACACTTGAAAGTTTGAAAGAACTATGTTTTATGATTGACATTAGTAATATGATCATCTGTTTGTATTTATTTAGTATCCTTTCCAAGCACAGTTCAGGAATCTCCATAAAAATGATCTTATTAATCATCTTTAGAACACTCATGTAAAAAGCAGTGGAAAAAATGTCATTACCCCTCTTACCAAATAAGAAAAGTAAAATAAAAGGCTTTAGGAGATCTGCAATTATGTCACTAGGAGAGCCAGGTACACAACCAAAGTTTTATATTTCTTTTCATTTCAATAATAATATCTAGTTTTTTTTTTTCATTGATTAAAGATCTTATTCTTCTCTCCCTAAGTAGAACAAGAGCTCCTTGAAGATAAGACATTCAAAACACAATTTTTAAATTACATTTCTCATCCCTATGGTAACGTACAGGAAGCAATTAATAAATATTCATTAAACTGATTTAAATTAAGCCCTCTTTGTCATTTTAAAAGGACATACCTATGTGTTTTGTAATTCAAACATTGCAAAAGTGTACACAGTGAAAAGTAGATCTCTCTGCCACTCAGACATATATTCCCTGACCCCAAGGCAGATGCCTATAAATCTTTCTCATCATATGTATCTTTCCAGACACTTTCATACATATTAATAAGCATGTGTGTCTTTTTCTGGTATATTTATGTTGTTTTACCAACTGGGAGCAAAGGATATACATTACACTACTTTTTAAAACAACAATATTAATGGGTTAATCTTTTATAAACTCTTCATTTGAAAATAATTTCTAATTTACCAAAAAGCCGTAAAATAAAAGTAGTAAAAAATATTCATATATGCTTAACCTAGATTCAGAATCAGCACTTATTAATATTTTACTCTATTGCTTTATCATTTCTTTAATTTCTCCCTGACTCATCTTCTCCTGACTCATTTTAAGAAGTTTCATAAAATTTTACTTCTAAATATTTTTATTTTTATTTCCCAAGAGTAAAGTTTTCCTGATATACAGCCATGGTAAAATTCTCTACTTCAGTAAATTGAATATTGATATAATGCTTGAAAATAAAATGATATATGTCTAACTTTTAGAAAATGATATATTCTAACTTTTCCTCATTGACCAAAAATGTCCTTTAGAGAAAAATTTTCCCTCCTGTATAGGAGTGAGTCTGGGATCAGGTGTTGAGTTTATTTGTTCTGTTTCTTTAGCCTCCTTTAACCTGAATAACACGAGAAACCTTCTGTGATGTTATTGATAACTTTCTCATTTTTCATGTCATTGATACTTTTGAAGAATACAATCTCTCATGCTCCCTTTCTAATAGAACGTTCCTCATTTGGGGGTTTGCCTGGTGATTCTTCATGGTCAGTTTTAGAATATATATTCCAGGCATATATATATATATATATATATATATATATATATATTTATATATATATATATATATTATATATATATTATTTTATATATATTTTATATATATTATATTATACATATTATATATATTATATTATGTATATTATATATTATATATATATTTATATTATATATATATATATGCCTGGAATATATATTATGTGTGATTTTGTTCTCTGGGAACCAAATCTGGGGCATCTATTATCCACTGGACCCTTACTGATAATACTAATTTTGAAAATGAAATTACTTATTGCCTGATTGTCCACTATATGACTTTTGTTTTGTTTGCCCTTGCAACTAAAAAGTAGTATCTTGCAGTCACTACAAGAAACACATTTCCTAATACAATGCTCACTATTTGGAAACAAAATGAATATTTTTCAACTCCCACTGTATCTCTACATTTATCAATTGGCTCTCTGAATATTAACATACAAAATACCATCTCTTCTGTCCCATTTTTCCATTTATTATTGATATGGTCTCATGTATTGCTATTTTGTCCAATTGCTTAGAATTGATTATAGCATTCGATAATCTTGGTTCTGACAATTTCCCAGATTGGGTCATGGCCCATTTCTGAAGGTGTAGGAGCGCTCAGCTTTGGGCAGAGTTCTCCTGTGTATGAGGAAATATCAGTAGGTGTCAGCAAATGTTGATGCAGTGGTCATTGATCCAGGGCTGGCCATGGCTCCCTCCATGCTTGTTCTATTTAGGAGCACTTCATAAACTGCTGTGTAAATTCCATATAAATATGCTGCAAACCTGACTGTAGGTGCTTAGCCACATGCCACTGCAGTTTCAGCTGACAATGCTGCAGCCTTTGGCTTCAGTCAAACTAACCATCTGGGTTGGTCAGTCAAACCACTCTTCCTGAGCCTTGCCTGAACCTGCTTTGTAAACCCACCTTTCACATCAGTTGAGATTGGAAAGGAGAGGGGATGGAGGAGACTGCTCATGTTCATCTCTTGGGGCCTTCCTGGGTCTCAGGATTTATTCCCACTCTGCCAGCATCCCCAGGTTTTTCCTATTATATCAAATTGCCCGAATGTCTCCCTTTTGCTGGTCCCTCCACTGTCTGAGAATTCAGGGAAAATATTTAAGGGTTTGGAGTTAGATTTGAGTTCTCCTCTAGGGCCTAAACACCAGGTAGACAAATAGTATGGTTCGGACCTTGTGTCACCTGGCAGTGACCTCTAGGAAGTGAGCCTAGTGGAAGGAATTTAGATCACTGGGGGCACACTCTTAGAGTGACATTTGGACACTGGCGCTCTCTCTCTTCTTTGCTTCCCAGCTGCTATGAGGTAAGCAGCTTACTCCACCCACATGCTCCTCACCATGATGTTCTGTCTCCTCACAAGCCCCAAAACAACAAAAAATCAACTGACCATGTACTGAAACTTCTGAAACCAGTAGACAAAATGAACCTTTCCTCCTTTTATGTTAATTTTCTCAGGTATTTTGTCTTGGCAATGAAAACCTGGCAAACATAGTCAAGTTCCTTTCTGGCTATAAGCAGATTACCAAGCAAGGTTGGTCAGAGCAATGAAAATAGTCCAGCTCCAGAGTATATGTGAAAAAATACTCATAGTCTTCAGTTGTGGAAGCCTACAAGACAAACAAAGGAAGAGATACTTCTTCTAGCTTGCTGACTGGAAGGCTGGCATAACAAACACAGATTCTGGTTCTGGTTCAATCTCTCTTGCACGTGAATCTACTTCATTTCTCTTATTTTAGTGATGGAGTAGAGCTCTGGTGGTCCTCTCAGACATGAGAACAGCCCTGGAACCTACACTACTATCTTTTCCTTTTTAATATTTTTGCCTTTTTTAGGTGGACACGATACCTGTATTTTATTTATTTTATTATGTGGTGCTGAGGATTGAACCCAGTGCCCAGCATGTGATAGGCAAGCACTCTACCACTGAGCCACAACCCCAGCCCTTATGCTACTATCTTTTTTGTTATTTCTTCTATTGAATTTCTACATTTTGTTATGTGCATTTTTTCTTCTAGTTTCTGTTTATCTGGACACATGGACTTTGGACTAGTATTTTCAAGGGATTTTTTTTTTGGTTTGATTGTCTAGGATTATACATTAGAACAAAATAATAGGGTTTTGAGGTATATAGAAAGGACAAAAGTGGAGGAAACATGGGAAGAGGTGCTACTGAAAAATTAGCTATTCCATGCACGCTTATCTATATAAAATGGCATACATAAAAAGTCAGTTACCCCCACTCCCCACCTGTATTCACTTTCACCCCATACAACATGTACCTGTTACCTTCTTAAAGGCTTGGCTGGGCCCTCAGAGCTTTAAACAATACAGGAAAGAAAACAAACTCTAATCACTATCAGAGCCCAGAAATAGGTGAACTTTCTGAAGTTTTGCCCTTTGTGATAGACCCACAACAGTAATGGCTTCCTGTGATAATATCAGCAGCATCACTATCTTGATGACTAAGAAATAGTCATCTCTAATCCAAAATGTATCCATTCCAAATTATCTACTCAGTGTCCAAGACTACAACCCATCTTGCAAACCTATAGTAAGCCCAGGGGCTACAGTTTTTACTTTGTTGAGCACATGGACCCTCTTCTCTGGCCTCTAACATCACTTTCCCTTGATTACTCATACATTTTTCTCAATCAAAATGGGTGTGCTCTGCCACTTGCAAGTACAGAGAGATTTCTAGTGTCTAAGAAATGGTTTGGCAGTGGCAACTGACAGTCATGTAGATGTTTCTGAGAATATCCTGCAATTGTTCTCTGTGGTAGACACACCCTAAGGGGACCCCCAAGGAAGCATACCCTTGTCTAATTCCTCCTCATTGAGTGTGGACAGACCTGTGACTTACTTATAGCCCATAGATTAGCCCATAGCAAAGGTTATGGAATATTACTCCTATGCTTCTATTATGTCATCTAAGACTCCACTAGGCAGACTTGAGCAAGACAATGCCCTGTTTGCTTTTAAAAAGGAGGTTAAGCCGGGCGCGGTGGCGCACGCCTGTAATCCCAGCACTTTGGGAGGCTGAGACAGGAGGATCGCGAGTTCAAAGCCAGCCTCAGCAATGGCGAGGCACTTAGCAACTCAGTGAGACCCTGTCTCTAATAAAAAAAATACAAAAAAAAGGGCTGGGGCTGTGGCCCAGTGGTCGAGTGCCCCTGAGTTCAATCCCGGGTACCACAAAAAAAAAAAAAAAAAAAAAAAAAAAGAGGTTAGTTCACAGTGTGATTGGATGGGGGTACATAGGATTAGAGGAACACTAGAATGGTCAAAGGAAAGGGAGGGCAAGGGAGGGAGCAAGGGGGGGGAGGGGAAAAATGGTGGTTGAATGAGATGGATATCACTATCCTAAATGCATGATTAAAGATCTGAATGGTACTTATATACTTTGTATACAAGCAGTTGTATGTAAAAAGATGATATACTTGTGCATTATGAATAAGTAAATTAAAAAAAAGTAAGCTGCCCTGTTATCAGAGGGACCATGAGGAAGCATCCTGGCAAAGAACTAAGGCAGCATACATATGCTGAGAAAAATCCCTCTGTTGACGACCAGAAAGGAAACAGGGAATTCAACTCTACAGCCACAAGTCATACAACTCTGCCAAAACCACTGAAGTCTGAAAGATAATTTCAGACTCCAGAAAGGAATATAGACTCAGACAATTTTATTGCAGCCTCTTGAGACTCTGAACCAAAGACCTACTAAAATTATGCCTGTATCACTGACCCACTGAAACCAAGATTATTAATGTCTGTTGTTTTAAGCAATTAAGTTTGTAGTAATTTGTTACATAGCAATATAAATATTATACATTCTCTATGCAGTGAGAAGAATCTGGGAAGATAAAACAATGGCCATAATCCAACCTGTTCTTATTTTTTTTTTTCCTCGAGTATATTCCACAGATTTTATTTATTTTTATTTTTAAAATTTTTTTTCTAAGATGATATAAATGACAACAGAATGCATTACATTTCATATTACACATATAGAGCAATTTTTTACAAATCTCTGGTTGTATGCAAAGTATATTCACACCATTCATGACTTCATACATGAACTTAGGGTAATGATATCCATCTCATTCTACCATCTTTTTTTTTCTTCCCCCCTTTGCCCCCTCCTTTCCCCTCCATCCCCATTGGCCATTCTAGTAGAATGCATTACGGTTCATAATACACATATACACATATAGAGCCTCTTTTCACATAACACTATTTGTATACAAAGTATATTCATACTATTCAAGTCTTCAATCATGCATTTGGGATAATGATATCCATCTTATTATACCTCCCCCCCTTTTTTTTTTTCACCACCCCATACCCCCCCATCTCCCTCCCTTCTCCTCCCTCCCCTTTGACCACTCTAGTGCTCCTCTAGTCTTCCCAAGTACCTGACACCCAAAACCGCTGTGACTCTGACTCCTTATATCAGAGAAAACATTTGGTACTTGGATTGTTGAGACTGTTTAACTTCACTTAGCATTATGTCCTCCAACTTCATCCATTTACCTGCTAATGCCATTATTTTATTTTCTTTTATTACTGAATAAAATTCTATTGTACGTATATACCACATTTTCTTAATCCACTCATCTACTGAGGGACATCTAGGTTGGCTCCACAACCTAGCTATTGTGAATTGTGCAGCTACAAACATTGAGATAGCTGTGTCACTGTAAAATGATGTTTTTAAGTCCTTTGGGAATAGACCCAGGAGTGGTCTGGCTGGGTCATAGGGTGGTTCCATTCTCAGTTTTCCAAGAAATCTCCATACTGCTTTCCATAATGGTTGCACCATTTTGCAGTCCCACCAGCAATGCATGAGTGTGCCTTTTTCCCCACATCCTCTCTAACATTTATTGTTGTTTGTGTCTTAATAGCTGCCATTCTGACTGGTGTGAAATGATATCTTACGGTAGTTTTGATTTGCATCTCTCTGATTGCCAGTGATGTTGAGCATTTTTTCATGTATTTCAACCTGTTCTTATGACTTAAGTCTATCTCTTCAGATTCTTTTTAGCCCCCAACCTCATTCCAGCAGGTAATGTTGATGGTGAAGTTAGCATTGTTTTCACAAAACAAAGTGAATTAGGATAAAATTAATGTAAGATAAGAGCTTATGGAAACTCAGAATAGTGTCATCTTGGATAAAACACGTTGTTAAGGATTGGATCTAGAACATCCCCCAAAAGCTCAGGTGTTAAAATTATGGTCCCCGATTCAGCGAGGTTCAGAAGTGGGACTTTTAGGCAATGATTGGATCACTAGGGCTCTGACTTTATCAGTGGATTAGTCCATCAAATGGATTAGTTAGTCCATTTGATGGATTAATCCATTAATAGCTGAATGAACTACTAGGAGGTGGGACCTAGTTGGAAGAAGTAGGTCACAGAAGGGTTATCTTCTCTGTGTTCTTTCCTCTTCTCTCTGTTTCCCAGGTGCCCTGAACTGATCAGCTTCCTTCTGTCCTGCCCTTTTGCCATAATGTTTCTGCCTGGGAGCCAGCCAACTAAGGACTGAATCCTCTGAAACTGTGAGCTGAAATAAATCTTTCCTCTTCTAACTTGTTCTTGTCATGTATTTTAGTCACAGCAACAAAAAGCTGAATAGCACACTTGCCTGCATGTGAGCAAGCAGAAGCACATATACTATACTTTCTGGAAGACTTTCCTTTGTTTCATAGTGCTGTTGACTAGTCTCCAGGCAATCTACACCAAGTAGATGAGGAAAGATGGTGACTGCTGGAGCAGTATGGGAGTGTGCAAGCCACTCTCAAGGAGAAAGATTTTCCTAGCAACACCACTGGGGCAGGAATCAGATATGGATTAGTAGAGGGGTAGGTTTCCCTGCCACTTTCTGCAAAGGATTTAACTGTTCACCTTAAACTTTCTAGTCTGGTAAGCCCCCATATTAAGCTAGCAAAGACAAATCTTCCAGATTATGTTTCCCTTCCAGGATCTAAGTCTGAGGTCTTTCATCATACATTTGTTATCATTTACTGTGCTTGTATTCTGTGCTATCATTGCTGATACAGCAGTGGGTACAACTAATAAAATCCCCCCAATACACAAAGCTTAGAGTACAATGGGAGAAACACAAAGGGAAACAGACAATGAAAATGCATGATAGGGAAATGTGAATGCTTGCTGAGCACAAAAGGAGGATAATTCATCCTGGGAAGTAATCTCTAAACCCCAGTAGGGAGGATATGTGAACTACTAGGAGGTGGGATCTAGCTGGATGAAAAGACATTGACACAGCAGACCACTCCAAGAAAAATGAACATGTACCATCATCCACAGGGAATTCCAGAAACAGAAAGACTGAAGCATAGTGTTGGTGGGCTAGTGATAAAGTATGGTTTGGTGCAGCGGTTAGGGAATGGTGCATATTATCCCATTTGATCCTCCCAGAATCACTCTGATGAGGCAACTGAGGATTAGAGAAGCTAACTTGTTTGCTGATGGTCACAACACTGCGTGAATGGTCAAACCAGGAATTAATATCTAGCCAATTAGCTTAAAAACCCATACTCTGAGTCCCCTCTAATGCCTCAGTCTATAAATCAAATACACCAAATCTTGGGGTTTCAGATATCTTTTACCAATACAGCTACTAACTCAACCTTTAGGTCCCAGTCCATCCCAAGTTCTGGAATTTCTCTCACTTCAGAATCTCTGTCCAGTCCTTCATTTCTTGCTAATAACTGGATCCCTGTTACCTGGTCTCTGTACAGCATGTCAAGTTTCTAGATTCAGGTGCCTGGAAATGAGTGTTGCTACTGAGTTTAATTTCCTTGCCTAGATCTATCTTATCAGAACTCAGGTGTCAGGCTTGGTTTCTGCTTTTGGATTTTGGACTTTTTCATGTTTTAACCTCAAGGGTTTTTTTCATTCAATCTCTTTTTCTTCTTCTATCTCTCTTTTTCCCCCCTTTTTTCTTCAGTGCTTGGGATTGAACCCAAGTTCTCAGGCTTGCCAGTTAAGCACTATACCAGTGGGTCACATCCCTAAGCCTCATGGGTATTTTAAAATTGCTTTTTCCTGCTCTGTACCTCTGCCTGGCATCTGGGATCTAGTTATCCTCACCTAGCCTGACTATGAAACACTGTTGAGAAAGACATCTTTGTCAAGTGGAGATGGCTAAGATTTTTCCCAGGTAACACTGTGGCTTAATCTTCTAATTTCAAAACCTCTTTATGACCTCATTTTCTCTGAATCCATGGTGTGTCCCCTTCCTTCTTCTATGTCAGCTGCTATGGTTAATACCAAATTACTTTGGAAATAAGGGAGATATAATTTCTCTCCTGTCCAGATGGTTCAGAGATGTGCCTTTCCCTGAAACAAGAATAAACAAATTAACTAAAGGCTTATTTCAAAAGCAACTCAGAAATCTTTTTAAAATTATTCTACAATCATCATAAAACTATGAGAATAAATATTTCAATGTATAGCCAACTTTTAAAACATAATATTCTATCACTACATATAGATCTTTGCATATGTAAGTGTAAACAGATAATTTTATAGGGACACATATCCATTGTGCATATCTCACATATTTCTTTCATTTTCAGTTAATTTCTCCATTCTTTTAAGATATGGGAAGTCATCTATATAGGAGACTAAATATTCTTGGTGTGTTTTAGAATGCTCTGTGACTTTCTGGACTGTCCAAGTTCATATGAGGAGGTTCATTTTTCTGTCTACTTATAAGACAAGAATTCTTTATCGACTCTAAATATGCTTATAAATTTGGTTTTGGATGATACTGAAACAGAAATACTTTCTTCAGAATAAAGTAACTACTGAGTAAATGTCCCTTACAATTTTCTCTATTTGGAGTAAAATGTTTTTCTTTTCCTGTGATAAAATTCTTAAACACATTAAAGAAATGCTACATATTTGTTTTGTATAAGTTATGAAGACCAATCAACAAAACTAAATATTACTTTTACACACATTTCCCCACCAAATAAACTCTTTTCATCTCTGGAGAGTCCTTATTTGACACTTCTGTCTAGCAGGTCTTTATTCCTTTTCAGATCTAAATTGCTTGAACATGACTTCAATTCCTAACTATCAATTTCTTGCTGGACTCCTTGCTGTCTAGCGTCTCAAACTACTTTCTTTAAGACTACCAGTGACCTTCCCTTCAATTTAAAGTGTAGTTTCCTTTGTTCTTACATTTTGAGCCTTTCTGCTGCCTTTCATATGATTGGCCACCACATTCTCAATTATACACTCTAGTTTCAGTAGCATCAGTTCTACTCCGGCAGAAGTGAGGATCTCCTGGTACAAGTTTTCTAATACACACCAACTCACTTTCTATGCAGAGTCTTTACCTCTTCATACCCTTCAACCATCTGTGTGCCCAAAATTATCACTATTATATTTATAACAGAGTTTACAAGTAGATATTGATAGTATTTTTGCTATTCTGTACATAAATCAAGTGTGCAATCATTAATCTTACTTAAATCCTTATGAAATATAATTGGTTATGTAGTCATCCACATACTGGTGGGAAGAAAGCTGCTGAGAGGGGAAACTAATTCATTAATACTCCAAGAAAGTTCATTCCATTTCCTTGTTTATGATTAACATTTACTAGCATCTCACTAGCTTTGTTTTTCCCGGGTGCAAATATACTTTTTGCAGTTGTCTGCTTGCCTACATTATTAATTTACATGCCTACATCTATTTAGCTGATCTCCTTATTAGATGTCATATAAGAGGCCTGGGGTTCAATGGTGATTTAAAATGGACCCTGTCATTACTTTCATGAAGATTACAGTCTAGTGAAGAAAACTGTCATTAATGAGTTAATCAAACAAGAAAGCCTCCAATTGAAACTCTGGAAGTGTTAACTATTGTTTTAATAGCTTATCATGGGGGATTTTATAATGGAAGGAAAGTTGAAGATGATTTCCATAAGGTGTTTTTTGCCTTTACTTCCTAATTTTTTTATTTTTATTTTTATTTTTTACTTCCTAAGGTAACTGCACATTCCTTGGCACCTTTTAAACCGAGATCTGAAGGCTGACTTGGAGGTAGTTATGTGAAAAATGTTCAGAGGAACCCGCTAACCAGAGGGAATGACAGCTAAGGCTGTGGTGAAACAGAAAAAAGCCACAGAGATAAAATAAACTGTGAATGTTTCTTGAACATACAGACTACCATGTTGGGTCTTGTAAACCACACTAGGTTTGCCAGAAAAGCCTATGGAGGGGAAGGTAAAGAAGTGTCAAATTCAAATGTTCAGTTCTCTTCTGCATAGAAGATTGAATGGATTTCCCACCCTCAGCATAATCATTTCTTTGTAACTTAAAGATCTGATAGTTTAGATTTAGTTCTCTCTCCTTTTGAGTCAAAGATTTGTTCTTTCTCCTCTTCACAACTTCTAAATAATAGACTTTTTTAAAGCTCCTTTTTCTAGTTGATAGACTTCAGTCACACAGCCACATCAACAGTTTATATCCAATACCTGCCAGATATATCCTCTTGGTTCTTTAAAGGGCATTTCAAACATAGCATTTTCCTTCCTCTGCTCTCTTCCCTTCCTTAGGCAGACATTCATTTGACAAACATCCTATAAACCCATTTTCTAGACTATGTGTCTTCAACAAAGAATTAGGGAGAATCATTGATGGTAACAGGATAAGATATTCATTATGATTAGGTACTTGTTATGGTTTGGACGTGAGGTATTTCCTAAATGCTCCTGTTAAGGCAACAATATTTGGGAGTAAAATGATTGGATTATGAGAGTTGAAACCTAACCAGTCATCCTAGTTTGAATGGACTGACTGAGTGGTAACTGTGGCAGGCAGGATATGGCTGGAGGAGGTGAATCACCCTGGGCCTGCCCTATAAGTGTGCATCTTCCCTGTTCCTCCACCCACCCTCTGCTTCCTGACCCTGCCATGCTGAAAAGCTTCCCTCTGCTGGGCCCTCCCCACTATGATGGGCCCAGCATGGAATCAGCCATTTATGGACTGAGATTTCTGAATCAGTGACCCCCAAATAAACTTTTCCTCCTGTAATTTGTTCTTGTCAGGTATTTCGGTAACAGTGACACAAAACAGAACCAAACCAGTCTCAAGTGAATGTTTTTGGCATACTTTTTTTCACTTGCCTTAAAGATCTGATAGTTTAGATTTAGTTCTCTCTCCTTTTGAGTCTTTCTTTGTTCTTTCTCCTCTTCACAACTTCTAAATAATAGACTTTCTTAAAGCTCCTTTTCTAGTTGATAGACTTCAGTCACACAGCCATATCAACAGTTTATATCCAATACCTACCAGTTTGTCTTCCTGGAATTCCACCACCCTCATGCTTCACAGTTTCTCCCTTTTCCTGCCCTCAGAACCATTCTAAAGTTATCACTTGTAGGCTGTCCTGTAATATGATTCTGAGACTTGATACCAAAGATCTAGACAAGCAGCTCCCCTGGAAGTAGACAGGCAGCTATCTTGCCTTTCCTAGGGTGACCTGTTCGATTGCTTCTAGTGACCTGTGAAGCATCCATTTTCCCCCCCCCCCCCCCCTCTGTGGTACTGGGGATTGAACAGAGGGCCTTGTGCATGCTAAGCAACTGCTCTGCCATTGAGCTACATCCCCAACCCAACAACATTTTCTGATACAACACCACTAACTCCCATTTCTCTATATCCCTCCTACCAGAGTGTTTATAATGTGCTAAGCCTGGGAGGCTATTGACAAAGCCTAAGTGTTTTGCCCCCATTGGATGCCATCTCTTTCTCCAAATTGGAAGTGCACAATTATAGTATAAGCAAACAGAATGAAATTTTGGGATAGAATCTTATGAAACATTTGTGAAACTATTTAGTATTATTCTCTGTTCAAATAGGCTTAGTACATTTTCCTCTATTGTAATTTGTGCTTATTACACTTGCCATCTATGAAAATCTTATACAAAAAGGCAATGACATGATGTTTTTTTTTCATTTTAGATAATTATGTAATAAATAGCATTTATATAATATTATCCCAGTAATTTGAAAAATAAATAGATGAATTGAGTAGTTCACGAAGAAGGGGAATTAATTTCCCTGAATTTTCCTACAGATCCCATTCCAGTATTGAAACATTTTGTTATTTAGCATTACATACTTTTATCCCTGACCAATGCCTGTTCCATGTCACCAGTAGTGAATAAATACTGGTTTCAAGGACTCTTTCCAAACTCTGATTATAAGCACTTTGGTAAGAATACAGTACAAGGACTCTTCCTCAAACTTTGTGTTGACATCCATACCATGAGACCCTATGACCAGGAATGCTCTTTGTTCATTGTTAGAATGCTGTGGGTGCTCAATAATTGTGCATGTATGCCTTGCATAATTTGTGGAATGAATCAGAGCTCTTGAAACAAATAACTTGTTTGTTCTTTTATGCTTTACATTTTCATTAACACCTTGATTCTAAAGCGAGGAGCTGTGGGAAATAATTATTTTATCTTTTTCTATTTGTATCTCTCCTAACATAATATTGGGTGTATGGCAAATGCTCCATTAAAACAAAACAAAACAAAGCAAGAAGCATATGTTAAGAATACAGAGCATCATGAGTGAAAAAAAATAATTTTAACTTAGTTCCATCACTACTCGTTTTAATCAGCTTTTCATTGCAATGACCAAAAGACCTGACAAGAACAATTTTAGGGGAGAGAAAGTTTATTTGGGGCTCACAGTTTCAGAGGTCTCAGTCCATGGATCGCTGACTTCATTGCTCTGGGCCCAAGATGAGGCAGAACATCATGGTGAAATGGTGTGGAGAAAGAAAGCAGTTCAGGACATGGCAATCAGGAAGCAGACAGAGCTCCACTTTCCAGGAACAAAATATAAGCACCAAAGGCTCATCCTCTATGACCTACCTCCTCCATCGACACCCTATCTATCTAGAGTTACTGCCCCTTAAATCCAACAATTGATTCATATACTGATTAAGTTAATGTTCTCATAACCCAATCATTTAACCTCTATACCTTTTAGCATATTCTCACACAACAGCTTTTGTAGGACACCTAATATCTAAACCATAACACTGCTCCATCATTCACATGAGATGGAGTTACTGGAAAGCAAGGGAAAATGTTAATTTTTTTATATGTCAGACAAATCAAATCTTTTATAACTACAGGATTCAAACTCTTGTAGACTTATAAAAATAATGAATAAAATATAAAAATAATAGGGTAAAGTTGGGTA
Organism: Tamias sibiricus; assembly: GCA_025594165.1. Taxonomy (NCBI): domain Eukaryota; kingdom Metazoa; phylum Chordata; class Mammalia; order Rodentia; family Sciuridae; genus Tamias; species Tamias sibiricus. The sequence goes on from CM046661.1 coordinate 143,049,127, forward strand.
AAAGGGAAAAAATTTGAACCTTTCCATTTGTGTTATACATTTTTAATTGTATGTGCAGAAACACTATGTCATATGATTTTAGAGTTGGAAAAAATATCTAAATTCAATCCATTTTTTACTAAAGTAAAAATATTTCACTTATAGAAATAGAGATTTCACTTATAAATCTAAAAGTCATATCAGAAATCTGACATGTAGTTAGTGATAAGCCTGTGCCTACTGCTAGTACCTTCTGAAATTACAAAGTTTGGAGGTTTTTAGTATACAAAAGTTTTCATGTTGGTAAATATCAGTCTTTATTTTTTATACCTTTATTTAATTTATTTATTTTTATGTGGTTTTGGGGATCAAACCCAGTGCCTTGTGCTTGCTAGGCAAATGCTCTACCACTGAGCCACAACCCCAGCCCAAATAATCACTCTTTAATGAGAACTCTGAATTAATTAAAGGACACACACAACCAAGCAAGTCAATGGCAATGAAAATATTAAAAAGAGGCAATACTAGTTGAGCATTTACTATATGCCAGACTCTGTTGTCAGTGTTCATAAGATTAGTTCACACAATTTTCACAGCAGACCTAAGGGAGATACATTTATTTCTTTTATTTTTTTTTTTTAATATGAAGACCAAAAGACCAGAAAGGGGTAGGACAAGAAATTATATTCACATAGTCTAGTGCCAAAAACCATATTCTCACAAGGGTATGCAAACAAACAACTAGTGCCAAAAACCATATTCTCACAAGGGTATGCAAACAAACAAACAAACAAACAAAACAAAAAGTGTCTCTGAGACCATCTGCTGTTTTCTTGCTCATTTGAGCAGAACTGTGTGCTAACCAGACTGTACTTCCTCAGTAGTTCAAATTGAGGAAAGTTTCTGGAACTTAACTTCATACCACACTTCTCTGTTAATCACAGCAGACTTTATCCTGCTGTGCCTATTGCTAATATCTTCTGAAATCACAGAACTCAGCTTCCTTCTGATTGCCTTAGCCGCACTCACATGTATACTTGATTTCAGTAAAACTTTTTTCCACATTGACACAAATGCTGCAATGTATGGCTGAGAGTTTTATTTTAGGCAACAGCACGTGGGTATAGCCACTTTTGTGTGGTCAGTGTGGCCAAGGCAATCTTCTTACTATGTTCAGTTCCTCCCCACTGAAATCAGTATCACAGCAAAAACAACCAATTGTCTGCTTTCAGCAGAATTTAACATTAAAAACACTCTGGTATCAATTTATATTTTTTCTATATCACAAATATTATCAGAATTAATTTGAGGATATCACCAGGTAAAAATAATTGAATCCAAGACCCAATGCCTTGTAAAACTTCTTGGCAAAGCACCCAAAGCTAATATGTCTGGATTATGTTCTCATCTTATGCAATTCTAATGTGGGCAAGCTTTTCTGTCTCTGACACTGAAAAAAGTGAAAAAGTCTTTATAATTTATTAACCCCTGAAAAAGGGCACCTTACAAGGTTAAGGCTTCTGGGGCTGAAATGGAAAATAGATAAAAAATCATATTCATACTCTTAATCATTGAATTTCAATTTTACTCCTTCATTCTTCACATTTCATATGGGCATTACTAAAAGGACTAATTTTAGAACTATTGTTTTATTAATATGCAATACTACAAGTGTCAAATATTTTTGTCAAATCAAGTGTGTGCAGGTAACTGAATTGTTTAACAATTTATATGTATGTCACTAGATAGACTCTACCATGGCTAATTAAATGATACCATCTTTAAAAAATGGTTTATCTTCAACTTATAGGTTCTACTTACAGATTGATTTTCTCTGAGAAAGTTGCATTTCAGACTTTATTTCCTCTTAAATAAGTAAACATCTGTAAACGAATTTGATAGGTATTAATATTACTTTTGGATCCATTGCCCTAAGAACTAATACCAGTATAATCTTCAGCATTGAAAAAAAAATAGATCTTAAAACTTTTTTTTTTTTTTGGTACCGGGGATTGAACTCACAGGCACTTGACCACTGGGTCACATTCCAGCCCCCCCCCCCTTTTCTTGTATTTTATTAGAGATCGGGTCTCACTAAGTTGCTAAGTGCCTCCTCATTGCTGAGGCTGGCTTTGAACTTGTGATCCTCCTGTCTCAGCCTCCCAAGTGCTGGGATTACAAGCATGCACCACAGTGCCCAGCTAGATCTTAAACTTCATATTGCCTTTTGTTTGCTTATTTAAATACAAACTACCTTCACTTGGAAAATAGTAACTTTCAAATTAAAACTAAAGATAAAATGACTACATATCTCATTCCCTATTTATACTACTAGACCCAAACCAAAGCCAAACAAGCTCAATTCCCAATTACCACTGAGGACTTTATAAAGTAGAAGATAAATACAAAACTAGATTGCTTGCATATACACTATAAATATACGATAATTTTTCTAAAAATGTATGATGTTGGTTTTGGAATCTACCGAAAAATATTTTATTTTTATAATATAAAAGCGATTACATTCAATGTCAAACATGAATTATCATTTGTAGGCATTTTTACAAAAAAGCATAAAATATGAACAAATCTATTTTAAACGAAAACATATCTAAAATCTTAAATACATATGAAGAAACAAAAAAAAAAATGCAAAACTCTCATGTTTCTCATTTCCTAGAAAGTTCTTGGTTTTATTCAGACACACCTTAAATTCTGTACTTTTTATAACATAAAGATGAAAGCTTATCAGAAAGGAGAAAACAGCATACACAGGGGCAGGATCTTTTACATTGTTCAACTTTGAATATCAAGTACCTAGAAGAGCACTTCGCACACAGTGGACAATCAAAAAAATTAAATAGCCAGTTAGATAGACAAATACATGGACAGAGAGTGATTTGTTGATTGACTGACTTATAGCATTCAAATCAATCAATCCTTGTTCTGAATCTTACCTCCTCCAGTTTACTGACTGGATGATCTTGGGAAACAAGTTTTGAATTAGTAGTTTCTCTAATGCTAGGTGCCTAATATCATTTACTTTAACTAAGCCAATGTTTAAAAAACGAATAATGATGTCCATAAGGATATCTTTTAAACTTTGAAATACATATAAATATTATATTTAGGCACATAAAATATGCCCCTAAATATCCACATGTTCCTATATTAAGATAAACCATCTAACACAACATGACAGTTATTCTATTTTTTTTTTTATTATTAAATAAAAAGTTGGCTGAGAAGGCCAGAATCTACACTGTCAGGACAATCAGAGAATTCATGATACATTCAAGTGCTTGAACTGAGAAGTTGGAGAACTAAATGTTATCATGTATTCAATTATTACAGGAAGCTAATTAAAGGACTTACAATAAACTAAGTCTAGAAAAGTATTTAGGCACATCAAAAAATGAATATTATCTGGAAATAGGTAAGGACATAATTTGAGGAACAATTTTTAAAAGAAAGTAGTGTATTTCCCTCACTATCTAGGATATACTGAGTACTTCAGAAGAGATAATAGGAATCTATTTATTATTATGCATCCTTTCTACCTTTTCTAGAGACCAGCAAAACCTGTCACTTTGTAACATACAAAGAACTAGATGAGATTTTATAGAGTAGAAAAACTTAAAAACATAATACTGTTTATCTCAGACAAAGAACATGTTTGTGTTACAAAGTAGGAAGGGAGCATGGCAATACATGTAGCATCACACGTCTTTTACCTCTGTCACCCTGCACTGAAAGTCCTTTCTAGGGACTTTGTGGAAAATGGAACTGCTATGATTCTATTCACATCCTCTTTCAAGCAAATAAAGTAAAAAGCAAAAACTTTCTGTCAGTGAAATCCATTAGTTAGGTAGATACGAGGCATATCCACATTGTACAAAGTTGTTTAAATAAGAGAGAGAGAGAGAGATAAGCCATTTAACATTGTAACCCTGCTAAAGCAGTACATTTGTGATTAGAGTACCTAACATGGACAGAAACATTCATACATGCAATAAAATAAAATTTAAACGTCTGGAGTGTTCATTGGCCGAGTTAAGATTTTCTTTGTTGTCGACAGAATGATATAAATAGGTTTTTAGATAATTATGTTTGGAAACAAATGCTTTTCTCTTGGCCACAATTGATCACCTGTGAAAATGACAGAGTCAATATTCCTGAGTTTTTCAATTCTACTTTAAAGTACTTAAGGGAAAGAAATGAAAACAAACTTCAGTTCAAAGAAGTGGAACACCATACTTTGAGTTTACATTATCAAAAGTTCTAGATTCCTACTTTGAGGTTTTAAAAATCACAGAATTTACGCATGCAAATTTCTCTAAGGAAAAAAAAATAAGCTTTTGATGTGTATTTGTAATCTTTTGAGGTTTGGTTGATTATATATTTTTTGACTGATACAATAAGCTCAGTTCTTTAAGATTCCATTAATACGCATTCGACATTTCCTATAAGCTCAGGTTTGTTCAGACGTGAATTGACTGAAACAGACAAATCGAACAACAGTAATGTCAAGAGCTGCCAAACAGGACTGGGCTAGTAGAAGACACACAAGTGTGACATAGCTGAGAATTCACAGATGCCCTTAAGTACAATTTGATCACCTCAAATCCTAATTTCTAATCATCAAAATTATTGTTTTGCAAAGGCAGAAATATTCAATGTCAAAGGAAGACTGAAAATAAATCAGAACTATAAGCCTATCAAAATCTGATGCATAAGTCATTACTCAAAAGTTTTATTGCTCTAGGAGAACAGGAGACACTATTAAAATAAAAAGCATGTTAAATTAAACAGCACCAATTTACATTTTTCTCTATCTTTGTTTCATATAAAACTGCATTCAATTGTAAAATAAAATAGTCTGCTACTTTAAACCATAAAAAACTAGACAACATCTGAGGAGTTAAAAGTATTTTTGAATTCTTTCAGTAGCAAGTGAACATTCTCAGTCAATTAAAAGCTTTTAGTATATCTGATTCTTCAAGATCCCTGTCAGATTCAATCACCAATCTCCACAGTAGCTCAACAGCTGTAAATGCATTCGTTTTGCTACAATATAACAAGGATCCTAGATGCAAATATCACTATTGACAATTGTTTAAATCACATAGAGCTTTATTTTCCGTATTTAAATGTTCTATGATGCACAAAACACAGTATTCTGTTATGCATTCAAAAGCAGTTAATGTAACAAATTATTTTTGTATATCTTCATAGGAGGAAAAATATCTCCTATACTGTTCTTTAAAATTATTTAGTATTATCATCCTCTGGGTTAAAATGGTAAGTATGAACACAAAGTAATCAAAGTTCATTTCAGAAGCTCAAGCTTTTTGCTCACTTGGAAAATTTTGTTTTTCCTGTACAGCCACAACTTTGGAAAACTGTCTCAAAGAACTATCGTTTAACAATTAGAAACTTTGTTTCATTTTAAATTCATTTAAATTTATAACAACACTACTCAGTTGACCATTACTCTTCACTATTCATGGCAAAATATAAAGAAATGAAGCAGAGTGGTATACATGTACATATGTTTTTAAAACAACCCATTCAAAATAGTGGTGCAATCTCGCAGTTACTTTTCTTTTTCTAAGGAAAAGATGAATTACCTGCCGTTCATTTTGCACTGCAAACTAGTTTGTCAGGTACACATAAGCAAGGTTTTTTCAGTTCATTTTGCTAAATCCACAGTTCCTTTTCATAATGCTAAACATTGCTCTGACTAAAAGCTTACCAGACAGTAATCCTGCTAGTCCCTTACACTATTTCCTCTGTTAGACACATCTACCTTTATTTTGAAAGAGAAGGTAAAACCGAACAGGCTCTTACCAGAGACAGAGAAAACAATTCGTTCAGCTAGATCCAACAGTGCTGTGCGCAGCCTGGCAGTGTGAGTGATCCCTGGGCCTCACACAAAAGCGAGATAATTGGCTCTCAATGAAGAGATGTATACATCCATCATGATGGCACTGGGGCTGAAACTGAACGCTCCCTCAGCTGTTCTGTGTACTCCCGACTGGAAGATGATGTCACAAACATCAACTGGGTGTACTCTCATTGGCTTCTGTTACCTGGAATCATATCTTAACCCTAAACTGTCAGCTGCAAATTGAAAGGCTCATCTCTGACTGAAATTTTCTGCTGAAAAGGAGAGTGAAAGTCATGCTGACTTGCTGGAGCATCACAAACTGAAAACCCTGTCCCTTAAATATACCAGGACCTATTTGCCTAATTAATTAATCACTTAGATTTGGAAAGAGCTCTATTCCCCAAATGCATTTATTAAATAATAGTACTTTTGAAAGGTATTTCACAGAGTGAATATTAACAGAAAAGATCCATGCAATCACAACATCTGGAATTTTAAATTTCCTAATTACTTTTCATTGATTTTACAGTACCACCCCATGAGATTTAAGAAAGTTGTTGAGAAAAATTACAATGTAGACAATTATACAATAGAGGTTTCAATCAATTTGATCAGAGCAGCCATCCATATTTTTAAATCTTACAATAAAAATACAAAAATGTTAATGCATTTTAGTCCCTCGTTGTTAAACAGTATCTTCAAAGTTTTGTGTAATAAAGCTTAAAGTATGAAATATTAAAAGCATAACATTAGTAAAATAATAATGTTAAATATTGGTTTTTGCAAAGAGTAATTTATAAGTCACTGGATCTATAGATAATCCCATTTCAGTAATTGAAAGCTACTTTATGATAGAGTGTTATTCTCCTTGAACACAAATGGGAAATAATTATCCATCTCTTACCTTCTTTTTTTTTTTTTTTTTTTTTTTTTTTTTTTTTTTTTTTTGTACCGGGGATTGAACTCAGGGGCACTTGACCACTGGGTCACATCCCCAGCCCATTTTTGTATTTTATTTAGAGACAGGGTCTCACTGAGTTGCTAAGTGCCTCGCCATTGCTGAGGCTGGCTTTGAACTCGCGATCCTCCTGCCTCAGCCTCCCAAAGTGCTGGGATTACAGGCGTGCGCCACCGCGCCCGGCTCCATCTCTTACCTTCTATCTTGACAAAAGTCCCAGCTTTCTCCCCAGGCTTACATCCAGTGGGAGAGAAGGATAATGGGCTAAGCTGGTTGCAGCACTTGCTGCCAGAGGGACAAAACTACAATCACCTTGAAATATACCCCAGCTTTCCCCACCAAAAGGAGCTGTCAGCTGCATCACTGTGAGATACAAGAATTACCAGAGCTCTTGAATGACCAAGCTCCTTCTAAATCCAGTGCAGCCATATCCCAGGGCAAGCCCTTTGAAAGCTGTGCAGCTCAGCATGCAAACAGTACTCGCACCTGGGAGAGAGTGAGAAAATTCTCTTCATCCATCCCCACCTTAAGGAAAAGGAAAGTCAACCAACAAAGCACTTGCAGGCCTTTATATTGGTTCATTTTCTCCTGAATAATGAATTCACAGTAAATGCTTGTTATAATTCCTTCACATTTCTAACAACAGTAAATTATTTTAACTGGATGGCTTCAATAAGAGTTCTAAAAGTTGATAATAATGAAAAGAAATTTCCATAAATCATACATTCAAAATTTTATCTCAAATTCTCGCTCATGTGACTCTCAATGTATTTGAATACTCTGAATTGAAAGTTAAGGTGTGATATAGGGTATGAATTCTGGATTGAGGTTCAATATACAAGCTGGGTGCGGTGGCGCCTGCCTGTAATCCCAGAACTTTGGGAGGCTGAGACAGGAGAATCGTGAGTTCAAAGCCAGCCTCAGCAACAGTGAGGCACTGAGCAACTCAGTGAGACCCTGTCTCTAATTAAAAAAAAAAAAAAAAAAAAAAAAAAGCACACAAAAAAGAGGTTCAATATACCCAACTTCCACCATGTGCTGTCTGTAAGAAGTTTGAGAACTTAACATCTTCTGTATACAGAACGAGAATGACAGTTTTACACACAGCAAAAGCTGATAATAGGAATAAGATGAGGCAATGTATGGAAACCCATAACATAAAAGAAAAAGTACTACCTAATATAAAATATAATTACTATTACTGTTGTTATGCAAAAGATCAAACATGTTCATTCCAAAGACATCCTATGGATTTAAAGTATAGAGTTAGTTCAATGTCCTCTAAAATATTATCTCAAAGCTTATTATCTTAAACCCTTAAAATTTCAACTAGGAAATAATGTTACAAATTAGCTTGATTTATAACACTGACATGCTTAGTGGTCTTTTTTTTTTTTTAAAGTTGTTGCCCCTCCCAGAATTATTCAGAATTTAATCATATTAGTCAAGTGTAAGATCATAGACTCCAGAAAACTATTTGTCAAAATGTACTTTGGGCTTATATGACAGACACTGTTCATTTATTTCTGCCTAAAAACATGGGAGTTTAGATGGAAATGTGTATAGGAAAAGATTCATTGCCATGCAAAGTGACATAAAATTAAATTACAGATCAGAAAGATGAATTTGGACAATGGGAATTTCAACTGTAGATAAATGATAAGGCTAAGATATTATAATTGCTAAAAGGATATGTCATGAGACAATAATTTATAAAATAAAATATGTTTTTCTATTCCATACTTCATATAAAATTTTAATGGCATAAATATTTAATACAAGAGATAGATAACTAGCAAAATTAGATTACATCCTATTGCATGTAGAAAACATGCTGATATATGCGCAATTCAGTCAATTTTTTAAGATAAGTATATATTCTGGTGATTTTAATGCACACAAATTACAATCTTTCTTACTTTGTTGTGTATTTGTTCAGGTGGTATTATGCCATATAAAGTGACTTTTAAAAAATAGGGCACTACGAGGACAGAGAAATAAAATACTTCTAGTGCTCCATTGGCATTCTGTATCAATTTCCCACATTGTACACAAAATTCATTAATAAGTAATTATCATAGTACAAGGCTCTGGTTCTGTGTTATTAAAATATATAAATAAGATTTTTTAAGAATGCAGATTTCAATAATTAAATATTAAACAAGATATAAATTGATCAATGAATCAGTAAAATTTTAACCAAGTGCAAGTATTAAACATGAAAAGAATTTCACATTTAAAATCTAAATTATGTTTAAATAGCAAAATGGCTGGAACATATTTTGATTGTGGAGAAGGAAAATGTACTAGAAATATTTCCTATTAATTTTAATATATAATATGAGTAAGTCTTCAGCCCATACATTAGTAAATCAATTTAAATTTCATTATAATTCCATAGAACAGTATTTATATTTAACTTTAAATAATTACATATATACACTCAAGGAGGTTTCAGATAAATATAGGATATAATGGATAAGACTTAGAGTAGTATTTTATACATAAGGAAAGAAGAATACACTTTTTTATGGTGGGTAGTAATCGTTAAAAATGAATGAAGAGTGGAAATTATGAAGTTTTTAGTCATCCTTTGGTAATGTTTCTTTAGGAAGAGCAGAGACACTGAAGGTCAAGGCCTTTCAGTAATTTATTGCAAAATGTCCTTTTGAAAAGTCTTATAATACTTGAATATCAGTCTGCACATGTATCTGAGTTAAAGCCAAAAATTAGACTTTGTGCCTGTGATGTGAAAATTGATGTCATAAAAATGCTTACTACTGTCATAAAAATATTATTAAAAAATCCAACCTGATTGCATTTGTTTAAAAAACATCCAAAAGGCAGAAATGTCAGAACATTAAAGGCTTGTAAGAAAAAAAATACAAGAATGTTGTCATTTCTTGAATATTCTTTTTAATATATGCACACAGAAGTATAGATATGTAGGATTCTCAATAATCTCTAATTTCATAAAAGGAAAATAAACATTAAATTTTAGAATATATTTTACTAGTGCTGTCTCACTATTTATATTTCTTCAACTATATAATCAGCAAGCATTTGTGAGTTCCAAAGAATATAAAATATTTTAATATTATAACATGTAAAGGTGTACAATAAATGGGGAAACTCCTCTAGGAGTTAATGTAGAGTGGATTTTGTTTTTCTTTTTGTTTCTTAGTAAATTTCTGTCAGTGGATGTTTTCTGAGATGAACATGGAATCTATGAAAATAATTTTGACAAATCAAGTAGAAGACATTTTATAGTTCAAACCGAGTACATCTCAAATTTATAACTATACTTACATACTATATATTTCCCAGGAACTAAAATCATTGCCGTATTTAATTGCCTGACAATTATTTCTGTTACATCAATTTTGCGGTTAAACTAATTATTTATATTATCAAAACAAATCAGCACTACAGGCTAATTAAACTGGAGAAACCATCCTCCAATATTTCCTGGTCTACATATTAATAAGGTTTAGGCTAACACTAACTTCAGAAGAAATGAACATGTCCTTCAAGTGATAATTTTATAGACAGAACTGGAAAATGTAAAGGTGTTTTAAGCTGCTGTAACATAATGACTTACTCTGTCCCCTTAGATATGTAGGAATACAGCTTTTGATTTGCCTTGCTGCTAGCCCATTACCTAGTTATCCACAAGATGGCAGCTCTGTTTATTTGGCCACTAACACTCCATATACTAGTTTATCCTTTTCCAACAAAACTTAATATCTCAAGCATATAAGTAACTGATGTGTATGAATCCTCAGAATGAAGTTATTTTTTTTTTTTTTTTTTGGTTTAAGAAAAAGTGGTAAAGGATAGATATGTAAGAAACCTTATTGAAAAGTAGCAATCATTTTTAAAAATCTTAAAATGCATAACTTTAAAACATTATATTTTTTGCTAACAAAATGCCCAAATGCTTCATCCCCGAATTTATTTGAGTTTTGTCTATGTGTAAGAACTGGTTTTAATTTTCTTTCAAAAGGACTTCTATTCCTTATAAAAATGCAAAGTTGGTGTTCAAAATAACTGTTCTGTGCCAATGATAACTCACTGGTAGAGTAAGAGATATCTAAGAATTATTTTTTTTTCGGCTAGCAAGTTCTATAACTTAACCTCATAGGAATATCTTTTTATTGACCTCACTTGAATTCCCTTTTTATATGTAGTCATCTTCTCTGTCACTCTTTTCTTTATGACAACTCTAAATCTGTTGTGTGGCAGCTTCAGTTTATTATCTTTATTTCTGTTTTGTGTACAGATAAGAGTTTGAAAATGCTGAGAATTATTAGGCTATATCACCTTTCTTTGCTGGAATGAGTAGTACCAATATATTTAACTATGTTTAGTGTCAGCAAATTTTACTCTGGAGAAAGAGAAAATAATTAAATAAGGGTAAAGAAAGGTTTCCTCTCTTCTCTGTTAAAGAAATACAAATTCATAGACATGAAAGTAAGAAGCTAATGCTATCTTAGTGATTCAGCACCCTGTTTTAAAATGAAAACTAAAAACATTAACATTTACTTGAAGATATCCAATTTAATATAGTCTAATTTATTTGATTAGATTTCCTTTCAAATGCCATGGTTAATCTTTAAGAGACCTAAAGATCTGTGGACATGGGAATTTAGCTTTTATCATATCTCTGAATGACTATTCCATCTGTGTTTCAAACTACTTGAGTAAGAATCTCTTGAGAATGGGAGATAGTGGACTCTGATGTATGGTCCTGCCCCAATATGAGCCAAAGTTATTGATATGCAACATCAGATTTTGTTAAAATAAATAAAACTGTTCAAAAGCCTTAAAAGGAAAGCTGTAAAAAAAAAAAAAAAAAAAAAAAAAAAAAAAGTGTAGTTTTTATGTTAATCGAGAGTTTGTGGATAGAATAGAGGAAAAATTGAATTCCCTATCTCACCTCGGTGACCAGATAAGTATCACCTGCCTGGTAACTATGAGGAGGAGCAGGAAGTAGAGCACTTTTTGTAGGAGGTCAGTAGGGGCTAAGAAGATGAAAGTACCAGAAGGGAACTACACAAAGAGAGGCTTATTCAGCAATCAAAGATCCTCTTCAGCACCAGATGTTAATGTTACAAAGTTTCTCAAAAGCCAGGTCAACATCTACATTTCATTAGTCCCCATGTGAGTGAAGATTTCTCCTGCGCACAATCTGGCAAAAGTTATGGTCTTTCTTGCCACAAAACATGACTTGAGTCTCATCCTAAATTCCCTGTGTGGATAGTCCACTTTCTCAAAGAGTGAAGATGCATATAAACCTGCTGACTCAGAAGGTTGGAAAATGGAATAGAAAAGAACTAGGATCTGTATTTGGGTAGAATTGGATCCTATGAAAACCAATTCTATAATAGCAATCATAGTCTATATTTTTTCTAGACAACTCTGTAATCTCGTAGAACTCTATTCATAAACTTTATGTCTGAGATCTGCTTTAGATTTCCATTTTACATTTTAATTATACTTGTTTAGATATATTCCAGCACAGATATTTTCAGGATTAAGTGTCATCAATAAAGTAGATTATAATTCATTTCTAAACATGAATGAGATTACTCTTCTTTGTTGAGTCTTTCATGTATCTCTTTAACTACATATATGAGTAGATAAATGAGTAAATGTAACAAAAAGTTTAAATAAATACATAAGAATTATTATTAAGCTACTTAATAACACTCTAATGAATTCTTAGTGTTGTTCCATGTCAAATTTCATTCTATACCAGTAACATTATCAGGTTATTTCTTCCTGCATTTAATGATATACATATTATATATATATATATATATATATATGCATATATATGTAATTAAATATGTCATTATATATATGTATATATATATATATAGAGAGAGAGAGAGAGAGAGAGAGAGAAACTTTTTATTCTTTGTGTCATGATAATCTACCAGCAGCATTGTTGTTCAGCAATTCATTTAACTCTCACATTATTTCAACCACTTCTCAAGGATTTCTGGTCTTCAGCAGAAAGGACTAGCATAAATTTTTAAACATTTATGTTTTTCAAGCTTTATTGAATAAATTTCCTTTATACTTTTGTACCCTATTTCTATTTCTGTTATTAGGTGATGTTATTTAATTTATCTTATCTCATAGTTTACCTGGAAGTATTCAGTAACAGTGTATAGCCATGGGCCCCCTTCACAAAATAAAGTTCTAAAAAAATGGCTAGGTGGTCCTTTAGCCATTTTTTAAGTGGCTAAATTACAGCTATCAGTTAAGGACACTATAGAGAGGCAACATGAATTGATGATCTTAGACAAGATCTCGGTTTACTGTAGTTCAACAGCTCATTATTCAACGTAATCCATGAACTCATCAAAGGTAAGTGGTCACTCTAAAGGCTACCAGATCTTTATACTTTCTCAAGACAAATTACAAGTGGGTGCACAGAAGCCTCTGTGATATAACTGGCATATTTATCTATCATCTCTGAGACCATGTTTGAAACTGTAGACATGGAAAATGAACTAGCTTTTTTCAGGTCGTGTCAGAAAAAAAAAAAAAAAAAAAAAAAAAAAAAAGAAAATCAATAGGTGGACAATGTGAAGATGTTGGTAGTAACAGGAATTGTTTGTTGTTTGTTTTTTTTGCTAGATGATACCTGTTCCTGGTATATTTGTTTTACACTGTTACTACCAAAGGAACAAGACTGTTTGTAGGTTAAAAGGGAGATATTTCCACCTCTCCACCAACTTGAATTCAAATTTGGTTAAGAAGATACTGGAAATAGACACATTAATATAAATGTATCACACAATTTTTTACTATAGGTTTTATTGGAGAATACAGTCTAACCTTCTAGAATTGTGTATGTTTTGGGATCATAGGCTCTCATTAGTACAAACTATAGCTTGGATGAGTGTCATGAAAGGTGCATACATTAAAGCTTAGTTGCTAGCCTAGGTATTAGGAGGTGGGAGAACCATGAAGAGGTTGGGCAGAGTGGGAGGAAATTAAGTTAACAGGGATGTGCCCTTGAAAGGGATATTGGGGAGACAGCACTTTCCTCTCTCTCCTCTCTCTCTCTTTCTCTCTTTTTCACATCCCAGCTATCATGCAATAAGCAGCTTCCTCTGCCATCTTCTCCTGCCATGATGTGCTGCCTCATCACAGGCTCAGAGCAATAAGGCCAACCAACCATGAATTGAAATCTCTGACTCTGTGAATCAAAATAAATTTTCCCTCCTTATAAGTTGATCATCTTAGGTATTTTCTCACAGTGTTGAAAAGCTGACTAACAGTGCCCCAAATTCTAGATCTCAGACAGAGCCATCCAATCAATGGATTATGGATTATGGTACTGTTCTTGAGCCTCTCTGATGCAGGGAGTATAAGTGGGTTTGGAGTTCACCCTCTTTGTGCCAGGCTGCACCACACCTGCTAAATTTTTCTCATTCTCAAATAAATAACTCTTCCTCAACACTGTCCCTGACATAGAGCTAAGTCTTTTATTTCTAAATTACTCTAATTAAAACCTTACCTCATACTGTTTGGTCTTTTCAAACAATTATAAAACAGTGGGAAAAAATGCCTCACATTTCACTCTATGTAAGGTATGCTGATACCTTATTAAGGAAAAGCATGTCATGGGCCAAAATTATCCTTAGGATCCCAGGTGCTTCCACAGTGATTTTTCCCACAGTAGAAAGAGAGTTATTTTTTCTGCTTCTATGTAATTAATAGAGTAAAATATGAAAGAATGCATATTTCTATATTGAAAAGACCCATAGGATCTCCAGAAACATGAGAAAGAAATGAAGAATATATTCATGTGATTTATTTATTTTTTAAATTTTATCTTATTTTTTGTGATGCTAAGGATTGAACATAGGGCATCAGGCATGTTAGGAGAGTGCTCTACCACTGACCATACCCACAGCCTTCTCTTCATGCAATTTTAAAACACTGGTGATAAAGAGAAGATTCTGGAAGTTTGACATGAGAAAGGAATTTGTCATATAAGGAAATCCCAGAATCATACCATTATCAGACTTCACAACAGCAAAACTGAGAAAGGAAGTCAAGGAAGAGTGCATGTATACGAAATTATTTTAAACACATAAATTTATACTTATTCATATTACCAAATAAGTGTGAGGTAATAAACCAGGAAATCTTAATATATATAAACACATGAAAATTTATATTCCTTTCCATACCCTTTCTTGAAAATATACTGCAGGATTCACTCCATCAGAGCAATGGGTAAGGAAAAGAAAGAGGAAAATGTAAGTTTAGAAAATAAAGAATCTAACACCTGAAGGGACAATGGGAATTTTCTAGTTGACAGTGATGAAAAGGATTCTTAAGATGAGAGCAGCAGGAAATCATAGGGGAAATCAGTATAAAGTGGAAGGGAAGTTAGTAGTCTCTTGGAAAGATATTTGAATAAAAACTGAACTACAAGGAAATAAAATTGACAGATTATTTTATGTGTTTGAACATATTTAAGGGTTTTTTTTTTTTTTTTTTTTTGAGGAAGTTTTGAGTCTACATTAGGCAGAGGTACATAGAAAATTAAGCAAAGAAAATAAAACCAAATTAAAACAACAACAACAAGACGCAAGCAACCAAATGAACAAACAAACAAACAAAAAAAATAGGCACTAAGACAAGAAAAGAAAAAAAAAATCTAAAAGATTTTTACTGTGAGGAGGATTTACTACTTACCACTATTAATACTATCATAAACTTGAATATTTTTTTTGAATTTTAAAATGTAACATAACTATATTGAAAGGGTAGAGAGACAAAAGACAAAGTACTGCATTCATGTTTTAGAAAAATAACTAAGGAATCAAGTGTATGGTTGCATATGCTTTTCATATATTCAACAGATACAATGTAGGATGCTTGAAGTTAAACCTCACTCCCCCATTTAACTGAGAAATTATTTAACATATCAGTGAATGAATAATTCTGCTATGCTTTTTACCAAATTAGGGAAATTCTGTGATATGCATCATATAAAGCACCTAGGACTTAATAAATGGCCAACAGATATTAGCTGAGATTTTTCACTTATGTGTATTTCCATATAAGTCAGCTATGTAACTCAGGGTGATTCATTTAATACCTTAAAGAAACATGTTTGCCTTTGGTATTAGGATATTCTAAAAATCAAGCATATTACTGACTGACTTAACTAGAAATAAGTTAATTTTAGGTTGAGTAACATGAGTAGAAGAAAGTCTTTCCATGGTTTCACATTCACGGACCCTGACTGATCACATATGGCCCCATATCTAAATAAATACATCATTGTAGATGAAAGATCTTATTTTGGTGATGCTTCTGAATAAAGCCTGGATTATCCATTGTAGAGAAGATTTTTCTATTTTTGCACAACACTTAAAATTATAACACCTTAATTGATGAATAAACAAATTTTGTTGAGGGCTGTGAGAGAAAGCTAACCAATTCAAGTGTAGAGTTTATTCACCAGTATTACTTCACTACACCAAGGCATTACTAAAGGACAAACACAGCATTGGGCCAGAAGTCAAGTTAAATCTGCTAAAATATGAACAGAAAAGTGGAATATTGAATCAAAATTTTTATTCAAAGCCTCATAAATAGATTTGCAAGGATAAAGGTGGTGCTAGAAGAGTTGAAGACACATAGAAGGAAGGTTCCTGTTCTACATCACTGACTTCCATGATAGATTTTATTGCTTCACTCTCTTGCTCCCATTTCCTGGATCCTATATTCCCATCTAAATTAATAATGTCCCTGTCTCTTAAAATACCATCTTAATTCTAAACTAGTCTCTCAACTCACCTTCCCCAATAGACATTGCTTTTTTAGAATGTTCTTTAATTGGTATTTGATACAGACACTGCCATACCCCAGGCAGAAGCCTAAGACCCTCTTCTCTTCCTTTTTGGTTAAAATATTTATTTTTTAGTTGTAGTTGGACACAATACGTTTATTTTATTTATTTATTTTTATATGGTGCTGAGGATCAAACCCAGGGCCACACATGTGGTAGGCTCTACCACTCAGCCACAACCCCAGCCCTCTTCTCTTCTTTTTTGAACTTCATCAAAGTAAACTTGAGTAATCTACTAAATGCCAATTTCCTAATAGAACTCTTTCATCTAAAAGATTTTTATAGCAGATTGCTTCTATAGGAGATCATATAGTAAACTGAGTAAACATTTATACTTATTTTTCTTGATTCTCCTATAATAATAAAATTAGATTGGAGTATACAGCATAGATCAGAGCTCTGGGGTTCGATTATTGATACCTTATGTCATCATGAAAAGGAGAAATTTATTTATCTGCTATAAAGAGCATTTTCTAACCTTCTCTAAGATGGAACTGTAACTGTAACCAATCTCAGTGAGTTTTTAAAGTTATTACAAAAAGTAAATTATGAAATTTATTAGATCATTATTTAGCTCTTGTTAATTGCTAATTGCTTAGGGAAGGGATGAATTTTTCCCCAAATGACATAATTATCTTTGAAATAGGCAAAACAACAACAACAAAAAAAAAAAAGGAGTAGATTTTTTTTTTTTTTTCATTACAGAAGGCTAGATGTCTAAACAGCATTTATAACTACTCACAAGTAAGTATTCAACAGAACCAGGAAGGACAGTACAGCATATGGTAAAACAAAACTGCATCTGATAGCAGTAGCATCTGAAAACAGTTGTAGGCAGTTATACATAAGTGTCTAGCACTTTCATGTGCAATATACCAACTCATTAAATATGTACCAAATTTTTGACATTTTGAGAATTAGTGAAAATCTATAGTGGAACATATAAAAATTGTATTGATTTCATTCCCATTCATTCAATCAACAAATATTGATGATGTCATAGATGTCAGACATGGCATTAATTGGCATGATACAAACATGAATATGACTCATACTTCAATTTCAAGGAACTCTCAGTCAAGGGAGAGTTTGAAACATCAAATAAAACATAGCACACCAATTTTCTTATTGATCAGTTAAGATAAATGCTTTTTAAGTTTACTTACAACGCTGAAATGTCAAATATTTCCATTTCCTTCTTGAATTAATGAAAAAAAAAGCGCTCAGCAAGATATTAGAAGCAATTTCCTGAGAAAAGCAACTTTTAAGATGTACAATAATGTCATGAGTGATACAGACCAATATTTTGCAACCTTTGTATCCATAGTACTCTATTGATTTTCAATATGCACAACCAGGACCAAAAGGCATATCAAGACACTCAAGTACCTTCTGAATCATCTTGGATTGATTAGATGTAATATAGTTCATGATTGATTGAGAGTATACCAGAGGTGTGCTGCACTTTAGGGTTTCACTCTGTGCTGGAAAGGAGTGAGAATCACAGTGAAAGGGACCTGTAATATAAATGAAGCAAACCCTTAATATCCCACCCACCCCCACCTCCATAGCATCTTTAAAATCCTTCATAAGTTCTAACTTGGAAAAGGTATTATACTAATATGGTTTAGAATATCCTCTGTGTTCTGACCAGTCTCTCTCATCCTGCTTTTCATTAGCCTTCTTACTCTTTTGGTTCTCCCTCTTCTCCATTACAAATGGCAAATTTAGTGCCATTTCTTGCCATAATTTATTTTGCTACAGAGCCTGCTAATATATCCTGACAGTTCCTTCTGCCTGGAATGTTCATAATACATTCTTGTTTTCACACAGCTCCTTGTTCTCATACTTCAAGTCAATTGAACCTCCTAGCATTGACTCATAATCATGTTGCATCTTTGAGTCATAGGCCCTTTGCATAAGTTTTCTATTCTGTCTAAATGTCATTGTATTCACTCCATCCTCTTCTTCATCTAGATTTCTATAGTCATTCCACATCAGCCATCACTTTTTCAGAAATTTATTTGGACCTTGATTATTAAAACACAGTCCATTATGTGCTGTCATAGCCCAACGACTTTCTTTTATTTATCATAGCAATAGATTTATTTCTGTGACTTTTTAAATAATTGTATCCTCTTCAGAATATAAGGTCCTTGGAAAACAGGTATTTTTTTTCTACTTTTACTTTCTGGGGTAGGCACTCAATACATTTTTGTAGAAAAAACTAATGTCTACATTGTTTGGTAGACCACACAAAACATGCATATAAGCTCCAAGTCTTAGGGATGACATAGCTCTTTATCTTCAATTTTCACATCATCTTTATTTTATAATCCTTTTAGAATAAAATTTCTACCTGATGTCAGAATTAGGAAAAAGAAAGGCATTTCAGCATATTTACTGGAATTTACAAAAATGTTTTATTTATTTAAGCTTTCATAAATTTTGACCCATTGAATTCCCATAAGAGATATTTTTCAACTTTATTCTCATATATAGTTATGCTGCTTGTGATTGCAATGTTATTGGTTTAAAAAGTTTTGTTTTATATATTTTCTGTAAAAAATGTTAGCTCTTTCCTTACATAAGTAAAATTTTTTGTTTTGCTTTTCAAAATAATTTGAAGTTGTGAAGGACTGCATAGATTGGTAAATGAAACCACACATCAGTGATTTGGGTCTATATATATGTGTGTATGTTTTAGGGAAGCCAGATAAATGTTACTGCAATTTTTAAACAAAATTTTATATTTATCAAATCTACATAATTCAAACCTATCTTAATTCAGAGCTATCTTCTTAAAGCATTTTGTACATGCATTGAATAGTATTAACTCAGTGAAGAGGGGATAAATAAACTAAAATAAAATTGAGAGCAATAAGGGCATATAAAGAAAGTAGAAGCCAATAGGTTGGCCTAGATTGGAAAACTCTCATTAGTACAGAAGATGAACATATTTTTAAGGAGAAAATTTGGACCTTTCTTGATCTTAGAAGAAAGATTTTTCAGGCTTGAGAAACTGAGTATTTTTTTCCCCTAAAAAGATGAAATTCAAGCAGGGTACAGTGGCATACACTTGTAATTCCAGTGGCTCAGGAGGATGAGGCAGGAGAATCTTTAATTTAAAGCCAGCCTCAGCAAAAACAAGGCACTAAATAACTCAGTGAGACCCTGTCTCTAAATGAAATACAAAATGGGGCTGGGGATGTGGTTCAGTGGTCAAATGTCCCTGAGTTCAATCCCCACTAACAACAACAACATCAAAAATATATATATATATATATATATATATATATATATATATATATATATATATATATATATATAACTGATATATATAAAACTGATAATATATCTGACTAAAACATATATATATATACATATATATATGTGAAATTCACTGTATTCACAGATATATCTATTCCAAATAGATATATAATTCTTGAATAAGTGTGACATAATATTTCTCATGAAAATGTGAGTCACTTAGTTACTGTTAGATAGATACTGTTTCTGGTGGCTTTAGAATATGTTGGAACCCATGATGACATCCCAGATCCTGGTGATGTTGGCTTTGACATGTCAGGGATTCCTCTCAGAGAAGATGCTTAGGATGAGGACCCCATCAGTCAATCTTGAATCAAGTGTTCTTTTCAGCCATAGGAAAATGCTGACATTAGTCTTATAGTCTACTGAAATGGTACAGTTGCTGGGGGCCTAAGAAAATATATTGATTCCATTATCTCTTTCAGATAACATATTTGACAGACACAAAAAATAAATTCAGGATTTTTAATCAACTAGCTTAATGCATTATAGCTAAGGACATCCTTATTTGGAAGTTAGACCTGTTGGATCCGGCTCTTAAAACCCTGTTTTTTTTTTGTTGTTGTTGTTGCATGCTTCTTAGATTCAACTAGCCCCGTTGAGAATTGCTTAGCATGTCAAAATATTGCTCATATAAATAGGAAAAAATAGTCTTTATAAAGAGCTTCATATACACAGTTATTTTTTATTTCCTTCTATACTTCAGTGAATATATGTTGCAGTGTTTGGGAGTTTTTCCCCTTTTAGGCCTGTTGTCTACCATACTTTTAATTAAGAACTGATAGAATTTTGAAATGTTGATAAAAAAACAGCAATAAAGAAAAGATCCCACCTTACTAAAATAGTTTTACATACTTATTTGATGTTGTTGCTCAAATTAATGAAAGAATAGTAACTACATGTTTTTGTGCTCTATGACTAACTTCATTTTATTGTTTATTTCAGTTCTTACCAGTAAGTCTTATTTTCCTAAAAAAGTGGTATTTAATGAAAAATACAGTGACAAACTACTTCTTCAAAATTATATGTATATATTAAAAGTTTTAAAAGCAAGGTTATTTTTCTTATAAAACAAGTAGAAAAAGCAATATAGTTACTCCTTCCTACCCACTCCCATCCTTGCTCACACACACATACACCCCACATTACCTTTTATGTATGTTCTTTCATATATGCAGTTTTTATTCTTACACCATGTGGAGTTTTTAATGACCTCATGTCATTTATTGAACCATAGTGGGCTTGTTTTAGGCCTTAAGAGGATATTAATGATGTCTTCAGAAAATGAGTAAAAAGGAAATTTATAGCACAACAGTTTTACGTGGTATCTATTTGAAAAGAACATGTTAATTATTTTTTATATTGTCAGGTGACTCATAATATATTTGAACAGGTCTTATCTGATCTGCATATTTGTCTCTAACATTAAGCTTTATTTTAATATATTTTTATTTCTATTTATTACCAAGAAATATATAAGTAATTTTTTTTTTTTCCTGTTGAGTAAGTTTAGCTCTGGATTTTAAGCTCTACTTTTTGGAAGAGAAATAATTGGGTTATAGCCTTAACATAATCAGTGGATTGATCTCTGATGGGATTAACTGAGTGGTAACTGGAGGCAGGTGGGTATGGCTGGAAGAAGTGATTCATTGGGGGCATGGTTATGGGGTATATATTTGTATCTGGCAAGTAGAGTCTCTCTCTCTCTCTCTCTCTCTCTCTCTCTCTCTCTCTCTCTCTCTCTCTGTGTGACCTCCTTCCTCCTGCCACATTCTCCCACCATGAAATTTAACCTCACCTCAAGCGCTGAGGAATGGAGATGGTCTTCTATAGATTAAGACCTCTGAAACCATGAGCCCTCAAATAAACTTTTCCTCCTCTATAGTTGTTCTGGTGGGGCCCTTACAGCAGTGAGAAAAGCTTACTAAAACACATACAAAATGTAGAATTCATTGTTTTAACCACTTTTAGGTGTATAGTTCAATGGCAGTAAGTATAATCATATTATTGTTGTACAACCATCCCTTCCTAAAACCTTTTCATCTATGCTGATTGAACTTTGTACCATTAAACAATCACTCCCCAATTCCTTTTTCCATTAATTCCCTGGAAACAACTGTGTTGTTTCCTGTCTCTATGAATTTGATGACTGTGGTATCTCATATAAGTTGAATCACACAATATTTTGTCCTTTTGTATCTGGCTTATTTCACTCAATCTGTTCAAACTCCATCTGTGTAATAGCATGTGTCAGATTTCATTCCTTTTTTCAAACTGATACTATTCCATTACTGATGTGGGACACATTTTGTCTATCCATTAATTCTCACATGGACATGTGAGTTCTTTACATCTTTAGCTACAGCAAATGATGCTGCTATGAACATTGGAATACCAATATCTGGTTGCATCTGTGCTTTCGATTCATGGGATATTTTTCCAGAAATTGAATTGCTGGATCAAATGGTAATTCTATATTCCACTGTTTTAGGAATCATCAAACTATTGAGACATATTATTTTAAACACATGCTTCTTCAGCTAAGACACCTAAGAGTTTATTTATCTTTGAAACTAAACAATAGTTCAGCACAGGAACTAATGCAATGGGGATATGTAAAATAAATTTTGCATTCATTGCACAGATGGCAGACAGAGGACCTGATCTCAGGTTAGGCTGCTAATAATTCTCTGGTGCATAAATAGCAATAGAGCTCTTCTTAAATACAAACTGGGTATCAATTAATCATTTCCTTTTTCCCTGACAATGCAAAGAAAGGGTGAATTAGGAGGCTTTTTGTAGTCATCCAAACAGGAGATAGTGGTGCAGATAGCATGTCAGCAATTAGGATGAAGAAATATTTGAAAACTAGAGTTGGGAAAATTAGTTTCTTGGAGGTAGTATAGATGGCATATTAAAAAAAAAAGAATGCTCAGGTAGATATTTTTATTCAAATCCTGACTTCATTATTTACCAACTCTGTGACCTGGACAAGTTATTTAAACTTCCTGTGTTTCAGTTTCCTCATTTATAACATGAGAACAATATTATTATCTATTTCACTGGTACTTATAATAATTAAATGAAGCAAATAATAATTCTTTTAGAACAATGGAAACTAGGGATAACTCAACAAATTTGTTAATTAAATATATTTGGAAGAAAAAGACATCAATATTACTACCCAGGTTTATGGCAAGAAGATTGAATGGTATTGTTTATCATGATACAAGGTAATATAAGATAAATTTATATAAGGAGCATATTGAATTTGCATGTGAGATACATAAGCTGAAACTTTAAGTGAAAATTGGAATACAGAAGCATGAAACTCAGAAATAGATCAAACCTGGACTCAAGACTTGGTGATTAATTAGTACTTAGATTACTTATAAAAACCTGTAATGAAAAATTATCTTCTCACATGAGAAGAGAGCCTAGTAGTGAGACCCCCAAACTTCCAAAATACTGTTTAAAAACAAATAATTTTAACCTAACAACAACAACAACAAAAAACTAGATTCACCTTTAAATTTCAAAAATATTAATAGTTATTTTCACCTAAGGATTTTTTAGTCTTTAAAAGGTGGCTACCATTCAGATAACAAACTTCACATATATCAGGCTTTGTACATGAGATTACATTAAATATAAATACAAATTAACATAATATAAAGCAAAGGGGTTCAACTCTCAAATGACATCCTTGCTGTAGAATAAACCACTGAATGCATATTTTGCTGAGATTTTGCACCAGATAATCATGTATAAATGGGACTAGTTAGGGTAAGCAAGAAGAGTCCTTGGCACATTTACAGTTGGACTATTGCAAGAGCATTTTTTTGGGAGGGGGTAAATTAAAAGGAAAATCTGTATTTACATGAGAACACTTGGCCATCCTCTGTGCGCATTATGTACCCAGCCTTGCTGTAGTCATCTTATTAGAGTAAGGTGAAAAGCAACACTGGGGTCAGTTGTTTGCCTTCCAACTTGCCAGGGCAGAATATATAAGGTGGCTTGAAAATCAATTTCTGCCTAAGAGTTAACACCATTCTGTGAAAAGAAGAATGTGAGAAAAGTGAACATTTACAGAATAACAAAAGCTCCTCTTGCAGAAAAGCTTCATGTCATCAGACCACAAAGATTGGCTGAAGTATACTTCTACATATGGTGAGGGGCTACAGACTGTTGGTATAGCTACTTGGGACTTGGGGAACTTAATTTGTTTTTTTAAAAAAATGATAAGATTGTTTGAGGAAAACAAAGCAAACCTATAGTCAGCACTTTATTGATTTTGATTTAAATTACGATGACACAATGTATAATATTCATTACAAATATTACCTGTCACTGAAAATTCAAATATCAATACATAATTTCACAATCACCCATGCCAAAAATCAATCTGATAATTTTAATGATAGTATACAGCAAAATGGTTTGGAATAGGCTTCTGGAATCATTCTGATAAAGGTTCAATTTCCACATTTCCCAACTCAATCACTGTATGAACCCCCATGCTGGCTCTTTTATCCTTCTAATCTTGTTTCCTTTATGGAATGGAGTCATCTCATAAGGATGTTAAGCAGATAAATGAAAGAAGGAATATGAAGCAATTAGCACAGTGCATAGTGTATTAGCCAGGCAGGCCCTCAAGGACATCCATGTCGTAATTCCTGGAACCTGTGATTACGAAATATTACTTGCCAAAGAGAACTTTGCAAACCGATTAAATGAATGCTCTTGAGATAAAGATATTATTCAAATTATATGGGTTGGCACAACATAACATTAAAAGTTCCCATAAGAAGGATGAAGGAAAGTTAGTTGGGGAAGGAATGTGAGGATGAAAGCTGAGGTGAACTGAAACAGGGCCACTGGCCAAGTAATTTCAGGCAGCCACTATAGGCTGGAAAAGGCAAGGATTCTGCCCTGGAATCTCCAGAAGTAATATAGCTGTGCAGACTCATCTTAGTTTGAAGTTAGTCAGCTTCATGTTACTATAATGAAAATCCCAAGAAAATCAACTTAAAAAGTGAGAAGGCTTGTTTTGGCTTGTGGTTTTAGGGGTTCTAGTTCAAGAAGTGGGGTATGCTTTGCTTTGGTCCTCTAACAAGGCAGTACATACATTATGGAGAGAGAATGTGGCAGAGCGAACTGGTTACCTCTTAGCCAGAAAGCAACAGAGGAAAAGGAACAAACTAGAGTCCCACAATCCCCATCAAGGTCATGCCTCCAATGACCTAAGGAACTTCCATCAGGCCACGCTTCCTATAGGTTCCACCATCTCCCAATAATGCTACCTTAGGGAGTAAGTCTTTGTCATATCAAACTTTGAGAGACATTTATCAGCAAAACTATAGAAATTTCTGATTTTTAGAACTTTAGGATAATAAATTTTTGTAGTTTCAAGCTACCAAAATTGTGGGAATTTGTTTAGCAGCAAGAGAAAATTGATACGCTGATAATAATTTGTAAACAAATGTTAGCTGAAAATACTGAAAAAAAATACTGTTATATAAGATGAGGGACTTATAGTTTAACAAAAGGAAATTTATCATGAATATATTTAAATGCATTTCTATTATCAAAGATAAACATTTAAAAGATATAAAAACACATACAATGAAAAATAAAACTATCCTGTTCTAAAATGAGAATTTCTGTATATATCCTATATTTGCCAAAATAGTCTACTCTGAAGGCTATTTTATACATAATTTAAGGACTTGTAATGATATGTTTCTAGTTTTCCCTCTACTTTTTTTGTGTAGTTGTTGTCATGCTTTGTTCTCCCCCCCACACACACACAATCATTTAGCTTCTTTACATGCATAGATAGATGGATATATCAATCTATATATAGATGTATCACCACAATATATTTAAATTTTATACAATTATCTCTTGAAAAATTTTAGAAATGATTTTTACAAGCACTTGATATTTGGTACATATTTGTTATGTTAGGAATCCTCCTCATTTTTCCTTTCTGCATAGATTCTGATTTCTATATGGTATCATTTTTTTTAGAATAACAAACTGGTTTCAACATTCATATAATGCTAGAATGCCTATTGTAGATTCTCTGAGCTTTTGTTCACTAGCAAAAATATTTGTTTTGCTTTGTGTGTGTTTGAATGATATTTGATAGAAACATTTCAACAATTATTTCTACCTTTAGCTTTTAATTGTTTTATACCACTTTTTTAATGAAAAAATAAGAATTCCAAGTTACATTCTTTCCTCTGGAAGTAGGATGATATCTTCTGTCCATATTTAAAATAGCTTTTATATTTGGCTTTCAGCACTTTGATGTGCTGTGCCCAGGTGTGACTTCCTGACTTTAAGTTACTTGGGGGTTTGTTGTGGTTCTTTACTCTGCAGGTTGATGCATAACCATCTCTGCTATACACCTGACTTGCAATGATATGTCTTAACATTTTTTTGAGTGGATGATGATGTTAAAGTGATAATAGAAAAGCAATATGTACATTGTAACAACAGTACTTTAATATTTTAAAATTTGGATCTTTTCCCAGGTTAGCAGTATGTAGTAAGACACTCTCTTCCTATGTGGGGCAGTGGCTATGTGCCATCCATTTAATCATGAGGGTAACAAGTGTGTACTTTTACAGTGTGCTTTGCTGCTAAGCTATGATGTTCTATAGGTTATGTGTATTAAATGCATTTTCCAGCTTATTTTTTTTTCAATTTTTGATGTGTTTATCATGTCATACTACTGTATGTCAAAGAGCATTTGCACTTACTTATTTTTCTGATATATTTGCTCTTTCCCCTCTGATTTCTCGATGACACAAAAATTAGATTGCTTCATATTTTTCTTTCTTTCTTTTTGCTTTTTTTGGTACTGGGGATTGAACTCAGGGGCACTCGACCACTGGACCATATCCCCAGCCCTTTTTTGTATTTTATTAGAGACAGGGTCTCACTGAGTTAGTAAGTGCCTCGCAATTGCTGAGGCTGGCTTTGAATTCACGATCCCCATGCCTCACCCTCCCAAGTGCTGGGATTACAGGCATGCACCACCGTGACCGGCTGCTTCATATTTTTCATTGGCCCTGAGGCACTTTAATTTTTCAAAAATTTTCTCTGTGCATCAGTTTCAATGATTTCTATTTTTAAATATTCAATATGAGAAATAATTTCTTCAAAAATAAACTTTCTTCTGTTAATTTCACCCAGGGCTTTTTCCTTTATCATTCAGAATATTATAGTTTTCAGCTTTGAAATTCTCATTTAGTGTTTTTTTTTTTTAATTATCATTATTTCAGTGAGATTTCTTTTCTGTTAATTCATATTCAGACTTTTTCTCTACCTCTTCATTTATAAGAGCAAACAAATATTGAAGCATAGTGATTCTGACATACTCATCATTTCTGTTTCTAATGATCCTTTCTTCTTGATTATGGGTCACATTTTCTTTCTTCTGTTATCTAGTAAATATGTACTGTACACTGTACATTATGGATTGTATTATTGAGAATCTGATTTTTTGTGTGTTCTTTTATGGTACTGGGTTTTGTACTGGTAATAATAAATTTATTGATATGTCATTTTAGTATCTTATTATCATAAGTTTTGTTTCCCAGCTGTACATTTGCTTTGTTTTATTTTGATTTTTGTTTAGTGTGGTTCTAGGGTAACCTTTATTCTAGGATTATAGCAGCCCTACTGAAAAGGCTTTGCTATATGGTATGTCTTTCCAGGAATCTTGATTAAATAGGGTATTTGGGAAAACACTATGGTTTCTCTATCTGGTGTGAATTTTAGCAATGTGAAAATAGCTCAAAGCTCTAAGCAAAGACTTGCAGAATGTTACCTTGGGCTGTTACTGAGCTGCACACGCCCAAGGTAAGTATGTGGCAAAGACATAAAAGCAACCCTATGCAAGGTCCTAGAGATCTCTTTGTCTATAATCCCTGCATCATCAGTTTCAACCCACTCATTATTTTCAACTCTTGCCTGCCTCCTCAGCACAGTGAGGCCAGCATGCCTTACTTGGGCTACTAGTTGTAACTAGTTGTAACTCTAGGTCCTGCTCCAGGATCAAGAAGTTTCCTCCAAACAGGAGTCTGATGTCATTGTGAGGTTTACCTCATATATTTCTCATAGTCCTACGTTGTCTGTTATTCCAATTCTAAACACTATTGCTCCACCTGTTTAATCTGGGATTAAAGTAGTTTATAGTGGAAGAGCTATTAAATAACAATATGTCATGGGTGGAAATAGAAATGATATGTTCATATTATGTTATGCTTTATATAAATGTATATGTATATTAAATATATACTGTATATAATATATATGTAAATATGTATCTTTATATATAAAGACATTTCCATTATCACATTTAGAAATTATTCTTCCGTCTTTGAAATACTATATAAATTGGAAATATTTTATTAGTACATTATCATTATACATAATAGTAGAGTTCATTTTGATATAATTATACATGCATGGAATATAATTTGTATCATTAAAGTCCCCAGTGCTTCCTCTCTTCCTCCTCTCCTCATCCCCCTTCTGGCTTCCTGTTCTCTACTGGTCTTCTATTAATTTTTAGCTTTTTAAAAAAATTTTTGCTTTTTAGATATATATAATGAAATCACTGTGGTATATTCATATATGTACATAGTATAATTTCATCAATTTAAAATTAGATTTAAAAAATCTAATATCTTCTATAAGGAAGGAATAGGAGAAGGAAAAATATTTTAAACATCCTCATAACAGAAAAGACTTAGTTTTTCCTTAACTGTTTTATTTCCAATTAATAGGATTAAATTAATAAACTGAAATAAAAATAACTCAGGATTTAACACTTATGCTAATCTTGATACACTTATCATGGGTATTGCATTGTTTGCTGGTTATTTTTATATTTTCAATACTCCAAGTTACAAATGCATTCTGTTTTCTACTATCTGCCAAGAGCATAAATACTTGAGCTTTAAAATGACACCCAGCTACATCTCTATTTGTCTGAATAAATGTCTGTATGTGATATGTTTATAACTGTTGCAACACTTCCTTTCTTCACCCTGACAATTCTGTAAAGATACAGTATATCACTATATGGAATTCAAAGCATGTTCAACACTTTGTGCTAAAGCACTGCTACTTCAAAATGTTTACAATCTAATCATCTGCAGCATGTATTGAATCTACTATAACCAACATTACATGTTGCACTGAACTTTATAGAGCTGAAAGAAATATAGACAAAGTTTTCTGAAGAATTAAGTAGGCTTAAACATAAATGTTTTTGTATAATCTATGCCGAATTCTGTGATTAACGATCCAAACAATATTATTGTGAATAAAATCAAATACAAAACAAAAATACTTGATGCAGGGTTGGAAAATATAAACCAATGATTTATAACAGGTTGTCTCTTTTTAAAATATATAGAGAAAGTTAATAGTACATTAAAATTAAAATGTCCATTAGTTTCTTGAGTGAAAGTAAGAAAATAAAGTGGAAAAATGTATATGCACATATACCCAAAAGTAAAAACTGTGTATATGTGTGGTCATATACATATATTGTTGACCCTTCAACAATGTGAGCATTAGGGACGATGACATCCCATGCAGACAAAAAAAATCTGCATATTGTTTTTTGTGTTAGTCTCAGTTTTCCATTAGTGACAAAATACCTGAAAATATCAACTTAAAAGATGAAAAGTTGATATTGGCTCATAGTTTTGTGGACTGTAGTCTATAGTAAAGTTGACCCTATTGCAAACCAAGGTAGCATATCATGGTGGGAGATCATCACAAAGAAAGCCCCTTCATCTCAAAGCCAGAATGAAAGACACACAGGAAAGGGCCAGGAGCCAAGTAACACTTTAAAGGCATGTCCCAATAATGTACCCTTATCCCACAGGGCCCTACATCTAATGGTTCCACCACCATTCAGTAGCACCAAGGTGAGAACAAGGACAACACATGGGGACATTCCAGATTCAAACTTCTAATCCCCACAAACTTTACTAATGGCCTGTTGTTTACTGGAAGCCTTGATGGCAATACAAATACCCATTAACATAGTTTTATGATTATACACACACACATATATAAAATACATGGTAAAAATACGTGAAAAACTTAAGAGATCACATTTTACTATGATATGTGATTCACTGAACAGACAAGTTGTTCACATGCCACATAACATTTAAGGAGATATTTGCAATGTTTGACCTCACCATGGTAACAACAGAAGGCAGTTAAGAATTAACAGGTTGTGTTACAGTTAATTTTATGCAGCATTATATAATACTACATCTTTATGCTTACATTTCTTTGAACTGCAAATGGTCCTGTATGCTCTGTGTCTGTGTGTCTATGTTTTTGATAAATTTTTAACTTTTAATAATAGATTTGTATATATTTTATGGTGGCAAATAATATAGACTAATCCCTACTCTATTTTACTTAATTGTTGATACATCTAGGCTACATGATTTGCAAGACTGTTCAAATTATTACAGATCTCCAGAGTAAATCCTCATATGAGTGAACCCCTGAAATCCAAATCCACGTTGCTCAAGGGTTTCAATATACTCCTTTTCCCTTTACTTGGAAAAGATAAAAAGTATTCATCATAGTCCTTGTAATGACACCTCTAAAGGCACCTCTTTTGGAAATGGTGATTTTTACCAATTTGTAACATCTAATCCAGAATCTTTCTATTTATAAGAAATTAAAGTATAAGCTACGGTGAGAAAACTTGCTAAAATCTTACCCAGAAAACAAATCACATTTTTCAGGGGAATGTATTTCATAATTTCCTTTACTCCTCACTCTTATCACCATTCAATTGTATTAGAAATCCTCTTACTATCAAACTCTGATTGATTAAAAAGTATCAATGGAATAAAGAAACCATGAAAAATCATATATGCATGTATTAAAATTTGTTTTGACATAAATCACATAAGTCTTTAATACAGTTTGTTTTCATTTCCACTTTATATCTAAGCCTTTCTCTTTGGGGAGTACTACTGACTGGAGTTCCACACAGTCTCTCTCACCTCCCACCAGGAATATGCTAAAACTTCTAATTTCTTTAATTTTAGGCGAAAGAAAAAACTAAATCAGAAAATCCCAAGTGCATTATATCATCTAGACATTCATTATATATCCATTTAGTGAAATATTAATTCTAGCAACTGAACTTTTTTCTAAACATTAGACTACAATTTCATAGAAACAATTAAATTTCTTTGTCTATCTAATATTCATCAAAATTCAAAACTGTTATATTCAGAACATCTTGGACAAACAAGTTTTACATGATGGCAGTGTAGATGCTGTTGGACACCAGACTCAGTCACAAGAATTCGTCCTCCTTTAGATCAGATGTTTTGCTTTTGGAATAAATAATGTTGATTAAGTTCATCAATTTCATAAAGACCTGTTAAGAGGGCTGCTAGTGCACATATTCAATGTGCATTTATTTTATTAATTTTAGGCTTTCCAAGGGTAGAAACTTGACTGTTATGTTCACCTCTGTGGCTCCAGTATGCAGCATTTTACCTAGGAAGTAGTAAACAATCAACATATATATAATGAAAAAGGCTATGACTGAGTCACACAACACACACATGCATTGGCAATTCAAATAGCTCACAAAAATATTTAGCTGTACAGGAAATTAAACATTTTAAGAACTATTCAAACATCAGAGTTAAAAAGAATAGAACAGGATAATAATATAATTAATTAGAATTATAAAAAATTAGAAATCATAATAATACAATAATACTTGAAACAGGAATGATAGGATAAATACATTTGTACACTGTTCAAAGTGGAAACTGACACATTGATTCTAGAATATGTGCTCAAAATCCCCCAAATTAATATACTGCAGATATTTCAGAAGTGTAGATTTATGTCAAGATATTTTCTGCAGTTATTTTCATGTCAGCAAATCATTGAAAATCACCTAAATATCTAGTAAAGATTGATTAAATAAAAATATGTATATAGTCTGTATAAGAGAACATTATGCAGATATTAAATCATGTATTCAAAGACTATTAAATGATGTGGAAATACTAAAAGTAGAAAACTGAACTGTGATTTATAAAACTATATTCATAATAAAACAGAACAATGCTGTACAAAATAAACAGAAACCAGAAAGAATGTATCTATTTTTGGGTGATGAGTTCTTTGATGTTTGTTTTCTATTTTATTTTTCATATTTCTTCTCTTATCTAAGGAATGACTGCTTACAATTCAGGGCAAGAATGGTCCTAAGAGCTTTCATTTTTAATGCCCCTTTCAATTTTTTGTTCTTTAAAATATCATCAGAAAACTAATCTCAATTATTACATTTAGTGAGGTAAAGAGAATGTGTGACATTTCATAATATTAAAATACTAGCTAGCATTTTTGCTTAAGTTTGAGGGTGTCATATATGATAAACTGTTAGCAATAAAAAGAACATTAGAGATGCACTAATTAAACCCCCTTCACCAGTCAGTAGCTATGCACTATTTCCACATTAAGTTTTCCATGAAAATGTGTTCAAAAATTGGCACATATTTCTATTTGCTTGAGAAACAGTAACTGGAATATAGAAAATAATACAAATAATGGGCCAACATTCTTTACTCTAACAAGCATTTACATTTTTAAATTTGGCAGTGAAGTGAATATTTATTAAGCATAAAGCTTTTACAATTGACTATTAATGGCAGTTTGAATATATTTTATAATCTGAGAGTGAATTTTTCAAAAGTCATAATTATGGAAACATAAAATCAAATATATAAAAATACCTCCCTGGGCCATTTATTATTAAGTTTTATTTTGCTGCATTATGTTTTCCATTTGAGATATTTACTATGGAGCCAGTTGTTTTCCTGAGTTTACAGTTAAGCTATGTAACACAGTGTCCTTTGCATTTGCTCTAGGAACATAGAAATAGGAAATGACATGTGGGCTTCAAGGCCCACCTATAAATAGTATGTAAGGGATCGTCCATGTTTTGTTTTCTCCTTAAAGAGTCAGTGTAGGTCATATATTAAAGAGGATGGGGTTAGTAAATGGTAGGATGCTGACTCCGTAACTTACATTTTGGGTAAGAGCTGCCTAGGAAGACTATACTATCAGGAACTTTGCATGCAGAGAAATGTCACAGAGACTTTCAAATTATTTATAGCAGCAACTATCATTAATTATACCAAGCAAGATAGGAAGTTAGGTGCTGATATAATAAAAATTAAGAAGCACAGTATTAGCTTACTAGTGAGGCATCAGATGACAAAAAGGTGGTTAGAGTAAGTAGGTCTGTACTGTCACCTGCAGTAACCTGGAAGTCAAACCAAAGCTTACTGAGATTATAGTTTAGAGAAGTACTTAGAAAATAGATACCAGTAGTATGTCATTTTATAGATGGTTTTAGCAAAGTATTATAGAAAAGATATGAAGTTAGAAAACAATTGGCAAGTTTAAATTAGGAATGAAAAAGAATAAAGAAATCCAGGAAAGTAAGTAGATAAGAAATGGGATTTAAAAGACTTTGAACAACCAAGACTCAGAGAGATGTCTTAACAGAACACAGTGATTCAGACTTGTGCCAAGCATCATATGAGAGGCATGTCATGTCCACTCAACCGTGATGGCCTTAGGTTCCCTGACTTTAGAAAGAGAAGGGGAGAGGTAAGGCAGAAGGTAGCAAAGAAATTAAACATACTAAAGAACAACATCTAGTGGTTTTGGCTACTTGTAACTAATTGAAATCAGACAGGTTGCTAACTTATTAAAGAATTATCCTGCCAAAACAGTCACAAATCCAGATTAAAAGGCTTTGACTATAGCATCTGTAAATGAACTCTCCAGATGGGTTCTGTAAGTTGGACAGCAAAGAAATATTTATTTACAAATGCCTACTTTAGGTACAGCCTTGGAGGATAAGCAGGAATAGCACTCGATTAAACTGATTTTCTTGACAAGAGAGCTACTCCCAAGAAATATAATCAGGTCTAATGGAGAACGTTGATTTTCTCTCTGGGAAGTGGGACTTCACAATGTCTGACTAGCTGAATTCTGTCAATGCCAAAGATTAATGGCTTCTTTGTGCCTCCTATTTTTCTGTTTTCCAAAGGAGAGTTGTAATTTGGTTATTTTGTCTCTGTCTGTCAGTAATGTGTACATGATGGATCAGGGAGAAGAACACATGGGCTTTTCATTCTCAGATTTCAGAACCACGAATGTAGTTCTACAGGTGGGTCTTTTGGAAGCCAACTGTCATCCTCCAAAAGTCTAGATCAGAAACTGAACATAGTGATTGGGCAGGATTTTTGGTTGTCTCATTTTGGGAAGTAGAGAACATGAGAGAGTGTAGACTATAAAAAAGAGATTGCTTCACACTGAACAAACCGTTTCCATTCCTTTCTGGACTCAGAGCTGAAGCTGTTTTTCTGTCTACATTTCAGCTAGTTAAGGATCATATGACTAATATATGTCTGTAAAATCCTCCACATTCACTCACTGCTTTATGCTGGTAGCATTTGAAGGTGTTACAGACTTGTGATCATTACCTGTAGTTAAACCCTTCAGGAAGGAATGAGTAATTGATGAATATAGATGATATATATATATATATATATATATATATATGTATATATATATACATATATATATATATCCACTGAGATTTTGTTTCACAGTATTTAGAATTACAATTACAACCCTATCTAAGACTGGTACTTTTTATCAGAAATAGTTGTAATTAAAAAATTATTACTTGTCCTGGGGGCTGGGGTTGTAGCTCAGTGGTAGAACACTTGTGTAGCACGTGTGAAGCACTGGGTTCAATCCTCAGCACCACATTTTAAAAAATAAACAAATAAAATAAGGGCATTGTGTCTATCTACAACTAAAAAAATATTTTAAAAATTTTACTTGTCATGAAAAATTAAATGTTACTTTTGAGGGAAAAAAAATAGATATCACATTTTAGTTATTCAAGTATAAAAATTATTTAAACTTGTAAACAATTTGACCATTTTGAAATTTTTTCAAAGTCATCAGCCTTCAAAATTTTTAAGGCCTATTATTTAAAGAGTAAGAAAACAATTCCTACACTCCTTTTTTCAGAGAAGAGATCTTAAAAGCTATTCCACTTGGCAAACACTGATTTTCATGGGGCCTATTTTCCTCCACAATTCAAGTAACACAGAACATTGTATGTGAGGATTTTAGAGAAGTGATTGTATTTGACTGTCTAGAAATAATTAATGGTAAGTTCTGGGGAAGCTGTCATAGGTAATATGATACCTTTAAATTAATAACTGTTTGGATTGCTCATATTGTTTTCCACAAAGACTGCTGTTCCGTTCTATTTGACCTTAATTGGTGTAATTGATAACAGGTAGAGCTGAGAGTGCCATTTTAATCATGTAGGTACAGCTTTCCTGACAGAAGGAAACAAAATAGCTGCTTGAGTTATCTGTTATTAGTGGGGACACAGAAAAGTAAGAAAAATGACTGAGTTCCTCACCTGAGACTTCGGGACTGTTCAATCATAACTGGAAATTTACTAATGGGTTTAAAGTGTTTGTGTTAACCTCTAAAGAATGAATGAAAGCTAGTTGCTATGTTATTTCCCATCAAGGAAAAATGAGAAAATTATTTAGATATAGTTTAGAGACATGCACAAATTATCAAAGTAGAGAACAATTGAAAATGTTCTAAACATTAGATCAACCTCTGGTAAAAAGTATTATGACAGACATGTTGTTGATTATTTTAATACTTAAATTTTGGTTGAAAGTGAAGACTGAGAATGATCATAGTTAGTAAGGGCAGTAGAATTAATCGAACATAACTTTCCTAGCCTTGTTTTTGAAAACATGATCGGGGTAACCCAGCATCATGTACCATCACATGAATAAAATCCTAGTAAGTTATACTCCATGTATGTATAATTTGCCAAAATACATTCGTCTGTCATGTATAACTAAAAAGAACAAATTAAAAAATTAAAGGGCTTATCTCATTTCTCACTGACTTGAATCAGTTGTTCACCATGCATGTATGAGAGAGAGGAAAAGGTTTGGATGTTGAAAAGGAAATAGATAGCTATTGCTAGTTTTCTTTTATTTCTGTGATAAAACACTGGATCAATAGTGAGTCTCCTAAAACCTCTTCCTATAAAATGTTGCTTAATTATTATGAGGTAATGCATCGGCTATTCCAAGAAAGTACTGTCTTTCACCTTTATCATCATTCTTTTCATATTTTCCTGTTTAAATCTGTTTTCTTAAATAACTGAAAGGCAAAATTCATTTTAGCAAGAGGAACTCAGGGTTTTCAGTTTCTCTGGCAATAAAAGAATGCATACTTTCCATTGAAGAGTTTGAATTCTGAATTTTGAGGAATTTCCTACTCAGAGTGTGTTATGTGTGTGTGTGCGTGCACATGTGTGTGTTATAAAATGGAAAATATTTTCACTCTGTAAACAAAATTTTTAACAATTGGGTCACTTTCTTTTTTGGGGGGACCTGGGGGTACTGGGGATTGAACCCAGGGATGCTTAACTCCTGAGCTGCATCCCCAGACCGTTTCATATTTTATGTAGAGACAGGGTCTTGCTAAGTTGCTTAGGGCCTCCCTGTGTTGCTGAGGCTGGCTTTGAATTTGCAATCCTCCTGCCTCAGCCTCCAGAGCTGCTGGGATTACAGGCATGCACTACAGCGCCCTGTCTTGGGTCACTTCCCATTACGGTATATTTGCTGTTCAGTGCATAAGAGGGTAAATAGTCCACATTCCATCCAATATTTTCTCACTTCTCTCCTTAAATTATTTTGCTCTATGTCCTGGTGTGTGCGCTCTCGCTCTCTCTCTCTCTCTCTCTCTCTTTCTCTCTCTCTGTATATATATATATCTCCAACTATGTACTATTAACTGCAGCGGGATAGACAGAAACCATGACAAATACTGTAGGATAGAGAGGGGTACCTGGTTCATAACACTTCTGAGATTTAAACGAATAATGCTATGCAGTTCAACTGTATCTTTGACTTTTATGGAAGCTGTTTTACTTAGCTCACCATCAGATAGTCAAATCACCACAGGTATTACTGTTCTCCTGGGGCCTCCTTTCCCACCTTTCCCTTGGCTTGTCTCTAATTCAAGTCTTCTATCTTTAACTGTACCTTTCTTTTTCCTGTATTTTTTCAGTAAAAGGGAGAAAAGTATTAGTCACACTCACTAAAACTGCTTTTTCTTCTAAATCCTTGTTTTTTATTAGTTTTCCTATTCTGGGACTTTGCTTCTGAATTTATTAACTTCCTGTCTGGCACCACATGCCTTTGCAATTGCACTCACTCTTCTCTACGTGCAAGTACACACAGGGCCTGAACTGTTCTGAAAAATGAAACCAAAGCAGCAAAAAGTGGTTCACGTTACTCTACTGCCTTTTCTCCCAATTTGTTTTTCTCTCTTCTGCAACTATACAAAACTGTTAGAGTGATGATTAACATTCATGGCCACCATATGAGTTCCAGCCATGTTTTCCTTAACTGTATAAATCAGACTTCCAAGTGCTTCTCCTAATGAATCTGCCCTCTCTATGCTGCTTGTATTTCCTAATTACAGAATCTCATGGTCTTTTCTGGGTTCTCATTTCTCAAGGCCTCTTGCTACACTCGCCAGGTTGCACCTTCACCCTCTTATTGAAACCTGCTTCTTCCTTGCATTCTATCATTGTGCCTTACATTGATTCATCACATTTCTCACATTTTTTTCCTGTCTTCTACTAAGTCCTCCTTCCTGCATTTCATTCTCATTTTATAAAACACTGTGTTTCAAGCCGGGCGCGGTGGCGCACGCCTGTAATCCCAGCACTTTAGGAGGCTGAGGCAGGAGGATCGTGAGTTCAAAGCCAGCCTCAGCAATGGCGAGACACTTAGCAACTCAGTGAGACCCTGTCTCTAAATAAAAAATACAAAAAAGGGCTGGGGATGTGACCCAGTGGTCGAGTGCCCCTGAGTTCAATCCCTGGTACCACAAAAAAAAAAAAAAAAAAAAAAAAAAAAAAAAAAAAAAAAAAAAAAAACACTGTGTTTCAGTTTGTTGCAAATACACTGATTTTATGTTCTTATTCCTGAATTTACAGATTATTTGGGTTTCAAGCATACTCCAAACTGTACTTCACGGGTCTTGTCTTTTCCTCAGAGCTCAATGGACATGGTCCCAACGTGTAATCAAATTCTCTTTCCATAGATGGCACTTCCCCAGAACATAATCTTATTTTTATCTCACATGAATTTATAATGTCATGTTAATTCTTACTCTAATCATTAATCTAATGCTTTCATGCCTGTCTCCACCCTATCATGCAAGATACTAAATCTCAACTTTTTCTTAAAAAGTATGATTCTGCAACATGTAAACTTAGAAAAATGAGAAATTATATCCCATCTATGTATGATATATCAAAATGCATAAATGCATTCTACTGTCATGTACAACTAATTAAAACAAATAAAGAATTTTTAAAAGAAGTATTTCTTCTGGGTTTAGGGGTAGCTGAGGGATAGGCCCAGTATGAAGGTGAAAGGAAAACCTGAAGTTCCCATCACAACAAAAAAACAAAAAACCCAACAACACAAGCAATAACAGCAACAACAAAACAAAGATCTAAATGTGATTCAGTACAAAGGTAGCTTCAGATCATTGTGATGATCTCAGTACAGCATTCTTCATAAGGCAGTGCAAAATGGTTAGTAAAGTCATATTGTCTAAGGATTATAGCCAATTACATGTTAAAAAAAAAAAAAAAAAACTTTTTAGTACTTTTTATTTACCACTTGTCTCAGACTTCAGATTCTTTCACCTCTTGTGCCGAGTAGGTCACTCCAGTTCTTATTTTGCAAGTCAATAATACTCATAAGAACACCTCCATTTTATTGACTCTTAGTTTACAAACCTACCTGCATTTGTGCCCTTTTTGCCTCATAGTGTATTTCAATGGAAGATTTAACTCTATTTCCTCATGACTTAGGTAAGCTTTCCATTTGGACTCAAGAGTCTTTATCATCTCCCACTCTTCTAATTATAGTTTAATAAATCTATACGGCATTTGAGGCAAAGCAAGATAAAATAGGTAAAATACAGAAATACCTCAGATGCCATATGCTCATATTCTAATTTCCCTTCACAAACAAACTTTTTACAAGAATATGTTCTCATTTTGCTGTTTTCTCACTTCTTATTGGTTTCTCAATGATTTCAACTTGGATTTTTATTTTCCTGTTCAGAGGTTTTCTGCCATATTTAGGGTTTCTCTTGTTTACTCCTTCATAGGCTTTCCTACCTTGCCAAAGACAATATTATTCATGGTTTGATTACAAACCTCTTCTTTTCCTCACTCAGCATTCCCTAGCTAATCTTATCCATTCCTAAATCCATTCATTCAGATATAATGCTAACTACTAGTCCTGAAAAGCAAATAAACTATAGTTAACATAGGAAGCAAATATGGAGGAAAGGAGGTAGAAATAATCCTCCGTAAAGAAGATCTGTACACAGAGAAGGAACAGCTGAAGAAAAACTCGAAGACTGATAAAAGCTTGGTGTATTTTATGGTGGAAAGAATCCTTGTGTGCAGGCCATAGGAATGGAAATTCAGGACCATGTCAAGAGATGGAAAAAATCTAGACAGCTGTCAGATCATGGAGAATAACTCTGGCTAAGAAACAACAGGTGTTTTACTTTTTTACTTTCAAAATATTTCTAGACTATGCCACATGTATTTCCTGATTAATGAATCTAAGTATTTAGCTCATATTGCATTTGGGTAATATTCTGATGAACTTAACCAGTCTGGAATTGAAATCATCATCTTAACCTCTGAACATATTGCTCTAAGATGGAAAGAAAGAACACAAAATGTGCTGGCTAAATCACAAACTTATTAGCATTTCTCATCTACCCCTACTTCCTCACCCACCCCACAGCAAATAACCATCAACATTACCAGTGATATCTTTGTCTATGGTTCTCCTGCCTTATTCCCATTACAACAACATTTATCACAAAAATATCATTTTTCAATCATTATAAAATTTCTTAATTTGTCTGGTTATCTTCCAACCACATGTTCCAGAGGAGAGAGATTTCTCTGGAGAAGGGTCTGGAGTTCTCAGTGAGAAGTGGGGCATGACTCAGGACTAGGAGGGTTCTTGGTATATGTGAGAGAAAATAATTTCAGCATAACACAGTCAAAGGCATAGCAGAGGTTTATATAGGAAAGTAGATACACATTCAAAAGAGAATTTGTGTGTGTGTGTGTGTGTGTGTGTGTGTGTATGTGTGTACTGGGGGCAATCTTAAAAGAGAGAAATTTTGTTGCAAAAGCAAGGAATATGCACTCAAGGGAGAATGGAGAGACAGCAACCTGTTGGTGTGGAATGTTAATATTTACAGAGGGACAGTGCTAGGGGCTGGACAGAGGTGGAGGCAGGGTGGAGCTCCACAATTTCCTGCCAGTTTTTCCTTTGCTTGCACATTTCCCTCATTTTACAAGGCATGTTTCTCAAGC
The DNA here is from genome assembly GCA_025594165.1 of Tamias sibiricus. Classification (NCBI taxonomy): domain Eukaryota; kingdom Metazoa; phylum Chordata; class Mammalia; order Rodentia; family Sciuridae; genus Tamias; species Tamias sibiricus. The sequence continues at coordinate 143,089,769 of CM046661.1, forward strand.
TCAGGTGATCCTATAACCCCCTTGCATAAAAGCCTTTAACGATTTGGACTTGATATCTTATTCAGACCTTTATCCTCAATATAGATCAGTTCCTGGAAAAAATTTGCATATAATTTATTTAAATAGTATGGAATTGATCTTTAAGCAATATGGGTTTGAACTCAACAGGTCCCTTAAACATAAATTTTCTCTGGAGATTTGCAATATTTTTAAACTTGCAGATAAAATTAATAGCCTAGAAATATTGGGGAATATTAAGAACAAATTAGATATGTCATTAAGACATATAGATAATAGTCCATTCAATCATAAAATATATATGAATATATTATAAAAAGTTAAAATTTACCAAAACTTAAAATCAGTTCATGCATGGTGTCTTTCATACTGAAAAGAAATGTAAACAAATATAACTGCAATACTAAATCATAACTGTTTAACATTAACTGGACTACATGCTATACCACTGTAATAATTTTGTAGTTATCTCCTGTTGCCACTATATGATCTTAAGTGTTGTGAGTATCCACTTAAAGCTTAGTGATGCTGATTATTTCCTGGTAAACAGTTGCTCTTTCTTATATTGCTTAGCATAGTAAAAAGTGTTCTCTCACAGTTCTTACATATATTCACCATATATAATACATATAGTACACAAAATATAAGCTAGTGAATGGCATGTGTTATTGGTAAGGTTTCTGATCAACAACAGGCTATTAGGATAAGTCCTGGAGGGTCGAAAGAAATGTGTGGGTTTTCAATTGTACAGGAAGTTGATGTTCCTAAACTCCAGGCTATTAAATTCCAAGTCATTCAATGTTCAACTGAACATATATAATGTATATAATTATATACATACATATGTATTTTTCTAAATATGGACCTTTTGTTGTAATATTTTTGTTCTCTTAAATTTTAATTTCTAAAATTATGAGATATTTTTGATAACTTGGACTTTGCACTATTTCATAAGAGTAACAGGCAAGGATTAAAATAAAGAATACAGATGAAGCCGGCGCGGTGGCGCACGCCTGTAATCCCAGCACTTTGGGAGGCTGAGGCAGGAGGATCAAGAGTTCAAAGCCAGCCTCAGCAGTGGCGAGGCACTTAGCAACTCAGTGAGACCCTGTCTCTAAATAAAATACAAAAAAGGGCTGGGGATGTGACCCAGTGGACGAGTGCCCCTGAGTTCAATCTTAGCAACTCAGTGAGACCCTGTCTCTAAATAAAATACAAAAAAGGGCTGGGGATGTGACCCAGTGGACGAGTGCCCCTGAGTTCAATCCCTGGTACCAAAAAAAAAAAAAAAAAAAAAGAATACAGATGAAGACAAACTGAAATTGTATATATTTAATTTTCCATGGAAAAGAAAATATTTCCCAAGGTTCATGAGTTCAAAACCAGCCTCAGCAAAAGTGAGGCACTAAGCAAATCAGTGAGACCCTGTCTCTAAACAAAATACAAGATAGACTGGGGATGTTGTTCAGTGGTTGAGCATCCATGAGTTCAATCCCTGATACGCACTCCCCCTCCAAAAAAAAAAAAAAAGAAAAAAGAAAAAAAGAAAAGAATTATGCTGATTTTGTCCTGGAGAATTTATTTTCGCAAAAATAAATAAATAAATAAAAATAAAAAATAAAAGGAGAGGGGAGGAAAGTGTCATGTATCTGAATGTTAAATGTGCAGTAATATTATGATTCTGAATTTTATAGGATATATGTATATGAGTATATGTTTACATCTGAATATAAATTGTTATTATGAGAAAAATTTAAAAATAAACTTTATTTATAATTTTGCCCCATCGACATGCTAATGCTTTATTTGAATTACATTTCAGTCTTTGCATATGTCTAAGGAAGAAAATTCTGGAAGCAAGTTCCTTGTAAAAGGGTCAAGATCGGGTGTAGACTTTCTAAATCCTTGGCTAACTGGTAGTACTATATGTATGAGTGACTGAAGGAGTTTCTACAGAGATGTCCTTGGATACCAAGAGGAGGGACTATTATTAGAAAACAGAACAAATCCTGATAAAATTTAAATATTTGTTGTGTCTTTGAATATGTTCTCCAACTCACACACAGCTCAGGAGATTTATGAAATCTAATTCCGTTTTAACTAAGGAAGAACAAAGAGATGGAATTGCTATTCCTATTTACTGAGACATATTCTAAGGCCATATCATTATAAATGTTATGCTACTAACACACATAAATAAAAGAAAGTACAGAGATCATTTAAATATGAAAGGCTGATGTGTAATGAGAGTGGAACAAAAATCAGGGTATAAATAATGAATATCAAAGTAAATGGTTTTGGAAAAATAGTGCATTATATCGATAAAAATATAAAAATACAGGTAGATGCAAATGACATGTGGATAAATATATATATAGATAGATGTATACATGCATGAGTCCATTCATACAACTAATATCAGAAAATATAGGGCAATATATTTGTGATCATGGTTTTAAGAAAAACAATAGAGGTTTTACAAAAAGAAGAGTAAAAATTAGAGAATTAAGTGGATAGCTTTCACTCTATCAAAGTAATGATTTCTATTCAATGAGGGACAAAACTGTGCAAAGAAATATTTGCAACAGAATCTGGCAAAAGACTAATATCTAGAACATTAGACTATTTCTAGTAAATGAAGCAGTAGAAGAAAAGAAACCTAACACAAATGGACATAGACTATAAATAACAAATTCACAGATGGAAGGCCAAATCTCTGTAATCAGAAAAATTAGGAAATTCAATATAATGAAATATTATAAGAATATGAAGAAAGAGAAATTTTCATGCCTTGCTAGTAGGGTACAGTACCCTGATGAGATTTGGTTTCAATGTAGAAACTCTAAAACCACTATTATTGATGAATTTCAATAAGGGACAGATCACAGAAGCAGAAATCCAAATGGTTAATAAAGTTTTCAAATTAATCCTGAAGAACAAAAATATAATGCACAACATTTTAATGAATCAAATGTAAATATTATAATATTCCAAGTTTACAAATGTCTGATGAGATATTAACTTGCATATTGCTTTAAACATTAGATGCAGTTGCTGTAACCCTTCAAAAAATCAATTTAATATTCTTCATCAGGGGCTTTAAAAACTTCATAATTGTGCCTAGTAATCCCTTTTCTGGAATTCTATGACAAAGGAATAATCAAAGCATGTAAAAATATATTTTAATACATTATTTCATTGAGTGAGCATTGGAACAAACCTAAATTTTCAACAATATAACAAAGTTTAAATAATTAATAACAGTTTATCAGGTGTGGATGTGAAAAATTGGGGGGAATTTTTAAAAATATTTAAAAAATTTAGTAGCTGGGCATGGTGGTGCACACCTGTAATCCCAGCACTTGGGAGGCTGAGACAGGAGGATCACGAGTTCAAAGCCAGCCTCAGCAATGGTGAGGCACTTAGCAACTCAGTGAGACCCTGTCTCTAATAAAAATACAAAAAAGGGCTGGGGATGTGGCCCAGTGGTTGATTGTCTCTGAGTTCAATCCCTGGTACACCCCCCAAAAAAAAAAAATTTTTTTTAAAGTCCTTATATTAAATGGGAAAAGGCATACTAAGAAACCCTATTATGTTGAAAGGGAAAAAATAATATATTAATAGTAGCAATGTATACACTCTGATAATAAACCACTAGACAGTAAGCAACAATGAAGATATGATAATTTATCTCTAAATGTTTAACACTTAGTCTAGTACTTGGTATATTCTAGCAACTCAGTAAATAATTAAGAGAACACATTTATATTTATATTTATTATTTGCTTTTCTTATTTTTTCTATAATATAGAAATTCTCACCCATGAGCATATTTTTATAACATTATTTTAAATAATGTATATATTCATCACAATTTCCTGTAAATTTAGGAATAAACATATTCTTTGCTTTACACTGATTGAACTGTTGTTGAAGAATCATATAATTTATAGGAAACTCTGGTTTTCACTAATGTTTTACCTTATGAGGTCTGTCCCACATGAAGATAAATCCTATTGTCAATCAGAATTTAGAAATGGGGAGAGCGATATTTTTGTTTTAGGTTGGATCATTTGGGGTGAAGAATTTTTAATATATTATTAACTTCATTTTTTTTGGTTTTGTCAGTAATATTTAATCCTCCTCCCATACTAAATTTAATTTTTAAATTACAAAATATCTTCACATTCATAATCTTAATATTCATAACTCAAATAAACAATTATGTAATATTTAAAGTAAAAGTGTTCTAATTTACAATTAAATTGTCCTTCTCAATTAAACATATTATTCAATGATATAAAAGGTATTTGCTCTAGAACAATGAATGCCAAATTATATTTTCCCTGCTGAGTGGTGATTACATTGAGTAATACTTCTGTGTGCACACTCTCATAGAATTGTTCAAATATTTAGCATTATGTTTTTATTCCCATTTACCTGAGTGATAATTACTATATCAGAAAATCAAGTTAAAGGAGAGACTGTAAATATGCAAAGAATTTATAACAAAATCAATATTTAATAAACTTTGCATTTAAAAAATGAGTAAAGGATAAAATGTGCCCTTTGCAGTAGATTTAACTCAAACTTTTCAATTTTAGGCTTGAATTTCAATTTGCTGAGCAAACTTTCTCTATTTGGACATGTTTTCATCTCTTCTGGCTCAGCTCCATCTCTACTGATGCCTAAAGGATTTGTGTGAGTTGGCTCACATTTACAAAGCACCCAGTGTGAAATGGCATTTTACTCCCTGTGCATTCAGTTTTTTTCTATTCTTTTTCTTTTGTTGTTAGTTAGAAATTGAAAGGAACTTCACACTGAGATGCAAGACATCCAGAATACCTGTCATGGAAGAATAACATGCTTTTCTTCTATTAAAAAGTAAATTATAGCAGAAAACGGTTGTCTGCCCTTGACCATTAAGACATGGTCATAAAATTAACAATAAATAAATAAATAAATAAAATAAAAAGAAAGATTAAAAAAAAAAACATTAGGAAATTCCGTGATGTCTTAAAGTAAAATAATAAAATTGAATATTGCATATTTACATCAGATAACCAGAAACTGATAAAAAATAATGTCTAGCTATATGTAGAGTATTTATTCAGAAATAAGAGTGGGAAAGTAAAAGAGAGGAGTGGTTCTTTTGTGACAATGACAGATTTGAAGTGATCATTTTATCAAAGAAATAACACCACAACTAAGCAACTTCAAATCCCATATACATTAAACTTGTCAACATTCTGTCACTGAAAAGCATGGCTTGCATTTTATATTCTAAAGAATATAATCTACCATGTAACCAAAACTCTCCCCTTCCCCTATCTGTCTGAATTTTTATGAAAACTCAGTTTTACTTGCATTTCATGGACTGGATCTAAAACAAATCTACACTGAGTAAGGCAGCAAATCAAGTCAAGTGAGTGATTTTATTATCTGCATTCATAGCATGGAGATCTCAGTAAAATCCTGAAGCAAATAATATTTGAGGTCCCCATAGGCAAAAGTTGGAAGTGCAAACCGATGAATACATACATAGGATGCAGAAAAATTCACTTTTCCATGCCCAGGACAGAGTAGAGTGTTTCCTTCTTCCATGTATGAAAAACACTAATTAACCAGAAAAATAATTACTACTTTAAAATATATGTGTAGTTTTAATAATGTACAGTTGAGTGTGGTTTTCCAAATCAATGCAAAAAATAACAATAAAAAATAAAACTTGGCTTGCAAAATATCACTATTCACTTTGTTAACTTCTTAATTTCAGTTTAATTTTATGCCAATACAAACTAGCATGATCACTAACCACAACTGAAAGCTACATTTTTTATTTTATCAAAATTCACCTGAATCTCAACTGAAGCATGTATTTTTTTTTTCCTTGCACAATCTAAAATAACACTAAATTAAATCACCTCAACACCTTGAAGCATCATAATATTCTACATACGCAGCCTCTAGATACTGAAAGAGACAAAGTAATGCTATGTAGGATCCTAGATTAGAAAAGTTTTTATCTTAAGGAGGGACATTTAAGAATGATCAAGCCAATTAAAAACTGTGGGCCTCATGCTCTAATTTATTTGCTGCAGGCTGTAGGGACAGAAAAAAGTGACCCCAAATTTAGTATGAAGGGAAGGAAGTAGCAATAGAGACATTAAGTCTTAATTCTACTTTTCAATATGTTACACTTTATCTGGTAGCAGCACAAGGTCTTGGGCCCTCCTTAACTCATCCACAGGCCGGGGCTTACTAACTATAAGAAGTCTGATATACAGACCATCTCAAAGAATTGCTGAACACAATAGATAATGTTAAGCAGGCATTTGTATCTGAGGGAGTCTTGTGAGTACTTTTAAAGATAAGAATCATTTATCATAAACTCATTTATTTTTTAGAAGCCTTGTTTCCAAGCCTTAAAGTTTGCTGACTCTCACTCTTGAGTAGGATAAATGATTTCCTTGTTTACATTATAAATTTGCTTAGAAAACCTTTTTTATAATATAGAAAGTAAATTCCAGTGCAATATACTGGGATTATTATGAGCTACAAATTAGCACCATTCTAAAATATATTGCAATTAGTAACATGTTTTTTGGCACAGAAATTGTTCTGCTTTTCATTCATATGTTCTCTTACCAAATGTCTGACACTATATTTGCATGGATGTTTCTTCCCCTCCGTTTTCTTTGAAAGACAAAATATCCTCCACCTTCATCTGCCTCTCTATATGGATGGATGCTATATTATACCTCAGGATGGCTGTAGTCTCCTGCTATAAAGGGTTTCCACTTTAATAAACAATGAAACAAATACCATGATTTATTTCTTTACTTCTCAAAATATTTTTCTCATTTGAATTTTTCTCCAATCAAGATGTATCCTAAATTGATGCATACATTAATATAATATTTCACAAAAAAATGTGCAATCAATGCGTATGGCATTGCTTATTATTGATGGCATCTTAGAATCAACAAAATGTACCGTTCCTAAGAATATTTACCAACAAATGAAAAGTCACCATCTATTCCTCTAAATTCCTAAAAGCAAAGGTATTTATGATCTGAATTACTAAAATACTAATCCATTTTATTTACTTTGAAAATATAAAATAATTCTATCTTGAAATACAATCCCACTTGTCTCAATCCTGATATTGAGTCATCAAATTCATTATTTTCCAAATCGGTGTTTTTTGCTACAATGTTACACATGTATCCAAATTTTCTGGTAATATAAATGATTATTTATTCAGAATTTTCAAAATACTTCAAATATATCTGTTTTAACATTTGTGATTTAATAGCTGACTATATACAAAGTAGTCAAACTATAAATTAGCCTTAGGAGAATTTGATAGCCATTGTTGTATAAGGATCTTTATTTTGGACAGAGAGCCAACAGCTATGGTTTATTTTATTTGTTTGTTATTGGTATTTATTTATGTTTCTAACCAGGTCTATTTTTGTCTTAAGAAGATTAGGAAATCTGAGACAGCAAGCCAAACAGTGATTTTCAACTGTGAAACACTTGAGGAATGGTGTTATTAGAGAAAAAGAGACCAAGATTCCAAGATTCCCCACATTTTATAAAGAGGCAAAGTTTTGTTGAGTTTTGAGTTTTAATCCTTTTTTTTTTCTTACTTTTTGATAGTAATTTTACTCACATTTTTGGACATGTTTTTTCAGGATTCTCATTGTAACTTGAATAACAGTTTAATCCCCTTCTTTTGTGTAACTGATTTCAGTTATGTGCTCTAATAAAAATAATAGCAGAACTTATTATTTGATTTAAACTCACCTATTTCTTTCAAATGAATATTCAAAGTTGTTATCATTTGTTGATTATATCTATATTCTCCCTTCAACCCCCAAATTACGCAGCCTTATTTGAATTTTCTAATTATGCTACAAAAATTAGAATCTGATAGAATTACATAGACACAGATATAAGCCTTTAAATCTTTAAAGGAGACTATTACACACACTGTGCTTATAGGAATAGTGAAACTAGGAATCTTAAGACAGCATTACGTTAGTGAAGCCAGATTTAAAGCTAGGTAGTGAGTGTAGTCAGGCAAATCGGGTTTAACATCGAGTTTCATAAAGGTCCTGGAGTCCATAAGGAAAATGGAGTCAGCCTGAGTCCTGGAAAAACACAGAGCAACTCTAAGGGAGATAAGATGGTTAATGTTCACAAGTTGAGGGCCCATCTTATGGAATGTTAATGAAACAACTCCCAGCAAACGGAGATGTTAATCAACTAGCCCTAAACCCTTCCCGTAAATCTCACACCCACCGTGGGCCCTCTAGTGTCACTTCTTTTTGACATTCCTGTCCTAGGAAGGACAGAGATAGGGAACATGAAAGGGACAAAAGAAAGATTTCAGATATAAAAGGGAGAAAAACCTCTCCTCCCTTTGGATTCCTGGTTTCCCGGTCCCCTTCTCCCTCTAGGGGAAGTCTTTTGCTATCCTTTCAATAAAGCTGTCCACTTTCCACTCTACGCTTGCCTCGGAGTGCTTCTTCGGCCTTATTCTTCAGCGTTCGGGGAGCAAGAACTCGTCACGGTAAAAAGCGGTTTCATTAGTATTACATGTTATTGGAATGTCCCCCCACCTTGACTCTGCTGAGGTTTAGAACTGAGGTGTCAGGGCAACCCTGGAGAATAGTAAAGAAAAATATGATAACAAACGGACAAGTAGTATTACTCAGTTCTGGAGTTAAAGAAAATCAATTCCTGGTTCCCGACCTCATCTAGCTGTGTAACCTTGGATAACTCTGGCCCTCAATTTCTGCATACAGTAATAGAGGCTCTCAGATTCTATCTCCTGTATACAAGAATGGGGGGGGGGGGTGGAATTCTGTGGTAAAATTACAAGATTGCTCAAGATTCATAAGACAATTAGTACATTTTGTTTTATCTTTGCTAGAATAATTTTCAAAGAATTAGGTATCTTACCATGTGGTAGTTATACTACCATGTTACAATACTGCTTTAAAACAATCTCTTTCTGTTGCTCTCTTTCAATTATCCCTATCATGCTTCTTGTGTCTACTAGGTAGAAGTGAAGCATTACAAGGAAAGCTTGAGGTGATAACAGGTACATGTCTCAGAAAAATACAGGGTTAGGTTCTATTTCTTTATAGAATTTTAGTGCTCGGAACATCTTTCATATTATTATGTGTAGTGGAGGTGGGGTGACAGAGGTATGTGGGATTGAGCCCAGACCTTGCTGCTAAACTGCTTCACTAGCCCTTATTACATTTTCTTTTGAGACAGAGTCTTGTTAAGTTTGTTCAGGTTGTCCTTCAACTTTTGATACTCCTGTTTCACCCTCTGAGTAGCTGGGATTACATGTGTGTGCTCCCACACCTGACTGCCTTTTCCATTATTCATGCCAAAATTTTTGTTAGTCTGAAATAAGAGAGAAAATAAGTGGCTTTTCCAGGACTATAATTAATAGCACAATCTGGAAGTTGTGGTCTACCAATTTTGAAAAAAAACAGAAATAATTTTAAAACTTTTATAAATGATTTTGTTTTGGGTTGAAGACAGATTTTCCAGATGCAGCATTCTATAAGCTTACTCTTCAATTTTATTTTTTTCAATCAGTAATATAATGTTTTGCTGATTTTGTGAAAGAAGCTGTTATTAGTTTTGGTGTTTTTATGGAAGAACTAGAAGGAAGCAGTCATTTACATACTCTCAATATTATTGTTTCTAAAGCTATTAGAATAAAATTATGAAGATAAATTTATAGCAAAGTAGAAAATAAACTCATTCTAACAGTTATATCTTTATTGCATCATGAAGCATCTTAACATATTTAAGAAGAAATGACTAAATTTTTAATCTTGTCACTATCTCAAACATAGTCATGATGGGAAATGCATCAAATATCATTCAGTGTGTTCTATGGGTTGAATTGTAACTGCTAAAAATGTTGAAATCCTAAACCATGGTAGTGTGAATGCAAGTGCAGCAGTTTCTGATTATCTATGAGAGACCTGTTCCAAGATTCCTAATGGATGCTTGTAACCTCATATATTACCCAACCTTACATATGCAATGTTTTTCCCTACTTGTTTTTATTAAATATTAGTAAAATAAGCATACAATATTTTTTTCTTTATTAGGAACTTTCACCTATTCACTTAAAGGATGCCCCTATAAGGGGTTGTCTAAGCATCTCTTTAATATATCTGAATAGTGAGTGTCACTGATTTTACATTTTGGGGTCACTATTAAGTGAAGGTTACTTGATCACAATCACCAAGATGCTGTAACAGTCAACTGGATAACTTAGAGGGTTATGAAGTGATTATGAGTGAGTTGCATATATGGTGAGGATATGCTGGACCAAGGGATATTCATGTTGAAAAAGGGATAGAGTGAGAGAAACTCAAAATTTCATCATGTTCCTCATAACAATGCATAGCTTGGAACTTACGAACTGTTTCTTTATGGAATTTCCCATGAAACATTTATGGACCTTGGCTGAACATTGGTAACTGAAAACTCCAAAAGGCGAAACAGCAGATATGGGGAGACTGTAAGATGTTTGCAGACTTAATCAAACTAAGATGAGGTCATTAGGGTGGTCTTAAAATCTGTGTGATTTGTCTTATACACGTGGAAGAGACCCACACATGACAGGAGACTACTACATGATGATGGGGCAGAGATCAAACTGCCATTGCTGCAAGTCACATGATGCCCAGGACTGATGCAGACTACCAGTAGCAAGGAGAAATTTAAAGAAAGATTCTCTCCTATAATTTTCAGAATGTGCACAGTCCTGCCTTCATCTTGATTGCAAACTTCTAGCCTGCAGTACTGTGAAGCAATAAAGCTCTGTTGCTTTAAGTCACCAAGGTGGTGGTAATTTGTTACGATAGCCATAGGAAACTGACAAACACACATGCACACACACACACAAGGTCTATATTCAAAACACATTTGATTTTAGTTATGGTTTATAATGTTTGGTTCAAAATTGTACTTTTGGTTTAGCAGTTTTCCTGAAGGTTAACCTAAGAAATGATTACATTTTGAGTATCTATAGGGATCAATCTATTTTCACTAAAATCCCTAAAATCATGATATGTCATGATTTAAAAATTAAATCTCTCTAAAAATTAACATGTGCTTTCATTTATATAAAACAGTTCATGTTCAGTGTTTATGAATCTTTAAAAGAAATTGCTGTACAAATAACATAGAAAAGAAAAAAAAAAAGAAATTGCTTGACTTCCAGAGGTACTCTGTGTCCTGCCAGGTAACACAATGCATCTTTAATGTGAACACTCCTTTACTGGATAATGAAGAAATAGGTATATATTACAAGGAAGGTACAATTAGTATTGATTGAGTAGAAAAGTCTAATTTCCAAATTGGAACTTGATAAAAGAAATAGAAGCAGGGAGGCTGCAAGATTTGGCAGTGTCTTCTAAACATAAAGAGATACCTACATATGACCCTGCAATCCCACTCCCAGGAATTTATTGGAAAGAAATGAAAACATAGGTCTCCATAGATTTATTCAAAAGTACACAGAAGATTTAAGCAAAATAAATAAAAATGGAAAACTTTCTAGGTTTTCATCAACAGAATAGATAAATCAGATGAGGTATGTTTATTTGGTGATAAACTTCAGAAAAAATAAGAAGATATTTTGTGTTATTTCAGAAATAACATTTTTTTGGTAGTTGGACACAATACCTTTATTTATTTATTTATTTTTATATGGTACTGAGGATCGAACCCAGGGCCTCACACATGCTAGGCATGCGCTCTATTGCTGAGCCACAACCCCAGCCCTTCCGTATGTAATTTTTTAAAAAATATTTTTTAGTTGTAGGTATACAAGATACCTTTATTTTATTTATGTGTGCTGAGGATCAAACCCAGGGCCTCACATATTGGAGATGAGCGCTTTACCACTGAGCCCCAGCCCCAGCCCCATCCATATGTAATTTTTTAAAATTTATTTTTATTCTAATTAGTTATACATGCGTGCAGAGTGGAATTCATTTCATATTACATATAAAAATGCACAATTTTTCAAGTCGCTGGTTTTACATAAAGTATTTTCACAACAACTGTGTCTTCATACATCTACTTAGGGTAATGATGTCTAATTCATTCTACCATTATTCCTATCCCCTTGTCCCCTCCTTTCCCCTCATCTTTTTTTCCCCATCTTTGTTCTATTTAAAGTTATTTCTGAAATAACACAAAATGTCAATACAAATTCCCAAAGTTCCCTCACATGCACAAGGCCTTGGGTTCAGCACCACAAAAAAAAAAAAAAAAAAAAAAAAAAAAAAAGAATTGCCATAAATTCCCAATTTCCTGTCACCTAAAATTATTATTTAGTCTTTATTTACAAAAACTGCTATTCCAATTTGTATAGAAAAAAAATATATAGAAAGTAAACTCTTGGTATGTTTCTAAATTTTCTCTTCAATAAAGAACAATTTGTAAAAAAATAAAAAACAAGAAGAAATTATTGATATAAAGAATAACATGAATGAGTTTCAGAAAAACACTAACTGAAGGAAGGCTTCCAGAAGAGTACATGTAGTATTATTTAATTGATATATATTTCTAAGAGGCCAAATTAAGGTGGTGGTTATCTCTAGGGTAGGGTTGAAAATCAAAATGCATGAAGGATTGATTTTCTTGTGTGACAGTAAAGTTCTATACCATGATAGGGGGTTGGATTGTACAAGTGTATTCAGTTATCAAAATGCATAAATGATACACTAAGATATGTATTTTATTATCTAAAATTTTATTTTACATGAATTATAAATAAATAATGATCTTTAATTATTATGTACATGTTAAAGTACATGAATACTGATCTCTACAAATATTTTTTTGAAACATATAAAATAAAAACATGATTTAAACTATATAAAAGATGAAGGGATAAATGAAAAAGCAAGTGTAATAAAATGTAATAAGATACTAATGCTAACTGAATGCTAATGTGGGTATGGAAGCATTATAAAATACTTTCTACTTTTCAACATGGTTGATAATTTTCATTAAAAATGTTATAAATTTTTTATTAAAACTCTCACACACATAAGTGCACAAATAGTTTTCAGTGTGTATTTTCATAATAGCATTAGTGAAGAGTGTTACTTCTATGTCCAGAATTCTTCAACCAAAGTGTTTCCAGAGTCACTCATTCATAATTATTTAACATTCATACATTATTGAACTCAGAACAGAAAACCACTATGTAAGATAGTTTTGTTATTGATAGGTTGCACTAAACATCTATATTTAAATTTTTATATTACATACTACCTAATACAGTATTTTGCACTGACAGTTGCTTCATCATAAGTAAGAGAAATCAGTAAAATGTTCTAGCAAATTTATAGTTATTAATTAGAAGCATTGGGGTGAACTGTATACAACAAGATATATTTCTTCATTGTTGCATTGTATAAAACCTTATTAACCTTATTTAAAATACTAGTTATCACATAGTACATTTTAGATAAATTTTTATAGAAAATGCATCGTATTCAAAGTGATAAGAACCATCACCATCTAATGGTTAACAGGAGCTAGTGAAAAGGTCACACTCCCAGGAAAATGACACAAGGGTGTGATACCTAGGGCTATGCATCTTCTTTTGGGCAATAACTTTATTTTAAGTGAGGGAGCACACAGTTTTCTATGTAGAATTATACAACTTTTTAATTTAAATTTTATTTTGTTCTCAATATTTTTAGTTCCTTATTTTGTTATTATATATTTTTAATGTGTGACACCTAAAGAATAAATTGAAAAAAAATATTTATGCATACACAGAGACATGAATAATGTATATATAAGACCTTTGAACATGTTTCCTGCAGGAATAATATCTTATGATTTTAAAAAGTGTGATAACTTTACTATATTCATTAAAAAAAAAAAAAAAAAACACCAAAAAACTTCCAAATGCCTATTTTGTGCAAGGCACATATTAGAGAGAAAAATATAAATAAAACACCAAACCTATCCTTGGTGGTTTCAGGGATTTACATTTAATTTCTCTCAAAGCATAGATTTCTGAAAGCTTTTTATTTACACGAATCTCTAAATGCTTATGAGACCAGTAATGAATTCAATTTCTCTTTCACTTAAAAGAGATCTCAGGCAGAGGAAAAAAAAAAAAAAAAAAAGGGAGAGAGAGAGAGAAAGTTTTCTTGGGCAAAGAAAAAAATCAAATTGAGATTTCAGCATTTATTTATGTGTTTGTTGTTTTAAGAAAACCTTGATTGCTTGCTTGGTCATGTAACAACCTAACAGTGATGGTAATGATTATAATAAATAGGCCATTAAAAAAAAGAAGAAGAAGAATGGCAGAATATAAGAAAACTGAATAAGAAACACAGAGAAAGTCTTTTCTTTTCTTTCCTCAATCAAATACAAGAGCCCTCAAGGGATAATTGCATTTTCTTTTCTTTTATACTAATGTTTGGCATGAACCTACTACTGTTGAGATATTGTGCTAAGCGTTTTATAGTCATTATCTCCTTTGATGTTCACAACAACTTTGTGATGTTAGATTGCTATCCCTGTTTCATCTATTTCTTTTTGCAAAGAAAACTCTGGGGAGGAAGAGACTTGTCTGAAGTCATCTGTGCAAATTTGAACCAAATATATGTAACCAGAAGGAGAGATAATTTGAAAAGATTATTTAGTGTTGGTATTTAAGTTAGTAATAAAAAAAATCAAATCTAGTTTTTTATTTAAACTCATTCTGTTTTCACACTATCAGGTCTAGTTCTACCAAAAGCATTCTTTTGGTCAGCTGCTAACACAGTATTCACAAAAGTACCACATATGCCAATCCTCTAATCTTTAAATCACCTGATGATACAAAACCAAATTGAATAAGTATTTTAACCTTTAATTCTAAGACCCTACATGGTGGGGATCTGTTAATGCATGCAGAAATGAACACCAATCTGGATCCACTCAAATGCACCCAGTGACTCAATCCCTGTATACAAGATGGTGGGGTCAGGAGGGTGCAGATGAGACAGAGAGACAGAGACAGAAGCCCAGAGACAGTGTATTCTACAGTGTTTGAAATTCCTCTGATACAACAAAACCTAGTGGCAAACCTACCTGTCTCTTCTATTTGATGATTTTATTCCCCTCAGCAAATCCCCCAGATTCCAGCAGGTTTAATCCTAGAAGAGACTAAAGTAAAAAGATAACTTTATTTCTCATGCTTTCTCATGCATAACGTACACTAAAAACTAAAATAAAAAATAATGAAGTATATCATCCTTAAGGAAAAGGCAATGGCAGGAAAATATAAAGAAGAAAGAGGAAAGGAAGATGGAATAAAGTAACAAAAGGAGGAAGAAAAATATTCTATGAAGAAAAAAAAAACTATAATAGAAAAAAAGGTAAGAAGGGAAAAAAAAAAAAAAAGATAGGAAATAGAGCAACTAGGTGCCAATGGTAAAATGAGGCAATATTGAAATGCTAAATCAGCATTTCAAACTAAATTTTTTTGTTTGGATGCCAGATAGGTACAAGTAATAACTACACTGTGCTGGATGTGAGAATAACACAGCTGGTCTACTTTATATGGCTTTCCTCACATTTGATAGAGTTATAAACATAAATAAATAATTCTCTTAAAAAACAGTAACACTACAATAATTAAAGACAATGTCGTCCTCTGTCCCTTGAGAAGAATAGAGAATGGTGTGTCAGGTGTTCATGCCGGCCGTAGAAGAGGGCAGTAGACTGGCACCATTCATTTTTGCCCACATGCTTTAGTCAACTTAGCATCACTGTTGCTGTGACCAAAGGACCTGACCAGAACCATGTAGAGTAAGAAAAGTTTATTTGGGGCTCACAGGTTCATATGTATCAGCCCATAGATGACTGATTCCACTGCTCTGGGCCTGAAACAGATCATGGCAGAAGGGTGTGGTGGAGGAAAGCAGCATAGGGGATGACAATTAAGAAGCAGAAAGAGCAATCTCTGCTCACCAGAAACAAAATATAAACCTCAAAGTTATGCCTGTCACCTGCCAGTGACCCACCTTCTCCAGACACACCCTACCTGTCTCCAGTTCCCACTCAGTTAATCCCATCGAGGGATTAATACATTAGTTAGGTTAAGGCTCTCGCTAACCAATCATTTTACCTAGGAACTTTCTTGCATTATCTCACAAATGAGCTTTGGGCAAACACCACATTCACCTAAACCATAACACCAATAATGACAGTAGTTCTGATTTTTAAAGAAAGTGAAATCCAAATGATATAAGAAATCTGAAATATTGACTACTCATTCAAAATAACGCTAAATCATGAATATTCTCATTATCCTACATTTATTTTACTCCTACCAGTTGGGAGGGAGTTTTGGCCTATGGCTACTAGATTACATGCTTATTATTAAAAACGTCAGAGGCAAGGGAGAAATTTATATATATAAATATATATATATACACATATATATTTATAATATATAAGCATATATTATAAATATATTTATATATAAATATGTGTATATAAAAATTTATATATATATATATATATATATATATATTTTTTTTTTTTTTTTTTGGTGGGGGTGGTACTGGAGATTGAAGTCAGGGGCACTCAAACACTGAGGCATATCTGCAGCCGTATTTTGTATTTTATTTAAAGACAAGGTCTCACTGACTTTCTTAGCACTTTGCTTTTGCTAAGGCTGGCTTTGAATTTGTGATCCTCCTGTTTCAGCCTCCCAAGCTGCTTCAATTTAGGTATATGGTAAAATTCTTGACCTTACCTCCAACTCTCATTCAGTCCTGATGGACCCTACTGTATTCTGTGCTCTGCTCCAGGTGACTTTATAATCCATGGAACTAGCACATAGTTAGTTCTCCAGGCATGGGCTATGAGAAGTTGCCCTGCAACTGCACTTGTTTTCTGCTTTCATAAGCTATTTGGTTTTAAAAAGAGTTTTAGTATAAACTTATTTTTTTAATGGAAATCGTGCTATGTCCAATTCTGATTCATAATTGTCATCTAAGATCTAGGACTAAGCAAGAAAATAGAAGCAACCAGGGCAACTATAGAGCCTCTTCCACCAAATACATATGGGCTACCATAGGACTGGCTTCAAGGACATGGAGTCACTACATTTGCTCAGACCTGCACTCTATGGTTGTTGAAATTATTAAGTTTGTGTTTAAATATGTGTTTTTTGAGGTTTGATAGGACATAGATCATAAATGTAGTCTAAAACTTTTGCTCAGAGGCTGTCCTGCTGTCTTCCACCATTTTCTCACTTTCTCAAATGGGTTCTTGGTCACCAATGATTAGGTACCACTGCCACTCTCTACTCCATCAGGCGCCTGGGCCCAGGTGCTATGGGAATTGGGGTATTACACACATACTTCAGGGATGCTCATGGCTCTGGGTCCCAGATACCTGTGAGGCACAATGCTTGCTCTGAAAGTACACTATGCCTGAGGTGTCAGAACATTAAATCAAAAATGAAAACACTGTCAATTCAGGAGAGAACACACATACACACACACATACACACACACACACACACACACACACACACACAAAAAGATGCATGGTTACCTTTTTAATAATCTTTAATAATCTTTTCTTAATCTGGGCACTGAAAATTATGTGGCTAGATTGCTTTCCCAGGTTCTTTATCCGTGCTAACCTACTCTTTCCTCCACATAACCTCTTTTTTTTTTTTTTTTTTTTTTTTTTTTGCCTTAAACATGCAATACAAAATTAAGCAGTCTAACCAAAACTGGGAGTTTTTTAAAGAAGAGTTTTGTTAAAAGAAATGAGAAGTGGTTTTATTTAGAAGCAGGCCTTGCTCTATACCCTAAATCTAGGAAGTGCGAAAAGCAGCTACCTAGAGCATAACTAGCACTTTTTCTTGCTTTTAATACACCTGTTTTGCTCACTTTAGTTTTCTCACACATATTGTGTGTGTAAGGCAGAGTTGTGATGTATTCAGGAAAACCTCATTTAAATTCTCAGTCTACCACTTACTAAAAATGGGTGACCTTTGGAAAGTTACTTAATCTTTCCTAACCAATTTAACTTTTCTATAAAATAATTTTAATAATGTTGTTATTAGAGTTTTGTTCAGATTAAATGTGGTCTAGCATTTGGAACAAGTATGTTGTATAATGCCTAGCTGTTAACACAGTTATAGTCTTATGAAAAATATACATGTGTGTTTTAGTCAGCTTTTTTGTTCCTGTGACCAAGAAGACCTGACAAGAACAATTTTAGAGGAAAGAAAGTTTATTTAAGGGTCACAATTTCAGAGGTCTCAGTCCATAGAGGGCTAACTCCATTGCATTGTGCCCAACATGAAACAGAACATCATGATGGAAGGGTGTGGCAGAGGAAAGCAGCTCAGGACACGGCAATCAGGAAGCATAGAGAAATCTTGCTCACCAGGGACAAAATATAAACCCCAAAGACAAGCCCCCAATAACATACCTCCTCCTGCCCACAGTTACCACCTGGTTAGTCCATTTAAGTGGATCAATGCTCTGATTAGATAAAGGCTCTCATAACCCAATCAATTTCACCCCTAAACTTTCTTGCATTGTATCACAATAAGCTTTTAGCAAATTATATATTTTATATTTCTAATATTTCAAAATCTACATGATAAACTGCTTTTTGTTTAAAATATAATACACTGGTAATTATAGTTGAAATGATCAGAAGTCATTATACCTTGCTTCTAAGGTTCTTACCCCTAGATCTGGATGGACCCCTTTATTGCCCCTGTGATGAAGAGTGGAGATGGCAGAGTGCCTTTTAGTGACAAACCTAAATTTCATTCAGGTCCTTTGGAACTACTGGGCCTCAAGCATGGCACATAGAATTTTTCATCAACTTAATTTTTTTTTCTTAGATAATGAGAAATTCCTCAACTGTTTGGATGTGTAAGAGTTAGATTGCATAAACTGGGTATTTATGTAAGCCCATGCTGAGTACTTTAATAAAAGTGGAGTGGTGGCTAATGTCTGTGATAATTGAAAATTAGCAAAATCAGAGTAGGCATCTAGATAATTTTCACATATACTACACAGTAAGCAACATTTGTGAAATCACAAGAGCTTAAAGTAGATAAAATTAAATTCTAAATAAGATATGAATCTCTTATTGGGTACCTTTAGTCTGAGAAAAGACTGTGGGTATTCACAGATGCAACAACTAATTTGTTCCATCTTATGAAAACTCACAACTTGGGTCACAGACATATAGAAACAATTTTTACAGACAAATTTGACTTGTATTACCAATTTATGACCTTTTGTCAAGATCATAAAATTAGCATTTTTAGCCTTAAGTAACTCTTATCCTGCTTACTAAATGATGTCTTGTAAGTCAGTGGTTATTGCCATCTATGTACCTATTAAAACCATGGATAGTAATCAACAGAGGCAGTTACCTAAAAGAACAGATCTCATTCTTATAAATGAGAAAAGCCAAAATAAAAATTTTAATTAGTTCTCTTATGAATTTGAAAAGAAAACCAGATACAACTGAAGGAGCCCCAATTAGGGAGATGGCTATTGCGGTTAGCTGGAAGCCATGAGTTCCACCTGATAATAAGTATGCACGTGACGCACCTGTAAATGCACGTGATGCACCCGCAAAGCTAAAGGTATATAACCGGGTGAAAGTGGTCAGAAGCGGAATGAATTCAGTCAGTCCTGCAGTCGCTCAGTCGGTCGAAAGAAGAGTTCAGGTCGGAGAAGAAGAAAAGAGTCAGAGCAGCCAGAATGTAGTCAGAAGAAGAAATAAGAGTCAGAGCAGTTAAGAGTTCGGTCAGAAGAGAAACCAAATAGAAGAAGTAATTGCTGGTCAGAGTCAGGCCGAGGCTGCCGAAGAAGAAAGAAGAAAGAAGAAGCTGAAGAAGAAAGTAAAAGTACTCTCTCTCTCATTCTCTCTCTCTAAGCTAAAGAAGAAAGAAGAATCTCTCTCTCACTTTCTCTCTCTCTAAGCTAAGAAGAAAGAAGAATCTCTCTCTTTCTCTCTAAGCTGAAGAAGAAAGAAGAAAGAAGAATCTCTCTCTCTCTTTCTCTCTAAGCTCTCTCTAAGAAAGTAAAAGAAAGTAAAGAAGTAAAGAGTCAGTAGTCAGAAGAAGTAAAGAGTCAGAGAGGTTGGTGAAAGAGCCAGTGTTAGAGTTATGAGAGATAGTTAATAAAAAAAAAAAAACTTCTTTCATCTTCATTCTGCCTCGGAGTTTTTCTCCCGCGGCGTTGTGGCTGTACGTCAGGCAGCTACATACAACCAATAGAGTTTATTTGAAAAAATGGGAAAAATGATTTTGTTAATATAATTTATTCAGTATTTTCCTGCAACTAGGTTAACTAAATTACATCTTAGCAAAAGAGCTAAGATAATAAAGATAACTACATTCTAATTTCCAAGATTATTAGAAATAATCATTTGGTTTGTAAAAAATCTTAGAAGTAGTTAAGGCTTATGAATATCTGAAAGCATTTTCCAAATGATCTGCAATGTCTATGGAAGGAGAGCTTGTACCATGAAATGGAATGTGAGACAAGTTTAAATCACTGTTGAAACTGTAGGGACCTAAGTAGTCATTGGAATTAATTTCTATTAAAGTAACTAAATGAAACACTTTTGCTTCAATGACTCAAACTGAACCAAACTTGCTCTAATTTAGGCCTATGTCCTCTTGTTCTGTATCGAATGGAAATGGAGAAATGTTTTCTATACTTCAAGAGAGCAATAAACTTGCCCTGTGTGTTTTCACATATCTTTTTCCATCTTTTGGCTTCAATCACTCTCTGCCTTCTTGTAGAGGTCATTAAAAGCTTAGCACAATAGAATGAAGTTTCTATAGGATGTTCTAACAGCACATAGAATGGATTTGATAAAAATAGGGAGACAGAAGGATGGTAGAGACAGGAAGAAATAACATTGATCCATAGTTAAGTGAAAACCCTTGTGTTTGAAATCACAAAATCTAAAATGTCTGATTCAATATTTAAGAAAAGGTAAAGTTATTGCACTTTTTTTAGATCTTTGATTTACAAAGCATATTGAAGAACACCTGAACAAAATGTTACTCTCTGAACTCTCTAGTCTCCCACTAACAATATGTGCTATGTGCTATACAATAATAATGTAATATCCTTGGGAATTAAAAAATATTCAACAGATACATGGAAAGATTTAATACTTTGTAAAATCTTTAAAAAGATAAATTTGTCTTGTATAAAAGATGATCAATATTAGACTTTGATTTTTAAAATGATTATTTTAAGTTTTCCAATAAAAATGGAATCATGTTATTATTAAGTAGCACTTTAAAAGAATTTATAAGTAAAGAGGGCTGGAAAACTCTTGAGAAAAAATTCTGAGTTGATTGCAAAATAAATAAATAGACTAACTCTGACACCATTTATCTAACTCTATTTAAAACGGAACATAAAGCTATAGAGTATCCATAATTAAATTAACAACAAAAAAAAAAGCATATGACTTAAATGTAGAACATTATAAAGTCTTACTGGAAAAAATAGAAGATCTAAGTCTAAAACAAAAAGAAAATGTAATTCTCATTTTTATGGGATTAGGAAGACACAAAATTACATTTTATTCACCTAACATTTAACTATAGTTTCACTGTAATTCCAATCAATCTAGAAACATAATTTACATTGAACATGAATACCTTATTTTAAAAATTAGAGAAATTAAAATTTATACCATAGCCTAACATGACTACTGCATTAGTCTACTTGGGCTTCTCTAATGAAATACCACCAATTCAGCAGCTTAGCCCATAAAAATTTATTTTTTCTCTGTTTGGGAGACTAGGAGTCCAGGAACAGGGTGCCAGCATTGTCAATTTGGGGCAAGAGTTCTCTTGCTAGCTTATAGAAGATTGTATTCCTTCTATGGTTGTGTCCTCAGGTGGCAGAGAAAGAAAAAGAAAGGGAGCCCTCATATCTTCTAATAAGGATGAAAATCTCTTCATAAGGGCCCTACCTTCATTGCCTCATATAAACATCTCTCCCAAAACCTCATCTCCAAATATCATCATATTGGGAATTAGTGTTTCATTAAATATATTTGTGTGGCCATAACTCAGTCAATAACAATCACACATCTATTGACATATCTAAATCTATAAAGAAAAAAAGAGACTATTTTGCATGATTGAAACTTTATACCTGTATTTTTCAAGCAAATTAAAAAGTTCTAACATCTGTAGTCTTGGTACACTCTCCACTGTTGTGACAAAAATACCTGACAAGAACAACTTAGGGGAAGAAAAGTTTATTTTTGGTGGATGGATTCTGAAATCTCAGTTGAGAACCTAAGGACTTCCTTGCTCTGGGCCTGAGGCAAGGCAGAACAACATGGTGAAGGGTGTGGCAGAGAAAGGTGCTGGACCATGGCAGCTATGACGGAGAAGGGGGCAGGGGAAGAATAGACATGTGCAGGGGAGACCCAGGGACAAAATAGAATCCCTAAAGGCCTGCTTCCAGGCATCTTATGTTTCTCTCCATTTTCCACTGGCCTACAATTACCCCAAAGTAATCTACTCAAATTATTAATTCAGCAAATAGATTAATCCACCAATGATTCACAGCTCTCATAATTCCTTTATATTCTAACATTGCTTAAAATGAGCTTTCTGAGAGATACCTTATATATAACCCATAACATCTGTACAAGCCTCTGCTTATAATTAACAATACCATATTATGTCCTTTAAATCCTTAGGAAGAAGAGTGAAGCAGGTGGCATCACTATACCAGACCTGAAATTATACTACAGAGCAATGGTAACAAAAACAGCATGGTATTTGCATCAAAATAGACTGGTAGACCAATGGTTCAGAATAGAGGACACAGAGACTAATGCATATAATTTCAATTATCTTATATTAGACAAAGGCACCAGAAATGTACATTGGAGAAAAAATAGCCTTTTCAACAAACGGTGCTGGGAAAACTGGAAATCCATATGCAACAAAATGAAATTAAACCCATATCTCTCACCATGCACAAAACTCAACTCAAAGTGGATGAAGGACCTAGGAGTTAAACCAGAGACACTATGCCTAATAGAAGAAAAAGTAAGCTCTAATCTCCAACATGTCTGATTAGGCCCCAAGTTCCTTAATAAGACTCCTGTAGCACAAAAATTAATATCAAGAATCAATAAATGGAAAAGATTCAAACTAAAAAGCTTCTTCTCAGCAAAATAGACAATCAGTGAGGTGAATAGAGAGCCTACAATTGGGAA
This sequence comes from Tamias sibiricus, assembly GCA_025594165.1. Taxonomy (NCBI): domain Eukaryota; kingdom Metazoa; phylum Chordata; class Mammalia; order Rodentia; family Sciuridae; genus Tamias; species Tamias sibiricus. The sequence goes on from CM046661.1 coordinate 143,113,121, forward strand.
CAAATTTTTACCACATGCACATCAAATAGAGCACTATCTCTAGAATATATAAAGAACTCAAAAATCTTAACACCAAACCAAACCAAACAAAACAAAACAGAACAACAACAACAAAAAAATAACCCAATCAATAAATGGGCCAAGTAACTGAACAGACACTTCTCAGAAGAAGATATACAATCAATCAACAAATACATGAAAAAATGTTCAACATCTCTGGCTATTAGAGAAATGCAAACCAAAACCACTCTAAGATTTCACCTCACACCAGTCAGAATGTTAGCTATTAAGAACACAAGCAACAATAAAATATTGGAGACGATGTGGGGAAAAAAGCACACTCATACATTGCTGATGGGACTGCAAAATGGTGCAGCCAATATGGAAAACAGTATGGAGATTCCTTGGAAACCTGGGAATGGAACCAACTTATGACCCAGCTATCCCACTCCTTGGTCTGTACCCAAAGGACTTAAAAGCAGCATATTACAGGGACACAGCCACATTAATGTTTATAGCAGCACAATTCACAATAACTAAACTGTGGAACCAACTTAGATGCCCTTCAGTAGATGAATGAATAAAGAAAATGTGTTATATATACACAATGGAGTATTACTCAGCAATAAAAGAGGATGAAATCATGGCATTCACAGGTAAATGGATGAAGTTGGAGAATATAATGTTAAATGAAGTTAGCCAATCCCCCAAACTCAAATGCTGAATGTTTTCTTTGATATAAGGAGGTCAATTCACTGTGGGGTTGGGACAGGGAGCATAGGAGGATTAGAGGAACACTAGAATGGCCAATGGGGAGGGAGGGGAAGGGAGGGGGCAAAAGAGTGAAGAGAAAAAATATAGTAGAATGAGATGGATATCATTACCCTAAGTGCATAGGTGAAGACACAAATGGTGTGGAATATACTTTGTATACAACCAGAGATATGTAAAAATGTGCTCTATAAGTATAATATGAAATGTAATGCTTTCTGCTATCATTTTGTAACAACATAGAATAAAAAAAGAAGGTCATTTTCATATTACATATTTTCTACCATCTGTGAGAGAAACAGAGATAGAGAAGACAATTCTAGAAAAGCACAAGAGTACAAGAAGAAAAATAAAATGGTCACATGCTCCCAAATGAACAAATGTGCATAAGGGTAAAAGTATGTACTAATTTTCAACATTTAATAAATCTATTGACAAAGAAGGGGTTTCAGAAGACTGTGGTTTCAAAAGAGTATTTATGTTATTACCTTAACAGAACAAAAATCTAAGCTCAGATGACGTACGTTAAGTCATGAGTCAGAAGGGTCGGGAAAACTAAAGGAAGAAAGGAGAGATAATTTTAAAAAGAAAAGTCAACAGATAATATCACTGGTTGAAGAAACAATAATGTGGTTTGAGACTAAAAATTATGGATATAAATTTCTGGGTTCAATATAAACTCCTGGTAGAAGAAAGACAGATATTCTCTGAAAAATAAGATAAAATATGTTTTAGACAGCTTTTTCTCTGTTGTGACTAAAAGACCCAACATGAACAATTGTAGAGGAGGAAAACTTTATTTGAGGGATCAGGGTTTCAGAGGTCTCAATCCATAGACAGCAGACTCCATTCCTGTGGTTCCTTGTGAAGCAGAACATCATAGCAGAAGAAGGTGGCAGAGGGAAGCAGCTCACATGGTGATCAGGAAGCAGAGAGACTCCACTCACCAGATACAAATATATATCCCAAAGCCATGCCCCAATTCCTACCTCCTCCCCCTTCCTACACCCTCCCACTTCAGTCACCACTCAAGTTAATCTCCATTAGGGGATTGATTCCCTGATTCGGTTAAGGCTTTCACAACCCAATCATTTCTCTTCTGGACCTTATCGCATTGTCCAACATGTAAGCTTTTGGGGGACATGTCACATCCAAACCATAACAATATTTGACCGTATAAGAATGTTATTAAGAGACTTTCAATGTTTCAGAAAATGAGTTTAAGGCAAAACTGTTTTCTTCTGGGGATGGGTTTGGTAGTGGGAAGAAGGTATACCTGAGAAGGAAGTTTTCACCATGGGTAGATATTATGCAAATAGTAGTGCAAATATTTTCATGGAGATATTATAATATTTAGTATGTGAAACTGAAGGGTATAATATGAAGCAGCTTTTAATAAAAATACAGAAGGCTTTTCTAATGAATAATATTGAAATAAAAACACCTTGTAAAGAGCGAATTCACCATATGATAACTGAGGGACGATTGGAACGTGGAAGAGACATTCCAATCAGAGGTTCTCTGGTGTAATGTGCCTTTAGCAGAAAGATTTTCAAAGAACTGCTGCTAGATGGTAAAACCAGATTATTTTTTAAAGCATAATAACTGCATTTTTGCAATGAGAAATCTCATACTTCTTTTCCTTCTCCATGTTCATCTTACATAAAAAGAACTTCAACTTTAAGAAATAAAGAAACAAATTTAATTTAACTGAAGGCAAAATAAAGCCTATATTGAATTTCCATTGAAGATACTCTGGCTGAAAAACTTCTCAGAGAAATCAAAGGAGAAAAGAAGCCAGAAGTACATAAACAAGTTATAAAGGGGAAATTGGTTCTATAAGGATAGATTTATTTGGTTTAACTTTCTTTGGGTAAAATAAAATATATAATGTATTTTATGAGGATTTTCTTATTGTTCATACTCAGCTTGAATCCATACCTCAGAGGATAAAATAATTTTGAATTTTCTGTTTATCCTGAACTTTCCAAAACTCCTCATGGAACTGGAACATTGGTATTAAGCAGCACAGCCTGTGCCTGAGCAAACAGCTGGAGCACAGCTGGGTTATACATGGCTGTGCCCTGATACTGATAACATCTAAATGAAGCTAGTTCTCAGGAAGGGTTAGTGCTGGCTAAAGACAGACCATTTTATTCTTGGACAACTCTAGTTCTTAGAATGTTTCCTCACTAAGCTCAATTCTAGACAGTTTAAATTAACTAAATGTCTTTCCTATCAAACATTATGATTTTTTGTACTATAAATTTACTATGTCTTCCAGATCTATGCCACTAATAAAAAAAAATCTTTGGAGCTGGGGCTGTAGCTCGGTGATAGAGCACTTGCCTAGCATGTGTAAGGCACTGGTGTTGGGTCCTCAGCATCACATAAAAATAAAAAAATAAAAAAATAAAGGTATTGTGTCCACCTACACTAAAAAAATTGACATTATATGATGTTATATTATAAATTATATTAATTATATTTCATTATATTACATTATCTTATAGAGAAAATAAAATATATTCCCTCTCAGAATTCACCAACACCCTCATAATGCCACTTAACTCCCATGAGTGGTACAGTCTTTTGCTGTTAAATTATTCAGAATCATTCTAGGTTCCTGTTAATAAAGGCTTTTTTGGCATTGTTCTTAGAGATGAAATTTCTAGTGGCAGCTTTGACCTTTTACCTCTATGCCCTTACACTTGAGCCAGAAAGTGATATGTGATCCAGATGTGATTTACAGGTCTGTGTTTTCTTACATTGCTCATTTTCCTGGAATTTCAAAGTCTATCATTCAAGCCCTATTGTTTCCCCCAAGATGTTAACAAACACACTTCTCTTGCAAGAATTAGGTTTACTAGTCTTTGTGCTACCACTGAATGTACTCTGCAAACTCCTTTAAGACCTCCCGCTACCCGCACACAAAGACTGGCTCTCCACATTGCCAGTCTCATCTTATTACAGTGCAATTCTGATTCTGTCATTTCCCTTCAAAATCCCTCCCCATTATTTACAGGATAAAATTCAAATGATTTAGCACATTCAGCATAGAATGCAAAGTTCTTCATGATCTTATTCTAGATGGCTTATTTAGTTTTATCCTCTGCAGTTATTTTCCCATTATCTTGATAGCATCCAAATACCCCATACTGTTCCTTATACCATCTCAAGACCTCATCAAATTTCTTCTTAGACTATCAGAGAAGCAGTGGATGATTCCTTTTTACTATTCAGATCTAAAGTGCAAGATCAAAGCTTTTTGTACTTAGTGAGGCATTATTGACACCTTTTTAAATAATGACTTATCCTTTCATTCCTTTGCCTTTATTTATATCACTCAGTATTATTGCTGTCAATAGTGGTCGTTTGTTTTCTGGCTCTTTACAATATATTGTATGAGTAATGACAGCAGGTATTTGGTGTTTTTTTTTTTTTTTTTTTTTTTTTCCTTCCTGTTCTAGTCCTAACATCCACAACACTGTTCGTTTTCTAAATGAGTGAATGAATAAATAGCTTAGTAAGTGAGTAAATACATGTTTCTGTACATAAGATATTGTGAAAACATGTAATTGTATGAAAATCCTGGACTTCCCCCTATTGGCTTCAAGTATTTGAAAGTTGGAAAGGACACAGTGGTCATCTCTTCAATCCAGACTATCTAAGAATTCAATGAATGCTAATTTTTAAATTAAAACTATAACTTTCAAAAATAAGCAAAATTTATTTTAGTTTGAAAAAGAAATGAAAGTTTTCAATCCCCTTAAAGTAGTAAGGACATAACTTCAAAATATATGGAGTTAATTTAGCTTTATGGAAAACCTGCTCCATGGTCCTTACTTTTTTTGTTGTTGTTGTTTTGTTTCGTTTTCATTTGGTGTATGGAATGCTCCAAGCCTCAAAGAAGGACAGACTGACACTGGCAGCTGTACACTGGAACCTGTAGCCCAGCCCAAACTTTCTGCCATCACAAAACCTTCATCACACTGCCTTCTAAATTCTATAATTCCTTCTCTTACTCCCAGATTCGTGAAGAAACTAGTCAGATAATTCATTCTGCACTAAACTACCGATGTCTGATAATGGCTAAGTTCACCTTTTTTCAGAAGAAGTTATATTTTTAAACAACCACCACTAACCAAAAGAAATGAGGTTTTGGTTGGAATTCAGTTCAAATTATACCTTCTAATAAGGTGGTTACCTAAAGTTTTGTTCTAGATCACCAAGCAGAGACATTTCCTTCTAATACTAATTTGGATTCAAATGTTTTTAATGGGAACAACAATAATAAAAGTCATTAAAATTTATCATTCTTTATTATCAAAGATCTTCTACATACTGAACACTGCCAAATGTTTTTCAAACATTATCTCATTACATTTGCATAACTATATTAAAGAAAATAACTTTCATTCCAAAATTTTATTAGAAAAATAGGCTTAAATAGGTTAAGTAGCATGCTAAAGGTATCCAGTGAATAGTGGAGCTTGGACTCACATTTGATCTGAATGATTCCAAAATGATAACTTTCTTCAAACTCTCACACAAAAAGAAAGTCTTAGTATTGGGTTTTAGCTTATCTTTTACTAAAGTCTATGCAAGAATCCCCTAATAATAGCCCTGAATAGTGGTAAATTCCCTTTCTTGCAAAGAATAGAAACTCACAATATCATAAGTAGCAACTTATATTTTTATCTTGCTCTGATGTTACCACATTATTTTCCTTAATGAATCAAAAACTAGCAGCTATATGATTGTCTCTCCTTGGTCCATGAGTTTATTTTCCAAAGTATCAGTTGCCCTTAGTGAATTGTAGTTCAAAATATTAAATGCAAAATTGCAAAAATAAACAAGTCATAAGTTTCAAATTGCATACTATTCTAATTAGCGTAATAGAATCATTCTAAATAGCTTCAGATCATCCAGGACATGAATTTCCCTTTGTCTCATATATCGACACTATATATGCTACCCAACTCTTAGTTACTATCACTTGGTGACCTTCTTGGTTATCAGGTCAACTTTCAGAATAATAATGTTTATGTTCAAGCAATCTTTAAGTATTATCTTAATGCTATGCCATAATTCTACATTATTCATCCTTTTCTTATCTAGAGGTATTTATATCATCTCTTATCATCATCATAAGAAGGGTAAGTATAGTACAATAGTGTAGCTTGGGAGAGAGAGATTGAAAGAGACCACAGTCACTCGACCTTTACTATAGTGTATTGTTACTATGAGTTACTGTTGTTAATCTAAATATTATTGTGCCTTATTTATAAATTGAAATTTATCATATGAATGCATGTACAAGAGAAAATTGCATGTACATATATAGGATTTGGAACTAACCTACATTTTTAAGCATTCACTGGATGTCTTGAAATGTATCCCTCAAAAAGATATCCACTGAAATATACTATATCTTTTCTATAATAAAAATTTATAAGGTAGTAATCTTTGTATTTTACCTTCAAACATTGTTTAAAACCTATATGTGAAAAATTATTTTAAAAATTTGACATTAAGAGAAAAAAGAAAATAAGAATTTTTATTTTCAGATAAAAGGTCATATCAGTATTGTTAGCAAACATTTTAATTAAAATGTATTCCACTTATAGGTGTTATTTCAATTTCTTAAAATATGGTTTTAATTTGACTTTGGTTAATATTAAGAGTCCAAATAAGTATTCTTTGTTGTAAAACTCACTCATTCAACATTTTGCAATCAAACAACTAATAGCAAATTAAATAATTTGCATATCTAGTTATCTAAAGTATCCTCCCAGGAACATAATATCTTATATACAAAATCCAGCATTCACATGCTAATATCCAGCTCCTTATTTTAATGGCAGATATGTTCAGACATAAAATAGATAATTTACTCATTTTTATTATTTTATTTGTGATTAACATGCATAAACTGTAAATATTAAGGAGGTTTAATCATTTACTCCTGATTATAGAGAAAAACATCTGTCATTATCTAGACTACATCAAATTTTTCAATTGACTTCTTCTGAGTTTTAGGAAAAATCTTGATAGTTTGTAATTTATTTATTTATTTATAAATTATAAAAGCTAATGAGCTATTTGGGCAATATCATTGAAAATACAACTAGATGGATATTTTCAAGACATGCTGGGATATGTTTCATTATATTGTATATGTATTCAATTACCAATAAGTTCTTTGAAAAAATGTCCTCAAATTGTACTTTTTTTGCTTACCTGTTTCTGTATTCTAACCCACTGCTTTATTCATTGAACTAATATGGTTACTATTTCTTTTTTAGATTCATAATCTTATCAACAGCTTTGCCCCTTTCCATAATTTTTTGAGATTTTGGCAAGGTCAGTATTATTTTGAATTTATTGTTTAGGAACAAGAAATTTAAAGGTTCCTTGAATTTTTTTTTTTATTAAAACTCCTGCTGGTAGAGCTGACACTGCTGCTACTTTATTGAAATTCAGTGGAAATGATCAACAAGAAGGCCAATTCAATTGCTTTGACTTGAAAATGCAAAATGCATTCCCCAAATGTTACCTCCTGCCATTTTTGAAAGCCCAATAAAATGTTCCTTTATGAGTCATAGAGCATAAAGGTTTAAGATTGCAAAATTGTAGGAGTGTGAGATAAAACTACTTTAGATTGTAAAAATAACAAGTTTTAAACTGATAGTAATGCCTGCTTTAGTTTCTGTGTGTGTTTAGTTTACTGCTAGGAAATGGGGGGAAAGTTAATTTCAGATTTCATTCATTATTCAAGGAATTATTAAGAAGATTACAAACTCATCACAGGCATTGCTTATTTTTATTGGCTTTGTATCAGAGCTTAAAATGCTACTGTAAAATTCAGTAACACGTAAAGTTCAATGGGTAGTATAATTTTAGAGAGATTTGAAAATCTTAATAAAGGCCACAGAATTATTATCAGAGAATTTGCTTGCTGAATTAACTAAACACTGTTATTTAGTCATAAACATCTGTGACAAAAAGGAAAAAGAGGAGGATTTTTAGAATCTGAATATTGCAATGTGATTCTAAAATTCATGCATCATACATGTAATAGTTATCTATAAAATTAAATATTTAAAAATACTCAAACTAAAGGAAATTTATCTCTTCCATTTCATTATATATTTGAAAGTGTCAAGAATTGAGAAATCTAGCAAAATTTTCATGTTTTTTTAATCAAAAAATCAACTATAGTTCGGAAGACAGTGATATTAAGAAAGGATAATGTTAGCTTTAAAAATGCTCTTATTTAATAAAATCAAATGAGAAAAGGTCTATCATAGAGTGTATTCTTAACACCTATTTCTCACAGATATTTCTCTTGTTTCTTTTATGTTCAATGTCTCCGTTCTTCTTTTCCATGGGAGTAGAACAAATAAAAATACACATGAGAAACCCATAGTATTCACTACTTTTCGCATCCAGATTCCTCATTAATTTAATTCCCTAGTACAATTAATATTCTTTCTACCTCAGAACAGTCATTCATTTTTTACATTCATTTATTCAGAAAATATATGGATGTGAGTAAAAAAAAATCCTACATTTTTTAATAATTATATTCTAATGCAGGTAACAAAAACAAATATAAGTAAAAACTTGTAAAATACAATACATTTTGCATATTATATGGAAAAATAGAAAAGACCAAGAGGAAGGATATGTGATGTTAATTTTAATACAGTATTTAGAATGGACCTCACTGTCATTTAAGCACAGATTCCAAAGGTGGAAGAAAATGAGTGATGCAGAGAGAACAGCCTTGAGACAGTTTTAAAGTAGATAGAAATCAGTCCATAGCGTGTGTACTGTTTCCTAATTCTTCCACAAACTTACCACCTAATAACACAACTTAGTTGATTAAAACACAAATTTATTATCTTACTGTTTTGGAGGTCAGAAGTTCAAAATGAGTTTCAGTAAGCTGAAATCACTTTGTCAGCAGGCCTGTTTCCTTTGGTGGCTCTAGGGGAGAACTGAGCTAGCAGGGAAATGTCTGTTTACCTGCTTTTCTAGCTGTAGTTGTATTCTTCTAAGGAATGCTAATGAACAATGACCAAAATCAACACATTGTATAAAAATGTATTCCATAAGCTGCAGACCTGATATTGTTTTTATACAATGCTCATAATGATATAAATTCAGATCTATTTCTAGGTAGATTCGGTATTTATGCCATTTATAATATATGTACACTGAGTATTAGTGTAAACTTAATGTCCATGAATATATTATAAAATAATAAAGCTATCAGGTGCTAAAAATCCCAATTTATGTGCTTATATTTCTAACCTCAAATACTTAAAACATATTTTCTATAAATATGTTCCATAAAGCAAAACAAACAGGAAAAAATAGCAAGGCTTATTAACAAAGGCTTTCTGGAATGTCTTCTTTTACTTTACATAATTTTCATTTTCTACTTTGTGGTAAATAATATAGGTCCTGGTGTGTGTGTGTGTGTGTGTGTGTGTGTGTGTGTGTTTTAATTAAGTGAAGAATTGTTGGAAGCTATAGGTCAGCATTTTCATGAGAACTCAAGCTGTTTTTCTTTGTTAAATATACATACTTATTCGATTTGCTAAAGTTCAACAAAATATTTACAACTGCATTATAGCAAAACATCTTTGAAACACAGATATCATAGAAACTGATGGCCACACAGCCTGAGATTATGCATACAAATTGAGATTTTCTTGGTATTCTCAGGTAGAAAAATTTTTAAATTAAAATGGTCAATTGAATCAGCTCCTGGAAAGTTATTTGAGCCCATTCCAAATATGGTTACTATGTTTAGCCATCATTCAATTGCTCTTGTCCCAGACTTTCTATATGTAAAGTCTGAAGAATTATATAAATTAAAAAAGAAAATGTGTTTTATTGTCATAGCAGTCATGGAAAAGCACTAGAATTAATGTCCCATAACATAATATCATTTGTATCTTTCTCTAAAGTTTTGAGAATTTAGGGTAAATTATAATCTCCCATATTTTAATATTGTTACTTTTTATTAATCAATCAATGAATGGTTTATTGATAAAATTTTAATATATTTTGTCTTCATTTTCTAAAATAAAATTAAAAGAGTGGTAATAGGAAAAGAACCAATAGTTATTTAGAATTATATTACAGTTTTTAATATGCAAAGATAGCGAAACAATGAAAAGGCAGTTAAAGAAAAGGGTAAGATTGACCTCATTTCCTAGGTATTGCACTTCAAGTCATAACTGAACAGAAATTCATAGTAATTAAAATATAATAGTGAATGTGTGTAGCCTTATGTATATCTAGATTTACATATTTGGTGTGTGTATACATACATATATGTAAATTCACAGGATATCTTCTTTTTATATGCCTACTTAATAAAATTATTTTAAATGAACTTTCTAGCTTCACATTTTTTGAAGAAGGTCCAAATAAAATTGTTGATACTTCTCATAGTTCCTATCATTTTAATTTGATATTTACAATCAAAGACTACTTAGAGCTATTAAATCTGCCAGTTAGCCTTAAGAGGCAACATAGTTTTATTCCCAAGAAGCATTCAGGTACATAAAACATTAAAATTAGTAGACAGCCACATATTATCTTTTACTACAAACTATGCTAAATTTCTTACCTGATTACTTACATATCAAAAGAAATCTGGGAATAAAAATTGAACCTCAATTAGTGTTATTCTGTATTTGATTTATTACTAGAAGCAAAATGTATTTTCCTTTAATTGATTATAGCAATGTAAATCAATCAAACATATTGTCACAAACTCATTGAGCTCTTAACCAGGAAGTTAAATTTCTATAGTTAAAAACAAAGCACAGCTTCTTTTTCTGTGGTTACATATTGGCCCTTTATATTAGTTATCGATCTCACATGTTCATGTAAGCTGTCAAGGGTGGTGAAGGAGTAGTTGATGGCACTGAGACAATACTACCCCCATGGAAAGCAAGTGCTTCTGAACTTGTATTAGAACCAAGATGTCAATGGTTTCCTCATCAGATGTTTTCACATTCTTACATTTCTTTCATTCTGATTTTTTTACATTTCAGTAACTTATGTGTTAAATGTTATTTTGAATTCATTTTATTTTTGTTGATTTTGATATATCTTCTTATTTCTGTTTTGTTCTAAATTGCTCTTAGGTATAAATTTCATTGCTAAACATTTCATCTAAAGAGGAATAGTGTATATTTCAAAGATGCCATTATATTCAGAGTGAATTCTAAAGAAAAATTCTATGAATAACAGTATTTGTACCATTTAGAATATTCTTATTTAGTACTAGGAGCTAAAGTGGTACAAATATAAATACTTTGTGAACTGATCCATAGAGACAGTTTTTTTTTTTTCCTGCCTGTACAAAGAAAATTAGGAAAACAATCAATATTTGTTTTTCAAAAACATTTGCTCTCTGCCCCAGATTTATGTTGGGATGTTTACTTGGTTTGTATCATTCTCAAGAGATGAGGTTTATTAGAGCCACTTGGATGGCAGTCTTAGGAAATCTAAAGACAATTGTTTGTTTTTCCCAAAGTACCACTTCCCAGTGATTATTATTCAGCCCTGCAGTATTAAAATGACATGTTCAGTTCTGGGTGATTGTTTTAAAAAATTATTTCAAGTATTTTAATGCATGTTATAAATAAATGTCAATTTTGTGACACACAGTAGATGTTTACAAGCAGGGCATTATTTTAATATAAATGCTGCCTTCTTTATTTATGCTCCACACAAGGATGAACAACAATTGGAAGCTCCCAGACCAATTCTATACATGCTTATTTGGAGTAGGTAGACATTCAAACACAGGCATTTATTTTGATGCTATTTTACATTGCATTATCTTTTAATATAATTTAGTTCACAAAAGCTCCTAATACTGAAAATTATCAATGTTGTTTTTTGATATGTGCAACCTTATTATATTGATTCCTTTCCACAGTCTTTCCATACCCTGTTCTCATTAATCATTACATATTCCAGTGACATTTCATCCTTATCTACTGTAGCTTCAAGATGTAGGGTAAAAACAATACCTTGCCCAAATTCACAAATTTATGTACAATAGAATATTGACAAAATGTTTCAGTTCTACATCTTTGATTTTAAAATATTACAGTTTAATATTGACATTACTGTTTTGTTCTGGACATGGACAAATCCAAAGATCACTATAGCTCAGTTCGTTTATCTGTAAAGTGGTAAAAACATCTGAAGCAGATAGAGCAATGAAATCAATAAAAATAGCGCTAGACATAGGCCTCCATATAGTCATTTCAATTCTGTTACTATTACATTCTTCATGTCAGAACTCTGTGATGAACATGCATGAGCTGTGTAGTTAGAAAGACCTTCTTAACTGTGATAATTGGGTGACTTACAGCAAAGTATATTACTGATTTATGCCAATTACTTAGAAAAATGAGGATAATGTTTTCTTTTACACAATATTATTGGAAGAATAACTGAGATAAACTAAGTTTCATAATAAGTAGCCAGTAAATATTAGTTTTACTCCGTACTCTGCCACTGGGCTAAAGAAAATTAAAAGACCTAATGTACAGAATGGTGACTATATTTAATAATAATGTAATAGTTACTTGAAATTTGTTTGAAATAGTTCTTAAGTATTCTTACCACACACAGACACATGTGCACGTGCACACACACATACAACTCTGTGAGGTGTGTATATGTTACCTTGATTGTAGTGAACATTTTCTAATGTATATTTATATTAAAACATACAACTTGAACATATATACTCAAACTGAAAAAAGTAAATAAAAGTAATCACAAAGACAAAAGAAGACTTATAAGCTCTAAAACCCATTAGACTGTAATAAAATTGTAAGATTTATATTATGGAAAAGTATATGAAATTAGTTTTTGAACAAATTAATGTCTTTAAGTTTCCAAATACAGTGGATCGTATTTTATGTCACAGAAGAGAAATTGTAACAAACATATCTTATCATTTAAAAAAAAATTAAGAAATTCACTTGAGTTTTTGCATTTTGGGAAGTATGCAAGTATTATACCAGTTTTCCTACTTAATCTAAAATATATTTAACAGAATATGAATAATCTGAAATAAAATTCATTAACAATAGAAGCCAAAACATCTGAACTAATAAAATCATTCTGAATGAGGCCTATTTCACTCCATCATAAACAAGCAAGTTATGGTTGAAGGTATTTACAAAGGATAATTGAGGGAAAAAAAATACTTTAGATGTCAGGAAATCTTAAATGATTGCCTCAAACAATAGAACACTGGCTTCAGCTTCCCTTTCTTAAATTCTTTACTCAAAATAATTAAGATAATATATTTAAAATGATCATAAATTAGTTATTACGTACACCTAGATATAAGACATACAAGCACTAATGTGAAGAGATTACAAAACATGCTTTTGCTATTATGTTGCTATCATTTTATCATAAACATATCATAAAACATCATATTATTTCAATACTATTTTAAGTACTAGGATGCCCTATATTGTTAATTGACCACAGTATATTGGCACCAGGGATATGCAAAGATTAGCAGCTTTATAAACAGGAAATGGCAAGGGCCTTCTGCAAGATTTCCATTTGCTTCCTATTCTAATTAGCTTGTTGAAATCAAGTATTTCCTCTTGGTCATCTGTTGATTTAGGCTACAGTGTTGTGTTAGGGAGAGGTGGGAGGGACTGAGAACAAAATCTTTGTCCAGGATTCTTGTATCTGTCCAGAGGTCCTATAGGTGAGTTGTATGCTATGTTTGGAGCCGTCCTTAATTTGTTTCATCAACATCTCCTACATAATCATCCAATCATTGAGGGTCACCTGAAATAGGACCTCTTTGCTGGAAACCTGCATGTATTTGTGCTGCACGCTACTTCGGCAAGTGCTCACTCAACTTTTTTCTGCTTTCCCAACTTTATTAATATACAGGTGACTGTCAAAATTATATTTATTTAAGCTGTACAATTTGATAATTTGACATATGTAGATACTGTGAAATATTTATGAGCTTAAGTAATTAGCATAGCTATCCCCTTATGTAGTTACCAATTACTTTGAGTACAGAGAACAATTAAGATCTACTCTCAGCATATCTGAAGGATGCAATTTCGTATTATTAACCATATTTACCTTGTTGTCCATGTTATTTCCAGAATGAGTTTAATTTGCTTAAATCTAATTTCCTACCAAGGCCTAAGCCCCTGCTAATGATTGTTCTATCTATTCCCATGATATTGATATTTTTAGATTCCACAATATATGAAATCATGAAGTATCTGTCTTTCTGTGTCTGGCTTATTTATCTTAGCATAAAACATTTTCTATATTGTTGCAAATAGCAGAGTTTCTTTCTTGCTTAAGGCTGACTTGTATTCCCTTCACCAATTTTCTTGATCTATTAATTCATTGAGGGACATTTAGGAGTTTTCCACATCTTACCTATTACCAATACTGCTAGAACAAGATTGAAGATACCTCTTTGAGACACTGATTGCATTTCCTGGCTCAAAAGATGGTTCCCTTTTAATTTTTTTTTTTTTTTTTTTTTTTTTTTTTTTTTTTTTTTTTTTGTACTGGGGATTGAACTCAGGGGCACTCAAACTCAACCACTGGGTCACATCCTTAGCCCTTTTTTGTATTTTATTTAGAGACAGGGTCTCAATGAGTTGCTAAGTGCCTCACCATGGCTGAGGCTGGCTTTGAACTCATGATCCTCCTGCCTCAGCCTCCCAAGTTCTGGGATTACAGGCGTGCTCCACTGTGCCCAGCTATCCTTTTAATTCTTTGAGGACTCTCCATACTGCTTTCTCTAATGGCTATACCAATTTACATACCCATCAGCCGTGATCAAGTATTTTAGCTAATATACTATAATTCATTTTCCTGATAGTTATTCTAATAGATTGAGATGATACATCACTGTGGTTGTGATTTACATTTTCCTGATAATTAGTAAAGTTAGAAACTTTTCCCATGCATTTGGTGGTTATTTGCAATCTGGAAAATTATCTTCCTAGGTTTTTGCAGATTGTATTGAATTATTTCAGTAATTATTGTCCCATCCTTTTCATCTTCTTTTTTGGTGGGTTTATTATGTTTCATTTTATTTGTAGTGCTGGGGATCAAACCCAGAATCACACACATAGTGGGCAAGCGCTCTATCACTGAGCTATATCCCCAGTCCCTTATCTCTGTTTTTTATCATTCTATAATTTAGATACTGGAACTTCAGGTTGAATCCAATAGTTTACTCACTTTCATTCTTACTTTCAGTATTCTTCTTCTTGCTTTGCTTCCTGGGGAATGCCTTCATTTACCTTTCAACACTACATTGTATTCCTATGCTAAGTCGTGTTAGAGCTGAGGCAAAAGGAAAAATCAGTAATACTGATCTTGTCATTATTTTAAAGGTTATTTTGTTAAGGGATTTAAAGTATTAAAAGTTTAAAATTATTTTATTAAAGTACAACTCATTTGATTACTGAGTTGTCTCATGTACCATCAAACTTCACACTTAGAGTGTCAATTTTTTCACCCTAGTCCCTCACCTGCTTAACACACAAGCTGACTCCACCCCTTCATTTTTTGTTGTTTAATATTTTTTTAGTTGTAGATAATCACAATACTTTTACTTTATTTATTTTTATTGGGGCCGAGGATCAAACCCAGTGCCCTACATGTATGTGCAAGGCAAGCGCTCTACCACTGAGCTATAGTCCCAGCCCTGACTACCCCTTAAATCTGATGCTGGTTGAAGCCTTTTGTGTTTAATGAGCTGTTTGCTAATTCAAATCAAAAATATCATTTCTACTATAATAAAATTGGAACTTGGAATTACAAAAATTATTTTCAAATAGAAAAATGCAGGGATTTGAGATAAAAAAGAGAATAAAAATTTTAAACCAACAAAAATTCTGAGTTAATATGCTTAAATATATATAAAGATATTGCCACCATGAATTGAATGTTGCTTTCAAAACTTCTCAAAAAATTCTTTGGAAGAATCAAAGAATTAAAAGGAGTTCTTGGTTTTTCATTAATCCTTTTTTTTTTTTTCATCCACCCTTCCCATCATTCATCCCCAGCAAAAAAAGAAAGAAAAAAAAAAAAGTATCTTTGCTATAAATTCTTAAGACTGGAGAATTCTGTGGTGTGGTGTTATGATAGTGTTTTCTCTTTCTTCATTGATAATTTTGGGTTTATTTTTGTCACATGTTTATTATTTGCCTCTAGTCCAGAGATTTCCCAACTTTCAAAATGTTGTAGCCATCACACCTGACTCCTGATTTCTCTTATTTGAAATTTGAGTCCTAAAATTAAAAAAAGAGAGAAAGAAAGAAAGAAAGAAAGAAAGAAACAAGGAAGGAAAGAAAGAAATGAAAACAGACATACCCTTAGTGCCAATATAGTGGATTTCAAGGATGGAACATAGATCTAAATGTTTGACGTACTACCTTTACCTGAAATTTGACTTTTTAAACATTTAATGTGTTTGTAAGATCCTATAAATTTTAAAATCACAACAATAGAATGAGGTAAGCCCAAATTGTTGTAATGAAATTCAAGATGAGTAAAATGTACTCTTTTTTTTTTTTTTTTCAAAGATTACAAGCTACATAATATGTAAAAGGTAATACACCCTTTGCTCAGCATCCAAGCTCTTAGGAAAATAGAAATATAAATGAACATTGTTTACAGTCTGAATTTTGTTATATTGGAGAAAAATCTCAAGGTACTATGGGTACAAATAGAAAGAAGTTGGACCACAGTGCAGTAGGCCAGATATAATCTCCCAGGAAAGATATCATCTAAGCTGAACCATTGAAAAACAGTAGAAAGCAGAAAAAAATGAATGCAGCAGAACAGTTTCAGTCAAATGTAATAATAATGCATATGAAATTCCACCAGGAAAGAGCAAGACCACAAGGGAAGCCTCTTAATAGTTCATTCAGCACAGAGTTCAGAAAGACAAGGAAGTATAAGAACTGTCAAGATTCTTCCTTAAGAGGGTAAGTCATCTGTTCTTAACTTTATTGAGTTAAAAATCTGTGTACTGAATAAGAACACTACATATTGACAATAAAGGTATAAATAAGATTTAAGTGGGTGAATTTACTCTATACCAATAGTAGACAATCACCTGAATTTTAGGTTCATTTAACAAGAGGATAATATTTGTAGTACATGTCTTGTAGATGCAAAAAACTTTAAATTATGCAACTTAGAAAGGAAGCTGATAAACTAATGCCAAATAAATCTCTGTTTTACCTTCTGTGGATGTGATCCAAGACACATTAGTGTGTTGGGAAGGAAAAAAAAAATACTGGGAGCATGAATCGACTCTTGACTTTCCATTAAGATATTAGAGTCTTGACAAAGCTTTCTAATAAACTGATATGACCTTTTGTTCCAGTGAGCCTCTCTTGGTGCTTAAAATTTACCATCATGAAAAAAATATATATATAGTCAAGAAGGAGAACTAGAGCAAATAGAATTTTTTTTAAATGTCTTGGTTTCCAGAAAGTTAAAAAGTGTATTTACACCCAGGTGCCAAGTGCTTTGCTTCTGTTACTTAACCGGCAGAACACAAAATGACTAGAAGATCCCAGTTCCAAACTGCTTCACCTTACCTTAACTGCTACCTTCTTGGTGCACTACTCAAAGTGGCATTGTCAACCTTAATTGTTTTCTCTCAAGAAATTGTCACTGACAATTCATTGTCTATGTATTCATAATTAATTAACCCTTCACTGATCTTATTGAGGCAACTTATATGATAGAGACTTTGATAGGTGCTTTTTTAAATTATTAAAGGGCATGGGTGTCACACAATTATGTGGAGATTTTCCACATAATTATTGGTGCTTTGGGAGTACATGTGCAATAGCATAACAGGGGCAAATAGCTGTGTGCATAGAGAGAAGGAGATACAACTCTTTACTCATGTCTATATCACTCCATGTGTACTCCCAACATGCCGAGAGGGTTGACCTACTATTACTATTACTGGGGGTGGGGGGGAAGAAGTTCAAAATATTACTGCTCAATGACAAAATACACTGGATCACCCAAGAGATCTTATAGAGATTTACAACAAGATTAATGATTTTTTTTTCATGCCTACTAACACAACATCCACTCTACAGATTATGGATCAAAAAGCAAATTTGACAAGTTTTATTATGTAAGAAATACATTTTATAGGCTATACCTCCCATAGATTGTGATTCCTTTGATATATCTGGACAAAGTAAATTAAAAGGCTGGAAAGGATTCACAGTTCTAGATTCCATTAAGAAACTTTGATTCATGGGCACAGGTCAGAATATCACAATTCACAAGATTTTGTAAGAAGTCGATTCCAACTCTCATGGATGACTTTGAGGGCTTGAAGAATTCAGTAAAGGAAGTAATTCCTGATGTACAGAGAGCAATAGAAGTAAACTTAGATTCTGAAGACATGAATGAACTGCGGCAAGCTCATGATAAAACTTCAGCAGAAGAGAAATTGCTTCTTATGGCTGAGTAAAGTGAATGGTTTCTTCAGATGGAGTGTACTCTTAGAAATTATGCTGTGAATATTGAAAAATGACCAAAAAAGGTATCTATTATACAGCCTTAGTTGGTAAAACAGAAGAAAAATTTGAAAGAATGGATTCTAATTCTGAAAGAAGTTCTCTAATTAAAATGGTATTGACAGGGTATGGACTGGTAGCACAGAGCTCAGGAACCTGTGAAGGTGGCCTCTTCATGGGTTCTTGCAATCACACCAGAAAGATTTCCAACGTGTCACATGAAATAATAGGCATGAGTTCATTAGAAAAAATAGTAAAAGGAAAAAGAGGGCACTCTCAAGGGAAAGACTGGACCATTTCAGAGAGAAGAAGGATGGTGAACTTCTCCTGCCATTTATTGGCGGGTCCCAGGAAATTTCCAGAGTCTCACTCAAGTGCACCTTTTGACTTTTGATTGACAGCAGAATGACATCAGACTTTCAAGTTCTCTCTATGCATGATAGCTGTAGGTTGTTTTGGACTGTTTTGAATTTCTCCTAATGAGGAATGTAACATACCTGTTGACTTAAGCCAGTCAAGGCTTCAGGAAAATTGATTTTTTTTTTTTTTTTTTTTTTACCAAGTATTGAACTCAGGGGCACTTGACCACTGGGCAACATCCCCAGTCCTATTTTCTGTATTTTATTTAGAGGCAGGGTCTCACTGAGTTGCTTGGTGCCTTGTCATTGCTGAGGCTGGCTTTGAACACAGATCATCCTGCCTCAGCCTCCCAAGCCACTGGGATTACAGGCATGCACCACGGTGCAAGGCTAGGAAAATTGCTTTTTTGAAAGAAAGCTTATGGGGGTCAGCACAATGTGCTCAGAGCTAGTGAGAAGTGAATGTAATGTAACAACACAGGAACTGTATGGATGCCTGGAAGATAGAACAGTGTGGTTGCTTACATAGTTGGAGTTAAGGAAATTAAGTCCCCTGTTTTTGTCTCAATTTCCTGCCCCTTAATCTGTTTATTGCCTTCTGAAGAGTCCTCAGCCAGCTTTCTTTGTGAGGATCTTGATGTTTTGGTACACAGGTTGACTGGGATTTGTTTTGGTGATAATGAAGGGTTCAGGCTATCTGGTAGGGTACGACCTGATCTTGAAATAAGAGCTTTCCCTGAAGAGATATAATTAATTATGGCTGGGGAGGTTGTGACATACCAGGTCCCCATCTTTCAGAGGCTTGCCTGTCAAATAAGGTTCCAGTGGTTTTTCGGTCACACCCATTTCCCAATTCAGGGCTGACCAGACTACTTTATGGTACCAAACATTATTGAATGTTACAGAAAAATCTTTCATGAGTCAATGGATATAGCAAATTTCACTGTTGTCTTGTTTTATGAAGTTGCCACAGTCACCCCAAATATCACCAGCCACCACCATAACCAGTCAGCTGTCATAAAAATCAAGGCAAGACCTTCCAGCAGCAAAAAGATGCTGATTTGATGAAGACTCAGATGATTTTTTTTATTACTTTTTATCAATATAGTATATTTTAATTATTGATTTTTTAGATGTAATGCCATCACACCCTGAATATGCTACACTATAGTGTAAACATAACATTCATATGTAATGGGAATCAAATAAAAAAAAGGAATAACATGACTTGTTACTACAATATTTGCTAAATTGTGGTAACCTAGAACCAAACCAATACCTCCATTGTATGTCTGTAAATTAATGTATGCTTTCAATGAATCATAGATGATTTAGTTTTTCTTTAAACTATTTTAAAAGATATTCACAGAAAATTTCAAAATTCCTCTTTCAAAATTCCTCTTTCAAAATTCCATGTGAGGGGGTGGAGAAAAGTACTACCTCAAAGTGTGGCATCTTGACATAGTAAATATTTTAAGTTGAAGGAAATTGAGAAAATTACAGAATCAGAAAAGGCTCTCTGACCTTCTCCTGCCTGGTCTCCTTTGAGGACCCCCATGTAAGATATTTTATCCTATATCTGGAGGGAAGGACTGCTATACACAGAGGCCAAAAATAATCTGAATAAATAGACTTTTAACTCTCTCCTCCTCCAGATAATTAAATTACCCTATACCCTTTTTACTTAATCATACTTTTGCACAACTGTACAACCTCCATCAAACCAAACAAAAATATACATTGTCCGCCATTTCTTTGGATCTTCATTTTTAAAGATTCCCATGCCATATAAAACTTATATTAATGAATTTATTAAGATATTTTCTTCTCAATCTGTCTTTGTGACAGGGGTTATCAGCCATGAACCATGCAAAGGCAGATAAAAGATACTACTTTTGTTGCCGTATACATTGCACTTAATATTTAACAAGTTTTGGTAGCTATAATAGTTTGGATATAGAATGTCCACTCCTTGGGATTATACCTCATCCCTGACCCCCTCCTCTTTCTTTTCCTCTCTCCTTCTCTCTCTCTCTCTCTCTCCCCTTTCTCTGCCTTCTGACCACCATGACATAAACAGCTTTACCCTGCCACCATGATGTTCTGCCTTACCTCAGGCTCAAGGCAATGGAACCAGCTGATCATAGAATGAAACCACTGCCAGCAAAAAATAAATATTCCTGCTTTAAGATGTTTTTCTCAGGTACTTTTTCCAGATACTAAACTCTGACTAGCACTGTGGCTTTAATTATACAGTAAAGAAACTGCTGAGGTATGGAACTTGCTGAATTTTCTAATTGAATACAAAGGTGATCTATAAATATTTGGTTAAAAAAATCAGTGATTATATAATTCTTGGCTTTATATATTTAATATGTACTTTATATTTCTATTATTCTTCTTTGCAGAATTACATGATTTTCATTATCTCATTTCATCCAAACAACAATTTTTGGGGAGGTGAGGGCATTACTGAGGATTGAACCAGGACCATTTTTATCACTGAGCTACATAACCAGTCTTTTTATTTTTTACATTGAGACATAATCTTGCTAAGTTGCTGAGGTTGGCCTTGAACTTCTGTTCTTCCTGACTTAGTCACCTAAAATTCTGGGATAACAGGCTCACACCACTCCATCTGACTCAGTCAACAAATTGTACTGACTACTTAATATAGTCTAGGCACTCTGCAAGACACCAGATATAGACCTTATTTTTTAAAAGTGATCCCCAAATAAGCAATATATAATTGTATATATTTTTCATTCTTAATAATTATGGTGAAATACATAAAGTCAAAGAAGTTTGCAAGATAATGACTAGGTCAGATGGTTAGGAATGACATTTTTTAAAAGGTCTTTAAGCTCTTTATGCAGAGTGTAAGAGATGGGGAGCTAGTCATTATACAACAGGGGAAAATTCATAAAAGATAGAACTGTTCTTAAAAACCACTATTATTTGAGCAGCAAAATGTTTGCAAAATATTTTAAATATCTCTAACAAAGTACTCTGTGGTTTGAAATGCTTTAAAAATAATATAAACATAGTTTGGGTTTTAAAATGGTTTTCAGTGAAGAAAGAAGTAGAAGGGAAGAAACATAGGAAGAAATGAATGAAGGAAAGAAACTACATCCTGTAGGACACCAAATGTTTTTTTATAAACATGGAAATTTTTTAAATTAGACATTTTTTTCTTTTGTGTGAAAAGCACAATTTTAGGATGGTAAGAACTTGTTAAAATATGCCCATTACATCTACTTTGCAGATGTTCTAATTGTATTCTTTCCTTATTATTATGAGATAGTTTTCTTTGTCTTTTTACTTTTCCATAAGAGAAATGCTTACCAGAACATTTTGAAGTTGTACAATAATATCATTAAATATTTTGATTCTGTGCTCCTGTTTCATAGGTCTTAGAAGGTTTTCAGGTCAGAGTCTAATTTAAGGATTGGGAGATGTGAGGAATATCTCATTTAAATATGGTGAATTATGCATGAAAGATCTAATAGGTTCCCCACAGCAATGCCCTAATTATGCTTTAATTCATTAATAGGAAAATTCTGGTTTATATTGGACGTTCCACATTTTCACAACTGGGACAGAATTAAAAGAATTATACCTTGTAAATGCAGAATAAAATCATCATTTTTATCCACTTGAAAGAGTCTTCTTTTTGCCACTTCATGAAATGATCACATTTGTTTTCCATTGCAATACAGAATATAATGAACAGTTTTAAATTAAAAAAAATTAGAGAGAACATATCAGTTTATGTTGCTCATTTACCCACACTAAAGACTGTTGTCATGGCATGCTAAAAATACTTTAGAAAGATTTCACTGATTGCTTCCATTTAACTGCCACTTTGCCATTTATTGACTTAATTTTGCACAAAATGAAGCACACTTAAGACCCATGAGAAGATATTAGGTTTTAGTTCTACATACCTCATCATGGAAATAATAAAATGAAGAAAGCTTTTTTTTTCTTCTGGTACTATATTTGCAAAATATCCCACATCCAAACAGACAAATCCATGCTAAAGTCACTCAGCATAATCTTAACACACAAATAAGCATCTCTTACTCTTATGTTCTTTTCAAATTCAAACCAGTATCTATTTCATTTTACAAGGTATGACATTGTTATACAAAATACACAGAGTTATAAAGTGGAATTTTCATAGATGAAAACTATATTGTAAATGGAGGGGAGGAAGTTGGAGGATCTTTCTTTTCTAAAGCTTTTTGTTTAATGAGTTGCTTCAAAGCAGCTCTGCATTTTTTTTTTTTAGAATGTATCAATGAGCTTGAGAATATAACTTTTTGTTTAAATACATAAAGGAGCCATAAAAGTATATTCACCATGATATAGGCCATTATACATGTATATATATATATATATATATATGTGTGTGTGTGTGTGTGTGTATATATATATATGTGTGTGTGTTTGTGTGTGTATGATATAAAATATATATATTATATCATTTATATATAATATATGTATCATATGTATAGCTGCATAATTATCAGAATAAATGACTGTGGTAACAGAAGTGTTGATTAATTTTTTGTTGTAAATATTTCTATATTAAGAGATAGTCCAGTTTTAGTCATCCCTTTTGTACTGAAAAGTTCTCAGAGATCATCTCACATATATTCAGATTGCCAGCTTCCAATAGATAAAAATTCAATAGCAAACAGCTATATGAATCAAACATGCACTGTCCAAAAACATGGGTCTGAGAACCCCTGAATGTGACCTGCTCTCAGAGGAAAGCAATTTAATGCTCCATTGCACACAGAACAGTATGTATGAATCACAAAACCTTCAGATAAATTAGTGACAGGTACATCTGAATAGGATTCCTTCTAAGTCTCTTATCTACAGCCAGGCAAGCTTGTTTCACCCTCACTTTCAAAGATAACGCCACTTGGCATGTCGCCTTGGCAATTCTCACAAAGCAAACAGCCCCCATCATCCATTATTGGGGGGGAAATCCCCTTATTATTTCAGTTACTGTGACAGCAAATGGGATAAAGTGAAAGCTATCTGCCAGTTGAAAATTCGTCAGTCGATTACCACGCCTTTTATCTTTCTCTAACTTTCACAGGCTGTGTGATTTTTGCTCTTTTACTTTTATTTTTGACAGTTCTGATATCCCAGACTTATAGCCATAGCAAGGTTCAAGAACAAAACAGCAGGTTATCAAAGACAACTTATCAGAGGCCATACAGGGAAAAGAGATGCCAACCATTAGTGAGTATCTGAAAGACAGATCTAGACAGAGGAAGGGAGAACAGGCATCAAGTTATCATCTTTAACTGGCCACTTATTCCATTTGAAAAAACTCAGGGGAAATTTTGAGATGCTAAAGATATATTCCAAGTACTTAAGAATACTGGTAACAGAGAAAATTAAAAGCAAAACCAAAAAAAAGCACACACACGGAAAAACCTTATGTATAAGGAATCATATTGACATACCTTATCAACTATAAACACATTGGAATACAAAACCATGTGCATTAAACTAAATATCAATAAATAGCACAAAATGCTTTATCATCTACAAACATTAATTATTAGATTTTTTTAAGTGAATAATAAAACAGACAAATTCTTACTGTCTGAATTCCTTGTAGTCTACAATTATATTTAATGGAGACCATTTCATTAAGTATTTTAATAAATGTCATGTCATGTCACTAGGTGAATGATATAGCATTAAATAATTCAATATCACAAACCAACAAGACTCACATTTTAGGTTTTGTAGAGAGTCCTTCTCACTCAAAATCAGGGTTGTGCTTTCTGGGCGAGTCTGTGTTAAATCAAAATGACAAAAATCTTAGTTTCCCATTCTACTGCCACTTAGAATGCATGCAAATAAACTTCCATCTAGTCAAGGGGAAAAAAATTGCATTAAGGAGTACTGATTTGTAAATTTGGTCTTTTCAAATGTAGATGATGTTTTCCCCTCCTTTCCCTACATATCTTTGCAAAATTTCAGCAATGAACTCATTACTGTAGAAATTCAAGTAAAGCTATGGTCAGTTAATGAAATTCAGGCCTGGGATTAAGCTCCATAAACATGCAAAATAGTTGGGCATCTGCAATTGGGAGAGACATGGTGATGGTGGAAAGGAAACAAAATGAGCCATATAAATTAAACAAAGTACAATATGATAGATTTAGCTAATTTAACTGTTGTCCTACATATGAGGTGATTCATAGTATTTCAAATGCGCAACAAATAAAAGCAAAAATACCTTGAAAATGTTACCAATACCATATCCAATGACACTTTGGGGAATATAAGTATAGCTACTAAATTTACCTTCTTTGAAATTACACAAGTTTAATTATATTGGATATATTTCCTTTATAGCCTCAATAATTTAAGCAACATTAAACACCATTTTAAATATGCAAGAATTTCAGTTAACAGGCAATAAAAATTATTATTTCTGCTCTAACTACTATGCTTATACTGATTTATTTACAAAGTACATCAAAGTCATCAGTAATTTCCTAAAAGCTTTAGTAAATACAGAACTAAAATGTTCAATTAAAATGTTAAACTCTACTTGTGCAGCACCATATTGTATTAATATTATTTTATTTTTAGGAATTAGAAAAACTAAAAATGTAATCAGAACAATTAGTTTGAATATTTAAGAAGTTAAATGTCAGATGAATATTGTGTAACTGTTTATTTGAATTATGTCAATACAAAGTCATGATAATTCCTTGACTATTATATGCCAAAACTTTTATGCTGCATAATGTGTTCAAATTTTTTGGTTAATTATCCATTAATTCAACAAATAGATCTTGACCAAGGTGCCCTTTTCATTCCCCTTTGCTGGAACAAAATGTAGACAGGTTTCTTCCTAACTCAAGCCCTGACCTTCTTATTCTTAGAGTACTTTAGAAAACTTGCAATTGTAAATAATTTATCTTCCCCTTTGAGATGTAAATCTTCTTCCTGTCTCCTGCCAATTTTGCTATGCAGAAAGTCTTTCTCTAGGACCTTTGGAAAAGGGATCAAGAAAATAGTGTCCCTAAATCCCAGTCTCTATGAAAGAGTAGGAGCCCAATTTAGATAAGCATAATTAGCAAACACTGATGGCTAATCCCACTGACCAACCTCCCAACTAATGTCCTCTAACACTTTCCACTAAATCACCTAGACTGTTAAAGATCCTGCCAACCTTTTTTTTTTTTTTTTTTCCTTTAGCAGTTAAATTCAATCTCTCTCTCTCTCTCTCTCTCTCTCTCTCTCTCTCTCTCTCTCTCTCTTTCTTTTTGAATAAAGCTGTCTTTGTTTAACTCTTGAATGCAATTTTTCTTTCACATTCTCAGGTGTCTATTATGTGCTACCAGGAATTCTGTTAATTCAGTGGTAAGCAAGACACACTGTATTTGTCTTCATAGCACCTATCATCTAGTGAAAGACAGATACAAATAAATTCACATTTAAAATAGATTGTTGGGAGATCCAAGATGGCAGGCTAGAAGGAGGCTGCATTCTGAGTGGATCTGGGACCTGGGATTCAAGTAGTGAGAATACTGTTTCTCTGATAGTGATTAGAAGACCCCCAACAGCTGCTCCCTGCAGGAATCACAGCTGCCCTGCCACACAGGCCTCCAGGCCTCAGCATCAGCACAGGACTCTCCACACAGGTCCTCCTGAGTAGGAGGTCCATTTGCATTAGCAGGACTCCTGGCCCCTGCTCCCACACAGGAATTCTGGCTGCTGCTTCCATGCAGACCACCCAGCAGCAGCCCAAGCAGAGGAACTCCAGCCACTGCTCCCATGTGGACCTCTATCTACCAAACTGGGGCTCCTCTGGTTGCTTCCATCTTGGGGCACTGTAACCACTGCCACAGTCCCACACATGCCACATGCGGTAGCCTGCACCTGAGGACGCTGCACTGGGTCCCTTGACAGCCACCAGCCACAATACTGCATGCCACAGAGATACATCTCTGAACACACCACTCATCCTACCACCTGACCCTACCAGAACCAGCACCCTATCACTGAAAGCAGCCGCCTCCATCTTGGGACACCTTCTTCGCCATCTTTAGCTGGAGCAACTCCCAGCTTGGAACACTGGCTGGGGATTAGAAACAATATCAAGTTACTGAAAGTCCCCAACTCCCCCGTCTCCCCAGAAGCTGCTAACCTGGCACAGTGCCTGTGGCTGTGCAGCTGGTCCGCAGCGGTTCCATAGCTAGCAAAACCGGGTCACAAAACCCAGACCTGAACTGCCAATATAAAACAGCTCTCTGCAACAGGTGTGCATCCCCCAGAGCACAGCCCACAAGACCTCTGGAGAGCTTGGGAAGTAGAAAGGGAGGGGATGAGTGAGATATGGTTTAGAGACTGAATTAGAGACCAGAAATTGTGAGGTCTACAGGCAATATAAGGAGATAAGACCAGGCACACATATCACACAAGTGGGCCTGAAAAGAGATCCTTGGGGTGCAATCTTCCTTTGGGGACAAACAAGTACTCTACTCCACCTCCAGGAGCCATGCCTCCAAGACCAACCCTCCCACCCTAATAACCTTCACAATCCTGAGGGTGGAGATACAAGCAAACAACAGCCAACCCCACCTATTGGACAAGAAGGGAAGTAGGAAAGATACTGATTTCCAACAAAAACAAACTTTGTATCTTCTTTTTTTTCTCTCTCTCTCTCTCTCTCTCTCTCTCTCTCTCTCCTCCTCCTGCCCTCACATCCCCAACATTTGTGAAACCAAGTACTTTTTATAAATTAGGCTACTGAGGACTGGGATGGTTGGATTGTATATTATAGTGCTGCTGTATATTCTTTTATCTCCTATTTTTACATTATTTTTAACATTTCTTAATATTTATGTTTGTTTGTTTTTTGTACTCTACTGTCTTCCCACTGACTTGTATCACAAAATAAATTTCTCTCTCCTGCTACTAACCAACTTCTTTGAATTTCTCTTCCATGCTTTCTAAGATCTAATAACTCTATATCCTCACCTCCTACCCCCTCAACATCTCTTCCTTCACCTCATCCATGGTTCCTTGTCTGCCACCAGAAACTGTAGAACCTTTTGCCTTCAAGAGACTTATCTCATGTGAAAAGACATCCACAGACTGAAGGTGAATGTTTGGGAAAAAATATACCACCACATGGACTATGGAAACAAGCAAGAGTTTCCATCCTTATATCAAATAAAGTAGACTTCAAGCCAAAGTTAATCAAAAGGGATAAAGAAGGACATTTCATACTGCTCAACAAGACATAAAAATTATAAACATGTATGCCCCAAACAATGGACCATCTATGTTCATCAAACAAACTCTTCTAAAGTTTAAGAGTCAAATAGACTACAACACAATAATTCTGGGTGACTTTAACATACCTCTTTCACCACTGGAGAGATCTTCCAAACAAAAGCTAAGGAAAGAAACTACAGAACTCAATACTACAATCAATTACTTAGACTTATCAGACATATCTAGAATATTCCATCCATCAGCGAGTGAATACACTTTTTTCTCAGCAGCACATGGATCCTTCTCTAAAATAGCCCATATATTATTCCATATATCATGCGACACCCACCTGCAATCCCAGTAGCTCAGGAGGGTGAGGCAAGAGGATCACAAGTTCAAAGCCAGCCTCAGCAACATGGCAAGGCCCTAAGCAACTCAGTGAGACCTTTTCTCTAAATAAAATATAAAAAGGGCTGGGGATGTGGCTAAGTGGCTAGGTGCCCCTAAGTTCAATCCCCTGTACCAAAAACAAACAAAAAATTGCATTCTGATGACAGAAAAATGTTTTCAAAGTTGGGAAGTGAATGTTGTAATCCAGGCAGGATAATGATAATGAGCCTGAGAACAGATAGCAGGAACTGAAATTCTGTTTGAGTAAATAATGTTAGATATACTAATTAAAAGTCAATATGTACGGAAGTGATGAGTTTACAATCAGATAGCCTAATAATAGGTTAAATATATTTTTGCAGTACTAGGAATTGAACCCTTGGTCTTAGTCACATTAGACAAGTACTGTACCAGTGAGCTACATCCCACCTCTAAACAGAAATACATTTACCCTACTGTTAGATTACCATATATGTGTACATATTTATATATATTTATGTATACATAGTGTGTATATATGTATATGTGTATGTGTGTGTGTGTGTGTGTGTGTGTGTGTGTGTGTGTCTACTTCTGTTATGAAACTGTTGTCTGAATGTAATTAGTAGTAGCAGGAAAAACCTTTAACTTATAAAAGTGTTCTGGCTTGGATGATGATAAACTTACTTTGTTGTTGAAGTCTTTGTGAAAATCTATTAGCATATTTCATAAGGAAGTTTTGTTTAACCAAATAAATCAGTTGAGTGGATGTCATCTTTAAAGTATAATACAAAAAGAAAATCAAGAGAAATAGCTAATGTCCAAATAGGAACATTTTTCCAATATTATTTTATGCAGCTTACATGTATTAGCTCATTTCATCCTGAAAACAGCCTATGAAGTGGTAACAGGTGTCATCCTCATTTTACAGATGAGAAATTTGGAGCATATGGAGGTTAAACAAATTGTCCAACTGACATAGTAAGTGGAAGAACATGGATTCAAACTGCAATGTCTGGATCCAGAGTTTGTGCACTTAACTTGTATGCCAAAAGTACTAAAATAATTTTCACAGTATGCAAAGCTCAGAGGTGGTTACAACAATGTAAGGAAATAGATAGTAGAGAGTCAAACAAAGCACTTAGGGCAAAAGCAGAAGAAACAATTTCAACAAGATTAAAAGCACAAAAAGGGTTAAATCAGAGTAGTTTCACAAATAAGTGATGTTTCAGTGAGATTTTAAAGAATGAACAAGATATTTGCCTCCTTAAAAATAACTTAGCCTACTTTAAATAACTATGTATAATGGTATTTGTTTTTCTTTGATCCTCCCCATCAAATATAATGACTTGATTTTCTAACTGACCTTGTATAAAACAGATATAAAATAATATAAATATTTAATCAATGGGATCTAATGTCCTGATATATTTCTATTACAGTCACAGAAAAATAAAAAATTTAAACTACTTAACTTGACCTTTCTGATTACATTCTATCTTATAGTGTCCACACACAAACATATACACACGTATACATACATACATACAAACACAAAGCAAATTCCAATATCTAAGATATTCTTGCCACACTAGTTTTGTTTTTCTCGAATATATGAAGATTCCACCAGTGTTGATTTCCTATTTAATCTTCTTCCAAATCTTACATTGCCAGCTCTTTCACATATATTTCTTCTTCTTTCTATATGATCTTATAATATGCTTTAAATTGCTGATTGTAATTTTAAGGAATCCTTTATTAATGATATTTCTTCCCCCCCCCTTTCTTTGTGGAAAAAACTGTGCCTGGTGTCTCATTCTTGGGTTTTCTACACTTAAAAGTCACTAAGATGGCTTTAGATTAAATTATATTAAACATGTAAAGCAGAAATAGTAATATGAATCTTCACAGACTAAGAAAATAGCAGAAGAGTGAACACTTTCAAACTCATTCTATGAAATAACAGGAAAATGTTTCAATGAATATGGATGCAATCCCTTTCCCAAAAATTATTTAGCAAGCCAAAACTCAATAGGATGGATAAAGGATTATACACCAAGACCAAATGTGATTTAGTCTAAAAATGATACCTTGGTATAACATTTGAAATTCAATTAATATAATACACATAGAACTACAATAAAGGATAAAATTCACAGCAACCTTTCATGTTTTAAAAATTCTGTCATTTTATAGAAAAAAACCAACAAATTGAGAATACAAGGAATATCTTCATGTATTAAGGGTATTTACAAAATGCTAAATTTTGACATAGTGGGTAAGTTCTCAAACTCAATTCAGCTGATGATTGCACAACTCTATACAATGATAAATGATCAAAACAAATATATCAGGTATCACTCTCACTGATTTGTCATTTTAGTGTACATTCATTAAAAACAAAATATATAAGAACTGATATTTTAGATAACATGGTTATGCAAATGTGATTTCAAAAGTATGTATAAAATATTATAATTGATATATTAATTATCAAGGTAAATATTGAATCAGTACCATTTCTTTTATGAGTAAATAAATGAAGATAGGAAGAAAGGTTTTAGAAATTTTACTAAAGTATCATCAAAGGTTAGGAATAAATTTTTTAAATGACATGCTCAACTAATACATAAAGCATTTAAAACTGTTATCCAGTAAAATTTAAGAAAAAATAATTAATGGATATACATATGATTTAAATAAAACATTAAAACCAATACTATAAAAAATTCTAATTTTTCTTAATGTGTTATATCAATTAAAGAAAAGACTAACCAAAATCCCAATAGATATTTTGTGGTAACTAAAATAATAAATCCAACATTTCAATGGAATTTTTTTTTTTTTTTTTTTGCTGTCCACTTTCAAGTATATCTCCACCAACAAAGTGATGAGAAATTGACATTTCATCTCTCTCCCCAACTACCCTCATGTCCATGCTTTGAAAGTCTTATTCAGCACATGTTTAATATTGAAAACTACTGATGTTAAGCCAAAGCACTGGGGAGCATTTTCTTCATGGGGTTCAAATGCACTTTCATATGCTTGTGTACTTATGTGTGACTAAATTCTTGTAGTTTGGCTATTCTCTTCTCACCAAACAATGAATCCACACAAGACACAACCTGAATCAGAAGTTTGGCAGCTCTGCCATTTCTTCATCCTGCCTCTTTGCTTAATTTTCAAGTTACTAGTTCTGAACTGAAAACTGAATTATCTGGCACAATGAAGTGAGTATTACAGATTCACAAATTTACCCTCCTTCCCAAAGGTAGCCTGATATATGAAATTCAAAGGGAATTTCTTCAGGAAAATTAAAGACATTGACTTGAAAATTAATTGGGTGCTCTTAATAAACTTGAAAGGAAGTTGTTGTCAAAAGAATCTGGAGTGAACTATAATTTGAAGAAATCATTTTTATATTTGTGCTTAGTTTTAACTTTCCTTCAGGGACTCTTCTATCAAAAGAGAATTTATTTTAAATCGATTAGGTAAAGCCCTCAAGAACTAGACTAGTACTTTACTCTATGACAGTTTTGCTAATCCAAAAAATTAAAGTATACCTAGGGAAAAAAAGAAAAGTGAATTGACTTCTGAAAAATAGTACTTTAAACATTTTTGCCAAACATTGTTGAACAATACAGTTAAATAAAATTAAATCCTCTTTCTCTACAACTTATTTTCAATGTGTCAAATATTAGGCAGGTTTCGATTGATTCTACCTTACACACATTGAATAGGAACTACAAAGTTGTTTAAAATTTCCTAAGATATAAAAGACTTAGTTGAGAAAATTCTTCTAAGTGTTAGCTATACAGTTTTCAGTGTATGTATATGTGTGGGAGCCTCTGTAGGGGCAGGGAGGATTGAAATTAGAAAGACCAAACACAAGATTTCTCTAGAGGAGGCTCTTACCCATTGGATTAATTATGTGACACATTACATATAATGTGTTGCATCAAATATATATGTTGCTTCCATTTAGTTTGTGACTAATTACACACATTTTTGTTTTCTTTGGTTTTGGCTTGTGCATGTTCTACAAACACTCTGAAGGAGAAATAATTTTAAAATATTCTATTATTTATGCATCATATTTTCATGTGTTCATTTTTCTTTAAGTTTTGACATAAAATATTTAAAACACACAATTATAATCCATGCTGGGTGTGGTGACACACACCTGTAATCCCAAGACTTGGAAGGCTAAGGCAGAAGGATCTCAAAATTGAGGCCTGCTTCAGTAACTTAGTGAGACCCTTTCTCAAAATAAAAAAATGAAAAGGAGTGGGGATGTAGTTTAGAGGCAAAGCCCCCTGCATTCAACACACCCAGTACAGAAAAGAAATATATATATATATATATATATATATATATATATATATATATATATATATTTCCCACATACTATATTCAAGATAATGTAATATACTCTTTTTTAAAAAAATATTTATTTATTTGCTTTTAGTTGTACACAATGTGTTTATATGTGGTTCTGAGGTTTGAACCCAGGCCGCATACGTGCTAGGCGAGCACTCTACAACTGAGCCACAAACCCAGCCCGTATATACTCTTTTGTTAAGAAAAATGTAATATACTCATTTGTTAAGAAAAGTATTAAGAACATCAGAGATAAATTTGTGATGAACCTTAAATTTTTTAATGAATTTCACAGTTGAACTCAAATTACTTGCTTTTAAAAAAAAAATTTTTATTCTTATTTCTTAAAATGATATTTTTAGGGAAATAAAAAAAAAATTCAGTGATTAATTTTATTTTCAAATTGAAACCAATTTGAACTTTCTTCACATAACTCGTGAACATTATATTTTCATCTTGAGTGAATTTTAATTACAGCATGAAAAACAGGTTATCTATTACTTGCTATACAAATAAAAACTACAATAATGGAGAGTTCATCTACTAAAGTTAACAAAATGCAATTGACTCATCCATTCATGTTGAGACATTCTTATTAACCATAACAAATTAGTAAATATTTGCCACTTAATATAAAATGCTTTTGAGTCTCTCATTGGAGAAATTTGAAAATACATTTTTACATTATGCATGGCATATTTTAAAAACACTACTACCTTAAGATTGATTACAAAAATTCTGGTATAGATCTCTGAATCCAAGGCTTATGGAGAAATATCAACTATGGAAAAACATACTGATGCCTTTCAGTTCTATGCTTAATAGAGAGAGTCGGTATCTCTATAACTTTGGAGCAGGTCCCATTTGACTCAGTTCCAGGGGTATACATGGCCAATTACTTGTATCCATAGGAACCTTACTCTCCAGTGCTTGCGTAGCTGCCAATAACATTATGAGATGTTTTCAGACTTAAGTACTTGTTGTCTCACATTGACACATATTTACTTCCAGTTTTGGCAGAAAGCATGGATGACATTTAAATTTATGGTTCATCTGTTGGGATGAGACATTTTACATAGTTAAGAAAGTTCCTAAGGAAATAAGTATTTCCCAGTCAGTAATCACTGACGTTTTAATTACAAAAACACATTTTGGGGAGTTGTGGGTAAAGAGTTATCTGTTCAATTTAGCAAAAACTTCCTACTGAATGCATTTTATTGGACTTGCTTCTCTAAGCCCACCCTCTGGTTTCACAAGCAAAATCTTGAGTGCTTATGGTAAAAAGGTTTTGGATGTCCTTGGATAACACATTTATAACAATGAGTGAAATTGTCACATACAACCCAAACAGTTCCTAAACCTCTCTCTAGTACACATCAGTAGATAATATTTCTTTTAACAAATGCATTTGTAACAAAGAAGATCTCTGGCCTATAACAGGCCTCCTTAGGAACAGGAAGTTACTTAGTTCAAAATTAATTAAAATTTGCATTAACACTATTATTTTTTTTTTCTTCTGAGACTGTCTTGTAAGACACTCTGTTTGACCATGCAATTTATCAATACCTGTATTTTTTTCTACTCATCACTTTCTACCTTTTGTAAACAATCAGTAGAGATGGCCCCTAGTATATATATAGAAATGAGTTACAAAAATAATCAGTAAAAATTAAGACAGATTGTTGAATATATTTCTCAATTTTAATAAAATTAATTAAAATCCAAGATTAGAATTAAATCATACATAATCCCATATCCTGATATAATTATTTTCAGTATGATGATATTGAAAAGCAGTTTAGAAAGAATTATCAAGAAACATAGATATGCATATATGAACACAATATTGTTATTTCTGATAAATAATCCTAAGGAATTAAATCAAATGAAGAATACAGCATTGGGTATTGAGATGTTCATTTTAATATTGATTTTACTGACAGATGTTTTAATCTAAAGCAAGAAAAATAGT
The DNA here is from genome assembly GCA_025594165.1 of Tamias sibiricus. Lineage (NCBI taxonomy): Eukaryota > Metazoa > Chordata > Mammalia > Rodentia > Sciuridae > Tamias > Tamias sibiricus. Next base: position 143,147,863 of record CM046661.1, read on the forward strand.
AAAATTTGTCTTCATCAACTTTATCAGTCCTTAAAATCCAGACTGTAATGATAATAGCTATATTGGAAATCTGTTTTGTATACAGAAAACCTGTCAAGACCATCAGAGTAAAATTAAAAGTATTCCTTTATGTGGTCAAGAAATGAAAGGGGTATAACATATTTCAAAATGTGAAAGAGTTGCATTGGGATATTTGGACTGCTATGAGCTTCCTTCACTTTTTCATTGTTGTTCTTGTAATGAACATGCAAAAATCATGGTAAAAATAAAACAAGGAAATTCTAAGTAGACAGGAAATGAATTTAAGTATATTATACCATTGGAATAAGCAGCTTGGATACCTATTAATTGATACTGATTTGAAACATTTCTAAATTTACCAATTGCTTTTATTCAAGTTTTGGTATAAGTAGGTTTTGTACTAGAGAGCCAAATGAAAATTGATGCTACCACATAATGTTTGAAAGTAAGTTCTGTTTGTATTTTATTGAACTTAATTTGCCTTACTTTGCTTAAATGGCAAGATTTTGACAAATATCTGTTTATTAAATTAGGAGAATATAAAATTTTGAAGTCCTTTAAGAATTAGTTTATTTTTTGAGTACGTAACAATACACATGAATCAAAGAAGGGTAAAATAATACACAGTGAAATTACATTTTCCTCTCACCATCATCTGTCAATTTTTAATATACATATCTATACATGTATATATCCATATATACATACACATACTTATGTATATAATTTTACTTCATTTTATACCAATGATAACCTACTATACATAATTTACTGCAGATTGACTTTTTCAATTAACAATATATCTTGGAAACAATTCCATACCAGCACAAATTTGTGCTTCCTCATTCTCATTTATGACTACATAATACTCCATCTTATGGATGCATCAGACTCCATTCTTATTCATAAGTATCTGTCTAAAAATTTCATACAGTATTTTTTCCTTATATTTGTTAGACTGGTGCAAGCCATCACAGTCAAAAGTAAAGTTTCTTTCTTTCTTTCTTTCTTTCTTTCTTTCTTTCTTTCTTTCTTTCTTTCTTAAAGCTTCTGTTCACACACAATATCAATTTGTTTGGAAATTCTGTTGTTTTATCTTAAAAATATATCCATAATTCAACTACTTCCCATTTACATTAAGCTGTCATCATCTCTCACCTAGATTGATATAATTGCCTCTTAAATGATCTCATACTTCCAATGCTTGTCTGCTTTACAATCTAGTTTCAAAACAATAGAAAGTAGGAATTATCCTTTCAAAAGTTATGGTAGGACTGCCAGAATTGGATAAGATAGAGTAAACATACATCCCTCTATCTCTTCCACCAAGTAAAATTAAAAACCTTGAGCAGAATACAAATTAACTATTTGGAGACACTGAAAAATAAATAGCAACAGTTGACTGGGGACTGAAATAAAAACTCAAGGAAGAAAAAGCATGGAGGTAAATTGTCCTGTTGTTTTTCTCCTATCTCTTCTGGCTTACACTCTAGACCAGCCTTAATCCAGAAAATGTGCTGCTGGCACAGACAGCAAAAAATGTCTCAAGGAAAAAAGTTCTCTTTTTGGTGCAGAACACTAGGAAGTGAAGCCTCTAAAGGATGGAAAGAGTGAAAAGATATTTTCATTTTGGGCTTTCTGCTTTTACTCTCCTCAACATGCTTCCAGTAACTTCTAGTCATGGATCTGAATTCCCATGGTGGTGATGGTGTGCAGCAATGATGGTGGCATCAGTGAACTTGCAACTTCTTAAACCTCTCAGGAAAAAAATGAAACACAAAAACTGTGCTCTTAGCACAGAAACTAGAAAATAAGATCTATGTTATCTGCCTTCCCTACCGTCTCCTGTTTATCTCAAGTTGGACCCAATTATAGGAAGAGGTTAACAGAATGTCAAAAAACTGAGGACTCTGGTACCCAGAGAGTATAGAGCAGTCATAGCACAGAGCTAGAGCAAAGAGTCTACACATGAAGTCTGAGGTTCATCCCTAAGCTATGCATGTGTGGCACTGAAGCAACTTGTCAGAAGTTTTGAGAATTTATATATGATATACATAAATTTACAGGTTTCCAGGTGACAAATTAGCATGCAGCCAGAATACCACTGCCAAGGCTTTGGAACTACAGTGACATTGGAATTATCGGTGACTAGAAGTTGGGTAATCACTCTGTCTGAACCTAATCTGATGACTGTTTAATAAAACAAAACAAAAACAACAACAATAAAAAAAAAAAAAACAGGAAAACAAAAGATGTATCCAGAAGACTTCCACAAAACCCAGAGCTTCATATCATAATATTAACAATCTCTGCAGTCTAATCCTTTTTTAGTTAACACATCAAGAAATTATGCAAATTTTAGTAACTCTCAGAGAGTGTCCATTCTTAATGCAATTAAGAAACAGTATATATTCCTATTTCTTTTTTTCAGAAGTATTTATTTGAATCATTTCCTTATTTTTTTTCTTGCTGTTTTTAAGTTCATTATGTTTTATATTTTAGTTTCTTTCCATAAATCTTTGTATTATTTCGAGTCAGGATACTATTATATATTTTATAGAAAAAGCTAGTAAGGATATGGGAAAAATAAACTCTTATACCCTGATGGTAAGAATATAAATTAGCATAGTCATTATGGAGAATACTAATAAAACTTAAAAATAGATATATCTTATGATCCATGAATCCCACTCTTGTATATATCCAAGGAAATGAATATCAACACACAAAAGGATATCTGACATGTTTATTGAAACAGGGTTCACAATATCAAATATGTGATATGGAGTAAGCCTAGGTGCCTTTCAACAGGGGAATGGATAAAGAAAATATAAGATGCACACACACACACACACACACACACACACACACACACACAATGGAATATTATTCCACCATTAAAAAGAAAATCTTATTATTTGTAGCAAAATGGATGGAACTGAAGTCCATTTTGTTAAGCAAAAGAAGCCACACATGGAAAGACAAGTACCACGTGTTTTTTCATATATGGAAACTGAAAAGAATAAAATAAAATAAAGTCAACCTAAGGGTAGAATAGAGAGTATGGGTAGAATAGGATGGGTAGATAGTAAATCAGGCAGATAGTCAAGGAAATGGGACCCATAAAGCCGATTCTATGTGGAAAGGCCACTCCAGGAAATTAACCTGTAATAGTGTTCCAAACATTCTCCCTTTGTTCCAATGGGAAAGAGGAGGTGAGACAAATTGAGTGAAGGCTATAGCCTTAACACTTTTCTAACATCTGTTTAGTATAGATTTTGATCAATAGCCTTGGCAATTTTCCAATAGTGCCAAGATTTTGACTAATATCCTTGGTACTTTTTCAATACTTGACTAGCATAATATTGATCATGTAGCATACAAACCTACCCAGTAGCATACAAACCCCTAGACTAGTACACTTAAGTGGCTACTCCTCCTGGGTCCCCTGTCTTGCTGAGGGAGTCAGTTTCTTTTCTTGTCACTTGAATAAATCCTACTTTTTGACTCTCAATCTTCCTCATCCATGAATGTCATTCTTTGAATCTGCAAGACAAGAACCTATAAAGAAGATGCTGGCAGGAGGCTGTGGTCTGATGTGACATTATGGTAGCAGAGACTGAAAGTCCAGTTTCAGTTACCTGGGTCTGGGGAAGGTATCTGAGTGGGAGAAGAAAGATGGAAAAAGGATGAAATATGATCAAGGCATGGTGTCTGCATATATGGAAATCCCATTCATACATATACATACAATTAAAATGTGTTAATAAAAGAGAGAGAGAGAGTTTTTGTAAGATAACCTATGTTAGGATTATCTGGTAAGGACTTTAAAACAGATATTTATAACTGTATCTCCATAAAGGTCAAAAACTCTTGAAAGGAGTAGAAAGGTAGGAGTTCTCCACAAAGTATTAGAAGTTTTATGAAGGAACCATAGAGATTCTAAGCCTCAAAATTACAATATTAGAAATAAAGAAGATCACTGGAAATGGATAGAGGAAACAAGCAATAAACTTGAAGGTAGATTAATAAAAATTTATTCAATTTGCACAACAGAGAGGGTGAAGTTAAAAAAAAAAAAAAAAAAAAAAAAAAAAAAAAACCCGAGGGATCTCTAGCACAAGATAGTAAGGTATCACTGTATTCCCTGAGAGTGAGAAAAAATAAAGAAATAAATACTATTTTTAAGACACACAGGTTAAATGCTTTCCAAATATGGTAAAATAAATAAAGGCTCTGAGTTAAGAAATTCAGAAAACTCCCAAGAGGAAAATTTTAAATAAGACCATACCCAGATTCAATCCTCACAAATTGTTGAAAATGAAATATACAGATGAAAGAGTATTAGGCATCTGGAGAAAAAAAAATGCATATTGCATAAAACCAAAAGAGGAGTAAAATGCTTAAAGTGATGAAATAAAAGAATTGAAAACACTGATACCTATGCATCCTGAAAATATGCTTTAAGAATGATAGACTAATAAAGATTTTCTTAAATAAAAGAAAATTGCCAGATTATTTTGTCATTAGACTGGATCTCAAAAAAAAAAAAAAAAAATAGCAAAACACAAAAGAAAATAATAACAGGAAAATCTAGAATCTGAGGGATGACAAAAAAGTTAAAGAAACAGCCAATATGTAGGTAAATTAAATACGTTGTATTTTCCCACTTAAGTTCTTTAAAATATGTATGAGGATTGAAAGCAAAAACTATATAATTGAGAGTATTTTCAAAGTACATAAATCTAACACATGATAACCACTATATGAAGAGAGGAAATTACACAAATATAGGGAACTATATGGTGGTAAAGAATTTATATTTTATTTGGGGTGATGAAATATTAATTCTACACTGATTGTGAAAAGTTAAGTTTTTAGTTTATAATTCTTAAATTATTCCTTTACTTTTTAAAATATGTATTTGAAAGCCAAAAAATAATTTAAATAAATTAATTGTGTGTGTGTGTGTGTGTGTGTGTGTGTGTGTGTGTAATCTAAGAAAACACAGAAAAAAATCAGTAGAGGAAAAATGCCAAGATGTACCACCACCAGCAACAATAGAAGAACTAACAGGATTCTAATATTAAAGAAGTAAACCTAATCCAATCATATAAATAAATGTAAATGAACTAAATGTAAATGTAAATGAATTACATGTAAATGAATTTACATTAAATATAAATAGATTAAAAGAACCAAGGAAGGGATATAGCTCAATAGCAGGGTACTCATGTAACATGTGCAAGGACTTGGTTTGAATTTCTTAAGCCACAAAAAAAAAAATATATATATATATATATTAAAAGGTGGATATTGTTGGATTGGTTTAAAAAGTAACAAAACAAGTCCTATTGACACAGGAAATATACTTTAAGTATAATTGTAAAAAAAGTTAAAATAATGATAACAGTGATCAAAAGAAAGTGCAAGTAAATATGGAAATATCGGATAAAAACAGATTTCAGAATGACAATGACTAATGACAAAAGCAAATTACATTGTAAGATCAAAGTGGTCAATTCTTCAATATGCATGATAATAACACATATTTGCATATCTAATGGCAAAGCTGAAAATTCATGAAGAAAAACATTGAGAGAACCACAATGAAAAATAGAAAAATCCAAAATAATAACTCAAGACTTCAATATTCTTATGGATGGTAAGTAGTAAAACAGATACACAGAAAACAAGCAAGAAAAATAAAGCACCTGACCAATATTACCAATCAACTAAACATCATCCCCAACAACCGTAAAACACACATTGTTCTCAAGTGCATATGGAACACTTGTCAAAATAGATCCTGTCTTGGATAACATAATGAACTTAAATTAAAAGAACTGAAATCATACAAAATATGTTTTTATGTCATTGAGTTATTCTAAAAAAAGTTACAATAAAAAGATATCTAAAAGAATAGCAAAACGTTTGGAAATTTAACAACATACTTGGGAATAAGCATTCATGTATTTCTATAGCTCCATCTTACAATGCACTGCTTTTTTTCTTGTTAATTTGAAGAAGAAATGAAAAATGTGTGTTTTGATTTTAAAGAGCTTTTTTTTTACTCTTCAATAGTCTATCCATTAGATTCTTTCATAAAGTGCTCAGCTCACTTAGTAAAAGTAGATTTAGTACTATTTATGTCTGATTCCAGATTGTGGGTAGGTAGTCTGAATCCTAGTTAATAGCTTTTCTTTTCTTTCTTTTTCTTTTCTTTTAAAAAAAGTATTTGACTAACAATTCAGTTTACTGTAGAACAATTTCATTTCATTATTCTTTCATATTTCCTATTTAGAGCATAGGAGAGGCACACTTAACTACACAATGGAGTAGAAAGTGTTTCAGAAATAAAGTTTCCTGTTGATTCCAGTGAATATTGAGTTATAGAGTTGTAACAAGTGCTTCCATAGAAGTGCAGCTCAGGGTTAAAAACAAGAGAGTAATGGTATAATAACTACATAGAATAAAGATGCATTATGGAAGGAGAAAGCTGAAAATCTCATTGAGACAGTGCTAGAGAAGTCTTCTACCATGACGTGACATTCACCCTGAAACTTGAAAGGGAAATGGAAATCTTTAGCTTGAGACAACAGCATGCACAAAATATTAAGGATCCAATAAACATGATGGGTAAGAAAAATGCACTTATGTCAGTGTAGATAATCAACCCACACATTATATAAGAAAACTTCACCAGTGATGGGTTTCAGTGAGCTTTCAGATATAAGCATGTACCAGACCTCAAATGTCTTTGCTAAAAGGAGTTGATTTTCCTTTGGAAAGTGATAAAGAAGTAGAGACAAGTGCTAACAAAGGAAATAACCTGAGTAGATTTACAATTTGAAAGGTCATTGTGGGGGCAGAACAGAGTTCTGAGGGCAAAATATCTATGAATAATTCTGATCAAGAGAAAGTAGCTCTACTGCTCCCTAGTAAATTGTTTGTCTGGTTGTCTTATTCTTTTCCTATTTAATCCCATAAAGTTCTCTAAATCAATATGCATGCATAATTCCCTCGATAATATTTTCAATAATATTGATTGTGTCTTATAAGAAGCTTTGAAATACTAAGCTAAGCTCTAGAAATACTAAGATAAATACATAGCTTCCTGCCTTACTTATTTAGTAGTGAGGAAGTAAGAGATGGTCCTTTCAATTAATGTATCAAATGATTCCACAAAATCATGGACAGAGTGCTATATATATGGGAACAGAGAGATTGGGATCTTAGACCAGCTGACTAAGGATATATGCGCAGCAGGAAATAAAATTTATACTGAGTCTTGTAAGATTAATAAAACTGCAAAGGTGATCACTGCCCTGGGGCTAGTGTTAGTTATTACTCTAACTAAAGAGGACTAAATACTTTAAAAGTCCTCTTCCTTTCCTTGGTGCCCTTCACCCCAACATCTTATATCTTATTAGTGACTAAGACTTGTTCAATTTTTGTGCATTGTGGAAGAATGCTTTAACTCAGATATTTCTCTCAAATGCTGCCCTTCATTTCCTTCCTTCTCTCTTCAGTCCCTCACCAGCTCTCACTTAAACTTTAGTAATTACCTCACTCCAGAACAATCAATCTTCCATACTGCTGCTAGAGGGATCTTTCTAAAAGATAAATTTGTTCTTATGATTTCCTTGCTAAAAAAAATAAAACAACAACAAAAGCATTCAGCAATCTTCTGTTGCCTTCAGGGAGAAGTCCAAACTCCTATGCCTGTGCAGAACACCCCTCAAGGCAACAATGACCGGCCTTTTCTCTTTCTCTCAACCTCATTAAAAAAAAAAAAAAAAAAAAAAAAAAAAAGTGTCCTTTCTTCTAAAACTTCCCTCTCTCTTTGCTATGCTACAGGCAGAAAAAGATAAGACCCTGAATTACAGAACTTTTCTCTGTATATGAAATTGCTTATATGTTAGTTTCACTTTTTCATTGGTTCTTTTTACCTATACATGAGAGTAGAATTAATTTTCTTGTGTACTTATATGAATGCATCATAGCAAATCCCACCATCATGTACATCCATAAGAATAAGATTTATTCCATGCTTGTATATCAGTTTCACTTCTTGACCTTGAATATTTAAATGTACAGAATGTGTTTATAAACCTTTGATTCCTTGTACTTGGCACAGTTCCAGGCTCAGTTCTTATCCTATGGAAAGTATACAATACATTTTAAAGTGAAATAAATTTCAAAAAGAAAAATATAGTTAAACAAAAAAGATTCAGGAATGAAATAATATAACAAATCATGAAAGACATAGTGTTTGGAAACCAGAAATGTTAATGCTGCTGTAGGATACCTCAGGACTTAAATACTCAATGTTTCCTTTGTGTTCTTCAAAGTGAACCAAGATATTTTTTTTCAAGTCCATTACAAGACTTTTAGAAAATAAATTTAACCAACTATAGTGTATAGAATAACATTTTGTGTGCAGTAACCATATTATTAGGCTTTTATAAAAGTGTCAATTTAATTCAAATATGAGTACCGAATATTTGCATAGCTAACCTTTTCTTTATTTGAATTCAAAATATATCAGTTCATGTGTTTTATTATTTTTAATATGACATCAAGATACTCCAGGGTACACTTTATTATTCCATTTATTCATGCCTGAGGTACATTATGAGCTGCAAACTTAAAGGCTAAGTGCTTTAACTGCCCAAATCATGTATTAGTGGATCAATAAAAACACACCCTGGAGTATTTTAATCCTATAATATGTCTCTCATTTCTTATTAAAAGGGAAAAAAAAAAGCAATTAATCTAGAACAAAACTAATACTTTAAAATCACATCATTCTACTGTTACATATTTCATACAAGGTACAAAGTAAAAACAGTGGCAGTTTCTTGTTAAGACCTGACTACAGAAATGATGAATTATGCAGTCCATTTACTGAAAGAATAAGGAATATTTCTGTTTTAAAAGCTCATATAGGCAGACAGCCCAAGTGTATGTGAAGTCTTATATATTTGCATTTGGGTCCTTATTTAGTGGAATTCTAAAACAATGGAATCAGACAATGATGTGTAACATTTTATTAAACATATCTCATATACTGTGCTTTGCTATGTACCTATACAATTTTACATTCAACTACAACAGCTTGCATCAGCTAATATTTCTTAATATAGATTTTCCCTCTACATTGTTTAGTATCAGTAGTTTCACATATTAAAACATTTAATTTTCACAGGAATATCAAGAACAAAGCCTTATCATATACCTCACAAATGTTAAGTCTAAGGCTGAGATATTCAGTACAGTGCTGATGTGAGTAACTGATAGTGTTGAGATCCAAGAAAACAGATTCAGAACTTCTGTGGTTGCAAATCTTATAATTTTCAATATAACATTTCTTAACTGATTATAATATTCTTTAAAACTTGAGTTTAACAAACTTTCTCACTTTCATTTATTCAGAGATCATTCTTGAAATTGACTATACTATGAACATTTATCATGATTGCACAGCACTGGAGGCCACAAAAGTGTAAGAGACCAGAATGTATCTATGCCATCCTCATGACATATAGTTACATTATATTTTTGTTGTCTTTGTTTTTACATATACATATATAAATCAATTATTTTAAACTTTCTATAAGAATGTAAATAGCATATTCATAGCAATCAAAGAAAAATGTGTATTTCTGTGTAATTTTTCAGACTATTGATTATAAAAAGAATAACAAAACCTATCATCTTAGCAACTTGGGAGGCTGAGGCAGGAGAATCATGAGTTCAAAGCCAGCCTGGTCAACTTAGTGAGAAAATGTCTCAAGGAGAGAGAGAAAGAGAGAATATTGGGAATGTATCTGAGTGGTAGAGCACTCCCTAGTTCAATCCCTATTACTGCTAAATAAATAAATAGAAAAACAAAAATGTCATCACCAAAAAAAAAAAAAAAAAAAAAAAAAGAATGAAAAGGGTATATTTGGATGTAACATTGTTCTCATTTATTAATGAATTAATCATAGCAAAGCAGATTTGAATAGCTAGGAAATTTATAGTTAGGAGGCCAATAGGTAAAGGACTTGAAGTAAGGCTATTTAGGAAGGTTTCATTGTACCATCTTTTAACACCTTGCTATTAATTTATTCAGTGGTCATAATAGTTGTAATTCATCGTGCATAATAGTTGTAACTTTCATTATTACATTTGCCAAATATAATGTGAGGTGCTTACTAGGTATCAAGAATTGTGTTTTCTATCATGGTGTTGCCAAAAGCTTGGTCCTTGTCCCTAATGTCAATTAATGACAATATAATAAAGACACGGTTTTGAGAAAAAGGGGAAAAAATGTTTTATTGCTTTGCTAGCAAAGGAAAAACACAGGGATTTCTATCCCTGAGGCTGTGTGATTCTGCCCAGGAGGAACAGGGGGATTTTAAAGGCATGCTTCAAAGGCTACATTCCAGTTGTGCCCAGACAGGGGATCCCAGGGTGCCCTTATGGCCTGTTAAAATTCACTTATTAATTTGGGAAATGTTTACTTCCCACTTCCTCAGTAGGCATCTCCTTCCTGTTGTGGGTAAGCTTAAGGGCATTTAACTAGGGGAAGAAAAGATAACACTGTGTCCTTAACCTTGTTAGGGAGGAGAAGAGGAAGAAGAGAGAGAGAAAACAAACAAACAAACAAACACGTTCTTTTAAAAAATAAGCCTTAGATCAAGGGGGGATATATTCAGAAGGCAAAGGAATGACTGTTACCAGGGAATAAAAATTAATAGTCCAGACACTTAATTTGAAGACCAGAGAAGTAAGAAATCTAGGTTATTTTGCTTTTCTATTGTATTTTCTGTGGAAGAAGTAGAAAAAAACATAAACAAAAAGTACATGTATAAAAATGAGAGGTGTGCTTGGCTGTCATGTAGGTTCAGACAGTGTGAGGTGAGATTGAACAATGTGTTGAAGGACAATTACAGAGTGCTTATATTTCATGCAAAGAATTATAACTTGAACCCACAGATGGTATGGAAACACTGAAGGAAATTGATCTCTGGAAAAATGTGTTCAAAGTGATATTTAGTACACATAATTTTGTGAGTACACACAATATAAAATATCCAGCATTCAAGCGACTTTTATTTATTATATATCCAAGAGTTGCATGAAATAGTGCTATAAAAACACATTGCAATCATTTAAAAGGCTATTCAATTCCTTTATGAATGTGTACAATAAAACAATAGCAGTAGGTACCTCTGCTTAAATAACACTGAACATTGATTATCAAGACAGTAAGTTTGATTTTACAGGCATTTTGCACTCATTACATATATATTACAAGGTGTTTTATATTTATTCTATTTTCATAAATGAGGAAATGAGGTTCAGTTCAGCAGTTTTCTAAGCTTAGATTGGAAACTAGGCATTTCTGGCTCCATAGGTTATGGCTCACCTTACACTTTCCCTTCAATAAGAAAATGGAGTACACCTTCAGAATTTGGGGTGAAGTTTTCTGTTTAATGGTGCATCTATTGAAGGCTTACTATAACTACTCAAAATATTAATTATTTGGGTTATTAAAAACATAAGTAATTTTGTAATGCAGGCACAATTAAGGACTACTCCGCTGTATAAGAATACTTCTCATAGACTTTCCAGAGGATGTATTGAACCTGAGGGACAAATTATCTCCAGGACACAAAAACTAAGGGGAAACAATTGTGCCTTTTAATGCTAGGAATGATAATCCACTTCCCTTGGCAACACTTCCCTGTGTTTAGCACTCTTTACTGCCAGCATATTCTCTCTTGCAGTTCAAAAAAAATTCTGTTAAGTGTTACTCTTTGTCATTCAATTTTGATTTCTCATGAATAGAATGAGAAAGAGAGTGAGTGCTGGGTTATTTAAGAGAAGAAACCACTATTTCTAAGTCTCCTTTTCAAGCAGCTTTGCATACAGAGACATAGAAATAAGGAACACAAAAGAACAGAGCACTCAAGGAGCTGTATTCACTACTGGAGATAATAGCAGAGAGAGAATGGAGAGATGACATGGAGATTCCATGCCAAAAAATGCTGTGTGTGTCATTACTAAGCAGTAGGGAAACTCCTTTGTAGATCACCTCAAAAAACTGAAAATGTGGACACAAAGTACGATTTGAATAGATATATTGCCTACTGATATTAGTTGACTACAGTCAGACTTAATAGTCCAAATCTTTTTCTTCATAGTAAACCTGATAAGTCTGTTTACTAAAATTTTTAAATTTTCAGATAAGGAAGAGGAATTTATATAAGTGTAATTAAATATTTGACAGATTTCTGCCAAATGACAGTAGATAACATTAGGAACTTCACGGAATAGAGTACTTGTATACCTGAACATAGTTTTTTATGTTTTGTATTTTTAAATGTTAATTTCTGTTAAGCTAACTCCTACAACTAGAAGTTAACAACAGAAATTTCATATAAACAAACCTTGAAGCAATAAATAAAGATTGTCATTAACAACAATGAGAACTTTATATGTTGTGATCTTTACATTATGCTTCATTTATAGGACAATATATATAATTCTAGCAATGAGACTTTAAAGAAAAAAAAAAGATACTTTGAAGAGAAAAATATGTCAATCAAAAAGATGGAAAGTAAATAAATATGCTCAGCTGTTATAAAGCTTTATTTTTAAATCACTGTAATTAGATCAAAAGTTAAGACACATTTTTTGGGGAAGAATATATAATTGTTTTAGAAAATAAAACTATATATTTATATTACACTTTTCCTGTCCCCTAAATATGCCATGCATTTTTAAATTTAATAATGAAACACAAATTATTGTATGTATATTCATGTAATTTTGAGTTAGAACATAAAGACATTTCTATATATTATTATATTTCCCTATCTAGAATAATGCTCAAAGTCTAGTAAAGATATCAGTAAATGCTTATAGAATGATTACATGGGAAACACCTAAGTATATGTAGTAAATACAAACAAAAAGTAGGTCATTAAACAAAGGAAAAATCAGAGGAATAACCATAAATTTAGAACCATAAGATACATTATGATTCTTTTAAAAAATCATCATTAACTCCATAGGAAAAATATAAAGAAGACTTGAACAGGTAAATTGATAACATTCAACACAATCTGTGAGACAAAAGAGAGAGAGAGAGAGAGAGAGAGAGAGAAAACAGACAGACACACACTAACTGGAGGAAAGAATACAGCCTTAAATTATTGTCACTGGTAGAATTTATGATTCTTTTTTTCTGTCTAGCCTTTTGGGTTTCTGTTTTAGATTTGTCTTTTTTAAAATAAGCAAAAATAATTTTTCTGTATTTATATATCTACATTCTTAATCCAAGAAATTAAGTGTATTTTTCTATTAGTTTGTAATTAAATTAGAATAAATAATTTCAGCAGTAATTCTGAGGCTTAAATAAGATCTAGGTTTTTCACAAAATTTACTATATCATAGAGAATAGCAGCATACACACACACGTATATGTATATATATGCATTCAATTGAATTATGCTATAATGTTAATGATTACTTATACATCAGAAAATACTTATAATATTTCATATCATTGACTTTTTTAATAAAAGACAGTAACAGTTAAATATTTACTTCAGCACATTTTATTGTACAATATACAAAACATAAAATTTGCCATCTTAACCATTTTCAAGCGTATAATTTAGAAGTATTAACTACATTCACATTATTGTGAAAAAATCGCTACATCATCACTATCCATTGCCAGATCGCCAGTACTTTTTTCATCTCCCAAAGTGAAATCTGAATCCATTAAATAACTCCTTCAGCTCTACAACCACCATTCTAGTTTCTGTTATCTATGAATTTGAGGACTTCTATATTTTATAAGTGGTATCTTATAATATTTTCCTTTTGTGACTGGCTTATTTCACAATGTATAATGTCTTCAAGGTTCAACCACATTTTGGCCCCTTTGCAGTTTCTTCCTTTTTAAGGGTAAATAATATTCCATGTTGTGCACATAGCCACAGTTTGTTGATCCATTCATCTGTTGATGGTCATTTCAGTTACTTCTACCTGTTAGCTATTGTGATGAGTGCTGCTATGAACATGGGTGTGCAAATAACTCTTTTAGACTCCACTTTCAATTCTTTTGGTGTATGCAAGGAAAAGGAATTGCTGGATCAGATGATAATTTTTAAAATTTTTTTTAGGAACTGCCAATACAATATTAATTATTATTTTTATCTGTGGATAGGGAGGACCATTGTGTATTGGTAATCATATTGGGCTTGAATTTGAAGTTAAAAAATAGTTTTTTTTTCAATTGTACCTTAGGAGATTCATAAGGTTCTTGAGACCTTTGGTATGTGTAATAAGGTTGCACAAAGTGAGCTTAATATTCAATTTTAACCTCAAACATGTGAATTCTAAATGTAATGGGGGAAAGAAAAAAGAGAGCAGTATACAAAGACTTAATTTCAACATTCTTCATCCAAGACTTGTGAGTTAGAAGCTTTGAGGATAGTGAGTGCATGGCTGCTAAGGTTAATGTGGTTGATATAGAAAGTTGGAGTTACAGAAGTTCACCTTGCAATGATTTATTAAAGCCCTTTCCACTACTCTCAGAAGATGAATGGGAAGCAAAAGGTTAACAACAGGGTAAATAATTCAATCTAAAATATAATTCTAAGTACAATTTGAAATTACTTGCAACCTGAAGTCATGTTGACTGATGAAATTGCAAGTAACTTCAGAGAGATAAAAAGGCCCTAGTTCTCAAATGAAGTCACAGGAATTAAGAACTAAGGCAAGGAAAGCTTAAGAAAGCTACCATTATGGTTTGGAAACATCTCTTCAAAGTTCATCCATTTGTTTACAATGAGTTGAAATGCATTCTGCTGTCATGTATAACTAATTAGAATGAATTAAAAATGTGGGAAATTTATAGAACAAAGATATAGTGTCTTCAAAAGAAAAGACTTGAAATAAAAGAGGGAGCCAAATAAATAAACAGAATAAAAGAATAACAACATAAAAAATGTTTGTGTATTGGAAACTTAATTCACAAATTCATAGGTGCATGGTGCTTGGAAATAATTAGGATTAGATGAGGTCATGAGTGTAGGACCTCCACGATGGCTTTATAAGACAGAAGAATGATCTGAGTCAACACATTCCTCTGTCTCCCCAAGTGATGTTCTCCACCTTGTTATAACACAGCAAGATGGCCCAACAAGACGCTGGCACAATGCTTTTGCACTCCCCAGCATCCAGAATCATAAGCCAAATAAATCTATTCCCACTACACATCATGTAGTCTTGGGTATTCTCTTATAGCAGAAGAAAATAGACTAAATCACTCATGTTGAGGCCAGAAAGGGGAATCTGATGTTTTATTTTTTGTTTCTTTCTAGTGGCAATATAGATTTAAAACTAATATTGGGGTCTCTAAAATCAGCTTATTTGGTTTGAATCTGAGTACTGTCTTTTACCAATGAAGTAGGAAGTAGAATAACCTCATATTCTTCAGTTTCGTTAAATTCAAAATGAAAATGATATTGAGACTTGCCTCATAGTTTTGTTTAAAAGTTAAGTGAATAAATACAAATAAGCTATTTAAAGGAAACCCTGAATGTAGGTTATCATAATTCCATTACCTGACCCAAATATGGTTTTAGTTGTTCACTTCTCTTTATGGATCAATTCCTCCCTTATTACTTTAGCATCCACTCAGCTACTGATGAATCTATTGGTTAAAACTGAAATTAGTCATTGCACAACAGATCCTAAGGACATTTATTCCAAATTATGACTTGGTATGGGAATAGGTGTGACTGAAAATCCCATTGCGTGGCAAGCTTTATTGTATTTGTTTCTGATGTAGGGTATCTGGGAGCAGTAAGTGTGCCTGACTGGCTCATGATTAGGTCTCCACTGTCTAGAGTTACATATGGCACATGGTAATCATTAGGTAAATATTTGATGAGTGAATGAAAAAGCTGTATAGATTTATCATTCTAAAGACAACTTATATAAATAATATGGGTTTTTTAAATTTAATATAGGCTAAAATTAATTAAAATTATGCTTTTAGCCATTATGATCTAAAGTTTGCTCATTACTACTACAGTTTTTAATGATGTTACATGTTGTTATAACTTTTTCCATACTGCTATTATCCAATCTAAATAGATATTTTTTTTTCTTCCTGACATCATACAAGGCTTTTATTAAAGTTACTCCTTAAATATCCCAAGAGAAATTTATAAACAAATGAACAATTCATAGCATAGTAGAAAAATTGGTGGGGATTCATTACCAGACATTGGTCAGGAGAGAATAATTAGTATTCCCTCAGTTTAACCCTAATCTTTTACTCAATGACTTCTAAATGTGCTGGTAGCTAGATACTATTGGGAGAGCAAACACTAGAAATGGGTAGGCCTGATGCATTTATTTCTTACATGATTCATTTTTAAAAAATTTTTGTGGTTAACATTGACTGATGTGCTATAGTACTAGAATATATTTTAAATACGTTCTGTTTAATAATTCTTGATCTACATCACAATGCACTTTCTTCCTCCAACGAGAATATGCTAAGAATGAGAGGCACCACAGAAGGCTTCACTGCTATTAGAAACTACACAGAAATGCAATTGAACACATTCATCAATTTTTTGAAATGCTCTTATATTGTGCTTCTCTTAATTTTTATTAAACAAATAGACTTACTCTCTTAATAATTCTTAATAGAAATAATTTAACTCATTGCTTTTTGTCATTAATTATACTTTCCACAATTATGCTAGGCCTTGAAATGCTGCTAGGATGTCAGGGGTAAAAATATTACCAATGTTAAAATAAACTAATGATTATAATGATTTCATGCAGTAGAAGGTAAGTTCCATGAAGGCATGGATTTTTTTTTTCTCTTTTAATCAGGACTATCTCTTAATTACCTAAGAGAGTGAAGGAATGAAACATCATGATTAGATTAAACCTAAACATCATGCCAGGTAATCATTACACCCTTTATATGCATCATTTCACTAAATCTTCATGAAAATAATAATAAAAAAAAACAGAACAATAAGGCAGGTCTTTACTTTAAGGTCAGGCTTAAGGGAAAGCACATATATTAATCAAACTTACACTCTAGTCAATAGGTGACAGAGCAAGAAATGAAATCTAAGTTGCAAAAACATTCTCCCATTGAGAGAATAAAATTTAAGCAATTTTAAAAACCCATTTTATCATTTAAGAATCTTTTCCTTTACCCAATTTAACAATAAAGTATAGCAAATATTTATATATTCTGATTTCCTTTCTTTATCAGCATAACCAAGTGGTTAGACACATTAATCAGATGCAGAAGAAGCTTCCTGTTTAATGTCCAGTGCTCTGCATGGGAAAGGATCTCAGCCTCATACAAATTTATAAATGCTACTTCCTTTTTATAGGGCTTCTTTATGCAGATCCTCCCCAGCTATTCTCCTGTTCCCAAGCCACTGTAGATAGCTGTCCCCTTACCTGCCATAATAAGGAAACTACTTCTTATTAGATGATTGATTTACCATGTCAATTTCTATTAATTTTGGACATACTTCATTTCCTTAAGTGTTTATCCTTTATCTATATTATTCTATTCTCATCTTTTTATATGCCTACTAAGAGATGCATTTTGAAAATTAACATGTTATCGTTCAAAATGTAATTACAGGAAGTGTTTGAACATGTCTGTGTAGGTTCTTACATGCTATGGTTTGGATAAATGTCCCACAAAGGCCCCTGTGTTAAAGGCTTGTTTGCCAGCCTATGGTACTACTGGGAGGGGATGAAACCTTTAAGGGAAAGTCTAGGGAGAGAAAGTTAGCTCATTGGAGGTGTGCCCTCAAAGGGGATTGTGGGACTTCTGTCTCTTCCTCTTCTGCTTTTTTGCTTCCTAGCTATCATGAAGTGAGCAGCTTTCTCCTTCATATGTACCATGATGTACTGCCTTACCACAGGCCCAAAGGCAGGGGAGCTAAGGATTATGGACTGAATCCATAAGCCATGAATCTGTCCTAATTTTTAAGTTGATTTTCTTAGGTATTTGTTATAGTAATAGAAATTTAACACATTACAGAGCTCTACAACATGACATAGGATTCCTTACACAGTAGGCACTCAGAAACTTCTCCTGAAACTCTAAATCAGTTTTTTAAGCTGATACTTAACAACTAGCATGACTATATAAATCAATTAAATAATAAATAAATTATTATTAATAATATTATTATAAAACAATTGTAGGTATATTAGTTCATCTGGGCTTCTTCTATACTAGTATATTAGCCTTGAGGATAAATCCTATTTCTTTTGCCTGTTAAATAATAGTTTTCAAATACATGTACTAATTTGTTATTTAATGTCTTTTATTTTCGTCCCTGTTCATGTTATGCAATGGTTAGTACAACCATTGCTTCATGAGATACCTTTCTCAATTCTGCTCCTTCAATTGGATGCTAAAATGGTTTTTTTTGTTATCATTGTTGTTGTTATTTTGTTTACTTTGTGGTGCTGGGAAATGAACCCAGCACCTCATGCATGCTAGGCAAACACTCTATCACTGAGCTACATCATCCACCTTAAAATGCTTTTTACAAATAAAAAATATTAACCTGAACCTTTCTTGCTTACAGCCTTCCAATGGCTCCTCAATAGTCTGTAAGAGAAAATCTGCTTGCTCACACGTGACAAGTATAACATTTTGAAGTTTTAGTTCTCATGTCTTGTCAGTCCCATCTCTTGCTACTTACTTCTAGGTGGACTACACTTCAGCCACAGCAAACTGTCTAAAGTGCACCATAAAATTGATGGATCAATCTGTTCACCAGTTTCTCCTCTTGTCTGTATGCTGTGTTCTCTTAGATCCTTTCATTCACTTGGTTAATTCTTCTTTTATTGAAATTAATTTCAGATAATGGCTTCTTAAGGAACCCTTTCTGCCTTGCAGCTATGACCAAGACAACATCCTATGTGCTCCCTCTCAAATGTATACTAACAACATCATTACTCTTTATATTTTTGAGGCTCAACTATGTACTGGTGCACAGCTAGTTTGCAAGAACTCAGAAGATACAGTGGCGAACACAATGGTAGCTCACAGTGCCTGTCTTCACAGAGTTCAGAGTCCAGGTGGGAAGAACCCTGCCATTACCTGCCACCTTCCATTAGGCAGCAAAGGGGACCTGCCTTTTATTCCTATGTTCCTAGTCTCTGGCACACAATAGATAATACGTGCACAATGATAAATGCGCTTCCCCTGTCCTATATGGAGAAGTATCTGTCTGCTCATTTTCAGGACTTCAAGATCACAGTGAAACATATTTTATTTTGAAATACTATCCCAGGTACACATTGTGAAACAGCATTATATACATAGCTTATTTGTCTCTTTTAATTACATTCTTTCTGCTTATTTCAAAGTTTATTTCATGTTGTGACCATAGGCCAGGAAAAAAAAAAAAAAAAAAAAAAAAGCTAAGAAATTGCTTAAACTCAAACAAGTTAGTAACTTGGATTACTGTTCTCAATTGAAGAAGAAACTCTGGAAAATAAACTTGATGGTGATTAAAGGATCTCAGTAAAATACTAAAAATTGAATTTGCATTATTATATACCCAAAGTATTGATAAAAGTTGTCTCTTCATCTAACTGACTTATTAACTACATAGCACAAATATATTCATGCAATGCTCAATTCAGCAGTTGTGTTTGCATAGTTAATAAAGTGTATCACTAAAAATAATTTTTTTCAGTAATCTAAGCTCTCAAATGAATAAAATTTTAAGCAAGTTGCATGGATATAATTTTCCATATTTATTTCTCATTTCATATAAATTAGCTTAAATATTGGCACGCTTTTATGAAATTACATATCTAATGTCAACATTTCAGGCATTATAACCAGTTTCTCACCCTTCTAAATACAAATGTAAATACTTGTCTGAGTTAATTCTTTTATGTCTTGATGAATTTACAAGTGATCTCAAGCTCATTCTCATTGAAGCTACTAAGCATCAAATTGTTATATTTTAAAATTATGTGTAATACTGAGGAATTCCTCCAGAACACGACTGCCAAAATGGTATGTCATTTCCAAATGAACAGAAATGAAAATTTTACTACCTACTTACTAACCCTAATCCACCAGCAATAATGATTATGCATCTCTGATTCTTAGATTCACAAATATGAATGTTCAAGGTACTGTCTTTTTCATCCTATTATTGCTATATAAATATGTATAACACATATGCCTGTGTGTATTTCATATATATGTTATACCTATGGTATTATTATCAATACAGAATTAAAAATAAAGCATCTACAAAAACATGATATTGGCTTTTTCTGTACATTTATGCATAGATTATACATTTATATGTTAGATATATTTATGTTTACAAATTAATCTTTGTGTAACACACAAAGAAAAACTGAGGGAGGAAGCATAATAAAAACCTGTTTAACCAATGTTCAATGACTTTATTTATAAATGTTGTCAATTGGTTATTTTTTTTTTCTAGAATGTGCAATAAAATGGGAAAATATTAAGTTAATGGATTCAATAACAACCCATTATTACTGGAGCTGTAGTGTGACTTCTGCAGCCCTAAAGATTATAGTCAAGCAACAGAAGGGGGAAAAAGTAGATCATCCATTACAGTGAGCAGTTAATGATACTTTATTGCATTATTTATCAAATACTGTGGATGTTATTTGTAGCTGCAAGCTTGACCTTAGCTAATCATAATTTGATGAATGTATATGGTAAAGGCACTATGAAAAAATGCTCTATTGTTTTACGAAGCAGGAACATGAGCTAGTATTATGAATTTCAGTAAGAGTGTAGTTTCAAGATATTAATGTGTAGACACTTATGCACAAGACAGAATAGATGTTCATAATTCAGACATGGCTGCTGAAATTTCTTTCTCCTTCAGTAATATAAATATCCAAGCCATTTATCTTAAATGATTCTTCCAATGCAGTTCTATAAATGCAGCAGGAAGACTCTAATGATTATATATTATTAAGATATTAGAGTTATCTTTCCATCAGGAAAATGTGAAAAAATTCAGCTTTTCACGATGTTATTTAGGTGTTTATATTGAGTTGTATTTGAAATATACATTTGATGAGAAAATATAAGTGTGATGAATAAACCAATATCTACTGCATATTTTTAATTTTATCATCCTTGTAGAAAAGGAAATGCAATGTGATTTCTAATATGAGAACAATTACTTCATTTTGTATATTTTTTCAAGATTTGAAATGAGAAGTTAGCTCATTAGGATTCTTCTTTTCATATGTAAAATAGTATTGGTAACAATGAAGTGATAATTTGAAGCAAGAATATAACTTTCCAAGAGCAGGGGTTTTTTGTTATCAAATCATGTAACTTAGTTTACACATGGGCCACCTAAATTCATCTGAGAAGATCATTGAAAATAATTAAGAACTGCCTCCAAATTAAGTTCATTCTTTGGAACCATGCTACCTGACAGGGATGATTTATAAACTGTTGGCTTCATTCCTGCCTACAAATTTAATATTTCTGTTAGTATAGGAAAAGTATTGAAAACTAGTAAATTCTCATTGAAGCTACTAAGCATCAAATTGTTATATTTCAAAATTATATGACTGCCAAAATGGTATGTCATTTCCAAATGAACATTTCATGTGACAAATTTAATTATTGTTTATGGAATGTTGACTTTTTCTTCTCTCTTGGGGCATACAATACCTCCACAATACACTGAGTTTGGGAGTAATCATGGGACTAGCTTTGTCCACATCAAAGAACATGAGAGGACAAAATCTCAAATGTTCTTGGGAAGTTGCATTTGAGTAATGGGCCCTTTGGAGTCCCTCTGAAGCAACATGCATGCTTTTTACAGCTTTCTGTTGATGTAGCTCTTGATGCAGACCTGTACCCAAGTGAATGTATAGGCTCAGATCCAGATGACCACAATTTTCATGAGAGCCACTAAGTCTCTTCCACCTGAGCTCAGAGCCACTATTTACACATGGGACTCTGAGTTTTGTTGTAGCCAGTTTTTTTCCCCTGCACATTTTTAAATTGATGCATTATGGTTGTACATAATTATGGGATTTGTTGTTACATATTAACACATGCAAACAATATAACAATATAATATGGCCAATATCACTCCCCAGCACCCCTGTCCTCTTTACCTTTTACCCCTGATCTCTTTCCTCTACTGAACTCCCTTTTTAGCCAGAGTTTTGAGGTACTTTATTACATAGCATTGTAGTTCTATAACTCACAAATACACACATATCTTCTGGAATACTATTATTAAGAAACTAAATTATAGTTTGTTAGGTACTATGAGAATCTTTTAATGTTATCAAGTTATTAGATTTAATTCAAATGTTCAGGTGAAATATTTAGTATTTTACTGTTATATAAAGTGTGATTGGAGAAAAACATGGGTAAATATTTTTGAGGAATGAATAAGTAACGAAAGAAGTACCTCATGCAACATTTGAAATTTATTTAACATTTCTACAATATAAAATTTGTTTATTTTATCAATGTTAAAGTATCTTCAAAAGACAATTCATTTGGACAAATATAAGGTGACATCTAGATAGAAATACAGATCATATCTATGGAAAAATATCAAACATTTGGAATGCCAGTTTCACCCCAAATTTGAATCACTATTTATTAAACATTACCGAAACAAATTTGGTGACTAATACTTACAACCTTTCCTTTATCATGTGTTTCTTAATTGATTAAAGGATAAGAGAATCCTGTTCTACACTTTTCAGGTTTTAGTCATAAGGAAAAATAATTAGTTACATAGTACAGAGGATTAGAACTTCATATGAGATATTAGATCCAAAGATAGAGAGGTTTCACATGCTGTAACCAAGAGATGAACTCAGTACTGATTCCATGACCCCTCTATTATTCATGTGTTACCTGTATGGAGTTTCTTTTTTTTTTTTTTTTTTAATATGAATAACTATTACTACTTTTCCAAAAGTACATATAATGCCACAGAATGTGGGGCTACTGAATCATCTAAAATTTTTTCCTTCTTTCTCATTTTTTTTTTTTCAAAGTTGTTGTATATGACAGTAGAATGCATTACAATTTGTAATACACATATAGAGCACATTTTTTACATATCTCTGGTTGTATACAAAGTATATTCATACCGTTCATGTCTTTTTTAATTTTTTTTTTAATTTTATTTTTATAATTTTTAATATGTACAACTCATAGTGCATATATTTAGTATCTTTTTACATACAACTATTTGTATACAAAGTATATTCGTACAATTCAGGTCTTCAATCATGCATTAAGGAAAATGATATCCGTCTCATTCTTTTTTTTTTTCTTTTCTCCACCTCCCTCCCCTCTTGCTCCCTCCCTTACCCTCCCTTCCTTTGACCATTCTAGTGTTCCTCTAATCCTCCTATGTACCCCCATCCAACAATACTTTGGAATAGCCTCCTTATATCAGAGAAAACATTTGGTACTTGGATTGTTGAGATTGACTAACTTCACTTAGCATTATGTCTTCCAACTTCATCCATTTACTTGCAAATGCCATTAATTTATTTTCTTTTATTGCTGAGTAAAATTCCATTGTGTGTACATACCACATTTTCTTAATCCACTCATTTACTGAGGGACATATAGGTTGGTTCCACAACCTAGCTATTGTGAATTGCGCAGCTACAAACATTGAGATAGCTGTGTCACTGTAATATGCTGTTTTTAAGTACTTTGGGAATAGACCCAGGAGTGGGATGGCTGGGTCATAGGGTGGTTCCATTCCCAGTTTTCCAAGAAATCTCCATACTGCTTTCCATAACGATTGCACCATTTTGCAGTCCCACCAAGGATGCCTTTTTCCCCACATCCTCTCCAACATTTATTGTTGCTTGCGCTCTTGATAGCTGCCATTCTGACTGGAGTGAAGTGAAATCTTACAGTAGTTTTGATTTGCATTTCTCTAATTGCCAGCGATGTTGAACATTTTTTCATGTATTTGTTGAATAATCGTGTATCTTCTTCTGAGAGGTGTCTTCTCAATTCCTTAGCCCATTTATTGATTGAGTTATTTGTTTTTTTAGTGTAAAGTTTTTTGAGTTTTTTATATATTCTAGAGATTAGTGCTCTATCTGATGTGCATGTATTAAATATTTGTTCCCAATTAGCTGGCTCTCTATTCACCTCAATGATTGTTTCCTTTGCTGAAAAGAAGCTTTTTAGTTTAAATCTATCCCATTCATTAATTCTTGGTAGTAATTCTTCCACTACAGGATTCTTTTTTTTTTTTTTTTTTTTTTTTTTTTTTGTGGTACCGGGGATTGAACTCAGGGGCACTCGACCACTGGCTCACATCCTCAGCCCTTTTTTGTATTTTATTTAGAGACAGGGTCTCACTGAGTTGCCAAGTGCCTCGCCATTGCTGAGGCTGGCTTTGAACTCGCGATCCTCCTGCCTCAGCCTCCCAAAGTGCTGGGATTACAGGCATGTGCCACCGCGCCTGGCTACAGGATTCTTATTAAGGAACTTGGGGCCTAATCCGACATGTTGGAAATTGGAGCTTACTTTTTCTTCTATTAGGTGTATTGTCTCTGGTCTAATTCCTAGGTCCTTGATCCACTTTGAATTGAGTTTTGTGCATGGTGAGAGATAAGGGTTTATTTTCAATTTGTTGCATATGGATTTCCAGTTTTCCCAGCACCATTTGTTGAAGAGGCTATCATTTCTCCACTGTACATTTTTGGCGTCTTTGTCTAATATAAAATAGCTGAAATTATATGTATTAGTCTCTGTGTCCTCAATTCTGTACCATTGGTCCACCAGTCTGTTTTGGTGCCAATACCATGCTGTTTTTGTTACTATTGCTCTATAGTATAATTTAAAGTCTGGTATGGTGATGCCCCCTACTTCACTTTTCTTGCTCAGGATTGCTTTGGCTATTCTGGGTCTCTTATTTTTCCAGATGAATTTCATGACTGCTATTTCTATTTCTTTAAAGAATGACATTGGGATTTTGATTGGAATTGCATTAAATCTGTATAATGCTTTTGGTAGTATGGACATTTTGACAATATTAATTCTACCTATCCAAGAGCAAGGTAGGTCTTTCCATCTTCTGAGTTCATCTATAATTTCTTTCTTTAGTGTTCTATAATTTTCGTTATAGAGGTCTTTCAACTCTTTCATTAGGTTGATTCCCAGGTATTTTATTTTATTTTATTTTTTTGATGCTATTGTAAATGGGGTATTTTTCATCATTTCCCTTTCAGAGTCTTTGTCGCTGATGTACACAAATGCCTTTGACTTATGTGTATTGATTTTGTATCCTGCAACTTTGCCAAATTTGTTTACTAGTTGTAAAAGTTTTCTGGCAGAGTTTTTTGGGTCTTCTAGGTAGATTATCATGTCATCAGCAAATAGTGCTAATTTGAGCTCTTCTTTTCCTATCTTGATCCCTTTAATTTCTTTCCTCTGTCTAATTGCTCTGGCCAGAGTTTCCAGTACTATGTTAAATAGCAGTGGTGAAAGGGGGCATCCCTGTCTTGTTCCAGTTTTTAGAGGGAATGCTTTCAATTTTTCTCCATTTAAGATAATGTTAGCTCGGGGCCTTGCATAAATAGCTTTTATAATGTTGAGATATGTTCCTGATATTCCTAGTTTTTCCAGTGTTTTGAACATAAAGGGGTGCTGTGTTTTGTCAAATGCTTTTTCTGCGTCTATTGAGATAATCATATATTTTTTATCTTTAAGTCTATTGATGTGATGTATTATGTTTATTGATTTCCGAATGTTGAACCAGCCTTGCATCCCTGGGATTAACCCCACTTGATCGTGGTGCACTATCTTTTTGATATGTTTTTGTATCCAATTTGCCAGGATTTTATTGAGGATTTTTGCATCTATGTTCATTAAAGATATGGGCCTGAAGTTTTCTTTTTTGGATGTGTCTTTGCCAGGCTTTGGAATTAATGTGATATTGGCCTCATAGAAAGAGTCTGGAAGAGCTCCCTCTTTTTCTATTTCTTGAAATAGTTTTTTAAGAGCATTGGTACTAGTTCTTCGTTGAAAGTCTTATAGAACTCGGCTGTAAACCCATCAGGTCCTGGACTTTTCCTTGTTGGTAGCTTTTTGATGACATCTTCTATTTCTTCACTTGTAATTGATCTGTTTAAATTGTGTATAGCCTCCACATCCAGTTTAGGCAAATCATATGACTCTAGAAATCTGTCAATGCATTCAGTATTTTCTATTTTATTAGAGTACAAGTTTTCAAAGTAATTTCTAATTATATTCTGTATATCTGAGGTGTTTGTTGTGATATTCCCTTTTTCATCACGAATGTTAGTAATTTGAGTTTTTTCTCTTCTTCTTTTCGTTAGCATCGCTAAGGGTCTGTCAATTTTGTTTATTTTTTTCAAAGAACCAACTTTTAGTTTTCTCAATTCTTTGAATGGTTTCCTTAGTCTCAATTTCATTAATTTCTGCTCTGATTTTAATTATTTCCTGTCTTCTACTGCTCTTGGTGTTGGTCTGCTCTTCTTTTTCTAATGCTTTGAGGTGTGATGTTAATTCATTTACTTGTTGTTTTTTTTTTTTCTTAAGGAATGAACTCAGTGCAATGAATTTTCCTCTTACTACTGCCTTCATAGTGTCCCAGAGATTTCTATATGATGTATCTGTGTTCTCATTTACCTCTAGGAATTTTTTGATCTCCTCTTTGATGTCTTCTTCAGCCCCTTGTTCATTAAGTAGCATGTTGTTTAGCTTCCAGTTGATGGAGTAGTTTTTCTCATTCCTTGTTTTGTCGTTGATTTCCAATTTCATCCCTTTATGGTCCGATAGCATGCAGGGTAGTATCTCTATTTTTTTATATTTGCTGAGAGTTGCCTTGTGACATAATATATGGTCTATTTTGGAGAATGAGCCATGTGCTGCTGAGAAAAATGTGTATTCATTTACTGAGGGATGAAATATTCTATATATGTCCGTTAGGTCTAAATTGTTAATTGTTTTAAGGAGGTTTAAAATTTATTTGTTTAGCTTTTGTTTGGATGATCTATCCATTGGTGAAAGAGTTGTATTGAAGTCCCCTAGAATAACTGTGTTGTGGTCTATTTTACTCTTGAACTTGAGAAGAGTTTGTTTGATGAATGTAGGTGCTCCATTATTTGGGGCATATAGATTTATGATTGTTATATCCTGTTGATGGATGGTTCCCTTAAGTAATAAGAAATACCCATCTTTGTCCC
Organism: Tamias sibiricus; assembly: GCA_025594165.1. Lineage (NCBI taxonomy): Eukaryota > Metazoa > Chordata > Mammalia > Rodentia > Sciuridae > Tamias > Tamias sibiricus. The sequence goes on from CM046661.1 coordinate 143,175,202, forward strand.
TCTTGATTAGTTTTGGTTTGAAGTCTACCTTATTTGATATGAGAATGGAAACCCCTGCTTGCTTCCGCAGGCCATGTGAGTGATAAGTCTTTTCCCAGCCTTTCACTTTCAGTATGTTGATGTCTTTTTCTATGAGGTGTGTTTTCTTGGAGACAGCAAATTGTTGGGTCTTTTCTTTTAATCCATTCAGATAATCTGTGTCTTTTGAGTGGCTAATTTAGGCCATTAACATTCAGGGTTATTATTGAGATGTGATTTTTATTCCCATCCATTTTTATTTGAATTATGGTCTTTAGCTTGATTTGGTTTCTCTTCTGGTTGGTATTTCCTTTAGTTTAATATCTCCCTTTGTTGATTTTCGTTATCGTCTTTCTCTTCTTCTTCACGAAAAATGTTGCCCAGGATGTTCAGAAGTGCTGGCTTTCGAGTTGTAAAATCTTTTAACTTTTGCTTGTCATGGAAGGTTTTTATTTCATCTTCGAATCTAAAGCTCAATTTTGCTGGATATAAGATTCTTGGTTGACATCCCTTTTCTTTCAGAGCTTGAAATATGCTATTCCAGGATCTTCTTGCTTTTAAGGTCTGGGTTGAAAAATCTGAACATAGTCTGATTGGTTTCCCCCTATATGTAATCTGCTTCCTTTCTCTTGTGGCTTTTAGTATTCTCTCCTTGCTCAGTGTATTAGGCATTTTCATTATAATGTTTCTTGGTGTGGATCTATTGAGATTTTGTTTGTTTGGTGTTCAGTATGCCTCTTGAACTTGGTTTTCCCATTCATTCCTCAAGTTTGGAAAATTTTCTGTAATTATTTTGTTAAATAGATTACTCATTCCTTTGGTTTGAAACTCTGCTCCTTCCTCTACGCCAATCACTCTTAAGGTTGGTCTTTTTATGCTGTCCCGTAATTCTTGGATGTTATGTTCTTGATTTTCAACGAGTTTTGCTGTGTATTCTAAGTTCTTCTCTAGGATATATATTTTGTCTTCATTGTCTGAGTTTCTTTCTTCCAAGTGGTCTATTCTGTTGGAGATGCTTTCAATTGAATTTTTATTTTGGTTTATTGCTTCTTTCATTTCTGGAATTTCTGTTTGGATTCTCTTTAGAGCTTCTATTTCCCTATTGAAGTAATCTTTTACTTCCTGTATTTGTTTTTGGAGTTCTTTGTCAAAATGGTCTTTTGCCTCCTGTACTTGCTCCCTCATCTCATTTTTGAGTTCATTCTTAAGTTCCATAAACATTTGGCATACGTAATTTCTAAATTCCATCTCTGGCATTTGACCAACTGTGCTTGCCATGACATCTACTGATGAGGTATCTTGATTTGTTTGTGTCATTTTCTTCCCTTGTTTTTTCATGTTGCTTGTGTGTCTATTCTTCCTGCACTGTGGGACCTTGACTATTTCAATTTTACCTTAAATCCTTATGTTGTTCCCATAGTACAAAGCTATCAGATCGCCTTACAATTTCTTTACACTTTTAAAACCTAACACTTTCAATTCAGAAAATCCAAGTTTGATCACAATGTACAGATTTGTTTAACCCAGATATTATTTCCAATTTACTCTGTACGCTTCTGATGGGGTTCCATAGCTTCAAGTATTGGATACAGAGGTGTTATGTTTAGGAAGAAGGAAGTGTCTTGAATTGTTCTTTCTTGGAAAGTATGAAAAGAGGTTTCTATTGAAGTGGTTTAGTGGAAGTGGTTTAGTATCAGTAGACGAAGGAAGAAAGAGAATGGAGTAAACAATTAGGTGGAAAGACCAATTTATATATAAAGTAAGTTGGAAAAGAAAAAGAAATGATAAAAATAGTAGGCATTGGTGTAAGAGAGAGGAGAGAGAGAATCTAGAAAATAGAGAGTAAACTATATATAACACTGCTTTGCTACCCAGTTCAATTGCGCCGGTTCTAGAAATCCCAAGTTCTGCGTATAACTTGTTTTTGCCTCTGTTTAGTATGCACTGGCAGGGTGTAAACATGAAAGATGAAGGAGGAAGAAAAGATGCAAGAGTGAGAAGGAAGAAAAGAAGGAAAGAAAAAAGGGGCGGAAGCAAACAAATACACTGACAATCAATGCAGAAGGCAAAAAAAAAAAAAAAAAGAAGAAGCAGAACAAAACAATTCAAAAAAAGAAAAAGAAAAATAAACAAATAAACAATCAAACAAAAATCCTCCCCGAAATCCAACAAAACAAGCAAACCAACAACAACAACAAAAAGTCGAACCCCAAGTCTCAAACAAAACGGGCTCTGGGAAGCCCCCCTCTTTTTTTCCCTTCCAGTTCAAGCCAATTGTTATTGGATCACATCTAGACAGTCTGTGATCCTGCTAGTGGAATCAAGGCCGCACCCCAGGCCAGTGGCTGAACGGCTCAGTGAAGGAGTGGCCCAGGGGGTTTGTGTGTGTCAGCAGATGAATGGTACCAGGAAGGGGACCCTCCAGAAGGCACCCCCTCCCCACGCCCACCCACAGTTGCAGCTTTTGTGGCCGCTGTGCTGGCCTCAGACACGCCCTCCCCTGCTGGCCACCCAAGCCTCACCCAGGTGTGCGTTTTCTTCAGAGAGCTGGAGGACCCCTGGATGGCTGCAGCCGTCACTCTCTGTCTCCTCCCCTTTGTCTGGGTCAGCCACAGCACCCTTCAAAGATGGTGGTGCTCTCCTCCCCGTCAACAGCAGCTCTGCAGACTCCCGTGTCCTCGCCGATTGATCCCAAAGCCGCTGGGTGGATGTCTCCCTGCCGAGGTGCCACTGGGAAGCCGCAACTGTAACTGCGGCACAGACAGCGCTGCTTCGGACTGTGGACTGCTCAGACTCTGGCCCTGCTTGCTGTTTGCCGGTCTCTGCGCCGCTCTCTCCGGGGCCCTACTGCTGAGGGTTGTGTCTGGCCGAGTGTGGATTCGAACTGGTGTTGTCGACCCGCGGTCTCCTGTGGTCCCCCAGCACCAATTCCAACAGCTGTTATCGCTGGTTTTTATCGCCGGTTTCACGCTGGTGTGCCCTGAGTGTGGCTGGGGTTGCAGTCGCAGCGCGGTCTCCCCACACTGACTTTGTTTCGCACGGCCTGTGCACCACCCAGGCAGTTCTGCAGAAGCCTCGGGGCTCCAGCCGCTGCAGACAGCTTGTCTCCCTCTCTCCCTGGTAGTGGTAATTAAACCATCCAGGAGATCGGTATTTTCGGCCTATATATATATGATGAAAGGCAATTTATCTGCTTTGTTGGATTCTTTCCACGGAGCTGCCCTGAAGTGCGGCTTCCTCTAATCCGCCATCTTGGATCTCCTTCCGTTCGTGTCTTTATGCATGCACTTAGGGTAATGATATCATCACATTTTACCATCTTTTTTTTTTCTTTTCTTTTTTCCTTTATATCCCTTTACCCCCTCCCTTCCTCTCCCTCCCCATTGACCTTTCTAGTGTTCCTTTAATCCTCCTATGCTCCTGTCCCAACCCCACTGTGAATCAGCCTCCTTATATCAGTAGATGAATGGATAAAGAAAATGTAGTATATATACACAGTGGAATATTACTCAGCAATAAAAGAGAATAAAACAATGGCATTTGCAGGTAAATGGATGAAATTGGAGAATATAACACCAAGTGAAGTTAGCCAATCTCAAAATCCAAATGCTGAATTTTCTCTCTGATATAAGGAGGCTGATTCTTCTTTCTCATTTTGTAGCATGGGATTTTCAAAAATGGTTTCCTCTTTAAAATCACTGGTGACTGGGTAATTGCTAGTAAACATCATCTTGAGTTTGTACCAGTTCTATTTAAAAGAGTTTTAAAGAGTTTGTATCAGTTCTATTTAAAATGGTATGAAAGACAATTGAAGAATACAAAACATTTCTTAGTGAAAATCTACAGAAACCCATAGGAAATTCTTTGTACCACTTTTCAATTACAATATACACAATCCACAATATCTAATGCAAAAAAATATATATTATATACCTGAGGCTTGATGTTAATTGTACTGGAAGCAGTACAAGCATCCTGCAATCCTGAACCATTGTTTCATAGATAATAAAATTTAAATTTGCAGAGATGAAATTGTTTTCCCAAAGAAACACAGTTAGTAAACTGAAATTGAGACTAAAGCATTCTGTATATTTTCTTCCAGAGGTATGGCAGACTAGCCCAGTCCTCTCTTCCCCTGATTAACAGTGGCTGTATTCTCTGGGCAGCATACTCAACCTCAGTGTTCTAATCGAGGGTTCCCAGGGAGTGCTGAAGCTGCTCTTTCTTCCTGCATGAACAGTGATTTTGGCTGTCATGGCGTCTGGCCACAAGCATTCTGTTCCCAGTGATTACAAGACTGTCCTGTACTGTAATGAAGTGCCTCATTCAAAATGCCAATGCTGCCAATTGGAAATACTGGCTTAACTAATACTGGTGAACTTGCCCCATTTTGCCAGGAATTAATGTAGGGTGTTGCCCAGTACAGACCACTAACATGTAAAATAGTCTGTTACAGACTTCATTGATTTTCCTTCTCAGTATAAAGGAAGCCCATGAAGAAAACTCATACTTGCTCCTGGACTCTTTCTTATTGCTTTGAACACTCCCCTCACAGGATATAGTAGTTGATGTTGAGCATTCACCATGTGAAAAGGAGGAGGTCACTAGCATAACAGGAAAATAAAGGATGGAAAAGAAGGATGGAAAGGTTTTAGAACCAAATCAGGGCATGCAGACTTCTGTAACTCTCAACTAATAAACAACACTTAGCCATATTAACTAAGTACTGCTCATCAGAGTACCTGTCATTCACTTTTCAAGGCATGCTGATGGAAATAACAGGTATCTTGGAGAAATTTCATAGTTGGAAATGAAATATAGGAATGATTTGGGGCTATTATTAAATCATTCTAAAGTTGGTGCTTGTTTTAAAGGGGTCATATGAGCCAGGCATGGTGGTGCACATCTGTAATGTCAGTGACTTGGGAGGTTAAGGCAGGAGGATCACAAGCCTGAGGCCAACCTTAGAAACTAAGAGACACCATCAGCAACTTAAAGTAGTTATGTTATCCATTGGTATTAGTCCACTGAATATTTTCAATGATTTTAAATATTACTAAAAATTTTATTAAATTTTATTGTTGTTTGCTTTTTAGGAGTACTTTTTGAGAAGGGTAAAAAAGTAACTTTTTTCACTATTTAAGTGATATTTTAGGAGTACATTCATGAGTCTTCTCCTTTCTTTTGTCACTATTCTCTTACAAAGAAAATATAGTGTAAGACATTTTTTTTAAAAAGGAGAAACATGGTTTTTGAATGATGGAAACATTACATAATTTAGTAAAGTTTGTAATGTTGGAAAAATGGAACATAGTAAATGACTTTGAGAAAGCAGATAATCCAACTAATTTAGAAAACAAAGATTTGTGATTTCATTTGGTGAAAATTCTTGCTAAGTTTTAGAACTGGAAGAGATTATCCTTTGCATTATTTACTACCAATGATTTGGCTTATTAAAAAAAAAAAACTTTTATTTCTGTATTATAGCTTGGGTTTACTTATCTTTCCTATCTATGTAAGCATTAACAAGGAAAAAACATTTTAATAGCTAAACCAAGGCACATTTAGCACATTTTTAAATAAGCAAAGAAAAATGGAAACTACACTGTACTCCTAGGAATTGTGTGTGATCCAAAAACAAGAAAGAACTAAATTATTAACGCTTAGATTGTAGGCTCCAAATATGAATACAAGTTAAACTCCTACAGTGAAATCTATGCTTTGTAATGCACCATCAACCAATATAGTTTTTTGATGTGCAGGACTGAACTCTATACTTTAAATAAGTGCAGTGGCCTTTTGGATTTATAATTCAGTGCACAGTAACTATAATAGTATAATGCCTTTGATTTTCTTTCCCTTGAAATCTATAACACAGTTTGAAAGTAAGTGTGCTCCCCACACAAACCTATCTGTTTTATATGTATAAATATTGTCATGATAATTTCACATTTTAAATTTTGTAAACTAGACATTTTTATTTAATATAATTTCTACCCTACTGCCTTTCTTTGACCACATTTAAAATTTGCAGTAAGTATCATTAGGTTCTATATATTTATTTTCCATTATTTTTCTTCTATTAATTTTGCTCCAGATAATAACTAACATTCAACAATAATATTTTAGGTGCTGTGAAGAACTTTGAAGGTAAAAATGAAAATGCACATATATTTATATTCATCTGATGAACCTAAAACCTGGCTTCTTAGACCTATTTAGGGCATCAAAAATACTGATGCCAATAAAATTTAATTTGAAATGCATCAAATACTTAGAAATTACATCAGCATCCTTGCAAGTGCTGAAAGAAAGCATAAGGTCAATATTATGTTGTATTTGTGCAGGTACTAACTTCCTTAACAAGACTCCAAAACCCAGAAATAAAACCAAGAATCGAAAAGTGGGATGCCATTAAATTAAAAACCTTCTTCACAGAAAAGGAAACAATTAAGTCTGTGAAGAGAGCCTGCAGAATGAAAGAAAATCTTTTCCAGGTACTCCTCCGATAGGGGATCAATAGAATATATTGGCAGAATATATGAAGAAATCAAAAAAGCCAACAACAAAAAACATAACCTAATCAATAAATAGGCAAAATAACTAAATAGAAACTTTTCAAGGGAAGAAACACAAATGGCCAACAATTATATGATTAAAAATTCAACATTTAAAGCAATCAGGGAAATGCAATAAAAAACTAAGATTTTTTTTCTTACTCCACTCAGAATGGCAATGATCAAGAATATAAACATTAAAATCGCCGGGCGTGGTGGCGCATGCCTGTAATCCCAGCACTTGGGAGGCTGAGGCAGGAGGATCACGAGTTCAAAGCCAGCCTCAGCAATGGAGAGGCACTTGGCAACTCAGTGAGACCCGGTCTCTTATAAAAATACAAAAAAGGGCTGGGGATGTGGCCCAGTGGTCAAGTGCCCCTGAGTTCAAGTCCTCGGTACCAAAACAACAACAACAACAACAAAAAAGAATATAAACATTAATAAATGCTGGTGAAGATGTGGGGGGGGAAGTGTACTTGAATATTGCTGGTGGGACTGCAGACTAATACAACCATTCTTGAAAATGTATTTATAATACATTCACATAAATCTTGTGAGGATGTGGGGAAAAAGGTATACTCATACATTGTTGGTGGGACTGCAAAATGGTGCAAACATTAATGAAAGCAGTACAGGGATTCCTCAGAAAACTTGGAATGGAACCACCTTTTGACCCAGCTATCTCACTCCTCTGTTTATACCCAAAGGATTTAAAATTAGCATACTACAGTGACACAGCCACATTAATGTTTATAGTGGCTCAAATCACAATAGTCAAACTATGGAACCAACCCAGATGCACTTCAACAGATGAATGGATAAAGAAAATATAGTATATACAATGGAATATTACTCACCCTTAAAGAAGAATGAAAGTATGATTTGCAGGTAAATAGATGGAGCTGGAATACTTCATGCTAAGCAAAATAAACCAATCCCCCCAAAACAAAGGCACAATGTTTTCTCTGATATGCAGATACTAATTCACAATAAGGGGTGTGGCTAAGAAAAAAATAGAGGTATTTTGGATTAGGCAGAGGGGAGTGAAGTGAGGAAGGGGCATGGGGGTAAGAAGGATAGTAGAAAGAGTCGGACATCATTCAACTATGTATATATGATTACATGACCAGTGTGATTCTATATCATGTACAACCAGAAAAATGAGAAGTTATACTCCATTTATGAATGATGTGTCAAAATGCATTCTATTGTCATGTGAAACTAATTAGGACAACAACAACAACAACAACAACCAAAAATTATGGATGAAACAACCAGATGACTGAGCTATCCCACTCCTTGATATTTAGTCAAAAGAACTAAAATCAGCATACTATACCAATAGTATATCAGCATACTATACCAATACAGCCACATCAATGTATTATACCCGCAAAATTCACAATAGCTAAATTATGTAATCAACCCAGGTTCCCATCAACACAAGAATGGATTAAGAAATTGTGGTATTATATACATAATGGAATTTTACTTAGCCATAAGAAGATAGAAACTATAGCATTTCCTGGTAAATGGATAGAAATGGAGAACATAATATTAAGTGAAATAAGCCAGACTCAGAAACTCAAAGGTCAAATGTTTTCTTCTCATATGTAGAAGCTAGAATAAAATAAAGGAAAGAAGGAAGGAAGGGTAGGATATCATGAAGCTATAAGGAATATCAGTTTTGTATGTAGCTGCCTGACATACAGCCACAATACCGCGGGAGGAGATTCGGTGGCAGGAATCTATTATAGTTCCTTATATCTTCTTTTTCTCTTTGTCTTTCTCTTTTTCTCTCTAGCTCTCTTTGGCTACTAAACTAAAGTCTCTTTGGCTTTCTCATTTCTTCTTTTATTACTAAACTCTTTTCTCATTTCTTTCTCTAGCTTTTCTTTTTCTAGCTTGTCATTTCTTTCTCTAGCTTCTTCTGACCGAACTCTTTTCTCTCTGACTCTTATTTCTTCTTCTGACTACGTTCTGGCCCCTCTCTTTTCTTCTTCTCCGACCCGAACTCTTCTTCCGACCGACTGAACGACTGAATGAATGAATGAATTGCCGCTTCTGACCGCTTTCACCAGGTTATATACCTTTAGCTTTGCGGGTGCGTCACGTGCATTTACAGGTGCGTCACGTGCATATGATTATTATCAGGTGGAACTTATGGCTTCCAGCTAACCGCAATAGCCATCTCCCTGATTGGGGCTCCTTCAATTGTAGAAAAGGCAGATGGAGAGGAGAGTGGAGGAAGGGGAAAGGGGAGGTAACAAATAATTAATTCTTAAAACATATATATTTGCATATGTAAATATACACCCTCATAAATAAGTAAAAATAACAAGTCAAATATAAATAAGTAGATGAGTGAAAGGAAGTCTAGCAGAGTAGAGGAAGTAGAACAGGGAAGGGGAGAGAAGGTGAGAGGGAAAAGGAGGTGAACTGTATTGATTTCTATGCAGATATGAATTTGTCAGAATAAACCCAATTACTATGTATAACTGTAAGGTCTAAGAAAAAATTGTGATGGAAAAATTACATTTCAAACATTCTAATTTATTTTTCTGAACTAAAGCATATCTCTCAAAACTTTCAAAATACATTCTAAGTGATTCTTTCGTATTAACCAAAGTGAGAGCCTTTGACCAAAAACTTATTTATTTATATAAATAACTGTTGGGAATCAAGCCATTTTGTAGAAGACTTGGAGATTATCAAGTTTCGTAAACCTTAAAAAACTGCATTCTAATTTCAGGTCCAGGCCAAAAGACACTGGTGTTGCATTGAACCAACAGCAGGGAATCAATGCCATTGACCTTTATCTGGATGTCCATATATTATTTGGACACTCACATTTCTAATGGAATAATTTAACCCATGTTCAAACCATCTCTTTCTTTGAAAAAAAAAATGGGGGGTGGGCACAAAGGTAGAGAAGGGGGTGTGACAAAATACAGAAAAATGGTAGGTGACAGATGGGGAATGGAGCAAAGAGGTACAAAGACACAATGCCACTCTGTAGTTTACTTTTATATAATTAATTACTTTTTTGGAGTAAATTAAACTAGAAGTAATTAAATTCATTCACGAAAAAGTATTAAAATGTACACCTGTCACTATCTATAGCAGCCATTACTGTTAAAATCAAAATAGCTCCATGACAGTACATTCAGGTGAATTTCAAACCACATATTTGTCTACTTATTTTATGCCATTTCTGGTTAGTCTTCCCCTCCCATTTTTATAATAATACAGTTATTCTTCAGCAAGGATTCATCCCATTTCTCCACTGAAGCATTCTCCAAAGTGCAGTTTGAAGACCACTTGTATTCAAGCTACCATTTCCTACACATTTCAAAGCCTTATTCAGACATAATTAAATCAATTTTCAAGGATGGTTGCCTATGTTTTTATTATTACATTGATTGCTATGCCCATTCATATTTGAACACTACTTGCTATACTTTTTGGATGTGTTTCCAAATACAGAGAAACTTTGTAGACAGCAGGAAATGTTTCCTTTCCTTTGTGTACCCAGCAACTAGCACAGTGCTTAGGACACTGTGCATATGTATGTATGTATATAATGTACATATGTATGCATATGGAATAAAAGAATGGCTTAAGCAAGCAGGTGCATCACACTCAAAACTCTTAATTAATAACTCAGTGCGTCTGACTCTGAAAACTTCTTTTTACCAATTTGATTTTTACCATTTTCCTTAAACCATATGCTATTGCCTCAAACCCACATTTTCATTCTTGACTTTTCCTCCTGGGTCCTGGATCATGGATTAAAAGATCAAAACCGACCCATACAATAAGTCAAACCTATCACTTATCTGGTATGTAGACATATGTAGATATGCTCTACTTCTCTCTCCTGCTTTGTGTCTATTAGTTCATCAATAACTATTTTTGAAATAATATTACAATATGAATTTTATTAGAATTATGTAACAGTTTGTTAGTTTTTTAGGATGGGATTATTTGGAAGTTTGCATCCTAAGAAACAATTAGCATCCTTTAGTAGATTAAAAAGAAAACAATAATGAAAAAAGCCCTAATATTATAAAATTTGTATTAGTTTCCTGAATCATCTATAACAAACTTCTGTAAACTTGGTGCTTAAGACAATAGAAATCTATTTTCTCATAGTTACAGTGATCAGGAGTTTAGAATCTGTATCATCAGGGTGAAATCTGTATCTCAGAAAAGGAGTTAGGGGAGATTTTATTTCTTGCTTCTTCCAGCTTCTGGTGTTTGCTAGCATTCCCTGACCTGTGCCTTAAGCAAGCCACATCACACCATTCTCTTCTTCCACACTATCATAATTATTTACATTCTATCATAATTACTTAAAGACAATTTGGTAGTCTTGGGAAAATTGCCTACTCCTTTTCCATCCATGTCAAATCTCCCTTTGCCTTTCTTTTTTAAGGACACTTGTGACTGCATATAAATCCCACTTGTATAATTCAGGATAATCTCTCCACTGCAATGTCCTTACTATGTAGATATGTTGCGACTTAGTTTTCAAGGACTATTTCTCCATCTCAAGTAGCTTTTACAGGTCTGTGAAATTAGGACTTGATAATTTCTGGGAGGCATTTTCAGCCTGTTATATTGTACTACACATAACTTTCCAGTTTTCCTCTCTTCTTAATTCATAGCATTAGGATTTTTACTAAGTAATGAATGTATCTGTCAACCTCTCTCATTCACAGGCAAAGACAGATGATGAAATAAGGGCCAACTTAATGTGGGAAACTTTTGGACCATGCCTTTAGTGGTAAGAAACACATGGTTCTTTTCCACTCTTCTCTCAGCTCACTGATTGGCGTGCAGATTTGGTGATGACCTCTGCTGGACCAAACAGTCCAGGCTAGTCCCAAGAGATAGAAGATGAAAAATAAGGAAGCATCAGCTCCTGGAGACTTCTTTGAACAGAGCTGCCATATAAACTTGAACATATACATGAGAAAGAAAAAAAAAAAAAAAACACTCTGTTACTTATTTGAGTTATCTGCATAAACCCAGTGACAGTATCTCAATAATAGAAAGATGTTTTCAAATGTGGCAGTTTTGTAAAGTTAGTGATGAAATCTAGGTGTATTATATGATTATCAGAATAAAGCATATACAGTTAAAATAATGACATTAGTCAACATAGAAATCTTTGCCAAATGACATAAGGCTGAAACACTGGTAATCTCTGGGATTCAGGTACTAATAGCTGAATAATGTTTATGTGGTTATTTGGAGTGTTGATCATGAACCTTTGAGTAGAATAGTAGGGTGATACAACAGTAAGATTAGTGAGGTTTTTTTTTTTTTTTTTTTTTTTTTTTTTCTCTCCCTTGCATCAGCAAGTTTGGAGAGGCTTTATCAAAGATAAGCCAAATCCCTCATTTATAAAGAAACTTTTATGTTTAAAATTTTTTTTAATTTATTTCAGTATTTTAAGTTAAGGTATTCAACAATAGTATTTAAAAGGGTAAATTTGATTTTTTTAAAACTCACTGACTTTCTAGTGAGTTCAGTTGTTGGAGTATAAATTTCAATTTTAATAAACTGTTAAAGGTCCCATGTTTATAAGGCATGTTCCTTATAAAAGTGGTAGATCATGCACAGATTCCTGTTACGGTTGCTTCTTAGATTCCCAAATACTTTTAAAGCTATTATCATGTTCCTTGTATAGTAAAAGAAATCCTGGAATCTCAACAGTACACAAGATTTAAACAACAGAAATTCATTGGATTTTTCCATGTTACCATGTTGCATTTACTACATAACTTGAGAAAAGTCAAGTAACGGAAATGATTCACTATGATTCACTTCAAATATTAGTTACCTCTTTAAAAATGTGCCCAATTAGACAAAAAATGTAGTAGATTTATAAAACTACCTTATGTTTATTCACTTTTATGTTTATAATTTTAGATTCTGATTATGAGACAAAAGAAGAAAAAAAATCTTCATTTCACTTTTTCTGATATAATTATACCCTCCAGGATATTATAATATTATTGACAGCCTTCTAAGAAATCATCTCCTTGAAGATAAAAATTATTACAAAAATTTGCAACTAAGAAAAATATTTTATTATTTGAACACATGAAACATGAAAACAATAATAAATGCCGAAAAAAACATGAAAACAATAAAATAAACATACAGTATAAAACCACACTTGGAAGATTTTGAAAAGGTAATTTGATACTTTTGCATTTACATAAGAATTTGCAGATATGTAAATAACTGCTGACTATTTGAAAATATTTTTGTAAAACTACATTTCCTGCATTGATAGTTAATGATATGTTTTTCTGGATATTATAATATTGAAAACTCTGTCTTCTGAGTGTGTACATGACTTTTTATGCAAAGTCCATTAAAGTACTGGACAAGCAGACTAATGTCCTTTTCAATTCGAAAAAATGTATAGAGGTAGAGAACAGTTCAATGTTTCCTTTCTCTCTAATTTCAAAAAAAAACAATGTATCTCTAGTAGAAAAATAATGAGAGTCTATCATAATTATTTATAGATAATTTTGTATTCTTGGAATGTAGATAGGTAGATAGATGACTGATATTATTTTTTGTTCTTGTTCTTCTTGATTATAAGCAATGACTGCCTTAATTATTTATCACAGATTTCTAACACTTCTCAACTTATCAAAGAATCTAACAGATAGTAGGTTCTTGTTGATTTATAGACTAACTTTTCAAATTCATTTTATACTGGTCATGAAGACAATATAAAAAATAATTTGTTCAAGTATTTTGAGCACTTGCAGTAATACTGATAGAATTTCTTTCCTTTAAGGTGATTTTAAATTTTAAACTTTATTATTAAAAATGGAATTGTGATTTGTTGAGCATCTACCCCAGGTGATTCTTAACTAGGAAATACATATTTAACCACTCTTTTTATTCTCACACTGGATTTTTGAGTTTTAATTATATTGATTAACATATTTTTCTGGCAAAGCTGAATCTTTGGCAAGTTAAATAGTTTTCTTATTTTATATAGGCTATTAGTATCAAATTTCAATTCACTTTTTGATTCAATGTCCATTTTATTTCTTCTATACTATTACTGTCATGGCATCTGTAATAGATTTGAAGTGTCCCCTGAAAGCTCCTGTGTTAATGCAAGAATGTTTAGAGGTGAAATGATTAGATTATGAGAGCTGTAAACTAATCAGTGCATCCTAGTTTGAATGGACTAATTAGGTGTCAACTGTAGGTAGGTGGGGCATGGATGGAGGAGGTTGTTCATGGAAGTCATGCCCTGGAAGGGTGCATCTTCCCTATGGCCCCTTCCCCTCTTCCTCTCTCTTTCTCTGTTTTCTGGTTACCTTGTCCTGACCAGCATCCGTCTGCTGGGTCCTTCTGTCCCCATGTTCTGCCTCACCTTAGGCCAAGAGCAATGGAGTTGGCCCACTATGGAATAAATATCTGAAACTGTGATCCAAAGTAAACTTTCCCTCCTCTAAATTGTTCTTTTCATGTATATTGGTCACATGGATGCAAAGCTGACTGACATAACATCTTTATTCAAAGAGCGATCTGTTTCACATAGTTAGCAGTACTAACACCTGGCTTAGTGAATGAGAAAGTCTGCTTTTCACCAATTGACATTGATGAGTATTAGTTGCCCTAACCTGCCCTGAGGAAAGTTTTCTTTCAGGGTCTGAGGCCTTAATAAATTCAGAAAATGATTCTTAAACACATAATACCAAGGGAGGTATTGGGAACCATTCATGTATCATATTTTTACTGAGAGAAAATAAATACAAATCCCCTGTTAGAGGCATCTCTTTCCTTATAGAAAGAAAATAATCCAAAAGACTTTTTGCTAGGGCAAAGGTGAAACACTTACTAGAGTCACAGAAATTTTGACAGTTAAAAGGTATAATATCATATAACAGAACTGTGTCCCAGAGATGACATTCAATGTAGGAAACAGATGTCTTCGCCAATGTGTTTTCCTGAGTTTTTGCTGTTATTGTTGTTTAAATTGAGTGCCTGTATTAGGACCAAGAAACATTTGAATTTTTGAAATTTACTGTCTTTTGGAAAGAAGGCTAAAATAAATATAATATAAATAATATCTAAATGTTATTTATGTATCACGCTTTAGGAAATTAAAAGAAGACTAAAATCTCTCAAATGATATTTAAATCTAGTGTCATGAATTATACCTTTTTATTGCATTAAAAATCATGATAGTTTAATTCATAATTGGGAGAAATTGATATGAAAGCAATTACATAGCCAGAAGAGGATCTTATAGAAACTACATTAAAATCATTACCTTAGGAGAATTTTCTATAATAAAGCAACTGAGCAATGAAATTTGGTAAAATCACTTAGAAGATCTTGAATTGCATTATGTGTGCTAATAAGAGAATGAAAAATTCTCAAGAGAATAATGATTTGGGGGCTAGGGTTGTGGCTCAGCGGCAGAGCGCTCGCCTTGCACGTGCGCGGCCCGGGTTCGATCCTCAGCACCACGTAAACATAAATGCATTGCATTTTGTACAACTAAAGCAAATAAATAAATATTTAAAAAAAAGAAGAATGATTTTATATTAAAATTTCACAATTGAATGAACTGAGTCATGAGTATTTAATATTATGATAAAACTAACATTAGAAAAATAAGATAAGGGAAATTTGCAGTGGGAGAGTAAATAATGGCATACAAATACATTAGGTCTTAACTATAGGACCTGTAAATGTTACCTACTAAGAGAAACTCTGAAAAATGTGGTTAAGGATCTTGAGATAACAGAGAGTTCTTGGATTATGCAGGAGGCTCTTTTTTTTTTTCAGTATACTAATTATTTTTATTTATTTATTTATTTATTTATTTTTATTTGAAGTTGTTGCATATGTAACAATAGCATGCACTACAATTCATAGTACATGTATAGAGCACCTTTTTACATAACACTTTGTATACAAAGTATATTCATACTATTCATGTCTTCAATTATGCATTTAGGATACTAATATCCATCTCATTTTACCATCTTCTAAATGAATAAAAGCCCTACATATATCCTTAAAAGAAGGAGGCAGACAGAAGTTACAAGCACAGAAAAGGACAAGGCAATGTGAATATGGAGACAGAAATTGAAATAATTTGGTCATAAGTCAAGGAATGCCTGCAGCCACCAGAGGCTCAAAGAGTAAGGAATGGATTTCCCACAGAGTGTGCAGAAGTGCAGCCCTACTCATACCTTAATTTTGGCTCAGTGATTCTGATTTTGAACTTCTGGGCTTCAGAACTGTGAGAGAATGAATTCATGTCATTTTAACTACACAGTTGGTGGTAATTCATCACATCAGCCACAGGAATATAATACCTTCACTCATATTAAATTTTTAAAAAGAAAAGAAAAGGATATAAAATTATTTAAAAGAAGGTTACTAATAAAAATAAAAGATTACTCATTATCTGTGAAAGAGTTTAGATTACATTTGAAGGTAAAATAAGAAACTTTTAGTTTTGTACAGGAAGATCAAAATTAATTCAGTAATAGATATAATGTATAAACTAGAGCAAATAAATTATTTTATGTTATTTGACTCGTTAGTTCTTGCTGTATCTAACAGACATTTATGGACTATTTCATCCAATGACAACTGAATTCACTTTGTTCTCAGCAGGACATGTAACTTTCTCTAAAATAGATCATAGCTTAGGACATAAAGCACATCTTGGCAAATACACAAAAAATAGAGATAATTCCTCACATCTTATCAGATCATATGGAATAAAATTAGAAATAAAAAACAAGATTTAAAACAAAAGCCATTTACCATTTTTACACAGGGAGATTAAAATTACATGTTTTAATGAGAAATAGATCATAGAAGAAATAGAAAAATTCTTAAAATCAAATGCAAAAAGAGATACAATATATCAAGATCTCTGGGAGAGTATGAAGACAATTCTAAGATGAAAATTAATATCATTGAGTACCTACATTTACACAATAAAAAGATTCCAAATAAGTAATCTAATGTTGTACCTCAAGATTCTAGAAAAACAACTAATTTCAAAATCAGTAGAAGACAGAAAATAAATAAGATCAAACTGAAATAAATGACAATTGATATAAAAATACAAAGGTTCAATGCAACAGGGTTAGTTCTGTAAAAAGACCAAAAAGATTGATAAATACTTATCCACACTAAAGAGAGAGAAGACCCATATCAACAAAATTGAAGATGAAATAGGAGATATCAACACAGACAGTTCTGAAAATTAATGGATCATTAAAAACTATTTTGAAAATGTATACTCCAATAAACTAGAAAATCTAGAAGAAAACAGATTTCTAGACATATATGATCTACTGAAGTTGAAACATGATGACATAGAAAACTTACAGAGACCAATATCAAACAGTGAGATTGAAGCAGCAATTAAGATCCTTCCAATGTAGAAAAGTTCAGTATTATATGGATCCCAGCTGAGTTCTACCAGACCTTTAAAGATTGATGCCAATCCTCCTGAAATTATTGTGTGAAATATAAAGGGGGTGAAACACTGCCAAATTCAGTCTCTGAAGCCACTATAACCTAGATACCAAACACACTTTAAGAGGAAAAAAAAAAAAAAACTTCAGACCAATATCCCTCCCTGATAAACACAGATGCAAAAATTCCTTAATAAAATATTGCCAAACTGAATTAAAAATAACACATTAAGATGATAATATACCACAGTCAAAGTAGAATTCATGCCACGGATTCAAGCTTGTTTCAATATACAAATATCAATGTGATTCACCACATAAATAGAATTAGGATAAAAATTACATGATAACCTCAATAGATTCAGAAAATAGTATTCAACAAAATCCAGCACTCATTTATACTAAATATGCCAGAGAAACTAGGGATAGAAGAAACTACCTCAACATTGTAAAGGTTATGTATGACAAATAAAAGGCCAACATCATACTGAATGTAGAAAAACTAAAAACATTTTCTCTAAAATCACAAGATAAGTACATCCATTCTTACCACTCCTATACAAGTGCTTGAAACTCTGGCCACAGCAATCAGGCAAGAAAAGGAAATAAAAGGAATACAAATACAAATATGAAAAGAAAAATTCAAATTATCTCTATTTGGTGATGACATTATTCTATATCTAGAAAACTCAAAAAACAAACAAACAAACAAACAAACAAAAAAAAAAAAGAAAAAAACTCCACCAGATAACTTCAAGGGCTGATATAAAAGGATTTAGCAAAGTAGCAGAATACTAGTTCAACATATATAAGTAAATCCTTGCCCATACTCTGATAATGAATCTGCTGAGAAAGAAATCAGAAAAACTATCCCATTCACAACAACCTAAAAAAAAAAAAAAAAAAAAAAAAAAAAAAAAAAAAAAAAAAAAAATCCTTAGGACTGTATTTAACCAAGGAGTTAAAAGACCAATACAATGAAAACTACACATCACTGAAGAAATTCACTGAAGACCTTAGAAGATGGAAAGACCTACTATGGTGTTCTAGGGGAGGCAGAATTAATATTGTCAAAATGGCCACGTGGGGCTGGGGTGTGGCTCAGTGGTAGAGTGCTTGACTAGCATGCGACTAGCATGCATGAGGCACTTGGTTTGAGCTCCACCACCACATAAAAATAAATAAATAAATAAATAAATAAATAAATAAATAAATAAATAAATAAAATTAAGGTATTGTGTCCATCTAAAACTAAAAATACCTTTAAAAACTAGCTATGTGGCCAAAGGTGCTATGCATTTTCAACAAATCCCCATCAAAATACCAATGACACTGTTCACAGAACTAGGGTCCTACCTCAAAATTATTTGAAAAATTAAAGGCCCAGAATAGCCAGAGCAATCCTGAGCAGGAAGAGTGATGTTGGAGGCTTTATACTACTGAATATCAAATTATACTACAGAGTTATAGTAACAAAAAGAACATGGCATTGGCATCAAAACAGACCTGAAGACAAATGAAATAAAATAGAAGACACAGGTGTACATCTACATATATAGTCATCAGATACTCAACAAAAGTACCAAAAACGTATGTTGGAGAAAAATAGTTTTTAAAAGAAATGGTGCTGGGAAAACTGGATATCCACATATAGAAGAATGAAACTGATGCCTCTTTCTCACCCTGCACAAACAAAGTCTATCAAAGACCTAGGAATTAGAACAGAAACTTTGCAACTGATAGAAAATAACATAGGATCAACATTCTAACACAGTGGTACAGGCACCAATTCCCTTAACTAGAACCCTAAAGCACAAGATATAAAACCAAGAACAAATAGTAGGATGGCATTAATTTTAAAGCTTCTACACAGCAAAGAAAATGATTAAGAGTATGAAGAGAGAGACTATAGAAGGGAAGATTTTTTCTGGCTGCTCCTCCAACAGGATATTAATATTCAGAATATATAAAGAACTCAAAAGTCTTAACACTAAAAAATAAAAACAAAATAACCCAATCGATAAATGGGCAAAGGAACTAAAAAAGACACTTCTCCAAATAAAAAATAAAAATGGCCAACAAATACAAAAGAAATCTTCAATCCCTTATAATCAAAGAAATGCATGCAAATCAAAAGTATGTTGATATTGGGTATGGTGGTAAAAAACCTGTAATTCCAGTGGTTTGGGAGGCTGAGAGAGAAGTATTGCAAGTTCAAAGGCAGACTTGGCCACTTAGCAAGGTTCTAAGCAACTTAGCGAGATTTTGTTTCTAAATAAAAAATAAAAAAGGCTTGAATATGTGGGTCAGTGGTTGAGCACTTCTGGGTTCAATACCTGGTACCAAAAACAGAAAAGAAAAAGAAAATCTCCATTGAAACTTCATCTCATTCCAGTTAGAATGGAAATTAGTGAGAATACAAAAGAATTCAAATAATAATAAATGCTGGTAAGGATGTGAAAAGAAAGTACATTGTTGGTAGGACTCCATATTGGTAAAACACCTTTGGAAAGCAGTATGCAGATTCCTCAAAAGACTAGAAATGGAACCACCACATGACTCAGGTATACCACTATTTGTTATTTACCCTAAAAGAACTGAAATCAACATATTATTCCTCTTAAATATAGATATAAAAATCCTTAACCAAATATTAGAAAATAGAATTCAGCAAAATTTAAAAAAAAAAAAAAATTCTACACCATAACCAAATGGCTTCATTATTTCAATGATGCAAGTCTGGTTCAAATTAATTCGTTCAATCTCATATATGAAAAGTCTAAAAAAGAAAAACCAAATGACTATATTAATTGATGTATTAAAGTCATTTTTCCATATTCAATACCCATTGACAATAAAAGCTCTCAGAAAAACAAGATGATAAATTCCTCAAGTTGATAAAGAAGATCTATGTAGATTCAAAAATACAATAATGTCATATTTAATGAAAAATGGAATACTTTCCTCCATCAGAAAAAGAAAGTACATCTACTCACAAAGCTTCCATTCCAAATATTGCTGGAAGTTCCAATCAGTGCAAAAAGGGCAAGAAATCAGGATGCCTATTTGCAAATGACATCAGTATTTATGTAAAAATTCCAAAGGAATCTATACAATGCCCCCAGAACGAAGAAGTAAGTTCAGAATAGTTACATGATACAAGATAATCATGCAGAAATCAATTGCATTTTTATATATGTGCAATGAATATCTGAATGCCATAATTTAAAACATTATACCATTTAGAACTGTTAATGAAAATAACCAGTTAGATATAGGTATAACAAGATATATTTAGGACTTGTATGCTGAAAACAATACAACACAGATAAAATAAATCATAAAATCTGAAAAATGAAGGGACATATTATGTTTATGCATTGATTAGTTGAATATAGCACACATGTCAGTCCTTTAAAAATGTATGAAAATTTAGTTCATTCCTTATTAAAAATCACAGAAATAGTTCTTTTTATATTGACATTAGTTTTAAATTGATATGGAAATAGAAAAGGCTAGGAGAACTAAAAACAGTTTTGAAAAGGATAATCAAGTGGGTGGAATTAGGCTAACTGATTGTAAGATGTAATGTATATATAACTCTAGTAATTCAGTGTGTGGTGTTGGTGGAGGGATAGACACATGGTTTGATGTAAGAAAAGAAAGCTCAGAAATAAATCTACACAGTATGAAAGTTTCCAATACCAAATAGAATCTCTAACATCAAATCCTAAGAACACTGAGCTGGTAGGCCAAGAGGGAGGACCTTATGTGCATGTGCCAACAAACAGAGGCTATCATAAGAGATTTTGCCAAACCACAACCTTGCACAAATGTTACCGCAACTTTCCATCAAGAGTACTTCCTCAAGGATGCCTGACCAGAAACTGTCTGTTCCACTAATGGACTGATGTGTCATCCTTGGTATTCTTGTTACCTTGGATAACTGTTTCAAAACAATTAATATAATTTTCTCATTTTGCCTTTAAAATGCCTTAGCCTATTTTTGCCTCCCTCCATATTCCTGTGGTCTGCCATGGCATGGGTATCCTGAATTGTAATCATTTGGCATTCCTGAATAAAATGGTGTGTTTTAATTTTGTTTTGTTTTGTATTGTTCTGTTTTGGTTTGGTGTTTTGATGGCTGGTATGTCTGTCATTCATCTTAGGGTGATAATAGTTATAGACTATTGATTTTTTTTGTTTTTGAACTGAGATGCCCAGGCTGGTCTGAAACTTCTGGATTTAAGGGATTGTCTCACTTCAGTGTTTTGAGTGTTGGGATTATAGAAAAATGACATCATACCTGGCTATCAATTGATTTTTCTTTTTCCAGTACCAGGGTTTCAATCTACAGGTTCATGCATGCTAGGCAAGCTCTTTACCACTGATACATACCTTCAGTTTGATATACACAGTTGTAAAAGCAATTTGGTGGAGGACAGATTGCTTTTCAGCAAGTCACGCTAGCACAATTGGACAAACACAGGCAAAAAAAAAATTAATTAATTTTGACATAAGTCTTATAGCTAAAGCAGAAAATAATCCTGAATAAATCATAGACTCAAATGTAAAATGTAAAACATGAGTGAAAATATTTGAAACCTAGGGCTAGTTAAAAAGTGTTTTAGACTTGACACCAAAAGAATTAGATGTAAGAAGAAATTGAAAAATTGGATTTGATTAAAAATAAAAACTTTTGCTCTATGAAATTCTCTATGAAGAAATGAAAAAAAAAAAGTTCCAGTTTGGTAGAAAATACTTGCAAACCATACATATGGCAAAAGTCTAGTATCGAAAATATATAAAGAACTCTCAAAATGCAACAGTAGAGAAGCTAACAACCCAATAAAACAGGCCAAATATATGAAGAGACATGTCACTGAAAATTATATAAAAATGACAAACAAGCACCTAAAGTGTTATTCAACATTATTAGCAATTGGGAAAATGGGTATTAAATTACTATACACCCATCAGAATGGTTAATTTTTTTTTAAAAAAATGTGAGTACTAAATGCTGGTTTGAAAGCAGGCAAACTGGTTCATTCCTATACTGTTGAGAATGTGAACTGGAACAGACACTCCTGAAATCAGTTTGGCATGAAACACAACCTATAAAACTCAGCATTTTTATTCTATAAAGGAAAAAAAAAATTCCCCTCTTCTCTATTCTCAACACAGAGCCCTTCTGTGACCAGATATATGTGGGAGTTTTTCTCTCACACATGAAGTAATTTTCCAGGGGACACCACCTGGGTATCCTTAATTCAATTGAATTAGGATATCTGCCAGGCAGTTTGCCATAACATTACCCCCTCTTCAGATGTCAGTCACCCATACTGCTGACTATATATAAAGCAGAGTTCCCACAATTCTCTGTTTGAATTAGATTAATTTTCTATGCTGGTTCATGTAATTCAAGGGAACATATTTACCAGTTTATTATGAAGGATTTTATAAAGAATGCAGATTAACAACCAGATGAAAAGTCATACAGGGTGAGATCTGAAAGCATCCCAAACCCAGGAATGCCCATTCTTATGGAGTTGGGGGTGCATTGCCTTCCCAGCACTTAATACCTTCACCAACTCAGAAGATCATCAAAGGACAGATACAATGAACTATTGATTGATACCTTGTTGAATCTCCAAGGATTTAAATGCTGAGTGAAAAAAGCCAATCCCCAACGATGCAAATTGCACTAATAACTGCATTATTCAACTTAAAACTGAAATTGATTTCCATACAGGCATAAGGTTGCCAGGATGACCCCAACTACTATGCATAACCATAAAGCTCTAATACAAAATAAAAATTTGAAAAATTCAAAAAATGGTTATTAGTGTAAATAGAATTGTGAAAACTTGGGGGAAAAATGATTCCTGAAATAACAGAAGCCAGAAGTTAAAGAAAGGTGAAATGGGGGAAGAGGGTGGAAAGTAGATGTGGCTGTAAAAGGGCACCATGAGGGATCCTAGATGAGATTGATATGTTCTGCACCTTGATGGTATCAGTATGGTATGCAGTATATGTTGCCTCCCTTTATCATTGTTCAAGTTCCATGTGAATATACAATGTCCCCAAAATAAAAAAGTTTAATTAAATTTTTCTTTCTTTAAAAGTCTTAAATATTTTTTTATAAGAAGCACATGAAGGGACTTCATGTTCAGATTATGAGAAGACTTTTGTCAGAGAATAATTAATCAGGATATATGAAGAATGAAAGGGGAAAAGACAACTGAAAACCCATCATGAAAGTACCAAGTCAATAAATAAACAACCATAAGAAACCAGAAGTGAGCATTCAGTGTTAATTTTTCTGGCAAGGGGACCAGTATAATAGGACCAAGATAATAGACTTTGTGGGGGGAAAATAATACTACATTTAAGTCATAAATCCATTGTTTATTCTCTCAGGTTCGATAAAATATCAATGATGCTTTGATGAATAAGAAGTGCCTCATGCAGCATCAAATTCATGATAATCATGGGGTTGGGGATATAGCTCAGTTGGTAGAGTGTTTACCTTGCATACACAAGGCCCTGGGTTAAATCCCCAGCCCCACACACACAAAAAAAATTCATGGTCGTCATTTAGGAAATATAAATTCTCTGCTATAACCACTGAACTAAGCCAACTCCAAATGGTAATCAAGATATTAACAATATCAGAGAATGGACCAAAATAATGAGATGTTTCTTGTGGTTATGATTTAAAGAGTATATTAAGGATTATGTCAATTAAATTATTAGTAGAGTACTCTTCTTGCTTTGATATTTCAAAAATTTATACTGCCTATGAATGAATGAATCTAAAGGGTTCCTAAGCTTCACAAATTGTTCATTTTGATTCTAATATAAATGAAATAAGTTTTATGTAAATACATGTTTGTTTTTAGGCTAGTGTTTAAATAGCAGCAAAAGATAACTATTAACGACTTTACTCTTTTCTAATAAAAATAATTTCACTCCTTGTATAATAAAACATTCATTGCTAAAAACAATTTTTAATTCATGGTAAGACTTAAAAAAATCTCACTAATATTATTAACTAAAAGGAGACAAAGCAAATATATGTCTATGTTAATTTAATTATTTTTTGGTCTCAGTTACTCAGAAATCGAAAAATAGTCTTTGATTACAAAAATACATTTGAAATTTACCAGTTTGAAAATTGTTATAAAATTTTAATTGTTATAAAATTTTAGTGGGATATAGCCCAAACAAACTAAAAGTTACAAACTGTTGCCATTATTTTGTAAATCATTAGATATAACATTTTTCTTTTTCTTTTATTTATTTTTTTTTTTGGCATTGGGAATTGAAACTAGGGCCTCACACATATGCTAGGTAAGTGCTCTACCACTGAGCTACACCCCTAACCCAGGTACAACACTTTGGACACTTTATAGATCAATGGTGACCATGAGATCAACATTTAATTTTGAAAAGAAACAACACATATTTTAATATATATAAAACAATCATGTCATTACTATGTTAAATTGAAATGTTATATTTATTTAAATAAATGTAATTAATTGTCTTGCAATTTTCTTATAATACATCCAACTTTCAAATAGTTCCTAATCAATACATTACCTATAAAGACATATGCTACATTTAATTAAGTACCAAATATAATTTTCATTTATTAATTTGCCGCTTTAAAATATATAGTAGATGCTGGGCACTGTGGCTCATGCCTGTAATCCCAGCACTTGGGAGGCTAAGGCAGGAAGATCACCAGTTCAAAGCCAGCCTCAGCAATGGCAAGACACTTCGCAACTCGGTGAGACCCTACCCCTAAATAAAATACAAAAAAAGGGCTGGGGATGTGGCCCAGTGGTTGAGTGCCCCTGAGTTCGATCCCCAGTACCAAAAGTAAATAAATAAATAAATAGTAGAATTTAATGCTTTATTTAAAATATCCTCATTGGATATATAATCAAGCCTCTTTGCTTAGAATTGTATTTTCTGGCATTATATAGCAAATTGTGATGGGAGACATTATGGAAAATGGTACTTGCTGGAGACTAAAGGGTAACTGAAGTGTGCAATTAAGAAAATTGATTATTCAGTTGATTATTCTCATTCTAAAAACAATTTTATGACAGTACTGTGTATGCAGATTTCAATATTTACGGGTAAAAAGTTTAGTTTGGGTAAGGTTTTTATTTGCTTAAAAATGCATATGTCATTGTGGTTCAAGAGCATTAATAACATTTTAAAGTTGAAGTTATTAAAGTTGGGTATTACAGTTTTTTTTTTTTTTTTTTTTTTTTTTTTTAAAGTTTCAGCAGTTTGCCGTTTGGTTCCACAATACCCTCAGGTGCAATCTGATTGTCATAAAACTGTTTATCCTGTATGAATTTGTGAATAAATCACACTCCTCACTACTCTATAAGGTCCATTTAGTACACTCTTGGTAGAGAGACAATGTTTTTTCAGGAAGATGAAGACATATTAGAGCCTTATGCCAGACATAAGGTTTAAACCTAACACAGAAATTTATAGCTGCTTTTTCTTTTGGAAGTACAGTCTAGTCAAGCATTAAATGTATAGTTAACAGACATCCAATAGTCATGAGAGAGTTGACAACTTAAATTACTTATTATAATGAAGATAAATGGCTATTCTGAACATGGGCATAAATTACACTCTGTGACTCCAATGTTGTTGCCAGGCAACTTCCCTGGTCAGATTAAACACAATTCCTGTAATTTGATGGCGTCAGGACACAGACACACAC
Source organism: Tamias sibiricus (assembly GCA_025594165.1). Classification (NCBI taxonomy): domain Eukaryota; kingdom Metazoa; phylum Chordata; class Mammalia; order Rodentia; family Sciuridae; genus Tamias; species Tamias sibiricus. The sequence goes on from CM046661.1 coordinate 143,201,028, forward strand.
ACACACACACACACACACACACACACACACACACAGTTTTCAGGCATGAACAAGGCCAAAAGCTTTTGTGTTTTCCAAAACAGTGTGAATATTAAACATATTTAAATGTACACATGGGTAACATAAAAATGAAATTGTTTTGTAGTATGTTTATTGTGTCAGTCTTTAATAAAAATATGACCTATCATACAGCTTCAATCACTCACAGTATATTTAGCTAGGGAAGCCATTTACTTTCTGAGAGGAATGGAGTGTTCTTAGGAGATTTATATGACTGAAGATATTTTTATGAAGCAAAATATCAAATGGAACAAAATGACATAATTTTTCTTGTCATTCGTATAACTGGAAAATGTTAGAGAGTATTATATAGTACGCAATGTACAGATATCTTCTTGTATTTTGGAGACTTCAAAAACTTTTCTTATTTTATTTAAGTTTATATTTTAAGCTTTACTTTTCTTTCCTTGCCGAACTCTCAGATCTAGATTGACTCTCTGAAATTCATGCACATAATTTATTATTAAAGAAAGATGTATAACAACTTTTAATAGGAAGGGACATATAAAAATAAATTCTATAATATTTGTAATTTAACAAAGCAAGATTGCCAAACTTTTCCTCTTTAAAGAAGCAACTAGGTTGATCTATTTACTTTGTTATCCAAAATGAGAAATAAAATTCAGTCTCCATCTTTGCAGACAAAACACCCATCTATTCCCTTGATCACTTTTGCTGTCCTCTAAGTCATATAAAGTTTTTTTGGTTTGTTTATTCAGGAATTATTTGCAGAACAGTTTGTATCTGTCCAGATTTAGCAATTATTTTTTGCAAAGAAAAGAGATATTTTCTTTCTACATATGTTCTATGATGCTTCCATGTGTGCTTGATAATTGAGTTGTAGCAGTGCAATGGGCAAAGAAGAACTGATCTTATGAAAAGGTATGAAAAGGTACACTACATAGCTAAGAAAAAAAGTGATTTTAAAAAGAGCAAAATACTCCACTACCTCACTCTGCTATGTAAAGAATTAACAATCCCACCATATTCATTCTGTTGTTACTTTATTTATAAAGATAAGTTTGTATAAATATTAATAAAAATAATATTTTACCAAATAATTACTAAAGTTCTAGGAATTTTGCTAGGTACTAATATATAAATAATAACATCAATAATATTATGTCATGATCAAAGGACCTAAAGAACCTAAAGATAAGAGAGTACTAGTGATAATACACATTGTCATATATGGATGCCTCATTATATTCTGGACATTTCAGAACATTATATGGGTTGTATAATTTCACATTTACAAAACCTTTACAAATTATTGTTGTTATTATTGCTGATTTATAGACTAGGAAAATGAGGCATAAAACTTTAAAAATGTAAGCAAAGTCCTGTAGTGGCAGAACTGTGTTACTTAAATTTAGGCCATTTAGCTCAGAGTTCATCCTATTACCCAATAAATTATTAAAATTGTTATAAGGCATTTTGGTAATGGAATTTGCCCAATTATATTTGCATTTAAATTGACTACCATGTGTATTAATAAAATTAGTCAAGTTTTCAGAGAGAGAGAGAGAGAGAACCAATAGGATACTGTAGATATAGATTTATATGTAGTAAGAGGGAATTTGTTAGGGGAATTTACTCATATAATTGTGAAGGCAGAGAAGTTCCACAACAGCCAGGTGCAGGCTAGAGAGACTGGTCTGCCAGTAGCATGGCTCAGTCTGAAGGCCTGATAACATGGCTGGGGGGGCAAGGGGGAAGTTAGGATAGGATGGGGAAGGAGCCAAAAGAAGAAGGGGTGGCAGTTCTGCACTTCAAAGGCTGGAGAGCTTTGCATTCTGATGTCGAAGGGCAGAAGAAAAAGAGTACATCCCAGCTCTAGGAGAAGAACCAATTTCTTTTTTCTCTTATTTGTCCTATCTGGGCCCCTAGTCAATTGGACAGTGCTTGCCCAACACTAAGGATGGATCCTTCCTACTTAGTCCACTCAGATTTACATCTCAATGTCCTTTGGAAGTACTCTCACAGAGAGGTGATTTATTAGTTCTCTATTCCTTAATCCAGTAAAATTGACCCCTAAAATTAACCATCACAGATGTATCAGAGGAGATCTACAACAGAGGCAAGGGGTCAGCTGTGGTGAACTTCAAATAGTCCAGATATAAATTAGAGCATTTAAAAATGTACTTTAAATAAGAATGGAGGGAAAATGGACTAATTGTAGACATTTGATAAATAAGATAATAATTAATGTGGAAATTGCTACTGAAAAAGAGGAAGAAGTTCAGTATGACTTCACTCTTCTAGGTTTCATCCAAAACACTAGGCAGATAGGCCTATTTTAATAAGAGATAAAGAAGTAGCTGGGTGCTGTGGCACATGCCTGTAATCCCAGTGACTACAGAGGCTGAGGCAGGAGGATCACAAGTTCAAAGACAGTCTCAGCAATTTAGTGAGGCCCTAAGCAACATATTGAGACCCTGTCTTAAAATTTTACAAAAGGGGGGAGGGGGCTGGGGATGTGGTTCAGGTGTTAATTGCCCCTGGGTAGGAAAATAAATTAAACAAAATGTTGATCTTCAAGGTAAAATACCTAATAAACTGAATACAAGACTTTGGAACTCAAGAGTATATAAATAGCCAGAAACAAGTTTGTAAATGATAAATTGATGGACTCATATTCTAAATTAGGTGAGAAGGGGTGAGATCTATTGCCTGAGAGGTGTGGATAGCAGATTGAGACTATATGTAAATTCTCTTCTGAGAGCTCTTATTACTGAAAGCAAAGGAAAACACAGAAGCAACCCAGGAAATATGAGTAGTACTGCAATTTGAGCAGAGCTATTAAAAAGTTAAAGCTTCAAAATTTTTGTTGGAAAAAGCAGTGGGATTGTGGTGTTACACTAAAGGGCCCACCTAAATTAATGCTCATGAATTGAACGTGAAACCAGTCAGCAAGGGTGTATGCTTTTCTCCTGCCATCTTTACATTACTAGGTATTGGCATTAGAGTTGAATTTAACCTGGTTGGAGTTTGGCTAAATTAGCATGATGAGGAGGATCAGGGAAAAGACAGGAAGGAATAAGGGAGAAAGTACATGAGGAATAGACAGGACTGTTGGTTTTGTAACTGCTCTGTTAGTAATCAGAATTGTCTCCACAAAGTATTTTGCTAATAGTGGTTTTGACTGCCTAGAACAAGAATTTCAAAACAGACATTTTCAGTAAACTTCTTAAGGTAAGTTTTCTTTTCTTTATATTTCCTTATGTGAGGAACAATACTAACAAAGTATTGAGAGGGGAGATAGGAAAACATAAAATTAAAATATGATAGTTTATATGCACCAAAATCAATTTTAAGAATCAAGACCTTGAAATAAATTGACTCTTGTGGGAAATAAACCTGAAGACAAAAGAGAAATAATTCTGAAAATTCCAAGAATGGATTTTAATCAGTGTTAAACAAATTCTCAAATCAGGAAATCATATGCATTAATCAATATAACACAGAGAAAAATAGATTCTTGTATTTTAACTATTCCCCTCATGGATTTAGTGTTCACAATATTATGCATGTTCAGCAAAATGTAGCAAGTTAATCCTGTTCTCATAAGAACAAATTCAAGCCCAAGAGCCTCTTTTATAAAATGTGGGACACATACTAGTTACCTCTTATTGATTTAGACAATATATGAGTTGTCAGAAAGTGCCATTTCTGTGGAGCTATAACAAGATTTCCCAACTGTAGATGTTTTAAAACAATCATTAGTTACTTTTTTGAGCCAAAATAAATTCACTTCATGTTGAAGATCTATAATCCTAATCATCGTGTCTTTTTTGGTTTTTCTAACTAGTATACCTTAATGGCTGACTGCTCAATAGGAGATTAGATGTCTTGCTACAAGTGTACTTGTTACAGGGCTGTTTCATTTTTAACTGCATGGGAAGAACTGCTTGTTAATTCAAGCTACTTTTCCCAAACTGACGTTTCCCTAATTTCATCAGTAGAAGCCCAAGCTTTTTGAACCTGCTGTATTCCAAGCTACAAATAATAGTTCATTTTAAAAGCCAAATGTCCCTTTTCTGTGAAGCAAATTTAACCCATAATGCAACTAAGTACAATTTATACTGCAGTACATAACATTTACAACAATGAACCATAATAAGATACGTGAGGAGCTTGGGCTGGTAATGCTAGAAAAGTCTCTCCTTTCTTTACTTTCCCAGCAGCAGCAACAGACATAATCTACAGAGGAATTGATGAGAGGCAACGTGATATATGGATGTCAGGACTCGTTTGCCCTCCATATCTGTGGAAAGAGAATTACACCTCTACATCAGGAAAGCTGAAATTATGGAAGAAAGCTCAGTTAATTTCAGGTGCTCTAATTGGGGAAAATTTCAATGGCTCTTTGAATGATATGGCTAACAGACTCCTTTCCTCATTTTTCATTCACTGTGCATTAATACAAAGAATCTAATGGAAATATGATAGTTGGGGGCTAGAGAAGACTCTGCCAGTGACCCGCGCAGACGAGATGAACTGGGTTTAAAAGAGCTGGCTACAACATTAAGCTAAGAAAATGTCAAAAAAAGCACAGGCCTCAGAATTTTCATATGGAGGGCAGATGGCTCTTTGACCTTAAGGGCCAGCTTCCACACTGGAAAAGGAGTGCTGGAAAGAGAGCATGCATCCAGAATCTCTTCATTTTTACAAGTGGGACACACAAAGGAGTTTTGATAGAATGTTCTTCACCAAATAAGGCAGGGATGAGGTTTCAAGGGTGGAGCCTTGCTTTGTGATGTCTTGTGGTCAGCAGATTGATTGACATCTTGGTAAGTCACACCCATCTCAGGTGTTGTGTGGGATCACAGGCAGAGCTAGAGGAAAGGTGCACTTGCTTTGTGCAGCCCATTCAGCATGCAGTGCCAGACCTATACCCTCAGATGGCTACTATGTGCATAGTTCACACACAGCCTGTGGATGACTCATGACAGAAGACTCTGAGAATGGATACGCTTTCTTGAGCAAAATATACAGAATGATGGAAACAGAGGACTAAAGATTAAAATGCTAAACATAATACCATAGAAAATATTGAGAAAAGCCCTCATAGGATTCTTAGAAAGAACAACCAGAGAGGGAAACTAACAAAATACCAGGATGGATTGGTTATATGTATGACTGCTGCAACCTCTTGGCCACAGCCATTAATTAAAAAACCAATGAGGGGTGATGGAGGATTGAAAAAAGACACACACATAGAGAGAAAGCTGGGACCAGGTGGGACACTGTCCTCTGATGGAAGAACAGTGACTCAGAGCTGGCTTAGCACATTTATTATATAGGTTTTGTCACCAAAAGGTTATTTGTGAGAAAGTTTCAGTAAAGCAGACAGACTTGAAGGTCATAGAGAAACTTTTTGAGACATCAAGTTTATCTTGTTATGCCCAGAATTTATCTCCAGGATTTGGTATTGAGCTCAAGGTGAGACTAATGTAGCTCTGCACCTTTGCATGGAGCCTCCTTAGACCATGTGTCACCATAGCAACTGGGCCATCTTGACCCAAACGTTTGTAAAGGAAGTTCTTAGCCCAAATGCAGCCAGGAGGCAGCTAGAGAGACCATTATTCAAATCACTGCTTTCCACAAATGACAAAAAAGAAAACCCAATACAAAAAGTACATTATACCATACAGCCAGTGTTAGTCAATAGGACCTTTGAGAGCAGTTTCATGAATTATTGGAGGTAAGACTCTGATTACACAAATAGGAATTGAGCAAATATAGCCAGGTGCAATTCTGCTGAGAGAGGGAAATAAGAAGATTTTAATGCTGGTTGCTCTGTTGAGGGGTATGTCTACACACATACATGTTGAAAGTTAAAATCCAATAGAGACAAAAACTGAAAATGGACAAAGAGTTGAAATATTAACTAAATCAAAATAGCTGAAAAGGGTAGACAAGATGCAAAACTAGTTGAAAGTACTTCTTATTCAGAAGAAGGAATATGTCTTCTGCTGGGATGGAAAGAAATATACAACTTTTTCGAACTTATTAACTATGGGTTTGAAAAATTCATCCCTTGCCAGGCGCAGTGGCGCATACCTGAAATCCTAGCAGCTCGGGAGGCAGAGGCAGGAGGATTGTGAGTTCAAAGTCAGCATCAGCAACTTAGCGAGGTACTAAGCAACTCAGTGAGACTGTCTCCAAAAAAAACACAAAAAACAAGGCCGAGTATGTGGCTCAGTGGTCGAGTGCCCCTGAGTTTAATACCTCGTACTGGGGAAAAAAAAAAAAAAAAAAAAGAAAAGAAAAGAAAAATTCACCCCTCCCCAAATATTTTTTTTTTTAAAGAATCAGCAATTGATTTAACTATGAATCAAATTTGTGTTAAAGTAGTAGGAGGCTTAAGTCTAATGCCAAAAACATTTAAATGACTCATAGAGAACAGAAAGGAGACTAGCTAAGACATTAAGAAACACAGACAGAAGAAACTGATAATACTGTTGAGAACTGACTCTACCTGGATAGTACCAACACACTTATTTATCAGTTTCAAAAATGCTTCCAGAAATGCATATGTCTCTCTATTTACAAGGAGTTATATGACCATAAGCTCTATGTAAGGAGAAACTTATTTAAGTCAATAGCACATTTAATACACTTACCAAACATCATAGCTTAGCAATACAGTACACAGTAAATTATTAGTTTACCCTCATGATCACATAGCTGTCTGGTCCTGAATGAGTATCCATTTTGCACATTGTGAAGTAAAAAAAAAAAAAAAAAAAAAAAATATATATATATATATATATATATATATATATATATATATAAAATTAAACCATTTTAATTTAGGGACCATCTGTATATAGTCATAAGTGCAGATGAAGGGAAAGCATTTGGTCAAAGTATGGGAGTGAGGCGATGACTAGCTAGTATATGTAGGATAATAGGAATGATGCCGGTTGCAGGTAGCAAACAACTGTAATCCCAGTGGAGTGGGAGGCTGAGGCAGGAGGATCAGGAGTTCAAAGCCAGACTTAGCAAAAGCAAAGCACTAAGAAACTCAGCGAGATCCTGTCTCTAAATGAAATATAAGGGCTGGTGATATGGCTCAGTGGTTAAGTACCCCTGGGTTCAATCCCCAGTACTCAAACCAAAACCAACCAACCAACCAACCAAAAAATACCAAGAAGGTATGGTATTGTTCACGTAGCACTTGATATAAATCCCATGGGTTTTAAATGAATATTCAAGGAACTGTAGTCAGGAGGAAGTTGTAAAAGACAAGGAAAAGGAATGAATTAGAAACAACATGCTCATTATTATGGGTTCAGTTGTGTTTCTCCAAAATGTGTTAAACTCCTAATTTCTGGTTAATTTGACCTTATTTGAAAATAGTCTTTGCAAATGTAATCAAGTTATGATGATGCCATTAGGGTGTCTTTATAGGAGGGGAAGTTTAGAAACAGACACAATAATATACACTGGGAAACCAAGTGAAGACAGACATACAGAAGAAGATGGGTGCAGGCAAACACCAGAAACCAGAAAATGCCAACAGAGATTTTATGTCTACAGGTTTCAGAAGAAGTACAGTCTTCTCAATACCTTGATTGCAGACTTTTCTAGCATCCTGAACCAAGACATAATAAATCAGATCTAAACTTCCTAATTTGTGATGTTTGTCACAGTAACTTCTGGAAACTGAAATGCCCAGTAGGAGTTCTCATCAACAGTCTGAATGTGAAGACAACTAACAAATTATACAAACAAAAATCATAAAATGCTTTTCATTTTTAAATAATTGGTTGGTATATGAGATGAATGACAAGAAGATGAACAAGTGAATTTGAAAACCCTTTACACACCTCCATATTTTAAAAACAATTCTTATAATGTTTTATAATAATCTGTCCAATAACCATAGTGTTCTTCAATGTTGAATTTTTCTTCTTTCTTTTTTTTTTTTTTTTTTTGGTGGTGTTAAGGACTAAACCCAGGAAGTCACATTACTAGACTAGTGCTCTATCATTGAGCTACACATTCTGGTGTCAAAAAGCCTGAATTTTCAATATTGTTTCAGTCTAAATTATACTTTTTGAAAGTAAAACATTATTGTGAGAATATTACATATTTCAATGTTGAAAAATCCATAGATGGAGATTTATTTGCATTTTCCAATCCCATTCAAAGCATATATAACTAATAATTCTGTTTTTCAACTTTTATATAATGTATAATTAAATTATGATTCATATAATTTTAAACAAAAACATACTATAATTAAGAATTCACTTTGCCTGTGAATGTAGGTACCTGTACATATTATTTGACAAAAGATCTTAACTATTAAAAATGTTTATATCATTTGTACCTCTAAATTATTTGAATGGAAATTATTTATAGATAATATACATAATTGAAAAAAATTATTTCCACCTCAATTATGTATAGTACAGGGAAAAAGAGAGGTGAATACTTTACTTTTATAAGACTAATAATGATAAAGATATTTACAGAAAAATCTAGCTTTAAGGAGAACCTGTAATATTGTAGACTTTATAAGGACTATCTCATTTAATTCTCAAAATAAAAAAAAAATATAAAACAAGGCTATGATGCTGTGTTAATCTTTGTGCTTATATTATAGACATACATGAATAAAAAACTGAATTTCTTGCTTAGAATCATATAAATAAGGAATTGTAAGACAGAGTTGGAGTTCAGTCATATTTCAGAGTCTATATGATTAATGACTGTGTCATAGACATGTAATCAAGGAGTATACATTCACCGCACTTTCTTACCATTTTTAAGTAAAAGTCATTACAAATGTCTATTGATACAATAGTCTATTACCTCAATTTTCTCAGTTCAAGTCTATTTTTTACCAACTGGAGACAGATCAAATGGATAGAGCACATGATTTGTGATGTTACGTAAAAACATATGTCTGAATTATGCCAGAGTGGTTTATGGGTTACCTGTGTTTTTAATACACAGTAGGCTATGGACAAATATTCATTTTATTGAAAGAAATAAATAAGTAGACATTTAAATTAATATTTAGAGAATACTTCGATGAACTGAATTCATCAGCAATAATTAAAAAAAGAGAAAACAGTAAAAAGAATTCCTGTTTAAAAGAAAGTAAAGCTTTATGAAAGATAAAAGGAAAATGTAGTGTTAAAGAGACATCAAATATAACTGAGCAAAGGAAGGAAATCACAGAAAGTTGATTGAACTTTGCCAAGAAACCATTTATATGTTGCTAAAATAATGTTGGCAGAAAGTTGAGGTCAAATATTCTACTGAAATGACTTCCTAGAAAAACCTTAATTTTTTTTCACCTAAAACAATTTTCAGACCTTTCTGTAGTTTGGAGAGTTATATAGTTATTGCAAATGGTTCATGTTAGAGAACAGCAAAATAAAACATTTTCTAAAATTTCATCCACTGTACAGTGTATTTCAATCTAATGTATTCATTGGGGAAAATATAACATGATTTCTCCATCTTTCAAGGTTTTAGGATCTGTTATGAAATTGTCTAATTATGGGGTTACTCAGAGAGAATTTAATTAAATTTATGAATTTTCATACTTAAACTTGGAGGATTTCTTAAATTTTACAGATTTGTTACGAATCCCCATTTTGTGTCCTCACATTCAAACCCTAATTAGTAAGGGCTTGAATCCAGTTATGTTAAAAAATGAATAAAGGGCTGGGGATATAGTCCAGGAATAGAGTGCCATTTGCTTTACATGTACTAAGGCCCTGGGCTCTATCCTCATCACTGGAAAAATAAAGATACAAAGAAATCTGGTTTTCTTTCAGCCTCTTTGGTACATATATGTCCCAAACATAAATATATATATATATATATATATATATATATATATATTTACATATGCACATATGCATACATATATCATATATATCCACACATATAAAAATATATACATGTGTATATGTATATCCATATATAAAATGCATGTAACATGAAGTTTATAATATATATAAATTTATATCACTATATATTTAAATTGAAATATTTTATAAATTTGCTTCAACAACTGTTTCACTTCACCAGTTTTCCTGCTTCCTGAATCAAGGTAGAAGCCTCTTACTTCAGTTTGAATTCAGAAAGGGGACTAGCAGGAAAGGTGGACATTTTAATCTTCAGCAAATATTTTTAAGGAAGCAACTCTGGAGGCCAAGGCAGGAGAATTACAAGTTCAAGGCCAGCCTCGGCAACTTAGTGACACCCTATTTCAAATTAAAGATACAAAAAGGGCTTGAGATGTAGCTCTATAGGAAAGGATCCCTCCCTTCAATTTCCAGTACCAACACACACACACACAAACACACAGATCAATGAATAATATTATATTTTGGGATTCTAGTATTGACAAGGCTATTTTACCTTGTGAGGTTTTCTTATGATGGTTTTGTAATAAATAGAAAATAAGCACAAAACACCCAGGGATCAGTGTGTTTATGATAAGAATGAGGGATGTGTTGTAGGGTTGCTGGGTGAAGGAAGGCTAGTTTTGACTCTACCATGAAGGGAGGTGTTTTGGAGCATGAAAAAAGCCATGTATGGATACTTTGTATGTATGTGTCAGGTGGAAGGAATGTGATGATAATGTAAGGGAAAAGCATGCTAGAAAAGAAAGCTCTTGACACTTTCCTTTCCTGAAAGAAGTGCTATAAGCCTATGGTTTTATTTTTGTTAAAAGTTAAGTTTTTCAAGTCTGGTCTGAAACTGTGTTATTCATGTAGTCTTAGACAAAAAGGCATTTTACATTTTACTGAATATTCTAATTCACAAGTAACAAGCCCATTCATAGATTCTCTAAATTTAGGCAAAATTATGGTATCACAAAAGGGCTAGGCAAGTCTTAGTAGCTTATAAGATAAAGCCATTGTGGAGGTGAGTTCCATACATTATCAGTTCCTCTGCAGAAAGCATAAAACACAGAAGAAATTCACAACACATTAAGAACCACATTGTGCCTTGGGTGCTACCAACTTTCATTCCAAGTCACCTAAGAGTTGTTACTCTACTTTGGGAAAATATTCAATCCATATGCTTCATGAACTGCTGGGCCATACAAAAGCTCATGGATCAATATTTACCTGATCTAATATTTTTCTGGTAAAGTTTGAATCACAGTCAACTCAGTGAGGTTGGAACCTATGAATATTCTTTCAAATTGGTGCACATTTCACACTTCTTTCATTCTAAAAAAAATATAATGAGACAGGGTGAAGCAGAGAAAACATCATACTAGTCAGAATCTTAACATCTCTTTTGGATAGTAAACATATCCCTTAAATTGGGCACTTCTTTGTTTTGACTTTTGAGTGCTCTACATGAAAAAATTAATCAATGATTAATCAATTAATGATCAGATGACCAATTACTCAGAAAAAATGTTTAGGATTTATCTGTGTTTAAGGTAATTGCTCTCCCTTGCTGATTTAACAACATTTAGATTTCTAGAAATTGGACATTTATCACATCTATGATTAACCTTTAAGTATTGACTTCAAATGAGACTCATATCCTTGGTTCTCAAAATCTGTCTGCTATGTTATAGATTAATTCTACCTTGAATAACTTTCTGGAGAAATATTTTTCTAAATATTTGCCAAAGAGCCTTATACTTTTCAAAAGATATTGGATTACAGAGCAAACATAGAATGTAAGGAAATATTCTATAACATGTTTAAATATGTCTAGCATATATTCTAGGAAATAAAATATATATATATATAATATGAAGTATGAGTAGAAATCATGTATTTTAATCTGTATGTAAACCTCAATTAAACATATATACAATGCTTGCATAAGAAGATAAACTAAGTCACTAGTGGATTAGCACAAAATAAGATTTTTTTAAATCAAGGTTTACAATTGAGGTTTCAGAAAAAGAAGGAATATAATGATACAGAATGACTATATGATATAAATTGCAGAGACATACTTGTGAAATATATGAAGATATAATTCATATTAAACATTGCACAACACAAAAACTCCTTTACTCAAATCTGCCTTTCCATGACTCCTATCCTTCTTTCCTCCGCCCTCATTTCAGCTAAAATTCAAGGTTAACCAAAGTACAAAATTCTACCAGGAGGCATATAGTTAATGTGCAAACCCTGGAACATTGAAAGCTGTGGATAGCTGCCTTAACCATTAAAAATGGAATTTAAGGGAATCCAATTTCTTCTCAAAACTCACTCACAAATCAGTTAAAACAACATCAATATCACTGAAAGTCATGCATTTGGAAAATTATCATTTTTCAACTTCTGACGATCTTAAAAAATTGCTATAAGATATAAAACACAAACATACCAATAGCTCTGTTTGTGAGGGTGCAATGTGGTCTAAATTTTCTGGCCAACAAACAACTTCTGTGTGAAAGAAGCAATATTTTAAAAGCAATTTTTATGTGCATGGTAACTTCTGAATTCAAAGGAAACATAAAACCTGTATTTTCTCTTTATAAAATGATATGGGTCAACATTTATGCTCACATCACAGAATTCAATAAGGATGTTATAAAATAACTTAAAATGAAGATGTGCAGGCAACTAGGTGCCATTTCAATGTACTACTCTGAGAGTTTTTTGTTTTGTTTTGGAAAAATAATAAAGAGTATCTTGGTTACAATGACAAACCAGCTTTTCTGCAGTGCATCCCTCCAGCAAAGGCTTAATATATCTGATTTGTCAAAGTCAACACTCCTGCTAATCTTTCCCTCCAGTGTCAAATGCTGGAAGCTATTGCCTATTCATTTTGTTGTGCGGTGTAGAGAGAGATGTGTACATGGGCAGAAAGTAATCTGCACAAACATCAGAATAAAATGGTCTTTCTGAACACAGCTACAAAAAAAGATGCAAGAAGTATTGTAAAATTACCTGTGTTTTCTGAGATTTCTTCTGCAGCACTTTTTCACATGCACCTATACTGCTTGCTTGAATGTAAGTTATACCTGCCTTTTTACAATTACTTAGTTAATAAATATCTTAGGACTACAAAACATTTTCTATTTGTATTTGCATTGAAATATTATTATATGTTTCCCTGCATTATACAATGAGGGTGTATTAAAGAAAAGAGTATTAAATATTAACTTTAAAAGTTTTAGAGCAGTATTGTTATTAGTTCCATCTAACATGCAATAAAATTATTTAACCTGGAGTTTTATATATCAGCATATAAATATTCTTTTTCCATAGAAATATTATCTTTGGGAAGTCCTACAAAATATATACATTTTTCTTTTATTCTACCAACAATTACAAAATTCTCTATAACATAAGAACTAAAATTTTGACTATCAATTATATGTCTTCCCTCATTGAATGTATATGTATGTGTGTGTTTGTGTGGTTTGCATACCCATAAGTGTATGTTTGCATGCCCACAAGTGTATTCGATACAATTGAATTATATTGTAATGCAATTATCAGTTTAATGATACTGAAAATTCCTTATAGTAGAAGGGATTTAAACAAAAGAATCCAATACCTGGTGCATTAAAATAGCCATCCATAAGTGTATCGATAATTAGTAGTATGATTCTTTACATTATGATGAGCAATCTGTTCGTCAATAATGAGAAAGCAATATGTTCCATTCAGGAACATAAACCATAAGCTAGATATTTTGAAAGGGAGCCTCAAAACAAAGTAAAGGGAAAATAAAATAAAGCTACCTATGCTTTTTGGTGATAAAAGCTACCACTTTCAACAAAATTATTTGGAAAACAAAGGAAACAAACGTTATGAGCACTAATTCTGTGTTGTTGGTACTGGGAATTGAACCCAAAGATGTTATATACTCAGCCTCTTTTATTTTGAGGCAGGGTCTTGCTAAATTGCTTAAGGCCTAAGTTGCTGAGGCAGGCTTCTAACTTGTGATCCTCCTGCTTCAGCCACCTTAATTGCCTGTATTGCAGGCATGCACCACCACACCAGGCAGCAGCACTAATTTTCATGTCAGAAAAACATAGGTTCCAGAACCATTTTGCCACATATTAAGATTCCCTAACCTCCATTTCCTTCTCTGTGTAAGGGGAATCAAGTTAATGCTGCTAATGGTTGTTAACAGGTGTTTTGGTTTGAACACGAGGGTTTCTGTAAAGCTCCTTTGTTAAGGCAGAAATGTTTAGAGGGTAAATAATTGATTACAAAAGATGAAATCTAGGCTTGTCCCTCCCAACTCGGAGATGCCATCCCTCCTGGGGATGGCGGGGAACAAGCCCTGGCCTGCGAGTGTTCCCACTAGGCTCGCCTGCAAGCGTTCCAGCTCTGCCTGCCTACAAGCATTCCAGCTCAGCCCATGTGCATGCGTTCCCAGCTCTGCCCACTCACTCAGGAGCCACAGGTATTCTCCACCTCTGCCTACAGGTCAGGGAACAGGCCCTGGGCCCAGGAACAGGGAATATTACAAGGGGATACCTATCTTTTGTTTTTCTTACTAATACCCTAATTCCCATGATTACCCTCTTACTAGTCAAATAATCTAATACCTCTATCTTCTCACATTCTATCTCACAAATGTTTTAGCCACCCCATAAGTCCCTCCTTCTACCATTAGATACTGTGAACCACCACACAAAAACACTAAATTGTAGAAGATAATTGATCTCATCATATGGTTAAAGTGTCAAAATTGTAAATATAAAAATAGAAACTGGGCTGGGATTGTGGCTCAGTGGTAGAGCACTCGCCTAGCGTGTGCACGGCCCGGGTTCGATCCTCAGCACCACATACAAATAAACGCATTGTGTACAACTAAAGCAAATAAATATAAAAAAAATAGAAACTAACTGATATATAGCAATACTTTGGATACTTTGACTGTTGTAATATTGATCTTTGTCTTAAAAGTTATGCATTGGATAACCTGTAAGGATGATATAAGACAATAAAACAGAAACAGGAATACTTCAGACTTACACTGCAAGAGAGGAAAACACATAGATATCATGGGAACACAAGGGAGGAAAATGCCCCAAACAAACCAAGATACTACAGCAATAGAATCCATAGAAAGCATGGTAGGTGAAATGTTGGAAAAGGAATTCCGAATATACATAATTAAAATGATTCAGGATTTTAAAAATGACCTAAGTGAGCAGATACAGGCAAAAATTGATCTCACCAACAAAGAGATAAGAGATCAAATACAGGCAACCATTGATCACACCAACAAAGAGATAAGAGTACAAATACAGGTAGCAAAAGATTACTTCAAGAAAGAGATAGTGAGAGAGTCTGAAAAAAAAAAAAAAAAAACAGAAATACTTGAAATGAAAGAAAAAATAGGCCATTTAAAAAACTCAATAAACTCAATAGATAGTATCACCAATAGACTGGATCACTTGGAAGAAAGGACCTCAGACAATGAGAACAAAATATATAATATTGAAAATAAAGTTGACCACACAGTGAAGATGGTAAGAAACCATGAACAAAATATCCAAGAATTATGGAATACCATTGAAAGACTGAATATAAGATTTATTGGAATTGAGGAAGTTGCAGAGATTCAATCCAAAGGAATGCAAAATCTCCTTAATAAAATAATATCAGAAAATTTCCCAAACAAGAAGAACAAATTTGAAAACCAAATACAAGAAGCATATAGGATGACAAATGTACAAAATTACAACAGATCTATACCAAGCACATTATAATGAAAATGCCTAGCGTATAAAATAAGGATAGAATTTTAAAGGCCATAAGAGAGAAAAATCAGATAACCTTTAGAGGAAAACCAATTCGCATCACAGCAGATTTTTCAACCCAGACCCTCAAAGCAAGGAGAGCCTGGAACAACATATACCAGGCTCTAAAAGATAAGGGATGCCAACCAAGAATCTAATATCCAGCAAAATTAAGATTTAGATTTGATGATGAAATGAAAACCTTCCATGATAAACAAAAGCTAAAAGAGTTTACAAACAAGAAAGCCGTCACTACAGAACAACCTTGGCAAAATATTCCACGAGGAGGAATTGAAAAACAACAATGAAAACCTTCAAAGGGAAGAACAACAATAAAGGAAAACTAAACATAGGAGAAATCAAGTCAAGTTAAATACCAAAAATAAAATAAAATTAAATAAAATTTAAAATGACTGGTAATACAAATCATATCTCAGTAATAACCCTGAACATTAATGGCCTAAACTCACCAATTAAAAGACATAGGTTGATAGATTAGATTAAAAAAAAATGACCCAACAATATGCTTCCTTCAAGAGACACATTTTATAGGAAAAGATGCCCACAGACTGAAGGTGAAAGGATGGGATAAAATATACCACTATGTAAACAAGCAGTGGTTTCCATCCTCATATCAAACAAAGTAGACTTCAAGCCAAAGGTAATCAAAAGAGATAAGGAAGGGCATTTCATACTACTTAAGGGAATCATACATCAACAAGAAATAACTGTCATAAATACATATGCCCCAAATAATGGAGCATCCATGTTCATCAAACAAACCCTTCTCAAGTTCAAGAGCCAAACAGACCACAACACAATAATTCTAGGTGAATTTAACACACCACTTTCATCACTCGATAGATCTTCCAAAAAAAAGGTAAACAAAAAAACTTTAGAACTCAATAATACAATCAATAGCTTAAATTTAACTGATATATATAGAGTATTTTATCCATCAACAAGTCAGTACACTTTCTTCTCAGCAGCACATGGATCATTCTCTAAAATATATCATATATTATGCCATAAAGCAACTGTAAGCAAATATAAAAAAAGTAGAGATACTACCCTGTATACTATCAGATCATAATGGAATGAAACTAGAAATCAATTATAAAATAAGAAACAAAACCCACTGCAACACCTAGAGACTCAATAATATGCTATTGAATGAACAATGGGTTGCAGAAGACATCAAAAAGGAGATTAAAAAATTCTTAGAGGTAAATGAGGACACTGATACAACATATTGAAATCTCTGGGACACTATGAAGGCAGTACTAAGAGGAAAATTCATTGCATGGAATTCATTCCTTCAAAGAAGAAAAGGTCAACAAATAAATGAATTAACATTATACCTCAAAGCCCTAGAAAAAGAAGAACAAATTAATCCCAAAAGCAGTAGAAGACAGGAAATAATTAAAATCAGAGCCAAATCAATGAAATTGAAACAAAAAACACAATTGAAAAAATCGACAGAACCAAAAGTTGGTTCTTTGAAAAAATAAATGAAATTGATAAACCATTAGCTATGCTAACTAAGAAAAGGAGAGAAATAACTCAAATTACCAATATATGTGATGAAAAAGGAAACATCATGATGGACACTGCAGAAATACGGAAGATAATTAGAAATTATTTTGAAAAACTATACTCCAACAAAATAGAAAATAATGAAGACATCGACAAATTTATAGAAATATACAATATGCCCAAACTAAATCAGGATGACATACACAATTTAAATAGATCAATTTCAAGCAAAGAAATAGAGGATGCCATCAAAAACTTACCATCCAAGAAAAGCCCAGGTCCAGATGGATACACAACTGAGTTCTACATGACCTTTAAAGAACTAACATCAATACTTCTCAAACTATTCCATGAAATAGAAAAAGAGGGAACCCTTCCAAACTCATTCTATGAGGCTGATATCACCCTGATTCCAAAACCAGGCAGAGACAAATCAAATAAAGAAAACTTCAGACCAATATCACTAATGAATATAGATGCATAAATCCTCAATAAAATTCTGGCAAATTGAATACAAAAACACATCAAAAAAATAGTACATCACGATCAAGTGGGATTCATTCCAGGAATGCAAGGTTGTTTCAACGTAAGGAAATCAATAAATGTTATTCACCACATCAATAGACTCAAAGATAAAAATCACATGATCATCTCAACTGATGCAGAGAAAGCATTTTACAAGATACAGCACCCCTTCATGTTAAAAAAGCTATAGAGAAAATAGGGATAACAGGAACATACTTCAACATTATAAAGGCCATCTATGCTAAGCCCCAGGCCAACATCATCCTAAATGGAGAAAAACTGAAAGCATTCCCTCTAAAAACTGGAACACAACAGGGATATCCTCTTTCGCCACTATTATTTAACATAGTTCTTGAAACCCTAGCCAATGCAATTAGACAGATGAAAGAAATAAAAGGGATATGGATAGGAAAAGAAAAACTTAAACTATCACTATTTGCAGACAATATGATTCTATACATAGAAGATCCAAAAAACTCCACCAGAAATCTTCTAGATCTAATAAACAAATTCAGCAAAGTGGCTGGATATAAAATCAATACCCATAAATCTAATTTATTTCTGTACATCAGTAACATATCCTCAGAAAGAGAAACTAGGAAATCCACCCTATTTACTATAATGTCAAAAAATAAATAAAATACTTGGGAATCAACCTAACAAAAGAAGTGAAAGACCTGTACAATGAAAACTACAGCACACTAATGAAAGAAATTAAAGAAGATCTTAGAAGATGGAAAGATTTACCTTGTTCATGGATAGGTAGAACTAATATTGTCAAAATGACTATTCTACCAAAAGCACTATGCAATTTCAATGCAATCCCAATCAAAATCCCACTGTCATTCCTCATAGAAATAGAAAAAGAAATCATGAAATTCATCTGGAAAAATAAGAGATCCAGAATAGCCAAAGAAATTCTTAGCAAGACTAATGAATCTGGTGGCATTACTATTCCAGACCTTAAATTGTATTACAAAGCAATAGTAACTAAAACAGCATGGTATTGGCACCAAAATAGACCAGTAGACCAATGATGGTACAGAATAGAAGACACAGAGACTATCCCACACATCTACAGTTATCTTATATTAGACAAAAGTGCCAAAAAACTACATTGGAGAAAAGACAGCCTCTTCAACAAATGGTGTTGGGAAAACTGGAAATCCTTATGTAATAAAATGAAATTAAACCTCTATCTCTCTCCATGCACAAAATTCAAAATGGATCAAAGACCTAGGAATTAAAACCAGAGACCTTGCACCTAATATAGATAAAAGTAGGCTCAAATCTCCAACATGTTGGATTAGGCCCCAACTTCCTCAATAAGACCCCTATAACACAAGAACTAAAACCAAACATTAATAAATGGGATGTATTCAAACTAAAAAGCTTCTTCTCAGCAAAAGAAACAATCAGTGAGGTGAACAGAGAACCTACAGAATGGGAGCAAATCTTTACCACATGCGCATCAGACAGAACATTAACTTCAAGTATATATAAAGCTCTCAAAAACCTTTACACCAAAAAAAACAAACAACCCAATCAATAAATGGGCTAAGGAACTGAACAGACACTTCTCAGAAGAAGATATACAATCAATCAACAAGTATATGAAAAAATGTTCAACATCTCTAGCAATTAGAGAAATGCAAATCAAAACAACTCTAAGATTTCATCTCACATCAGTCAGAATGCCAGCTATCAAAAACACAAACAACAATAAATGCTGGCGAGGATGTGGGGAAGAGGGCACACTCTTACTTTGCTGGTGGGGCTGCAAATTGGTGCAGCCAATTTGGAAAGCAGTGTGGAGATTCCTAGGAAAACTTGGAAGGGAACCACCATTTGACCCAGCTATCCCACTCCTTGGTTTATGCTCAAAGGACTTAAAAATAGCATACTACAGGGACACAGCCATGTCAATGTTCATAGCAGCACAATTCACAATAGCTAGATTGTGGAAACAACCCTGATGCCCATCAATAGATGAATGGATAGGGAAACTTTGGTATGTATACACAATGGAACACTACTCAGCACTAAAAGAGAATAAAATCATGGCATTTTCAGGTAAATGGATGGAGTTAGAGAAAATAATGCTAAGTGAAGTCAGCCAATCCCAGAAGACCAAAGGTCGATTGATTCCTTTGCTATGATGATACTGAATTATAGTGGCAAGGGAGGGGGGATGAGAGGAATGAAGGAATGTTAAATAGAAAAAAAGGGGGAGGGGAGGGAAAGGGGCAAGGGGATAGAAACAATGGCAGAAGGAGTTGGACATTAATATACTAAGTGCATGTATAAAAGTCAAATGGTATGAAAATACTTTGTGTAAAACCAATGACTTGTAAAACTGTGCTCTTTATATGTAATATGAAAGGAATTACACTCTAAAAGTATGTATAACAAATTAAATTTACTAAAAGATGTAATCTAATCAGTGGATTTTGATGGCTTAATAATTTGAATGGACTGAGTGGTAACTGTAGGCAGGTAGGTTATGGCTGGAGGAAGTAGGTCACTGGAGGCATGCCTTTGGGGTTTATATTTTGTTACTGCCCCCCCCCCCCCCCCCCCCCCGCCTTTCTAGGATGTCATGAGCTGAGCAGATTTCCTCCATCATGCCCTTCCACCATGATGTTATGCCTCACCTTAGAACCAGAGCAAAGAAGTCAGCTGGCCAAGGACCATACCTCTGAAACCAAGGGCTGTAATAAACTTTTCCTTCTTTAAATCTTTCCCTTGGCTAAGTTGTTCTTGTCAGGTATTTCAGTTGCAGCAATTAAAACCTGACTAATACAACAGGTTTAACTCCCACTGCTCCTATGCTTCTCTCCTCCCCTCACTTTAAGTACAAGGTTAACCAGAGTAAATTTCACACACTTATTTCCCCAGCAATCACTGAAAATGCACTATTCTTTCTCTATATTGTTAGAACTTTTCTTACTTCATATACAGTTTTCTTTTTAGGTTGTGGAAGAATTCCTTACTTTTCTTTTGATATGTCAAAAGAGTTTGGAAAGCTATAGCTTTTTAAAAAAAATCATGTTTAACTATTAGCTTTCAAGTTTACCATTCCACTTACTGACTTACCAAAATAATTTGAGAATTAGAATTGATCAATGACTGAGTGTTGTAGAAATTTGCTCAGGCCCTAAAACATTGATATCCATGGATTCCTTAGTGAGGAGGGCTGGCATGAACATCTTTACCACTGCAAACCTTAATAGAGAGCTTAATCTCTTATGCCAAGCATGATTCTAAGAATTTATTTACTGACCATTTTAATTCTTATAGCAATACAATGAAGTAGGAATTATGATGATATCCATTTTAAAGATAAGTGTGAGTCAAAAAAGGATAAAATTATCTATCCATAGCTACACAGTCATTATGTGATAGAGTTTGAACTGAAGTCCAGGAAGAAAAGTAACAGATCCAGATTTCTTGGTATAAATATTGCATGATGCAGACTTTCATCCTGTTTAATAAGAATGAGAAATATACTGACTTAATATTTTCACAAGTATTACATATATTATACCTTTATTTGACCATTTGGATCCTATCAGTGGCATGATTCCATGATTCCATTCTCTAACACCTTGTAATCCATATCAGGAGTGTCTTGCACCAACCACCAAAGAAAATTACATGGGAATCCTTTCTCCAATGAAAGGATTGAGTATTGTATGTACAAAACTTTATCAAAACATTGTGTTTTTCCAAGGTAAATGGATGGATATTGAACCCACATTTTTATAATTAAAGATTCTTTCTCATTACAGAGGGATCTTGCAAATGACTTTGTGTCTTTTCATAATTAAAGCAGAGTATTGGTGCAATGAGTAATAATAGTAATAATCTGTACCAACATCAAAAATTGTATATTCTATTCCATGGTACGTTCATGACATATTTTATCTCAATCAAATAAATTAAAAGTAAAAGGAAAAAGAGAAGTTTTTCTCTTTCAACAATAGAAGTGTGTTATGTAAATGTAAGAAACATTTAAATATATAATGAGGATTTTCCAGTTTACAACTATATGTGCAGTATTAGAAGGACACTATCTAATTGGCATTTTTCCAGATGGACAATACACCTGTCCTTTGGCAAGTGTCTCCACTGAATGTGTGGTCTATTACAGGTATTGACTTTCTGGATGTTTTCTATATTATAAATGTCCTTAGAGCATTAGTGTATATGTTTAACTCAAGAAAATGTTCATTCTTATGCTGTTATTCCTTTACCCATTGGCTCATAAACTTGCTGTCTTATTAAATACTGGGAATATTAGAAGGAGAAATGCACAATAACAATAAACTAATAATTATAATTTGTTAGAAAATTATAAAGCACTAGATACTATACTAACTAAATTTATCATCTAAGCTAGTTTTTACATATGAAGTATAAAAATCATTAGTAGACCTAATGAGCATTATTCACTTTATGAAGATAAGGAAACAAAAACATGGGGATGTTAAACCACTTTCTTTGGCTTCTATAGCTAACCTGTGACAGAAATGTTTCTGTCATCTCAGGCACTACTCCTAATGCTTGTTCTCCAGGACTATGTGAGACAGGCTCATAGCTCTAAGGCAGAAAGAGAAGCCATGCCTAAGTATGTTTCTTAGACCATCATATATCATTATCCCATTTAAGTGTCCATGCCTTTTGAATGTCAGCTAATGGGGGAAGGAGATACCAGGGAAAGAAGGGTAGTTTCATGTTTGGATTCTTTTTCTAAACCGTTGTTCCCTATGCTTCAAGGAAGGAAGAGAGTTGTTTCTCAAGGAAGGGTTTCCTTCTTTCTTTAGTGTGAAACTCTGATGCTCTATATTTCCACATGGAAGGGTGTAGGCCACAAAAGGACAATACTTCCCTCTTATAGTCCTGAGTTTGACTATCTAAGTAGGACGTACTGAACACAGACTAGTTTTAATGCTGTATTAGTACAGTTAGACATGTTCAAACCTCTTAAGATACATATTTTTCTGCTTCATGCTTTCCAGTCCTTCAAAATGAAAAGTTTCTAATAGAGCCAATATTGGTTGACTTGAGCATCCTTTTTGATTATAGAATAAACTTTTGTGGTCTCCTAGCCTTCATATACACAAAAAGAAATCACGCACATGCATATTCTCCACACATTCATGAAGGGAAGCTCAAATGTCCTTAGTAGTCATATTCTTGGTTGTCCAATAATACAAAAAAGTTATTTCATTTACAGTGGTGGGAATAAAATATATGATTGCCTTATTTTTCTAAAATGTCACAGAAGATGAACATTTTCATTCACATGGTATATATAAAAACTGATATAGGATAAAATTTCAGCTTCAAATTACTTTATATGAAGTTACAGAAATAATAAATGCGTATATTGTACATAATTCATATTTAACTTATTTTCCTATATTATATCACTTAATCTTATAAAATGGATATTGTGATCTCCACGCTAAAGATGAGGAAATATAATTAGTTGAGTTTAGGGTAATTGTTCAAGCTTTTAACAACTGGTATGTAACAAAACTAGTCTTTGAACTAAGGCTCTCTGATTCTGATTCTACTGTACTTGTTCGTAATTGTGAGAATATAGAGAGCAGGGCTGGGGGACCGCAGAAAACAATCTTTGAAGAGCATTGCTCAGTTCTATCCCTGGCTCACTCTCAAACATATGTTGGAAAGTCCCATTAGTTTGTCACAGTGAGGAAATACGCATCAAGATCCTGATACTAAAATATTCTGGTTCTTTTCATTTCAGGGTAAGTCTAGACTGAAAAGCAATAAAGCAATTAATATTTCCATAGTCCTCTCTTTTCCAGGGCATAAAATTAATAATATTTTAATCAAAATAATGTCTAACATAGGAGATTCCATGTAAGCATGCATGTATCTATCTCCATGTGTAATTAAAGGCATATTAAATTCCAAATTTTAGAGAATACTAAGAAATAATAACATAATAATTTAACATAATATAAAATCCTAAGTTTCAACTCATGGAATATATAATTTAACTCAAGTACAGGCCTAGTTTAAAGTGGATCATTGGAAAATCAATAGAGCTACATATATGTCATCTGTTTATCTATCATCATCTATATCTTCTTTTTAAAAGTGTAATGCAATTTAGACCAACTTTTGTTCATTGTAGTACGTAAGAGAATTTGAAGAAAATTCATTTTCCTGTTTTGTAAAAATTGTTTTACTTCAGATATGATGCAAAAGAACCAATATATGGTAATTGTAGGAACAAATAAACACAGTTTTTTTTAACCTTTGTTTTTAAATTTATTTTTATGTGGTGATGAGGATCAAACTCAGTGCTTCACACCTGCTAGCAAGCACTCTAACACTGAGCCACAACACCAGCCCTAAACACAGGGTTTTACAATAGAATAAAAGATCAAATCCAATTGTTTATGATAATAATATACCTTAAGCAATAAACACAATAGTAGAAGGTATATATTTAAGGGGTTAGAAGTTCTTTGTGATGTGTAATCTGGCCAAATAAAACTGAACAACAACAACAAAAAAAATCTTTTCTCATAAAATTGTTAATATATTCACTATAATTGATTAAAATAAAGTATAATAACAGATCACTAAAATTTTATCTAGAACAATTATAGCACTATTTCTCTTAAAGTCTCATTCTTACAAATATGTCTTTTTGTTGTTGTTTTTTTTTTGGTTTTTGGTACTGGGAATTAAACCCAGGGACTCTTTACCACTGAGATACATCCCCAACCGTTTTTATTTTTCATCACTATAATTTTGAAATAACATCTCTCTAAGTTGCTGTGGCCTTGCTAAATTGCTGAGGCAGGCCTCAGACTTGCAATCCTTCTGCTTCAGCCTCTCAAGTCGAGCTTATGTAACCTTATCAAGATTATAAAATCAAATAAGGTGAAAGATGGATCCTAGTAAATAAACTAAGGTCTCCTGCATTCTATTCCAAGACTCTGTGACTTAAGCCTAGAGGCCCTTCTCAGACTTGAGTTACCTTACTACCTAAAGTGAGGAACAGCTGTGCTACCAGTCTCCTCCCACTAAATTCTACCTACAGCCTGATGCCCCAGTGTCAGTTTTGATAATTCTTTTGCTGGTCTATTCAGTCCTCAAACTGTTCCATACTATGGTTATAGGAGTTTCCAAACTGTCCCATTGGGCTTTGGAGATATATGTGGACTACACTAAGATTAAATTTGAAACTAAAAACTGTGTTGCTTAAAATTGAATATCATCTCTAAATACTTATGAATACAAATGTTCATCCTAAGGAATCACATATTTATAGTTTTATTTCATCCTAAATAAACCAATGATCAAATCCAAGTTGTTTTATTAGAGTACAATTTAGGTATTTTTGGAGAAAATTTATGTTTAAAAAAGCCCAAGACATAGTCCTTTCCTAATGCTGTATTCACTCTGGGAACTCTGAGCTGCATGTTCTGTGAAAATGATATCCACACACATTAATGGTGCCACTTCATTTCATCTCTACAGATTTTAGGGTGTCACACTCTAATTTCTGATAAAGGATTTGAAACTATCCATTCCTGTTCTACTCCAGATTCTCTTTAATGTGTAGTTTGCATTTTCCACTCTCTGATCCCAAACTCCCTCAAGGCAAAAGGTCTTTGTAATATAAAAGCCTCCCTTATTTCTGTTCCAAAACTTCCTTGAAAACATTTACCGAACCTATTTCCTTAAATCTTTACATCCTAAGATTAACATTATTGGTGGAAATCCAAAGTAAGATCTTTCTCTAAGCAAAATATGTATAGACGATAACTTTAGATATTAGCTAATTGAAAAGCAAAACCTGAATAACCTGTAAATTATATTTCTAATGAAATGTATTGTATGTACATGTATTTATTTTATAGTCAAGAAACTCATAAAATAGAAATAGAACAATATTACAAAGAGTTTATTTCCTGTATTTCCTAGTAGTTATAACAGCAAATTAGAACCTTTAATGTTCTAAAGCAAACATAAATTCTAGAAAATGTATAATTAATCCAAATAGTTGAAAGAGAGGTAAAGAGAAAACAAAATGACAGTCTCAAAAATACATGGCTAAGAAACAAATTGAATTGCAAATAGGAACAAATATTAATTCATTAGCAGAAAAAAAAACATATGTTAAATTTATAATGAAGTTAAAAGTTAGGTATATGTAAGCCTGAAACTACTTGTATGATTTAACTATATTGCAAAGTGTTCTGCCCTTTAATAATATCTTGTCATTTTTAAGGGGTAGTGTCTCAATTCATTATATTCTTTGCTTAACATATAGGAAACAAAATATATATTGTTGAAGAAGATATTTACTTAAAATAGGTAAAATGGTTAAATCTTTGGAGAAAAATATATCCGTTTTCCCAAGAAGAAAGTTCCACAAACTAAATTTAAGATTACTTAAAACTTTAAAGGAAATTCATGAACTAGTACAATCACCCTCAAAAAGTTGAATTGAGCTTTAAAAGGCCTTTCTAATTGGACCTCAAACAAGACATATACACCACACAAAAATGAAATTACATTAATATTGCTATGTCATTATTACTGGAGAAAATTTGTAGTTTTCATAATTCACAACATAGCTTATATGATTTAAAACTAAACAGATGAATAAATAAAGAAAATGTAGCAAATACACACAATGGAATTGTACTCAGTTATAAAGAAAATGAAACTTTTATTTACTGGCAAGTGGATGGAACTGGAGAATATCATGCCAAGTGGAATAAATCAGACTAAGAAAGACACTGGTTAAATGTTTTCTTTCACACACAGAAGCTAGACAGCAAAATGGAATAATAAAAGGGATCTCATGAAAACAGAAGGGAGATCAATTAAATAAACTTAGTGAATCAAGGGGGAAGAAAAAAGTGGGGACAAAGGGGAAGAACTGGGCAGTAAAATTGACTAAATTATGCTCTATGCTTGATGAATATTATTGTTATACACATATGTGAATGTTACAATGAACCCTTCTATTACGTATAATTATAATGAACTAATGAAAACATTAAAAAAATTAAATGGAACTCTGGAATAATATCTGTAATACATGTACACAAAAGGCTAAAAACCTATTTTTTCATTGTATATCTAATTTTTTACCTTAATATACAAATATAGAATCTCTTTATGGCCAGCACATTCATATTGATTATTTTACATTTTTAACATAAGACTTTTAGAGTGTTATATGTTGTTATCACTAATGTGCAACTTCTTTTACAATAGAGTTTCTTAGCATTTCTTTAGATACTAGGAGTAAATTACACTATTGTTTGAAAAAAATTATTCTCCTCCTACTCTATATCCATTCTTGTGACTTTGGACTTTGTTATTGACTTTCTTTGGCCAATACAATATTAGTGACCATAATAGCCCTTTGAGAAGTATTTAAGCAGGCTTTCTCACAATTCTTCCATCACTATGGAGTGTATTCTGACAGGCCTGCTGGTCCTAGAGGGACATATGTAGAGCAGAGATGACAAATTCCATCATGCCACTGGTTGTAGGCATTAATGGAAAAGAGTATAAGAGAAAACCATAAAATTTGAAGTCGGGAATTTCAGGGACCTATGTTACTCATCTCACTCCCAATTAGGGCATCATTGGCATTATTTTGATAGGGTTTATATGATTTGTACCTATGTTGGGCAATTTGGTAGGAATAAACACTAAAAATAAGAACAGATTGGTGAATTTTCAACAATGTGGGTGAAAAGTTATAAACGTACAAATCACAGGTAAGGAAATAGAAAAGATGATTCAGGAATGAGAGATGTTGAGACAGAAAGTTGTAGGACTTAATATTTGATTGTATTGGGCCATGTCAGGTATATGACAGAGGAAAATAGCCATCCTTTAGAAACAGACTGACAATAAGAATGATGGTTATTAAAAACTGGGAAAAATCAGTTAATGCAATAAAAACTTAATGAAAGTATTAAAAATAAAAGAAAGGCAGTTGCCTAATAAGTATTATCATGCAAAATAATTGGCATTGGATATCAGAAGTATTAAAATATTTTAAAGCAGTAATGAGTAAACTGTTATGATAGGTGTTCCTAAGTATTTTATGTTTTTTCCTTATTTCATCTTAATCCCTTAAATTCCTTCTTCAAATTCACAATCAGTAAATGACAGCAGAATTAAAACAAAGATTGTCACATGCAGAACCTCACAGTCTTATTTATTAAACTTGCCTGAAGAATAAAGAGGAATAAAAGAGACCTGGGGGTGTTGCTCAGTGGTAGAGCATATATGATACCCTGGGTTTAATTACTGGCTTCAAAACAAACAAATTTCTGTAAAAAGAAATAATTATAATAACAGTTTCCATAAACTACTTTATAATGAAAATCACTATTTAATTCTTATCAAAATAAAAATGTGTGTAAATTAATCATCAAAACAAATCCTTTTTTATACTTTCTTAAATAAATGTCATAAAGTTATTTAATATTTACAGTATATTGTGTGAGCAAGTGTGTGTGTGTTGGCCATAAAGTAGGACATAAGGTTTTGATATCTTCACGTGCCATCTGAAGTAGATCATCCAAGTGAATGAATGGCCATGATAATTAATGTAGTATAATCATAATGTTTTTCTTGAATATCATACACACTTCCCACACATTAATAAACTTAATCTGAACAGAGGAAAAAAACAATTAGGTAAATAATAAAATATCAGGTAGTTAAAATATAAAGAATATCCATGGGATGAGGGATCTGTAGCAATCTGAGGTTGTATTTAAGGCCAATAAATTGGGGAGTGGTCCACAAGGACCTATGAGAATGATGTTTATGAAAGAGGGATGAGTAAATGTATAAGTATATGATGGCTAGCCCATGATTGATGTGCTCAGGGAATACAGAGACAACCATGTGGCTAGAGGACAGTGAACATGGAGACAAACAAGAAGGGTGTGATGGAAATAGCAGGTTGATGTGGAATATGGCATCTATGCTAAGGAATTTTTATTTCAAGGAAATAACATGATCATATATATTAGTTATATATATTCTACTATCTTTTGGACTAGTGTTAATATTCACATTTGTACATATGGATGCAAATTAAAACATATTTTTTAAAGTCTAAGTGATTGGCACCATATTATTTAAAGCACTGCTTTAAGATAGTCTATGGCAAAATGAGGGTGAATTGATAGAAACAAGTTTGAAAAGTATTGTTTATATCTTTTGAAATGTTCCTTCTTGACAATGAATGGTACATATTAAAAAAAAACATCAAAAGTCTTCAAACAGAACATACTTAACCCTATCCCTTCCACATGTATTTGTCCATAAAGCTGTTTTACCACTTAATGCTTGTTCTCACTGTATATACATAAAATTGTCTCATATGCTCCAGAAAACAGAATTCTAGGTTGTCATTTTAGAAATGTGGCTTCATGAAGACCTTGGGTTTTTCTGTAGCCCCTGTGGATCTGGAAGCGATATGTACTTAGAGACGAGAAAATTAAGTTTGAGAATTAGATATGCTATACGATCAATAACATACCATCAGTTGTGGATTTGAAGAAACTTATTGATAACTATTACAATAGGGATTTAGAAGTATACAAAAGCTTTATAATCATTTAATCTATGTATATGCACACATGTTAATATGAATTATTAATGTTTTCAATCTAACAGATATTGTTTGGGGAGAAAGAACACATTTGTATGAGTTTCCAATCTACAAAGTCTTCCATATTCACTGTATCTTTCCCTCATCATTGTTTTTCATTTTCAATAGGCTTTACTTTTCAGAACAGCCTTAGTTCATATAAAAATTGATCAGAAAGTACACAGAATTCTCATAATCCTTCTTCTCCTATGTACTCAAAACCTCCCCTATGATCAACATTTTTCTCCAGAGTGGCCCATTTGTTAAAATCAATGAACTTCCACTGACATATCATTATCATCCAGAGCCCACACTTGGCATTAGAATTCACTTTTGATTTTGTACATGCTATGGGTTTTGACAAACCTATAAAAGATATATTTGGTATGCACCATGATAGAATCATTCAGAATAGGTCTACTATAAAAAAAATCCTCTATGCTCTGCCTATTCATTCCTCCTTCCTTCCTTACCTCTCACAGGCACTGGTCTTTTTACTTTCTCCAAAGTTTTGCCTTTTTCAGAATGTCATATGGTTAGAATAATAGAACATATATCCCATTCAGATTTACTTTGTTCACTTAGTAATGCAAATTTAAGTTGCCTCTATGTCTTTCCATGGTTCACTAAATAATATTCCAATGTCTGGATACATACCACAGTTTACTTTTCATTTCACCTCCTGAGAATATCTTGGTTGTTTTAAAGCTTTGGAAATTATGAATAAAGCTTCTATAAATACTCATATTCAGGTTTTTGAGTGGACATATGTTTCTAACTGCTTTTGGTAGATATTAAAAAGTACAAGTGCTGAAACTTATAAAAATGTATATTTTGGATGACAACTTGTCATCTAAATTGGTGGTACCCTTTTGCCTTTCCACCAGCAATGAATTCCAGTTGCTCCACATCCTTACCAGCATTTGGTAGTGTCAGTGTTCCAGAATTTGGTCATTATAATAGGTTTGGAGTATTACCTTGCTTTAATTTGCAATTTACTTACTATGTGGACCATCTTTTTCATATGTTTATTTGCTACCTGCATATATTATTTGGTGAGGGGTTTGTTAAAGTCTTTATCCCATGTTTTTTTTTTTTTAATTTAGGTTATTTTTATTGTTTAAAAACATTAATCATTATTCTGTTTTAAGAGTTCTTTGTATATTTTGAATAATAATACTTCATAGCAATCTCATTTGCAAATATTTTTGGGGGAATTAGCTTTTCATTCTCTTGACACTCTCTCAAAGAACAGAAACTTACTTTTAATGAACTCCAGCTTATTAATAAATTTGTTTATAGAGTGTGACTTTGGTGTTGCACCTAAAATGCCATGACCATGGCTAAAGTCAACTATATGATCTTCTAGAAATTTTATACTTTTGGATTTTACATTTAGGTCTGTGATCAATTCTTGAATTAAATTTGTAAAGGTATAAGTTTTTGTTGTCTAAATTTTCTTTATGCATGTGGTTTTCCAGTTATCAAAGAATCATTTGTACAAAAGATTATGTTATCTCCATCATATTGATTTTTATCCTTTCCAAAAGATCAGTTGACTATGATTGTGTATGCCTTTTTGTGCTCTGCACTCTGTTCCATTGATCTGCTTGTCCAGTTTTCACCAATGACATACTGTTTTAATTATTACAGCTTTATATTAGATTTGAACATTTAATACTGAACAAACTGCCAAACACATTCTGGAATAGTACAGTATATGTTAATATTCCTCAATAAAAGTGGTGTTTGCTCTTTAGAGTACTCTATTGTGAAATATATTATCCATGAGAATGGCTGGGTGATTTCCTATTCTTGTTGTTACTTATAATCCAAAAGAGCCCAACATTCCCATATCCAAACCTTTATCTCAAACAATTAATTTAAACTTCATTAAAAACTTAGGAATCCTTACTTTGATGTCACAGACATAAAATCAAAACAACTACATCAGCATTTGCATCTTTCCTACATATTGCCTCTCAGGCTTCAGTACTTATTTTGTTAAAATCATTAGTAACAAAACCTATTTATTTGGCTACCTTTACATGCTTTTCCCTTTCTCCATTTCTGCTAATTTTCCTATCTAAATAAATAGTTTATTAAACAAGGTAGTAAAATGTAATAGTTTGATGAAGACACATCAAAATATAAACACACTGTAGAATCTAATTTCAGGGGAAAAAGTATTTTTATCAGCTAAACCCAAATATAATATGCCTGTAAAATATTTTATAGTAGTGAATGACCTAACTCTTCATACACAGTAGGGTTCCCTATAAGATTGCTAATATTTTAAGGAGTTACAATAATGAATACTGTGGAGCAAAGGAGAAAAGGGGGAAGAGAAATAGCAAGAGAGAGAAACACAAAAGAAATATTGGGCCCAGGACAGTGTCTGGAGGATCTCTTAAATGTATAGTCCATTAGAAGAAAAGGGGTATGAAAAAAAGTTATTAAAGAAACAGAAAAAATAAACAAAACAACATTAGAAGAGTGTCAGGGAAATAAAGGGAAAAAGATCTTTCAATGAGGACTGATAGATAACTCTTAAGTACTGATGGGTGTTATGTTTTGGATGTGAATGACCCCTAAATGTCCCACATGCTAAAGACTTGGTCAATACCTGTAGCACCAATAGGAGACAGTGGTACCTTTAGGAGGTGGATCCTAGAAGAAGGAATTAGGTCTCTAGGGCATGCCCTAGAAAGGGGATACTGGAACCCCAAACCCTTCCTTTCTTTTCTCTTTGTTTTTGCTTCTTAGCTGCCAGGAAAAGAACAGATGCCACATGTTTCTTGTGTGATACAGTGTGTTACCACAGACCCAAAGCAAGAGGACCAAGCAAACATGGACTGTAAATCCTAAATTATGAGCCTGAATCAGCCATTTCTTTCTTTTAATTTGGTTTATATCTTAGTTTTTGCCACAGCCATAGAAAGCTGACTAACAAAGTAGGACAACAAGATGAGAACTGAAAAGTGTCCAATGGACTTAGCAATAGGTAAGTCATGTAATTACCTTAGAAATTCTGGGAGAGTCATGAGGATCCAGGAAGTTTAGAGAAAATCAAAGGTAAAGATGTGAACATGGTATTGGTAAAATCCCTTTGCGAAGTCTGTGTAGAGTATCAGATGCATGGATATCATCAAGAGAAGTATGCTTATTGAAGACATGGATTAGTGGATTTTGCAATTCACATAGACTTCCAGTGGG
Organism: Tamias sibiricus; assembly: GCA_025594165.1. Classification (NCBI taxonomy): domain Eukaryota; kingdom Metazoa; phylum Chordata; class Mammalia; order Rodentia; family Sciuridae; genus Tamias; species Tamias sibiricus. The sequence goes on from CM046661.1 coordinate 143,233,775, forward strand.
AAGGATTTCATGATGAAAACAGAACTAAAGATTAGAGGGAGAGATGATATAGCAGGCAGAGTGAAATACCTGAGAAGTCAGAAATAAAGGATGTAGAAGTTGTAGTCATGGAATTTGAGTGTCTCATCTCAACACAAAAGGAGGAAAGCAGAGTTAGTTGAGTGCAGACTGAAAAGCTTTGTAGATTTAAATGCAAAAGAACATGGATGAAGGTATCAGATAATTTCTATTTTCTCAGTGAAATGGGAAGCAATATTATCAACTATAAGGAAAGAATGAGGGCAAAGAAGGCAAAGGAAATTTGAAGAATTAAAAAAAATAAATAAATAAATAAAAAATGGAACTTGCCAAAATGCATACTTCTTAATGTCCTGAAGGAAAGAAGTTGTAAAAGCTTTCTCACCGTTTTTGTAATTGGGAGTAATGAATTGCATTCTGCTCATAAACTTTAGCTCTTTCTCCACAACAATAAAGTGGTAAGAAGGTTCTAAGATGAAAAAGAGACTCTTACCAGGAATCACTCGGAGGCTTGAAGGGAAGACAAAAATCATATAAAGAAACCTCTACTATGAGCCATAAATATTAGGCAGAATGTGGGCATGAGAATAAAAGAAAAAGCAGTGTTTGGGGCATGTGTAACAAAACTAAAAGTATGAAAGTAGAATATTCTAAGAGGTCCAGCGGTGCCATAGTCATCAGGGGCAAAGGTGCCATACTTGTTTCTCTTTCATGTCACCTGAAATTCAGAATGTGTGTGTGTTTTAACAATTGCAGTTTCTAAATGAAAAGAAAATCATGGAAAAAAATATATATGTATATATATTGCTAAGAGTGGTTCTCGCCCCAGAGGATATTATTTCCATCTAAGAGTCACTTCACAAGTGGGAAAGACAGAGTCTAAGGGAATTGTACTTTTTACTTTGGTTTCCTGCTGTAGGTGCCTACAGCAACAATCTTTTAGACATCAGAAACCACATAATAATATAATTGATGATAATTTTTTTGTTGTTGTTGTTGTTGTTTTTTGGTCTCAGCTCTCCTTTAGACCAGAATCTCATTTCAGAGCAAAGCTGTTATTTTTTCTTTCAGTACAACATACATAGCAGAAATACTAAAAATGTGTTGTCTTAAATGCATGCATAATTTAGATGAAGGAGAAGACAGGGAAAATGGCATTGCTGTTGTTTGGTAAGCTCATGCATTAAAAGGCAAATTACTTTTTAAATCTGAGGAATTAATTTTCATTACATTAACTGTCATTTTTGACACTTCCTGACTCTGTGCACCCTTCACTGCTTTTCCTTAACCACACCCTTACTATAAATTAGTTATTTTCAAACATATTTGATAAATTCTCACTAAATTGGTATATATATTTAATGTTCCGTTTCTATTATAAGTCACATATTTTTCCTTCTTGATATATTTAGCAAGGTACTCAATAAATACATGCTAGAAATGATCAAATGAATAGGAATAGTTAATAGATAGACATCAAAAGTTGCTTATATTTTTGAAACTGAGACTGCCACTCTGAGGTAATCCCTGGAAAGTGTTATATTCTAGTCTAATGGATATCTGAATTAAATCATGGATGTAATTGAACAACTCAGAAGAATAAAAATTGCATTAATCAAGTGCACTGTCATTTTAAAAATTAGATTATTCTTCCAATGCAGCTCTTTGATTATAAAATATTTTTGATGATTATGTCATCATTGTTTTCTGAACTAATGCTTACCAAGGCCATGAAAAGTTATACAACTATAAACTAAAAACTATAAATCTTTGTAACATTACATTGCTATCATGTTTAATACACTTATCACAATCTAAAATTAATTATACATATGTTGAATATTTGTATGTATTGATACATACATACTTACATATATGTTTATGTGTATCTCTCTATGTATTCATATATATCCTTGTTTTTTCTTACCATTTAATTTAGACATGAGTTTAGATAGTTTGGAAGCCCCAGATTTTATGTGAACAACAAAATCTTATACTCTGTTTATATGTGCACTTATATTATTCAGTGATATGATTTGTGATAAAGTGAAAATTCACATACACACTAACTCTCACAGAATTATTATCTCCAGCTTTATCAACTTTTAAGACAAAAGGAGTTTAGAGTGTTCAACAGGGTCTACAAAGAATTCCAAAGGACCAATTGGGTGGAGGTGATCTGCTGAGTTTTAATCATACCATTGATCAAGGGAGAACTAAAACACATGGATTCACTCTCAACCAAGGCATCAGAATACTGATCTTATTGCCCGTCTTATCCCAACCAGGAGATCCATATTATTCAACATAAACTAACCCCACATTTCATTCTGCAGAAGAGTAGTTTAAAAGTCCCCTACTTCCAATGCAGATTTAACATGTGCAAGAGGACCTAGTGTGTAGGTTTATCTTGCTATAACATAAAGGCAAAAAAAAAAAAAAAAAAAAAACACCCCGACAAAACACTAAAAGAAATATTTCTTGCGACACACAGAAGAGCTTCTCCTCTGCCTGACCACATTATGGTTTGAAAGGATTTCTTATCAAACTCTCACCACAGCAAAGAAAAAGAAAGCTTCTCTTACCAGAGTGGGATAAAGCTTTAACCTTGCTGTCGCGTTTTCTGCAGCTCTTGTTTGGAAAGACAGATCCAAAGCAGCTTTGTGCATACAACTGATCTGGCTGACCTCCAGCCCCTGCACAAAAAACAGTATAATTGGCTCTCAAAAAAGTGTTGTGAACGTTCATCATGATGGCACTTGCATGTTGAATCTGGTCACTGTTACCCTTGTAAACTTTTTCCAAACAGGCCAATTACATTTCTACTTTCAGTTCTGGTTGTTTGTTTGTATTTGTTCAATGCTGAGATTAATATTGTTAAAGAAATCATGAATTTATGAGTGTCAGATTCCCTATATGTCAATACCTCTGAAACTTGAACTTGTAGCTAAGGCTTAAAACAAAGAAACAACAACAAAAAATTTCACATATACATATGATTTTAAATCAAGGTAACATTGTCTGATAAATACATTTACTTAGTCCCTGTATATCTTTATTTTTAAATTTGACAATATCAAGGCCACTATTTATATGCTAATGAGATGTCAGTATTATTAAGTCTCTTTCATTTACTATTTGATAAAAGTCAACTGAATGTTCTATATCTCTATTTTGCCCAGAAGCCACATCAATGATGCCTGCAACATACCCCAGAGTCTGAGACCAACTGTGCTGGATTTCTAAGTCTTGTTAAATATTCTACTGTTCCTTTGCCCAAAACTTCAAAGGGACCCAGACACAATCAATCCTTTAAATTTTTATGGGAGCAATGAAGGGGTCACACAGCTTGGGTTTTTTACCCTCATTTTTAAGCATTCAACTTTTATGGGAGCATTAAATGATTATAACTGTGAGTGACATATTGTTTTCAAGAGAATATGAATGCTACATCAAAAAAAAAAAAAAAAAATTAAGTACCAGTGAAGAACACAGTATCAATCTGTATCATTCTTTTTAAAGATCTAAGCAATATGTTGATCTTACAATGACACACAGATGTAATCTATGCTTCCCATGTACATAAAAGCTAGTTAATGGTGATCAGTACTGCCATCATTTGACAAAAGAATCAACTGCAGAGAAGGGATGAATTTATTACATTTTATATCTGCCATTTTATTTTTCATCATGTATACATAGTAAAGAAGCATAACAAAACAATTTAGGACTATAAAAGTATTGAATTCATAAATACCCAAGAAGTATAAATTATGACAATATGTAGTCTCCTATAAGCAGGTAAAAACATTAGGTACTCTACAAGTGTAAATATCTGCTGCTAATCATTCCTAATTGAAATCTTCAACTAAAATAAAAACAAACCATAAGACATGGAAGTTAAACACTCCTTATTAATATATTTATAAGAATTGGTCTCAGTTGCTGATTTCTCTTTTTTACCCTGAATAGTTCTGGATTATATCCTTACTGGTTCTGAAACCCTTTCTCTTCTTCATCTGCATTTTCCCTGTAGGTGATCTTATCCAGTTGCATGGCTTCAAATATTGTCTATGTACTCTTGATTGCTGAATTTATATATGTTGTCTCACCTCACCACTGTACTCTAAATATGATTATCCATCTGAGTACCAATATAAATTATTGACTCTCTAATAGACATTTTAAAATTCAAGTGTGGCTAAAACAGAAAATTCAGTCACACCATGTTCTTAAAAGTCACACCTTTCTCCAATCTTCCATATTTCATTGAAACTCACCAATTGCTAAAGCAAATAAAGTTTAAAATTTTACATTAAATACTTATCATGGTAAAATGCATAAGAGTTACCATCTTAACTATTTCTATTTGTAGTGTTAAGTAATTTATATTTTAATTTTTTTTAAAGTTATAGATGGACACAATACCTTTATTATATTTATTTATTTTTTGTGGTGCTGAGGATTGAACCCAATGCCCACTCATGCTAGGCAAGTGTTCCACCACTGAGCTACAACCCCAACCCAGTGTTAATCTTTAGAAATTTTTTTCATTTTGTGAGACTGAAACTATATACCCATTAAATGACTCCCCAATAGGAATGATCCATAAGGTCCCACAGTGCAGGAAGAAAAGACACACAAGCAATATGAAGAAACAAGGGAAGAAAGTGACACAAACAAATAAATATACCTCTTCAGGAGATTCCATGGAAAGCACAGTTGGTGAAATGCCAGAGATGGAATTTAGAAATTACATATTCCAAATGTTTGTGGAACTTAAGAATGAACTCTAAAATGAGATGAGGGAGCAAATATAGGTGGTAAAAGATCATTTTGACAAAGAACTCCATAAACAAATACAGGAAGTAAAAGATTACTTCAATAGGGAGATAGAGGCTCTAAAGAGAAACCAAACAGAAATTCCGGAAATGAAAGAAGCAATAAACCAAAATAAAAGCTCAATCGAAAGTATCACCAACAGAGTAGATCACTTGGAAGAAAGAACCTCAGACAATGAAGACAAAATATATATCCTAGAGAAAAATCTAGATTACACAACAAAAATGATAAGAAACCAAGAACAGACCATTCAAGAATTATGGGACAACATAAAAAGACCAAACTTAAGAGTGATTGGGATAGAGGAGGGGGCAGAGTTTCAAGCCAAAGGAATGAGTAATTTATTTAATGAAATAATTACAGAAAATTTCCCAAATTTGAGGAATGAATGGGAAAACTAAGTTCAAGAGGCTTACTGAACACCAAACATACACAATCACAACAGATCTACACCAAGGCACATTATAATGAAAATGCCTAATATACTGAGCAAGGAAAGAATATTAAAAGCCACAAGAGAAAGGAAGCAGATTACATATAGGGGGAAACCAATCAGACTATGTTCAGATTTTTCAACCCAGACCTTAAAAACAAGAAGATCCTGGAAGAACATATTTCAAGCTCTGAAAGAAAAGGGATGTCAACCAAGAATCTTGTATCCAGCAAAACTGAGCTTTAGATTCGAAGATGAAATAAAAACCTTCCATGAGAAGCAAAAGTTAAAAGATTTCGCAACTCAAAAGCCAGCACTTCTGAACATCCTGGGCAAAATTTTTCATGAAGAAGAAGAGAAAAATAACAACAAAAATAACAAAGGGAAATATTAAACTAAGGGAAATACCAACCAGAAAAGAAACCAAATCAAGCTAAAGACCATAATACAAATAAAAATGGATGGGAATAAAAATCACATCTCAATAATAACCCTGAATGTTAATGGCCTAAACTCGCCATTCAAAAGACACAGATTATCTGAATGGATTAAAAGAAATGACCCAACAATTTGCTGTCTCCAAGAAACACACCTCATAGAGAAAGACATCAATAGACTGAAGGTGAAAGGCTGGGAAAAGTCTTATCACTCACATGGCCTGCGGAAGCAAGCAGGGGTTTCCATTCTCATTTCAAATAAGGTAGACGTTAAGCCAAAGCTAATCAAAAGGGACAAAATGGATATTTCTTACTACTTAAGGGAGCCATTCATCAACAGGATATAACAATCATAAATCTCTTTGCCCCAAATAATGGAGCACCTACATTCATCACACAAACTCTTCTCAAGTTCAAGAGTAAAATAGACCACAACACAGTTATTCTAGGGGACTTCAACACACCTCTCTCACCAATGGATAGATCATCCAAACAAAAGCTAAACAAAGAAACTTTAAGCCTCCTTAAAACAATTACCAATTTAGACCTAACAGACATATATAGAATATTTCATCCCTCAGTAAACGAATATCCTTTTTTCTCAGCAGCACATGGCTCCTTCTCTAAAATAGACCATATATTAAGTCATAAGGAAACTCTCAGCAAATATAAAAAAAATAGAGATACTACCCTGCATTCTATCAGACCATAAAAGGATGAAATTGGAAATCAACGACAAAACAAGGATTAAGAAAAACTACTCCAACAACTGGAAGCTAAACAACATGCTACTGAATGAACAAGGGGTTGAAGAAGACATCAAAGAGGAGATTTAAAAATTTCTAGAGATAAATTAGAACACAGAAACATTGTATAGAAATCTCTGGGACACTATGAAGGCAGTAGTAAGAGGAAAATTCATTGCACTGAGTTCATTCCTTAAAAGGAAAAAAAAAATAAATAAATGACTTAACATCACACCTCAAAGCACTAGAAAAAGAAGAACAGATCAACACCAAGAGCAGTAGAAGACAGGAAATAATTAAAATCAGAGCAGAAATTAATGAAATTGAGACTAAGGAAACAATTCAAAGAATTGACAAAACTAAAAGTTGGTTCTTTGAAAAAATAAACAAATTTGACAGACCCTTAACAATGCTAACGAAAAGAAGAAGAGAAAAAACTCAAATTACTTACTAATATTCGTGATGAAAAAGGGAATATCACAACAAACACCTCAGATATAAGGTGTTTATATAAGATAATTAGAAATTACTTTAATATATGTAGAAATGGAGAAAAATCTCTAAATTGTACTGAGTGAAAGAAGCTAAACATAAGGAGTGCACATTGTATGATTTAATTCATGTGAAATTCTAAAACAAAAAACTTCATAGTGTCAGAGAGCAGATCAGTTATTGCCTAAAGGACCAGAAAGGAGGGAATGAAGTGCTGGTGTGAGGCATTGCAAAGGATCAAAATGAAATTCTTGTGGGTGAGAGATGTATTTATTTTTTAAATATTGTGATGACTCCATGAGTGTATGTATATGTCAACACTTGTCAAATTACACTTTATATTTGTATGGTTTGTGTCAATTAAATAGTAAAAATTATATTTATAATGTTTGTAAATAAAACTCCCCAAAACAAATAAAAGAATTATAATTGATCTAATATATAAAGAAAAAAAAAAATGTGCAGGAGCCCTGCAAAAGAGACTAAGCAAATGGCCAATATCATATAAAGAAGCGTACAACATTTTTGTACTTCAGGGAAGTGTTCATTATTTGAGTAAGTTTGTAAAACAGATTCCTTCAAGATTTGGGGAGAATGTAGATCAAATTCAACTTGTATAAAGTGATGAAATGAAGCATATTAGTACAAGCATTATGAAAAACTGACAGTACACACTAAGGCTGTAAATATACTTATCCTATGACCCTGTCAATACCTCTACTTCAAGTTTCATATTAAGAAAGTACATACATATGACACCAAAAGATACAAACATCGGATTATTAGATTTTTATGGCAGCTTGCTTTGTAGTACCTAAAAATTGGAAAATATCCAAATGTCCATTAGCAGTAAAGTAACTGAATGTGTTTTGAAATATTCACAAAATAGAACACAATATATGAATGAAAAGGAACTAACTTTTGCTTGGGCAACAGCATGGGTAAGCCTCACAGAATGTTGAAATTAGATTCTGCACACAAAATTATATCTTTTATGATTCTATTCATATGTGTTTCAAGATGGAGAAAACTAATGTGTGATGAAAGAAGTCAATCTTCTAATTATCTTCAGAAAGAGAAGATTTAACAACTAGGAAGAGGTGCAAAATGATTTCCTCAAACATTGGTAATATTCAAACTAATTAGGTTGTTCACTAAGAATTCTAGTTTCCTGGGTATGTGTTATGCTTCAATAAACTTACTTTATATATATATTTTCACACATATATATGTATATGTATATATATGTATAATATGTAATTAAATTCACTGTGATGCAACTTATTTAGAACAGATTATTTTATGGTAAACATATAACTTAAAATATTTGTGAAAACACTGCTAAGGCAGTGGTAAATTTTATCCTGATAATGAAAGGTAATTACATGGATGAGGTTAAAATATTTTATTATGAAAGTAGTCATTTGGATATATATTCATCCGAGGAAAGCTGTTTGACCAGGTAAATAATGCATTTATTTTCAAAATAATACACTATTATAATACAGATACTACTTTGCATTCACTCTATATTGCCTGTTTATAAAATATATTGAGGTTCTGACTTAGGGAAAATAACTTATTATTTTTGTGCAGATTTATGAGAGAGAACATTGGGCCTTTCGTTTTTGGGGATTGGCTTATTTCGCTTAGCATGATATTCTCCAGCTACATCCATTTACCTGAAAATGCCATAATTTTATTCTCTTTTAATGCTGACTAATATTCCATTGTGTATATATACCACATTTTTTTTATCCATTCATATGTTGAAGGGCATCTAAGTTGCTTCCGAAATTTAGCTATTGTGAATTGAGATGTTATTGATGTGGCTGCATTACTATAGTATGATTATTTTAAATCCTTTGGGTATAGACCGAGGAGTGGGATAGCTGGGTTAAATCGTGGTTCCATTCCAAGTTTTCTAAGGAATCTCCATACTGCTTTCCAGATTGGCTGCACCAATTTGCAGTCCCCCAAGCAATGTATGAGTGTGCCTTTTCCCCTACATCCTCTCCAACATTTATTGTTGCCTGTATTCTTGATAACTGCCATTCTTATTGGCGTGAGATGAATTCTTAGATTAGTTTTGATTTGCATTTCTCTAATTACTAGAGATGTTGAACATTTTTTCAAATATTTGCTGATCAAACATATATCTTCTTCCAAGAAGTGTCTGTTCAGCTCCTTAGCCCTTTTATTGATTGGGTTGTTTGTGGGTTTTTTTTTTTTTTTTTTTTTTTTTTTTTTTTAAGATTTTTGAGTTCTTTATATATCCTGGAGATTAGTACTGTATCTGATATGCAAGTGGCAAAAATTTGCTCCCAAATGTAGTCACTCTGTTCACCTCATTGTTTCTTTTGCTGAAAAGAAGGTTTTTAGTTTGAGTTCATCCCGTTCATTAATTCTTGATTTTATTTCTTGCACTTTAGGAGTCTTGTGAAGGAAGTCGGAGCCTAATCCAATGTGACAAAGATTTGAGCCTCTTTTTCCTCTAATAGACACAGGGCCTTTGAACTAATTCCTAAATCCTTGATCCACTTTGAGTTGGGTTTTGTGCATGGTGAGGGATAGGGATTTAGTTTCATTTTATTACATATGGATTTCTAGTTCTCCCAGAACCATTTATTGAAGAGGCTATCTTTTCTTCAATGTACGTTTTTGGGGCCTTTGTCTAGTGTGAGATAACTGTATTTACGTTGGTTTGTCTCTGTACAAAACACGGTTTTAGAATTATGACCATGGAACAGAAACAGTTCCAAGAGTTCCCTTTCTGGTCAGAGTATGCTTTTGCTTATATTAACTGTGACTGAGTACTTTGGCCTGAGTGAAAAAAGGACTGGTAACATCAATGCTAGCTCTAGAAGTAATATGAACTATGTCAATAAACTTATAAAAAAATTAGATATTATTATCTATCATTAGATAAAATCACTACATTGCATAAATACCTGTTATATAATAAATTTAATAGAAATGCTCTGTGTGAAAAACCCTTATATTTACCAGAGTCTGATCTCATTGTAATTTTAATTATTATAAGTAGTCTTGATTTACATTGTTCCTCAATATTTTCTCAGGGGGAAAAAAGAGGAGTCACCTTGAGTAGTAAAAAAGACCAACTGTCTTTGGTCTCCACAGAGAAAGAGATGAGAGAGATAAGAGCAAAGGAGAGAGAAAAAGAAAGAAAGAAAAGAAAAGAAAAAGTAAAAAAAAAAATTAAGCTTCAAACCTTGACTCTTTTTTTTTTTTTTTTTTTTGGCATGACATGCATATGTCATGACATTTTATAACATCAACTAAGGTAGTATTTTGATAAGTTACAGGGTAAGACTAATCATCTTAAATATGAGACTTTTAACATTGTTTGCCCCTTCCAAGGAGCAAAGCAACTTGTGGCTCTTTTTCAATATTTCTGTGTTTTTAATGACTAGGTCTTATTACAAAGTAGATGAATGATTCTGTGGGCTGAGGATGGGACAGAGGTGTTGGCTGAAAAGGACACTAGTTAAGGTGATGAAATCGTTCCACCTCTTCATGTACATATACTTGCATATTCTTATCAAATTTCACCAAAATGTGTAATTAAAAGAGATTCATTTCATTGTTTGCAATTTATATCTCAAAAAATGTATTAATAGCAAGAAAAAAATATAAAGGTTAGACTTGCCTACGAGAACTTGGTTTTCCACAGGACTGCACAAATCCTATAGTCTATTCTTTCCTGAGTTTGCTCCACAGGAAGCCCTCATGTCAGGCCATAATCTTTCATTAAACCTTCTCTGTGGAATGTTTATATAATACACAGTTTTTTTTCCCCTTTCTCTTATTTATACAGATTTCCCAACTTAATAAAATTATTTATGTGAAAATCTGTAGTACATGAAATTACATGAGTGTTCTTTTAATAGAGTATTAAAATCTTCTCTATAATAAATAAGAAAGCCATCATATTACTTTTAAAAATGCTAAACAAGCACATCATAAGATATAATAGAATTGACTACTACTATAAAAAAACATTAAAAAGTAGCATGTAAATAATGAGTGATGCTATATTAAAAATTGAATTTAAATGGAAATATTATTCTTTTTTTCTTTTCCTTATCCTTCTTTCTCTTCTGAGTTTTCTAGCCTCCCTATCGTGTCCTTTTACACTTCCCATTCTCTTCAACTTTTTTATCTTCTTCTCATTATTATTGCAACTAATATTTATGGAATCCTTTTATGTGCCAGGTGCTAGTCTGAGTGTTTTACATATTGCATAAGTTACTTTCTTTCTTTAATCTGCCATATCTCCTTTACTAGGTCCTTCATCATCTACTTTCAAAGGAACTTGTCTCTTTTATTTTTATTTCTACCTTGAGGTACCCACCATATTCATGGGTATCATTTTAATAATAAACTCTTTAAAAGATTAACCTGTATTGCTACAATTTCTTTTTAACTACTGATTGATGAAACTTTCTTAGCACTTGGGCTTTTTCCTTACTATTTTCACAAAAGCAGACATTGTATTTATGGTGTATTGGTATTATTTATTCTCAAATTCTGAGTCTTATGCTTTGTGTTCAAGTTCCATTAGAATTTCTTATACCCCTCCAAATTAAACATCTGAAACATTTTCTTCCTCATGCAACCTGAAATCCCTTCCCTGAATCTCAACTTGTCAACATAACTACTCCATATCTCTCATCTAGTGAATAAACTTCCCTTCTGGTGTTACAGATTTTAGTTCAACCACTCATCATTTTAAAGTCATTCTGTGGTCTTCCTAACAATTATTTGTAAGCTATTATACTGAAAACTGTGATTATGAATTACATAAAGAAAACAGATTCAGTCTGAAGACCTTGCAGTATGTTTTTTTAAAATAGATTATACATGATAGCAATTTGAAAATAAAAACTATGGTGATCCTGATACTATATATTGTGTTAAATGTCTCTCTCATATTGCATTTAGTATCATTTAGCAAAATATGATGCAGCTTTAAAGACAGTAACATTTTTCAGGAACTTCATAAATCTATATAATAATTAATATCATATTTAATGAATGGGTTCATTTTCTAACCCATTTATTTAATTAGAATTTATTTAGCTTCTAATATATAATAGTGATTGCTCTATATGTTCCTATGAGAGAATGAGTGTCTTAAAATGATAATGTCAGCCATGTAATATATAGATTAAGAGTTGAACAATAATATAGATATAGGTATAGATATATACACACATGTAAGTAGAATGAAACCACTTTTGAAAGCAACGTTTGCCAGCTTAACATTAGTACCTGCTGTTCTCTCAATCAACAATACTCTTCCTCTATGTACCACATAACATTCTCCTTCACCCCTTTTGGGGTTTTGCAAAGTGTCACTGTGGTAGTTTTCCATGCCCTGCCCATTCTATCTTGGCAATGATAGATCCCTTATGTCCTGTGAATTCTTACAAAAAGCATCTGAAAACTTTGTGGTTTCTGCTGGCCACAAGAGCTTGTATACTGAGCAGGCCAGAAGGTTAAAATACCCTGAAGTCTGCCCACAGTCAGGTGTAGATGGAAATTAGTAGCTAAGTGCCACCAGTCTTCCTTATCCTTTGGATGGTATAATGTGAGACATAGTTTGCAAAACTTCTCAGAATCTCAGAGTAGTGTTGAGCCTTAGTTGCTTCTGGCTGCTTCTAGTTTATCTATCTTATCGATACTGAAATAATATCTTCCTCACAAAAACTGAAGCATATTCAAATCAAACTCTGTGTTTCAGACTCAGTTTCCTGGAAACCTACCCTAAGACAGTCACATTCTTATATGTAAAATTCATCTCACCTCCCTGAATAAAATTTCAACTCCACCATAAAACAAGCAAAGCTATCTTCTTACCCTATAATAATATTCTCCTTTCCATTGAGATGAGTTGACAAAACTGTTATCATTTACGGTTCGCTTATTCTCCAATCTTTCTCTAGAAAGTAAAGCTCTATGAGCAGATAATTTCATTTGTTTGTTGTATCTGCAGTACCTAAAACTCTATCTGCTGTTTGGAAGGTATTTAATAATAAGATATTCAAAACATAATTCTATTTTTAAAGGGATAAATGATAAAATGAATCTTAAAATGAATAAGCTTAAAACAACAACATTTTCCTCTGAGTTTGACAAGGTAGTGAAATGGGCAAAGAGAAAACACTTAACTGAAATTTACATTCATTTTCCAGACAAATTAAAGATTAACCTAACATAATAAACGCAGGCAATATGAATTTTCAAAAAGGAAGGAACTCTGACAAACTTTTTTTATGAAGACAAAAATAACAACAGATCAATAACCCTGATAAAAGTAGATGAAATAAATTCTCAACAAAATATTAGCAAGCTCAATCTAATAGCACATCAAAAAGATCATACAAAAGGATTGAGAGGTATTTTTTTCAGGGGTGCAAGGATGAGTCAACATTTAAAAATCAATAAGCATAATACATCACATCAACAGAATGAAGAACAAGAAACATATGATTATCTCAATAGATGCAGGAAAATGTATTTGGTAAGATTTAACATAATTTGATGTAAAAGTTCTCAGTAAATTAGATATAAAAGGAACACACCTCAAATCAATGAAGCCTACATGTGACAAACCCATAGTCAATATACTGAACAAGGAAAGCTGAAAGCATTTCCTCTAACTTCTGTAACCAAGCAAGGATATTCACTTTGACCACTCTTACTCAACATAGAATGGTTAAATTTTAGCTAGAACCATTAGGCAAGGGAAAGAAAAAAAGAAAGAAATGGGATCAAAAATGAAAGGAGGAAGTAAAATTAATCATGTTTAAGTTGACATTATTTTATATAGAGGAAAAACCTAAAAACTCCATCCAAAAGTGTTAGAAATGATGCATTCAGTATAGTTGTAGATTACAAAATCAGCATACAAAAAAGTAGCAACTTTGTACACCAATAACAAAATTGCTAAAAAAAAAAAATCAAGAAAGTAATCCCAATTACAGTAATTACAGAAATAAAGTTTTTAGGAATAAATTTAACCAAGGAGGTTAAATTTAGAGAAATGTGTTTATAAAAAAAATTATTTTATTATTATTTTTATTATTAGCAGCAGCACTGGGGATTAAATTCAGGGACACTCAACCACTGAACCACATCCACAGCCTAATTTTTTATTTAGAGACAGGTTCTAACTGGGTTGCTTAGCACATTGCTTTTTCTGAGGTTGGCTTTGAATTCATGATCCTCCTGCCTCTGTCTCCTGAGCCACTGGGATTACAGGCATGTGTCATTGCACCTGGCAAGAAAAAATATTAAATACTGATGAAAGAAATTCTAGAGAACAAACAAAAAATGGAAAAATATCTAAGTTTCATGAATTAGAAGAATTAATATCGTTAAAATGATCATACTTCCCACAACAATCTATGGATTCAATATCATCCACATAAAATAACAATTACATTCTTCACAGAATTAAGGAAAAACAGGGCCAGCCAAGTGGTGCACTCCTGTGATCCCAGAGACTCAGGAGGCTAAGGCAGGAAGATCTCAAGTTCAAAGCCAGCCTCACCAACTATGCAAGGCCCAAAATAACTCAGTGAGACCCTGTCTGAAAATAAAAATTAAAAGGGCTGGGGATTTGGCTTAGTGGTGAAGCACCTCTGGGTTCACTCCCTGCTACCAAAAAAAGAAAGACAGAAAGAAAGAAAGAAAGAAAGAAAGAAAGAAAGAAAGAAAGAAAGAAAACATAAAAAAACAATAACATAATTTATATGGAAATGTAAATGGCCCCAAATAACAAAAGCAATCCTGAGCAAAAATAAATAAACAAGTAAATAAATGTGGAGACATCACATTACCTGACTTCAAACCAACATGCAAAGTGATAATAACCAAAACAGCATGACTCTGGCGATAAAACAGACATATAGACCAATGCTGCAGGATAGAAAACCTGAAAATTGATCCATGTGTGTTGCCGCCTGCAGCTATCGCCACCTGCAGCAATGATACCGCAGGAAAGAATTCAGAAGCAGACTGGAAAATGAATAGGCTCTTTATTCTTGCTTCTTCTAACTTCTCTCTCCGGCTCCAAACAACCTCTTCAACTCCAACCACCTCTCTAGCCAACCTCACCCAGTTAAATACTTTTTGCCTTAACAAGTATACATGTGTCAATAGCTCAAACTTACAGGTGCATCACATAGTGTTCACGGGCATAGAAAGATTCTTAGATAAATGCATGACTATCAGGTGAAAATACTGATACACCTCTTATGGCTCTCAGCTAGCCACCATCTTAGCTATCTCCTTATTAGGGCTCTTACACATGTGTATACAGCCAATTATTTATGACAAAAGTATCAGCAGCATATATTGGAACAAGGACTATATCTTCAACAAATTGTGCTGGCAAAACTGTACACATATAAAAAGAATAAAATTAGATCCCTGCCTCTCATTATATGCAAAAAAAATCAATCCAGAAAACTCAAAATGGACCAAATATCTAATTGTAATACCTGACACTCTGTAACTACTAGAAGAAAACATAGGGGAAATACTTTAAGACATTGGTCTATGCAATTTTAGATAAGAACTTAAAAGCTCAAGCAACACAAGTAAGAGTAAACAAATAATATCAAATTAAATAGCTTTCACACAGCAAAAGAAACAATCAAATAATGAAGAAATAATTGGTGTATGGGGAAAATAAACATAACAATTATTAATCTGAAAAGAGACTAATATACAGAATATATAAGAAACCTAAAATATTCAACAGCAAAAATAATAATAAATAATCATCTGATTAATATATATACCAATGATCTGAATAATAGACATTTTTCAAAATAAGAGATACATAAAGCCAACAAGTATATTTTAGCCCATACCACTAATTATCAAGGAAATGCAAATCAAAATCATAGCATAACATCACTTTACCCCTGTTCCATTGAGTATTA
The DNA here is from genome assembly GCA_025594165.1 of Tamias sibiricus. Taxonomy (NCBI): domain Eukaryota; kingdom Metazoa; phylum Chordata; class Mammalia; order Rodentia; family Sciuridae; genus Tamias; species Tamias sibiricus. The sequence continues at coordinate 143,249,721 of CM046661.1, forward strand.
TGAAAAAGACAAAAATTAAAAAATGCTGCTGAGGATATGAAGGCTTCTACACACTATTGTTGAGAATGCAAATCAGCAAAGTCACTGTGAAAAACTGTATGATGATTCTTTAAAAAGCCAAAAATAGAACTGCCAGGTGATCCAGGAATCGCACTATTAAGATATAGCTAAAGGAAAAGAAATCATTATTATTTAAAAAAAATACCTACACTCCCATGTTTATCAGCATTATTCACAATAGCCAAAATATGGAAACAACCAAGGTGTCTATCAACAAGTGAATGGATAAAAAAAGGTGGTACATATACAGAACTGAATGTTATTCAGCCATAAAAATAATGTCAATTGCATCAAAGTAGACAGAGCTAGAGGATATCCTGTCAAATGAAATAAATCAGACACAGAGAGACAAATAGCACATGTTCTCATTCATTTCTGGAAACCAAAATTTGTTGTCATAAGAGATAAGAGTAATGGTCACTGGAGAGTGGGTAGAAGAGGACAATGGGGGATGGAAAGAGGTTCAATAAGAGGCACCAAACATAGGAGGAATTAGGTCCAGTGTTCCATGGTCTATAATACTCTACAACTGTAGACTGTAACAAGCTGTGACATATGTCAAAGCAATTAGAAGAGTACAAAGGATCCCAAAACAAGCATGATTAATGCTTAAGTATATACCAATGTTAATTTACTTTGATTTGATCATTATATATCATATACAGGTATCAAATTATTATACTATACCCCACAAATAAGTATGAATGTTATGCCAAAAATTAACTTATTAGAATATGAAGAAAGCTTCGAATCTTGAATAAATATCATTTTACACTGCCCAGGAAATAGGAACCTTTCCTAACTCTTAACAGCCAGTCATCAGATCTTTGCCACTGAGCAGCATATGAGTCAAGCAAGTATTTAGTCTATAGATGTGCATCCATGAGCTCTACAAGCTCTCTCATCACTAAATAGGGTTAGGCCAGTAGCATATTATGTATAAAGAAAGAGAAAAGGCAGTTGGAATATGAAATATTGTATGTAACTCAATTTACATTATTGTGGACATGAGCTCTCTGGGTGGCATGTCATATACTATGCTGAACAAGTAATATGAATATTGGTAATATGCTATTAATAATTCTTTGTTAATGTTAATTATATAAAATGATGATATCTCTTTTCTTATAAACTGCAGTTTCTTTAGAAAGCATTTTTTATTCCTGTGAAAAGGGGATATTATAATGTTTTGGTATTTGAAAATGTTTGAAGCCAGACAGACCTGTATGTAAATGCCAGCTCTAATATTTATCAAATGTATTATTCTTGATTAATTACTGCTGATATTTTAATTTTTAAATGTTTTTATAAGAGCAGAATAACACACACAAGGTAATATGCACAACTTTTAACTACACAACTTGATGATTCTGTATAGGGTTAACACATTCATTGATTCAGTCATTAAAAAAAAATCATTTGCAGAATATTTCAAGGAGCCCAAAATCCTCCTGCCCCTGTAAACCACAATCACTTACTGCGGTGGAGTAACCACTCTTCTTACTTTACCCACATGGACTAACTTGGTCTGTTTCTGAAATGTGTATAAGCATGATAACACTATTATTTTATATCTTATTTCTTTTTGCAGAACATTCAAAATGTGAGATGTAGTACTGCTGTTCTATGTAGTCCTCATTTGATCATTTTCACTTTTGTATGTCATCACCCTGAATAATTAAAATCTAATCATCAAATGAGCACATCTGATTTACCCATTTCAAATTTGATGGAAATTCAAGATATTTTTTGCCCACTAATAGTTATTTTGCTTTGAGTCTTTAATAGATTCAGTGTTTCCTTTCAGTGTAATGGAATGTTTTCAAATTAGTTGGAAGTGGTGGTTGAACAAAATTATAGATGTGTCAAATTCCATTTAATTGTACACTTTAAAATAATTTTGTGTTATAATTTTGGTCTCAGTAAAAATGATTATGTTCCTTTGAACATTCTATCACAGTTTTTGCCTTTCCATAGTAGAGTATTCACAGTCCATTTTTACAGACATTGCCAGGTTTGCTAGGTGTAGGGCCAATTTCTACTTCCAATGGTCAATAAGGGTTTTTGTTCCCCCATATCCTTGCCAACACTATTTGTCTTTTCCCACCCTGGTTGGCTATAATTTGCATTTCCCAGACACTGAAGGATGTGAGCTCATCTACGTCAGCTTAATGGGTATTTGGATAGTTATTTAAAGTGGAACCTAATTTTTCATTAGGTTGCTTTTTAAAACTGATTTGAAGGAATTTCTCATGTATTTTAGATAAAAGTTCTTTATAAGATGAAAAATTTCCCTGACAATTATTTAAACCGTCAAAATATCCTAATCCTGTGATTCTATTTTTACTCTAATAGTGAAGTACTTAATTTTAATTTAGATCAATATTCTATGTTTTTCCTCTATCAGGTTTCTTCAGTCTTGTTAAGATACTATTTGCCTTTCCCAAAATCATAAAGATAATTTATTATCTACAAGTTTCATCATATTGCATTTTACATTTGGGTCTAAGTTATTTTGGACTTAATTATTCCAAATTATGTGAGGTAACAATCAAAATTCTTTCTTTTTCTATTTTCTCTTCCTTTGTTCATATATATATATATATATATATATATATATATATATAAATATATATACATACATACATATATATACATATTTGTGTATGTATATATATAATTTATGTATATGTGGGTATGTTCATAAATATATTTGTATACATGTGTGAATATGTATTTATGTGTATATGTTCATAGATATATGTACATGGATATATATGCATACATGTATACATGCATATATAGAAAACATCATTCTTTCTATCTTATATCTTATTGTTATTTTTGTTAAATATCTGATTATTGTATGAAGGAAGTGTGTCAGCTCCTAGTCTCATTAAATTCTTCTGAAAGCAATATGCCCTTTTATCAGACTCCTTTCCTTTTTTTTTCTCTCTTTGTTTTTTCAGGTTTACTGTAAAGTGGCTAGATTTTCTTTGAATTTGGGATTCTCATAATTTTTTTAAACTTTGTGGTATTTTATTTTTTTGTTTGGAAAATTGTTAAGTGTCTCTTTGAATTTTGTTTTTGCCTGTTATTTTCTCTTTCCAGGACTCTAATTTTACATAGTTCCCTTCCTTTTGTTTTGTTTCTTTGTCTCTGTTCTTCAAGATAGATGTTCTCTACTTAATTCAATACATGGCTTTAAAAGAAGATTAGACAGTAATCCTCTCTCCTGCAGTGTCGATCCTCTTTTACACCCACCTAATGAATTCTTTATTACAGGTATCAAAACTTTCATTTCTAAGATTTTCACATACCCCCACACATAGCATATGTACATTTCAAATTTCCATTCACTGTTGCAATATTTAATATTCTATTCTCTTAGCATCCTTCTGCACATATTAATCACAATTGTTTTAAAGTTAATATCTGATAATTTCACAGCCAAAGTAACCTGGATTTCTATTCCTTAATATTTATCTTGGTTTTCAATAATTTTTTTTCCTATATTCTAGTGGGACCAATTATTTTGGTTTAATTGAAACCCATTGGCAAATCACCTGACTTACTGAAGGTTGACCTATTTCTTGCTTGTTTTTTCTGCTAGGTGGAACTCTCTGACATCTCCACTGAGAGTTGCTTAGGATCCTAACCTGAGTCACTCTTTCCTAGCAGTCCCTGAATTCCTATTGTTGACTTTCTTGTGCTGTGTGACTTCCAGGTTTCCCATTTTGTTTTTAGCAGCTGTTTTCTTCTTGGTTTCTCCATATTTTGTTCATGTACATCCTCTTTAGTGGGTGAATAAATGCCTCAAGACAAATTACATGTAGACTTCTGGGCTCAATTCCCTACATTTTACTTTTCTTCTGAGATATTTACCTCTTAAACACTGACTGCTTGATCACGTTGACCCCCAAATTTTTATCCCTAACCCAGTGAGTTTGTGGATGGCATGTCTCCATTCAGACTCATATAAGTCATGGATTAGCTTGATGCCTTTAAGATGTCCTTTTGTATTCTTCTAACTCATATTGTTGCTTTCAGTGGGAAAGTAAATTTGATAACAGAGAGTATGTTATAGGTAGAAATGACAATCTAAGTTATTTACACTCTGTAATTCTTGGTTTCATCTTCTTATATGGATATATTATAGATCATGAATATTAATATTTCTGTTGCAAAGTGCCTTGCAGAGCACATTACAAGTGATTAATAGGGGCAGAGATTATGATTGCTGTTTTGGTTCATTAATAAACAATAGTAGCCAGTACTACCATCACAATAGTATTAGATAGTATATAAGCCTTAGATTTTTTTTAAAATATAAATGATAATACAACAACAGGGTAAGGTATAGTTTTACTTGAAAACAACATTTTTTATGCTGAATATTACTCATTAAGTTGCTGTGTTCCTAAAATATTATCTCTTTATGTAAATCTTTTGGGCTAATAAAAGGAAAATGATGGTGGGAATACTTTTGACTTTGTTTGAAGAAACCTCAAAGTAGGAAGGGATTGATTTCTTTATTCTTGCAACATCATGTCCAGTGACAGGCCAGGCTACTCTCAGATAACATTAGGAACTCCAGTCCCTCAATCTTTAAGCTGCCCTATTTATAGTCATTGGCCTTTGCTTTGTTTTCATGTTTGCCTCTTGGGGCACAAGGACCAGTCTTCCTCCAGAGTCATCTATGCGTTACTACAACAGAGGGAAGTTGGCAGAAACCATAAGACCATTATTCTTAGGTCAAAGAAGCAGAATTCCCTAGGCATTATGAGGACTTCTGATTATAGGACTATGTCAAGAACTTTTTTTATAACCATAAGAATTTGGTAAACACAGCTTTTTAGATATGTCGTACTGCCTCTCCAAACCAAATCTATCCCATCAATTTACTCACATTTACTATGCATGCAATTAAGTTTTTATTTTCTACCTATTTTTTCTCAAGTCATGATGAACCATGATGGAAAAAAGACTACCTGTGTGTGGCCATTACGTTTGGGACTCACATGACAGTGTTTGTAAAGAGCCAATAAAAGACTAAGAAAACTATTGCAGGAAAAAAAAAAAAACAAACTTTATGTATTTTCTCACTATTATTTTTTTGTAAAAACATCTGTCTTGTTTTCATTATACTACCTAGAAATATACAGAGTTACTAATATTTAGGATACACTTTGGGGAACTATTGATATGTCATAGTTTAGATGTAATTTTGTACATATCTATTAACAATACATATAGAGAGACAGACATAAATGAATACTGCTACACAAGTCACAAAGTTGGAATTTGTGCATCAGTTCAAACATGTTTATATACCAGCAATGAAGTGCATAAAATACCAGGTATTCACTGAATATGCAGTACTGGGGAAGTAAGTGAAGAGAAAATTCAGATATGATGAACAATTTTAAAGTAGCAACAGTTGTTTGTTTGTAAAGCAAACAATGTGTTTCTAAACCCACAAATAAGAAAACGTTTGAAGCCATTTCAAAATTTGAAGGCATTCAGATTAAATATATTATAAATAACTCCCAATTCTGATCTAGAGGTATCTTATCTAGGACGTTTTTCGTTGTTTCTGTCTCCTAACACTGCTTTGCCTGCCCCCTCTGTTCTAATACATCTTCTCTTACACCTTGCTGGACCAGTCAGTGGGGAAATGTAGTCAATACTGCTTTGAGTTACTACCAAGTTATGCTATTATGCTGGTTTTAATGCCATTTTCAGTTGAACTGCTTGGGTTGGTTGTGAATCCCTTACTTAATTTAAGATGTCCTTATATCATTTCTTAAGTCTATATAACTTTAGTCCCAAAAGAGAAGGTAATAAACGTGTTTAAATGAAAATGGATTAATTTCTGCTTTATTGAAGTATAAGATAATCCAGGAATACATATAGGACTTCCTTTGAAGGCATGTCCAACTATTCAACACAATTTCCTGTCTTCCCAGTAGTAATAGGTGTATATATCTTAATACATTAACAGAATACATCATTATGTGAGGTATATCTATTTGAGGAAAGTTTTTGCTCTTTTGGATGAGGTTGACCCTGGTTTAACTCCTGTTACTAAATATGTCTTCTTTTTAAATGGCTGAAAGATTTCTTTCTTCTGAAATTTACTAGAAAAATGGTGCTTTTCAAAATGCTTGCTATTTCTGAAAATACAAAATGAATAATTCACAAATGAAGTGTCTTTCTTAATAGGGACAATGAAGCATTTCAAACAATAATTCTCTGCAAGTGAGAGTTTAAGATAAAACCTAGTGACATGCCTGACAGAGGTTCCCACAGTTACCTCTGAAAGAACTCTCTGAATATATGTCCCAATAAAATTCCAGAAATAATATAGTATTAAAATCACCAAGTATGCAATTCAAGTCACAAAGCCATGTTTGCAGGCACAAATAGGAGACAACTTTGCAAATACCAATTATTCTGTAAGTGGTATTTTGACTTTCCCAAATTAATGACACCTAGTTTTCAAACCTCTAAGCATGTCCCTATCTTAGGACAAGGTACAGCATTGTTCTTTTACTCAGCACTCTGTCAAAAATGAAAAATTCCAAGACTTCACACTATTTGTAACAAACTGGGTTCTTAGGTACCTGATAAGTCTTCTCTTCTACTATCAAATCTCAAGAAAATAAATTTGAAATGCTACATAAAATCATAGTTAGCATAAGACAGTATTTTAATATATCCTTCCCATTTCTCATTCTAATCATTAATGCAAATACAAATGAAAACTTAAAAGACTTGTGACACAAACCGTCTGTGGGCTACATATAGACTGTCGCACACCGTAGCCTAATTGAATAGGGAAATATGGTGTCTGGGAACTTCCAGTGGACATTTTCTCAGGTTGACTGCCCAGAGACATTGTGAGCCCTATTCAAGCTCTGCCACTGGTGTGACCTGCCAAGATGTTAATCAACCTGCTGACTGCAAGACATCAGGAAGCAAGACTCCACCTTGAAACCTTACCCTTGCCTTTGATGTACCCCTGTCGCCGCCTGAAGCGCTTGGAGCAACGGAGCCACGGGAAGAACTTCAGAAGCAAACTGGAGACAAACAGCTTTTTATTCTGATAACTTTTCTCTCTGGTTCTAACAACAACTAACACACGCCAAACACACCACTAAAATGGCGCTGACACGATCAGCAATTTCGGCCAAGTCACTCGAGATCCCGCAACAAATCCCGTGAGACTACGGGTGGCGACAATGGCCAAATCTCCACGGCTCATAGTCAACTGCAGTTCAAGTCAATCCCCAAACAGGGCTCCTGCATACACCTTAAATAAATCACTGGAGCCATTTTTGAATTGTCTAGCTCCAGCTCCCACGTAGACTGATCTCTCAGGGGCTCCATCTTTAAAACTATTCTTTCTGACTCTTTGTCTTTTGTTATTCACTAATTATTCTAGACTTTAATTTCTTAGGAGGCTTATTCCTCCAAGCAGGCAAGAATTCCCTGGGGAGGTGCTGAACACCCTGTGATATTGAGTTACTTAATTTTTTGAGGATAATCCTTAGTAGGCTAGGAAGACAAATGTTGAATTCAAATTCAACAAGCAACCAGCATTTAGGAAACCAATATCTACTGTTTTTCTCCTTCATCATCATTATCATCATCAACAACATCCTAATGATGCTACAGAGATAATGTAAGGATAAAATATGATGAAGACTTCTTGGGAAAGGCAGAGCATGTATTCTAATTGCTTCATCATCTTTATGAAACTATGGAGAATTTCGGTAATCAGAAGAATGCAGATAGTAAATAGCAGCCTGAGATTTAGATCTTTGGTCTCAAAGAATATCTTCAGAAGCATGATCATATTGTATTTTTATATGTTAAAATGTTTTCCATTTTATTTGCAAGGGGATCTACCTATCACTTTTCTTAACTTTCTGCTTCTAAGAGTTTGTGTGTTCTTAGAAGTTTGGTCTACCCAGGATGTGAGATAGTAAATATGAGTTATTCTAAAAGTCTGATCAGAAGACAACTTCTTGTTTTCTATAGCCACTCAAGTAGATATCACAAAACAGAGGCTGAGTTTAACCTGCTCTAAAATTTGGATTCAGAATATGTTCACTTGAGCTAACTTCTCTTTCATTGTTTTAATAAGGAAATTCTGGGGAGGAGCCACGTTTATCAAATAGTCAGAGGATATTGGTCTGACGTGAGGAAAATAGATGAGGTAAAAATACACATTTTAAAAGATGCACAATGTAAAAACTGACAGGAGTTCTGTATTTCAACCTCTGTTATGTCTTGTCAGGGAGATGTTTGATGCTTCATCACCTCCTGGTGAAGAGTAGTTTCCAATATAAAACCTACTGGTATGAACTCAACTGTTTTTCACAAGAAACACCTAAGAAGCATTTTTAAAATGCTTGAACTGGAATGTCAAGTAGGCAAAATGATCTGGAAATTTCATACTTCAATCAGCTTAAGTAATTATGATAGTCATTCAGGATTAGAATATACTGATATATATAATATATATATATATATATATATATATATATATATATATATATATATATATATATATATATATAACAAAGCTTTATGATAGGGCTAAGCTAAACATTCAGAAAACATTCTTTTTTTATTTTATTTTGAACAATTGAACTTAATATATGAGGTTCATTTGAAGAATTAAACAATATTATATGTGGTCTATTAACCACAGTATTATAGTAATTTCTTGCCTAGTTCAGTCATATAATTTTTATTTAGTTGATTTTCATAACTTGCTTTTTCAAAGCTCATAGCAGAGAGAATTAATGGAATACAACATGTAAATTAATACTACTAAATCCTATTGACCTGCACATAAGCCAGGATTAACATGATAATTTAAAAATAATAGATTATTCTCAACGTGTCTATGAAAATGCACAATTTTCCTTATGAGTGAAATCTAGGTGGAAAGATAATATTATTTCTGGGTTATTGATGCCCATTTTCTTTTAGATCACCATAAAAAAATACATATACAGGTGATTTTTCAATGTAGGAAGCTATTTTCAATATAGTTTAGCTGAAATGTCATCTTAATTTTAAAGGAAAAGAAAATAGTATGTTAATTTAGTCAGCAAGAGAGACTTGTGGTCACAGATTTAGAGGATATGGCTGGTAATGAAGCTACAACAATAGCTATTGTTCCACTTGCTAAAGGAATGGTGGTATCTCTAGGAAAATTAAAACATGTTACTTTAGCAGATCCTTGTTACAAATCACCAAAAAGTAATAATAAGTAAAGTTAGAGCTTTTTCTCTCTTCTTTCTCATTTCTTGTGCTTTAGTGTGTGATAATCCAAGTGAATTACTATTTTTAAATGATACTTTTGTAAATAATATGTTTAACTGAATAATTTAAAAATAGTTTTAGATTTAAAATCATAGAACCATAAGCTACCTAGGATGTTTTATTATTGTCATTCCAAAACAAAAATTAAAGCTAAAAAATGACCTTTGAAAAAACATGGGAAATATTTCATAAATCTCTGAACCGCATATTATCTTTAAAGCTGAGCAATCTGGGATTAGCTACCTAAAGTATTTAAGCAGTCATATTCCTTTTAGAAGAGCAGAGATCAACAATATAAAAAATACTTAAAATACTTAAAATCATTACAGACTCTGAAATTAAAACATGTCTCCTTTTTTCTTTTTCCTTTTCTTTTTTTTTTTTTTTTTTTTTTTTTTTGTTCTGGGTATTGAACCAAAGGGCACTTTACCACTGAACTACATTTCTAACTTCTTAAGTCATATTACTTTTTACTTTCAGATAAAATAAATAAGCAATATTTACTTATTTATTTATTTAGGTTCTTGCTAAATTGCTGAAGTTGGCCTCAAACTCACAACCTTTTTGCCTCAGCCTCCAGAGTCACTGGAAATTATGAGCATGTGTCAGTATGCATAGAATGTCTCCTATTTTAGTATTTATTTATATTTTCTAGTATTAATTGCCTCCACTGTGTAAGTGGTCCATATTCTCCTTATTCCTTTTCTAAGAGCTCTGAAAAATGAAACTAGCCTTTTCCCTGGTGAAAAGATTCCTTTGTTTTCCCATTCTTAGTGTGGTATCATTCTGTATCTACATAAATCATATTGCTAGGCCCCATTTGTATTTAAACTTACATATTCAGGTACAATCATAATTCTCCATTTGGAAGAATGAAACAGGAAGGAAGAAAAAAGTCATCCACTGGGTGCTCAAAGTATGCTAGTTACTAATATTAAGTGTTTTCACAAGAGCTCAATTTACTCTTCACAAGTCTGAAAGGCTCTCTTTAGAGTATAGTATTAGTCAATATTTCATCGCTATCATAGAATACCTGAGAAAATCAAATTAAAATATGAAAGATGTATTTCAGCTCAGTGTCTCATAGGTTTCAGTTCATGGTTGTTTGGCCCCATTGCTATCAGCCTGTGCAGGAGCCCTGTTTGGGGAGATGGCTTGAATTGCGGTTGACTATGAGCCGTGGAGATTTGGGCATTGTCGCCTTCCGTAGTCTCACGGGACTTGTCCCGGGATCTCAAGTGACTTGGCTGAAATTGCTGATCGGGTCAGCGCCATTTTGGTGATGTGTATGGCGTGTGTTAGTCGTTGTTAGAACCAGAGAGAAAAGTTATCAGAATAAAAAGCTGTTTGTCTCCAGTTTGCCTCTGAACTTCTTCCCGTGGCTCCGTTGCTCCAAGCGCTTCAGGCGGCAACAAGCCTGTGGTGAGGCAGGCGTTATAACAGGAAGCATGTGTCAAAGCAGAACCGTTCACCTCATGGTTCTAGGACATAGAAACATGGAGAGAGAAAGGACATGGGGAACTGACAAGGACACCTTCTCAGTGACCTATTTTCTTCAACTAGGTCCTTCCTCCTAGAGTTTCCATCATCTTCCACTAATATCATCAAATTATGAACCCATCAATGGATTAACCTTCTCATGAAGATATAGCCCTCATGATCAAATTACTTTCCAAGAGCCCCACCTCTGAATGTTGCTTCACTGGGGACCAAAGCTTTAACATAACTAATGAACTGATGGGGATATTGCATATCCAAACCATAACAAGTTACAAAAAGTAGACAGGTATGATCTACATACATTGGATGAATATCATAGCTTCCTATCAGATCAAGTAAATTTTTTTAAAAATGTGGTTAAACTGTGATCATTTCACAATATTGCTAATTACATCAAGGTAATATTTTTTAATTCTCTTTTTTGCTCAATCTACTTCTGGGAAAACTTACAATGTGTAGAATATTTTGAGGATATATGAATACCAAAGTCAGTCTATTTAACTCTGACTCAAGTGTTATGGATAATAATACAAGCAGTCATGAAGTATGTTTCCAGAGGCCATTTCCAATTATTTGATTTTTAATTTTCTAAAAGCAATATTCTCATATACTTCCACAGAGTTATCACTACATGAAATTCTCTGAGAAGTAACTTAATAGGAAGGCATTTTGAGAATTTATCACAATATATGTATACATTTATAAATCAGATATTGCTGCGATAATAGAATATGTACATTATAATACATACATAAAATCGAACATTTAAAAGGATGAGAAGGAGGTTAAAGAAAACTAATCATTAATAAATATTACTTCATGCTAGTATTAGTGTGATAATCAGCTTTCTAAAATGGGCTCCAAAAGTCTCACCTTGGTGTGAAACACCTTACAGTTCCCTTAAATGTGGGTACATGTCAGTTTACTTTGAGTTATGCAAAAAGGAAAATATCTTGGGCAGGTGTCAGAGAGATTACTGTCTACTGTTGTGGAAAAGCACATAGCTACAACATAAACTGCCTTTGGGCTACATGGAAAGTGAGTATAATGCACCAAGTCACTAGAACCTAGGAATAGTCTTGACTAACAGCTAGAAGGAAAATGAACACCTTACTCACAAGAAACAAGAAAATAAAAATCTGCTAAAAATCAGTTCTCTTAGAAAAGGACTCTAAGTCTCAGATGAGAATCACAGTTTTATGTCAGTTTGGTGATACCCTAAGTAGAGGAGCCAACATGTAATAGGTGAAAATTAATATATATTAAATATATTTTATATGCATGCCATAGAGTGACTGGGTCTGAGGAAATCTAACTTAAGTGGAAGTATCCACAACTGTACCCACAGAAACAAAGCCCAATTCTTGTCTTTCCAATTTTCCCATATTATTCTCATCCAGGATTGCAAGGACATAGAGGTTTAGAGGGATTAATAATATAACCTATATAACAAGTACATAACACCAACTGTTATATGAATAGAAATTTATTCTTCAATGACTTCCTGTTTTGACACATTTTATTTCTGATATGTTATGATATTAAGATATCATTAGTTAAGTATTGACCGTATACTGATTTCTTTTTTATTCGAAGTTGTTGTATATGACAATAGAATGAATACATTACAATTGGTAATAAACATATAAAGCACATTTTTACATACGTCTGGTTGTATACAAAGTATATTCACACCATTCGTGTCTTCATACATGCACTTAGGGTAATGATACCCATCTCATTAAACCATCTTTTATTCTGTGGGTTCAATCCTCAGTACCAAAAAAAAAAAAAAAAAAACTTCATCCCCCTTGTCAGGTGTCACAAGAGGACACTAAGCAAACTTTGCCCTATATAGAGCCTATGTTAAGGTCATGCTGTTTAGTTCAGTGGATCAACATTATTATGTTCTGGAATATGGCAAAAACAAAAAACAAAACTAGAACATTTTAGTGTATAGGCAAATTGCCACAATTAATATTAAGTAGAATATAGTACCTTATAAATATCACATTTAACTGGATATTTAGCAGATTTTCTGTTTGAATTTCTATGTCCTTTTTTTGAACAAGTTTTATGGTCTTTTAGTAGTTTCTCTATACTACTCAGTGTGTGTGTGTGTGTGTGTGTGTGTGTGTGAATGTGTGTACATGTATGTGTGTTTTTACAGATTTTCTCTCTAATAAACAATAGTATCTTTAAAATATTGTGTGTTTCTGAAACTAATCCAGGAGTAAGTAGAAACAAGATCTGCCAGCTCTCCCTTTTCTGAGGAATGTACTGTGTACAGTGTTGGAGAGTCACTATTCTAATCCACAGCAGGTAAACTGTTAAATTTCTACTCCTTGCAATTTTTTAATGTTTTCACTAAATGTCAATAGTAAACTAAGTCATGGCAGAAATAGCCTACTTTCTCAATTTACATGCCAATGAAAATTTATGTCTTGTTTTATTCAGGGAGTAAGGGAAACATGTTATCTTAACACAATACAAAATAGTTTTAAAATCTTGGCACATTATTCCTGTCAATTCTTATTTTCTATGCTACTCAAAATATAAATATTTATTGTTTCATGTCCTTTTCATAAAATATAACTCTTTGGAAAATTGTAGGTCTCAAAACCATTCAAGTGTTTATCATGAGGAATAAATATAGATATAACAAATAGCATAAAAACACACATTTTATTTTTTAAAATTATTTCTGTAGTAAATTTGTGTTGCAAAAAGTCAAAATAAGCCTGTTTTTAAAATTTTAAAAGGTTTTCTTACCAATTAGTATACAGATAACTATATTTTAGTTGTCAGTAAACAACTTTTTGGCAGGCAGGACTTTATATCTCAATGCAAAGAACCCACAGAAAAATCAATAAAGGTTCACAAAATGCACCGAGTACTCTAATATAGGCACAAATGCTCACTCTTTGATACTTCACAGAATTGAATCAATTTCTTAGAGAAATTAAAACACACTTATGCACATATATTTTAGCAAAATAGAGGTGGGGAAATTACAGTGTATAAATGAAATTCATTACTGAGAAAAATCAATTCGATTCTGTGGTGAAGACTTGACCTTCCACTGCTGTTAAAAAAAGGTCATCCAGCACAAACCCCTCTGTGTCAGAGATAAGCAGATTTTCTCCTTTATTTCTGTTTGTAACATAAGGGAGCCCCATACCAGCTGCATGCAGCATGACTTCATGAGTATATAACTGTATTTAAATCATTTATATATTACATTTTACAAATGTAATAGGAAAATGTGTTCTTTTACATTCATAGTTAAGAGATGGAACAGATGGTAAAAGGCTCAGTTTAAACTAATATGGACATTAAAATAACTGATATTGCATGCATTCCTTGATATAACAGAAGTTTAGTTCACTATAAAATAGGCTTCTCACTTTTCTGGAATATATTAAACATAATGTGTCTTTAGCAACAGTTTTTCTACATGAAGAAACTTACTCTTAGAGTGTATTCATAGGAATTTTTTAACTTAAAATGCTGTCATTTATTCAACAAATATTTACTGAGCACTTGGTATTTTCAGGTGCTGTATTTAATGTTGGATTGTTTAGGAAGATGAATAAGATATGATCCCTGCCTTCAAGATAAAATGATGATTAGGTGGAGAAGACAAAGATGTCACAAAACATTTGCAACATATGCAGCATTTTAAGCACCTTCATTTTAGTGACTAGGTTTGTGATATTTTCATAGTCTCTTGTATTTAGGTATTCAGTAATGGAAGTTGCAACCATTGGCAATTGAGCTTAGTTTTGGAGCCCAGGCAGGACATTCTGGCCTTTTGGGTAGGCATTAGTAACTGAGAACAGCTTAATTTATGACTGAAATATTCAGTATATCCTTTCCAACAAATAACTAAAAAAGAAGTTAAAGCATTTCAAAAAGTCATTATTGAGCAATCATTTGAAAATTTTTTTAAAAAGACCTTTTCACATAATGAAGTACTCTATCAGTATTTTACTTCAGATATTATTTTGTATGGTATCTTGCCTTAAATGGGTTACTTAACTAATATTTTTGAAAAATTTTGCACTTGGTACAAACTCTAATAAAATTTTCTATAGTCCCTGACATGCTTCTGGAATTTTTTTTTTGCCTCTAGTCCTTTGTATACTATATTTCCTCCACAGAGAATGCTTGCCAAGCACTACCTAATATCCTCTTTGGTCCTCCTTTGCGAAGTCCTTTTCATACTGTAGGACTTTACTTAATGATCACTTTTTCAGGTATATCTTCCCTGGCTAATAAGTTAGATTTATTTTTCATATCAAATATCTTCATTTAAAATCTTTTTTTAAAAGAAAATCCATCTTTGTTTTAATTTCTTGGTCAATACCCACTATTTGCAGTAAGAATACAAGAATAATAATTAGGTACTTAATGAAAGAAAACCATAATAAAACTTTCACTCATGCATTAAATCACATATTTCCTTACTTGGCTGATTGATTCTTAAATCTGTAGCTGCTGGTAATATGATCTAAAAGAGAGTGATAGGTGGAAATGGATCCAAAACTTAAGATTAAAAATGCATACTAAAAAGTGCTTTATTTAAATCAATGCATTCTAATCTGTCTTGTGATTTACTAGTTATAACTACTTCTTTATAATATTTCAGAGATGTATTACTCAAGAAAAGCAGTATCACAGAGTTAATGAGTTTTTTATTTAGCCAGCTTCTCTCTGAGTGCTTTTTGAGTTGCTTATCATCTGGTTTCTTCACAGGTGCTGGCAGACTGCATCTTAGCATGTAAGATGGTTCTACTTGGCCAGTAGCTTCACATTATTTTCTCCCTGAGCTTCATTGATGATTCCAGCAAAGTTTACTAGGCAATTTGGAAACTATGAGGTATTTTAACCACATAGAATGTCATACAGTGCTGCTGCTGAGTCTTCGCCAATTTAATGGAGCTCTCTAAAGTTAGAGGGAAATTGTTTACTTAAAACATTAAAAAATCATTTTGCAGTACTTAAGAAAGAAAAAATATAGGCTGTGGGAATAGAGAAAATTGCATTTGCGCTTCTTAAAATGATGTTATATTGAAATCACTGGATATAGGATTCATGATCATTCAAACATATGCACCTGCTTATGTTTGATTGTAACATCAGTTTTTCAAATAACCATCTATACTCTCCATGTACATCTAGTTCATCTGCACTTAAATTTTACTTTGATTATTGTATATTCAAATTTCTGCAGATGTTCAAGAAGATTATGTTCATGAAAATAAGGTCCTAAATATCTAGTCTTTCAAAATTTACTAATGTTATCCCCATCTATCCATGTATATTCGCTTTTCTCCAAATAAGCACTAATTTGTTCATTCACTTGAATTTTCTAGAGATTTCTCTATAAAAAAATAATACTGAATTACCATTCACCATATATATATATATATATATATATATATATATATATATATATATATCCTCCTCTATCTAAGGAGGAATAATTATTTAATTATTGATACTGATATAATTTTATTTACTTTCGGAAAATAAATGCATGACTTTCATGTATGTGAGCTTACTATTAAAATACAAATAATACATTATATTTTTATGACACATTGTGCTATATCAAACACATTGATATTCATAATATTTTGCTGAATCATTCTGGCAACTCTTTGAGATAGGCAGCAGAAGTACTATTAGCTCTATTTGCAGGTAATAAAACAGTCTCAGAATAGGTATTTTACCAACAGACCAGTAGCTAGTAAATGATAGAGTCAGGGATCTTCTCTGAATTTTACATATGAATGATCTAAATTCAATCCACTAAAAATCACTTTTCACTGAACAAATGATGCTATAACAATAAGAAATTTATGTGCAAAAAAAAATGTAGACAAAACTTTAAGTGTTCACAAAAGTTAACTGAAAATGAATTACAGACCTGAATCTAATATTCAAAACTATGAAAATCTTAGAAAATAATAAGTTAAAACCTAGAGGATCTAAGGCACAACAATGGTCTGTTAGACACAACTATAAAGTCACAATTTGTGAGAGAAAGAATTGATATGTGGACTCTATTAAAGTTAAAAGCTTCTTCGTCATATATGATTATGTCAAAAGAACAAAAACAAAACACAAACTGGGAGAAAATGTCTGGAAAAGACATCTGATAAACAACTTATTAGAAATACACAGAGAACTATTAAAATTCAATAGAAAACAACCCAGTGAAAAACTAGGCCAAAAAGAATTACATAGATGGCAAATAAACATATGATAAAAAAATCAGGGAATTGCCCTGGCTGGACATGGGGGTGCATGCCTGTAATCCCAGCTTGGGAGGCTTAGGAGGCTGAGGTAGGAGGATGGCAAGTTCAAAGCCAGCCTCAGCAAAAGCAAGGTGCTAAGCTGTAAGAGCCTTTAATGAGGAAGTAGCTAATATGGTGGCTGGCTTAGAGCCAAGAGGAGGCGTTTACTTGTTTACACCTGACCTTAATGTAATTGACTAAGAATCTTTCTGTGCTCGTGGGCACTGCGTGGCGCACCTGTAAGTTGAGCTTGTGACATGTGTATGCTTGTTAAGAGAACTAATGTACCTGTGAAGGATATAGAGTATTTAAGCAGACTGGGGGCATCAGAGAGGGAGAAGATAGAGAAGAAGAAGCAACAATAAAGGAACTACTCATTCCCAGTCTGCCTCCAATTTCTTTCCTGTGGTATCGTTGCCTAAGGCGGCAACAAGTGGTGGCCCTCATGGGGAATCGGCACGGCAGGTAAGTACTGAGGAACCTCGCAGGAGTCTCTAGCCAGAGAGGTTAAGGGCGAGGGAAAATGGGTTCGGAAATTTCAAGGAACTGAATTGTCAAGGCTATTGATGATTTGTTAAAAATAGTTAGGGAGTGCCTGCTCTCAACTAAACCTAGGGTTCAGGAAAGTGTTACTGAGTCAGTTAGGGCTAGTGAGGGTAGTATTAGTGAGGAGGAATTAAGTGAAAGTGATCTTGAGAGCACAGTCTTCGATAAAATGAGCAAAAGGGAACTAAAAAGGACCAGGATGGAGGACCGTCAAGTGGAGAAACCACTTGTGCCTTCTGCTCCCCCAAGGGATGACTCAATTGCAGAGTCTATTAGGGGTCTTTCTAGGCACTTGGTGCCCTTGAATGTCAAAGTTCACAGGAACTATGGGATCTGCCAGTGTTTGAAAATCAAAATGAACAAAGATACCATCAATATTTAGATTTTAAAACTATAAAAAAATTTAAAGAGGCAACAATGACATATGGGCCCCAAGCTCCTTTCTCCATAAGCATGTTAGAATCTCTTAATACGTTTACTTTAACTCCTACAGATTGGAAAGGTTTATGTAAGGCAATATTGAGCGGGGGACAATACTTAGTTTGGAGGTCTCAATTCCAAGAGCTCTGTGTTGAAACTGCTCATAGAAATGCAGCTGCAGGATTTCCAGATTGTAACATAGACATGTTAACTGGAGAAGGGCAATATGCTGATTTACACATTCAGATTCAGTACGATCCTGGAGTTTACACTCAAATATATGCCGCAGCTGTTAAGGCATGGAAAACATTGCAAGGATCTGGTGACTTACAGGGTAGCTTGTCTAAAGTAATTCAGGGACCCAATGAGCCATATGCCGAATTTGTCGATCGTCTTTTACAGACAGCAAGTAGGGTTTTTGGAGATGTTGATCAAGCCATGCCATTAGTTGTTCAGATGGTATATGAAAATGCCAACAAATATTGTCAAGATGCTATCAGACCTTGGAAATCTAAAAAGAACCTTACTTTTTATATAAAGCTTTGCAGGTACATAAATGATGCATTTATTACAGGTAGTGTAATCGCAGCAGCTATGAGAGGTGCTTCTCCTCTTAATTTTACAAGAGGGGATCGACCTAAAAGTTACTATCAGTATAGTCAACCAGGTTATTTTAAAAAACAATGTCCCCAAAGAAGGCAAGACAATAGAAATAAAACCAAGCTTGTCTTGTGCCCCAGGCCACTGCCCCAGGTATAAAAAGGAAATCATTGGGCTAGTGAGTGCAGATCCCAAATTGATATTTATGGTAACATTTTGTCTGGCAATTCAAAAAATGGGGCACAGGGCCCAATGCCTCAGGGCCCACAAATGTATGGGAATTAGAGAAGGAGTATCCTCAAACACCTATTCAGATGATTCCTCAATCCCTTTTACCCATTAACTCCCTTGTCAGAGGGACAAAAGGAAGTGCAGGACTGGACCTCTGTTCCACTGCCCGAATAGTGCTAACACCTGAGATGGGGGTTCAACTGATTCCCACAGGAGTCAGGGGACCTCTTCCCTTAGGGACTGTGGGACTTATCCTGGGGCGAAGTTCAACTAGCTGATCCAGACTTCAAGTTACTCCAGGAGTGATAGATTCTGATTACCAAGGAGAAATCAAGATTATGCTCAGTTATCCAGGTGTGGTGGCGCACGCCTGTAATCCCAGCACTTGGGAGGCTGAGGCAGGAGGATCACGAGTTCAAAGCCAGCCTCAGCAATGGTGAGGCACTTAGCAACTCAGTGAGACCCTGTCTCTAATAAGATACAAAAAAAGGGCTGGGGATGTGGCCCAGTGGTTGAGTGTCCCTGAGTTCAATCCCCAGTACCAAAAAAAAAAAAAAAAAAAA
This sequence comes from Tamias sibiricus, assembly GCA_025594165.1. Taxonomy (NCBI): domain Eukaryota; kingdom Metazoa; phylum Chordata; class Mammalia; order Rodentia; family Sciuridae; genus Tamias; species Tamias sibiricus. The sequence continues at coordinate 143,269,288 of CM046661.1, forward strand.
AAAAAAAAAAAAGATTATGCTCAGTTCACCTTGAGGCATTGGCTCTGTTAACCAAGGTGATAGAATTGCTCAGCTGCTTCTTCTTCCTGGTCTACATGACTCATTTAAGTGTATGCCTCAAAATAGGACGAATAGGGGATTTGGCTCCACTGGCTCGGGATCTATGGCTTGCTGGGTTCAGGATTGTTCACAGAGGCCTATGTGCAGATTTAAAATACAGGGAATAGAAATGGAAGGGTTAATTGACACTGGGGCTGACTCTTCTATTATTAACTTCCAACAATGGCCCAAACATTGGCCTTTACAGAAGGCTTCAACTAGTTTGAGAGGCCTAGGATATTCCAATAGCCCAGAACAAAGTGCAACAGTTTTAAAGTGGGAAGATGATGAAGGGCATCAAGGAACATTTCAGCCTTATGTTCTGTCCAGCTTGCCAGCTACCTTATGGGGAAGAGATATATTAAAACAAATGGGAGTACACCTCACAACTGAGCCCGCATGTGTTACAAGTAAAAGCTGGAATCTCATGGAAAAACAGGGATATATTCCAGGTAAAGGACTAGGAAAAAATCTACAAGGTTATCCTAACCCTCTTGAGCTTAAAGGAAATTGTCATTGAAAAGGTATAGGATATTTTTTTTAGGGGCCACTGAGAAAACAATTTTGAAAATACCATGGGTTTCTGATAGTTTGGGTCACTCAGTGGCCCCTATCTAGAGAGAAATTGCAAGCAGCCCACTTACTAGTCCAAGAACAACTAGAGGCAGGACATATAGAACCTTCTACCTCTCCCTGTAATTCCCCCATATTCGTGATTAGGAAAAACTCAGGAAAATGGCGATTGTTACATGATCTTAGAGAAATCAAAAAAATCATGCAAATTATGGACCCTACTGAACCTGGGCTTCCTAATCCTATAACCATTTCTCAAAATTTTCATCTCATAGCCATTAATATATGATTGCTTTTTTTTTTTTTTTTTTTTTTTTCCATTCCTTTACATCCCCTGGATGCCCCTAGGTTTGCTTTTACAGTTCCCTCTATTAATAATGAAGGACCTGACCAAACATTTCAGTGGAAAGTTTTACCCCAGGGTATGGCTAATAACCCCACTATGTGTCAAATCTATGTAGATAAAGTTATTCAGCCTATCAGGAACAAATACCTGGAGCTTATGTGCCTCCATTATATGAATGATGTTCTGCTTGCTCATCCTAACCCAGAAGTCTTATTCACCATATTTAGCGATAGATCAGAAAACTTAAAATGATATGGACTAAATATTGCTGAAGAAAAGGTTCAGACAAGATCTCCAATATTATATTTAGGATTCCAAATTATGGATACTTTATTAGGCCTCAAAAAATCTTAATAAATAAGGAGCATCTAGCTACTCTTAATAATTTTCAAAAATTGCTAGGAGACATTAATTGGCTTTGCCCTACACTAGGCCTCACTACTGGCCAACTAAGACCCTTATTTGATATCCTTTGTGGAAACCCTGATCCATCTTCACCGCAAAAATTGACTCCTGATGCTAGGGAAGCTTTAAAGTTGTTAGAAAAGGCCATCGAAGGATCCCACTGTGATAGAATTGATTTTACTCGACCTCTGATATTGATAATTATTTCTTCACAATATACACCCACAGGAGTATTTTGGCAACAGGTGCCTTTATTATGGATATATTTGCCCGTCTCTCCTAAAAGTACAATTGAGTCTTACACCTCCATGGTGGCTAAACTTATTCTCCAAGGACTTAAGTCTTCTATTAAAATATTTGGCATTCACCCCGCTACTATTATTACTCCCTACTCATCATCACAGGTTGAATATTTATGCTTCAATGATAATGATTGGGCTATAGTTAGATGCTCTACTTCTGCACATTTTGATAACCATCTTCCTAAGTCTCCTATACTATCTTTTTGTATCAATCATCCCATTATATTTCCACAGGTAATAAAAAAATCAACCTATTCCTAAGGCATTAAATGTATTTACAGATGGGTCCTCTAAAGGTACTGCTGCAGTAGTCACTCAAAAAGAAAATATTATTGATATTACTGCCCATAAATCAGCTCAATTGGTAGAGTTAGAAACTGTTATTATAGCTCTTAAAAGTTTTAGAGAACAGCCCATAAATATTTTCTCAGACAGTCATTATATTGTACATGCTGTCCCTAAATTAGAGCTAGCAGGTCCAATAGCACTGCATACTCCAGCCTTTAAATTGTTTTTCCAAATTCAAAGCCTTCTATGGGAACGTAAAGAACCTTTGTTTATTGGACATATCAGAGCTCATACTAACTTGCCTGGTCCTCTCCATGAAGGTAATCAAAAGGCTTATGCCCTTACTCAAACAATCTTTATATTTTCAGCAGTCCAACAAGCTACCTCGTTCCATTCTCAATTTTATGTTAATAGTACTACTTTACAACAAAGTTTCAAAATAACTAAAGATCAAGCTCGAACAATTGTGAAGGTTTGTCAATCTTGTGTGACACATTTGCCCAATCCTCATCATGGTGTTAACCCAAGAGGATTAATGCCCAATCATTTATGGCAGATGGATGTTACTCATGAGCCAAGTTTTGGAAAATTGCAATTTGTTCATGTGTCCATAGATACATGCTCAGGCATGATTTTTGCTTCCTTACATGCTGGAGAAAAGGTTAAAGATGTTACATCTCATTGTTTACAAGCTTTTGCTGCACTGGGCATTCCCAAAATGCTTAAAACAGACAATGGCCCTGCATATACGTCTTCATCTTTTAAACAATTTTGCTCCAAATTTGACATACTTCATAAGACTGGTATTCCATATAATCCTCAAGGCCAAGGTATAATTGAACGAGCAAATAGCACACTCAAACTTATGCTTTTAAAACAAAAAGGAGGACCTTGGGCTACTCCTGAAGATAGATTAGCCGTAGCCCTTTTTACTTTAAAATTTTTAACTTTGGATTCTGAAGGATATTCGGCTGGAGACAGACACTGGAACCCACATCAACAACATAAACCTTTGGTTTACTGGAAAGATGTTCTTTCAGGCACATGGCAGGGCCCAGACCCAGTATTAATTTGGGGGCGAGGATCTGTTTGTGTCTTTCCACAGCACCCGTCCTTGCCGGTATGGATACCATCAAGATTGATAAAACAGGTGCCAAGTCAAAAGGGCCAAGATAAAGTTGTTGCGGATCCTCCTCTTAATGATTCCCTTACATAGTGGAAAAGAGGTAATTTGTTATCAATCTGCACACCTGCGTGAGTTTGTCTCTTTTCCAACAAGGGGACCTCATCTTTGCCTTTTCAGCTAAGAAACTTTTAAGCTGTGCGCTTTTTCCTTCAATAAACTCACAACTTAAGTCTCATTCCTCCCGCCCAGGATGAGAGGATCTCTCTTTAGTGTGCGCATAATTGTGTTTTTCTTTTTTATATATGTCTTTATATCTGTGCATCTGTCCAGATTTCATGTAAATGTGACATCACAAATAACAAAAACTGAGCGCTCATGAAAATCAATTTAAAAAAAAATGGATCCAAATACCTTTAATTCATTTAGGCTAAAAATGTTTTAATCAAATTGGGTAAACAAATTAAAAATGAAGGTGCCCTCAAACTTAATTTATAAGTATCTCTAGGACTTCTCTTCAGCAAGGAATATGACTAATACTGTTCACCCTGATATTTTGGTATTTGACATGGGATTATTTATTTGTAATTAACTTTATTTGTTAAACAGCTGATTAATTTACAAAGTTAAATTGTTTCAACAGGTATAAAACAGATGTGTGTGATTCTATATAAGGATTCATAAAAGGTTGCTGTGTATGCAGAGGCTCAAAAGTTCCAGCTAACAAAATGTTTTTCTACTTTTCCACGAAAAGTTGAATGCTCTTAGCCTTTCTTTAATCTGTTTTAAATGTAATATTTTGTCAACTAAATACTCTCAGTCTTTCTTTAATCCATTCTGAATGTGATATTTTGCCAGCTAATGTTCATGGCAGCTCAAGAAGCAATGTATGTGAGCAGAGATCAACTTCAGAACTAAAACACCTGACCTAAGATCTAATAGTTCTATATTTTAGTTTGAATTGCACTCCTAAAACTCGCTTCTTGACTCAGTGCTGGAATGGCACTGCCTTTCCTCTAATGATTGTTGCTTGAGTTTCTAGGTACATCCCTATGCCAGTCTTAGAGGGCCCTGAAGACTTGCTGGTGGCATTGTCTAGACATAAAAGAGATGGCTGCTGCTGCTACAGCTGCAGGGGTTGCAATCGCTACAAGCATCACTACTGCTCAAGCATTAAACAACCTCACCAGCAGTGTGGCCTCTGCTCTGCATGCATGGGGCCTCGTAGATCAGCATCTACATTTTGAAATTGTCAATCAACGTGTTGATCTTCTCCAAGAGCAAGTGGACATTTTGGCAGATCTTTCTACCATAGGATGTTTAGGACATTACACAGGATAATACCTTACAGGTATCCCTTTCCTTAACCTTAATAGGGCAGCTGATTTGTCTAGAGAACTCAGTACGCTACTTAATGGAACTTAGGGTAGCTGATTTGTCTAGAGAATTTAGTACACTACTTAATGGAACTTGGCTGGTCAGCGCAAAGAAAAATGTGCTTGCCGCCTTAGAACCGGAGCATCTCCTCATGCTTGGTTGGCTCAATTGGACGGCTGGTAGTCAAAGATGGGAAAGTCTTATGTGACCAACATATCAACCTAAGACAGGAGTCAAGAGCACTTTATTTATGGCCTTGATTATCCGATGATGGGTAAGAATGTTGGTTGCACATGCAGACGCCTAATACAGGCACAGTGGATCCTGATGTGGTGAGGGTTGTCACCCATGCATTTAAGCTATTCCCTCTTTAAAAACAAAAGGGAGGAAATATAAGAGCCTTTAATGAGGAAGTAACTAATATGGTGGTTGGCTGAGAGCCAATAGGAGGCATTTACTTGTTTACACCTGACCTTAATGTAATTGACTAAGAACCTTTCTGTGCCCTTGGGCACTGAGTGCCGCACCTGTAAGTTGAGCTTGTGACATGTGTATGCTTGTTAAGAGAAACTAATGTACCTGTGAAGGGTATAGAGTATTTAAGCTGACTGGGGGCATCAGAGAGGGAGAAGATAGAGAAGAAGAAGAAGCATCAATTAAGGAACTACTCATTCCCAGTCTGCCTCTGATTTCTTTCCCGTTGGTATTGTTGCCTAAGACGGCAACATGCCTTCTGCTCCCCCAAGGGATGACTCAATTGCAGAGTCTATTAGGGGTCTTTCTAGGCACTTGGTGCCCTTGAATGTCAAAGTTCACAGGAACTATGGGATCTGCCAGTGTTTGAAAATCAAAATGAACAAAGATACCATCAATATTTAGATTTTAAAACTATAAAAAAATTTAAAGAGGCAACAATGACATATGGGCCCCAAGCTCCTTTCTCCATAAGCATGTTAGAATCTCTTAATACGTTTACTTTAACTCCTACAGATTGGAAAGGTTTATGTAAGGCAATATTGAGCGGGGGACAATACTTAGTTTGGAGGTCTCAATTCCAAGAGCTCTGTGTTGAAACTGCTCATAGAAATGCAGCTGCAGGATTTCCAGATTGTAACATAGACATGTTAACTGGAGAAGGGCAATATGCTGATTTACACATTCAGATTCAGTACGATCCTGGAGTTTACACTCAAATATATGCCGCAGCTGTTAAGGCATGGAAAACATTGCAAGGATCTGGTGACTTACAGGGTAGCTTGTCTAAAGTAATTCAGGGACCCAATGAGCCATATGCCGAATTTGTCGATCGTCTTTTACAGACAGCAAGTAGGGTTTTTGGAGATGTTGATCAAGCCATGCCATTAGTTGTTCAGATGGTATATGAAAATGCCAACAAATATTGTCAAGATGCTATCAGACCTTGGAAATCTAAAAAGAACCTTACTTTTTATATAAAGCTTTGCAGGTACATAAATGATGCATTTATTACAGGTAGTGTAATCGCAGCAGCTATGAGAGGTGCTTCTCCTCTTAATTTTACAAGAGGGGATCGACCTAAAAGTTACTATCAGTATAGTCAACCAGGTTATTTTAAAAAACAATGTCCCCAAAGAAGGCAAGACAATAGAAATAAAACCAAGCTTGTCTTGTGCCCCAGGCCACTGCCCCAGGTATAAAAAGGAAATCATTGGGCTAGTGAGTGCAGATCCCAAATTGATATTTATGGTAACATTTTGTCTGGCAATTCAAAAAATGGGGCACAGGGCCCAATGCCTCAGGGCCCACAAATGTATGGGAATTAGAGAAGGAGTATCCTCAAACACCTATTCAGATGATTCCTCAATCCCTTTTACCCATTAACTCCCTTGTCAGAGGGACAAAAGGAAGTGCAGGACTGGACCTCTGTTCCACTGCCCGAATAGTGCTAACACCTGAGATGGGGGTTCAACTGATTCCCACAGGAGTCAGGGGACCTCTTCCCTTAGGGACTGTGGGACTTATCCTGGGGCGAAGTTCAACTAGCTGATCCAGACTTCAAGTTACTCCAGGAGTGATAGATTCTGATTACCAAGGAGAAATCAAGATTATGCTCAGTTATCCAGGTGTGGTGGCGCACGCCTGTAATCCCAGCACTTGGGAGGCTGAGGCAGGAGGATCACGAGTTCAAAGCCAGCCTCAGCAATGGTGAGGCACTTAGCAACTCAGTGAGACCCTGTCTCTAATAAGATACAAAAAAAGGGCTGGGGATGTGGCCCAGTGGTTGAGTGTCCCTGAGTTCAATCCCCAGTACCAAAAAAAAAAAAAAAAAAAAAAAAAAAAGATTATGCTCAGTTCACCTTGAGGCATTGGCTCTGTTAACCAAGGTGATAGAATTGCTCAGCTGCTTCTTCTTCCTGGTCTACATGACTCATTTAAGTGTATGCCTCAAAATAGGACGAATAGGGGATTTGGCTCCACTGGCTCGGGATCTATGGCTTGCTGGGTTCAGGATTGTTCACAGAGGCCTATGTGCAGATTTAAAATACAGGGAATAGAAATGGAAGGGTTAATTGACACTGGGGCTGACTCTTCTATTATTAACTTCCAACAATGGCCCAAACATTGGCCTTTACAGAAGGCTTCAACTAGTTTGAGAGGCCTAGGATATTCCAATAGCCCAGAACAAAGTGCAAACAGTTTTAAAGTGGGAAGATGATGAAGGGCATCAAGGAACATTTCAGCCTTATGTTCTGTCCAGCTTGCCAGCTACCTTATGGGGAAGAGATATATTAAAACAAATGGGAGTACACCTCACAACTGAGCCCGCATGTGTTACAAGTAAAAGCTGGAATCTCATGGAAAAACAGGGATATATTCCAGGTAAAGGACTAGGAAAAAATCTACAAGGTTATCCTAACCCTCTTGAGCTTAAAGGAAATTGTCATTGAAAAGGTATAGGATATTTTTTTTAGGGGCCACTGAGAAAACAATTTTGAAAATACCATGGGTTTCTGATAGTTTGGGTCACTCAGTGGCCCCTATCTAGAGAGAAATTGCAAGCAGCCCACTTACTAGTCCAAGAACAACTAGAGGCAGGACATATAGAACCTTCTACCTCTCCCTGTAATTCCCCCATATTCGTGATTAGGAAAAACTCAGGAAAATGGCGATTGTTACATGATCTTAGAGAAATCAAAAAAATCATGCAAATTATGGACCCTACTGAACCTGGGCTTCCTAATCCTATAACCATTTCTCAAAATTTTCATCTCATAGCCATTAATATATGATTGCTTTTTTTTTTTTTTTTTTTTTTTTTTTTCTCCATTCCTTTACATCCCCTGGATGCCCCTAGGTTTGCTTTTACAGTTCCCTCTATTAATAATGAAGGACCTGACCAAACATTTCAGTGGAAAGTTTTACCCCAGGGTATGGCTAATAACCCCACTATGTGTCAAATCTATGTAGATAAAGTTATTCAGCCTATCAGGAACAAATACCTGGAGCTTATGTGCCTCCATTATATGAATGATGTTCTGCTTGCTCATCCTAACCCAGAAGTCTTATTCACCATATTTAGCGATAGATCAGAAAACTTAAAATGATATGGACTAAATATTGCTGAAGAAAAGGTTCAGACAAGATCTCCAATATTATATTTAGGATTCCAAATTATGGATACTTTATTAGGCCTCAAAAAATCTTAATAAATAAGGAGCATCTAGCTACTCTTAATAATTTTCAAAAATTGCTAGGAGACATTAATTGGCTTTGCCCTACACTAGGCCTCACTACTGGCCAACTAAGACCCTTATTTGATATCCTTTGTGGAAACCCTGATCCATCTTCACCGCAAAAATTGACTCCTGATGCTAGGGAAGCTTTAAAGTTGTTAGAAAAGGCCATCGAAGGATCCCACTGTGATAGAATTGATTTTACTCGACCTCTGATATTGATAATTATTTCTTCACAATATACACCCACAGGAGTATTTTGGCAACAGGTGCCTTTATTATGGATATATTTGCCCGTCTCTCCTAAAAGTACAATTGAGTCTTACACCTCCATGGTGGCTAAACTTATTCTCCAAGGACTTAAGTCTTCTATTAAAATATTTGGCATTCACCCCGCTACTATTATTACTCCCTACTCATCATCACAGGTTGAATATTTATGCTTCAATGATAATGATTGGGCTATAGTTAGATGCTCTACTTCTGCACATTTTGATAACCATCTTCCTAAGTCTCCTATACTATCTTTTTGTATCAATCATCCCATTATATTTCCACAGGTAATAAAAAAATCAACCTATTCCTAAGGCATTAAATGTATTTACAGATGGGTCCTCTAAAGGTACTGCTGCAGTAGTCACTCAAAAAGAAAATATTATTGATATTACTGCCCATAAATCAGCTCAATTGGTAGAGTTAGAAACTGTTATTATAGCTCTTAAAAGTTTTAGAGAACAGCCCATAAATATTTTCTCAGACAGTCATTATATTGTACATGCTGTCCCTAAATTAGAGCTAGCAGGTCCAATAGCACTGCATACTCCAGCCTTTAAATTGTTTTTCCAAATTCAAAGCCTTCTATGGGAACGTAAAGAACCTTTGTTTATTGGACATATCAGAGCTCATACTAACTTGCCTGGTCCTCTCCATGAAGGTAATCAAAAGGCTTATGCCCTTACTCAAACAATCTTTATATTTTCAGCAGTCCAACAAGCTACCTCGTTCCATTCTCAATTTTATGTTAATAGTACTACTTTACAACAAAGTTTCAAAATAACTAAAGATCAAGCTCGAACAATTGTGAAGGTTTGTCAATCTTGTGTGACACATTTGCCCAATCCTCATCATGGTGTTAACCCAAGAGGATTAATGCCCAATCATTTATGGCAGATGGATGTTACTCATGAGCCAAGTTTTGGAAAATTGCAATTTGTTCATGTGTCCATAGATACATGCTCAGGCATGATTTTTGCTTCCTTACATGCTGGAGAAAAGGTTAAAGATGTTACATCTCATTGTTTACAAGCTTTTGCTGCACTGGGCATTCCCAAAATGCTTAAAACAGACAATGGCCCTGCATATACGTCTTCATCTTTTAAACAATTTTGCTCCAAATTTGACATACTTCATAAGACTGGTATTCCATATAATCCTCAAGGCCAAGGTATAATTGAACGAGCAAATAGCACACTCAAACTTATGCTTTTAAAACAAAAAGGAGGACCTTGGGCTACTCCTGAAGATAGATTAGCCGTAGCCCTTTTTACTTTAAAATTTTTAACTTTGGATTCTGAAGGATATTCGGCTGGAGACAGACACTGGAACCCACATCAACAACATAAACCTTTGGTTTACTGGAAAGATGTTCTTTCAGGCACATGGCAGGGCCCAGACCCAGTATTAATTTGGGGGCGAGGATCTGTTTGTGTCTTTCCACAGCACCCGTCCTTGCCGGTATGGATACCATCAAGATTGATAAAACAGGTGCCAAGTCAAAAGGGCCAAGATAAAGTTGTTGCGGATCCTCCTCTTAATGATTCCCTTACATAGTGGAAAAGAGGTAATTTGTTATCAATCTGCACACCTGCGTGAGTTTGTCTCTTTTCCAACAAGGGGACCTCATCTTTGCCTTTTCAGCTAAGAAACTTTTAAGCTGTGCGCTTTTTCCTTCAATAAACTCACAACTTAAGTCTCATTCCTCCCGCCCAGGATGAGAGGATCTCTCTTTAGTGTGCGCATAATTGTGTTTTTCTTTTTTTATATATGTCTTTATATCTGTGCATCTGTCCAGATTTCATGTAAATGTGACATCACAAATAACAAAAACTGAGCGCTCATGAAAATCAATTTAAAAAAAAATGGATCCAAATACCTTTAATTCATTTAGGCTAAAAATGTTTTAATCAAATTGGGTAAACAAATTAAAAATGAAGGTGCCCTCAAACTTAATTTATAAGTATCTCTTGGACTTCTCTTCAGCAAGGAATATGACTAATACTGTTCACCCTGATATTTTGGTATTTGACATGGGATTATTTATTTGTAATTAACTTTATTTGTTAAACAGCTGATTAATTTACAAAGTTAAATTGTTTCAACAGGTATAAACAGATGTGTGTGATTCTATATAAGGATTCATAAAAGGTTGCTGTGTATGCAGAGGCTCAAAAGTTCCAGCTAACAAAATGTTTTTTCTACTTTTCCACGAAAAGTTGAATGCTCTTAGCCTTTCTTTAATCTGTTTTAAATGTAATATTTTGTCAACTAAATACTCTCAGTCTTTCTTTAATCCATTCTGAATGTGATATTTTGCCAGCTAATGTTCATGGCAGCTCAAGAAGCAATGTATGTGAGCAGAGATCAACTTCAGAACTAAAACACCTGACCTAAGATCTAATAGTTCTATATTTTAGTTTGAATTGCACTCCTAAAACTCGCTTCTTGACTCAGTGCTGGAATGGCACTGCCTTTCCTCTAATGATTGTTGCTTGAGTTTCTAGGTACATCCCTATGCCAGTCTTAGAGGGCCCTGAAGACTTGCTGGTGGCATTGTCTAGACATAAAAGAGATGGCTGCTGCTGCTACAGCTGCAGGGGTTGCAATCGCTACAAGCATCACTACTGCTCAAGCATTAAACAACCTCACCAGCAGTGTGGCCTCTGCTCTGCATGCATGGGGCCTCGTAGATCAGCATCTACATTTTGAAATTGTCAATCAACGTGTTGATCTTCTCCAAGAGCAAGTGGACATTTTGGCAGATCTTTCTACCATAGGATGTTTAGGACATTACACAGGATAATACCTTACAGGTATCCCTTTCCTTAACCTTAATAGGGCAGCTGATTTGTCTAGAGAACTCAGTACGCTACTTAATGGAACTTAGGGTAGCTGATTTGTCTAGAGAATTTAGTACACTACTTAATGGAACTTGGCTGGTCAGCGCAAAGAAAAATGTGCTTGCCGCCTTAGAACCGGAGCATCTCCTCATGCTTGGTTGGCTCAATTGGACGGCTGGTAGTCAAAGATGGGAAAGTCTTATGTGACCAACATATCAACCTAAGACAGGAGTCAAGAGCACTTTATTTATGGCCTTGATTATCCGATGATGGGTAAGAATGTTGGTTGCACATGCAGACGCCTAATACAGGCACAGTGGATCCTGATGTGGTGAGGGTTGTCACCCATGCATTTAAGCTATTCCCTCTTTAAAAACAAAAGGGAGGAAATATAAGAGCCTTTATAATGAGGAAGTAACTAATATGGTGGTTGGCTGAGAGCCAATAGGAGGCATTTACTTGTTTACACCTGACCTTAATGTAATTGACTAAGAACCTTTCTGTGCCCTTGGGCACTGAGTGCCGCACCTGTAAGTTGAGCTTGTGACATGTGTATGCTTGTTAAGAGAACTAATGTACCTGTGAAGGGTATAGAGTATTTAAGCTGACTGGGGGCATCAGAGAGGGAGAAGATAGAGAAGAAGAAGAAGCATCAATTAAGGAACTACTCATTCCCAGTCTGCCTCTGATTTCTTTCCCGTTGGTATTGTTGCCTAAGACGGCAACACTAAGCAACACAGGGATACATGTCTCTAAATAAAATACAAAAAAGGGCTAAGGAAGTGGCTCTGTGGCCAAATGCCCCTGAGTTCAATCTCCAGTATCCCCCAACCTGCCAAAAAAAAAAAAAAAAAAAATCAGGTACTTGCAAATTAAAACAAAAATGAGATATGATTGCAAACCTATTGTCATGACCAAAAGACTTAACATTGACAACACCAAAATCTGACAAGGATTTAGAGCAATAGGAACTCTCATTTATTAATGGTGAGAATACACAATGGTACAGCCACTTCGGAAGACAGTTTTGTAGTTTATTATAAAACTGTGCATATTCTTACCATATGATCCAACAGTTAAACTCCATAATATCTATCCAAGTGAGTTGAAAACTTGTGCCTACTCAAAATCCTGCAAATGGATATTTATAGCTTTTTTCATCACAAATTACCAAAACTTAGAAATAATCAATATGGCCTTCAATTGGTAAATAGACAAATTGTAGTGGGATATCATTCAGCACTAAGAAGAAATGCACTATCAGGTCATGAAAAGACATGAAGTTAACTTAAATGTGTATTACTGAAGTGAAAAAAAAAAAGCTTGTCTGAAAAGGTTTCATGTTGTTGATTCATACTGTGTGACTTTCTTGCAAAGGGAAAACTATGGAGAAAATAATAAGTGGTTGTGAGAAGTTAGAAGGGAGGGATAGATGAAAAAACAGGTCATAGAGGAATCAGCGTAGTGAGACTACGCTGTGTAATACCAAATGATGTACACATGTGAATATACATTTATTGAAACCCATAATGTACAAACTCAGTGAATCGTCATATAAACTATGAGGCTTGTGTGATTATAATGTACCATGTATTAAGTAGTTTCATCAGTTTTAACAAATATATTTGTATGTGGGGGGACATTGATAATAAGGAAAACAATGTGTGTGTGTGGTGAGGGGAGGGAGTATATGAGAAATCTTTTTAATTTCCCTCCATTATGCTGTGAACCTCAAGCTGCTCTAAAAAGTCATTGTTAAAAAACATTTTCATTTCTACATAGTGCTAAGTATTTGGAAACTGCACAATTTCTGTTAATTTCTATAAAATTTCCCACTTGCACATTGTTCAGTAACTTGAAGCTATTTATGTGACTGTGTCACATGGAATACAAAACATTATATTTTTTAAACATATTGTTCTTATGTAAAAATAAAAACACAAAGACTTTGGTAATGATATTCTAACTGCCATATAAAATAAAAGATGTTAGTTTCCATTAAATTCATTCATGCAGCTACGGACTTTGTTTTCTGTCATTCCTTGAAGCTCCATGTTACCAAAGACTAGCTTGAAGAGCCATGTTACCAAAGACTAGCTTAGGGCCAGTGAGATGGGAGTAGAAGCAACATTTTATCTTCCCTGCTAGGTCCTTAAAGAAAAAAGAAAAAAAAAAAGAAAGAAAAAAAGAAAGAAAAAAAGAAAAAAAAAAAAACTCTATACTGAGCTGGGGATGTGGCTCAGCGGTAGAGCGCTCACCTAGCACGTGCGTGGCCCGGGTTCAATCCTCAGCACCACATAAAAATAAATGCATTGTGAACAACTAAAGCAAAAAATGAATATTAAAAAAAAAAAACACCTCTATTCTTTCTTCTTTTCTCCAAAGACACAGTATATACTGTGTTGAGAGTCTCAGCAACCATTTTAGACATGGAGAAAAAAGTTCTGTGTTAAAGATGGCAAAACAACAAAATTTAAAAAGCCTTGAGACAAAGATAGAACAGATGGTATGTGTTAACCTTTGGTGATATTTTCACACATTATATATTGGTACTGTATAAGAAATATAGATTTTTGTTTTTTATAACCTGTATGATTTGGGGCCTTTGTATTAACATCCAGAGCCAATATTCTAAACACACACACACACAGGGAGAGAATAATATTGATAGTTTTTTAATACATTATAGATTTCAATTTTATAATTTACTCATATTATATATATATGTGTGTATATATATATGTGTGTATATATATATACACATATATATATATAAATTATAGAACACATATATTTTTAGGTGGGGAATTTAACAATTTGATAATAATTGAAAATAGTTTCTGTTTGAGAAAAGTTTATCTTTTATATCCTTAATTTAAATAATATTTATAAGCTCCGTGACATAAATGGTAATAGTCTCTGTTAAATCAGAGAAATCTAAATGTACCATAGCTCTTGAGCCAAACCAGTTACATAGTAACTTGGAAAACATTGAATTAATGTTTTAGCAAAACATAACCAGTTCTTAATTCTTTCATTGCTAGTACTAGAGCCAATATGCCATCACAAATTCCCAGATACCTTCTACAGTCTTTTGAATGATTTTCCTGGTTCAAAACCCCTCTTCCTGTCTGACCATAATACATTTCAATGCAGGAGTGTGAGTGATTTTTATTTTTTTAATGAAAGTTGGATTAAACAAATCCTCCATTCAAAACTCTGTTTTTGCCTACTCCTTCACTCAAAAATGTGTTTTAAATAGCCTCCAAGCTTTACATGGAAATATCATGACAAATACATTGTCATAGTTACTTTGTAACCATGAGTATAAAAACAAAGTGTCAATTTTGGTCATATAACATAAAATAAATTCATTTTTCTCTCTCTTTGGTTCTTTCCTTATTCATATATTTACTTAGTTTTTATTACTCTTAGTTTACTAGGAGGAGAAGAAGAATTTAAATAATGGTAACTCTCTAACCAGATACCAATCACAGCCAGGAGTCGATAGGGAAAAAAATAATCTGAAAAATTCCCAAAGAAAAGAACCTTCAATCCAGGTTTCTATGCCCAGCAAAAGAATTTTTAAGAATTTTTAAGAAGTCCTGCTGACCTCCGCCCCAGAGCAGGAGACAGCAAGGACAGACCTGCCACCTCTGCCTGAACTCAGGTGGGCCCAGGGCAGTCCAGCTGAACTTCACCCCAGCATGGTCAGCCCCAGGTCAGAAGGGCAGTCCCGCTGACCTTCATCCTAGCATGGTTAGCCCCAGAACACCACAAGAACTCAGACTCAACCAGTTCTACCCACACCAACCAACATGGACCAAGCCCCAGGTAGCATATTTTGAGGGTCAGCAGCAGGTTCTGATAGTCTAGCACTAAGGGGAGGCACAGACAACCTTTAAGGGTATTATAAGAATATAGGGAAAAAACTGTAATAACTCAGATCTACACTGTAAGAAAGTAAGGCAAATAGACAACATGAAAAAACAAGGGAGGACAATACAACAAAACAAACCAGAATTCTACAATAACAGAACCCATGCTCAGTGAAGTTGATGAAATATCAGAGAAGGAGTTCAAAAGGTTCATAATTAAAATGATCTGTGAATCAAAGAATGATCTAAATGAGTAAATACAGGCAACAATTGACCACTACAACAAAGATATAAGAAAGCAAATACAGGTAGCAAAAGATTACTTAAAAAAAAAAAAAAAGATAAAAACTCTGAAAAAAAAAAAGTCAGAAATCCTTGAAATGAAGGAAACAACTAACCAAATAAAAAACACAATTGAAGGCATCACCAAAACACTAGATCAACTGGAAGAAAGAACTTCTGACAATGAAGACAAAGTATATAATTTTGAAAATAAAGTTGACCACACAATGAAGATAGTAAGAAACCAAAAACAGAACATCCAAAAAGTATGGGACAGCATCAAAAGACCAGATCTAAGAGTAATTGGGATAGAGGAAGGCACAGAATTGGGATAATATTAGAAAATTTCCCAAGCATAAAAAATTAATTGGAAAACCAAATACAAGAGGCTTATAGGACACCAAATGTAGAAAATTACAACAGATCTACACCAAGACACATTATAATGAAAATGCCTAGCATACAGAACAAGGATAGAATTTTAAAGACTGCAAAAGAGAGGAATCGATCACATATAGGGGGAGACCAATTTGTATCACAGCAGATTTTTCAACTCAGACACTCAAAGCTAGGAGATCAGGGAACAACATATTCCAAGCTCTGAAAGAAAAGGGATGCCAACCAAGAATATTATACCCAGCAAAATTAAGCTTTTGATTTCAAGACAAAATAAAAACCTTCCATGTTAAACAAAAGTTAAAAGAATTTACAAGTAGAAAGTCAGCACTACAAAACATTCTCAGAAAAATATTCCATGAAGCGGAAAAGAAAATTAATGATGAAAATCAACACAGGGAGGTATTACACTAAAGGAGAAAACAATCAGAAGAGAAACCATGTCAAGGTAAATACCAAAAATAAACAAAAATGGCTGGGAATACAAAACTCATCTCAATAATAACTCTAAATGTTAATGGTCTAAATCACCAATCAAAAGATAAAGACTAGCAGATTGGAACAAAAAAACAGACCCAACAATATGCTGCCTCCAAGAGATTCATCTCATAGGAAAAGACATCCATAGGCTGAGGGTGAAAGGTTGGGAAAAATCCTACCACTCAAATGGACAGAGGAAACAACCAGGGGGTTTCCATCCTCATATCAAATAAAGTAGACTTCAAGCTAAAGTCAATCAAAAGGGATAAAGAAGAACACTATATACTGCTCAAGGGAACCATACATCAACAAGACTTAACCATTATAAATATATATGCCACAAATAATGGAGCATCCACATTCATCTAACTCTCCTCAAGCTTAAGAGTCAAATTGACCACAACACAATAATTCTGGGTGACTTTAACACACCCCTTTAACCACTGGATAGATCTTCCAAACAAAAGCTGAACAAAGAAACAGTAGAACTCAAAAATACAATAAACAACTTAGACTTAAATGACTTATATAGAATAATTCATCCTTCAACAAGGGAATACACTTTCTTCTCAGCAGCACATGGAACCTTCTCTAAAATAGACCATATACTAGGCTACAAAACAACTCTGAGCAAATATAAAAAAGTAGGGATACTACCCTGCATTCTATCAGATCATAATGGAAAGAAATTAGAAATCAATGATAACATAAGAAATGAAAGCTACTCCAACACCTGGAGACTAAATAATATGCTACTGAATGAACAATGGGTTGCAGATGACATCAAAGAGGAGATTAAAAAATTCCCATAGGTGAATGAGAACACAGATACAGCATATCGAAATCTCTGGAATACTATGAAGGCAGTCCTAAGAGGAAAGTTCATTGCATTGGGTTCATTCCTCAAAAGAAGAAAAAGTCAATAAATAAATGACTTAAAATTACATCTCAAAGCTCTAGAAAAAGAAGAACAATCCAACACCAAAAGTGGTAGAAGACAGGAAATAATTAAAATCAGAGCTGAAATTAATGAAATTGAAACAAAAGAAACAATTGAAAAAAATTGACAACACAAAAAGTTGTTTCTTTGAAAAAATAAATAAAATTGACAGACCCTTAGTCGGCTAACAAAGAGAAGGAGAGAGAAAACTCAAATTACTAATATATTAGATAAAAAAGGAAATATTACAACAAACACTACGGAAATACAGGAAATAATTTGAAATTATTTTAAAAACCTGTACTCCAACAAAATACAAAACACTGAAGGCATTGACAAATTTCTAGAATTGTATGATCTGCCCAAACCTAAGCCGGATGATATACATAATTTGAATAGACCAATTTCAAGCAATGAAATATAAGATGCTATCAGAAGCCTACTAACCAAGAAAAGCTCAGGACCAGATGGATACACAGCCGAGTTCTACAAGACCTTCAAAGAAGAACTGATACCAATACTCTCCAATTTATTTCAGGAAATAGAACAAGAGAGAGCACTTCCAAACTCATTCTATGAGGCCAATATCACCCTGATCCCCAAACCAGGCAAAGACACATCAAAAAAGGAAAACTCCAGACTCATATATTTTTAATTAACATAGATGCAAAAATTCTCAATAAAATTTTGGCAAAAAAGGATACAAAAACATATCAAAAATATAATATACCACGATCAAGTGGGGTTCATTCCAGGGATGCAAGAATGGTTCAACATACGGAAATCAATAAATGTAATTCATCACATCAATAGACTCAAAGATAAGAACCTTATGATTATCTCAATAGATGCAGAAAAAGCATTTGACAAAATATAGCACCCCTTCATGTTCAAAACACTGGAAAAACTAGGAATAACAGGAACATATCTCAAAATCATAAAAGCTATATATGATAATCCCCAGGCCAACATTATTATAAATGGAGAAAAATTGAAAGCATTCCCTCTAAAAACTGGAACAAGACAGGGATGCCCTCTTTCGCCACTTCTATTCAACATAGTTATTGAAACGCTGGCCAGAGCAATAAGACAGACAAAAGAAACTAAAGAGATACAGATAGGTAAAGTAGAACTGAAATTATCATTATTTGCTGATGATATGATTTTATACCTAGAACACCCAAACAAATTCCACCAGAAAATTTCTAGAACTCATAAATGAATTCAGCAAAGTAGCAGGATACAAAATCAACACCCATAAATCTAAGGCATTTCTATATATCAGTGACAAATCCTCTGAAATGGAAATGAGGAAAACTACCCTGTTTACAATAGCATCAGAAGAAAAAAAAAAAAAAAACTTGGGAATCAATTTAACCAAAGATGTGAAAAACCTCTGTAATAAAAACTACAGAAGACTAAAGAAATAAATTATGGAAGACCTTAGAAGATGGAAAGATCTACCCTGTTTTTGGATAGGCAGAACTAATATTGTCAAAATGATCATACTACCAAAAGCACTATACAGATTTAATGCAATTCCAATCAAAATCCCAATGACATTCCTCATAGAAATAGAAAAAGCAATCATGAAATTCATCTGGAAAAATAAGAGACGCAGAATAACTAAAGCAATCCTTAGCAAGAGGAGTGAAGCAGGTGGCATCACTATACCAGACCTTAAATTATACTACAGAGCACTAGTACCAATAAAAGCATGGTATTGGCACCAAAATAGGCTGGTAGACCAATGGTACAGAATAGAGGATACAGAGACTAACACATATAATTTCAGTTATCTTATATTAGACAAAGGCACCAAAAACGTACATTGGAGAAAAGATAGCCTCTTCCACAAATGGTGCTGGGAAAACTGGAAATCCATATGCAACAAAATGAAATTAAACTTCTATCTCTCACTATGCACAAAATTCAACTCAAAGTGGATCAAGGATCTAGGAATTAGACCAGAGACACTACACCTAATAGAAGAAAAAGTAAGCTCTAATCTCCAACATGTTGAATTAGCCCCTAAATTCCTTAATAAGAATCCTTTAGCACAAGAATTAATATCAAGAATCAATAAATGGGATAAATTCAAATTACAAAGCTTCTTCTCAGCAAAAGAAACAATCAGTGAGGTGAATAGAGAGCCTACTAATTGGGAACACATTTTACCACATGCACATCAGATAGAGCACTAATCTCTAGAATATATAAAGAACTCAAAAATCTTAACACCAAAAAAACAAATACCTAATCAATAAATGGGCCAAGGAACTGAACAGACACTTCTCAGAAGATATACAATCAGTCAACAAATACATGAAAAATTGTTCAACATCTCTGGCAATTAGATAAATGCAAATCAAAACCACTATAAGATTTCATCTCACACCAGTCAGAATGGCAGGTATTAAGAACACAAACAACAATAAATGTTGGCAAGGATGTGGAGAAAAAGGCACACTCATACATTGTTGGTGGGGCTGCAAAATGGTGCAGCCAATATGGAAAGCAGTATGGAGATTCCTTGGAAAACTTGAAATGGAACCACCTTATGACCCAGCTATCCCACTCCTTGGTCTTTACCCAAAGGACTTTAAAACAGCATACTAGAGGGACACTGCCACATCAATGTTTATAGCAGCACAATTCACAATATCTAAACTGTGGAACCAACCCAGATGCCCTTCAGTAGATGAATGGATAAAGAAAATGTGGTATATACACACAATGGAGTATTACTCAGCAATAAGAAATAAATCAAATTTATTTTATATATAAATAAAATCATGGCATTCACAGGTAAATGGATGGAGTTAGAGAATATAATGCTAAGTGAAGTTAGCCAATCCCAAAAAGCCAAATGCCAAATGTTTTGTCTAATAGAAGGAGGCTGATGCACAGTCTGGTTGGGATGGGGCGCATAGGAGGATTAAAGGAACACTAGAATGGCCAATCAGGAGGGAGGGGTAGGGAGGGGGCAAAAGGGTGAAGAAAAAAAAAAAGATGGTAGAACGAGATGGTTATCATTACCCTAAGTGCATGTATGAAGTCACGAATGGTGTGAATATACTTTGTATACAACCAGAGATATGTAAAAATGTGCTCTACAAGTATAATATGAATTGCAATGCGTTCTGCTGTCATTTCTAACAACTTAGAATAAAAAATAAATTTGAAAAAAAAAGAATTTTTAAGGAAATTCTCAGGTGGGCTAAAGCTAGAGTATTTTTTCCAGCAAGCATTTTCACACCAGAGGCTATAGACAGTTTCTAGCTAAAAGGAAGAGATACCAGAAAGGAAGTATGAATATTTAACAATGAAAGAAGAGCAGCAGAAATGGCAAACATCTGGATAAACACAAAAGATTGTTTTTTCTTTTGCTCATTTATTGATTAGGTTACTTGTTTGCTTTTGTGTGTGTGTGTGTGTGTGTGTGTGTGTGATGTGCGTGTGTGTGTGTGTGTGTGTGTGTGTGTGTGTAAAGTTTTTTTGAATTCTTTATATATTCTGGTTATCAATTTCCCTATTGGAAAAGTAGCTGGCAAAAAGTTTTCTCCAATAGCCGGGCGCGGTGGCGCACGCCTGTAATCCCAGCACTTTGGGAGGCTGAGTCAGGAGGATCGCGAGTTCAAAGCCAGCCTCAGCAATGGCGAGGCACTTAGCAACTCAGTGAGACCCTGTCTCTGATAAAATACAAAAAAGGGCTGGGGATGTGACCCAGTGGTCGAGTGCCCCTGAGTTCAATCCCCGGTACCAAAAAAAAAAAAAAAAAAAAAAAAAAGTTTTCTCCATTTGTAAGGTCTTTTTCATGCTCTTAATTGTTTTCTTTGTAGGGAAGATTCCTAGTTTTGTTTCTTGAGCTTTAATGGTTTTGTTAAGGAAGTTGGTGCTTGCGCCAATATATTGAAGTATTGACTGGGCTTTCTTCCAGCAGTTGCAAAATTTATGGTCTAATTCCTAGGTTTTCGAACAATTTTGAGTTGACTTTCATGCAGGCTGAGAGATAGGGATCTAGTTCCATTCTTCTATACATGGATAACTAGTTTTTCCAGCACCATTTGTTAAAAAGGCTTTTATTCAACATACATTTTAGACAACTTTGTGGACTATCAAATGATTGTGATTACAGTGCACTAATCAAATGTGTTTTAAAAAAAAAAAAAAGACTTTTTCTACTCTTAGGTTCTTTAAAATATGTAGAACTATGAGAGGAAATATACTTACCTGGTGGAGTTTTGTATGTCTGTGTGGTTAATGTATATCACAACTATGACATGGAAGCCAACAGGGAAGGGTAAATTGACCTATAGGGTTATAAGACTTCTACATATTATTTGAAACATTGAATTATTCATTGTACTTGATAAACTGTGATATTATAGGCACGTTCTCTATGTAATTCATAGAGAAAACACTGAAAAAATGCAAAATGTTAGAGCTAACAAGCCAGCAAATTCATTAAAATAGCATACTAAATATATTCAAATAAGGCAGGAAAGTAGAAAAGGGAAGCAGAGGAGCAAACTCTGAATACACACTATGTAAAAGAAAGTGTTTGAAAAATGGACTGTAAAGCCTAGGGCGCAATATGAAGTCAGTGAAGTGAGAAATTTTTGGTTTGATTAGGAGAAATGGAATGAACTACAGAGTAGAAACCTCAAAGCAGATGAGTGAACCCATGATATGTACAAGAGAGAAAGTAAACTGGGGAGAAAACAATACAGTGAAAAAATGAGGTACTGCCTTCTACTTACTATTATTCACATAAGTTATCTACTATTTTTCTGGAATACAATGAACCAGAGAAATGTGTTGTTTCATATCACATGATTTAATATTTTAACTGGGATATTTATACGTATTATATATAATATTGGTAAATAATTTTAAAACAGTGTTTTACAATGTAAGCATTTGTCATATATTGTCTTTTATAAATGCCAAGGGTTTTATCTTACTTTATTTTAAATGCATCTAGTAGAAAATTTCCTAAAGCATACATATGTTAATTCTTGAACAAGTTAATTCAGTGTTCCTATTAGGACAGCCAATTATAGGACTGGACTGGAATAAAGCGATCAACTTGGAAACTTCTGCCTCTGTACTTTCTCTCCCTCCTCTTTGTTTGACTCAAGCAACTATAGGTCTCTTGAGTATTATTTTTTCTGGTATTCTGGCTTCTTAGAAAATGACACAATTAAGCTTAGAAAATGCCTTAACTTTGTTTATATATAATTTTTGATAAAGTGGCTGATGGCAAGTTCCTTAGGAGATTTCTACTCTTTTGCTACTATGTTAATGGGAAGGTCAGATCCTTTTTGCCCTCCTCTGGTTCAGAGTTGTTTCTCAGATACCAGAGTTTCTGGTAGTCTCTTCAGATAAGCATGATATTTAACTTGATTAAGTTTGTATTCATTGATGAAAACCTGATAAGGAAAATTGATTTCTAATTTATTATATATATATATATATATATATATATATGGCATTTTATGTTTTATTATATAGGTAAAATATTACTGTCAGGAATTTTTTCTTTTAGCTAAAAATTCTAAGTGGGATGGCTGCCAGCCATTCCACTCATGTGTCAAAGGACTTAAGAGCAGCATACTACAGGGACACAGCCACATCAATGTTTATAGCAGCACAATTCACAATAGCTAGGTTGTGGAACCAACCTAGATGCAGCTCAGTAGATGAGTGGATAAAGAAAATGTGGTATATATATATATATATATATATATATATATATATATATATATACACAATGGAATATTACTCAGCAATTAAAGATAATAAAATCACGACATTCTCAGGAAAATGGATGAAGTTGGAGAACATACTGCTAAGTGAAGTCAGTCAATCACAAAAATCCAAATGCTGAATGTTTTCTCTTATATAAGTAGGCTGATTCACAGTGGGGTTGGTTTAGGGAACATAGGAGGATTAGAGGAACTCTATAAAGGTCAATGGGGAGGGAGGGGATGAGAGGGAGCAAGGGGGTTTGAAGGGAAAAAAAAAAAGAAGATGGTAGAATGAGATAGATATCAGTATCTTAAATGCATGATTGAAGACATGTATAGTATGAATATACTTTGTATTCAAACAGTGTGATGTTAAAAGATGCTATGTATATGTAATATGAAATGTAATGAATGCTATTGTTATATATACAATGTCAAATAAAAAATTCTAAGTGTCTTCTTACAAATTATCATATAATTTATTTTAGGAACTTTATGACAAGTAACTTCTAATAAAACTACTACATTGTGTTTTCAAGTATTGCATTAGAAGCAATTTTGAGTATATTTTATAACATAAACATTGCCAATGAGATCAACAAATGTAAATTTTCAGTCACACAATGTTCATTTAGTGTCCCAATTAAAATTAAAATAAAAAGAAACAACTGGCAAAGACCTTCCACATGAAACATATCCTAATATAGGTACTAGATAAGAGATAAATGAGAAATAGAGAGAAAG
Source organism: Tamias sibiricus (assembly GCA_025594165.1). Taxonomy (NCBI): domain Eukaryota; kingdom Metazoa; phylum Chordata; class Mammalia; order Rodentia; family Sciuridae; genus Tamias; species Tamias sibiricus. The sequence goes on from CM046661.1 coordinate 143,293,103, forward strand.
GGAAACTAGATATTGATAAAATTCATTTATGTAGGCATGGAAGGTGGTCACCAAGAAATTTGAGATGATGCTTAGTTAGCAGCAATCTCTGAATAGTCAAACTCTGAGTAGGCAAACTCTTGAGTAGTGAATACCATGATCAGAGATTGTAACTCTTGGGTTTTCTGATACACATTTTTCCTCCTACATATTTCCATTAGAACATTTATCACTGGTATTTATTTCCTGATAGCTGAAACATTGTGCATACACAGAGACTGATGAAGGAAAAACAAGTTACAACTAAGAAAAAAATCTTGAAGTTGTCATAAGAAAAATCTTGTGATTTGGAAGACAAATTACAAGGATCTGCAATTTACTGGCTTCAGGAATACTGAAAAATTACATAAAGCAGTTTAGTTACATGAATTAATTAAATAAACAGAAATAGTTCTCAATTTTAGTTTTAAAATTAGGAGATTTTTTTTTTGTGTACTGCATTAAGGTTATTAAACTCTGCTCTGTCTTTGTGATTTCTTTCCCCCTATAATAGGGCCATAAATTAGTGAATATAGTCTACTTTAACAAAAAATTACAAGTTGGAGACAATGCAAGACAGACATAGCATTGGGACAGTGGGCTTTTCATACCAGATATACTTTAGACATGATGGTTTGCAACAATCCAGTTTAGACCATGGAGAATTTGTATAAGAGGATCTGCTGCACAGAAGAAACTGGAAATTTCCATCAATAGATAAATTGAAAACCAAGACCATGCCATAGTTGTTCTCTTTTTGCTGCTATATAATGCCCTTCTCCCTTCAGACCCTCTCCCACAGTCTCCCCAGGATAGACAGTAATAATGAGATCTTTTTTAGCAAATAGAAAGTCAGGGACAGAAGCGTTTAAGCCTCCCTCTTGACCAGAAGTAATTAAGTACCTAAATTATAGATACACACACTTATGTCTGGGGAGGTTAAACTAATTTTATGAATTGCATAAATGACAAAAGCTCTCTATTTTACTGGAGAAGAGTCACACTGTGCATGTTCTATTTTTTTTTTTTTTTCTCCTTCTTCCTTATAAGATGACACATTGTTTACTGGCAAATATAGGTTTCCTATTGGGGGATATGAAGAGTATGGTCAAATTAGTGATTTCAATATTATGCATCTTTTCAACCTATCTTTCTGTACCCATGTAAGGTAGAGACTAAATAAACATAATAGCTTATACCTGCATTGTACAAAGCAAATAAACACTTAGTTTCTTTAATTTCTAATCAGTCAATAATACAAATATATGCATGAAAATATGTTCAGAAACAGACTTGCAAACTGCTTAAGCATCCTAAAAGACATTAAAATATAAAGTCAAAATTAGAAATTAAGTTTTAAGCTGCATAGATCTTGATATACATTGTAAAACTGTTAAACCTTTATAATAGGAAGATCATAATTTGGAAATTAAGGAATAACCTATTAGTCAGAATGTTTGGTTTGTGTTTTCAATATGCCCACATATTTGCTATTTAATCTTTTGTTTTTCTTTTTCTGGTATTGGGATTGCAACCAGGGGCACTCTACTGGTGACGTACATCCCCAGATCTTTTTTAGTTTTTTAAGACAGGGTCTCACTAAGTATCTGAGGTTGGCCTTGACCTTGTAATTCTCCTGCCTCAGACTTCTGAGAAGCTGGGATTAAATTAAGTGTGCATAATTGCACCAGCTACTCTATAATCTTTGATAAATTTAAACGTGTTGAAACATAGCTCTCCCAATTTTAAGATGGAAGAACATGCTTGTTAACACAAAGGTTTATTTTAGTGATTAAGTGAAAGTACAAAAAGGACAAAGTATAATTCTCAGAATCTGCTATTCTATAAATCATTGCAAAATGAAATGTGGATGCAAAAATATCACAAATATAATTGTACAGAATATTAGATATATATTAAATAAAGTATAACAATTGAAAAGGAATTTAAATATCCTTTAAAAGCTGATGCAAACTTTAAATACATGGAGAAAAAAGTTTGTATTACTAAATTGATGTCTTTATTATCATTAGATGATTTGCCCTAAATATGATGTAATTTCTAATACAATAAGTTATCAGTAATTGATTTCAGGAGATTTAATGAAAGAATGAATTATTCTATAAGAAAAGAATCAACATTTTATGTAGAAATTATGCATTCTATTTCAGTTTGTCTCTGGTCATAGATTATTTTAAATACTTAACATTATAAAATATGTTTTCAAGAGTACATTGCTGGGCTGGGAGTATAGCACTTGCCCAGCATGCACAATGAGTTAAAATCTGTGGTCTTGAGAGAAAAAAAAGAAAAAAAAAAAAGATCAAAAATATATTGTCCAATGGCCATGTGAAAAATCTATTTCAACAGAAGAGCGCCAGATAAGAAAGATGGAAGCTCATTTTGGGTAAAGCAACTTTCATGGAACTCTGTCTTGATATGTGTATGTAGTAAATATAAATTGAGACAAATATGGTAAACTATCATGATTTTTTGACTCTTACATCATGATTATCATCATTGCTAAGAATGTACAAAAAATACAGCCCCATACCAGATATTTTTATCTGTTTTCAATGCATCGAGTAATTCTAGTCTCATAATAATGGTACTAGTTAAGGCCATTTTAAAGAAACAGAGAAACAGGGATTAAAGTAGCTTCCCAATCCATCCAGTTATTAAATAATAGGAAAAACATCCATGATTTTTAAATTAGAATTTTAATTAATTTCAATTTAAAAATAAAGTTCTGATTTATTTCAGGATAAATTATTCTTTAGCATTAAGATAAAATTCTAGTTTTGCAATCTCAAGTATTTGAAAAGTATGTGAATATTACACCAAATGTTCATCTCTCTTAATTTGAAAAGGGGAGTTTTATCAGAATGAATGAGAAAAATAATTGTGTACAAACCAAGAGCACAATCAAATAACAAACACTTTCAAACCTTAAATTATCTAATTAATCTAAATTTACTAACCTCCTGAAATGTGAGTTAATGTTTGTCATTAAAATTTACTGTGTCTAATCTATTTCAGGTACTTAGATACATACATCCTTTAAAACCAAGATTTCTTGTTCTTAAGACCTTGCAGAGAGAAAGAGCCAATAAAAAATAAATATATATAGTATTTGAGAAATTAAGTTCTATCAAGAAGTGGAGAGCAAGGTAAACATTTTAATACTTATCATTTTGTGTCTCATTTAACATATAATAATGTTACTCAGGGGAAGAAGTAGAGCTGGTGTGTGTGTGTGTGTGTGTGTGTCTGTGTACACGCGTGTGTGTGCGTGAGCACTCACATGCACATGCATGTGGAAACATAAGGTGCATTCTGTTTGAAAGAGTTATAGTGGTCAAATTCTAAGTAGATTCACATTGAACTAGTTACCTTCTAAAAGGTCACAGGATACATTAACCTTAGCTGTTTTTTTTCCCATACTTGAAATACCTTAGGCAATAACAACTCTTTCCAAATCTGATTTAAATGATAAAAGAAAAGATTAGCAAATAACTATAGTGATAGGGAATATCTATAGCACCTGTCATCAGTAATCTCCAAGCAATTTATGGAACTTTTAGTAAGTGAAATGACTTTATTATAGAGCAAAAGTATAGTCTTTTATTTTAAAAGCTACATGCATCTAGCTGCAATTGTTGGTATAATGAAGTCTTATAAAAATGGAATTGACAGTAATGAAGGCTCCTAGAAATCCAAGTTCCAAAAAAGAATAAAATAGAAAAGTAATCATACTACATGACTAAAATGAAACATAATGATGACTATTATCATGTATTTATGATATTATTATTTAGCAGTTGGTTAATATTACATTAATACCAAATGAATATCTTGATCATGTAGGTAAGCAAATTCTTTATGAAAAAATTTAAAATCTATGCTTCTCTGATTCAAATTCACACATACTACAAAAAGACTCACAAGCATATTATTTTTCATTGTACATGGAGGAAGATTCTGAAAGAACACACTAAGGAAACATAAGATATAAAATAACTCTTGTCATTAGTGTTTTTTAAAATAATATTTAGCTTTTATTTAATGTAAAAATCACACAGAATCAGGTTTGCTGCTTTTCAAGAAAAAATGAACAGAAGAAAATATTTCTTGCTTTTAAAGCAGTTTGACAACATTTGAGAAACAGCCTGACAATTTAAAATAATGTTTATTTAAATTTAAATGGAGGGATAGGGATATAGCTCAGTTGGTAGAGTGCTTGTCTAGCATGCACAAGTCCCTGGGTTCAATCACTAGCACCACCAAAAAAAAAAAAAAAATATATTAAAATGGATGTTCATTTATTTAATGTAAATGTGTTTAAATATTTGGGTACATATATAGATGTGTGCATATATATAATCTACATCATGTTTGTGTGTATATATATATATATTTATATAAGATGTATTTCATGCATATTCTAGAGAACGGTGTGGCAATGTACTCTTGATTAGTTTAAACTGTCTGTTCAGTACATCCAATTCAATAAATAAGTTGCATCTTCAGATTTCTTCCTCCTTCCCTCCCTCTCTTGCTTTCCCTTTTCCTTTTCCTTTCCTTTCCTTTCCTTTTCCTTTTCTCCTTCTTTCCTTCATTTCTTTATTTATTTTCCCCAATATCCAAGGGAATAAACCCAGGGTCTCCTGCATGCTAGCCAAGTGCATCTTCACCCCTGAGCTACATTCTCAGCCTCTTTTTCTAAATTTGATTATATATATATATATATATATATATATATATATATATATATATATTCATTCATCTCATACATGATAAAGGTGCCATGCCAAAAAATATGTTGAAGCAAGGATAGTCCTTTTGACAGGATATTTCTATGTGGAAGAATGAAATTATATCCTATATCTCACCATAAACAAAAATCAACTCAAAATAAATCAAAAACCTTGAAATTAGATCAGAAAATTTGGAACTGCAAGAAGAAAACATAGGGTCATATTCCAACATATAGATAGGCACAGGCATTCACTTCTTTAATAAGATTCCTATGAGATGGATATCATTATCCTAAATGCATGATTGAAGATCTAAATGGTACTTATATACTTTGTATACAAACAGTTGTACATAAAAAGATGCTATATATGTGCATTATGAATTGTAATACATATTACTATTATAAATAAAAAATTTAAAAAAAGAATCAATAAGTGGGATGGTGTCAAATTGAAAAGCTTCTGCACAGCAAAGGAAACAAGAGCATGAAGTGAGTACTTATGAAATGGAAGAAAGTCTTTGCCTGCTGTTCCTACAACAAGGGATTAATATCCAGAATATATAAAGAACTCAAAAAACTTAACACTAAAAAAAAGGCCAAAAAAACAAACAAACAAAACAAAAAAAAACCAACCAAACAAACAAAACTAACCCATCAATAAATGGGCAAAATGAGTTAAACAGAAATTTCTCAATAAGGAAATACAAATGGTCAACAGATACATAAATAAAAATGTTCAACATCTGTAAATATTAAGAAAATTTTAATCAAGGGTCTGGGTTGTGGCTCAGCTGTAGAGCGCTCGCCTAGCATGTGTGTGGCCCGGGTTCGATCCCAGCAGCACATAAAAATAAAGGCATTGTGTACAAATAAAACAAATAAGTAAATATTTTTAAAAAAGAAAATTCAAATCAAAACTACACTAAAATTTCATCCCACCCTGGTTAGAATGGCAATCTAACTAACACAAATAATGCTGCCATGGTGCATGCCTGTAATTCCAGTGGCTCAGGAGGCAGAGGCAGGAGGATCAAGAATTCAAAGCCAGCCTCAGCAAAAGTGAGGTGTTATGCAACTCAGTGAGACCCTCTCTCTGAACAAAATTAAAAAAAAAAAAAAAAAAAAAATAGGGGTAGGGATGTGGCTCAGTGGTCAAGTGCCCCTGAGTTCATTTCCTGGTACTCCTCTCCAAAAAAGAATACAAGTAATGGTAAATATCAATAAGAAGGTGGAGAGAAAGAAGACTTTTATATTGTTGATGGGATTCCAAAATGGTAGAATCGATATGGAAAGTAGTATGTAGAGCTTCCTCAAAAAGGCTAGGAATGGAACTACCATATGACCTAGCTATCCCATTCCTTGGTATTTATTCAAAACTAACTAAAATCAACATGTTATAGTAATATATGCATCCCAGTGTTTATAGCAATGCAACTCTCAATAGCCAAGTTCTGAAACTAAGCACAGTGTCTGTCTATAGATGAATGGCTAAAGAAAATATTATACAAACATATAGACACACACACTTACACACACACACACACACACAAAATGGAGTTATACTCAGTAATAAAAAAGAATAACATTTCTGTCATTTACTGGCAAATAGATGGAACTAGAGAACATCTTGTACTTTAGTCAGCTTTTTCACTGCTGTGACCAAAAAACCTGGCAAAAACAATTAGAGAACAACTTTATTTTACGGCTGACAATCTCAGTCTATAGAAGTCCAGCTCCATTCTTCAGTGCTGGAGGTGAAGTAGAATATCACAGCCTAAGAGTGTGGTGGAGCAAAGCAGCTCAGGACATGATCATGAAGCAGAGAGAAATCTCCACTCAACAAGGACAAAATATATATCCTAAAGGCATATCTCCAGACACCCACTTCCTTTATTCACACCCTACCTGCCTACAGTTAACACCCAGTCAATCCCATTAGGAATTAATGCACTAATCAGGTTAAAACTCTTTGCAACCCAATCATTTCACCTCTAAACTTTCTTGCAGTCCCACACATGAACTTTTGGGGGACACCTCATATATAGACCATAACAACATATTGAGTGAAATGAACCAGAATCAGAATGACAGGGTCAAATACTTCCATTCATTTGTGGAAGCTAGATAGAAAAAAAAAAAAAAAGAATTAAGAAAGGGTCAGGGGTGAGGAATTTCACAATAATAGATGGAAGACTAGGAGAGTAAATGAAGGGGGTAAGGGGAGTGAGGAGGAAAGGGAAAGAAGAGATATTGGGGAATGAAATTGACCAAAAAATGCTATGTACATGCATGAATATATTATAATGAATTCTACTTTTATGTATAATTATAATGCATCAATGAAAAAGTAAAGACAAATGGAGGTAGGGGATCAGTATTAATTGAAAACTTTGCGCCTACATGGTTTCATTCTCCCTGCTCTTTGTTTTTGTTTGTTTTTATTGTCATGAAATTACCTGTTTATACCCTGTATTCTCATCAATGCAAATTTATTGTTACTGTTGTACATATTTTAATTAGATAACAACTCTTTCATGCTGCTGTAAGCTGCCTGAAATGGCCAGCCACAGACCGCGGGAGGAAAACTCGGAGGCAGAGTAAAGCTATTACTACTTTTACTTCTACTTTCTTAGAGATAGCTTAGAGAGAGAAAGAAAGATAGAGAGAGCTTGGCTTAGAGAAAGATTATTTTTTAGAGCTTCTTTCTTCTTTCTTCTTTCTTCTTTCTTCCTTCTTCCTCGGGAGCCTCGGCCTGACTGACCAGCAATTCTTTCTTCTTTCTTCCTTCTTCCTTGGGAGCCTCGGCCTGACTGACCAGTAATTACTTCTTCTATCTGGTTTCTCTTCTGTAACCGCTCTGCCTACGTTCTGGCCGCTCTGATTCTTTTCTTCTCCGACCTGAACTCTTCTTCTGACCGACCGAGCGACTGCACGACTGACTGAATGAATTCTTTCTCCTTTGTTTTCCTAACTCTGACCGCTTTCACCTGGTTATATACCTTTAGCTCTGCGGGTGCCTACAGGTGCGTCACATACATATCAGGTGGAACTTATGGCTTCCAGCTAGCCGCAATAACCTTCCTAATTGGGGCTCCTTCATGCTGCCTTTTGTACTTCCTTATATAACTATGCTGCCTTTTATAAGGATATAAGTATATTTAATACTGTATTTTATTTCTACATGTGGACCATAGTTACTGTCTAGTGTCTTCTTATTTTTGTGTATAGGATCCCCATTATTATTTTTTGAGGGCAGTTTTTCTGAGTACAGAATTCTTGATGAAAACTTTCCTCTTTTAAAATTTTGAATACATTACCCAAAGGCATTCTGTTCTCCATCATTTCATTTGGGGCATCTGTTCTAATCCTACTAAAAGTCACTGAAGTAATGCATCACCTCTCTCTTGCTGGTTTCTATATTTTTTCCCTATATCTTTTGATTTAACAGCTTTATTATGATGTGTCCTACTCTGGATTTCTTTGAGATTACCCTTCTTGTAGTTTGGTGAGCTTCATAAATATGTAAATTAATACTTCCCATTAAAATTGGACTTTATCTTTTCAAGTATTCTGTTTGATCCTTGTTTTCTCTCCATTCCTTCTGGGACTTCTACTTATGTGTATATTCGTATGTTTGAAGTATTGCGCTGGATTTCTGAGCCTCTTCATTTCTCTACAATTTTCTTTATATTCCTGAGGACAAATACTCCCATATAACCGGACTCAGAGCTTGTTGACACTTGTTCTAACAGCTCAACTATGCTTTTGAGTTCCTCCAGTGAAGTTTTCATTGTAGGTGCTTAATTTTTAACTTTGGAATTTCTAATTGTTGACTAGATTTTATGCTTTTATTGATAATTCATATTTTGTGAGTTCTGATGCTCATTTTTGTTCTTCAACAGAGTTTTCCTCAGTTATTTAAGCTTTTTAAAATAGCTTATTTAATGTCCTCATAGGGGAAGTATAATGTTTGAAGTGTCTTTGGAAAAATTACTGAGAGTTGTTCTTTTTCATGTGTATAGGCCATGGTCTTATTATTTTTTTGCATGTCTTGTGCTTTCTTTGGTTGAAAGATGAACATTTTAAATAATATAATGTAGCAACTTTAGTATGATTATTATGATTTTTTAGAAATATTTGTGCATATATATACATGTATGTATGTGTTTTATATGAAGTCACACATTTCTTTTTAAGTGTAACTTAAATATGAAAAACCAATCTAATTTACCCCAAAACATATCATTATTTTTACTGCTATTATTCAAAATATATCATAGCCATGTGTATATAGTGGCATTATGATGATCCTACCAAAACTTTTCACTCTATAATATATTTAAATTTGTACAAATTTTTTACATATTAGTAACAAAAAATTTATGAAATTTTAAGACAATAATGAAAATATGTTGAAATGTTTATATTTCCATAATTTCTCATGAAAATTTTATTTTGTTGTTGTTGTTGTTTGATAATGGGATTGAACCCAGGGGTACATTACATACTGACATTTATATTGACATATATTGCTATATATACAGACATATATCCCTAGTTCCTTTTATTTATTTATTTTTTATTTGAGACAAAGTCTTGGTAAGTTGCTGAGGCTGGCTTAAACTTGGGATTCTCCTGTCTCAGCATCCCAAATCGCTGGAATTATAGGCGTTCACCACTGCACCTGCCAGGAAACGTTAAATTTTATTATGTAGGAGGAAATTTGGTTCTATAAAAACCCTTAAAATACCCTAAATTTTCTCAATTAAAAATTAGTGTCCTGGATTGGGGATGTAGCTCAATGCCTATGAGGAGCTCGGTTCAGTCTCCTATGAGGAGCTCTGTTCAATCTCCAGTACTCGGGAAAATAAAAATTATCCTATAATTGTCTTCTAATAATTATCCTTATTATGCTATAAAAAGCATCCTTTATATTATAAAAGATAAACATTTAAAACTTAAAATTTTTAATGTAAAGTATATATTAGTCAGGTCATGATTAAATATTTTATGGCAAAAATGAATGAATATTAGGAAAACATAATTTAGCAAAATTCTAAATACATTTTTAAACAACTTAATTTTAAAACATAAGACAATTTTTTTCTTAAGAAGATATTTTACACAAAACCTACCAATAATGGGTTTTATAGAATTAGGGAAAACAAGGGCATGTACAGTTTGATAAGGAAATCATAGAGTACATTGTAGTTTGAGTCCTTCCAAAGGTTCATGTGTTGAGCCTTCTTTTCCAATGAAGCAATATTCAGAGTTGCAAGTCCTGGGAAGTGATTGGATCATGAGAATCTAATCAGTGGATTAATGGTCTATTGAGAGGTAGAAAAAACTGCAGGAGGTGGGACCTAGTTGAGGGAGTGTGTCCTTAGTTCATATCTTTGGACACTGTATCTTTCCCCTCACCTCTTTTATTCTCTTTCTCTACTTTCTCTCTGTAATGAGATGAACAGCTTTGTTGTGCCATATTTTTCTTGCCACAATGTTCTGCCTTGCCTCAAGTTCCTAGCAATGGTGCCAACTAATCACAGACTGAAACCTCTGATATAATGAACCAAAATACATCTTTCTCCCCCTAAGTTGATCTTCTCAGGTATTTTGACACAGCAATGAAAAAAGACCGACACCTTTCCTGTGATATCACTATTCATAAAGAATGCTAGATTTTTATTGCCGTCCAAATAATTTGTAATTTTTGGTTCTAAATAAGTATTTCCCTCTTATGCAGATTCTAAAATATTATCTGGTCAGCCTTCCCAGTTTTCAGTTACAGAACAGATTTTAAAGAATTTATTTTGTGAAAGTTTGTTGGGAATTTTTAAGGAAGAAAAGAAATGGATGGTAATTATCCCTTTTATCTAACAGTTTGATGCTTAAATTATTTTCAGCTCCTCTGTTCTCTATGACCATGAGTCATATTTAAAATACAACTGATATTTTTACTGGAACACTTGTAATTAAAAATAAATTATTTTTAAAAAATAGTTCTAATTTAAAAAAAACTAATTATACATAATTTTATTTCTTCATTTATTTATCTCAACAATTATTTTTTGATTACTAACTTTTTTTGGAGGTAGATATACTGTGATAAGCAGAGGCAAGTCCATTCTAGATTACCCTCCATTTTAAGGTCAGATCTGCCCCCTGTTCCCAGAATGAACCTGGAACAAAGAACTGGGTTACACAACACCTGCAATAGAATCCTAGGCTGGAGACTACCACAGCCTTAAACCATCTCCACCTGAGGGGGTATTAACCCTGTGCTTTATAAACTCTGCCCTTGCTACTAGTGGGCACCATCTTCTACCACCCTGCCTAGTGCAAGTTGGAGTTGGTGGCCCCAGCCGGAATCAAGGCTTCTTTGGCTGTTACATGAGTAGCTTGTGAGACCTTTTTTTTTTTTTTTTTTTTTTTTTTTTCCCCTGCAAATTGGGTACAACAATATAATGAGCAAAACTAGAATCTATGCTGTCACAGAACTTGTATTCAATAGGCAATATAAGATATAAAAAACATTAAATAGATACAAAATGTAAAGAAATAATGTGAAAGAAACAAAAGTAAAACATTGGGGGGTTGAAAATGAATGAGAATAATGACAGGTGCTTTGTAAGACAGAATTGTCACTCTGAGGAGGTGACATATGAGAACAATAAGTGGAATGAGACCTTGAGCCATAATGACCATCTGTGTGATAAAGGTGGGAATTAAATGCTAGTATTTGAGAAAGAAAAAGGAGTTTGATATAGAGTATAGTAAGTAAACTAAAGACAGCTATGGGATGAAGTAGAGAAACAAAGAGGTGACTCAGGTTGTTTGGGGTTTTGAAGGTCATAGTAAATATTTTGTAGATTATTCTACTGAATTAAAGATATGTTTTTTTCTAACTTTGTAAAGTAGTGCTCTAGCTGTTACATGACCTTTCAGCTTCACATGGGCTACTATAATATTTTCTTTCAGACTAAATACAGAAAATTCACTAATATTTCAGAGATCCTACTAAGAAATAGGAACACTCAAGTTAAAGATTGTTCTCATGAATGCTAACAGTACTGATGTGAACAATTAAACATGGTAGCTACTATCTATACATGATGTTATGGTTTGTATGTGAGGTGTCAGTCCATCCTAATTTGAATGAATAAACGAGAGGTAACTATAGGTCAGTGCCATGTGGCCAGAGGAAGTGGGTCACTGGAGCTGCACCCTGTAAGGTCTTATCTTCCGGGAAGCCCCTTCTCCTTCCCCTCTCTTCCCTGCTGTCATGAGGTGAGTAGCACTCCTCCACCTCACCCTTAACCATGATGTTCTGACTCATCTTGGTCCCAGAGCAATAGTGTCTGCAAACCATGGACTGAACCTCTAGAAGTATGAGTCAAAATTAAACTTTTTTTTTCCCTCTAAGTTGTTCTTGTCAGATATTTTGGTCAAATTGATGAAAACTGATTAACACACAGGGATACTGAACACTTGAAATTTATCTGGCCGGTACTGAGATGTCCAACTACTCCAAAATTATACACAGGATTTTGAGATTTGGCATGAGAAAAATAATGTAAAATATCTCATTAATAATTTCATTTTGATTTTACATGTTGAAATAATAATATTGGGCATATTTGGTGAAATAGAATATATCAATCACACCTCTTTTTATTTTTTCAAAAGTGGTTGCTAAAAATTTTTAAACTATGAATGTGACTTATATTTGCAGCTTGCAATATATTTCTGTTGGGTAGTGCTAGTACAGACTATTAACAGTAGCATGTTTTTAAAACATTCTATATATTATATATATATTATATATTACACACACATATATATACTTTTATATGTATATAATATGTATATATATATATATAATATCACATTTCTCTAAGAAACATATTTAATATTTCTTATTGATTCTTTCAAAGACCCAAGACCAGAAATTAAACTGCTGTTAGTTTCCCTAGGGTTATTTGAGGATTGTCTTAGTCTGTTTTCTTTTAAAATAATGGTATACCTGAGAGTGGTAATTTGTAAAGGAAAGAAATTTATTTAGCTCTTTTTTTCTGAAGGCTAGAAATCCAGAATAGGGTAGCTATATCTGGAAAGATTTTTATGCTGTATCATAACATGATGGAAATTTGGTAGGGCAAGTGGTCATGTATTGAAGAGACAAAACATGAGGGAGAGGCTTGCTTTATAATAACCTGCTCTATCAGTAACTAATCCTGGTTCACAAAACTTAACCCAGTTCCCTGACAAATTCATTCATCCTGCTTAACAATTTAATCACCTCTCAAAGACTCTACTTCTTAACATCAGCACAAGAACAAGTGAATTTCACCATGAACTTCAGAGGGGATAAACCATATCCAAAGGAAAGATGATCTCTAAAATAAAGGCCTTCTCCTAACCTCATGAATGAAACATTACATTTAAAAATGGTTGAATCCTTAATCAGATACTTATTTACTTTTTAAACTCCATCACACAAAATATATTTTTTGGGTATGAAGTTTCTTTTCTGAAAAGAGAATTCATAAAAACATGCCATAATATTTTGTTATAAGAATTAAATTATATAATTCAAATATTATCATTACAGGCCAGTAATTAAAAAAAAAGCACATATAACAGTAGTTCATCATTTCTCTTGACCTCAATAAAAAAATTAATGTACAATGGGTAATAAATTATTCTTGTTCCTATTGATGCTTTCTGGCTTCCTGTACTAGAAAACTAGTGTCTATATTGACTTTTTTCTTTCTCAATTAAAAATATGTTCTCTTCTTTATCTTAATATAAGACATTGTCTCCTAGAGTTTTGTTAGGATCACTTTGTATAATTATGTTTTATTTTATAATGTTTCCCTCTGAGAGATTTTATTTCTAACATCCTTCTCAAAATATTTATATGGTTTAATTCAAAGAAACTATGTGAGTGGGTGAAAGAGTTCATATGAACTTAAGGGAAACAATGTGTCTTTTCAATTTAGGAAGATAAACATTAAACTAAGTAATGATTTAATGTTTTAGAATGTTACACATTCTAATGTTCTACATGGAAAATATTTATATATAATTTCCTTATTGTAAACATCTTGTTGAAAAAAAAAGTGCAGAGCTTTCTTTCATAGCTTGAAGCAGAGGATAATATGAGAGTCGGAAATGATTGTCTTCTAGATTTACTAATACCCAGGACGAAATGAATTGGCAAAGATTTTTGTAAACTTATAAAACTTAGTGGAGAGGTAAGAGAAGTGATTGTTTTTTTACTCGGTTGATAGAAGTATATATTGTCACAACTTTTCTGATGTTCCATCTAACAACAGAGATTAGTAGCCAAAAATGTGTGTATTCCTTTTTGATAATCATTTTCATTTTTAGGGTTCACATTTTTATAATGATGGAAAGACACACAATATTCAAGGAAAGACTCTCCACAGCAGCAGCATAAGGATATATATACATACAGAGAGAAAATTAAAAGCAGCTCACATGTCCAATAACATATATATAATTAGGTATATTACTGTTCACATACATAGAAGATGAGTTAGTAACTGAAAAAAATTTAAAGAAAACAAATCTTATCAAAACACACTCAAAATGTGAAAGAGGTTACATAATATATGAAAAAGGTCAAATGACACATATATATTTCAAAATATGTGAAATACTAAAACATACATTAATTATCTTGATAAGGATAATCTCTAGATTTTGACAGAAGTTTTTACTAATGTACATCAATTACATTTTCTTATTTGTACTTATAGCTAGATTTCTCACTACACAGGTACACAATGCACATATATACCGAAACAAACTAGTCTTTTAGGGAAAATAATAAATCAATGGAAGTTGTGCTCTTGCTCCAAAAATTTTCTAGAATATTGTCAGATTTTATCAGGATATTTCCAATACACCCAATTAGAGAAATATTGTTTCATGTTTATGTAAAATTTTAGTCATCTGAAAGAAGACCACTTGCCTATAAATGTGCTTTAACAACAAAATTTATAGCTGTTATTACATTCCCATAAAGTTAGTCTTTGAGAATATAATTAAAATGTTGCCATTTTTAAAAAGAAAAAGTTTGGTGTTTAATTATCAGCCTAACATCATAGTTACAATGTTTTCTGTAATAATCAACTTGAGAAAGAGATGCGTCTTTTATTTTTACTAGCAAACAAACTCTTGGAATAAGCGTAATTTCATGAAAAATTTAAAAGAATGAAGTTTATATGAGTATGATATCAATAACTTTCATTTCTAACATCTTGATTTATATCTTTATTCCAAAATTATTTATTTTCAAGAAAACACTGAGAAAGAGAAACATCAAATTCACTCTAAAGAGTTCCATTATATTCCTATATAGTCATTTGCACCTCCTAACCTCCAGTTTTGTTTTTTTTCCAGGTATATTTTTTCAAGTATTTTCTTTTTTAAAAAGCCTGGCAATTTAAAGGCTTAGAGTGTTAAGAAAAATATTTTAGAAGATTTGAGAAATATCAAAATAGGAAGCATTTTACAAATGATGAAAAAAAAGCACAAGTTATAACAACATTTGTGCTTTATAATCTACAGAAAAAACTATAATAAAATTAAAATGAAGATATAAGGGGAAAACAACAGTTCTACATGAAACTTTAAAAAAAAACCTTTGAATTAAACTCATAAAAGGTAATGTAAATTAAAAAAAAAAGGAAAGAAAAAAAAGGAAAAGAAAGAAAGCAGTTCCTAAAAGTCTGCATTACCAGTAGAATATAAAGAACTTACAACTTCATGACAATCAAGGAAATTTAAATGAAAACAACAATGAAATACGATTGCAAAACCAAGAGATGACAAAAATTGAGAGGTCTGATATTACCAAGAGTCAGGGAGAATGAAATTGGGAATACAAACTCTCTCAAATAAACATGAAAATTTGTATATCTAATGCTAGCAATTCCACTTCTAAGAATATGAACTATAACTTCTCTTCAAAAATGTTTAGTCTAAACATTAAGAATTTCAGCTGGGTGTGGTGCCAGTGACTTGGGAGGTTCCAAGATAAAAGAATTTAGGTATCCATAAGAATTTCTTTTGAGGACAGCAGTAGCACAAGAGGGCATCTCCAACTACACAAGCACATTTTAGGTTCCAATGGGAAAATAATAACTGAAAAAAATCATTTTGGTCAAAGCAATTTATATGGCCCATTCCACATGTTAGGAAGGGGTCATGCTTTGCCTTTTTGAGAAAAACTTCAAAGTAACATGTTAGAGTTGGAAGAGGATGAGAAGAATAGAGGCTAATAATATAATCAATCATATCACATCACACATAATTTAGGTCATATCTAAAGCAAATGTGAAAAATGTCAATATTTGTTCATTTTGGTTTGTGGGTATGTGAATATCTGTATTGCTTTATTTCTTTTAAAATTACTTCAAAAATTTTAAATGAAATAAACTCTAATTTATTAATTATTATCAAGTAGTTTTATCCTTTCTAACTTTATATACTTTGAATAAATGTATCTATCCCACTGTCTATATATAAATTTTATTTACCTTTTGAAATAAAACTGAAATGAACATGAATTATTATTAATTATAATCACTATTCTGTGCAATGGACCACTAAAGTTGCTTTCTCCTAATTGAAACTTCATATCCATAGATCAAGAAGTCCCCTTTCCCCATCCACCTTCTAGCAATTCTCCTCCACCCTCTAGCAATTAGTGTCCTACTCTCTATTTCTCTGAATATTACCTTTTTAGATTTCACATATGAGATTACATGGTATTTGTCTCGCTGTTCCTGGCTCATTTCTTTTGCATAGTGTTCTGTAGATTTATTCAGTATTATAGATTTCCAAATTGCTAAGAGAATATATTTTAAGTGTTCTTATCATAAACAAATGGTATGTGAAGTTATGGATATGCTAATTAATTTGATTTTATCATTCCACAATGTAAGCACATGATGATGTATGCCACCTATATGTAATCATTTGTCAATGAAAAATAAAAAAAATAAAAACTGAATCATTACATTTTCTGTGAAATGGAACCTGCTCAATTCTCCTATACAGTTGTCCTCAATATTTTTTCTTCACATTGTATTGGCTAAAACACAGTTACATAGCCCCACATACATGCAAGCCAAGTGGGTTGAGAAATAGCCTATTTAGTCATGTACCTAGGTTAAAGAAAGATTCTATGTTGGTGAGGAGTTAAACATTGGAATTTATTTACTTAAGGTGGTAATACTAAATCTTTACCAACATAGAATCTTTTTTTTTTTTTTAATTGTAGGCACATAAATAGGCTTTTCCTCAACCTTGCTTGCATGTAGATAGGGCTATGAATTTGAGTTATAGCCAGTAGAATATAAGTAAAAATTAAATTAACAACTACCAACTAAGGGATATCAAAATTTTCAATTTCAGTCCTCTAATGGATGCAATTGATACTGATGGAGTTATAAAGACAAAAGTGAGAAGAAGCTTGGGTCCTGAATGTCTCTACTGATAATTACCAAGTGAGTAATAAAATTTTTATTGGTTTGTTCTAAGCATATTTGTTATTACCATTTATCTTTTATAATAACAGATCTAACCTTGTAATTATTTTGTAGACTCCATTCAGTAAATAGCATGATAAAAATTAAATTGATTGCTAACTTTACACTTTGTTATGGTTTGGATCTATAATGCACCCCTGTTAAAGATCACGTTCTAAAGGCTTGGTGTTATGATTGAGATATTAAGTGTACCCAAAAGCTCATGTGTGAGACAATACAAGAAGGTTTAGAGGTGAATAAGGGTTATGGGAGCTTTAACCTAATCAATGCTTTAATCCACTGATAGGGATTAACTGGGTGGTAATTGTAGAAAGATAAAGTGTGGCTGCAGGAGGTGGGTCATTGGGGACATGCGTTAGGGGTATGTATTTTGCCCTTGGTAAATGGAGCGGTCTCTGCTTCCTAATTGCCATGTCCAGAACTGCTTTCCTCCACCACACCTTTCTGCTATGGTGTTCCGCCTCACTTCAAACCCAGAGCATGGAGATGGCCATCTGTGGACTGAGACCTCTGAAACCATAAGCCCCAAATATATTTTACCTCCTCAAAAATTGTTCTTGTCAGATCTTTTGGTCACAGCTAGGAGAAAAAGTTGACTAAAACTTTTCGTTATCATTCTGTGGCATTCTTAGGAGGTGGTGCAAACTTTAGGAGGTGGGCCTACTTGGAAGAAGTAGGTCATTATGAGAAGCTCTTTTAAGGGCATATTTTGTTCTTGGTCCCTTCCACTGGTGTAGTCTCTTTCTCCTCTGTCTCTTTCTCTCTGCTTCCTGACTACCATGAAGTGAGTTGTACCTTATGCTCCCTACCATAATACTCTGCATTACCACAGGCCCTGAATTAGGAAGCCAAGTCACCATAGAGTGAAATCCATGAAACCAAGAGAAGGAATAAATATTTTCTGTTTTAAGGTGATGTTCTCACATATTTTGTCACAGCAACAGAAAACTGACTGAAACAACGTGTACCTGAACACATATCCTAAAGAAAAAAAAGCAAGCTCTCTGCTAAAAGAAAATGTCGGAACTTTGTCAATATTTTTAAAGTAAGGTATCTGACACAGAGCTATGAGTGTCACCATCTAGAATTATGTGGCAATAAGTTTAATAGTATTTTGTTAAAAATAATTAAAAGTATCTATGAAAATGAAAAAGCATGTTCATTCACTCAGTAAAATGTGTTTTCTTTAAGAAATGAAAGTTATAGGATTGAAAAATCAACAAACCTGATTGCATGGAAAATCACATAATAAATATTTACACAGTTCTATTTAAAGTAAACAGTAATTATTAAAAACACTTCTTTAGTTAATTGATTCAGTATAATTGAGGTCACCATTCAGTCATTTATAAAACTTTTAGCACTAAATGTTTCTAAATATTTTATGAATCATGTAATTGCTTTGAATATTTTTGAGAGCACTATAGTTTATAATAGAAAATATACCTGCTATATAATGGGTCTCTCATAAAAACCACATTGATGAAGCTTTTAAAATAACTCTAATAACATTTAAATTTCAGAGTAGATATCAATAGATTTATTCTAAGAAGGAATAATCAAACTTTATCTCCTCCATTTACAATCTCAAATTAAATGTAAAAGGACATTAAAATTTTGAACACATGTTGCATAGCTCTTAAAATTTCTGATATTATTGAAATGCAAACATTTCCAATAAAATCCAGATGGCTATGATTGCTGAAGATTTAGTTAATTACAATTTTTTAATTCAAAATGTGTTCTTCATTGTTGTAATTGATTTTAAATTACTTAATTTCTTTCTGCATGATTTATGTCATTAACAAAACCAAGTTGACAGTAAGAAAATAATCCAAAGAATTAAGCAGTGATAAATTAGCCTCTTAGGAATATATACCTATGAGCCATGTCATTTTAAAATTAATGCAGCATTTTTAATATTTGACCTGGAGAGGAGAAATTGAATTTTTAAATTGCCTTTATCAATGTTTTATAACATAGTAATTGAATAATAATGTTAAAAAGAGGAAAATGCTTATTTATATTCATTGATAAATTCATTTGAAATGTTTAGTGCTAGTGCATACAAACCTAATCAAATCCCTCATTTTCAGAAATGAATTCTGATAGCCTGTCTGTGATGATTTTGAACACTTTTATTTCTAGATAGTAAAACTGAAAGATGCATGATTAATGAGAGTTTCCAGACACTCAGAGGATGCTGGGCCCATTCTTCTAATATCAAGCTTTCTTCACAGAGCTCCCATGATGTACAAACTGACTTTTGATGAAGTTTGACTCTGTTGTAAGCCATTATTCCTAAACAGAATGGCAATGTTTATTTTGCATCTTTAGCTCCTACAGTTTTTTTTTTTTTTTTTTTTTTTTTTTTTTTTTTGGTACTGGAGATTGAACTCAAGGACACTTGACCACTGGGGCACATCCCCAGCCCTTTTTTGTATTTTATTAGAGACAGGGTCTCACTGAGTTGCTAAGTGCCTCGCCATTGCTGAGGATGGCTTTGAACTCAGGATCCTCCTGCCTCAGTCTCCCAAGTACTGGGATTACAGGTGTGTGCCACCGCACCCAGTGCTCCTACAGTTCTTCTACTCAAATTCACTATCTTACAAAGCTGGCCATTTCACCTTTTTAAAGATTTTAATTTTTTTATGAATTTCCTTAGCATATAAATATGGAATCTTTTTTCTGTTTCTGAATAATCAATACTCTCTTTTCATGGAATGTACAGAAAAGAATTTCACATTTATAAAAAAAAAAAAAAAAAAAAAAAAAAAAAGTGGAAGAAACCTTACATGTCTCTTGCCAAGTCAAAGAAGGCAGTATGGAAAGGCTGCATACTATGTAATTCCAACTTTAGGATATTTTGGAAAAGTCAAACCCTAGAGATTATAGAACAGTGATTGTCAGGAGATTATGGAGAGGAAAGGAAGGATCAATAGATGGAACAGAGGGGACTTTTAGGGCAAAAGAACTATTCTGTATGCTACTGTAGTGCCTGATATGTAACATCTTGCTTTTGGTATAATCCCTAGAAATGTAAAATATAAAGATTGAATCCTAGTGTAAATTATGGGCTTTAATTAATAATAGTGATTCATCAGTTATAAACATTCATGTTACTCAAGTTAATGCAAGATGTTAGAATAGGGAAAATTATGTTTGGGGGAGTGGATGGGTATATAAGAAATCTGTAGTTTTTTTTCTGTTTAATTTTTCTGTGACCCAAAAACCTCTCTAAAAGTAATTTATTATAAAGTTATTCTACAGAGTGAGAGAAGATATTTGCAATATGTACTTTAAACAACAAATATGTCTAAAAAATCCTATACTAGAAGTATAAAAAAGAAAACAGAACTCAATTTAAAAAATGGAAGAAATGTGAAAGGGAACTTCCAATCTAGGCAATCCAAATGGAACATGAATATACAATAAAAAGTCCCCAGAATCATTAGTCATCAAGTCAATGTGAATTAAATATACAGAGGTGCATCTACATATATTGTGAAGGCCAAAATTAAAAACCTGACAATACAAAGTGAGGATATAAAAGAATTGTAGCTCTCATATGTTTTAGTTTGTTTGAAAAGGTTTCAATTACTTGCTAAAGGTGTACTTGCACATGCTATGAGCCCACAATTCCACACTTGAGAATGGAGCCTCATGAAAAATGGTATGAATATAAGCAAAAACATCTGCAAGAATATTCACAGCAGCACTATTCGCAGTGGACAAAAGCTGGAATCAGTCCAAATGCCCATCTACAATACAATGCATAAATTTGAATATAATCATGTGATAAGATGCTTTATGCAGTACTGAAAAATGAACAAGCTACTGAATATGTACATACACTTCATAAAATGATTACATAAAAATAAATCTAATTCAGACCAGATTGTCCCTCTGCTAGAAACATTTAAGTGAAATCCCAGTTCTTTAAAATGGTTTCAAGATCCCATAGAATATAGCCTGAGGTTTCCTCTCCTCCTCATCTAAGCGCATCCTGTTTCAGCCACTCTGGCCTCATTTACTGTCTTTGAAAAATGCCAAGTGCACTCAATATTTGCAATCTATATTTTCAACAAACAACTTGTATCTAAAAAATTCCTCAGGATCTTTGTATTTGTTGATCTCTTTTCTGGAATGTTAATTCCACAAATATCTGCCTAACCCACTTCCTTATTTCTTTCAGGGTTCTGCTTACATATTACCAATTCATAATGAACTTTCCTGACTATTTTTTAAATAATTTCCCACTGTCAATATTTATTTCCTTATGAGTGTCATTTTTATAGTTCTTATTAGGTCTTAGCATATTTTATATGATTTTGTTCACTGCCTGTTTTAGTCAGCTTTTTCATTACTGTGACTGAAAGGACCAATGAGAACAACAGTAGAGGAAGAAAAGTACATTTGAGGGCTCACAGTTTCAGAGGTCTTAGTCTATAGAAGGCTGGCTCCATTCCTTGGGACTAAAGGTGAGGCAGAATATCATGGCAGAAGAGTGTGGCAGAGGGGAAGCAGCTCACATGATGATCAGAAAGCAGAGAGAGAGGTCTCCATTCACCATAACCCCATAACCACACCCCCAATAAACCACTTCCTCCAGCCAAACCCCACCTGCCTCCAGTTACCACTCAGTTAATCCTATCAGGAATCAATTCACTGGTAAGGTTAAGACTATAACCCAATCATTCCTCCTCTAAACCTTCTTGCATTGTCTCACATGAGCTTTTGGGGGACACCACCATTGTCTCACATGAGCTTTTGGGGGACACTGTATCTCAACCATAACATTGCCATGACCCAAGTACCAGAATAGTGAAAAGCACACATTTAGCCTTAAATTAATGTAGGTTGAATCAATAATTGTGTCCATCAATTAACAATTGTAATTTTAATTGGATTGTTTGTCATTTTCAAAATGTGTTGTTCAAGAATGATAGACTAACAATTGTAATTATAGTAATAATAATAATATCTGAGTTTTAGTAGGTTTATTTATTTTTTATTTTTTTATTTTTTATTTTTTGCCACTGTGACTAAAAGACCGGACCAGCATAATTGTAGAGGTGGAAAAGTTTATTGGGGTGATCATGGTTTCAGAAATCTCTATCTATAAATATATAAATAGCAGGATCCATTCTTCAGGGCTTGAGGTGAGGCAGAACATCATGGTGGAAGAGTGTGGCAGAGGGAAGCAGCTCACATGATGATCAGGAGCAGAGAGAGGGAGAGAGATCTCCACTTGCCAAATACAAATATGTATCCCAAAGCCACCCCATTCTTGTTGTTCAAGGATAGGCTAATGATTACAATTATAGTGATAATAATAACATCTGATGTACATTTAATGTAATAGTTATTTCACACATATAAACTATTTAAAGCCTATAAATTCATTTAAACCCCATAACAATACTAAGCAAGTTATAACTATTTCCATGTATTATGTATTTCCATTAAGAAAACCAAGGCAGGGCTAGGGTTGTGGCTCAGCAGTAAGAGTGCTTGCCTAGCACATGCATGGCCAGGGTTCGATCCTCAGCACCACGTAAAAATAAAGGCATGTGTACAACTAAAACAGATTATAAAAAAAAGAAAAAAAGAAAAGAAAACCAAGGCAATAAAAGGTAGATTCTTTCACAAGGCTAACAAGTGATGAAGCCAATATAAATATCAAGTTAATTTGATTCCAGAGTCTAATCTCTGAATCATTAGGATTTATTGCCTTTTTTCAAATTAGGGGATATTAGTTAATAGAAGAATAACACATACATAAGAAAATTATCTAATGTTTATTAATTAGTTAAAGGACACGTATCTGTACATAAGTTACACAGAAGAGGGAAGAAGCAGCATATTCTCATTTCAATGTGTGGCTCTATTACCCTCAACATGGGTCTTTGCTATGGGGCCACCAATACCTGAGTAAGGAGGATTACATCAAATCCTTAGAGAAGTTAACTCTGGGCTTTCCTCAGAGGATGCTTAAGGTCCTGTGATTACTTTTTATTGCTTACAGACACAAAATTCTAGATAGAGGTTTGCTCTCCAGTTCAATGCAAAGAGATACAATTCATAAACAATATGAAATAAAACAGATGTGCTAGAAGTTTTCACACCCAGTTCCTTTAAAGCAGGACACATTAAATGAAGGCCCAATGCAAAATCAAGAAAACTCCATGGACCAGACTGAATTTAACATTCAGCTCCCAAATACGATGGATACATCAGCTTACATAAGCCAGAACTTGGGTTTACCTGAAATTCTATTATTACATAAACCAAAGTAGGACAGGGGACAAATGCCAGCTGTTGAAGATTGCCATTGTCTTTTCCTGAATAGTTTCTTTTTATTTCCTTTATTTTTCCCTCACTGAATGTAACAGCATGCTATAGCATGTCAGAGGGGATGTTAAGTGGTTAAACAAACATCTTAACTTTTGTAGCTAAGCTAGCTATTTAATGTTTTTAATAATTTTAAGAAAATTCACTCAAGGTCTTTGCCCCAATTATGGTCTGATTTCATTTGTATGTGCTAGAGATAACCTTGGACTATGCAAGATAGAGATATATTACTCTATCATGTTAAAATTCACATATGCATAATTCAGTTTTGGTAAAGCAGTACAGAAGTTATTTCAGACTCAGGCCTCTTCTAACTTCTTCTTTCCCATAATCTCTAAAGAAATAATAACCCTTGGAAAATGGTTCAGGTGGGATTTTGGACATTAATACCTATTTTCAGCAGAAGACAGAAGAAAAAAAGGAAATATGATAGGTCATGTCACTTCCTGTGAATGACACATCCATAATGTTTGACAAATCACCTGTAGAGATCATCAGAATCAGTCATTTAGTAACATCTAACTTCAAGGAAATTTGGTAAATGTAACCTGTGTCTTGGAGGACCATGTAGCCAGTAAGAGATCAGAGATGAGACTACAGGTTCTGTGGGAAAACTATGAGCTGCTGTCATAGTTATTATGATGGAATTACATGACATTTCATTTTAAAGACATCTCAAATGGAGTTTACTATCCGATAAGAGGAGTGTAGTATCCATTGCTATTTCCTGCTGAGACCAACAGAAAGATGACCAATCAAGGACAAGAGTTAAATTGCTGTGTTTTGTTTGTATATGAGAACAGAAATATCTTTTAAGAATTAAAATTAAAGAAAACAAGGAAATATTGGCAGATATTGAAAATATATGAAAGAAGATGCAATTGAAATAAAGAATTCTTTTGTATATATACACAATGGAACACTACTGAGCACTAAAAAAGTATAAAATCATGGCATTTGCAGGTAAATGGATGGAGTTGGAGAAAATAATGCTAAGTGAAGTTAGCCAATCCCAAAAAACCAAAGGTCGGATAATTTCTTTGTTTAAAGATTCTGACTTACAATGGCAGGGGCGGGGGAATAAGAGGAATGAAGTAAAAAATGGGGGGAGGGGAGAAGTGAGGGGGCAAGGGGATAGGAATAATGGTAGAATGAGTTAGGCATCATTAATTACCCTAAATACATGTATGAAGACACAATTGTGAAAATACTTTATGTAAAACCACTGACTTGAAAATTTGTGCTCTTTATATGTAACATGAAATGAATTACACTCTGCAAGCATGTATAACAAATTAGAATAAAAAATAAAAGATAAAAATAAAGAATGTTTTGAGACCCTCTGACCAGGGTCAGCAGGAATTGATTTCAAAATTAGAGCATATCCCAGAAATTATTTAGGAAACACAGTAGGTACTATTATAAAAATCTCTCACAATTATTTACTGAAGGTAATTAGGTAATTATTAATTAGACATTACTAATCAAAGTCCATTTTCATATGTAGGTTACTACAGGTGATGACATCAGGCTGTAAGATATAGAAATTTCAACTTCATGTGGCTTAACTACAAAGATATATTTTTTTTTTTTTTTTTTTTTTTTTTTTTTTTTGGATCAAGAAACCCAGAGTTAGTCTAGCACCTCTATGTTGTCATCAAAATTCAGACTCCTTTGATTTTATATTAATTGCTTTGCCATGCATCTTTCAAATTCATCGTTGATAGTTGTGTGACATTTGATAAATGAAGAAAGAAAGAAAGAAGGGGTAGGGTAAAAGGAAAAGGTTAAACGTTTCTTGCTAGGTATTTTAAAAATTATTATTCCAATAATACCATTATTATTATTATTATTTCCTATTGAGAGATATCAGTCAAGATTTTCTAGCATTTTGTACCATGATGGTGTAGTGTGGCCATCTTAAAATGATACTTAGAAGACTAGAAATTAGTGGAAAAGGAAAACAAATCTGATGACTTAGATGGAGGATGGCCAATGACAATGTCTATTATAAGTGCTATTTTTAAAGTCATTATGACAAACTATACATTTATACTCATTTTCAACCAAACTTTTTTGTTGGTTTTAGTAAGTATTAAGATAAAACGATCTCTGAGTTATGTGTAGGAAAAGTATTTGACTCAGTAAATCTAATCCAAAATATTCAGAAAAAAATGCTCCCCAAATGGCAAAATCTATTATTTTTCAGTTAATATCTACTCTCTATCCCTGTGCTGTGCACACACATATGTTTCCATGGAAATGGTATATTCTTTAGTTCACTAATATGGAGATTTTTCATGTGACCTTTCTTTGGCCTAATGTAGCAAAAAAGGTACTTTGATATGCTGCCTTGAGATTTGGACATCTGACTTGCTTTCCTAGTGGAATGTTAGCTGATAAGGGGTGACCTGACACTTGAAATAGGATGAGTGTTTAGGCTTGTTCTAGTGTCCTGCCATTTACCCTGAGAGGATTACTAATCGGTTTTTCATTTGTTCAAAGATTAGAGACATGAGGAGGAAACTACTTCAGCTTATCATTTGGTGCTAAGCCCAGGAGAACTCAGCCTAGAACCAGATCCCAGCGCACTTTCAAATGTGTATAAAAGTAATAAATGATTTTGAAAATCATAGAAATTTTGATTTAGCTGTTATGCAATATTGTTGTGGCAATAGTTGACTAATTTGGGGTGGTTGTTAAAACAACTAAAACATACTTCCTTAAAAATTACTCTATTAAAAGTTACTTATTTAATTACTCTAGCCTTGTAATACATTTTGAAATCAGGAAATGCAAAGTGTCTACTTCATTTTCCTTCTCAAGATTTGTTTAACTGTGTATGTGGTCCACAGAAATTTTAGGGTTTAAAAAAATCTATGTCTGCAAAAAATGTCATTGGAATTTTGATAGGAATTATTTTAAATGTGTTCATTGCATTGGGTAGTATGAACATGTTAAGGACTTTTGTTCCAATTCACTAACATGGGCTTTTTCATTTATTTATATCTTCTCTAATTTTTTAAATAATGCTTATAATTTAATGGCACAAGTCTTTAACCTCCTTAGTTATGTTTGTTTGTTCATATTTTATTATTTTGATGCTGTTATAAACAAGAGTTTATTTTAGTTTTCTTTCAGATGATTCACTATTTATGTGAAAAATTATATCTAACGTGTTTTCAAGCTATAATATTTAAAACAGTATGATAATGGTATAAAAACAGATATATAAACTAATGGAACAGAATAGAGGTAATGCCACACACATACAGTCATACTGATCTTTGATCAGAGTTTTAAAAAACTGTTATACAGATTTAATGCAATGTCTATTAAAATCCCAATGACATTCTTCATAGAACTAGAATAAGAGATCATGAAATTCATTTGGAAAAATATGAGACCTAGAATAGCCAAAGAAATCCTTAGCAAGAAGAGTGAAGCAGATGACATCATAATACCAGACCTTAAACCATACTATAGAGTAATTGTAACAAAAGTGGCATGGTATTGGCACCAAAATAGACATGTAGATCAATGGTACAGAATAGAAGACATGGAGACAAACCCACATGAATACAGTTATCTTATACTAGACAAAGGTGCCAAAAACTTTCACTGGAGAAAAAATAGCCTCTTCAACAAATGGTGCTGGGAAAACTGGAAATTCTTATGTAGCAAAATGAAATTAAACCCCTATCTCTCACCTTGCACAAAACTCAATGCAAAGTGGATTAAAGACTTAGGTAATGGCACAAAGACCCTGAGCCTAATAGAAGAAAAAGTAGGACCAAATATCCACCATGGCGGCTCAGGATCTGATTTCTTTAAATTGACTCCTAAAACACAAGAAGTAATATCAAACATCAATAAATGGGATGGACTCAAACTAAAAATCTCCTTCTCAGCAAAGGAAACAATCCACACAGAAGAAAGAGTCTACATAAAGGGATGAAATCTTTAACATGTACACCACAGATAGAACACTAATATCCAGGATATATAAAGAACTCATAAGATTTAACACCAAAAAAAAAAAAATAAATAACCCAATCAATAAATAAGCTAAGGAACTGAATAGACACTTCATAGAAGAAGAAATGCAATGGATCAACAAACATATGCAAAAGTGTTCATCATCTCTAGCGATTAAATGAATGCAAATCAAAACTACTCTAACATTTCATCTCACTCCAGTCAGAATGGCAATTATCAAGAACATAAACAACAATAAGTGTTGATGAGGATGAGGGGAAAAAGGTACACTCATACATTGCTGGTAGGACTATAAATTGGTTCATGCACTCTAGAAAGCAGTATGGAGATTCCTCAGAAAACTTGGAATGGAACCACCATTTGACCCAGCTATCCCACACCTCAATTTATACCCAAAGGACTTAAAATCAGCATACTACATTGATGCAGCCACATCAATGTTTATAGCAGCTCAATTCACAATAGCTGAACTATGGAACCAACCTAGGTGCCCTTTAACAGAAGAAAATGTGGTACACATAGACAATGGAATATAACTCAGCCTTAAAGAAGAATAAAATTATGACATTTTCAGGTAAATGGATGGAGTTGGAGAATATCATGCTAAAAACAAAGGCTGAATATTTCCTCTGATAAGCAGATGTTGATCCATAACGGGTGAGGGGAAATAAAGGGACTTTGGATTGTGCAGAGGTGAGTGGGGGGATAGGAAGGGATGTGGTGATGGAAAGGACAGTGGAATGAGACAAACATTATTAACCATATATATGTATGATTACACTACTGGTGGGATTCTGCACTATGTTCAGCCAGAAGAAGGAGAAGTTCTGTCCCATTTATGTACAATGTGTCAAAATGCATTCTATTGTCACATATAACTAATTAGAGCAAATTATTTTTTTAAAAAAGAATGTTGTAAAAAATTACAATAAAATTATATCATGGGGGCAAAAAAAAAAAAAAAAAAAAAAAAAAAAAAAAAAAAGAATATACACCAGAGAAAGAATGTTCTCTTCAACAAATGGTATTTAGGAAAACTGGCTATCTACATTCAACAGGATGAAATTAGTCTTACTTTTTAGACTATCTATGAAAATCTACTCGAGATAAATTAATGACTTAAATACAAGACTTTAAATTCTAAAACTCCCAGAGGAAGACAAAGGAGAGTAACATATAATACTGATCTTGGCAATACTCGTAAGCTGCCTGTCATGGCCAGCCACAGCGCCGCGGGAGGAAAACTCGGAGGCAGAGTAAAGCTATTACTACTTTTACTTCTACTTTCTTAGAGAGATCTTAGAGAGAGAAAGATAGATTTTTCTTCTTCTTAGAAAGAGCTTAGAAAGATTAGAGAGAGATTAGAGAGAGCTTTCTTCTTTCTTCTTTCTTCTTTTCTTTTTAGAAAGAGCTTAGAGAGATTAGAGAGAGCTTTCTTCTTTCTTCTTTCTTCTTCTTAGCTTAGAGAGAAAGAAAGATAGAGAGAGCTTAGCTTAGAGAAAGATTATTTTTTAGAGCTTCTTTCTTCTTTCTACTTTATTCTTTCTTCCTCGGGAGCCTCGGCCTGACTCTGACCAGCAATTACTTCTTCTATCTGGTTTCTCTTCTGTAACCGCTCTGCCTACGTTCTGGCCGCTCTGATTCTTTTCTTCTTCTCCGACCCGAACTCTTCTTCTGACCGACGGAGCGACTGCACGACTGACTGAATAAATTCATTCTTCTCCTCACTCCAACCGCTTTCACCCGGTTATATACCTTTAGCTTTGCGGGTGCCTCACGTGCATTTACAGGTGCGTCACATACATACTTATTATGAGGTGGAACTTATGGCTTCCAGCTGACCACAATAGCCATCTCCCTAATTGGGGCTCCTTCAAATACTATCTTGGAAATGACATAAAAAACAGGCAAGAAAAGCAAATATACACAAGTGTGACTACATCAAACTAAAAAGCTTCTGCACAGAAAAGAAAACAATCTATATAGGGGAAAGTCAACCTAGTGTGATTCCCCTGCATGAATGAATGGTCCTGAATAGTCTCCAATTCAGATTTCTTCTCCTGAATCTTCAAAAATTTTCTGTACTTGCAAGCTAACAAATTGGCTTGTCACAAGTTTATAGATACTGATAGAAAAGAAGAGACTCCTGGAATAGTGTTGCATTTGTATTAGGATATAGATTAATGGAATAGCATAGAGAATCCAGACATAAAGACATACCTATATGGTTAATAGATTTCAACAAATGCACTGAGTTACATTAATGGAGAAAGAGTAGTTTTTGAAGCGATTATACTAGAACAACTGAATATTTTTTTAGAAAGAAAAAAGGAAATTAGTGTGTTGCCAGTTGGAATGGTAAAGCAAGGTCCTCCGATATCTGCTCCTTCATAAAAGCAATGATATAACTAAAAAAAAAAAATGTCAAAATCAACATTTTACAACTCTGAAAATGAGCCACCTTCTTGGAGTATTCACAAAAGGAAAATAACAAATTCTTTGTAAGGAAAGTGAGTTCTATTCAAATTTGAAACAGTCCCATCCTCTTTCTCTATCAACAGCAGCTTTGGAAACCAACAGTCTTACAATCATGATATATGTGATAACCAGACACCAAGCAGTCACTGGAGGGAGTTTAAAGAACTTGAAGTTCAGAAAAGGTACTTCCCTAGAGAAGTGTCAACCTCTGACAATCAGGAAATACAAGTAGAAAATGAAGGTAGAAACATGTGCTAACTGCATGACTGAGGGCTAAAGGCATCTTTCAACACACACACACACACACACACACACACACACACACACACACCTTAATACATTTTTGGAGAATTTGATTCAAGGTATTTAAGGAAATTTCCCTCTCATTAATATTTTACCATTTACCTGACTGAATAAAAAGCTTTTGGGCAATACAGGACAACAAATACAGTTTACCAATAAAATCACTAAGTAAATAAGAACAAAAACAATAACAAACCATAACAACAACAACAAAAAAAAGGCGGGATACACAATATCTAAAATAATCTTAAAAAGAAAAAAAAAAAGAGCAATGTTAGAAGACTCGTGTTGCACATTTTCAAAGCTTACTAGAAAGCTACAATTACAAAAATAGTATGGTATGGTTCTTCTTAATTGCACATGATGTAGAATCCATTTTTAATATTATACAAACATGCAATATAGGTCCTATTTTGATTAGGACCCCATTCTTCTGAGTGGGCCTGATGGTGGCATTCAGTATGATTTTTGCATTAAGATGGACATGGAGAACAATGGAATATAATTAAGATTGCAAATATATACCCTTAAATTTATGATAAATTAATTAATTAATTTATTTATTTATTTATTGGTACTGGGGATTGAACTCAGTGGCACTTGACTACTGAGCCACATCCCCAGCCCTATTTTGTATTTTATTTGGAGACAGGGTCTCACTGAGTTGCTTAGCATCTCGCTTTTGTTGAGGCTGGCTTTGAACTCTCTATCCTCCTGCCTCAGCCTCCAGATGCTAGGAATACATGAATGCACCACCACACCCAACAAAAAAATTTATTTCTGATGAAGATGTAAATATAATTTTACTAAGTATAGTACCATTTGGAAGAAAATGTTTGCTGAGAGGAAAACTCTAAACCCATTTTGCATTATCCATTCAATGGAATCCTATCCAGCAATTAAAAAGAAACAAAATTTGATGCATAAATAAATCAAGAAATATTATGCTGTTCACAATAAGCCCAACATAAAATGATATGTTTTACATTATTCTAGCTTATATGAAATTCTGAAGATAACAAAACTTTTCAGGCATACGAAGAGATATGGGGCTGCCTGGACTGGGCAGAGGATCGGGATTATCTCTGAGGAAATGCAATGAAATTTTTGTTTGGAATATTTGATATGAAAAGTCTTTTAGTCATATTGTAGTGGTTCCTCAAGTTCAAAACTTGGTCAAGCATCATCAAAATGTTTATTTGATATGTGTGTATTTTACCACAAGTAACATATTTTATTGAAGTGGATAAGGATAAGATTACTCCACAAAATATAATCATCTTTAGTTTTCTATAAAATATTAACTTTGTTTCTCGAATAATGATGTAGAAACACATTTGAAGGTAGGATAATTGATTAAAATAGTTTTATAAGATCAAAAGTAGCTTATTATTATGAATGAGGCAATTATAATTCAGCCTAAAGCATTCATGGCCAGCAATTTGATCAGTATTTCAAAACAGGGATGGCCTCACTGTACTGGCAGTTTCACTCTTTCCACAGAGATAAGACTTTTATATATTCTGGAGTTTTGAAGTCCTATTATGTGTAATGTTTACCCTTCTGAAAAATACAGTTTCAATAGACAGGCTTAAATAGTTCCTATTGTTTCATTCTATGTACTTAGTGCAAATAAGAATAAACATTATATAAATACAATGTATCTTCAGATAGAAAGTTTGGTACAAAAGTAGATATTTTATACTGTTTTAAATTGTTTTTCATTTTGATGATGACTGGTGATAAATTAATCTTATCAATAATTTAAACGTACAAAAATTAAGCAAAATACAAGTATTACTGTGGAAATTTTTTAAGTTTTCCATTTTTTTTTAAGACAGAATTAGGGACAACACATTTTTTTTTAATATTGATTTATTTGCTTTTAGTTGTACACAATGCATGTATTTTTACGTGGTGCTGAGGATCGAACCCAGGTCGCGCACGTGCTAGGCGAGCGCCCTACCGCTGAGCCACATCCCAGCCCCTAAGTTTTCCATTTTTAGAAAAATATAATCAGCAATCTTTCACTTCTGGTCTGGAATATATTCTTAATGATTTAAGATTTTATTGGATGCTTTGGCTCTTTTATTCTATATTTTCCTTTCAACACTCATTGAGCTCTTTGCATTCTTGTAATTCTGACAGTCAACATTTGACAATAAAAACTATCATATCAAAGCTATGTGAAAACATTTATTAATACTAAAACATATCCTAAATAGAGTACATAATATTCACTTTTCCAGTTTTATAATGAGAGCAAGATTGATGTGAGCGTAGCAAAAAGTGAGAAAGGAATAGTTATCCTTCTCTTCCTTCTTTGGTATGTTAGCCTCGACTATGTATGAAAGGGTCAAGTGCATTAAACATACCAAAAATTGCATCTTGCTTCATAAAATACCTTTTTCAATTCTATATTATGTGCTTAGTGAGAAATATATCCCCTCACGAAGATCCTGTGCAATTGAACAAAGTCCACTTTGAAGATAATGCTATTGTTATTTTTGGAATGAAAGCAATTTGTTATGCTGGAAGACTATATTTTTATTAGAGCGAAGAGTGAGTATCAGTGTAAGCAGCCTATTTCTCCTTTCCCTCTAGGTAATCTAAGTAAAGAATGGCACTCTTGACAATCAGTCCCTTGACTATTTAATTCACAGATCCAGGCATTCAGACTTGCTCTGATATCTGCATAGAAAATAATTTTCCTTTAAGAGAAGGTTTAAGGTGCTATGAGACAATGGTTTATCACTTCAGCATGTTTTAGGTGCACTGCCAACCTCCTGAAAAACGACACTACAGACCTAATTTTCACCATTTGTTGTGTTGTCTACAGTCACCTACAATCATTCCATGTATACACACCCACACCAACACACTGAGGGTGGGGGGAGACTCTGGAAGGGGAAGAGGGGAGAGAAGCAGGGAGGGATAGTGACAGAGACAAGTAATTTTTAATTAGATCATGCATTATGTAGCTGTTTAATAAATCACATCTTTTCTTTTACAAAGAATCATTGCTATGCAATCTCTTTTGTTCTTTATAACTAGAATTTTGCTGTGAAAACTAAACCCCTTAGACCATGGTATTAGTAACTGGTTCTTAATTTTCCTAATTCTCTAGGATTCTCCATATTGTCCTATTTTTTGCTCAGTTTTTTTCAGTCATTTCTAATGAATGACATTCTTCAGCTCTCCCCTAGGAAGACAGCCTCTTAAAGCCTTCTAAATCTTGTTTCCACCCCACTTTCGCTTCCATTTCATTATATATGCCACTGTCCAAGTTATTTTACCATTAATGATGAAGCAAAGACATACTGTATATTTCTTATAAATTATTAAGACCAACAGATTCTCTAGAAATAAATGGTAGGCTTTTAGAGGTAACACAGACACTTGCAGGTAGCTTAGTGAACTAAATCATACCTTATTTGTTGCACTCTTAAATTTTCTAAGT
This sequence comes from Tamias sibiricus, assembly GCA_025594165.1. Lineage (NCBI taxonomy): Eukaryota > Metazoa > Chordata > Mammalia > Rodentia > Sciuridae > Tamias > Tamias sibiricus. Next base: position 143,327,058 of record CM046661.1, read on the forward strand.
TCTCCTACTTTTCCAAAAGGGTAAATATTTGAAATTGATGTGGTAATTCTTCCTGTAGGTACATATTAGATCGACAAAGCACTCATCTTTCAAAAAGCAATTTAGTAGCCCGAACAAATTCACATAAACAAGTTGCTCACTATTCCCCTTTCAAGGATGCTATCCTTAGCAACCCACTGAAAGAAGCAGCATCGCTGATAAAGGTCTCAACATGACTTTCTCTCCAACAGTTTGGAAGGAATAATATAAGCTTAATGATAGAGAAGACCATGACTTTTAGGTTCAGGGTGTAAAACCAAATGTGTTCCATAAATAATTCTTACATGAATACAGTCCAGTCCTGTACATGACAATTTGCAATTATTCAGTCTTTCAAACTACAAAGTATGTTTAATACTATTGAGGATAAAGGTAGGATCCCCTCTCTTTATTATCTCAAAAAGAAAAAAAGTGATTTTCAACTGTTCAGAGACATTAAATAATTCTTAGATTTAAAAAAAATATATATATGTTGTGGCTGGGATTGTGGCTCAGCGGTAGAGCACTCGCCTAGCACATGTGCGGCCCGGGTTCTATCCTCAGCAACACGTACAAATAAACCCATTGTGTACAACTAAAGCAAATAAATAAATATTAAAAAAAAAACATTTAAAAATATATATATGTTATTTAAAAGCAATTTTGTATTTGTGCCATCAAGTAGCTTATACAACACTGATTTTGTTTTAAAAAATGCATTGCAAATATTTCAGATGAGAGTTATTCTATCACAACTTAAAGAATGGTGCCAGTTGGCATGGGATCTGTCCATCATTTCTTCCACATTTAAAACTCCAAATTAGATTATTCAAATGTGCTCTCAGAGAAGTTACCCCTGGAAACCACTTATAAGACTTCATGGGGTACAGAATGGCTTGGCTGCTGATTGGTTTTAGCCTCAGGGAATATCACACCAATGCACAGCAGTCTCCAGTGACTACCAATTTGCTTCCCAGTGTGAGACTAGGTATTGCCTGTGGTCATTAAAGCTGTATTTGGTAAAGGCCTTCACTTGTTTACTGATTGCCCTTTCCTTTATTCACAGTGAAGACAACCATTTGCAAGTTTAAAACTTAACTCTCAGTCTTTTCAAGTTTAAGATTTTTACAATGAAAAGGGTCCCCCCAACCAGACTTTAACCCATTCAGTCATGGAGTCATTCTCATACAGGGCAGAAACTCATCAGAAAGCAGAGTAGGAAAAATGATCCATTTTATGTGCATTTAAGATTTTAATTATTTCTGAAATTGAACATTTAAATTAATATTGTGGGTTTTGTTTTTATAGCTTTCAATAACAGTTTGAACTATAAAATTTGTGTTTTGTGGATAAGTAGGAAATTAATAGTGCATTGGCATGCTAGGTAATGACAGTTGAGTGATGGCTTTATAAATAGTCCAGTGCATTATTTAATCCTATGGAAACATTAAATTGGTGAATGGTAAATTCATACTAACGTTCTTAATACTTGAACTTTTATTTAAATTAATAATGTCTAGATATTATAGTTATTTTTATGGATTCCTTAATTTAGAAATATGAGCACTTCTTAGCCACTAGAATAAACAGCTGACATTTTATACTTTAGATGAAGGTACATGAAAAAAGAACCTACAAACTATATTTGGAGGAGCAGAACTGTAATAATTAGCAATAAGGATTTATTGAAGATTGTAGTAAAGCTGAAGTTCTCTGAAGAAGTTGCTTCTATACCAAAGATCCTAAAGACCGTTTGAATCTGGCTGAGTAGAACATCTGATTGGAGAGAAATGGAAAGTTTCATGGAAGAGTCAAATTTTTTTCTTAGACTCTGTTAGAACCTTGAGAAAAATTGCTATTTACTATTAACCTTTGTACTCAATCCACCATTTCCATGACTGTTAGGTAAACTTAGTATATTGTTAAGGTTAGTAGGCCACTCTTTCCCCCAACCTTAAAGCTAACAATGCTACAGTGCCAAAAATCATCCGAGAAAATGTCCTTGCTCTGCTATAGACTGCTCACCTAATACTCCCAACGGTGTATCTGTGGAACGTACTGACTGATGGCTTTGCTCTGTGGCTACAGCAGAGCTCATGGAACCTCTTCCATGGAGGAGCTTGTCACTTAGAATCTGAGTTTGGGCCGTGGTCACTTATACTGGCTCAGAAAAATCTAGTTCTTTTTTGCTAAAAAGGAGAGCTGTATTTCATATTGATGAGACTTTATATTCATTCACTATCTTAATTAATTATAGATAGCTAGGAAGATTTAAGCTTTGATAGGTAATTCAAAAATTGGTGTTAAACCAAAGAAAGATAAATTCCAAAAATTTTGGTTATCTGTAATGCAAAACTTTCAGACTAAAATGCTCTCTGAGATTTTTAACTAAGCACAAAGTAAGTTACTTTTTATTTGGAACAAAAATTGAGTTTCGAAGGGTCTAGAAATTGACTTTAAATATGTGAAAATTTTGAAAACCACAGTAATTTTCTTAGTAGCATGAATTACCATAAACCACAAGCCAAAGACACCACTGGTGAGTTAAAATGCAAAAGTGAATACAAGAAATAATTGCAATATAGTAGTCATGTTGTATTTCTGAACCATTTACTGTCTCATTCCTTATCATGATACAAATAATTTTAGAAGTATTTGGAAAATATATGTAAGATGGTGGAATAATTGATTTGCCAAGATGTCTGTAACCTTAAGAAAATATTTCCAAATATGTGCACATTTATTCACCAGGATGTGTTTGGTGATTGTACATTAAACATTGTCCTGATAAGGCGGTATCATAAAGAGCCACTGTCCCTGGAAAACTACATTGTGTTCAATAGGAATGCCATTTTGTGTATTTATTTTTATAAGTAATTTATTGCTCAATCTTGTCCTGATTTTCAGCTAGTTAGTCATCATATTTTTACACTTTGTTCTCAAAACTTCCTCAAATAGAGATTAGATAGAGTGAGATTTGGCTTGTCATTTGCACCAAATTGATAGATTATGAATGATAAAACATTCACAAGTACAGAAACCACTTCCTCTGTTCCAGGCACTCTGATAAGCCTGTAACTTATACTATTTCATTTTATCTTTTGATTAACCATTTGAAAAAGAAATGATTAATACTATGTATCAGATTTTAAAAACCCACCTTAGAGAACGGTTATATAATTTTCCCAATGCATGTAATCTTAAAGTGTCTCTGTCAGAATGGGAACACTATCAGTTTGGATTCCAGAATCTGCTATTACTTTTTTTCTAGTAGAACAAATGTTTAATTGCAAGGTACTCGGACAAACCACTGAATGTCAAGATTGGAGAAGACTTGAAAATCCTCCCACCTTTTGTGTAATCTCAACAAGGTTATCATCCAACTTTCTTTTGAAACAGCTTTCTACTGAAGATTTTACTAGCTTGAAATGTAGCCCATTCTGTGTACAAGCAGACACTTGTACTCTTCAAGTGTTACCTGAAATAAGGTGCTGTGTACTGTTCTAGTTTCTCAGATTTTTGTTTTCTGTTCATTGAATATCTATGATACACAGACAGGCATTCATGTCTACGTTAACTTCATTTAGCCCTTGCCCAATTTGTATGAGGGATATTTTTCTTATTTCCTTTAAATAAAAACTAAGAGAAATTGAAATTTGTGAATGAATACATAACAAATAAGTAGTAGAGCTTGGATAGTAACTATCTTGTCTGATTCTAAACCTACTTTACCTTAACCAAGCAGTCTCACAAATTAACAATCCAATCGATTTTGCTATGCAATAGATATAATTATAACTCTCATTAATTTTCACTTCCTTTTATCATAAGCATACTTGTTATGAATTATAGGGGCTCAAATATTTTCCTTGCTCTACAACACATGGTTTTGTCTGCTGCTGTATCTCTGTGAATAACTTACACAAGGCTTCCTCATTCCTACAATAGGGAAATATGTCCAATTCAAAGGATTTTTTCCATTCTTGCCCTCACAACTATACACAGAATAGTTAGCAAAAGATGTATGCGGAATAAAGTCTAAATACATGTTCTCCTTGAAATAGGACAATCAACATCGAGTGAATAAATATCATGAACATAGTAAATATTATTTAGAGTAAAAGTATTTTCAGTTTAGTAATTCATATCAAGGTAAGTATCTTGCCTTGGAAACATCTCTAACATATTTGTTTAAACTAATATAATTTGCCAATAACCCATATATTTTTCGAATAAAATAGAAGATATGTTTACTTCAATAAGAACAACATGCAAGCTATGTAAGTCTAAACAATATTAATTTCCATAGCTTATCATTGTTATTGAATGATTCTTAATTATGAGTTAATTTAGATAAACTGATTATATTTCTGCATAAGTTTTTAATCAAGTTCTTCCTTTGGAAAAATGTAATGTAATCACAAGTTTAATTTATAGACATTATATATTAAAGTTTTTAAAAATCTTTGTTTACTATCTGCAGGCACAGATTTCATTCAAAGAGATTTAACAGCTGACTCGCTCAGATTCTCTATCCTCATATATTGAGACCAGCAAATTGGAAATAATTGTTAGATTCAAGCTATGTAATTAGATAGCAAACAACTAAGATAGTTTTTTTTTTTTTTTTTTTTTTTTTTTTTTTTTTGTCATCTTGCCAAAAGGAGAGTTTTAGTAAGTGATACATTACACCATAAAAAACCTCCTTCAACAGGCCTTTTAATGATGATAAATAAAGAACTTGTACAAATCCAAGCAATTAATCCTCCTGAAGCAATCCACTGAAATCACTAATAAGGCATCTGGAAATGCAAATATATACATAAATTATTCCTCTGTGAATTTACAGTTTGTGATTACCACTTTTTTTGTCTTTGAGAACAGTGAGGTTTGTTAGTAATTGAATCTTTAAGACTATTTCAATAAAAGTTGGATTTTAATGAGATGTGTAAAAGAGAATTATATGTGTTAACAAAACAGATACAAAGTTATTTTAGATAATTTCATTGCTTCTTTATTTTCTTCTTGGGATTTTTCTTTGATAAAACACCTATAATATCATCTTCTTAGTAAAAATGTAATTGATATACATTTAAAATTAAATATTAAAAATTAAAAATGTGTACAACCACATGAGTTGCAAAAGTTATATGACTACTTTAAAAAGACCATGAATGTTGGTATGTAAAATCTCATTAAAGTGACAGCATATTCTCACAATTGATCTTTATTTTTTTCATTATACTATACCCTTAATGCTGACTTCCACTAAAGAAACTGTGTTACCAAAGGAAAAATAAAAATAAACATATTATGGATATGACAATAGTCATCTATATTTATTATTCACCTAACATAATTCCAAAGTTCACAAAGGGCATAAAATTGCAGTCTAACCTTTAGAAATAAGAGTGCCTTGTATTCCTGTTAAAACATAAATCCTTAATAGAAACATAGTGACCTGCTCATGGGTAGGTTCTTAGTAAACATTTTGAAAGAAAGAAAAACAATAATATTCTAAAAAAGGTATGATAGATAAAAATGTACTCAGCTTGAAGTGAGTGTTTAGTCAAGGGGATTCATTATATATTAACAAAATTAAGTGATGAACAATCTTGTACTGAAGAATATAAATATAACAAGAAAAACAAGCATTCTGGCAAGGAAAATTGGTCACCAATAGAGAAAAAAAAGTTGAGCAAACCAGGACAATCTCTAGAGAGTTTTAAGGAAAAAAGATCATAATTCAGTAATTTTCTATCCAGCAGAGCTGTCATTCACAGACAAATTTGCAGAAAATATACTGCATGTTCCTTATCTTGATAGTAAAAAATAAAAAATCAACAGTAAAGTCTTTCTCAATGTTAGTTAATTTGGCCATAAAAATAAATGTCTCTTTAATAGTGAATTATATAGAGTATATTAATAATAAGTATCAGGAGATTAGCAAGTGTGTATTTTGTCAATAAAAAAGTAGAAAATGGACTAAAAAAGATAAATAATAATAATAATGGTGTTTTAATTTCCTTCCCATATGCTCAGAGTATGAATTGTTTCTCACTGTATTGTTTTTATTTGTCTTTTACTCATCACAAATTCTGGAATGTAGGGAATCCTTAATCAATATTTGTTGTTGAATGCCTCTGATATAGATAAGAAGAAAACACTGCTTATTTCCTGACATTGGTGATTCTGGAAATATGTCTATGAATACACATTAATATTCAAAGGTAAGCACTAGAAGATGGAAATGATTATATGTATTTTAAAGCTTAACTTTAAGTAAGTCTTAATTGGAGTTGGAGGGTGGGGAGAAAGTGCATGAGACAGTATGATTAGGGAAACAGATCAAAGTACTTTGCAGATAGCCAACATATTGTCAGCTTTCCAGTGTTAAGGAGACGAGATGGGTGAAAGATCTTAGAAAATTAAGATTTGTGAAATACTTGGTGCTTGAGATGATAAAGGCCCCCCCAAAAGAGTAACTACATGGTGGCTATGAAGACTACCAGCACTGGACACCAGATACCACAGTCCCTGTGACCTCACACCAGTGTGTGCATGAAGAAAACTCAGTCTGCCGTTAATGCCTATGAAATTACATGCACTTGCTTTGCAATTTGTGTGGAGTTATGGCAGCTTCAATTACCACAACCTAAAATCTAAGGCCTCACATGTTTTATTTTACTGATAAACTATTTCATACTAAATTTAGGGAGTGGGTTCTTAAAGTGAAATACATTTACATAAGGAGCATTTTAGTTCTCAAATTCACCATGCACACATAACATTATACATTATTGCATTTATTTTTCATGTATTCTAAAAGCATACATGTATTATTAAGTCTATGAAATCATAATAAATATGTATATTTTCTTGTTTTGTTTCCATAAAATCTAAACAAAAATAACAAAAACAGAAAGGTATATATGCTTCCGTAACAAGTTAGAAGGAAAAGGACTTTAAATATATGTTGAAATACTAAGTGTTTTGAATAAAGAATATTTATGTACTCAACATTTCTTCCTGTTTTCTCTCATTCTCTATCTATCCTTCCATCTTACCTTCTTTCTTTCTTCTTGTTCTCATTAACATGAAATAACTTGGATAATTATTTTCATTTATATCTATTTTCTTACAAAACTGAAGTTAAAAGGAGATTTTTAATGCCACTTAGAACAGCTCATCCTCATCACCCACATAATTATTCCTGGTGTAAACCAAAGTAACATTCTATTTAAAAGTAATCAAATCTCAATAATTTAATGTTGAGAGTTAAAAAATAAGAAAACACTAGTCACTTTTGATTAAAAATATTAACAGAATGTTTGTTTTTGTTTTCTGGTAGGATATTCTGTGCTAGAGATAATCTATAATTGTTATGCAAATATCTAAAATGAATATGGAACTTAGACTTTCAATTTGTATTTTGTTAGAAATATTTTATCATCAAGCTCAAAGATCACAAAAAGGACTGAGAAAGTAAATGTGATGTAATGCTCTTCTCATGCCAACAAACACAGATGTAAATAATAATAATAAAACATACAGTCTACCAATAACCAAACAAAAACCTACAGATGACTAACAGGAAGATTAGAGCCACCAAAATATCAGAAAACCAAAATTTCAAAACTATTTTAGTAAGATATACATATGAATTTGATGAGGACTGAAAATTATGTTAACATAGCCAATTAATCAGTTTTGCCTAATTAATCTTGGGCATTAAATAATTTTCAATAATACAGTTAACATGATTTCCCAGTCTGGAATACTACACATATATTTTCATTCACCAAACATTTATTGATTTCCATATACCCTGTACTGTGCTAGATGTCTATGCACATCAGATTTTCTCAATCTGGGCAATATTTACACTTTAGGCCAAATACTTTTTGGTGTCTGTAATATCAGGATTCTCTAGAGAAACGAAATCTGTCAGGTGTTTTATGCTTGGTTTTGTTTTTGGTTTTTGTCTATAAATTTATTGGTTACACTGAATTGGCTCCTGTGACTAAAGAGGTTGAGTCCCAAGTTCTGGAGAGTCGTCAGCAAACTCAAGCCCCAAGAGCTGATGTTTCAGTTCACATTTGAAAGCAGGAAATAGTCAATGTCCCAGTTCAAAGGCTTCAGGAAAGAAAAGACCTCTTTTTCTCAGGTGAGGGTCAGTATTTTTTTCTACTGATATCCTCAACTGATTGATTGAGTACTATCCACATGAAGGAGAGGACTCTGCCCTATTCAGTATAATGATTCAAGGATATAAAAACAAGAAAATGATTCATTTCTCTTTCATAAATTTGAAGTATTCATCTAAAAAATTACTGGATTTTGAAGCTTCTTCTGTGTGTATGGATGTTAATCTCTTTCAAAGTTATCTTTAAAGAAACACACAAAATAATTTTTGACCACATATCTAGTCAGAGTGTAGCCCAGTCAAGTTGGTACATAAAATTGTCCATCATAATATAGAATGCTCCTGGTGGATTAAAGTTTGTTTTAACAGCATTTCTTGCCTCTAAATACTGTATATTAGTAGTATTTCCCTTGCCTAGCTGTGGCAATAAAAACAAAAATGTATCTTGATGTTGCCAAATGTGCCATGAGTGATGAAATAATTTTTGGATACTTGTTGTCATATGTTAAAATCTTTAATCTTCATAATAAATTTGCTGGAGAGTTATTACTACTGCCATTCTATAAATGTGAAGCAGAGGATCAGATATATTAGGTAATGTGCATAATGCCACATAAGCTAATACAGATAAGATAGCCAGAACTTAAATTTATGTCTGTTAATTCCAAACTGCACTACATTTTCAATACTTCATTTGGCAAAACTAGTAGCTGAAAATTGGATTACAAGCTCAAGAGACAAGGCTGGACAAGCAATACAGATTCTGAATCTAAATAGTATACAGAAAATAGTTGAAGTTATGGTTATAAATGAAATTTTCTTAGAACAGTAATTTTTTAAAAAAATATTTATTTATTTGCTTTAGTTGTACACAATGTGTTTATTTTTATGTGGTGCTGAGGATCGAACCCTGGCCACGCACATGCTAGGCGAGCGCTCTACCACTGAGCCAAAATCCCAGCCCCTAGAACAGTAATTTTTATCCTCAAGGGGAAATAATAGATTCTGAAGAAAAATGCAAAATCCTGGAGTTCCCCAATGAATTAAGCGATTATATAAAACCACTCAACTGAAGTGAATATAAATATCAGTGCATTAGTATTGATGGACTGTTGAATTTCTGGTGAGCAAGAAATGATTCATTATTCTTTCATAAATTTGAAGTATTCATTAAAAAAAATCACTGGATTCAGAAGCTTCTTGTGTGTGTATGTATGTATTAGAATTCACTTACATTTGAACAAAAATTAATATGTTAGCCTAATAGAATATTGCCTAACCAAAACAGGGTTTTAAAGAAAAAGACATGAAAAAAGTAAATTTCAGAATATATAACCAACATATATAGATGAGCTGCTAGAGGAAAATAAAAAGTAGTCACACACACACACACACACACAAAATCTGCCTCCATTCTAAACAAAAATTCAGCAAAATTAATGGGATAAGATGAAATATTAACATGCTAGCCTTTGAGCCCTAAGTTAGAATAAAATAATTGTCCATGATTTTGCTTATAATTTGTGGTTTATAATGTCCAAGATGATATACAGTTCTGTTTTTCTTCCTGATATCCATTTGTGTGTGTGTGTGTGTGTGTGTGTGTGTGTGTGTGTGTAGTCCCCTTCCCACAAGGAATGGAACTGCTCTGTACCACAAATAGAATATCTCAGAAATAACAAGAATGTGGCTTCTGAAGCTAAGTCTTTAAAGTCATTGTGGCTTCCAGTGTGGTTTCTGTTGGATGATTCCCTCTTAAGAAAACCAGTTGTCCTGAAGATAGTTCTAACTGTTGAGCAATTGAGGTTTCTTGCCAACAACTAACACTAACTTACTAAGCAATTCAATGAGTCATGTGACCAACTATTGAAAGCATGTACACAAGTGCAGCAGTTCATCACCCTTCATATGACTATAATAAGGAACACTATTTTGATTGAAATCTCATGAGAAACCTGAGTTAGAAGCACATAGCTTGAATTTGGGGATTCTAATTCTTGAATTGGTGCCTTTGAGAAATTGTGAAATATTAAATGTTCATTATTCTTTTAAGGGAATAAATTTTGGTGTAATGTGTTTAGCAGCAGTAAATAACTAGGAAATATTCATTTAGAGTTAGTTGAGAGAGGAAGAGATTTCTAAATGATTAAATAGTCATTTTTACTTTTCCTATCTTTACCATACCTACACAAACCAAGATTGAAACAGAAAGGCTTTATCAGTGAGTTCGTTTGTAAGACATTTTTTATTGAAATTATCTGATTCCCCTAGAGGTTTAAGTTAAAAGAGCACAAATTTAAGATTGACACAAGATATTGAAAAAAAAAAAAAGATAAATATACTAAAGCTTCTTTGTGTTTCATGGTGTTCTCAATAGGGTGACCCAATTTAGTATAGCCTAGGGAAAAATCCTTTCAAAAATTCAACAATTGGAACATTTTGAAATGCATTTTGGATATAGTAAATATGCTTTGAATATCAAAATTAGTTCATACAAAATCAGACTACATCTATGAAAGTTAACCAGAAGTCAGAGCATTATATAATTTACATACTACAATCAATTAAACCTATTGATGACTGGTGAACACTGGATGGCAGATTATGCAAGAGTTCAAAAAACTGATTAAAAAGTTCAAAATGATTTCCCAAAGAATGACATTGATTTTATTGTTATTGATTTAACCTGAAGCATTCCAAATATAAACACAATCATGTTTGTAGCTTATTAAATACGCAGCTAAAATTGGCATATTAAAGTATATTGGTCAACCGTTCAATAAGTCTAGTTTTAGTAAATAAGAGAGTTAAAAAGCAAACTCAGCCAAACTATAAACCTAGGTAATTTTAGAAGTCGAATTATATTTTGAGCCAATAGTAACTCTTTATAAAGTTATTATAAAATAGAAAGTTAAAGATAACTGTGAAATGCATTTATTTGTAATGATTTATAAAAATGTTTCAATAATGGATGCCAATGTGAATTCCATTCCAATCACCTTTCATCACAACCTTTAGTTTTATTTCATCTTTAGCATTAGATGACAAATTGATATAGGTATTGCAGGGAAAGGCTTTTTTTTTGGACTTGATTTTGATTTTAGTTTCTTTCAGGTATTCTTCCTTTATAGGTCAAGCATATATTTACTAAAATATTCCCAATAATGTTGATGGAGAAAAACAAAATCAATATTCTTTAATCAAAATACAACATCTAAACCTTTCCAGGTGTCTGAGAGGAATTTTCATTAGTTAGGGTAATAATTCACCACGTGTGGTGCTAGGACCAGCAGCACAAATATCACCTGGGAACCTGTTAAAATGCAAGGTGTTAGACTCCACCTTATACACAATATATCTGAAACTTTGGGTATTGGGCTTAATGACTTGTTTTTTAACAAACCCTCTAGATGATTCTGATACACACTAAAGATTGAGGAACAATTGAATCTGACATAATTTCCTATGTACATGTATGAATATACCACAATAAATATCAACATCATGTGCATACTTAAGATTAGGACCCTAATTAGAAAAAGATATGTTCCAATTTGTATAAATATGTCAAAATAGACTCTACTGCCATATATAACTAAAATGAACAAACAAAAAAAATATGTAGAGGGAACTGGACTGATAAACACTATCAGAACTATGCTTGCTTATTTGCAAAAACAAAATGTCTCACATTAGGATATATATAAGAAGAGATTTTGGCTCAGATCTACCTGCCACACCCAATTCAGAAACACATAATCTGTTAGTAAACTCAAGTTAGAACAAAAACAAAAGAAGAATTTATTATCTTACTAGGTAAATAACCATTTTCTGAAATAGCCACTCTTAGAGTTTCACCAGCATACAACACTGCAATGCATTATATGCTGGAAAGTGATGCCAATAACTGCTAGTAACAAACTCTGATAATGGTAGTTTTTATTTAATTTGGAAGCCAGAAAAATTAATACTTCATCATAGATAATTTGTAACTTAAAATTGTTATAACAATGTTTTTTGACTTTACAATGCTACAAAAGGAATAGGAATTCAGTAGAAATCACCTTTCAAAGGTTGAATTTTGATCTTTTTCCAGGCCAGCGAGAGGCAGTTTGTTATTCTTTAAAGATGCTGAGCAGCACTAACAAACTGCAGATTCCAGTCAACCACATGATCACAGTGGAATACGACTGATATGCTACAGTGTATTGTGTTGCCAGTATTTTCTGGATACAGGTAGTTCCAAAATTACATGACACTTTTAATACTTTATTATAAAATAGTTTTGCATTTGATGATTTTGCCCAACTGCAGGCTAATGTAAGTGTTCTGAGTACGTCTAAAACACACTAGACTAAGATATGATGTTTGGTAGGCTGCATATTAAATGTGTTGTCGACTTAAAATATTTTCAAGTTTTGACTGAGTTAATGGTATATAACTCCATCATAAGTCAAGGAGCATTGGTACATTATATCTCAGAAGACTGTAGTGGAGTAGAGGCAAATCTAATCTCTCTCATCCAAGAGAGTCACATAAACTGAATAAGGTTTTTAAAATAACAACAAAACTCTGCATAATGAAAATGTTTAATATTGAACAATTTTAGTTTTTCAATAGTTATCTGATTTTTCTTCAAATTATATTCCAATGGACAATTTATTTTCTGCATAAAATTTGTTTTTAGTAGTAATCTATTCTCTGAATATGTTTTGTATTTTTTATATCTCAGAATATGTCCAGTGTTTCTTTCCTATGCTTCCACAGAACAGTCCTCTTACCATAACTTTCAAACATTTTGCTACTGGACATTCAGTTACTTCCATTTTCATTCATTACACTTTTGTGGGATGTATTATTTCATGCGTATCTTGTCAGCCCACACTTTTTGAGAGCAGTCACATGTCTTCTTTTTGTTTGCCATTGAAACTGTATCAGTATCTGACATGTAGAAATTTAATAAATATGCTAAATACACATGGGATTACTGGATGAATGAAGTGAATTAATGCTTGATTATCATGTGTATATCACTATTCACTGATTCTCTAAATTATTTTTATGATACATAGTAGATGCATAACAAATACTAGGTTAGTTAATAAACTTATTAATTCGTTGAAAGGCTTTTTTTCCAACCTAAACTTTGACTTTAAATTGAAATATTTTTTAAAGTTTCAGATGTAATTTTATATATTTGAATCTAGTTTTGTTCCTTGTTGGGATTTTCCTCCATAATTATGAGCATAAAATAGTCTCCCATTATGCTTTTTCTACATCTAGTTGGTATTATGTTTGTCTGTTTGCAATTCTTACTTCTGGTTAAAAAGAATTTGATTTTGTTCATTTAAGATTAGTCAATGAAAAAATAAAACTGAGTGGATTTTATTTTATATTAATAAGGTAGATGGTGAGTAAACTTTTTATGTACTACATCCCAAACCATTTAAAAGTTATACAACATTAGTTTTATATACCAGCTACATTAATCACATAGCAATTACATAATATTTATATTAATAGTATACTTGCTATATGATATTATATTTTGCACCTTATTTTTTGTGGGCACTCACTGGTAAGTTTCCCACTGCATTCTTGTGCAAGTTTGGAAGCATTCCAGATTAACACCCAGAACAGACAGTCTCTGGCAATATATGTATGCAAAAGGAAAATTATCCTAAAATTAAAAAAAAAAAAAAAAATTCTACAGAGTGGTAATGCTATTGCATAGAATTAAGCAGACACACATGGCCTTACCACATTGACTGAGGAAGATACAGAGAACCTAACCAGACCAATATCAAGCAATGAGATTGAAGAAGCTATTACACAAGCCTTCAAGCAAAGAAAAGCCCAGGACCGGATGAGTTCTCAGCCAAATTCTACCAGACTTTTGAAGAAGAATTAATGCCAAATTAATTCATAAAATAAAAAGGGAGGAAATAGTCCCAAATTTATTCTAACAAGTCAGTATAACCCTGATACTGAAACTAAACAAAGACACATCAAGGAGAGAAAACTACAGACCAATATCTCTGATGAACAGAGATGCAAAATATTTTAAAAAATATTTGCAAATCATATTCAAAAACATATTAAGGAGATAGTACACCATAATCAAGTAGATTTCACTCAAGGATGCAAGACTGGTTCAAACTACACAAACTAATAAAGGTAATTTTCCATGTGAATAGAATTAAGGATGAAAATCTTAAAACCATTTCAACAGATGAAGAAAAGGATTTAACAAAATCCTACACCCATTCGTATTAAAAATGCTTGAGAAACTATGGCTAGAAATAACTTATTTCAACACTATGAAGGCTATATGGGACAAAACCAAAGCGAACATCATACTTAATGGAGAAAAAAATACATTTCCTCTAAATTTAGGAACAAGACAAGGATGTCCATTCTCACCATTCCTATTCAACATAGACCTTGAAACTCTAGTCAGAGCAATCAGCAAAGAGGAAAAAAAAATTAAATGGACACAAACAGAAAATTAAGAAGTCAAGTTATCAGTTTGGTTATAATATGATCCTATATCTAGAAGAGGTAAAAAGAAAAAAAAAAAAAAAAAAAAAAAAAAAAACAGAGTCTTCTTGAGCTGATAAAATCATCAAAGTATCAGAATAAAATAATTTCTAAATCAATAATTTCCTACATTTTAGTAATGAATCTGCTGAGAAAGGAATCAGGAAAACTATCCCATTTACAATAACCTAAATAAAATAAACAAAATACTTAGGATAAATCTAACCAAGGAGGTGAAAGACTTCTATAATAAAAATTATAGAATATGAACAAAGAAATTGAATAAGACCTTTGAGGTGGAAAGACCTTCCATGTTCTTGGATAGGTAGAATTAAATGGCCATTCTATCAAATATGTTACACAGATTCAATGCAATCCACATCAAAATATTATGACATTCTTCACAGAACTAGGAAAAAAATTCTAAAATTCATTTGGAAGAATAAAAGATTCAGAATAACCAATGCAATGCTGAGCAGGAGGAGTGATACTGAAGGCATAATACTTGATCTCAAATTATACTATAGACCAACAGTAACAAAAGCAGCATGGCATTAGCATCAAAATAGACATGAAGACCAATGGAATAGAACACAAACACTAAACCACATAGTTTTTGTCATCTTACACTTAACAAATATATATGTTGGAGAAAAGGTAGCCTTTTTAACAAATGTTTCTGGGAAAACTGAATGTTCCTATATAGAAAGTGAAACAAGATCCCTATATCTCACTCTGCACAAAAGTTAACTCAAAGTGGATCAGAGACCTAGTAATATAATAAATGTTGCAATTGCTAGATGAAAACATAGGGTGAGCATTCCAATATATTGGCACAGGCAATCAGTTGAACCTTAACAACACCTGTGAAGCTCAAGAAATAAAACCAAGAATCAACAAGTGGGATGGCATCAAATAAAAAACTTTTTGCACAACAAAATAAATGATTAAAAGTGTGAAGAGAAAACCCACGGTGGGGAGGGGGGGATTTTTCCCAGTTGCTCCTCTGACAGAGAATTGAGGTCCATCATACATGAATAATTAAAAACAACAATAACAACAACAACAAAAAAAACTCAATATCACAAATACAAATAATCCAATCAATAAATGGGCAAATGAGTTACACAGACATTTCTTAAAGAAGAAATACAAATTGCCAACAAATATATGAAAAAATGTTCAATACCCTTAGCAACTTGGAAGATTCAAATCAAAACAAACACTGATTTCAACTCACCTTAATTAAAATAGCAATCATCAGTAACTCAAGTAATATTAAATTTTAGGATGTGGAGAGAAAGGTATCCTCACATATTGTTGGTGGAACTACAAATTGTCACAACCACTTTGGAAAGCAGTGTGGAGATTCCTCAAAAGACTAAAAATGGAAATAACCTATAACCCAATTATCTCACTACTTGGTATTTGTCCCCAAAACTAAAATCAGCATACCCTGTCAATATTTATAGCAACGTAATTTACAAAAATTGAGTTAAAGAACCAATCTAGATGATGCTCATCAGATGAATGGATTAATGTGGTATATACACATTGTATACGTATGTTTTGTATATATTATATAATATGTATATACATGTATAAATTGTATGTGTATATATATATTACATATACGATATGGTTTGTACATGTACATATATATACATATAGATACATATAGATGGATAGATAGATATAGTATATGTTTTATTTGGCCATAAAGAATAATAAAATTTTAGCATTTACCAATAAATGAATGGAATTGTAGAACATCCTGCTAAATGAAGTAAGTCAGATTCAGAAAGTCATTGGTCAAATGTTTTCTCTCATATGTGAAAGTTGGAGTGGAGTAAGGAACCAGTGGGTGTGTATCCTATGAAAAGAGAAGGGAGATCAATGGAATAGAGGAAGGGGTTTGAGGGGAAGGAGAAGGGATGGGAAAAGGAAGGAACTGCAGAATGAAATTGACAGAATCATGCTGCATATGCATATAAATATGCCACAGTGAATTCCATCTTTTTATGTATCTATAAAGCACCAATTAGAAAAGATTAATAAACAAATAGAAAAAAGACTCAAAGAATAGAGGAAGGAAAGGAAACAGGGAGATGGAGGCAAAGAGGGAAAGAGCAAATACTAAGGACTGAAAAGGAACAAATTATATTCGATACATGTGTGATTATGCCAAGTGAATTATACTATTATGTGTAATTATAATGCACTAAAAACACATTCGATACATGTGTGATTATGCCAAGTGAATTATACTATTATGTGTAATTATAATGCACTAAAAACACATTTAATTTTTTTATAATTTTCTTATACTATATTGTTCCTCTTTTCTTTCAAAAGATACATTGTTCAAAAGATAGGATTTTAAAAAGAAAGTAATCAAATTATATAAAGTACTTATTATATACAAAGTATAGTACTAAGTACTTAATCTACATTTTTGCACTACTTATATATAAAATTTCTAAAATAAATTTTAGACTTAATTTTACCTAATAAGAAACTAAACACAGGAAAGCTTCAATATATATATCATCAAGAAATGTTGGCAGCTCGTATTCCACCCATGAATTATACCTAAGTCTGTTTAA
This sequence comes from Tamias sibiricus, assembly GCA_025594165.1. Classification (NCBI taxonomy): domain Eukaryota; kingdom Metazoa; phylum Chordata; class Mammalia; order Rodentia; family Sciuridae; genus Tamias; species Tamias sibiricus. The sequence goes on from CM046661.1 coordinate 143,344,368, forward strand.
TATAAAAAATAAGTCAGTTAACTCTTCCTATGTAGCCACAATTGAAAAACAAGTGGCTTAAGACAACTAACTTTTATTATTGTTAACTAAGTTTACAAAATGGCAGCATTTTGGTGCAAGTCTCCAAAATAAAGCAAAGGGGCCATCAAGGGAGGAGAGTTCATTCATTTTTTTCAATTCAATATTTTTAAACTGAACTAAACCACAAGAACCACAGAGTCCTGGAACCTTCTTATTTTTGCTGAGTTTGCCACTACTAGACAGAGACAACTAGTAGAATTTTGGACTCCAAAACTGACTATTTACCTCCACCAATCATAATTTTTGGAAAATAATTTGCACAGTGTGGTTTTGATTTTTTAAAACTCTGCTCTTTTCATTCTCCCTACCCTCCACTCCTTGTGGAACACAGCCCAGTTGCTATTGTACCTTATGTCTCTTCATGTTGTGGGTCCCAAAAAGATACTGAATAAATATCTTTTATTTAAACCTGATTCATTTTCACATTTATTGACATTACTTTCTACAATCTTATGGGTAGTGTTCTACAATTCTTTGAGTTTAGGTTGGCTTAGCTGATCCATATGGTTAGCTGTTGGCTTTACTGGGGCTAAATAGTCTAGGAGGACCTCCCTAGCAACTGGCAGTTAGTCTACTATAGTCACAATGCCTCATCTCTTTTTGACAGGGTTTCCCATAAGACTGGTTCAGGCTGTTCACATGAAAATATCTGCATTTCACATTCAGCAAGAGAACAAGCCCCATTCCATAAGCACTTTCCAACCTCTGCTTATATATCAGCTAATGTCTCATTGGTAAAGCAAGTCACAAAACCAAACATATGTGAGAAGAGAAATTCCTACTCTGCAGTGGTTAGGCCCTGTGCTTTTATCCAAAAAATGTACAGACTTTAGATACAATCATATTCCTGCATGTATCATTGAGAAAACAACCAGTATTCTTATGCAAGTGACCAAAAGTTTAGTTATTATTTGTTTGAAGACATACACAATTGCTCAGAAATATGTTAAATCTATTTGAATATATTTTAATTAACATTTACAAAATATATTGTGCAATCTATATTCTTGGTAACATTATTGAGACCATCAATTTATCTTTTCCATCACATTTTGAAGCTTATTTCCATAGAGATAATTTTATAAATCTGAAAGTTAATTTTAGTTGGCTAGTAATCAAGAAACATAAGCCATAGGAGTTTGTTGGTTAAAAAACATCTCCTAAAGAATCATTTTCCTTGATAGTTTCTAGTCAGTATGCTATGGTACCTGATATGCCTGGAAACCCTACTAATACTTTTCTCTCTGATATATACAATATGTTTTTGCTATAACTAAATACAGTGTACATAGAGTTAGAAAATATATAAGATTAGAGCATTGCTTGCCCAATCAAATCAATATAAAGAATATGGCTTGATATGCATAAGAAAGAAAAGTCATAATATATCAATCAAGAGAAGTAGAAACAAATGATTATTTCCTGGACTTTAGAAATATATTTCCTTATGTGAATCATAGCATGTGGTCAGGACACTAAACTGTTATACTCCCATATGTATATATATATGACTCTGAGCAGTATTTAATGAATTATATAAAGTATTTTCTATGCCTGCTTTTATATTCACTATGCCATCCTTTTTAGGCATTGCTTTACAATCACTGTTAACTTGTTTAATCTCATTTTTAGTCTTTTAGTTCTTTCAAGTGAGTCTCCAAAAATTCTACATCCTTGAATTCAGAAAAATTAACAAACATTTCCATGATATGGATCCAAAGGGGTAAATTAAGTGATGATCATTCAATTTACAAATCAATTTGTCACAGTATTCCTTTCAATAGCTGCTCTCTGGCATATTAAAATGTGAATCGATTCATAAATGATGACTTATACACTTGCCCACGAAGTAGTACAACATATTGACACAAGACTGCATTTTAAAACTCATTAAATATGAATCCATCTTCTAAAATAGATGCAGTAGCAACTGGATAATGCAGTATAATGTTTTTCCCTAAAATGGCTAATATGAAATGGTAATTTTGATAACCTGAAGTAGATGCTGCATCACCAAATGATTATTTCAATGAGAATTTAGTCTATGTTTCAATATAGGCTGACTGATTTTAAATAACCTCAGGCTGTGTCTCCTCTCTAAATAAAGCATGTATTTGGTATTACATCTTTGTGCCAGATTATATGACAGCAATATTCAAATCACAAAATCCTCTTGTATAAACAGACTGTTACTATAGTGCCAGATTATGACTTTTCAATTACCATATGTTTCTAAATGTTTGCTCAGGATTTTAGAAATAGTGTGGCTTTTTCTTACAGGCAATAAAATAAAATAAACCTTTATTTTGATAATATTTGAAATCATTAAAGCTCAAAAGTGTAAGGAAAATTATATTTAAGTCTCAGCTTGATAGAATAGGGATTTACAGTATTTTGACCTAGAAAAAAACTGAGATAAATTTGAAAAACCATTCAGGCTCACAACCAATGAAAAACAAAACATAAATATAGTAAGAAAATTGTCACAGAATCAAATTTTTATCTCTTTTATGAAGTTATCAATGAATAATAATGATGCCTGAAGTGTTTATTAAACTGCTTTCCTGAAAAGTCTAACAAATATTCTGTTTTCCTCAAAAGCAAAAAGTTGTCAGGACCACTTGCTTTAGGCTAATATTACATTGTCCACAATAAAATTAATTAAATAAATAGATCCTGATGTTTATGGCATTAATATCATAGAATTGGGGTCACATTCCTATCTTGATCACATTTGAACTACAGAATTCTAAAAACTGCATAAATCTGTATAACTGAATATCATAAAGAAATGCTTAGAGTTTGTTTGTGTATTTCATTCTCTTCTTCCATGCTGTAGTATCTAATATTCAGCAAAAACTTTCATCATTGTCTTTAAAGATCATTTACCTTCCTGAGATTGTAAAGTTTTATCTCTATTTACCACAGTATCATGAAGTGGAAAAGAAAAAAAATGATCAAATATTCACATATTATTTTATATATTTAATATCCACAGATATGGAATATAAAAGGGAAAAAAAGACTCAGGTTTCTCAATGTGTCTCTGCATGGATGTTTCAGAGACTTAGTAGGAGGAAAACTTTTTGTTCATTGCTAAAGAATAAATGGAATGTTTTCTCCAATATTTTTATATTCACAAGAGTCTTTCTTCATAGGCTTCAGGTCAAATTAGCCTTTGATTTAAAGGTCAGAAATTTAAATGGAGGCAATTTTTTTTAAAAAAATGTTTTTGTTGTAATAGTTTAATGATTAAAAATTTTACCTGCTGTGAAAAACGTATTTACTCAAATGATTTAAAAATTGTATTCCCCTCTCCAAGCTGTAAGCGCTTGGACACAAGCACACATACTTTTATCTGAAACATATACTGAATTGGAAAGTCAAAATGTCATGGAAGGCTTCCAAAATAACTAAGAAATCATATCCAAACAGGCAGTGTCCAGGTGACAGAGTAAAAACAGAAATGCTACAGAATATTTGTGGGGAAAACAGATACATTGAATCTATCCAAGGAATGAATTGTAACCTGTCTTAATGTCCCATGTGGAGAATATGAAACCAAAGTACACCATTTAGATGATCAAAGGATCTAAGTTAAAGAACAGATTGCTGGTTAAGAGCACAGATTCTACAACCACATTGAATTTGATTCAAATCCCAGTTCTTCCTATTATTAAATATGTGATATTGAGCAACTTGCTTGATCACTAGATGGGGCATAAACCTCTCATCCATAAAGTATATTAAACATTACTTATCAAATTTTGTGAAGATAAATATATGTAAATTGTAGCTGCCCGACGTACAGCCACAACGCCGCGGGAGAAAAACTCGGAGGCAGAATGAAGATGAAAGAAGGTTTTTTTTATTAATTATCTCTCATAACTCTAACACTGGCTCTTTCACCAACCTCTCTGACTCTTTACTTCTTCTGACTACTGACTCTTTACTTCTTTACTTTACTACTTTACTTTACTACTTTACTTTCTTTTACTTTCTTAGAGTTTAGAGAGAGAGAGAAAGAGAGAGAGAGATTCTTCTTTCTTCTTCTTCAGATTAGAGAGAGAGAGACAGAGAGAGAGATTCTTCTTTCTTCTTTAGCTTAGAGAGAGAGAAAGAGAGAGAGAGTACTTTCACTTTCTTCTTCAGCTTCTTCTTTCTTCTTTCTTCTTCGGCAGCCTCGGCCTGACTCTGACCAGCAATTACTTCTTCTATTTGGTTTCTCTTCTGACCGAACTCTTAACCGCTCTGATTCTCATTTCTTCTTCTGACTACGTTCTGGCCGCTCTGCCTCTTTTCTTCTTCTCTGATCTGAACTCTTCTTCCGACTGACTGAGCGACTGCATGACTGACTGAATGAATTCCTTCTGACCACTTTCACCCGGTTATATACCTTTAGCTTTGCGGGTGCATCACGTGCATTTACAGGTGCGTCACGTGCATACTTATTATCAGGTGGAACTTATGGCTTCCAGCTAACTGCAATAGCCATCTCCCTAATTGGGGCTCCTTCAGTAAATAACAACTGGGTGTAGCATGCTGTAAATAAAACCAAAGGCTTAATGTTCTCTCTGATATGTGGATGCTAACCCGTTACAAGGGAGGGTAGGGAGGGGAAGTATATAAGTTCATTGGATTAGACAAAGGGGAATGAAGGAAAGGGAGGGGGAATGAGAATAGAAAAGATGGTAGAATGAATTGGACATAAATTTCCTATGCTCACATATGAATACACGACCAGTGTAACTCCACAAGAATGGGATCAAAATTGTAATGGATTACACTCCATGTATGTAGAATAAGTAAAAATATACCCAATTGTTATGTATATCTAAAAACAACAAATAAAAAAACAATATGTATATCTTCTGTTACTTTTAAATATAAACCACAAGAAGAAATCCTCTGGAAAAGGACAGAAGGGCAGAAAGACTAAAGGAGGAGTCTGACCATGTTATACCCTGACTATACCAATTATTAGCTATCTTAAGTATTTCTCCTATGAAACTAGGATTATAATACTTTTTGCCTCACAGGGGTTTCATGAGTTAAATATGAAAAGTGTTTACTACAGTGTTTTGTGTGTACTTATACTCTATAAAATGTGAGCTCTTTTGATAGTAATGATGATGCTGATAGTAATGATCCCACAATAATATGTAAGACATATGGCCAAATTACAGTAGCATGGTGAGGTTTCGGGTGACTTTTATTTTCCATTTTTTTTTTGTATATTTAACATGTATTATTTAGAAAATATTTTTCCTGGGTAAAGAAAGGAAGCATTAGTGCTTTATGAAAACAAGTTTCCTCTAGCTGCCATTGTTCATCAGAGATGACCTTGTGAGGCCACTCATCCATGCCTACTACTGAATTTCTGTCAAAAGCTTTTCATTAAGTCATCTGAAAAGTTCAATTGCTGGTTATACCTGTTGATTTATGATTGAAAGGATGACATGATTTGCTTTACAATTTGCAGATAATTTATAGTATATTTGTTATAGATTTAGGTTTGATGTTGCTTTATTTCAGTTGGAAAGACTGACTTGTTTCTCATCCTGAAAACATTTTACTATTGCTTCTTATTAGAGCTTTAAATGATGAATGACAACTTCAAACTAAAATTAGGTAGAGAAAATGAAAAAAAAAAAACATGAAGGGAGTTATAAATTAAAGTCTTTGTAAAGTAAGCTATTGATTTCATAAGCGTTGCTAGGTAACTATTGTGAAGTAAATTACATAGACACTTCTCTTGATTTTAATGAGCTGCATCAAAAATATGTGTAAGGACAATGCATATTCTAGTTTGATATTGGCCATAATCTTTTGTAGTGATAAAGAATACTGAAATAATAATCATTTCCTTTTTATTAGATATCATATTACCTAGGCAATTATTTCTGTAAAGTAATTTGAAAGCTTGTGTACCAGCACATAATTATCAGGAAAATTACTTAAGGTCATTTTTATATCTAATCCATGGCAATAATGTTGCAGTCCAGTCAGCAAAACCTTGGTATAACCTTTATTCTGTGCAGAAAATTCTATTAATTCTAATTGTTGCAGACTTAATAAAAGTGTGATTCAATATTCTATAACTGACCTTGGGCCATTTCTTTTTAGGGGTGGCTCCATCATCAATAATGTTAGATGAGTCATTCTGAGTTGAAATATTTAAACTCACGCATACCTAAATTCTAAGCAGAATTTAGAAAAAAAAAATGACATTTTACTTTATGATTGAAGTTTCATAAGAAAGTTCAATATAGACTTATAAGGCATATAACTAAAGAACTAAATCTGGCCCTGTACGCCATAATCTGATCTGTCATTTTTCCCACTGCTCTGTTGCTCTGTAATTACTTCCATCGAATCAGCTTCACACCTAAACAGAAACTTGTTTTGTTATCACCTACCTTTAAAATTGTATTCTCCAGCTCTGTTTTACCTGGTATTGTGTTTCTTCTGTTGAAGCCATTTACCTACAGTTCTTGCTTCAACAGATGACTCTGTATTGTAACTCCACAAATTCCACAAAACATTTGAGAGTGCAATCTCAGAAAACCGGCACTTTAAAAACTCCCAAGCATTATCACTCGACAGACTCATTTTCAGAAATTCTTATGTGAATCTTTTTTTAAATTATTTATTTATTTATTTATTTATTTATTTTTTGTGGTACCAGGGATTGAACTCAGGGGCACTCGTCCACTGGGTCACATCCCCAGCCCTTTTTTGTATTTTATTTAGAGACAGGGTCTCACTGAGTTGCTAAGTGCCTCGCCATTGCTGAGGTTGGCTTTGAACTCGCGATCCTCCTGCCTCAGCCTCCCAAAGTGCTGGGATTACAGGCATGCGCCACCGCGCCCGGCTTCTCTTATGTGAATCTTGATTTCAGTTTTATCATCCTATATCATCACTTCACTCATCTAAACATAAATTTATCCTTGGGCACTTTCTTTGAAGTTGACAAGACAGTAAAGACAACCTGTCAAAAACTTCCAAAACTTTTTGGTCTTCTACGATTCTATGATTTCAATTCATACTCTTGTTTCCACCTTAACTTTTCATTTTTGCATCAATGTGGTCCTTATAATTAATGTACCTGACAGCACAGGGGACTTTCATGTGTTTCTTCCTCAAATCCAAAGTTCTTTTGAAAATGCACAACACACACATATACTGGGAAATTCATGATCCTCTCAATAAGATTTTTTTTTTTCATATTTCTTATAGGTGAAAAACACTTGATCTCCACTGCTAATCTTTTGTTTAACTTCTTGAACCACGGCTACGCACTTTAGGTGCCTGATATGCCAATGGATTTGCCTTGAATAAAGAGAATAGGTCTCATTAAGTCCAATAAACATTTTCAATCTTTACCTTTAGGCACATCTGTCATTATTTACTAAATCCTGCTATTGAAATCTAGCTCCCAACCCCACATCTGCTGTAATGCCTCTCCTATCTCTTACCACTATACCTGTCTCTCTGCCTACACTTTCTCATATGATTCTCTTCTGTTACCTCCCATTACTGCTTGTTATATCCAGTACTTCTACATGATCCAATTATATTTCCAACTTGCATGTTTTCTTTCTTCAAACAGGTCACATTAGTATGTGTAGTTTCAACAATTATAAAGTGTTAGGACACAATATTACTGGCCATATTCTCTCCTTCTCACTGCCAAATACTTCTACTTGGTATCCAAATCAAACTCAGCATTTCTATATTAATTTCCTATTGCTGGTATAACAATTTGTCAGAAACTTTGTTATTTAAACAATCCAAATTTAATTTTATAATTCTGATGTTCCTCAGTCTAAACAGCCATCATTAAGTTAAAAATCCAGGTGTCAGCTGGGTGTGGTGGCATATGCCGTAATTTCAGGGATTCAGATGGCTGGAGTTGAAGGGTGACAAATTCAAGGCCAGCCTCATCTGTACTCAAAAAAAGAAAAAGAAAAAGTACTAAAAAAAGGAGGCTGTGGGTTTTTAGTTTAATGGTAAAGTGCCCCTTGGTTAAATCCCTAATACAAAAAAAGAAGAAAAAAAGAAAAGAAAGAAAAGAATCAAGGTGTTAGCATATATGTGCATTCATCCTAGAGTCTAGAGGAGAATCCATTTCTTTGATTTTTCCACTTATAAAGAGTATCTTAATTCCTTGCCTTATGGCCCCTTCCTCCATCTTAAAAGCTAGCAACATAGCATCTTTAAATCTCTTCTCTGTCTTGCACTGAACTTTTCTGAACTCTACTTCTGTTCTCGTATTTTTTCCTGACTCTCCTGCCTCCTTGTTTCCCTTATAAAACACACACACACACACACACACACACACACACACACACACACACAAAAATTGTGATTACCTTGGGTTCATCTAGGTAATACAAACAAGTCCCCCTTCTTGGCATCTATAGTTTAATCATATCTGCAAAGTCACTTTGGGCATTTAAATTAATATATTCATAGGTTAGAAGATTAAAATGTGGACATATTTGGGCAAACTATTATTTTGCATAATTCATGACTCAAACTTATATAAGTGTTTCATCTTTCACCCATATACCAGTGTCTCTTAACTTCTTAATGACATTGTTGAATGACAGTTCCTTGTGTATTTTCCTATGCAATTGGCTCATGCTATCTGAGATGCAAGGGGTGTCCCACTGATTTTAACAAATTTAGCAGCATCTCTGGCCTCTATTCAAGATGCCAGTCACATCCTTCCCTCATTACAACAACTAAAATGTTTCTAGATATTGCCAGATTGTGCGGGGGCAAAATTGTCCTCAGCTGAGAACACTTATCATAAACCTCTTTCTTTCTATCTTTTCCATAACTCAGTAAAATAAGCCTTAATCTATCCTGTTCTAAATTAGGAACCTAGGAGTTAATCTTTACCTCTCCCTCTCTCCTCCCCTACCTAGCCAGTGGTCACTCGTTGCCATCAGTCCTATATGTTTAACTCTTGTTTTTCATGCTCTTTACCACTAACATGTTAGGCTGTTTTTGTTTGTTTGTTTTTTTTCTCATGTGTATTATTACAATAGACTTTCCTGACTATCACATACTGATTTATTTCTATTTCTCAATTGCCCTCAAGCTCTCACTCAGCTGCTGCATTTCAATAAGACTTAACTTTGTTTCATCAGTTCACAGAAGAAGTTATGAGAGAATACTAAAGGTCCTTTTGTTATTTAAGACTTGGATATGAGATTAGATATGGAGTTTTACAAGTGAGTCCCTATTAATATTACTATAATGATTTTTGCCATGTGCAATTTTTCTGTGTACTTAGAAATATTAGAAATTTTGAGACTAAAGGGAGTCATCTAACCAACCATACTCTCAACTTGTTCTCATATCTCGTTGGCTCATGTTGTCTGCAGTGCTTGAATTGAATGTTTATATTTGACAGTATGAATTACTGTCATGTAGACAAGATAACTGCCAGTAGCTGAAGTTTTACAAGAAGACTGTTGCTTTTGTACCTCCTTTATCTGAGTACTGCTTATAAAAGATATAGATTATTCTAAATTCATAGGTCATACATTAATTTTAAAGATTATAGGATCAATGATAAATAATAGAAAAAAAACATTTTGTAAATAAATATGAGTGACTTGAATTTGGGAAATATGTTTCAATTGACATAATGCATATGCAAATAAAATGTAGAACTGATATTTTCTCAAGTTTATAATTTTTTTTGATTATCTGAAGAAGAAATTTGTGGCTTAGAATGAATTATTATATGGATATACTTTGTCAGTGTTGTTCTTCTATCCACTTATAGTCTTAAGTGACCATTGCTAAATTCCTAAATTTCAAATTAAAATACTTATTCAAAGATTCAAGCTAAAGACAAGTAATCTAAGGTATTTCTTTGTGAAATAACAAGTGTTGTATGATATTATAGTATCATAAGAAGAGAACCTGCAAATCATTTTAAGCCCAACAATTATTATATCAATTATCTTTCTTTTGAGAAGCTTTACATAATAAATGTATAATGTATCCCAGATATACTGAACAAAAATATGTTAACAGACAATTTTGCCTGTAATCTGATATTTCACATGAATATTCTTTCTGTACAACAAAGCAGAAGCAAAATATGACTATTAACAATAGGAAAGATATCTATTTTAAGGCTTTTGAGTGAAGAATCTTTCAGGATTCCAATCACATTCTTAAATGGCATTTTTATTTGTTTTCTTTTTCTGGACACCAAAAATAATTAAAAGTAAAATACACTTATAATGCACACATTAATTATTGCTGACATTTTCCTTTAATATGCATTTTTCAGATTATGATGATTTATGCAATTTCCTTGAAAAAATAATTTAAAAAAGAAGTACCATATTATCTGTAAATCTCACTACTGAGTATATATCCAAAGGACACGAATTCAGGTTGTTGAAAAGATACTTATATCTTATGTTCATTGCATCATTATTCATGATAACCAAGATATATGGAAACAACCTGTATAAAGCAAACCTCTGTCTCTCTCTTCCCTTTCTCTATCTCTCTCTCTTTCTCTCTCTCTCTCACACACAGACATATACATGTATACATTTCATACATAGCACATATGAATATTCAGACTTAAGAAGAAATAAAAGCTTGCCATTGGAGACAACATGGGTAAGCATGGGGGACATGATATTAAGTGAAATATGGCAGTTACAGAATAAAATGCAGATGTCATCATATCTGGAATTTAAACAATTAAACTCACAGAAGTAGAGTAGAATGGTGACTATGAGAGGATAGGGGTAGGGATGCTGGTGAAGTGTCAGTTAAACAATTTTAAATTACAGTTAGAAAAGAGAAATAAATTCAAGAGATCTATTGCATACTGTGGTGACTACAGTTGGTAACAATACATTATATACTTAAAAATTTGTAAGATAGTAGATTTTAAGTATTCTTGCCACAAAAAAAAAAAAAAAAGGACAAATGTGTCAGGTAATACTTATGCTCATTGGTCTGGTTTAGCCTATCATGTATATGTATGTGAAAACATCATGTTGTACACCACAAAACTGTATATTTTTTGTTAATATATATATATATATATTTTTAAAAATCACATATTATGGACCTGCTTTTATCAGGAAGAAATAAATAGCTACAAATCTAATTATTTCAAAATATCCATTTATTTTCTGTTTAAGCAGACTTGTTAAATGTAATATTTACTAACTTTTAGTCTATACACAACTGCTTTAATTTTGGGTATAACCATATATTAACCCACTATTTTTAATTAGAAATTTTCTTTAATTTTAATCACTCTTTCTAGCTTTATTTCAATGATAATATGCAATAAGACATGATTTTGATGTGACTTCTATTTTGTATTCATTTCAAAATTAAAGCACTTTCTAATTTAAAAATACACTTTGTATTTGCATTATTTTCTACAATGATATATTGAAAAAAAACAAGTCTTGGTGCAAAGATTAATTTACCACGTATAGAGGTAAATTAAATATTCTTATGAAGCACAACAACCATTTTGTTGACAGTACACCATATACAGAAAGAAAGTAACATGCTTAAACACAGTTAACCAAATTTTGTATAGGTGCTATTATGGTTTGGATCTGGAATGTTCCCCAAAAGCTCAAGTGTTAAAAATATGGCCCCCATTGCAACAAAGTTCAGAGTTGGGGCTTTGAGACAATGATTTGATCAGGAAGGCTCCAAACTCATTAGTGGATAATTGATCAAATTAGCTAATCCATTTCATAATTCATTGATAGTTGAATGAACTATTGGGAGGTAGGACCTCGTTGAAGAAAATAGGTCACTGAGGGTGTGTCCTAGCAGAGTTTACCTTGTATTCAGTATTGTATTATTTCTGCTTTTTTGTTCTTTTTAGGTAAACATGACAGTAGAGTATATTTTGACATATTATACATTCCTGAAGTATAACTTATTTCAATTAGGATCCCATTCTTTTGGGTTGTACATAATGTGGAGTTACACTGGTCATGTATTCATATGTAAACATAGGAGAGTTATGTCCAATTCATTCTATTGTCTTTTCTATTCCCATCTCCTTTTCCTTCCCTCCATTTCCCTTTGTCTAATCCAGTAGATTCCTATTCTTCCCTCCCCCACCCCCTTATTGTGTGTTAGCATTCATATATCAGACAGCATTTGGCCTTTGATTTTTTGGGATTGGCTTATCTCACTTAGCATGGTAGTCTTCAGTTTCATCTAATCACTGGCAAATGCCATAATTTCATATTTCTTTATGGTTGAGTATTATTCCATTGTGAATATATACCACATTTTATTTATCCATTCATCTGTTGAAGTGCACCTAAGTTGGTTCCATAGCTTTGCTATTGTGAATTGAGCTGATATATATGTTGATGTGGATGTGTCACTGTAGTATGTTGATTTTAAGTCCTTTGGGTATATACAGAGGAGTGGAATAACTGGGTCAAATGATGGTTCCATTCCAAGTTTCCTGAGGAATCTCCATCCTGTTTTCCAGAATAGTTGCACCAATTTGCCTTCTCACCAGCAATGTATGAGTGAACCTTTTCCCCCAACATCATCTCCAACATTTATTGTTACTTGTATTCTTGATAATTGCCATTCTGGTAGGGCTGAAATGGAATTTCAGTATAGTTTAATTTGCATTTCTCTAATTGCTAGAAGTGCTGGAACTCTAACAATTTTTTATATATTTGTTGACCATTTGTATTTCTTCTGTGAATTGCCCATTTATTGGTAGGGTAATTTGTGGTTTTGGTATTAAGTTTTTTGAGTTAATTTTCTATCTATCCTGGAAATTAATGCTCTATCTGAAGTGAAAGTGCCAAAGATTTTCTCCCAATCTGTAGGTTCTCTCTTCATATTGATTATTTCCTTTGCTGTGAAGAAGCTTTTTAGTTTGATACCATCCCATTTATTGATTCTTGATTTTACTTCTTGCACTTTAGGAGTCTTGTTGAGGAATTTGGTTCCTAAGCCAACATGATGAAAAGTTGGGCCTAAATTTTCTTCTAGTAGGAACAGTGTCTCTGGATGAGACATACTCTTAATGAAGACATTACAAATGTGAGTGTATGTGTGTACATGTGCACAAATATTCATCATTTATTAGTTTTAATTCTGTTTCAGCATGGATAATGAAGAGTTAACTATAAAAGACTTACTTTTATCTGTATAAGAAATCTCAGTTAACCCCCACATTGCTGATTGGCAAATAAATGTTCTTATGTAAATTTAAGATTAAAGAGATGAAATATAGTTTATGTAGTTAGATTACTACCTAAATTTTCAGAAGTCCTTTTAAGCAGGCTGTTCACATTTAAATGAATGGTTATAAATACTATTTATTATAACTCATTTTATATTTCATTTTATCTCTTCCTTTTTTTCTGTTTTTATTAATAAGATTATTCCCCTTTCAAAAAATTGCAGTGATAATTTGTGGCAGTTCATGATGACATTTGAATCATAAATTACATTTACCTGTTTGAATCTAGATATTCATAAGACAAAAATGAATAATTTACCATGTTTCTCATGTCACAATAATATTTCTTCTACTGAAGAATATTTTTCCTTTAAAGATTAGCTTTCTTCACTAGAACACAGTGTGATATTAAACTAAAGATAAAGGGACATTTAAAAATAGTATAGTACTCTTAGTTAAAAAATAAAATATAAAAATCAATAATCAGTCAATTTCTACCTAGAAATTACTTACAGTACTTGTGAGAATAATTCATTTGCTTTTTCTCTTGCACAAATCAGCCATATGATTTCTATAGTCAATATGTTTCTCAAACCTTGTTTTACTCATTTAAATGTATTCTTGGAAATACATAATCCCAATTGTCATCCTTTTGCTCAAAATCTTGTCAGGGTGCCATTGAAGAACACACACCTTTCACTCTCACATATGTCTAGCTTTGTATGTTTGTCTTTCAACCATGTGAAGCTTATGGCTAGACAGGCATACCCAGCTCTTTAGTCCTTATCAGTTGTTTCCTGATCACTCGTACAGTCCTTGTATTTTTATAGACTGTCCTCCTGACTTACAAAGTTGTTTCTATAGCTTGTTTGTCTCAATAAACTTTTTATTGCAGAAACCAACCCAAAATTCACCTACTCTATTATGTCAACACTGGTTCTCACAAGTAATGTTTTATTCTGTTCCTTGTGAAGATGTATATCAAATCCTCCCACTATTCTCACCTATCCTCTCTTGTCTTCTCCTTCCCTCTTCTCCTCTTTCTCTCTTTCTCTCTCCCTCTCTCCTTCCTAAGAACAATGGACACCATAAAGGTAAGGGTCTTATGCATTCCTTAATCTAGCCATCAAAAGCATGAGTTTTTAGAATTACAAATACTTATAATTACAGCCAAGTTAGAATGCCAGTTTGTTAGATAAAACGTTTCTTTGTTTTCTCCTCCTACTGTATACTCTTAGCCTATAAAAGCAGAGACAAATATTTACCTAGGACTTAACTTCCACATGTCTGTTTTTGTTTTTTGTTTTTTTTTTTTTCCTAGAGCTGATAGATAACACCATTTATTTTATGGCCATTAAATTTATTTATTCTTTTTTTTCTTTCTTTTTTAAATTTATAATAGTAGTACGTATTGCAATTCATAATGCACATATATAGCATCTTTTTACATACAACTGTTTGTATACCAAGTATATAAGTACCATTCAGATCTTCAATCACGCATTTAGGATAATGATATCCATCTCATTTTTTTAACAAGTTCCTAATTGTACCTAACTCATCAGATTGCTGAAATGCATAAAGAAAACATCACAAAGTGTAGTACATGGTAAGCATACTATAAATCTTAGTTAATTTATTGTTTTTATTTATTTTATTTTTACATATAATAAAGTCTTCACATTTGGTCAAAACAACATGCATTTTTGAAAATATATAATATGCTTAAAGAATATAAAAACTGAATTGAACCAAAAGAGTTTATCTGAAAGCTGTATTGTTTTCTTTTTTTTTCTTTTACTTTGTTTTCATTTAATCTATAAAGACAATTGAAACAGAGAAATTAAGTAACTCTGCAATTTATTTTCATGAAAGAGTAAGAACTCAAGCCCCTTTTGTTTAGTAATATTCTAATTTTATGAACTCTCTCACATTCAAAATAAGCTTACTAATGAATTACATTTATTGGACTAATTTTGATAGTAATCTATAACCTAATTTTAAGATGAATTTGTTGGATTCCTGTGTCACTACCATTTCATTGCTGGAATCTGGCTTTATGACGGCAAGAATGACATGAAGCATCATAATGACTCCTTAAAGACTACCCTGGTAATTGTATAGGTCCATTAAATATGGCAGAAGCTATATCTGTATCCATTTCAAGGTTTTGAAGAAAGGATCTCTTAAGTGCATATCTAAGTTGGCTCCTTGGGATTTATTACTTGATTTTCTAGTAGTTTGGCTTTAACATAATCTGTCTCTTAAAATGTTAGCTATCATCCTCAATATCCAAAGCCCACTGATGGCATATTACTCTAAAGTTATCTACTTTTCACAAGACATATTTCCTTGAACCTGACACTTGAACACACCCCTTTAGATCCCTGTAAATAGGACTGCATTTATAAGGAATCAAGAAATTCCTCTCACATAATACTAAAAATAAAAAAATAATAAAAAACTGCACTAACACTAGACACCACACAGGCTTTCTTTTATAAAGTATCTTGAATCATCTTTTCTTACAAACTTTAGAAATATTTCATTTTTCACTTCCTAAAAGTGGATAAACAATTATATGGAAATTAGTAAAATTCTCTTCCCCTCCATCCAAACACACCCCTATTTTCTGTCTTCCTCTTCTCTACAATAACTAGGATATGGATATCTGTCCATGCATTAGGGTAGAAAGAGCAAACTTCTAGCCAAAAGGCTTCAATTTAAATTTAGCTGGGGAGGATGTATTTGTCTGCTCAGAAAGTGAAGAATGAGAATTTTGAATTTTTATTTATTTATTGTTAATTTTTAATTTGTTTTAATTAGTTATACATGACAGTAGAATGCATGTATGCACTATGATATATCATACATAGATGGGGTATAATTTCTCATTTTTCAAAGTGTATATGTTACATAATCATAGTGATCATGTAGTCACATATATACATACAGTAATAATGTCTGTTTCATTTCACTGTCTTTTCCATCCCCACATCCCCTCCTCCCTTCACTTCCCTCTACCTAATATAACACTATTTTTTCCCTAGTACCCCCCTGCCTTATTGTGAATTAGCATCCACATATAGAGAAAACATTTGGCCTTTGGTTTTGTGGGATTGGCTTATTTTGCTTAGCATGATATTGTCCAACTCCAACCATTTACTGGCAAATGCCCTAATTTCACCCTTCTTTAAACCTGAGTAATATCCCATTGAGTATATATACCATATTTTCTTTATCCATTCATCTATTGAGGGACACCTAGGTTGGTTCCATAATCTAGCTATTGTGAATTGAGCTGCTCTAAACATTGATGTGGCTGTGTCACTATAGTATGCTGATTTTAAGTCCTTTGGGTATATGAATCAAGGGATGGGATAGCTGGGTCAAATGGCAGTTCTATTCCCAGTTTTCTGAGGAATCTCCATACTGCTTTCCATAGTGGTTGCAACAATTTGCAGTTGCACCAGCAATTTATGAGTGTACCTTTTTCCACATATCCTCACCAACAATTATTGTTGTCTGTTTTCTTGATGATTGACATTCTGACAGGAGTGAGATGTGAAGGAGCCCTAATTAGGAAGGGCTGTTGTAGCTAGCTGGAAGCCATAAGTTCCACCTGATATGTATGTGACGCACCTGTAGGCACCCGCAAACCTGAAGGTATATAACCGGGTGAAAGCGGTCCGAGTGAGGAGAACGGAGAATTCAGTCAGCCGGGCAGTCACTCGGTCGGTCAGAAGAATCAGAGCGGCCAGAACGTAGGCAGAGCAGTTACAGAAGAGAAACCAGATAGAAGACAGAAGAGAAACCAGATAGAAGAAGTAATGACTGGTCAGAGTTAGGCTGAGGCTCCTGAGGAAGACAGAAGACAGAAGAAAGAAGAAGGAAGAAAGAAGAGAGAAGAAAGAAGCTCTAATCTTTCTCTAAGCTAAGCTCTATCTTTCTTTCTCTCTAAGACTCTAAGCTAAGAAGACAAGAAGAAAAGCTCGCTCTAATCTTTCTCTCTAAAAATCTTTCTTTCCCTCTCTAAGCTCTCTCTAAGAAAGTAGAAGTAAAAGTAGTAAAAGCTTAACTCTGCCTCCGAGAGTTTTTCCTCCCGGTTTTCGGTACCAGGCAGCTTACAGAGATGAAATCATAGAATTGTTTTGATTTGCATTTCTCTAATTGCTAGAGATGTTGAACACTTTGTGCTATACAGATTTAATGCAATTCCTATTAAAATCCCAATGACATTCTTCATAGGAATATAAAAAGCAATCATGAAATTCATCTGGAAAAATAAGAGACCCAGAATAGCTAAAGCAATCCTTAGCAAGAAAAGTGAAGCAGGAAGCATCACAATACCTGACCTTAAACTATACTATAGAACAATAGTAACAAAAAATTGCATGGTATTGGCAGAAAAATAGATTTGTAGACCAATGCTACAGAATAAAGGACACAGAGAAAAACCCACACAAATACGGTTATCTCATACTAGACAGGGTGCCAAAAACATTCACTGTGGAAAAGATAGCCTATTCAACAAATGGTGCTGGCAAAACTGGAATCCATATGTAGAAAAATGAAATTGAACCTCTATCTCTCACCCTGCACAAAGATCAACTCAAAGTGGATCAAAGACTTAGGCACTAGAACAGAGACCCTGTGCCTAATAGAAGAAAAAGTAGGCCCAAATCTGCACCACATCGGCCTAGGATCTGACTTCCTTAACAAGGCTCCTAAAATGCAAGAAGTAAAATCAAGAATCAATAAATAGGATGGATTCAAATTAAAAAGCTTCTTTTCAGCAAAGGAAACAATTAATAATGTGAGGAGAGAGCCTACAGATTGGGAGAAAATCTTTACCACATGCACCTCTGATAAAGCATTAATCTCTAGGACATATAAAGAACACAAAAAACTTAACACCAAAAATACGAATAACCCAATCAATAAATGGAATAAAGAACTGAACAGACACTTCACAGAAGAAGAAATACAATTGATCAACAAATATATGAAAACGTGTTCAACATCTCTTATTTATTTTTAAAATGGGAACACCTTGAACAGAGCCTCAGATATCATGATCTTCAACAGTTATTTCTTGACTTTAATTCTAGAATATATTTTCTAAACTCAACACCAACTTCCTGATCTATTTTACAATTAAATCATCTTCTCAAACTCATATAATAACTTTTAATCATGACATTTGGAACAAGCTGGATTCCTCTGTTGTTCATTTTTAAATTTAAGGCCAGTGATATACACATACGGATGCATGATTAAATTTTGCATGATTTAATGATAGTTTTGTTCATAAACAAAAAAAATGCAATTAGCAAAATATTCTGCTTAGATTATTAAAAATGTTTTTCATTTAAGTTAATAATAACTGTCTACATTATTTGAGCATTTAGTTTGTTCTAGTAAAGTGTATTTATAAATTATTTGAATCCTTACATAGCATCTTTATTATACTATTTTTAATGGTGAAGGATTTGAATAGTCCATAAATTAGGTGATATACAAAGATTACAACATTACTCCTATGCTTTTTACTCTAAAGCTTTACTTTCAATAGTGTTCTTTCTACCAAACTGATTAGGTTACTATATCAGTAGTTGACTGAAATAGACCAGTGTGTTAAATCAGTAAGCCAGCTTCCTATCTCACATCAAAGCCAGAGCATTAGACTATTCTGGGCAATCTTCTCTTCCCCCTAGCAACACATATGCATACACACACACACACACACACGCACACACACAAGCACACACACAATTTCTCCAAACTTACTTCATATTCATACCTCATTAATCCATGTCACCTAAACTAACCTCCTTTCCCTTCTCTAAACTCTTCAATATCACTCTTGCTCCAAGGTTTACATTTTTTATATTTCTGACTTAAATGCATTTACAGAGATTTTCATAAGTTGACCTATTTCACATCTCAAATGAAACTTTACTAGTAGAGACTCTGCTCGAGTTTGAAAAGCCTCTCTCACCACAGTGCTCCCATGATACCTGTCTTTTCTATGTTCCTCCATAGCACTTCTAAATATCAGATAGATTTTTATTTTATTTTAAAAATATATGCCCACTTTCTAAATTGTTAATATGGGTAAGGATTTTGTCTTTTTGCTCTAACTCTATATCTCTGAGAGTAGTTCATAGTTGGACTCATAGTAAGTACTCAAATATTTTGTGGAATAAATAAATGGATGCACAATGTCTGAAGAAGCCTGATGTCCTAATAAATTATATAAAATTACAATGCTCTGCACACACATATAATTAACCCAAAATTATGTCCTTAATAGTCAGATAGGTTTAAATTTAAGTTCATCTCTGGTTTTCTCCTTACTTTGACCACATGATAATACTTTCTTCAAGTCTTGTATCCTCTAATACGAAACACTAACAATCCCATTAAAGCTTTATTTGGAACAATGAATTAGAAAACAGTTAATGCCATTTCCTTCTCTTCTCTATGCCTCATTGGGTAAGATTTAGATAAATAAAGGTGAAGTGAATGTAGATTTATCTGCTAAGCCAAAACTAATTCAAGAATGGAAAAAAAAAGGCCTTATTTGTAATGCTAGAAAGAAAACAGATACACATCATGACATCCCCAAGCAAACCAGAACATATGGTTAGCTTACCTGTTGGGCAGACATAAATTCAGACTACAAAAGGGATTAAGAGCACACTAAGTGGGCTGGGGTTGTGGCTCAGTGGCAGAGCGCTCGCATCGCACGTGCGCGGCCCAGGTTCGATCCTCAGCTCCACGTAAACATAAATGCATTGCATTGTGTACAACTCAAGTAAATAAATAAAATATTTAAAAAAAAAAAAGAGCACACTAAGTGGGCTGGGCAGAGTGGATTGGCACTTAGCATAATTTGTATCATATCCAAAGTTTGGAAATCCACAAACATTTATCAAGACACCTTCTCAACAAGGCGTCTTAATATAAGTTAGGTGTCAGTTAAATACCCGTTTGAGATTTGAAGGAAGAAGTGCAGGAAAGAACATTCTTAGTTTGCGTTAGGTATTGCTAAAGTTATGGATGTAGTGGTGTCGAGTATTAGCTCTAAAGACCCTTCAAGTAATAGGTGAGCATCTATATTCTTGTATTAAGTCTCTTTCTGCTAATAATTACTTTGACAGGCTTCTGTTTCCTGCAACTGAGAGCATACTAAGATGTACTACAGAGCTTCCTAATTCACAGCACTGCTAATGTAATCTTTCCATAAGCTAGTGAGTGGTCTTGACCAGTCTGCTTAAGTATCATACTAATGAAGGCTGATACCTGTCTTCACTTCAGTCAAGGATCTAGAATAATTATCACTCTCTCTAACTGGTTGCTGCTCAGGAAGTTTTACCACACATAGATCTGCTATGCATAAATATTTCTAAGAGAAATTCTCTTGATTTACATGAAAATCACATAGATTCATTAACAATTTTATCTGCTTCTGATTTTTGTGATATTGAAAATATATAGCAAGTTAAGTTATTAACAATGAATGGATATGCTGTTCTGTATAGATAAAATTACATTCAACTTGTAGAAGTCAGGCACTGTACATCCACAAGATTAATCTTTAATTAGCAGTTGACTCAGCTGGATATGTCCTGGCTTCTTCTTTTATTAGTAGGGAAATATATGTTCAATGTCTTATAGATTTTCCAGGATAGGAATCTCTGGTGTAGCTATCTGTGATAAGTAGGAGCTTTTGCTTGCATCCTCGACTTCTTAAGTTGTCATAATGCATATTAGTTAAGGACTTTTCATAGGTAATCACAAAAGTATTCAATTTCCTTTATCTGAAAAGTGCGTGGACAGCGTTATTGTTGATTATATCACAAGGTGATCACATATATACACAGAGATGAGTATAATATTTTCATATGTTCACGGTTGAGACAGATATTGCATTTGCTGATAGAAACGACAGTCTTCAGGAGACCATATTTTTGTGCAATTCATAACCCCAAATATAAAATGATGGGCAGTGCTTTTTACTAGTTTAATAATTCAGTAAGATATTTTGGCCTTAGGTGAAGATGAATCAAGGGAGCTTGATATGGCGTTGATACGCCACAGCTAGGGGAACAAAGCTGTTTGGGGGTAATTTGTTTGATATAAGATTGAATGAGATCCAATTATGACCACTCCATGATTACAAATATGTAAAATTCATGAGTGCAAATGAACAACAGTTGGTAGAGAACGAAAATTTCACTGTAGTTGATTTGATAGATTAGTAAGACTCGCAAAACTGTAATTTTACTTTTAGGTTATTGGTATGATGAACACATAAAAAAAAATCCACTGAATTAAAATTCTGTCTAGTGTTTCATTCCCAAATATATTATTATGACATCTGAATACTTACTGTGTTATGAACAACCATCTGAGGTCTACAGTCTGGTCAAGTATCCTGGTGATAGCTGATGAACTGATTCAATTATGCTTAAATTAAAAACAAAACAAAACAAAATAAACAAACAACAAAAACAGAACCCCAGGTACACATGGCTACTTAGACAGTGTCTCCCCGACTGTAACCCAGTCTGCATTCAGATTTTCTCAGGTCACTCATAAATCTAACAAAAGGAGGTATTTTGAAACTAGAACTTCCTTACAGTTAAAGACCATATAAATAAGAACACACAATAACGCATGTGACTTTTTCTGCAATATAAATACAGATAAAAATTGGCATAAACTGGAAAAGCATATTCAAGGGAAAATAAGAACATTAAAATTACATTATATTGCCTCTGGCTTACACAAACTATTTCAAAGATGCAATGACCTCTTTCATACAAAATTTTAGAAAATCAAAATCAGAATAGTTCCCCTGTAAGAAGTGTTCAGGAAGTTTGTGTTTTAAATAGCATCATGCCTTCAGGACTACATATTTCATACAAAACACTGAGAAACAAGAAAACAAAGTAAAAGACCCCTAGGGAGTTCAAATCTCCTAGATTTACTCTAAAATGTATTTTTTCCCCCCAGGAAATGAGTTTCCAATAAAGGGACACTCGGGGTATCAAAACATCTACTGAAACGCAAGTAAATGAAATATTCAGTGACTTTTCTCTCAATAACAAAAGTAATAAAGAAAACCATTGCCAACAGTAACCCATTTTAAAGGCAAAACTCCTTTCAGTCTGTGCTTTTTATTTTCCCTCTGTCTTCATTTCAGTGGTAATATCTGCCACTGAAGGAATGAACTCCTTTATCAGGGTCAACACATCTGCAATAAATACCAACATCAGCTTTTAAGCTTTGCATTTTCAAGTTTAATACTGCACTTAAATGGTAGTAAAAGTTTAACTATCCCTTTGTTCCACTCTGAGAGCATAAATAAAATGTACACACTGAAGTTTTACCTTAGTTAAGTAGTCATTCTATGAAAATAGGTTTTGTATATTTTGAGATCTATTATCCTGTATGAATAGTTCAAAATCTTAAAAGGAAAAATTAAAATCAAATTATTTGAATAAATTTTTATACTTTATATTTAAAACTGGAAGAAATGTTTTAAAATATATTATTTATTGTATTCCTACAAAGTAATCTCAAACATTCTTAATGTTTTGCAGTCCTCAATACTGAGAAATCATTTTATATTAATTAGCATCTAGATTTTCATCTCTAATTTCAGTAACAATAGAAGTATAGGATTAGGTTTGTTATTTTGAGGTACTTAAATATACAAATCAAATATTCTCAGTTCTCATCAAACATATCATACCCAGGAAATAATATGGAAGAAACACATGGGTTAAACATATTATAATACAGTTTAAAAACACTAATAATCCAATAGATACCCATTCATGTATTGAGTGTATGTATATGTGAAGTGCCGTGAAACAGAAACAAGAGAGGGGTAAAATGCTGCATATTAGATTGGAAATTTAAAAATAAAATTGTATGAATGAGTTTATGGAGAATTTGGAAATCTCAAAATGATACAAAATTAATTATAAGTACTTGTGACACAATATTTTTTAAATATTTGATCATAATATTAAACATTTAATTATATAATTTTGACTCAGCAATCATTTTTCCCTGTTGAGCAATTATAAGTCCCTTTTTCAAGAAAAATAATATTATATGAAAGTATTTTTTGTATCTTGCTTTTCTTACTTTCCAATGTATTTTTCTTAAATTTAATTCCCAGATTTTTAATTCATCACAATATATTTAATATTCACCTATTGATTGATATTAAGATTGCTTTTATCATTTGTTTTTTTTTAATTTTAAATTAACTATAATACAAATCTTTTGAGCACAGTATTTCTGTATGATAACACTTCAATTTCTACTTGATTAAGGCCCAGAAGGTAATTGCTGGGTCAATGAGTATAAATGCTTTAATGTTTAAAATTCTGCTAGTCAAATTGCACCAACTTTAGAATAAAGTCCAATTTCATTGGATGGAGGTCACTGTTGTGCTGCATTCTTGTGGTACTGAATATGATCAGTCTTAGATTTCTGTTAACCTAATTTTTTTTTAAAAATCACCTCACTGTTTCAATTATCAGGTCCTTGATGACTAGGGAAGTGGAACCTATTTGCATGGATAATCATTTTCAGTTTCTCTTCTTTGGATTTCTTGATTATATTTGCTCATTTTTCTTCTTTTTGTTAATACATACAAATTTTGGTGCAAAGTGGAAATATTAACTACTATGTTAAATATATCAAATATCAGGTTGAGCCATATGTATTTGTCAATTTGTGATAAATTTTGCTGTACAAAAAGATAATTAAGAACAGCTGAACCAAATGTTCATCTTACTTCATGTTACTTCAGTATATCATTTGTCATTTCTCTTTGCTTATAGTTGTCCTTAACAAATAAAAAATTTAATTTCAGACAAACTACATATATATTACATAATTAATTATGTATATATATTCTCTCATGTTTTGTTCTAACATCACTGTAGATTTACAGCTTCATGGGCATCATAAAATGAGAATTTCCTTTCAAATAGATAGTGGTCTTCAAAATTAACTCATCATTAATCAACTTAACTAATATTGTTTCCATTTATTTTTAGAACTGGGAAATATTTCAAACCAAAATTATTGCAGGTTTCCACAGGTAAGTTAGATTTTAAAGCTTACTTAAATACATAGAATGCAAAAAATAACTAGGTATTCTAATTGTGTTTACTATGCCACCTATATGATGTGAAAGGCAAAATAATAATGGGTTGAATTTAAAATTTTAAGAACAGTAATAAAACCCAAACAGAATAATTAAATATGAAAAATGATATTTTTCAGTGTAGAATGCCCTTCACTGTGTGAAATGGTACTAACAGTTACAGTTTCTTTCCTATAGAATCAACTTAGCTAGACTTCAGAGAACCATGTGATAACACAATGGTCCTAGCATCTTTGGCTTCTGAAAGTTGTACTCAGTTTACAGCATATTGTGATACCATTCAAGCTTCAGATGTCATTAAAGCATCATGAAGACCATTGTACTTTTACTTTTTCAAACAGGCTACATGTTATAAAATAATACTTGGAAATAACATGATTCTAAGCACATCAGTTATCCAATGATTCAGAATAGGATTTTGCATTTTAAAACTCATATTAAAACAAAGTAACAGATTTGAACACAATATTTTATTACTACCATTGTAACTACTATGAAGTATGACCACTGTTACAGCTACTACCACCAAAGCAAAACAAAACAAAAACAAAAAAGTACAACATGTAAACATTATCATACAGAACATCTAGAAGCATGTGAATAAGTCCAGGGAATACTTGGTAGAATACTGATGGTCCATCCTCTGTTCCTCTTTAATAAAGATAATACAGCTGTGTGGATAAAAATCAGAGTGAAAACAGACCACATGCTTTCTACACTAGTAATATGTAAACTTTCCCTAGGTGCTCTCTAGCCACAATCCCTCATAAGCCCTATGCATAGATACACTTTAATTGTGACTATTTACTAAGGATGAAATTGAAACTCAGAGAAATTTTAAGAATTCCTGTGAACCATGCAATTACTAGGCCAGTGACTTAGTTTTCATACTTACATTGTCTTTTTCAAAGCCTCTGTCTTTTTGCTACCCTAACCCTGGAGCAATGAATTTCAGCTGAGTGTCTGCTATTTAACTGGTTCCTGCTCACTGCATATGGCTCCATTTCACTGCTCTCATATTTGCTGAAAAATGTTAGAAAAGGCAAACAACTTATTGAAGAAATGAGCCTATGGCAGTCTATTTAATTCCAAAGCTCTTTCAAAACCTTGCCAAAAATTTAGCTGTTTTTTCTTCATACATGTATGACTCCATATTTGCAAAAAGAAAAAAAAAAAAAAAAAAAAAGAAGAAAAACATATTTTGACATAATTAACAGCAGTATGATTATGCAGATGGCCTAAAGTTACATAGATATACAATAAAATGACATAAATGCGCAAACAAAAAAAAAAATTGGGGATCAGACTGACATGTTTAATTCCCTGAATTTTAACCTTAATTGAATTCAGTGTTACTTTCAGCAAAATTCCCTCCTGCTTTACACCTGAAAGCAGATGGAAGCAGATTGCATCATGAGTTCAGTCCTTTCAAATTACAATAGTTTATGATGCTCATCTGCATTTTAATCAGATACAAAGGATTTATTCCTGAAATGCATCAAGAAAGTCTATTTTCAGCACTTGGAAATGCATCAGAGGGTTTATAGCCAATCAAGCAAAATATGTTACACATTTTTACTTTGTGTCTCTTTCTCCTGAGTATATAATATTACATGGTGAGAGGTGTCAGCAGTTTTATTAGAAGCTGTGCATAATCCTCTAGTATAGGAATGGGTAGGAGATTTCAAACTCAAAATTCATTTTCATTAGAATTAACTTCTGTTTTAAGGGGAGTTATATTTTGTCATCTAACTTAATAATCATTTATTTAAAATGAACTGAAGTCTAATAACAAATAGTGTAGTCAGCAGATAGGAGTTTACATCTGCTACAATCTTATTCAGATCAAATATTAATCGGTCAGCCTGCAGATACCCTGGAAATTAACTAGGGAATTAGAATAATATTTTTTTGTGGCAGAAGAAGAAATCTCATCACTCCTAAGAGAAGATGTCAACTTTTAGATGACACTATTTACTTTTAAAATTTTATATCTATTAATAATGAAATCAAATCATTATATTCATTAGAGTACCTTGGCTTTATATGAATAAAACATATTTTAGCTCCCCATCTAATATTCTGATTATTTTGGAATGCATTGCTTTTTTGTTTCACTAACTTTATTTTTAATATTTATTTTTTAGTTGTAGTTGAACACAATACCTTTACTTTATTTATTATTTTTATGTGGTGCTGAGGATCGAACCCAGGGCCTTGCATGTGCTAGGCAAGTGTTCTACTGCTGAGCCACAACCCCATCCCTCACTAGCTTTTTATATAGTAATTGAAAGTGAATAGGAAAGAAAAGGGTAAAAAATGAAAATAAGTCACTAAGGTTTCAAAATAAATGTTGAAAATAAAGAGAATACTAAAGAACTCATTATGCTTAGTAGCATGGTTTTATGAGGATGTGTTTAAAATAAATGCACACTAACTTATACTATTTATGCCTTACTTTAAATAAATTTCAAGAAGTAGATACACAAATGTCTTAAAATCTAAATCACCACATACACTGAATACTATCTTACCTCCTGGCAAATGTAATCACATAAAGACATTAATTACTAATATGAAGTTCAAACAATTTTCTCAATTTTTCTGGTATTCAAATTTTCTACTTATCTGAAGTTTACCAAATGAGAATGTATTATATTACTTTTTATCTATCCAGGTGTTTAGTATTCTATTGTTAAAAAAAACAGCAAAGAGAGAAGATTGTCAACAAATAAATCAAACTTTGTTATCCCTGAATTAATTCAGAAAGTCTTTCAACAAATAAATGCACATTTTTAAATGAATCTATTCATCTTGTTATAGTGATACAGAAAAGATATAAGAGAAATTTAACTGTATAGAGAAGGAAGCTTATGTTAAGAAAAACATGATACAAATAGAGTAGACCTTCGTAATAATAGGTCTAACATTTGTTTCATTAGTAGAGATTGATTAAGCAAATCTCAAATCAAATACTGGCTTCACTCTTTGTAGAAAGTGGGACACAGAAGATAACTTTGGAAGGATGAAAGCAGCTGTGAGGGAATGTAAACCACACCTTTTTCTAAAGACCTAAAGTTTGTTTCAGCTTTGCTACTTGCTGTGTGATTTTGAATGTGTCTTTCAGGACCAATGAGACTCAGTATGCCTACCTGCTAAATAATATCATATTTATCTTCCAAAATAGTTGTGCAATATTTAATGATATAATGTTCTATTAGCTCCCTGTTGCTGTGACAAAATCAATATGATGAACAGTTTAAAGAAGGAAAATTTATTTTGGCTCCTTTTACAGAGGTCTTAGCTGTGGTCATTTGGCCCTGTTGTGTGGGCCTGTGGCTGAACAATAGATCATGACAGGGGTGAGGACAGAGGTTTGTTTACCTCATGGTATCCAGGAAACAAAGAGAAAATCAGAAAGATGCCAGGGTCCCAAAATCCCCTTCAAGAGCATACGTCCAATGACCTAACTCCTCCAACTATGCCCCATCAACAGACAAATGGGTAAAGAAAATACGGTATATGTACACAGCAGAGTATTAGCCATAAAGGAGAGTGAAAACCCCATCTCTTTTTTGTTATAATTATTATCACATATTGATTTTATGAATTAATGGGTTTCACTGTGAAATTTACATACATGCATCTATCCTGTCCACCTTCCTTTCTGCCCTGCCTTGTACTCCCCACTTTCCCACCTTGTCCATTCTCTCATAGACCCTTTACTAGTTTCAGTTCCTCTTTTCTTTTAGTTTCACATATGAGAGAAAATATATGATTCCTATATTTCTATATCTAATATGATGTGTTTTAGTTCCATTCATTTACTTGCCAGTGGCAGGCTTTTACTCTCCTTTATGGCTAATACTCTGCTGTATATATATGCCATATTTTCTTTACCCACTTGTCTGTTGATGGGCAAGTAGATGATTCCATAATTTAGTGACTGTGAATAGTGCCACAATAAACATGAGCTTGCAGGTGACTCTTTTGTATGCTGATTTCACTTCCTTTGGATATATACCAGGAGTCATATAGCTGGACTAGTAGGACTGTTAAATGTTCCACCACCTCCCAGTAGTCCCACAGGCTGGGACTAAGCCATTAACACATGGCCCTTTGGAGGATATTCCATATCCAAGCTACAGAAAATATATACAAAAGTCTTATTAAACTTTATGATTAGAAATGCAAAGTGTCCTATGTGGTCTTTTTATAGTATTTCTCACCACACTCTAGAGTCTCTGTACATTTTTACCAGAAGCTACTTTTCTAGACTCCTACTCAGATTTGTCAAGGACATGTACATGTCCAACAATTAGAAACTAGAAGAGGATATATAACTAAGTGGTAGCCAGAGGCAGCCATAGCCACCTGTGTGTGGGCAAAAGTGAAATTCCTGGCAGATTCCAGTTGCTTTTAGGAGCCACTGGCCTTCATCATTTAGGCTGAGAATTGTACTTTTGCTTTCCCCCAAACTGACTTAGTTTCTCCATAATAGATCCTCCCCTAAATTACTTTTATTTTATTTGTCCTTTACAATTATACATGACAGTAGAATGTATTTTGACATATTGTACATACATGGAGTATAACCTCTCATTCTTGTGGTTGTGCATGATGTGGAGTTAAACTGGTCATGTATTCATACATGAACATAGGAAAGTTATGTCCTATTCATTCTACTGTCTTTCCTATTGCCATCTGCCCCTCCCTTCCCTTCATTCCCCTTTGTCTAATCCAATGAATTTCTTTTCTCCTCCTCTAAATATTTCCAAACATTTTGTGTTTTGTTTTTCTAATATTAACTACTTTTCACCCAAACTTATTGAATGATTTTCATTCTTAGTCAAACCATTAATATACATCAATATTTTACCGTATCAAGTGTTGGTGATTAAAAGAATGCAAAGCAGTCATTCATATCAATTGGTAACATCCAGAGGTTTTAAAATACACAAAGTCATAAGTAAGTCAAGTTGGCAGTATTCATAAACTCTCCATCATGATGCTACCTTCTTCCTGTTTTCTTTTGATTCCCAATGTCTACAGATTTTTTTTTTTTTCTCTGATGTCTTCACTTTCCTGAAAACTTGTTCATTTCATCTAAGTTGTATGATTTACGGACACATAATTGTTCGTATTCCTTTATAACTTATTCTCTTTATGTCAGTAAGTTCAGAGTAATGGCCTCTCTTTCATTTTTGATCCTTGGAGTAGTTTCATTTAGTCTTTTCCCTTTTGTTCTTACTTAACCTAGCTAATGTTTATTAATATCATTAGTCTTTTAAAAAACATTTTCCCATTTTTTTTTACTATTTTCCTTTTCTCTATTTCACTGATTTCTACTCTAATCTTTATGCCTTTTTCCTTGTGTTAGCTTTACATCTAATAACTCTTTCTCAAATGCCATGAGTTAAGAATTCAAATATTTCTTTTTCAACGTTGGCATTTGAAGCTAATATATTCCCCTGTAAGCACTGCTCTAGCTGCATCCAACCAATTTTGGTACACTGTTTTCATTTTCTTTCATCTCAATGTATTTTATAATTTTCTTTGTGATTTCTTCCTTCTGCTATTATTTGGCCTTATGTGGTTTAATGTCTGCATATTTGCATGTTTCCCAATTATTTTTTGTTATGGATTTCTAATTTCACTTCAATGTGTTAAAGAACATACCTTCTAAATTATATTTATCATTTTAAATACACTGAAGTGTGTTTTTATGGCTGAGCATATGTTCTGTTCTGGCAAACATTCCACTTGTACTTGAGAAGAACATGTACTCTGCTGTTACTGGGTAAATTGTCCATTAGAAATAGTTGGTAAGGATTGAGAGTATCTTATATCTGCTTCTCTCCGGTCATAATCTCTGAACCATGACTCTGGTGATTTTAGAGTGACTTCCCCAGTTTAGGAGCTGAGAAACTTGTAGAGAGTAAGGTAGTGGCTACAGGTCTCTCTTTAGTTTGCCTTTCACAGCATGAAACCTCTGTGAGAAAACCTGGTGCAATGGCAGTTGAGAACCCAGTATATTCAGCAGTGAGTGCACCAAGGATAGAGCCTCTGTTCCACCAAAAGTAATGTCCTCTCTTTCATTTTTGATCCTTGGAGTAGTTTCATTTAGTCTTTTCCCTTTTGTTCTTACTTAACCTAGCTAATGTTTATTAATATCATTAGTCTTTTAAAAAACATTTTCCCTTTTTTTTTTACTATTTTCCTTTTCTCTATTTCACTGATTTCTACTCTAATCTTTATGCCTTTTTCCTTGTGTTAGCTTTACATCTAATAACTCTTTCTCAAATGCCATGAGTTAAGAATTCAAATATTTCTTTTTCAACGTTGGCATTTGAAGCTAATATATTCCCCTGTAAGCACTGCTCTAGCTGCATCCAACCAATTTTGGTACACTGTTTTCATTTTCTTTCATCTCAATGTATTTTATAATTTTCTTTGTGATTTCTTCCTTCTGCTATTATTTGGCCTTATGTGGTTTAATGTCTGCATATTTGCATGTTTCCCAATTATTTTTTGTTATGGATTTCTAATTTCACTTCAATGTGCTTAAAGAACATACCTTCTAAATTATATTTATCATTTTAAATACACTGAAGTGTGTTTTTATGGCTGAGCATATGTTCTGTTCTGGCAAACATTCCACTTGTACTTGAGAAGAACATGTACTCTGCTGTTACTGGGTAAATTGTCCATTAGAAATAGTTGGTAAGGATTGAGAGTATCTTATATCTGCTTCTCTCCGGTCATAATCTCTGAACCATGACTCTGGTGATTTTAGAGTGACTTCCCCAGTTTAGGAGCTGAGAAACTTGTAGAGAGTAAGGTAGTGGCTACAGGTCTCTCTTTAGTTTGCCTTTCACAGCATGAAACCTCTGTGAGAAAACCTGGTGCAATGGCAGTTGAGAACCCAGTATATTCAGCAGTGAGTGCACCAAGGATAGAGCCTCTGTTCCACCAAAAGTAATGTCCTCTCTTTTATTTTTGATCCTTGGAGTAGTTTCATTTAGTCTTTTCCCTTTTGTTCTTACTTAACCTAGCTAATGTTTATTAATATCATTAGTCTTTTAAAAAACTTATTTTCCCTTTTTATTTTATTTATTTATTTAGCTATTTTGCTATTTTCCTATTCTCTATTTCACCTGTCTAGACAGGTGAAGGGAGACTCTATCCCTGAACTCTTGAGAACTTAGCTTCAGCATTATAAAACTAAGACAGAATGAAAAATGTTGATGTCCTGCCCTCCTTGGAAAATACTCCTCCTCCTGGGATCTGAGGGTAGGAAGAGTTCCATGTTATTAGATGTATACACTGAGGTTTCCATTTCACTAAGTTGGAAAGAACTGAGATGGTGCCAGTATTAGTTCAAATAACAGACTCAGTAGGACATGGTGGTGCATACACATATTCCCAGGGATTTGGGAGGCTGAAGCAGGAGGATCACAAGTTTGAAGCCAGCCTCATCAACTTAGCAAGGCATAAGGAACTTATTGAGACTCTGTCCCAAAATAAAAAGTAAAAGGGAGTGGGGATGTAGCTCAGTGGTAAAGCTCGTCTGGGGTCAATCCCCAGTACCAAAACAAATAAACACAAAACAAACATAAACAAAACAACTACAAAAAAAAATTATAAGTAACACAGAATTGCAGTTCAGGTGTTAGTACTCACAGCACCAAAATTTGGTAGATTTTCTTAAATATTCCTATGTTTGCTGTATATCCTTAGGGCTGTTGACTTTAAATGTGGTGGTGGTTGTTTTATAAATGTTCCTTGCTTTCACTGTATCTTACTAGAATTCCTCTCTGACTTGCCAAACTCACTAAATATAAAATTATTATAAAGCAATGCTTTTATATCTGGTGAATCTTAAGAAGAACTGCTGAAGAGAAAAGCACACCCCCTTGATTAGCTTCTCTCTATGCATATAGGACAAGTGGTTCCAGGGCCTGAAATTATGAGGTCAGCATTCAGGTTATTGTTCCATGATTGGTATCTTTATATCCAATGCTTCTCAAAATACTATGTGTATACCAATAACAATGAGATCTTGCTAAAATAATGTTCTCACTCAGAGAGTTTTTCTGGAGCATAAGATGTGTTTCTCTAATCTCTCATATGATACTGATGACACTGGTTTGTGAATTATTTTTAAATTGCAAGGACTATGTCATATCAGATAACCAGTGTCTTAATAGGCCATTTACTAAATAAATTCACATTGAATTTTTTTATTTTATTTCTAATGAGCAAGTCAGCATGTTAGGAATACTGTCATACTGGAAAAAAGAAAAGTAACAACAAAAATCCAGAGGCACATCTCAATCTTTCAGATGAAATTATTTAGCTCATAATAGGACAGTGGAAGAGATATTTGGAGTGTATATGAGTGGTCTCCATTTAAATATGCAAGTATTTAGCCTATAAGAGTTCTGCCATTCCTACAAATTAATTCATAATTTATGGCTTTGCCCCATGTGTTTATTAATTTTCTTTTTCTCCGGAACAAATTGCCACAGACCTAGCAGCTTATTATAACAACTATTTATTACTTCACAGTTTCGTGATGTCAGAAATTCAGGCAAGTAGCAACTGTATTCTCTGCTTAGGGTCTCACCAGGGTAAAATAAGATGCCAACAGAGCTTTGATCTCATCTGAACTTGAGGCCCTCTTCCAGATTTATTCAGGTTGTTGGCAGAATTAAGTTCCTTGTAGTTGTTGCATAGGGGTCCCTATTCTCTTGATAGCTATTGACTTGGGTTTACTGTCAGCATCTAAAGCATGCTTTCAGGTCCCAGCAAAGTGACTGTCTCCCAACAAGGTAGCTTACTTCTTCAAGGTCAGCAGTAGAATCCTCTATGCTAGTCTTTTCAGAAAGAATTTGATAATAAGATAATCACAAGAGTGACTCACCCCATCACCTTTAATATATATCGTAACATAAGCAGGGAAATGATTATCCTATCATGTGAGGTTCTCTTCACACTGAAGAGAAAGGGATCATGCAAGGTCATGGGTCACTAGGAGTCAACTAAAAATTGCGCAAACCTCTACTAGCAATCAAGACTTGTGAAGCTCGAGTCCATTTTTAACTTTATAGTAGGCACTCTGTCACCCATCTTATTTATAATACACAGTCATAGTCCTCTATCAGCAAATTCCCTTAGTTTTCCAAACAGCCAAAAAAAAAAAAAAAAAAAACCCAAAAAACAAAAACTTAATTCTTCAATATTTAAACTCAATACATATGTGACAAAAGTTTTATTTATTTTTAATTTCCTTTAACTAAAATGCTACAGAATAATGTTTTTAGTTACATTTTCTATATTTTCAACATTCTTATCTGTCAACATATACTCATTCTGTCCACTTATACTACTATCAATGGAAAAATATTGCCTTTTATTACATTTTGAATTTTTATTCAATCTAAATTATTATCAGTAATCATGATAATTATAATATCAGATTAAAATAAGCTCTTTTAAACATTTCTCAGATTCAAGTGTGTTAATACAAAAAACATACTTTGCAAATGGAAAAATCCAACACAAATATTATTTTTAACTTTTTGTTATAGACATCAATAAGGAGATGTTGAAAGAGTTATTTCTCATGCTCAGGCGCTAGAACACTATGGAGAAAATAGGGAAAGATTTTAAAGTCTATATTTATGCAGAGGGTCCCCATATGCAACATTTTTGCATAAATATGGGGTTTTGTTTGTTTGCTTTTTGGTATCACAGATGGAACCTTGGGGCACTCAAACACTGAGCCACATCCCCATCCCTTTTTTGTATTTTATTTAGAGACAGGGTCCCACTGAGTTGCTTAGGGCCTCGCTAAATTGCTGAAGCTGGCTTTGGACTCGAAATCCACCTGTCTCAGACTCTCTAGCTGCTGGGATTACAGGCATGAGCTATCGTGTGCAGCATAAATGTAGATTTTTAAATATAAAACATTGATTTATAATTTTTCACAATAATTTTCTAATTATAATTCAGATGACAAATAATTTTACTATTGATATTAGATCCTTTTTTAAAAAAGCACTTAGAATTATAACATTGATTAATCCCTATCATGCTAAGAAATAAATGAGTTCATCTATCTTTTTTTTTTTTTTAATTTATTTTTGTGGTACCAGGGATTGAACTCAGGGGCACTCGACCACTGGGTCACATCCCCAGCCCTTTTTTTGTATTTTATTTAGAGACAGAGTCTCACTGAGTTGCTAAGTGCCTTGTCGTTGCTGAGGCTGGCATTGAACTCACAATTCTCCTGCCTCAGCCTCCCAAGTGCTGGGATTACAGGCTTGCGCCACTGTGCCTGGCTCATCTATCTTCTTGAAAAATATCCAAGAATTTTAATGTAGTGGCAAATTCTATAACCAGATTATGGGAGTAGGGTCAATCAAATGGGTATAAAAAGAAATTGAAAGATTTCTTTCAGACGTCTGGACTAAAAAAAAAAAAAAAAAAAAAAAAAAAAAATGAGTACTTCTTTTGCTATCTAAATGTTCTGAATTATGCATTTCAAAATACATGTAATATAGATATAGATAATTATGGAGACCCAGAGGAACATTATATTTTAAAACAAAACTTATACCTGTAATTATTTTATGTG
Source organism: Tamias sibiricus (assembly GCA_025594165.1). Taxonomy (NCBI): domain Eukaryota; kingdom Metazoa; phylum Chordata; class Mammalia; order Rodentia; family Sciuridae; genus Tamias; species Tamias sibiricus. The sequence goes on from CM046661.1 coordinate 143,379,531, forward strand.
TAATTTAGGTAACTATTACCCTTCTGGAAGCCATTATGATCCTTATCTAATTATATAGATGTAGAAAAGCATTTTCCTTAAAGATTTTACTTATTTACATGCAAATTATTTAGTTTTTTTATCTTTTCTTTAGTAGTGATTAACAATGTATTATTTATATATAAATTTTAAAAAATCTCTAAATAAATTCAAAGTTTGCTTATTTATCCAATTGGGAATAAGTAAGAAATATAGAAAACCCTCATATGTAAATATAAGTGTACATATCACATTAAATATATCATACTTATACTTCTACATATTGAAAAACAATCTATAAACATAAAGCATATTTGTTATAAATTAACCATGAATTGTGGTTTCCTGTTAGATTAGGAAGAGTTAAGCCTTTAAGACTTCAAATTAAAAGCCATTTCTGCTTCTAATTGTACAGGTAAAAATTACCAGAAATTCCCTTTCATGACAAAACCTAAACAAGTTATGGTACAATTATTTATGCATCTGTGCCACAGTAATTATATAAGCTCATCAAGGAAATTTATTTTCAATGACCCTCTCCAAGTCATCAAAATAATATTACTATAGTGATTTTAGTAAAATACAAAGTTAATCATTTTACTAATAAAACCAAAACTTGTCAGGACCTCCACACTACCTAACGGATAAAGTTTAAACACATTGTAGGTAAAGTTCTCCTAATTACCTCTTTTACTTTATTTGGTGATGGCCAAATATATTAATATGATAAAGTGAATAGTACACATCTAGTAATCAATTAAAAATATTTCTAGACTTTGGGTTTTCATGAGATGTCTGTTTCCAATCCGATTCTCAATTTTACAGCGAGACAGTGAGCAATCTCACTGTCCAAGTGATTTGTAATCTAGCAATCATTAGTTTCAAATTGACATAGATCTTTTGTTAAGGCTATCCATCCAGAAGAATTGGACGGTGATAACTCCTTTTGGAACTTCTGACCAATCGGAGGACTTCCTTTTGGTGTGAAACTCTGTAGCATTCCATTCCAAGCAAGTGCATGGAGGATCATTGTCAAACTTGAATCAAGTTATGTTTTTCATTTTCCTTAGCTAAATAGAACCCACTGATATCAATTGTTGTGGGCTAAGAGAAGGTATGGATATGTAGGGAGCAACTATGTGGCAAGCCCATAGCACATGGGCAACTGTACAATATATGTAGACATTAATGAAATATGAACTATGACTTTTATTATATCTCCAGTGACTTGCATTTCTGCACCACTAGAATTTTAATGGAACATGGGCATAGAGAAAATGTATTTTTATATTTAAATTTTACATAATTATTTTATTCTCATACCATTTTCAATGCCACATGGTATGCAAATGCAAGTGTGTAAAATAACAACAATACAGATTCCTGTAACCTTCTATCAGTTCTTTGTAACTAGGAGCAGTTCTAATCAGCAACTTGCTCACTGATTGAGAATTTACTATCTCCAGTCCCTGTTAACTCACTCAGAAAACACAGCTGTGCATATTACCTCTGAATGCCCACCTCAGAAAGAAGTGTTTTTAACAGCCATTGTCCTCATTGGAATTCAGTGTTACTTGATTAAAGCAAACAACTACCAGAATCGCTGTATAGAAAAGGCCACATTTCCATAGATAAAACAAATCTTTTGGCACTTAAACTCTCTCTACCCACTTAGATACCATGCTGACATGGTTTCTGTAAAAATTTCTCCTAAATAAAATGGTGGAGTGTGCTCATAGTAGATTTTTTATATTTTTCTTAATTTTAAACCTACCTATAGTATTCAGATACTTAAATGATTCTTTTTTTTAAAGGCTTAACATGCTTCTCATTTTAATAGATGTCATTAGCTGACTTTCAAAGACTTTTTCAAAGCTTTGTATAGAAAACACTGCAGTAACACCATTTCTGGGTATTGGAATTGTTTTCTATTTTTTGCAAAGCATATCAGATGCACTGCAACTAAGAAGAAGCTGAATCTTTTTAGATGACTAATTTATGAAGAGTAAGTAATCATGGAGGAAAAGGGAAATTCTTCTTTTTCCTTTTCATTATATATATATATATATATATATATATATATATATATATATATATATACACCATATAGCTTTAACCCCATGCACATGCTAAGTAAGCAATCTACCACTGAGCTATATTCCCAGCCCTTCATTTAGTGCTTTTAGAATATAAAAGTACTTAAAACAAACTTTATAATTTGTAAATGGCTTTGTGAGAATTGGAAACTAATATTTTAAAATCAGATTTACCATTAATTTGTTTGAAATAATCTTTGGTTCCTAAGATCTTAGGCAATGATTATAAAAATAAGAAAAAAATTATGCTCAGTGTTTATACTTATAATCTTTGATATTATCACTACAAAATTATTTTAAAGTTTATATACAACTGAATTGAAGTCAGTCCTGCATAAAAATATATGTTGAATATCTCTTATGCTTCTTTGGTATTTGTGTCCCTTTTTGATATGTCAGTAACTAAATTTATACTAGCATGAGACACTGTTCTAAACCACACAGGACTTCTTTGCACAATTTCATATAATGTGCACAGTAAACAATGGGAATACTGGGGGGTTTTGTTTGTTTGTTTGTTTTTGAGTTAAGTTACTTGAAAGTTACTAACATCTATTCTCCCCTATTATGCAAGTAACACATTTAGAGGAAAAAATAAGGGTGAAACTATAGATAGGGTTGACCTTTGAAAGTCTTCATAGAAAGTAGATTTTGATTTATTTGACATAGGCTATTATTGTGAATTGTCTTTTAATGCTCCTTCTCAATCTATACGTTTTGCCCAATATCAAAGTTTATTACAATACATTGAGTCATAATGCCTGAAAAAAATCCATGTCATGTGTTGCATTTCCTTATAACATCAAAATTTTAATATGTACAGTACAATAACTGTTAATTGGAGATAGGGATATCTTCCATGATTTGGCATGTAAATAACTAAGGAAAAATAATACTCCCTGCCTTCAAATAGTTAGTAATCTGAAAAAAAACAAATATGGTAACCTAATTATACCACATGACAAAATCCATAATGGAAAGAGATCCAATATATTAAACGGAGTGTAATAGAATTCTGCACAAGAGATCTCATGCCACAGGAAAAATTAAAAGAATTAATATGATTTGTCCTATCAAAGCATACACATACTTTACAGAGCATACATCTTTATCTCACCAAAATTCAATGCAATTTTTTTGCAGTGAAATAAAGTAAAACTATGTGTGGAAGAACAACAAAAAAAAGCAACTCAAGTTATATCCCCAGTACAATTGGAAGAATTTTAGTATTACATGGAGATAATTTGAAATGTCCTTTAAGTGTTGCTCTTGTTGATGAAAATAAGAAAAGTATCACAAGATTGGACACGGTATTAGACATTCTTGGCCTTCTATGCATTTGTTTTGCTCTTGCTTTTGCCTACTATTCTGTAAGTCAAAATATAGTTGAAAATGTTATTAAAAGTGAAATGAAAACAAATCAAATAAAAAGAATTTTAATTAAATGAACTAAAATGTTTGAACAAAAAATAAGTTGAAGGACTTATATGTGCTGAAGGCACTATGAAAATGCATTATCAAGGTAGGTACTATAACAATAAATAGTAAAATGGCCTACTCGTGTATTATGAAGACAAGAATAGAGAATCCTGTGTTGGAAAAAATATGCAAATACTTGGACAAATGTCTTGAGAGACACCGTGGTCAGGGACTCAAGATTGTCTACAGGTTGATTCTGAAGAAAATAACATTTGAAATTCAAGGTAAAGGTGATGGCAAATGGAAAGAAATTGCCAATGAAGTTGTCTTCCAAAGTAAGACTTAGAAGATCAACAGAATCAAAATTTAAGCTATACTCATGTTATCAAAATAACAGCAGAAACAACATTATTAATTCAATGAAGAAATTGTTATTTGGCTGTCATTTTTTAAATTTCTTTATTTTTTATCTTTTTTGGTGCTAGGGATTGAACCCAGGTGCACTTAAACAGTAAGCCACACCCCCTGCCACCCCCTCCTGTTTTCAAATTTTGATACAGGGTCCTGCTCAATTGTTTAGGGCCTGCCTAATTTGCTGAGGTTGGCTTTGAACTTGCAGTCCTCCTATTTCAGCCTCCCAAGCTGCTGGGATTACAGGTGCTTGAACCACCACACCCAGAACCTGTTTTATTTTTTAAATAATCCAAAAGAAGATATACTGCTCAACAAAATGCCATTGTCAATGAGACAGACAATGCCACAGGAAAAATTAAAAGAATTAATATGATTTGTCCTATCAAAGGGAAAGCAGATATTGTCCTGTTGGTTTATCCCTCAAAAGAACATTTTCTGGTCACAGGAGATGCTTCTAATAGGCTAAGTCCATTGATCCTGAAATTTGTGCTAAAAATACTGTTAAAATGGAGGCTGGTCTATAATTCTTAAAAAAAAAAAAAAAATGTTTACTCAAAGGACTAGCTAGAGGAAATTGCCAGTTCTCTAGAAGTTATCAAATCTTGCTTGACAAAAATTGATTTTTGAGGATTATGTACAATCATATTTCTTTATTAATATAAAGTCATATATGAGCAAAAAAAATTATTGCAAATAAATCCCTCAACAATATTGATTCTTTAAGACTCAATCTTTGATCTAGAAAATACTCAAACACAGATAATTTTCTTCCCTCCACATACAACATTGTTTTGCAACCCATGGACCATGAGTTTATAGTTTATAAGGTTACCGTAGTTGCTAAGACATTACTTGTTGCTTATTTAAAACCTGGTCAAGGGTGCAGAAATCAAACAAGACGTCTAACTAAAATATTTTTTATATTATTTCGACATAAAAAAGGCTTTAGAACTTACTGAGCAGACATGTAAAATGTTTTCATTTATTTATTTTTTCTCATCAGTACCAAGGGTCATATAATAATAAACTAATGTCACAATTTATGGTTGATTTAAAAGGTTTTGTAAAGGTAGTTGAGGATGGAATGAAAAATTGTTCTTGAAGAGGAATGTTAACTTTGAAGAGCCTGGTTAAAAGATGCTGAAGAGCTCTTGAAATCCCATGCTGAGAAATTAACTTTTGTACTTGTTCAGGAGGATATATGAGCCTGGTTTGAAGAAAATGAAGATGATAATTCTCAGAGGCACACAGTCAAACCACAGCTGTCATCTACTTTGAAGGAATGAGGGGCCATGCAAATATAATGCTAAATACTATCTCAGATGTGTTGGACATATGCTAAAACATCCTCTTTTTAATACTGCCTGATGTCTCTTACTGTTCCAATTCAGATACTTCAGGAAGTAGGAAACATGGAAGAATGAAAAGTTCAACAGATTTATTTACAGAAACACCAGTGAAAGTAAAGAAGGGATAACAATAAAGGAGGGATAACAATGCAGATCTGATAGCTGGGAACAAAGAAGAGGAAGAAAAGGAAGGAAGATTGTATATAAAGAGCTTCAGGCTCTGAGTTTGAGCCTCAGAATCTGGCTGGCATCCTTAGAACTGAAATTTCCCAATCCATTAGAGACATTATGCATGGATCAGACATGGCTGACTCTGTAGGTTTCCTTGCTGTGCGACAAAAATGCCAGGGGCAATCTAAAGGTGTATAGTTCTAGTGGGAACATAGTTTTAGTAAGCTTTTTCATTTCTGTGACCAAAAGACCTGACAAAAACCACAGAGAGGTGAAAAGTTTATTCGGGGATCACAATTTCAGCATCTAAGTCTACAGATGCCAACTCCATTACTCTAGAGGTAAGGGAAGGCAGAATATCATGTCAGAAGTGTGTGAAGGAAGAAAGCAGCTCAGGACATGACTAGTATGAAGCTTAGAAAGCTATCACTCACCAGGAACAGATTATATACCCCAAAGGCATGCCCTCGATGATCCACCTCCTCCAGCCACACCCTACCTACCATAGTTACCATCTAGCTAATCCCTATCAAGAAATTAATAGACTGATTAGGTTAAAACTCTTATAACCCAATCATTTCACCTCTAAACTTTCTTGCATTATCTCCCACATGAGCTTTTGGGGGACACCTCATATCTAAACCATAAAATTCTTCCCTGGTCCCCAACGGCTCATGCCTATCTCACAATGAGAAATACATTTATTTCATTTTCAAGAGTCCCAATAGTCTTAACATTTTTTATTTTTGCATTATCCAAAAATCTAAGCTGAAAATCTCTTCTGAGACTCAAGCAAATTCTCAGCATGACCCCTCATAAAAATCAAAAGAAAGTTACAGCTGGGCATGGCACTGCATGCCTCTAATCTCTAATCATAGCAACTCTGAAGGCTGTAGCAGAAGGATGGCAAATTTGAGGCTAACCTCGGCAATTTGGTGAGGCCCTCATGAACTTAGTAAGACACTAAGCAACTTAGTAAGACTTTGGCTTAAAATTTTAAAAGTGACTGGGATGTAGCTCAGTGGTGAAGTGCCTCTGGGTTCAATTCCCAGTATAAAACAAAACAAAACAAAACAAAAAAGTTTGTTACATATGTTACATATATCCAAAATATAAAGGCACAGGCACAGAGTAACAATTCCATTCCAAAGGGAGAAATAGGGGGCACAGGGGCATAGAAAGAAGGAATAAAAGCAAAACAAGACCAAAATCCAATCAGGCAAACAAGTCCTGTAGCTCCACATCTAGCATCTGGGGCACCTGGCATCATGATGATGTTCTTTTCAAAGAGTTTGTGTAGCTACACTCCTATGGCTTTGCTTGATGCAGCCCATATAGCCACTCTCTTGGCTTTTCTGCTCATCCTTGCAGCTTTTCGCCATCAGACATCCCATGGTAATGGCATATCTTAATCTAGGAGGTCTCCAATGCAGTTTTAGCTCCCTTCTCATATCTCCATGTATCACACTCTCAGGCAGCCCACAGGCACGAAGACCCTGCTACATGTAGTCTGACCTCCCAGGCCTTCCATTGAAATCTTGGCAGAAGCCTCCATGACTCCCTAAGTCCAAAATCCTGCAATCCTGAGGAACCCACACTATGCTGTTGACACCAAGGTCTGCCACCATCTCAAACAATAGCCAAATCTTCTGAGACCCTGCCTGGGAGAAGTCTCTGAGTGCCTAGGCAGCTACATGGTAAAGCAACTTCCTGGGCCATCCTATGCAAGTATGGTGGCCCACCAGTCTCTTTTCAAAGGAAATTTTTAGCTTCACCCCTTTGAACCAGAGATAGGAGTGGTCTTGCCAATTCCTGAGATGACCTCAAGCCATCTTTCCTATTATCTCTGGTTAAAGGATTTAGCATTTCTTTAATGGTCATAATGCAAACCCATTTTTCTTAGCCCCAGTTTTACTGTCTATTTTCTGTCCACACAAAAAGTTTTTAAGATCTTTATGCTTTGCTCTGTGGTCCTTGTTATCACAGTAAACTTGACTAAAAGCTGCCAGCAATACCCATGCCACCCCCTGAAGGCTATGCTGTCTTGAAATTTCCTCCACTAGATTAATTAGTCTGTCACCTTTAAATTCAGCCTCACAGAAAATCTCAGACATGGACAAAATGTAGACAACTTCTTAAACTGAACATAACACGAATGGCCTCTAGTCTCTATTGCAATAGTGTCCTCCTTCTCCTCTGAAATATCATGAGGTCAGTCTTTACTGTTCACAGTTCTATTGGCATTCTGATCTTTTGAGCTCCCACCAGAATTGCCCATTAAGTTCCACTTAGAACATTCTAAAGTTTTCCAGCTTGCATCTCTAAACTTTTCAAAATTCCTCCCCGTATAAGGCTTTGAACCGCATAATCAGTTTGGTCACAGCAATGACCCCACTTCTCAGCACCAATTTCTTTTTCAGTAAGCTTTTTCATTGCTGTGACCAAAACATCTGAGAAGAACGACATAGAGGGGAAAAGATTTTTTTGGAGCTCACAGTTTCAGAGTTCACAGTTCATAGATGGCTAACTCTTTTGCTCTTTGCCTAAGATGAGGCAGAGCATCATGGCAGAAGGGTGTGAAGGATGAAAGCAGCTCATGACATTATAAGCGTATAGATAGAGGAGAATGGTGGTAACATGAGGTTAAGAGAATAATTCTATAAAATGGGCATACTGTGCTGACCCCCACCGGCTTTCTTTGCAGAAAAAACAAGACTACAGCCATGCTTGGCCTAAGTAGACAGGATATATCACATTCCTAAGCTAACTGAGGTAGGGACAAAGGCCAGGCAGTGTAGGTAATGAATGGAGAGAGGATGATGACTGGTTATCAAAGAGAGAACAAAGGGTTATTAACCTCTGAGATTGTGCTCCTGGGCACTCTGAGTTGCTAACAATTAACCTCCACATCCTACCTCTGAGGCATGTAAACGGGGAAGAAAGAGAATATAACAATTTAAAAGAGGGGTACTGGAGTTTATAAAAGAGCTATACATACCCCTTCCCAAGGATATTTTGACTCCTAAACCCCCTTCTCTTCAGAGAAGTCCATCTCTATCACTTTCTTAAATAAAACTTGCTTTCTACAAGTTTGCCTGGGAGTTTCTTGGATGTTTGATCTTCAACATCAGGGAATATGGACATATTCCTAATCTCTAAGACTGGTATAAACATGACCATCAAGAAGTAGAGAGATAGACTAAGCTGAGTTCACACAATATATACCCCAAAGCATGCCCCCCAATGACCCACCTCTTCCAATTATATACTACCTGCCTACAGTTATAGCCCAAATAATCCCTATCTGAGAATTATTATACAGATGGGGTTAAAACTCTCATAACCCACTCATTTGACCTCTAAACTTCCTTGCATTTTCTCACACATGAGCTGCTGGAGGATACTTCATACCTATACTGTAACAAGAAGGTCCTGAAGGTATAGCACCTGTCAACTAAGTACTCCTTGGAATAGATTCTCTTTTGAAGGGAATTTTGAGGGGCACATTTCCATGGCTGCTGCACTTAGAGAACCATACAAAATAAAATGTTCAAGGAGCTAAATAAATAAAACCCAATATTTTCAAAAACATTCTGTGCTTTGTTTTGCAGCTTGAAGTTCTGGGGTTTCTATACCAGTAACAGAATGATAGGAAATACATGTCAGATCCTCTGTTTCTGATAGTTTGCTTTAAATTGCTTTTCCTTCCCCAGCAGCTCTACAACTCACCTTCAGCTTTGCTTGTCTTTTCCCATGTCAGTTTTCTCCAGTATCAATCTCATCATATTTGGTGAATTAGAAAAGATTCAACACAGGAAATAGCCTTTTTAAAATCAAATTTTCCTGAATAATTTATTGTCATGGTCAATTTATGGTGTTTATTTTAAATATAAACTGTATGTTTTAGCATTAATTGTATGGATTTTACTATTTAGAATGCAACTGTTAGTGAACTTTGTCCTTGTTCAGTGATCAAGAAATGATATTAATAATATTAATATTAAACAATATTGATATTGATAATATTAAATAATATTAAGACTTTATGATTTATTAATATTTTAAATAGATTCTAAGAAATTAATTTAGGATTTGGATTTATGTGGGAAGTTTAGAAAATGTTAGTTTAAGGTCCTTGGCAACTTGGAAGACTTCTAAAGTTTAGTGATCCTTGGTCTTATATATTTCAAACTTTTGAACATGTTATTCTAGCACTTCTATCTACTTTTATAGTCAACTTCATTTTTCAATATTTGCATCTCACACTTTATCCACAATTGATACTAATAAACTTGAATGCATTATAGTTGAATGCAATACAATACTTCATATTAGCATTTATTTAATTATACTATTCTCTAGAATCCCATATACGTCAACCTTTTTCAACCCATCACAAACATGCTTAAAATCTTGGTTTTACTGTCACTTCTACCAGCTACCACACTGTTTTCTGTTCTTTATGCTCCATAGATACCTGCTATATGTTTATATTTTCCCTTAGGTTTTCAGATCCAGGTAAAGATTTATTTTGCTGTTCTACAAAACAAGAAGAATACTGAATTAAAATGGTAGCCGTGCGATAAAAAGAACAATCAAGCTTGCTTTTCAGGAAGTTTAAAATTCTGCTCACGAAAATTCCAATCATTTATTCTGTTATAATTTTAAAAAGCTCTCATGTAACTGCAAAAATCGTTGCAATTAATGTTCTACTTTTTAATCTAAAGTGTTTACCAAATGAATTACAAAATATGATCAATGGCATTTACATTCCTTTTATGATAACATGACCAAACTTATTAATGAATGATGTGTATCTAAAGTTCATTTTTCTCTAAAAAGGATTAATTACATAATTTTCCCCTGTAAGTGATATATAAGTTAATGATTTGAACTTCCACATTATATATCTAAATTAAAAGAGACATTTGGGGCAAATTGAAAGCTTTTTAATTAATATATGAGGATGACTTTACCAATTTGTTTGAAGTCTCTGCTGTCTAGAACTGTCAATAAAATATTTAATTAGCAAACTGGCTTATTAGCATAAAATAGAACCTCCACATTTTAATATATATAGCATCTGCCAATATGTAATTAAAATAGAAAGTATACTTGTATTTTTCAAACTACTTGATTTCATTTTATATATTTAATCTGTTTATCTCAACTTTAGAATAACATGGCTTGACTCTGACAAGATGAATATCAGGACTTAATTAATGAGGAAACATTGGATGCCCTGCTTCTGTTGTATACATGCCAGAATTGGCAAAATATCCACTCTATACTAGCAAGAAGTCATATTTCACAGTTACGATGTAATTATATTGTTATTTCACAGCTGTCAAAAAGCATAGTCTTGAAATATGACTTTTTAAAGTACATACTTATAAAGCTTTCTCAACATTTTACTGAGAATCTTTCAGAGCTTTTGTGGTTACTATAACTAGAAGCATATTAAGTAGAAGATCTTTACATAATTTTTGAGAAAATTTTTAAAATTCTATATTCTAGATTTGTTGTACATCAAAAAAATTTTCATATGAATCAAACAACATATAAAGCCATGTTACAAAATTCTAGCTATCTAATAAAGATAAATTGAAGAAATGATCAAAATAAGAAATAAGTGCAAACCATAGTAAGAAATATTTTTTAAAATTTATTTTATACATGACGAAACCCACCAGTCTGTATAATTGAGATGCAGAAATACAAATGTTTTATAGTTCTCAAATAGTTTGACCACACAGTGATAGACAAATAGAGATATAATATAAAAGATACATGTGAAGACTAAGGTTAGAGATTGTATGAGTAAAGCAATGAATATGACTCAAGCCTACTTTTGGTGCACAAAGTCCATGATGTGACATCCTCTACAAGTATTAAACATGAAATGTCAGTGAGTATTTGAACTCCGTAATAGGCAATAGAGTATAGTCTAAGAAGATATGAGATTTACAGAATCTATGATGTAAAATACCAGATTCTTAGCAGCCGGGCAATATTTCCTGGTTCTACATGAGTACAGAAATCATTTCACTACATTATTACAGGCCACTCTGTAGCAAGTGGATTACATACTGCAAAAACTACCTAAAACCAATATCACATGAGTTTCAGATTAGTATTTCTTATAAAATTACTATAGTACAAACAATACTGCATTTGGATCAGGAAGTGAGAGAAAGGTAGTTCAGCTCTCTGTGCTTTGATATTGTGGTGAATATGTAGATAAAAGCCATTGTTTTTATTTGTCATTTTAATAACTGATTATTAATTATTAAGACAATAAGGGATTATGGATAATATATGCTTCTGGAAATTTCCAGGAATTATCACACTTAACTTATTATCTTAGTTATAAATAATTGTTATTTAAAATTGTGCAGGAAAGTGAGACAACTTTAAAATATAATATTGAGTAGAAGCAAAGAAACAAGTAAGAGAAAAACTTGATATACACAGAATACCTTAGATGGTGATGATTTAGTCCTGAAACCACATTCATATGAGAGCATAGCATCTTTTTTTTAATATATTTTTTAGTTGTCAATGGACCTTTATTTTATTTATTTATATGTGGTGCTGAGAATTGAACCCAGTGCCTCACACATGCTAAGCAAATACTCTACCACTGAGCCACAAACCCCAGGCCCCACAGCATCTGTTTTTGTTACTAATAACTTTGGAGACTTAAAATATCTGTTTTGAAAATTACTAGGTTTAGTCTTAAAAAAGAATCCTGCTATCATTGCAAAATTGCTTATATTTTTTAATACTTGGGTTCATTAGGAAATATGTGTTTTTTGTAAAAGGAATAATTCTGGATCAGAAAAATCCAAAATTTACCAGAATGTTCTTTATAATTAAATTGTTATTCAAATCAACATCACTAGAAACATAAATAAACATAAATAACCACAATTTTTGAATTAATTTTCTTTTAAGAATAAGAGTAAGAAGAATGAACAAAAGTGAATTTTGATACTCATGAGGACATTTTTAAGAATAGTTTATGTAAGCTTTACTATTTTAAGATGCAAAATGCATCATTACAGTTTTGATCTCCTTAGAAAAATGAAAGTAATTAAAATTGCCTCCAAAATCTAGATTTTTCATGGAGCATGCTACTCATTTATTGCTGTATGCCATACAGCATTTTTATGAACTGTCTTTTATCAGATTGACAGAACATTTTTCTTCCCCCAGCTTCAAGTTCAGTGCAAACAGTTTTTTTCTAAAAATGTTTGCCACAACCTTTGGACATACAAAAGTCCAGGGAGAGAAAAACAAACATAAGTATATACACATCTATCAATCTTTTGATATTGCAAACCATTCAGGCAGAAGGATAGATATTTTGAACCCTCACAGAGGGACATCAGTCTTTTGCTTCTATATCCCTCTAAAAAGCTTACTTATCAAAACATGTTACTTGTGTTCAACTATCAACAACAGATCACTGGAAAAATTGTATCTCACAATAAATAATAGTTTTAGCAATTGAGAAAAAATGTATTATTACATCACTTAATATTACAAGCATATACCAATTAGTTTTACTCAGTCTTAAAAAAAAAAAAATGAAATCAGGTCAGTGGCTGGTAAATGTATGTTAAGTGAAATAAGCCAAAACTTAAAAAGTCAAGGGTCAAATATTTTTCCTCATTTGAGGAAGCTAGAGAGAAAAAAGGAATTTAAAAAGAGGGATCTCATTAAAAAAAAAAAAAAAAAAAAAAAAAAAGGAAATCATTAGAGTAGAGATAGGGTATCAAGGAGGATAGAAGAAGGGAGGGAAAGCAGAAGAATGGGGGCATAAAATTGACCAAATTATGCTATATGCTTGTAAGACTATAACACAATGAATTCCCCTTTTATGTATAATTATAATACACCAGTGAAAAAATAAATATCTAAATAAACAGAAGTAAGAACAGAAGAACAGACAAAGGAAACAGGGGAAAGGAGGAAGGGAGAGCCAAGGGAAGTAGTCGAGCAGATCCCCAGTAAGTGTCGTTTTCTGCTTCAACTGCTAGTGGTAGTTTGTAAGCTCTTCTAGTCTCCAACATATGCCTCTCATTGATCTGTGAACAGCTGTCTCCACTGTTAGTCTACCTCAATCCCAGCTGCGCAGGAGGCTGAGCTAGAAGGATTACAAGTTCAAAGCCAGCCTCAGCAAAAGCAAGATGCTAAATAACTCAGTGAGACCCTGTCTCTAAATAAAATACAAAATAAGGCTGGGGATGTGGCTCAGTGGTTGAGTGCTTCTGAGTTCAATCCCTAGTAACCCCCACTCCCCCCCAATTTTTTTTCTTGTAGGTTCTTTCTCTGAGTCTGTTTCTGGGACACCAGTCATTTGCTCTCTTCTTATGCATCTAAACTCTCCTGGAAGTTACGTGATTCTCTGGGTTTTGCATTCCTAGAAAAATTTTTTAAGCTTACCAAGGTTAAGAATCAGTCAATTTCTGCTGCTGAATGAAAACAGAAAATCAATCTCTGTGACCACTCCCAAACACGTTAGGGCATAGAGTAATTCCAGTCAATGCTGGCCTGCAACATAATATGATAAAAATACATTTTCTTTAATAACATTCACATCCACAAGTTTTATCAGCTTGGTATATCCTTCAAATCATTATTGGCACTATGCTCAGCACAGAGTGTAGGCCAGGTTGAATGGCAGATGGATGAGTGCCTGAATGCTTCCCTCTGAGGTTCTCTTAATAAGTAGGTTTAACTCACAATCTTCCTAAAATCCAATACTTAAATAAACTTCTTGGCTTGCCACATCATATAGTCACCTTATTAATTATTATTAATTACCATTAGCCTTTTATTATTATATATGTTTCACAATAATTATGATAGCCAGATAACATCTCAAATTTTTTTATTACTATTTCTATGTCACTACATCAAATATCCAGTGGGGTACTTGGTACGGAAAAGTAGTTAGCATGTAAATTAACAATAGTGTGTTATGTTCCTTCAGAGAAATTTTCAAATTGCTTGAACAACTGCATAATTTGTCCTTCATCTTTTCTAAAAAATACTTATTTCTTTAAGCAAGTACATTTTATGATTTGTGACTTTGTTAATAATCTTGTATAAAGTGGACAGTTGTTCTATATTTCAGAGAGCACTGGGGTTATCATTTCAATTTACCAATGCCAAATAATTACACAGTAAATATTATCAAAATATTTACTCATATGATTCATTCTGTCCTACAATAAACCCATAATTGTACTTCTTTCAGTATCATTCAAGCTTTAAGTAATTTATGTTCACACCAAGGGTTGGTCATTATTAGGGGTATTTACTGCCAGACATACCCTCTGCCTTGCCATCTGAACCAAGGAGACAAGGAGTACAGAATATCTTCAGTAATTGTATTCAAAAATATTTCTGGGGTCATAACCACTGACTGATTACTAAGGACAATTCAGTACAAAAATGAGTTCCAAAGTAGCATTCATTAATTATAGACTGTTGATTGCCCATGGGCATTAGCCTCTGAGGTTACAATCTGGATCATCCTGCTAATTGTTCACTAAATATAAATATTTATTCATGATAATAAGCAGGTAGGAGGTTATACTACGGGATGCAATTTCATGCACTCAGGTACTCTAAGGTCCACATCTTTTTCATAATTGTTTTATTTTAGCTTAGTATTCTAGGATTTCAGACTACACAATTCTGATTCCATTTCTGTTAGCATAATGAAAATCTCTTCCTGAGTAAATACCCAGAATTATATTAATGTTTGATTTATAGTCTTATCATCCAAAATTTTGAGGTTACAATAAGGCCAGATTTATAAAGCTTGCTTTCCTCATCTTGGAACTCCTGTGCCCAACTTGACTTATGCAATAGAAAATATCCCAAAGCCTCTGTCTGGCTTTTTTCTTTCCCACTGATTATTTTCAACTATATAAGGTGTTCAGTTGTTGATGGCCAGGTCAGTTAAAAAGGCACCCAAATTTTATTTCCTATGATTATGTGATCTATGTCTTTAAATCTCAGTAAATGTTTTTGTCATACATCATATTAACTTAGAAGCTTCCCAAACTATTTCAATCATGAGAACTTCTTTGTTTAGAAGCAAACAGATTATATCTACATTATCTACACTAGTCTTGGTCTGACAAGATTAAAGAAACTTTCATAATTCCTGTATATAGTTCCTAAGACTATGGATAATGTATTTTTTTTGTGTGTGTTTCAGTTTTTTTAAGATCAAATAAATGAGTCTTTGTACAACATTTTGAGTGGTATATTATTTTAAAGGGCACAGCAACCCAACATGTAGTTTGACCCTTTGAGAAGACTCACTTTCTATCATTCTTTGGATATGGTTTAGCCCTCAAAGAGTCATGTGTTGGAACTTCAGTCCCAAGTGTGTTGAGAGAGGTTGTAGATCCCTTGAGAAGTGGGGCTGAGAGTAAGGTAATTACCTTCTGGCCTGAGAAGGAATACTGTAGTTCTTGTAGAACTCAGCTAGTCTCTGCAGAGTGGGTTGTTATCAAACAGCAAGACCAGCAGCCCCTCTACCCTCTCTATTGCTTCCCATCTTGACGTGTGATCTCTCCCTCTTATCTGCACTAAGAGGGCCCTCACTAGAGGCTGAACAAGTGGGACTTCCTGATCTTGGAATTTCAGACTCTAAAAAGATCCAAAGAGTTAACAAGCTGCTTTTCATTATATATTTCCCAGCCTTAGGTATTTTGTCATAGCAGTGAGAAATGGCTGAATGTAATTTCTCATTGCTCATTTTTTTTCCTGCACTCCCTTCCTTTATCTTTTTATCATTTTATTACTTTCATCCATAAACAATTTACTTTTGATTGAATCTAATATAAAATCACATGGTGGGCTCACTGTACATAATATGGCCAGTATTAAATCATTGAAGAAGTAGAACTATGCTCTTAGGATATGCAGCAGCCTTTTATTTCTTGCCCCTTAGCATCTTCCTGAAAATACCTGTTCAATTTAATTATGGAGCTTTGTTGAGCAGGGAATTCCTTATAAGAAAGGCTTTCATATATCATCTAGGACATCTACTCATATCTCTCAAAATGACAAATCAGCACATCTAGAGTCCCTGTTATGAACTGAATGCTTATATATCATTTAAATCCTTGTCCTGAAGTTCTAATCCCCAAAGTTATGGTAATTAGAGGTGAAACCATAATTTGCATTAGATGAGGTGATGAGGGTGGTGGAGCCACATAATGTGATTAGTGTGTACCTAAAGAGGAAAGGAAACTCAGGGAACTTGCTCCTTTCCATACTGAGGAAAAGTCATGTAAATAGCCAGAGACAACAACTTCATGTCAGGGAAAGAGCACTCACCAGAATCCAAATTAATCAATATCTTAATCTTAGCAGTCCCTGCCTCCAGAACTGTGAGATTTTTATGGCTGAAGATAAGCAGTTTACTATGCTTTTGTTATGGCAACCCATGTTGAGCAATGCAGTCACAACTGTGTGTAGGGACTTTCCAAAATCCAAAAAGACCTAGGAAGCATGATTCTTATTTTGAAGTGGCCAAATCTTGAAATAAATTACTATTTCTGATAACTACAACCTAACTAAGCTTTTTTTTTTTAACCTTTCATTATTTAAACTCTCAATCAGTTTATTATTATAAGGCAATTCTACTCTGTCACATGAGCTACCATTAATTTCAAAATTATTTTTGGTGTATTCAGCAATTGTTGTCAATACAGTTGAGTAAAATTGGTGGTGGTATCACTGAATCTAAGCCATCTGGCCCCATTTGATGATAGCAGGTATCCTTGGAACAGTACTATGAAAAAGTATTGCATGTCTATATAAAGGGAAAATGGGATTTGATTCTTTCCTACATAACAGTGTAAAAGAAAAACTAATTTGTTTTCAGATCAATGACAGTTTTTTTTAAATTTTATTTTTTTTTTAAATGAAACCCAAGAGGACTTTACAACTAAGTTACACCTCCAGACCTTTTAAAAAAAATTTTTTTTTTCATTTCTTTTGAGGCAGGGTCTCACTAAGATGCTTAGGGTCTTGTTAAGTGGCTGAGACTGGTTTGGAACTTCAAATCCTCCTACCTTAGCCTCCCAAGTTGCTAGAAGTACAGGTGTGCACCACCATGCCCAACTCTATGACTATTTAATATTGTGACAGGGTCTTCTGGTTTCTACTTTCTACTAACATTCAATACTGAGAGAGAATTGCTCTTGACCAGAGGTGATTTTGCTCCCAGGGTATATTTGGTAATGTCTGGAGACATATTTGGCTACCACAATCAAGGCATATACAGTGTGGTTGCTAATTGCATTCAGTGGTTAGAGAACTAATATTCTTCTAAACATCCTACAATGTTAGTCTCCAATAACACTTAAGTGCCCAATCCAAAATGTCACAACTATTGAGCTTGGGAGTCTAGACTTTTTTTTTGTACCAGGGATTGAACTCAGGGGCGCTTAAAAACTGAACCACATACCCAGCCCCTTTTTTAAATATTTTATTTAGAAATAGGGTCTTGATAAGTTGCTTAGGTCCTTACTAAGTTGCTGAGGCTGGCTTTGAACTGGTGATCCTCTGGCCTCAGTCTCCCATGATGCTGGGATTAAAGGTATGTACCACTGCAGCCAGATTCTAAAATTTTTATATAAGTAAAAGATGACTATTTCTCCCCCCCCAAAAAAAGCATAAATAAATTTCTAACTTAAAAAAATAGTTTCCATAAGTTCTTCAAATAAAGCCTGCATTTTGCCATTACCACAACTCTTATACTTATTTACATATTCCAAAGTATTTTTTAGCATAGCTGAATATTTTCCACTCAACATATCTAATGATAACACAAAAGCTAAATTTTTCTCCCTCCAGACTCTAATTTCCTTTGAAATTAAAATTTTATTAAGCAATAGATTCATCCAAATATCATCTCTTGGAAGAATTACACTGTGTTCCATGTGTGGTACATCTTGCTGTACCAAAATACTGACAAACTGTTTCCCTCAGAAAATTTTATCTCTATAATCTATCACATCAACTACAGCCTTTCAGTGTGATATAAGATTTTTATATCATTATATTAGCTTCCCATTGATTTCATAATAAATTATCACAAATGTAGCAGCTCCAAACAAAGTAAATATATGTTATGGTTTGTATGTGAGGTGCCCCCCAAAAAACTTACATGTGGGATAATGTGAGAGCATTCAGAGGGGAGATGATTAGGTTGTAAGAGCCTTAAACTAATCAGTGAATTAATCTCTGATGGGATTAACTGAGTGGTAACTAGATGCAGTTGTGGTAGGAGGTAGGGCACTGAGGACATGGCTTTGGGGTATACATTTGTATCTGGCAAGTAGAGACCTCTCTCTCTGCTTCTTGATCATCATGTGAGCTACTTCCCTCTGCCACACACTTCTGCCATGATGCTCTGCCTCACCTCCAGCCCTGAAGAATGAAGCCAGCCTTCTGCGGACTAAGACCTCTGAAACCATGAGCCCTCAAAAAAAACTTTGTTTTCCTAAAATGTTTCTGGTCAGATCTTTTGGTTACAGTAACAAAAAAGCTGAATAAAACAATACATTTTCTCACTGTGTGGTCAACATGTATCTCAATGAGATGAAATGAAGGGAATGTTAGAGTAGCATTATTTTTAAGAATTCTGAGACAGAATCTGAATTCTAGATCATTTAGGTAAAATTGCTTAATGTACCTGTAGAACCAAGTTTTCTGTTTCTCTGCTGGTGTTCACCCAAGGTGTGATTTTCTTAGTTTCAAAACTCATTTCAATTTCCTTGGCACTGGTCCTCTTTCCTTCATCTTTGAAGTACACAGTGGTGGGTAGACTCCTTCTACTGCTTTGAATTTCTCTGATCTCATCTTCTGCCTCATTTCTCCTGTGCTTTTCTCTTCTGCTGAGTAATTTCTGACTGTCTCTTCTTCTTTCCTCTTTTGCTTTTAAAGGCTCATACAATAAAATAAGGCCCACTGGATAATACAGGATATTTTAAGATCAGTTATAACCATAAATACATGGACAAAACCGCCTTCATATTAGAATCCAGTTTGGTTTTTGAAAATTCAGGAACCTTTGGAAACATCTTTAGAATTTTGTCTACCTAGCTGCATTATCATTTGGATCTTAAACATATTGTTTCTCCAAAAACCATATGACATAATGCCTCAGATTCCCTATTAGCAGTGTTGCAAAAACATCCATCATTCCTCCCCAGAGATAGTCCTAGAGCTTTAATCTTTCCCCCTCCATTCACTTTGAGTCTACCAGTTTAAAGAAGGAAGATGTCGCTAAAATCCTGTTTTCAAAAAACATTCCACTTTCTCACTTTCTTCTTCTAAACCTCATTTAGAGTCTTCTTTAATGATTATAGTAACCCAAGATAGGTCCTAAAATTCTGATTGAGCAAAACACTGGAATTTCTGTGTTTTAGGTCCAAGTGCATTAATTGTTCAGTGGCTACAAATATCCATGAAATCTTGAATGAATTCATTGAAGCTTCTTTCTATATTTATAGTTGGGTTACATTTGTAGACATCCATTTTTTTGATCTACTCAGAAGTTCATTCTTTCTTTTAGACTTCTAAATGAGTAGTACTTTCATTCTTTTGCTGCCAAAAACAATTCTTTCACCTACTACAATCATATAAATTGAGTAGATGGTCTGCTGTTACACCACCTTACTTCTGTCCTCAGTTGCTATTTCAGCGGTTTAACCCCATGTAAGACCCTATCCCCTGTCAAACCCAAAAACTGTTTTCAACTCTCCTCTATGTTTTATATCTCTATTTTATGGGGTAAAAAGATACATAAATCTTAAATGCAAATATTCTGAAGGTCAAAATTTAAGGCCACTATTTTACTTATTGAGATTTTGGTAGGTGTTAGATCAGAGCCAGTTAGGATGGCCATACTTTGAAGTATTTGATTTTGGTGCTTATAAGAGTCTTTGAATGGATGTGGAATGTAGATAGAAGGGCCAGATGTATGAAAGTGGAATTGATATAAGTGATTTGTTTAATTAGAGGCAGGAATCTGTTAAAGTTTTCCTACCTTTACTTTTTTTAAAGCATTCATTCATTTTAATTTCACTGTCAATAACTCTTAACTGAGAATCTACTTTGTGTAAGGCACTGTATTAGATACTGGTGATACAATGCTAAGGAGAAGAGATACCTGCCATTTACTAAGTGCTTATTGGGTACCAGGCTAAATGGTTTTTTACCATCATTAAAATGAATACTCCCAAAATTATATAAATTAAGTAAATTTTGTTCCCATCTTTCACAGAGGTTTTAGAATTAATAAATACTGTGGCCATAATAAAGTGCCCTTTTTCTCATACATATAATAAACCAAGAAAATGTGCCCTCAGCCCCAGCTTGGCCAGACCTGAAGCCCATTTTCCACTTTATTTCTATGGTATAGCCATACTTTTATTATAGCACTCATGAGATAGGATTAAATAATTGTTTTTCTCTTTCCAAATCTTTATGGTAAACTTTTTGATAGTCCTATAATCTCTGCCTATGATAGTGTAATATAATGTAAGAAATTGTAAAGTATTCTTGACTTTGTATACAGAAATATAAAGAACAACTGGAAATTGTCAATAACAATATTGGCGCTTTTTTGTTCTAAGGCTGAATATCAGTTCCATCATACTTTGGTCTATCACCTGATGTAATTCACAAAAGAATTTTTTTCTCTACTCAATACATAATTATATTTTTTGTTTCTTATAAAATTTATCTGATAATAAAAGAGAAATTTCAAAACAATTGAAGTAGACTTATCATTGCTACATACTGATTTACATTTTAAAACATCAAGCAATCTATTCCTTAGTTTTACAGTGATGCTATTTTAAAAGAAAATCATTTGATGTAGGTGACTTTGAAGATGTCACTAAGAGTATTTTGTAAAGTTTCTTTATTGTTATCATTTTTTTGTGTGTGTGTTTGTGTGTGTGGTGCTTGTGCATGTGAGGCAAGCACTCTATCAACTGAGCTATATCCCCAGACCCCTCTGTTATTATTTTTGAGCCATTTCACCTGAATTGCCAAGTCAATTTTTTTTCAAATTTATTTTTTATTCTAAGTGGTTAGAAATGACAGCAAAGCAGAATGTATTACATTTCACATTATACTTGTAGAGCACATTTTTACATATCTCTGGTTGTATACAAAGTGTATTCACACCATTCGTGACTTCATACATGCACTTAGGGTAATGATATCCATCTCATTCTACCATGTTTTTTTTTTTTTTTTTCTTGACCCTTTTGCCGGCTCCCTTCTCCTACCACCCCATTGACCATTCTAGTGTTCTTCTATTCCTCCTATGCTCCCCATCCCAACCCGACTGTGAATTGGCCTCCTTATATCAGAGAAAACATTTGGCATTTGGCTTTTTGGGATTGGCTAACTTCACTTAGCATTATATTCTCTAACTCCATCCATTTACTTGCGAATGCCATAATTTTATTCTCTCTTATTGCTGAGAAATACTCCATTTGT
This sequence comes from Tamias sibiricus, assembly GCA_025594165.1. Lineage (NCBI taxonomy): Eukaryota > Metazoa > Chordata > Mammalia > Rodentia > Sciuridae > Tamias > Tamias sibiricus. The sequence continues at coordinate 143,401,555 of CM046661.1, forward strand.
GTGTATATACCACATTTTCTTTATACATTCATCTACTGAAGGGCATCGAGGTTGGTTCCACAGTTTAGCTATTGTGAATTGTGCTGCTATAAACATTGATGTGGCTGTGTCCCTGTAGTATGCTGTTTTAAGACCTTTGGGTAAAGACCAAGGAGTGGGATAGCTGGGTCATAAGGTGGATCCAATCTAAGTTTTCCAAGGTAGCTCCATACTGCTTTCCACATTGGCTGCACCATTTTGCAGTCTCACCAACAATGTATGAGTGTGCCTTTTTCTCCACATCCTCGCCAACATTTATTGTTATTTGTGTTCTTAATAGCTGCTATTATGAATGGTGTGAGATGAAATCTTAGAGTGGTTTTGATTTGCATTTCCCTAGTTGCCAGAGATGTTGAACATCTTTTCATGTATTTGTTGATTGACTGTATATCTTCTTCTGAGAAGTGTCTGTTCAGTTCCTTGGGCCATTTATTGATTGAGTTATTTGTTTCCTTGGTGTTAAGATTTTTGAGTTCTTTATATATTCTAGAGATTAGTGCTCTATCTGATGTGCATGTGGTAAAAATTTGTTCCCAATTAGTAGGCTCTCTATTCACCTCACTGATTGTTTCTTTTGCTGAGAAGAAGCTTTGTAATTTGAATCTATCCCATTTATTGATCCTTGATATTAATTCTTGTGCTACAGGATTCTTATTAATGAACTTGAGGCCTAATCCAACATATTGGAGATTAGAACTTACTTTTTCTTCTATTAGGTATAGTGTCTCTGGTCTAATTCCTAGATCCTTGATCCACTTTGAGTTGAATTTTGTGCATGGTGAGAGATAGAGGTTTAATTTCATTTTGTTGCATATGGATTTCCAGTTTTCCCAGCACCATTTGTTGAAGAGGCTATCTTTTCTCCAATGTACGTTTTTGGCACCTTTGTCTAACATAAGATAACTGAAAATAGATGTGTTAGTCTCTGTATCTTCTATTCTGTACCATTGGTCTACCAGTCTATTTTTGTGCCAATACCATGCTGTTTTTGTTACTATTGCTCTGTAGTATAATTTAAGTTCTGGTATAGTGATGCCACCTGCTTCACTCCTCTTGCTAAGGATTGGATTAGCTATTCTGGGTCTCTTATTTTTCCAGAGGAATTTCATGACTTCTTTTCATATTTCTATGAGGAGTGTCATTGGGATTTTGATTGGCATTGCATTAAATCTGTATAGTGTTTTTGGTAGTATGGTCATTTTGACAATATTAGTTCTGCCTATCCAAGAACAGGGTTGATCTTTCCATCTGCTAAGGTCTTCCATAATTTCTTTCTTTAGTGTTCTGAAGTTTTCATTATAGAGGTCTTTCATGTCTTTGGTTAAGTTGATTCCCAATTATTTTATTTTTATTTTTTATGCTATTGTAAACGGGGTAGTTTTGCTCATTTCCCTTTCAGAGGATTTGTCACTGATACATAGAAATACCTTAGATTTATGAGTGTTGGTTTTGTATCCTGCTACTTTGCTGAATTCATTTATGAGTTCTAGAAGTTTTCTGGTGGAATTTTTTGGGTCTTCTAGGTATAAAATCATATCGTCAGCAAATAATGATAATTTGAGTTCTACTTTATCTATCTGTATCCCTTTAATTTCTTTCATCTGTCTTATTACTCTGGCCAGCATTTCAATTACTATGTTGAATAGAAATGGCAAAAGAGGGCATCCCTGTCTTGTTCCAGTTTTTAGAGGGAATGCTTTCAATTTTTCTCTATTTAGAATAATGTTGGCCTGGGGATGATCATATGTAGCTTTTATGATGTTGAGATATGTTCCTGTTATCCCTAGTTTTTTCTAGTGTTTTGAACATGAAGGAGTGCTGTATTTTCTCAAATGCTTTTTCTGAATCTATTGAGATAATCATGGTTCTTATCTTTGAGTCTATTGATGTGATGAATTACATTTATTGATTTCCGTATGTTGAACCATTCTTGCATCCCTGGAATGAACCCCACTTGATCGTGGTGTATTTTATTTTTGATATGATTTTGTATCCTTTTTGCCAGAATTTTATTGAGAATTTTTGCATCCATGTTCGTTAAAGATATGGGTCTGAATTTTTCTTTTTTTGATGTGTCTTTGCCTGGTTTGGGGATCAGGGTGATGTTGGACTTATAGAATGAGTTTGGAAGTGCTCCCTCTTTTTCTATTTCCTGAACTAAATTGAAGAGTATTGGTATCAGTTCTTCTTTGAAGGTCTTGTAGAACTCAGCTGTGTATCCATCCGGTCCTGGGCTTTTCTTGGTTGGTAGGCTTCTTATGGCATCTTCTATTTCATTGCTTGAGATTGGTCTGTTCAAATTATGTATATCTTCCTGCTTAAGTTTGGGCAGATCATAAGACTCTAGAAATTTGTCGATGCCTTCAATGTTTTGTATTTTGTTGGAGTACAAGTTTTCAAAATAATTTCAAATTATTTCCTGTATTTCCATAGTGTTTGTTGTGATATTCCCTTTTTCATCACATATGTTAGAAATTTCAGTTTTCTCTCTCCCTCTCTTTGTTAGCCTGGCTAAGGGTCTGTCAATTTTATTTATTTTTTCAAAGAACCAACTTTTTGTTTTGTTCAATTTTTTTCAATTGTTTCTTTTGTTTCAATTTCATTAATTTCAGCTCTGATTTTAATTATTTCCTGTCTTCTACTACTTTTGGTGTTGGATTGCTCTTCTTTTTCTAGAGCTTTGAGATGCAATTCTAAGTGATTTATTTGTTGACTTTTTCTTCTTTTGAGGAATGAACTCAATGCAATGAACTTTCCTCTTAGAACTGCCTTCATAGTATCCCAGAGATTTCGATATGTTGTGTCTGTGTTCTCATCCACCTCTAATTTTTTTTTTAATCTCTTCTTTGATGTCATCTGCAACCCACTGTTCATTCAGTAGCATATTATTTAGTCTCCAGGTGTTGGAGTAGCTTTTATTTCTTATTTTATCATGGATTTCTAATTTCATTCCATTATGGTCTGATAGAATGCAGGGTAGTATCCCTACTTTTTAATATTTGCTCAGAGTTGTTTTGTGGATTAGCATATGGTCTATTTTAGAGAAGGTTCCATGTGTTGCTGAGAAGAAAGTGCATTCACTGTTTTAGGATGAAATATTCTATATAAGTCAGTTAAGTGTAAGTTGTTTATTGTATTTTTGAGTTCTATAGTTTCTTTGTTAAACTTTTGTTTGGAAGGTCTATCCAGTGGTGAAAGGGGTGTGTTAAAGTCACCCAGAATTATTGTGTTGTGGTCAATTTGACTCTTAAACTTAAGGAGAGTTTGTTTGATGAACATGGATACTCCATTATTTGGGGCATATATATTTATAATTGTTAAGTCTTGTTGATGTATGCTTCCCTTGACCAGTATATAGTGTCCTTCTTTATCCCATTTGATTGACTTTAGTATGAAGTCTCCTTTATTTGATATGAGGATGGAAATCCCTGCTTATTTCCTCTGTCCATATGAGTGGTAGGATTTTTCCCAACCTTTCACCCTCAGCCTATAAATGTCTTTTCCTATGATATGAGTCTCTTAGAGGAAGCATATTGTTGGGTCTGTTTTTTTGATCCAATCTGGTAGTCTTTTGATTGGTGAGTTTAGGCCATTAACATTCAGAGTTATTATTGAGATATGTTTTGTATTCCTAGCCATTTTTGTTTATTTTTGGTATTTACCTTGACGTGGATTCTCTTCTGATTGTTTTTTCCTTTAGTGTAATAACCTCCCTCCGTTGATTTTCATTATTGTTTTCCTTTCCCTCTTCATGGAATATTTTGCCAAGGATGTTCTGTAGTGCTGGCTTTCTACTTGTAAATTTTTTTTAACTTTTGTTTATCATGGAAGGTTTTTAATTTGTCTTCAAATCTTAAGCTTAATTTTGCTGGGTATAAGATTCTTGGTTGGTATCCCTTTTCTTTCAGAGCTTGGAATATGTTGTTTCCTGATCTCCTAGCTTTGAGTGTCTGAGTTGAAAACACTGCTGTGATATAAATTGGTCTCCCCTATATGTGATCTGATTCCTCTCTTTTGCGGCCTTTAAAATTCTATCCTTGTTATGTATACTAGGCATTTTCATCATAATGTGTCTTGGTATAGATCTGTTGTAATTTTGTACATTTGGTGTCCTATAAGCCTCTTGTATTTGGCTTTCCAATTCATTCTTCATGCTTGGGAAATTTTCTGATATTATCTCATTGAAGAGGTTGTACATTCCTTTGGTTTGAAACTCTGTGCCTTCCTCTATCCCAATTACTCTTAGATTTGGTCTTTTGATGCTGTCCTATACTTCTTGGATGTTCTGTTCATGGTTTCTTACTATCTTCATTGTGTGGTCAACTTTATTTTCAAGATTATATACTTTGTCTTCATTGTCTGAAGTTCTTTCTTCCAGTTGATCTAGTCTGTTGGTGATGCTTTCAATTGTGTTTTTTATTTGGTTAATTGTTTCCTTCATTTCAAGGATTTCTGACTTTTTTTTTTTTTTCTATCTCTTTTTTTGAAGTAATCTTTTGCTACCTGTATTTGCGGTCTCTTATATCATTGTTGTAGTGGTCAATTTTTTGCCTGTATTTGCTCATTTATATCATTCTTTGATTCACAGAGTTTTCATCTATCTCTTTTTTTGAGTGCTGGAGTAATCTTTTGCTACCTGTATTTGCTCTCTTATATCATTGTTGTAGTGGTCAATTTTTGCCTGTATTTGCTCATTTATATCATTCTTTGATTCACAGATCATTTTAATTATGAACCTTCTGAACTCCTTCTCTGAAATTTCATCAACTTCACTGAGCATGGGTTCTGTTATTGTAGAATCCTGGTTTGTTTGGGGTATTTTCCTCCCTTGTTTTTTTCATGTTGTCTATTTACTTTACTTTCTTGCAGTGTAGATCTGAGTTATTTACCGTTTCTTCCCTGTATTCTTATAATACTCTTGAAGGTTGTCTGTGCCTCCCCTTAGTGCTGGACTATCAAAACCTGCTGCTGATCCTCAAAGTATGCTACCTGGGCCTGGGTCCATGCTGCTTGGTGTGGGTGAAACTGGTTGAGTCTGAATTCCTGAGGTGGTCTGGGGTTAACCACACTGGAGTGAAGTTCTGTGGGACTGCCCCGGGCCTGCCTGAACTCAAAGCAGAGTTGGTGGGTCTGTCCTTAATGTTTCCTGCTCTGTGGTGGAGGTCTGCCAGGCTGGCTGGAGCCTGGATGCACAACAGTGGGGGGGTCAGCAGGACTGTTCTGGGGTGGAGGTTGGAGGGACTGGCTGGAGCTTGGGCCTGGAGGCACTCCCCAAGTCAATTTAAGTGAAACATAAATAAAATTACAATGTCAATCTAGCAAAGACTTTAGGAAAACCCAAATGGAGGCAGCTAGAATCCTACAGGCAATTTATTTGTTTTGATAAAAGGTTTTTAAAAGGATAATCATCATTTGAACTTCAAAATGTGGCCCTTCCCTAAACTAGTTGGGTAGAATTATAATTTGCAATCATTTGGCATAAGGTTTACTCATAATGTATGTTTGTATTGTGTGTGTGTGTGTGTGTGTGTGCATGCGCATGTGTGTGTAGTGCTAGGTATTGAACCCAGGGCCTCATGCATGCTAAGTCGACTCTTGACCACTAAGCAGCAATTCCAGCTCCTTATATTTCTATGTCATATGCTTAAAAACAATTAAAAAATCTTCTCAGTGTGAATGCAGAGAATCAATAATATTTCATAGTAGGGATCCAGTAGGTGTTAATATTTCCCAACTGTCTAATCATAGTTTTGACTAGAATCAATAATGGATACTTTCCAACTCTAAAAGAGAAAATTTAGCAACCTCAAGATTATAAAGCTTCTTTGAACATTGGCCTCCTGTACTGGCTGCCTGATCAGATAGTGACAGACCTAGTCAGATAAAAGTCTTCTGAAATTCTAGATTAAATAACATTATATCTATAGTTATTTTAAAATATTACTGTATATCACCCTGTTTTTGTTATCTCTGCTCAATTTTGCCTCATTTATTCAAAAAGACACTTATTTCAAATCAATATAAACATAGGTAAAACATCACATTATATCCCATAATATTTTTAAAGTGAATATTTCAGATAAATAAAATTAGTATATGAACATAAAGATCAGTTTTACTTACTACATGGGAGTATTTTACAATCAAACAGCACTGTTTTTATAGCCAGTATTCACCAATGATTCCCAAGTCAAATGCAACAATATAAGTAACTATGGTAATAAATAATGAGGTTATTTTGACTGAATTAATACTAAGTTGAAATATGGCAAGTTTTCCTAAAATTAGAAGTCCTAAAATAAATAGAGAATTATTTCAATCTGCCTATAAGTTTTAAGAATTCTAAGAAGAGGTCCTGATCTCTGATAGAAATGTGTGATGAAAGAGATTAACAGCACTGATTCTGATTGCTTTTCTCTAGCTTACTAAAGAAACAATGGAGAAGTATCACAGGGCTCTATAGGCAATTGTGCTTAGCAGGGAATAGGATTGGTATGATAAAAACAGAAAGAGAGCAAGTAATCAGCAAATCAGCAAAAAGTATATGTTGAAATCAAAAGAAAACATATAACCTCCCTAACAAAGAAGAATTGATGTATTATTGGAAGACAGTTTTGGTTGAAAAGAGATGTTAGTATTTAAATAAAGATGAATCATTAGGTTGTATAATGTGTGGGGATAGAAACACGGCAGTGGTTCTATAGATGGTCCTATTTGGGACTATTTTGCACTGTTTTAATTAAAATTTATTTTGATTGCATAGTATATACTCAGTTAATAAAATATTCTGTTCATAAGAGCATATTTAGGTGAGGAAGAATATATCTTCCTTGAGATTGCAAGAATGAAGTAGAAATGGAAAAGAGAAAGTGTATGCAGTTGCATGGTTACAGTGACTACAAAACCAAGAAGTAACTGATGCTGAGAAAAAGATGAACTAGTGCTGTAAACAAAAACTGAGATTATATAGAGATGGATGACAAAAAATTCAATCTATTGCTAAAAAACATCTTGGGAAATCCTCTCCTACTCTTTCCCTTGTTGGTATGCTCATGGCCAGTGTAAATAACTAAGTGTACATAAATCTACAGAGACTCTTCATTCTTCTGCCATTGGCAATGTTGATTAGACAGCCATGAGCAAGTTAACAGAATACCTAATTCACCAATTTTGAAAGGTTTTTATAGTATAACAAGATAGAATACTATGTTTACATGACTCACAATAAAATGATTTTTTGAACATTGATGAGAGGAGGCAAGCTCTGGAATTTGGCCCAATAAAAGCAAAAAGGATTTTTCAAATTGAGTGTTGTGGCAGGATGACAGTAAAGGAACTGGGAAACAGTTATGCCAGTTACTAGAAATTTGACAAGAAGGAGGTCATTCAAACCATTAGGAATTCAACCTCATGTTTGAATTATTTTTTTCACTTCCCATTTTAGGCAACATTTCTCTTCAGAGAATCAAAGTTTTGAAAATATCAGTTTCATGTTTTACTGTATATAGTATATGTATACATACACATGGTCCTCAACTTACATTGTAAATTTGCAGTTTACAACGGGGTTATATCCTCAATAAACACACAATAATTTGAAAATATAACAACTAAAAAAAGAATATCACACACCTAACCTACCAAATATCACAGCTTAGAAACACAGTACACTGTAGACTATCAGTTGTTTGCCCTCATGATTACATGGCTGACTGGGAGATGTCAGTTACTGCCATGTGCAAGAAAGTATCATTCCATATGTTTATAGCCCAGGAAAATTCAAAGTTCAAAATTAAAAGTACAGTTTCTACTGAATGGGTATCTTTGTCATACCATTTCAAAGTAAAAAAATCATGAGTCAAATTGTCATAAGTTGAAGACCATTTCTGTGTATCTATGAAATGTCACATATCCAATAAGATGGCCACAGTTTAAAAAATTATACATGAATGTTCATAGCCACATGAATAATAATAGTCCACAGTGGAAATGATCTGAAAGCCCATTAACTGATGCACAAGACAAATGTAGACTATATGCTAAATGGACAAATATTGAGTTGTAAAAAGAAATGAAATACTGGTCCATACTACAATACAAATGAAACTTGAAATCATTATACAAAATGAAAGAAGCCAGACACAAAGGCCAATATTCAGAAATATTCATAGTAAATAAGTACAATATTCAGAGTGGATAAATCCACAGAAACAGAAAGTTTAGTGATTGCAAGGGGATGGGAGGAAGAAGGAAATGATAAGTGACTGCTAACAGTATTTGGTTTCTTTTAGTGTTTATGAACATATTTTAGAATTAGTGTACAATTAATTGTTGCTTAACTTTGTGATTACACATAAAAGCCACTGAATTAAACTTTTTTTAATACCAGAAATTTAACTCAGGGACACTTAATCGCTAAGCCACATCCCCTGACCTTTTATAAAAAAAAAAAAAAATTATTTAGAGACAGGGTCTTCCCAATTTGCTTTAGGGCCTCACTAAGTTGCTGAGGCTGGCTTTGAACTCACAATCCTCTAAATTACTGGGATTACAGGCACGCACGACTATGCCTGGCTGAATTATATATTTAACAGGTGAATATGATTATGTAAATTATATCTCAATACTACTACTAATGATAACCATAATAATAAACACCTAAGTGTGGATTTTAAAGTGGATTATAAAGATAAATAAAGTCTGTATGTTCTAAAGAAAGTTACAACCTTCAATTAGAGTAAAAAACAACAAATTTAAAATTATGTGAAGTGTTTGATAACTTTTGCTGCATTAGAATTAAGATGCTTTTATTCCAAATAAACTACATGTGAGTGAAAAATAATTCAAAAAGTTAAAGAAGATATTCACAATTTATGGGGTTTTATGTTAAGAATACAACAAATCTTCCACATATCAGTAAAAATGAACTATAACCTTATTATAAATTGGTAAACAGACTTCAGTAGGAATTCTCAAAGATGATAGACAAATTATCCACAAATATATTTAATAATGGTTAATCACATTAGAAAATGCTCATTCCTCCTTAGGAAATTAAGCTGAAAACCAAAAGCATCTACTAGTGATTAAAGAGCAGTAGAATTAAATTATATAAACAATAGAATTAAAGAAACAGCAACCTCAAGTACAAGCAGCAACAATGTATAACATTAGCATCCTCTGTATATTGCTGGTGGAAACTCAAATTTGTACTGTTGCTTAGGAAAACTCTTTCACATAATCGACTAGCATTTATATAAAGTCTGGATGTAAAAAAGAAATAAAATTGTTAATTTAAGTAGAAATGCATGCAAACCTAACTATGGTATTAGGAATCATGATCCTATTTAAATTTAGGAAGAAAACAACATGCATTCATTATAAGAGGTCATGAATAAGAACTTTTCAGATTCTGGTAAGGTTTTGTAATTTGAGTTAGTATATGGTTACACCATCACTGAACTGACCTGTTATGATTTCTGCATTCTTCTCTGGGTTGTATTTTAATATAAACAATTTTAAACATTTAATTCAATGAATAACATATTAATATAATACGATAGTGTGTGATTCCATAAATATGAATACCTCGAAACAGAATGATATTCATAATTTTTTTATGTATTATATTCAATGTGTTCATAGCTTAAACATGCATTACACATATAAGATATAGAAAATATAGTTTATGAATACTGAAAAAAGATCTAGTTGGATGAAAGACAATTTTTAGCATTGCTTACCTCTGGATATTGGTCTACAATGATGGAGACAAGCAGAAACTCTCTGAAAAATTTAAATTTTATTTTACTGAGGTCACTCATTAATGTTTCTGAATTGTAAGTTTAAATCATCTCATTATAATGTGGCACCATTATTAAGGAAATGCACTGTGGTAAAAATCAGTCACCTGGGTGAAGGCATTTTTAATCAGTCAACAATATTCAGCAAGCAATAAAGTAAAATCTTAGTAATATTTCTTTGTCGATATTCTGTACCATCTCAAATCTGCAAATTTTAAAATTTCAGAAAGTTCTTAAGGTATTTGTGACAGTGGAATTACATGGAAGAATTTCTCTCATAAATCTGTTTTAAAATTTTACAATTCAATATTTTATGATCCCGTATCAAATCTATATGGCAGGCACTTTCTACATTCCATTCTTCTTGACAGCAGTGGTCTTTTATGGTTGTTTTCAAAAGTGAAATGTGATCACACCAGTAATTTCAAACAGCATTATTTGTGAGATTCTAGTTATTTTTGTTTCTATTCAACATAGCTAATGCTTGTTCTCCAAGTGTTCCATGACACTCTTCAGCAATTATGAGAATTTCCCCAAAGAAAATGATTCTTGTTTATCAATGTATACATTCAGTCATGTTCCAGTTAGTTTTATTAGAGCTGGAAGAATAAGAGTAATTTTTTATCATTACATAATGAGTAATAAACTGTTTTTGTTTGAAGCCACTAAACCTTAGAGTGAATCAGAAAAATAATCTGATTCAACTATTTTTCTATTTTATAGCATATATCACCACCCAGGATTTTATTTTTAATTCAAACCTAAATCAAACTCATTCAGTGATTGAAGGAAAATTTTACTTCACCTAATTCTAAAATTCAGAGACACAGTGCTATGTTTTTATGTGACTCAATCAGTGTTTCAAATGGTACTGACTGAATGGGACCTGATTTTTATCTTATTTTTAGTTTTGTACTCTGTCATCTGTATTCAATTTTAAACTACGAGCTTACCTGTCTTCAAGTGATTATACTTTTAGAATACCTAGGACTTTCTCTTTGACTCAATTGACCTTGGAATGCACTAATTATCTTCAGTCTAGGTTACAAGATACAATCTTTAGCTGATTATCAAACATACATATGGATATAGACATACATACAGAATGTATGTTTACCCGGAGTGACAATATGTATTTTTCTGGATTAGGCATGAGTAAATTATTGTTGCCAAGAACACCGAATATTCATTATATGAAAGAGTAGCTGCCTTGCTAATGTTAAAATATATGAATGTTAGTATTTCAGTATCATTTCTTCCCAGAAATCTTCCTTCATCTCCAATATTAGGTTGGGCATTAATGTTACATATTTATGTAATATTCTTTGTTTGAATAAACTTGGTTCAATTTCTTGTTTATCCTATAGACAATAAAATCCATGAAAGTAGGTGGCATATTTTTCTTGTTCACAATTATAACCTCAGGATCTAACAATGTTTGCCAAACAAGTCTTTGTTCAGTGAATGAATGTAAGATTTACTGTTTCCAAATTTCACTTTCTAGTGAATAAGTGAAGCTTCATTTTAGTTTTTTGTATTAAAAATTACTTCTCAATTATTTTTATTATCTACAGAGATATAAATTTAGTTTGAAAATATAGAGACCAGTTATTGTGGAGAAAAATTTATATTGTTTCAAATTCAATATTGTGTTTGACCATTCATTTGAATGCTCAAATTTCTTAACTTCATCTGACAGCATTGGTATTTTTTTTTTGTTATTTTTAAATTTTATTTGTTTTAATTAGTTATATATGACAGTAGAATGCATTTATGCACTTTGATATGTCATACATAGATGGGATATAATTTCTTATTTTTCCGAGTGTACGTCTTGCAGAATCATATTGGTCATTTTAACAAAGTGATTGCATATAATTTTGACATGTAATTACATTGTTAAAATTACAATGTATCTACATTGTTATTTTGATAGATTAATGGACAAGAATAAAACAAGTATGTTACTAATTCTTTGAAATTGTGGGGATTTCCTTTGTTATCTTGTAGATGATCAATTCTTATAGTGTTACTGGATACTAGGAAATATATGATCTCTAATTTTTTCAGTAAAATTCTATTATTGGTAGTTGTTTTGCATGGATATTTTATACACTTATTAATATTTTAGTTGCTTGAGCTCCATATCATCAGAAGAAATTTAATTTTTTCTTTGCCACAGTGAATTTATCAAATTTTTCTTATTGCTGTCAATTTTACTTCTTTAAACTAATGTTACCTCTGCAATACAATTTATAATTTCTAAATATTTCAGATAAAACTTCTATTAATATATAAATTTGATTCTGAAATATTTTGTCTAAGAATACTGCTATTTAATATGAATGGAATCTTTAAAACATAGTGACATTTGGTCTGAATTAGTCTTTTATCTTCAAAGGAAAGAAAAGAAAATACAAATTTTAGTAAGTGAAACATGTATGGATATGTAGTAAAAGGGAAAGGAAACTGAGTATTAAATAGTATTCATAGTACCTGTGTGATAGTTGTCTGTCATGTGAAAAACTTCTCATGTATGTATTTGAAATACACTGTGTGGTCACCAACTATTAGGCACTTTTATGTAACATGAGAATACTTAATCAGAACCAAATATATTTGCTTTTCCTTTAATCTGGTCTTTGGAATTCAGCATGGACTCAATGTTTCTGTTCCCCTAAAACTCATATATTAAATCCCTAATTCACAATGTGATATTATTTGGACATAGGGACTTTGGAGTTAGATTACATGGTGAGGGTGGTGCACTTCATGATTCCACCAATGGAATAAATTCTCTTACGAAAAAGACATAAGAAATCTCTTTCTACAAGCACAGGCACCTATCTGAAAACCAGAAAATGGGACTTTACCAGATGCTGAAACTCAGTAGGAAAACAAATGGACAGGCACTTTGCTCTTGGATTTTCCATTTTCCAGGAATGTCATAAATAAGTGTTATTTAAGTCAATCAATCTATGATATTTTGTTATAGTAGCCAGAACTAAGAGAACATTTTACTTGAGTCATGTTGTGGTATTCAGGGTAAAACATTTACACAATGTTTTAAATTAGTTTTTGTAGTGATTAATGCCATTCCTCAAAACTTTTACGTAATTATAAATAATATCATTTTCTTAAGTTCTAAAATTGTTCTCCTTCACATTTTTTTCAATGCGTACTATAAAATTTGAAGTCCCTGATGGTAGTTTATGCTTTATTTTATTCCATTACTGTGATTTTTATCTAGGACCTTCATATGGCCAATCCTGCTTATATTTAACAGAAGTTAAGCACAAGTAAAAAATTTAATGCTATTAGCAACAATCAACACTAAGTGGCATTATCTAGAAAACTGTGTGTCCTCACATACCTAATATTTACACTTCTACATCTTTTGAGAGCCTACAAAAATATTACTTTCTCCACAATGTTACTTCTGACAACTTTGATTGCCCTTCTCTTGGTCGATAAACCTCAGCGAATTCTTCTGTTGGAATAGTTTTAGACCTTGTTGATCTATTTACAGACTGTATTCACTCAATATACTATAAGCTCCTTCAGGAGATGAGCAAAATACTGTTGAAATTTTTATTTCTTTATTACCACATGATTTAATATAGTAAGTGATTAAGAAATACTTTGAACTCAAGTAGTTTATTTAGATATTGGATGGCAATTTCTAATATACACTATAGGAAAAAGTTTAAATTCTCAGTAGAATGTTGGTATATAGAAGATACATATATACAACTGTTATATGTATATAAAAGCTACAATAGACACTAAGACATGTAGATGCTACTGTGTATATGTGAACATATAGTATATGTGAACATATACTATATATAAAATGAGATTGAGCATATTTAAGCCTATCTTTTACCAAGAGTCAAATTCAAGGGAGATGTAATATTTAACAAAAAATCTGATCTCCTTTTAATCCAACGGTAATTATTTCATAGACTTTAAAAAAAAAAAACTTTGAATCAAACGTCTTGTAATATGCCAATATAATAATAATACATCTGTAGGATGTTGATAATTTGCACACCACAAAACTTCTGCTTCATATATTTGGTATCAGATATTTGAAGTCCCTATATGATTTTATAAATTTGAACATTTAAAATATTAAAAATGTTAAAAGAATTTCAAAGTCAGTAGGACCACCCTTGTCAGACTTTCCCAACTACGATGCACCATTAGTCTGGAAAATTGAAAAGAGTCAAGGTTTGCTAAATAACTGCTGCAAACCACAATTCTTAATTAAGTCATGCTTTTGGAGTTATAAACTTTAATATACTTTTTCATGGCATTCTGTATTTTACAATAGCTGCTCCACTCAGAATATATTTCCTCTGACAACATTGGGTATATTAATCATTAATAAATGGCTTCACATGTTAAGAAAAAATTCTAAGGGAAATATCTCCACCGAAAATAATTTAGTCAGAGATCAGGTTAACAATCCTACTAAGCGTACAGTTCTGTGAGTGGAACTACAATATTCTTTCTGGGTCTTCAAATGAAATTGTGCTTTTGTTTCAGTAGAATTCTGTGCCAGACACTTAGCTATGGACTTAAAAATCAGCCTCTTTGTATAAAGGGAGTTTACTGGTAAAGCAAGAATATTGCATTGTATTCCTTTCTACAACACCACAACAAATATATCTTGAGAGCTCTATTAAGTACACAAGAATTCAACAGTGACACATTTAAATGCCAAATGCAGGAGAAAAATTACCACTAGCATTTCTAAGGGACTGAAATTGGGTGGCTCAGATTTAAACTGTTGTTCTACTGTGAATAATGATCCTCTTGCCCTCTAGTGGCTCTAAAAGTTGAAAATGGATGTCTGTATTATTATATATTATCTGAGATTCTTTGGGAAACTAAACTGGAGAAGAAAAATCCTCAGTCTTCAGTCCTAGAGAAGCCCTCATTGACTTAAGAAGAATTTATCAATGTAAAGGGATTGGTTTATTACTACTTTAAACCTCTCATGCATCACAAAGGGATTTGCTAAATACTTTCATGGGGACTGCCTGGTGCTGCCAAAGGGCTTCAAGAAGGCATTGAACCTTATGGTGATTGAAATGTACACTCACGCTGTGGTGAATTAGCATAATTGGAATCAGGACTAGATGTTTTTATAGGAACTGATTATATGCAGTTCCAATAGTATCATTACTTTAGTCTGCTTTATCCTTGAGGGCATATGAAGTCTTGGAAGCACGTTTTAAATATGATGCCTGCTCAGCAGGTGAGCAACACTTTGGTGAGAGGTATATTAGCTGTAATTTATAAAGTGTACTTGGTGGCATTTTACATTCTAATTATATGTAATGTTAATATATGTTAAGTAATAATATATTTTGTGTGCTATCCACCTTGGAAAAAAGTATCAGCCTATCTATATTATGATGATCTATTGGAGAAGCACAAGATTATGCTTCATGGTATATTAACCAAATGAAATGTTAGGGTAATTGAGGCCAGAAACCTTGCAATTGTGGAGTTATGCATTTAAAGTAAGCATTGGTGGCCAGGTGCAGTGATGCACACCTATAATCTCAGCTACTCAGGAGGCTGAAGAACGAGGATCAGAAGGTGGAGGCCAGCCTGGGCAATTTAGCAAGTCTTTTTTCACAAAATAGAAGTTAAATGAAGGGCTGGAATTGTAGCCCAATGGTAGCATGTAGTGTGTTTAACTGGTATTTGCTAAGTCCTAGGTTCAATCACCAGTTTTACATACATATATGTATGTGTGTATAAATATATATATATATATGTGTATATATGTATATATACATATGTGTGTGTGTGTGTGTGTGTGTGTGTGTGTGTGTGTTTGTGTGTGAATATATTTTTTTGGTAGATCCAGTTTGAACAAAATATATATGTAGCCACACATTAGAAATCAAACAAACAAACAAACAAAAAAAACCCACAACCATTTAAATTTCATAGTAGCAGTTTTGTCACTAATGTCCTCATGTATTTATTTTGTTTCAAAAATTCATTTAATACAATTTTGAATATTGTTTTTTAAAACTTAGAATCTAGAATTCATCTCCAGTATGGACCTGCTTATTTCTTACCAGTACATAAATAGTTATGAAAATGAAAGCCTATATATTACATGATGATTATTTTACTTCCCCAAAATGCCTAATGTTATGAAAAATAGCCTTAGAGATACATTTTTCTAGCCTAAGCAACTGGCAACTTTATTTTCTAATCATCTCATCTTACTTTTTCTTATAAGGTGAATGGTTTATTAAAATAAGTGAAATCACTGGATTTAATTTTGATTGACATTGCACTCATTGAATCAATGAATATTTATGGGACAGGATTTTTTACAATGGTTGAGTAATTTAGACTTGTAGAATAACTAAGATAACAGAAAATAAGTTATGGATATATCTTTTAATAAAAAAAGAATTGTTTTACTTGATAAGTAAAAAAAAATTACTTGATAAGTAAATCAAGTAAAAAAGAAAAAAAAATAATGTTATCTGTTAGAGACCATGACCTAATGACTATGTAAAAATAGTTGAAGACAATTTTATTAGACACCAAGCCAGGCCAGGCTGTTTGAGGACACATTCTATTGATTCTGAAATACTTTCAAATATTTTGCATTCTTAGTAAATAACTTTATTGCAACTTATTTTCTTGCTTATGTTTATAGTAACAACTATCTCCCCCTCCACAAAATTTGCTTTCAAACTTGAAATGATCATAATAATACAATGACCATAAATGTAGCAGGAACACAAATCTAATTCTTATTTTAATTATGGATTATGGATAGAAATAACTAAACCTACATGTGTACTCCTTTTTCCCAAAGACATATTTATTACTTTAGATACTTGTCAACTAAAATATGGTAACTGTCTTTATCCCAAATGACTCAAATATAAAATAAGTATTAGATCCATCCTGTGCACAATAGATCCAACACACATTATAATGAAAATGCCTAATATACAGAATCAGGATAGAATTTTAAAAGCTGTAAGAGAAAAATTGATGGTCACATTTATAGATCAACCAATTTGTATTTCAACTGATTTTTCAATGCATACCCTAAAAGCCAAAAAGGCTTGGAATATTATATTCCAAGCTCTGAAAGAAAATGGGTTCAATCAAGATTACAATATCCAGCAAAATTATGCTTTAGAGTTGAAAATGAAATACAAACCTCTTATGATAGACAGAAAGAATTTATAACCACAAAGTCTACACTATAAAACCTGCTCAATGAAATATTTCATGAAGAAGAAATGAAAAATAAAAATGAAAACCATAATAGGGAAGAGTTACACTAGAAAAATAGTCATTTAATGGAGAAGTAAGTCTGAATTTACATCAGAAATAAATCAAAATGGCAGGAAATAAAAATCATCTCTGTTTTAGTTGGCTTTTTACCACTGTGACTAAAAGACCTGACAAGAGGAATTTTAGAAGAGTTAAATTCATTTTGGAACTCATGATTTTAAGGGTCTCAGTTCTTAGATAGCTGGCTCCATTCCTCAAGGCTGGAGGTGAGGCTGAACATCCTGACAAAATAGTATGGCAGAGGGAAGCATGATCAAGAAGTAGCAAGACAGAGGGCTGGGGATATAGCTCAGTTGGTAGAGTGCTTGCCTCACATGCACAAGGTCCTGGGTTCAGTCCCAGCACCACAATAAATAAATGAATAAATAAACCATTAAATAAATAAATGAAGTAGCTAGATATAGAGATTCCACTCTCCAGATACAAAGTATACACCAAAGTCACACCCCCAGTGTCTTGGCTTCCCCAGCCACACTCTATCAGCTGACACTTACCAATCAGTTAATTCCTACTAGATTATAAACTCACAGATTCAGTGATGGCTCTCATAACCCAAACATTTCACTTTTAAATGTTCTTGTATTGTCTCACACATGAGTTTTTGGAAAAACCTAATACCTAAACCATAACAATCTCTCTATAATATCATTGAATCTAAATGTTTTAAACTCTTCAATCAAAAGACATAGATTGGCAAATTGGATGAAAATAAAAGATCAAACAATATGTTGTTTGCAAGAAACATAACTTACAGACCAAAAAAAAAAAAAAAAAAAAAAAATCCACAGACTGAAGGTAATATGGAAAAAGATATACCAAGCAAATGATAGCCAAAAGCAAGCAGGGGTAGCTATTCTCACATCAGACAAAGTGGGCTTTAAGCCAAAATTAATCAGAAGAGACAAAGAGGATCACTTAAGTGAATCATCCAACAACAAGAAATAATTATTGTAAATATGAATGCCCCAAGTAATAGTGCAGCTAAATACATAAAACAAACCCTACTGAATATACTTTGCATACAACCAGAGATATGTAAAAATCTGCTCTATATGTGTAATATGAAATGTAATGCATTCTGCTGTCATTTACAACAACTTAGAATAAAAAAAAAAAAAAAAAAAAACCCTACTATATTAAGAATCAAGTTGAGGACAATATAATAATACTGAGTGATTTCAACACACCTCTCCAACTACTGGACAGATCATCCACACATAAACTAAGTAAGGATTTTTCTCAACTAAAAAAATATACTATTAATCAAATGGACCTGACAGACATCTATCTCATTCACAATAACCTCAAGAAAAAATTACTTGGGAATTAATCTGATAAAGGATGTGAAGGAACACTACAATGAAAATTATAGACCACTCAAAAAAAAAAATTTTGAAGAAGACCTCAAAAAATAGAAAGACCTCTCATGTCCTTGGATAGGCAGAATTAATATTGTCAAAATGGTCATACTACCCAAAGTATTATACAGAATCAAGACAATCTCCATTAAAATATCAATAACTTTCTTCACAGAACTAGAAAAATCGTTTCTATATTTCATTTGGCAAAATAAGAGATCCAAAATAGTCAAAGCAATCCTAAGAAGGAGAGGCTGGAGACATCACTGTACTGGACCTCAAACTATTCTACAAAGCTAGAGTATCTGAAACAGCCTGGTACTGGCACCAAAACAGACATGAAGACACAGAGAAAAACCCACATAAATACAATCATCTGATTCTAGAGAAAGGTTCCAAAATATATACATTGGAGAATTGATAGCCTTTTAAACAAATGTTGCTGGGCAAACTGGAAACCTGTATGTACAAGAATGAAATTGGCCCCTATCTCTCATCCAGCACAGAAGTCAATTCAAAGTGTATCAAAGACCTAGGATTAGACCAGAAACTCTACAACTGCTAAAAGAAAATGTAGACCTAATTCTCCAAAATGTTGGAACAGGAATCAACTTTCTTAACAAGACTGCTAAAGTACAGAAATAAAACCAAAAAAAAAAAAAAAAAAAAAAAAAAATGAAATAAAACCAAAAATCAATAAGTATAATGACATCAAATTAAAAAGCTTCTGTACAGCAAAGAAAACAAGAGAGTAAAGAGAGAGTCTACAGAATGGGAGAAGATTTTTGTCAGCTGCTCTTCACATAGGGCATTAATATCCAGAATATTTAAAGAACTCGAAAAAATTGATAATACACACACACACACACACACACACACACAAACACACACACAAACCCCCAATTAATAAATGGGCAAAAGAACTAAACATATATTTCTCAAAAGCAGAAATACAAATAGTCAACAAGTATTTGAAAAACTGTTCAACACCTCGAATAATTAGGGAAATGCAAATTAAAACTACATTGAGATTTCATCTCACAATAGTCAGAATGGCAATTGTCAAGAATGAGTAACAATAAATGTTGGGGAGGATGTGAGGGGGAGAAAAGGTGCACTCATACATTGCTGATGCAACTGTAAATTAGTGCAATCACTATGGAAAGCAGTAGGAAGATCCCCTCCCCCAAGAAAAACAGAATGGAATCACCATAATATTCAGCTATCCCTCCCCTCAGTGCATATCCTAAAGATCTACAGTCACAATACTATAGGGATACAGCCACCTCAATGTTTATAGCAGCACAGTTCACAATATCCAAGCCATGGAATTAAACTGGGAGATCTTCAAGAGATTGATGGCTAAAGAAAATGTGGTATATATATACACAATGGAGTATTACTCTGCCTTAAAGGAGAATTAAATTATGGAATTCACTGGTAAATTGGCCAAATTGGAGACTATTTGCTAAGTGAAAAAATTCAGAAGTCAAAGGTCAATTTTTTTTTTTTTTTTCTGATATGCAGAAGCTAGTCTGAAATAAGGGTGTTTGTATGTGTATGTGTTTGAGAGAGAGAGAGAGAGAGAGAGAGAGAGAGAGAGAGAGAGAGAGAGAGCAAGAGGGAGAAAAGGGGGGATTCTATCATAATAGAAGATTGATGGATTAGATGAAGATGAAGGGGATTAATTGGGAGGGAGAAGGGTCAGGATAAAGGAAGAACAGTGGAATGAATGTGACCTAACTTTCCTATGTACACACAGGAATACATCACATTGAATCTCCCCATCACATACATCCACAAGACACTAACAAAAACTAAAAACCTATAGATAAATAACAGAAAGATCAGTAGAGGGAAGGAAATAGTGGGAGAGAGGAGGAGAGAGAAAGGGGATATACTGGGGACTAAAATAGAACAAATTATATTTCATGCCTTAATAAATATGTCAAAATGAAACCTAAAGTTATTTATAAACTAAAATGAACCAATACAAAGAAAAAAAAGATTTTTAATTTGATTTTAATTTGTGCCATCTCCTCCAACCCTTTATTTAAATTTGTTTCTGAAAATTTACAACATTATCTCACTGGAAACACATACACATCAAATCCCCATACAGCTGCTGGGAAAATTGATGAGATTGTAAAGCCTTTGAAAGGATTACTAACCCAGCCTTGGCAAATCATTTTGCTTTTCTTTGGCGAATTTTGAATGTTAATGGAATGACTGAGCTCATTAGATGTGGAAAGCAGTTTTAAGAGCATCCATATTATTGGTACTATTGTTGGTGCTAGTGACATCTAAATAAATGGTCAAGTGAAATTTTGGGGGAAATAATACGTGAAACACTCTGTGTAAGAAGGCTATCTTCAGGGCAAAAACTGAACAGAGGCATATGGAGATGAGATGCAAAGTCTTGCAAACACAGAAAGAGATGCAGATGCTTTTCAGATGGACATTTCTGCTGCAATTTCCATGTATTTTTTACAATTATTTCCTCTTTTCCATATTTCTATATGATCCAACCTCATTTAAACTCATTTGAGTGAGTATCCATTATTTGATAACAAGATATACATGATTATGATCCTTTATTAATGAAGATAATTATACCTGTTATTTCTTGACTCAGAATGACTTTTCCAGAGAGTTGGAAGTTATATGGACTTGTTATTTTGACATTTTTACTCATATTTTCTAAATTATAAATTCATTTAAATTTTAAATTATAAATTCATTGATATTTTGCCTGTGGAGCACACTGGAATATTGTTTTAGAGACCAAAAAAAATATTGTGATGTCTGATTTTATCATTTGTAATAGAAATATATGTGCTTGTAATAATGTTGCTCCTCCACTTTAACCATGTTTCCACTTAAAAACATTAAGGCCATATGATGGTGCAAAACTCTGTGTGCTCAGTAGAAACAATACACCGTGTTTTGAATTTTCATTTTTTCGGGGATTGCTATACATGATATGAGTATCTTTGGGGTGCTGGGCAGCAGCACTGAGCCACAACTCCCACAAGATCATGAGGGCAAACAACTGGTGCTCTAGAGTGTACTGTGTTGTTAATCTATGGCATTGTTATTTTAGGTGCACTAGAGGCATTTTTTTATTCTGAATATTTTCAGTTTATGATGGGCTTATTGGACTTTAACCTTATAGTAGTGTTCAAGCACACCTGAGTTTCCAGAGTATTTGTTTGGAATAATAGAAGTTTATTTCTCTTACATATAGTTTTAGGTAATCAAGTGCTCCAGGTGGCTTTATTTCATGTGTTCATCCAGAGACTAAGGTTGGCTGGAATCTTTTCTCAAAATGTGATTTCCCACACTTGGGGACCAAACTCACAGTTAAAGAAATCTCCATTCCACAGCCAGTGAAAGAATAAAGGAGGAGTGACAAGCAGTTTTATATTATGGAAATATCATGAAAGTTGCACATGTCACATCTGCTCATATTCCTACAGCAGGGCCTTAACAAATGGTCATTCTTAGGTGTGTGAGAAATCTTTTAATTTAAGTTCTCAAACTGGCTAAAATTTAGATGTGGAGGGTTCTATTATTAAAGAAAGGAAGAGAGAGTGACTGGTGACAAATTAGATTGTCTACCAGTGAATGATTTTCTGTTATAATCCTTTTGTACGTATTTTTACTACATAATGATAATATTTAGAAAGCATATGTTGACAGAATCAATCATACCAGGGATTTTATCAATTATCAATTGAATTTTTTTTTTTACTCATTTAAAGATTCTACTCATTTTATAAATAATAATATAAAACTAAATTAAAATATATTTTAATAGACCAAAATATAAAACAAAATGTTTCATTAACTTTCTAAAGACCATCATAGGCCATCATTCTCCTTATAGAGCTTTTCTTACTTTAAATAACAGTATTATAGTTTTGTTTGAATAGGAAAACAAGTTTTGAAATAAAAATAAAATCCACTATCATACAAAATAGACCAAGTTGTCAGTTTGGTCATATGGTGTAAGAACAGCTTTAATAATGTTAGAGAGCATTAAAGAGGAAAGTGTCTTGTAAGCTGCCTGGTACTGAAAACCGGGAGGAAAAACTCTCAGAGGCAGAGTTAAGCTTTTACTACTTTTACTTCTACTTTCTTAGAGCTTAGAGAGGGAAAGAAAGATTTTTAGAGAGAAAGATTAAAGCGAGCTTTTCTTCTTGTCTTCTTAGCTTAGAGTTAGAGTCTTAGAGAGAAAGAATGATAGAGCTTCTTAGAGTCTTAGAGTGAAAGAAAGATAGAGCTTAGCTTAGAGAAAGATTAGAGCTTCTTTCTTCTCTCTTCTTTCTTCTCTCTTCTTTCTTCTGTCTTCTGTCTTCCTTGGGAGCCTCGGCCTAACTCTGACCAGTCATTACTTCTTCTATCTGGTTTCTCTTCTGTCTTCTATCTGGTTTCTCTTCTGTAACCGCTCTGCCTACGTTCTGGCCGCTCTGATTCTTCTGACCGACCGAGTGACTGCCCGGCTGACTGAATTCTCCGTTCTCCTAACTCGGACCGCTTTCACCCGGTTATATACCTTCAGCTTTGCGGGTGCCTACAGGTGCGTCACATACATATCAGGTGGAACTTATGGCTTCCAGCTAGCTACAACAGCCCTTCCTAATTAGGGCTCCTTCAGTGTCTAAACTCTTAAAAGCACTACGGTTCTAAAATTTTAACCACTGATTAACAAGGAAGTATGGCTTATCAGAAACTCGAGAAAGCAAAAATGACATGGTGTTTCCTGGATTAGAAAGGTATTGACCTTTGATTCTCCATTTCATTTACACTGGTTGCATGGGACAAGGAGAGAAAAGTCTGCAAATTGTGGCTGATGTGAGAAAGATTAAAAAAAAAATAATGTAGAAGTTAGAAACAATTTGAAAATAAGTTTGAGGATTTTTCTTTTTCATATATATATATGGATATATATATATATATATATATATATCCAAATGCCTTCATTCATTTTAAGGCAAAGTTTTAGTTCTAAATTTCAAAGATTAAAATAAAAATTCTTCATTTGGATTTTAGGATCAAAATGAAGAAGAATTAGCTCTTCAAAGAAGTTAGTTTACAATTCATTCTACTTGGCCTCTTCATGTAATTTTTCTTTAGTTTAGCTATAAAAACATAAATTTAGAATCAGGAGTCCCAGATTCTCTTCCTGCAATGTCATAGTTATGTGATTTGGGGCAAGATACTCTTTTCCCCGTATCTATTTGTTTCTCTAGATTTTTCCCCATCATTAAAGTTTTTGTGATAGGCAGGACCATTATTGACATATAATATCATACAAAATATGAAAAATCAGTACAATTTTTGCACTGATTATAATGAAAAGCAATAAACACACCACGATTGTGCATGCCCATTTTGTTAGCTTTAGCGCTTGACCTGTATATATCTCATGATAGTTTTCAGTTCCTAATTGCTTTTTTTCCTTATTCTTTTTCACTAAACTTCATTAAACTCTAAAAACTGCATTTGAACAACACGGGTTTTACTGTGTCTTTCTTGCGGAGACAAAATTATTGTTGACTACAAATCTTTTGAAATCTCCTTTGCCTTCACTATCTCCCCACCTTCAATACACTTCCTTGGCCTTCAGTCCTAGGTTTTCTTGCTCTTTCTTTCTCACAGGGAATTATACAGCCCAATTTACTGTGTATCCACAACTTGAGAGTCACATTCAATTAAACAAAGCCTTGTTTGTTCAGCTAAACTTACTTTGTCTATGGCTCCTCAAGTATGCTCCTGTAGCAGAAGTAGAAGAATGTGTGACTTAGATAATCATCCCACGGGCAACATATTAAACAACTTACTTTCCCTAGGCTAGGTGCCCACATCTTATCTCTGAATTTAAGGAGACTAGTTAAGAGAACAAAGTCTAAAGCTCTGCTTCTTGATTTCAAATCCTATTTCTGCCTTTTAGTATTACATAGTATTACAAGTAAAGTAAATGTCCTCTTTTATTACTAGTATTTGAGTTGAAAAGTGTTAGAAGCAGAGGACAGGAGAAAACTTAGCCAAGTGGAACTGCGTTTGGATTCTAGCTCTGATTCTCATTAGTTGTATGAATTGGCAAAAAAAAAGACTCCTTGCTATCATTAACAGTTTCTTCATGAGGAACTTTGAGAAAAAAAACCTAGTAAAGCTGTAGTAAGGACCATTAATTACACATGCAAAATGACTAGTACACAGACATCACTGAAAAAATGATGTACTACTGTTGTTGGCACATATAAAGGAAGAAATTAAGAAAGAAGATATAAAAAGTTTTTAAGTAATATTTTATGCAAAAGAATATGCAAGGATGGCTGGGGTATAGCTCAGTGATAGAGTTCATGTGTACCACTTGTGAGGAGCTGGGTTTGATCTCTAGAACCAAAAACACACAAACAAATGCAAGGAAGCTAATGGTCAACATTCATTCAACAAATCTTTTAGTTTACCTGTTAGAGTCCAGGTACAGAATGCTGCAGTACAAAATGAGTAACAGCAGGCATTGCCCTTCACTCCCATTGATTGCACTCAGTGTGCTTTCTTGGGGAAGAAAGGAAGGAAGGAAGGAAGGAAAGAAGGAATGGAGGGAAGGGAAGAAAAAGGGAGGGAGGGTAGCCTTTCATTGCCTATGGAAGCATTCTGGGAAAGACAAAAAAGAGAATGGTTCTGTTTCACTAACATGGATTCTAGAGAAACTTAGGCAAATCTTTAGCATAATTATTTTCCTCCTTGAAAATAATAATCTTTCTGTGATCGACCATGACATAATATTGTTGAGTTTATGGACATATAAACTTTTAGAAGTAAGTTGGAAAAGCATTTTAACATGAAGAAAATAAGTATATTTAATTATAGAAGCATTTTAACAAAACATCAAGTTTGTGCCTGATTTGTAGATTTTAAAGAATTCAGTAACAATGAAGAAGAAAAAAAAAAAAAAAAGAAAGAAAGAAAGAAAATGAAAAATCAGCTTTCAACAAAGGAGAGGCATTGGAGATGTGAGAGGCCAACATGCTAACACAGTACTTCTTAAATCCCTGTGTTTTTTTTTTCTGAATCAGTATTCTTGGTTGACTTGAAAAAGGCATTAAACAATCCACATGAGGATCAGGTTTCTAAAGGGGGAAATTACAGACATGTATACTGGACTTTTTATGCTATTTACCACTTCCTTGGCTTAATATCCAAAAATGATTTAATGGTTTCAGAAAACATATTAGAGAATATATATGAGTGTGAAAAACATATTACAACTAACTTAAATATACTCTGAGCCAAAGGTGACTTTGCTTTTCAAATTCAATACCTGAAATTTTAATACCTCTCTAATTAATTTAAACTTACTCATAAATAGAGCTTCAATAAAGCTTTAGGATCATATCTGAAATGGTGTTTTATTTTATTTTATTCTTTAAATTTCAGCTACTTGAAGGTATTTTTAAACTTTTCTAATTAAACCAGGATGGAATCCCATAACATTAGAAATTTCTATTTACCTCAATACTCTGGAATTATTTACATTTCACTTATGAATAATCTGATTTCAATGAAAATCCCTCTGTCAACTTTTCAGTCAGGAACTGAAACCTAGGATGTTTCCTTTATCTTCTATTGCATTCTCATTAAAAAAAAAAAAAAAAAAAAAAAAAAAAAAAAAAAAAAAAAAAAAAAAAAACACTTAAAAAGGGGAAGGTGTGTGTGCAAAGATTTAATAGAAATGAAAACTGGGCATATGAGTCAATAAGCTGGAAAACCCTAGGAAGAATCTGTATAAAACAAAAAGATGAAACTTGGGATCAAATCAATAAGGTGAATGAGTCTAGAAAGAATCTATATGAAATTGAAAGATGAAACTTTGAGTTAAAACAATACTTCAGGTGAGGCCAAAAACAATAAACTCTTTCTTATTCCTTCAACTTAATGCTGAAATTCTTGATAATAGAATATATTCATGGCCACAGGAAGAATACTATCTCCTCGATGGAATATTTCACAAAAGAAAAAAATAATGAAGGCAAGAAAGGAGGTACTGAAGAGGGTTCTGATACTCCAATAGCAACTCCCTGCCCTCCAAGCATTGAACTGTAGGAGACAGAAGAGAAATAGAAACAAAGGAAAATTAATAGCTGAGGTAACTGGACAATTATAAAATTGGTAAATAAAACCAAGTTTTAGTTCTTTAAAATACATTAAATTGGTAAGCTTCTGGCAGCTCTATTCAAGAGAGAAAAAGTTTATGGAGTGTTTAATGAGAACAATTATAACTACAATGGGAGCAATTAAAAATATGAGAATGTTATGGACACTGGTACATTAGTAAATTTACTGTATGCTTGTACAGAAAAATGTAGTTGAAAAGCATAAATCTAATGCTTAAACCAACAAAGAAAATTTAAATATGGTGAAATGTTATCAATAAATAAACACCATGCTGGCTGAGGATATAGCTCAATTGGCAGAATGCCTGCATGGATGAAAAAGGCCCTGGGTTCAACTCCCAGCAACACACACACACACACACACACACACACACACACACACACATACACACACACACCAAAAAATAAATAAATAAATAAATATATATATATATATATATATATATGGACATAATCTGCCAACAGTGGTTCCCTGGGTTTACAGATTATTATGATTGGAGACAATCTTTTATAAACTATTCAACACTTTGAAAATATTCAATGAAGAATATAACTTACTTTAATAATGTGGGAAACAACTTTATTAAGATAAATATCTGCCTTGAAAAACTTTAAAGTTAACATAAGTTTAGTAATAATTTCATTTATTTGTGTAAACAAAGGAGAGTGTTGATATGTCAAATGAGAATAACTAAATACATAGTCTTATGAATAGTTTTCATAAATGTATTTATATAGTGTTTACTGTTTGTATCAGGTGCTAAAAAATTTGAATTTATGCCAATTCATAAATTCAGTCTCTATATAATTAGAAAGTTTATGAGGCAATTAATTGAATAATAGAGGTTTAATAAGAATTTCTCAATGGATAAAACATGTGGATCTGACAAAGTATTTCACAAAAAAATCATACTTGGGGAATATTTTGTTTAAAACACAAACTTCCATTAAGTTTCAAGAGAGGGAAGCATTTAAGGATATTCTTATCCTCTTGTCTCTTTGAATCATCATTCACTAGAAGAATAATTATTAGAAGATTCACCCGATTCATTTTCTTCACAGGCTAACTATACATGGCATGACATATTGCAGCAATTACTGTCAAGAGAATTACTATTAAAAGAATCATTTTTTCTGCACTTAAAGTGTTTTCACTTAAACCAAAAAGAATAAAAGTAGTCATTATGTGCCTATTATGGAATGATCTGCCCCTAGATATCCTCATAACTCCCATTTACTTCTTTCTGGTCTTCAGGTATAGGTGATCAAATGTCATTTTCTCAAAAAGGGTTTTCTTTGCGACCTGTGTTAGATTGTATTTTTGTACACAATTATTCCCTATTTCGAGGAGATAATACTTTCTTGCCCACTGCCTCAGGTGGGCCATCTGATGGGCTTTGTCTAACAGGATGTGAAAGGAAGGGATTCTTCCTCCTGGCAGAAGCCTTAAGCATCTTCACATTGCTGTCCAGGACACATTTTGCCAGGATGTGTTCCAGTGGTCTAGATAGAAACATCCCCATCAGCCTGAATCCCCAAGGGAAGACCACATGGAAAAGCACCATGCTTGACCTGGGATCAACCCACAGTATCAACCATAATTAAATTTACTGCAGTAAACCTCAAAGAGTTGGGTTTGATTGTTATTACGGTGCATCCCATCCTATTTTCAGGGAAATAGCTACTTCATGAAAAATAGCAGACACACCTCCTCTAATGTGCTTTATTACTTTTATAGCATTTTCCAGTTATTATATATTACTGTAAATATTTACTACTGTCTTCATCCATAAAACTGTAAGCTTTATGAGGACAAAGACCTTTTTTTTTTTCCTCTTCAGAGTTGAATTCCTGGTGCTTAGTTAAGTCTCTGGTGATCATTATTCAAATGGAAGGTGTATGGAAAGAGGAAGAACATTGCAAGCTAAGGTCAAAATCTTCCTAAAAAGCCTAAGAAGAGATACAAGCTGCTGAATTATAGCAACTTCATTTACTTTTTTCTATATAAAGAGAAAAAATATGAATCAAAGTAGGAAGGACAGAAAATTGGAGGACAAGGTTATTGTGGTTATCCAAACAGTCTTTATCTGATCAGGGAATAAGAACTACTCAGAAACTTGAGCAGGACAAGTGTAGTGTGTAGAAAAATTAACAGTAACAGAGAATTAGAGTAAAGGGGCAGTCAAGTAAGAGAAAAAGAGAAATGCAAAGAATATATTATTAGCAAATATAAGAAATAGCCACACTCAACCACAAATAGCACTAGGATTGAGACAGAAGATTTAAGAAAGAGCTTCAGCTCTTTTTCCCCCCAACCATAGCAGATATATATACTTCATCAGTGAACATTGTTCTTATGACTGACTACATGTTAGAGATGTCACTCTGTTACTGTCCCTGTGGCATTTGCTGGACAGTGGCTCACGATGGAACTCTGTTTCTGAAGTACCCAAGAGACTACCCAAGAGAATATGCCAAGCTAAATGCTGGTATAGTAAACAGCAAGAGCAGGGCAATGAAGAAGTTATGTTGGAATTCCACAATGAGGAAGCAAGAACCCTTTCCTCTTGCAATATCTTGTCTAGCACCCTCTACAGGTAAAGCCTAAAACCACACTGGCAAAAATAAATAACTGAAAGGTCCACATTTATTTTCATAGGTCAGGCAATGCAGCATGAATTTGGATTTGAGGGGCTTATAATTGACTCTCAGGGCAACAGATATTAATGATGGTTCAAAAGAACTGGAAAAGAGGGTGGATAACTGTGGAGAGATGTAGAGCAAAGTGGACTCCACCGGATTTGATAACAGATTGGATATGTGATTGAAGAAAGAGGATGCAGAAACTCCTAGACTGCCCTGTACAGGATATATTTTCTGACATAAGGAATTCAGGAAGAAAATTGTCTTGGAGATTCAGTGAGATTTATGGCGAACGTAGACAGTAAAGCTATATACTTCATATCTAGGAGGAAACTGTCCTTTGGGTAATTGGATATAAGGGTATGGAATTCAGGAGAGAGACCCAACCTAAGATATAGATTTACACTTCCTGTTCCAAATAACTATTAAACATTTGATATTCAAACCAGCATAGAGTTGCTAGTAATATAATCAAAATAGAATGATCTCATCAAGAATGAAAAGAGAAGGCTGGAAAGGATATGTACCCTGATGACACTAATATTTAATAGTCCCTTTTGTTAACTTTTCTTCTCTTGGGATGTTTAATATCACTTATTCCCTTATCAACGTTAGGCCTTATGAGGTCCATGGGATTTGTTTCCTGAGTTGACACATTCCATATGCGCCTTTTCTTTTCTCATTTATGGCTATCATGACAGGGGTATCTTATCCACGGAGCAGATCATGGGTTTTTATAATTCCTCATACAATGTATGATGTGAGCTGTCATGAAACAACATCATGCCAGTAATCAAGAGCACCATCTGCATGGGGTACATGGTCCTGAGTAGAGAGAGCATGCTCTCCCAGAGAAGTTTCATAGATAACCATTCTTGAGTTACAAGATCCCCTGGAGAAGCCAGAGGGCTATGGTTGGGAAGTCCATGGTTAATTTATAGTCACATTCCTGTCAGTAATTATAAAAGCAAAAACTGTACAGGTAAGAAAAACTTCTAAGAATCTAATAAAAGAGGAAAATGAGAAAAGCCAAATGAAAATGAGTAAGGAAAAAGAAAAGATTATATAAGAAAATTAAAGCTAAATTTTCAAGATAATACACATAAAAAAGGTAAATAATTTCACACAAGTGAACATAAATAAAAATAAAATGTAAAATCAAAGTTAAAAGATAAAGCAATGGATTTAAAGATTATAATAAGTATATATTTAAAGATGTGTAAGAAATGAATATTCTTAAAATCCTCAGGCAAAATATAAATATGACATTCATGACCAAATAATTATAAAATATGAAACTATGTATCTTAAAGTTAGAAAATATATACTTTATAGTTTTAAAAAAAGAAAAAGTATGAGCTGATAAAATAAATGCTAAAGATACAAAGAATATGCCAAGGTCAGTTAATATAGTGTCTTTGAGTAGAAGATTGGCAGGGAATAAATAAAGAAATCAAATATGAGCAGGGTGGGGATACACATTCTTACTGAGATCTTCTTTGTGTATACATTTTTGGTGTCCATTCCACCACCTTAGGCTAACCTGGCCCAATCTGAAGAATGACACAAAATCTTTTTTATTATAGTCTTTATTTCAAGTCAGGACAATAAGAAAACCCTCATTAATGTACAAATACTCACACATTAGTGAGTTCCAGGCTCTCAGAAACCCAAGCAGTCTCCAAAAATTAGAGAAATTGCAGATTTACTCATGGATCCCCTAAGTCATCGATATACATTGAGCTCCATCACAAAATTACATTGGGAGGGAAGACAAATTAAAATATGAATGAAAAAAAATTAAACCCGGCAAAGAGTCTTGACTGGCAGAAAATTCATAGCTGCCTTGGAAAATGCATATTTGTATACTGTATATTTATCTCAGGATGACTTGTAATTTCCTTATGAAGATTAGAAACAGAGAAGCATTGGCAATTACCTATGTATAGGATCATAGCTCATACTTGCTCCATTATCTAATAAATCATTAGAACATTTGTAACTGAATGAAACGGAATTCTGATATTATAAATGTGTGGCTTTAAATCTCAAATTTATTTTTTATTGACAGTAAAGTTTTTTTTTTTCCCCTAATATCTCAGATCCTCAATCTTTTAATATCTAACTGAGGATAGGTTACAACATGGAGGGCTACATTGAAGCTTAAAAATAATGTCTGTAAAGCATCTTGCACAGTGTAGGGGAACAGAGAGAGTGGTACCTCTCATTTTTGTTCTACTTACAGTTACTGTGTTAGCCCTGCTCTGCAGAAGCATTAACCTTCAACCATAAACCAACTTGATCAACTAGCAGGGGTTCGAAAGGCCAAAAGCAAGGCAATTAACTATGTTAATGGGTGTCAAAAAAGTGAACACTGCTCCTCTTTTTAGAAACATCAGTGACTTTCCCTCTAAATTAAATTGGAGACATTAGTAAAATAAAATAAATATTTGATAGCTACAGTTCAAATAATTTTCATGCTGACTAATTCATTCATCGATGTATCTTTCACAGTAGTGAACTCTTATTCAGTTAGAACAACTAGCAATGTCAGAATTAATTGATCAGATGACCATTCATATAAAAACAAGGGGACACAGTAAGTTAGACATGACAGGGTCAGAGGACATGAGGAACTTAGTCATTTGCCACAATAGGATTTGCCTCTAAGGTAAGAAAAAGTTGTTTTAAGTATTATTGATTTTTACTTGGAAAATGTGTCCTATTGATTTTTCCATCTAGATCCTTAACTATGGCTTTTACTACACTATTCTTGTCTGTAATGACAACCAATAGAAAACATAAGAACAAAAATGGAATGGTCAAATGTGGAAGAAAGATAAAATGGGACTTCAAAATTACTACTTAACAGGTTACCCTCACCCCCACCACCAGCACATGCAATATTATTTCAGAGTTCTACTTACTTCTGAAAAGGGAATAAAGGTTTTTAGTGTCTTAGTTTTTTAAGTGAAATGTTGTGGTGATTTTACAGAGTCGGCAACTGAACTTGCTGTTTCAAAGCTCCTGTGCTTGTGGGCAAAGAATTCCTGGATTTCTGCCAAAAATGAAGTTCAGATTATTTGAAGGGATTGGCTGTTGCAGGCTCTGTATTTCTTTTAATCAGGCTTTGTTTTGCACAGCTGTCATTAGTCGATTCTAGTTTATTACCTGTTGGGACTTGGTGTTCTGGCATTTGGAAATGTACTTATTCAGTCAATGTAAAAAACAAACAACAACAAACTGTTGCAATTGTGAAGAAGGTTGTTCATCATCTGGCAATGCACAGGCAACAATCTGTGTATTTCAAATACTTTCTTCTACATATCTACTAAGGAGAAACTTCTGGAGACAGGGCCTTTATTTTCTTTTTATTTCTTTCCTCCATAAATTCCTCCTACTTTTATATTACCCCCACACACTGTCACCTACCCTTCCTTTTTTTATTCTTTCTTCTTTTCCTCTTTTCAGAGTTTCTTCTCTGTCTCTTTTTATTTAAATTTTGAAACTCTAAAGAAATCATTTGATTAGAAAGTTCAATATTTGTGCAAAATGGCTCTGACAGAAAACAGTTTATTATTTGTTTGTATCAGATTAAACAGGACAGAGTGAAATAGTAAAAAGTGCAATTCTACAAACATGGTGATAGACACCACCCTTTATCTCAACAGTTTATGATTTTAGTTTATGTCTATGAAACATTTTTTTCTTAAATC
This sequence comes from Tamias sibiricus, assembly GCA_025594165.1. Taxonomy (NCBI): domain Eukaryota; kingdom Metazoa; phylum Chordata; class Mammalia; order Rodentia; family Sciuridae; genus Tamias; species Tamias sibiricus. The sequence goes on from CM046661.1 coordinate 143,434,653, forward strand.
AATTTCACTTAAGTGCTTTTGAAAATTTCAGATTCATTTAGTTAAGAATGCTACATTGATATATTTGGGGGTTCTATTGAGCATTTTTTTCCAGACATTGATTATTTCCTGAAAGAAAGTTAAAGGAACAAAGAAGTACCTACTAATAGACAAGTTATCAACCTACAGAATATTGAGCTTATTATCATTCAAAATATTAAAAATCTACAGTTATGTGGTCTAAAGGCTTTTGATAAATGTGTTACTATAAAAAAATTCTGAGCTTCTCTTTTGCATTTATATTAACTTTCTTTTTTATTTTTAGTCTTTAGTACCTATGGATTGAACCCAGGAGTGCTTAACCACTGAGCAACATTCCCAGCTATTTTAATTTTTTTCAGTTTGAGACAGGGTCTCACTAAGTTGCTTAGGTTTTCACTAAGTTGCTGAGGCTAGCATTGTGCTTGTGATCCCCCTGCCTTAGCCTCCTGAGTCGCTAGGATTACAGTTATGTGCCACTGCCCCCACCTGTAGTTAACATTAAATGCCAACCTGAATACAGTAATTTATGTAAAATAATAACATACATATTATTCAGATTCCTAGGCCTTTAAATTAGTTTTGTTACAATATTTGATCAGGCTTCTTATATTGTTTTGTATATTTGTATATTTTGTTTTCTGCATGATGATCACTGAGGCAATATAAATTGCTTGTCGTCACATGGTAGAATAATCGATAATTTAGCCCTCTTGCTCTTGCCAGTCCATATTACGTCTTAATTTTTTAAAAAATAGATATACTGCCTTTAAGAACATGACACACAGAATTAACTTATTTTAACTGAGCCAAGTAGCAAAGTTAGCAATAGGATTGGCCCATTGCATAAGAGCTATAGTTAACCTATGGGATGCAGTGGTCAGTGGGAGGCCAGCCTCAGGTAAGGCAACACAATTTCAATAAATTTGAAAAGTAGAGCTAGACAGACACTTCTCAGAAGATGATATACAAACAATCAACAAATATATGAAAAAATGTTCAACATCTCTAGTGATTAGAGAAATGCAAATCAAAACAACTCAAAGATTTCATCTTACTCCGGTCAGAATGGCAGTTATCAAAAAAAAAACAAACAACAATAAATGCTGGTGAGGATGTGGGGGGAAAAGGCACACTCTCACATTGCTGGTGGAACTACAAATTGGTGAAGCCAATCTGGAAAGTAGTATGGAGATTCCTAGGAAAACTGGGAATGGAACCACCATTTGACTCAGCTATCCCACTCCTTGGCCTATTCCCAAAGGACTTAAAAACAGATTACTACAAGGACACAGCCACATCAATGTTTATAGCAACACAATTCACAATAGCTAGATTGTGGAACCAACCCCGTTGCCCATCAGCAGATGAATGGATAGGGAAACTTTGGTATATATACACAATGGAACACTACTCAGCACTAAAAGAGAATAAAAACATGCCATTTGCAGGTAAATGGATAGAGTTGGAGAAAATAATGCTAAGTGAAGTTAGCCAATCCCAAAAAACCAAAGGTCAAATGATCTCTTTGATATGAAGATACTAACTTATAAAGTCAAGAGAGAGGAAATGAGAGTAATGAAAGAGCTTTAAATAGAACAAAGAGGGGGAAGGGAGGGGAGAGGGCAAGGGGATAGGAATAATGGCAGACTGAGTTGTCCATGATTACCCTAAATACATGTATGAGGACACAATTGTTGAAAAAAAATACTTTATATAAAACCAGCAACTTGAAAAACTGTGCTCTTTATATGTAATATGAAATGAAATGTACTCTGCAATCGTGTATAACAAATTAGAATAATAAAAAAAATTAATAAAAAAAGAAAATTAGTTCTCTGCTTCTCTAAAGTGTTCTTCTGACTGGCTCTCAGGAAATAGCGAGATAACTGATAACTTGAAACCCATTAGACATTTTATATAAGCTCTCTCTCTCTCTCTTTTTTTTTTTTTTTTGGCTTGGAATCATGTTAGGGAGAGGGTATCAGAGTGGTTAGCACAAAGATGTTTAAGCAAGTGATCATCTTCCTCAGGCAAAATTGGAGACAACTAATTATATTGCCTAGGGTTAAATCTATTTGTTTAAAAAGAGACTTTCAGATGTAGTTCCAAAAACAAAATGGAATAACAACAGCAACAATTTTTCCAAGCCCCCAGTCTTCCCATTCAAGGAAGCATACATGTTTAAAGGCATATTGTACAAAGTTACCTTCCTTAGTCATTTAATCTAGTGAATGTGGAAACCTGGCTATCAAAACTGCAATTCTGCAAACAAACTTGTACCATTTAGAATTAAACATTAAAAAGATTTATAAATGTTACACCTTCTCACATTGCTCTCCCTGTTCGCAAACCATGTCACAAACCATGCACACCAGAGAATGTCTCTGAAGCAAATCATTAGATCATACCTCCTTATAAGCCTCTTATTTTTAGTCAGCCTACTGAATCCCTGCACTTTGACACCATTAGCCTAATTATATTTTATAGTTCTAAGATCATCATTGTCATTTAAATTAACATAATATAATAAATATGATATATCAATATTTACCTTCAAAAAACCTCACAGCAAAGATTGAAACTTTGTTATATCTTTAAATCCTCAACCACTTAAATCCTCTTCCAATGCATGCCATTAATTCATTCAACCTTAAAATATTACTGATGTGTCATGCCACATTTAGAAAAGCATCCTATTTGTTCACACCCCCTTTTTATCCCCTTAAGATCTCTGTTGCTTGTCTTTTCAAAAAGAAAAAAATCTACACAAAATATTCTAAGTTTACTGAGAATTATTACTTTATCAATCTTCATTTTCACAGACTATCATCTTCTTTGATGTTAATCACAAATAAAATCATCATCTTATGAAAAGCAACAAGGATCATAACAAGGAACTCCCTTCTTCCTCCCCAAGTGTTTCAGTCATTTGAAACACAAAGACAGGTAAGAATACCTCGGTGGAAAAGGTTTCAAGTATTTTCTGTGAGGTACCATGAGCTTTGCACCCTGACCAGTCATTCTGATACATTTTGAGTCAGGTGTCCCTAGGCATGAGAACAGCAACTTTCTCCAGAACTGGCATTTGGTAAACATCTATCAATCTAATAAATGCTAACCAGATCACATTAGTAAATACACAGCTCTCAAAAATCTGTTATCACCATTCAAATTTGCTTTTATAGAACTGAAGCCCAACATCATTTCTCCGGGTAGGCACAGCTGTTAGGAGAATCAACAGTAGCTTGTGTTGAATGACTGGGTGCCTGTGGGAAAGGATGTGTGATGTACACATTTGGAAAGCATTTTGATCATGGAATATAGAGATATTGCTCTATGCCACTGTTTGATGTCCATTTCCTACATTTTATTAAACTTCCATAATCCAAAAGAGATCAGGTCATTTAAGTACAATCTATGAAATACACACAGTGGAAATTTGTTTGCAAAATACTAATTTAATTCTTCTGACATAAGAGCCCAATGGCTTAATTTAGTAAAAAAAAAAAAAAAAAAAAGAAGAACTTAAATAACTTTGGCAGATTCAGCCTAGTATTATTTTAGTTTTTTGTATCTTAATCCAATTACTATTACAAAGCTATCTTAGAGAATCAAAAGGCATTTTAAAATAGTCATTTTTTTCTATAAAATTTGTATAGATCTAATGTATAGCTAAATATAACAAAATATCTAATTTATCACATAGCAGTCACTTGAATTTCAGGATTCAGTACCAAATAATAACTACTATACTAATTTGAAAGACAATATTCATGTTTTTCACGGTATATACAGTTGTTAAGGGACTAGGCTATAGAGACAGGTAACTTGTGCAAATTGGAGTTCTATTCTTTGTTACTATCTGACTTTTGGCAAATGCTCTAGATTAAATCTTAGGTGTCCCACAAAGGCTCAATTATTAGAGGCTTTGTCCTCAGAGAGGTGGTGGAACCTTTAGGATGAAGCCAAAGGGAAAGTCTTCAGGTCACTGCGATGTGCCCTTGAAGCAGACAGTGGGACCCCAGCATCAGCTTCTTTTTCACTTCCAGCCTTGAGGTGAGAAACTTGTTCTGCCCTGAACTCCTTGCCCTGATGCATAATCTCAGGCCCAAAGCAATGAAGCCAATTGATTATGGGTTGATTTGGTCCCAAACTGTGGGCCAAAATAAACCTATCCTGTGTATAGATGGGTTATATCAGGTAATTTTTATAGTAACAGAAACAGACCAAGTTGCCTGAACCCTGTACATCAGTTTATTCACCTACACAACAGAATTATTCCATAGGATTATTTTAAAGTCACTATGTAAAGGGTTTAAAATAGGGACTTAGTCAAAATTGGCATTATGGAGATGTTTGGTGTATTATCAATATCAGAAACCATTTTTTCATGACTCATCTGCTCATTATTACAAACTCCCTGATCAACCATAGTAGCATTCTCTCTCTCTCTCTCTCTCTCTCTCTCTCTCTCTCTCTCTCACACACACACACACACACACACACACACAATTCAAATAAGAATGACTAATTAGGTGATCCAGATAAATGTCTCCTATGAGCTTTAAAGGATCTTGACCAACTTTAAATACAAGTCATTAAATAATTAAATTCCCCACCTAAATCATAGAAATAGACCTTGTTCAAAAGCATTCAAGAATACTTAATCTAACAATTACTAGAGGATAAGGGAAAAGTTTTGACTTTCACGAAATAGTTACTTAACAATTTTAAGGACACAGTTTGAAAAGAGAGCAATATCAAACAACTACCTTTGATTATTATAAAAAGAAATAAGATAATGCTATTCTACTAACAGATTATTCTTCATCTTATTTAAATGACTCTGTGCCTCTGGTTGAACATTACATGTGCATTTCTATGTTTAGAATATTATTTGTACTACAGAAAATTCAACAAGAAAGCTAAAAATAGAAATGACTCCCAACTGTCATATTTATGAATTTGCCTTTGGGTAAGTAGTTCAACAATTTGGTTGCTGTTTTCAACTTCCAATGTTTATATATTATGAGTGACAGTACTGCTACTAAAGTATAAAACTTCCTATATTCTTATCTCCAGAATCCCTTAAAACTAAATTCTAAAATGAGTGTTTACAAGTTTAACATCATACAAAACCCAAATTTTGAGACACAAACAACAAAAGAACCATGAAAACAAAACTATGGTCAAAACTCCATCTGGATTAAGATAATATGAGAAATATCTGAATGAATAATGTAGGATTATATTCTTAAAATTCCACTTAGAAGTATAGATTTAAAATATCTCTTAAAATGTTGAGGATATATTTTCTAATATTTTCAAATCATATGTAAATTATGTTTTATTATGATAGTCAATTTGACAAAAGTGGAAGAATATTCCACATTACTTTTCTTTTTTTTTCTTTTTCTTTTTTTGTTTCTGGTACTGGGGATTGAACCCAGGGATGCTTAAATACTAAGCCACATCCACAGCCCTTTTTTATGTTTTACTTTTAGAGACAGGGTCTCACTAAGTTGCTTAGGGACTCCTTAAGTTTCTGAGGCTGGCTTTGAACTCGCTATCCTCCCACCTCAGCCTCCCAGGCTGTTGGATTAATAGGTATGCACCACTGTGCCAGGCAATATTACACATTTCTATTAAGGACTTTCTTTCTATCTATAGATTCATCATAGGCCAGTTTCTTAGTAATCAAGGACAGATTATTCAGGGACAATATATGATTTTAAAGCTAAATAGAACTCTGCTATAATCATTTTCCACAACCAGCACAATGGTGTTTATTTTATGGAAATATATATTTTATAATAAAAAAGCTTAACTAAGAATAATACATAGGAATCATATTTGATGATGGTTATAGTATTCACTGGATATTACTGAATCTTCTGTTTATTTAATTCTGATCAGCTGAATTACATAATTTGTACATGCCTTTATCCAGCCTCCTTGTATTCCTTTTAGGATGGGAACAAACATACTTAACCTTACTTTGTCTTCATTATTCTATTATGTTTTTATTATTTTTTTTTCTGTCTTTAAGTAAGGGAATATAAAAATATGACAAAGATTATGTCTCATCTTTAAGATTGTGCTGCAAATACATGCTATTGTCAAAATTTGAATGTAGGTTTTGAATCATGGTCCAGGTCTCTTTCCACTCTAAAAAAGATGACCCAGTACTGAAGGGGAATGTGTCTAGTGAATGTTCCAAAAATGGAAAGTGCCCCTTGAGTTTTATGGAAATCATTTTTTGATAGGAATCTTCTAGAAGACTATTAACACTTGCCTGTCTTCTTAAAAGAGGTCACTAAAGGGAATTTACTCTTATCTTGATGACTCACAGTCTCCATCATGAACAGCCATTATCACACCCCGCAGCAAGGCAGCACCTGTCAAACTGTCAGCTGTCATGTCTGCAATCATCCTGCTTGCCTCTAACAGCCTTCTGCTCTGATTCTGCTCAATGACTCTGGGTCAGGGAACCAGATGACCAAGGCTTTTAAAGATTATATGTAAACGTTCTCAGCTTTCTCAACTGTAAAATGAGGTTGCTTTACCAGAGCAGTGGTGCTCAGCTCAGTATTTGAATCACTGTGCTCAGACTCTGCTATAGGAGATAACTGGTCTGAAATGGGGATTTAACATTGGTATTTTTTGAAATGTTTTTGAATTTTTTTTTTCTTAATATGCAAACAGATTTAAGAAACATAATGCTAAAATATCTTTAAATCTGACATGTAACATTTCTACCACTTAAAGAATTTTAAGTTCCTAAATGAAGCACTATACCCTACACTGTATTCAGTGTCTAGCTTAGTTCAGCCACACACAGAGACAAAAACACATATACTCTCTTCATCATTTGAAGATGATGCATTGTTCTGCATATTCAGGCAAAGACTTCCTCTTTGTCACAAACCTATTTAGTATTTCTTCCTTAATTTTTCTCAAGTCTCTTCTGTTTCTCCAGCTAAATGCTTAGATTAGGTAGTCTCAATAAATAAATAAATAAAGTGCATATAAAATTAAGATTTCAAAATGTATATTATTGTATCTTCCTTTCTGCTTCCTTCCCTCGACTTCTTGTATCCTTCTTTCTGTACATTTTATTTCTGTTACTATGCACTTGATATTCACAGATGAAAAGAACAAAAATCCAAAATCTCTGTTGTAAGGGAGTTCATTGATAAATACGATAAAATGAATAGATGAACAGACCACTGTAACCAATGTGGCACAGACATCTGTAGGTTTCTACAGCAGCACAGATGGGGCAGTGCAACCAGCCTAGGAGTGGAGTAGAATGAGGACACCAAGAGGAAATAAGAGTTTAACCTTGAAAAACTCATCCAAGTGGAAAAAGAAAGGATCAGAGGAAATACTACCAATAAGGAGGAAAATATGTAAAGTTTAAAAGATGTAACAATATAGGATATTTGAGAGGATTTCAAGTATGTAGTTCAGTGTGTCAGGTAGTAAAAATGGAAAGCACAGACACCTGTCTTCACTAATGAGCTTGGAGCTTGTTTACAGAGAAACTTATACATCCTTGCCAAGGATGTCAATTAATTTTCCTTACTTTCTTCTTTTACTTTTTTCTAACTCTAAAGGCAACAGGAAGACATTGAAGAATCTTGAGAAAACCAAACACACACAAGTAATCTACATTCCATGTTCATTATAGAAGTATTAGAACATGATTATCTTTTATAAATATATATCATTTATGATTTTAATGAAATACTAATGCTATACCTGATTGAAAATGGACATTCAGAATTCACTGCAATATCAACAACAGCAGACAATTAGCTATCCTGTTAGAGAAACTGTGTAGATGAGTTTACCATTTACAATCCCTGAGACATGGAGTACGGGAGTCAATTTAGGAGAACTTGTCAGTGTTGAAGAGGCAACTATGAGACTGGGGACTGAACATGCTGCACATCTACATTGGAAGGCTCACCCCAGGAATGTAGCACACACTAGCATAGAGAAGCAGGACTATAGGACATTTAAAAACCATAATGTTGAACACAGAGATCAAGGTCCAAGACCAGAATTCTCAGAAGCATAAATATTTTAAGAAGAAAGTAGGAAGTAGTACCCTGTAAAGACATAGGAGGGGGGGGGACTAGAAAGATAAGAGGAAAAAGCAGTGCAGGCCAATGGTAGGTAATTTTAAGTAGAAGAACATCACTATATCTTATGTAATCAGGAGTGTCAAATGCTGTAGAACAGAGAAAGGACCCTCAACAATGAATTGGTGGAGGTAGCAGCCACATTGAAGAGAAGTGAGGTAGACAGCATTTGAGAAAGTTCCCCACCCCACTCCCCAATACCAGGGATTGAAGCCAGGGGTGCTTAACCAATGAGTCACATCCCCAGCATTATATATATATTATTTTGAGACAGAGTCTCACTAAGTTTCTCAGGGCCTCACTAAGTTACTGAGGCTGGCTCTGAATTTTGATCCTCTTGCCTCAGCTTCCCAAGCTGAAGGGCAAAAACCTACACCGGGACCACCATGTAGAAAAAGGGGGGTTATTAACCAGCTGCTACAGCTGGAAGAGACACCAAAGGGACACGTGAAGAGAGGGGAACCGGCAGGAGGAGACGAGCACGGATAAGGCAAAGAAAGAAAAGAAAAGGACGAGCTCCTGCCTGGTGAGGGTTTAAATAGCGACTTGGGTGGGCCAAAGGACCCCTGACTCCATAGGCTGCCAGGGGTAGGAAGTGAGACTTGTACACTTGGGATTGGCTCAGAAAGGGAGAGCCTGCCCCGTGGTGGGGTGCCGCATAGGTGGGTATTTCCGGGAAGGCAAAGCTCAGACTTACAGGATAACCTAATACACCTGGGGCATGGCTAATTTAGAAAACCTGGGGGTATGGCCTCTTAGCCCGATTTTATCTAACACAAGCTGCTGGGATTACTGGTGTGTGTCACTGCTCCAGGTGGAAGTATTTTCCTTAATAAAATTGCTATATGTACTTAGTTATGGGTTTTTCAACTAATAATTTCATGAAGTTTTATTTTGGAAACCATGTTGTAAATGATAAATGCCTTCCTGAATTAAAACGTTACCTTTTTCATATCAATTAACTTCATCCCTCCTCAATTGCAGAAATGCCTATAATGTCACTGATCTTCTGTTTATTATTAGATTGCAAATTCCCAAGTGGTGAATTAGTGCCAACTGCTTCTTTCTCTTCTTTTGTAATATCCAAACGATGGCTACGGAGTTTTGGACATGACAGCTACTCATAAATATGCTGGCTAGGAATACTTTTTTAGTTACAGAATCAGGGAGTTATGTCACATCTTCCAAATTCCATGCTATTTCTAAAATCTATTTGTAAAACCATCCATAAGATAAATATTTGGAAACATTGTATAGCTTTTTAAAGACATTAATATTTTCATTTCCAGAAAAATTGCCAAGGAATATTGAAAGTTTAATATGATTTTTTCCTTAGAGAAAGGAGTAAGAGAATAGCTATTCTCTGATTATTTCAAAATAATCAAGCTTTCATATATATATGATGATAGAGCAAGTTAATGAGTTTTATATACATTAATTTATTGAGGTTAAATAGCTGAAATTTGTGTTGGTTAAAAAATAAAAATACTAAATAAAATAGGCACAATACTAATACAGTCATTAGTGTGGCCATATTAACATTGAATAAATAAATCTTTCTTCATTCTTTAGAAAATAAAAGATTAGTATTCTTAAAATCTGTCCAGTGTCCAACAGAATATTAAAGATCTTAAGTGTTTAGTTCTTAGAAATCTTTACTTTTACCCATTTTCCCTAGGAAATAGCATGTAGAGCCATGGCTTTAAATACCAAATGCATCCTGATGAGTCTCATATCTGTATTGCCAGTTCCAAATACACCCAGATGTGCCCATTCACTTATACTACAGAAAACTTCATTTCTATGTTTGGGAATCTCTGGTGAGAACCTCAAATATACACTGAAGTGGCATCAAACAAAACAAGCCATTCTTCCCTTTTGTTTACTGTGGCCCAGAGCACAAGACTCATACTTTCTACCTCAGTTTACCTTACTCCACCCTGACCCTTAGTGGCTTGGGACCTTCTGGCTCATCACTTGTATAACCACTGTCTAGTTCTGGTTGTATCATCCATCACCTACCTAATTCAACAACCTCTGAACCACTGTTTCCCATTTTCTAAATACAGTAGACAGCATGATCATTGAAATGCAAACCAGATCATGTCTTCTTGGTAAAAATTTTCTGATGGCTTCATATCACACCAAAAAAATGCACCAGAAATGCAAACTCTTAACCCACCATGTACTTTTGTGATGTTTCATGGTTGTTGACATATGACAAGATTATTACTTCTTCAGGGAGTGAACAATTGTGTTCCCCAAGCATGAAATAAATCAGACAAAAATCCTAGCCCACAAAAATTAGTATGATGCTTCCTAATACCAAAAAGTGGGACCTTTAGGAGAGATTAAATCATGACAGTGGTGCCCTCCTGAATGGGATTATTACACTTTTTTGAAAAGACCACAGAGAGCTAATTGGCCCCCTCTACCATGTGAACACCCAGCAAGAAGGTGACGTTGGGCTCTATGACAAAGAACCAGGCCATCACAGAGCATGGAATCTTAAACTTCTTAGCCTCCAAAAATATGAGACATAAATTTCTGTTCTGCATAAATTACTCAGTATATAGTAATTTTTTATGGCAGCCTAAATAGACTGAAAGTTGGGATTTGCCACCTGAACATAAACAACATACTCTTCAAGACTGGCCTGTGTAATTATTGTCCCTTTACAGTAGAATATCCTCAACTCACCCAGGGCTTGGAAAAATGTCACTGATTCCCACAGATCTTCTCATTATCTTGCTATACTCTCATGTTAAAGTTATATATATATATATAAGTTATATATATATATATGTATATATATATAAATATATATATTTCTTCTTGCTTATGTTTATATTCCATCCTAAAACATAGGCCCATAAGGTAGGGAATTTGGCCAAATTCCCAATAAGTTAAAAATTGACGCATAGTAGGTGATACAAAAATCCTGTTAGATGAATGAATGTAGTATTTTCAATGCCTGCAGACACATTGTATGTGGAGATGGCTAATCTACTTTGGGTAGCATTTGGTATTTGCATTACAGTATATAAAACTAATTGAAGATGTCATAAGGCCTTAGATTTTGCAAAATATTTTCACAGGTTATCTGATACAATTATCATAGTTTAGACAGATTTAAGGAGACTGGGATAAAAGAAGTTAACTGACATCTAATGAATTGTTGGCAGTTAGGGAAGAATCCTGGCTCTTAGAGACCTTTTCCTAAGCAGCTGAGCTTCAGGATTGATGTGTAATTGTTTTGTGTTCAATGTAGTTTAAAAGATACATAGAACACCAAATCCTGTCCATATGGTTACATAGTTTCTAAGACAAGTCTGCAATTTTAAAAAGCAAGCAATTCAAATAGCTTAGCCTCTAAATAAACAATGGTTTAGAGACATAATAGCAATTAACCTATCTAATTTCCTGGCATAAAAGAAACATTACATTCATTGTTACAGTGCTCTGAAGGTAAATTCATAACCATGTACTTGAAACAGAATGAGATTGATATTACTGAATGTGATAGGACAATTCTACATAATTTATAAATGCTAAGTTCCCACATTGTGGTTCTTTTCATTCCTTTTTTCTATGGCTATGAATTTAAAGCTGTTTGAATCCACAACTTCAGGAAGAAACAGGCAAAGAAGGCAAGTCTATTTGTTATACATCTGCAAGCACTGTTTTTCTGGTGTGTGATACATCATGCTCCTGAGACTACTTGTGCATTCTGCTTTCAAGATATCGGTAATTTATTTCCAAACCTCCTTAGCATACTTATTTAAATAAAAATTATGAGAAAGGACCCATTATTCACAAAGGAGAAAATATACACTACTTAGAAATTCCTGTGAAATATATTGTTCTCCATTTACAGATACTGCATTTTAATCCATAAAATATTCCATCATCACATCTTTGAGAATTTAGATTTCATTATGAATTCTGCAGTGCTATAATAGCCTCTATAATAACTGTGTCAGGACTAACTAGCTTGCCATTGATGTGATTAAAAAATACACATCATATATCAAAAACGGTGCACACTACAGAGCTTGATGTAAAGGAGGCCAGTCTCTTACATTAATTACTTTATAGGATATGACAATTCCAATCCCCATAGAATATGAGATTTCCCCTCTGCATAGTACATGTATATTAAAAGATTATGTACAATGTGCTCTGATAAATCAAATTAGTTAGGTTTTCTTTTAATTGTAAATAATCATTTAAGATAATGCTACCCAAATTCATTTACTCACTCATTCATCAAACACTTTTTTACTTGTTGAGTACTAACTATGCTAGCTACTTGGAGTAAAAAGATGAATGTGAAAAAATAAATCTTCTAAAGGAAATTCTATAAACTAGTGATACAGGCAAAGAAATCAACAATTATCTTGTCATTTTCCATCCATGTGACATTGGCTCCAACTACAGGTATATTCTGGTTTGTTTATTAAATTAGAGTCTTACTAATACATTGGAATTCTGATATGTAAAGTTTTAATGAGAGTAACATAAACTCAAATCAACTTGGTTCTTCCTTAAATTGAAGTCAAAATCAAATTTCTGAGTTCTAGAACCTTGAAAAGTAGAAATTTAATGAAGAAACATGATTAGAAATCTGGGCAACTTTTGCTGCTACCATTATTGTTCTAGCTCACATTCTTTAGTTCATACTTGACATGCATATAATATGATTTTGAAGGGAAACATGCACAAGATGGTAATTAGAGCACACAAAAATAACTTTTGGTGACTAGTAAAACACAGATTTCAGATTTTTAAAATTGAAGTCTGACTGTGGTGCACGGTTATTATGTAAAATGGGATGGGAAATATAAATAGTTACAAATACAGTGCTAATGATTCACAAACAACATTTATGGTTTAGGAAATAATATATGTGTGTGTCTTTTCATTAAATTAAAATTTTGATAGGGGTAAACCATGGCAACAGATAGGAATTTGTTTTTAATATATGATATGACATTAGTGTATTTTAAATGTACTATTATTTTATAATAAAATTCTTGGTTGAGGCTCAGTCTTTACTACTTTTAATAACTTGTTTAAGACTGAAGTTAAGAGATTTACTATCACATATATTCAATAAGAAAAAAACTAAGTTTTTACTTTTCTTTGTCTAGTGCCTAGAGTAATAAATTTCTGAGGATACAGAAATAATTAGCTTATGACAATCCTATTTTTATCATGTCAAAGTTCTTGAGAAGACATCAATTGATCATATGTAGAAGAAGAGAAACTCTAATAGCACAACCTTATTATGAAATTGATACCAAAGGACAAATGATTTTGCCCAGTGTTTTCTGTGACTGAAATTCTTTTATTTTAGGGAGTTCTGAAATATTTTTTTGCACTATTCAAGAAATTGTGTTTGTTTTAATTGTAATGTAAATTTCAGGTAATTAATGGATAAACAATATTTTTTTAAAAAATTTGCTTCTTTGCACCATTACATAAGATGTATATTTTAAAGTGATCATAACCCTTTTCATCAGTAGCTGGTTTATTTTGCTCTAGCTCAGTTTTTATGATTGAATGTGGGCAATTGAAGCTCTTTTCATTAGTAACTACTGTGACAACTAGATGTGGGATTCCCAAACTAAGAAAAAAAAAATTATTTGCCACATTAGAACCTGAAGTACTATGAATCCATTTGGACAATTCTACATTCTCTGAACTTCTTAGTAAATAAGCTAATACAAAATACACTTTCATAGATTATAGAAAAAAGATACACAGCTCAGGCCTGCAAAGAGAAATATCATACCAAATATATTTTATGAAAGAGCTCCATTTAAAAACTTTAATTTTGATCTATTTTTTTTCTCTCTTTCTACAGTGTTAGGGTTCATCAAGAAGGATATGCTTATTTAACTCCACTATCACCACCTCTCACATTTTTAATTCCCTTTCTATATAGGTCTAGCAACTTAAAAAGACACCTCAAACTTCTCTTTGAGGGATAAGGCATATAAAGTGACAGGATATTTCACTGAATTGGAACAACAGCATGAAGTTTAAGAAACTAGAATCCAGAGCACAGCACTTTGAATTTGGAGCTGATTTAAGCATTGCTCATTTTCTGATTGGGTTACATTATGTAATACCCTTATGTCTCAGTTTCCTTATCTGTAAAATGGACATAAGAATAACACATATAATGGTTACAAGTATTAAGAGAAAATATGGAGAGAGAGAACTCTATTTGACACTGAGAAGCCACTCAAGATAAGAAAGCTTTATTTATTTATATATGTGTTTTCCAAATCATAAAAGAGGCCCTTGGAAATCAGCTTTACGGTTTGGCATTACAGAACACAATGAACCATCATCCTCATGTTTTCATTTCTGTACTTTTAGCTTAAATTTCATTGTCTACCCTTCAAATCCTTCTTCTCATTGCCTTAAATAAGCAGTGAACTACTCTTCTATCAAAAACACAACACTTAAAATTCCAGATGGAATTATGTCTGCTTCAGTGAACATGAATGGAGCTGACCAAAAACTCACTACATTGGGGGACAAAAACAAACCAAAAGCAGACCAGAAAAAAAAAAAAAAAAAAAAAAAAAAAAAAACAAAAAAAAAAAACATGGGACTTAATGGTGGGCTAAGTAGTCTCATGTTAACTCTTGTCAAAGATGTGGAGTGGGCCCACTGCACTGCCTTCCTGAGTTGAGTGACTCTCCCTTTACCTGGAGGAATTTACACAACTCTCCTCAAATTTATAATTATTGTTCCTCTTTCATGTCCCCAGCACATTGCACTGTCACTGTCACAAGCCATGGTTTGGGCACCTGGGCCTACCTCTCCCTTTCCGTGTCCCAGCTGGTGAGCTGCCCACTTGCTCACCTGATGCTCATATCTGTTCATGCCTTGCATGTTGCACCCTCTCTCTAGGTATGGAAGTTTTAAATGTAAATATTCCCTTTTTCATATCATCAGTTTTTGCTTTGTGCAAAATTATTTGTAAAATATTTCCCCATTTATGTAAAAAAAAAAAAAAAAAAAAAATTCCTCACTTTAATTGGTGTCCTTCTAACTTTCCCCGACAATTCATTCCCCATTACAGGAAATTGCTCAAAAAAGTGGTATTTAGGCCAGGCGCGGTGGCACACACCTGTAATCCCAGCACTTTGGGAGGCTGAGGCAGGAGGATCGCGAGTTCAAAGCCAGCCTCAGCAATGTCGAGGCACTTAGCAACTCAGTGAGACCCTGTCTCTAATAAAATACAAAAAAGGGCTGGGGATGTGGCCCAGTGGTCGAGTGCCCCTGAGTTCAATCCCCGGTACCACACACACACACACACACACACACACACACACAAAAAAAAAAAAAAAAAAAAAAAAAAAGTGGAATTTAATATCTGCAGTTTTTCTTCTTCTTCTTCTTGAAAATAGCCCAATATCTCACCTGAAACTAGTTTTCGAATTTCCCCTATATTGACACATTACTATATCCAGAGGGGATTTCTAAATTTGTTATATTTTATTCAATAAGATTATTACTTGATAATAATGTTCATTCAGTGTCTACCATTCCAGTGAGAATAGCAGAGTCAAGATGAGGTAGAGGAGCAAAGCCTAAGTGGAATAATTCCAGAATTTGAAAACTTATTTTTCCCTGCTGCAGACTAAATGCAGCAGGTAAGATTTTGAAATATTGGAATATTCAGCAATGTCATTGTGCTGAAGACACAAATTGTTGATGAGGTAGAGTCAAAAAAGAGGTGCCCTGGGAAAGGCCTCAAGCCTTGAGTTTGGAACCCCAAAGGGCTATTCCCTAGGATTACAGGAGTGAACTGAAATCGCCAGCTTGCAGCCCCACTGAAGCTGTCACCAACTAGCTAAATTCTTAATTGGATTACTGTGATACTAGCTGGTATCCAGAAGGAATGATGATCACCAAATTATCTTCACAATTTGTTGTATATCTGATATTTAGTACAACATACAGGATACACAATATATCCAAATACAGAAACTGTGTATGTGTGTGTAATAGAAGCAAAGTCATAGGAAACCTATATAATAAAGAGATATAGAGCTTGTAATATCTATTTTTACATATTTAAATGACAAGGCACAATGATTTTAGAGAATAAGTCTTCTGAGTATATATAAAAAACTAAATGAAAAATAACTAAAAATTATAATTTAAAGGATCAGCAAACAGATTCAACATTATAGTATTCATAGTTGAGGAGAGAATCATTATAATGGAAGATGAGTCAGATGGGAAGAATATAAGAATGGCGCCATGTGAACAGCCCTGGAATTGTGTGCCTTGCTCCTGTGGCTAGGAGGCTGGTGACGGAATAATCCACACAGGGCATTTTAATGGACCCATAAAAGCTCTTCACTTCCTCAGGGCATCATCGGAGTTGTTGAATCTTAATTTATTTTTAATGTGTGAGTTTTGTACAAATAATAAAGAACTCCTTATTTTGTGTTACATCTAGTGCTTCCTGTGTTGGTCTTGCAAAGCTGATGTCTCTTGTAAAAGATGGACTTTGAAGAACATTCCACGAATGCCATGGAGAACATCTTATTGATTGTGTCTGCAGTATTATTGTAGAAGATGGACCTTTCCTGTTCTGCATAATGTTTAAATAGGCTCTATTGTGACCTTTCAGCCAGTAGCTTATTTATCTGAGTTTCTTCATAGAAGTAGCAGTGAAAACTATGTTGAATGTTCATTTCAGTGACTGTAACCAATTTTATCTTCCTAATTAATGTTTTGTACAATTTCTAAAATGTATACCTTTTGTTATAGTGTACTTTTTTTCAGTTCTGGTAAATTATGAAAATGAAGTTAATACAGAAAAAAAATTTTAAAAGGATAGAGAAATTTTTAAAAGTCAGAAAAAATGCAGTAAATACTACAAAAGGTGTATGGGTCATTTTAAAAAGGTCAAATATATTTGTAACTTGAGTTTTTACCACTCCTGTAGGGGGAAAAAAAAGAAGAAGAGGAAAGGAAGAATGTGAAGCATTCAGCAACATTATTCGAAGTACATTCTACTGTCATATAAAACTAAAAAGAACAAATTTTTAAAAATACACCAACTAAGAGCTTAATATAAAATGTACAGGGAGGGCTGGGGTTGTAGCTCAGTGGTAGAGTGCTTGCCTCACATGCATGAGGCCCTGGGTTCGATCCTTAGCACCACATAAAAATAAATAAATAAATAAATACAAAAAATATTGTGTCCATCTACAACTAAATTTTAAAAAAAATATATATAAAGGATTTTACAAAAAAAAAAAACTAATTTCTTATTGGGAAATATTGAAGTCATAAATAAATGGAATGATATGTCATGTTATAGATTAAAAGACCCAATTTTATAAAGTTTATTCTTCATCAATATGCTTTAAATTCAACATAATGTTAATAAAAACCCAGCATGATTTGGAGGTAATTGAAAGCTTATAGCAGCAAAAAAAGACACAGATGGTAAAAATCATCTTGAAGAAAAATAAGATTATCATTGTAAATGGCAACATTTATTCTAACTCTAATAATTAAGAGAGAACACTAATGGCACAAGGGTTTTAAAATTTAGAATATTAGTATCCATAAGGACACCTATTTGCACATGGTATTTTTGATTATGAAAAGGTGGTAAAACAGAGCTCAGGAAAATTATTTCTTTTTCAATGAACAGTGCTCAGTTGGAGAACTCTGAGATGGGTTGTAGCAGGCAGAGTGCTCATTAAGGAGTGTGCTTGGGATCAACAAAGATGGCAGGTAAGGACACACAACAGGATTAGACTGAGGTAAAAATCTAGTCGTGGTGCAGGTCCAACAGCTTTGATGGTCTTCTGGGCCTTTTGTAACTAGATTGGCCCATGACAATGGTCTTCACTGTCAGAGTGGTCAGACCTTTATGCTTGGGTCAGCCTTTGCTCGTGGGCCACCCTTGGAAAAGGGTAGTTTAGGGTAAATCAGTACTTTGTAGTTGAATTAAACCCTGAAGGATTAATAATTGAAGGCCATCTTCAGATAACACTCTTCACAGGTGAGGCAGTTCATCAAGTGTCTACATCATTCTGTTTCATTATTTATGTCATTTGTCACTATGTGTTGTTTACACATTGATTAATTGCAAAACTTAATGAGGACAAGGAATTTATCTCTTGGTTATTTTTTCTCTAGTACTATACTAAGAATTGTATACAAACAACAACGGTAAGTGTTGGCAAGGATGGGGGGGGAGAAGGCACACGTATGCATTGCTGGTGGGACTGAAAATTAGTGGAATCACTCTGGACAGCAGTACAGAGATTCCTTAGAAAACTTGGAATGAAACCACCATTTGTTCCAGCTATCCCACTCCTCAGTCTATACCCAAAGGACTTAAAATCAGCATACTATAGTAATGCAGCCACATCAATGTTTATAGCAGCTCAATTCACAATAGCTAAACTGTGGAAGCAACCTAGATGCCCTTCATAGATGAATGGGTAAAGAAACTGTTGAATATATACACAATGGAATATTACTCAGCATTAAAAAAAGGATAAAATATGGCATATGCGGGTAAATGGATGGAATTGCAAAATATCATTCTAAGTGAAGTAAACCAATCCCAAAAAACCAAAGGCCAAATGTTCTTTCTGATAGATGGATGTTGATCCATTATGGGTGAGATATAGGAAAAATGGAGGAACCTTGATGGTGCAAAACGGGGGGAGGGTTGGGAAGGGGGAATGGAGGTTGAAAAGATCATGGAATGAGATGGACATCATTACCGTAGGTACAGGTGTGACTGCACATATGGTGTAACTCTATGTCATGTATAATCAGAGAAATGAAAAGTTGTGCTTCAATTGTGTACAATAAATCAAAATGCATTCTGCTGTCATATATACCTAATTAAAATAAATTAATTAATTCTAAAAACCTGCTTATTCCATAAATAATTTGAAATGAATGAACCATGCTGAAAATTTAATTAAAGGCCAAACTGTGAAGTATGTTGTAAGTACTGTTAAAATATGTCAGTATCTGGTTAATTCTAATCTCTTTTGTGTCATGCTGACTTAAAACTAATCTCTAGTTCTGATATGTATTAGCTAATTGGCCTTGGATGCATAATTTTGTGTGTGTCTGTGTGAAAATACTTGATTGTTATCAAGATAGAAAAAATGTTATTCTTACAAAAGAAAGTTATAGTCATTAGGAGCAAAGAAAATGTAACAAGATTAAAGTAACAATTTTATTTAACTGTGATTTCCTAATTGGTCAACTTAATCTTAAAATTGTAAGTAATGGGAAGAAATTTTAGATTTTGGGTTATTTCAACTATAAATTAGTTTTATTCCTCTCTCCTTTGTGAACCTTGTGTCTGGCATACAGTCTGTCTTCTCTGTGCTATTAGAAACTCTTCAGTTTATTCCTTTTAGCCAATGAATACTAATGTCTAAATATCTAGGAGCCTTAGTTAAAGTGGTATCATTTCTTTCTAACTTATTTTCCCAAATTTGGACTTAAAAATATATATGTGTTTCATTTTTTCCCGGTACCCAAAAATAGAGGGAGAAAAACAGTTTTAACATGTAACTATATTATAGATTTTTCTGCCTCATATATTGTCTCCAAAAAAATCATCATTAATTTCCAGACACATTTCTAAATTCACTGAATGAAATATCTATCTGCTGTGTCTTTCCACATTTCCAGGTTTCTTAATGAATCTTAAATCAGATATTATGGATATCCTTTGCTCTTCTCTTGGACATTACCTCTACCATAATTATTTCTCATACACTACTCATTTTCTTCTTCTATTGTTCTTTTAATAAATGTCTTTCATTACACATTCAAAATAGATACTGAATATAAGAAAACATGGGAGACCAATGGAAAAACTCTAGTTTCCTTAACATAATTTTCCTTAGAATTTTTAGGTTATTATATCTATATTTACATGAAGAAAACAGAAATGCAAAAAAAAAATATGTTTAACAGATAAGTACAAGAAAAGTGGAAATGCACCTTCTTATAACAATGAAGAATTAGTATATTACCAGTATTTTTAATGATTTGATGAAAATTTCCCTTGACTTATATAATTCAAATGAGATACTGCTTTCAAAATTTACTTGAAAGAGATCAAAGCACGCTTATAAGGGTCACTTGGGAAAGTGACAGCAACCATTACCATGACAATAGTATTTTAATTATTAAGAATACTCACATGTAAAAAGAAGTGGTTAGTCAGAAGATGAGTTTGGTGTAGCAAAAACATATATGGTAAGTTATTAAATAAAATCCAGAAGTTTTCCCAAACACTATTCCACCATATATAAAGTTTGAAAAAAGGCATTTGAGAAATATATACCTGTTGCTAAGTCCATCCTTTTTTGGAAGTAGATGCAGAAAGGACTCTGAAAATCCTGGTGCCATTTTTATGATCATCATTTTTAAGAGGATATTTAATAGGCATTAAACCTACTTTCACTTTTAATGTTACAAAACTGTGGTCTCCAGAAAACCTTCTGATTGTGACTTAGCTTTTATTATGGGCCTACCTAGATAAAAATAACACTAGTCATGTGACATTATTGAAGGAGCCCTAATTAGGAAGGGCTGTTGCAGCTAGCTGGAAGCCATAAGTTCCACCTGATATGTATGTGACGCACCTGTAGGCACCCGCAAAGCTGAAGGTATATAACCGGGTGAAAGCGGTCCGAGTTAGGAGAACGGAGAAATTCATTCAGTCAGTTGTGCAGTTGCTCGGTCGGTCAGAAGAAGAGTTCGGGTCGGGGAAAAGAATCAGAGCGGCCAGAACGTAGGCAGAGCGGTTACAGAAGAGAAACCAGATAGAAGAAGTAATGGCTGGTCAGAGTTAGGCCGAGGCTCCCGAGGGCTGGTCAGAGTTAGGCCGAGGCTCCCGAGGAAGAAAGAAGAAAGAAGCAAGAAGAAAGAAGAAGCTCTAAAAAATAATCTTTCTCAAAGCTAAGCTCTCTCTATTTTTCTTTCTCTCTCTCTAAGCTAAGAAGATAAGAATCTTTCTCAAAGCTAAGCTCTATTTTTCTTTCTCTCTCTCTAAGCTAAGAAGATAAGAAGACAAGAAGACAAGAAGACAAGAAGCTAAGCTCTATCTTTCTTTCTCTCTAAGAAAGCTCTCTTTCCCTCTCTAAGCTCTAAGAAAGTAGAAGTAAAAGTAGTAATAGCTTTACTCTGCCTCCGAGTTTTTCTCCCGTGGCGCCGTGGCTGGCCATGACAGGCAGCTTACACATTATAATTCATTAACATCTTCTTAATGAGTTCATTTTATATGCAGCCACTAAACAAAGAAATCTGTTTTTAGTGTGTAATTTAAATCAGATTTCAAGCCTATATAAGGAACAAGGCTATCTTCTGAACTATTGGAAATTTTTTGATGTAGGAGATAACTTTCATTTTGCATTTCTTTTTCTTTTTCTCACTCCAAATCAGTACGTGATTTGCTCAAATTTTAGAGTGTAGTTGATAAATCTTTATTTTAATGTTTGATATAGCATAGTGGATCAATATAGCAAATTCCATATACAAGAATGGATACCTCCTTTTGTTGGTAATGCAGATGGCCCTTGTAGAAGCTCCATGAGCTCTACCCAGGTGATCAGTAACCTATGTTATACTATATGTTAGAATTTTCTAAAGGTATTGACTATAACAGAGGTTACCTACAAATTTTCTAGTTTTAGTCTCACAAATGCATGTTGTTTACCTGTGTGATGCTGTGATTTTACCATTGAGTTAATGCTGAGTGTTTCTGCTGTCTTGAGCACTTGTTGATATTGAAATTGAACAGCCAGGGAATCATAGTGAGCTGGTGAAATGGTAACTGAGTCCAAATTTATCATCTTATAGGTGCAGTATGATTGGCATCCTTGAAAATAGAATTCAGATTAGCAAGGCAAGAGTCACAAAAGTCACAACTAGAAAAACCAGAATAAGAATTTGTCCTCCAAAGTGCTACACAAATTAAATTTTATCATTCCAAGTGTTTCCTATTCACTTTTTTTTTTTTTTTTTTACCTTTTCGAGTGAATTGCTAGTCTAGATCTTTTGTTTTAGAAAATGAAAAACTAGGAAATTTAAATAAATCTCAATTAAATGTAAATTCACTGTGATTAAATAAGAGCAATGATGAGAATGACAACTGCAAGGTTGATGTTGATGGTGGTGGTGACAATCGTAGTGGAAGTTCATTGCTATACATTAAAATAATACTAAAGGCTTCATAATGACAGGTACAACTCTTCTCCCTGATCCTACTCTCTACTTGCCACCTTAAATTACTCTCCAGTATTATCTCTCTTACACTTTATCTTGAATATCACAAATAGATCTGCTTCATCCTTTACAATGGCTTTGTATTCTATTGGATGTATATACCATAATGTGTCCAATCAGGACTCTATTCACCAAATTTGTGTGAACTCTATCTAGTTCTTAGCTTTTGTCAATGATGTAACAATGCATAGAGTTTTGTGAATCTTCCCCATATAGTTGTTGGATAAATTTAGGAATGGAATAATGTCTGTGTCATAGTGAATTCTGAGAAAAATCTGCCACACAAATGATGAAACACTCAATTCTTTAAATAAAATTGAGCTCTTACAAAGAAAAAGGAACAGAAAAATCCAACTCAAATGTAAAGAAAAGGTCATCAGTAGAGTCACAAAGAAATTATAAATAAATAGCCAATAAACATATAAAAATGCTTAACATTTCTCAACCTGGAGTGCAAGAAACGTGTGTATGTGTTTTAACCTGATTGGAAAGGACCAAAAAAAAAAAAAAAAAAAAAAAAAAAAAAAATTACTACCACTCAGCCATTGGTAAAGCTGTGGGGCTGTAGTATGTCTTACATCCTTACATCTGTTATGTTATGTTGGAGAAAAGGTAATGTATATAACATCTTTCCCAGATGATATGGTGATATCAATACATAATTACAATTATTGTATTTATATTGAACTTAGACTTTAAAAATGTTCTTTGGAAGATTAAAAAAACAACAACTCTCAAAAAGCCACTGGAATAGGAAACGTATGCTGTAAGCATGTACAGTGGGGATGTGTGCTGGGGTATCCTATTGATTTATGTATGAGTGCCACATAAGTTCATTTCAATCACATTTAGTTTATTCACTTGGTTTCATTCTGAAGGAATGAATTCATTCTGATCATTTTGTCTGTGGTTGAGAAAATTGAACTCTAACAGATTGCAGTCCCAGAAGAAATTGCCTAGTGTTAGAGCTGCAAGTAATTGCTAAACTCCCACGTGCCTCAGGGGAGAAAGTATGTCCTTGATTAGAAAAATATGCAAGGAAAAAGAGGCAGTAAGCTTGTAGTTAATGGGCAAGATAGCATTCTCTGTTAAGTGCTTTGGAGCAACCAGGCACATTTTTCTCCATTTTTACTAACTAGAGGATTAATTTATATTCCAAAAGAAATGTTAAAATTCTAATCATTCTTCATCATTAAGTAGGGATTCTATATCTTCTCATTACCATACAGAAGGGAAGTTTAATTCAAATGAAGAAGATAAATAAATAAATCCAAGGGACTTATTTAAATTCATTTAGTATATAATTCTAAATTACATACTTCTGACAACACTGCCACAAATTAAATAGGATATTTTACTGTCCAATCATGATGAATCCCTACAGTCAGAAAATCAATATGCTATAGCAGGATAAGCACTTAAATTGTTTTTAGTGTACTTTAGAGTATTGTTTCTTTGTCTTTCAGGGAGGGAAATATATTTTTTTTTCATTTATTCGCTCCATTTCGGATTAGTTTGATCATAAATGGACACATAATTTATTTATAAACTTAGAGTATCAGAGCATGTATATTGCTTCAAAGTCATAACATTGACCAAAACAGAAGTAATTTTACAGTGTATGCATATGTCTTGGTATTTACTTTTTATCACAAATTTATTTTTCTCTAATGTCTATTAATAACTGCAAAGAAATCCTGAAGAGAGCCAAACCAACACATGAACACAAAATGCAAAATAATATACATCACATAAATGTGCCCATATTGGAACCAGATGAGTACTGCCTGGCAAATATGTAGCTAAATAAAGTCAGAGCAATTCAAACATTCACAGCACAAAGTATTTTTATATACATATATATCTCTCTAGCACATGTTTATAATTTTGGAGTGTATCAAAAATTCTTTCAAGGAAAAAGCAAACCATTTCCAAGAAGAACCAAACTTTTCTATAATGAATAGCTAAAACACACATATAATTCACTTAAACATTAAAAACTGAATTGCCAATAAAAAAAAAAAAAAACTATAAAACAGCAACATTAACTTTCATGCTAATTGCATGTTCTTTTTTATATACATAGACCTGATCGTACAGAAGTTAAATTGTTTATAAATATTATTCTCTGTACCTTGGTACATTAAAATATAAGGCACATACAGGAAGAGACAATGAAAAGCAAGTTAAGCTTTTCAAAGCCATGTGACTATGCCTTCATCAAATAACTCTCAGAGGAAATGATGACATTGTTTAAATGAAATGACATTCTGAAAGTATTATTTCTGAATAATAATCTCCTAATAAAGACCAAGAAAAATTGATGCACATATAACAATAGGTTCATATACAATGAGTTACATATTATCAGAGATAGCTAGTAAAAAGGATGTTTTGATTAAAGTAAGATAATATATGATCATAATTTTAGTATACTCTGTTTCAATAATTGAGTAATGCTGACTCTTATTATTATTCTAAATGTTGATCTTATAACTGTTTTTGGTTTTAAAAAATCTAATAACATTTAGAGCACTGTATGTATTACTTCATGATCTTTTCTGAAAATCATATTATGAAAAAAGCAGTGTTTTTTTTTTTTTTTTTTTTTACAAAGTGAGAAAATTAAGCTTTAATGATATTAGAGAACTTAACACTGTGGAACTGACAAAAGACAAGAGCCAATTTTATCAAACTATAACATATAATCTTTTAAAGAAAGCAAATGCAACAAAAAACAGCTATGTGAAAAATTTGTTAAAAGACTATATGAAAACTCTGTTGTTCAGTATTTTAAATAGAGGCCTAGTCTATAAATTTTATCTTTTCACGTTTGTTACCCATTTTGAGGAACAGGGACAGATCAACTATTTTAAAGTACAAAATTCATATATTTGGGGTTGGGAATATGGCTCAGTGGTAAAGCGCTCGTCTTGCATGTGCGAGGCCCTGGGTTGGATCCTCAGCACCACATAAATAAAATGAAGGTATTGTGTCTACCTACAACTAAAAAAAAAAAAAAAAAAAAAAAAAATCATATATTTGATTAAAGAAATTCAAGGCTCTTACTCAAAATTTTGAAACCAAACTTCTTTGTCACTCAAAGTCCTTGTTTTATAAGCCACAAAATGTTAACTGTGGCTGACTAAATACAGATGGTTTAAACATCAAATTCATGTATTGAGTTCTGAGAATTTAGGGAAAATAAAAGAAAGGGTGCAGGGGCACTGGGGTTGTGGCTCAGCGGTAGAGCTCTGGCCTGGCACATGTGGGTTTCTGGGTTCAATCCTCAGCACCATATAGAAATAAACAAATAAAATAAAGGTATTATGTCCAACTACAACTAATATATATGTATATGTATATATATATATATATATATACATATATATATAAAACGTGTGTATATATACACTATATGTATATATACACACTAAATATATATATTGTGTGTATATATATATATACACTAAAAAAATAAAAGAAACATGTGCCAAGGAAGTTCTGGAAGCAGCTATTGTAACACAATTTGGTTAAAGCAACCAAAGGCAATATGATGATAAATATGAACTTTTACAGCAACAAGACAGTAATCCAGAGCTCGTTTTGATGATATTTAATCATATTCAGGGCTCTAAGCCCTCTGCTTGAACTTTTTCATCTAATTTTTCAAATAATCTATGAAAAAGTTATAATTATCCTATTAAGTAAGTTCTCTCTGTTCTGGGTAACAAGTTTTACCCTCTTGGAAGAGAACATTATTCCAATTTAAGTTATGGGCCACCACTCTAACTGTGCTGGGCTTCAAGTGGGAGGAGTGGAGCTCTGGCTTCTATTATATAGGACAAGCTTCACCCTTATCTTCCCATATGATGCAAAAGGGGAAGTTTGAATAATATGTAGGTAGGAATTTTTGCATGCTGAAAAGCAAAACAAATATGTTTATATTAGTATTAAATTATACATTCTATCATTTCTATTAATGAATCTATTGATCACAAAATAGAAGTATTTCAGTTAACTGTATATGCTCATCATTGTACTAATAAATATTTGCAGAATAATCTCTGAGGGAGAAAGAAAAACAGGAAACTAGGAAAGTGAAGTACATAATATTTGAACTGGGCACCTATGCTATTTCCTTCAGATCTAATAATCATTACATAAAACAAATTTTATTTCCCAACATATAAAAAGTAAATTTCATTACTGATATATAGTGAAATCAATTTTCTTGCTAAAAGTTATCCTACAGAGCAGAGTTTTGAACTCAGGAGGTTTGTATGAAGAAGCATAGCACATGGTATTTTAACTGTAAGATTTAATAGTATCAGTAATAACAACATAAACACACACACAATAAAACCCAAGCCATCATAGTGAATGTTTTTCATGTTTTGTGCTTCTCCTTCATTCATACTGAATAGTTTTATGCTTAGGTAGCTGACCATATTTTTGTCCCACCTTCTCAAATTATAAACAGAAGGAGTATTTGAAGTTATTCTCAGTGAAAGGTGAGAGTGTGTTATTCAGACTCCATCAGTCAGACTCAAACACTAGAGACCTTTGATTTATTTCTGAGATTTGTCTAGTGCAGGTACATTTTCCTTTCCCAGAATTGTTACACCATTTTAATATATTGTTCCTGCCAGCATAGACTTTAAAATGTATGTCTTTAGTGTTTAGAAATCTGATTCCCTTCTTTTCTTCACTTCTTCCCTCCCTCCCTTCTCTCTGTCTCTCTCTCTCTCTCTCTCTCTCTCTCTCTCTCTCTCTCTCTCTCTCAATCTAAAATGATAAAATGATGAACAAGATAGAATGCATTTTATTATTTGCCACTAAGAAGTTAGGTTAGTCATGGGAAAACACATGATTAAGTACTAAATTTTAGAGTACACACTGTTTAGAATGGTCAAACATCAAAGGAGAATAAGAAGTTAGAGGAGATTTTATAGTAGTATTAGAAATCCACTGGGCCTTTGAAAGGTGAATGGGGTGTAGGATGGGTTTAGGAGAGGAAAAGACAGTCCAGCAAAAGAAAAAATATATATGTATATTTTTTATTTTTTCTCTCTTTTTTGGTGGTGCTGGGGATGGAGCCCAGGGCTCCATTCATGCTAGGGAAATGTTCTGCCACAGAGCTACTTCATTAGCCTCCTATAAAGGAACAGTCATGGATTAAATGTAGAACTGTGTGAGATATTGGAGGGACAAGACGGTGTACTTGAGTTAAAATTCTAAGGATCAGCCTGGAGTTTAATCTAGAATTAAGCTTCATTGATACATTGTAATCAAATTTGTGAACCTTAAAAGAGAAATTTAGTATAGCACAATGTAGTCGAAAAAATAATTATTGAGACTCAGATTTGGGCACCAGACTGACTATTACAGTGGGCACTGAACCAGTTACTCCACTTTTGTGAGCTACTGCATCCTTATCTTAGGAAACAGAGTGCTGATATACATATTGGACACCTTTTGAATGTATGATGCTGTGAATAAAGCTATCTTAAAATAACCTTCCTGTGGTAGGATAAATGGAAGTAGGGAGAGGTGAGAAGCATTGATTCAATCTCTGTTATAAGAACATGGCCTCCAAGACAGTCTTTATCTTTCCTGATGTCTCAATGGGATGAGGAAACACTACAAGGAAGGATTTTCTGTATGGTTGAAAACAAAACAATTACATGCATATTGCAATGGTCCTAGACAAGGATAGATATTGAGGGACTGGAAAGAGGATCATACAAGGGAAGATCTACAGACTGTTAAGTGAAGAATGATTTTATTGGAAGATGAGAATTTGAAGAAGAGGTACAATCTGCATTTTGATGGTAAGTTATACTAAACAATTATTAAGGTTGGTTTTGGAGGGTTATCTGCACACTATGTCCAGCAAATAGTAATAAAATAGCTTTCATTATTTCATGTTAGTTCTTCCAATAAAATAACAATTGCTCATTTACATTGGGTCCTATAGCAGCTAGAGAAGCAAAACAAAGCCCTCAATACCATCACTTATCTAAGGGATTTTTACTTCCCAAACAAAAAGGAGCAAAAAGTTCACTAGAATCCTCAAATGGCACAATAAAACATTAGACAATACTGTCTTTTGAAGTGTTTTATTTGACTGAACTGTCCTTCCATCATTTATTTTATATTTCTAGCATTGTGCATATTGCCAATAAAAGTATGACTTTTGTATATGGAAACAGAAATACTTTAAAAAAAAATGTCCATGTTTATAGATTCCAAGAAATAAGTTTTATTTCAAGCAGATATGGGAGATTTATTATTAACTATGTATGGAACAATTTTTAGAAATGTGCTAAATTGAGGCTCTGAATCCCTAAAAGTACTTTGGGAGCATCATAGACCCACTTACAATCCTCATAGTCAATCCTAACAGTTTCCTGTTTTCAGACATATAGGGAAGGAAATACCATAAACTATTTTTATTTAGTTGTGTTAACACTCTTGACTAAGTTCTTCTTGTATACATACAAAAGAAAACTCCTTGAGCTCTTTGAGTACAATTTTTTTTTTCTGATCTTAATAACACCTGAAATTTATTGGTCAATGAACCTGGTAAAATTTTCCTACAAATAAAAGAAGTTATGAGAGTTTTCATATGATGAATTAAACCAATTCCTACTTCTATGCCAATGTAAATCTGAAGAATGTGTAAGAATGGCCAACAGACATGTTAAAACTCTTTTAAATACACCAAGCATTGAAATATAGTGACATTACAAAGGAGATACAGGGCTGGGGTTGTGGCTCAGCGGTAGAGCGCTCGCCTACCACGTGAGCGACCCGGGTTCAATCCTCAGCACCACGTAAACACAAATGCATTGCATTGTGTACAACTAAAGCAAATAAATAAATATTAAAAAAAAAAAAAAAAAAAAGGAGATACCATTTTTCACTCTCAAATTGGAATCCCCTATTTTCTTTTTTCACAGAAACAGTAAATTTTTTTTGTGTGTGTGTGGTACTGGGGATTGAACTCAGGGGCACTCAACCACTGGGCCATATCCCCAGCCCTGTTTTGTATTTTATTAGAGACAGGGTCTCACTGAGTTGCTAAGTGCCTCGCCATTGCTGAGGCTGGCTTTGAACTCGTGATCCTCCTGCCTCAGCCTCCTGAGTACTGGGATTACAGGAGTGCACCACCGTGCCAGGCAAAAAAAGAGTCAATGTTAATAAACATGTGGTGAAGACTCTTGAACATCTGACAGTATGGCATTATGTAATATTTCTAGAAAGCAATTTCTCTAATCATAACAATAATTCTCTCTTTGTTTCCACTCCCAGGAATATGTTGTCTTACAATTGCTTCCAAATGACTTACTAAAATTAGAATTAGATATATGACAGTTCAAAAGGTTCAAGCCTCTGAAAGGATTTCAGTACAAATAATTTATTGACTTTTATGGCAGGAAGTGAAGTGGAGTAGTGAAGGAGAAAGAGCCCAAACCAGGGGAAGATGTGTCTAAGGTAAAGTCTGTCCTTGCCTCTCCTGAGTTACTCTCTTATCTGTCAGAGAAGGAAGCTGGGGGTGAGCTAAATTTGGACATTAGCATCCAACTCTCACAGTGGCTCTGAGATGGGTATGTGGACCAAATAATAAAGAGGATTTGGGCAATGCTCCCTAGAAGATCTATCACACAGTTTTGGTTTTGGAAATAATCACAAATAAAAACCCAAAATTTTGTGTGTCAAATGGTCCCTACACTGTTAAAATCATGAAAATTTAGTTTGTTGTTATTATTTGTTATTATTTCTTTGTCTTAGTGTGTTTTTTAATTTTTTTTTTTTTTTTTTTTTTTTTTTTTTTTTTTTTTTTTTTTTTTTTTTTGGTCAAGCTAAAAGAAGATACCAGTTTTTGAAAAATAGGATAAGAGTAAGAGGAGAAAAGACAGGGAAACCAGATTGGCTCTCTCTCTTTTTTTTTTTTTTTTTTTTTTTTTTTGGTACCGGGGATTGAACTCAGGGGCACTCGACCACTGGGTCACATCCCCAGACCTTTTTTTGTATTTTATTTAGAGACAGGGTCTCACTGAGTTGCTAAGTGCCTCGCCATTGCTGAGGCTGGCTTTGAACTCGCGATCCTCCTGCCTCAGCCTCCCAAAGTGCTGGGATTACAGGCGCGCGCCACCGCGCCCGGCAGATTGGCTCTCTCTTTACAAAGACAGTTATTTAAATTGGTATTTTTATATTATAATTTCTAACATATTGAATTACACAAATTCAGAGAGCTTGGCATTTTCCATAATTTTATTATTCTGTGTCAGGGCCAGATACACTATTTGAGTGATCCAGTACAAAGTGAAAATGTGGAGCTTCTTGTTAAAAATTCTTAAGTATCTTAAGAGAACAACAGAGTCACAAACCAATCAAGGGAATTTCAGGTTTTGAGGCTCTGTTCTGGACAGTTCACATAGCTATGGATTCTGTTCTGCCTGGTAGCAGATACTACAGTTCTAAATGGAAAGGTTTTCAATTTTTATACATTGCCATATGCTGAAGACTGTTTCCCATGTTTTATAAATACCTATGTAAAGGATAAAATCCTTTAGATTCTAAATGAATGGCATTTTCCTACTTAATTAATTTATAAAATAAGAACAATTTGATTTAAGATTATAGAAGATATGTGGAGAATAGATGCATAAAATACATTATATATTGAAAAAATATATAAAATTTTAAAAAGTTAATAATTTTGAAATGTATAAATATAAAATCTACTCCTCTTTACCCTGAATCAATACAACATAATATTCTAACTCAAGAAAAACCATAAAAATATGAAATAGTTAAAAGAATGTGTTTTCCAAAATTAAGATGTTTGCCTGTTCTTGACCTATGAAGAACAAAATCAATTCCTACCTATAACAAAGACAAAAAAAAAAAAAAAAAAAAAACCCTTTGGACAGTTTGTAAAAGTCAGAAACAGAAACTCATAAATCTCAGGGAATTCAGTGCTCTGGGCTGTGTATTATGAGTACAGAATAAATAAGTCTTCAGGGGATACTGGAATCTACCTGATCTGTGTCCAACATTTCATGAGTGAAAGGCTATTTGACAATGTTTTTGGGTCACTTTGTGTCACTCTGAGTCATGACATTTTGAAAACTAGCTTTTAGTTTGGGTATTAATCATTAAACTAAACATTTAATTTTTTTTTACCTGCTAACCACAACAAGAAGTAAAACAAAATTAATAGTGGAGGAAGTTGCAAATAGAATAACCAGGGTACTTGTGGTTTTAAGTGAACTATCAGGAAGGATGAGTTCTATGAAATTAAACCTACGAAGCACGTAGTAGTTGTCGACAATTTTACCTCCCCTGGTTCCCTTTCCTAAGAGTCTCTGTTTTTCCACAACCCACTACCAATTAATCTACAGTCATTTAGCTAGAAAACAAAAAGGCACCCATCCCCATGAGAGTAATAATGAACATTGCTAAAACTCTTTCATGGAAAGCGATTTTGTTCAAAGGTTAGCGGTACAACAATTTATTCCATCTGTAATTGCCAATTATTTATTCTGAAAATCTCTATAGACCAAGTTTTCACTCTGTTTAATTACTGTGAAATTGTCCCACTCAAATACGTATTATGGAAACACAAACCCAAACAATAGACACACATGATATTTATACTATTACCTTCAGCACTTATGCTTATATGAAAAACAACAGAGTTGCAGCTAACTTGTGTCTTCTTATGCACAACAGATGGTTTGAATGAGGGAGGTTTTTTTAGAGATTTAATATAAGGTGTCTATGAAACCATGCAATTCCCTTTGCAAAATTGTTGATTTCCATGATTTGGTTCTTTCCCCCCAAAATGACAATATGTTCAAACAGCTGTTGAACATTTCAACCAACAAGTGTCATGTTGACCCTAGCCTCTCAGGATGTATCAACTTATTCTGAAAGTCTTCATTTATCTTCTTGTTTTTATTGCATTATAATGAATGCATATGTTACAGCCAAAGGCTGATATAGGGGTAACATTTATTAATATTCATGATATATTTGGGGTTTTTACTGTATGTCAGATTATATGCACTTGTACCTCCATTGTAAAAAATTTTCTATCTACATCTACAGCTTTTGAAGAACTACGATATAGAAAAGGGTAGTTTTATAAATATTGAGTATGGCTATGTAGAAACTAAGTGTTAAAAGCAAAAATGCAAGCCAAAGTTTATTTCCTAAGCTTTTATTATCAATAGCTTTATATTAGCTTACATAATTGTCCAAAAGACTCTATGAAATAAGCACCATTATCATCTTTGTTTTAAGAAATGATGAACCTGAGGCTTAAAGAATTTTGGTAACTTATCCAAAGTTCTATAACTTGGAATTGAAGGAACAAAGATTTGATTTTAGACCCCCTAACACCAGTGCCTATGTCCTTACGTATGCTGTTATGTACAAGCACATAGAAATATTTGCATCCAATTCAGAGGTCCCTTTTTTTGTGTGTGTGGTACTGGGGATTGAACTCAGGGGCACTCGTCCACTTGGCCACATCCCCAGCCCTTTTTTGTATTTTATTTTAGAGACAGGGTCTCACTGAGTTGCTAAGTGCCTCGCCATTGCTGAGGCTGGCTTTGAACTCACGATCCTCCTGCCTCAGCCTCCCAAAGTGCTGGGATTACAGTCGTGCGCCACCGCACCCGGCTAGAGGTCCCTTTTTTTAACCCACATTTTAAACATTTATTAAACGTTTATAGGCCTGTGCTATAGATAGCTATGATAGATGTAGACTCTGGAAACTGATTTACACCTAATACGTTGTATTGCATCATGCTAGTCATCCTAAGCATGGGAGAAATTTCTGGAACCACAGAACTAAATTCCTTCTAGAAAAATAAATGGACATTATTTAAAAAGTATTGAATACAATAGTTATTGTATGAGGAATTAGGATAAGAAAACTCCAAAAATGAAGAAAAATTATTTTTGCTAAGATCATCTCATGACATACCAAATCTGAAAGTTTACCTCATTATAAATCAAGCTCTTTAAAATTATAGCTCATTTCTAAGTATTTCTCTACTTTTAAAAATGGGCAATAATAATATAGCAATAAAGCTTTTATTTATTCAGACATGTTTACCAACACACAAAGTCTTTTAAAGAGGGTCTCAAAATATGATTTTTGTTGCAGTATCATTTTTATGGTTTAACCATGGTTTTCTACAATATATATTTTTTCAAGCAAAATACCATACCGAAAACAAAATCAAAACAAAAATAAAAATCAAGTGTGTTAATCTATGCACTTGGAATTCAGGACTTGTGTACTCTTGAAGTTGTACTGACAGTTAAGGAACATGAGGAGAGATTTTGGTTGCTGTAATGTTGTTTCTTATCTGGGTCTGGTGACATGATTATGTTTGGCTTGTGGACATTTGTCAAATTACACATTTTTCTATATGTATATTGTGCTTGAAAAAATGTTTAAAATTAATTGACTCAGTTGTTGTCCATTTGGGGTTATGTGTGGACACAAAGACAATTGGAGAAGTAATCATAAAATAATAAAATTCCAAAGCTTCTAGATTTCAACATTTTGCCCCTAAGCATCATTCCTTTATGTGCTTTTCTAAACAATGTTTATTTTACACATGTCCAGAGTCTATTCCTTTTACTTTGGAACTATAAGATACATTTTCTGGACTTAGTTGATGT
Source organism: Tamias sibiricus (assembly GCA_025594165.1). Taxonomy (NCBI): domain Eukaryota; kingdom Metazoa; phylum Chordata; class Mammalia; order Rodentia; family Sciuridae; genus Tamias; species Tamias sibiricus. The sequence continues at coordinate 143,468,858 of CM046661.1, forward strand.
CTTATCAGCATACTTTAAGGTTAGTATTCTTACATATGAATGCTTAAAAGTTTAGTAATCATGTTTACTGAATTTCAAAAGGGAATGCATTTGTCTTTTACAAAGATTTATTTTCAAATCAAGTAGCTTTGATGTATTTGATAGAAAAATACCAAGCAAAACTAGAAATCATGTTCTTATTTTGAATTTCAATTTATTCACCTGAAATTAATCAATCCATTTATAATCTAAGACCTATTGTTTTATGCAGATCTATACATAACGTGTGAGTAGACTGTCCTGATTTTCTAAAAGATACAAATTGCCCATTAATTGCCAAGGACCTTTATAAAGTATCAGCTATCTGCTGAAGAAGTTACATATGGATACTAAATAGGACAAAATATGAATTTAATATTAATCAAAACTATTTAATTTGTGTTAAATTAATTCAAATAGTCATTAACATTAAATAATAAAACATTTGGATAAGCCAAGTGCAATCCTGTCTACCTATTAGGTAGTAACTACTTACTGCCTTTCCTTCATAACATGCCTGTACTCACTATTATCTTTTAACTCCTTCGGTTGGTGTTCATTAATCTTTGAGAGAAAATATGACAAAATACAAATGATCTCATTTAGCATATTTCACTTTGAAAAAAAAAGAAAGTAACATTAAGAATAACAGTAACATAAGGGTAAATGTACTGGCATGCCAGATCTATCTAGCTTTACAACTCCTTTCCTTCCTAAAGAATGTATGGAATAAATCCACCCAGAAGTTATTAATAGTTTACAAATTAATTTATATGTCATTGTACTATGTAAAGATGATAAAAAGGAGAAAAATGGTTTTAATCTATTTGAATTATCTGGGCAATGAATGTCCTCTGATAAGTGTACTCTATCAACTGATGACAGATATATGCCTTGTAGTGGTGCATGTCAATGACCAGGAAAATGATAAGGTCTCTTATATTTGAGAGTTAAATCTGGAATATGAGGAGGTAGGCATCAGCTTACTGGAACTCCTAGTTGAACAAAAGTATGCTAATACTTGGGGAGTGGATGAATCCCTGCCCTTTAAATATGCAGTTGATTCTTTTCACTTCCTAGCAGTATACACTACACTCTGAGCTGCTTTTATTGTTCTGGTGATGGATTCGCACTGTCCAGTAGTGAAGATGGATTTGCACTAATCTACTCATGGTTTCTCGTGGCTGTGACAGCACAGCATTAGGAACAGAACTGTTGAGAAATAAGAGCATCATCATTGGCCTCAGGATGGGGGGGGGGGAAGCAAACTATTTTGCTCTCTTTTTACCCAACCTCCTCAGGCCTATACCATAATTTAAAAGTGGGCACAAGAAAGAGGGGTGGGATGGGGCAGAGAAAGAGAGAGAAAGAAACTTATAATTATTACCATGACCCTGGCTGTTCAGAGAGAAAAGTTTGAAGCCAATATAACAAATTACTGCAAACCACACAGTCCATTCCTAATTATCTTCCACAAAAATATGAATTCAACAAAAACAAAAAATTGGGAATGTGAATAATTTAAAACGTTAATAATTCAAGAGTAGCATGGATGCTTACTAAGACTTAGGTCCCCTTACCCCCAAATCTAACTCCTTTGTTCCTTTTCCATGACTAACAATTCAGATAGTATTTCTTTTCTGAATTGTAAATTGATGCAATTATTATCATCAAAATTTGAAGTGTTAGATTATGCTGTCAGAAATATATACCATATGACATTAGTCTCAATTAGTGATTATTTCTTGATAAGTAGTTTTAAAACCCCCAAATGCTAAATTATGGGGTTATCTGAGGGACAAAACTCATGTATTAGAAAGTCATTTACTGAAAAAAGTACTTTTATTGAAAAATATGTAATATAACATAAAAATGTCAATTAAAGCATGAAGAGGGGAAAAACCCAGAAATTTATTGAATAATTAGGTTAACCTTGATAACCCCAAAATTTAATGGAAATCTAGTTCTATATGTTCATTTAAGGGTAGCGTGTATCTCTTATGGACTTTGTGAACACAATACCCAATTTTAGAATTTGCTTGTTTCAATTGTCTTTATTTCCTGGTTTATTATTAGGAGATTTGATATGAATTTTTGACTATGTAGATTATAAACTTTTATATTTTTTTCTGATTTTTTTTTCTCCTTCTATTTGTTTCGTAAATTTATCTAAACAGTTTGTTATGGTTTAGCTATAAGGTGTCCACCAAAAGCTCATGTATGAGACGATGCAAAAAAATTTTATGGGTGAAATGACTGGGTTATGAAAGCCTTGACCTAATTGGTTCATTGATTCACTTATATGGACTAACTAGGTGGTAATTGTAGGAAGGCAAAGTATGGCTAGAAGAAGTAGGTCACTGGGGGAGGTGGTGCCTTTGGGGTTTATATTTTGGCCCAGGTGAAGAGAGCTTTCTTTCTCCTTTCTGTTGCTATGTTCTGAGACACTTTCCTCCACCATGGCCTTCTGCCAGGATGTTCTGCCTTACCTCAGGCCCAGAGATATGGAGTTGGCTAACCATAAACTGATCCTTTAAAACTATGAGCCAAAATAAACTTTTCCTCCTCTAAGTTGTTCTTGTCAGATCTTTTGGTCACTGCAGTGAAACTGAAATACAGGACATTCTCAATCAGTAGTAATTTAACCCCCAGAGGTCATTTTGCAGTGTCTCAGGCATTCTTGATAGTCCTGACTGATGCTTAGAATGGTTGTAAGCAATTAGCATCTGACTAGGATGCTGCTAAACAAGGTGCAGGGCAACCTCACAACAAAGACTATCTGAACTTAAATGTAAGCAGTGCCACTGTTTGGAAACTTTGATCTAGACAATAACCATAAAATAAACTCTAAAGGGCCTATTGTTTACATATTTTCAATGAATGCAAAAAGAACTATTTTGATAGTTGTTGCTCTGGTTATCTACTGCTGTGTAATAGCTCCAAACAGTACCCTAAAACAATATCGATCATTTACTTTGTTCATAACTCCAAGTGGTAAGTGGACTCAGCTAGTCAGAATTCCTGCATCTAGCCTGTCTCTCAAGGAGGAGCAGTCACATAGTGCCTGGGAATGGGGCAGCTGAGGGTTCTCAGTCAGTTTCTTGTCCAGAAAAATTCTAGAATCCAACTTGTCTTTTAATATTATATTGTCTCTGTGTTTTCAGTCCCACTTGATAAAATCAGTTTAAAATTATGTGGTGCTTAACCAAATCACAAAGGCCAAATATTTTCTGATCCATAGTTGCAAGGGGTGGAGGTGTACGGAAGAATGAAAAAACTTTGGATTGTGCAGCAGGGACTGGTGCGGGGTGGGGTGGGGGTGGGGGTGGGGGGCTGTGGGAATGGGAAGGATGGTAGAATGAGACAGACATTATTACCCCATATACATGTATGATTATATACTACTCGTGTGACTCAGCACCATGTACAGAAAGAGGAAGGAGAAGTTATGCTCCATTTGTGTACAATGTGCCAAAATGCGTTCCACTGTCATGTATAACTAATTAGAATAAATTTTAAAAAAATAAATCCATCAAAGTAAAAATATTGCATTTTTATTAATGATATTGAGGAAACAAAACAAACATGAAACTAAATATCATTTATAATAAAACCTTCATGAAATAGAATAGAAATAAAAAAAGGAAATATATGTGTGTATTTCTTTAGATAAAGCTCTTTGCTTCCCTGGGCTCCTTCTAAGACTGATCTGGAAGAATACTTAAAGTTCTTAGATACCCTATTATTTAATGAAGCTTATATATGAGAAACACAGTTAATATCTTCAGAAGGCATTTTGCCAGAGAGAGCCTGACTTTAGATATTTTTAGGTTCTTAATAAAAGTCCATTTTTAATTTGATCCTTGATTGGAATTGACATCTTAATTTGAAAATATTTTGAAGTTTAGAGATCCTGAGTGTGAGAAACATTTTCTGGAGAAGTAGGGGCTAATGGGGAAGGTTAAAAAAAATCCTGACTTATTAATTTACATTTCCTTTAAATTTGAATTAAAAATTAATATTTTATTTTCTGATTTTCTTTCTTTGTTTTCTACCCACATGGAATCCTTTTGGTGGCTGGATTTTCTTGGAAGCCTTTTGTAATCTAGCATCAGAAATATGAAATATCACTTATCCTTCAATATATCCGCTGAGGCAATCACAATGTCACCCAGGTCCAATAGAAATGGACACACACTTGACTTCCTGATGAAAGAAGAATCAAAGAATGTGTGACACATTTTAAAACTACCTCAGTGTTTTATAAGCTATCATTCTTTTGAGGAAGTACCCAAATTAGGTCCTGTTAATATCAATGTCGATACCCTGCCTATGATTTATCCTTTTCACATCAGGATTTAGCTCTCAACTCTTGTTTTTCCCTTCTTAAAGTCTAACTCCATCATCAATCCAAAATTGTTAATGATTTATTTGTGTCAGAAGCAATAAAGAAAATTTAAAAAAAAAAGTACATGATTCATGACCTTGAGGCACCCACTAGTTAGTTTAGGGAAATTCTAAAACACAAAAACACAATTCTAGAATATAAACTAATGTGACTACATATTAAGAACAAAATATTGGCCTAGTCACCAATATAAAATGTGTGGATCATTTATAGATGTTCAAGCAGAGAATTAAAATGAATCCCTTCACTCAAATCAAATACAAACTGGTAGAGGTTTTAAAATAAAGAAAGAAAATAGAAGATTTCTTTGGACAGAGTTGAGCAGTGAATTGTATACTGTGCTCTCCCCTATAATCCCACTTACACAGACATATCAAAAATGAAGAGTAAAACTAATCCCAAATTAGCAAGAGAAACTTAGCAGAGCAATTAGCAAAAGTGATATATATTCACTGAGCATATTTGGGCACTGTAGAATGGTTCTTGACTTGTGCTTGAGAAAACTAAAGCAGAAACCAAGTAGAAGGTGACAGGTACAAAATAATCAGACTGCCCTGATGATGAATAGAAAATGCAAGAATCTTGTGCAACATGTGTGGATCCTGCAGGATGAACACTGGCTAAATCACTTTAGAAAGGGATCTTGTTCAACAGAATGACTTTCAGGACCTTGAGATCTAGCCAAGGCTGTGGGTATGTATGATGTCGAGTGTTAACTCGAAGAAACAAGTAAAAGATCTCCTGATTATTCCAAGAAAGGGGCCCCCAAGAGTAACTTGAGACAGTCACAAAAATCCTTCATAGGAAATAAGGTTTGAACTGAGTAGTCCATCTGGCCTAGGAGATATGAATTCACTTTTAAAATGTTCTTGTTTACTTTCTTCTCTTCCCTTAAATACTTTGATCATAGATTCAGAAAACTCTTCAGCTAATAAAATGTTTTTTAGTCACCTTTTTCATTTCTGTGACCAAAAGACCTGACAAGAACAATTTTAGAGAAGGAAGAGTTTATTTGGCACTGATAGTTTTAGAGATCTCAGTCCATGAACAGCTGATTCCTTTGCTCTAAGCCCAAGGAGAGTCAGAATATATGGCAGAAGGGTGTGGTGGGATAAAGAAGCTCAGGCCAAGGCAATAAAGAAATAAAAAACTCAAAGGCAGGCCCTCAGTTACCGACCTCCTTCATTTACGTCCTACCTAATAATAATACCACCAGTTAATCCCTATTGGTGGATAAATCAACTCAAATTTAATCATTTCACCTTTGAATGTTTTTGTATTGTCTCAGGAGCTTTTGGAGGACACTTATTATGTAAAGCACAATACAAACCCAATATGGATGGTGGAATGCTAGCTAGGAAAGAGTGAAGACAACCTCTTGCCTTATTATAGAAAGTCCCTGGGTAGGGAAAGAAAAATCCTGAAGTTACATCCAGAATTTGATCATTATATTGTGTGAACCAATCCTTAAACACATAAGGACGGTGTTTTTGTCTTAAAGTGACCACAAGGCTTTTGATAACATGCTATTGAACAAAAATAGCAAGAGGCCTTCCAGGGGATCCAATCTGGTTTGCCAAGTGTTTAAGTCTATTCTCTTTGTGGTGTATAACACACTCTGCTTTAATAGCATCTTCTACTGTATATTTTAAAAGAGTAAATCCAAAGATGTTATTGTGATATTTGATGTGAGTAGAATCATTAGCCTAGATATTATTAATGTCAAGTCATTTAATGATAGAAAGAACTGTGGATAATATTTATTTCCATGGTGTTGCTAAATCATCCAATAACTCAAGCTCTTACATCCTAGATTAAGCAAATATCAACATAAATAACAAGGGCAGTAAATAGAAGAATCTTATGCCTGAATGAGCACTTTAGCACTTTGCAGTCATTGTTTAGTAATGGTTCTCTTCTCCCATCAGTGAGCTCAAGAACTAAAGAAATGAGGATGACAGCAGGAGGGAGGGCACTGTTAACTATGCATAACAGGAAGCAAGCAGGGTGCAAACTGAAAGACAGAAATCTAGCGTTGCTGCAGGCTAGATAAAACTCTGTGCATGCAGCTTCTCCAAAGATCCTAAAAGATATTGAAAAAAAGCAAATGCCTGAAAACATTTAAGCATGTTAAGTGAAGGTCCATTATTTAGATTTTAAGAAAAGATTGAAAATTTGCAATTATATTAAGGATCTTACCTGATGAAGAAATTATACATAAGCATGCATGCATGCACGTGCACTCACACACACATACACACATAAAAACTGTGAAAACATATATCTAAATGCTTCTTTAGTCTAACAAATTTTGTGAAAAATCTAGATTGTCCTAAAGCAGCACTGGGATGCAGTCAAGCATACTATCAGGGCTACCTCAGAGGATGACGTGGAAGTCCCAAACTCTCATCTCACACCAAGTCAATAGATCTTTAATGGATTTATCAAGAAACAACCCCCAATGTACCCTTAATCTCTGTGAGATAAACATTTTTAGATTCCACTATGAGTGAGATCATGGGGTGCTTATCTTTCTGTGGCTTCTTATTTCACTTAGAACAATCATTTCCGGTTCCATCTATGTTGGGTAGTTAGTTATAATTGAAATAAGAAGTTCAGGTACGCTACTGCAGAGTGGCATGACTAGAGACCATGATAATGTACTGCATATTTTAAAAAGAAGAGAGGAGTTCGAATGTTTTCACCATAAAGAAACGATAAATAGGTGATGAGATAGATAGTTTAACTCCATTTAAAGATTTTATAATGCACATACCAGTATCCGATAAACATATGCAATTTTAAATGTAAGTTAAAAGACAAAAAAAAAATCAACCCCAAATAATAGATATTTTAAGAAAATATGGTGGCTGATGATAATGAAAAGATTCTAGGTCTCAAACCATGCAATAGAGCCTCTGTTTCTGTTTATATGTGAGCTTTGCTTTACTCTGTTCCCCTAGAGTAAAAAACAGGGACAAAAGCAGTGACCTAATTTGTTTCTTTCACACACTCCTAAACAAATCTCTCTGATCAAGGGAGCAATGAACTTGAATTTTATAGACCTGAATCATTCATCCATCTGTTATTCTGGTTTTGAAGGTTAGAAGGGAGAAAAGCTTGGTCTCCACTAATTAATACACACAAATGATCTGGGTTATTTTCGTGGGGCAATTATATATTTATATAAAAACTGTATCTCCATCATATTCAGACATATTCTAAACTCAGGTGTCCTATTGCTCATTATTGCTGCTTCTTAAGAAGAATATAGAAACATGTACAGCATCGAGGTGGAATTCGTGTTTTAAGTCTACACAACTAATTTATACCCTGATAGTTCATCACACATGCTTATTTAGAATTTATAAAGAATTGGCTAAAATAGTTGGCTCCTACTACTTCTGAGTTTTCAGGTAATTCACAGGTGCTGCTAGCTTCATCATTTCTCTTCCAAAATTCACTAATAAATACATTCTGTGCCCAATATTCTACATATTGATCCAGTATGGATGCTATGGAAGTGAAATCTCTACCTCAGTCATGAAATGTTTCTTAGGATAATATATGTAGGTATGCTGCAACAAATACCACAATTGATTGGCTAAGAAAAACAGAAATTTATTGTCTCACCATTTTGGGATCCAGAAGTCTGAAATCAAGTGTCTCTTCTAAGGTTCAAGGGAAAGATCTATTCCAGGAATGTCTCCTACTTTGGTAGCTTTAAGTCTTCCTTGCCTTCTAGATGGTCATCTTTTCCAGGCCTGCTCCCATTGTTTTCCCTCTAAGTCTGTGTGTTCAACTTTCCCCCTTTGGATAAAGACATCTGTTGTACTGGACTGGAGCTCCCCAAAGACCTCATGTTAATTTGATCACTTCTCTAAAGATATTGTTTCTAAGTAAGTTCTTATTTTCAGGTTCTGGGAGACTCTATATGAATTTAGGAAGGACACAATTCAAATCATGGCAGTTTCCTTTTTTTCTCACAATTTTCTCCATCTAACAGTTTAACTTTTAAAAGATTTCAATAACAATTTTAAAACTACTCTTATAATCTTTTTTAGTTCTATGGATGTTATAATAAAAGTAAAATGTAGTAACTGCTACAAAGTTCACTGATAAATATGCAAACAGCATATAATTAAATTGTTCATCTCTAAAAGACTTTCTTAAATTGTATGTTTGCAAATTATGCATGTGTATGCCTTTTCTTGTTTAGGTTACAATTAAAAGAATAAAGCAAAGTTTTCCCATATCAGGCAATGTTTTTGTTCTATTTAATACTCATGCATTGTAAATTTAACTTTTTTCTGTTTTTTAAAATATCGTATTTTATTTTTATAGGCATTTATTGAATATATTCATTTATTAATTTCACACACTTCCTCACTCTAATCTAGCACATGATACAATCTGGGTAGGCCAGGCGCTGACACAGGAAATGATGGGTATTTTAAATGAACATATAAAATTATATGAAATTTTTTTCTGAAAAAATGTTTATATATATGTATATATATGTATATATACATATATATGTATATACATAAAATGTTGAATGCCTGATATAGCTAATATATGTGTTACCCAACATACTTATCATTTGTGGGCTGATAATACTTTGTATGTGTTCTTTTAGTGTTTTTCAAGAAAACAGTAGATTATTAACTATAATCATCATGTTGTGCAATTAATCTCCTGAAATTATTCTTCCTGACATTATGAATCCTTTGACTAATATCTTCACAAACCATACCCTCAACTACCCCAGCCACTGTTAACCACCATCTACTTCTTACTTCTATATCAAATATGTTTACAACATTCTGAGAAAATCCAAACTAAAATACAAATGATTTTATCAATTTTATCATATATGTATACAATTTTAAATTAGCAAATATTGTTATAATTCAAAATTAACATTGTCATTAATTTATATTTCAAAACAGTTGATGAAAAATGAACACCCCAATAGTCAAACTTCTGTTAAATTTTGACTTTCACAAAGTAAGAACAAAGTGACAATATTTGTCCCTTCTTTGTCCTGGTGCCCCTCCTTAAATTGTGAACCTTTACTTATTTAATTGTCCATTGATGGAATTATGTATGCCTGATATTTCTCTGAAATTAACTTTTGCTCATTAATGATAAACTTAAAACCTGAATTATCCAACACTTTTAATTTCTTATTAATTTCAGAGCTCTTATGGAACCTTTACTTTTATTGGCCTAGAACCAGTTTCAAGGAATTTTAAGCAACAGCTTTGGAAACATAGACAGTCTATAATTAAAATGTTTTTAATTTTAAAAATGACTTTTTTTTTTTTTTTTTTTTGGCACTGGAGATTGAACTCAGAGGCACTCAAACACAGAGCCATATCCACAGCCCTATTTTGTGTTTTACTTAGAGACAGGGTCTCACTGAGTTGTTTAGCACTTCATTTTTGCTGAGGCTGGATTTGAACTCATGATCCTCCTGCCTCAGCCTCCTGAGCCACTAGGATTACAAGTGCGCTGTACTGCGCCTGGGAAAAATGACTCTTAATAATTGTTTGAACTTCTCACTATATGTGTAGTAACAAGAATAACACATTAGTTCATTAGTCTTTGTCACTACAAGATGAAAATAAAAAGGTGCTAATTTTGAAAAATAGAGATTGCAGTTGGTAAAATGTCATTTTCATAATGTTAACATAAATAATTTGTTAAAATTACTGAAAGCTTAAATGTCAACACTACCTAATTTTAACAGGATCTCTGTTAGTAATTAATACCTTAAAGAGTAGTGACTTAAAAGTCAAAATGTTTCTTATGGAATGAGCTATTACCTTCTGTACATTATTATACACTATAAAAGAAGAAATTGGAACTTAGGAATCTACCTCCATACAAGACAGACTACACCAGATTTTCCTGTTTTTCCTTTCTTTAAACAAGGAATTATTATTACTTGGTTCTCTGTTGGATATGTTCCAGTTTGCTGAGTCTCAGGGAAGAATACTACCAGCTTTAAGCATTTTGGGTCTTAAGTGATAATGATTTTGCATTAGAATAACCCAGATGAAAGACTGTAAGAAACTGGACAGAGACTGAAATCACCAATTTCTGCTTCTTATCCTGTATAACTCCATGCAGTCATTACATCTGTGATAAAAATATTAGACATAGATTATGACTTTAAAGTAAAATGGTAAAAAATTTTGGTTTCTCAAGCAAGCTTCTTTCATGATTGGAACAATATTCTAAATTACAGTATGATGACATTTTCACTAAGTATTTAGGAACTAACCCTTTGTTTTACATCTGTGAATAAATATATTAGAACACATCTGAACAGTTGGGAAAATAAATAATCACATTTCCAAATAGTCACAGAAAAATGTGCAGAGCCTAAAGATTATGGTTACTTCTTCAATCAATATCGGAAAATATGCTTTAGATGGACATTTCAAAAATTCAAATAATCACAACAATATTCTATCACTTGACAAAAATGGAAACAGCTGAAATTGGAGATCATCTCATGAATATAACTATATCTTTGTCTATAAATTTTAAGATAAATGTATCAAATTATGTCAAGAGGAATTTATACAAATCCACGTAATCTTTATTTCCTACTTTTTTTTAAATTTTTTTTTACTAACTTAAGACATAAATCTGTAGTGATGGGATGAACAGTCACTAAATAAATAAGCGGGCAAAATAGATCTGACAGAAAATCAAAATTATAAATTACTCATATGAATGAAATTTCTGTGTAAATCTATGAGGGACAATATAATAAAACCTGATATAGTATATATGCTTGAATTTCATCTGGAATTAGTGGAATGAAAAAGTGTATTTGTCCACATTAAAAAAATGATTTATTTATATTACCAGACAGAGTAAACTAAGAATACATATAATTTCTCTGTCATTCTCTCTCTGTTTTATTTATTTATGTATTTATTTATTCATTCATTTATTGTAGTATTTCTGAAGATACAATCTTGTTTATAGCTCAGATGGGATAAATAATTACTCTGCATGTTTGCTATTATATACACAGTCCCATCCAATGGTTTTGTTATTGTTTATGTTTAACATATATAATATGTAAGCAACACCAAATCTAATTTGACATTAATTAAATAAAATGTGATTTATATGTAGAGTGTTAAACATCATCTTGAATCAGTGGTTATAACTCATTACTGAAAACTTTAAATTAACTTGAAAATAAAAATAAGCTGTTTAAAAATATTAAATATTTCTAAATATTATAATTAAAAAATTTTAATCAAAATATTTGATTATTCATAAGATACTACAGAGGACATGGTGGTGTATTCTCCATTTGTAGTAAACTATTATGATCTGTACAAATGTGATGTGAATTATATTTTAACCCACTCTGCATTAAATAGATTCATTTCAATTATATTTGCAAATACACTTTTTCTCAATTCTAAGTTATCTTGAACCTGTAAATTTCATTTTCAATTTTTGAGAGTGTTAAATTTAAACTCTTCTTAGAGGAAACTAAATATCTAAAACAAATAGTATCTCAACATATAATACTTGATGGACAGTTTTAAAATCGTATATAGTACTTACCCATACAAGATGATGAAACAGCAGCTGATAAGCTGTCAAGGAGAAAAATGCCAAAAGAATTAATAAATCATAGTGGTATTACAGAATGATGAGAATTATAAGCAGCTATGTAAAAAATAGTTTGCTGGTAGTCAAATGACCTGGCTTCTTTATCCTCAGTAGTAAAGCAGTATATATTTATTTTTCAGTATGAAGCAGTAAGTAGTTAGCATGTTAAGAATACATAAACATTGCCTACCTATCAATAAAAGACCTTATCTGTGAGGGCATGGAAAAATCACTAAACTAAATGTGGTACTTCACAGTTCTAATTTGTTGCTTGACCTTCTTCAGAACTTCTGCAATTAACTGCAAGGGGATTGACAATTAAGTGATTTTTTCTTTTTCCTGGTGGTAATATCACTACTTTTATTTACAGTCAAAATTAATAAAGTGAAATACAACATAATCTTTTAATATACAACAAGAAAAGTGCATAAACATTATCATTGACTTGGATCCTGAAAATGTACTCTGATTTATTGTGAACTATCTGAGATCATAAATATTTTTATAGATGACTGAGGAGGCAAAGAAAAGCCAGAGTCAAAAAAAAAAGGACTGATATGAGACAAATTGGGAGGATAATTAGGAAGTAAAGCATGCCCTTTTAATGAAACAAGAATTCCAAAATAAATTAAAGAAACCTAAAAGTCCATGTGGTTGATAAGGAAGAATTATTATTAAAATGCATCATTAAAATGTAAAAAAATGAAATATGTAAAATGGGGCTTAAAGAATTTTTCTTTCAAGATTTTAAAATATTTCTTATAAATAGCCAGCAATGTTCCTAATATATTTTTCTTGTTATATATCAAAAGATGTATGTTTTATTAATTGTGACTATAAATAAAAGCAGTGCTATTACCACTGGGGGGAAAAAAAGAATCACTTAATTGCCCATCCCCATGCAGTTAACTGCAGAAGTTCTGAAGAAGGCAAGCAATAAATTAGAACTGTGAAGTACCACATTTAGTTTGGTGATTTTTCCATGCCCTCACAGATAAGGCTTTTTATTGATAAACAAGTTTATGGAAATAAAATTTAAATATGTTTATAGAATTTTATTTTAACAGAAAAAATATATGAGAAATGTATATGTTTTCAAGTGCCATAAATGAAGTTTTTGAATATCAGTCTATTAAAACAATTCTACATTGTATTACATATATTAATTAGCCTTAATCATGAACACAGATTTTAAAATCATAGTCAAAAAGTAAGAAATTTAATATCATCTATAGTTTTATGTTTGGAAGTTTAGTCATTATTAATAGGTGAGTTTATATTCCTCATATTTCCCCCATATCTTATTATACAAAAAGTTGGCTATTAAATCAAACCAAAACAAAATATATGTAAAATTAAGGAATGAATGTTTACTATTATCCTACTCAAGAAATGACTACTTTTGAGTTTCTTACATATGATACCAGATTTTTTTCTACGTACATGCTGAAATGTTTTAACAATTATCTAACACAAATATATTGTGATAAGAGAATTAAAGGGACTCCATCTTGTTTTTCAGCAGCCATCTTAGAAGTTCTGAGAAATAGTTCTGTTTCTCAGAAATAATAGAACATGGAAAGTCCTGCCTCTGTACCCATTAATCGTTACCTATCATCATATGCTTGACAGCATAAAAATAGCAATTCCTATGCAATGTAAAATTGTTCTCTTTTGTTTCCATTTTTCCTGGGCAACATAACTTGTCAGAGATTGAGTGTCTAGATGTTAGTAACCATTCTCTAACATGTACTCAACTAGGGTCATCTTGACCCCATTCCCTTCTACTTGATCGTTGCTATACCAACCTGCAAAGTCCTGTGGGAAATATTATTATACCCATTGCTTTTCTTGCTAACTGCCTAGATTGAGCTTCTGTACCATGGCTTGCTTGCATTGGCTAAAACCCTGCAATTGAATATTCCGCCCTTTGTGATTTTTCTCTTTATAAACTCTTGAAAATCACTGCTGGCATGCCATCTTGTCACACTGTGTGATGTGTGAGGATGGTGGCTGCACATCAGCTTAATAATGGCTTTTTATTGGCTCAAGTGTGACGTGGCTTGGAGTTTTAATTGGCATTATGCTGGTTACAACATGTTTGGTACAACAATATCTACACATACTGCTGTGCAATTATGAAAATACCCCAACTCACTTTTTTGTCTTAGTACTGTATCTTAGGTATCTTTCAATATTAGTTCAAATATATCTAGTTATTTCATGATTATGTACTTTTAATAAGAATAAAATTAATTTATATGTGTTTTTGGTAATAGAGTAATTCTGCATTTAATAAGAGCTATCTATTATTAAATATGTTTTTATAGTTAAATATAACAAAACTAAAGTTCTTTAATGAGAAAAAAGGGAAAAAGCCTTTAAGGAGAATTTATGTCAGGTATAATTTGCAAAGATAGATGTTATCATTAAGAAAATAAAATGACATACCTAGGAAGCTTAGTATTTACTCAGCAGAAAGCACATTTGAGAGGTTTACTCTTGAACACAATAAAAAGTAAAAGTGAATATTGGCAGATTTAGTAGATTTTCTGAGTTTGATGCTAAGAAATGCTTGAAGTTATTTCCCCAAATCAAGAGTTAGGGCTTGTGAAACAATGTAGCTATTCCAACATTAATGAATTTTTATTTCAACTAATTTACTTTGTCAAGATTATTAGTTTCATATATATATACTATATATATAAAACTAATACATATGTCAATTTTTGTAAGGTTTATTAGTTATGTATATATATGTGTATATATATGTATATACACATATATATATACACATTAGTTTAATATAAACATGTTATAGCCATCATATGTTCAAAGGCCTCAATAGGATGACCTGAATTTGAAGAATAGATACCTAATCTCATAATAAAATCCCTGAAAACCTGTAACACATCACTTCTCCATATCTACATTCATGAAGTCTTTCTCCAGAATGGGAGTAGAGTAACTTACTGAATTTTTACTTAGTGATGAGTTTTTAAAAAATATTTACACCATACAAACTTCAATAGTTGTTGGGCTATTATTCCTAATGGCATCTTCAGAAATTATATACTTTATGTTGTTCAACCAAAATTTCTCAAAATAAAATTCCTCTAAGTTTTTTGAGATTAATCATGGCATAGTTTTATTGTTAAATCTTAGGTGATTGAAAAATAAATCACATGTGCTGCAAATATCCTTTGAACAACAAGCACTGCAAATTGACATTACAGCGTGGATTTTTCATCTTGACAGTTTATCGTAGGAGCCAAGTAGACCCAGATTTTTATTAAAGAAGGTGAGGATAAATCTGAACAAACATCAAGAATAAAACAAAGTACTTGTTTATTCCTGCAAAGGAATCAAATTGTAGATCAGATTCAATATCAGATTTATTCCAATTGCTATTCCATAGACAGAAAATTTTATCCATAAAACTTAGCAGTAATTTTTTTTCTTTTCAAAGAGCCAGGAAAAAAAATCAGAGGGGGGAGTTAACTTAATTGAATAATTGCACTTCACCTTGTTCTTAGGTTGGAAAGAAAATAACAGACTCAAGAAGAACGCTTAGTCTTTTCAGGGCACAGATGAAAACCATGTTCTTCAATGTTATTTGCTTAACAGTGAATGCTTCTGTCAATAAAGCCTTAGTTCTAGAATCTATAGTTGTTCTGTTAATATATTGTTAGGATAAAAAAAAAAAATCAGTGTTGATGTATCCCAAAATAAGTAGACCCAGGAATAATGTAACTATGAAAATATGTGATACATAGCAACAAAGGAAAGATTGACAATTTTATTCTACCATACATGCATACACAGAGTCACAGAAAGAGTCAAGGACCTCCTGATATTACAGAACACATACATTCCAGTAAATGTAAACTTCCGATGAAATACTATTTTGCTTTTGGAAGGGGAATTAAGCTCTGCATGAGCAATGGTTTGAAAATGTCTTAGAAACAGTGGGTTAAAGAGCATATTAATATATACATATATATATACATATATATATACATATATATATACATATATATATATACATATATATATATATATATGAGAAGAGGAGGCAGATGGTAATTTAAGGATTATGGTGATGATTCTCTTCTTACTTTTTAATAATATTTTATATTAGTTAATAGTCACTATTGTCATATAATAGGTACTATGCTTATCTCTTCAGATACATTCATCCTATGTAATTTTTCACAGCAATACTATAAGATACTTATTTTTAATGCTACTCTAGTATTGAGAAAATTGAGTACAGAGAAACTTAGTAATCTGCTTTGGTCAACTAATTAGTGATGTGTCAAAAGGAAAAGTCAACTAAGATTATCTGACACCAAGGACTAATCTTTTGACCTTTGTGTAGAAAATCAAAATAATTCATTGTGTACAATATTTACTAGTTGTTTAAGAATTTTCATACCTGTGATCTCATTTTACCCTTAGAGCCATTATATTCAGCCTGGGGTGTGGTAGGTGTTTTGTGTAATAGACAGGAAAAAAATACACACACACACACACACACACACACACACACACATGTATTTATAAGAAAAGAAAAAGTCTGGTTTTTAGTCGTAATTTTTGGAGTAATGAGCACAAAAATTTATGATATAATCAGGTGAGGCTTCTATTGCAACTGCATCTCCCTTGCTTTCTGCCCACTCCAGCTTTTACTTTCTGCCTTACAGATGTTTTTCCCCAAGAATAAACCGAAGTAAACTTCCTGCATGCAAATCTCTCTTTTAGAGTCTGTTTCCAGGGACCTTGACTTCAAACACTATTTTTCAATATCATGGCATTCTCTTGAGTCTTATCTCAAATCCTCTTGGTCTCTTTAATATGAATTCTTGTGTTTTTTTATTTAATTTTTTTCAGGACCTTCATTTATTTATGCAACCTATGAAGTATTTTTTATGTATCAGTCATGATATTATGTCTATTATTTCTGGAGGCTCCAATGTGTAGATCTTATATCCTTGAATTCTTTGTGCTTTTATTATATAGTTGTATTTCTTAAGATTTTAATTGTGGGAACAATTTGTGGCATGGTCTGCAGACAAGTTCTTTCAGAGGAAATCTGCAATTGTTTTTTTCCACATCCCTGGGGCCTATACCAACCTAGGAACTGTTTAAACTGTGATATTGCATTGATGATTTTTTCATAGCAACAGTCAAGTCACACTAGAATTCAACATAAAGCCTGGATTTTAGCTAGAAGGATTAGTTTCCCCCTTTCACTTAGCACTAGGATTCAGGACAGGAATATCCTCTTGTAAAACTCTTAGGAGTAGACATTTATTTCCAATTTACAATTATTTGAGAGTATAGCTTATTTGATGGACCTAATTTTATGAGGGAATTATACTTCTTAATTTAAACCACAACTGGACTTTTCTCCTTATTCTCTGCAAATCTATGAAAGCTAAAACTCAAATTCACTAGAATTTGCAGTTGCCCTCAAGGTGGGAGGTAGTATCAGTATTCTGCTTATCACTTTTCATTTTATCCTTTCATTTAGTTGTGCCTCAGAGTATTCTTCACTTTCTATGTTGCTCATCAATGCATTTAAATGTTTTAATATATTCAACATTTATAGTTTTTTCTCCAACCAAAGAGATGGGCAGATTAATCATTTTGTCATACTGCAGAAATATAACTCTCTCCTTTAATCATCAAATATCTTCTAATTTTAACATGTGGTCCTTTTTTTTTCACCTAAACCCAGCAAGCTGTAATGAAGTGAATGTAAAGACCTAAGGGTAAAGATGCCAAATCTTTAGATTTTATTTTAATGAAAGCTATGTTACTGATGCAATAGACACAGAATTGGAAGAATGGAAAAATTAAATCACTCTTACCTCTTTTTACAATAAAAGGATAATTACTCTCTCTCTCTGGTAGAGAATGGTTGAAAAATGCATTAAAGAGAAAACTTAGACCCTGTGGACCTAAAAAGAAGCTCTATTCATTATGTAGTCTGCTGTTAAGTTAGTGAAGAATATAAGAGATGCTGATAGAACCCACACAGCTGTTTGGAGATCTGATAATCAAGGATGTCTTTCCCTTAATCCTTTCTGGAACAGTGGGAAGAAATACCATCTTAGGATTCCTTAGTAACCCAGTGAAAAGGGAGCAAAAGGGCTGAGATGAATGCTTGGTGCTGCAGAAGGGGAAACAGGCAGCTTACCTGCAGTCAATTTCCTACCAGTCAGGTCCCTTGGGTCCTTGAGCAACAAGAGAGAACAACAGGATTTCCTTTTGCCTCTGACAAGACACTCGGCCCAGAGGCAGAAAGCAGACAGATGTTGAAGGGGGTCTGTGGTAACACGATGAGAGGAAATCATAACAAAGATCAGAGTAGAATGCATGTCAAGAAACCAGGTGGGAATACAGAAACCACACCAGATGCCAACCAACGTGGTGAGGGTATGTGACATGATTGTACATTGCAGAAGCCAATGTAGGACAAAGGAAGGCTGAAATGCAGACGCCGAACCATCTGATGTTACTGTACTATATGAACTTTCCAGAAATTAAACTGATCCAGGAAGAAAGGAAGAAGGATGCAAGGGAGATGCTTGAATTAACTAAATTAATACCTGAAAGTCCTGATAATATTTAGAAGAAACTGAGTTTACTTAGAATTGATTCAGTTAACTTTTTCTCCTACCAAGCAGAAAAGAATCTGCATCAAAATCTAACAGTGGCTATAAATAAATAAATAAACAGAATTACATACTGTGTTCACTTATTGTGTTCACTTTAGTTTTAGAATTCTACATTGGAAGATCAAGAAGGCAGTCTTTCAAGGGGAAAGTAGTGGTCCATTGTGTACTGCTGGGAACTTAAGTAGGATGGGAACATCTTGAATTTAGCAGCAGCTCACCACGTGGTGACACTGGGAACAGAACCCTAGGGTGGCAAGGGTGGAAAATTAGATGGAAGGTGAAAAAGTTAAAATAATATATGTAAAAAAGAAAACACACAAACTCTCTTGAAAAGCTGGTTAAAAAGAGAAATTAAAAATAGAAAACTAAAGCATTAATTAAAGGAAGCTATGAGGTCAAGACAAGGCTTGTTTTGCTTTGTTTCGGATTATGGTTGTAGTCACATTTGAATGATCCCAGGGAGTAAGTAGTAGAAACCAATGTGCTGAAGATTCAGAGAGGAGGAAAAGAGCTTGAGGGGCCATGGGTTCAGAGAAGTGCTGGTGAAGTGGCCAGATTGAAGTAGTGTTTCATTCATGGTAAAGGGAAGGAGTTGTGTTATAATCTGAATATTTGTGTGTCCCCTTACTTAAATTCATATGTTGAAATCCTATTCCCAATGTGTAGGCCTTATAAGAAGGATGACTCTTTGGGATGTTATTAAGTCACGGACAGTGGAGCCCTCAAGAGTGAGATTGGTGCCTTTATACAAGGAGACCCCAGCGATCTTGCTTTTCCACTCTTCCTGCTCTGTACCCTGTAAGTCCATAAGAAAAAGATAACCACCTGCAAGCCAGTGTCCTTACCAGACATTTGATCTGCTGGATCATTAACTATGGACTTCTTAGCCCCCAGAACTGAGCAATAAATGGTTGATGCTGAAACCACCTAGTATATGGTATCCTGTTATAGAAGCCTGATCTGACTCCTATAAATGGTAAGAAAACAAGACGATTCTCAGATAAAGTTTCATTGTTACAATCTGATGTATTCACTCTTGTAAGAAGTGAAATCATGCACTGAAGTTAGTAGAGGAATTAAGGAAGTGACAAAAGATTTAAGTAGAGCATATAAATGTGACATTATATGGGAATTCAGTGTAAACTTCTCAAGGAAACATTATTTCTTGTGTGTATCTGGAAAGCCCATGGAGTCTGGTGAACAGGAAAACTTTTGTGACTCCATTTTACTGTTCAGGGCTTAATTGTTGGGTAGAAAAAGCCTTCTCCAGAGTTTCAGTTCTGACCTGTAGTATAAGATTAGAACCAGGGAGTCAAGAAAACTTTCAAAGTTTAATAGCAAACGTGATACAACAGAGAGGGTATGGAGGAAGAACGTGGAAGTAGTGAGATAGGTGAGAAGGAAGATGGGCAGTTGGATACTGAAGTTGCTTGTGCTGGTGGTGTCTGTTAATGTGGTCAGCTGATAGACATCATCAATGATCTGAAACAAATACCCAGGGGATTTGTAAATATACATCCTCAGAAAGGAAAAGGTGGGGAAGCCAGACAATTTCAGTGTGGTGGTAAAAAGAAGAGCAACAAAAAGCAAGGAAAACTCACATTCATGAAGAGCCAGTGGTGTGGAGATTTAAAGTTGACTGTAGGATAAACGTTAAGTATTTTTGAACATAGAAAAATGTCTCATTTATGGAATGTGCAGCCTTGGAAGGAGCCAGCTATAGGGAACTACTTTAAAAAGAGACTGGATCAGTTTTAGTTATATTGTTCAGAGGCTTTGGAATGTAAGCTTAGATTATATCATCTCTGAAGGTCTTTCCCTTCCAAGGTCTCCTCTGAAACTGATTGTCTACCCACTCACCATCTACATTTTCTTTCCCCTCCAATTCAGACATTAGAAAAAAATAACTCTATCTTTAACCTCTTCAATCAATCTCTTTCTCAAGGTCTTTGTCTTACTCAAACCTATTTATTTCCTACTGATTGTTTCTTCTGCATACCTCAGAAGTTTGAGCCTCAGAGTGGTCCATCTCTCATCTTATTCTAGAAAATGAGATCTCTCTTCTTGCATTACTTTTCAGTCACTGTAACAAATACATCAGTTAATCAGTTTATAAATAGAAAAGATTTATTTTCACTGATAGTTTTGGAGGCTCAGTCCATGACGGAAGGATCTCACTGTTTTTAGGCTTGTAGCAAGGCTAAATACATCATGAAGGAAGTGTGTGGTAGAGAACCACTACTCGGCCCATGGCCAGGAAGGGAAAAGGAGGGAGAAGAAGGGGATAGGGTCTCACCATCCCTTTGAAGGCACACCCTCAGTGACCTAAGACCCCTTCCATGAACCTACTCTCAAGGGTTTCACAGCTTCCCAACAGCACCAAACTGGGGGTCAAAGCTGTAGCACATGGGCCTTTGGGCACTCTTCCAGATCTGAATGACAGCACTCCTCTAGGAAAGACCTTCCCTGTGGCTGTCATCTAAGATGCCCTTTTCTCTTTGAGAATTTTTGTTCCTGACTCATTGCAACTATCTCCAACACAAATTGTGTAGTACTGAATTCAAAGTCAAAGACCTGGCTCCTCCATTCCACTCAATGAGCGGTGCCCACCTGAATGCTAAAACTAACTTCTGTGACTGCACCCAGGCTTTTTTTCATCAACAACTCTCCCCAAACCTCATTTTCTAAAGTCTTGCTACAATTTTCTTTTATTCCAGTTCACTGATATATACAGAAGCCCGACTTTAGTAATCTTTTGAAGTCACTGAGACTTTAGTATTTATGTTTATCTTACATTCCTCACTTAACATCCATACTGCCCTCATTTTCCAGCTCGAATTTCATTGATTAGTATCATAAAGCCCCTCACTTAATTGAAACATCAACTACTTTGATTCCTATCATATTTATGTACTTTCTGAACTAAATAACCATGGTTAATCCAGTTCTCTATATACTATGCATCTGCACCTCTAGTATTCCAAGAGAGAGGGAATTCCAAACTACCATATCTGGATTTACTCTAAATTCATGTGCCCTACTATCTCCTTGTATTTCCCTAGACAATTCACTCTTTTTAATGTACTACTAAAATATTTTGTGCTATGTATGCTTGCCTTAAGTTTCTTCTACTCTCAGCTGGTGACATTTTTTTTTTTCTATTTTACAGAAGAAAATAAAGAATTCAAAAGAGAAATTTTTGCCAATTGTGGTGGTGCCTACCTGTATCCCAGCAACTCTGGAGACTGAGGCAGGAGGATCGCAAGTTCAAAGCCAGCCTCAACATCTTAGCAAGGGCCTAAGCAACCCTGTCTCAAAATAAAATTTTTAAAAAGGCTGGGGATGTGTTTCAGGGCTGTTGGGCCCCTGGGTTCAATCCCCAATACAAACAAAACAAAACAAAACACTATACCATCTGCCCCTTTTTGTGTTTACCTTTGAATGCTCTAACTTATCTTCTGTTTAGGATGGACTGAATTCCAAATAAATATAGCCCTTCTTTTGTGCACCTGAACATATCACTTTTTCTCTCCTCTCTCAAGAACATTGATTTAGTAAAATTCCCATCTGTCTCTTGAATTATCAAATATTCCTCATCAACTGGATTATGCCCATCCATATTAAAACAATATGCTGCAAATCCTATAAAAATAAACTATTCTGACCCCACTTTACCTTCCAGGTATGACTTCATTTCCCTTTTCTCCGTATTGAAAATAATTCTCAAACTAGCTGTCTGCATTTGATTCATTAATTGATTTCTTCCCATTTTATGTTGAACTCACTAAATTCTTATCCCTATGACTCCACAATAACTGCCCTCTTTGTTGTGGAGATTGGTTTCCACATTGCTAAATCTAATGGTCAGTTCTTAGTCCTTTCCCTTTTGGAGCTATCAGAAGCAGTTGGCACCATTAATCATTCTATCCAACTTAAAATATGCCACCACTTAACCCCTCTCCTAAGAATGCACAGATCTGGTTTTTGTTCTATTTCACTGCCCATTTCTCTTCAGTCTACTTTAAAAGAAATCATTTAACAAACACCTAGCGAGTATACTACCCTAAGATTCAGACTTTGAACTGTACCTCTATATTAATTCCTGTAAAGTAATCTTTTCTTGTTTTAAAGACTTAAATCCCATGCCTAGTCTGATGTTTATATCTCCAACTACTAATTCTTCCTGTGTTCTAGATTCATTTATCCAGCTACATAATTCAGTCATAATCAAATTTAACAGATTGGAAACTAAGACCTTTTACACGTCCCCTAAAATCTATCCCTCCTGTGTCTCCAACACAGTCCATGAACTTTTGTTTCCCTTTCAGTTGCCTGGTTAGAAAATAATGATCCTTCTTTTAGTATTTCCCTCTCACAACACACACATTTCATCCGAAAACCCTATTTGTATTTATTTTCAAAATATTAGTTCAGTAATTTTTGTTTGCACACAAATCTAAGCCAATATCAGTTCTTGCCTAGAGTTTGGAATAACCTTTCACCTATGTCCCTGCTTTCTCCTTTATCCTGCTCCCACCTTTCAGTCTGCTGTATATGAGGAGAGAGAGTCACCCTGGAAATGCTTAGGACAGATCACCATACTCTTCTCCTAGGAAGCCTTCAATCAATCATGGTTTCATACTTAAATGAATGTGGTAGTCTTCATTTGTTAAACCACTTACAATCTGACTTTCTGTCCTTGCAGAATTCACCCAGCACAACTCTTCTCAATTTATACTCCTCTTCCCAATTTTCAAAACTACAAACCAAATATCCACCTTATATCTTTGCTCTGAGTACCCTTTTCCTGGGATGCTCTTCCCAAACATATCTGTGTTTCCTTGAGTTCTTTATTTTTTAAAGAACCATGTTTATAGCCGGGCGCGGTGGCGCATGCCTGTAATCCCAGCACTTTGGGAGGCTGAGGCAGGAGGATCGCGAGTTCAAAGCCAGCCTCAGCAATGGCGAGGCACTTAGCAACTCAGTGAGACCCTGTCTCTAAATAAAATACAAAAAAGGGCTGGGGATGTGACCCAGTGGTCGAGTGCCCCTGAGTTCAATCCCCCCGTACCACAAAAAAAAAAAAAAAAAAAAAAAAAAAAAAAAAAAAGAACCATGTTTATTATGAGATATTCCAGCCTACTCTATCCTCACTAAAATTATTCCCAATTCCTCCACTTAATATTCTCTTACCTGCCTTTCTTTCTTTCTTTCTTTCTTTCTTTTTTTTTTTTTTTTTGAGTACTTGTCACAATTTAATATATGGAATATATTTTATATTGTTTCTTGCTTATTTTCTATTTCCCCACCATAATAAATGTGTTAATAAAAGTGGGAATTTTCCCCTAATTTATGCTAATGGATCTATAGAGCCAATACATGTAGTAGGTGCTTGATAAATTTTTGTTAGATGAATAAGCAATGAACAGCACCAATTGTTCCATTGTATAATCAATCTCAAGTATAGAATTTAATCTACATTCATTGAACTTCTACTTTAAGTATGCTTTTTAATTGTAACTTTGCTTTTAGAACTCAAGGTCTCTATCAATAAAATATCAGATTTTATACTCAATGGAAATAGTGCTAAGGATCTGACACATACTTTTAGGTGTTTCAATTGTGAAACAAATTAATAGTGTAAAACTGAACTTATTAGTTAGAAATTTGGAGTTGAATTCCCTGCCTGCAAAAAAAAGTAGTTGATCCTTAAAGAACTCATTTCTAAAAATTATGAGATTAACATAAAGCATTTCAGAACTCATTCATCATGAAATATTACTAAATGCCTATCTACATTTAGAGCTGAAGAAGAAATAAAGAAAGTTTAGAAATTATGCTCAAAGCTGTCTTAAATACTGCTTCCTAGGTAAGTTACTGGGTGCCTAGTAAGAATTGCTTTTTTGTTCATAAAAAAGCCTATGTTTAAATTAAGATAAAACAAATAACATACAAGTGTAATAAACTTAAATACAAAGCAGACTTTGCCAAATCATTGTATCTATCCTCAGAAAATGAAATTATAATCACAAGTCTATGTTTTATCCATGGTTAGAGTAAACTAAAAATTCAAATACATTTTTATCTAACTCTATATTAAAATTTATATGCTCATATATGCAACTTTAAATATATTTCCTTAATAACTTTCAAATCATCTCTAGGTTATATCACTTGTGGTAAAAATATGTAATACACAGTTATATATTTTATATGCACATATATAAATATTCTAATATATATATAAATATATATTTATATCTAAAATATAATACATATAAGTAATATATACATTTTCCCTTAATTGAAAGAGTCTATTCATAACCTAATGTTCCTTAAGAGCTACCCATGGCTAAAAAGCTTTTCTAAGAACCCTGAGAAATATCACTTTTACCCTCCAGTTCATAACAGTTGCTGATTTATAAGCATTATTTTCAAAATTATAAAGATATTTGAAGCAAAATGTTCACTTTCATTTTAATAAGAACCCTTCATTATCTCAATCCTTTTCAAAATTCTTTTCAGCCACTATTGAAAGCTCTACACTTTCATGAGGACAAAAGAGTCAATTTTATTTCACAATATTGTAAGAAAGCTTAGATATTTTAACCTTTCTTTTTCTATGAGAATAATAAAATTACTTTCATAAAGCTCCCCATTCTACAATGTATATATTTTTAAAACATAATATTGTCCCTGTTAAATACATATCATTATATTGATTAATTGTATCTCTTAATAAGTAGATTTTTGAAAAGTTGCAAAATATTCACAAAATCATGAAAATGAATATTGAATTGATGATCAACATTTTTGGAATTAATTTTCTAAGAAAGTACCTGAAATTTTCTGTCTTGTTCTTAAGTGTGATGTCTTAGAAGTATTAAGTTAAAAATAGAAAATCCAAGGCATTTGGGTTGTGCAATTTTATATATTCAAAGTGTAAATAATGCATGAACACTTTTTACATAACTGACAAGAAGCAACATATATTTAAATCAGAATATAAAGACTATCCAGAAGCAATCTCTGACTCTACCCATAGAAGGTATCCTTGAAGATTTCAGAAATTTAATAGAGGAATAGTTTCGCTTGTGCACAATGAATCATCTTCCTCTTCTTCCTACATAACTACCTGAGGTTCTCATGTCATCTAAGGACTCTTTCAAACCTGAAATGCCGCCTTTAAATAGAATGTCCCTTTCAATCACTAAATATAATAGAGAACTATCATTAATAAGGGCTTATTTAATACTTTCAAAAATTTTAAAACAAATATTTAACAGTTAATAAATATAACAGCTTCCAAAAATCCTTCACATCTTGGGATGTTTATTTTTATAAGGTTTAATCCATTTATGTAAGCATTGATAATTACTTAAGTACAGGTAGTTTATGGTTCTTTTAAGTCATTTTATGTATTAGTCTTGAATTTTTTTTTATCTGTGTTGTGTTCTTGCATCTTCTTTGGGGCTTAACATTATTAATTATAAATGATTTACTTCAAACTGCACTTTCTTTGGTACTAATTTCTGAAACCTATTGAAGTGTAATAAATATTGATTGATTAAAACCAACTAAGTGCTCAGTGTCTTTGCAAGAAAGTCCTATTTTGTAAATTGTATTATATATCCATATTTTTCTTCTCTCCAAGTGCTTCCTGTCAAGATTCAGTGTGCTTCCATAAATTTTTAATGCTAAATTGACTACGTGACTTACTTTAACCAATGGGTAAGTGACAAGTGACACATCTGGGTTGATACCCTAACAATTGGTTTCTTATTCCACCTTGTTCCATGAGTACAACATGCCCTAATTAGCCATTCTTATTCAGTCAGGATACAAGAGTGATTACACATAAACCCTAAGGCTGTGATCCATTTTAGCCCCATTTATCCTGGGTGAAATTACCTGATCTGCAGAGTGATGAGATTAAATAAGTCATTGTCAGGCATTTGGGTTCTGGAGTGTTGTTAAGCAGCATTATCACAGCAGAAAACGGACTAACATTCCTTAGCAGGCCAACTGGTACACATAAGAAATACTGAAAGATAGCACTGACTTGAGCAAGTAAGAAGATTAAAAAAGTTATAAGTCTTCCATCTTAATTAAATAAGGTTCACAGGTGATGAATTATTCTCCGATTAAGCCTATAAAACTTTAAAGATGTTTTTAGAATGTCTCAAAGACTGAAAGGTCTTTTACCTCTTGATTTTCCTAAAAAAAAAACAGAAGAACCACATTAGGCCAAGAAAACATGTGTACACACATACACACACAATTAATTTAGATCTTATTCCCAGATTGCTCTCTGGCTTCCATTAAGATACCATGGGTACTGTAGAGTTAAAGCAAGCATTTCTTCACAGAGAACAAAGAAAATAGTCACACTGTATAAATTTTTGAAAAATTTTAACATTATATGTATGTTATATACAAAAAAATAGTAACACATTTTGGTGATTTGATAATTTATGGTACATATGCACTATATGTTTGAAGAGATAATATATATCATGGGAAGATAAGATTTCCCTTGATGAGACTGCTTTACACTTGATGTGATTGGTTGGTAAATATTGGCAAAACATAACCAATCTCAGCTTTCACATAAGTTTTACTGGCTCTGATGGATTTCTGAGTGTCTTAAGTTTCTTCTTTTCCAATTAGCATGATAGTATAAAATAAAGGCTCACAGGGATGGAAGCACAGATAAAAATAATCACTACTCTTCTAGAGTTTTACAGAATGTTAAAAAGAAGCCCATATTTTTCCAGTTTCATAAACTTCAGTAATCTTCAAATCAAATATCCATCCTAGATATGCATTGTTTCTTCCATCCCTACAGAATTCCTAGAAAGACATTTGACTTCTGGGATACTAGTCATCCATTTGAAATTTGACAGTTATAAAATTGAATTTATTTCTATTTTTCACAGTTAAGTGTGGCCCTCTTTTATTTTTTTAACTCAATTAAGTAGTTATTAAATATGAATTAGAATGAATGTGGGTATCAGTCAGCGTTACAGCAGAAAAATGTAGCACATTCAAATGTAGCAATTCAGGAGAATTTAATGCAGGGCAGCTTATAAATTTGAGGGAAGTTTCACAGAAAACCAACAACGCATATTGAAAAATCCGAGTTGAGTAAGAGCAGCAATCCATTAATATCATTTGTCTTAAGGAAGCAGTGGGCAGAAACATGTACTGAAACTCAGAGTAGGCTGAAGCTGGTGCTGGAGCTGCAATTCTAAGACAGCACTGCTGCACAGGAACTGTGGGATGTGTGGAAGACCTCAGCCAAGGCTCATTCTTGACTGGCAGGGAGACAATCACATAGCAAAATAGCTCCACTCCACCTGCCACATCTTTCTTGACAATGGCTTCCATTTGTCAGAACCAGCAGGATGCTGAGGACAAAGCAAAGGTCATTGATGAAGTCCTCAAAGATGGGTCCTCTGGCACCAAGACAGGTGGAGATGGGTGAGAAGTTGATCTATAGGGGTAAAGTGAGTATGTTTATCATACCTACTCAGTGTTTCAAAAGAAATCAAAGAGCTTTCCCAAATACTTACCTGTGTTTCACCTGTTTCACCAGGTTCAAAGAACATGTTTTTCTTTTTTGGTACCAGGTATTGAACTCAGGGGCACTTGACCACTGAACCACATCTACAGCCCTATTTTGTAGTTTGTTTAGAGACAGGGTCTCACTAAGTTGCTTAGCACCTCGCTTTTTGCTGAGGCTAGTTTGAACTCTCCATGCTCCTACTTCAGCCTCCTGAGCCACTGGGATTACAGGCATGCAACAGTGCCTGGCTCAAAGAACATTTCTATTTATCTAAAATATACATGCACTTCTGCCTCTCCCTGGAGCGATTTAATGGGCTGAGGCAACCAGAGATGTTTAATAACCTATCCACTCTCAGTGCATCTCAAAATTAGGTAATAATCAGAAGGGATTGTGATATTCCATCACTGATTTTTTTACTATTTTGAGGTAGCATCAGTATGAAAGCTTGGACATGCACCACAAAACAAGATCACAGTTACAGATCTGTAATTATGGGTGAGGATGTGTCTTTATAGAATGCACTCTGTATTAAAAGCTTAAAAACAATTTATTAAAAAACTTCTCCATGTGTGCCACTAGGTAAAAATACCTATGTCAGGATCACACATTGGAGATCCCTGCACCAGAATATGAACAATTTCATACCAGTGACCTGAACCCTAAAAGAAAAAAAAAAAATACACTTAATACCTTATATTTGGTTTAGGTTTGGCAAGGGACTGAAGTGACTTGTGAAAGAAGAATCATGATGCAAGCCCACTCTGCATGGCCTTAAGAAATCCTGGGCAGTGGAGAGAATATCTGCAGGTAATTACTGAGCTGGAGAAATAGTAAGGCTGTTCACCCAACCTTCTCTTCCCTAGAGGGTAGTTAGAGCTACACCCTATGGGGCAGAGAGGAAAGGGCGTACCACCTGTGTTACACCTGTGTAAAAAAAATATTAAAGACTCTAGTCAGCTATTGAAAAACAATCATCTTTTAAAATGGCATAGAATGTCTGGAATAACTAAATTGTACAAAGAGAGGCATGTATATTCAGACTCAAAACAGTCATGTAAATGAAGCAGTTTGCATCTGGAGAATAAGGAAATCTCCTATTTCTGTGCAATCACAGTATTTTGAAGAACTAAAGACAAATTTGATATAAATGAAGTACCAATTTCAGAAGATATTCACATATGGCTATGAATATAATTTATGCTTTGAATTTCTAGTTCTGACGTTGGAGGCTAGGCTTTACAATGTAATAAGCAAAAGTTCCTAGTGTGGATAAGTTTCAAAAGAAGTACATATGCCAAAATAATACAATTATTCTTGGACATATCAAGAAAAATATTGAGAAACATTTGCCTATAAATAGTAAGCTTTGAACATAATTTATATTTACTTGGTGCTTAATCTGATGCCAACAACGAATCTCTATTGATTAATAGTAAATGGATAGATGGATGGTCGTCTGTATGCATGGATAAAACAAAGAAGGTGTTAATAAATCTGGCTCCATGAAAGAATCTTAAAAAAAAAAAGAAAGAAAAAGAAAACAACTACTGAAGCCACTGTCTCTTGTAATGACTTTGTGTCAGATGCAAGATACAGAATGACCGAGTACTTCTATGTGAATCAATAAGGGTTTCTTCCAGCTTTAGAAATAGAAATTCAACTTCAGGACTTTAAACTAATCAAAAATTTGAGGCATACTTTTAAATGAAGCAAAATTGTAAAGCTGTCTAATCCTGTGGAAGGGAACATCACTCTTCCCTGAAGTGGCTTTTGCTCCAGCCTCTGTAGGACTGTTACTTGAGTTTGTTCTTCTAGCACACTTCAGACCCTGTTATCCCCTATGCTGAAATGAAGCTGGCATCCTTGTTTTTCATTGGACAGAGTCAATGTAGTGAAATTTTCTCACCACTGACCAAATCTCTATTGCTCTTCTAGACCTGCCTATGCAAGGTGGAACCAATATTTGTCTTTTACTTTAATAACTCACATCCACAAAGTACCTACATGGATCTTTTTAAAGTGGAAATCTTAGGCTGGGAATATAGCTCAGTGATAGAACAATTGCCTAACATGCATGAAACCCTGGGTTCTAGACCCAAAACCAGAAAAAAAAAAAAAAAAAAAACATGGAAATCTTATTGTGTACAGGGTCTGCTTAAAACTATTTAGTGGCACTCCACAGTGCCTCAGAAGAGTGCACAAATGGCTTGGTTTATTCTCTAAGGCTCTCTGTATTCCTCAGGAGGCCATGATTTTAATTTAAGGGAGAAACTAACTGCCCACTGTACTGGACGGTACCTGCTGTGAAATCCTGCCCCACACAGACTAATTCTTGGTAATGCCGCATCTCCATCATTGCACCTCCATCATATACACACATCTCCAGATATTTTCAAATGTTCCTGGGAAGGCTGAGAAATCTCTTCAGTTTACAATATTGCTCCCTGAAATACTACACTTCAGGGACAGTGACTTATTCACAGTTCATGTAGTAAGCACCATTTCTGTTTCCTCTATTACTTCTATGTGCCTCTCACTCTTCTCTTCTGGAGGAGTCCTCCATCTCCATAAACCCAACTAATTATAAGAAGATCAATGAATGCTCCCTTAGATATCTTCTTTGTGTCCCCTTCAAAATCTTGGTTATGTCTCCATCCTGGGTACTATCAAGACACTTGTTGTTTACTCTGGATGTCATTGTTTAAAAATTACATGGCCTAATAATCGCTTCACCTGCTGCATTTAAAGCAATTGGGGGGGAAAAAAAGTATTGTTCTATTTAGATTTATGGTCTCAGTCCCTGCCCTATGATATATTTACAAGGCACTGATACTAACCAGGTGCTCAAAACTAAATGAATTGATGGAGGTGGTACTATGAATCAGATAAACTGATTTTGAATCTGTATCTCAATGGTAGTGTGATCTTGGAAAGATCTCTAATAAATTCAAAGTATCCCATGATGCTCTTCACCCTGTAGGATTTCAGTGGGGATTAAAAGAAGTAATGCATGGAAAAGTTCTTTAAATACTGATTTACAGTTATAATCCTTATAAATTCAAACTCCAATTTTCTAAATATTAGGACAAATGCTATTGAACCTTTAAGTTTTATTTTTCTAAATGGCTTAAAAACTTTCTGGACTGTGCACCTTATTAGAGAATGTAAATGATTGTTCATCTTACAGTGCATTTAAAAACAGTCAGTTCTCTATTTAATCAGCCTGTACTCCTGTGGAGGTTGTTTCAATTCACATCAAACTAGCTACTTGTGGTAGTCATGTGAGCCAATTTCACAATTATTTCTCCTTAAAAACCACATTTTCTCCAAGTCATCTAAACTTTTTGGTTTAAAATCAGACAAAATATAGCTAAATTATGGGAAATACAATAGCTTACTCACAAATGTGTGCTAATA
Source organism: Tamias sibiricus (assembly GCA_025594165.1). Lineage (NCBI taxonomy): Eukaryota > Metazoa > Chordata > Mammalia > Rodentia > Sciuridae > Tamias > Tamias sibiricus. Next base: position 143,500,611 of record CM046661.1, read on the forward strand.
AAGGCTTTAGGGTAATATTTTTCTTTCTTCTTTCTCAGAGAAAATTTTACTACAATTTTCTCTTAATTAATATAATTGATAACACTTATAGGGATATCTGGCATTTTAATCATGCAGATATGTCTTTCACTGTCTAAAATTAAATTAAAAACTGCCAGCAGTATTATTTTCAGCGGTAGCTATAAAGGAAATTAAAAAAAAAAAAAAAAGAGCTGGTAATAAACGGCTGATATATTCAATTTGAAAGATCACAGACCTGGGTCACATACATGCTAAAGGGAGGACACAAATAAGGAATAAGGAGACAAAAATCATAGAAAAATATTCTATCCACACAATGAATTTGGAATTCCAAGATATTTAACAATTCTGTAACACATGATATCCATCATCATTATGATAGGAAATTTGATTAGAGTCAATTCTTACATAGATTTAAAACAAATAGGAACCAAACCCTGTATTACTCACAATTTCTACATTTACCAATATATCTGTTCCTATATATTATCAGTGGATAACAGGATCTAGATATATACCCAGTTCTTTTGACCATGCCATCTATAGCTCATGAAAGAGTGCTAACATTAATCTATTAATATGCTAAATGGTAGAACTAAATGGATGATTATCAGGCGCACTGATATAGATGGTAGAAAACTGTCATCAACTCAGTGTCAGATAACGTAGGCAGTTAGAAATGTTGCAAACAATTTGAAATATAGAATTATCTTAGATTTGACCTACAGCATCTGGATAATATCAAGAATCTATGATTAAAGAAACTGGAAAGTTGGTAAATAGCCTGGAATTCAGCACTTTATTTCCAAATCATTCATCATTGAAAGCAAATCACTGGGGGCTTTAGCTCCCGTACCTAACATGCCAATCTATTCAAGGATAATTGACTTTAACATCTGGAAATGGTCTGAGTTAAGATACTAGATGAGGTTATGATTGTATAGGAGTATCAAGAAATAATGTATAAAAAGAAAATAGAGGAGTCCTGAGGACAAAACTACAGGGAATACCTGCCTTTGGAAATCAAAATAAGGGAAGATGCAACCAGGGTCATATATAGAGTGTACAATATCATATAAACCAAAAAAGAATATTGAAGGGGAATAGTAATCAGCTACTGGGTGTCTACAGAGATTTTAGTAGGTGTAAGAAGTAAATTTTAAAGTCTTGCTAGGGTCAAAATATTTTTTTTTTTTTTTTTTTACCATTTACAAAGCCATATATTAACAAAATGATCCAGAAACAGAGGAACTAAAAATCTGAGCTTATCAGATGCCTACGTTACTCTATCAGTTAAAAGTGCTGGTTTTATTTATAAATTTTAACTTGAAGGAATTTTCTTTATCCTTTCTTTATTTGATTGCATCCACGTACCTTGCAAAGTAGTTGACAAATTGTTTTCTTTTCCTTCTACCCCTCGCATTTAGGTACTTATCCATTTGGGTTTGCCCATTGTGAACTTGTCTCCCTCATTTATCTCATTTCAGTAATCATGCCTGGTCAGCCGGAACAGGGGCCGACAAGTAAAGAATGGTCAGATATTCATAAATGGCAGCTTTTCTCAACATTCAACATCTTTCTCAAGTTTCTTTGCTTCTCAATAATAGACTTGCCCTTTTAATATTTTATTCCATGTTTAATTTTATATAGAAATAAACTGAGACAATGTGAAATCTCCTTAGTATTTAACAGATGACCTATCTTTTGTTAAGTTTATTGCATTAGCTTGCATAAAATACATGAATACTTTCACTTCAGTAAGGATTTTAATATAAAACCTACATTGTCCTTCAACTATTTTATAAAGAAATAGTGGCTGTTATTGAATGCAAAGTACTAGCTTTTTGTTTGATATAATTTTTTCCTTTTTGAAGACAAGTCATTATCCTTAAAGGATCACAGAATTTACTAACAAAAAGAAAAAAGAAGAAAATAGTGTATGTTTACTGTTTTTTTTTTTTTTTTTTTTTTTTTTTTTTAATGCCAACCATAATCCAACCTTCCCCCAACAAGCAAATAATTCAAGATAAACATGGCTTCTACCCCAAACATCTTGGTTAAGTTGGCTGGGAGAAATAATGTGTCACAAGGCAAAGAATGCTGTCAGTTTTGGAGATTATACAGTGTCAAACTCAGAATTCATGCCTGACACTGCATCAGCTCCAAAGACATTTAAACGTCTGAGGAAGGTTTTCCTTCAGTAATTATAGAGTCCCAGTTAGCTAAAGCAGAGATTCTAACTAAAGTCAGTCCCAACATGTCACATGTATGTTAAGAACTGCAGAGGATAGAGATTTATGTGGATTGAGTGATGATGATGAAGGTTTATTCAGCTTAATTATGGGATCAACTTTGGTCATGAAGCACCTAGGATAAAGTTAAGCATAGGAAGAATCAACATATTTGTTGGGGTGTTGATTTTATTTCCCTGATGCATATGTGAATAAATTGAGATGAAGAGTATAATGTCAAAATTTAGACAAAGGAGAAGCGAAGCAGCCCTCGATAAAGGCCTATTGAGAGATAGGAGGAATAATTTGGTTTAAGGCTCTAGTAACTGTAAAAACATAGTCAATTCTTTACAAGAGCTGAAGCAAAGCCTGATAGGATAGGGATGTATTTCGCAGGAAGGTGACACTCAGTTGAAAACCTGCAACTACTAATCACTTGTATCACAAGCTCCCAATATGGAGCAGGCTGAGTTCAGCAGGAAGATATGTTTTTGTTCATACTGTATGTTTTGAAAAGTGAACTTGAATATCAGTAGGCAGGGGCTATGCTCTCTACTTATTATTCCAAGTCATTTAAAACTGGATCAGCTTTACTTTTTACATTTTTGACTGGCCCCCAAGGCATTCGAGAGCCTTGCTTAAGCAAACAAAATAAAACCAACTTACCCATAGTAGTATTTTAGTTTTGCCCAGAAAAAGGATCCTGAGAAAACAATTCAAATGAAAGTAATTTATTTGTGAATGTATTTGAAAAAAAATACTGTAGTGAGAAAAAAATGTGAGAGAAAAAGACCAATGTGGGAAATGTGGGCTTAATTACCTAGTAACCTTGGAAATAAGTATAGAACAGGGAATTCAGAGCTATCCTAACTAAAAGGTAAGAGAGCTAGTATCTTTTGTTCACCAACTCCAATAGGACCATTATTGAAAAATGATGGGGTGGCGGTAGGTTGGGATGGTGGCAGGTATGAATTTTCAGAAACATAAGGTATGGCTTGTGTGTTAGACTACAGCAATCAGAAGTATACTTCAGTGATAACTATTTAGAGCTATGGGCTGGCCAGCGAGAATCTGGTAGGAGTAGTGTTTAGAATGCTGTGAAATGGCTCTTACTTACCTGGATAGTCCATGCCACAAGAGCCTAGCACATCAAAGACCAGGGGGTGAAAGCATAGTAAATAGACCTCACCAATGAAAAGCTTAGGAAACTAATAACAGGAAAGGGAGCAAGGAAAGAAATAAGGGTGAGAAGTACTGCCAAGAAAAGCCACTAGTTTCTAAAAAGTCCCAGGTAGGGAATAGACTAGAGAATACTCTCATGGAGGAAGATTCTATCAACTTTGGTTATTGTAATATTTCAGTTATACACACACACCACAGAATATATATATATATATATATATATATATGTGTATATATATATGTACATATATATATATAATTTCTGTGCTTATAAATTATATATATGTGTATATATATGTACATATATAATTTCTGTGCTTATAAATTATATATATGTGTATATATATATATAATTAAAAGTTCACAAAGTTGTTGTAATTTTCTTGTAAGCTACTCTTTTCCTTAATTTCAATTTGTGAGGATACTCCTATACTTTTAAGGAATATTAACAACGGTGCAGAGGTCATTGTAAGGCAGATGTAATGCCTTATTAGAATGAAATTGAAGGGCACTAAGAATAGCTAGAAATTATCAAGCATAGCTCTTCCTGCTTACTCTGTCAATCCACCCACTTCCATGCTCAGCTACTTAATAGGCATCTTAAAGCAGAATAATATCACATTTCAAATGACTTATTTAAAAAAAAAATTCTGATTTTGTCACTTATTCATTAATAGTTTTAGGCTAACTACTATATTCCCTGAACTTCTTTATAGGAATTTGGATTACAGATTTTGGAATCTTGGGAAATTCTAGGTACATTGTTTAATTTAATGATAATTTAGGGTAAATTATGCCATATAGTGGGCAAATTTAAGTCTGATGAAAGAAAAGTGTCAATATTAAGTCTAACGTCCTTCAACTTTTGTTAGGTAGTTTGCCATAGTATGTGAGAGTACAATTATAAGTAGTAAGTAGAAGAATACATTGCAAAATTAGGCATACAAAATCTGAAAATTTCCCTCTTAGAACCAGGTTTCATCCAGTACTAAACTGACATAAATCAGGCATTCAATAACATACATTAGCATTTTAATAATAAATATTATATCATTTTCATATCAACTGGAGGAAAAAAAGGCACAGAAGAAGTTTTTAAAGAAGTATAGAATGGCCAATGGGGAGGGAGGGGAAGGGAGGGGGCAAAAGGGTGAAAAAAAAAAAAAAGATGGTAGAATGAGATGGATATCATTACCCTAAGTGCATGTATGAAGTCACGAATGGTGTGAATATACTTTGCATACAACCAGAGATTTGTAAAAAAGTGCTCTATATGTGTAATATGAAATGTAATGCATTCTGCTGTCATTTATAACATCTTAGAATAAAAAATAATTAAAAAAGTATATCGATTCTAAGAAGGAGAAAGTACAATATTGAATGAGATAATTAAAATGTAATGATCACTAAATCCTGTAGATCTTTGATATTTAAAAAATATTTTGCACTGTAAAGGGGTATTAGCTGGGGTATTAGCTGAAGAGGCCTATGTTTTTTTTTTTGTTGTTTTTTTTTGTTTGTTTTTGGTATCAGGGATTGAACTCAGGGCCACTCCTACCACTGGGCCACATCCCCAGCCCTTTTTTTTTTTTTTTTTTGTATTTTATTAGAGACAGGGTCACACTGAGTTGCTAAGTGTCTCGCCATTGCTGAGGCTGGCTTTGAACTCGTGATCCTCCTCACTCAGCCTCCCAAAGTGCTGGGATTACAGGCATGTGCCACCACGCCTGGCTGAGGTCTATGGTTTTGATATGTGATTTATAGTAATTTATTTCCCCAAGATGATAAATTAAGTGAATCCTGTTATTGGACCTCAAAATTCAAATAATGATGCTCAGACTCATGAATATTCCAGAGTTTTTTAGATTTGGAAAGTTAAATACAAAATTTTATTATTAAATGGATACATATTCAAATACAACTCTCTTTTGATCACTGCTCTTTTATAATAAGTCTAGAAATCAGATAATGCTAATCCTCCTTATTTTCAAATTTGCTTCAGCTATTCTAAGTCTTTTGGATTTTCACTTAAGTTCTAGTACTAGCTTGTTGCTTTCTACAAATATCCTTGCTAGGACTGTGATTGGGATTACAGGAATTTATAGATTGATTTAATAAAAATCAATATCTTAGAATATTAAATCTTCTAATAAACACAATTTATTTCTTCATTCAGCTCTTTCTTATTTTATTTCAGTAGTCAAGATAGTAGCATACTTAGAACACTAAATCAAGGTAAGAGAACAGAAAGTTCAGAAATAGACCCACACATATCTGGACAAACTATTTATGACAAAAGTTATAAGGGTACTTCATTCAAAAAAGATGGCATTTTGGGGCTGGAATGTAGCTCAGTGGCAGAGCATTTGCCTTGCATACAAAGCCCTCTGTTCCACCCCCAATTCCAAAACAAGAAGCAGCCTACTGTTTTAGTCAACTTTTTAACTGCTGTGACTAAAGGACCTGACCAGAACAACCATAAAGGAGGAAAACTTTATTTGGGGGCTCATGTTTTCAGAGGTCTCAGTCCATAGAAGGCCAGCTCCACTCCTCAGTGCTCACAGTAAGGCCGAACATGATGGCGGAAGAGTGTGGTAGAGGTAAGCAGCTCACATTGATGATCAGAAAGCAGAGAGAAACTCCACTCTCCAGATACAAAATACATACCCCTTAGTCACGCCCCCAATGACCACACTAGCCACACCCCGCCTGCCTCCAGTTACCACTCAGTTAATCTCACCAGGGATTAATTAACTCATTATGTTAAGGCTATAATGTATTTATTTCTCCTCCAAACCTTCTTGCATTGTCTCATACATGAAATTTTGGGGGATACCACATCAAAACCTTAACACCCACCGGGAAAAAAAAAAAAAAAATCACATTTTCAATGATTTTACTCTAACAAGTGCCTGTTCCCTGTTCATATGCATAAAACAAGACTTCACTTTATACTTCTATACCACATTAAAAAAATAATTCCAAATGACTCACAGAACTAAATGTCAACCCTAAGCACAAAAACTTTTAGAAAAAATAAAAAGGAGAAAATTTTTATGACTTTTATGTAGGCAAAAATTTTTTTAGTTAAAATACCAAAATTATGAGCCATATGAACAAAGTACAAACTGGACACTCTTAGTGTTAAAATTTCTTTCTTACAAAAGACATTGTAAGGGAATGGAAAGTCTTAGAATGGGAAACATTATTTACAAAGCATACATATGACAAATAAAAAATTCCTCAAAATTTAATATTCAGAAAATAATTCGAATTAAAGAGTAAATAAATGGTTGTATGCATTGCTTCGCCAAAAAAGTTCTATGGATGGCAAGTATGTTTATGAAATGACTGTTTATATCATTAGTCATGAGGGAAATGCAAATGAAATCATGGTAAGATATAACTATACTTTTAAGAACGTCTAAGACTAAAATGATCGACTATATCGAGTACTGGCCAAATTTTAAACAAGTGGAACATAATATTCTGTTGATGGAAGGCGAGTAGCACAATTCTGGAAAGTTATATGGCAGTTACTACTTCTTCTTCTACTTCTTCTTCCTCTTCTTCTTCCTTTTCTTCTTCTTTTCATTTTAGATATACATGATGGTAGAATGTATTTTCACATAACTTATTCTAATTAGGATCCCATTTTTGTGATTGTGCATGATGTGGAGTATCATTGGTCATATACTCATAGGAAAGTCATGTCTCATTCGTTATACTGTCTTTTCTATTCCCATCCCCACTCCTTCCCTTCATCCCTCTTTGTCTAATTCAATGAACTACTATTTTTTCTTCCCTGGCCCTCTTATTCTGTTACCATTCACACATCAGAGAGAACATTTGGTCTTTGGATTTTGGGGACTGGCTTATTTTACTTAGCATGATGGTCTTCAGTTCTATCCATTTACCAGCAAATGACATAATTTCATTCTTCTTTATGGCTAAGTAATATTCTGTTGTGTATATGTACCACATTTTCTTTATCCGTTTATCTGTTGAAGGCCACTTAGGTTGGTTCCGTTGCTTAGCTATTGTGAACTGAGTTGCTATAAACATTGATTTAGCTATGTCACTGTAATATGCTGATGTTAAGTCCTTTTGGTATTTGCTGAGGAGTGGGATGGCTATGTCAAGGTCAGTGTAATATATAGTCTAACTATTCTCCTAAATATTTACTCAACAGAAATGAAAGCCTATTTGTATACAAAGGTTTGTATACATATGTCCATAGCAGCTCTATTTACAATATCCCTTACTGAAACAACCAAAATTTCCCTCAACATGGTTAATTAATAAATAAATAATTGTGCTATTTCCTTGAAATGAAATATGACCTGCCAACAAAAAGGGATGGATTCTTATTATGTTCAGTGAAATGGATGAATCTTAAAATAATTATATTGGAAAGACAGGTGAAAAAGAACATCCTATGTCACCATTTATATAAATTATAGAAAAGAGAGCTCATCTTTAAGCAGCAGGGGAGTGATGGTGACAAAGATTACAGTAGCACATTACAAAGGATCATCTTCATTGTGGTGTTAGTTTCATGATTGAATATATAAGGTAAAATCAACCAAACTTAAAACTTAAAATATGTGTAGCCATTTTATATCTCAATTATATTCCAATAGAACTGTTTAAAAGATGAATGCACACAATCAAACTGGCAATTTTGTAAATACACACGGAAAATAAAACTGTCACTTGGATTGGAGCCTGGAAAGTGGATATTTTCTCCATGTAAATATGATATCTAGGAGTTAAATAACTATATTTTTATTGGTGATAACTTACAAAAAGAAGATATGGGCAAAGTACATGATTGTTTAATGAAATTAGACTATATGATCTTGTTGTATCCATTGTCTTTTCAAGAGTAAAAGGATTTTAAAAATCAACGATATTTTTTTTGCAACCTTTCTTCCTCTAGACAGAGATGAGAAGATCAGTTTCAGTGCTTTCTTTCTTCACTGTCTTTGTTTCTGTGATACTCTGAATAGTAATCAGCATATTTTTTCTGTAACTTTATTCATGTATCCAATCAGACTTGGATCTAGATTTTCACTCATAGGATTCCCTTTAAAGAGATTTGGTGGGAATCTGTCATGTTTAGTTTCATGTATGCACTTGGTTAGGGTACAGCACCCAATTATTTATCAAATAAGAATCTAAGCACTGCTGATTGGGCAATTTGTAATGTGGTTGACATCTATATTCACTTGACTTTAAGTTGGTTTAAATAAACGTGGTTACTACTCGTTATTGTGGATAGTTTCATCAACCAGTTAAAATTCTTTAGAATAAAAACTGGGTTTCCCAGAGAAGTAATTCTGCCTCAAAACTGTGGCACCAACCTCTGCCTGAGTTTCCTGCTGGGTGTCCTGCCCCACAAATTATGGAGTTGTCAGTTCCCACAACTACATGACCCAATTTCTTATAATAAAGCTCTTAATCCACCTGCATTTACTACATCTGCATCTGTATCTTAACTACATCTACATCTCTCTATGCCTATATCATATTGATTTTGGTTCTCTGGAGAACTCTAATTGATATAATTACTAATCGAATATGCACTATTTTATAGACATACCATGAGGAGGAATAATATTCCTGATTTCCAAGATGATTGTTACTTCACCAAAAAGCTAATTACATATTTCTTAACATTTAAGAAATATTTTAAATATTTTAGATAGTCGTGTTCATGAATATTTAAAACATGACTTATAATTTTTAAAGTGATTTTTTTCAAAGTAAGCCCAATGTATGTGTATATATGTGGTCAGTTTGGGATGTCATAACAAAATTCCACAGACTTGGTGGCTTAAACAAAGCCATTTATTTCTCTTGATTCTGTAGTCTTAGATTTTTCATAAGAAATCAAAGATAAGGGTGCTGGCAATTTAGTTTCTGGTGAATGGCTTTCTTTGATGCTTTCAGATGACTACTTCCTTGCTTTGAGGCCACTTGGCCTTTCTTATATTAGCAGGGGGTTAGGGGAGATGGGGGATGGGGGATGGGGGTTGGAGGGGAGCATATGTTCACAGAAGAATGCTCTCTGATGTCTTTTTAAAAAGGGCTCTAATTCTATCATGAGGACGTCATCCTTACAAGTTCACCTAATCCTAATTATCTTCCAGAGTCATTTCACTATGGGGGTTAGTACTTCAATGTGAGTTTTGGGGTGATGCAATTCAGTTCACAGAAATACGTAAATGCTGTCCTCCAAATAACACAAATGACTTATTTTCTTTGGAGTTTCACATTTATTAGAATATTATCACTTTTATTAAATACTAAAATACAAAGTGCTAAGTGATTTTCTCAACATCATTGTGATAGTATTAACAAGAACTATTTCCATTCAATTCATTGTATTTTTCTTATTTTTGTTTTGCCTTAAAATATCTTCCAATCCACAAAATAAAGGGCAGTATATCAGTATGGAGTGGAGAGAAAAAAAGGCATCTATGATGAAACTCAGTTCTGGGATTAGTATTCACTTTGCCCTCAAAGCCCTGAGGGATAGCTATTCTAAAAACTAAACGTTCATAGGTTTCCAGTGAACACAGTGTTAGCTTCGCTTCAATTTTATAATAGTGCAATCGCAATAGACTGTTGTTCGATTGAATAACATTAAAATTGATGTTGTCAACTAATTTAATCTAAATTCTAAAATATATAGAATATTTCTCAAAAACTCTGCATGAAACATATGCACAGATATTCAAAAATTGCTATGTGCATTGCAAAAGATAACACATATTTCCCCCACTTGAAGGTAAAATACTATAAGGTAGAAACTTTGAAACTGGTTTTAGGTAAGAAAATTTTAAAATAAATATTTTACTGAAACACAGCATATAAAATAGACTGAAGGCATCCTCTAATAACGTGGGAGGGTGGGTGTAAGTGCAGGCATCTGGACTTGCATCCGTCTACTGTTGCCTTATCACTGAGGCTGACCAAAGGCAAGTTTAGTTTCTTCATGCTACTAAAGGATTTCAAAATTCAAGTTTCAAGAGATATTGCATGTCATTTAATGTTTAATATCCAGATTTTTCTTTTCTTGGAATAGGTATTTATGCTTAAAAATGTAAAGGATAGTCACAAATGGTACCATATGCCTGCTACATCAGAAATAGCTCCCTGTAATATAGTACAATCCTGCAATTCTTGCCCTCCCACTGACTTTAACCTCAAGGCAGGAAAAGATAACCATTCTGTCTAACACTAAGTAGTAATTCAGTTTCCTATTCTGCTAAAACTGTAGCCTCACCTCAATTTTAACAACTGAAATTCTTATGTCCTCTATGGGTCATATCTGGTCACTTTTAAAACCTCTTAAATTCAGTTACGATGGAACCAAAGGATATCACATTTAGTATCCTCAGGGTGAACTGAAAAGTAAGTCAGAAAATACTTTTCTCTAATAGCCGCTTTTCAAAATTGTCCAAAGAACATTTTATATTGAGCACAATTTATGGGACACTTTACATTTTTCTTATGATAGGTGACAGAACTGTTGATTGAGATCTTGCATCATGAGCTTCTACAGAAATTCAACAAACTACATTTCAATTACCCAAGGTTCCTTTGGTCCTGCATCTGTGTCACAAAAATAAATTGCTATAAAACTTCACAACTAAAAATTTGCTAGACCAAGTTGGCAGTTATCAAAGAAGCACGTATTTGGATAAAGATGAATCAAAGGAATTTTGATAAGCTGCAAAACGTTAGAAAACAAAGCCAGTACACATTTTCACTTCTGCTTTTTAAAACAATAAATACATTATTTAAGTTAGCTCTATTCTTAGGTAAAATTCTTTATAAACTCATCAAACCTTTGCCCAATTTTTTGAGAGAACTACATTTATTAAACGTTTATTTACTTGATAGACAGGAAAATGAGGGCAGAGAGGCTTATTCAATTTCTCAAATTCATTTAGTGACAAAAAAGACAAAATCAAGATTCAAATAGAATTCTCATAGATTTCTGAATGGATCTGTATTTATGTAACACTGACATTTTCAAACTCAAACCAATGCAAAAGATCAAGTTCAAAAAAGTTGTATCATTTGCATTCACACATCACAGATATTTTATTAGGCAATTCTGGAAACTCTAAGGATTACATCATATAGGCCCACAAACTTTCCTTGAACTGTGCATATGTTACTAATACCATGGTACAGATTTTTCTGAGCACAAGTATAAGCAGAACACTATAAAGGTGATAGATTTAGAATGAAATATAAGAATTCACTGTTTCCTAGTTTGTAGATTAAAACATAAGCATCTTTTCAAAGTAGCAAATGGAAAACGCAAAATTGCACGATTCAAGTAATAAATTATGAGAATTTGGAACTATTGATGGCTTTCACTTATATTCCGGATAGAGTCAGGGATCTTCCTGCCAGAAATAACCAAAAGATAAAGAGAAAAATACTACACAAAATTGTGAAATGAGATTTGGCTGGGTGCGGTGGGACATGCCTGTAATCCCCGTACTTAGGAGGCTGAGGCAGGAGGATCACGAGAGTTCAAAGTCAGCCTCAGCAATGGCAAGGCACTTAGCAACTCAGTGAGACCCTGTCTCTAATAAAATACAAAAAAGGGCTGGGGATGTGAGTTTAATCCCCGGTACCTAAAAAAAAAAAAAAAAAAAAAAAAAAAAGATTTGGAGACACCACTGGGTCAGGCAAGAAAGAAGAGTATTCCCATATTCCCAGAGCACTGAGAAAGAAAATAGTCTCAGGATGGCTAAACTCATTGCATTGAGAAAACAGTCAGATCATTTATTTTCTTTAGCAAAGAAAGAAAAGATCCAGTGGAATTCCAAATATCCCCTGAATCGAGAAGATGTTTCTGAAACTACTCTTATTCAAGGAAGGGAACTGCACCTACAACAATCTCAAAATAATTATGTAGGGTAAAAGAAGTCAGGCAAAAAAAAAAAAAAAAAAAAAAAAAAAAAAAGGTACGTGGTATATAATACCACTTCCATGAAAATAGAAAATACAAAATAAAAATGCAAATTTATATATACAGCAGATCAGTGCTCACCTGGGAAAAGTCACTTAAGAAGGACTTGGGGGAGATTATGTGAGGATACAAGGTAACTTTTGGAAGTGATGAACATGGTCACTATCTTACTTTTAGTGATGGGCTATACCTGTGCCAAATGTATTAATTGGTACTCTTAAATCTCAAATCATATGTACTGAATTATATTCAATGTTATCTTAGCAAAAACAAAAAAAAATACTCTTGGTTTGGACACAATATTTTTTAAGATTTAGGTTTTAAAATTGACCTTTATGGGCTGATGACATTTGATAAAATAAAAGGAAAGGAAAGATTATTCTCTGCTTCACAAATGGCACAAGTACAGTGGAACTATGCTGTTTCAGAGAATTGCAGTGGATATTTTGGCTTGAATATTAATTTGGGTGGTTATTAAAGTAGATAGGTAGATTCGGGTTAAATATTATTGTGTGGCAACTGTAATTATCTACAAAGACATTGTATTCATTTCTTATTGATGTGTAATGATTACCACCAATCTAGTGGCTTAAACTAATATTGCAAATTTAACATTTCACACTGTCAGATCAGGAATACAAGCATGGATGTATTAGTTTCATATTACTATTGTAACACATTACCAAAAATTAGGTTGCTTAAAACAGCACAAATGTGTTCTCTTATATTTCTGGTGATTTGGAAGTATGAAATTAGTTTCAATAAATTAAAGTCAAGGTGTCAGGCATCTGTAAGACTGGTTCCTTCTGGATACTGTCATAGAAGAATTTGTTTCCCTGTCTTTTTGTAGCTTTGTGGCCACCTGTGTTCCTTGATTTGGTTCCTTCCTCTGTCTTTCAAGTGCATCACTCCAATCTCTGCTTCCATCTTAACACTGCCTGCTGTTCCCTTGACCTTTTTCCTTCCCTCTTATAAGGGCCTTTGTGATTGCATCTACTCTACTCCTTCCCATCCCACCTCAAATAATTGAAGATAATTTCCTCTCTTAAAATACTTAGCACACATCTGCAAAGTCTCTTTGCCATTTGAAGTAACAGACAAGGTTCTAGGGATTAGAAGAGGATATCTTTGGAAGGGCTATTATTCATTCCACCACACAGATGAGCTGTGTCCTCTGCCAGGGTCTCAGCAGGGTGAAATCATGGTGATAGTCAGGTCTGTCACTTTGTAGGAGGCTCAAGGTATTCTTCCAAATTCATTCAGGTTATGGGCAGAACTAAGACCAGAGAAACAGATTTCATAAGCACTGGCAGTTGAGGGAGTGAGTCACTGTTACCTGAAGCTGTTTTAGGACTTGGTAATACAGCTCTTTCACAAGACAGCAGCCTGCTCTTTCCAACCAACAAGAGGAAATTTCTACCTTCATTATGATGGTGTCTTATGTCAGTATTCTATGTCACTCGGCATTTTCTCCCACTTAAATAAGCTATGTAAAGCCCATCTAGGGCTGGGGATATAGCTCAGTTGGTCGAGTGCTTGCCTTGTATGCACAATACCATGGGTTCAATCACTAGCACCAAAAAAAAAAAAAAAAAAAAAAAAAAAAGCCTATCTAACATTTTCATATAAGATTGTATAAGATTTAAGAAAAAGTAGAAACCTTTTGGAGGGTATTTTTGACAGTAAAAAACATTTCATCCTTTTTAAAAGGCTCAATCAATTGCATGTTAAAAAGTAAACAATGAACACATTTCCAAAGTATAAAAACCTGCCATCATAAAGCAGAAGCAGGTTTAAAGTACACAAATAAAGAGCCATCCTGATGATCCTCAGTGCTCTTTTCTGCCATTTTCAAATGAAAAGCAAGTACAAAACCCTCTAGTTTGCAGGTGTTCAACATAAATCAGATACTGAGTCATGACATATGTTTTTTGCTCTCTATGGAATTTATTCTTCTTCAAAACATTTTGTAAAGAAATGTCCCTTATTGAATTTTTTGATACTTTGAGAAGAATGTTACAAACTATGACAACATAAGCATGTAATAGGGCTTTGTTTAAAAATAACAATATTTATTTTTGGTTTAAAAATAGTAAATTGAGGGACTGAGGTTGTGGCTTAGCAGTAGAGCTCTCGCTTGGCATTTGGGAGGCTCTGGGTTCAATCCTCAGCACCACATAAAAATAAATAAATAAAATAAAGGTATTGTGTCCAACTACAACTAAAAAAAGAAATAAATTTTTAAGAAAATAGTAAAATGAAGCACATTTTCATGTACTTATTTGATTTTTGTGAAATCAGAAAGATAACTTATCTAGAGAAAAGTATTCAATGTTATTGAAAACATAAATTTGTATGTCAATGACAAGTGAGAATAAAAAACGAAAGTGTCTTTAACTTCTGAAAATATTATGAATCTTTTCTAATTCTTAATTAATTTTTGTCTCTATAAGAATATATTGTAGTAGGTAGAATAAAAACTTTCCATTCTTTCAGAGTTGTATTCATGTGTATTAAAAAAAATTATTACAACCATATATAAATCTATACTGATTGAATATGACACTAATTTGCTAACCTATTAGTGTGTTCTACTGAATTTCATTAATATTTTGCATACATATTATATGCTTGAGTAAATTGTGAACTAGAAGACACACCTCATTTCATATTTCTCTGTTTCACCAGTGTCTGTATCTATGCTTTGAATACAACCCTAAAATAAGCCATAATGGTTCTGCAGATAATTTTAATAAATCTGATTAAATTATTTTATATGACTTTCTGCATGTTGTAATCTAATGGTTCATTTTTCATTGTTATGGACACAAACATATACACTCAACACATTAATGTGTTTGTGTACTGTACATTGTTCTATAATGACTAACTGTAGTTACACTTGAACTCTATATGTAGAATACAGTTTAGAATGACACTGAAGTCATTCTATTAGAAACTGACACAAAGTTGAACATTGGTGTTTATATTTATGATCAATATATTTAGCCTATGTTCTGGAATAGAGTATATTATTCATGAAACATTTGAGTTTCATGAATGATTAGGAAAACTTAAGTGGTTTTAATATAAATACTGATTTATTCTATTCCATTGATTTTCGTGTCTGTTTTAATGCCAATACCACTCTGTTTTATTATTTTTATTATTATAGCTCTGTAGTATAATTTGAAGTTCAGTATTAGGATGCCTCTAACATTGCTTTTCTTGTTCAGGATTATTTTGGCTACTCTGGGTCTCTTATTTTTCCAAATGAATTTTAGAACTTTTTTTTTTTTATAGTTCTGAGAATAATGTCATTGGTATTTTGATAGGGATTGCATTGAATCTGTATACTCCTTTGGGTAGTACATCCGTTTTGATAATATTAATTCTGCCTATCCAAGAATATGGGAGGCCTTTTTGTTTTCTAAAGTCATCAATTTCTTCCTTCAATGTTCTCTAATTTTCACTGTTGAGGTTCTTTCCACTTCTTGGTCCGACTTATACCTAAGCATTTTATTTAATTTTTTTGAGGTTATTGTGAGTGGGATAGTTTTCCTAAATTATTTTTTAGCAGATTCATTATTGGAATATAGTAAAGCAATTGATTATGTACATTGATCTTGTATCCTGCTACTTTGCTAAATTTGTTTATCAGCTCTAAAAGTCTTCTGGTAGAGTTTTAGGGTCTTCTAAATATAGGATCATGTTATCAGTAAACAGAGATAATTTGACTTATTCTTTTCTTATTTATGTCCCTTTAATTAACCCACACAAATATGCTCATGTGATACTCAACAAAGGGGCCAAAAATATTTTGGAGAAAACATAGCCTTTTTAACAAATGTGCAAAAACTGAAAATCCATATGTAGAAGAATGAAACTTGATCTCTCTCTCTCTCTCTCATCCCTCATTAAAGTCAACTCAAAATGAATCAGAGACCTAGGAATTAGATACAAAATCCTGCAATTGTTAGAGGAAGATGCAGGCCTTAATACTCCAACATACTCTCATACTCTCATGTGCCTCAACTTCCTTAACATGACTTTAAAACACAAGAAATAAAACCAAGAATCAGTAAGTGGGAAAGCATCAAATTAAAAAGCTCCACAGCAAAAGAAACATGAGCATGAAGAGAGAGTCTACAGTATGGGAGAAAATCTTTGCCACCTGTTCTTCTGATAGATGGTTAATATCCAGAATATATAAAGAACACAAAATACTTAACAGCAGGAAAAAATTCACAATAAACAAGAGTGCAAAAGAACTAAACAGATACTTCTCAAAATAATACAAATTAACAAAATGCATATGAAAACATGTTCAACATTTCTAGCAATCAGGGAAATGTAAATAAAAACCAACTCTATAGAATTACCTGTCATATACCAAAGAGTCTATACTTCTGGTTGTGCAGCATCTGGCTAATAATATAGTCATGGTGAATCGTGAGCTTACAAAGTATATTACTATCAAGAACAAGTATGCCACATCTAAGCATGCAAAGAACAGCACCCTAGCACAGCTGAATTCTGCACTAGTTCAAGATTTAGCCAAAGCTATGTCACAGGTGTAACTTGTAAACTTGAGTTGCAATAATATATCTGCATATAAAATTGGCACCATATACGACTTGTACATATTATATTACATATTAAATAAAGGTTGTGGCCCTTTTTTTTCATAGCTTAACTCATTTTAATGTGGTTGTTTCCTATTCTTGGGTAACCTGAAAGTTGTCTTAAAAGGATGGCGGGGAATATTTTTTTAAAACTGCTTTCAGTTTACCAGGGAATCCAACTGATGTATATAATTATTATCTATATATTAATATACTTGTTTTATATACCTGGCATTTGTTTTTTTATGAGGTAGTAAAAGTATCTAAAAGTGTTACTTCCATTAGGCCATACTGCATGTGAACTAAATCACCTTGAAAAATCTTCTGCCTACTTCTCTTTTAAGGTAAAAGACTACCACCTCAAAAGCAAAACAAAACAAAAACTACATTTAGCTTTCATCTCACTCCAGTCATAATGGCAATTATGAAAAATACAAATAATAATAAATTATGTCAAGGATATGGGGGATGAAGTACAAACATACATTGTTCTTGGGACTGCAAATTGTCACAACCACTTTGGAAAGCAATTTGGAGATTCCTCAAAAAACTAGGAATGGAACCATCATATAACCCAGCTATCCTACTTCTAGATATGTATCAAAAGAAACTAAAATCAGCGCTAGATTATAGTGATATAGCTGCTTCAACACTTATAGCAGTATAATGCATAATAGCCAAAATATGAAATCAGCCCAAATGCCCATCAATAGGTGAGTGGATTAAGAAAATGTGGCATATATACCAAATAGAGTTTTAGTCATAAGGAAGAATAAAATTATGGCATTTGCTGGTAAATGTATGACACTGGAGAACATCATGTTAATGAAATAAGCAAGACCTAGAAAGTTAAGGGTTTAAGTGTTTTCTCTCTAGCTAGACCAAAATAGGAAAAAGAAAAAAAAAAAAAAAGGAAAAGAAAAAGGGATGGGGAAGAATCCCTTGAAAGTACAAGAGAGATCAGAGGGATGGGTGGGGTAGAGGAAAGAAAATGAGTGGGAGGGAGGAGGGATGGGAAAAGGGAAGAACGTTGAAACTTGTGCTGCAACCAACTTTCCTATATACACATATGAATATACCACAGTGATTTTTACCTTTATGTATATACATAATGCACTAAATAAAAAGCTATAAATAAATAGGAAAAAGAACAATGGAGTAGAGAAAAGGGAAGAGGGAGAGGAAAGGGAGTAAGGAAAGGGGAATTAATAGGGACTGAATTGAAAAAAGTTATATTCCATGTTTGTATAAATATATCAAAATAACCCTAATACTATGTATAACCATAATGAATTAATAAAGAGGAAAAAATAAATAAATACCCATTTATGGTGATGGCAATATTATGGATGTTGTGAAATAACATAATTTATATATGCAGTATGCCAAACTATTATAAATGTAGACTTTACACTCATCACCTGAGGAGGTGTGTACTGTTTTCATTAATTAATCTTTTATTTCCCAATATTAGTTTAATACTGAAAAAAGTAACTATTAAATGACCATATATGATTACTTCCATTCTATTATCATTTTGTTGATTATTCAAATTCTTAGGAGCAATGTTCTTTGTAGCTTTCTGTGATTTTTCTTTATACATATGTTTAGGCCTCTTGAAACTGTGCGAAAAAATTATGTATGATGTAACTGTGCTTGCAAAAGGCAGTTAAAAATAATTTTTAAATAATTTTTAGTTTTTTTTTACATAGATAATGTACTTGTCATAGAATATGAAAGTAAAATTCAGGTAATTCATTAATATATACATTCAATACCACAGGCATTCAATTATGTATAAATATTTTTAATGTTAAGAACAAAATTCAGTCTTGAAATGGTTAATGACAAAAATGTGCATTATGAAAATTTTAGGTGTTAAATTAGAAAAAAAATTAAAATAAATATAAAAGAGTTTAAGAGTATAAACTTGAATTGGATTTCCTACAAACCTTAAGTTATATAATACAGTGCTATGACATTAATTTGAACAGAGGTGTTATGAGCTGAAATGTATCCCCTCCCTCAGCTTCATATATTCAAGTCTTTATATCTAGTACCTCAGAATGTGACTATATTTGGAGACAGGGTCTTCACAGAGGTAATTAAATCAATATAAGCTCATTAATTGATTTCTAATTTGACAAGTCTCTTTATAAGCAGAGGACATTTGGACACAGACATGTACAGAGTGAAGATGATGGGAAGACACAGGGAGAGTACAGCCAACTGTAAGGCAAGGAGAAAGTTTCAGAACACATTTTTTTCTTTCACAACCTTTAAAGAAAACAACCCTGACCATGCCCACACACTTCTAGCTTCCAAAACTGTGAGGAAATAAATTCCTAATATTTAAGCCCCTTGGTTAGTGACATTTCATTATAGCCAATCTAGCAAAGCTAATACAGATTTTGATACTAGAAAATGAGGTCCTGCTGTGACACCTATCAAAAAATGTAAAAGTAGCTTTTGGATTGACTAATGAATAAAGGTGGAAGAGTTTACTGGCATATGTTAGGTAAAGCCTAGATGTCCTTGGAAAGACTGATGGTGTTAAAGTTAGCAGGCATTTCTGGTAAGAACTAAGGAAAAAAAAAAAAAAGAAGAAGAAGAGCTATGGAGATGGCTTTGATCATCTCAAAGAAGACAACAGCCATCAGGGACAAAATATTGGTGAACATATTAGTGTTAAGTGTACCTTTGATGAGGCCTCAGGTGGAAATGAGGAATATATTATTAGAAACTGGAAGAATGGTTATGTAGAACTTAGCCAAATTATATTCTACTCTTTTCTTTATTGAAAAATACAATTTGATATATTGAGATATTTACCTGAGAAGATGTCTCTTAAAAGTTGCAGATGTATTCTGGCTTCTCTTTGAGGCTTATAGTAAAATGTGAGTGGGGAGAAATAAATTGAATAAAGAAATCATGTAGCAAAAAGAACTCAGAACTTGAAGATATGGAACATCCTTGAGTTACCCATATGCATGTATAAAAGCATGAGCTGGAGAGAACTTCAGGGGTGCATCTATGTGAGCATTTGCTAAAAAGATGTGTGGATTCAACCACCTCAGGCGATATCAGGAATAAAGATGTGGGTATTTAAGAAAGACCTCCATAGAATCCATTTGTCTGATGATTTGGAATTGAGTAAGGCCATAAAAGATTTTGCATATTTTATAAAGCTGAAACACTCCCAGCTTACACTGAAAGAAACAGACATAGAACAAAATGAAGGAAGGCTGTTGTACTTCTAGAATTCTGCAGAAGAGGTTGATGGAGCTAATGTGCTGTGAATATGCATCACTCTTCAATAAATAGGAAGAGTGATCTTGAAATCAGTTCACAGGTTGGTAGGGCTGCCACTACCATAATGAACCTATATCATACAGGCCCAAGGTGTATACTTCTTTTAATTACTTCCAGGTGGCAAGCCTCCTAAGACTCAGAGGGCCAGGAAACTGCCACTGAAAAACCAAAGTATGGGGCTGCTACACTTTTGGGTCTAAAACATAGGACTTTTATTACAGAAATCATAATATTAAGCTAAGAAACAAAAGACCATTCTTGAGTCTTAAAATCTATTGAAGTTTAGTTTGCCAAGTCTTAGATTGTCTTGGAACCTGTAGGTGTTTTCTTTCTAATTTGTCCTTTACAAAATTGGAATGTCTATCCTATATGTGTTCCACCATCATATTTTTTATTTTTATTTTATTTATTTTTTTGTGTGGTACTGGGGATTGAACTCAGGGGCACTCGTCCACTGGGTCACATCCCCAGCCCTTTTTTGTATTTTATTTAGAGACAGGGTCTCACTGAGTTGCTAAGTGCCTCGACATTGCTGAGGCTGGCTTTGAACTCGCGATCCTCCTGCCTCAGCCTCCCAAAGTGCTGGGATTACAGGCGTGCGCCACCGCACCCGGCTAATATTTTTTATTTGTTTATTTTTTTTTTTTTTTGCATTTTTTACTCTGTTATGTATGACAGCAGAATGCATTACAATTCATATTACACATATAGAGCACAATTTTTCATGTCTCTGGTTGTACACAAAGTAGAATCACATGATTCTTGTCTTCATATATGATGTTCATCTCATTCCACCGTCTTTCCTACCCCTATGCCAATAGCTTGTCTCATTTTACAAATTCATGACTGGAAAGAAATTTTGCCTTAAGTTCAATTGTGCTTGGATTTCATTCATAACTGCTTTAGATAATATTTAGATAAGATTTCGTACTTAAGAGTTGATGCTGGAATGGGTTAAGTTTTTGGGAATTGTCAGGTTGCACTGAATGCATATTGAATGTGAGGGAGGCATGGATTTTGAGGGGCCAAGATTTGAGTATTTTGACCTGAGTTATACCCCCCAAATTTACATGCTGAACTCTTAACTCCCAATTCCTGAGAATGTATTTTGCAATAATTTTGCAGAGACAATCAAATTATAATGAGATCAGTGGGGCAAGTCCTAAATCTATGTCATTGCTGCTCTTACAAGAAAAAAACTGACATACAAATATACACAAAGAGAAGAAGATATAGGGAGAAGACAGTCAGCTGTAGTCCAAAAAGAGAGCATTCCTTACAGTCCTCAGAAAGAATTTACACTGTCAACACCTTGATCTTGGACTTAGAACTCCTAATATGTGAGAAAATAAATCTGTTTCTTAAGCTACTCCATTTATGGCACTTCAATAGGACAACCATAGCAAAGTAATATAGAAGGCAAGTGACTAAAGAAATTCTTATAATTTTTTCTACTCCTAATGGGGAAAAATTTTTAAAAATTGACATAGGCTCTGCAGACTTTATAGTTCTATTGTATAATGAACATAATCATTTGTATTCATCTCTTAACCATTGTCAAACAAGTTCTACATGTTTGTGTGTATATATTAAAACACATATATCTCAAATTATAAGATTATATATGTATGTGTACACATATATAAGAATATATCTTCAAATTATAAGAATATATGTGTGTGTGATAATTTATTTCCTCAGTGAATATATTTTGTAAACTCTTATTTGTGTTTATATACAATATAGCAAACTATGCAAAGCATCCAAAGTATTTCAAATATTTTCTAAAATAGATAATTAAATATAAATTATTTAATTTGCAGTAGATGACTAACTATATTTAGTCAAAACATGTTTGTTTAAATAAAAGAAACTTTCAAGATACCTTATATTTTTACTCAGCCATGCAAATAAACATAAATAAAAGGACATAAGAAATATTTGTATGAAGCTATTTATCTCACAGTTGGGCTTGACTGCATTCTCAAGTAATTTAGCTACTCTCATACTTTTCTTTCTTTTTTTTTTAAAGAAATCTTGTTTACATCAATGCAGTTTATATATGAAATAATTCACTATAATTATCAATGTAATTCCAATTAGCTTTCCTGAACCTGAAAATATAATTCATTACTACTACAAAGGATTTACATTTACCATTCAGAATTATTTTAAATATTTTAAGAAGTGTTTTCAAGAAAGTAATTCAAGAAGTTTCAAACTTCATCTTACTTAACAGCACTAAATTAATGATTGAAAATAGAGTTGATTCTTTAATGAGGCCTCATGAGTACTTAATTTTGTGATAAGGTAACACCCCATAGATAAGTGATTCTTTTATGTAAGAGAGAAGTGTTGGCAAGGAGAGTATTAATATAATAGATTATCTTTAGGTCAAGCATTCTTTTTTTTTTTTTTTTTTTTTGCTATGCAATACAATTATTTTATTATAGACAATAACCATCAATGAAGTCTATATGCCTAACTAAGGCCTTATGGAATGAGTTTTATTTTATTTTATTTTATTTTTTTTATTATTTATTTACTTATTCATCATGCACAAGTATAGTATCTTTTTACATACAACTGCTTGTATACAAAGTATATAAGTACCATTCAGATCTTCAATCATGCATTTAGGATAATGATATCCATCTCATTCAACCACCAATTTTTTTCCAACCCCCCCCCCCCCCTTACTCCCTCCCTTACCCTCCCTTTCCGTTGACCATTCTAGTGTTCCTCTGATCCTATGTACCCCCTTCCAACAACTCTGTGAACCAGCCTCCTTATATCAGAGAAAACATTCGGTACTTGGATTTTTGAGATTGACTAATTTCACTTAGCATTATATTCTCCAACTTCATCCATTTACCTGCAAATGCCATTATTTTATTCTCTCTTATTGCTGAGTAAAATTCCATTTTGTATATATACCATATTTTCTTTATCCACTCATCTACTGAGGGGCATCTAGGTTGGTTCCATAACCTAGCTATTGTGAATTGTGCTGCTATAAACATTGAAGTGTCTGTGTCACTGTAATATGCTGTTTTTAAGTCTTTTGGGAATAGACCCAGGAGTGGGATGGCTGGGTCATAGGGTGGTTCCATTCCCATTTTCCCAAGAAATCTCCATACTGTCAAGCATTCTTAAGCAGAAATAATTGCTGAGTTATTCTTTTTTATAAGTATATCAAAGACTTGCCTTTTTAAATAAAATCTGATGTTATTCTTTTTTATAAGTATATCAAAGACTTGCCTTTTTAAATAAAAACTGATGTTTTTAATAATATAATGCATATTATATTATTAAAAACATCAGGTTATTTCTACATAGTGAAAAGGGCCATGAAATCGACATTGAAAATGATTTTCTAAAATACTTTGCATAGAGGCAGAAATTATCTTTTACTGTAGAGTAGGCAATTGGTAAGTCACCTCTGTTTCTTTAACTGGGAAATATTTAGAAAGAATTTAACATCCTCCCGAACATAGCATAAAACCTTGGAGCTTAACATGAAACTACATGGACAAAAACATCAATTCATTTATATATATACATATATATGTATGTATATAACATTTAATAATTATACAAATAAACTATGCATATAACCTTTAGGACATAATTATATGGCATAAAATCAGTTACTTGGAAATTTAACAACAATTTTATCCGTTGTATGTCTCTTACAAATTAGTTTCTTACAAACTAGTGTCTATTACAGATGCAAAAAGGCATTATCCTGACTTGTTAGGAGGTGAAAATCATGGGCAGATGTCAAACATATAAGTAAATAAATGAAGTTTGATAAGTTCTACCTTAGCAGTATATAAAAGTGCTACAGGAAGGCAAAAGGGGAAAGTAATTTTTTTGAAGGGTTTAATAAAGATCTCACAGAGGCATTGATATGTAATACACGAATGATGACCTTTGGAAAAATAGGGAAGACTTATATGTGGGTTACACAAAGACATAATCTTATCATTTGCAAGATGATGCAATTTACAGTTTCTGAATCTTCACTTGTTTTTACTTTCCAATGTTCTGGAGTTTTAACTTGCTTTTTTCCCTTTTGAACCCTAAAATCAGAATCTATAGAACTTGATGACTGGGTAAATACATTAGTTGATTAGAAAGAGTAAGTATAAGAGAGTACACATTATTATATTTTTAGCATAGGGAGCAAACAGACAATAGAAATAGTTGTCATGGTAGGAAATATTGGAAAAGAGTCAGTTTCAGAGGGTAGAGAGAAGACAAAATATTCCAGTATTGATATATTGCATTAAATGCATACTTATGAAATGTTATACTACTATAATGTTTCTAAAATTTATAAATTCATAAGAAAACTCATTTAAGGTATTTTTTTCATAATTTTTTGGTTTAAATTCAGGGATCTATTTTCAGGCATGTGGTCCTTTATATTTATAAGTTCATTTCAGATGTGTCACCACTCAAAACTTTTACAATTTAACAGAAGTACAATTTATTCTTAAATAAGTCAATAGCTTTTCAAAATAGTCATTGTAAATAAATATCCTTAGCAGAGTCTTATGTAGGCTAGAAGAGAATTCAATTAATAAGAGAATTATGTTCATTTGCAAATTTGTGACCTTGTGCATTATAAACTTTTGCTTTACTATCTGTAAGATATAGATATCTCTACAATTATTAAAGAACTAGTTAGCTAAAATATAGCAAGCTATCTACTACAGTATTTTCCATGTTATATTACTTCCTTCCCACTCTTCATATCCATCTGTCCAATTCAAGTGAGATACATATAATATTTCTTAAGTATAACTTTAAAGTTACATTCAACATCAGTTATGAAAATATTCAGTTTCCTTTTTTTGGACTGGATATTATATAAAACAAAATTAATCTTAAAAATTGTGTTTTTGACTAACTAAAAATTGTAGCCAAGTAAAACTGTACCTAGGAGCTATCTAGGAGCTATCTAATTCTTCATAAAATGACTTCAGAGAACAAGCTTATCTAATTTGGCAAGATTCATACATGAAGTTCAATGATAAATTGCCAAATCAAGATGTTGTATTATATTTTGTGATTTTTACAGCAATTTTTATTAAATGCAAATGTAAGCTTAGCATAATGCTAGAAAATGTTATGAAAACATTTTCTCTGATATATTCTCCTGGTGGAACATCTTATGAATTCTATCATCTCTGGTTGGTTACAGTATTGACACTTCCCTACTAGAAGAATGTCTAATTTGTTTGCAGATAATTTATCAGAATTGGACCAGTTTTCCTCTTTCACACATTGTTTGGCAGACCAAAAAATGTCCTGGCCTGGTCTGTGTTTGGCTTGAATCTCTGATGGATATGTTGGAGATAACGAATTTTAGGCAGCTGGAGCTTGTGAATCCTGCGGTTGGAAACATTCCAAGTAGTCTTTGGCACAGATTTCCTCTTATTCAAGGGTGTTAGTTTTGGAAAACTAGAAAGCTCGGATGGAGGAACATGAGAAGTGAAATATATGGCACAGGAAACTTATTCCTTTTGGACTGGAAGAAATACACGAATTTAAATTGACTCCCAATTATGGGTACCCTCCAGAAATTCTTTGAAATAATATTCAAATGTTTTCTGAGTGTTTGGAGTAAGGAGGTCTAAAGTCATAAAAATGTTGACAAAATGAGGAAAATATAACAACATATAAGAAGTCAGTGTTCCACATATTTAAAATTAATTCCTCATATCATATGGAATTCAAAACTTTTAATTTTGAATAATACTGCTTAATTTGTTTCTATATTTCTTTTTGGGTGGTATATTCATGAAATTTCTTATGTAAATTATGTATTTCTCTGGGCAGAATATATTTCCTTTAAAGCCATACCATTAACATTTTTTTTTTTCTCTAAAAGGAAAAAGATGAGTGTATCTTGTGGATCCAAATAAACTGCCATTCAAATCCCAGACCCATGGTTTACTAAGAGTGTGGCTTTGTCAAGCAACACCTTTCTCCCTTCAAGGAGAATTCTGTCATATAAAATGAGGATAATACCATCCTTGTAGGAGAGATGAAGAGTAGGATCATGTTTGTAGAGCATCAAGCTCAATTCAGATGCTGTAACGTTAAGAAGAATTTATAGTTTTCCATCTTTATTCGTGTGTGTGTGTGTGTGTGTGTGTGTGTGTGTGTCAGAAAGAGAGAGAGAGAGAGAGAGAAGTAGGTGTGTACAAAGATGTATATTTTAGAAAACTATTTACATGCATGTTACAAAAGACACCTCAATACATAAAAACGCTAAGACATTTCTCCTTTCTAATATTTAATTGAAGAATGAAAGCTGGTGGGAAAGAGTTGAAAGAAATTAACAAAAAGTTAGCTCTGTTCAAGTACTAAATTTGCTGTATCAAAAGAAGTCAAAACTCTATGTATAGATAACACAACAAAATAGAGCTAGCCACTAAAAAACTATCTCCAGGTTAAATTTAACAAGTATCTAAGGAAAGCAGCCTCTACTACATGCACAATGGGCAAAGATGGCCTACTTCCTTACATTTGTTACTAACATCTTATGGCTGCTCTGCCTGTGAATGACAAATAACAGGCAGAAGGTCATACATAGCCTTATGTCATTTAAACCATCCCTGTTGTAAAATTGCAATGTTGAAAACAGGATTTCGAGGAGGTAGCTTTCTTACCAAGCCATAACTGTTATTTTTGTGTTTTCAAAAGCTTTTCAATTCCCTTGCAGAGTACAATTAGTTGCATTACTTAAGAGATCTAGATTAATATTTCTAGTTTTCCTCACAAGAGAATCTGACTTGATTTTAATATAATAAAAGACAATATGTAAATTTTCAATATAAGACAAATCAAAACTATTGCAAAACAACAAAACAGGCAAGCAAAGTCTCTACTAGAGGATAGGAGGGGAACCATCCTTATTGTGCCTGACAGGTCAATGTTTTGGAAGGGGAAACAAAGGGTATAGAAATTGCCAGAGAGCACACAGCTGGTAAGCAGCTTAACTGTCATGGATTACAACGTAGTTATGTTTAATTTTAAATTCTGGGTTTGGGCTGAGGATGCAGCTCATTTGTGAGCACTTGTCTAGCATGTAAGAGGCCACAGACTCAATTCCTAGCACTACAAAATAAGTTTTTAAATAAGTAAAAAGAAAAAATCTTGCCCCTTTCTCCTACATCATTCTGCATTTCAATTATGCCATATAAAATAGAAACTGTAAAACAGCAAAAGGTAGAGCAAAAAAATTGTAGATGATTGAGGAATGTCCCAAGATTTCCTAGGAAGTTCTGTGAAAACTAATATTTGTTACCTACCAACATGGATCATCATTTAAAAATGCACTTTCAAAACAGAGCTATATCTATTTTTGATTGTGTTTTCAAATTAATGCAAAAAAGTTTTCTCACAAAGCCATATAAGTAATTGCCAAATCCCCTGTTTTGAGTAGCTATGTTCTTATGTTCAACACCAAAACTTTTAAATAATTGTTTATGAAAACATAATTTACTTTTGTTTTCTCTTCAATGTTAATTTCAAAGTTAAGTGTATGGTATATCAATTCTAATTACAATTGTGTAATTGAGAAGTTATATAACATTGGTCTTGGATCAACACTAGAATTTAAAAAAAAACTATATATGAACTATTGAAGAGGTAACTCAGCAATCAAGAAAAGTATGATGGTAGAAAATCGTCTTTCTACCTAAAAATTGTGTAGGTATTTGAAACCATATCAACTTTTGTCTATTTCCTGATATCAGGGTGATATTCAGATGAATTGTCAAGTTCCATTGGAAATTGTAGCAGTTGGTCTAATGATGTATTATTTATTCATTCAACAAACATTTTAGTACACTTATTTTAAAGAAAGCATTGTTCCATTTATTAATGACATAATGGCAAAAAAAAAAAAAAAGAAAAGAAAAAAGAAAAGAAAAAGAAAGAAAGAAAGAGAAACTATCATTCACATCCTCATGGAAATTCCAGTGTAGCAATGTCATTTTAGATCATAATCTCAAAGGTCAACATTCTCCACCCTAGATCTTTCCCTTTAAGGATTAAAAAGTCTAGAGGTCGATACAAGATATTTAAGATTGTATTTCAAAGCTTAAAAATTTGATAATTCATACACATACTTTGGGTGCTTTACCATGAAATTGTTTGTTTGTATAGAAGCATTGGTTATTTTATTTTAAAGTTTTTACACAAAATTAATATAGAATTTTTTTGTCTTTGAGTTCAATGGTAGATGATTTGTAGTTAGGATTTGTTTGAAATAGGGCTAATAAAATACTAAATCTCACAATTGTTAGTGATATAAATGTGCTTTGTTTTTTTAAAATAATGCAAGATTTATGTTATAGACTAAACTGTGTTCCCCAAAAATGTATATTTTGAATTTCTTATCTCCAATGTGACTGTATTCAGCAATAGGGCCTTTAAGAAGGTAAGTATGATTAATGAGATAATTAGATTGAGACCCAACACAACAGGGCTTCTGTCTCTTAAGAGGAGGAATAGATATCAAATCTCTTTCTCTTTCCCTGTATGTGCAGAGTAAAAATTATGTGCATTTAAAGTCAGAAAGCAACTATCTGCGACCCAGGAAGTGAGCCCTGACCAGAAACCAAACTTAATCTTGGACTTCAAGCTTTCAGAACTATAAGAAGATAAATTTCTGTGTTTGATCCAACCAGTCTGTAGTGTTTTGTTATGGAAGCTCCCAAACACTACTATAATTTATAATAGAACAGCTTAGTACTATGTTTTTGTTAGTTCTTTCTAAATAATCTCATGTTTTAGTATCTTGTGAAAAATGCAGAAATGCAATGCATGTTTTAAGACATAGTTATGAATTTAAGAATGAAGTGTCAGCTTTCTGTGGCTCTCACAAAATATTTGAGAAAAATTAACTTAAAAATTTATTTTGGCTCATGGTTTCAGAGTTTTCAGTTCATGGTTAGCTGGCTCAAAGCTTCTCATCTCATGTCAGCCAGGAAGCACAGAGGGAGAGAAAAAGAAAAGGGTGAGGGAAGAGCTATACCCTTCCGAGGCATAAACCCAGTTACCCACTTTCCACAACTAGTACCTCCCAAACAGACTACTCAATTATAAGCCAATCAACATGTTAATCCATTGATGAGATCAGAGCCCTCATGATCCAATCACTTTCCAAGTCCCACCTTGGATAATGTAGATCCAATCTTCAACATAGAAGCTTTGGAGAAACATTTCAGATCCAAATCATGACAAATATGTATAACAGTAATTCAGATAACTAGAGAAATCTTCTCTTTGGTAGTCATCTTTGTTTCTTCACAAAGCTGAGTATTCTGGTTTGGTGAATGTAATGTCATTGTCACCACATATACAGATTAAATGAATAAAGACTGAAAGGCCTTAAGAGTAAAATGGAAACATGAATCTAGCAGCAAGCACATAGTTAAAGTTTGATTGACAAAGGGAAATACTAACTTCACCATCATGTATTTATATAGCTTAATGCAATTGAGAAAGTTATTTTACATGTATTATCTCACTTATCCCCCATGACTCAAAAACATTACAAAAAGACTACCAAACATATCCTATTGTACACTCATAGAGTTTAAATTAAATGCAAAATCTCCTAAAAGACTATCTGTTTTTTTTTTCTTTTTTGGTTCTGAAGTTTGATATTTTGTGAAACCAACTGAAATTCATTTTTTAATGAAAATATGATCAAATTTTGCATATGCTAATAAATTCCACTAAAAAATCTGATGTCTCCCACAATATACTAATGTAAATCAAATCAATTTAATCTCTATACTCACTAAAAATAAAATAATACTACTTATTGACAATTTATTTGGGGTATTGAAAAATTATTTATAAGGGCAAAGACTTTATCCATCTTCCTTCTAGTATACAAGGGAGATTCCTACACCCTGAGTATTCATCAAGGTTAGTTTATCATGTCTCAAATTTGAGGACAATTTAGTTAGGTGGTGATAGGAAATAAATTTTAATTATATTAAGATATTGATCTTTGAGTATGCTTTGTCTGCCCCACACCTCCACTTCCATAATTAATACAAAATTACTGATAGTGCTTAATTACCTAATAAATTCACTGAAATTACATAATGCTAGTGTCCACCTAGAAGGAAATTAGGTAGGGAACCATACTTCTGCAACACTTCCTACTAGCAAAGGCCACAAGATTTGTCTCTAGAGAGGTTCAAATAAGAGGTGGCAAGAAAGAAACAGAGTGTCAAAGGTTTCTGTGACAAGATTAGAGAGACTTCTCTTGTATCCAGTAACACAGCATGTGGACCCTTGAAGAGCATCCTATCTGAAGCAACAAGAAGTGAAGACCAACTTCTACTCACAGGGCTCCCACTCCTGCTAATACTAATCTAAAGGAAAAAAAAAAAAAAAAAAAAAGAAAAAAAGAAAACTTGTTAGCCCTTAGGGTCTATCATCTTGTGTTTAGACGCAAGATTTAAAAATGGTAAAATATCAAATTTGTTTTTGCAAAGATTTAATTCACATCACACTGAAGAGATAGGGAAATTATTCTAGGAAGCCTTGGATTGAGATGACAGAACAATGGTTAAGTTTTTACAGTTAGACAAATCTGGGCCTTATAATCAATACATTCTATAAATTTGGAAGAAAAAATACTTGTTAACTTCTAAGAAACTTCTTTATACCATTCTTTTTTATACAGTTTGATTAAATGCAAGACAGCATTAACTGCCAGGAATAACTCTATAAATATAGTGGCTAAATTACATAGCTATTTCATGCACTATTTATCATTTCAATATGAGAAAACTAAGATATCATAAATGTCTGCCTCTGTTTGCTGGAGAATGAATGCATTATATTGATTCCAAGATAATGAACAGCAATACGCCTTTGCTCTGACACTAAAATATCTATTCATCATTTCTGTGCATTTTCTCTTAACTTCTAAATTGAATGGAAACATTGAAAAAGTAAAATATATGGAAACTATTATACAATTAAAGTATATACAGAACTATTTGGCAAGTTCATAAAAGAAAATTAGATAAATACTTTTAGCAATTAAGTCCCAATATTAAGGAAAAACTAAATTCCATTTAGCAATGAATGTACAAATATTATACAATTATACATAGGTTAGATTAGCCACACAATACACAATGTTTTAGACTATGGTGTATCAAATATAAAACTTATTCATTTAATTTTTATATTTTAGTGAGAACAATATCTAATGTCAATAAAATGTGAAAAAGGTCATGTCAAATATAATATACTTTCATTGTTACAAAGTTAACTGAAACATTATTATTCCAACATGTTAATACTTAAGTTATCAGCTAATGCAAGAAAACTATAATATATATCATGATATCATACATTATTTGAAAAAAAGCTTAGATTATTTGTAGTAGTCCAAATTTCCCTCTTTTCTCTTTTGATTTAGAGTACATTATAAAATGACCAGTCATTAACACCCTAAATAAAAACTGGCATTAAATTGACTTAAATTCTAATTGTTTTAATCTCTTGGGTCATTGAGCAAAGATCATCAATCTGTGACACAATTTTGCTCCCTTCCTTGTTCCATCTATAGCACTATGATGCTCCTTGAAGCTCATCAATATACTCAACATTACATCTGCCACATGGCTGGCCATCACATGTTATATGTTAAGGGAACAAAAATGAATAAAAAAGTATCCTCAAATTTTAAAATCTCAGGAAAGCAGCAGGTAAAGAGCTGACAAAAATGTAATGTGATAACTATTATGAAATCATGTTTATGAATTAATATCTATGCAAATATAGTAAAAGGAGTGGCTCATTCTTGTATGGAGTCTACTAAAAAGAACGACTTTTAACAAAAGGATTAGTAATCGAGCTTTGAAAGAAAAACATATGAACCACTGATGTCAGTATAGCTTTTACTTTTTTCTTTCAGATAAAAGTAAGAATGATGCAAAAGATATATGGGACCCAAATAGGTTGGTATGATTGTAGCAATCTCTTACAATTGGTCCTGGTTTTCCCTTTTCATGAAATACATTAGGTTTAATTTCACCTTCAAACCTCTGCTAAAATTTTTATTCTTTTATGGAATAGCATACATTATCTTAAAAAACAATCTATCTTAAGTAAAACCAATAAGGATGAAAATCTGTTTTGCCCCGGTACAGGTTTAAAGACTTTCTTCTCATTTCAGCTCTATTGCTCTCCTGTCTCCATCTTTGAATTTTTAGTACATTAGTTCTCTGGATTAGTTAAATTAATCCTCTTCACATATTGCTGGGCTTTTCCCCTGTCTTATCTCCATAATTAGTAAACATTTTTAACAGGAGATTTTTCTCTGTTTTTTTTTTTAAATAATATTTATAGTATTATGCACAGAGAAGTTTCAAATGAATATTTGTTGCTTTGAACTAAGTCTCCTTTTAGTAATCTTTAGAATTATGTTCTTAATTACAAATCTCAGAGAAACCAAATTATGTGTATTTTTCAAAGGGAGTCATTCTATCATATGCCCTACATCTTTGCCAGGCCTCTCCTTTTAAGTACCTCTTTATTTCCTACAGTGGAACAAAGTCACAGAAGTTTATCAAAAACTTTAGACACTGCCTCCTCCTTGAAACCTCCTTTGATCCCCCAATATACACCAGATATCACTCTTGGATATTAATACAAAACTGTCTTAAGAACATAACCTCTATCATGGTGTTTAGGATCACACATTTTAATTTTTATTTACTTCCTGGGGAAAATAAACTGGAGGTCATTCATCCTTGCATCCCTAGTTATTAGTGTGTAGTAGAGTTTAAACATTGACTTAAAATTAATTAATTATCATTTCAAGAAATACCTGAAAATATGTGCATATAACTTGAACATGCTGATATGAAAGCTAGCCCACATTTTTAAAACAATGAAATATGGTTATGAATGTAGGCAAACCTGGTTCAGATATAGGAAATAGAAAGTAGTGCTGTTACGCTGAAATGTAGGCTTAATAAAAGAAAAAAGATGTGAAATGAGTAAAATAAATTTATATATGAATGCTTTGTTGAATTAGTCAAAGAATATAAGTAGGGCCACAAATTCAGGCTGTGATGAAAACCAGGAATTGTAGTAATTTGTATGATTAAAATAAATCCCTCCATCAAAGAGGATGTTGAAGACAAAATTATGAGCTTAGTGAAGGTTGGAATGAGAATCTATGAGCAAGAAGACAAACAGGTGATTATTAACTAGCAGAATACAATAGCAGAACCTGAACTGATAGGCTGGGACTAGAACATCATAAGAGACACATAAATGGGGGAATGTGATAGAGAGATTGCCAGGATTATGCAAGTATTATATTAATCATTGAGCCATTACTCATCCAATACTATATTTGTTCTATGCACAATTCTATTTGCTATCAAAATCATGATGTAAACATAGATTCTGCTCTCAAGAAATATTTTTTTATGTATATACACATATATATTTTTTACTTGCTTTTATTTTTTTTTCTGCGTTAGGCATTAAACTCAGGGACTTGTGAATGCTAATCAAGTGCTTTATGACTGAGCTATATCCCCAGCCCAAGAAATTCATGTTTAAGGACTAGGAAAGTCCTATAGAAAAATAAAGTTGAGCTGGAACCTAATAGAGGAACATCAAAGGTCATGAGACTTTGTCAAGAGAGAAGAAAATTCTATAAAAGCCCCCTCAGTTAGAAAGGCATGGACTGTGTTTGGAATGAAGAAAGTTCTATACATGGCTATGCTATGAAATAAGTTGAGGGCAGGTAAATAAAATAAAATGAGGCTTATATGAAAGATTAGAGTCATGAAGAAGGAAGATTTGGGTTTCTGGATAAAGCATTTAGACTAGGAATTAGATGAGGTGTGTATTTTTGGTCAGCATACATTTCTTACCTGCTTTTACTTTGTTTTTTATTTAGTGTATTTCATTTCCATAAAATATCCTGAATTATCTTATGGACATACCTCTTTTCAGTGAAGGTCATTCTGACTCTCTTTCCACAATTTAAACCTTAATCATTGAAAAAGAAGAAAAAAATTGGAGGAGCTAAAATATTTCAATAGTAGCATGGGTGGGTTTCCTTCTTAGACCTGCACACTTCCATGTATTCTATCCTTTGACAGAGCTTTCTTTTTCTTTTGATCTATGAGTAATCTTGATTCTTTCTATAGTTCCTTTGGTTCCCTTAAGCTAGATAGAGTTGATTTCTGTTGCTTAAAAACCAAGGTGCTTTTATTTAAAAAGTAACAGAATTACAACTTATGACTTTTTCACATAGGTAATGAAAGTCAGAATCAAACAATATTGTTTCTCACATGTAGTTTTGAAAGATGATTTTTTAAAAATCTGTCTAGTGAAAAGCTTATTGTAGTACAGATGTTTTTCCAAGACATCATTTTGTAGAAAATTCTCTTCTAACTTTTGAAAGATATCTTAAATCAATGTGCAAAGCAACTATGACTTGGAAAGGATTTTTGAAAGGAATTAAGTTTCTCAGATTTTCTTGCCAGATCATAAAATCCACCATTTATATCGAGAAAACAAGGCTTATTCTTGGATAGTGTAAAGAAGATATTTTCAATTACGTGAAAATGTTTGGCTGGCAAGAAGTGCATTCATGTCCAAGTAATTTCCTCTAAAAGAATAAAAAGAGTAAGCTAAAAGCAGGAAAGACATCATAAAAACAATATCAAGAAAGAAAAAGAAATTTTTCATGATTTAAAATGTAAACTGATTAAGATTTCAGGTATTCATCACACCTCTTGCTAATATCCAATAACTTCTGCTACAAATGATAGTTGGAATGTATTTAGAATTAACTAACAAGCTAGGCTGAACACTATAGTTTATCTCATTCAATTTTCACAAGACTACAGTTAAAACAGGTAAGTCTTAAGGCTCTTTGATCACACAAGAACAGAAAATTCAATCTGAATTTATTTACTTTGGTAAGTAGAAAATGTATTGGCTAACATAATAAAAGTTTTTTTCAAAGGGGTTGTCTTAAAGAGTAGCTTAATGTGTGGTCTTAATACATGTAAACAATATTTATAGTCTCAACTTCTTATTCTGAATCTTCAATTCCTCAGGAATTTTCATTACCTAAACCTTCATGATTACAGAATGGCTAAATCCAATTGAACATTGTAACAGCTGAATCCAGAGGAAAGAGAAATGTTTTATCCCTCAACATGATGAAATCTTGGCTTGATTCTCCATGTCTAGAAGAATGGAATTCATTCCTATAACAATAAAGATATGCTTTGATGGATTTGTACTAGTTCTAACAATATTTGAGTGCAGTTTAATGATAAATATGACAATCATAATAACAACAATGAAAACTTTTAGTACTTTCTGAATTTTGAAGGCTCTGAATAAATGAACTTATAGATCTTGAAGTAACTATAGAGTGCAAGTACTATGACTATATCATATGATGAAAAATAGTAATTTCATGTACCATATACATTCACACAGGTGTACGTGGCAGAGCTTAGATTTGGTCAGAAGTTGTCTGCCTCTGAAGTGCACAAAACAGACATCATTCTGTGCAGTCATCATTGTTCTTAGAGCAGATAGTTGGGTAACTCTCTTGCAACCTCATGTAGTAAACATAGTTGAGTGGTGTTACAGGAAATGAGGTGTTTTCCCAAAAGACAATAAAACCAAGGCACAAAGTCATTAAATAGCTACTCTGAACTAATGAATCAGTGAATGGTTGAGTTAGAATTCAAACAAGGTCTAACTGATGATAGAGCTGGAAATTCTATCTACCAGAATATGCGAATGCATGTAAGGACTGTTACTGAATATTTCCTTAGAGAGATAAGATTATCAGTTTTGCATTTGGAGCCTATTACCTTGATAAATTTCATTTGTCCCAATAATTATGTTTCTTGATAGTCCAAGACCCACTATATGGCTCTCAACCTATGGAAATGAAATAGAGTCACTGCTATTTAGAAGAATAAAAGCCATTGGGCATATTTAAATTTCAGTGGGTAGTTTTTTAGTTTTAGTTTTGCTTCTTTTATAAAAAGTATTGCTCTCCATAATAAAGCAATAATCTTAAAATTCAGACTTCACAAAAGATACCCAGATGTATGATGTACTAGCTTCCATTCACATACGAAGAGCCAATTTTGTAGATTAAATCATAGAATTTTCCCTTAATTTTGAATGTATACCACTGACACCATTAATGCTGGCTTAAGCACATAAGCCACAGAAAAAGAGAAAGTGGCAAGGCCAAGACTTTGTCAATACCAAGTCCCCATTACAGACTAATTAAATTGAATCTTAGGTAAATCAATCTCTATATCTATATAAATTTTTTTATCCAATATATTTACCCAATATATATTCTTGGGTAAATCTCTCTATATATGTATAGTGAGAGAAGGCAAGGGAGTTTTAAATGTTTAGTCCATGCTGAGAAAATATAATTAAGAAAACTCCACCGTACAATCAATGCCCACATTTTGTAGGTAAAAGCAATACTAAATTATTGGGAAATTGCTGAAAAGTTGTCAGAAAGATATGACTGAGGATATTCTTCTAATGCTTCCTAGTCTAAGTATAGACAATAAGGATATGAAAGATACTGTGTGCTCCATTAAGGGAACAAGTAGATGCTGAGAGAGTCAAGGACTGGGGTTTGGACCAAGAGATCTCTGCATTTTGGAGTTTCATATATGAGGAAAATGATTAATACCTAAGAACAGAGAAGCCACTCCAAAATATTCAGAATATCATATACATCTGAAGCCTCCTTGATATACACAAGCACCATTTAAAAAAAAAAAAAAAACAGAACTTCTACAGAAAGAATATTTGAGCATTTATAAGAAATATTTTTTAACTTAAACTATGGCACTTCAATCGATGTTATTATTTGTTTATTTTATTGTATTTTTTAAATCTTAAACCACAGCAGGGTGAATGTGAAAGTTTTTCCTCTCAACCTTGAGAGGAAAAACATCACTTAAATTATAGATAATAAAAACCTTTATTTCCTCTGAACATTTAGGTGGTACTGTGCTCATTTTTCTGACCTACTTGTAAGAAGTTGAGAGAGGTTCTTTTATTCTCCCTGCAGCTTTGACACCTTTTTTCTCCCATTGAAGCTCTTAGTAACATTTCTGCTTCCTTGCTCAAGCAGAGTTTTGTGACTGGAAAGAAAGTTTATCACCTTACCAAACACACCTTTCTCAGGTATGACTTCCAGAAGTCCACAATCACTCAGGACATTTTCTGGAGTGTGCAGAGGAAGTTATAAAAAGATCGATCCATCTCTGAAAAGAAACATCCAGCGGGAGAGAATCTAAGAGGTGGAGTAAAGACCAAATTGGTTGCATGGACTATGATCTCAGAATGGCAGCTATTAAGAATACAAACAACAATAAGTGTTGGCAAGGATGTGGGGGAAAAGGCACACTCATACATTGCTAGTGGGACTGCAAATTGGTGCAGCCAATATGGAAAGAATTATGGAGAGTCCTTGAAAAACTTTGAATAGAACCACCATTTGACCCAGCTATTGCATTCCTCGGTTTATGCAGAAAGGACTTAAAAACAGCATATTACAGAGATACAGCCACATCAATGTTTATAGCAGCAGAATTCACAATACCGAGATTGTGGAACCAAACTAGATGCCCTTCAGTAGATGAATGGATAAAGAAAATGTGGTATATATACACAGTGGAATATTATTCAGCATTAAAAGAGAATAAAATCATGGCATTTGCAGGTAAATGGATGGAGTTGGAGAATATTATGCTAAGTGAAGTAGGCCAATCCCAAGAAACCAAATGCAGAATATTTTTTTCTGATATGTATATGCTAATCCATAATGGGAATAGGGGGGCATGGGAGGAATGGAGGAAATTTAGTAGGGCAAAGGGGAGGTAGGAAAGGTAGGGGGTATGGGAGTCAGAAGGACTGTGGAATGAGATGAACATCATTACCCTAAGTACATGTATGAAGACACGAATGGTGTGACTCTACTTTGTATACAACCAGACATGAAAATGTTTTCTCTATATGTGTAATATGAATTGAAATGCATTCTTCTATTATATATAACAAATTATAATAAATTTTAAAAATACATTAAAACAAAGAAACAAGAGAGATGTAGACTTTGGAGGTCCTTAGTAGCACATTACAGAGGGCCAAAAACATCTGAATGGAGTCTGTACTTGACACTTAGAGAAACATCTATATAGAAATTGATGCTTGTAATTCTTCACCAAGATTCCTATATCAACAACAGATATCAAAATAGCATAAGGCCTCCAGACGATGGAGAGTACCACAAACAACAAGAGCAGTAGCTTTTTCTGATTTGGTGAGTTTCAGGGCACAGTGGAAAATGAGGCAATTAAAAAAAGTAAGGTAGTGTTTGTTGTATACTGAGTACTATTCATATTTCTTATATGATACATGACTTTGAATTGATTGACTAAATTTATAAACATTCATTAATATCTCCAATGATCAATAATCGTTAAAACACTACATACACAGGAAAGATATATGTATTTTTAGTAATACCTACTTCTAACAAGTATTATTTTGGACAAAGCATGAATTCTTCAATTAGACAAAGAGTGATAAGTATAGTGTTATTGGAATGACTTAGAAAGCACAATGTAGTCCTTTTAAATGCCAATTGTAATATCACTTAATATGTTTGAGAAACATACTAATTTTCAAAGTTCCTTAATTTTTTTTTTATTTTACTCTAAATTGGGAATTTCTATAGCAAGTTTAGCACTAGGGAAAAAGTTCTCCCCCAAACTATAAGATACTAAAATAGAACGTGTCAAAGAAAAAAACCCTGTGTGTGGGGTGCATTTTTTTATTTTTATTTTTATTTTTATTTTTATTTGTTCTAATTAGTTATACATGGCAGTAGAATGTATTTTGACACATCATACATAAGTGGAGTATTAATTCTCATTCTGGTTGTATGTAGAATCACATACATGATGTAGTATCACACTGGTTGTGTAATTTATACATATATATATATATATATATATATATATATAGAGAGAGAGAGAGAGAGAGAGAGAGTAATAATGTCTGACTCATTCTACTATCCCTCCTGTCCCTATACCCCCCTCTGCCTAATCCAATGTACCTTTATTCTTTATTCTCTCCTTACCACCACCCCCATTGTGAACTAGCACCCACATATCAGAGAAAATATTTGGCTTTTGTTTTGGGAGGATTGACTTATTTTGCTTAGTATGATATTCTCTAGTTCCATTCATTTACCTGCAAATGTCATTCTTCTTTAAGGCTGTGTAATATTCTGCCATGTATTTATACCACATTTTCTTTATCCATTCATTGGTTGAAGGACATCTAGGTTGGTCCCATAGTTTGGATATTTTGAATTGAGCTGCTATTCTAATTGATGTGGCTGTATCATTTAGTATGCCAATTTTAATTCTTTGGGGTCTAAACTAAGGAGTGGGATAGCTGGGTCAAATTGTGGCACCATTTCAAGTTTTCTAAGGAATCTTTATACTACTTACCATAGTGGTTGCACCAATTTGCAGTGTCACCAGCCATGTGTAAGTATACCTTTCCCCCTACCCCATCCTCTGCAATATTTATTATTGTTTGTACTCTTGATAATGGCTGTTCTGTCTGGAGTGAAATGAAATATTAGAGTGGTTTTGATTTTCATTTCTCTAATTGCTAGAGATGTTGAACATTTTTTTCATATATTTGTTGATGTATTTCTTCTTCTGTGAAATATCTGTTCAGTTCCTTAGCCCATTTATTGATTGGATTATTTGGCTTTTGTGCGTGTGTTTGTGTGTTTGTGTGTGTGTGTTGAGTTTTTTGAGTTCTTTAAATATCCTGGACATTATTGCAATATCTGAGGTGCATGTCATAAAGCTTTGCTCTCATTCTTAAAGATGTAGTCTTAAACCAAATTTTGAGAGAGAGAAATACTTGCTTAGGAAGTTGATCTAATTCTCATGAGACTTTACCAGATAATGATCTGCTATCTATAGTTACATTAATATATTCCTAATACATCCACAGAAACATATATTAGCCTTAACATATCTATATCCAGAATTCATGTCATTGACAGAATGTTGAGCCCCCACCAAAAAACAAATTATTTTCAATAAATATACAGACTTATAGAGAGTACTATAAGATTTATCTTTCAGTCAACTTTTTCACTGTTGTGAACAAAAGACTTGGCAAGTACGATTTTAGAGGAGGAAAATTTTATTTGGTGTTCATGTTCTCAGAGGTCCCAGGACATAGATGGATGAACCCATAGCTCTGAGCCCTAGGTGGGGCAGAACATCATGGCAGAGGGTATAGAGGAGGAAAACAGTTGTTGGCATGAAAGGCACAGGGGTGGGGGGAGAGAGAGAGGTCTACTCACCATGGACAAAATATGAACCCAAAAGGCATGTCCCAGTGACCTATATCCTACAATTACATACTACCTGTCTACTGTAGACTAAACTACTGATTAGGTCATAGCTCTCTTAACCCAATCATTGTCCCTCTGAATGTTCTTGCATTGTCTCATGTAAACTATTGGTGAACACCTCATATTTAAGCTATTACATTTGTGCATTTAAAACTAATAGCTAACATGAACATTTTTTTTTCCTAACTAAAATCTAATTTCTCAGGAAATCTGAATAAGAAGAAACATACTCTTCTTCAAATTTTGAGATTACTTCAAGTCTTACAACACTCTAAATCTCATCTACTAGGAAATAGTAACACCGTATGTTTGTATGAAAACTTTCGATTCATTTAATCTGACATCTAATTGGCTAGTGGTTTTGGAATTTGACTAGCACTTGTTTTAATGGTAATCATGTAGAGATCCATTTGTTAGTTTAGTCTTGTTGAATGCTATCAAAAAATGTTAATGTCATTCAGAGGAGTGCATGATTATTCAGAAAGAAAGTGATTTGTGAAGTAAATAAGGCAAACCAAATCATCCCCAACTGAATGTAAATTATAAATGAGTGCTCTACACCTTTATACATGTACAAAACAACATTAGTGTTTTAATAAGGTTGCATTTTAGCAGTATTTTTAGGTAATTTTTTTTTTTTACTTTTTTGTTGTTGTTCTGTTTAGATATACATGACAGTAGAGTATATTTTGACAATATTATACATGCACGGAGCATAACTTAGGATCCCATTCTTGTAGTTGTACAAGATGTGGGTGAGTTTTCACTGGTCACATATTCATGTTTACTTCTATTTTCTAAGAAAAATATACTAGACATAAGTGTGGGCATTGTGACTGAAATTAGGTGTCATGTTAGAAGAAAGCTTGATATTATTAAAACTACAGAAGAACGAAATAAACAGGTAAAATTACATGTATGTACACACGATTTTTATTTCAGTTAATACATACTTCTTATTACACATTTATGGACTCTGCAATTTTTCCTATAAATATTCAATAGTACATTTTTTACATAGCATATAAAATTATCTCATATTATGACATTCATTAAATTTCTTCATTCATTGTTCAAGTACTCTTTATTAAATTGTGAACAATGTAAATGGTCATTGAATTCCCTTCAGACAGTCATGATATGTAGCTTTAGTTGCTGTTTTATGTTTTTTTTATTTTAATAATTAAATTGAATGTCTACATTAACACTGGTGAATATTGCAAATGACTGGAAAATGTTTCCATGTTACCAACAAAAATGTGAAATAATAAATTGATAGATCAAGAATTTGCAAAGTATCTGGACACAGTGGCACAGGCATGTAATCCCAGTGTCTTTGAGGCAGGAGGATCATGAGTTCAAAGCCAGCCTCATCAAAACTCTAAGTAACTCAGCGAGACCCTGTCTCTGACTAAAAAGTTAAAAGGGCTAGGGATGTGGCTCAGTGGTTAAGCACCCCTGCTTTCAATCCCCAGTACTGCAAAAAAAAGAATAAAAAAAAAAAAAAGAAAAAAAAGAAAGAAAAAAGATGTGCACAGTAAAAGATGCAAGAATATGAGGGCTTATATTTTCATATAAATGAAATACTCTTAAGTTCTAACATCTATTAAGGTACACATTTAAATTTATACAGAAAAAGAGCTAGAAATTATGTCAATATGGTTCAAAATAAAATGATTAGTAAATTTTCAACATTAATGATTTCATATTAACATAGATTCAAAATTATAATAAATTTTATGGAACCACAGTATATCCAGACATCAAAACACTTCCTATTTGTTTACATGTGGCAGCAGTCTGAGTGTTCTTAATTATATTTTACTTATTAATTGACACTTTTTATGTCTTAATTTTCTTCAACAAATAAACTAGGAATTAGGTTTTTATTTATTGATATTATAATTTTTAATAAAATTAGGTTGAATAAATATTTTACTTTATTTAAGGTGATTCAGTCATTTTATTCCTACTACATATTTCATTCTTCAGTTATAATCTATATTCTAGAAAGGAGAAGTTTATGTAATGTTAATGTTTAGCGTGTATTTAATATCCAGAATACATTATATTAGTAAATCATTTTACTTTCCTTTTAAATACTTTTTAAAAAAAACAGTATAGAAAAAATTGAATATAAAGGAGCACAAACAGAAATCATGTTTTCTGTGAAATTCTTCAAAATATGCTTTAAAGAACTGCAAGCTCTTCTTTCACTGTTATAAAACCACAAGCTAGGGAAAAATTGAGTACAAACAGAATTCAGATATTCTCTTTGGTTTTATAGAATAAAATTTGACATCAGATATCTAATCTGTCATTGTTGTAGTTCTACCTATGTTTGGACAATACAAAAGCCTATGCCACTGTGAAAGTGAGGAATAGTCAATAAAATCAAATGGCTCCATCCTATACTTTTATGAATACTTGCTTCAAGAATGTATTTGATTTAATAATAACTCCATAAGAATAATAGAAAATGTTTACTATTTTGTTATAAGTGTAACACTCAATTTTAAAATTTCATGTACTGTTACTATTTTCATGGTAAATATCATTGAATATATTAATAAGTTTTCAAAATATGTAAACCATTTGTTATTAATCTTTTAAGACAAAGCAAAATTTATCTTCTATTTGGAACTCTACATTTATTATTTTCTACTTATAATACTTTTGTGATTCTCAATGACAGGAGAGAAATAACTTATTTGCCTTATAACTAAGAAAAGGTAAAGAAAAAAAAAATAACCTGTGTACTATTGATGAGTTTATCTTCTTCTGGGCTTGAATTTGTAAATTTCAAAATGGTAATCCTCAATGGCATTTCAATGCTTTCCCTTGGAAAATATTTTTTTATTTATACAATCTAAGATATTAAAGCAAAACTTCTCTCATTTGCCTTTACCAAAACTGATATTTGATTTTTTAAATTCAATTTTACTTACCTCTTATATTTATGGGCTTAGGCTTAAAAATGCATTTGAAGTCAGTGTATTTAGGAATTTTGGGTGTGAGTGGTAAAGACAGATATTAGATGTGATAGAGATAGAGAAAGAGACCAAGATGAAAATAGAGGGACAGAAGGAAAGCTAATAAATATATCTTAGTCATCCTGATTATTTTCAATTACACTTGATATAAGTCACTGTTGTCCCTCTACTTTCCCACAAACTTTTCCCAGGAATTACTGCATATATCTAGAAGCTTCTGGTGCCAACTTTGAAAATAAAAAAAGAAAAGGATAAGATACTCTGACCACAAACAGGAGTGAGGATGTCTCTGTTTGACTAGTACTAATCCTGAAGTAGTAACATTACCTAATTTCCTTCTTCTTATACAAAGTAATTTAAGTGCAGCAAGAATAAAATAACAGCTATTTTGAAACTATTGCTTTCCTTTCTCCATCATTCATATCATCTGTGCTGGACTTTTCTATATTATTTTCCCCTTCTCAATTGTTGGCTTCTTCCCATAGGCATGAATATTCTCAAATGCTCCCTTATAATGAAATCAATCAATAAATGAATAAAAAAATCTGTCTTCC
Source organism: Tamias sibiricus (assembly GCA_025594165.1). Classification (NCBI taxonomy): domain Eukaryota; kingdom Metazoa; phylum Chordata; class Mammalia; order Rodentia; family Sciuridae; genus Tamias; species Tamias sibiricus. Next base: position 143,545,072 of record CM046661.1, read on the forward strand.
TGATACCCAAATTTCTAAAGTTAGTATTCAATCTTTGTTTTTCTCTATTTTCTTCCAATTTTCTTAGTTTCTTGATATTTTAACTTCCTCACATTTAATTGAACTTTTATTTAAAGACCACTTACTTCTATATCTACCACATAAATGTAATATATCTACACAAATGTCAATCATTACCAGATGCACCAGATACATTTATAGTTCAACTAAGCATTCTGGATGCATTTGTTTTGTTCTCTCTAGTATTTCTGCATAAACATGATGTCCATGGATACTACAGCTCTTATAACTGCTTGTCCTACCTACTTCTGTTTGAATATGTCTTTGATTCCTTAGCATTATGTCCTTGTCTAAACAGTTTTCTCTTTGGGCAATGTAAATGGCTCTTCAGACTTCAAGTAATGAAAACTTACCTGCATTATGATTTAAATATGAAGTGTCCATCACATGCTCATCTGGCAATGCAGGAATGTTTGGAGGTGAAATAATTAGTATATGAGAGATGTAACCTAATCATTGAATTAATGCATTTGATGGATTAATAATTTGAATGGAGCCGGCACAGTGGAGTACCCCTGTAATCCCAGCACTTGGGAGGCTGAGGCAGGAGGATCGCGAGTTCAAAGCCAGCCTCAGCAATGGCAAGGCACTTAGCAACTCAGTGAGACCCTGTCTCTAATAAAATCCAAAATGGCTGGGGATGTGGCCCAGTGGTTAAGTGCCCCTGAGTTCAATCCCTGGTACCAAAACAAATAAATAAAAAAAAATTTGAATGGACTCCTGGGTGGTAACTGAAGGCGGATAGACATGGCTGGATGAAGTGGGTAATGGGGGCCATGTTTTTGGCGGATTACATTTTGCCCCTGGCTCTGTGCTTTTCTCTCTCTCTCTCTCTCTCTCTCTCTCTCTCTCTCTCTCTCCCCCCCTTCCTGGCCATCACGAGCTGAGCAGCTTTCCTCTGCTCTACCCTTCCACTCTGATGTCCTGAATCATCTTAGGCCCAGAACAATGGAGCCAGTTGTCCATGGACTGAACCGCGAAAACCATTTTCCCAAAATCAACTTTCTAATTTCTTCTCATCATTTCCATATTAAAAACTGTTTTGAACGAAAATAACAAAAAGTCATCAGTTTTAAACAGTAGTTTAAGTGTCAGTCCTGAAAGGAATATTCTCTAAAATGTATCAATTCTATGCTTCTGTGGATATTACAGAGGTCTAAGTTAAATTGTTCTCTATATCACAGCATTCTTCTTTAAGACATCATTATATTTGTTTTCTTATAAACCATTACTTATAATCATAAGAAAATATTTTTTTTCAGAAGGGAGAATAATATTAGAAGCAACTTAATAGTGAAACAAATATTTTGTTCTATGTGATCTTTCCTATGACCTTTAATTTTTTTTTGCCCCTAATGTAGATACTTTATTAAGTTATTTCTTTTTTTTTTTTCCTTTTCTTTTCTCTGTTTTTATGTGTATTGTTAATAGTATTTACCTTTGTTTAGATTGTAAGTCATCAGACAGTTAAGAATTACACTTGAACTTAATGGGCAGGTGTGCATATTGCCTGCAGATAACGACCAGAGGTAAACACTTTGACCACTTAGATTTTGTGCCTCTGAATTCAGGCGAGAATGCCAGCATTTTTGTTTGTGCAATGCATAGTTGTTTAATGTTAGGCGGAGACACTGAATTATGTGTGAAGTTGCGCTCAACATGGGTCAAAAGTTGACAATAGATGCTGAGTAGGAAAATATGTGGTCTCTTTGGTCCAGCCTGCCTGCCTTCTCTTCCCTTCCTACCACTTATTTCAGGATGGTAATACTTAAGACTCCAATGTAATCCTTGTTATGGCTTGGTTAACTGATAAAGAAATAAAGTAGGGGGTGTTGTTTTTTCTTGAGCTTCATATGGCATACTGACAGTACTATTTTACATCTATGGTAACAATTCTCACTACACAGACTCATTATGTAACAGCTTACACTGGGTGCTTCTGTATCCTGATTTCTAGCAGTGTAGTCTCATTCTTTGGTCTCTCCCATCTGGTAGAGATCCTGCTGTTGGTAATCCCAGGACTGATTTGTGATATCCCGCTTGCTGTCTTTATCGTTTTATAACATGTACTCTGCATTATATTCCACCTATTCTAAGTACTAAAGTGGGTTCTGTTTTTACTACTGTACACTCGTTAATAGAGGAATTGGCAACAAGATACTAGGATCAATGTACTGGTCCTGGTGATACAGAATATTTGCTAGGAGTTGAATATCAGAGGAAGTAAACAAGAAAAGAGGAATCTGTAGTCAGAGGATGGAATATATAAAATTGAAACAAAGGGAAGACTGCAGTTATTCATAATAATGACTACCAATTTTAGCCATGGACATTGTTGTCAGATATAGTTACAGGAATGTGTTATCATAAGGGAAGAGCAACTGGAATTGAGAAGGAAAGGTATTGGAAAGAACCTGACAAAGACTCTCCTTTGACCAACTTTATTCAGACTCCTCTGAACCATTTTCTTGACTAACTTAACATTTAAATTTCTGTGTTCATCTTTGCATAGCCCAATTTCACCAAAAAATCATGTTAGGTCAGTTTCATCCAGAATTTCCACCCTCAATATCTGATCACCTTTGATAACTGACTAAATTCCTATGCCTGACCATCCTCCAGGTGATATATAATCATGTTGGCCTGTGTTCAGCAAGGAATGCATTATGTCTGCTTAACCAGAATGTCCCTACCTTTGATATCTTCTCTTTCCCATCTAGCAATCTCCACCAACAATTTGTTTCTTGGCTATAAGCTCCCATGTCTATCAGAATTGAGCCCATTTGTATTCCAATTAAAATTTGCTTTTACCACTTTAACTATTTCAGCCCTGTATCTATTTTTTGTTTTGTTTTGTTTGTTGAAAAGTCTTTGAATGGATAGTGAAATTAATGAGAATCTTGACAAAATTAGTGCTAATGGGAATGTATAAAATCCATAAGAATTCAAAATGCTGACCAAGGAGATGGGTTTCTGGGACATAAATGGGTAGTCAGCAGGCACTGGATTTAGAATTGGGAAAGAAGTTGTTTATAGAAATGAGGATACAATGGGATACAATGTCTGGAAACAGCAATGGAGAATTTAGAAAACAGTGCTCCTTAATTAACCTTGTTACCTCCTTAGTAATTGAGATGTTGGAGAAAAAAAAAAAAAAATCACCCCTTAGGAAAGCTGTAAGAGAAGCAGCGTCCCTAGGGGAGAGAAGGTTTTAGTAAGATGAAAGAGTAAGGAGAATGGCAAAGAGCATATCAACAACACGCAGCATTTTACTGAGGAACAGACTGAGTTCCATAGGGCTCAGTGTTAAGGTTTCAGAGTTTGGGAAGGTTGGAAATATGGACAAGAAAAGCAAATGTGTAAGACCACTATGGAAAAGAGTATCCATGGCACTGGAGATCTTCTGGAAATTCTGGTTTTCTTGAATGGAGTTAAGGCTTGATTTTTTATCTGGTGGTTATAAGGCAGAGAGTGGTATTAAGACTGCAAGTGTTGGTAGGAGATAAGGAGACTGGAGTATAAATGTGCTGATAATTACTGACAACTCCTGGATGAAGTTGGGAATCATTTCTGCTCCTCCCAATTTCCACTTACCACCTTGACCATCATCTGACATATATTACTTTATGAGTGAAATTATTTGTTTTGTCCTGTAGATCATCAATTTCTTAGTATTTACAAGACTTTCAGTAAAAGCTGGGAATATCCATTATATCTAAACCTGATATTGTTTAGAAGAAAGCAATGCAAACTATTGAAGTAAATATTTTATTTATTTTCTCATCTAATGGAGTGTCAGATTGTCATGGATTATGGTTGGGAATTTAAAAATCAGTCTTATGTAAATGAACTACCCAATTGTTTTCTATTATTCAATAACTCCCTCAGCCCCTGCCTCTTCTCCTTCTTCTCTTACCTCCTGTTTTCTTTTCATCCTTACATTCTGGCAGCCACACTTAAGGACTTGTTAAGGTGGAATCCAGGACCTGCTCTGGCACTTAGTTAATAGCCATTGTCTAAAATAGTCTCTAAAATATTATAGTTGACAACATCATGATTGACACCTGTGTAAACCCCGAATTAGCCTCCTTTTCCTCCCCCTCACAAAGTGCCTTATATTAGAATTTTTGAAAGGTCATGATGGCTTAGGTATTTTAACTACATTGTCAGTCTTTTGTCAGCACTGAAATAAACAGGGTATCTTCATAGATCTGCTTTCATGCTAACATTTATTTGATTCAGTTTAGTCAATCTGTGATAAATAAATGGTTACTGTGCTAAGTACTTGACATAAAAAGACAAATATTCTGTTGTGCATGTAATGCTTTATTATCAGCTTTTAAAGCTTTTAAAATTCTATCCATTATATTACATTAGGCTCACATTTTTTGGCGGGAGGGTACCAGGGATTGAACTCTGGGGCACTTGGACACTGAGCCACATCCCCAAGCCCTATTTCATATTTGTGTGTGTGTGTGTGTGTGTGTGTGTGTGTGTGTTTGTGTGTGTGTGTTTGTGTTTGTAGTGCTGGGGATTGAACCCAAGGCCTTGTGCATACAAGGCAAATACTCTACCAACTGAGCTATATCCCCATCCCTCCCATTTTGTATTTTATTAAGATACAGGGTCTCACTGAGTTACTTAGAGCCTGGTTGTTGCTGAGGCTGGCTTTCAACTCCTGATCCTCCTGTATCAGCCTCCCCAGCTGCTGGGATTACAGACATGTGGCACCACACCTGGCTAAGCTCACATTTTGAGGAAAATCATTAATTAATTCATTAATTGTTTTAGTCTTCCTATGTCCTTAGCAAAGTGCCAGAAAGTAAATTCACATACACACACACACATACACACAAACACACACATGAATCATGATATTCTATCTCTTAAAAAGCTATTTCTTTTTACTTATGTCATATTATTTCCATTTGGCTTTCATTTCAGTTTTCTACACAAATAATTAATTTTGATACCTTTATCTAAATAAGATATATGCTGGTAAATCAATGAAATTGGAGACTGTAATGCTAAGTGAATTAAGCCAAACACCAAAACTCAAAATGTCAAACATTTTCTCTGATATGCAGAAGCTATTTCAAAATAAGGGGTGGAGGGAGTAGGTGGGGTTCCATCAAAACAGAAGAAAGATTATTGGACTAGTTGGAACAGATTGAGAGAAAGAGGGAGGAGGGACAGGATAATGGAAAAACAGTGGAATGAATCTGACCTAACTTTCCTATGTACAAATATGAATATACTACAGAGAATCTCACCATCACATACATTCACAAGATAGTAACTATAAACAAACAAACAAAAACAATTATAAGTAAATAGCAGAAAGATCAGTAGAGTAGAAGAGGGAAGGAAATAAGGAGAGGGAGAAAACGAATAAAAAAGAAATTCAAAAAGGGTCAAAGACTAACGTGTATAACATAAACGTATAAAACTTTTAAAAGAAAATAGGAAACAATCGTTAAGACCTACAGGTCAGCAAATAGTCGTTAGTCTGAAAAAAAAAAAAAAAAAACTGCGATCTATATATGAGAAAATGTATAAAATAGATTTCATCAAAAATATTTTTCTCTGTGAAAGACATCTACAAACTGAAACAATAAAAACAGAGAAAAGATATTTGCAAAACATGTATCTGACATTGATTCTTTATGTAGAATATATAAATACTTTTAAAAACTTAACAGGAAAAATGGAAACAAAAATCAGTTTGAATAGAAAAGAACATAAAAATAAAGTCAAATGACTATTTCTCACAACTAAGGACCTGAAAATATGTTCAACAATGTTATCCAAAAAGCAGATACAAATTAATGCCACTGTCAGATATCACTACATTTATCAGAATGGGTAAAATAAAAGTAAAGCAAAAATAGTGACAACAGCAAATTCAGGCGGGGGTCAAAGAAACTGAATCATTCATATATTGCTGGTGGGAATGCAAAATGGTACAGCTACTTTAGAAACCAGTTTGACAGTCTGTTATAATAGTAAATATAAAATCACCAGTCTATCATTTGTACTCTTGGGCATTTATCACACAAGAATGAAAAATTTTGTTCACATGAATACCTTTAAACAAAATATTCATAGCAGCTTTGCCCATCACAGCTCCAAATTAGGAATAGCTCAGATATTCTTCATCAAGTAGATGACTATACAAACTCTAGAAGAATTTGACAAAGTAGAGTTAGGTGTTTTTAATACAGGTAATCATTGCAGATATTCAAGAAATTATAGAATTGTTTTCTAAGTCCAAGATGCATATAGGTCTTAAGGAGAATAAATCCACCACCTAGACATAAGGTATGGAAAATAAAAATGAACAAATCAAACATCTTAAATCTCCTAAAAAGAAAATACTACTTAAAAAAAAAATGGATTTCAATTGTCACTTCAAGTTCTAAAAAAGTATCTGTAACAACATGAAAAAATTATCTCAAGAAATTGAATGAAATTAAGAACCAACTCAAAAATGAAAACTTAAATTATCATTGAAGAAAAAGAGAAAAATATAACTGGGGCAAAATATTAGCAAAACACACATGACAAAGTTCTTGAATAATGAGCTCTAAGGGCTCAATTATAGGCATGGCATGAAGACAATGCTCTAAAATATGGACAACATATTTGAGCAGACACTTCACTAGGATAATTACATGAAATAATAAATAAGCACATGAGCAAATGCTCACAGACAAAATGCAAAAGAAAATCACAAGTACCTATTTACTAGAATGGCAAAAAATAGTCTTAAAGTACTGTCAAGGATGTTGAAACAAATCTCACATAGCTGATGCAAATGCAAAATGATATAAACCACTTTGAAACTAGCAAACTAATATTAATAGTTTTTATCTTTTTTTTTTTTTTTCTTTCTGGTTCTGAAGATTCAATCCAGAGGCTCTTTACCGCTGAGCCACATCCCTAACCCTTTTTGTTTTTCATTTTGAGACAGGATCTCCCCAATTTGCTTAGGGTCTCTGCAGGGTGCTGAGGGCTGGCCTTGAACTTTTGATCCTTCTGCCTCAGCCTCCCAAGTTCCTGGGATTACAGGCATGCATCATCACATCTGGCTATCTTTTTTCTTAATAGATGAGGAAAATACATATTTATATTTAGTACTTTCACATGTCAGTTACTGAAGGTATTTATGTAATTATTCTTGATTATTTATATCTGCATTTCTTAAACAGCAAATAAAGAACTGAAGCTAAAATAACTTGCCTAACCCCTCAACAGGTACTTAGTATTTCAGATATGATACAAATATTCCTTTTTGTCTAAACTGTGATGTGGTATAGAATGTTATATTAAATCAATTTCCCATTTTCTGTATGGATTTTGGCCTTTAAAAATACAAAACAAAACATTAAACAAACAAAAAATCTATATTACAAATTATACTTCATCCTTCCTCTGGAAATTATAATATTTAAATATTTTTTACAAATCATCCAATGTAAAATAGTGGTTTCATAGCCTGTAAATAAGTTGTGTGTAAAAAATGGTATTGTTTTCAAATATATTGGAGAAAAACTGAAGTAAATATGATAACAGTTCAATATTGCATTTTTAAAACCTGCTTATAAAAATTGATATTATATTTCTAAACCAACCTATAGTAACCAGCTTATGTGTATGCATGTGTGTGTGTATATATGTGCATTTCACTATAGATCTTTTTTTCATGAAACACTTCACACAACTAACTCAGATTTAATGTAAAATATCTTCATCAATTTTTCTTAATCAAAATTATAGCACTATTGAGGCTTAGAATTTAAGAGGAAAGGTAACACATAACAAAATGTGTGGTTCTCTAATATGAAGAATAATATTTTATTAAAGTATTTAATAAATATGATAATTAAATAAAGCTCTTCACAAAATTGATAATCAGAAAATATAAAATATTTGAACGTAATTTTTGGGTTATGATGATTAGAACATAATGGGATAATTTGGCATGTGGTATAAATCTACCTGAGGATTTTTTTTTCTTTTCTATTTTAAATTTTTATCTGCAATTTAGAAAAGAAACCACTAGGAAATACGAAGAAGATTTTAATCAGAGCTTCATCTACCAAAATTTTCATAGGAAATCTTAAGAAGGAAATTTCCTATCTTTGTTATAATGGAAAAGATTATATATTTCCATAATAAACAAAATAAAATGTGTCTCAACATTTCAACAATTTTTTTCTAGCCTGTGTTATATTTCCACTGGGAGTTGGGAGGTGGACCCTAATTCTGGCATTCAGTATGACAGTAATATAATCCACACATGGGGTTTCACCAGCAAGGAAAGAGAAGTTTGGAATTTGACACTATCAACAAGTCTTTCCCACTATCGGTAGATATATATATAACTTCATAACTGATTTCAATGTCCAAAGTGAATCTAATAGTCATGTCTATAGTTAAGTGGTAATAAGCTTCAAGGTAATCACATGCCTTGAAGAAGAACCACAGTATATGTGAACAGCCTTAATAATTAACCATGAGCAAGTGTTATTTAAAAGCATTTTACAAAAGGTTCAAAATGACATTCCAAGTTAAACTTTTCAAAGAATTTAATAATAAAGCAATGCAAACATTTCATATGAGTTCCACTATAGATGGATTAATGGGGATATAAAATAATTACAATATCTTAAATTTGTTAAGTTGGTTTTTCAGGTTCAATGTGGAGAAAATATCTGAGAAAACAGATAAAATCATGTTGAACACTGTAATATTAGGTCACAGTAGAATTATTTTGCTGATTATTTCTAAGAAGTTATTATAAATATGTATCCTACTTCCTGTGCATAACATATTAAGTGAAACTCTACAATATTTGGTGTAATGAATAAAAAACACTGAAAGATTCCAGTGGCAGAATATACTTAATTGTGTTAGAGCATTCATTACATTATTAGTGATAAAAAAACATGAAACATTTCCCAACCTATACTGGAAGGCATTTTTTTTAGTATATATTCTCTCTAGTAAATCATATATAAAATTGAGTTTAAATAAGAAATATCATTTTTTAGCTTAATCATTAAAGAATTAGTATGTGTATAACACATTAAGCATATTGCAGTTGGTAAAATAGTATCAACAGAAGGTTAACCCTCAGAGACCCTCAAAGACCTTAGAAATCACCAGTATGCAGTTGTGTGGCTCCAACAACTATAAGAATACTTAGGATGCAACAATAAATGAAGGGGAAAATGGAGCTATCATTGAGAAAAAAGTAAAAGTAACCTTTTGATAATACATTGAGGAGATTTAGTTATAGCTTAGATCATCTGCCTGTTTTCAGTAGTTGCGAAAAATGGAATTTTATTAAGAATTTGGTTCAGTGGACATTTAAATCTATTAAGATAAATTTTGTCAGCCACAAGTGAGCCACACAAATTTACAAAAAGAAAAAAAACCTATAGAAATCACACAAAAGAAAAAGAAAATTAAGTTAAAGCTTATCAGCAAAGTATCAACAAAATCAGGAAGATAGTAATAAAGACAAACTATAAGATGAAGAGAAAACAATTAACAAAATGGCAATAGTAAATCTGTATTCTTGATTAATTTAAATATATGTGGAATAAATTTACCAATCACTAGATATTTGTTAGCAGAATGATTTTTTTAAAAAAATTAATTATACACTATGCATAAAAAACTCGGTTTAGATGTAAGGACACAGATAGACTCAAAATGATGGGATGGAAAAAGATATTCCATGTAAATATTCAGCAAGAGAACAGAGATGGTTAGTTATAACAGACAAAATAGACTATAAATTAGGAAAAGTCAAAATAAAGAAAAGACGGAGTAAATATAATGATAAGTTTGATCCCAAAGATAAAGCATCTTAAATATACATGCATTCAACATAAAAAATATAGCAAATATTGAAAAAGAGTGGACTAATTCAATAGCGCATTCTTAATTTTGAGTTTCTTGATTTTCAGACAATCATGGTGCAAAGGACTTGAACAACACTATACACTAAATAGAACTAGCAGATATATAGAGCACACTGCTCACAGCAGAAAAACACACATTCTCACCATGATTAAAAAACCACAGGTCACAAAACAAACATAAATAAATTGAAGAAGACAAAATCATACCAGATCATTTCTGAGGATAACAGAATAGCAAAAGGATAATTGAAAAATTCCCATATGTATGGGAATTAAACAAAACACACTTGAACAATCATTGGGCCAAAGAAGAAATATAAAGAAAATTAGGTAATACCTTGAGACAAATGAGAACAAAACCACAATGCTATACAATACACAAAAGGAATACTGAGAGAATTTCATTGAGGTGAATGCCTATGCTAAAAATAAGAAATATGACAAATAAACAACATGGTTTTATATCAGTAAATGAAAAAAAGAACCTATTAAGCCTAAAGTTAGCAGATTAAAGGAAAAATAAATATCAGAACACAAGTAAAATAAAGGACAGTCAAAACCCGTTAATGAAACAGAGTTGGTATTTCAAAAGCATAAACAAAATTGACAAATCCTTTGTAGACTAGAAAAAAAAGAGAGAGAAAACTCGAAACATAAATGTATAACTTAAAAAGGAAATACTATAATTGATAAGACAAGAAGTGCTATAAAAGACATTATGAAAAAAAAATCACATGCCAACAAACTGGATAACCTAGTAGAAATGGATGTATTCCCAGAAATGTACATCCTACTGAGACAAAATCATACAAACAATTGAAATTCTGAATAGACCTATGACTACTATAGAGATTGAATCAATAATCAAAATTCTACAAACAAAGAAAAGGCCAGAACCACATGACTTCACTGGTAATATTTTGCCAAACATTTAAAGAAGAATTAATGCCAATTCTTCTCAAATTCTTTTAAAAATTGGACAAGACATAAACTCTTCCAAAATAACTTCATGAAGCTGGCATTACCTTGCTACTAAAGCCAAACAAAGACACTATGATTAAATTACAGGCTAATAACTCTGATAAATAAAGATACAAAAATATTCCACAAAATACTAGCAAATCAAACATAAAAATACATTAAAAGGACCATATACTATGGACAATCGGGACTTATTCCCAGGATGCCAGATGGTTCCACATATGGAAATCAATTTATTAGATGTAACACATTAACAGAAGAAAATATAAAATTCATACAACCATCTGAATTGATACAGGAAAAGCATTTGATAAGATGTAATATTCTTTCATCATAAAAATTCTCAACATATTCTGTATATAAGAAACTTATCTCAACACCATAAATGCCATATCTAAGAAGTCCACATCTAACATCCACAACTGAAAAATTGAAGAAATTTTCTCCTAATTGATAAACAAGAAAAAGATGTTCCACTTTTGCCACTTCTATTCAACATAATACTGGCCAGAGCATTTAGGCAAGGAAAAAGAAAAAAGGAAAAAAAAGAAAAAAATGCAAGCCATCTAAACCAGAGAGAACTAAAATTGTCACTGTTTGCAGATAATGTAAACTTATTTATTAAAACATCCTAAAGGAATCCCCCCAACCTGTTAAAGCTAATAAATAAATTAAGTAAAGCAACAAGATAGAAAACAGTATATAAAATTAATTTTTTTAACCCCAACAGCAAATTATCTAAAAGAGAAATCACATTAAGAATAGTTACAAGCCGGGCACGGTGGCGCACGCCTGTAATCCCAGCACTTTGGGAGGCTGAGGCAGGAGGATTGCGAGTTCAAAGCCAGCCTCAGCAATGGTGAAGCACTTAGCAACTCAGTGAGACCCTGTCTCTAATAAAATACAAAAAAGGGCTGGGGATGTGGCCCAGTGGGCGAGTGCCCCTGAGTTCAATCCCCGGTACCAAAAAAAAAAAAAAAAAAAGAATAGTTACAAGAAAAAAATTTGGAGGCAATGATCTTATATACTAAACACTAAAATCCATTAATAAAAGAAATTAGAGGATACACAAACCAATTGAAAGACAACTATGTTCACAGATTAAAAGATTATATTATTTTGTTTGAATGTCTGTTTATCTTCCCAAATCAGTCTACAGAGTCATTGCTATCCTATCAAATTTCCAATGGCTTTTTTACAGTGATAGAAAAAAAAATCAACATTTCATATGGGACCACAAAAGTATGAACACTCAAATCAACTTTAAATAAGATGAGAAAAGCTGAAGACATCAAATTCCTGATTTCAAAATGTTACAATGCTGCAATAATCAAAAGCTGACCTAGAACTGGCTATGCCCTTACCTTTCTCCTTCTTTTTCCTCCCTATTCCATGAGATTTAATAATATTGAAAGTGAGCCAATTAATAACCCTATAATGGATTTTATGTGTTCAGGTGAAAGAAAGAATTACAAACCCCTCATTTTAAATCAAAAGCTAGAAAAAAATTAAGACTATTAAGAAAGACACATTGAAAATTCAGATTGGCTGAATGGCCTTTTGCACCAAACAACCAAGTTGTGGATACCAAAGAAAAGTTCTTAAAGTCATTTGAAAGTGCTATTCTAGTGAACACACAAGCCATCAGAATGGGAAACAGCCTTGTTGCTGTTAAGGAGAAAGTTTGAGTGGTATGGATAGATTAAACCTGCCATGATGCTTCCTAAAACTAAAGTCAAATTTAGAGTAAATTTCTCTTTTCAATTCTACAATGCCTGAGAGACATGAAGAAGATATAGAATAAAAGTTTTAATACAGTAGAGATTGGTTCATGAGGTTTAAGTAAAGAAGCTTTTATATGTGCGTATGTGCAGCAAGTAATTTGGAAGATCTAGACACAATATTTGATAATGCTGGCCCCACTAAAAAACACATTTTCAATGCAGATGCAACATTCATGTATTAGAAAAAGATGCCATCCAGGCTTTTCTTTTTAATTTTTTTTTTATTTGAAGTTGTTGTAAATGACAATAGGATGCATTACAATTTATAATACACATATAGAGCACATTTTTACATATCTCTGGTTGTATACAAAATATATCCATACCATTCTTGTCTTCATACATGCACTCAGTGTAATGATGACAGCTACAGAGGACATGTTGATGCCTAGCTTTGAAACTTCAAAGAACAGGGACTATTGCAGCTGATAAATTTAAGTTGAAGTCAATAGTCATAAACCACTCCAAATACTCTAGGACCTTTAAGAATTATACTACATCTACTCTGCTTGTTATATATAACTAGAAAAACAAAGCCTAGAGGTTTGTTGTTGACTCAATGGTTTACTAAATAAACATTTTAGGCCTACTGTTGAGAACAACTTCTCAGAAAAGAAAAAAAAATATTATTAAAATAGTATTGCTCACTGACAATGCAGCTGATCACCTTAAATCTCTGATGGAGATGTAAAATGAGATTGATGTTTTATGCTTGCTAACACAATATCCATTCTGCAGTCCATGGGTCACAGAGAAATGCTGACTTTTAAGTATTATTAGGAAACACAATGCATAAGGTCATAGATGCCATAAACAGATACTCTGATGCATCTAAGAAAAGTAAAACTTTTTAATGGATGAGCAGGAGTAGCAAAGAAAGTAGTTTCTTGAGATAGAATCCACTTCTGGTAAAGATGCTGTGAACATTGTTGAAATAAAAAAGGATGTATCATTTTACATAAATTCAGTTAATAAAGCAGTAGCAAGTTTTGTAAGGATTGACTCAAATTTTGAAAGATATTCTATTCCGGGTAAAATACTATTAAAGTGCTTCAGATGCTAAGGATACTTTCCTTATGAGTGGAAGTCAATCAGTGCTGCAAACTTCATTGTCTTATTTTAAAATTGCCACTGAGACCTCAATCTTCAGTAACTACTGCTATGATCAGTTAGCAGCCATTAGGATAAGACCCTCCACCAGCAAAAAGACTACAACTTGCTGAACAATCAGATGCTTATTAGCATTTTAGAAACAAAGTATTTTATAATTAAGGTATGTACATTTTTTTAAACACATTGCTATTCATAGTCAATAGACTATGGTACAGTGAAAATATATATTTTTTCATTTTTGTATATTTTTAATTTCTTCTGATTAGTTATACATGACAGTACAATATAATTTTCACATTCACTGGAAAACCTTAAAAATATTGTGTCACTATCATTTATTGCCATATTTGCTTCACTGGTGTGGTCTGGGGTTAAACCTACAATATCTCTAAGATATGCCTGAAAAACAAGTAAGACTACATTAAACATAAATTATTCCTTTTAGCAATGGAAACAATCAAATTCCAATTGAAAAAGTCAATCTTCAGAATTGTAGAAAATACTCGCAAACCATATCTGATAAGGAGATATTTTCAAAATATATATGCACTTTCTACAACTAAATAGCAAAAAAACTAAAATCCATATTAAAAAGGGGCTAAGAACTTGAATAAACATTTCTTCAGTGAATACGTAGAAGTTTGGGTCAATAGTTTATAAACAAATGCTCAATGTTAGTACTCCGTGGGGAAATGCAAATCAAAATTATTATGACAAATCACCTCGTACCATTCAAGATGGCACTATTAAAGAAAATGCTAAGTGTTGGCAAGGTTGTAGAGAAGTTGGAAACTACAAACACTATTGTAAAAGAAACGTAGCTGCTACAGAAAAACACTATAGAGGCTTTGCAAAAAAAATTTAAAATATAACTATCATATGATCCAACAATCCCACTTCTGGGATTTTATCCAAAACCATTGAAATCTGGACCTGGAAAAGATGTAATCACTCCTACATTCATTGAAGCACCATTCTCAACAGCCAAGAGGTGGAAAAAATAAATGTTCATCAAAAGATGAGTGAGTAATATGATATATATATGCAGTGGAATATTCTGCAGCCTCTCCAAAATAAAGAAATCTACAAATTTAGTAACATGGATGAATCTGTAGTACTTTATGCGAAGTGAAATAAGTCGTTTGTTCAAAGACAGATTTTGCATTTTAGTACTCACAAGTACTTCTATATATTATTTTATCTGTAGGTACATATATAGTGCATATAACGGCACTTACGTGAATTTAAATAGCTAAGTCCATAGAATTTAAGTGTGAACTAATCATTGCCAGGGATTTGGTATAAAAAAATGCAAATTTACTAGTCAAAGGGTGTAACATTTTCATTATGCAAAATGAATAGGTCTATACTATTCTCTTGAATAGTCAAAGTTAATGTTATCAGAAGGGACACACTATAAGAAGCAATCTACAGATTCAATACAATCCTCATCAAATACCAATGACATTCTTTGAGAAACTACAAAGAGTTAAAAAATTCATTTGGAAGGATAAGAGACCCAGAATAGTAAAAGTGACCCTGAGCAAGAAGAGTGATCAACTCAAAGTGAATCAAAGACCCAAGAATTAGATTTTTCTTGATTTAAATGATTTTGACCAGCAGTATAAAGAAATAATTTGAATCTATAAATAATAGAATCATAGGTAATTAAGTTATATAATGGATGTGAGACATATTTGAAGGTTCCAAGGATTCTCTGGGAATTCTCTCAGTTGAAGCTACTCTGTAATGAGGAGATCTTAACTGCTACATCTAAAATACATGAAGAATTAATTAAGTAAATAAGAAATATAAAGAATAATTAACTAGCATAAGGAAGTAATATAAGTATTAGTAGATCCGTTTAGCCAAAATTTCTCCTTATTAGATTTCCAGTATAAAATTCTACCTTCCTGATAGAAATAAAGATGCTATGTAGTATATACTCATAACAGCCTTCGATTGCCTTTACTGGAATTATTGTATATGGGTCAAAACTATGGAAAATAAGCATACTGAGATAAACTCTTCCCACTGGCCCTGTTATTTTTTATGTTTGCTTAATAATTTGATATAATGTTAAGCTGCTGAATCTTTATTGATGGAGAATTTGCTAACAATTTATTTTTTCTTTATATTTTAATCCCAAATGTATTTATTGAAGAACAATATATGCTAATCCTACAGAAGTTATAAAAAGTTGCCTATAAAACACATTTCTCTAAAATAAAGATGTTTAACTATAATAAGCTAATACATTTCTTTTAAACAATAAAAAACAATTATTAAGCACTTAATACTTTTAGACCCTTTGTTAAACACAAGGCTTAGCCAACTATACCTTGAAATCTAGAGAAGACAAATAACAATAGCAGAAACAGCCCACAATGATGAATTGTAGAAACAGTGGTGAACAAGAATAAACATATTGGAACTGAATTAAACTGATTCAACAGGGGAGATCTTCCTGAGAAAGATAAAAATATGATGAATAGCATTAGCAGAATACAGAGTTTAATAACATAAGAAATGTAAAGTAAAAGAAGGGCTAGAAAAAATATTTGTGGAATTTGATGGAGTCAGTCATATTTGAAAAAAATCTTGAATAATGCGTATAATTTCAGTAAGGTGAAAGAATCAGCTATAAGAATGGATGTTCATAAAAAAAAAAAAAAGTTAATTAGAAGGAGGTGGGAAGCAGCAAAAGATACAAAACACCAGGATATTAAAATGTAATTCCTGTCAAAGAGCAAAGGGATGTTACTCAAGTTCAGATCAGAGTGCTAGGGACCTGGTACATGATGAAACTGTTGAAATGGACGTTAGAAGACCAGTATCAAAATAAATGAATAAAAGAAGCACCTCAGGAGGAGAAAATAACTTTGTGATAGAGAGGGCTCTAAGACACCTAATTAAAGAAGCATCAGTTGATTTACACTTGGAAAAAGAGAATCTTTGCAGAAATGTGAGAAAAAAAAAAAATAGCCATTCTAGGTATATCTAAAAGCATCATATGGATAGAAAAGTAATATGAAATCAGGCATATGCCAACTACTCAAGAGTTTAAGGCAGAAAATCACAAGTTCAAGGCCAGACTGAGCAAGTTAGAGAGACCCTTTCTCTAAATAAAAAATAAACGGGACTGGGGATGTAACTCAGTGGTATGCCACTTACCTAGCATGTGTGAACCCCCAGAGTCAATACTCACCCCCGTGCCAGTATTAAAAAAAGAAGAAGAAATAGATAAGAAAAGCAGTATTAATTACATTTGGGATAGATCAGAGTCAAAAAGTTTGGAGGCAGATTATGATGCCATTTGCAATGATAGTGTGGCTCTGGACTATATTTAATAAGTTTGTATTAAAATCATGTCAGAGAAGACATACATAGAAAATGTTGAGTAATAGATGGCAGAGGGGTTTTTGTTCTTGACTGGATAACAAGCATTTCAATAAAAACCTGTGGGAAAGCATGCCTCAAAATTTAATCCTAACCATTTGAATGAATATTCATATCAGAGAGCTAACAGAAAAATTAGAGAAATAGATGGGAAGAAAGGACAAACTTGCTCGAATTGTTTGGGGAGTATAATAATACATACTGTTCAGACTGGAGAAATCCCCACATGATCCCTGTTGCAACAGATCTAAGCATACAACTGAAATTTCATTTACTACTAATGTTCATCAAAATATATAACAATGACGCAATTATTGCTGACATTGGATCTCGATTTTGGGGACTACACCATGTGACACTGGTGGTATGGGTGTGATGTCCTTTTATTGTCCAAACTGAGATGCCCATAACAGTGAAAGATGATCCTATTAATTATTACACAAGTATTGCAAAAGTAAGTTGGGACTACTCCAGAAAACTGAGTGTTTGGTTACTCTAGGCATTTGGCAATTTATGTTTCTTATAAACACAATCATTACAATCATTATATAAAATGCCTGATACTTCTCTAGGTGTGGAGATTAATGTAAGAGCCCTAATTGAGGAGATAGCTAAGATGGCGGTTAGCTATGAGCCATAAAGGTGTTCAAGCATTTCCACCTGATATTCTTACATTTATCTAAGAATCTTTTTATGCCCGTGAACACTGTATGATGCACCTGTAAGCTCGAGCTGTAAGCACTTGTCCTTGTTAAAGCAAAATGTATTTAACTGGGTGAGGGTTACTGGCTGTGTGGGTTAGAGTTAGAGTGTAATAGTAGTTGGAGTTGTGGTTGGAGTTCGAGAGGTTGCTGGAGCTGCAGAGAGAAGTTAGAAGAGAGAAGAATAAAAGAACTTTTTCATTTCCATCCTGCCTCCGAATTTTCTCCCGCAGCGTCATTGCTCCAAGCGGCAATCGCTTCAGGCAGCAACAAGTGGTGGCCCGTTCGGGGAATTCGGTCAGCAGGTAAGAAATAAGAAATTTATAAAATGGGTGCAAAAATAACAAAAAAGCCAGATAATAAAAGCCATGGATGAGTTTTTCGATATCGCTGACTCAGTGGATAATGAGGAGGAAAGTGATCAAGAAAGCATAGCCTCTACTGAGTCAGTTAAGACCAGCAAGGAGAGTAGTGGTGTGAACTCAAAAATTAGAGCTGCAAAAGCTATCAGAGACTTATTGAAATTAGCCAAAGAGTACGTACTCTCCTTAGAAGCTGAAACTCAGGATACCAGTAAAAGTGATAGTAGTAAGAGGGAACCAAATAACCATGAAAGCACAGCCTCCTCCACTGAGCCACTTAGGAACAATGAAAATAGTAGTGAAGAGGAATCAAAAAGTGATTCTGAGAGCATAGTCTCCAATAAAAAGAACAAAAAGAAATTAAAAAGGAGAAAGGACCATCAAGTGGAGGAATATTTTGTGCCCTCATGGGTGCAATCCCTTGCAGAAACCATGAGGAGTATTTCTGAGTGTATGCATGCCCTTGAGGCAGAAATTAACTGCCTTTCTGAGTGCTTATGCGCCCTCGAACACCAAAAACCACAGGAACATTGGGACCTGCCAGTATTAAAAAATGAAAATGGACAGAGGTACCACCAATCCATAGACTTTAAAACAATAAACAATTTTAAAAAGGCAATAATGACCTATGGACCTCAAGCTCCGTTCACGTTGAGTATGCTAGAGTCCCTTAACACTCTAATCTTAACCCCCTCAGACTGGAAGGGGTTATGCAAAGCGGTATTAAGCGGGGGACAATACCTAATCTGGAAGACACAATTCCAGGAACTTTGTTTAGAAGCAGCAAAGAGAAATGCTACAGCAAGTTTCCCAGAATGTAATGTGGATATGCTAACAGGTGAAGGACAGTTTTCTGAACTACAAATCCAACTAACATACGACCCCGGTGTGTATGCACAGATTTACACTGCCGCTGTTAGAGCCTGGAAGACCTTATCAGGAACAGGTGATTTGCAGGGCAGTCTATCAAAAGTAATACAGGGGCCTAATGAACCATATGCTGATTTTGCTGACAGACTCTTAAGAATGGCAGGCAGAGTATTCAGGGATTTAGAACAAGCAATGCCCCTAGTCATCCAATTAGCATATGAAAGTGCTAATAAATATTGCGAAGATGCAATAAGGCCGTGGAGAAATAAAAAAGACTTATCAATTTATATCAGATTATGCAAAGACATTAATGATGCCTTTGTCACAGGCAATGTGATTGCAGCAGCAATGAAAAGTGCTTCCCCTCAAAATTTCACAAGGGCTCAACCTAGAAATTATAATCAACCAGGATACTCTAGGCAATATCCCCAAAGATAAATAAGATCAAGCTCATACCGTGCCCCAGGCAGCTGCCCCAGGTGTAAAAAGGGTAATCATTGGGCCAATAAATGCCATTCAGAATTCGATATTTATGGAAATGTTTTGTCCAGGAATTCAAAAAATGGGACACGGGGCCCAA
Source organism: Tamias sibiricus (assembly GCA_025594165.1). Taxonomy (NCBI): domain Eukaryota; kingdom Metazoa; phylum Chordata; class Mammalia; order Rodentia; family Sciuridae; genus Tamias; species Tamias sibiricus. The sequence goes on from CM046661.1 coordinate 143,564,857, forward strand.
TGTCCCGGGGCCCACAAATGTATGAGGCATTAGAGGAGGAATATCTTCAAACATCCATACAAATGATTCCTCTTCACAATCCCTCCTACCTATTGATGGGGTTAACCCAAGAGGATTGATGCCCAATCATTTGTGGAAGATGGATGTCACTCATGAGCCAAGTTTTGGAAAATTGTGATTTATTCGTGTGACCATAGATACATGCTCAGGCATGATTTTTGCTTCCTTACATTCTGGAGAAAAGTTAAAGATGTTACATCTCATTGTCTGCAAGCTTTTGCTGCATTGGGCATCCCCAAAATGCTTAAAACAGATAATGACCCTGTATATACGTCCGCATCTTTCAAACAGTTTTGTGCAAAATTCAATATAATCCACAAAACAGGTAATCCATACAATCCTCAAGGACAAGGAATAATTGAACGAGCTAATCACACACTCAAAATTATGTTATTAAAGCAAAAAGAAGGAAATTGGACGAATCCTAGGGACAGATTGGCAGTTGCTCTGTTTACCTTAAATTTTTTAACTTTAGATTCTAAAGGATATTCGGCTGGAGACAGACACTGGAACCCACACCAACAACATAAACCTTTGGTTTACTGGAAGGATGTTATTTCAGGTAGATGGAAGGGTCCAGATCCGGTATTAATTTGGGGGAGAGGATCTGTTTGTGTTTTTCCAAAGCACGAATCCTCCCCAATATGGATACCATCTAGATTAATAAAACAGGTACAAAATCAAAAAGATCAAGAAGAAGTTGTTGAGGAATCAAAAAAATAAAACAGATACAAAATCAAGAAGACCAAGATGAAGGTATGGAATGATTCCCTTAAAAGAGTCCTTCAATTAATTCACAACTTAAGTCTCATTCCTCCCGGCCGGGACGAGAAGATCTCTCTTTAGTGTGTACACAATTGTATTTTTTTTTTTCTTTTTATATATGTCTTTATGTCTCTGCACTTGTCTAGATTTCATGTAAATGTACGTCACAAATATATGTTTGTATGATTGTGCGTCTGTTCAGTGTGACGTCACAAATAACAAAGTGCTTATGAAAATTAATATTATTAAATATATATATATACATATATATGTATATATATTTTGGATCCAAATAACTTTAATTCATTTAAGTTTAGAATATTCAAATTAGATAAACAACTTAAAAGTGAAAGTAAATTCAACTTTGATTTATAGGTGTCTCTGGGACTTCTCTTCAGCTATGAATATGACTAATACTGTATAACCTGATATTTTGGTTTTGACATGGGATTGTTTATTTATAATTAACTTTATTTGCTTAATAGCTGATTAATTTGAATTATTTCAACAGGTAATTTCATAGAAGATTGCAGTGTTTGCAGAGATTTGGGGGTTCCAGCTAACAAATTATTTTTCCAATGTGCTTTTAGCTTTTCTTTAGTCTATCTTTAATGCAGTAAATACCCTCAGCCTTTCTTTGATTTGTTCTGAATGTGATATTTTGCCAGTTTATGTTTGTGGAAGCTCAAGCAGCAATGTGTGTAAGCAGAGATCAACTTTAATTTTCTAACCTAATAATTCTATTTTTTAGTTTGGCAACTCGCCTCTTGACTCAGTGCTGGAATAGCACTGCATTTCCTTTAACAATTGATGCTTGAGTTTCTAGGTAGCGGGCCCTGAAGATTTGCCAGTGGCATTGTCTAGACATAAAAAAGACGGCGGCTGCTGCTACAGCTGCAGGGATCGTGGTCGCTACAAGCATCCCTGCTGCTCAAGCACCAAACAACCTCACCAGCAGTGTGGCCTCTGCTCTGCATGCATGGGGCCTCCTAGATCAACATGTTATAACAAGTGGACATTTTGATCTTTCATTGTTTGGGACAATGCCTTGTGGGTATTTGTCTAGAGAACTCAGTGTATTACTTGGTGGAACTTAGGGCATCTGATTTGTTTAAAGAACTTGATACGCTATGGAACTTGGTTCGTCAGCAGTAGGCTTGTCGCCTTAAAGCCACAGCATCTCCTCACGATTGGACGGCTGTTAGTCTTCATACACAGTCGATTCTGAAGGGCTCGATTGGATGGCTGGTAGCCAATGATGGGTAAGATCCCCAGAGGGGGACAACCTAAGACAGGCACAGTTGCACAGGGTAGTCTCATGTGGCCCACATATCAACCTAAGACAGGAGTCAAGGGCACAGCCTTGATTATCCAATGACGGGTAAGAATGTTGGTTGCACATGGAAGTCCTAGAGTATCCCATCTTTTAAAACAAAAGGGGGGAAATGTAAGAGCCCTAAATGAGAAGATAGCTAAGATGGCGGTTAGCTATGAGCCATAAACGTGTTCAAGCATTTCCACCTGATATTCATACATTTATCTAAGAATCTTTTTATGCCCATGAACACTGTGTGACGCACCTGTAAGCTCGAGCTGTAAGCACTTGTCCTTGTTAAAGCAAAATGTATTTAACCGGGTGAGGGTTACTGGCTGTGTATGTTAGATTTAGAGTGTGATAGTAGTTGGAGTTGTGGTTGGAGTTCGAGAGGTTGCTGGAGCTACAGAGAGAAGTTAGAAGAGAGAAGAATAAAAGAACTTTTTCATTTCCATCCTGCCTCCGAATTTTCTCCCACAGCGTTTTGCTCCAAGTGGCAATTGCTTCAGGCAGCAACAGATTAAACAGTAACAAGATGGAAGAAATCACTGTCCTTATAGATCTAGTGGGGTTGCCCATGGAAACAACACAAAATAAAATAAAGCATTCTAAGAGTTATAAGTCATACAGAAAACATACAGTGGAGTAAAGGGATATTTACAATAAATTGCCTGTGAGTGGAAGAGATTATTAGGATGGGAACCATACCAAATGAAAGTGCAGTCCAGAAATTATGAGATAAAAAGATTCTATTCACAGGGGAAAGCAGGAACAAATGACCTGAGGGGAAACATCAAGAACAGCAATGGGATATCAGCATAATCACTGACAGCAGAAGTAGAGCTGTAGGGAGCAGAGGAAGAAAGAAGGTAAAATGGAGCCTGGGTCCAATTGCAGTCATTGGGGACCATCTTAAGGACTTTGTCTTGTTGATTAAAAAATAATCAATCATTAGAAAATGTTGAATAGGGGCAGACCAATCAGATATATAGTTTTAAAATATGAGATTAAAGAATTTCTTTTTTAATACAGAAGAATAAACTTGGCATTTCTCTGTCCACCCCCTCTCTCCCTCTCTCCCTCCCTCCCTCCTTCCCTCCCTCAAAAAAATGGTCCAAAAACAATAAGGACAGGAAATTGAGAGCACAAAGTTCCACTTTAGTGAACTTTGAAAATGAAACTTGAAACCCCAAATAAAAAATACAGTGAAGAAGAAAGAACAGTGTATGAAGCAGATGATAAAAAGAAGTGTACAAGTCTAGGGATTTCATAAGGTGCCATCACAACACCTTCTTAAATATGAGACCACATGTTTAGATGTGGTCTGAGTCTTGTTGTTAAAGTAGGAATGGAGGAATGAATTAGAGGAAAGAAATACTCAGGAACAGCTTGATCATAGAAAGCAAACATGAGATTTTCTAATAATATATCACATGGAAAAGGTATGTTTGTGAAAGTTATCTCTATGGATATGTAAACTGGAGAAACTTTGCATCATAAGAAATCTTAAAGCCATTTATTTTCATTACCTAGGAAGTACAGCCTAACTTCACTCACATTCAAAATCATGGTTCTGGAGGCTTGGAGTGTAACTCAGTGCTAGAGAACAGGTTTAACACACAGGAAGCCCTGGCTTCATTTCCCAGCACCCAATCAATCAATGAAAATCTTGGATCACAAGGAAATTTCTGCCTAGCATGGGGCATAGCTTTGACCACTTGACAACACGACTTTCTTACAAATCATTGGTTTAAGATAATTAAATTTTTAAAAATATAGGCAAACAAAATTAATAACAATACAACTTCTACAAATGATTTAATGAAAGAAAGGAAAACCAAAGGAATAGAACAAGAAAAGAAATTACAGATAAATTGAAATAAAATAGGCATAGGGGATGGTTTGTGAAATCTTCTCAAGTAAAATGCTAAGTTTCTGGCTTTGTGATTTTAGACTCTGTATTTTTTTTTTCTAAAGTGAAAAAGAAAAATAAAATTATTTCTCTTCAAAAAAGTTTGATTCTAAAAGCCAAGTAAAGCAGCTCTATTTATCTTCACTATTAAATCCATGAATTCTAAGAAAATGGAAAGATTATGGTAGTTAAATGTTTTAGAAAAGCTGTTTTTATTGTAGTACACAGCAAATTCAATGATATTATTTATATGATGAATGCAAAAATATTTTTCTATAGATAAGAATAGTGTAGACATTTGCATCTGTTTTTTGCCAAAAGGATTTAATATGAGATACCTACCTAAAAGCATTTCAATTGTACCAAGAAAAAAGTGGGAAATGTTAGCAGCAAAAACTCTGGTTTTATAGTGTCCTTGAGAATAATGACAGGAGACAGTGCATTTAATTAGAATGCAAAATCTCTTTGTTCCTGGGGCAAAAAATGTACATGGTCCACAAAGTTATGAAATGGAAAACAGTATTCTCTCTCTTAAAAAGAAAAAAAAAAAAAGATTTAGATACAATTCTTTCCTTTAAACTTTCCTGAATGTTTTTCTTAATAATCTTTTTGGATTTTTATATGCAAAATTTCTGTTAAATCTAGAACATTTAATTACCAGCTAAGAATCAAAGGGAAGAAGTCATGACTAGGGTTACAGATTTAGACAGAGTTGAATATGCCACAATGAAAGAAACTACCCTGAATGAGCAAATACAGAGCAAAAATAGAAAAGGCAAAGAATAAAACTTTGAGGAATGTAAACTTAAGAGATGAATAAAAGAAAGGAATCTTGGAAAGATAAGTATTTCTTATATTTAAACAAATAGAGAAAGCATTAGGGTATATTTTAAATTTTATTTTTTATGTTATATGTGTGACAGAAAAAAAAGATATACTTAAAATCCAAGTAAGCTTCATTTCATTTCCAAGTTGACTAATACATAATCAAAATATATATAAAGGCAGCATGTAAATTGATCAAAAGTAAATGAATAAGTAAAAAGATCATCTGAAGTAGAAATCTTGAAGAGGGGTTTAGATGCTATCTGGGCTATCAACAAATTTAAGAAATGGCAGAAACCCTACCAATAATTAAGTGATTTTATAGATTTGCTCAATCAACCACATGATTTTGAATGAATACACAAAATGTTTTCATTAACAGTATCTGAAGATCAAAACTAAAAAGACCAACTTCAGCTCTCTCACAGTAAGTCACGACAATGAGCAAAATTAAATGTAGAAAATTTTCAGAAACTGAGAAATGCACTTTAAGTGGAAAATATGTTACAGACAAAATAGTGAAATTAATTATCTATAGCTTTTATACTTTTATAACATCTACTCAGAATGCATCAAATCTTTTATGAGAGGTCATTTTCCCCCCACATTTAACAGGAATTCGGCAAACAAAATAATAAAGGATTTTAAATAGCCTATATAACATAATATTTATATTTAGGAATATATTAAGTAAGATAAATTATATTTAAAATAAAGAACCTAAGCTTATCAGGCTAGAATATACAGTGATTCATTATCTTAATATACTTTGATAATAATATTTTAAAATTCATTTGTTTTAACCTTAGCTTTTAAGAAAGGAACCTTGAAAATCTCTACACAGGGTAAATTACTTTGAACATTAGTTAGTTTCCAAACACATGATCATGCTGTGAGTAGAGAGATTCTAAGAAATACCATCCTCATTTTTTTAAGGTGAAACCACTATAAAAAGTAACTTCAGAAATCATCTATTTGTATATGAACTGGTTAGTAGATAAAGAAAATTTGGTCTATCCAAGAAATGAGATGCTATTAAGCAATGAAAATGTACTACAACATGATGAATCTCAAAAACAAAGGACTACATATGGTATGGCTCTATTGTATGAAATGTCTGGAAAGGCAAATACACAGAGACAGGAAGTAGATTAGTTTGGGTTGGTATTTTGGATAAGAAATGGAAGTAACTACACACAGACACATAGTTTCTTTTGAGACTAAAGGAAATGTTCTGAATTTGGATTGTAGTAATAGTACAACTTTTAAAAACCTTTAAGCTATGTAGTTAAAATTGGTTAATTTTATGACATGTAAGTTTTATCACAACAAAGCTGAAAAATGAAGGATTTATTATATACACATATATACTATTCAAAGATTAGAAAGGAAAATATTGCTTGTCATGTTCCCTCAAAAGTAACCTCAAAACCAAACACAAATTCTATTTTTTAGTTTTTGTTGATATGAAGGAATATTAGATGTGATGTCCAATGGTAGTCTTAAAATGTGAGAAATTGTTTAACGTTTTGAATGGTTATGTACACATACCACTGAAAAGAGCCAGTTACTACATTATTATTAGATAAAATACTCATCTTATTAAATAATTATGCATATGTATATAATTATTTGGTCCATAGACCCTTCCATACTTCTAAAAAATAGGTTACTTAGGTTTTGTGATTTGATAGATAGCCTTATAATTTTGAAGGATTAAATAACTATTTCAAATAACTCAACAGTTAAACGTAATGAAAGTCTAATTTTCTAAAATTTGAAGTGCAGTATCTGTCCATTCACACTTTGAGCTTTCATTCATTCACAGGAGCATTGCATGTTCCAATTTTTTTTCCCTCATTTTTTTCACTAAAAAAAAAACTCAAAACTCATGTGCATTTATAACTGAGAAACGTATTCCAATGACCCACAGCAAAAAGACCAAGGTCTACTATAATTGTTCTGACACTAATAATGTTTTGGAAGAACAGGTGTTTTTGTTCTTTTGTTTGATTTGTAATTGTTGTTGCTTATCCTAGAGAAAGAAAATTGATTATTTTCTCTTCTGAATTCTGACTTGTCTCTTACATTACAGGGCTTGAAAATACCTTAAGGTAACATTTTAACAGCAACCTACCAAAAACTTGACTAATTTTATTTGGTTTTCTGACTCAAAGAGCACTAGTAGATCAAATTCAGAGGAATTACAAAGCTGGTTTACATACATATCCATTCTTGTTTATATCTACATTTATGAAATGAAAAAATGCAATCATGGAGATCCTTTAGAAGTATTCTTTCATAAACAATAGTTTGTTATTAATCTTTGCCCCATGAATGTAGAGAGTACTATCCAAGTGTTCTGAAATAATATTATTGTTTTGTTAAAATTCTTCATATGGAAAAGTATATAATTTTAATTTTATAATAGAAATTTTAATTAAAAGCTCTCCTCTACTATTAAGACTGGTTATTTACATTGCTAGATTTGATTGACAACTTTCTTTTTTTTTTTTTTTGAGCCCTGGGGCATTTTGTTACTGAGCTACATTCCCAATCCTTTTTGTTATTTATTTAGAGACAGTCTTGCTAAGTTGCTGAGACTGGCCTCAAAGTTGCCATCCCCCTCTCTTAGGCTCCCAAGACACTGGGATTACAGGTGTGAGCCACAGCTCCTGGAAACAATATTCTCTTTAAAATGGCTTTATTTCTTATATTAGATTGGGATTCTGACATGGATTTTACTATGCAAATGAGGAAGCATATGAATTACTCATGAAGTAGGTCAACTGCACTTACAGCACATGCAGGTGCTAGCTTACTTTTCTTTTCAAAGATGCTGTACCAAATTCAAATTTGGCTAGAAAATATGACTCAGTTCAACAAAAAATACTGAGAACACATCAGACATATCACTGAACTTAAAAAGTACAACCCAGGAATTCACACAGTGTCATATGCTTCTTAGAATTTCAACAGAATTGCCACCTGGCAAAATTTTCCCTTAAACATGTCCTTTCCTAGAAATATTCCAGTATTTTCCCTGTTGATGCTGTTAAAATGACTAGAAATAATAAAGTATTTATGACTACTTGTCCAATTAGTTCATTTATCATTTCTCTATTTAAAATGAAAATTTAAATTTAGTATTAAAATTTACATGCAAAATTAAAAATATAATTTCTGTAATATTTAAAACTACATCATATTTTTCTTTAGATTTTCTGTGATAAACTAAGTTCTTTATCCATACTCATTTGTTTATAATATTTTGAGAAAAATAAAATCTGAAAAAGAATCACATTCTTCTGGGTGTATTGGTACACACTTGTAATCCCAACTTGGGAGGCTGAGGCAGAAGGATCACAAGTTTGAGACCAGCCTCAGCAATTCAGTGAGACTGTCTCAACATAAAAAATGAAAAGTAGAGCTGGGTATAGTGACACATTCCTGTAATCCTAGTGACTGTGGAGGCTGAGGCAGGAGGGTGGCAAACAAAGTGAACCTCAACAATTTAGGGAGCCCTAGGCAACTTAGTGAGATCCTGTCTTAAAAATTTTTAAAAAGTAAATAAATAAAAATAAAAATAAAACTGGCTGGGGATGTGCCTCAGTGGTTAATCACCCTGGATTTAATCCATGGTGCAAAATAATAAAATAAAGAATATAAAGGAAAAGTGATGGGGATGTATATCTCAATGATAAAACACCCCTATATTCAATTCACACTACAAAAATAATAATAATAATAAATAAATCATCCTAGTGGGAAAAACTCCTAATGTATTAACATAGACGTGGGCCTAAAATACACCATGTAATTTGCCCTCTATTTCCCCTATATTGCCACTTAATATTTGTTTTTTTTTTTTTTTTTTCCCCCACATTTTCACATCTGTTCTCATAGTAAACATAAAATCCTCCTGTGGCTTGAGTGCTCTTGGAATAGTGGTTAAATGCCAGACTGTAGCCAAAGATTCTGAATCCAGTCCTTGGCTAAAAACATAGCTTCTTAAGCGCTAAGTAAACAGTAGTCAGTTGCTTTATCTCTTGTGCCTTTATTTCCATATCATGAAAATGATTACAATAGCAACTACTTTGTAAGGTTGTTGGTAGTTTTAACAAGAGAAAACACATGGCAAGTGCTTTGATTGTTCTTTATTGCAAAGAATGTACTCACAGCAAACTGCTATTATGTTATGTATTTTCTCTTATGCCATTTTAACATTGAAACTTTAAGTGTCCATTAGCAATGAAGTTAAAATACCCTCATAGATATTCACATCAAATTTAGGTATTTGGAGGGGGGTTTCCAGAAGTAACAGATCACTTTCTATATTTCAGACTCAGAATCAGTGCTGCCATCTGCAAAGTTGATTATCTTGTGCAATTAATGAAATTCAGGACTTTTAAATTAAACTTTGGAAGGCTTTGGAATACCTTTAGAGAATTAGCAAACTGGGCCAAATCTGGCCTAAGAGTGTTTTTAAAAATTTTGAAGTGTGAACAAGAACAACTTTTACATTTCCAAAGGCAAAAGAAAAAAAAGGAAGAACTATGGGGCCAAAGATCTTTTTTTTTTTTTTTTCTTTTTTTGAGGACGAGGGATTGAACTCAGGTACACTCTGACCACTGAACCACATCTTCATCCCTATTTTTTATTTTATTCAGAAACAGGGTCTCACTGAATTGCTTAGTGCCTCGATTTTGCTGAGGCTAGCTTTGAACTTGTGATCCTCCTGCCTCAGCCTCCCGAGCTGCTCAGATTATAGGCATGCACCAATGTGCCTGGCCAAAGATCTTAATGTGTTTACTCTATTAATTTGCAAGAACTGCCACAATAAAGTATCACAGACTGGGTGGCTTAAATAACAGAAATTTATTTTCTCATAATTCTGGAGTCTAGAAATCCAAAACCAAGGGGTCAAATGTGATTATTTTCTGAGACCACTCTCCTTGTCCTATAGATGGCCATCCTCTCCCTGTTGTTCCCGTGGTCTTGCCTGTGTGTCTGTCTGTCCAAATCCCCACTTCTGAATTACAACCTACCTTAATGACCTTATTTTCACTTAATGCAATGTTATGATAGAAGTAATTTTAGTGCCACTATGAAGTTACAAAACAAACTAGGGTCATTTGTCAGCAAGTTTTGATCTAGCTAGAATATGATATGTACTTTCCTGCAATGGACTTTCAAAATAATTACTTGGTGGTTCCAAGTAGAAAATACCAGCACAAAGAAGTATAAGACAGACAAGTATTATGTTGAATTTACATTGGCATATAAATATATTAAATAGTTTTTAATGAATATTCTAATCATGAAATGAACTACATCTAGGAAATTCAGACACAGAATTTTTCAATAGCCTTGAGACCCAGTGAAAGCAGTATCTAGCCTGGATACTGTTTTTCTAGAGATTTAAATTCACAGTTAAGGTCAACATCTGGCTGAATTTAACATGCACCTTTGACAGTTTCACTCTCATTAGAAAATGTTTTGCATGTTTTCAAAGCAGAAGCTGTCTTTTATTTTAATAAAAGTTTTCATATATTTGTATCGTTCCTTCAGGGGTACATTTGAATGCTTGAACTACTCTGTAATATGAAGCCATCTCACTAGACAAGCCAAGTCACTGTAGCAAAATAAAACACAAATGAAAGGGGCAAAGGGTACAGTATAATGAGCAAGAGAATTTATTGCCTTGTCTTCTATTTCCATATCCTTTAGGAGAATGGATAAGAATACGATCAGAAATAGTTCCTTCTATCTGCTTTCCCTGGTAATATATAATTAATAATTTGGCTATTTGATAGTCATAAAGAATATGCCAACGAAGTTCTCAAAATATTAGATTTTAAAATCTAAATATTCATGGGTAATGCTTTATTGTACCTACAGATGTTTTAGTACCAACTAATAAATATATGCCCTATGCATGATTTTCATTTCTAAAATTATGAAATAAATAGATCTATTATAATACACCTTTATACACATAAACCAACAAACACACAGGCATCTTTGAAGAAAGGTAAGAGTCAAAGTTGTTTCACCTAGAACATTCTTTTATAAAATACTATGATAAAATACACTAAAAAAGTAGATACCATGTATCAAACATGTAATGTGCACTAACTCTGATAGTTAATGTATGTGATCTCTATTACCCACAAGAGTATAAAAAGTAGGTACCATTATTGCCATCATACAGATGACAGGACAAACGTATGTATAGATTGATTAACTTTGACAATCTTGCTTAACCTATATAAACCTAATTTGCCTTATCTTCAATCCAATGTTCTGTCTACTATAACACTTTCTCATATGAAAAGGCTAAGAGAGAATCTGAAAACAATATTCAATGTTCTTAGTAAAGATGAATGTAAGTCATTGACTGAATATAGGACATTTCATGTGCTATATGCACATAAGAAGCCATTAAAGAGCTGGGCTTAATTTCCTCCTTTTATTGTATCAATTAGAGGTCCTGAAGCATTAATAAACTGGCTGATTTAAGAGAGAGTATGATTACATGTTTCCTTCCTACATGTTGCTTGGAAGCAACAAACATGGGCACTCAATAAATGTTATTTAGTAGCAAATAATAAAATGAAATTATGGTAATATATTTTGCAATGAATTCACCATAAGATGAAGTAAAACAAGTTTTAGTACTAGGCCAGGAAGCTAAGCAGATTTCAATGGCAGGGTAAGAGAATGAAACCTGTGGAGAGGAAGGAGACACTAACATGATTATTGTAGAAAAGGTTAATAGGCGGTCAGAGTGATAAAAAAATTTTAGAGAAATTTGGAAAATAAAGCTGATTCTCCTGATTTTAATATTTGTTCTATCCTTCTAACAGATAAAGTTAAGGATATATTGTTAAGCTATTATCATATCTTCCACATGCTCACACATAAAATAAGTACATTCCATTGTCCATTGGTACTATTTTATTTTTTTAAAAGAACCTAAAATGTGTTCTCTGAAATTGCTTCTTCTTTTTTTTTTTTTTTTAAACCACTACTTGTACCTCCTTTTGAATATATCCTGACATTATTCAGAAGAACCAGTTGTAATTAAAAAAGAAGAAGAAGAAGAAGAAGAAGAAGAAGAAGAAGAAGAAGAAGCAGCAGCAGCAGCAGCAGCAGCTAAGTCACCTCATACTCCGGCCTTTGTAAGCCATTGAATTGTAAGAATGAGACACCTAGGAGTGTATGCAGTTTCAGAGAGTGGACTTCTATAGATTTCAATTAGAGCATCAAGTTATTGGGGTACAAACCAGGCTAGGACAATCTCACTTATTCTTTTTTTTTTTTTTTTTTTTTTTTTTTTTAAGTGAGTGGACAGAAAAGAATCCACAAAGAAGAGCAGAAGCTTGCCAAATGGAGGAATCCGTAGGGAAACCTTAAGTCCCAGTTCCCCAAACCTGTATGGTTCACAGAAAAAAAAAAAAAAAAAAAAAAAAAAAAAGCACTTAGAAGTGCCCTAGGAGGACTCTATTCTTTTTCCTCTTTTCCATTCTTTGACTTTGACAGTCCTTCTGAGGATAAGGGAAGAGGCACTGAAAGTTACTGTTTAGGTGACTTTATCCTTCTTTTCTGTCTCTTTTATTCTTCTAATACTTTCTTCAATGTTCCAAATAAATTAGAACACATTTAACAAGTGCTTTTGCAAAGCTCAGCCACCATTTCCTCTCTCAAGCCTGTGATTAACCCACTGATGGGTTCACAAACTCTGTGTTCCAGTCCAAATACAGCAGCAGGTTCACCAGTCTCCAGGTCAATTCCATTCTAATAGCTATTTTTAACAAAAACATATCACCATGGTATATCACACTAAACTTATTCACACAGGAAAAAAAAAAAAAAAAACATTAAAGTGCAACAAAAGCCCTAAGACCATAGTTTTAAGTATTTCTTCATGTTTTTATAAAAAGAGAATTTTATAAAAATTCACTGTGATTATTCTGTGCTTGCTTTGATCCCACACCTGTATTCACTCACTGAGACAGAACACCACGTCCCCATATACACATACACTTTCAACTTTTAGGAAAAAAAAAAGACAGAGATCACCATTCCTGTTGCAATAGGTCATTGGTATAATAAGCTAAATTTTATTTTTTAGGAGAGGACTTCCTTCCTTTTCATTGGTTCAGTTACTGTTCAGAAGTTTGCCAGCTTTTAGCATTTTACTTTGCTAAACAGTTTGTACCTTCCTATAGACTGTATTAACATTCTTACTTAATAGAACAAAGTTAAAATATGAATTTTTATAATATAATGGACCAACACTGTACTGATTCATTTTAGTAAAATTCTTTCAAGCTCAAAAATAAGATCTATAAAACGAAGTAAACCAATACAGTATTATCAAGAAGACTTCTGCTGGAGTTTCTCTAAATTCAATACAAATTCATGTATTTATATATGATCAGCATCAATGACAACCAAATTAATAGCATTTGAGACAAAGTTTGTATTTGTGAAAACATGTATAGAATATTATGGTTATTCAAAAATATATATGCTTGAGTTTCCAAAGTATGTATTTCCCTTCATTATATGTTGCAGCTGCAAAAGGAAAATCCCTCAGAGAATTAATATGAACTTATGATAATGCAGCCTGCAGCACGGTTTTGTTTTGGTTTTGCCTGTTTTTGCTGACAAGGCAATTCAAACTATATCCTACTCATCTTTAGTAAAGGAATCAGATTATTTCACCTACAAGCATGCAGCAATAAAATGTCATTCCTCATTGAATACCGACTACTTAACATCTTTCTCTTTTTACAGGTTTGGATCCCTAGCTCATTAGACTATTACCTGATAAATAGGAGAGGGTAATGAATTGAGAAAATAACTACGTACCTTCAGAGAAAACCTGCCCGATAACAATAATCCATTAGAAAACTGGCAATATCCTCTGATCTATTGCCCGCAAAGCTATGACTTGATGGAGAGTTTCATTCCCTGGGCTCAGTTCTCCAGAAGAAAATCAGCACAATTTAAATATTTCTTGGAATGTGACAGCTCTCTAGATCCCGGGTTGCATTCTGTTCCCCAGGGATGGCAATCTGGTGTTCCTGTGTGCATAGAGCAGTGAAGATGAATTGAAAACGCTTGAGATAAATTAGGAATGGCTAAGTTAAAATTGTCTCTGCTCCAGACTCTCATCTGCAGTCTGCAAGCCTGTTTTTCTGTGAAAAAGCTAGATGGCAGGCTGCCTCAGTAAGTTCTTCTTAAGCGACAGAGAGCATTTTCAATGAAGAAAAATTCTCCCATTATCTAAGCTAATGTGACTGCTGCTAAATCTAGTTTTTAAAGTGTCTACTGGCATGAAATTTATTTTCACTATTGCTTTCTTTCAAACTACAGTCTAGAATCTATACTATCAGGCTATGTACAGTTCTATCCAAGAAACATTCCAAGTTTTTTGTGAAATTAAATCATATCACTTTTTGTAGTTTTAATGATCATTTACATATGAGGAATTTCCTTTTTGGATCCAAAAGACATTTTGCTCTATTTTATAGCATGCAAAAGGTTTTCCTTTAAATTGCAGTATTCTTACTATGAACAATTGCATTTTAATTAACAATCACTTATGTTATTGTAGTTCCATACAAAAATAGATCATATTTAAATGTCAGGAAAATTGCAAAAGTTCCATCAAAACAGGAAATTTTAATATCTAATTCTGATAAATGAACACATAAGTAAATATTTAATCAATATCTTCCTTAATAAGATGTTCCAAATAGGGGCTGGGGCTATGGCTCCATGTGAGAGTGCTCGTCTTCCATGTGTGAGGTCCTGGGTTTGATCCTCAGAACCACATAAATAAAATAAAAGTATTATGTCCACCTACAGCTAAAAAAAAAAAAAAAAAAAAAAAAAAAAAAAAAAATTAAAAAAGATGTTCCTAATAACACCAAAGTTTGTGAAGTGTTTAGCTTCTAAATAAACACAAACCTTATTGAATTCTGTTAATTGCAAAAGAGTGATGTATTGTGATATGATAGTTTTACCCCATAACTTAGGCAATTCTTTTAGCATTTTAATAAAATTTCAGATTTGAGGCAAAAAAAATGTATACTGTACTTGGTATATTGGCAATACAAGAGACACTAAAAAGTTATGAAATGTTCATATCCATGTCTTCACTTGGATTTGTTATATGAAATAATTTCTAAATAATCAGACATTCAAAAGCATCATATAACCCATGAGAATATGTGTGTTTGTATTCAAAACAAATATATATTTGTTAAAAAAATTGCTTAATGTGAAAAACAATCCCATGCTTGCCATAACTTTTCACATGCCAGGTCCACAACTCTATGTCTGATTATTTGACATTTAAGCAAATTATCAATTCTATGACAAATGACTGGGAAGCAAAGATAATATAATCACATCTGTGACATTATTTTCATATTTTCATCATCTCTTACCTCTATAAAATAAAATGTCCCTTTTTCTCCATCTACACTGTAGTTATAGCTATAGCTTCATTCACAGAGTTGGAAGGGAGAAGAAATAGAAGAATCCATGTGAAGCACTGTAGCAAGATTTTTCCAAATCCCTCCCTCTTCAGAAGTGGCATCATGGTAGGTAGCTGCTTCTGACATAGAAGCCAAGGGACCTGGAAAGAAACAGCTTCACTCTTCTAGTTGAGAACCAATGTTATTTAATTACTAGAGAGAGAGAGAGGGGAGAGAGGGAAGAGGAAAGAAGGAAAGGAATGGAAAAGAAAAGCTATTGATCAGCTTCCATTGCCATTTCTAAGATATGTACAGTGTTCAGTGTTTACAATATATAAAGCAAATGAAGATAATAAAAGTATATTTAAAAACTGGTAGTTGATGGAGTGTCAAGTATGCTCACATATACTGAGCAGTTTAATTAATGGGATAGGTAACTATGGCAGTGAACAGGGTACACACTCCTTTTTTTTTTTTCCAAAGAAAAATCTTTGTTTATTAAGAAGCTAAATTTTGAATGAATTCCTTTGGTAATATTTCTCTGTGTGTTATTTTTTAAAATTTTATTTTTATTCTAATTTGTTACATGTGTTTGCAGTATGCAATTCATTTCATATTACATATAAAGAGCACAATTTTCGAGTTGTTGGCTTTATATAAAGTATTTTTACAACAATTGTGTCTTCATACATACTTAGGTTAATGATGGCTAACTCATTCTACCATTATTCCCATCCCCTTGCCCACTCCACTCCCTCCCCCCTCTTTGTTCTATTTAAAGTCCTTTCATTCCTCTCATCCCCACTCCCTTGCCCTTATAAGTTAGTATCTTCATAACAAAGACATCATTCCACCTTTGTTTTTTTGGGATTGGCTAACTTCACTTAGTATTATTTTCTCCAACTCCATCCATTTACCTGCAAATGCCATGATTTTATTCTCTTTTACACACACTTCTTCTTTAAAAATGAAGGACATGAAAAGAGATGAGCTTGGAGAAATGATGAGTCTCTTGCACTTTTTTCATTAGTTTGGATTCTGTCTTTGAACCATTGATAGCTCTTAAATATGAAAGTAAACTGCATTTTAGAAAGAGAAATCTTCATGTCCTACTCTCTAGGTAATACACATCACACATAACTAGTTAGCCAAGCCATAACTTTTCACACACCAGGTCCACAAATATTATATTGTAGTCATATATTTGTCCTGTTTTCTTTATTCTAATACCCAATTCATCATCTACTTTTATTTATCTTTATGTCGCTTTCATATTTCCCAACTTTCATGACATTATTCCCAGTTTTCATCATCTCTTACCTATACAATGGCAGGAATCTTCCATTTGATCTGTTTTGTGTCGTTTCTTTTATCAATTGTTCCTACATTGCTGTCAGTTCTCTTTCTAAATGTACATAATAATATCAGTTTACAAAAACAAACAAAATTGTTTCTTAATCATTGCCTGGGATCCTTAAATATCCCAAGTCCCTAAAATTATACGCCAGATCTGACCATAGCTTTCTCAATTAATACCTTATTCTTGCCATATAGCATCTAAAGGAAAACAACATTATTGAGTTATCTCCTAAAATACACATATATTGTCATACTGTACATACTGCCCCTTCTAAGTAGTTTTTCACATAAACTATGTGACTGAAGAACTCCTTCACATCATGGTAGATATTTGTTAACTGTTATTTTCTTTTTGAAAACATCCTGATTTTCTCACAGAGTCAGTTTTGTTCTTTGAATCAATGTGCATCTGTAATGTGATGGTTTGGTGATACCCTGATGAAGTCCATCGTCAATATCCCCTTTTGGAATATCTTTTCCCTTCCCCTTCCTTACCTTCTCTCTCCCTCCTTTTCCTTCCTCTTTTTCTCCACAATTTATTGTTGCTTTTTATTTACCATAGGTTTCCGCATATCTGCATTTTTTGAGTTTATTGTGGCTTTTTTTATCCTTTTGTCAGCTATTTTTTTTCTAACACTTTCATTGATATTCTTCTATTATCTCTTTGTCTTCTATTTTTTTCTTCACTTTGCCATTTACAGAATTGACCTTTATTCCTCTTCCATTTTTTCTTCCATCCTTGTTTGATTTCTACAAAAAAGAACTTGAACTTATCTTGTTAATTTTTAAAGAAATACCTTAGAAATTTCTGCAATTAATGGGCATTCCAATTTTGTATTCTGCTCAATTAAGTTGATATAAAGATCTGAGTTGTGAAATGCTTTTATTCATTTGCATTAAAAGTTTGTAATATAATTCAACATAGAAAATAAATTTGTAATTTTTCTTGAGATATCTCCAAACTCCATTGTAAAATACTTTTCCAAATTACAATGAAAGCTAAAATTTTGAAAATTGAAACACATAGTAAAATTAATTTCATTACTCAAAATTATTTTTAATCAAAATAATTAGAGATTTGTCATTTGTATTATATATTTTTTTAAAATGCTTTTACTCTTAGATTTATTTTTTAATAAGTTGAGCAATACAAAAATTTGACTTGTTAGAAAAGAAAAACACAGAGACTCATCATTCATAAATGTTCAATGTTAAATGATTTATTTCTCCATGAAAATATATTAAGATGGCTGACCTTACAACATGAAGATGATTTCAACATGGGAAAATAAACAAACAAACATAGACAAGCATTTTGATCATAAATAAAACTGGCATAGATCTAGAAGACAGGAAATATTCATGGGACACTTAATAATAAGAAATCTATGTAGACTAAACTGGCAACATTGTTTGAAGAGGCATATATACTTACCCTAAATGTAGGAATAAACTTAACCAATGGGGTAAAAATTTTGTACACCAAAAACTACAAAATATTATTGAAATAAAGATGACAGGGCTGGGATTGTGGCTCAGCGGTAGAGCGCTCGCCTAGCACGTGCGCGGCCCGGGTTCGATCCTCAGCACCACATAAAAAAAAATAAACGCATTGTGTACAACTAAAGCAAATAAACAAATATTAAAAAATATTTAAAAAAAAAAGATGACAAATAATTGGAAAAAAATACTGTGCACATAGGTTGGGTGGCTTAATGTTACTAAGATGTCAATACTAACCAAAGAGATCTGCAGATTCAAGTTGCAGTGGCAACTTGAATAGCAATGGCATGCTTTTTTTTTTTTTTCTTTCCTCTGCAGAAACATAAAAATCTATCTTAACATTCGAATGGATTTTTAAGAGATATCAAATAACCAAAACAATCTTGACAAATAAAATTGGAGGTCTCACATTTCCTGATTTCAAAACTTATTACAAACTAAAGTATTCAAAACAGTCTGAATCTGGCATAAAGACAAATATTTAAACCAATGTAATAGAAAAAGAAAACCCATAAACAAACCTTTACTATATGGTCAAATTATCGTCATCAAGGATACCAATAGCAAAAGGACAGTATTTTTAAAAAATTATCTTACGAGAACTGGACATCTGAAAGCAAGAGAATGAAGTTAGACCATTATCTTATACCACATAGTTTATCAGCTCAAAATGGACTAAGACCAGAATGTAAGCACTACAACTATAAAGTGTTTAGAAGTAAACATGACAGAAAAGCTTCATGGCATTGTATTTGACAATGATTTCTTGGATATAACACTAAAATTAATATAAGTAAATTAAAAATGGAAAAACTGGAATACATTAATAGTAAAAACTTCTGTTCATAAAAGAACTCAGTCAAGAGAACTAAGAGAAAACTTATGGAATTGTAGAAAATATTTGCAAATCGTTTATCTGATAAGGGTTTAGTATCCAGAATAAAGAACTATTACAAACCAACAATATCACCAACAAAAACTAAATAACCAGATCAAGAAAAGGATAAAATATTTGAATAGACATTTCTCCAAAGACATACAAATGGCTAAAAAGCCCACGAAAAGATGCTGATTATCATTAATCATTAGATAAATGAAAATTAAATCACGAGATATTGTCTCACACCACTAAGGATGAGCATGGTCTTAACAACAGAATGTAACAAGTGCTGACAAGGATGTTGAGTAAATGGCATACTTGTTCATAACTGGTGGAAATGTGAAACGGTGTGCCTTCTACTTAAAACTATATGGTGGTTCCTCAAAATATTCAAACTAGAATTATCAAAGAAACCAGCAATTCCACTGTTGGTTGTATCT
The DNA here is from genome assembly GCA_025594165.1 of Tamias sibiricus. NCBI lineage: Eukaryota > Metazoa > Chordata > Mammalia > Rodentia > Sciuridae > Tamias > Tamias sibiricus. Next base: position 143,584,412 of record CM046661.1, read on the forward strand.
CAAAGAACTGAAAAAGGGCTAGGCATAGCGGTGCATGCCTGTAATCCCAGTGATTTAGGAGGTTGAGGCACAAGGATCATGAGTTAAAAGCCAGCCTCAGCAACTTAGTGAGGCCTTAAGCAACTCAAATAGAACCTGTTGCAAAATAAAATATGAAAAAAAATTTGTGGATGTGGCTCAGTGACTAAGTGTCCCTGGGTTAAATCCCTAGTACAAAAACAACAACAAAAGACTGAAAGACATTGTGCACCCTTCTTCCTAGTGGTATTGCACATAACAGTCAAAAGGTACAGATAAAAGAAAGTTCAGTGACTTATTTCCTATAAGTGAAATTGTTACTATTTATTTATAAATTCAAAGTAATTATACCAAGTAAACTAGACATATCAAAGTTTCTCTGCAGCCTCAGTTGAGATGAAATAATCTTCATAATTATACAACAAATTTGAAATATTTCATGTTATACATCATAAGGTAAACCAAAGAACATGAATGCAAGTATCTGTTGTAGTCAAGAAAACTGAATTATTAATACTTCAGAAATCTCATCAAGAGATCCAATAATATAAATGTCATAAGTACAACCAGAATAAGGGAAAATGTATATGAGATATTTTGCTACTTCGATGAAGTGAACACTAAATTTTAAAATGTGCAAAAGGATTAGCAAACTGCTTTGTTCTTCAAAGGTAAATGAGGGTCTTATTTATCTATTATATTGAAACCCAAAAGATAAGCACTCCAATCTTGGCTATCTATTCATGAATTATTACTGATTTCCATGAAAATAGAGTATTTACAAATGATTGGAGAAGAATTTAAAACTAATCCCATTAGAACCAACATGTGATTCAAAAAAGTTCAATTTTTATTATAAATAGTAAAACACTCTGTTAGCAAGTATTATTTTAAAAATTCCTAAACTACTTAAACACATTTTCTAATTAATGTTGAGTAGCTTATAAGGTAGGTAAACACAATTTAAGAGACCACTTGAACACCATTGCTGAAATAATTCTACCTCTGTAGATAACATAAGCTGTTAAAGCAGTACATTAAAAATATAGATACATAGATAAAGTAGATATGTTTATATATATCCTTAATTAAAATAAATGCATATATAAAATTGAGGGATGATCAGCCTAATTAGCATAAATATCACCTGATACTTTTTTTTTTTTTTTTTTTTTTTTTGGTACAGAGGATTGAACTCAGGGGTGCTTAACCAGTGAGCAATGCCCCCAGCCCTTTTTTATATTTTATTGAGAGACATGATCTTGCTGAGTTACTTAGTGTTTTGCTAAGTTCCTGAGGCTGCCTCAGCTTCCTGAGCCACTGGGATTACAGGAGTATACCACGTCATACTCTTAAATACATTAATAAGGCTTATGTTACATGTGAACTTTAACATCAGTTATTTCAGATACTAAAGCAAACAATGTTTTTAATCCTAAATGGACAAATACAGGAAACATGTCATCAGACTTGTGATCAAAACTCTATATTTCTCAATGGAAATTTTAAAATATTCAATATTTACATGACCCATGTTATTTCATAGATCAAAACAATATTTGATTCAATTTTTAAAGTTAAAAAAATATATATATGTAAGATTAAAGTTTATAAAACTACAAATAATATGTGCAAAACAATGCAGTTTCAAATAAAAAGTTATTAAGGCCCTGATCTAGGCCAAAGGATATATACTTGGAATAGGTTCTCATTATTATGCAGACAGCAGGCTTCTTGAGAGTAAGTGCAGAGGTTTTAGTTTGTTATGGGGAGAATAAATAAATAAATAAATAAATAAATAAATAAATAAATAAATAAAACAACTATATACTAGTAGTGTTATTGGCTACCCTTAGATTGATGAGAGACCTGAGTGTAAGAGCCATGAAAACAATCTATATTTCCTGTAGCCAAAATATGGTGTGGAAGCTCTACATACCATTTTATAGTATTATTCAATTTCTTTCATGCCTCCACACTCCAGTGAAATACAAGAACATGTGATACCTTTGGTGGAGTATTTTGAAATTATAAAAATTAAGCTTGTGAAAGAACCTTAAAGATAGGAACATCAACCCCCTTTTATTTATTTACTGGCTTATTGTCTTGTCCAAAGTCACACTCAGAGGACTTAGAACCAATACATTTAGATCAGTACTAATTTCATCATACCATGCTATGCCTTTAAATATATAAAAAGCCTGGAAATATCAATATCTAAAGTATTATCCTACCACATAAAAATTGATAATTATATGAAATAACTCTTAGTGATCCTAGATAATAAAATAATGAGGAAATTAGTAGCTATTTCTGTAAGATCTTAAAAACAATTCTGTAGGAAAGCATAACTTCAGTCAAATGACAGGGGGAAATGTACACAGGGAAGAATGTGATATGACAGAGAGTTAAAAACAAAGAGATTTGTTAATCACTAAACATAGTATGGAGCTGCAAATTTGATAAAACAATAAAACTACTTCCTAATAATAGCTGATCATAATCTATTTAACAGAGCAAGTTCAAATCTTGCACAGGGCGTGGTGGCATATGCCTGTAATCTCAGCAGCTTGGGAGGCTCAGACAGGAGAATTGTGAGTTCAAAGCCAGCCTCAGCAACTTAGTGAGGCCTTAAGCAACTCAAATAGAACCTGTTGCAAAATAAAATATGAAAAAAAATTTGTGGATGTGGCTCAGTGACTAAGTGTCCCTGGGTTAAATCCCTAGTACAAAAACAACAACAAAAGACTGAAAGACATTGTGCACCTTCTTCCTAGTGGTATTGCACATAACAGTCAAAAGGTACAGATAAAAGAAAGTTCAGTGACTTATTTCCTATAAGTGAAATTGTTACTATTTATTTATAAATTCAAAGTAATTATACCAAGTAAACTAGACATATCAAAGTTTCTCTGCAGCCTCAGTTGAGATGAAATAATCTTCATAATTATACAACAAATTTGAAATATTTCATGTTATACATCATAAGGTAAACCAAAGAACATGAATGCAAGTATCTGTTGTAGTCAAGAAAACTGAATTATTAATACTTCAGAAATCTCATCAAGAGATCCAATAATATAAATGTCATAAGTACAACCAGAATAAGGGAAAATGTATATGAGATATTTTGCTACTTCGATGAAGTGAACACTAAATTTTAAAATGTGCAAAAGGATTAGCAAACTGCTTTGTTCTTCAAAGGTAAATGAGGGTCTTATTTATCTATTATATTGAAACCCAAAAGATAAGCACTCCAATCTTGGCTATCTATTCATGAATTATTACTGATTTCCATGAAAATAGAGTATTTACAAATGATTGGAGAAGAATTTAAAACTAATCCCATTAGAACCAACATGTGATTCAAAAAAGTTCAATTTTTATTATAAATAGTAAAACACTCTGTTAGCAAGTATTATTTTAAAAATTCCTAAACTACTTAAACACATTTTCTAATTAATGTTGAGTAGCTTATAAGGTAGGTAAACACAATTTAAGAGACCACTTGAACACCATTGCTGAAATAATTCTACCTCTGTAGATAACATAAGCTGTTAAAGCAGTACATTAAAAATATAGATACATAGATAAAGTAGATATGTTTATATATATCCTTAATTAAAATAAATGCATATATAAAATTGAGGGATGATCAGCCTAATTAGCATAAATATCACCTGATACTTTTTTTTTTTTTTTTTTTTTTTTGGTACAGAGGATTGAACTCAGGGGTGCTTAACCAGTGAGCAATGCCCCCAGCCCTTTTTTATATTTTATTGAGAGACATGATCTTGCTGAGTTACTTAGTGTTTTGCTAAGTTCCTGAGGCTGCCTCAGCTTCCTGAGCCACTGGGATTACAGGAGTATACCACGTCATACTCTTAAATACATTAATAAGGCTTATGTTACATGTGAACTTTAACATCAGTTATTTCAGATACTAAAGCAAACAATGTTTTTAATCCTAAATGGACAAATACAGGAAACATGTCATCAGACTTGTGATCAAAACTCTATATTTCTCAATGGAAATTTTAAAATATTCAATATTTACATGACCCATGTTATTTCATAGATCAAAACAATATTTGATTCAATTTTTAAAGTTAAAAAATATATATATGTAAGATTAAAGTTTATAAAACTACAAATAATATGTGCAAAACAATGCAGTTTCAAATAAAAAGTTATTAAGGCCCTGATCTAGGCCAAAGGATATATACTTGGAATAGGTTCTCATTATTATGCAGACAGCAGGCTTCTTGAGAGTAAGTGCAGAGGTTTTAGTTTGTTATGGGGAGAATAAATAAATAAATAAATAAATAAATAAATAAATAAATAAATAAAACAACTATATACTAGTAGTGTTATTGGCTACCCTTAGATTGATGAGAGACCTGAGTGTAAGAGCCATGAAAACAATCTATATTTCCTGTAGCCAAAATATGGTGTGGAAGCTCTACATACCATTTTATAGTATTATTCAATTTCTTTCATGCCTCCACACTCCAGTGAAATACAAGAACATGTGATACCTTTGGTGGAGTATTTTGAAATTATAAAAATTAAGCTTGTGAAAGAACCTTAAAGATAGGAACATCAACCCCCTTTTATTTATTTACTGGCTTATTGTCTTGTCCAAAGTCACACTCAGAGGACTTAGAACCAATACATTTAGATCAGTACTAATTTCATCATACCATGCTATGCCTTTAAATATATAAAAAGCCTGGAAATATCAATATCTAAAGTATTATCCTACCACATAAAAATTTTGATAATTATATGAAATAACTCTTAGTGATCCTAGATAATAAAATAATGAGGAAATTAGTAGCTATTTCTGTAAGATCTTAAAAACAATTCTGTAGGAAAGCATAACTTCAGTCAAATGACAGGGGGAAATGTACACAGGGAAGAATGTGATATGACAGAGAGTTAAAAACAAAGAGATTTGTTAATCACTAAACATAGTATGGAGCTGCAAATTTGATAAAACAATAAAACTACTTCCTAATAATAGCTGATCATAATCTATTTAACAGAGCAAGTTCAAATCTTGCACAGGGCGTGGTGGCATATGCCTGTAATCTCAGCAGCTTGGGAGGCTCAGACAGGAGAATTGTGAGTTCAAAGCCAGCCTTAGCAAAAGTGAGGCACTAAGCAACTCAGTGAGACCCTGTCTCTAAATATAATACAAAATAGGGCTGGGGATGTGGCTCAGTGGCAGAGTGTCCCTGAGTTCAACCCTTGGTATCCAAACAAACAAACAAACAAACAACAACAACAACAACAAAAAACACCAAAATTGCAATTCATTAGTGAAGAAGCATCATGTATTAAGGAAATTCTTATTCAATCTCTTGAAACTATGCATGCAAAACACACAAAGGACATAGAAATTATTAAAACATACCACGATCTCTAGCATATGTTCCAAATTCAACATACTATGAACAATCTATGGCCTTTAGAAAATCATCCAGAAGTTCACAGGTGTGAAAGTTAAGCCCTATAAAGCTATAAATGTAGATATATCAGGGATAGCAGAGAACCTTTTACAGTTTGTACACTATCTAGTTTGAGACACATGGGTGATTCAATGAAATATGTCAAATCTGAAATTACCAAGTTAATTTCAAAAGGCATGAAAGGACAAAGAGGTGATGATCATATCTATAGTATGTATTCTCCAGTTAGGCTCTAAACAATATCAGTTATTCAATAGCATGCATCTGAAACATAACACGCTACCATGTTGTCATTCTACATGCTTTCATAAGCCTACAGGAAATTTTAATTTTATCACAATCATTCCAAATTCAAATTTACTAGCAAAAGACACAAAACTTATTAAAATTTCTCCAAATATTATAATTAATAATGTGTTCTTAAGAATAGATTATGGGGTTCAGAAAAAGTACATGAACAATGCACTTAGCCATAAGAATAAAATAGAGAAGGTAACTAACATTCAAAAGCCACCATGAAGAAATTTATAGCATATGTGTATTGCTTAATTTGTCATAAATGTGCAGAAAGAAACCATAGTATTAAAAGTACAAAAATGTTTTCATGATTTTATTCAAACAGATGGTAAATTCTTTTTTAAAAATTAATTTTAAATTTTAGAAAAGTTTTAGATTTCCAGAAACTTTTTGAAAAAAATCCCTATGGAATATTGTTTTATACCCTTCTACCTATTTCCCTATTATTAAAATATTACACTAGCATGGTATACTGGCCACAAGTAAGAAACTAATGCTTATACATTATTGTTAACTAAGTTCTATAATTTATTAAAATTTTCCTAGTTTTTACCTAATATTCTGTTCCTCTTCTAGGATTCCATCATGAATATCACATGATCTAAATTGTTCATATTCTTTGGGATCCTCTTGGTTGAGTTTTTACTTCCGTGTTTTTGACAACCTTTATAGTTTTCAGAAATACTGGTCAGACATTTTGTAGCCACATTTCTTAGTACTCTTAACTGACAGTACAATAACATATATGTATGTATACTATCCATGTAGATACACATAGTTATAAACATTTTCACATGTAAAAATCAGCTTCTATGTCAATCTATACATGAATTTGTATTGATCCTTCCCATTATATGTAGCTCATTCTCTCTCTCTCTCCCTTCTGCTTTAAGAGAGCCCAACTTTACTTATCTTTAAATTCTAGTTCCAACCCTTCATGATGTTTCTGGATCCCACCATCAGCCATCCACACAGTTAATTGTTTAGATCCATTAACAAGTATAGGGATTGTTTACAAAACCTCTTATGGAAAACCCTCATCAACTCAAGGTGCGTATATACAGTGTTTATATAGACTCTATTCTTTCCAAAATTATACAAGCTAACCTCTTTTTCTCCCACCCCTTCTTCGGTGAGATTGTTTTATAAATTTATAGTAGCCAGTTTTGCACCTACTCCAGGATTGAACTCCAATATTTAAAAAAATTTGGATATATTAATACCCTGTGGGTAAATTTCTGTGTGTTTTGAAAAATGCATAGTAACATGTATTTATCATTACAGAATTTTAAGGGATAATTTCACTGCCATAAAATATCCCCTATGCTTCACATATTTCACTTTCTATTGTTTTCCTGGAACCCAAGAAGATGGGTTGGTGATACTTCTGTAGCCTTTCAATTTGAATTTTCTAGTATGTTATAAAATTACAATCATACAGCATGCATGTTCTTCATATTGGAATCTTCTATTTAGCAACATACCTTTAAAATTCACTGATACTTTTGATTGTTTGATAGTTCTCTTAATTAATGAATGATATTCCCTTGCATTGTTGCAGCCACAGTGTGTTTATTAATCACTAAGTGAGAAATTGTTCCTAGTTTCCAATAAAAAGTCACATGTTGGTTCTTATGGAGGCAATTTTTCATATCAGTTTGGGAAAATGCCTAGAACTATAATTGCCAGATCATATACTCAGGTTATATTCACCTTTACAAGAAACTTCCAAGCACTCTTCCAATGGAGGTTATACCATTGTACCTTGCCGTTAGCCAGGAAGAAGAGTGTCTTCTGTGTGTATCCTCAGCAATAATGGAATTACCATTTTCCTTTTGTTGGTTTTTGTTGTTGTTGTTTTTATACTTAACCATTCTAATAGGTATGTGATGGTTTCTCATTGCTATTTTAATTTGCAATTCCCAGTGACAAATGATACTGGGTTATTTTCATATGCTTATGTTTATTCACCACCTATGCATCTTTATTACTGCTTTGAATATATATCAGTGTTGTGTATGTTTGTTTTTAAATATATGTGTGTGTGTGTGTGTGTGTGTGTGTGTGTGTGTGTGTGTACAGATAGGTATTTTGATATATTGGTAGTGGGAATTGAATTCAGATGCATTCAACCACTGAGTTACATCTCCAGCCCTATTTTGTATTTTATTTAGAGACAGGGGTCTCATTGAATTGCTTAGCATCTCACTTTTTGCTGAGGCTGGCTATGAACTCCTGATCCTCCTGCCTCAGCCTTCCAAGCCAGTGTGATTACAGGTGTGCGCCACTACACCCAGGTGATTTGAGTATTTTTTAATTCAGCTTTTTTTTTTTTTAATTCTCATGGTAGATTTGCAAAAGTGGTATACAGATTTTATATAAGATATTAGATATGTGTTTTTATTTTCTTAATAGTGTCTTCCTCAGATTCAACTCTTATTTTCTTATTTGATAAGGATTGGCTTGTTCAGTTTTTCTTCAAGGGATCGTGCTTTTGATGTTGTAGCTAAAATCTCATGACTGAACTACTGAACTAATGGTCATGTACATTTTCTATTATGTACTTTGTCTCTTCTGACTGTGACTTTTGTTTCCATTTAGTATGTCTTGTAATATTTTGGTGAAAACAAATAAATGAGGAAATGAATGTTTTAGTTTGAAGTTTTATACTTCTCTACAAAACATACAAGGGGATCTTCTTGGCTATTCACTGTGAGAAACTGGTGGGATTCTGTATTAAAATCCACAAAATTTGCTCCCCAAAACTTAGTGCCCCCTGGATTTTCTCCCTCTTAAGCTCTTCTACACTCAGCCTCCAACAGTTCAATAATTTACCAGTTAAATATTCCCACCATTTATTGTTCCAGCAGATTCGACTCTAGGTAAGCAGATATTGGCACCTCTCCTGATTTTAGGGTGGTAGTTTCCTCTGTAAACTTAATAATCTGACAGGTCAAAGAAACATTTCTTCACTTTCCTTTTACAGTTATTATTGTAAGTGCAAGTGTAACGACTATTAAGTTCTTTGTATATTTTGGAGCAGAAACCAAAAATCATTTCTCTTATTTCAAAATCACCAGGCATTAATTGCATGATTCACATTTCAAAATTTAGAATGGTAGTAAAATGAACCATCACAATAAAATATCTCTTTGAGGTGTTTTAAGAGTATGTCAGAATAAAAGTAAATGGATCATAAAAAGATGAAATTCTACAAAAAGGATAGTTAACAAATTTAAAATGTGATTTAAATTTACACAAAAATGTTGATAATATTTTCTATACGTTGAAACTTATACTTTTTTAAATTACAAAACAGTATTTCTGTTGTATTTCATCATATTAACATACACAGTAGCTTATAGAAGAAAATGATACTATCTTGTTAAGGAAATTGATTTTAAAGACAAGTTCAGTCATTTTTTTTATCGAACAGTATAAAAATCAGCATTTATGTGTAATTCTTTATATGTAGTATAAGTATCTGCTAAACACATTATAAGATGCAAGAAGGCCCAGTCATTTTAAGAAAGTACCAATAGCATCAGATATGCATATCCTATACACTTAACTTTTAATCAAAGTGTAGGCAAAGGTTTGCTTAATCAGCCAGCAATTTCAGGTGCTAGCATAGTCAACTGTACATAGTACATAGTATCATAAAGTACAGTTTTCTAATGTTCAGTTATTTACTAGCATCAATACCAACAGTAAGAATAAAAGTATCTTAAAAATAAGACATTATCACAAAATTGCATTTTATGTTAAAATATGAATTGACAAATGTAATAATATATCTTATGAAGAATATGATACCTATGTGCTGAATGACAACTATCTTCCATATATTGGTTATAGTATTAAGTAAGACAGATATGGTTCATGCTCAGTCAGGGCTAGTCTAGGTGCAAAAATACTTTCATCAAAACTTGGCTTGCTTCTATTTACAGAATTTTTTTGTCTACAATAAAATTCTGGTACTCTTTCTTGGGGAAAAAAAAGATGAGAAGGAAAATACATCAACACTGACTGCAGTCTATCTTTCTATAAATATACATAAGGGTTTTAGAGTAAAGATGCTCAATTTTTGAATGGTGAGGTATAATGTAACCAATGCTTTCATGTACATAAATGACCAAACAAATCAGCTTTATATTTAAAAGAAAATATATTAGCTAATAAAATCTCCACTCTTAATCCCACCATGAACAATAACCACCAAATCCCTCTTACTCCTAATGCAAGTGAAAAGAAATGAATAAATTCAAATATTATCCCATGCATCTGGCTTTGGTCTTGTTGCATTCTACAAGTGTAAGGGAATTTTATGCAGGTGGCCTCTTGGGGCTTAAGTGAGAAGTAGGGTCTGGTGTCTTGAAATAACATATATTCCAAGTATAAAACTGAGAAGTGATTGCCAATGACAGCATTTAGTTTATAACAGATTTGCATTAAAGACAAAAGTATTCAAACATACCAAAATAAGAAGGTTGGATTAAGATATAAAGAGTTTTCAATTGGAGAGAGGGGTTAGCCTGCCGTAACTTCTTACTATTTTGATGCCACCTCTAGCTTGAATGTATTGTAAGTTTTAAAGGAGTTAAAAAGGAGTAAACAGTAACTAATCCTCATTCATTTTTCCACACTCTTCTGAAGCAGCTGCATAATAATCTCTAAATCCTTGACATTACTTGATTATGCAATTTAATTAGCACAACAATCATCAATGAATATTAGAAGTTGTTCATCTAGTATCTCATACCACTTTTTAAATCATATCTCCAAATGCCAAAATCCTAATATTAACTCATTAAGCATACTGTGCTCCTTTATATTAAAAAATGTCAATTTATTTTAAAAATTAAGTTTATTCATACTTAAATTTTTTGTTCAAAATTTTATGATTTTGTTGATAAAAAGGTATTTTTTCATTAAAATATGATTTTCTTGGCATTTAAAAGTTTCAGATTTATTTTTCATTAATATGCATTCATTGTACATATTAATGGGGTTAAATGTAATATTTTAACACATGCATTTAGTATGCACTGGTCAAATCAGGGAGGGAAAGCATAAAAGGTGTTTTTTTATATAAAATACATGTGAGCACATCAAGTTTGCTTTTACATGATTATAACTATATAAAAAGATTTTTACAGATCACAAGATTCTGAAATTTATAAAGTTAAGATCACATCCTAAAAATAGTTTCTAGAAATAGACTTGACTAATAAAATTATATTTTATAGAATTGTATATGAATTTCATGAAGGAAAATAGTTCAATATCAGGTTCATGTGGGTAATATAGGCATACATATATTTAATTAATATGTTGAATTTGGTCTATGATTTTAGTGTCTATATCTAGTTATTTTTAAAAGTAATTCGAAAGAGATTATATTTATGTAGGCATGGTATCTCCTATAAATTGAGATACCTTATTAGAAGAATATTAATTATTTTTATCACTCATACTCCTGGTTTTTGAAAGAAACTTTCCATCACATGGAGTGGAGTGGGAAGATGGGGTCTGGAGAGAAGCTTGTAATAAAATAAGTTTTTGTGTTTGACTGACATTTGGTGCCATTGTTCCACATTCCACTTAGGAGAAAAGGCTGGCTTGCCCACTTCTCCACTAGGTCTGTGCACAGAGTATAATGAGTTTGTGTTTGCCAGCAGGGTTCCTAAGGACTTAAAGGAATATCAAGGAGTAAGACACAATATATAGTGCTCCACATTAGAAATCATGGAGTAAAAGAGCTGTGCTGTTAAGGGATATTTAAAAGCTTGCTCAAACAAATTGCACATAATGAAAATACTTGGCTATTAAACATGGCTTATAACAATTTTCATAAGTTTTCACAAACAAAAGTACGGCCATGACAGGAAAATACTATATTCAGTCACCCGAATCCTACTGCTATACTGTACATGCTTACTATAAGCACAATTCTGCCATTGAGATGTGACACAAATGACAGGATAGACTGACAGCTTTATTTTATTTGGATTTGGAAAGTGCTCTCATATGATACTACAGACATATATCATGTATGAATTCTAAACATTGTAATTCATGCATCATTCCTAGAAGATAACACTGAAATATGAATAAGTGTGTACATAGGCTCTCATGTTCAAGGATTATTTTTATAGACAAGTTACATTACTATATCCAGGATCTCTCAGCACTTGTAGAATGATTTTATTGGTAAGATATGTAATATTTTGAAAATTGTTTCCTCTACCCACCCACCATAACTGTCACCCACAAAGCCCAGACTACTTTTTTCAGGAAAGTTAATGTACCAGATTTTTTGTGGGAGTTCACATAGCAGCTTCCTTAAACAATGTGTTAGTCTCTGATTTATCCTGCTTCCATTTCTAGTAATCTCTTTACAACCCACATCAGACTTCCAACCTCAAATCTATTCATTTTTCTAGAGTATTTTAAGCCAAACTTACATCTTTCAGACTATTTCATTAAACAAAAATGTGAATATTAGATGATTTCCTACTAGATATTTAAAGCCAACGTATGTGATGAGTAATCTCACATTTTAAAAGCTACAATTAGTAATAGTAGATTACTAAAACTTTAATATTATTTAAAATTAAAAGGGCATTTTTCCATATCTTATAATAATAGAGATAGATACATGTATATTTTTAATATTGATACAATTGCCATATTATTTCTGAATCAGATAATTTTCATTCCAATGATCTTACTAATTAGATATATCTAATTATATATTTGAGAATTTATATAAAATCATATATTGTTATGTGAATTTATGTGCTGAAACTTTAGATCTTTGAAGATGTTAACAGTAATTTATATATGAAGATGTTAGTATATATTTACATGGAAAATTATCTATAATTTAAAAATATTTATGTCAATACATGAATATATTACATCTTTGAAAAATGTATCTTTTATGCTTCAGGTAACTGAGGAATGAATTTTAAAACTGAAAGGAAACTATGACATACAAAGAAGATAATTAAAATTATAAAATATTACAATACATAAGACTGTATTAATGTAATTGAAAATATCTGAATTGAAAAATATAATTTATTTTGGCGTTCTTAGCAAGGAAATTATGTTTTATCTTTGATATTAGAAATGTACTTGTTGTAAGTTTTATATTATCTTATTACTGTAGTTTGTTTTTTTAAAATTAGTCTGTATTATAATTTGTTATTTATCTATCTATATATGTGTGTATCTATTTATATACACACAAAAAATAATCAATTAACTGTAGGAATTTTATGTGTTTCAGTTAACTCCAAAATACATTTTTCACAATATTTTGAGAATTACAATTTTAATTGCTTGCTTTTTATTAGCCATGCTATTTATCAAAGCAGAATCCATTTGCTGTTTGAATGAGCAGAAAAAACATAAAGGAGTTACAGGTATAAGAATATCAATTTAGTATGAGTATCAATTTTAATAGGAAAATCAGATGAATCTCAAACACATAGATGCTTTCTGTGATGCATAAATTTAGTTTATTTCCTGTTTTCAAATTATTTACTTTATCAGATTATCATCCTGTAAACTATAGTGATTTACTATCCTGCAAATATATGAAACAAAATCATTCTTCTTTACTCAAATAAAAAAATTACTTTGACTCCAAAAAAATATTGAAATACAATTTATGAAGCATGTAGCCAAAATAAAACATCAGAGGTTAACTGTTAAATTTAAACTAAGAAAATTACATATAACAATTCATTAGAAATATGTCATATAAATTACAATTATCTTAATAATGCCATCAGCCCACACTCTACCCATTCCTACAGCCAGTCTATCCTAAATATTTTCCAAAATAAAAGGAAAAGCACACTTTCATCACATGCATCCTGATAACAAAAGAGAAAATGCATATACATATATTGAATCTCACATTATAAATTTTTTATAATAATTGTTTAATTCTCCATAGCACAACTTCTCACACTAGTCAATACTGGCAGAAATACTTATGTTTTGAGTACACTGAAAAATCTTAAACAGAAAGATTAAAGCAAAATTTAAGAAATGGAAGCCACTTGAGAGATAGACAATAAAGTGATATCCCCACATTTTATATGAAGAAACTGAAGTCAAAATAAATGATATGACTTCCCAAAAAAGAAGAAAAAAAAAAAAATTGCAGACCATATGGCTAACTACTGACCGAAGTAAAAAAAAAAAAAAAAAAAAAGTGGGTGGAGGGGAAAAGGGTAGGTAAAGTAAAAGAAAATGAAGTAGAAGGAAAATAAAAAAAAAAAAAACAGACCTACACCAAACACTTTCAACAATGTCATAGGAATAAAATTTCCTACTCTGCTTCCTTGGGTCTTGGGGATATTTGCATGTCTCAAAAAAGAATGAAATTATGTTATTTTCAGGACAATGGATAAAACTGGAGAATGTCATATTTGACAAAATCAACCAGACTCAGATAAATACCATGTTTTCCCTTACATGTGGATAAAAAAAGGGTGGGGGGATAACTATGGATATCATGAAAGTAGAAAGCAGACCAACAGGGAAGAAGAAGGGGATCAGGGTAGTGAGGAAGGGAGGGCAAGGAATGTCTTGGGGAGTGAAACTCATCAAATAATGGTACATACATGAGCCAACATGCCACAATGAAACTCACCAATCTGTAGAGCTAATAGGTACTGATTAAAAACACTCCCAGGTAATAAATGTAGGATGATCAAATTTGCAAAATAAGAAGAAATAATGGTTGAGTAACTTTGTCATAGAAGTGTGTTTGCCATCACTTGAATCCACTGATGTCTCCTAACGTGGCTTTGCAGCCTCCTGATGTGACACTGTTTGAGGCACAAGGAATTAACTGTGCAGTACTCTTATGCATTCTTTCTGAATCTACTCAAGGTGTTATATATAATTTACAATTTTCAGTAAATACAGGAGATAAATAAGCATGTTCATTGATAACACAGGAAAAAACATTAAACAAATCGGAGTATGAGGTATTATAAAAGAAAACAAATCCAATTTCTTCAAAAATATAAAAACATTTAACAGGGAGGATGATAAGGAAAGAAGGAGGGACTATTCTATATTAAGACACATAAAAACCTTAATATCAAGTATATCACAGGCAAATCACCAAATGTGCCAAAATGAAGTTCTCACTAAACTTCACATTTGTAGGTTTTAATAATATGCAGCTACCATTATATCTGATTTTTCTTTAGAGAGACACCAACTGATGGCTACTTGGCATATTTTTATAATGTTCTGGGAAGATAAAACTCAGAATAACTCATCTTACATACTTCAATAAACTGAAGTTTTCTAAGTGTTTTATGCTATGAGGCTACCAAAATCTATACAATATCGGTAGAATTTAAAGCTTAATCTATGTGCAGAGTAGCTAATAAAAGCAAACCCCAAATTCTCAGTAGTCTACATTTAGTTGGCTTCTACTACTGAATAAACTATGCAATATTTATTCCTAAGGTATGTTATGGCTGCTATTCCTGTTATTAACTTTTTGTTGGCAATCCAAACCTTCTATCTTCTGCAACTTAACTGCTATGCCCATTATCAAGGAGCATAATTTCAAAGCTTCATTATTGACCATCCCCTGATAATATACAAAAGCCCTTCTTCTCTTCTAATTCTTCATATTTTTGAAACTATTAATCAATCCCATGTAAAACTTTTTTATGCCAACTTTCAATTTTGTCCTTTTTATTTAATTAACCAGTTGTTCTTAATTGATTATAGAATGTCTTCCTCTAGAATTCAAGTTGAAATTCTCATGTCTTCTTTTAGGTCTGATTTGCCAGGTGTCTATGGTACAAATTTATATGCCAACTACTGAAATCATCAGTGCAAATTACTTGAGATTTTGGTGATGACATTCAATTTCATCATCTTAACCTTATTTAGTAATCCGTAGAAATTCAGTCATTTTTCTTTTAACAAATATAAAAACTATTAACATCAGAATTTATAAAGTAAAAAAAAAGTATAAAAGATAAAAGTATTTTCTGGAACAACTACTATTTTAAAATCAATTTATTTTCTTTCCCCCTTTTTTTCTAAACTAAGAAATTTCAAAATTTAATTAAAGAATCCAAATTTAAAATAAGATATAAGCTTAATATTATCAACTCTTTTTTCTACTATAATTTTTAATAGCATAGAAAATAAAGGTATGGAACTTTCCATAGTAAGGAAAATAGAAACCAAAGGGTGTTCCTTTGGATATCAAATTAAATATTCATATTTTGTGGAAGCAGTCTTCTGCACAATAAACATAAACTGAGAGAGATATAGCATTTACATGGAAAAAATGTAATGTCAAATTTATTTATAAGTAACTACTATACATATAATTTGAATTGAATAGTTAGGAATTGAAATCAAGTATTCATATTCTGTATTCATATAAGATTTTAAAGTGTAATTATCTGTACTATTGTCTAATTAGAAATTTAAAGATATTCCACTTTATAATATAGTGGAATGTAGTGCAGCCAAATGAACTCTCATTAAATCCATGAACGATCAAAGTATTTTAAGTTCTGGACAAAGTTAAATGAATATTGAATTAATTATTTCTTCAGATAAAATATCAAGGGATCTATAAAATACTCTAAATATCTTCGCTTTCTTCATCATCCACTTGGAAAATGTTTTACATTTACTCATATATTACCAAGTTATAAGTTGTTCTTTGGAATTCAATGAGAAAAGCAGTTGAAAATTGGAAGGGTGTAATTAATTTTAAGTGACTTACCCACTGATAAGCTGAAGAACTAATATCCATGACTTTCTAAAGTTCCAAAGAAGACTGTTTTAAGTCTACATTGTTTGGCCTTTAAAAATAATAGCAGCAAAACCAACAGTAGGAATTCAGGCTAAAACTGATTGACTACCACTCTAGGACAGACTAATAGACATTTAAAAATCCTATTTAAAAATCCACATATATATATGTATATTACACACACACACACACACACACACACACACACACACATATATATATATATATATATATATCACATCATCATCTCCCTCTTCCAGATTATGTTCTAAAAGTTGCAGTAATTTGTCCAAACTTAGAAAGCTTAGTGTGAGTTTAAAAAAAAAAAAAAGTCACAAACTCAGTGGTAGTTAAAAAAAAAAAAAAAAAGTATTCAAATTTAGGTAAACTGACTCTGGAATCTTGGCCATTGACCATTACATTCCATGGGATCTGAACCAATTGTCAGCTGTTGAAACATATTATATCTTGTGTGAAGAGATACTGGTTTTATGTAGTCCAGGATAACTTAGAACTAACAAGGGCTATCACTATGGCAATGGAAGTGACTCTTGGAAACTGTGATTGTTCACTGAAAACTTATTCCTGGATGAAAAAACAAAATTCTTTCTGAGGAAGTTTTTTTTTCTGGATATTTAATTAAGAAATCACTCTTCCATTTTTATTAAGCCATCTGTGGTTTACCATATTCACAATTATCACTATTTTTACCACAATACTGTGGGGTCATTATGATTTACCCAAAGTCATAAATTTAGTAAGAAGTCAGGAACAAAAACTGAGCTCTTTACCATGAATCAGTCCAGAATGCTGAGAGAACAGCACAGAAAATAAGGTGGGTTTGATAATATAATAAGCCAAATCAAGAACTATTTCAATCAAAAAGACTGAAGAAGAGGAGATAATGTAAAATAATTTCAAAAGCATTGGGAGATAGTGAAATTGTGATATTAATGCTACTGCTACCATTACTGCAGGTGAACAGAGAATTCAAATTGGTTACTCTCACCACAACTTTATAAGGAATCCAACATAATACTTAAAATAACTTTAATTGTGTTATTGCATATTTTGTGTGTGTGTGTGCCTGTGCATGTGAACATGCAAAATTGGTGTGTCCAATTAACATGCACAATTTAATACAATATATATTGTAATAAAGATAAAACTGTCCACTTATTACACTTTGTAAAATATAGTACAGAGGTACATTTTAAAATACAATGTTACAAACTACAGAACATTCCTACTGTATCTAGGAATTTAGCTCATAATGGTGTGAATTTGTCATATTTACAAAATTCTTCTAAGGTTATTCTTTTGTTTGTTTGCTTGTTTGTTTGTTTGTTTCTGGTGCAGGGGAGCTAGACTAAGGCTTCACATAAGTTAAGCAAGTGCTCTACCAACTGAACTACATTCCCACCCTAAAGTTATTCTTAACCAAATCCAAACACATATTATGTGATGAGTAATTTTCTTTCATACATGAAACTATGGTATCAGTTCATAAAGATCTTATCAAAACTGTCATGCCTGCATTTAGTATAAGAAGAGTATATCATGCAGGATTATAAAAATTCAATATACTAAGAGGAGGCCAGGGTTCAAATAGCTTTAAATATGAAGCAATACTTATTTAACTCCACTTTCTTTGGAATTAGGAAAAAAAAAAAAACTATAAAGGTAGAGAACTAATGTAATTTTTCAGAATTTCCAGTCAGGAAATTTTTTTTCCAGTACTGGAGATTGAATCCAGGGACTCATGGATGCTAATCAAGGGCTCTACAGATGAGCTTCACCCCAACCCAATTTTAATTTTGAGTCAGGGTCTTGCTAAGTTGCCGAGACTGGCCTTGCACTTGTGATCCTCCTGCCTCATACCCCAGTATAACTGGGATTGCAGGTGTTGGCTACAGCACCTAGCTCATCACTAAACTTTTTATGTCTACATAATTAAGAACTGCCACTGATTTTCTCTTCCCTTACTTGAAACCTTGTTATTTTCAATTATATCCCCTTTTGTATCCTTTGTGAATCATCTCATATTAAAAAATTTTCAGTTGCTACATGTAATTATTTATTTTGATATACTTTCCAATATAGAAAAGTACAGAGGTACTTTCTAAAACACAAAAATTACAAACTGATGGACATTTATAGGTCAATGTGTATGCAGTAGAATATATATTCTCAAACATATCTTGAAAGAATAAATCCAGTTCAACATTTCACTTCACTGGAAAAAAATTATTTAGAAGGGTATCAAAGTATACCAGATAATTAGGCCTGGTTATAACCTCATGTTGTTTCAAAAACTGTGAGTAATAAAAGAAAAAATCAACAACAACAACAGAACCTTTGCATCACCTTAACCATAGACAGGGCACCAGAGAAAATGCTAAGTATTTTCTCAACATTAACTTAGGTAAATATTTTTATATTAATGCTGACGGTTAAGATACATATGGAACATATTTTTTATCAGTCTGGAAACTTGAATCTTCTGGGTTCCTAGTAAAAAGCTATTTAAATCTTAGAAACAAACTCAATTAATATTGTTGAGTTTGTTCCAGTGGGTAAAATCAATTCTGAAGACAGATGGCTCATGAGCTGACTTTTGGGAACATTATCATTTAAGATAATTAAGAAGAATTAATAATAATTTTAATATGGTTAAGTTGCTTTCACTATAAAATCAAATTTCACAGTTTTAAAAAAATTGAATTATTCAATAAGAGTCAAATCAAAACTGAAATGAATTTATATCAAATTAATACTGCAATGACTTCAAAAATATGTAGTGTTCAATTAGGATTCAATCAGTTCTGACCTGAATATACATTTCTCAAAAGAGGCTATTTAACAGAAATAAGTATATGAAAAAATGCTAAATTTCACTAATTATCAAGGAAATGCACTATTAGTGTCAACAAAAATTAGTATTAGCCACGATAAAAATCGGGATGGAGTTCCTGAAAAACTGGAAATAGGATTACCTTATTATCTGGCAGTCTTACTACTAGTTCTATATACAAAGGAATTGAAATTAGTATGTCACAGAGACATCTGTGTTCACATGTTACTGTAGCACTACTATTCACGGTTGCCAAGTTATAGAATTAATGTAGGTTCTCCATCAAAACATGAATGGGTAAAGGAAATATGGTATATATATATATATGTATATATATATATAGATAGATAGATAGATATACACACACAATGGAATACTATTCAGCCATAAAAATAACAATCAAATTGTGTCATTTATATCAATATAGCTGGAATTGAAAAAAAATTATGTTAAGGGGAATAATTATATCCCCTTTTGTATCCTTTGTGATACATAGATTCAAAAGCCACATACTTTTCCTTATATTTGGAAGATGAAAATTTATTTCAAGAAAATAGGGAATAAATAGTGGTGACCAGAGCCCGATATATGAATGGAGTACAGAGGGGTCTAGTGAGAATGGTTAATGTGTATGGGAGTGCAGTTGGATAGACAGAACAACTTTCAATTTCTATAGCATAGTAGGATACCTATAGTTTAACAAAATCAATTGCATACTTAAAAATGTGTAGTGGAGAGGACTTTAAAGATCCCAGCACAAGAAATTATACGTGTCCGAGGTGATAGATACATCAATTATCCTGATGTAATTATTCTTATTGAAATGTTAGACCTTATTCCATAAGTATGTACAATTTCTATGTGTCAACTAAAACAATAAATAATGAAACTGTTTTAATTCATTAATAACACCTAAGTACCTTTAAATACATAAAATGCTATTTTATTAATCCTGTGATTGTTAGCAGTCTGAATCCATTTTCTTCATTTTAATAAGAGTAAAACTAGTTATATAAATACTGAGGAACAATAATATTTCCACAAAATTCTGTGGAAATTTAACCATTGTCTTTTGTTAAAATGTTGTTTGAGAACAGCCTAATATTAATTTCTTTATAAATAGCATAACATTTTCTTTATTTTAAAATATAAGGTAAGCTGGGTGCAGTGGTGCATACCTGTAATCCCAGCAGCTGGGGAGGCTGAGACAGGAGAATTGTGACTTCAAAGCCAGCCTCAACAATGGCAAGGTGCTAAGCAACTCAGTGAGACCCTGTCTCTAAATAAAATACAAAATAAGGCTGGGGATGTGGCTCAGTGGTAGAATGCCCCTGAGTTCAATCTATGGTATCAAAAAAATAAAAAAATAAAATATAAGGTAAAAAGTAATTGCAGAATGTTAACACTATTTTTCTTAATTTTCTTTGTAAATCAAAATTTATATCAGATTATAAGTTAATGAATGTAACAACCATATATGCAAATGATTTGTAATAAAATTTAAGTGGTATAGAGTGTATCACAAGGGGACTTATTTTCATATTCTAAAAATAAAAAATAATGTGACACTTGCAAAATAAATAACAAATAGAGGGCTGGGGTTGTGGCTCAGTGGAAGAGCGCTTGCCTAGCATGCGTGAGGCACTGGGTTTGATCCCCAGCACCACATAAAAAACAATAAGTAAACAAACAAAATAAAGTTATTTTTAAAATGACACCATGTTTTTAAATTTTTTTTAAAATATCAAATAGAGCATAGTGTTAAAGAAAACTATTTGACTCTCAGTAACTCTTGGAAATGATTACGTTTAAGAAGTGTATTAAATAGACTTGAAGAAAAAGTATTTATGAAGTATTTTTACATATTTTCTTTGCTAGGAAGTACTCAAGAGAAGAAAAATAAAAATCATACTTTCTGACCTTTTCTCCCCTGGACTATATCATTTTAAATTGAGATAAATTGATGATCTAAAGGAAGCACATATCCAGCATCAGTGTGACAAAAGGTGATGTACGAGAAGATGCTTCAGTTTCTTCCTGAGTTTAAAGGGATGCTGTATTATGTCTGTACTTTTCTCACTCCCATCCAACCCTGTACTGCCCACCCCTGCCCCTTACCCACCTTACCCTCTCTCAGTGGATGAATTATTCTCTTTCTTCAGAACTTTTCTGGAACATAAAGACTGAGATCTAATTGGTCTTTAAAATCTATGTGCTTTCTTTCTTCAAAGCAGGTCCTCTAACATGCAGTTTTTCTATTTTAATACCTCACAAAGGAATACCTTTGTAGTCTGCTGATGAACTTTTCATTGAATTTCAAGAGAGTGTTCAAATTCATTAAGGCTTAATTCAAGAGAGAAAAAAAAATACTTTGGCCATAGCACACAAATAAAAATATTGATTTATTTATAGCACTATATATATCTGTTTGGCAATAAAAGTCCAGCTGCTTGATTCATTATTCATTGTTGGAATCCTTGCTCTTAAGAGATGTTAATGAGAGCAAATGAGATACAGTTCTGGGGCAAGTTTTATGCACCTGAATTACTGAAGTCAGTAACAGTGAACACAGATATTAACCCCTAAGTGGACTTTAAAGAAATAGTTTAAGAAGTAGTTAAAACTCTCTTTGTTTTTACATAAGAGATCATGATTAATCAGGGCAATGTGCTGTGGTAGAACTAGAGTTGGACTACATAATTAGAAAACAGTTTTTTTTTTTTTTATCAGGAATTGACTTATGACTACTATTTGTTTGTGAGGTATTTGTTTATTTTTCTATAACCGGTGGACAATAAGATGCTGTCATCCTCATCAGCCTCGACATGTTTACTCTGCAACATTAAATGAGTAAGCCATTGGCCTGAGGCTCTCTCCTTACTCTTTCTGTGTAACAAAAAATGCAACCTAAGTACATAAAGCAACCAAAACCTAATTTAGAAGTCAAATATTTGTAACACACATCTTAGTCTTAGCCAAACACAAGCAGCTAAGCCTCAGCTATCACAGTCTACCAACTATCAGCCCATATCCAAATAAGCAGAGGCTTGCTGTAACCAATGAAAGCTAGTTTGGTACTTCACTTGTATATTCTTTTAAGTATGCATCACCCATGTTGCTGAAGAGCTTTCTGAATCTCTTCTGGTTTTGAGTGCTGCCTAATTCATGAACTTTTGTTTTCTCAATAAGCTCTGATAAGTTTATCATGTCCAAAGATTTTGGGGGATTGGAGGTGCCAGGGATTGAACTCAGGGGTATTCAATCACTGAGCCATACCCCCAACCCTATTTTGTATTTTATTTAGAGACAGGGTCTCACTGAGTTGCTTAGTGCCTTGCTTTTGCTGAGGCTGGGTTTGAAGTGAGGCTCCTCCAGCCTCAGCCTCCCAAGTGGCTGGAATTGTAGGCATGTGCAATTGTGCCTGACAAAAGATTTTAACAAATCTCTATGCATTTGTTTAAATATTTATTCAACAAACAATGACATTGAATATGTAATAAATATTACTCTTTTAATGGAAAAAGAAAATTAAAAAAGGAGAAAACACTGCAAGCTTCATTAGAACTTGAAAGTTCTGAGAACTAAAATATATGATTTTATAAGCATATTAACAAATGAGATAAGCACAGGGTCAAACATAATCACAAAGTGAGGAAAATAATAATCTAAGGGCTATTAATTCCAAAGGAAGGAATTTTTAAACATACTTTTAAATCAATTAACACTAGATACAATGTGGAGGAAAGGCCCAAAGCAATGAAGAGATAATGAATTTTGAAGTATAAAAGTAAAAAACAACATGGTTCATTTGATTATGAAAAGCTCCATTAAGTACACCATATAGAAACTCGAACCATGGTCTTATCCAAAAATCCAACTTTGCTCAATATATGCTCATTCTATCACAGATATTAAAATGCTATTCTAGGGTAATACAGTTTAGAAGCATGCTGCCTTGTACTTTAGTTGAAGAAGTGTATATGAATAATTTCATACATTTCATATTCTTAAGATTCACAAGTGAATCCTTAAAAGAATAGTAAAAATTAAATCAAAGAATGAATGAAAAAATTTCCATGACTTATTAATACAATATAATTGCAAATATTTTTAAAATACTAGCATTTATTTTCAGTATTTTTATTAATATTCATTTATCCTCTCAGCATTTTGTTTTTGGGATATCATTTATGTAAAAGCCATAGTTGTGTTAATATGTACCATTTTCATAGTATTCCATTTCAGCAATGAATCTTTGAAATCATTTCATGTGTCTCAAAGGTAAAGATGGAAATATTTACCTCAATTTTCATTTTCCATGGCAATGATATATACATTGTAAGGGACTTTGATACAGTTACAGCAATTTACATCAACAGTTAAAGAATAAAATGAACCCAATATCAAGGGGAGCTGTTTAAGACAGAACATAGTCATAAATGTGGCTCTACTTAGACACATGTCAAGCATGTATCTTCATGCATTTCAATGACAGCTGGACATATGAAGAAGGGAATATAGGAAAATATCTGACCAAATATCTGTCCAATCCCGCAACAGGTGGAATGAGTTATACAACTAGAAATGAGTTGCTAGTGAATGTTCAACTTAAGTAAATGAGTTGTCATAGCAGCAGAATTTAAACTAATTTGACTCAACTGAATGTGTTGATACAGCATAGATGCTGGTGAAGCTTAATAATAAAAATGGCACTGCTGGATACCATTTCAGAACACCTATGAGATATTATATGTGGCAAGAGTCATTTAAAACACTAGAATTGCAAGAGAAAAACTAAAATGGCTTACTCAAACTTAGGTTAAATGGTTATTATTAGTATTGCATCTTAATGTGGAATTGTTTAAGCCAAGAAGCCTGTGCCCTGATCCCTGCTTCCCAGACTTTAGAATTCTTCCCTGAAGTGCTATTACCAGTATTTCTGCCATATAATCCCCAAGCAGTCTTTCCACAGGTTTAGACAGATCTAGGGATAAAAATAGCATGAATTTGTTCTCTTTCACTGCAATCAAGAAACGACACTGAAGTGTTTTCTTCTTTCTTTGCTTCCTCCTGATCCTACCAGAACAGATCAGATGATTGCATGACACTTAAACATGTTTCTTAAATTAATCTATTTAAATTGTTTATTAAATTAATAATGTTATCCCAGTACTAAATTACCTTTATTTCCATTAATTTCTACCCAGATACTTGTATTTTCTTTGTCCAAATTCGGTATCATGGAATTCCTTTAGTGATAAATATGAAATCAATGAGTAATAGATTTGCCTTAGGCATTGACTATTAGAGAAAATCCAGTTCAGTGTGATCTTTGCCTATCGTGGGCAGTGCACAGATAAAAGTCTGCCCAAGAGCAGGCAATATGGAGAGGCAAAGCCTGGAGTTAATTTGTAAAAATAATAAAATTAGCTAACAAGCGGTTCTACAGTTTATTATCACCATGATCTAATAATTTAACAGTGGCAGCGATCCAACAATTTTAAATTGTAAGTAATATAAATACTCTTCCTTAATTTTTTTTGTCTACATTCAAAAGGATGTTGTTACAATAAATTTTAAAACTTGTGCATATGCTTCTGATTTACATATTTTCAGTCCTTTATTAAATATAGTACACTACATATAAGTTAACTCAGAGAACTCCCATTTATAGAGTAAGACTCCAACATAAGTGGATTCAAATATAGTCACTCTTTTCAAGAGGACATTTACAGTGCCATGTAATCATTTTAATTTCCTTTGGGTAATGTGTGTGTCCCAACCAATGAAGGACTACATATCACTATGTTTTAATAGTAGATAAAAATAAACATGATAGTACAATTGCATAAAGAAATATAACTTGAGTTATTTTAATTATGTCAACCTATATGATTACTAGAAGTATTTTTTTTATCTTGAAACATAAATGAATAAAATAATATGTGAACTCAGGAGTGTAAAATGTTTGCTTGATAAGTTCAAATTAATTTATGCATAAATTTTAATGATTTACATAATATATTTAAAATTGGATGTTATTCTTTTGTATAAATTGTTAATTTTTCTATTTTGGAAACAAGAAAAAAACAAATCATGAAAATAAAATTCGTACCAGTGAATCAGTTCAGTAGTGGCCCAATTGAATACTAAACATTTCATTTTAATAAGATATACTTAGGCACTTACAAAAAATAATTTAAGTAAAGTTGTACATCAAGATTAAAGTTCATAATGTTCACTGTCAACTACATAACTGTGCTTTTCTTTCTGCACTAAAGAGTTTTAAGAGCCTGAAGTCATTTATAGTATTATTATGAAATCAGTAACTGGTTCATAATGTTTCTAAGTTTTGTAAAGAATTTTGAAGTGAGACACCCTTATCCACATGAAACAATAACATTCTAGTGGAGTTGAACACAAGGAAAAGGAAAAAGAAAATGGCTAAATTGTCTAAATCTATCTTGGAAAGTTTAAACCTTTCCAAATACAGTAATATCTGCAACTCATGGAAATTTTTATCAAATTCAAGCTTGCATATCCAAAACACCCTTACAAGATGACAATGAATTATTTTCCTTAAACCCAGATAATGTTAAAGAAATATGAAGTCTCATCAAGAGCCAGTCAATACTACTACTACTACAAAATAATAGAAGGAAGTAATGCTTTCAAATATCAAGACCACAACTTCTATGAAACTATAACAAATAAATTTTTAATACACTGTCACTATTTGATCAATAATGATCCCAGGTGATTGAAAGTTAACGATTAAAATAAGAAAGGGATCATTTTACAATAAAATGTTGAGCCACTGAGTGAGAATGAGAAAAGCACAAAGAAAGAAGTCAACAGTTCTCAACTTTCTGGCTTTCTAATATTTTTTGTTCTTGAGAATTTACATGAATTGTTTGGAATTGTTTATTTTATCTGTTTGCAGGTAATCAAGCTAAAACATCAGTATTCAGTTTGATAAAGGACTTTATGTCTGGTGTAAATAATAACCTAAAATTCTTAGTGTTAGATACGTAAGTGGTAGTTCTCTTTTACAAATCTACAATTTTGGTAAGAAAGCTGAACTGAAAGTAGTTCTATATCTGCACTGAAAATCATTATCATCTAATATGTATGTTTAGATATGTCTATGTATATGATACCTACATATATGTATATATATGTATGTATATATGTATATATATTAGATAAAATATAGACATAAATGCATATGAATGGATAAAGAATAAATGACTTTTACATAATATTTTGGACATAATTCTGCTCTCAGACAAATGAAATTCCTTTTTATTATTTCAAAAACCATATTATCAACAAATAAAGGACATTATGTTGAAGTGACTGAAATTTTCATGACTTCAATTTGAAAGAACATTTTGTAAGAATAGTATGCTTTTCTTTTAAGTACGAGATTATAAACAACTACATTCATCTTCAGGGAAATTATGTTAAAAACCCCAACAATTACAGATATTACAAATGTGATTTTACAAATTTAAAATAGTTTGAAATTCTTAATAACATAGCTCAAACTTCATACTTATGTCATATATATATATATATATCAGACACATCAATACACAAGTCAGTCAACATGAAATATAAAAATTAATTTTGAGCATTTTTAAAATTTTCTCATAAGAATGTTTTTTAATTTGTAGGCAAAATATTTAAGCAACTGCACAATAATCAAGGATATGACAGTATTACAACTGTAGCCAATATACATGCTCATGTTGAAGAAAAACAATAAATGAACCTAGATTTCTTATTTTCTCTTCACAACTATTATACTCAAAAGTTTAACATAATTCACTCTTTTATGATTTCCTCAATGTAATTTATGTTGGAATTTGTGAAAAATAAATTCATCCTTTCCAGTCTCATCTCACCAATGGAAAATGCTACATAAAGTAGGTATGACTACATGAAAGCAATCTTTAAAATAGGTTCACCGACTATGAAGTTCTAGGAATAGGAAAGACAAATTTTGATAATTAATTCAACCTGTGAAGTATTGGATGATCTGAAGGATAATGTGGATGCAAGGAGGACCAGCTCAGACATTGCTGTCTACTATGTGTTGCTTTTCTGAGTTATCTTTGTTTTGAAGGTAAAATATGTTAATGAGATGCAAAAATACTTGCAAACAACCAGAATAATTTACATGTATATTGGTCCACAGAAATAATGGAGAAGGTTATTAACTTTGCAATGAAAAAATGAAAGGAAATAAATTTTTGCCAAGAAAAAAATCAAAAATAGAAGAAAAATGTCAGAAGACATTATAAATGATGATGGTGTTATATTACTAGAAGAAATCATATAGACAGCATTTGAATACCTCAATTGTTTTCTACTAAAACTGAATGATCATTATAATTCAATAGATCCAATGAAGTCAGTGTATAATAACAGTTAGTAGTTTTTTTTTTTTTTTTATGAGCATACATCAAACATTTTTATCCAAAATGATGGAAATGCATGACTAATGCTCTGTTAAGGATCTTTTGGGCTATAGATATTGGATATCATCTAGAACAAAGCATAAAGCAAGAAAACATGCACATTAATGAGAATGCTTAGATTTTTATCATAAAATTTATCTTTTATGATCCTATACAGACTAATTATTATACTTAAGTATTTTCCATTAGAATACTGTTACATAAAGTGAAATAATTTTTAAATTGAAAATTAAAAAATATTTTTATCAATCAGTTATTAAGATAAATCTACCTATTCCATTTATTGAGTACAAATATGTGAAGATATACTTTGAGAAAGTCATTAACAATTTTGAAGGAACTAAGTTTCAAAATAAAAATGCAATATTATTGCTCATCACTTCAATAGACAGGTATATGGATAAACTTGTTATTTGTTTACCTGTTTACCCTTTTATCCAAACATAATTTTTTGAGGTATTTTAATCATCACTTTTGATTTTCCTTTTCATATTAAAATACTAATTTCATATTATGTAATATTGAAATGATTTATAAATGCAAAATTCAGAACAAGAAAATATTGCCTGGTTTCTTTTTTTTACCCTTATCATTATTGACATTTAAGATTATCCCTGAAAATAATTTCATCATACAGAAAGTGTTGAAAAGCAATTGGTTGTTGGAGTCAGATATATTAGGATGCACTGCATTTGATTCATTAAATTTGTCTTCAATATTGCCTAACCTCAGACAACAGCCAACCCTGGTCTATACTCAATATATTTTTGTTGTTCTTTCTTGCTACCATTTTGTATTGGTCACATCTTCTACTCTATTTGAAAATCCTCTGGTTGCAGCATCCAGATCTATGCACACTTCAACCAATTTCCATAGCTGTAGTCTCACAGTGTCTTGCTTTCAGGTGTGAAATATTCCAATGTGATTCCTACCCTGGAGTTTCTCTGAGACCTAAGGAGGAGATGTCAGCCAATCTGATTGCTTTGGCAATGAATGTCAACAGGTCCACCCTGGACCAACAAATGGTAAAAGATAGTCAACAAATATTTCTCTGTTTTGTCTTTGGGTGGACAATTCTGTTTTATAAGGCTCCTCAAAAGGTCCCAGTGGGAACAAGCAGCAGTGTGTGGAGGGCATCTACCCACATGGCTTTTCTGCTTTTCTTTTCTCTCTCTCTCTGTCTTGTGTTCCACCATTTCCTGGGATAACATTCTGAAATACACTAGACTCACACAAACTTTGACTCAGGTTTTTTCCCAGAGAAAAATCTGGACTACAGAACATCTACTATATCATCTCAGCTGTGTCATCCCTTAGAAGTAAATTATATTGTTTTATCAGAACTATTTCATGAGAATGTGGGAAATACTTGTGTTTTCACCTATAATAAGTGTTCACCTTGAAAGTTAAACAATCAATTTTAAGTTTTAACTTTTATCTGTCTAGCTATCTACTCTAAAATCTGTCCAGATTTTCTGTGGCAGCTTAATACTGCTCTCACAATATTTAAACAATTGGTCCTACATTGCCAAATATGGGTGACTTGGGGAATAACACTTTGTTGTGCTACAATAATGATTTTCAGAGTATTAGAATGGGGAAAAAAAAAAAACAGCTTACTAAACTTGATGAACAGATGTCAATTCTCTGGGAAAAAACTAACAGTTAATGTGTTAAATGTATACATATTATTGCCATATCATAGTTGAATAATTATCCTTGGGAAACTAAATTCCATTGGGTATAGAGCTCTTATTAGCAATGTTAAAAAAAAAGATTTTCAAATTTGGAAATGTTTTGTTTTCTAGATAGTTTGTTTTCAGAATGACAGGCTTGGAGAATTTGTATTAGAACATAAAATGATTTTTCTTCCCTCAAACAGTTTCTCTCTTAGCTTCTCTTGAAAGCCATCCTAATCTTGATGACCATTTTTGCTTATAAATTATCTCTTGTCTACAGAGATTTGTACAACTTTTGACTTTGGAAAAATTAGATCTATACACAGAGTGAAAATAGGAAAAGAAATAAAAATTGGAATACCTGGAGAGACATAAATTAATTCTCAGCTGGCTGCAGATTGTGAATCATTGTAAATATCTTAAAAATACTACTCAAAGAAGCACTTTTGTATAGAAGATTAAGTAGGTGTATACACTTTGACAGGCATATTTTATGAGATGATTGCTTTATTCCATAAGCCTGAACTCAATGGTAAAAAATTCCTTATTATTAAAGTGGTTACATCCTTATATTCATTTCTTATGTTTTAGTAAATTTTTTTGCTTATATTTCTTTCCTATTTATTTCTCCCTTTTTCATTTTTTTTAAACCTAAATAGGTAAATTCAATACAAAGCATGGCCAACTTTTATTTCTTCATTTGATATATTCTGTTCCACCTTTGTCTCTCCTGTGTGTTGAAGATGCAAAAGTAGTGCACTAAGATGAATGAATTCTCCCTCTACCACCAGTTCAGTTTCATATACAAGAAATGGCAGACATTGGCTGATGGTTATTTGACTTTTGAAAACCCAAATCATGCATACTCACACAGTTTAATCTTCATATTAACATGAGATCACTGATCTTC
This sequence comes from Tamias sibiricus, assembly GCA_025594165.1. Classification (NCBI taxonomy): domain Eukaryota; kingdom Metazoa; phylum Chordata; class Mammalia; order Rodentia; family Sciuridae; genus Tamias; species Tamias sibiricus. The sequence goes on from CM046661.1 coordinate 143,614,955, forward strand.
AACTTCATCTTGCTGTTCCAGAAAGCCCTTGCCCAGAAAGAGAAAAGATGTAAACAACATTATTGCTATTCTCAAGAACTTTGGAAAACTTCATTTGGATGAAACTCAGTCATGCTGTCCACCATTTTTTTTTTTTTTTTTTTTTTTTTGTGTGTGTGTGTGTGTGTGGTACCAGGGATTGAACTCAGGGGCACTCGACCACTGGGTCACATCCCCAGCCCCAGCCCTTTTTTGTATTTTATTTAGAGACAGGGTCTCACTGAGTTGCAAAGTGCCTCACCATTGCTGAGGCTGGCTTTGAACTCATGATCCTCCTGGCTCAGCCTCCCAAAGTGCTGGGATTACAGGTGTGCGCCACCAAGCTGGACAGTGAGTTCACCAATCTTATGGAAGCCGAAACAAACAAACAAACAAAAATCTGCCTTATACTATAACCCACAAAGCCTCATAAACATCTAAACTTCCCCCTCCACTTTCTGAAACACTGTTATGTAAGGAGTCTCCTTTACAATGACCATAAATACATGGTTTCAGTGGAATTAAACACTTTGGATACTGCAAAATACTCGACTTAAGAATATGCTTATACAAATTTCTCCTGATTTTTATGTTTAAAGGGCCAAAGTAAGTATTATTCTGCTTTTGGGAAACAACTCTCCATGAGTTTCCTGCCCATTTCTATGTCTTCTAAGGAAAGACATTAACAATTTTTGTTCCATACTATCTTTCAAAGTTGCTTATACACAGCCTTAAAAGATAGCGTGTCATCCCCTAAGAAGATGGAATACTGATTTGCTGTTTATATTACTAATGGCAGTATGTTTCTCCAGGATAAAGGTTGGGTAGCTTTGACAACAATCTTCTTAAAGACCGGGGATTTACTAAGCTCAGAGTTTTCTGTAACACAACCCACTGTGACCAGTCCTCACTTAGACCTTGTCATGTCACCCTGTGGGAAATATGGCTTAGGAAACTCATACCAGGAATGCAATGTTGACTTCTGCTGTTGCTGTAATAAACTGCCCTTTTCTCTTATGCAGGAGTCATGTGTCTTTTCCCAGTATCCATGAACTCATGGCAGGCTGACTTAGTTTATATGTAAGGCAAAAAGTCTCAGACTCTTTACAGTTCTTGACATTTGCATGAAAGATGGCAGATTTAAAATTAAATTCTTTGCACCACTGAACTTAAAAGTAAAATCTGTCTTAGAAGCTACATTTAATATTAGTCATGAATACTTTCTCCCTCCAAGAAGATTATATTGATAGATTAACTAATTGCAATTCTAATTTAATAGCCATTATATATGGGTCCAATACTTTAAAATATACTATAGAAATGTGAGATAATTTTATTTTCATAACAAATCAGTATTGTATGTATAGTTACACCAGATATAAAGACATGGAAACAGTTATATAAAAAAATAAGTATTAATTTTCCAAGTCAAATAGATGTTGACTGATAAAATCAGATTAGTACTCAATCTGGTACTAAATTCAATGCTAAAACCTGTGTTCATCAGTATCTACACTGTGACTTCAGGGTCTCAGTTGAAATTTGGCCTTGATACTGTCTAAAGCTGATATTTATCCTTTCCTATATGAAAAGCATTGGACTTGCAATTGTCCATAAAATGATGATTTGAAAAACAACTTAATACAGTTTATGAGTGAATTAAAGAGTCTATAATAAAAGAAAAAAAAAAACATCATTTTTTTCTGCTATTCATAAATTTCCTTTATTATTTCTAAAATGTCATTAGCCTGACATCAGAATTGTAGGCTCTGGGTATGGTGGCACTTGCCTGTAATCCCAGTGGTTCAGGAGGTGGAGGCAAGAGTACTGTGAGTTCAAAGCCAGCCTCAGCAAAAGCAAGGCACTAAGCAACTCAGTGAGACCCTGTCTCTTAATAAAATACAAAAAATGGCTGGAGATGTGGCTCAGTGGTCAAGTGCCTCTGAGTTCAATCCCTGGTACCAAACTAAAACAAACCCAAAACCAAAACAAAACAAAACAAGAATTGTAGGTTCTGAAAATATCTGTAAAGATGCAAATAATTTTGAAATTCAGTGAATGACATTAAAACACCTTTAAAATTGTGCCATAGCCAGCGAAGAAATCCTCAAAATGCCTTTTAGAATTGCAGCGAAGATCATGGGAACCAAGGGAATTTAATTAGGCTATAAATAGAACAGTGGGGAATTCCATCTACCTAATGGGGAAGCTTTAAAAATGGTCCTGTTTAGCAGGTACCCAGTAGGAACACAGAGAATACATGGTTGCATTAAAGTGGCTTCAAATGTATGGATGGAAACAAATATGTTAATGATTCTGCAAATTTACAACAGAAAACAGGACACATCCAGCATGCCCATTACTAAAAGAGAATCAAGATATAATGAAAGGAGCTGGGTGCGGTGGCACACACCTGTAATCCCAGCACTTGGGAGGCTGAGGCAGGAGGATCGCAAGTTCAAAACCAGCCTCAGCAATGGTGAGGCACTTAGCAACTCAGTGAGACTCTATCTCTAATAAAATACAAAAATGGGCTAAGGATGTGGCCCAGTGGTCGAATGCCCCTGAGTTCAATCAGCGGTACCAAAAATATAAATAAATAAATAAGGTAATGAAAGGAGCCAAGTCTAGATCCCCTATACTTCATTATTAATATTAGAATAATCTGAGTTGTTCTTGATTTAATGCAAGTGCTTGTGATAGGAGAATGTGGCATAACTGATATTTTATTGAGCAAAAATATGTAAGATGTTTTGTTTTTCTGTTAAAAGTATTAGAATGTATATAGGAATTCAAGTTTGTAAGCTTGTGTGTATGAAAATTTAAGACATTTTGGGAGATTACTTTTGTTGTTCAATTTGAGTTAATTTATAGTTTTCAAAAGCCTTGCTGGAAGTGTTTATTTACTATATATAAAAATAGTGAAACAGATTTATAAATTTAACTTAAAATTTAAATACTTTATAAATTATCTGAATATGAACTTAAGATATGTATTGATTATAGTATACTATAAACATTCAAAACACTGTTGTCTTAAAAATACATTAAGTAACTTTAGAAAAATGCTGGTATGGTATTCTGAATTAAGTTTATGCATTTTATTTTTCATTAATTTTTTTTTTTTTTTTTTTTTTTTTTTTTTTTTTTTTTTGTGGTACCGGGGATTGAACTCAGGGGCACTCGACCACTGGGTCACATCTCCAGACCTTTTTTTGTATTTTATTTAGAGACAGGGTCTCACTGAGTTGCTAAGTGCCTCGCCATTGCTGAGGCTGGCTTTGAACTTGTGATCCTCCTGCCTCAGCCTCCCAAAGTGCTGGGATTACAGGCGTGCGCCACCGCGCCCGGCTCATTAAAATATTTTAATATACAAAATCATCCCCATGTTACTGGGTGTATATAATTTTATCATTAAGATACCATAGCCTAGAGACTTTTTTTCTTTTGATAAGTGGTGACCATCTTTATCTTTGATAATCCTGTGCTGCAAAATCTTTCTGACAAAATGTGAGAAGCTGGTTCACATCATAGTCCTGTTTTTGATGTTGGGGAAATTTCCATGCTGCTTTCCATAGTGGCTATACCACCTAACAGCGGTGTACAACTAATGTGCTTTTCTCTACATCATTTTCATCAATATTTGTTATTCTTTTTGATTAAAAATCATGCTAAGAGGTATAAGGTGATATTATATTGTGGTTTTCATTTGTGCAAGATGATTAGTGATGTGTAGCACCTTTTCATTTATCTGATGATAATTTGTGTATCTTGTTTTTAGAAATGTCCTTTGCCTGTATTTAATTTGTTGTTACTGTTGTTATTGAGTTGCATGTACTTTATATGTATTTTGAATATTAACACTGTATCAAATATTTGGTTTGTAAATATATCCTTGCATTTTTTTAGATTGCCTTTCCCTTTTGTTGGTTGTTCTGTTTGCTGTACAGAGCTTTCTAGTTTTACTTAATCCCACTTGCTTATTTTTTCTTGCCTGCAGTTCAGATATACCTAAGAAATTATTGCCAAGGCCCATATCCAAGTATCTTTGAAAAATATTTCTTCTTTAAGTTTTAATTTTTTTTTTTTTTTGAGTTTGTCTTTGTGTGTGATGTGGTTTAATATCGTTCTTTTGCCTACAGAGTTTTCTCAGCTCGTCTCTTCAAGAGACTATCTTGTTCCCATTATTTATTCTTGGCTCTCTTGTCAAAGGTTAACTAGAATGGTATGCATGAGTTTACTTCTGGACTTTCTATTCTATTCCATTGGTATATAGGTCTCTCTTTATGTCAGTACTATAAAGATTGTATAGCATGGTAATAAATTTGAAGAGCAGAAAGTGTGATGTTTCTAGCTTTGTTTATCTTACTCAAAAATTATTTGGCTACATGGGATCTTCTGTAGTTCTACACAAATCTTACAATTTTCTTTCTAAAATCTTTAAGATAATGCCATTGGAATTTTGATATGATTGCACTTGATCTACAAATAACTTTGTAGTGGAGACATTGAAATAATGTTAAATCTTTGAATCCATGAAAATGCTATGTCTTCATTGTGTATACGTTAATAATTTTCAGTTTGTAGATCTTTCATGTCCTTTCTTGTTAGTCCAATGTATTTTATTCTTTTTATGTGATTGTAAATATTCTAAAATTTTTCAGGTAATTTATTTTCAGTGTATAGTATTACAACTGATTTTTGTGTTGTGTACTAAAATGCTGATGACTTTTTTTCTTTTTTTCTTTTTTGAAATTTTTTATTATTCTAATTTTTTATACATGTTTGCAGAGTACATTTCATTTCGTATTACATATAAAGAGCACATTTTTTCAAGTTGCTGGTTTTATATTAAGTATTTTTACAACAATTGTGTCTACATACATGTATTTAGGGTAATCATGGATAACTCAGTCTGCCATTATTCCCATCCCCTTGCCCCCACCACACCCTCCCCCTCTTTGTTCTATTTAAAGCTCTTTCATTCCTCTCATCCCCTCTCTCTTGCCTTTATAAGTTTGTATCTTCCTATCAAAGAGATCATTCCATCATGAAAAGGCATTGAATTTTTTCAAGTGTTTTTCCTGCATCTTTTGAGATGATCATGTGATTTTTCTCTTTATTCTGTAAATGTGGTATATTGCATTAGTTGATTTTTGAATGGGGAGCCATTATGACTTCCTAGGGATAAATCCCATTTTGTCGTGGTAATGTGCTGCTTTATTTTGCTGATGTTTGTTGAGCACTTTTATATCCATGTTTATCAATGATATTCACTTTTACTTTTTGCCGGGGTCCAGCCCTAGCAGGGTCGGGGGTCTTCCTGGTCCAGGGGATGTGACGAGGTATACAGCGTTGGCAATGGATGGACAACAACCACACAGACTCAAAGGCCAGTGCAGAATGCTGACAACTTTATTGATTTCACACACAGTTTTTATATATTTTTTTAAAGCATATCATGCCAAGAAAGTAGTTACCAAAAACCCCTAGAACTCTTAGTACAGAACAGGCCTATCGGGAAGTGTAATTATATGAGTTAATGACCCCCACCATATTTCCTACTATTGTTCTAAATCTATGAATATGATCAGTAAGATTGATCTGGAGTTCCTATCCCTACCTTAATGTACTTAACAATATTCATCACCTTATGTTTCATAATAGTAAACATGCCAGTCCTTTGACTCTATTCTTGCCTAAGTTAAACTTTAAGTTCGGGTTAGTCAAGAGGGGCAGTGACCTCAGTGGTTGCCATGGCAAATTTCCTTGTAAATAATTGCCATATTGTTTAGAAAAGCAAATCTTACTAGAACGGGGCCACAGGCACCAAAGGGACTTTTTTCACGGGGTCTCTTAAACGGGAAGTACTTTGATATATTCTGTTTCTGATTACTATCAGTGAGACTGAGTGCTTTTTGCATACTCATAACTGGAGAAACAGGTAGCTCTGTGCCTGTTCTCACACATAGCAATACTTGTTTAAAACAATTACCCCAGGAAAGGACACATCACACGGTGGCAGGAAATTATTTACTATTTGTGGTAGGGAAGGGGCTATGGTTTCTAATATTTTATTAATATTCTCAGAAAACACTGTAGTATTCCCCTCACCCCCAGCAATCACCACTAGAAAATTTATTGAGTATTATATTATTAAGAAGATATTGCAGAAAAGGCACCAGAACCCAGAGGCAGACATCTGGCATTTTCCCGAGATGATGAGACCTTGCAAACATCATTCTCCCAGTGGATCCTTGTCAAGCACTGGTTGGATTGCCAGGCGCCCTCGCAACTTTTCTTGTGCCTTCTCCTGGCTTTGGCATCAGGTTACCAAAAGAGTTTGGCCTCATAAAGAGTTTGCAAGTTTCCCCTCTTTTCTTGGAGGGGTCCTGGGGATTTAAAGAAGAGGGGTTTTTTTACTGAGCAACATTCCCAGCACCCCCCTTTTTTATTATTATTTATTTTAATTTTAAGATAGGGCCTCACTAAGTTGCTTAGGGCCTCACAAAGCTGCTGAGCTGAGACTGGCCTCGAATTTGTGATCTTCCTGCTTCAGCCTTTGTAGTTGCTGGGATTATAGGCATGTGCCACCATGCCTGGCAGAAGGATTGCTATTATCTTTAACTTTTTGGTAGAATTCACTTATAATGATATCTGGTCCTGAGTTTTTCTTTTTAAGAAGACTTCGATTACTCATATAGTCATCTTATTTATTAAAATTCTGATGATGATTCTATTTCTTATTGATGGACTCTTGGTCAGTGGTTTTGATTTTTTTGTGTTTTCTTTTGTTTTGTTGTTTTCCAGTGCTGGGATTGGTGCTAGAGCCTGTGCTTACTAAGCAAGAACTCTACTACTGAACTGCATCCTCATTCTAGAGACTATATGTTTCTTACTATCTATCCATTTCCTTTAGGTTGTCTGATCTTTTTTTTTTTTTTTTTTTTTTTTTTTTTTTGGTGTATTATTGTTCATAATAATTCTTTTTTAAAAAATCTTGTGTCTTTGGTTACAATACTTCTCTTGTTCTTTTCAAAGATAAAACTTCAATTTCATCCATTTTTTTCGATCATTTTTCTATTCTTTATTTCTGCTCTGATCTTCTGTTTACTTCTGCTTACTTTGGGCTTAGTTTGATCTTCTTTCTTTTTCTAGCCCCTTATGGTATCAGACTAGATTCATATTTTCTTCCTTTTTTAATGTAAGAGTTGATCCCTATAAAATTAATTGTCTCTTAGTACTACTAAATTTGCATCCCACAAATTTTGCTATGTTCTGGGTTTTTTTTTGTTTGTTTGTTTTTTTGTGTTTTTTTTGGTCAGAAGATATTTTCTAATTTTCCTTTTGATTTCTTCTATGATCCTATATTTATTGATGATTGTGCTGTTTAATTTTCAGACATTTGCAAATTTTCCCCATTTCCCTTTTGTTATTCTTTTCTAGCTTATTCCACTTTGGTTGGAAGAGGTACTTAGCATGATTTCAATTTCTTAAATTTGTTAAGACTTGTTTTTTAACTAAGCATAGGATCCATGCTATAACTGAGAAGAATGTGAATTTGGCTATAGTTGTATGGAATGTTCTGTCAGATTCATTTAGTCCACAGTGTAATTCAAGTCTGCTGTCTATTAATAACTGGAATAGGAAGTGTTATACTATTACACCTGTTTTATATTTGTCAACATTTGATTTGTATATTTAAATGCTCTTATGCATGTATATTAATGATAATTATAACTTCCTATTGAACTAATCCTTTTGTTATTACATAATCAGCTTCTTCACCTGGACTAGGGAAGGACTAAAACCTGTGTCTCCAGGCACTACCCCTTCCTGTATTATTGTTTTCTGCAATATGCCATATATTAGGTTGCTTAATAATTCCTATATCAGCTTTTCATTTATCATTTTACACAAGCCCCATTCCCCCAACACACACACACACACACACACACATACACACACACACACACACACACACACACACAAACACACACCTCTGTTGGAATATAGACCTGCTTTTTATTTTTTTTTAATAATGTTTTGTGATTTTCTGTTTAGAAGTTGTACACGTCATTTATTAAATTTATTTCAAAAGACAATAGTGGTGGTAATGTAAATAGTAGTTTTCAATCGATTTGTTTGTTGGTGACTTAAAGAAACATTTGAGTTTTTATATTTTATCTTATATCCTATGCATTTAGTTAATTCACTTGTTAATTTTAATAACTACAAAGTGGACTCTATATTATTATATAATATATGAACCTAATCTTTTAGACTTATAATAATACAGGTAAAACTTATAATAATGACGGGTAGAAAAACAACAACAAACTGAATCTTGGAACAATATCATTTTGCTGCTATTGTTCCAAACTTCAGTTTTGTTTTTTGTTTTTTCTTTTCCCCTACTAAATTTTACTGACTTAGAATTGCAGTATAATTTTTAGTACAAGTAGTTTTGACTCTAAGCCACATCTTTCCTCAATCTCAACAAGTAGAGATCTCAATATTTTATCACTAATCACAACACTGTTATCCCATTTGATGCTGAGGTATTTTTTGGTCCTTCACCCTCTTCAAAAAAAATCTGAATTTAAGTTTTAACTTTTCAGGTTCATGAAACTTGTGAAAATCAGCCTCTGCTTGTCAGAGGCTCCCTCTATGATTTTTGAGGGTAGTGTCCTGGTCAACTTTCAGACCTGATGAACAAATAGTTGCTAAATGTTATTGTCATTTCTCTGAGGATCTGCTCCTCCCAAATATCAGGCCCTTGAGTTCTGCTGCCTTTGAAAGTCAGAATCCTAAATTCAATATCTCTGATCCTGTCAAATTTACATTATCTCTACTGGTTTTCCTGAATCTAAGCCTTTCTATAGCCTCTCCATTAACCCAGAAAGGGAAAGGTAGTCTCATTTTAACATTTCCTCTGTAGATTTTGGGCCCATAAGTCCTCATTGGCACAGTAACACTTCAATTTCTCTGAAATACTTTTTCCACATTATCTTCATCAAGATTGTAAATATTTTGCTTTTTATAACCAAAATGAAGTATTTACTAATTTTTTATTAACCATATTCAATAAGTTTTCAAGATGCTTATGTTACAGTCTGTCCTATGATTTCATTATTTGAAGTTTTTGAAGGTCAGATACTACATTTCTCTTGCTGTAACTTCTCAATTGTTGAATGTTCCATCTTGTAGTTTTATATTTTGTATTCTGAACATAATTCTAGTGATGATTTTAATTAATCTCTGGAAATAATGTGTAATATTGGTACACATGCATGTACCCTATTAGATTTTTGTTTTTGCAGTTATGTTTTAGTTAACTTTTTCTCCTTTTTTTTCCTATTTTTTAGTCAAGAATAGACAAACTTATAAACTTTTCCTGACATCGCCTTGATTTAATGATTTTTTTTTCCTAGTCACACTATTTGTTTTTGAGGTTATAACACTTAAAAGAATATAATTCTATGGAGGGTTCCCTTTGCAATTCTCTCTTAAAATGCAGACTCCTTGTCAGGGCATTTTCCCCATGTATACATAGACAATAAGGAGAGAGATCTATCCGTCATCCTTCCTTCAAAACACAAATGACTGAAGACTTCTGCAGACTTTCTCTCTTTCTCTCTCTTTTATTTGCACAGCTGGGGATCAGACCCAGATTCTCATGCATACAAAGCACACAGTCTACCACTGAACAACATCCGCCACAGAATTGCTTTATTCAATAATGTTTTAATTTTTTTCATTTAATACTGCTCAATAGTTTACTAAGTTGCCATTTATTTTTTGGTGCCTTCATTTTCTGATAGTTTAAGTTCAAATATACATTAAAATCTTATTTTTTCTATCATTTTTGAAGCAGTCAAGTATCCATACAAAATACCAAAAAAAAAAAAAAAAAGATCCAATATGATGCTTATACATACATTAAACACACGGATGACAGTGCAACTGATCCATTCATTTTTCACACTGCAGAAATTTGCAGACACAGAGTACTATGCTATCACATTGGCTGAAATAATCATTGTAGATCTTGTAGAATTTGAAATGAACAGAGCAACATATCACCAGTCAGGCTACCTCTATAGTAACCTGGCAACTATAAATCCACACCACACTTTTAAATGATTGGTCCTGGATTAAATCAAGTATATACATTGTGATTAATCCCTTATAAAACTTACTTTCTGTAGTAGTCAGCAACTTCATTTGCTGTTAAATTTAGAACTAAATATCTACTTCATATTAAACAAGTACCATGTGTTAAAATATTAAAGAGACAGCCATTAGGATGCAAGTACAATTTCAGAATAAAGTCAAGCATCAGAAGAGTTTCAAATGGAATACTGTAGCAAGAGAGAGTTCTTTCTATAGCAGTGTAGAGACGGCAAGGCCGCCCATAACTGAACTTTATCACAGAACACAGACTTGCATGGCTGAAAAAGATAGTGCTTCAATGCCAGATAGAAATTGTGTGGTGAGCTTGGCAGCACAAGCAAGCACTTTCAGCAAGAAAGCAGATGAGGAGTGAGGCAGCCCATTTGCTTCCATAGGGAATGGATAAATAGCTAGGAGACTAAAAACAGACAATGCCATGTTTTCTATTAATTGAAAATAAAATGATGCTTCTCTTCCCACTTCCTTTTGATGAATATTAATCATAAGCTATTTTAGAATTAGGAGCTGAACTAAAATATCTATGGTGCACTAGGAAACAAGACTGTAATTTTCTACATTTGCATTATTACTTAAAACATATGAGCTGTAAAACATTTTCATATTTTATACACTTTGTGTCATTCTAAATCAATTTCTCTAAATACACACATATGTAGTCATGAAGTAAATATTTTACATCTATTTCAGTTGTAAAAATTGTGCAATGCTTTAAAATCTGTAATTTAAAAATATAATCTAATATGGATGCTTATTTACATGTATGCCATTAAAAAATTCATAAATAATAATGTCTATCCCCAAGTGAAAAATGGATTTTTATTAGAAAGAGGAAAATTCTCTTTCAAATCCTGCCAGTTGTGGATTTTCATTGTTAGTTTTATTCAAAGCCTCTAAAAAATATCACAGGAAAAATATAATTTGTATTGTAACATCTTTGAACAGATATGACTTATTTTAGTGTTATATTTCACGTTATGTATCAGAAGGATATATTTCCAAGAATGCTGATAGAAGTGGTTTTGAAAAGAATCATTTCAGTATCTTTAGCACATTTATGACTACTTCAATAGTATTTTCATATCTGTACAGCATAGAGTGAAAGTGTAGTGACTTAAATAAATTAGAGCAGATCATATCATAGTGTTAGAAATTTTTAGTACATCATGAAAAGATTACATGAAATGAAATGATTATCTTTTCACAGTGCAAGTCTCTCCAATGTATTTCCCAAACACTCTAATTTATAAGGACCATAAAACAAAATCCCAAGACAAGGAATATGATATTTTGTTTTATCAGTATTGAAAAATGGTTTTCAACATTTTAGCACTATATTTGTCAGTATTAAGTTTTTTTTTTTTTTAATCCAGGGACACATGATTATAGACGAAAAAATGAAAATATGAACTTGGATTATAGAATGTTCTTATTTCCCTTGCAGAAAAATTGATAATCATCTAGAATATGATTCATGTTAAACAAAAACTAATCATAATTTAGGCAAATGTTCTCATTCCCAAAATTTTTAGCTATTTTATTAAGCTTTGGAGGCACTCAATCTCTTACATGGCCAGTCACAGCTCCTATTACAATAGTTTACTCACAGTATCTCCAAATAGAATCACTTGATTTTATTTTGGCTCTGTTGGAAACAATTCTGCTTCAGTGTCTAATGGTCTTAGTACCAATTATACTTGATTTTAGATCCTGAGATAACCGTGTATACTTGTACCCCTAACTGAGCATTTAGCTGAATTAGAGCAGCCTGGGATCAAGTTACTGTGACATAGGCGGGAGCCTATGGAAAAATGAAACAGTGTTATTTGTAACAACCCATTTTATTAATATCTCAATTATCTTTCAGGTCAAAGAGGTACTTTCTTCTCCTTCACTAAATACATGTATCTATGGTGGATTCTGAGATGTTAGATTTCTATAGTAGCATTCACCTGTTGACCTGTATTTCTGTATATATAGAACTAACAGAAGATAGGATTATATATGCAGACATTACTGAGAAGCTCACTGCAGAAAACCAAAGCCCATAATTAAAATATTTGGAACATCGGCTAGTGGCATTATCTAATTAATATTAAAATATTTTTTAGTGTTGCCCCTGTTTTAAAGTTGAAAGAAGTGAATATTAGAGTTTTTAAGAATACTGCTTAGTGCCATATTGCTGGTAAATGGAAGAGCTATACTTCAAATATATATAACCTGAGTAGCCTGAAACTGTCACCCTTATGCTATAGTGGTGGTTGGGTTGTCCAGTTATTTATTGAAATATTGGAAAAATAGATAATTTAATAAGTACTTACTGTTTCTCAAAGATGACAACATTTGGGGGAAACATATTAATAGTGAAATTCACAAGAATAGAGACACTTATGAAAGAATCGACAACATTATCTGTTAAAACAATAGACATGAGCCTAATAAAGTTTAAGGATTTTTGCAAAATCTCTGAAAATGAGGTAAAGAGCTACAAAGAAAGTCAATGAAACTGAGAGCATACAAGGGCTGAACAATAGTGGGAACAGTGGAATTGCTATCAAAACATCAGTGATTCTGACAGAATCTCACAAAAGTAAGGCTATTTAAACAGAGGAGACCATCCTCCTGGACTTGAAAAATAATCATTCCCCCATATAAAGAAATACAGAGTGATCATTAGTTTAAAATTAGATTTTACATTTATGTTTTTTTAACATTCTTCATGCTCTTTAGTGTATGACATTAAAAAAAACCCCACAAATTTATTTACAGAATAACAAATCATACATCTTCATTTATAAATGAAAAAAAAAGTTGATGGAGAAGCAATTTTATTATCTTATAAATATTGTAATTAACCTCTAAATCACATTTTTTAAAATAAAGCAAATAAACAAAATTTTCCAATAGTATAATTTAATTAGCTCTAATCAAATTGTAGCATGTCACTAAATATAATTACATTGCTTTTTCATAAGGTTACATCTCATAATACATTAAATGTTATTATTGGTTCTGGGCATTTTATACTCTGTAAGTAAGCTGATACTTATTTATGGTTATTTTTATGAGATAAATTAAACAACTACTAAATCATTTTATAACATGATTTATTTGGATGGGTTTGAAAAAGAACTTCTATGCTGCTAAAATGTCTCCAATGGCAGAGTATCCTCTGATGAATACTCTGTTATTAGATACAATCAAGTTTGTTTCTGGAATAATTGCATCATCAAAACACAGGAGAACCCTGTAGCTTTCCCCAGTCTAATTTAATCTTACAGATATTGGACCTTTATAACTTCTTACCACCACCAATCCCCCAGGAATGGGTATGTGTGTATCGTAGGCTAGTAGAGACTGAACAATTCTTAAAAATTACAGAAGTCTCTAAATTAAATTACTCCTTTATTTTTAGAGCAAGCAATATTTCATTTTTACAATGTTATTGTACACTTATAAATTCCTTATGAAGTTTAACAATAAGCTTAGCTGTCACTCGTGTACAATCTATGTGACAGTAAGTGTTTCATAGCAAGCAAAATAAAGAATAATTAACTTTTTAGACTGGGGGAGAGAAGAGTGTTATACAAAATATATCATACATAATGGAATTTAATTTGATAATTCATTTGAACTAAGATATTGAACATCCTAATTGAAATATAAATGTGTTGTGTAGGACTTCAGTATGAATTTAAAAATAGTAATAACACCACCCTTTTTGACCAGCACATGCTAGAACATATATATATGTCAGATACATAACAGATATATATATCAAAGTATTACTATGTACATCTAGTAAAATAGAAAAATAAACTAAAGCCAGACTTTAAGTACAGATGAGAGATAAAACTTCATTCCTCATGGACATGTCTGCCCCAGTAGGTTGTCTGTCATGCTGCCTCTCATAATTTAATGGCATTAATTAACACTGTGTATTAGCATTAGTTGCAAATAGACAGATTCAAATGTATTTTATTCTGTTTAATTAAATTAATATGTATAGGTACATATTAGGTAATTTTTCATGACCTGGGATTATATTTTAAGCATCTAGAAGATGTGGATCTTGTCTTTAGTCAGACATTATCTAATAGGGCAGGTGAACATAAAAGAAAAAACCTACCATAGAAACTTCTAAATATAACAAAATATTTTTAAAAATACTATAGTGAATGCATAAAGGATGTGGTTAACATGACTTGAGGATGGAATCAAGAAAAATTTTAAATTGTACTTTTACAGAATAAATAAAATTGGGTATAAGAGGGAAAACCTCTTTTAATGCACTTGGGAAATGCCTAAGGTCAGAATGGAATAGTATTCAAGACTGAAAGGACTGGTATAAATTAGAGCATAACCTGATGGTAAGAGAGAAGGATGAAAAACTGTGGCCCTCAAATCAACTTTGATTTGTGACTTGTTTTTGTACTGGTCCATGAATCAAGAATGATTGTTATACTTTTAAAATTTTTTTTTTTTTTTAGTTGAACAAGGGCACAATACCTTTGTTTACTTATTTATTTTATGTCGTGCTGAGATCAAACTCAGTGCCTCAGATGTACAAGGCAAGGGCTCTACCACTGAACCACAACCCCAGCCTCTGATTGTTAAAATTTATACAAAGATTATACAAACAAACAAAATCAAGGAATAGGAACTGTGGCCCCAAAATTTCTAAAAGATTTACTCTTCAGTGTTTTACAGAAAAGGCTTACCAAATTCTACTTTACTGTAAGAGTAAAGGCCCCAAGGCAATCATTGAGAGACTGGAATAAAAGGCCAAAATAAAGCAAGAAAAAAAAATTAATTCAGGAAAAATGTTTCAGGCATGCTAGAACAATTTTAAACTATTCCATAAGGTCTGTCCTACAAAAAAGGGTAAAAAGAATTTACATTAGCTCACTTAGGTCAAAAAGGATTTTAAAGACTAAAAATTATATATGTTTGAAACAAAGTTTTATCATTTATCATTACAAGCATTCTTAAAATATTATAAATACTTTTCAGATACACAAGCCCATTTCACAAATCCACTAAGAAATCTGCTCCTAAAACCACAAATATGTTATCCTTTTAGTGGCTTGCAAAACAGTCTCCTCCAATATTTAACTCAGTAGCTGGTGTAACCATGTATATTGTTACATGAAAGTATTCTTAACAGTTATTTCTGTTTACTCACATTCCCATTAACCAAATACTATTGATTTTACCCATTAAAATCCTTCAAACCAATTCATGTCTCTTCATCCCCTCAACCACTTTCTTAGACCAATAGAATATACCTTTCTTTCTTTTTTTTTTTTTTTTTTAGTTTTTTAATATGTTCTAATTAGCTATACATGACAGTAGAATGCATTTTGTCACATTGTGCACAAATGGAGCACAACTTCTCATACCTTTGACTGTACATGGTGCAGATTCACTCCAGTAGTGTAACCCTACATGGATATAGGGTAATAATGTCCATCTAATTCCACCATTCTTCCCACCCCCAAACCCCTCTCTTCCCCTCACTCCCCTCACACCCCTCTGCCAAATCCAAAGTTCCTTCATTCTTCCCTACCCACTCCCCATTATGGATCAGCATCTGCTTTTCAGAGAAAACATTGACCCTCGTTTTTTTGGTATCGCTTATTTTGTTTAGCATGATATTCTCCAACTCCGTTTTTGCTGGTAAATGCCATGATCTCATTCTTTTTTAAGGCTGATTAATATTGCATTGTGTATAATACCACATTTTCTTTATCCATTCGTCTATTGAAGGGCATCTAAGTTAGTTCCATAGTTTAGCTATTGTGAATTGAGCTGCTATAAACATTGATGTGGCTGTGTCACTGTAGTATGCTGATTTTAAGTCCTTTTGTATAAACCCAGGAGTGGGATATCTGAGTTAAATGGTGTTTCCACTGCTTTCCATAGTGATTGCACCAATTTGCAGTCCCACCAGTAATGTTTGCCTGTTTACCTTTCTTATCTTGACTACAATATTCACCTTTTATGTGATTTCTGTTTCCACTTAATGCACCATCCAACCCATTCTATAATATATACTCTCTAGCCAAAGTGGCATTTCCAAAGTGCATACAACAGCATGGTTAGATCTGCCTTTTGAAAATTCCTCAACTAGATAAGCATCTGTGGTATATATACACAATGGAATATTACTCCGCAATTAAAGAAAATAAAATAATGGCATTCACAAGTAAATGGATGAAGTTGGAGAATATAATGCTAAGTGAAGTTAGCCAATCTCAAATATCCAAACTGAATGTTTTCTCTGATATAAGTAGGCTGATTCACAGTGGGGTTGCTTCAGGGAACATAGGAGGATTAGAGGAACACTACAAAGGTCAATGAGGAGGGAGGGGAAGGAAGGAAGCAAGGGGGTATAAAGGGAAAAAAAAAAGAAGATGGTAGAATGAGATGAATATCAGTATCCTAAATGCATGATTGAAGACATGAATAGTATGCATATACTTGCATACAAACAGTGCTATGTAAAAAGGTGCTGTATATATGTACTATGAATTGTAATGCATGATATTGTTATATATACAACAACTTTGAATAAAAAAAAAAAAAAAAAAAAAAAACTACATCAATCATAAAATGCTGAATGCACTTCCATGAAGAGCAGGTGAAAAAGGGAAGAGAGCCTGCTTTTCCATTTTTATTCATTAAGACCTTAGTCCCTGTGATAAGGCAAACAAAAGAACTCATGGGCATAATTATTACAAATAATTAATTTGACTTTATTTGAAGATGGCTATAGAAACTGATAAGTTAATTTGAAAGTTTGCAAGTTAAAAAGTTGATCTGCAAACTCAATGTTTTCCATAGATTGGCCATAAAGATTAGACAATGAAATAAGCAAGTAAACAATCAAAAAATCCCCTTATTATGGTATAAAAACTAAAAACCCATAAATACATTTAATCATATTGTTTAGACATTTATACTGAAACATATGAAACCTTACCAAGACTTTTTTTTTTTTTTTTTTTTGGTACTGGGGTTTGAACTCAGCGGCACTAGACCACTGGGCCACATCCCCAGCCCTTTTTTGTATTTTATTAGAGACAGGGTCTCACTGAGTTGCTAAGTGCCTCACCATTGCTGAGGCTGGCTTTGAACTTGCGATCCTCCTGACTCAGCCTCCCAAAGTGCTGGGATTACAGGCGTGCGCCACCCGCCCGGCTACCTTACCAAGACTTTAAAAAAAATCCTAAATAGAGGAAAACACCATGTACATCAACTGAAAAACTTGATATTATTAAGATTGAAATTTTCATCAAATTCAACAGACTCAATGTAATACCAATCAATAAAAACTATAACAGACCATTTTGACTAACTTGGAAAGCTGATTTTAAAATCAATAGCAAAGGTAAAGGATACAGAAGGGGATGGGGGAAGAAAAATTTGGAAAACTAACACTACCTAATTTTAAGACTACCTTAAGGAACATTGTGATATTGGAATAAGATGGATCAATGTAACACAACAGAGTCTAGATCTCGACCATGCTTTGCTAGATAACTGATTTAACAAAAGTATCAAAAGTTATTCAGTTGAAAGATAATTGCCTTTCAAAAACTTCATATCCATAGAAAAAATGAAATTCAATACATATTACACATCATAAAAATATCACATGGATATATATTTAAGTACAACAATTGAAATTGAAATTTCAAGAAAAAAACATAGGAGAAAGTCTTTGTGAAAATTGGGTTAGAGAATTTTCAAAAAGGATTCAGAAAAGGACAGCCTATGAAATAAAATAATTAAGTGGTTTTTAACCATAATTTAATTATTCACTCCTTGAATAAAATGAAAACACAAGTTATAAACTTTTCAAAAATACATATGTTAGAAGCAATTATGTTCTATTATACAAAAAGATTATAAATCTCAAAAAAATCATCCAATAACAAAAAGGCAAATGATTACAAAAGACACTTAAAAAGCACAAGGGTGGCAAATAAACACATGGAATGATAATCAATGTCACTAGTTATCAAAAAAGTTCAAATTAAAATCACAGTCAAATATGACAACACACTTAATAGAATAGAGATGAAATATCTCATAGAACCATCTGCTTATTAGAATGGGAACTGGTCATACATCTCCTGTATTGCTGTGGGAATTCAAAACAGACACCAACTTATACAAATAGTATGGCAGTACCTTGTCAGGTTAGTAGTGTATTTATTATAGAATCGAGTAATCCTAATTGTATGTATTTTCTTAGTAAACTATGTTCAAATGTGAATGTACATTTTCATGTTCACAGTGGGATTACTTTATAACAGCCACATACTGGATAATATCCATCTAGTTGAAGATGATAAATATTTGGGATATATTCATACTATAGAAAACTCAACAACAAAAATGTACAAATACTAATGCATGCAACAACATGCATGAATCTTAAAAGTGTTAAGAGTCAACAGCAAAATGTGACATACCCAATGGTTCTACTTACATGAAATTTTTGAAAAGTAAAACTGTAATGACACTGGGCAATCACTTATTTCTCAGCCTTGATGTTTAGAGGATGTATTAGTTTGCCTAAGCTTCCATAACAAGTACCATAGAGTATGAAACTTGAACAGCAGAATTTATTTTATTTTCTAATAGGCATGGACAATAGAAGTCTGAGATTAAGGCATGGTAGGGTTGATTTCATGTGAGGTCTTTCTCCTCGGCATGTAGTTGGCTGTGTTCTCTCTGTCTTCACATGCTCTTTCCTGTGTGTATGTCAGTGTCCTAACGTATTTTTACAAATACATCAAAGATTAGAAGCCATATATATGACTTTTACCTCAATTACCTTTTGGAAAGCTCCGTCTCACCTACAGTTACACTCTGAGTTACTGGGGCTAGCTCTGGCACCAATTTTGAGAGGACTTCAAGGTGGGAAATCAACTTCAAAGGGACAGAGAAAACTTGTAGGGTGATGAAACTTTGATGGCATGTTTGTGGCAGACACTACATGATCAAATAAAATTACCAGAATGGAATTCTATAGTTAATAAGTGTGAAACTTATTTTAAGTAAAGTTTTACCTATGAAACAACAAAAAAAAAATTAAGAAATCAAGTTTCAAAGTTTTATCATTCTGTATTAGTTTTACTATCTATTACAATAAAGGCACTTCTGAGAAATACTTAAAAATTTAATGAAAGGAAAATTATAATATTTAAACTACCATGTCCTAATCATATGCTTTGTTTACTTCTCTATTGCTAAAGTTTACTATAGTACCATTCATTTTAATTATATTAGTACAGTCTAAAATTGTTCATGACCCCAGCCAACACTCCTGACACATGACCATTTGGGACTCTGCATAGTAATTCAATGGCCTGGGAGAGTCATGAATTTCTTTAGGAAATGCTGATATTTATATCACTTACTTCCATATTTTTCTGCTATTTTTAAAATATACAATACCATAAAATACTTCTCCAGATTCAAATTGTTAACAACTTCATTGAAGAGAAAATAGAATTAAAATCAAAGAAGTCCAGGGAAATGATTTTCAAACTCAGTACATCTGGCTGAAAGAATTAAAAATAGAGTAAAATTTTTTTCAAAGTTCAGTGAATAGCTATAGTTTTACAAATTGGAGTTTGGAAGTATATTTTGTTTGTTTGTTTGTTTTGCTAACAATAATATAATATTCCAACAGATGTGACATTTTGTTTTAACTCTAATACTAACTTCTAGATATATTCTTTAAAAACAGCATCTTTCTCTTTTTTAACAAGAAGAAAAGAAAAGGGAAGGGAGAAAGGGAGAAATGGAGGGAGGGAGGAAGGAAAGAAGTTAATTTATTAGATATTATCTTGATTTAAACATTACAAAAATAAGTGGTGTTTTAGTATGAATGAGGTTATTATAAGTCTTCCATATTTTTATAGTATCTATATCATCTGAAAAATATTTTGTATTAAAAGAGAAAAAAACACATGAAAATAAATTCAATCTACACTTATTGACAAACACTAGACTTTGTTCCATTTTATTTTACCCCTAAGTCCTCTTTGTATTTCAGACACATAAAAGACACAAAAAATGCACAATATATACTAGCTGAAGAAATGAATAAAAGTTAAGACATACAGCAGGGACCTCTACGGCTACCCGTTTGGAGTATGACTTGGTAACACAACAAATCAAAATTTAATTTCTCTAGATCATCATCCAGTTTTACAAATCTTGGCATTACAAATCCAATAAAGCTGGTTTTATCATTTCTGAGCAGTGTGGGAATGGCTGGGATGTTTTCAATCCCCTTTTTCCTCCATGTCCCTAAGCCACTTCTGCTTTCTCATCATGGAACTGAACTGCCATGATTCAAACTCTAGCACTGGCATCAACAGAATCCTAAGGACATTAGTGTATCAGTCAGTCTCTAACCATGGTGATAATATTTGGTCCAATGTTCTACTATCAATCTTTTCCTGTCTCTTCCCCTTCTAAGGCACGGTTTATAGAACTCCTCCATTGTTCTCAGTTTTGTTCTCATTTAGATTTTAAATTTTGGTAGAACTGCAAATTTTATTCCCATTATAAATTGGACTAAGATGATATTTTCCACAGTTTCATGAAGAATGTATATCTCTATTACCTGAATGATATGTCTCAGTTTTCCTCGAGGTATGGAATAGTTCCTTTAAAAGAAAAGATGTACATTTTTTAATTGACAAATATATATATATATATATATATATACACATATATGTATGTATGTATGTATGTATAATTATTGTGTATAAAATGTTATTTTGAAAATTGCATGTATTGTAGAATGGCTAGATTGAACTAATTAAACACGCATCTATTTTGTCCATGTCTTAGCTTTGGGACTGTTCTTCCACTGTCTTCATTTCTGTGATGCAGCACATTCTTTTGCATGGCAATGGAATCTAGCTATATTTTTTCACAAGGGTAATGATATGTCTATAAGTTTCCAGCAAAACCAGAGTGGAACTATCAGAACAAAGATTAGAACTCAGTAAGTACTAGGATAGGTCAGCTTCAAATAAGATCTGTTGATGAGCACAGCACAGGTGCTTATGAGTAATACATCAGTAGGTTACAGGAGGAAGTTTATAAATACAGAGCCCAGAATCCCCTCAGTATGAGATAACAAAACCATTCGTTGTAAAGAAGAATGACAAACTTATACTGGGTGGGTGTTAAAGCTTAGATATTAGTTGTCCTCCTGAAATTCATGTGTAATACAATGCAAGAAAGTTTAGAGGTGAAATGATTGGGTTCTAAGAATCATAATCAGCACATTAATCCCCTGATAGAAATTAACTGGTGACTGACTGTAGGCAGGTAGAGTGTGGCTGGATGGGGTGGGTCTTTGAGGACATGCATTTAGGCTTATATTTTGTCCTTTTTGTGTACAGTTTCTCTCTTTGCTTCCTGGTATCAAGTTCTAGCTGTTTCCCTCCACCACACCCTTTTGCCATGACATTCTGCCTCATCTCCAGCACAGAGGAACGAAGTTGTCATTGATGATCTGAGGCCTCTGAAATCATGAGACCCCCACAAACTTTTACTCCTCTAAAATTGCTTTTGTCAGGTCTTTTGGTCACAGTGAAGGAAAAAACTGACTAAAACAATGGGGTTCCAATAAGTACAATGGGAGGTGGGGGCTCCTAAAAGAATTTAGAAGCAGATACCATATGGAAATTCAGACTGATAGCCTATCACAGTATGTCATCAGAGTCCTGTCTTCAATAGGGCTACAGGACAGGGCAGGGTTTAGTAAACAAAGTCTGCTGTACGTATTAGTAATGGAAATCAAAATCCTCAATTCATAGAAACTAGAAAGTTAGGAGGGTTAGTTAGGTTATTTTAATTACTCTCACCCCACACATTTTAAGAGAGATAATTTAAACTGTTTAAGAATAGAGTTGTATAAGAATAGTTCTTAAATTATCTATGATTTCCTTTATTAAAATTATTTTAAAGTTTTTCAAGGATGTTTTTTCAAGTATTCTAATAAAATTCCTATTGTTTGAGGCACATACTTATGTTAATTAAATAAAGATTCCAGGTGATTTCTATTTAGGTATTTTTAAAACTATATTTTATTTCAATTTCATTTTTTTTTTTTTTTAAAGATCTTAACTAGTTTTATTTTCTAGAGTCAGGCAACATTTTGTTCCACAAAACAGAGTAAGGATTCTGATGGTCCCAGCAAAGGTGGTTGGATTTATAGACAGAAAACAGCTTAAAGATAGCAAATTTTAATACATATTACGGGGTACAGTGTGACAATTACATTACATGTGTAGTACTCAGACCAGGGTAACTGGCACATCTATCACTTAAAATAATTTCTATTCTTTGTGCCAGGAATGTTCAAAATCTTCTCTAACAGTTATTTTTAAATACATATTGATGTCAACAATAGTTATCTTATGCTGCTGCCCTGAAGCGATTTCGGCTTGGAGCAGCCATACTTCGGGAGAAAAATTGGAGACAAGAGGTAAATGAAAAAGTTCTTTTATTCTTCTCTCTCCGGCTCCAGCAACACACACTCCTACAATCACCGCCACACACACACACACACACACACACACACACACACACAATGGCGTTCACTCCGCACGCGCTCTCTCTCAGGTTAAGTCTCAGGCGCTCAACCAGAATGGCGCAGGGGGCAGGGGGAGAGTTATCTCCCCCGGGTAAGTCTATTTTGATCCTGCGCCAAGTCCTGGGAGATTCTGGGCTAAGTCCCGCAGTGGAGATTCTGGGCCAAGTCCCGGGACAATTAGGGCTTCTGCAATCTTACTGTGCAACAGACCATTAAAAGATTCCTTCTATCCAGTTGCACCTATCTCTCCAAACCTATTCCCTACAGTATTCCCTCTCTCTAGCTACCATTATTCTATTTTCTAATTCCATAAGCTCAATCTTTTAGCTTCCACCAATATATATGTGGTGTATCCCAGTGTCTACTACAGTTCATTTTACCTGTGCTAGTCTTTCTCCTCTTCTGGAAAACAAGCTACTCACAGCAGAAGACAGTGGAAAGAATGGTTGAGAAGCTGCTTTCACAGCTCCCAATGGACTTAACAAACAGTAGGCCTCAGAGCCCATGTGTGCATGGACACTCATGACTGAACAGAGATTATCTGACTTCAGTTAGTCTGCTTTCTAAGACAGTCAGCTCAGGGCTTGGCATGCAGGGAAGAATCTTTGTCAAAGTCACTATGACTGTCCTTTAGAAGTGTTTTTAAGGAATACCTTGGTGTATAATTAAACATTTACTTACTGTACATAAATGTTTATTTACTGTACCTAAAATAGCTCAAATTCTTCTCAAAGTTACGTTTCTTCGCATCTTTCTCCACAAAGATTTCAGAAGTAAAAAATGATTATTTCAGATAGAAAAATGATTCTGTAGGAATATTGTATGCACATGTATATAAGTTTGTGTGAACTTGTGAAGATCTATGACATGTATTGGGATGTATTTTTTTTTTTGTGAATAATAAACATCTTTTAAGATGTGCCAAATCTGTCTTCTCCTGACATCTCTTTTGTGTCACATAAACATTTTACTAAGATAATATATACTATGAGAAAAATATCTAAAATTAACTTACCCTTGCGCAAATATTATGCATGTTAGTCACTATAGAGTAAAATGAAAGGACTCATATGTGGTCATATTTCTTCATTTTACAACTATTCTTTGCCCAGTGTATGTGTGTACGTGTGGCATTGCTCCAACTCCTCATAATTTTTAGCTGTGGTTTTTCAAATAATACACAATCTAAAGTTCATTTAACTAAATGGGAAAGTCATAATCTTATACTCCCGGGCTATTTGAATATAATCAAAACTCCTTATAATCCGTTTTAATTTATTTCATCAAACACATGTTAAAAGGTGAAGGAATGGTGCATGCCTATAATTCCAGTGGCTCTAGAGGCTGAGACAAGAGGATT
Organism: Tamias sibiricus; assembly: GCA_025594165.1. Lineage (NCBI taxonomy): Eukaryota > Metazoa > Chordata > Mammalia > Rodentia > Sciuridae > Tamias > Tamias sibiricus. Next base: position 143,639,164 of record CM046661.1, read on the forward strand.
GTGAGTTCAAAGCCAGCCTCAGCAACTTAACAAGACACTGTCTCTAAATAAAAATGTAAAAATGCACTCCTGGGTCTGTTCCCAAAAGACTTAAAAACAGCATATTACAGTGACACAGCCATTTCAATGTTTATAGCAGCACAATTCATAATAGCTAGGTTGTGGAACCAACCTAGATGTCCCTCAGTAGATGAGTGGATAAAGAAAATGTGGTATATATACAAAGTGGAATTTTACTCAGCAATAAGAGAGAATAAAATAATGGCATTTGTAGGTAAATGGATGAAGTTGGAGAATATAATGCTAAGTGAAATTAAGCAATCTCAAAAATCCAAACACCAAATGTTTTCTCTGATATAAGGTTAGTTCACAGTGTGATTGGATGGGGGTACATAGGATTAGAGGAACACTAGAATGGTCAAAGGAAAGGGAGGGCAAGGGAGGGAGCAGGAGGGGGAGAAGGGGGGGGGAAATGGTGGTTGAATGAGATGGATATCACTGTCCTAAATGCATGATTAAAGATCTGAATGGTACTTATATACTTTGTATACAAGCAGTTGTATGTAAAAAGATGATATGCTTGTGCATTATGAATAAGTAAATAAATAATCTAAAAAAATATATAATTAAAAAAAAAGATACTTCTAACAGGTTACAGTACATTCCCTCTGTATGTAAATTAGATGGGATAATAGAATTCATAATCCATAATATTCTTTGAAAGCTAAGCTTTAAACTTCATTTTATGTCCTTTCACAAATGAATTAGTTTCAAACAGAAAATGGCTACTTGCCATTTTGACATCAACTCATTTTGTGAGGCTTAAGCAGCTAGACATCATTTAAAACAAAATATTAACTTATATTACATGTGTATCTATCTTTTGTCAGTCATCTCTCAGTTCTTGACGTATATTATTTTGATCATTCCATGCCTTAATATGCTTGCAATACAAGAATATCTTCAGATGGGTGAAGATCAGTCTATTGAACAAAATAAGACCCTGTCTCAAAATAAAATTTTTAAAAAGAGGTTTGTAATTTAGTTAAGTATTAGAGCACTTGCACAGCATGCTTAAGGTTCTGGGTTCAAGTCCTATTACCACAAAACAAAACATGGCTGAAGAAAGGATGCAGGTCTTATGTTAAAATGTGTGTGAAAAGTAAATAAAACTTTTTATGCAATGTGAAAAAAAAAATGTAAAAACGGGTGGGGATGTGGCTTAGTGGTTAAGCACCCCTGAGTTTAATCCCTGGCACCAAAAAGAAAAAAAAAATAAATAAATAAATAAAGCTTGGTGAAAGATACACATGACCCACACATATATACGTTAAATGTTACTATGAAATATAAAATTTTCCTACAATTTTACATAAATATGGTCTATGTTTTAAAGGAGTGTTTGAATTGAAATAAACTAAAGCCAAAAACAATGTCATCACATTGATTATAATTTATATATGTATTAAAGGTAGAATATCAGTCATATCATTTTTATACTATAATCAATCTACATTACTTTTAAAAAGTTCAATTATTATATTAAACATTGATTAAATTTGTTTTTTGCTATTTATAGGCACTGCAGATTGATTGAATTTTAGATAACATGACATCATGTGATTGTTTTAATAAGTTGTTAAATATTGTTAATTATGTAGTGTGTTGATAAATACTGAGAGTATGTTTGTTTGTATATTTGTTTATATAAGAGTGTGAGTGGGGAGGGAGGGAGTGAGAGTGAGGAAGACACAAAGATGACTTATTATATAGTAATTATCATTAAATGGTTAAATACTGTCTGTAGGGTGTTAGAAAACAGGGCCATCTGTGGAGATTATTTCTAGAGATGAAAGTTATATTTAAAAGTCACACCCTGGTAAGGAAATACAAAAAGCTTTTCTTAGTTTCCTGACAGTAATTATTGTTCTTTCTTATCCAGAATACAATGACAACTTCCACATCTCAAAAGAGATTCAAATACTCAAAACTGTAGGGAAAGTTTAGAACTATACCTGGTCTACCAAGACACAAAAGAACCATCCCAGAATTTTCACATATGTTAAATGCCAGTACCCATTCTCCTTTCTAACTCTAAACTGCACAACATTAGTTAACTAAAACTTGCAACCGCATTTTGACTTCTCCATTGTCTTATCATTGTGTGTCTTGGATAGCGCCATTCCACTAAGTTTCCCCTCTTTGCCTCTTTCATTTAAATTTCTGCAAACTAGGTGTGGTAATGAACACCTGTAATCCCTATGGCTTGGGAGGCTGAGGCAAGAGGATGACAAGTTAGAGGCCAGCCTATGCAATTTGGCAAGACCCAATGTAAGAAGGGCTAGATATTTCCAGGTATTTTTATAGATTAGTGGTAGAGTACCCCTGGGTTCAAATCCCAGTACAGAAAAAAAAAAAATTATCCAGAGATATTAACTGATGGGATAAAAATCACTAGGTAGTAAACTGTAAATTTTTCATATTTTGTCTCATGATGCAATGATCACATGTGGAATGCCTGACTTCTATTCATCTGACTTCTGAGTTATGTGCACTTAGGATCTGTGGAACATAAAATAATATAAAAACAAATGTGTGTATACATGTATATAAATATACATTTATATATATATGTATGTATTTATATATGTATATATACTTATATATAAACATATATAAAATATATCCCTGAATTAATACTTAGGCAAATATCATGATTTTTCAAAATCCTCTGAAGTAATAAGAGAGTTCTAATTTACTTATATCTTGTCCTCCTGATTCACCACTCAATTAGGAACTGTTTCTAAACTCTCCTGGATGAGAGCAAAAAGAAGAAAAGTAAGCAGTATGGAATATACTTTGTATATAAGCAGAGATATGTAAAAACATGCACTATACATGTAATATGTAATGCATTCTGCTTCACATATAAAAACTTAGAATAAAAAAACAGCAATATATAAATACAAAAAAAATGAAAAGAAAAGAAAAGAAAAATAAGCAGTTTTGGAAATTGCTTACTTGATGTTTAGTCTCGTAAAAAAGCTTAGCACATTTCGCACTGGGCAAATATTTCAATATACTCTTCCTATCATTTACCTATTCTGGGCCCATGAACTCCAATTCCCTGGCTTGATGTTGACCTGATGGGCTAACAGTTCTCCTTTTCCAGTGTCTGACTTCCCAGCAATAGACTCCACCCAAATTACATATCCTCTCCAAAGATCTGCAGTCTGGCTTAGGTATGGTTTAACTCCATCCTGGCTCTGTCCCAAACAGATCATGGTCCACAGGAAATATCAGCACAGTCTCTGAACCGATAAAATATGAGAGTACAGGCTAAACTCAACACAGAAGCAAGCTGATGCTAGCCCCAATCTTGTTCCAGTGATTTGAAATATCCTCTTCAATCTCCTCTATGAAAGCCTTAATCTAGGTTACTAAACACATCTGTATAGCAGCCCTCCCATTATCCACAGCTTCCTTTTCCATGGTTTCAGTTAACTGTGCTCTGAAAATATTATGTAGAAAGTGCCAGAAATAAGCAATTTGTAAGTTTTAAATTATGAATTGCTCTGAGTCATGTGATATAATCTCATGCCATACTGCTCTATCCCACCTAGGACATGAAACATCCCTTTTTATCAGAGTATCCATGTGCATACACCAGCAGCCCATTATCTGGTGGTCATCTTGGCCATCAGATTTTCATGGTATTGCAGTACTTGTGTTCAGGTAACTCTTAGATTGTAGCCTAATGACCTTGTAGTTCACCTCACTTCTTCTCCTCACGTAGGTACTGTTTCATTTTAGATCACCACAAGAAGGCTAAGTACAGCATGACATTATTTTGACAGAGAAAGACCTCATTTGCTCAACTTTTGTTATAGTATACTGTTATAATTATTACATTTTATTATTATTATCATTAATTTTATACTGTGCCTAATTTATAAATTAAGCTTTATCCTATATAATATAGGGAAAATAGTATATATAGGATTTGATGTTATCTGTGGTTTCAGGTATCCACTGGGGGTCTTCAAACATATCCCCCATGGATAAGGGGTGACTGCTATATTTTCTTTCTAGGACTGAAAGAACAACATGTCCCAGACATAGTAGCTTAAGATGATAGAATATATTGTCTCCCTGTTTTGCAAGCTACAATTCTAAAATCAAGGTGAAGGCTGGGCCATTCCCTTTCTGAAACCTGTAAAGAAGAAATCATTCTGTGATTCCTCCAAATTTCTGAAGTTTACTAATCATACTTGATATCTCTTATGCCACATCAGTCTTTGCCTTGTTGTCACAGGACATTGTCCTCTCCTGTATCTCTAAATTTCTTCTTGTCTGGTTATGAGGACAACCATCATACTGAACTAGGGTCTGTACTAATGTCCTCATTTCAACTTCATTACATCTGCAAAGGCTCTATTTCCAATAAGATTACATACATAAGTGTCCAGGGTTAGGACTTCAGCATATCTTTTTGGGAGGCACAATTCAATGCATAACCGTGTCTAACCATCTAACTGATATGCACAAAATTCTTCAAATGGTCCCTCTCACTTTCCGTTTAAAAAACATGTTCTCCTACCCAGCTCATCTCAGTGAATGGATATGGTAGGTAGTAGAGTGTGTGGTTTAGTGTTGGGAACGACAGGGTGGCAACAATTTCTTTTAAAGACACTTCCAAAAACTTATCCTGCCTTACTCATCATTTTCTTAGTCTTTATATTCCCTTCTTGTATGAGGAATTTTTTTTTTTTTCTTTTAAGAGCTGTGGAACTGGTTCCTTTCAAAGTCTTTAATCAGGTCTGGTCTTACATTGGTATTAGATATATATTGCATGCCTTTTTTTTTTTTTTTTTTTTTTTTGTCCAAAATCCTCACATTTTATGTTTACAAGACAGTTCCTTGTGACAGATTGAGATACCAAAGCAAGCACCACCAAATCAACATGGAAAAAATTTCACCAAACCAAACAGTTCACTTATTTTGACTCATTCTTAGCCCATCCTCACATACCTGCTCAATGCCTCAGCAATCTGTTAGTCTGGGAAACCATTGATGTCACATTTACCACTACAGATATGTCTTTCCTGATTCAGGCTTTCATATAAATGGTTTTATTCAGTATGTATTTACATCTGTCTGCCTTCTAACAAAGAACAAAATGTTTTGTGATTCATTCCTCAGTTACATGCATTAACTTGTCCATTTCATCACTAAGTAGTATTCTATTTCCATGACTATAATATTTATACATTTATTTGCTGGACATTTTGGTACATGCCTGTTATGAATGTTTTCATTTTAAAAATAAATGCCTACGAGAATTACTAGATTGTATAGTAAATGTGTACTTGTTGGTAAAAGAAAGTCCCAAATTGTTTTCAAAGGAGACCAGTTTCTTCACATCTTTATCAACATTTGATATTGCCCACATCCTTTTTTTTTTTCTACTATAATAGATTTATACTGGTATTTCATTATAGTTTTAATTTTCATTTATCTTATGACTAGTGATATAGCAATCCTTTTTATGTATTATCTATTACTGTTTGTGTTTGTGTGTGTCTATAAAATCATTAGGTCAAATACCTGTTCAAAATGTTTGTCTATTTTTCAAATAGGTTGGTAATCTTATTTTGAAGTGTTAAATTAAAAGTGTTATGGATATAACTGTTTTTTTTTTTCAGTTTCTTAAAAGTGCTTTTTGAATAGAGCTTTTGATTTTGATGAACGTTTCTTTAATGTTTACAATGTAACAGACTTTCTCCAGTATTTTCTCCTAGACATTATAGATTTATTTTTTTATACTTAAGTCTTTGATCTATTTTTAAGATAATTTTTCTGTAAGGTGTGATATTTGGTTTGAGATTTATTTTATATGTGAATGTCCCACAGTTTCATTAAATTTTCTTCAATTACTTCCACAGATTTAATATCAATTAACTGCACAAGTGAGGATCTATTTTTGGATTTGTTTGCTGTTCCATTGGTTCATACGATTATCCTAATATCAATACCACATAGTCTTGATCCTTGTAGATTTATAATATGCCAGTGAATAGGCAGTATTTGTTCTCTAAATTTGTTCCTTGTTTTCAAAATTGATTCCATTATACCATGCTCTTAGCATTTTCATACACATTTTGAAATTACTTTGTCAAATTTTACAGTAGTTTTCTGGGATTTTAAAGTCATTGCAAGAAATTTACAGGCTTATGTGAAGATAAACTGTTTCATAACCCTACTGAGTCTTCCAAGTCAATAAAAACAGCATAGAGCTGAGGTGTGGTTCCCTGGTAGAGCAATTGCCTGCCATGCAGGAGGCCCTGGGTTCCATTTTCAGCATGGAGGGAAAAAAAATGTCTGGCTCTTTGTTTTGGTACATGTTACTTTCTCTTGACAGAATTTTATATTTCTCAGTTTGCAGATCTTGCACATATAGTTAAATGTATTTATAAATGCTTCATGTTGTTTAGCTTTCAAATTTTTAAAAACTTCTCTTTTCAATTGCTTGCATATAAAATTGGTTTTAATACACTGACTACCAACTTATGCCTTGCTAAACTCAAACATTTTCTTATAACCTCTTTTGGAGGATCGACAGAATAATCGCCTACATATTCAACAAATCATCACCCCCAAGATAAGAACTGCTTCATTCCAACTTGTACTCTCCTCTCTCTGTATGTCACTGAATTTCCTAGGATCACACTACCATATTAGCAAGAAATGCGGAAGAGTTCAGATGTTCATCAATTCTCAGGGAAAAGCATTTTATTTGTCATTAAGCATATTAGTAGTGCTAGTTTCTTTTGTATGTTTTATTTGAGCTACCCTTTATAGAATTAAAGGAGTTCCTCCCTATATGGTTTTAAACAGAACCTAGATTAAGATTCTTCCCTGATTTTTAAAAATTTTATTGGGTGATATATCTGTATCTAGTAAATGAGCACTTTTTTTCTCATTTATGTTATTAATATAAAAAATGGATTTTTTTCAGAGTTGAAACACTCTTGAATTTCCAAGATAAATTATACTGCTATCATTTTATACATTGGCAGATTCTAAATGTGCATATTTTAGGAAAATTTTCACATAACTACAGTACATATACACACACTCAAATTGAGGTAGAGTTTCCTTGCAATGTCACTGTTTGGCTTTCATATTTCATTTAATGAAGAGATTACTATTAAATATCCATTTGTGCTAATGATTTTTCTATTGATTTTGAATTTTGTCTCGTTTTGTTTCATTCATTTTTAACACATCTTTCCCTATAAATAGTATCTTAATAACATCTGAAAAAGATATGTATAAGTTGATTGTGTAACTATAGGGATTACCATCTCACAAATATTTTTGGGATTTTAATATGTATCATTAAGAGATGTTTGTTTAAACACCTACCAATGAAAAACTAGAAAAATTACTTTATAATACCCTTTCATCAAATATAAGATGTGTTTATTAAAGTTGTTCTGAAATATGACATAGAGTTTGTCACCACAACTCTTTAGAGTATTTTCTACAATAATAAGTAAGCCATTTGGTAGGCAAAAGTCACAGATACCCTGGTATGGGAGTAATAGGAAAACAGCATGAGATTGTGCTTAGGTGAAATTGAAATTAATTTTCACAGTTTAGTTGTCGGTTGGTCTCAGATGACATGACTGTTTAATCTTAGCTAGTACAGGTGTGAAAATCATAATATGAAAACTGACACATTCAAATAGAAAAACAGACAATATTATAATTAGGCTTCATGTTCATAGTAAAGTGTGAAAACAAAAGATTTTTATACAATCTCACTGAATTGTAGAAAAATAACAGAACTTTTTAGAAGATAAATATGGATGTCATTTAGCTTCATTTTCTGTATTGCTTATAGCAAAAGCTCTTTTTGCCTAATGTATACCATCAAAATTTTTATTTTGCCAGTACCTGAGGCAAATGTTTGAGCCATCCTTTTGAGGGAAATGCACCCAGTTTTGTGCTATAAAAATCAATATTTTTTCCAAGGAAAGTGTGGTTTATAAATTAAAGTACACGTTGTCCCTTTTCCTATCTAATTAAGATACAAATGTCATTTGGCTTGATCACCATACAATAGACTGTGGAAATATAACTACTGTGAATTTTTCATGAATCCATACATAGTTTTATGTACTACATATATAACTAATAATATATATTGAACAATATCATATCTATTAAAGGCACAATATATAGCTGAATTAATTATAGTATCCTTAGTAAACATTTATAAGATTAAAGCCTGGAGAAGATTCACAACATTACTTGTGTTTTCTTCATGAGCAAAGTTACATTATAAAATTGAAACTGTCTTTTATTCCATTAATGATAATTACACATACAGGATTACTGATTAAAAATAGCATTTAAAAACTATTGAAGGGGAATGAAGGGAAAGGAGGAGAGTAGGAAAAGGAAAGATAGTGGAATGAATCTAACATAATTTTCCTATGAATACATCACAGTGAATCTCACCAATGTGTACATCTACAACAATGGGATCCTAATTAAAATAAGATATATTTCATGCTTGTATAATTATATTTGATAGATGTTCTTGGGCCCATGAGCCACCCTCCTCCCCGCATCAAAGCAACCTTGTTTCATTTTCCCTGGGCAGGAGCCAATGGGCTCTGTTCCCCAAGGAAAGAGCTGATAGCATTAAAAGTCCCTCTGGTATACCCCCCACCAGAAATCCCTGTTTAAAGCTCCTGCCTGCCTGGAGCTCAGTCTCAACAGCTTCTTCTTGCTGAGAGAAGGCAGCCACTGTGACAGTTTCAGACTCACCGTCTCCAGCCCCACTGTAGCTGCCTCAGCCAACAGCTCTAGAGACCACAGCCAGTGCAACCATGCACCCACCTTCTGTTCAGAGCTCAAACACTCGCCTCTCCCTGACTCCCCTCTCCCACCATAGCTTGCACACTTCCCTCTCCCTGACTCCTGTCTCTCCATACTTCTTCTACCTCCGAACAGCCATAAAGCCTGGTGAATAAATCTCTTGGCTACACGGTTGTCTCTGGTGTGATTTTTGCCTTTCAATATTAAAATGGATTCTACTCTAATGCATAACTAAAAAGAACCAATGAAAAATAAAATTTAAAAAAAAGATTGAAAAGAAAATTTTCTAATTAAATGCATAATGCTATTCTACCAGGAAAACCATTTTCTATATATTATTCATTTCTATACACATATGGCAAACTGTTTAAATTTGTAGCAAAGTTTCATATTATATTGATCCTCATAACATAAATACAACATTTCTTAAATTGAGGCTCTGTTAATAGTATCTTAAGAATAAATAACACTTGACTTACTAGAAAAACTCCATGGCAAGTAAACCTGTAGTCTAAAGATGTCATTTCAGTATGCAAATAATTCTAATTCTTCATTATTAAACATGCTAAAATTTGAAAACAGTAAAAATGTTTCTGAGGCTGCATGTTTTAATTAAATTATTTTTAAAAATGGGAGTAAGAAATTTTATTATTTACCTTTTATTTCATATAATAATTGAAATATCTTTTCTAATTAAGATGTGCAGCAAACACAAACCTATGTTTACCTCTGAGTGATCAGACTCATCAGAAAATTATCAACTAGAGTAAGGTATCTGGAGTATGCTCATAAAACAAATACAGATAACACTGGGATTGTAGGGTAACAGGAGTTCTGTATTATTATATAAAATTATATTAACAGAAACTAGCTTTCTTAACTGTCAGCTAATTTTCCTTAAAATATATCACAAAAGTTGAATTTCAGTTATAACTTTTAAATAGACTGAACTACATCGTATTATACTGTAGAAATTACAAAATGTAAACCAGACAAGATTATATAGGCTTTGGTACAAAATATTACAGCAAAACAGAAATCCAGATATTCAGTGATTGAACCCTGACAGTTGATTTGCTCATTCATATCACATTCCAATATGGTTGCTAATAGGAAAAAATACCCTATCCATCCATTCATCTTGTGAAGCTGATCTTCCTAATGCAAGGCCCATAATTTTGAAAGACCCAAGAAGGAAGAAAAAAAAAAAAAACGAAAAAAAAAAAAAAAAAAAAAAAACAGAGGATTTCACAAGGGAGAGACTATAATTCCAGTTTGGCTGCAACGTATATCTGTTCTCATATTTTCTTAAGCAGAAATTTGTCAACTACTACTACCTAACTGCATCAAAAGAAAGAGTAAAAACTGTAAAATATAATGTTTTTATGTTCTTTGAAGGAAAACTAAATATATTTGTGGGGAAAGAAAACGTGTTTTTTCCTCTGTCATAAACACCCAACAACAACAAAAAGGGGAAGCTTAAAGCTACATGCATAAAATGTATATTACAAATTTCTGGAATTCCCAGGGCAGGAATGCTGCTGCAACTACTGGGTAAATTTGGAAAGAACAACAATAATGTACTTGATAAACCACAAGTGTCCTACTCACTTATACTTCTTTCATTTTCGTAAATCAAAATTAGCTTCTCAAAGAGTAGATTGTGAGAGATGCTTATACATCTCAAAATGATGTCAAGTATTCATTATCACTGTAAAGTAACTTGTATTGGTAGATTTTTTTCTTTATTAATTGCTTTGATGTTTTTTCAATGAACAAAGCATGTTTGTATATCAAAAATATATTTTTCTTTTACTAGGAAAGAATAATTCATCAAATAAAGTGTTCTAACAAAGTGTCACTGAATAATTATGGTTAGAGATACTATATTGAAGCATTTGGCACATATTTTCTACTGTTTAATTTACATGAGATTTGAATTTTAAAAGAGTTTTATTATTAAAGAACCCAGAAGATCATGTTATCCCTAATGGTCTTCTTACTTTCTGAGTGATCCTGGATCATGAGCCCTAAGAATAGAATGATAATTTTTATTAATTGTAAAAACATGTAGTGTAATTAATGTCATGAGTGGTGTTATGGGTGATATTATTTTGTTTCAGTGTAGCTGGATCTTGCTTTACTATTACTGGTTTAACATTTATTGCAATATTCAACAGTAAAGCAACTATTTGCCAATATTTCATTAACTGTTTTAATTTTATAAAATCCTTAAACAAAAAAAAAAATACTAAAACTTGCCAGATATGCTCTAATATTACACATAAATACAATTAACAATATTTAAATAAAATTATTTATGAGATTTATCTACATCATAAATATTTGTACATATCCTACCACTAAAGTAGAAACATCATCTACTTAAAACCAGTGAAAGCTGGAGCTCCAAAGAAGAAGACTTGAATATATTTGAAATGAGTTTCTAAGGAAAAATTAAATATTTATTTATTATAGTTTCTTTCCATATTCAACATTCAGTTATCAAAACTTAAAAGATTCTTGGTATTTTATGGATAAGATTGCATTGCATTCTGACTTATATCAGAGTATACAAAACATATACACTTTTGAAAACAATTTAAAGGTATATCAGTTTAGACAGGTGGGTGGTACACATCTATAACCCCAGTTATTCAGGAAACTGAGATGGAAGGATCACAAGTTTGAGGTCAGCCTATGCAGCTTAGTGAGCTCTTTAGTCAAAATAAAATAAAGAAGGCCAGGAATGTAGCCTGAGTTCAATCCCCAATACCAGAAAAAAAGAAAAGGTAATCATCAATTGATTACTCAGACCAGATATTAAACTATATAAACACTTAGAAACTTCAAAGTACATTGCATACCTAATATTCTTCTTACTTCTTCATAGGTATATTCAAAATAAAAATAATAATGTATTAGGGTATTATAACATGGATAAGTAAAATGAATTAATGTGATTTCATACAAGATGAATAGGAGGAACTGGAAACATTTTATAAACTACTATACTATCACTGAAATATTGTGGTGTTATTTTAAAGTAAACCAATTGATTATAATTGCATCTTTAAAAATCTAGGGCAATCACAAGATATTTTAATAAAGAAACATAATTTATATGCTTAGAAAGAGAGAAAATGGAATCATAAAAAAGTGGAATAGAAGGTTTCACAAAAAATAAATAAAATCAGGTAAAGCCAACTATAACAATAGTCAATTTAAATGTAAATGACATAAGTACATCAATTAAAAGAGACTATAATGATGGATTTAAAAAAATAATAAAATTTGATGCATACACAAAATGTAATACAATTTAGCTTATAAAAATAAAATTCTGTCATTTGTGAGAATCTGGAAGACATTATGCTAAGTGAAATAAGCACAGACAACACATACTGTTAGTATCTCTTGTAACATCTAAAAATATCAAACTTATAAAAGTACATAGTACAATAATGTTTGCCATAGGCAGGGAGAGGGGGAGATGAGGAAATGCTGATCAAAGAGAAAATTGTTTCTTAAAAGAATAGAAAGCACAGAAAAATTGCTTTTAGATTCTAATGGGATTATACTAGAAATAAATAAAAAAGGTAATGGAAACAAATAATTTGTAAATTAAAACTTGGCTTCTAAATAACCCAGCATTAAATAAATTTCAAAATAACTTGAACTAAATGAAAATAAAACTAGTCAATTTGTGGGAGCAGTGAAAACTATGTTCAAGGGAACTTTATAGCACTGAATGTATATAGTGGAAAAGAACAAAGATCTAAACTCAATAATCGACACTTTTACCTTACAAAACTAGAAAACAATCAAGTTATATCCAGTAAGCAGAAGAACATAGCCATTTTTAAAATCAATAAATTTAAAAATAGGTATTTAACAGAACTTAATGCTGGTTCTTTGAAAAGATAATAAAATTAATAAACATCCAGTAAGACTACTCAATAATAAAAGGAATCACATCTTTTAGAAGTAATAAAAGAGGGATGCAGCTATTCATTTCATTAAAAAATAATAAGGGAATTCTATGAATCATTCTATGCCTATGATTAAGTTGAAATGGACAATTTCTTGAAAGAAATTACCTACTAAAATAATATAAAAAATATGTGATCTTAACAGGTTTTTGTCTACTAAAGAGATTGAATGAATGATTAATAATGAAAAAAAAAAAAAAGTACCAGGTCTTGCTGGCTTCGTTGGTAAATTCTCACCAAAAAAAGATGCTGATTCTCTATAACCACTTCTAAATTCAGAAGCAGAGGGCATATTTTCTAACTCATGTAGTAGGGCCAGTGTTATCCTACCACCAAACCAGACAAAGTTATGACAAGAAAATAATATTATGGAAAAATATTTTTATGAAGATAGATGCAAAATTTCTCAACAAAATATAAGCAATATAAGCATTATGAATCCAGCAAGGTAGAAAATTACTACACAAGATCTATTGGGATTTATATCACAATTAAAGACTGGTTCAATTTTCAAAATTAACTTATGAACAGATCATATCAACAGTCTAAAGAAAAAATAATCATACAATCCCATTCAAAAGATGGAGAAAAAGCATTTGTGAAATCTAATACCTATTTATGACAAACTCTCAGCAAGAAAGAAATAGAGGGGTATTTCTTCAACCAGATAAATAACATTCACCAAAAAATCATACAGATAGATTCATTCTTTATAGTGAGATGCTAAATGTTTTCATTTGAGATCTGAAAAGCCATGGAAATCATTTATTGTCACTCCTAAGCAATATTCTAATGGAAGTCCTAGCTAACAAAATGTTACAGAAAGGAGATAAAATACCTGGGAGAAAGAGATAAACATCTTTTTTTTTTTTTTTTTTTTTACAGATAACATGATTTTTGGGGGGGAATCCCAAAGAATTAAAAAAAATAGAATTCATAAGCAATTATAGCAAAGTATCAGAATACATGGTTTATATCCAAAAGTCAATTTCCTCCCTAATTAAAAATAAGGAACAACTGCAATTTTAAATTTAAAGCATACTGTTCACATTGACACCCAAACTACAAATGGTTAAGTATAAATATCACAAAATATGTAAAATATCTATATGAGGAAAACTGCAAAACTGACAAAATGTATTAAAGAAGATTTAAACAAATGAAGATTCTTTATGTTCAGCAGTATAACAACTCAATATTGTTACAATGCCATTTCCTCCTTCATTAGTTTTAAAACTCAATTCAATCCCAATGAAGATCCCAGCAAATTATTTTGTGGATTATTGAGAAATTGATCTATAGTTTGCATTAAAGGGCAAAGGATACAGAGTAGCTGGCAGAATATTAAAGAAAAAAATAATTAGAGGACCGGCATGACCCAACTCCAACTTCAAGATTTACTATGAGGCTATAGTGATTAAGACATGGCATAAAATAAAAATAAAAACAGGAATAGAATAGAAAGTCCAGAAACAGTGGTGAAAAAAAGAATATAGACATAGATTTTATATACATTTTTAAACCACTCAAAGTGGATCATAAACCTCAATTCAAAATACAAAAAAATCTAATCTCCTAAATGATGACAGAAGAGAAAATCTCAGTGACCTTGAATTTGGAGATGACTTTTTATACATCACAGCACTGTACAGGAAGACGAAATTGACGTTGGACTTTATTAAAATTAAAAACTTCTCTGAAAAATACAACTGTTAAGAGAACGCAAAAAAAAAAAGCACAGATTGAAAGATGATATTTATGAAACACCTATCTAAAAACTACTCATTTCCTAATGTACAAAAAATATTTTAAACTCAACTAAAAATAGACAAAATATGGAAACAGATACCTCACCAAAGAAGATATACAGATGGCACATAAGTATATTAAAGTATGCTGAGCACTAGATATATCACTAGGGAATTGCAAATTAAAACAGCAATGATACTATTAGATGTCGGGACCTTCCGGATGCTGTCTGCCAAGGGGATGGAAAAACTCTGGCTTTGGTTGCTTACCACACCCTGTGGAGGATCAGGGCTAAGCAGGGGTTGTGGCTGTGATGTATGGTGAGAACCTGAACCGCCCTGCTGGTCACTGATTGGCTCCATGGTCCATTATAAGTACAGTCCACCCCCTTCAATAAAGGAGTCTTTGGCACCACCACTTCTGACCAAAACTCCCCAGCATGACCTTGTGTCCTTCTAAAAGGGCGGGGGAGAGGACACTGGTGACTCTTGTCCTCTCGGCCTGTCTTTTCCAGGTAAGCTACCCCCAGTCCTTCTCTGCCGGACAGAAAGGGACTTCTTTTGGGCCCAGAAGGGGGTTGGCTAAAGACCTTGGCCCCTTACTGTAAGATCGGGACAATTAGAAAGGCTAAAATCCAGAACTTGGACAACACCAATCACCAGCCAGGGTGTAGAGCAATGGGAACTCTGATTCATGACTGGAGAAATACAAAATGGTACAGCCACATTTAAAGATACTGGCAGTGTCTTGCAAAGTTAAAGACTTACCATATGTCCCAGCAATCACATCACTTGGTATTTACACAAATGAGTTGAAAACTCACATCCACACAAAAAACTTGCTTCCGAAGTTTAAAGCAGCTTTATTCAAAATTGCGCAAACTTGGAAGCCACCAAAACACCCTTCAAAAGGTGAATGGATAAACAAATTGTGGTGCACACGGGACATAATATATTCAGGAAAGCAAAGAAATAAACTATGCACACCATGAAACGACATGACATGGAGGAACTTCAAATGCGTACTGCTGTGTTAAAGAGTCCAGTATGAAAAGGCTCCAGACCACATGATTTCAACTGTATGACATTCTGCAAAAGGAAAAATTAGACAGTAAAAAGGTCAGTGGTTGCCAGGAGCTTGCACAGAGGGAAGAATAAATAGGTGGAGTACAGAGGACTTTTGGGGCTGTGAAACTATTCTGTTTATTACTGTAATGATAGATACAGGATATATACTTTTTCAAATGTTTATAGCTATATAAAACCAGACACAAGCCCTAAAATTAACTATAAATTTTAGTTAATAATAGTGTATTGGGGCTGGGATTGTGGCTCAGTGGTAGAGCACTCGCCTAGTATGTGGGCGACCCGGGTTCGATCCTCAGCACCATGTATGAATAAAATGCATTGTGTACAACTAAAAAAAAGCAAATAAATAAATATTTTTAAAAAAATTTAAAAAATAATAGTGTATTGATATTGATTCATCAGTTGCTAGTGAATGTACCACACTAATACAAGGTATTAATTATCAGAAAAATTCTGTGTGGGTAAGAGGGAGATGTGTGGAAACTTCTTGTACTTTCTATTCAAAGGTTCAGTAATCCTAAGACTGCTTTGCAAAATAAAGTCTATGAATCTAGAGTAGAAAAACCTTGAGTTTTTTTTTTTTTTTTTTTTTCTTAAAGCAGTATAATTTACCCCATCTTGTCTGAAACATTAATTAGTACCTATGAGTGGGGTATTGCCTCAAAAACTGAAATCCAATATTATTGTTTTAGGGATCACATAGAAGGCAGTGAGAAAAAAATATGTGATCAGAATGCAAGACAGTACTCATAACATGTAGTAGAAATCTTCAGCACAATACACCAGCAATAAATAGGAAGATTTAAACAGACAATGCATCTAATTTACTTAGGAATAGGGCATTATAGAAGGTTAGAAACAGCTTGTTGGTAGCATTTTTTTTTTTTTTTTCTGTTTGCTGTGCTTGACAAGGCATCATAAGAAACATAACTAGGAAGAGACTTGGCTATTTTGTAATGAATGACAGGGAACAGAAAAGAGTCAATAAATTCAGATGTCAGGTTGGAAAAGATAGCTAATACTTGGTCTAAATTAAATGATAAAAGTGATAACCGTATATTAGTAAAGAGGACTTCAAGATAAAATCTAGTTGCCTCTTACAAGGGTTAGAACAAGGTCATGGCATCATGGGACTCAATGTTCACAGAACAGGATTCACATAGCACCTGACAGTTCCTTTCAATTCTAATTATTTGGCTCTTTTCCCATCACACAAAGATGATATTAAGAAGGCATTGTTCAAAAATAATTACACAATATAAAAATGACTCAATAGCTCACTACTAGGCTTGGTGCAGTGGCACATACTTTTAATCCCAGTAGCTTGGGAGGCTGGGACAGGAGGATTGCAAGTTAAAAGCCAGCCTTAGCTATTTAGCAAGGAGTCCGTAAGAAACTTAGACTCTGTCTGAAAATAAAAAGTGAAAATAGCTGGGTATGTGGCTTAATGGGTATGTACCTCTGGCTTCAATTCCTGGTACCAAAGAAAAAGAATCAATTCCTAACTCCTAACAATATATAAACACAAAAACTCTAGCTTAAAAGAAGAAAAGATATACTTAGAATACAAGGGAAGACACTGCATCTCATCTCCTATGATAGGAAAGGGAGCTGTACATATACACACAGCTCTTTTCAACATATCTTGTCCGTTTTGAGAGACACAAAGAATTTTACTCTTCATTTCAATTTCAATGCTATGCATATTACACAAAATTCATGGATTTAGTGCCACACATCAAAGAAAATAAGTGTTAAAATATTTTCTCTTTTGTCAACTAAACCTTTCTAAAGTAGATAAGTATCATTTTCATGAAGTTTTTAAATAACTTCCTTCAACTGAAAATCTACTCATATTGATCTGAATTTGTTTCTATAGATAATTTATGTACACACAAAGTAACTACAATTATAGAACATCACTCAAACCTGCATTAGAAATGAATGAAATACTTGTAAGAAAATGTACTTTGGATCATTCACATATTATCATTGAACCAAAGTAACAAGATCATATTTCCTGTTAGGAATATTATCATGCCACTGCCTTCTACTAATCAGGTTACTTAATAATATAGTGGAGCAGATACAATATATTTCTAAAATAACATTGCACAGCAGAGATAAAAATAACAGCTATGAATTGAGAACTTTACATTGACATTAAAATGACTTAACACGAAAATCTTCAAAAATTGTTCAGCTTCTATTTTTCAACTTAGAGGGCATTTTAATTTTTATTTTAAATCACACTAAGTTCAAAGTGGTGCTGATAGGGTACCTTAGTAGAGGGAAAAATAAATTAGGGAAAATTTTAACTTTGCTTTCTCCTCTGCAAGATCCTTTACCTTTTTTCCTCTTCATCTTCTTTTTTCAACTGATACCCTTGCTTTATGATATCACAGCCTCACAACCTTATTCACCTCAGCAGGAAGCACCACATAACAGAGAAGCTTGAAAGGGTAATGGCATTCACCGCATTACTAATCTATTCTTTCAACCACTGATTAGCATTGAAATTGGTTTTGAACTTCTTGTGACTAAAATGACATTAATCTAGCATTTGCTGTTAGCAACATAACACCTATTTCATGTTAGCAGGTGATGACACACCATTAATTTGATAACTTGATGGTTCTAACTCTTTATAAGCCATCAAAAATATTAGTCCCAAAGAGCTCCATAAGAGAAAGTAACTGTAAATGTGATGGAATACCAAAAATACCAAAGAAGTTCTTTTCTAGAAAATATTTAGACTATATAGTTTCAGTGTACGCATACAACTCTGGAATTAGCATCAGTAGTTTCTTTATTGATCTCAGGATTTTCAATCCTAACTGTGTCTAAGAATCACTGAAAGAACATTGAAAATATTGATATCTTGACTCTAGTCCCAGAGATTTTGGTTTATTTAGTCAGTTCTGAGAACTATCAGTGTGCATGTATTTTTGTACGTGCGTGCATAAGTATGTATATAACTATTATAGCTATGGTTTGAATCTGGAATGTCCTCAAAGTCCCATGTATTAAGGTTATTCCCTAAAGTGGTGTTATTTGAGGGGAATGTGGGAGTCCAGTCTCTTTCTCTCTTTTACTTCCTGGCCATGAACTGTGTTTTTTTTTCTCCACTATACACTTAATAGAGGGAAAAATAAATTAAGGAAAATTTTAACTTTGTTTTTCCCCCTCAACATGATTTGCTCCCTTGCCATAGGCCCAAAATAACTCTAAGATTGTGATCTTAAATAAACCTTTTCTCTAAGTATACTTTTATCAGGTATTTCTTATAGTGATGAAAGTCTACACAGGAACACACACACCAACACACATACACCCCATACACACACACACACACACACACACACACACACACAGCACACAGTATAGCTTGATGTTTTTAAATATATATTGTGGGATAACTCAATTGAGCTAACTGGCATATGCATTACCTCACATGTTTATCATTATGTTTTTGTGGTGAGAACACCTACAATCTATTCTCAGTTAAGTTTGAAAATATAATATTGCTATTAAGCACAACCATCAAGTTGTATAATAGATGATTTAAAGTTATCCTTCCTAATAAACTTTCTGTTCTTTTACCAATATCTTCCAAACCCGAATCACACCGGCTCCTGATAGTTTTTTCTACTGCCTATTCTTAAAAATTCAACTTTTTGTTCCTAGAAGCAGTGATGAGAACCTCTTTTAATCCAGTATTCAAGTACCCACTGTGATGTATAACTGTTATCTTATAGTCACTCTCCACTATGTGGTCCATAGCTACCTGTAAATAGCAAGGAAAAATATTAGGAGTTTTGTGTTTTAACTCTTATGACGAAATTTTGTGCAAGCAGAAAGAAAAGTGACGTTTACTTCCCTTTGTAATACACTCTAGTGCTTTGATAGTACTTTCAGTAAGATCATTTTTAATTACATAAGGAAACATATTGACATATTTTTTAAAATTTCAATCTTTAAAAAGATATAACCAGCTTGGCACCATGGCACATGCTTGCAATCCCAGTGGCTTGGGAGGCTAAGGAAGGAGGATCATGAGTTCAAAGCCAGTATCAGCAAAAAGTGAGGTGCTAAGCAATTCAGTGAGACCCTGTCTCTAAATAAAATACCAAATAGGGCTGGGAATGTGGCTCAGTTGCTGAGTGCCCCTGAGTTCAATCGCTAGTACATGCCACACTCCCCAATAATATAACCATACTATTTTCGAAGATATCTCTGAGTCTGTGGGGTTGGAATAAAATATTAATTTCTACTATTTCATCCATTCCTTTTAATTTCTTTTTAATTTTCTTCCTATTAGAAATAACAAAATAGTCAATGGAACTTTTAAAAATATAAAAATAAAAACCATGATCTT
Source organism: Tamias sibiricus (assembly GCA_025594165.1). Lineage (NCBI taxonomy): Eukaryota > Metazoa > Chordata > Mammalia > Rodentia > Sciuridae > Tamias > Tamias sibiricus. The sequence continues at coordinate 143,659,263 of CM046661.1, forward strand.
TCTTAAAAATCATTGGCCCCAAAATCAGAGGATTAGGATTCTGAAAAAGATTCTACTGCTCACTTGTTATAAAATCTAGGGAAAGTTAATCCTGCTTCTCTTCACTTTTGTAGAATATGAAGTTTTATTCTAACATTGAGGAATTTATTTCTCTCAAGTTAACTCTTAATATCAAAAGAAAATAAACCCCCTTTAGATATACATCTGAACCCCATTTACTTTGAATGGTGGTTAAAACGTGCTCAAAATAGTTATGAAGTAAATGAACTCTTGTTGCTCTCAATCTGAGAATATTTTACCTTAGGACCCTAATGTTTTTTTCCAAACACTAGGGTTGCATATTTAACTTTTGTTAATAACATTTAGGAGAGGTACCAGGGATCAAACCAGGAGTGCTTAACCACTGAGCCATGTCCCCAGCCCTTTTTTTCTTATTTATTTTGAGGCAAGGTTTTGCTAAATCGCTTAGTTCCTCACCAAGTTGTTGAATTTGTGATCCTCCTACCTCAGCCTTTGGAATAGCTGGGATTACATGTGCATGTCACTACGCCCAGCTAATACATTGTTTTTAAGACTCCTAATTCCAACCTCATCCCACATATAGTATTTTAGCAGTATCACTAATTAGACTGTATTATACTACTAATTATTAATAACAGTGATTCCACTTCTCTCTGCATAGTACCTGAAGCTTTAACATGTTTTCATGTGTACACCTCGCCATGATTCTGACAAAAATATTGCTTTCTAGTGAAGTATCACAATCCCATTCCTCAAGTAAGGAAATACCTTTGATCTTGGGAAATTAAAAAATGCCCAAATATCTTGTTCTTGGCATATTGCTCTTACTTATATAGCAAACATCTGGATACAGATATGGTAAACAGCTTCCGAAGTGCCCCACAGTGATTTTTGCCCCCTGATATTTATGCCTTTGTGCAACCTCTTCCCTTCTGTGTAAGCAGAACCTAGTGACTCACTTTTAATAAATAATACAGTCAACATGATGAAAGTCCCTTCAGAGATTAGGTAACGGAAAACTGTGACCTACCTATCTCTTTCTCTCTCTCTCTCCCACTCTCCACCATGCTGTGAGCTACTTGCTAAAGAAACCACCTGATAAGGAATCAAATGCAATCTGGCCAATAGCAGGCAAGGATTCAAGACCCTCTTTAAAGTAGCATGTGAGTTGAACCCTGCCAACAACCAGGTAAGAGTGCTTGGAAGAAAGTCCTTCTCCAGCCAAAGCTGCAGATGAGTGCATCCCGAATCAACACCTTGATTGAAGCCTGTGAGAGGCCCTGAGCTACAGGACCTAGCTAAACCCAGATTCCTAAAAAACAGAAATGGAGATAACAAATTTTTCTGTGTTTTGATGAAAAGGTTTTGGACAATCTATTATGCAGCTAGAGACAACTAATAACTAGACTTCCAAATCTGAGTGTAAATTATCTTTTCTACTCTGGTTCCAATTTCTATGTCCTGTTTGGCTGTTCGTACTATTCTCCTCCACTATTATTTACTTTGCTCATTTAATTACATGGTGCAAACTTTTCAAGGGGAAAATACAATGGACAGAAAATAATTATGTCATTCAGAAATTACACATCACTATTCCACCTCTTACAACCTCATGTCCTTTTACCTTTGGAAGGAAGTATATCAAAAGGGCAACTAAATGACTTTCTCTTTACAATCCTTCTCTTGACCTCTACACCTTCTCTTGGGTGAAGCAGTGGTCACTTTAGCTGGTGAGAGTCCAATATCATTGAATAACATTACTGCTGAGGTGGAGATACTGCTGACCCTCATCTCAGCACCAACAGATGGTTGGAAGAGAAGTCTCATTCTGCTTTGTATTACCAGAGAGTCTGTACTTTGATTACAGTCTTAGGTGTCAATACCTAACTTCTGGGATGCATATACTCCATTCTTTTTCATGCACTCTCTTTGAAACCTAACAGAATTGTTGAAACAAAACTGAGATGGTACATCAAAACTTCTAGGAAAATGAACTTGGATTGCATGTGCAAGCAAATTATCCAAATGCAGACCTCAAGTCAAGATTTCAGACCTTTTCTAGGAAAATCTCATTTTTTGTCTCCAGCTTGAATTTGTAGTCTGCTTCTTACACTCAGTGAGGCTTAAGGATTTTTGAGTTATTGGGCCACCATTGCTAAAATTAAATGAAGACACCAATTTGACTGCTTGAGCTTTATTTCTTAATAGGAGAGACCACAGTTAAAGAGTTAAGTGATTGCACAAAGAACCCTTCAAAAATAACAAATACATCATTTATCAGTTTCTTAGACAAGTCCTCACTCCTTTGCTTCCTCAAACTTTACTGTCACATTTGATTTTGTATCCACACAAAGATTTTGTGATGACTAAATAAGAAAAAAACGTATGCAAATTGCTCTGATAAAATTGTTACATGAGGGGCCAGGGAAAATAAATAATAAATGTGAGTGAATAGAATACATAGTACTGGTGCACTGTTTTAAAAGATATCATAATCATGTCCAAAGTGGAGATAAAATATGGTGATAACTATCTTATTTCAAGACCCATTCCTTCTGCTTGTTCATAGCAGTGCTCTATTCAATCCTGCAAGTCTCATTTCTATACTACAAAAAAAAAAAAAAAACTGCTCTCATTCTTACCTCAGGGTCTTTGTTCCTATTCTTCCTTCTGCTAAAATGTTCTCTAGTCTAATTGGATACATCTCTTTGCATGAATGTTTGCCCTTTGCCCAGCTTCAGCTAGCTCCTCTTTAAAGAGAATTACCTGAGTGTTCTGAAAAGACTAGCTTGTTTTTACTTCCAGACTCTCTGTCCCTTTATTCTGTCTTATTTATTAAGGCACTTACCACTTTTATATACTGTATTTGTGTTTTAGTTTATTATCTTTCTTTCCCCCCAATAAAGGATAATTTAACCTTAAGAAAACAATGAATTCACCTATCATGTTCAATGAGTATTCTGAAAAAAAAAAAAAAATCAGCTTATAGTGTTACATAGTTGATGAAAAATTTCATAGTAATCAAAGGAATAAATAACATTTATCAATATATAAAGGCTGACTACAGTATATCTTTTTCCAACTGCCCAGTTATTCTGAACTGCAAAACTGAAAACACGAAGAGAGAGTTAATATAGCAATTATACTGGGAGCAGAAAAATCAAAATAAACATTGTAATTTTATGTACAGATAAATAATATGATGCATTTTAAATAAAATAAGTCAGAGGTTAAGATAGTATTAGCAATCAATAGACAAACTGTCAGGAAGAAGATAGATCCATTTTAATTTAACATAAGACAGAATTTAAAGCAGCATGATTCATGGGTGAGAGAGTACAGAAGGTGACAGGACCCAAAGACCCTCTGAGGAAACAAAAGGGATTTCATCAAACAACCATCAAAAGACAAAGCAAAAGCAAAGAGCAGAAGACAAAGAGGAAAAGCCATTGTTGTCAGGTAAAATTTATTTACTTTTAGGAACTACTGAAAAAAATCCTCACTCAATAAGTAACCACACCCGGTATATTTCGCACCTTGAATACTAAGTTTATTGCTTTTGATTTTATTTTATTTTAATCCAAGCAATTGTTCTCTAATGTCAAACACAGCAAAGAGACATTTAGACCTTCCTTATACACCAATACTGACACTGTCTAAAATATTGTCATACTTAATAAAATGAGGTTTCAAAATGGATAAGCACAACTTATTTTTCAATTTTAATGCTAGAGAAATAACACTTTTTTCTGAGAAGCTATCATTTAAAAATGTAGAAGAATTAATAAAAATTAAAAGGTACTATACTCCTCAAGAAAAAAATTTAAATATTTATCCTAATAAATTGTATAATAGTTTAATACAATTTGATTCAACAGTTTATTTTGTCTTCTTTAATATTAGACTATAATCTAGAAATTGCAAAAGATCAATAGGTGTTCAACTTGAAAACAAAATAAAAAAGGTTGAAATGCTACCTTACTATAAAATCATTATTCTGACAATGCTTTTGCCACATTCAAGGTGAAATTCATGGCAAGGGTCTATGGGCCTGCCATTTTAAAATAAGTAAACTAGTAAAAAATAATGAAAGAATCTCACAGAACAACTTGGGGACTATAAAAATAGAAAAGCAACAATAAAAATCTAAGGAAGACAAACACATAAGATATGTTTCACTGAAGTTTAAGAAAAATGGAATTCAAGAAAAATCTCTAAGGTATGACCATGACCTTTAAAAGTTGCTATAAAAGGACTAAAATAAATAAAAACACACATGCCATTAAATATTTGATTCCTCCCCCAAAAGTAGATGTGTGTGTATGTGCACACGTGTATGTACGAGGCAATAACAAGGAAAAATAGCTTCCCACTTGCCACTGAATGGGAGCATACAAAGTACACAACAGCACAATCTGTCATATTTCTATGGTTTGAAGATTCATCAGAAAATTAAACATTGATGTATAACATTCAGTAAAATATACCATTCTATAAATAAATATATGTGTTTGCTTCCCAATAAACCGTATATACATGGAGGCCATGATGTCATGTCTGGTAGGCACGAAGTGCCTAGTTTATTTGGATCTCAGGTAAGTGTATAAACTGCGAGACTAATGGAAGAAGAAATGTTATTCCACCAATAGCAGCATGACTGGTATGATCCTTGATCATAGCAGAGTTTGGCCCTGAAAAGACGAGATCTCACCCTACTATCTATTTGAGAAACCAAAAATATCATCTTATAAATTTCAAAGTTACAGCCTAACAAAGAGGAGATGGAACGTACAGTTTAGTTTATACAACACATTTTTTTGAAATTGGCGGTGTTAACAAAATGTTTCAGAAATACTAAAAGAAATAAGTATTAAAAGTTGAATACATAAGAAGTGTGTTAGTGCTGAATGTAAACTATTAAAGAAAAGGAAATAAAATGCAATCAAATACAGTTCAATATTAGATGATTTTCAGAGGTGGCTCTTTAAAGCAAAAATTACCATGGAATATTGAGACTAGAAAATCTGGGAGGTCAGTCACTACGCCTGATTTTTAAGAAAGTACTCTTAAGGGCTTTGTGTGTTAAAAGGTTATCCTTTCATCAAAAACTTGGAATAATCTTCCAATTTCACTTAAGATTCTGGAAGTTAAAGATTTAATGTAAATTTTTCTTGTGATTGTTTTTGCTAAGTATTTTCTAAACATGAAATTGAGGAGGTGGAAAAGAGGGTGACTGAGTAAAATCCTCCAATAATCTTATCCCCCCAGACACACATATCCAAAAACTATTGAACATATCCAAAATCTATTGGTTTTATGTACCACAAAAGCTATGATTTCCAGGTGAAACAACAGTGCCTGGTATTGGTAAATTGAAAAGAAATTATGCATCAAGGAAGGCCGAAAAATTTTGCTGGTATCACCCCTACCCCAACTCTATGCAGCATGAAGATGCCTCCTTCTTACTGGGAGTGGTGGTAAATGCAGAACTTATACTTAAAACCTGGTACCAGACCTAGCACAGTGAAATCTAATGATGGAACAAGAACCATGAACACTACCTGAAGCCCAATTCCTGAAAACTGAGCCACTGGAACTGCTTTGGTTAGGTGACTAACTGCCTTCACTACCTCAACACCAACTTTATATACCAAACAGGGGTAAAAACAGACTATGCCCACTGAGGAACAGGTCTTTGTTTTAGAGCTCAGTACTAGGACCACTATAATGAGACTCAACATCAGAAAAGTCCAAAGGCCAGAGTTCACAGTTGGATCCTCTAGGTGTTCCCTGGCATCAGGTGGAGACACGTGCATCAGGAAGATAGATTCACATTCTGGCCTGCATCATTATTAGTTGTGGAGTGAGTCTGGAGTACCTTTCCCTTCCCCTTAGACTGCACAGATCTCTGTGACTGTGAGACTCAGGTACAATCCAGCTTAACGTTAGCAGCCAAAGGACTACATTTACCTACACTAAACCAACTTCAGGCACCAAAGTGTATAGAGCAAGACTACATTTTCTAAGGGTAGGACTGGGTAGTTAGCACAGACCTTTGCTTTGGAACTTAGCACCAGGCTGGTGAAGACTACCACAGAGAAGATTCTAATGGCCCTCATCACTAGGCCAGTTCTCTCAGATAAAGGCTATGGAAGAGACTCAGTGCCAAGTAGAGACATGCAGCCCCAGACTATCAACTTCTATTCTGGCCAGCATTACCAGAGTCTGGCTGCAGCTATGTTGTGAGCCCTGGGTCTACCTCAGTAAAAGGCAGCCAATAGCAGTGTGGGCCTTGATCCTATCCCAGTACTGTGCTGGTTTTTCAGGTTGTTGGCTTCCTATGTGATACAGCATTGAGTCGTTTGTAACATGCATGGAAGCTTAGTAACTGTCTCTCCACACTGAATCCTGCAGTGCCAGACCACAGGCCAGTAACCGTGAATCAGGCATCTGGGCCTATCCCAACTCCAGAGGGAGGCTTGAGGGGATGGACTACCCCATTATAGGTACCCTTCAGATTCTTGCTGAGCAAAACATCAACAACAGATTTGGGGCAAACTTGAACTTGGATTGCCCTCTACTGTTGAAATAGTGACAATATTCCAAAAATCTCCTCATAGTAAACCTAGATTTAGGGGAATATCTAGTGCTGAAATAGCAGTAATAAACATAGGTTCAGAGAAGATAGACTGTTTAGAATTTCTAGAAAAGAGGTACAAACAAAAGCAGATTACAAAGACTACAATAAGCACATACTCCTTCAATACCCAGATGACATCACATATCAAGTATCAAAAGCTTTCAAGAAAACACACCTTCATCTAACAGTCAAAATATGAAGCTGATTAGATAGTTACAATTAGGGGAGAGCTCTAGGAGAATTTAAAAGAGCTGCTATAAGGAAACTCAATGTACTTCAAGAAAACATTGTTAAATGATTCAATATTCCAACAGAGCAGCTTATCAGAGAGATGGAAGCAATTTTTAATTCAAGCATGAATTCATGAGCAGAAAAATACACTAAGTAAAATAAATATGTAATGGAAGACATCAAGAGTAGCATAGATTAGACAGAAGAAAGAATTAGTGAGCTGGAAGACAAGTTATTTGAAAATAAACAGGTGAAGGAGGAAAAAGGAAAAGGGAATGAGACTGAATAAAGCTCATTGGAATATTGGCAGAGCAAATATTCAAATTATTGAGACAGACAAATTCAGAATACTCTTACATTGCAAACATGGTGCATAAACCATTCATATATTTATGTTAAGATGTTACATAGGAAGATTTAAAATGGGACATAAAACAAAAATGTGGGACTTGAACATTCCAAAGGGATAGACTTGTTCAAAGAGATAACAACACAAACCTTCTCAAATCTAGAGATGTATACAAAAATCCAGGTATAGGAAAGTAAAAATTCATCAGTCAGATTTAACTCTAACAAGTCTACCCCCAAGACATTCAATCAAGCCCTCAATAGCAAAAGATGAAGAGAAGATTCTCAAAGTCTCAAGAGAAAATAAACAACACATAAAGGGACCACAATTTACCTGATATCAGACTCTTCAGCAGAAACCTTTGAGACTAGGAAAAAGTAGCATGAAATTTTCACAGTATTGAAGGAAAGAAAACAAAACCTGCCAGCTAAGAATTCTGTGCCCAGTAAAGCTATCCATTAACAATGGAGAATTAAAGTCATTGAAAAGCTGAGAGTATATATTTCCACCAGATTGGTCTTTTCAAAAAATGCTGAAAGAAGTTGATCAAACTGAAAAACAAAAGTGATGTTAATCAGTATAAAAGCATTAAAAGTTAAAAAAAATAACTGGTAAGAATAACTATACAAATTCAGAATGCTCTTACATTGAAATCATGGTGCACAAACCATTTGTGTTTATGTGAAGAGATTGGGTTACCCAGAAATATGTAAAATGGGACATCAAAAATTCAAAATATGGGGAGAAATGGACAGCAAGTTTAGGGCTTTCAATATTTTCTCTGATTATTTTTCTTATCTTTTTTTTTCACATATGTGAAGTTGCTATCATTTTAAAGTAGTTTGTCATAATCAAAACATGAATTGTGTAAGTCTAATGTAACCACAAAGCAAAATATATAATAGATAAACCAAAAATTCTAAGCAAGAAATCAAAGCACCCTACTAAAATAAATAACTTAGTTGCAAAGAAACAATGTAAACAAGGGAGAGAGAAAGAAAGGAACTACAATAAAAGTAGAAAACAAGTTATAAAATGTTCACAGATAGACTTTTCATGTTGATATTTACCTTAAATTTAAATTCATCAAATTCTCCAATGAAAAAGATTTCAAGTGAGTCAATAGAGAAAAAACAAATCTCAAATATATTTTGCTTATAAGAAACTCACTTCACTACTAAGGACATACATAAACTGAAAGTGAAGGAATGAAATTTTAAAAATAGGCCAGGCAAATGGAATAGAAAAGAAAGCAGGAATAGCCATACTTCTATCAGATAAAACAGACTTTAAAAGCTGTACAAAGAGACAAGGAACGTCATTAAGGAATCAATTCAGGATGAGGAAATAATAATTCTAAATATAAATGCCCCCAAATTCTGAGCGTCTTTTTCTGCTTTTCATCATTGTTACCAAAATATCTGACAGTAACAACTTACAGGAAGAAAGCTCACTCTGGGCTCATGATTTCAGAAGCCAAGGCCATGTTTAGCCAACTTCATTGGTGTAGACTCAAGACAGGGCAGAACATCATGACAGAAAGGCATGTGGGGGAAAGCTTACATTTCTGTGGTGTCATTTGTAATGTCTCTCTTTTTGTTGTTGTTGTTTTACTTTAGAACATTGAAATCAGCAAGAATATTTTAGACAAGACTGCAGAAGCACAGGAAGCAAAAACAAAATATATTTAAAGATTACATCAAACGGAAAGGCTTGTGCACAACAAACTATCAACAGAATGAAAAGACAACTTTCTGAATGACAAAAAAATTGCTAACCATACACATATCAAGGGGTTAATATACAGAATATATAAATAATTACAAAAAGCAGGAAAAAAGGAAGAAAGAAAGAAAATTAAAAAAAAAACTAACTAAACAAAAGTAGGCAATACACTTAAATAAATATTTCTCAAATGAAGACACAAAAATGGTCAACAAGTATATGAAAAAAAAAATGTTCAAACTCACTAATCACAGGAAATAATCACCATCACCAATCACTAGGAAAATGCAAATCAAAACCACAATGAGATATCACTTTACTCCAGTAAAAATTATCAAAAAGACTAAAAGATAACATGGGCTGGTGAGAATGTGTGAAAAAGGAACACTTGTACATTGCTGGTGGGGAAAAAAGTTGTACAGCCATCATAGAACAGTATGCAGGTTCCTCAACAAACTAAAAATAAAACTATGACATGATTTAGCAATTACACGACTGTGTGTATTTGCAAAGGACATGGAATCAGTATGTAGAAGAGACACCTGAATTCCGATGTTTATTGCAGCAATATTCAAAATAGTCAATAAATCAGTACAACCTAAGTGTCCATCAATTGATAAAGAAATGAAGAAAATGTGCTACATGTATACAATTGGATAATAGTCATAAAAAGTGAAATATTATCATTTGTCACCACAGGCATGGCATGAGAATTAATTATGTTAAATTAAATAAACCAGGCACAGAAAGTCAAATACCATGTGATCGTACTCATATGTGGAATCTAAAATTTTTTACCTCATATAAGTTGAGAGTATAATGCTGAATACAAGAGACCAGCGACAGTGAGAGTGGGGGACAAAAGAGATGGAGCGAATTTGATCAATGAGTATAAGTGATAGCTAGATAGGAGTAAGTTCTCATTTGCTATTGAGCAGTAGGATGACTGTAGATAACAATGTAGTAGTGTATACCATAATAAGCTACAAGAAAGACTTTTGATTGCTTTGCCTAAGAAATGATTAATGTTTGAGAAAACAGATACACCTAACCTTATTTAAATGTTACAAAATATGTATATATACCAAAATATTACATCATAAATATGTACAATTTTTTATATTTTATGCATCAGTTTAAAAAGAAATTTAAAATGAATTTAAATATGTATATATATACACACACACATATGTACACACACATACACACATATGTACACACACATACACACATATGTACACACACACACACACACACACATATATTGAGGGGGTACCAAGGGTTGCAATCAGGGGCACACTTGACCACTGAGCCACATCCCCAGCCCTATTTTGCACTTTATTTAGGTACAGCATCTCACTGAGTTGCTTAGTGCCTTGCTTTTTGCTGAGGCTGGCTTTGAACTTGTGATCCTCCTGCCTCAGCTTCCCAAGCCACTGGGATTTCAGATGTGTGTCACTGCATCTAGCAAATCTAGCAAATTTATATATATATATGCTGCTAGAATTTGAGGATTTGAGTTGGCATGGAGAAGATCCCTTATTCCCTGATTAGAGAAAAATTCACATATATTTCCTTGTGTAGGTTTTATTTTTCTACTTGGTATATTTACATAGCTGATGTGAAGAGGATACATTTGGAATTAAATTTATTATATATGTGGGAATGAGCTCTATATTTTATTTTTCCCAATAGTGTTTTTGAAAATGTCACTCCTTGCTGATTAAGAAGCTATGTGTGCAAGTCATTAGTGTTCCATTAGTTTCTCAGTTGATTTAGTAGCCAACTACTTTGTGCTTCTTTTTCAGGATTTTCTGGATAACTTCACTTCTTTGTCCATGTAAGTAAATTTTGTAATGAACTTGTCTAGCTCAGGGTTGGAAACAGGGATTTGACACTATTTTAGTGAAAAATGTTTAAATTTATACATTAATTTTGGAATAACTAAGTTTTGTTTTGGAAGGGAGTTGAAATATCCTAGCCATATAAATTATATTTTTTTCATGTCTAGGTCTACTTTGTATCATTTAGAAATATACTTTGTAGTTATCTGTAAAGATTCTTGATATTAATAGGCTTATATATAAGAATATTTCGAGAGACCTGGGAAGATGGTAGACTGGAGAGAGGCAACATTAGGTGTCAGTCAATAGACGGAGGTACAGTAGAGAATACTGCTGAGTCACCAGTGATATTCCTGCAACCATGGGGGAGCCAAGGCCTTCGTGCTTCTCTGGGGCACTGAGATGGCAGATTACAGTGAGGGTGAGTCTCCAAATTGCTGACTCCTGCGGACCCCACATGGGAAACAAACTGTGGTGGAACAGGGATATTAGCACTGGAGCCAGTGGGGAACAAAGACCCCGGCAGCAGTACCAATATGGAAGAGCGCAGAAAGATAGATGTGGGACAGCTTGGTGGCCTAGCTTGCTTTCATGCAAGTCACCTGGTAGGTTCACATGCACAGGAAGGCCAGTCAGGTCCTGGGAGGTGCCATTACACCCAGAGGGATCGATCACCGCCATTTATGAAAGTGGCTGCAGCAGATGGAGGAAAAAAAAAAAAAAAAAAGGAGAATCACCTGCATGTGGAACCCTGCATGCATCCATCCGAGGAATAAGCTCAGGCTCTGAGGGTAACCTTCATCTATGTGGGCCACACAGGGGATCTCACATCTGAGTCCAGCGAGCTGGCCTGTGACTCTACAACTGTGGAGTGACATGGAGTGTAGATGCCTAATTGATAGATGATCTTGCAGTGCCATTCGCCAAGAGGGCCAACTCACAGCACCAATGTCCGGCTAACCAGGTATGAAGACTGTAACTCTACCCTCAACTCCTCTGCAACAGCAAGATTGGGTTCTGTGACTACTTGGTTAACTCCAACATCTGGAGGGTGGCGAGAAAATCTAGAAAACCCACATCAAACATCCACATCTACTGGATGTGAAGGGAACCAGAAAATCTTCCCTCAAGATTTCTTGACTGTGATTTATTTGTAGGTTCTGTTATGTATTTTTTTTAAACTGTGTGTGTGTGTGTGTGTAAACATGTGTGTGTGCATGCATTTTTTTCTCTCTCTCTTTCATTTATTCTTTATTGTTTTGTTTGGTTAATCTTGTTTCCCCCCTTTCTTTTTTATCTTATTATTATTATTTTTTTTTTTATCCCCTCATCTTTTCTCTTCCTATTTACACCCGGCCATCACACTCTCAAAATAGGTGAAAACAAGTTTTATACATGAATTAGGATTTTGAGAACTGAGGCAACTGAATAATACATCAAAGCTGTGTTATATATAGTTTCTTTGCTATTTTTGACTCACTTTCTTTTTCTTCTCTTTCACTAATTTCTAATAATTTGACATTTTTTAATTTCTCTTAACATATACATAAGTTTGGTTTATATATAAATCCTTCTTCCCACTAACTTGTTCACTCCAATTTATTTCCTTTCTCTTCTGCTGATATTAAACTACACCCATAGACTTCTCTTTCACACTTTCTAAGAAATAACAACTCAATACCCTCACCTCCTTCCTCCTAAGCATGACACCTCTGTGTCCAATATTAGAAATTATAAACCTCTTTACAAACCTACAAGGAATATTGGAGACAATATCTAAATTCACTATTTCTGTAACATTGTGACCAAATTGTGAATATCTGAATAGAAAATGTCTGGTTTTAGAGTGTTAAGTGTTTATATGGGGATCTGATAACATTTTACTACAGGGTGCATCATAAGCCTTTAAGTTAAAAACGAAAAAGTCAAGGTTCCACAGTGCTAGAAGAGGAGTCACACAAGCAATATGAAAAAACAAGGGAAGAAAGTGTCCCAAACAAAATCAACATACCTCCTTAGTAGATTCCATGTCAAGCACAGTAGATGAAATGACAGAGAAGGAGTTCAGGAGGTACATAATCCAAATGTTCAATGATCTCAAGAATGATTTAAGGGATCAAATACAGGTAGTAAAAGATCATTTTTGACAAAGAACTTCATAAACAAATACAAGAAGCAAAAGATTACTTCAATAGGGAGTTTGGTTCTAAAAAGAAACCAAACAGAAATTCTTTAAGTGAAAGAAGCAATAAATCAAATTAAATGTTCAATTGAAAGCATCACCAACAGATTAGACCACTTGGAAGATAGGACCTCAGATAATGAAGACAAAATATGTAATCTGAAAAAAAAATGTAGACCACACAGTGACAATGGTAAGAAATCATGATCACAACATTCAAGAAATATGGGATAGCTTAAAAAGACCACATTTAAGAGTCACTGGGATAGAGGAAGGTATGGAATCCCAAACCAAAGTAATGACTAATGTATTCAATGAAATAATAGCAGAAAACTTTCAAAACATAAGGAATGAATTGGAAAACCAAGTTCAAGAGGCTTACCAAACACCAAATGTACAAAATCACAACAGATCCACACCAAGGCACATTATAATGAAAATGCCTAACATACAGAATAAGGGGAGACTATTAAAAGCCATGAGAGAAAGGAATCAGATTACATACAGGGGGAAACCAATTAGATTATGTGCAGATTTTTCAACCCAGACCTTAAAAGCTAGAAGATCCTGGAACAATACATTTCAAGTTCTGAAAGAAAATGGATGTCAACCAAGAATATTATTATACAGCAAAATTAAGCTTTAGATTTGAAGATGAAATAAAAACCTTACATGATAAACAATAGTTAAAAGATTTCACAACTCGAAAGCCTGTACTTCAGAATATCCTGGGCAAAATATTCCATAAAGAAGAAAAGGAGAATAACAATGAAAATCAGCAAATGGAAATATTAAACTAAAGGAAACACCAACCAGAGGAGAAACCAAATCAAGTTAAATACCATAAACAAACAAAAATGGATGGGAATATGAATAATGTCTCAATAATAACCCTGCATTTGAATGGCCTAAACTCACCATTCAAAAGACATAGACTGTCAGACTGGATTAAAAGAAAAGATCAAACAATATGCTGTCTCCAAGAAACTCACCTCATAGAAAAACACATCGCCAGACTGAAGGTGAAAGGCTGGGAAGAATCTTATCACTCAATGGGCTGTGGAAGCAAGCAGGGGTTTCCATTCTCATATCAAATAAGGTGGACTTCAAGCCAAAGTTAATCAAAAGGAACAAAGATGGATATTTCTTACTGCTTAAGGGAACAATTCATCAACAAGATATAACAATTATAAATTTATATGCCCCAAATAATGGAGCACCTATATTCATCAAACAAACCCTTCTCAAGTTCAAGAGTCAAATAGACCACAACACAATTATTCTAGGGGACTTCAACACACCTCTTTCACCACTGGATAGATCATCCAAACAAAAGCTAAATAAAGAAACTTTAGACCTCATTAATGCAATTAAAAACATAGACTTAACAAACATATATAGAATATTTCATCCCTCAGTGAATTAATACACTTTCTTCTCAGCAGCCCATGGCTCCTTTTCTAAAATGGACCATATATTATGCCACAAAGCAACTCTTAGCAAATATAAAAAAGTAGAGATACCAACCTGCATTCTATAAGATCATAATAGAATGAAATTAGAAATCAACGATAAAATAAAAAAATTTAAAAAAGTTACTCCAACACCTGAAGACTAAACAACATGCTACTGAATGAACAGGGGTTGCAAAAGACATCAAGGAGGAGATTAAAAAATTCCTAGAGTTGAATGACAACACAGATACAACACACTGAAATCTCTGAGACACTATGAAGGCAGTATTAGTGGAAAATTCATTGCATGGAGTTCATTCTTTAAAAGAAGAAAAAACCAACAAATAAATGACTTAACACCACACCTCAAAACCCTAGAAAAAGAAGAACAGATCAACAATAAAAGCAGTAGAAGACAGGAAATAATTAAAATCAGAGCTGAAATTAATGAAATTGAGACTAAAGAAACAATTGAAAGAATTGACAAAATAAAAGTTGGTTCTTTGAAAAAAACATAATAATATTGGCAGACCTTTAGCTATGCTAACAAAAAAGAGAGATAAAACTCAAATTACTAACATCCATGATGAAAAAGGAAATATCAAAACACCTCAGAAATACAGAAGACAATTATAAATTATTTTGAAAACTTTTACTCTACTAAAATAGAAAATATTGAAGGCATTGACAAATTTTTAGAGTCTTATGAATTGCCCAAACTGGATTTGGAGGCTATACACAATTTAAACAGATAAATTCAAGTGAGTAAATAGAAGACACCATCAAAAAGCTACCAACCAAAAAAAAAAAGCCCAAGCCCAGTTCTACGAGACCTTCAAAGAAGAACTAATACCAATACTCTTCAATTTATTTCAGGAAACAGAAAAAGAGGGAGCACTTCCAAACTCATTCTATGAGGCCAATATCACCCTGATCCCAAAACCAGGCAAAGACACCTCAATAAAAGAAAACTTAAGACCCATATCTTTAATGAACATAGACGCAAAAATTCGCAATAAAATTCTGGTAAATCAAGTACAAAAACATATCATAAAGATAGTGCACCACGATCAAGTGGGTTTTATCCCAGCGAGGCAAGAATGGTTCAACATACGGAAATCAATAAACATAATACATCACATCAATAGACATAAAGATTAAAACCATATCATCATCTTAAAAGATGCAGAAAAAACATTAGACAAAATGCAGCACTGTTTCTGTTTGAAACACTAGAAAAACTAGGGATAACAGGAACATATATCAACATTATAAAAGCTATCTATGCAAAGCCCCAGGCTAGCATCATTTTAAATGGAGAAAAATTGAAAGCATTCCCTCTAAAAATTGGAACAAGAAGGGATGCCTCCTTTTACCACTGTTGTTTAACATAGTACTTGAAACACTGGCAAGAGGAATTAGACAGATGAAAGAAATTAAAGGGATTCAGATAGGAAAAGAAGAACTCAAATTATGACTATTTGCAGATGATATGATTATATACCCAGAAAACCAAAAACTCCATCAGAAAAATTTTAGAACTAGTAAATGAATTCAAAAAAGTAGCAGGATACAAAATCAATACCCATAAGTTAAAGGTATTTATGAACATCAGTGACAAATCCTCTGAAAGGGAAATGATGAAAACTACCCCATTTACAATAGCATCAAGAAAACAAAATACTTGGGAATCAACTTAATGAAAGATGTGAAAGACCTCTATAATGAAAACTACAGAACAGTAAAGAAAGAAATTAAGGAAGACCTTAGAAAAAGGAAGGATCTTCCTTGTTCTTGGATAGGCATAATTAATATTCTCAAAATGACTATATTACCAAAAGCATTATACAGTTTTAGTGCAATTAAACAAAATCCCAATGACATTCCTCAAATAAATACAAAAAGCAGTCATGAAATTAATCTGGAATAATAAGAGACCCAGAATAGTTAAAGCAATCCTTAGAAAGAAGAGTGAAGCAGGTGGCCTCACAATACCAGACCTTAAACTATATTACAGAGCAATAGTAACAAAAACATCATGGTACTGGCACCAAAATAGACATGTAGACCAATGGTACATAATAGAGGACACAGAGACTAATGCCCACAACTACATCTATCTTATATTAGATAAAGGTGGCAAAAACATACATTGGAGAAAAGATAGCCTGTTCAACAAATGGTGCTGGGAAAACTGAAAATCCATATGCAACAAAATGAAACTTTACCTCTATCTGTCACCATGCACAAAACTCAACTCAAAGTGGATCAAGGACCTATGCATTAAACCAGAGACCATTTGTCTATTAAAAGAAAAAGTAGGCCCAAACCTCCATCGTATCGGATTAGGCTACTACTTCCTTAATAAGACTTCTATTGCACAAGAATGAAAATCTAGAATTAACGAATGGTATGGATTCAAACTAAAACACTTCTTCTCAGCAAAAGAAACAATCAGTGATGTGAATAGAGAGCCTACTAATTGGGAATTAATCTGTACTACATGCATATCAGATAGAGAACTGATCTCTAGAATATATAAAGAACTTAAAAATCTTAACACCAAAAAAACAAATAACCCAATCAATAAATGGGCCAAGGAACTGAAAAGACACTTCTGAGAAGAGGATATACAACCAACCAACAAATGCATAAAAAATGTTCAACATCTCTGGCAATTAGAGAAATGCAAATCAAAACTAAGATTTCATTTCACTCCAATCAGAATGGAAGCTATTAAGAACACAAACAACAATAAATGTTGGAGAGGATGTGGGGGGAAAAGTACACTCATACATTACTGGTGGGACTGCAAAATGGGGTAGCCATTATGCCATTATGGAAAGCGGTATGGAGATTCCTTGGAAAACTGGGAATGGAGCCACCTTATGACCCAGGCATCCCACTACTGGGTCTATTCCCAAAGGACATAAAAACAGCATACTACAGGGACACAGCCACATCAATGTTTATAGCAGCACAATTCACAATAACTAGGTTGTGGAACCAACCTAGATGCCCCTCAGTAGATGAGTGGATAAAGAAAATGTGGTATATATACACAAAGGAATATTACTCAGCAGTAAAAGTTGATAAAATCATGGCATTCACAGGTAAATGAATGAAATTGGAGAATATAATGCTAAGTGAATTTAGCCAGTCTCAAAAATACAAATGCCGAATGTTTTCTCTGATATAAGGAGGCTGATTCACAGTGGGGTTGGGACAGGGAGCATAGGAGGATTAGAGCAACACTAGAAAGGTCAATGGGGAGGAAGGGGAAGGGAGGGGGCAAAGGGGTATAAAGGGGAAAAAAAGATGGTAGAATAGTTGGATATTATTACCCTAAGTGCATGTATAAAATCACAAATGGTGTGAATATCCTTTGTATATAAACAGTGACATGTAAAAAGTTGCTGTATATGTGTATGATGAATTGTAATGCATGCTACTGTTATATATACATCTTTGAATAAAAAAGAATATTTCAATTTTGCTATATAAGCAATTTCTCTTTCAATATTTCCTCTTATTCATTGTACTTTTATCAATGTTATTTGTTTTTAGTATGTGGATTGTAAAACTAGCCTCTTTATTGTCTTTTTATTCTTTTATTCTGTACATGATTTTGAAGAAGATCCCCAGATGCCTATTTGGATTACATGCAAAAAGAGCTTATATTTTTCTTTCCAATTCCAGCCATTTTCATTTTATTATTTGAAACATTTAAACCAGCCCAAACTTTGCCCTTGGGGAAGATACTATATCTAATTATTATATTATATTTTATTATCTTACCCAGTAAACATATCTTTCCTCTGTTCTGTAGGATGACATTGTATCTATCTTTCAAACTCTTTATTATACAAACACATGTGAAAATATATTCTACAATAAATGTTGTTGGGACCTTTAGAAAGACCAAAGAAAATAAAAGGATTTTGAAGATGCAATTAAGGTCCCTTATCAGTTTACTTTTATCCAAAAGGAGCTTGTCCTAGGTGGTTTGATCTAATGGGATTAATCATTTAAAAGAAATTTGAAGATCACAGACCACAGAAAGTGGAGAGTAGAAGCAGCAGAGACATTCAGCTTTTGTCATAAAGAATCTATCAACCCTCTTGCAGGCTCTCAATAAAGAGAGGAAGAAAACTGGAACTGAGAAACTCAGTCCTACATCTGCAAGCTACTGAGTAGTGCCAACAACCCTGTAATCCTGGGAGAAAAGATGTCCTACCTGGAAAAGATGTCTTACCCAGACCTTAGGTAGGACATCTTGAGTATGGATTTGCAAGACCGAAAGCAGAAGAAGTAAAGTATCGTTGAACTTCTTAGCTATAAAAACTGTGAGATAATAAATGTGAATTGTTATAAAAATGCTAACCTTGAGATAATTTTGTCATGCAGCAATGCAAATTAACATTGTATAATAGATATGTTCATGGATTTATTAATGCACATAATATATTTGCATGAATCGTGAAATGAATTCCACATTAAAACATTCTTAAGGTATCATTGGTTTTGCTTTGATAATATTTAAGGCTTTTACATTCCCATGTAAGTTTGCTATGGAGCACTTTTGAGAGGTGTAGCATTCCAATGTTTTAGGTGACTACAACACTTGATAAACTTGATAAGCATTGCATGTTTGCAGTCTCTGTTGTGATATTTATATTTCCTTTCCAGCAAAGTGACTCAAATAATTGATGAAATTTGCCTAATAATAAGAGTTAGATAATTTCTTTTTATACTTGATCTTAGCTAAAAGACCAAGAAATGATACTGAACTCCTTTTTATTCATAAGAAAAATATAAGCCGGGCGCGGTGGCGCACGCTTGTAATCCCAGCACTTTGGGAGGCTGAGGCAGGAGGATCGCGAGTTCAAAGCCGGCCTCAGCAACGGCGAGGCACTTAGTAACTCAGTGAGACCCTGCTTCTAATAAAATACAAAAAAAGGGCTGGGGATGTGGCCCAGTGGTCAAGTGCCCCTGAGTTCAATCCCCGGTACCAAAAAAAAAAAAAAAAAAGAAAGAAAAAAAAAAAAAAAAGAAAAATATAAGATTATTTGTTGACATAAGAAGATACTCAAAATGTCCCTTGACTTCTCACTCTTTTCTTTTTTTGTGTGGTTGCATTTTCATTTTTCTGATAAATCTTATAGCTGATAAATCCCTGGGGTCTTTATATGTTGAAAAGGTATTTATTTTACCTTGCCATTTGAAAGCTCATTTAGTCATGGATACTTAGAGTTCAAAGTTATTAATGAGAGGGGCAAGTAGAGGCATTTTTCTGTTCTTTTTCACATGAATAGATTGCAAGCACTTTGTGCCAGGATTGAAAAATTGTATTTGCATCATTAAATTTGATTAATAAGTAACTATTTCAACATTGCTTTCCACAAGCTAGTGTTGTGTGTGAGTTAACAAACTATGAATAACTTCATTCTGATGTATTTGAAGGTTTTCCACTTAGTATGCAATATGCATGTATATATTTGTTCATTTTTTTCGTATGGTTTTGCTTGTTTGCTTTTTTTTATTAAAATGTTAGAAATAGTGTGCCTAGGTCTTTGTAATCATGCTCTTCAGAACTTAGGGGGAATACTCTATATGTAAGCATATTTTTCTTTTACTCTGGAAATTGATTTGTTATATGGTAGCTGCTTTTATGTTTGTTTTGTTTTGTTTTTGGTACCAGGGATTTAACCAAGGGGTCAATCACTGAGCCACATCCGCAGTAATTTTCATTTTTTATTTTGAGACAGAATCTTGATAAGTTCCTTAGGGCCTTGCTAAGTTGTTGAGACTGGCCTTGAACTTGCAATCCTCCTGCCTCAGCCTTGTGAATTGCAGGGATTACAGGCATGTGCCACCATCCCCTGCACTTTTTTTTTTCTTAATATTCTCATTATAGCTCACCTTCATATCTTCTATTTTAAGTTCTTATTTTTAATTACTTTCAACTATGTCTACTTCTTTTTAAGGAAAAAAGAATAACCTCAGTTCAGGTTTTGAACTATTTCAAATGTATTGATTCTCTATTCAATCCATCTATTTAGTTTTATTAGTAGATTTTTAGATACAGTTCAAGGAACTCTAATGGTCTCATTTTACAGTTGGTTTGAACTATTTTACTTTTTTAAAGATGAAATGCCACTATATACATATATATCTTCTATCACTATTAATTCAACAATCATATACCAATAATCTACCACATTTCAGATTTTCTAGAACTTTATTAAATTGCACTAAGAAAAATCATAGATCTTTGCATTATGCAGCTTAATTCTAGTGAGGAGGGATTTTAAAACTAAACTGTGTATGTGTGAGTGTGTATGTGTGTGTATTTGTGTGCCATGTATTACTAATGAAAAAAAATGAGCAGGCGAAGGGGTTAGTGGGCAGTATTTTGTACAGAATGATCAGAAAAGTCTCATTATGTTACTAGAAGAATTCAATCGGAAACTGGAGGAGCTATGGGGAGGGAGGAACAGCACCTGTGTGAAGGTTGTTTTAAGTATACACAAGCATGAGTGTTTACAAAACCCACTCTTTTTCATCTTGTACAGGAAATGTTATGTGCACCTTCCCGTTGGTCCTTCCATTAGCTATTTCTGAGTAACAATCCACCCTAATGCATTAAGGCATAGAACATAAAGTGTAGGTTATTTTTCATGAGTCTGTATGTTAGCTAGGTTGCTCTCCTGACTTGGGTGAGACACGGCTTATTCATGCAGACCTATGTATTTGAGATGAGCTGATGGGTTAGCAGGAGGCTTGCTACCCCAGGATATCATTAATCTGGACATTCCTTCGTAGGTTTGTCATCCTCCTTCTATCTAGCCTGTCTTTTTCTTATGGCAGTGGCAGGGTTTGAAGAGTGAGAATGGAAATGTGCTAATAGTTTTTCACAATTCTTGTACAAAATTCTTCCTATCTCATTGGACAAAGGAAGTTCCAGGATTGAGCCCAGAGTCAAAGTGAAAGCAGCCTTCAAATTTACAGAAGAGATGGCATCATGTCAAAAGACCTCTTAGTTAGGGCTGTTAGAGCATTTAGTCAAACAAATCAATGGAGGATCACCTTGAGAAGTGGCACTCTTCAGTCACCACTTATTTGGTGGTTCTAGGCTTCTATCTTAAAGTGTCTAGCCACCTCTGTGTGGATGCTGTTTGTGTGTGTCATGGCAAAACGTTTAGCTCTACAGAAAGCGTGTTGCCTTGGAATGTAAATCAGTTCTACATTTTCTTGAGTTAATTTTTGAACTCAACTTTCTTTTCACATTCTTCCTGTTTCAGAAGAGATAAATTAGCTTGTATTAGACTGACTCTTATGCTGAAAGTAACTAAAAATGGTACACAAAATATATAAAGTATTTTGAAATGTGTTGGAGAAAAACAGCAGAGGAAGAATACGAGCATCTATCATCACTGAGAAAAGTAAAGCATAAAACATAAGCTATACAAAAATCCTGTTTCTCTCTATGAGTCATTTTTGCTAAATCATTTTGTGTAATTTTATTGACTGATGGCAAAACAGTGAATACACAACTATTAGTTAATTGACCTGGGCCAGCCTCTCATTTATGATAGTCAACTAATCAGGAACAGAAAATCCCCCAAAATATGTACCTGCTTGATAACTGGTGAACAGCATATTCCTACATGACAACTAAACAGCTGATGTCAGCTCAGCCACACTTTGGAAAGTCTACTAAACTACAAAATTTGCATTTACTGAAACTCATATTAACATCATCTTTCAGTAATATTTGGGAAAAAATGTCTAAGAAGAAAAAATTCTTCTTTAATATAAAAATGACAGTTTCAACTTCTTAAAAAATCCAGATACCAGTGCTGGTTTCACTGTCCCATGAGAGTAAAAAACCAAGCAAACATAGTATCAGAGTGATCCACTGGTGTGCTGTCTATTTGGCAGAGGGAAGAATCAGGCTGCATGGAAAAAATGTATCCCTGAGTCACTTTGAAATCTTATTATTCACAGTATCTGGAGTTCTATTGAAGATTCAGAAGCTTGAGTTACAGATCAACAGGTGATCAAAAGGTAATGAAAATAGACTATAGAAACAGACCCACAAGTGATTCAGATGAGAGTTATCTTAAAATATTGATAATATAGAAAAATACATAGAAGATAGACAAAAAGGATAAAATTTGAAAAGGTAGGGATTTCCAACAGAAGGTTTTAATCCAAAAAAGTATTGAAAGGATAGAAAAGAATGGAAAAAGTATATAACAACTGAAATTAAGAACTCCTTAGACGGAAGTACTAACACTCTGGATTTAAAAGAAGATAAATTATTGAACTTGAAGTCAGTGACTTTAGAAAAAGAAATGAGCCGGGCGCGGTGGCGCACGCCTGTAATCCCAGCACTTGGGAGGCTGAGGCAGGAGAATCGCGAGTTCAAAGCCAGCCTCAGCAATGGCGAGGCACTTAGCAACTCAGTGAGACCCTGTTACTAATAAAATACCAAAAAAAAAAAAAAAAAGGGGGGGGGGCTGGGGATATGGCCCAGTGGTTGAATGCCCCTGAGTTCAATACCCAACACCAAAAAAATAAAAAAAAAATTAAAAAAAAAAAAAGAAAAGAAATGAAAACATTTTGGAAATTTGTTTGGCTCTAAGTATTGAAGCTAAACAAAATAATTTCATTTCCAAATATTTACCAAATATGACCAAAAAAGACATGTCCTCAAATATTTTAATCAGCTCTATTTTCAATTGAGAGAAAGAAGAAAGAACCCAACTAAGTGAAGATTTAACCTTCAACTGGAGTATAATATTTTGATTAGAAAAATCTATTTTTCAATATTATTTTATATGTTTTCACTGTGTCAATAAGGGAATTTGAGTCATGGTCTTTTATTCAACAATACTAATGTCTGGCAAATGGCATTTAAGAACTCTGAAAGCAGTGACCTAATTCTGAATAACTGAAAAAGAGGTGCTATCTCAGGTGGTCATTTCAAAGGAACAGAAAATGAAGCAGCTGTTTCCCATTATCACCCAGGTTTGGGGGAAAACAGTTACTTCTCTCACCTTTTCACAGGTTTAAGGTGGTAATTAGGTTCTGAGTTCATTGTTAATCATAGACATACCAGTCTAAAGAAAGCATGGATTCACTGATGACTACCTCTAACTATGACAGTGGCAAATTGTTTATTTTCTGAAATGACTTATCACACATCTGGCTGTAGTTGAATAACTAAAACCCAAGTTCATTTGAATTTGCATGCATAAAATAGAACAATTGGTAGATGAGACTGTAGCATTAAAATGTTTTATGTTTTCAATAAAAACTCTTAAAAAAAGGGAAAAAAAAAACCACATAGTACAAATGACTGCCAACCTAAACTGGCATTAGACTAGAAGGCATCCCAGTACACTCATTTTGAATATAAAGTATGATGAAGATATTGTTTGACATTTTACATTTCCATTTTTAAAAATGTAAACCCAGTAAGAATGTAATAGCAAAAATGCACATGAAGTACTATAGCATAGCCTGAATGGAGTACTAAATAATTAAGAAAAAGAAATATTTCATACACAATAAAATATTACTCAGCATTAAAAGAGAATAAAATTATGGCATGCAGTTAAATGAATGGAGTTTGAGAATATCATGCTAAGTGAAATAAGCCAATCCCCCAAACCCAAAGGCTGAATCTTTAAAGGAGCCTATAATCAAGGAGATAGCTAAAGATTGCGGTTAGCTGAGAGCCATAAAAGATGTTCTAGTTTCCACCTGATAGTAATACATTATTCAAAGAATCTTTGTATGCCCGTGAACACTGCGTGACGCACCTGTAAGCTCGAGCTGTAAGCACGTGTCCTTGTTAAAGCTATATGTATATAACTGGGTGAGTTAGTGTGTGTGGGAAGAAGAAGAAGGTGGTGGTTGGAGTTAGAGCATTTGGAGTGATTGCTGGAGCCGGAGAGAGAAGAAGAATAAAAGACCTTTTTTCATTTTCATCCTGCCTCCGAATTTTCCTGCGGCGTTCATTGCTCCAAGCAGTTTCCGCTTCAGGCAGCAACAAATCTTCTCTCTGATAAATGGATGCTGATTCATAATTGGGGAGGTGGGGATGGGAAGAATGGAAGAACTTTGGATAGGGCAAAGGGGATGGGGTAGGTAAGATGGTGAAATGAGATGGACATCTTTAGCCTAGGTACATGTATGACTGCACATATGGTGTCAAATATTGAAGAGAAATGAAAAGTTGTGTTGCAGTTGTATACAAACTAAATGCTTTCTGCTGTCATGTATAACTAATTAGAACCAATACAAAACAAAATAAAGGACCATTGCACATAAAAGAGAAATATTTCTTAGATGTTCAGTCCTTTTTATACACAAACAGTGCAAAATCAAACTTTAAAAGAATTTTGAAAACAGTCTAAATTTCTGCCTTTAATTATGGTAAAATTTTACACTTAACTATGTTGAAATAAGAGCAATGACTTTTTTGGTGTGTTTTGGTTGTCCAAGTATGCACATATGTGTGTGTGCAGACATACCCTTTAACAAACATCATATTTATAGCATGAATAAAAGTTGAAATTATAGATATGAATGAATTGAAATAAAAGCAAATGATTAAAATAACATTTGCCTATTGGATGACTTGTCATGAGGAAATAACCCTTTGAAATAGAAATTTGGTATTTATATTCCTTAAAAAACTGAGAGACATATATACAATTGGTGATACTATTCATCTTTACTTGTAAAGATTTTTCTGATGAGTGTATGTGTGTGTATATGTTTTGAAATTTCATTTAAATTTTTATCTTTTAATTAATTAATTTATTTATTTTTAGTTACACCTGACAGTAGAATGTATTCTACCAAACTATACATACATAGAGTATAACTTATTGTATTTGGGATACAATTCTTGTTGTACATGATACAGAGTTACCCTGGGTGTGTATTCAGATACAAGGCTAGGAAAATTATGTCTGATCAATTCTACTACTTTTCTTATTCACCTCCTTGCTCCCTTCCCTTACTTTCCTATGTCTAATCCAATGGATTTCTATTATTTCCCTCCCCAATCTCCCTTATTTTGGGTTAGCATCCACAATTTAGAGAGCACATTCAGCCTTTGGTTTTGGGGGATTGGCATTTCTCCAGTTCCACCCATTTACTGGCACGTGCCATTATTTCACTCTTCTTTATGGCTGAGCAATATTTCATTGTGTATATATATCACATTTTCTTTATCCATTCATCCATTGAAAGACATCTAGGTTGTTTATAGCAGCTCAATTCACAATAGCTATGCTATGGAAACAACCTGCATGTCCTTCAATGGATGAATGGATAAAAGCATTTATCCATTATAATATTGGCTTATGGTAGATATACTGTAACTTCAAGCTTATAAACAACAGTTTAACATTAAAGTCTCTCATTTCTCCATGACCCAAATTTATAAGTAAAACTTCATATAAGCTCTGTATTTAGTGAATGTTCAAGAGCCACATGAACTATAAGTCATTTTCAAAGAGAACTTAAGGGGTAATACCCTTGGAATGATCACCTGTCAAGTGCCCTGCCTTCTCAAAAATGTGGAAACTTGACATGGCCATGGTTTACATTTGAAAGTATGGATACTAGGACTCCATTTCTAGTTGTCATCAAAGGGAAGAACTGATGGTTTTCCAAACCAAAGGCTGATGTTGTGAGTTCTGCCACTGGATTGCTACCTTACAGTTGCAACCATAAGAACTGCAACACAGCAGCCTGACAATGCCTTAAGAAGTGCTGGTTCTCCCTCTAAACACCAGTGCTGACCCAGAGGGAGCTGTGGCCAACATTCTGACATTGCTTTGAATCTTGGCCCCTGATAATATGAGGGGAGTAGCCAGTCCTTAATCAGGCAATTCAGAGCTCCTTGGGCTCAGAGGTTAGATTTCGCACTTCAAGAACCTCCATATACTATGAGCAAGCTTGGTTATTATTTTTCCTTAACCATCATATATCGCCTGTCTTAACACTAAAATGTATTAGAAGCTCCTTATGCAAAGATTTTCAAAAGTAATAACATAAGCTTAAACATGAAGAAACACATTATAGGAAAAATAATGTGTAGTGATAGTTAATACTGTATCAAATAATAGGAAAATTTAAGCTGTTCTATCCTTTGGAATTATAATTTTCATAGTGAAATTATAGTCCCTAAATGTCCTGTTTTTCAGTCAGTTCACCTTTAAAAAGATACACATGTACATATGCATATATATATATAGGTATATGCTTATGTTTACATATTGTGTAGTTACCCTTGACTCTTCTCTTTATAAGTAGAGTTAGTTTCTATTGGGCTAGTCAGATATTTCCAGAACAGCAAGCTAAGAGAGGAAAAATAAAATAGATTTTTCCAGCGGAGGACTGTTTCATTATTCCAGACGACACTTTGTATTGATCCGCCTCTATTTATTTCTAATTTTGTTGCCACTGATTGAGTTGAGCTCTAAATCTTGTGATGGCTCACATGCTGTTAGGATGCTGCATTGCTACCAGAAACACAAGGTAGCAATGTTCTCATTTTAAACTCTAATTTGGTCTTATTTGCAGCAAATTAAGGTGCCTGATGTGGCATTTTAGCACCAAAAATGCTTTATTATATGTCTTTCTTTACTCACCCTCACAGAAAAACATAGTGTATGTGGTCAATACAAATTTGTGCATTTGATATCCAGCAATGGGAATCACGAGCCCGATAAACTAACATAGAAATTGCCCCAGCATCTACCAATATAGGTGGCAGGTAATGCGTGCTTATATGGTTACATTGCAAAATTTCGTTGCTGTGTAAACTTGCCAGTAAGGTAAAATGACAGAAAAAGGAGCACATATCTAAACAATTACATAAAATATAGATTCAGAATACTCACATTCTGATAAGGTTTTACTTTAAAGATATGTCTCTTTAAAGATTATATGTGTAGTGCATTTACTCATTGAAGGTATTGAAATCTCACATTAACAAGTTTCAGATTACAAAATTAAGATAGTTACACTTATTAAAAAAACAGTTGTATGAGAAAGAAATGAGTTTACAGAGGGGTCCTAATGTGAAATATTGCCATAAGTATTTATGGCTCCATGCTGAAAATGTGGTTTCATTATTTACTAGGGAAAGAAATACTCAACAGAAAAAAAAAATGTAGACTTTAAGACTCATAGAAAACAAAACTAAATATATATTATGAAATGTTGGTTTTATACTTTTTTTTTTTTTTTTTTTTTTTTTTTTTTTTGTGGTACCGGGGATTGAACTCAGGGGCACTTGACCACTGGGCCACATCCCCAGCCCTTTTTTGTATTTTATTAGAAACAGGGTCTCACTGAGCTGCTAAGTGCCTCGCCATTGCTGAGGCTGGCTTTGAACTCGCAATCCTCCTGCCTCAGCCTCCCAAAGTGCTGGGATTACAGGCGTGTGCCACCGCGCCCGGCTTTATACTTTGTTTGTGTGTAAAACATAAGGGCTTCACTGATTCTTATTCAATTATTTTTGAAAGAGTGAATAGCATTTTTATTAACATGTATTAATTGTACATAATTGTGGTTTAATGTGATATTTCCATACAAGCATATAGGATGCACTGATTAGATCCAGCTGCCCCTTTTACATCCCTTCCCCTTCTCATAGCCTTCTCAACCTCTAGAAATCACTTTTAGGTTGACGATTTTCTTAGCTTCTACATATAAAAGAAAACATGCATGATTGTCTTTGTACATCTAATTTATTTCCCTTAACAAAATGTCCTCCAATAAAGAAAAATAGAATTGGATAAAAGCTATAGAAAATACCAACAATGTCATGCAGGTTGTAACCTTCCTTCTTTGTTTCTTTGTGGATGATTTTGTCTTTGGCATAGACTTTATCAAATTGCACTTTCTTTAAAACCTGAATCTATGGAGCATAGCTTAATCATTTTGTATTTTTAAAACTAGCACAATTATTATTGGAGTAAATTTACCACCCTTGGTAATACTACAATTAAAAAATAAAATTTAAAGTTTAGTGGACTTCATTTTTAAGAGGAAAACAACTAATAGATGTTAAGTTCATTAAAATTACTGTAGCACTCTCTCTAGGGATTCTGACCGTGGAAATATACAGGGAAGCATTCCTCTGATGAGCAACTCCTCGGGCGGAGGTGAGGGGTGGGGAGTAACAGGCACTCTGTTTCCCACTCTTAGAATGCCTTGTAGTTTCTCCTAGGAACTAATAAGATAACTAATACATGTGCAAAGCCTGGCTGCTGAGAATGCTTCTGTGCTAAGACACAGAATGCTTAGCTCCTGTAGCAATGTCCTTCATGAGGAGGCTCTATGTTAGAATCTCATCAGCCTCAACCTTGATCTCAGGCACACAGCTCCTGGGAATATAGGAACTCTCTTGTTAGCTAACCACAGTGTTTTACTGAGCCTAAACCTGTCCACATAATAGTAACGTTATACAATGGACTTTCTTGAGAGCTACACAAAGCTCCTAACATTGCACATTGCATAGTATGTAACTGAGGAATAAGCTGCATAATGTTGCTAAGTCTGTAACCTGCCTAGTAATAAAATGAATAATATGTACTAATGATGCCAATGACCTAATAGTAACCTATGGAGATAAATAAAGTTGCAGCTCAGGAGAGCAGCTTTCTGCTTTTGCCTCTGCACTTTGCTTCTGTTTCCTTTTATTTTCCTTACAACTTATTAAATTTCTCAAGCACCTATACTTATCCCACTTTCATTCTGCAAGAAGAATGATCAGCAAGTTTTGCCACTAGAGGTAACACATGACATATGACAGCCAGCCACAGGATCCCTCCTACAGTTCTCATGTGGCCTTAATGATATTCTTTGGTATCACATCAAATTATATTTTTTGGAACTCAAGCCCAGAGAAAGCCAAAGTCAAATTAATTTGTCATTATTATTATTATTATTGTTATTATTATTAACCTCTAAATCTTGTATCTGATTCCACCACCATGGTATTTTATGCAGTGCCCTATGGATTGATTCAGGTTGATCAAAACGTATGGAGAATTTGATCACCATCAGTAACCGCTGGAGAGGGAGAGAAGTATAGGAGTTCAGAAGTGTTATAGAAACTCAATTATGTAGCTAGTGTCAACGTGAGTAAAGTGACTTAAAACTTTGATGAAATTTGTAAGTGAAAGGAGACATTTTAAATTGAACAGAGGGTTTTCACATGTTCTTCACTCCCTGTGCAATAAACTAAAAACAACAATAACGACAAAATTTACTGACTTTAAAATATGTGATAAAAAAGGAGTATATGGGTCCATTTACATTTTGTATGTATCTTATATTTTAAATGAGGAGAAAGCACAATAATCTCATTAAACACCAAATGTGTTCCTTGATGTTACATTTTAATATAATTGTGTGTGCTAATTACAGTTCCTACAAATTTAGTCAAAACAAGAAAGTTTTAATGTAGGAATAAATGAATACTCAAGCTCAGCTATAAGTCTAATGTCTCCTAATGAAATGGATGCATAATGTTACACTCATAACTGAGATGGTTTGGCTTTTAAAAATTTCCCAGCACACCTGTGCATTTTCCTAAACAAACAAAGTGTTCATGTACTTTCTCATTCCTAAATATATACATTAACTAATACTAACTGCTCAAATTTTAGTACAGATATACTTCTGATAGTAGTAGAAATAAAAATCAGTATAGAAACTGACATTTTTTAATCTTAACTTGCTTCTACCAATCTTAGAAATATGTATATTTTGTCAAAAATATGACATTTATTGTCTTGCTTACATTTATTATCAATTTCAAAATGACTCAATATCTTTAAATATAACGTATTTTATGAAAAAACATATAACAATCTAATTTCCAAATAAACTAACTTCGATTTTTATGTCTGCAGAAAAACAGGAGAAAATAAATTTTAAAAGAACAGTCAGTTATTCAGTTAATTGTGCCCAATGTGGACTCAGATTACTCCTTGAAATTCAAGCACCACCCATTTTTCTGAGATGTGTCAATAGCCAAAAGGGCATTTATAACTATTCAAGTAAAATGTTAGCCTGCACCTGGGGACACTGGACAGGGTCTGGAGATAGCCTCCTGCCACAGGACTGCACACCACAAAGCTACATCTCTGAAAAACTTTGTCAAGGAAGTGATTCTCTTTTAATACACCTCTTAATGTCTATCTCCCACTTGTTGTGTTTTTCTGATGAAACCGGAACAAAAATATGAAGACTTTGAAGTTAAAAATGAACGTGGGGGCTGGGGTTGTGGCTCAGCAGTAGAGCGCTTGCCTAGCACATGTGAGGCCCTGGGTTTGATCTTCAGCACCACATAAAAATAAATAAAATTAAGGTATTGTGTCCAACTGCAACTAAAAAAATAAAATATTTATTTTTTAAAAAATGAACCTGGTGTGCCTAAGTAACTGAAATCAAGTGTATGGCTGGAGCGCAGTAGGAAAATGAAGTGGGCTGAGGAGGAGATGAGCTCTGTGCTTCAAAATATTGAATCCACATGATTCTTTTAGAGATGAATAGTATAATCTCCATTATGAAGAAACTAAAATTTTTGAAGTTATGAAATGGTGCCTAAATTTAATGCTAGATAAGGGTTATTGATCTAGGATTTGAGGCACAAATTTATCCAGCTGCACAGCTAATGATTCTTCATTTGTTCTCTGCTACTTTCTCATTCCTATGTAGGGAAAATAATAATGTTTCAATGACAGACTAAAATGTGACCACTGCGGTTGGTTCACAAACCTAACCTAAGATTAGGTTCCAAGCCCACATTGCCCCTCCACTTATCCCTTTATGGGTTATTTGTTACCTGACTATATCACTCCTGCTGTTCTTCGTATCTGTCATTTATCATACCGTTTGCTAATACATTCAAACCTCCAGTCTTCTTATGTGACCTCAGCACAGAAACATGTTATCTGCCCAACTTTGTCTTTCCTTGGCTGTTTGAACTCCAGTGAAGCTTTGAATCTGTTCTACTTCATCTTTGACTTTGCCAAGACAATTTACCTTTAAAGTTTTGTTGTTTCACTCAGGGAATAATCTTTCTAGCTTTTTCACTCCATGACTCAAGTCTCATCAAATACCAAGTTCATTATATGTTTGTGGTTAATTAATTGGTCTTTCAGTGTAGCGAATAAATATATGTCCCTTCTTAGCTTTTCTCTTTACTGCTGTAGTTCAGAGCTGGGCTTTCCCAAGTTCTTTAAACTTTATATCCAATTTATTCCTCACTTCAGTAAATGACTTTGACTTTTTCACACAAACTCCATTAAGCTATCACCACGAACACCACAAACTTATTTCACCCACAACATTTTCTTTTTCTATCTAAACACAATGTCCCTAGTCTTCTAAAACACAATTATTCCATATGTGGTTTCAGAGTTTTTGAACACTAAGTATCAATCAGTTAGTACCCCTTTAGCTTATTTCTTTACTCTGTATTTTTTCCTAATATTATTATATACTCCATTTTTTGGAAAATCTACTTGAAAAAAACTTTCATTCCAATTCATATTCTACTTTAGCAAATATTTATGCTTACTTTAAAATACACAGTCAAAACTTAAAAAATAAATTATCTGCTAAAGAAATCAACATTTTTTCAATCTTTATCCTGTCTTCCTCTCCCCACCCCCCACTTTTTTTAACAGAGCTCCAAAACCTTCTCCAATCAAAGTCTTTTTTTTTTTTTTTCAGTTTACTTTTCAGACTTTCCTCTTCTGCTTGTCCAATAGGAGTTCTTCAAGGTTCTGTCACTAGTCATTCACACTCAGCTATCTCCCTGAGCTTCAAACAATGAAGCCCAGCTTGTCTGAAAAAGATGGTCTGCCCAATCTGCTTTTCATAGAAAAACTTGTGGCCCAAGTCTGGGACTGAACTCAGGAGTTAGCCTCCAGCTCACAGCACCTTCAGGGTCTTACCTCAGCTGCAAAGGACCACCTCAGCATAGGCACTTGTTGCTGCAGAGCATCCTAACACCAAGCTGCCTGAGGCTTCATCTGGCTTGTGGCACAGTTCAGCTTCTGCTTTTGCCCTATCCCCCTCCATTCATATTAATAAATAGTTATGATGTAATGGAAAAGAATAACCCATTTAAAAGTGCAATAAATTATACAATGTCAAGAAATTGATTTTAAAAATACGCAACATCCATATTAAAAAAACTACAGAAGGCACAGGAGGATACTAGGACAAATAGAAAGCAATCTTTTGCCAACAGATACCTTTGCTCAGTAAAATTAATATATTTAAAAAATAAATTTCTAGCTAATACCTTCTCTGCTACATACATCTCAACACCCACATATATGTAATGTATGTAAATATGCATATATACTTATATACCTGATATATATTAAATGCGTATAAGTGTATACAAATAAGTATTGATATATACCAATATATTATGTTATATACATATACATATTCAATCACATAAGTACAGTTTTTTTATGAAATATAATAACCTACCAAAATCTTCAGTATGATATCAATACAAAACTCCTTTCCTATATTAATGTGAATTTTTTACAAAATGCAACTCAAATATGATTGGTAACCAACCATGTTTTTCTGGAATAACAAATATTAATAATGAAGTTCCTATGGAAAAATAAGTACTCAAAAAGTATTTAAGAATTCACTAAAAAAAGGAGAGCCTAGGAGGTACTAGAAAGTCTAGTCATTAAAACATGTTATTGTCTACCTAGGAATAGGGTATGCTATCAACTTATATCTTTACCTGGTATCCTTGCTTAACACATTTCAATGCATTAGGTTTTTCTGATTTCTTAAAGTTTCTATATAGAAAAATAGGTCACATGTAAATAGATACATTTCTTTTTCTTTAAAATTGACATGTATTTTATATCTTTTTTTTCCTGTTTGCACTAGCTTGAACTTCCATTATGATCACTGTGATGCTGAATAACATTGGCTAGAGAGGAAATTCTTGCCTTTTCCCTGAATACAGGGAGAAAGAATGCTTTCTATTAAGGTAAGGACAATCTCTTCGATTCATTGTTTGTTTAGAGTATTAATCATGTACGGGCATGGAGTTTTGTGAAATGCTTTATCTATATCTACTGAGCTCATCATAAACTATCTCTTCAGTATTAATATGCTGAATTATGTTGCTTTTATTTTAGTGTAGATCCAGTTGAGTATTTCTGGAATGAACCCTACTTGGCATACATGCTGAATTTGATATTTAATTATTTGGTGAAGATGTTTGCATCTATTTCATAAGGAATACTGGTCTCTGTTTTTTTTGTTTAATGACTTTGTCTGGTTTGTTATTTAAGAAATCCTGCTTTTATAGAATGAGTCGGAAATTGTTTACTCCCCTTCTATTTCTGGAAGATATTGTTTACAATCAGTATAATTTTTCCCCTCTATCAACATCCATCAGGGACTTTAGATGACAGTTTTCACTTTACTGTCTCTCTAAAAATTGAATCTTCCATTCTGAATAGGAGGTAGAAGAAGTGGGCTCTGGGTAAAGGGTTTGAGGGAAAAGCCATTCTAATTTCTAGCTAGTAGCAGAAGCAACTGATTTTCGCTTCATCCTGATCTTTTCTGTGACCTCCTGGTCAGAGTCAAAAGGGGAAATTCTAAAAAGGTTGTGAACACATTAAGTCTTCAGTCCTAGCGGACTTTACACATTCATGTAGACTACTCTTGGTCCTGAACAGTTTGTCTGAAAATTTAACATGTGTTTCTTATCCTCTCCACAGTTGGGTCCTGTTTTATGTTGGCTTTCCAATAAGTTACATAATAGCACTGCAAACTCAGTCCTGTAATGGGTTAAAAAATGGCAATTAATGTGCAGTTTTTCCAGGTTTATCAATGTTATTAGATGAAAGTAATCTTCTTTCTAGTTCTCTGCATCTCTGAGTTTCAATCAGACTCTTTTAAAGAGGACAAACCTAACCTTTAAATGTGTTTTGATAAATTAATTGATATGCTAAAAACCCATTAAAATTAACAGAATTCATGCAAAAATTTCTTGCATCTCTGATTAATACCTTACAAAATCAGCAAAACAAACTTTTTTGCAACATTGAAGTAAGCCTTAGTTAACTTAAAGCATAAAAGTTTTAAGTGTTTTTAAATTAATTTTTGATTATACTTAATAGTTACATTTGAATCATCTAAATCAATACATGTATATCATACAATCGCATTAAAAAACCCTGAGTGTCAAAACATGATTACAGATAATGGAATAGTTTTAATTCTTTAGAAACATAGAACTGCCAACAAGCATGTTTTCTCTGTTCCTTATGCATTCATTCTTGGAAGCTTGTCATTTACAAACATCAAGAAAAGATTATTACATGTTTATCATATTTTCCTTCACATACTTTCACCTAGTGAGGATAACATGTTTAGACATTAGTCTGTTATTAATGTTGTACAGTAGATTAGGTGTTCAAAATAGATATTAATTGGCATTTGAAAAAATATCATTTTTATATGGTGCCATGGATTAGATCTTAAATGTCCCCCATCTGTTGAAGACTTGGTCCCCAGCCCAGACCTCTTGGGAGGTGCTGGAATCTTTAGAAGGTGGGGCTTATTGGAAGAAAGGTGATTGGGGATATTTCCTTGGAGAAGATATTAGGATGCTGGTCCCTCCTCTTCCTCTCTCTTCATTACTTGGTCACCATTAGGTGAGCAACCTTCTTTGCCAAGCACTTCCACCATGATGTTTTATCTTGTCACAGGCCAAAAACAATGAGGCAATCAATGGTGGACTGGGGCATTTGAAACCATGACCCAAAATAAAGCTTTCCTCTAAGTCAGTTTTTTCACATATTTGTGTCAGTGTTGAAAGGATGGATAACATGCATGGACATTTACTTACCCATATTAAGGAGGCTTATTCTGGACTACTAAGAATCCATCCTTTCACTGACTCTGGCCTATAAAAAGTTCAGAAGATCTATATAAATGACCATGGTTATGTTTCTCACCAATTCAGAAAGATGAGAGCTCAAAATTAAAATTAATTTGAATTTCAGAAAATTTAATTAGAATTCCTGCTCCTCTTTGTCAAATTGTTACCTATTAAAACAAAATACTGCCATTAATCTTAGTTTATATTAACTATTTAACTCGTCATTTTTGTCCTATATGCTTTACATTTTCTATTTTAACTCTAAAACCTAGAAGAGAATAAAAGAAAAACTGAATATTTGTCATCTTCCCAACTGTTTTTTTTTTATTTCAACATTTTCATTATTCACATTACTGAAAAAATTAGACGTTTTGCTAACTGACTTGTAGTGACAGAAGTATTTTTATGCCTGTCTCTACCCCTCTTATTATAGATTGATAACAATATTTTTTATTAATTTTGGCATTTTTAGATTAACATTTTATTTTTGTACTTTGCAATGTAAGCATCTTAACTGTAGTTTGAAAATATTAATATTTATAATTGATAGCTAATTTGTACTTTCTATGTTTCAATATAATATCAGAAAAATATAGATTAGAGAATTGAGTGACTTAAGCATATCATTTAAATATTTTCTAATTCTGGTTTCCAACAAAATAGAAATATGATAATGGTTTATGAGGCATTTACATTTATGTGAAATGTTTTGTTTTATATATTGAAAAGTTTTGAGAAAGGGCATATTCCTAATAAATGTTTATTGTGGCATTGGGAAATAAGGCTTTTTACTTTTTAATGTTCTATATTTTTAAAATTTCTTAAAATCATATTGGGCACAGTAAACTAATGGGAAGATACACAAAGCTTGATATGCTATTTGCAATGTATTTTCTAAAGAAGACTTGATTTAAATGATTTGTTCTATTATATGATCATGTATCAAATTGTTTTCCTCTAGTTTTTATAACATCTTTGTTGAAATGAAATTTACATTCTACAAAATTTATCCCTTTAGAGTGTACAATAGCATAATCCAAACATGATCTCTATTTAGTGTGGGAACAATTTTTCTCAGTCTTTTCCCCAAGTAAGAACTCATCTACTACCAGTATACATGTAACAGATGCTCTTCTACAACTGGCTTCTTCAGATCAGCATGTTTTCCAGGTTAATCCATGTTTTAATAAGTGTCAATGTGCCACTCACTCTGTTGAGTTAAGGACTGTGAGCCTCGTATTGACACTCAGAGCAGGCATGGTCAAATGCATTGAGCATATTCATCTTCAGCAGCAGAGGCACAGTGTAGCTAACATGTAGTTATGAGGACCATGCATAATACATAGGTCTTACCACTTGGTGATCAAAGCTTCCACAGACGAGCACCCCTCTTTACTTTAGTTTTCTTTGGTTTCAGGTATTTGTCTCATTTCATATTTACTTCTACTCATATTCATCTTTTCTTTCCATTCCTTCTCTGGATTCCATGTCATGTGTACAAGAGCATATGCAGATTCACGCTCTTTATTATAACTTTGCTTGAGTTTTATCTCCTATATCATATCTTCCCTTTATATTTTTCTCTCTTCAGTTTTATTCTATATGATGAATCGATTAACATCAAAATTTGTTCTGATCAATTCTAGAGTGAAATGGAATTTGCCTTCATTAAATCTGTGTATTGACTATGTGCAAGTAATTAAGCATAATTCTGAGGGTTCCATGATGAATAGAACAGTATCTGACCTACTCACAGCCAGGCTTTGCTGAAGAAGGCAGATATAGAATCAATAATGTCAACTGTGTGATAATTTTTATAACAAATGATTTACCACAACATGATAGGAGAGCATTTTCAAGGGTGATACAAATTGCATAATGAAGCA
Source organism: Tamias sibiricus (assembly GCA_025594165.1). Lineage (NCBI taxonomy): Eukaryota > Metazoa > Chordata > Mammalia > Rodentia > Sciuridae > Tamias > Tamias sibiricus. Next base: position 143,696,584 of record CM046661.1, read on the forward strand.
TAAGTATACTATTGGTAAGTAAATCTGGAAAGGAAAAAAAAGCAATTTTGAGAAAAAAAAGTTTATCTAAATACAATAGGATTAGCAATATTTTCTCAGAACTGGAAGCTTCTTTATCAGAACTTGCCTCAAACTCTTAGCACTGAATATCATATTCAAGAGACAGCATTAAAGAATATTAAACCTGTGTTAATGACAGATGTGGTGGCACACGCCTGTAATCCCAGCAAAAGGGGAGTCTGAGTCAGGATGAGTGCAAGTTTCGGGCCACCCCCAGCAACTTAATGAGGCCCTAAACAACTTAAGAAGAACTTGTCTCAAAAAAAATAAATAAATAAAGGAGGGGGTACTGGAGATGTGACTCAGTAGTTAAGCACCCCTGAGTTCAATTCCCAGGACCAAAAATAAATAAATAAATTAGTTAAGTACACAAATATGTAGACAAACTTGTGCTAAATCACAGTTGGCACTTTTTTTTATTCAGGCTTGACCAAAGTAGAAGCAACACTCAAGTTTGCCTTCTATCAAACCTCACCTCCCAACATGAACTTTTCCTCAGGACGGCTTTGGTGTTATTCAAGTATATGTTCCATGCTCACATTCTTGTTCTGCATGTTTCTCCTGTGCTTAGTCATATGCTGCTGGACTGACTACCTGAGGCCACTGTGCGAGCTTTCAGGGAAACAGAACTCCAGATTTCATCTGGAATTTCTGAATGAGTAAGTCCAGGATAATGGTAGAATCTCTATTTTTTATGGCTATCAGTGTTTCTGATGCACTATCTCATCTTTATGAAAGATAATCTGCACATAAGTTGTCATTTTCTGTATATCTGTATCTTTAAGTTGAAGTTAATTTCTTAGGAATGTTTCCAAAGTCACATAAATCTCTAGGTCTGAGAAAGAAAAATCCAGTTCACCATCTGATTTTATAAGTAAATTTTTCTTAGAAGACACCCATTCCCATCCATCTATGTGTCCTCTATCACAATTTTATACTAAGATGACAAAGTATTTGCAAGAAGGGATAAAATATACACAGAGCCTAAAATGTTTGCTATCTCGTCTAATGTATCTATATGTTGGACATTATTTCTGAATTGAAAACCAAGAGAAAATGGTGTATTTACCCCTCTTCCTTAATGTATTTATTTATTTGTTTGTTTACTTACTTACTTTGTCCTAATTCACAATGCTTTGTATGTGATTGTTTTTCTAATTTCCAATTGTTCAACTAACATTAACTATTTAGAGCTATTCAAATCAGCTATTTTGTATCCATGGCCTTGTATAAGTACTTTGACTAATCTACTGAAATTTATCTAGGGTCGTTATGTTTGTAAGTCTCCAGACAAGTGCCTTTGATTTCCTATTGTACTAAGGATATTGGGTAAGGAATTAAACATTAACAAACTCATTCACCTTTTCTCTATTCAAAATATTAAATTATTTTGACAACTACCAACATTTAATGAACACTTACTGTGAGCCAGCCATTACAATCTTCTATTAATTTTCTAATGAGATTTTTTCAATAACTCTGTAATACAGACATACATGCTTAGTAACTTGTTTTTATAGTATTTGTAGTAACTTGTTTTTATGGTATTTGGGCAATTAGCAAATTAATGTTAAAACCAGGCTTCTATCTAGGCTGGTTGACTCCTAAAATATCTCTACCCATTCCTAACATTACTTTTTTTTTAAAGTTCATATTTTTATTTTTTATTTTTTTGTTTATTCTTTTTAGATACACATGACAGTAGAGTGTATTTTGACATATTATACATATATGGAGTATAACTTGTTCTGATTAGGATTCTGTTCTTGAGATTGTACATGATGTGACTTTCACCATTCCTAAAATTTGTGTTTCTTTTTTTCCCCATTGTCCCTATCTGAAGAGATGAAGAAGAATTTTTTCCCTTAGTTACACAGATTCTTTCATCTGTGTTCTTGTTTCCATACCCTCTTCTGGAAACTTCTGTTGTATTCAAAATATAAAACTATAGTACTAAAAATGAATGAACTCTCCCTCTGTTACCAGTTTAACTTCATATACGCAATTGCAGACTTTGGTTTCATTTATACTCCACACAGTTTAGTCTTCATATTGCAAGGTTTCACTGATCTTCAACTTCATCTTGATGTTCCAGAAAACACTTGCCCAGAAAGACAAACATCAGACTGATACACATGTTTGTATTCATATATACATATTTAGATATTTAGGTACACAAATATTTTCTATTGTGCAACAATTACCTATCCTATTTAGTGATACATTGTATAGGTCTGTAGTCCATGAGCAATAGGGTTCATTGCATAGCATAGGTGTGTAGTAGGCCACTTTATGACATATATTAAATATACTCTGTGATATTACATGGTGACAGAAACAACTAACCACTCATTTCTCAGAATATATATTGCTACTATTAAGCAACACATGACTGTATTTGATCTTTCATTAATACTCAGTAGCAGCGGGTTGGAATTAAAAGTCTCAACAAGATCACTCCCCTTGGAGGCTACAGAGGAGAACTGGTTCTTTCATCTTCTGGTAGATGTTGACAATGCTTGGTTTATGGTGACATTACTCTAATATCCAAGGCCAGCTTCTTTAAATCCCTTTTTGCTCCATACTAATATTTCTCCTCTATGGATGTCAAATTTCCCTCTGACTTCTTCTTCTAATTATATGTGTGATTGTAATTGATCTAAGGCCCCTTGGATAATCCAGGCTGATCTCTTCATCTCAAGATCCTTCACTAAATCACATCTACAAAGGCTTTTATAACCTTATAAAGTAACTCCCCTAAAATTGGGACATAATATCTTTTGTGGGGCCACTTTTCAGCTTATCTCACAAAAGATTTCTAGTTACTTTGGAATTTATGTCTTTTGATGTTGTGTGTGTAGGGGAAAACAATAAGACTATTTCTCCTTTTGTATTGCACATAACAATATTTCATTTATTAATCATACTTAAGGCAGTCAGCATGTCTTCATAGAATTTTGTATTGAGAAATGTTTGGAGCTAAAAATTACCTAGGTAGCAATATAGTTTGATATAATTTTATGATAAATGTTTATATGTTGCATTAGTGTTCTATAAGTATAGACTAAGGGATGTTGTTGTTTATAAGAATGAAAGGAATTAAAGGACCTCAAAAACCACTGGAATTGACTAAAAAGTTCCCCATGCATAAATGTCATATAATATTTTTGTCAATTGCAGGTAGCTGTGACACATTTCTCCCCTTCTTTTATCTTCTTTCCTTCCTTTCATAGCTTTTCTTCTCTGAGAATAATTTGGAACCAAATGTAGTAATATTAAACCAGTTCATCCTAGGCAATGATAGAATATTACATGTCCAATACAAATCTTAACATTTTGACTTTTAAATATATTTTCTTGCTGCTATGGGATATTCACATTTTCATTGTTATTAGTGCCATCCATCTACCCTCCTTGCTTTCAGGATATGTTTGAAAACTGATTACTCCTTGCATTTGAGAAAAGCAAAATAAATATTGGTTGGTTGATGATTTAGTAGGCTTTGTGATACTATGACCTAAAGACCTGACAAGAACAACTCAGAGAAGGGCTGGAGTTGTGGCTCAGTGATAGAGCACTTGCCTAGCACATGTGAGGTATTGGCTTTGATACTCAGCACCATATAAAAATAAATAAATAAAACAAAGGTGTTTTAGAAAAAGAACAACTTAGAAGAGGAAAATTTTATTCTGGTTCATGGCAGAAGTTCCTTGTCAGCTGACTCCACAGCTCTGTGCCCAAGATGAGGCAGAGCATCATGGCAGAGGAAAGGAGCTCAGAACATGACAACCAGGAAGCAGAGATTAAGAGAGAGAGAGAGAGAGAGAGAGAGAGAGAGAGAGAGAGAGAGAGTGCTCTGCTTACCAGAGACAAAATATAAACCTCAAAGGCATGCTCATTGACCTACTTCCTCTAATCACACCTTATCTGTAGACAGTTACCGACCAGTGAATCCCTATCAGTGGATTGATCTAAATTATCACAGTCAACTTGTCATTATAGTTATAAATTGTATTATTCTAAAGTAATTATGTTGACAACTATCAACATTTAATGAGCATTTACTATGAGCCAGTCATTAGAATCTTTTATTAATTATCTAATTTTATTTTTCAATAACTCTGTAATACAGACATACATTGCATTATTCTAAAGTCTATAGTATAAATTTTAAAAATAGGAAGAATAATAGGAAAAGTATTTCTAATGACATACCAATTTAGATACTTGTGGCTAGGAAAGTTGTAAGGGTAAAGTGGTAGTGTGAGGATTCCAGGAAATTGCTAGTTTAGCACAGAGAAGTGCTAGTTTAGCACTGTTCTGAGTTACTAAATACATAAAATCTCAGAAGTTAAGTGAACAGGAATTCTTCCCCATGAAAACTTACATAGGAACTCTCATCCCTCAACTCTATATTTAGGTTGTCAGCTACTTTATCTTGTCACCTGTCCCAAAATGAAAATCCCATTTCTTTCCTACAAGAGTCACACTTTTGCCCAGAAAGAACCATCTGACTACTGTATTTTCTATCATATTTTAAAATACCTAGAAACTCAGAGGGCCTCTTAAATATTCGGCAGAAGGTTGGGAAAGAACTTTTGTCTTAATCTTAGAAGTTTACAATGCAGCAAACTGAGTGAAGATGAGATTTGTGTCACTATAAACTAATGTCAATGTCATAATGCTGGTACTGACATTGGCCATGCTGAACAGCATACATTGGAGACAACAGAAGGTATGAGTCACCTTGTTGTTTAGGATACATGAGGGAAAGGATTCCCAAAACTAACATGACAAAGAGGCAAAAAATGTTTTTCACTAATTTATAGATACTGAAGCTACCATTAAGGTGCAAAATATAATATAAAATAGTAAAAATAGTTCATGTCTCTCTGTATTTTCTCACTGTCCTCTCTCGAAAAAGTACCTAAAATTTTGACTTGCTGTAAGAAAAAAATAATGTAATAAGCATACATAAAATCTGGCATGTCATTTTCATCCATGAAAATGAGCTCAAAGCCGAACTTCATTCATTTGCTGGTTTGTAAAGATAACCATGTTTCCACTATATATTGTTATGTAGTTTAAAGCTACAGCATTTTCCCAATAGTAATGGTTGCTCTTGATGGGTTGTGTTGTAGCTATTTTTTATACTAATGTAATTACTACAATATAATAATTATTGTAGTCGTGGTGATTTTTATTAAAATCCCAGCATTCTCCAAGGATAAGTTTCTTCATTATTGTTAATTCTAATATATGTCTATCAGTCTTCATCCTGATAATTACTAAAATGGGTCTCTATGTGGTAGAATTGAAAAAAAAAAGTTGAGAGTAATAAAATAATTTACAATATCTATACATGTCATATGAGAAGAATCTTTTGCTATATTCAATTACTAGCTACTATTAGTGATTTGAATAAAAAGAAATCATTATATCTTGTCACTTCCAATTCTTGGAGACTACTGTTTTTTTTATTTCTCCAAACATCTAAGGTTAAAACCATTGGCACTAGAATTTTCAGATTGTGTCTCTTAGGTTGGTAACCTGATCTCTTCATTCTTGTCAGTAGTTCTTTACCTCTGTGACTTGATAAAATAGATACTCAAAACTGCACTGTGAAATATGTGGAATCTGAATAAGGGAAATTGATGAGCATTGAAGATTTTGATAGATAAGAATATGTGTGCCTCTGTGTGGTTGCATGCTAACTCTCTTCCAAGCCATTGCCCATACTGAAGTCAGCATGGTCATATACTAGGAAAGCTGAAACATTGTGACTGTAGCTCAAAGCCAAAATATCTCATTCATTTTCTGCTTTTTAACAGTGAGCATTCTTCTGTTATATACTAGGTGTTGAAAATGAACAGCTTTTTCCCTGTGTCTTTATTGCTTTATCCTATTGGTTCTTATTCTCATTATGATTGCCCTAGTCACTCTTTTAATTACAAAATTTTTATATATTCATAGCCAACACAATTGTGAGGACCTAATTTTGTCATGATCACTTTTAACATTTAGTATCTAATACAATCTTATATTTTGTAGGTCTTCAATACATAAATTCTCATTTCAGTATAGCAGAAAATAAATAACCATGGAGGCAAAGGAGGACTAGGTTTAGAATTCAAAAGTTCCTCAAAGGATACCTCTAATTACATCTGTGCATAGAGAAGAGGAGCTAATGAAAAATCTCTACCTCAGTTATACAACTATTGACACTTAGGCCTTTGGAAATGTGGGTATGAGTAAATCAGTCTGCCTGTGACCTTTGACAAGACAAAGTCCAAGTTTAGTGTAAAGAGAAATGAAATGGGTAGTGAAGTAAGATATCAATAATTTAAATTACTCCACATGACAAGTTGCATTGACCCATTATTCATTTTTACCTTCTACAATTTTGTCCTAAAGCTTTATATAAGGGTAGTAGTAGTTAATCTTTCAACTTGATTTAGAATTAGAGAATATCCAAAGATAAATATGACTATAATAGATGAGGAATTAAAATCATTGTGTGGCCCACTGAATTATCCACCTTTCTCATTTTTTTTTATAAACAGATGCTTTAACCTCCCCTGCATGAAGATGTGAGGCACATGTTGTTCTGTACAACCTCATAATATGCCTCCGTTACCCTGACTTGGCTTCCAGGGTCCCTTGTCCCTCTCTCCTCCTTCCTGAGGTGGAATTCTACAATTAGAAATACACTTTGAAACATAAACCAACCACATTCCCAACAAGCTCTTTTACTGGGATGTTATATCCTAATTCACTATACAATTACACCTGTTCTAATTAACTCAGAGCCACTTACCAAACAATTAAGAGTATCCCCTATGTCGTGGAGCCTGAAACTAGCCAATTCTAAGCCTGCTTAGCCTGCCTCACCATCCTATTGTATAGCAATAATAATAAAGGCTCTTGCTCATAGTTTTTCTCTCTCTATGTTCTTCACTAGCAAAATCTGTGCTTTTTTTGTGTTGTTCCAGTGGGAGCTATAAATAATAAGCAAAACTTCAATGGCAGTAATCTTCTGATCTATTGGACTTACTGTCCCTTAAATTTTCTACCAGTATATTCTATTTTAAAATATGTATGTTGAAAGATGGTCTAAAAAACTTTAGCTGCATAATAGATGGTTGCATCATATATTGAAAAAGTTGTCATTGTCATTACTATTGTAAATATGCATGGAAGGGAGAGGAAAGATACTTAGAAGCTAAAGCAATAGATATTTTCATCACTTATCTGCTTGTTCTCAGACCATGTTTCCACTTTTCTAAGCTAATTTATCTTCAAGATAGTCCTACAAATTAAGTAAAACGACAACAACAAAAAGAGATTTTTATTTTGCATCTGACACTTTGCTTAGCACTGGTGATAGTATCTAAATTAAGATATAATTTATACATTGGACTAATGTCATAATTTGGATCTTCATTATCCTTAAAGATTCAAACATTGAAGTTGTGGTCCCCAATGCTGCATGTTTACAGGTAGGGATTTTTGAAATGATTAGATCATGAGGGCTCTGACCTCACCAACAGATTAATTCATGGAGGGATTCATATCTGATGGCATTATTAGGAGGTAATAGAATCTGTAGGTAGAGGATGCTAGGTAGAAGAAATAGGTCACTGGGGGCATGCTCTGGAAGGGTATGACTTGTCCCCTGGCCCTTTCTTCACCTTTCTGTCTGCTTCCTGATTGCTATGAGGGTAACAGCTTTCCTCTGTCACATCCTTCCTACATGATACCCTGCTTCACCATATGCCCATAGAAATAGGGCCAGCTAAACATGGATTTAAACCTATGAAACCATAAGCCAAATAATCTTTTCCCATTTAAGTTGTTCATGTCAGGTATTTTGGTCATAGTGACAAAAAGCCAACTAATACAGTTACCTAATTTTTAAATCAAAACTAAAACAATATAACTTAAAGTCACATAAATAGAATATTAAAATTAAGTTTTCAAACTAATAGGAATTAGCTTCATTAAATAAATTCTTAAAAAGATTTAAAATATTCAACATTTAAGTAATAGTAATTCATTTATAAATATTAACTCATTAATGCTAAGAATAACCTTTAATGATGAAAGAGGCAAAGAAACAGTAATTTACAACAAGTTGGCAGAGTCTACAAGATGTTACATATTATGTGCTTTAAAATATTTCTTAAAATATTTTTAAACTATACAGTGGCATTGCTTTTCAACAAGTTATCACATCATTAAACAGTAATTTTCTAAACTTCAAGAAAAAGTGCCAAAGGGACAGTATAAATCACAATTGGACATATTAAAAAACTTATTTTTACTTGTATTCTTTTAATAGTTTATACAGCACTATTGTTATTTTTTTCACAAAACTAACAGTATTTTATGCTTTTATGGTCTTAGTGAAAGACAAGGTATGTCTTTTAGAGAATATTTGAGTATGTAGTATAAAATAGGATCTGTAGCTTTCTATTATAAAAATATTCATTGTAACTATTCATGTCACTTCATTGTTATTGTCTCACTTTAATATGAATTTTATTGGCTACTTAAAATTTTTGATAATAGAACTTTACATAATATATACAACTTTTATTCCCCAGTATAAAAGTATTCTTATAATTCTTGTAATTGACCTTTCAAGATTTGAAGTAATATTTTAAAATCACTTCTTTAAAAGACTATGATTGCATGCAAAGATATATACATTTTTCTGCAACCTAAAGCAGATTATTCTTATGTATAAAGATGTTTTTCAAAAAAAATATTGGTTGAAATTTAGGAAAATTTACCCCATTTTGTAAGAGGTATATGAACAAATTTTTTATTTTTATTTTTATTTGATTTTCATGGGGAAGCAAATCCTAGAAAAAAACTCACATAAATAGGAAAACAAGCGACCAGTAAAATGGAGTTCCATGTACATATCACAAATGCAAAGGACCTTTTGTTAGAGTGAAAATTATACCAGACTGGGAGCCATTTCAGGATGACCTGTAGTCCTGATTTTGAAAAAGTGGTACTTCAGAACAAAGAACATAAATCCAGAAAAATCTCCATTAACTGCTTTTTGTACAGAGACATAAAATAGATTAGAGTCAGCAAAGATACATAAATGCCTTTCCTAATATGTGGCTTTCATAATAATGAACAGAGAAATAATCAGAAGTAAATGTGCAGCATGGATTTCTCTCGGGCTAGAAGAGGAGGAAAAGTAAAGTCTAATGAAGAATTTCAAAAGCAAAAAGAATTCCAGAACACACCAGGGAACAGGGTTTGTCCCTGACAAACTAGACACAATAGCTTGCCTGGCAAAAGATACATGGTCCTAAGAAAACTATCCTGAAAATTTTAAAGCATAAAAAGTATCCCATACAGATCTACTGTAGCTTACCCTTCCTAATTTTCTGAATTTCAGTCTACCACCCCCAAATATTTTTAAGTATGCTTTGTGCCTTTGAACAAATATATGTTTCTAAATATAGGCCTCCTAGAGAAAGCATTTAAAAATGTTTGAAGCAATTGACATTCCTACGATATTATTAATGTAATTACTGTTAGGAGTTGAATTGTGTGCTCTCCAGAATCACATGTTAAAGTTTTAACTCCTAGCAACTAAGAACACAACCTTGTTTTGAAACAAGGTTTAGAGATATAATTAGTTAAGATGAGGTCATTACAGTTAATCCTAATCCTGTATGACTGGTATCTGTATAAAAAGAGGACATTTGGACAGAGAGGCACCCACACAGGGACTCTGTTACATGAATATAAAAGCAGAGATCTGGCTATTCCTTGGTTTTTACATACCAAGGAATACCAGATATTGCCAGCATACTACCTGAAGCTAGGGAAGAGGCATAGAACAAATTCTTCCTTACAACTCTTAGAAGGAATCAACTCTGATGACACCTTGATCTCAGACTTCTAGACTGGGGAAGTGTGAAACACAGTATTTCTGCTATTTAAGCCCCTTGAATTATGGTACTTTGCTATGGTAGCACTTAAAAATTAAAATATTAATGAAGGTGCAAACACTCAGTGTGCCAAAAATACACACACATGCACACACACATATAGACTCAATATGTATAAATAAATAAAATCAATATATAGAAATATACATATATTGACTCAACTTGCTAATTAAAAATACATATATTTATATGTATATGTATAAATATGTAGACTCAATGTCCTAATTAAAAATACATATATGTATATTTATAAATTACGTCTCTCTGGGTGTGCATATATATGTATATATATATGCATATACAAAGCAAATATATGTGTTAAAACAAAACCTGGTCCTGGATCATAGATATTTTGATAAAAATTGTTTGAAAATGTATCACATTCCCAAATCTTGTGCATACAGTTTGAATTTTCCCAAGCTGAGTTCTAATATTTTTTCTTTTTCTTAATTTTTTTACCAGGGTTCAAAACCATAAAATAAGACACGCAAATAATATAACTGAATGAAGACCCTAATGATAAGCACAGTAAGTATGTGGGGGAGGAGCTGCCTAATGGTAAAATATAAGCCTTGCCTAAATTAATATATGTTTATATTTTAAACATTACATTCTCCAACTAAAACACAATTTTGAGATCACTTCTCTCTTTCTCTCACCATTTTTTTGTTATCTCCACCATAGCCTTTATTTCATTTATTTTATATTATATTACTCTCAAATGTTTACCATATTCAGTGTTTTGTATTTTCAACTCTGTATTTAACTTTTTTTCATACAGATTCAGTATTTCCCAGGTGAAAACAATGCTCAACTCCATAAATTCATTTTTTTTTTATTTCTACCAGTGACTAACACTCAGGGAACCACAAGCTAACCATCATATTTGATAGCCTCCCTTCTCTTGGCATGTGCTATCAAAACCACTGTTATCTTGTTGTTGTTGTTGTTTACTATACATGTATATTTGTTAAAGTCATTGGTTAAGAATGTTATGTTTATTTCTGTGTGAAATGTTCATATCATTTATGTTCTGTCATATATTGCTAGCTTAAAAGGCAGATTTATGTAGTTTATTCTCATTGCATTTAAGTTGCAATATTGATAATAAATTACATCTTTAATAAATATAAAATTACCTTTTTTCCCAATGTAATGCACATTTCAATGATATTATATTTTCTCTTTAGTATTCTGCTGTTTATTTCATAATGTGTGTCATAAAACTCTCCACATTACTTTGTTCAGATAATTTCTCTTTCTTCTTATTTTAAGATTTGTTATAAATATTTAGGCAATGTGGTGCCATTGTATGACACCTACTTGTATGAAGCTATAGTCTGTATCTCAGTAGAATTTTGAAATATAAATAACAAAGTATCTAAGAAAGATCAAATAACTAATGTACATTTCAGAAACATTTAATATAAACAGAAATCAATTTTAGAATATTTATGTGATGTAAGTCCATACATATTAGGTTATAATTAAAAGAAACAGCACCTGGTATTCAAAGAGATTCTTTTAAATATCTGCCTTCATAACAACAAGGGGAAGTGTGAATGTAAAACCCCTTGAAGTACTAATTTGTTAATATGGATCATATTTTCATATGTTTCAGCATATAATCTTTTATTGATATTTTATCCATTTGAAAATAATCAATAATTCCCAGAAAGACAGAGATTCAATTTTTTAAATTTCTCTTTTGTTTAAGATATGGAATATGTAGACATATTCCTTCATAACTGTGTCATTAAATTGTATCAAATGTCATGGAAAAATGACATTTTCATTAAATATTAAATAAAAATGCAAGATAAAAAGTGTTTTTTACCTTGCTTATTAAATGCTTCACAAAGCTATGAGTCATAATACTTTCATGTCAAAATCACAATTCCAGTCCCCCAACCTGTTTTTTAACCACGAGTAAAGTCTATTTTTTTTTTTTTTAGAATCATAATTTAACATAATAAGTTGGCAAAGAATTCTCTATTTTCCTGGAGGGTTTCCTTTAACAAATGCTTATGAGAATCAGAATGATTTAGTCTTGGTCATCCTCAGACATGCTATCAGTGAGAGCAAGAAAGAAATATACCATCATGATGATGGCTGTTCTCACAAGGTTTTAGGTTTGCTGATTAATATTTATCATTTATTCTTTTGCATTTTTTTAATCATTGATTCTGGGGGGCCACCCCTGTGCCATTTGTAAAGCCTTCTACTCAGCCTTGGAGCCAAGGAGCTTTTGGTCTGGCATTGCAAGTCATTTTGTGGCTTCTCCTACTTAATGGATTACACAAAACACATGGTGACCTCAGTCTTTGCTAGGCTAAAGAGTCTGTTCTATAGCTCTGAAGTTGGGTATTACCCATTGGGCTTGGACACCCCTCTTCCTACCTTATTTGGCAAAAGAACATTCCATGAAAATCCTTTGAAGTCCACTTGTATAAATAAAGCAAATGTAGGCTCTTGTCTCTCTCCTTCCAGTGTGTAAGCAGGACCCCTAAGGTCATAGAGCTGTCCCCTGCTTTTTGAAAATTACTTTCTGTGTCGTGTGATTTTTTGCTGTATTTCTCAGCCAGTGCACTTCATGCAAGGGAAACCCAAATTTCATAGCCCGCGCAGGACGTGGGCGAGAATTGACATTAAATATAGATTTCTAATTAGAAATCACATATCATTAAAATTTGGGTAAAATGTACATAATACACAAATTTTATTTTTGTGTATGCAACTATTTCATGAAATTTATTTAATTTACTTTATCTTCTGGCCTTTGAATTTTTGAGCTACTTTTCCTTTAATTTTCTCTTAGTTGACCTGAAATTAATGGTGCACGAAAGGACAATCATTGTATGACAGATATTTGGATTCTATAAGGATCTCGATGGATTGGATCTGCCTTATTATGAGAAAAAAGCTTAACTCTGACATTAATGAGAACTAATCATGTTAAATTTATCAGCCTACTGAAGCTTAACACTGACTTGTTTTGTCAACAGGATAGTTATAAACAGACATCAAGTCATGGATAACATACTGGAATTACATGCACTATTATCTCTCAGAATGAAAATTGGAAATTAAGAAAAATATTTACATAGGTTTTAAATCTTAACAGAACAATAATTTTAAACAAGGTATATTAAACTTATTTTTTATGAGACAACAAAAATAATCAGTAACCACTTCATTATGAATTTTGGTCCATAAACACCAAGGGTAAAGTCTATTTCTTTGTTAAAATCATAATTTAACATAATAAAATGTCAAAAGTTGTATGATATACTGTAAGCTGCCTGGTACCGTAACCCGCGAGGAAAACTCTCGGAGGCAGAGTAAAGCTTTTACTACTTTTACTTCTACTTTCTTAGAGCTTAGAGAGGGAAAGAAAGATTTTTAGAGAGAAAGATTAAAGCGAGCTTTTCTTCTTGTCTTCTTAGCTTAGAGTCTTAGAGAGAAAGAAAGATAGAGCTTCTTCTTAGCTTAGAGTCTTAGAGAGAAAGAAAGATAGAGCTTAGCTTAGAGAAAGATTAGAGCTTCTTTCTTCTCTCTTCTTTCTTCCTTCTTCTTTCTTCTGTCTTCTGTCTTCCTCAGGAGCCTTGGCCTAACTCTGACCAGTCATTACTTCTTCTATCTGGTTTCTCTTCTGTCTTCTATCCGGTTTCTCTTCTGTAACCGCTCTGCCTACGTTCTGGCCGCTCTGATTCTTCTGACCGACCGAGTGACTGCCCGACTGACTGAATTCTCCGTTCTCCTAACTCAGACCGCCTTCACCCGGTTATATACCTTCAGCTTTTCGGGTGCCCACAGGTGCGTCACATACACATCAGGTGGAACCCATGGCCTCCAGCTAGCTGCAACAGCCCTTCCTAATCAGGGATCCTTCAATATACTGTGCTTTGAATATGTGTTTTCTTTCATGGACAAAATAATAAGAAGCAAAAAAAAAAAAAAAAAAAAACATTATCATCCTAAAATAGTGGAAATAAACTAGAAATTATCATAGTGTCTATAACAACACACATTTTATAATAATACATATTAATTCTAATACTTATTAATTCATTAAGCTTAATTTGGCCAATATTTTTGGAGTGATTATTGTATACCTGGCACATGCTAGGGGTTGTGAACAAATACAAAGAAGAAAAACACACACAAAAATGTTCTTTATACTCATGATACTATATTCTAGAGTAAGAATTTGCAAGAGAAAACTAATTTAGATAATATATATAGTACTTATTCTTAGAAGTAAACAGAGTATATAAGCAGAAAATATAGAATGGTCTACCTCCAACAGTTTGGCTAGTCACAGCTTGGAAGACTGACACTTATCAAATAGTGGGGAAGAATGCTGTAGGTCAAATGAACAACAGCAAGTGATAAGAACCCTGTGGATAAAATAGCCCTACCTTCACATAAAATGGATTTGTGTTTGATTATGACCCATGGGCCTGCTTAATGGCCTACAAGCTAGATGAAAGGTGACTGCTTTAGCAACACATTATGCTCTCCATAAATCAGAGCATCATAAGTCTTTGGAAATGTTTGAAAATCATTCAACTCTTTTTTGTTTTTGTTAGAAATAGTAACAAGAAGAGCCGGGCGTGGTGGCACAGGCCTGTAATCCCAGCACTTGGGAGGCTGAGGCAGGAGAATTGCAAGTTCAAGGTCAATCCCAGTACCAAAAAAAAAAAAAAAAGAAAAGAAAGAAAGAAAGAAAAGAAATAGTAACAAGATACAGTTGCCAATGGAAAAACAAAAACAGAGAGCTTAGATGCTTTTTAAAATAAAACTTTATGCTTTGCCTTCAGAACTTCCTAGCCAAACTTCACATTGTCCCTCTTATGAATCCAACTGCTTGTCCTCAGTTTGAGCCCAGCCACTTTACCTCAGCAGGACTTTATTTCATAAGCACTGTAGATGGCAGGACATTGAAGTCTACATTTCAGAACATAAATATATATATTTTTTTTAGCTCCCCAGACTCGTACATGTCCCAGAGCTCAGAAAATGTCCTGTGGAGAGAATTGGTCAAGCATTTAAGGCCCCTTGGTTTCCTGCTTTGTTATTCCAGCACTGCATGTCAACTAAAAAGCTTTCTGGTTTCTCCTTCTTCCAGCAGAGCCTCTCTGCTGGAGCTAAGCTTGATCCATAGTCTATTCCCAGAATCAGTAAATGTTCCTGGGGTTCTGAAAAAGACTGTAGCCAATCAGCAAATCAGGAAAATTTATCTCCTCTCTGGAATTTTTGTTTGTCTATATTTTCTTTCTTCCACAGCTGTCTCATGCCTTTGAAAATATGCATTTTTGTAAGTTTCTTAGTTTTTGCAACTGGGTCATTGATCTCTGTTTACTTATTAGAACTTGCCTAGAAAGCAGACTTCAGTGTTATTTTAGTTTACCATTTTTCAAAGGGAGGGTGAGATTCCATCATCTGGCACTTGATCATTCTTCAATAACAACACTCACAACAGCCTGGTACCCAATGTGTATATATATATATATATATATATATATATATATATATATATGTATACATATTATCATGGTCACATATTTCTTTTTCCAATCAACCTCTTTAAGAGCTAGGCAAAGAATTGAAGTGCATTTTGGGTTGGATATAGTCTCCTACACAGAAACAGACTTGAGGCAAAACTCCATCATGCATCAACTTAGATCACTATTCTTCCTTTTGGCATTTTGATGTAACAGGGATTCTGGTAGTTCAGGACCACAATCCCATGATTTGTGAAATAACTATGAATTTCCCTTTCTCTAATGCACCATAATTCTGCTTAATGTCTATGAGTTCTTTGAGGGAGACTCCAGGAGGAAGTCATATATTATTAATTTCTCATTATCAGAAATACATTAAATGTATCAGCTTTAGTCTCAAAGAGATTCATTCTTTGGACTGACCCAAGCCTGAGATTTAGGTCAGAATCCATAACTACATGTGGTCCAGTTCAGCCTCTGTTGTTCACATTAGATATGTTATTATTGATCATGACAATGTTTCAGTTGTAATAATCTAAGCACAACCTTGGTTTTATACTGTTATGCAATGAATGTTTGTGTTCCATTCAAATTCACATGGCGAAGCCCTAATTCCCAATGTGATAATATTAGGAGGCAGGGCCTTTTGGAGGTAATTAGTCTTAGATAGGGTCATGATAATGGAGCCATTTATATGATGGGATTTCTGCCCTTAAAGAGGAAGAGACCCTTTTTGTACCCCAGCCATTCTCTGCCACATGAAGACAGGGTGAGGAAGGGGCTATCTGAAGCCAGGAAGAGGGCTTTCAACAAAACCCAACCATAATGGTACCCTGATCTTCGATTTGGAGTAAAAAGAACTGTGAGAAATGAGTTTCTATTGTTTAAACCATCTAGTCTATGGTGATAGTTATGGCAGCCCAAACTGAATAAGTTATTGCCTATTAATTTTATTTCTAGGGATATTATAATCAATTACCCACATGTATTGGACAAACCGTTCAAATTACCAGACTTAATAGAATGGTGCTGAATCGACTTGTTGCATCAGTTAAAGAAAAAGAGTAAGAACAGTGGTCATTAAAAAGAGAGAAGACTGTGCCAAGCTGCACATGGGAAGACATGTTAAAATACAGAAAGAAGAATCTCTGTATTGCCCTAACTCATAGATGGAAAGGTGACTGAACCTTATGCTGCCTGTGGATACTGGAAGATACAGTCAACTTCCATGACTCCTTCTAGACTATTCTGTCATGTATTCCTGGAGAGATTAGAAGGCACAGTTCAAAGACCACAGGGAAGCTTGAGATCAGAACTCTTTCCAGTCACTTCTGTTTTATTTTCCAGTTTGAAAGACACCAGTCTTTTGTTGAAAAGTGGGAGAAGGGAGATTGATAAAGATGATTTGCCATGATTCTGTCTTCAAGGGAAAGTCAAAAGATTATCGAATATCAGTGGTAGAACATGAGAGGCAGTTAAACAAGAGTAAGCAAATAATTACAAAATATGTGAATGGAAAAGGGACTGCTTGCAAAAATAAGACAATTTGGGACTTAATTGACCTTCCTCAAAATAGTGCCCAAGGGGAAAACTGCTTCTAAACTAAGGTGAGTAAATAAATATGCTTTAAAATCTGTGCCACATCTGTCTCCTTGCAGGCAGAATTGACCTTGAGGTTCTTCTATTTGTGAAAATATATTAGAAACAAATTGAGTTAAAATTAGTGTTCAAAGGTTAAAGCGTTTACATAAGTGAGAATATTACATTTCCACTTGTAAATTGGTAATTTATTTACGATATTTAAAATTATTACAGGTTGCATGTTTGAGGCTTGGCTTATAATTATTTTTAAAAACTGTTTATTATCAAAAGAGTCCATAATTTTCTGCAGAACTAAATTAAAGTTATGACAATTAACATAAACAATTATCATAAATTTGCTGATACTGTGATAGATTGTGTTATAATTCTCCATAATACATTCCTCCATGTAACTGTGCTCTTTACTATATGACTTTTTTTTTCACAAAGAGGATATTGTCATATGTAATGCAAAGTGAGATCTTGAAGCCCATTCAGATCCACAGTTTGAGGTAGAACTCACCCTCTCCCCCCCCCAAAAAAAAAAAAAAATAAACAGTCTACATTAGCAGATTCATTAGGTTAAAGACCTATGACCAGAAGAATAAGTCATTGTGTGTTACTGAGTTTTCAAATGGAGTGCTTCTAATCATTATTTAATCAATAGCTGAAAGACCAAGACGTTAGTACACCAAAGTTCAGTGCATCCATAAGGAAAATCTAAAATATGGGACACAGGCTTTGGGACTGGATATTGGGAGTTGAGAAAACTATTTAAAGACATACAAAAGAAGGCAATAGTATAATTTAGAAACAGAAATAAGAAGAATTATAGAAAGCTTAGAAATTTGGTGACATGCTGGATTTGAAAATATAGACCCATATATTTCGTTATTGCTGATGTAGCATAGCATTAATGACACTCCAGCAATAACAAGCACATCTGGCACTGAGATCTGGTTTTTCTAATAAACTTCTGTAGTTAAAGAAAATTAGGGGTCATTGGGAAAAATGAATGATTCTAGTACCAGGGAAGGAGATATATAAAATCAGTCCAAAGCATATTGTAATGTTAGAAAGTAAGACATTACAGGGAAGGAAATGAGGTGAGGAAAGAGAAAAGAAAAGAACCCCATTATGGAGTAATAACAAAGGAGCACAGAAGCAAATTGAAAGAATTACCAAAGCTGAAAGAATTTGAAGGAAATAAGTAAAATAGGAAAAAGCTCTATTTAACAACAAAAACAAAAATGAAAACCTTTTGGAAAATACTTCAGATCTCAAATATCTATAAAATATATATAAAATAGGAAGTAAGAATTAAGAATATTTCAAAGTGAAGTAGTTGAGTTTGATTACACCAAAATTTATATTTCTTTTCTATACTTCTCCTTAGAATGTCAGTATTTCCACTGAGTGGTATACTGGACAATTATGTTCCACTTCCTCAACCTAACATGCTTTCTTCCCCTGGTCATCCCTACTTCAGAATACATGATCTTCTTGCTCCTTATTGCTCAAGCTAAAATACTTGGGGATGCATTTTATTTCTCACTTTTATTATGTGCCACATGGAATGTATACAGAAATTTTATTGCTTATTACTTCACAATACAAACAAAATCTTTCTAATTAGCTTCACTGTTATCACCATAATAATTGCATTGTTTTTCATAGCTAATCATGAAAATCTCCTATCTGGGTCTCCTAGAATATGCCTCTCATTCAGATTTCTACTAACAAGGTGTCAGAGTGATCCTTCTATAATTATAGATCAGTTCAAATCAATAATCCACTCAGTGTCATCAAATGTTGTAACTGCATATAAAATTTGGTATCTAAGAGTATAAATCCATCTTTGTCCTTCAATATTTCTCTGTGTTTAGCCATTTGCCTTTACAGACATATTTTTGAAAGACCATGTCAATTTCCATTATATACAAATCTTTTATGATCATTTGAAGGGTGGTACATCATAAGATTTGAACAGTGGATTAGAAGAATTTTGTGGGATTGGAAACATTTTACAATTTTCAGACTTGATTTTAAAGAAAAATTTTATGTGGACCATTCTTTATAACTGAGAAAATGTGGCTACCCTTATATATTTCTATTATAGCTTTAATAGATTTACTGGTCACAAAAGTACATAATGTGACTTTTCCATATACATTTATCCCCTATTAAAGACAATTTCTATCAAATAAAAATGAAAATAATCAGTGTAAGGGTTCATTTTAGGTACCTGTTCATTTTTCATCATTATAGCACCCGTAAGAGATTATATGAAGATTAGTCCTTGATTTTAATTTAAATGGATTTTACTGATAAATTAGATTTTGCTATGCTTCATAAGGATATATTTCATAGCAAACTGAATTGCCTACCTTTACCAATTGATATGGATCAAAGAGAAACTTTACTTCATGCAAACTTTTTATTATTTAGACAGAAATATAAAATTTACTCTTGTATCATCTGTGGTTCTACTGCATCAAGAATTCTATTCATCTAAGTAAATGGAATAGCTTGCATTTAAGCATGTCCCTGTGTGCTTCTCTGCAGTATTACATATTAATATATTTAATCTATTCCACATCTTCAGATGTTTTAAACATAATCGCATAAATTTATGCATGTGCTTGGGTATCTTGTTCATACTTAAATACCTGTAATGAATTTGATCTATCAGTAAAAGCTCTATAAGCTTTCATCTAGTAACAACCAGAACATCAAAACCACAAACATTGTATTTTTAGAAATTTACATTTTCAGCTCCTAGTAATTGATTGTTTTCCATATTGAATGTAGAGCACTTTAAACACTTTGTAGAACTTTAAGTCATTATTTATCATAAAATATATAGTTCTATCTTCACTTAAAATGAGAATTGCTATTAGTTATATTTTCACACTAACATTAATAGAACACTAAAATGCATTAGACTTAAAAGCCTGCAATCTTAATAATTTATAAATGAAAATTAAGCATGGGTACCATTGATACATCAGTTATCAAATATTTAGCAGTCAACTCCTCTACAAAATCTACAAATTACATAAAAATGTTAACGGCTTCTCTGTCCCCTTCTTGGCCAACCAGTGCCAATTCAGAGAAGCTAATTATATGTTGCTATCAATTTGTCTTCCTTAATTTTTTAAACTCAAGTTTTGTTTGAACCTTAATATGCTGGATTAGATTAGCACAAACATTTTTACTAGCTCCAGAGAATAATCATTATTTGTCTAAATCAAGCATGGTAATTGCCATGACCTCTATTAGTTACCAGCTAGGAGTGAGTATGACTGAATTTGGATCCAGGAGTCAGAAGTCAGATGAAGGAGATTATGAGAATTTTCATTCATTTAAAAAGAAAGAGAGAAAGAAAGACAGGTGTTCCAGGACTGTGCTTCTTTTATTGTTTCAAATTTTGGATCCCAAATAAGTAAATATAATTAGCCATGACTATTATTTGGGTTAATAATGAAAAGAATAACACATCTTTTACACACTTCATGTGTTTCTGTCTTTTTGCATAGGCTAATATCTCCTGGAATTATCACAATAATATTATAAAATATGTGATTTTATCAGAGGCCCTTTGAAAAATGCATAAAAGGAGGCACATCAAGATGAAGGAAGTTCATACAAACTGGAAATTGCAAATTCGCACACAGGTAGTCTGGCTCCAAGGCTGCAGTTCGGCACTGTTATTCATTGGGTGCCACAGAAAAAGTACAGGTAGAGATAGACTTTGTGTTATATCACATACTCCACAATTCACACATACAAACAAAAGATAAAACAGTTAAAAAGCAAATATAATGTTTTAAAATGAAAATAAAAACCCCCAAAGCAGGAAAGTTATGCTTTGTTACACATTTTCTATTACCCTTGCACTGCATATTCTTGCTATTCTACTTCAGTGTAGGTTTAGGTTTCTTAGAAAATGAGTTACTGGTTCTTTTATTTTTGTATGCATTTGCATAACTTTTTTTTTTTTTATCCAGCATTACCTCCCTGAACAACTGAGAAAACATTTGTTCGCTTTATTCCTCTCATGAAACATATTAAAAGTTATGATAAAAATATTAGAAATAATATTTACTAAAACCTTAAATGAACTTCACTCCTTCAAAAGTATATCATAATAATGACAAATTATGTTCAAAATGTAATAGCTAAGAAAAGTCTACCATTGGTTAGGGAATCTATATAGTCTAGATCCACATATCAAATTCCATGATTGAAGTATATAAAGTCTGGGTTAAATTAGAATGTATTTGTTTATTAATATTTCCCTACAGACTAGATTATTATTTACCAAGGTATCAAATTATAGAAAAGAAAATATGTTAGTCAATTTTCTTCCCTTAGAAAGCAAAAGATGTATCAAGTTCATCTTGAGAAGTGTGAATTTAGTTTTTGTATAATCTTCCCTGATACTTTTGCTGTATTATGTAACCCCATGAGCTTTTGATTTGCTAATCTTATATCTACAAAAGAATAAATGATCCTTGTTCCCCTTTTTATATTTTTCCTGGAAGAATCTGTATAGCTTTTACTTTAGAGTTCTATCCCTGTCCCTACCTTCAAGTAACTTTATATTAAGATAACTACAGGTCATACACACACACACACACACACACACACACACACACACGGCATATATAATTCCATGGACTGCATTAACCACAATAAATCATAAAACAAAATATTTCAACTTAAATCTCAACCAATTATATGCAGTAACTTCTATTTTTTGAATAAAATATAGAATAGTTTCTACATTTGCTTGTCATGTAATTGTTATTTTAATAATTATTTCTGTTTTTTCCACAGATATTAAAAATAATTTTTTTACCACTTGCATCCAAACTAATTACATATCCAATATTTTTCTTTTAACTATAATTGCACTGCCATAGTAGCTATTGACTGGAAAGAAATTTTGAATCCTATATGAAAATGTCTACATTTCATATGTAGTGTTTTCATTTATACAGAACATTGCTATTTTGAAAGCATGGCTTGCATAATGTGATATGATAACTCAAAAATGATTGGGGGAAATGCCTATGCTTTTTGGGACTGCACAGCATTGTATTTATGGTCAACAAAAACATTTTTAAGCCTGTTGCTTAGCAACCTGCATGCAAGGAAAAATTTGCATCAGTGCTTCTAGAATAAGGGTTTGTGATATTAAATTCTTTAACAGTGTTTGATATATATTATTGCTCTTCAATAAGTTCATCAATAATACCAATTTGATTGGCTTTCTTGTTTCATTTGCAACTTTCAGTTTACCTATTAACTTTTACCCAAAAGCACAATAATAAAAAAATAATAATAAAACCTAAAGTGTGGAGGTGGGAGAAAAGACTGACAAAGAATCTCATCTTTATATGCAACACCATTTCGTTACTTTAAGGAAAATGCACTGTGATCAAAATTACTATGTAGATACCATTTTCCCCTCTTTTTCTGGGGCTATTTTCAGTAAATACTCTTATATCCTTATGAAATTACTCTAGTGAATTTCATATAGGATAATTATTTTCAATAAATACTCTTTTATCCTTGTGAAATTGCTTTAGTGAATTTCATATACGATAATTCAAAATAGAAAGACAAAAAACAACGATCTATAACCACAACTCTTTGAATATTGTATTCTTTGCCACACTTATTCATTCTATGTTATTACCTCTGACAAGCTATACATTTCTACTTGAATCCACGAGGAACACCAGTAGAACTGTTAGAGTCTAATGATGAATCTCTTTCACGATTAGAGTCTAACCATCACTTTCACTAACCAAGTATAATATGCACTAACAAGCAATATTATGAAATTATAAATATTTTATCTCATTAATATTAACATAATTTCTTTACTTAAAAATAAGTTTCATGTATTCTTTTTCTTTTTCTTTCTTTTTTTTTTTTTTTTTTTTTTTTGGTACCAGGGATTGAACTCAGGGGTACTCGATCACTGAGCCACATCCCCAGCCCTATTTTTGTATTTTATTTAGAGACAGGGTCTCACTGAGTTGCTTAGTATCTCGCAGTTGCTGAGGCTGGCTTTGAACTCAAAATTCTCTTATCTCAGCCTCCCAAGCCACTGGGATTACAGACATGTGCCACCTCGCCTGGCTCTTTTCTCCCCTCCCTCCCTTCCTCCCTTCTTCCCTTCCTCCCTTCCTCCTTTCCTTCCTTCCTTCCCTCCCTTAATGGCACTAGTGTGATATTTACTGACTAAACTAGAAATCAGCTGTTATCAACATTATGTACTCTTGTTGCCAAGATGTAATGGAGAGCTTTTTACTAGTACATGCAATATGTAAACAGACAACTTGTTAAATTCTCTTAATCCATTGGTTCTTAAAATAACAATATTTTCCATACCCACTGCATTCAAATGAATTATCATCATTGAGCTTAGAATTGCTTCTAAATCTGATCTACTCTTTGCTTCTCAAAATGTAGGTATTCCTCACAGGTTTCTCTTTCTGCAGAAATGATCATGCCCCTCCCTTACTAAAACCTCTTAAAGATTCCCTATTAACTGCACAGAGGATCAGAAACTCAGTGCAGCATAACATGTGACCCCAAGGATAGCCTCTGCTGACCTCATCAGCACATGTATTGATTAATTTATCCCTTATTACATGCTACATTCAAATAATATTGAGATAATCATTATTTTCTGGGTGTGCTGTTTTTTTTTTTCTCTCTCCGTTAATTTAGATTTATAATCCCTTTTTATATGATTTATTTCTTTTGGTTCTTCAGAAAACAACCAATCCTTGACCCTGAAACACACTACTGCTTTTCCTCAAAAGCCTGATTAACTCTGCTTTTTGGTAGAGCTGAGTATTTCACTTTGTCAGTATTACCACTGCAGCTGAGGCTTACTTTTGATATACCAAATTACATCTGCTTACAGATCAGCAGCTCTGATGTAATCAGCAGTAATTTTTATCTAATTTTTTTTATCTTTAGGGCCTATATTAGAGCACCCTTTATGTCCTAGGGCTCAGTGCTTAACATATATCCAATTAATTAATAATGTGATGTTTAAAAGTGAATAGATTCATATATTTAATTAATGACTGAAGTAGTAACATGAATTTTAATAAGTAAGATTTGTGAAACACTTGGAATTTGCTTCTAGTGAAAAGAACAGATGGAGTAAGTTTCTCTGAATCAAAGGCAGGATTTTGACCTTTTTTACTCCACAGATATTAACTGGTCACAAGTTATATCCCTTACCAAAAAAAAAAAAAAAAAAAAAAGAAGAAGAAGAAGAAAGAAAGAAAAATTGAAATGGTTTTAACAGTAATATATTTATAATCTCTTACACAATACTTTCTAAATACAAGAGAGTTGGGTTGATATTAGCCATTATGAATGTGTGTGTGTGAGACTGTCAACAGAGACACTTAACCTGAACCAGCAGTCTGAGTATCTTCAAGGAAAAGGTGCAACCTGAATTCTGTTTAGAAAATAAAACCGAATCAAAGGAAAAAGTAGATAGATGACATTTCAAGAAATTAGAACAGCACAGGGACAAAAATTTGGAGAAAAAAGAACGATATTAAGAGGGGGTGGTTTGCAAGTTGTTAACATGTTTTTCCCTATTGCAAGGAAGTCACAAATTCAATATTAACTTAAATAACAGGAGTTATTGTAAGAACATATGTGGAAGCAAATAAGTATTTATTAATTCATTCCCTAATGTTCATGGAAAACCAGGAATGAAATGGGCATTGTGCTATACTCTAGGGATATAATGTTCACCCCAACAGTGATCAACCTTGAGTTTTATGGTCTTTCATTCTAGGGAGAAAGTTATAAATTTTATAGTCCCACAAATAGTTAACACTGTTGTGATAGAAAAGGACAGGGAAGGATAAGTACACACACAAGGAAAACTGAAGCATACAAAACTCACCTAGCAATTGAAAAGGTAGGCTTCATGCAGACCTGATATTCAGAATTCAGTAACAACCCATTGTGCTGAAATCCTAGAATATGTGCTATAAAGAGTGAGTAATTGACTTCAGGGCCAAACAAAATGAGTTTAAATTGCTTGCCAGAACAACAGAGGTGGTACTCTAAATGGAGGATTTAGCTGATGTTATTTTTCACCAAGATTTATATGACAGAGAAGAACTTGGGTAGGTAACAAAAAGCTGACTAACACAGGTGTATGTATGTATGTGTGTATATATATATATATATATATATATATATATATGTATATATATATATATATGTGTGTGTGTGTATATATATATATATATATATCTCCACATGTATATTAAAAGAAAATATTTTCATATTTAAATTTCCATGACAACAAAATGAACATATCCATATAAAGGATGAATATCAAGTCTAGTTTACATAAGATAGAATCTGTTCATTAAGCAACAGATTAGTAAAAGATTAAAATTTTTGTTAAAAGGGGTAGACCTACATTTAAATCATTTACTATCCTCTTTAGAGCAACTTCAAAGCAGTCTTAATGAAGCATAAAATGCATCCAATCACTTCTTGAGAAAATACTCTAAATATCCCAAATTTTGTGCTTAGGATATTATACAACAGTTATTTAGTAACATATCATATACATCAAATTTCTAAATGAAAGCATTTGAATTTCCACATTGCTGTTATATGATCAAAGATAAACAACCCATCAAAATGTCATCACTAATCAACATTTGAATGCACACATTAGAAATGTCCTTAAAATATTTTGATCTTACAAACTTATGTAATTTTAATGAAATCAAATGTTTAAAAGAACATTTAAATATAGTTAGTTTTCTGAGAGTAACATGTTTTTTCTGTGATTATGTAGATTTCTTAGGATAACAGAAAATAGCAGATAAAAGTAGTCCACAAAAATGGAAATTGGAATATAAAATGACTCATTAAATATGAGAGCTGTTTTTCCATTGAAAGAATACAATGCGACCCAATAATGGATCAAATAGGTTTTCTCCCCTCTGTTGATAACAAAAGTGTATTTAGTTACAAAGAAGCAGAGCTGCATATTTCCAAACATGTAATTTGCCTGTTGAAGAAAAAAAAAACAGAAAAATGAATTAATTTGTTTTAAATTTAAGCAAACATTACAAATAGATTCAACAACCTACCAAGTTATTGGAATAAAAAAGAAGCTGATTATCACCTTAAGAGCAAAGCATGACTTATTTATCTTTATAACCTTTTGATGTCTACCTCTGTATCTTACACAAAGTAGGTGATTATTAAATAGTTGTTAAAGTGAAAATCGTAGTTTCTCTTTTTTTTAACATAAAAACATCATTTGTAGCAGTGTGTTAATGGATTTAAGTATTTTCTTTTCCCATGATGTTCTTTTGTTATTTCAGATTAATCTCTCTCTTTTTTTTTTCATTTTATGTGGTATACCCAGAGTAAGTATATCTAACACAATCTGAATTAAATTATATGCTATAAACTAATGAATATAATTTTATTCTTTTAGTCACCTAGTCTTGCACAACAATTATGGCTCAGTTATAATCAGGTATTACAGGGTATAAAAATAAATCCATTTGAAAATTTAGTCCATGTACATTGAATCTATAAATTATTTTTCAATGTTCTTTATAATTTTTATTTACATAGATTTCATGACTGTACGTAACAAAGGACTATTGTGTATTTCTAAATTATAACCCCAAAAGTTTATGAAGTATCTATTATTCTTTATAAATAGGGTATTATATCTTTCCAAAATTTAAAAAATTTCAACTTTCAAATTAGTTGAAAGAATAGTCATTAATATGGGATTTTTATTTATATTTAGCATGTGTTGATATTTACCACACTTATTCTCTTTCTCTTTCTCTCTGTCTCTCTCTGTCTCTCTCTCTCTCTCTCTCTCTCTCTCTATATATATATATATATATATACATATACACATATATGAATGTGTTTATATATACATAATGCATATACATACATATATATATACATATGAACACATATACTTATAGGTAATGATATACTTTTTTCATTTGATAGAATCATTTGAAAGTGAGTCCCACATCTATTTACCTCTACCCATATTAGTTTGTATTTAAAACAAGGAGAAAAATTTTCTGTATAGTTTATATACAATTTAAACTTTCAGAAAAATTCAAATTGGTAAAATAAAAAACAATATAATATTTATGCTGAAATTTACCCAAAGGCTCCTACACATACATATCTAGATTATTTTCTTAATTATGGATTCCAACTAAGGATGACTGATATAGGACATTGAGTCATCACTTCTCTGGGGTTCTCTGCAGTTACTGGAAGAAAGACAGTAATTAACTGTTATTCAAGACAAACCATATATATAAAGTATTATGGTTCAGCTAAAAGGTGTTCCCCAAAAGTCATGTCTAACACCATAGAAGAAAGATTAGAAGTGAAATGATTTGGTTATGAGAACATGAACCTAACCAATTCATTAGTCTACTGGTAGGAATTGCCTCCATTGTAACTATAGACATATAGCATGGGGTTGGAGGAGGTGGATCTTTGGGGGCTTGCCTTTGGGACTTATAGTTTGTCCTTGTTGAGCAGAGTTATTTCTGTTTCCTGATTGTCAAGTCCTGAACTGTTTTCCTATGCCACACTTTTTCCCCACCCGAGGCCCAGAGCAACAGAATTGGCCATCTATGTATGGACAGAGAACTCTGAAACTGTGTGCCTAAAATAAAATTTTCCTTCTAAAATTGTTTGTGGCAGGTCTTTTGGTCACAGCAGTGAAAAAAGTTGACTTAAACAAATTGTACCAAGAAGTGGAGTTGTTTCTGTGACTAACCTGATCATGTGGTTCAGAAATTTTTGAAGTTTCTTGGAATTTGTGGTAGGAATTTTGGAAAGATTAAAGATTCCAGTTGGAAAAGCTTTAGAATATTGTAAGTAGAGCTTAATAGGTGATTCTGGTGGTAGCTCAGAAGACCAGAATACAAATAAAACTGTGGAGAGTAAAGACTGGGCCCATGAGAATTCAGAGGAAGAAGATGCTATTAGAAATTGGACAAGAGGCCATTTGTAATACTTTGTGGATATTGCCTATATTGTACCCTTGTACTGAGGCTTTCGATAAGGATGAAGTTAAAAGTAATGGTCTTATTAATCTGGCGAGATCTTTCAAGGCAGCACAGCATTCCAGTGGTGGCATGGATATTGCTGACAGCTATTAGCCAAGTTTACAGGGATAATTGGAAACAGAAAGATTTGAAAAAACTTGAAGTTTGGCCAGAAAAATGCAAGTAAAATTGGGGCTAGAGTTGTGGTTGTTAAGGACTTAACAGTCACTAAAGAGATGCTAAATACTTCACCCAGACCAGTGGTACAGAATAGAGGACACAGAGACTAATGCATATAATTTCAGTTATCTTATACTAGACAAAGGCACCAAAACTGTACATTGGAGAAAAGATAGCCTCTTCAACAAATGGTGCTGGGAAAACTAGAAATCCATACGCAAGAAAATGAAATTAAACTTCTATCTTTCACCATGCACAAAACTAAACTCAAAGTGGATCAAGGATCTAGGAATTAGACAAGAAGCACTAAGCCTAATAGAAGAAAAAGTAAGCTATAATATCCAACATGTTGGATTAGGCCCCAAGTTCCTTAATAAGACTCTTGTAGCGTAAGAATTAATATCAAGAATCAACAAATGGGAGAGATTCAAATTAAAAAGCTTCTTCTCTGCAAAAGAAACAGTGAGGTGAACAGATAATTTACTAATTTGGAACAAATTTTTACCACATGCACTTCAGATACAGCACTAATCTCTAGAATATATAAAGAACTCAAAAACCTTAACACCAAAAAAACAAATAACCCAATTAATAAATGGGCCAAGGAACTGAACAGACACTTTGCAGAAGAAGATATAAAATCTATCAACAAATACATGAAAAAAAAATGTTCAACATCTCTGGCAATAAGAGAAATGCAAATCAAAACCACTTTAAGATTTCATCTCACACCAGTCAGAATGGCAGCTATTAAGAACACAAACAACAATAAATGTTGGCAAGGATGTGGAGAAAAAGGCACACTCATACATTGCTGAATGGTGCAGCCAATATGGAAAGCAGTATGGAGATTCCATGGAAAACTTGGAATGGAACCACCATTTGACCCAGCTATCCCACTCCTTGGTCTATACCCAAAGGACTTAAAAACAGCATACTACAGGGACACAGCCACATCAATGTTTATAGCAGCACAATTCACAATAGCTAAATTGTGGAACCAACCAAGATGCTCTTCAGTAGATGAATGGATAAAGAAAAAGTGTTATATATACACAATGGAGTATTACTCAGTAATAAAAGAGAATAGAATCATGGCATTCTCAGGTAAATGGATGAAGTTGGAGAATATAATGCTAAGTGAAGTTAGCTAATCCCAAAAATCTAAATGCTAAACGTTTTCTCTGATATAAGGAGGCCAACTCACAGTGGGGTTGGGATGGAGAGCATGGGAGGATTAGAGGAACACTAGAAGGGCTAATGGGGAGTGAAGGGAAGGGCGGGGACAAAAGGGTGAAGATGAAAAAAAAATATGGTAGAATGAGTTAGATATTATTACCCTAAGTGCATGTATGAAGCCATGAATGCTGTGAATATACTTTATATACAACCAGAGATGTGTAAAAGTGTGCTGTATAAATATAATATGAAATGTAATGCAAAAAAAAAAAAAAAAGAAAGAAAGAAAGAAAGAAAGAAAGAAAGAAAAGAAAAAGAAAATGGCTTCAGGGCATGTCAGGAATTGGCAAGACCACACCCATCTCAAGCTCAATGGGGTAAAAGTAAAAATTGCCTTGAGAAGAGACTTTGGAGGTGTTATGCTTGGGGGTGGGGGTGTTTAGGGGAGGTTAGAAAGTTCTGTCACCATGCCCAAGCACCCAAAAACTCAGAGGCTGCTGTGGACCAGGGTCCCAGGAGTCTTGGCTACTGCTTAAGATGGTGGCAAATCTTGGTGTCAACCACAAGATGCTGGTTCTGAAAGACTGCAGGATGCTGAAATGAAGGGGTCACGGAGGCTTCCACTGATATGTTGAAGAAAGGTTTGGGAGGCCCAGCAAAATGCAGAAGGTTTGGAGTCCCTGAGAGGGAAAATATGGGTGTAGATGTGAGAAGGAAGCTGGAGACCCCCAAGGTTAAGAGATGCCAGTAACATGGGATGAGTGGCAATGAAAACTGAAGTAATTGAGCAGAGATGAGCCAAAAGAGAGTTCATATGGGCTGCAACCAACAAAGCCACAGGGGCAGAGCTGCATAATCCCTTTGGAGAGATCATCATGATGCCAAGTGCCACAGATGCTGATTGTGGAGATAAAGGACTTATTTTCCCAGCTGGATTTTGATTTTGTTTGGCTTCATCTCTTCTTCCTATGTCCCTATGTATTCCTTTCAGAAGGGAAGTTTTCACTCTGTGCCTTTATGTATTAGATAGATGTAACTTGCTTTTGATTTTTATAAGTGTTCATACTAAGATTTTGCCTCGGGTCTCAGATAAGATTTTGGACTTCAACTTTTGGGCAATAGTAAAATTATTTTGACTCCAAAGATTCTTAAAAAATGGACTAAATGTATTTTGCATGGTGAGATGGGCATAAGATTTTGAGGGCCAGGGGCAGAATATTATGCTTTAGATATGAGGTATCCAAAAAAGTTTATGTGTGAGACAATGCAAAACAGTTTAGAGGTAAAATGATTGGGTTATGAGAGCCTTAACCTAATCAGCACATTAATCTTCTGACAGAAATTAACTGGGTGATAACTGTGGACAGGTAAGGTATGGCTATAGGAGGAGGGTTTTGGGGGTCATGACTTTGGGGCTTATTTTTTGTACTTGTTGAGCAGAGCTCTCTGTCTCTCTCTGCTACCTGATAGTCATGTTCTCTGTTGCTTTCCGCTGTCACACTCTTTTATCATAATATTCTGCCTTAATTCAGGCTTAGAGCAACAAAGTTGGGCATATATGGACTGAGACCTCTGAAACCATGAGCCCCCAAATAAACTACTCCTCTTAAAATTGTTTTTATCAGGTCTTTTGGTCACACCAGAACTTTAAGACATGTTGAAGGAACTATCTTAGGCATAAGAAAAATAATACCACAGGGAAATCTGGATCTGGATCTACCAAAGAAATGAAGAATGCCAGAAACGGCAAAAAAAAAAAAAAAAAAAAAAAAAAAAAAAAAAGTATAAAAAAATTTAAAATCTCCTTAAATGACAAAGAGTATCTAAAGCAATAATAATACTAATGCAGTATGAAGTTTATTATATATGTAGAAAAATACATAGAATAAAAACAAGTTGAGAAGAAAAATAACAACATAGTAATTTCTCAAAGTACATGAAAAACAATAAAATACCAAACTCAGAGATATGAAACAGAAATATAGTATTTGAGAGCTAAGAACTAGACTCTGTTATCTTGCTGAAAATTAAAAAAAAAATCATAGAATTCCAACATCAAAGAACACTTCAGTACTATTCTTGGGGTTGGGGTGATGGCTCAGTGGTAGAGCGCTTGCTTAGCATGTGTGAGGCACTGGGTTTGATTCTCAGCACTGCACATAAATAAATAAAAATAAAGGTCTATTGACAACTAAAAAAATCTTCATATTTAAAAAAATTTAAAAGACTATTCTTGATTAAAAAAAAAAAAAAACACACACACACAAGACCAATCAAAAATCGTGCCTGAAGTATCATCTAAAGTCTGACATTATGATGTATGTCTCCAGCTTCTTTCTTGTCTAAGGATTGTTTTGGTTGTTAGAGGTCTCTTATCTTCTCATATAAATTTTCTTTTATTCTGAGTTGTTATATATATGACAACAGAATGCATTACAATTCATATTACACTTATAGAGCACATTTTTACATCTCTCTGGTTGTATACAAAGTATATTCACAGCATTCGTGGCTTCATACATGCTCTTAGGGTAATAATATTCATCTCATTCTACTATCTTTTTTTTTTTTTTTTTACCCCTTGCTTCCTCCTTTTCCCTCCCTCCCCATTGAGCTTTCTAGAGTTGCTCTAATCCTCCTATGCTCCCTGACCCAACCCCACTGTGAATCCGCCTCCTTATGTCAGAGAAAACATTTGGCATTTGGATTTTGGGGATTGGCTAACTTCACTTAGCATTATATTCTCCAACTTCATCCATATAACTGCAAATGCCATTATTTTATTCTCTTTTATTGCTGAGTAATACTCCATTGTGTATATATACCACATTTTCTTTATCCATTCATCTACTGAATGGCATCTAGGTTGGTTCCACAGTTTGGCTATTTTGAATTGTGCTGCAATAAACATTGATGTGGCTGTGTCCCTGTAGTATGCTGTTTTTAAGTCCTTTGGAAATAGGCCCAGTAGGGGGATGACTGGGTCATATACTGGTTCCATTCCCAGTTTTCCAAGGAATGTCCATAAGGCTTTCCGTAATGGCTGCACAATTTTGCAGTCCCACCAGCAATGTATGAGTGTGCCTTTTTCCCCACATCCTCTCCAACATTTATTGTTGTTTGTGTTCTTAATAGCTGCCATTCTGACTGGAATGAAATGAAATCTTAGAGTAGTTTTGATTTGCATTTCTCTAATTGCCAGAGATGTTGAAACTTTTTTTAAATATATTTGTTGATTGATTGTATATCACCTTCTGAAAAGGGTCTGTTCAATTCCTTGACCCATTTATTGATTGGGTTAATGTTTTTTTGTTAAGATTTTTAAATTCTTTATATATTCTAGAGATCAATGCTCTATCTGACCTACAGTGTGGTAAAAATTTGTTCTCAACTAGTACTCTCTCTATTCACCTCACTGATTGTTTCTTTTGATTAGAAGAATTTTAGTTTGAACCCATCCCATTTATTAATTCTAGAATTTAATTATTGTGCTACAGGAGTCTTATTAAGGAAGTAGGGGCCTAATCCGATATGATGGATATTTGGGCCTACTTTTTCTTTTATTAGACAAATGGTCTCTAGTTTAATTCCTACTGGTTTTTCTAGTTATGTGAAGAATGCCATTGGTGTTTTGATGGAATTGTATTGAATATATATTTTGCTTTTGGAAATATGGTTATTTTGATGATATTAATTCTGCCTATTCAGAACTAATTGGAGGTCTTTCCATCTTCTACTATCTTCTTCAATTGCTTAAGTCCGATAGTTTTTCTGATATCGTTTTCAACAGATTCATTATTGGAGTATAGGAATTCAAGTGATTTATGAGTGTTGATACTGTATCCAGCTATTTTACTTATATGTTCTAAAAGTCTTCTGGTGGAGTTTCTTGAGTCTTATAAGTATAGGATAAGGTTGTCAGCAAACAGAATTTTATGACATAAAGGTTACATCCATAAAACACATCACAATACTAAATATTTATGAACATAAAAAGTACTTCAGAAATGAATGAATGTGAGAGGAGAAGTAGGCCAATCCACAATTACAGTGAGAGACATCAATAACACTTTCTCTAAGATTCACAGAATAACTAGACAGAAAAACAGTAAACCTATGGAAGTCATAGTTAACACCTTGAACTTACCTGACCTGATATTTATAAAACAGTCCAACAAAAGCAGAATATGCATCATTTTTAAATAAACATTGAACATTTACAAATAGAAGTCATACTCTTGGATTTAAAACAAGGAGAAATATATTTAAAGGGCTTTAAATTACATAAAGAGGGCTGGGGTTGTGGCTCAGCGGCAGAGCGCTCGCCTCGCACGTGCGCGGCCCGGGTTCGATTCTCAGCACCATGTAAACATAAATGCATTGCATTGTGTACAACTAAAGCAAATAAATAAATATTAAAAAAAAAAATAAATTACATAAAGAATGGATGAATGGTTGCAGCTCACAGGTGATAATAATATATTGTATATAAAAAATAAAATAAATAATATATTGTACATAAGAATAATAGAAAATAATATATTGCATATGAAAGACATTAACAGAAATGTACCTAAATTTTTCCAAATATTTGGAGTCTAAGAAACTTCTCATTTTAGCTCTTAAAAAACAGGGCAAAAATATCTGGCTTTGGGAACTGTTGAATGAAGCTCTTTTGCAACCCTCATCTTCTCTCTTGCAAAATAAAGAAAATAGAATCAGGATGAGTTGTTTTTAGTATATAAGATTATAATGTATGTGAATTATGTGATACACACACACACACACACACACACACACACACACATATTCACTTCACATTCTTTCCTTAGGAATAATAATTCTGAATTCACTAATTCAGTTTCCCCTATGACTTTTCATGCATAACAACCATGAGTAATGACTATTGGCTGTATTTGTGACTTGAAAACACTTCTTAATATCCCATCAATAAAATGAGGAATTGTAAAGAAATTAGAAAATATTTTTAATTGAAAGAAAATGAAAACATCAAAATCGTAGCATGTAGCTAATGCAGTATTTAGAAATAAATTTATTAAATCCAACGCTTAAACTAGAAAACAAAAAGGTAACTCTCACATTAATGACTCAAGCTTCCATCTGAAGAACCAGAAATCAGTAAACTAAAAGAAAAGAATAAACAAAATGATAAACATAAGGGCAGACATCGATGATATAAAAACAAAAATAAATAAAATGATATATTATTTATTTAAAAAACCAATATAATTGCCGGGCGCGGTGGCGCACGCCTGTAATCCCAGCACTTTGGGAGGCTGAGGCAGGAGGATCGCGAGTTCAAAGCCAGCCTCAGCAATAGCGAGGCACTTAGCAACTCAGTGAGACCCTGTCTCTAATAAAATACAAAAAAGGGCTGGGGATGTGGCCCAGTGGTCGAGTGCCCCTGAGTTCAATCCCCGGTACCACAAAAAAAAAAAAAAAAAAAAAATATATATATATATATATATATATATAATTTAATAAACTCATGGAAAAATTAATATAAATATAAAGGAAAAGTTGATTTTGGAAATAAGAGGGAACATTAATATAGATCTTTCAGATATTAAAAGAATAACTAGGGAATATAATAAGCAACTTTATTTATGTCAGTAACATTGATTCTACCCAAATTCCTTGAAAGATACACAACTCAAAAAATAGATAATGTGAACAATTGCATATTTAAAGTTAACACATTTGTCTGGTCTTGTGCACATAACAATCAATCTTCTCCCAGGGCTTAATAGAGTACCCCTATTTCACATTTTATTCAACATGCTTTTTCTAGCAGACATGGCTAAACAAATCATTTTATCTACTATAAACAATAATTTATTTTTTTCCATAAATTTCGTTCGATTAAAATTAATGAAGATTTTTCCCCTTTGCTAACCATTTTACCCCATGACTTTACAGCAGGAACAACACAGCTATTTAGCATAGTTAAAATTCAAGGCCTTTTCCTAATGTGAGATGAGCTTCTATAAAGCAATTAGCTCATTTTCAAATGAGCCAACTGAATTACTTGGCTCTCTCTATCAAGATAGTAAAATAAAAGATTCAAACTCAAAATTTTTACCATGAGTGCATTTTACTACTCAAGATTTTCCTGAACACTATTCTGAAACAACACCCATTTCAGTGAAGATGTTATATAAGGAGGCTTAGATTGTCAACTTTCTTTTAAAGGAATCTAGTTCCAAATTACCTCATTATAACTGTGCTATTGACTAGACCTACTAGTCTCTGCAATTTTAAAAATAAAGGGTTTCTGTATGTTTCTAATTTTACAAGGAAGATTTTTTAAGACAGAGGCAAAACATGTTGCATATTCTTTACAGTGAAAAGGAGCAGGTGATTTTTTATACAAACTCACTGTACAAACCTTTGGGGTACAACATTTATCTGTGAAGCATCTTCACTTAGAACAGAAAAACAATCTTTTCCCTCCACTTTACTTCAACCTAGAGGCCAATAACTTCAAATTGAATTAACTTGCTTTGCAGTCAGATTGTTGATGGGACTGAGTAATTGTGGCAAGTTATTTCATCATTATTATTCTCAGCTTTGCACACATAATATTGATTGAGTTTAAATATTTATTTACATGTTATTATCAGTGGTTAGCTAATGTGTCCTGTTTAAATTTTTGAGACAATATTTTTTTAGACAATATTTAAAAACACTGTATATATAATTGTCAAATAAGTTTTTGAGAGATGAGCCTAGAACAAAGTTACTTTTTTAATATAAGTATTTTGTATGCACAGATCTTAAGTAAATATATATTGTCTTCTTATAAGGTAATAACTTAGAATAAGTTGAATTTTTGAGATAAGGATAAGAAGAGCTGTGATTTTTAAAAAAATGATGTTAAAATCAGTGTATTTTGAAGAGTCTGAAGTATTTTGTAGGTCAATACTTCCAACAAGCAGTCTTACATAATAAAATACAAATAAGATTTCCAAATTATTATCTTGATAGTTTCTCTTGCTTATAAGGTAATAACTCTCCCTCACAAAATGCAAAGAATTATATCTCTGATTATAAAATTAATACATCCAATGCAGTAGTATCCTTTGGAATTCATCTCTAATGATTTCCTAAATAAACCTTTTCCTTATTCTAATCACAACATTTGTTCCATTATTTGATGCCCTCTTCTCATCAACCAATCACAATACTCTTATTAAAAGCATTGCTCACAGGAAACAATAAATAATTCATCCTGAGGTGGAAATGCTGTATATCCTGTACACCATGATGCAGCAAGAAAAAGAACAGTCTTTGCACTTAGAGAACACGACGTCCA
This sequence comes from Tamias sibiricus, assembly GCA_025594165.1. Lineage (NCBI taxonomy): Eukaryota > Metazoa > Chordata > Mammalia > Rodentia > Sciuridae > Tamias > Tamias sibiricus. The sequence continues at coordinate 143,733,536 of CM046661.1, forward strand.
GCCAGGGAGTCACACAGATTAATGACAGTTAAGTGTGATAAATGCAAAGCAGGAGAAACATACAGAGATTGCATAGAGAGTGAGTTATGTATCTGAGGGGTTTCAGCAAAGACTTCTTAGAGGAAGTGATACATGATTTAGGACTTAAGAATGAATAATAATCATAGGGTGGATAAAGACATTTTTTTTAAAAAAATGGAACTCCAGTGTTCAAATAAATAAAAACAAATTTATTCTTCCTCTTTAAACAAAATTCAACCATTTTTTGAAACAGAACCCATGTTAATATCACTCCTGGGTAGTCACATCCTTGTTCATGTTCATTTCACCCCTATTCCAAGCTTCCTACCAGCTGTATCTTGTGGTATGTGTCATGCAGATTGATTAACAGGCTCTCCCTCTAGATTTGTGATAGAACAGTGCTTTTGCACCTCTTTTGATAGTAGTCAAAAATGAGTAACTTTCTTTGATCAACAAAGTAAGCGTGAAATTAACATGCATTGTGTCCAGGCAAATGCTTTATGCTCAAGGTGTTCATTTTTATCTTTCACCTGTCATGGTCATGATGGACACACATATTGATAAGGAGCCTGTATGGACCTGAGTCCTTGAGTGACAATGATATGCAGATTCCCAGTCTTATTCTCTGATGGACATTTAATATGAGGAAATATAATTCTTTAGTTTTATATGCCCATACCTCATTTTATTGTGCTCCCCTTTACTGCACTTTGTGGATAACTATGGTTTGTGTACATGTTGAAGATTTGTGGTGATCTTTCATCATGCAAATTTGTTGGCATCATTGTTCCAACAGCATGTTCATACTTCATGTCCCCATGTCACATTTTGGTAACTCTAATAATACCTAAAACTTTTTCTTGATTATTTTGCTATGGTGATCTTTTGTCAGTGATTTTGTATATTATCATAAGTGTTTGGGGGCATCATGAATTACACCATATAAGACAGAAAACAATATATGTGATATGTGTTCTGCCTGCTTCACCAACCAGCTGTTCTTCTATCTCTGTTATGGTTTAGATATTAGTTATCCCCCAAAGCTCATATATGCAACAATGCAAGAAAGTTTAGAGGTGAAATGATTGGGTTATAAGAGACTTAACCTATCAGTGCATTAATCTCCTGATAGGAATTAATGGGATAGGAACTAGGTACACAGATGCCAGTGGAGGAGGTGAGTCATTGGGATTGTGCCTTTGGTCTGGATATTTTGTTCCTGGTGAGGAACTCTATCTCTGCTTCTTCGTGGCCATATCCTGATCTGTTTTCCTCCACCAAACTCTCTGCTGTGATGTTCTGTCTCATATTGGGTGCACAGTAATAGAGCCAGCTATCTATGGACTGAGACCTCTGAACCTGTGAACCCCAAATAAAATTTTCTTCTCTAAAATTGTTCTTGTTAGGTCTTTTGTTATCTCCCTCTCTTTAAATCTCCTTATTCCCTGAGACATGACAGGGTTGAGACTAGGCCAATTAATAAACCTGGACTATAAGATTTCAAGTAAAAAGAAGAGATGCATATGTCTCATTTTAAATCAAAAGCTAGAAATAATGTAGCTTAGGAAGTCTGAAATGTGGGCCTCTTGTGCCAAACAGTTATCAGAGTTATGAAAAAAAAAAAAAAAAAAAAAAAAAAAATGTTCTTGAAGGACGTTCGAAGTGCTACTTTAGTTAATAAAAAAAAGTGAAAATATAAACTGCTGAAAAAGTTTTAATGATTTGGATAAAATCTAAAATCAGCCACAACATTCCTTTAAGCCAAAGCCTAATCCAGAAAAAGACCCTGACTCTTCAATTCTATGAAGGAGAGAAGTGAGGTCAAAGCCTTGAAAGAGCAGAAGAAAGGTCAAAGCCTATGGATGTTGGTTCATGATTTTAAGGAAGGAAACTGTCTCTATAACATAAAATAATAGGATGATGCATCAAGTTCTGATACAATACCTGTAGAAAACCTGTAGAAACTAATCCTTCATACAGTCTAGCTGGGATAATTGATGGTGGCTACAGAAAGCAACAGATTTTCAACTTAAGCAAAACTGTCCTGTATTGCAAGAAGATGCCTGTTAGGACTTTCATAACTAAAGAGGAGAAGTCAAAGCCTGGCTTTAAAGCTTCAAATTATAGTCTGGATTTCTTAAGAGGGAAAGTAGCTTATGACTTTAATTGGAAACCAATCCTCTTTTAGCATTTAAAACATTCTCAGTGTTTTAAGAATAATAATGAATTTACTCTTCCTGTGCTGTATAAATGGAACAATAAATCTTGGATGGCAGCAGAATTTATAAAACAATTTACTGAATATTTTAAGCCCACTATAGAGATCTCTACTTAATAAAAATAAAATAAAATAAAATAAACCCATTACTTTCAATAGATCACTGCTCATTAGCAATGTACATGATCTGCTCTGATGGAGATATATACTGAGATTAATGTTCAATGCTGCTGACACAATATCCATTCTGTAGCCATTCTGCAGATCATGGAGTAATTTCCAATCTAAAGTCTTATTATTTAAGACTCATTTTGTAAGGTTATAACTGCCAGGATGGACAGTGATTCCTGTGATCTATTTGGGCAAAGTAAATAAAAAACTTTCTGAAAATAATTCTCCATTGCAAATGCCATTAAGAAAATTTGTACTTCATGAGATAAGCACAAATTATGCGCAAAATATAAAATATCAGCATTAAAGGAAGTTTGGAAGAAGTCAATTCTAAATCTTTTTTTTAAATATTTATTTATTTACTTTAGTTGTACACAATGCAATGCATTTATGTTTATGTGGTGCTGAGGATCGAACCCGGGCAGTGCGCGCGCAAGGCGAGCGCTCTGCCGCTGAGCCACAACCCCAGCCCTCAATTCTAAATCTTGTAGATGACTGTAAGGGGTCCAAGACCTCAGTAGAGGAAGTAACTCTAAATGTGGTGAAAGTCACAGAAGAACTGTAATTAGATGTGGAGCCTAAAGATGTGGCATAATTGCTGCAATCTCATGTTAAAACTTTAATAGATGAGGTATTGATTCTGATGGATGAGCAAATAAGCTGTTTTTTGAGATGGAAACTACTCCTGGTAAAGATCCTAATAATATTGTTTAAGTGACAAGAAGGGATTTAGAATATTACATAATTAAATTGACAATACAACCTTAGATTTGGGAGGATGACTCCAATTTTGAAACAACTTTTACTATCAAATAAAAATGCTACCAAATAGCTCCTTATGTTATAGAAGAATCTTTCATGAAAGGAAGAAGTAATCAATACAACAAGCTTCACTGTTGTCTAAGAGACTGTGACAACTGCTCTAGTCTTCAGCAGTCAACAGCTATTTTCACTGAGGCAAGACCTCCACCAGCAAAATGATAATATACTCACTTAAGGCTTAGTTTATCATTAACAGGTTTTAGCAATACAATATTTGCTTATTAACATATATAAGTTCGTTTTAGACATAATGTTATTGCATATGTAATAAACCACAGTATAGTGTCAACATAACTTTTATACACTAGGAAACCACAAAAATTGAACTTGTTTCTAGTGACATCATTTTTATTGCAATAATCTAGAACCAAATCTATATATCTCTAATGTATGTCTATATTATGAACACAATTATCTTGTTACCACAACATAACACAGTCCATCTTCCCTGATGGTTTTTAATGTTTTAAAATTGAGCCTCTGGCACTGAACTCAAGTGGCTAGGTGTGAGAAGTCACTTCTACATATAAAACACATAATGCTATTAGATGGTATATCTCAATATTTTGATGACTCTCCTCATAATAGCCACTGTACAGTTTATACACTCAACCCTGAACATGCATAGCCATCATTCTCACTGCCTTAATATGCTGTCTTGACATTCTACATTGCTCCTCATACTACTTAATTTATAAGTGTGAAACTACTAATGTGATTATTTATTTAATTATTTATTTTACTCTTGCATTTATTATGGTTTTCAAGTAGATTGTACCATGTCACATACATACACCAGTGAATGGCATGGACACAGAATCAGGGTGAGTCTTTAATAAGTGACGGTTAAAAAAATAAGTGAATTTGTAGGCATATGAATGTGTGAGTCAACTGAAGGCACTGAGTGCATATTTATTGATTTGACTGCTCTCTATATTTTATACTAAGGAGAAAAGGGAACTTGCCTAAGTTGTTGTTTTGCTAAGTATAATTTAAAATTATAAGAACTGCAATTATTGACTTATAAAGCATAAAGGGGTGTCTACAATGATTCAATACATTTTTGTTTGTATTTTATAGATTAGAAAACGAAAATCTACAGAGTTGTGATTTATAAGTAGTATCACTGTGTTACTACAACACTGCTTTAAATTTCATGATAATAATAAGGATTTTACTTTTAATGCTTTTTCCACAAATGTAATGAGTATTCAAAATAAATAGCTGCTCTTTGACATTTTCATCCTCTTGACATGGTTAACATTTTGGAACCTTTATTCACTCACTTCCAATATTATCTATTACAATGATTTGTTATAAGGATTATGGGAATTAAGATACACAAAATAAATATGATGTGTTCCTGCATATTATATATACATATATGTATATACAAATATGTATATACACACACTCACACACACACATATCATAGTACATACACACACCTTTGGTCTGATGATAATGTGGCTGATGATGGTGATGAATGCATGTAATTAAATAAAAATGTGAAATCTTTTGCAATTTTCATAACTCAAATTACTTTTCATTCATACTTTGTCTCTGTGAATATTCATGCATTTAGATTAAGATTCTGAGAATAAAGAATTGTTTGATATAAAGTGAGAAAGTTAAAGGAAAGAAAGGAAAACAGATACTATCTGATGATAAATGATTTGTCCAAATAGTCAACTAGATAGCAACTCCTTTTAAGAAAATTTTAGACAAAAAAAGGATTAATAAAACTTAAGGGAAAAAGTCAAATTTTCAGGCCTCATAAACTGATGTACTTTAAAATTTAGAATAAAGTAATCACAATGTCCAGTTGTAAATCATAGTGTCTATTTGTAAATTATAATGTCCAGCTGTCTGGAGATCAATTATTAAGCATCACCTATTTTGTTTTACTGAGGTGGCACTAAATCCCAAGATGGTCAAGGGGCCTTCCTTAGTTTACATAGTATCTGAGAAGTAATAATGATTCTTCATTCTCACCCCTCCATTCAGGGTATATTTTCAAGGACTTTAGTAAGTATTCTACAATATTTTTATAATATGGGCTTACTAATTCAAACTTTCATCTAAAAATAAATGTGTGGTGTTGGTTTTTTGTTTTTTGTTTTTTTTTTTTAGTTGTTGGGGTCTTTAGCTACCCCACCCCCCCCCGACCCGGGATAGGATCCTCTGGCTGGCAGAGAAGACTAGGGGGAACACGCCCCAGCTGAGACGAACTTGGGAATAGCAGAGGCGGGCTGGTGGCCCATGCCAGCCCTCATGATGGAAGACAATCAGGGACGCACCAGGGAGAACTTTTTAAGGCACGAGCTCGGTTTATTGAGGAAATTGGACGGTCTTATAGAGGACATCGGCCAATCAGCAGAAAGATCATAGGGACACACATAAGGAGCATGGGAGGATGCCATTGGTGGAGCTATTGGCCTATCCTTGGGGTGGTTTCAGTTCTCATCTTGTCAGGGGAATGCCCCTTGGCCAGGCCAAGTCCCTGTATCAGGAAGTGGGAGGCAGCCAGGGAGTTAGATTTTTCTATTCTTTTGGCTGGTGTGTTCTTAAGTAGCCAACAGTGTGGTATTCATGAAGATGGTCATCTCTCCCTGCTGGAATGAGCATTAATAGATCATCCCCATTTGCTTTAGAATTTATGTTCATCCCATTTTTACCTCTCCCAGAATAGTGCTTATGCCATCATCAAAACAAATAGTTTAAGTATGTTATAAGAGTCTAAAAATAGCTTAACATTGCAGATAGAAAATTTAAAGATAACTTGAAAAATATGGCTATTTAAGTCTATATATTTGTACTCCAAAAAGACAAATTATTATATCCATGATATTGGTGAGTATGATACTTTAGTATCTAACCCATCGAGTAGAATATAGTTGCTTAAAATAGAATTATGAAAAGAAAATTTCCCAACCAATAAGAATGGCAGTAATTGAGAATATAAATAATAATAAGTGCTGGAAATGATGTGGAGAAAAAAGAATACTTTTACACTGTAAATTAGTTCAACCACTATGGAAATCAGTATGGAGGGTGCTCAGAAGCCGAGGAATGGAACCACTATATGATCCAACTATACCAATCCCTGATATTTAGCCTGAAGAATTAAGGTCCTCATACTATAATGATACATGCATACCCATGTTTATAGCAGCACAATTACAATTCACAATAGCCAAACCAAAGAACCAGCACTGGTATCCATCAATGGATGAATGGATGAAAAAAAATGTGAGATATATATATATATATATATATATATATATATATATATATATATATATATATAAAAATGTGGTTTTATTCAGTCATAAAGAAAAATGAAATTATGGCATTTGCAAGAAAAAGGATGAACTGGAGCCCATTATATTAAGCAAAACAAGTCAAACTATGAAGGTCAAGGGTTTTATGTTTTCATTCATATGGAGAAGATAAAAGGAAAAAGGAAAAGAAAGATGGGGGCAAATCTCATGAAAGTCAAAGGAAGGTCTATAGAGGAAATAGACCAAGAGTTGGGAGGTGGGGAGTGAGAGGAAAGGTGCTGGGAATGAGAGTGACCAAATTACATTGTTATATTGGATATTGTGCATATTTACACAAATGTAACAATAAATCCCACCGATATATACAATTATAATGATTTTTTTAAAACGTGGGAGGCAGATCAATTTCTACTCATTTTATTTCAAAATAAATGTTGAAAAAATTTTGTATTGTTTTCTTAGGTGGTTGGGGGAGTGTGCTAGGGATTGAGCACACAGCCTCATGCATGCTATGCATGAACAATACCACTGAGCTATACCTCCAGGCCCAGAGAGTTTTTAAACCAGGACTTTAGATTAGATGAACTATAGAGAACAAATACTTATGATGAAAAAACATTATACATAAATATGTATTTACATGTATACATGCAAATAATGCATATATGTGCCTCTATGCATCTCTCTGTGCATAGGTGCCATATATTATTCTACATAATTGCTATTTTTGTTCAAGATATATATATATATATATATATATATATATATATAGATATTCTACTATAGTTCATTTGAGCATACTATATAAAATTATGGCACTTAAATCATGAAAAGATAGAACTCTAATATTTAAATTTAATATTCTTTTTAAAGTATACACTGGTAAAACAAAATAAAACTTAACAAAAACAAATAAAACCTTAACATTGCCTTAGTTTGTTTAAAGTTCCTTATCATATATTTCAAGGCTGTTCTTTTCTCATGATTCTTGTAAATCATAATCATAATATCAGAAACATAATTTTTTTGCAAAAAAAATTAAGCCTTTCTCATTGCTTTTACTTCACTTGAAGCAGATATCTGTCAACAACCTGAAGAATCTTTACTTCCCTTTAAAGAGTATCCTGGAGTCTTGAATCTAATTATTGCTTATATAGGAAAAGCAGATTTACCTGCATCCTAGTTCTGAAGAGCCCACAGTGTCTCAGAAACAGGACAATCCTACAGGATAATACTCTGACAGTTATAGCTATGTGATCTCCACAAATTAGGGGTGAGATGTCAACATTCATTTTATTAATGCCAGAAAGTGTCACAACCATTAATATCATCTTCCTGCAGTTTGATATTGTCTTTTTTCTAGTTCTTTTCTAGTTTTTATTTTAGAATAAAATTTTCAGTGCCTGAGAAAATAGGAAATCTATTATTGATTTAAAATGTTCTAATTATCAGAGTATTTATTTCCAAATATATTTAGTATATCTTGATTTACGGCCCTTGATTTGGATTGATAGCTATAAATAAAGCATTTTCTTTTGAACACCTGTGTCTTTCAGCACTGCATTTAGTGCTCCAAAAATAACATTTTATAAAATGAATACATGTTAGAACACTCATTACATATTTTAAATATGCATAGTTCAAGATAAATGTACCTAAAGAAATAAAGATAGATTTGAAATAATGCATTCTTAGAGATTATAAATTTACAAGTGAAATTTACTTCTTTTATAATGCTGTTATTTTCTCATCATTATCAGTAGAATTTTTCTGAGACCTCTCTTAAATTATCTGTATACCTTATCAGTGGAGTTATAAGGTTTCATGTAATTTGGTCGACATTTGGTTGCCCTACTGATGTGTTCTTTTCTTTATTTCTAGATATAGTGGTAATACCATTACCTGAGCATATGTGCATACTTTTAGAAAAGAAAGAACCCATTGATTTCTCTAAAGAGACATACTTATAGCCAATACTTCAATGTTATAAAAGTTTTCTTCTTTCTTTTCTAAATTGGACTTGGAATAATATCTAAAAGAAAACAATTGCTTAAATCATTGTACTTAAAAGTATGGCTTTAATTATTTTAATGAGTTATTTTTTCTGAATTAGACAACATTTTCCCAATGATATGATGGTTGAGCATTTTTCCAATGCTAATGAGAAAGAAAATAGCAGAATCAACTTTGTATGTGGTATAGTTTGTTAATTATTATTAACAATATAATATTATTATTATATAACAATAAATTTAAAATGGAATAAAATTAACAGAAAAACAGGTGAATTTGAATATTTAACATGTTTTATATTTAACATTTATTATTATTTAACATTTTATTATTATATTATTATTATTAACAAATATAATATTATTAACAATATAAATAATATTATGGAATATTATGTTATGGCATGCTCATAAAATAATTACTATATTTCTTGGCATTCTTCAATTAAAATGAGGTTAAATTAATAAGCATGACACCCTACACAAGCAAACACTGAGAAGATGCAGAAAGACTTTTGTGTATCTATGGAAGAAAGTTTGAGAAAACCATGGTAGAAAACAAACTAAAAGTCTTCTAAAATATTTTTACTTTTATGTCAATGATTATGAAAATTATTTCATTATAAAGAAGATTTCATATAAATTCATTTTAGATAGCACACTAAAATATTTTTTTATTTAATAAATATATAAAAAACAAAGAACAAAATGACAGTTCCCATGAACCCATACTCATAATGAATATGACAATGTTCCTGACCCAGAATTTATAATACTGAGATCTGGGCATATGTACTTCTAGCTAATAGCTTTACTTGTGATCATTGTACACTTATTATACTTTTTATAAAGATAAATAATATTTATTTAAATTTAGTGGAAAAGTAAGTAAACTTAATTAAATTTAAATTTATTGGAAAAGTAAGTAAAGTTAAGCAATTTCGATATTGCCATAAAACACTTTATTTCTGGAAAAAATAGTGTATAACTGAAACAAAAATGTATTTGAGGTTTTATTTGGAATCTCATTTTGTATTTAAAATCTTAGACATAATTCTCTAAAAGTTGAAATCTTCTCATTATTTTTCTCATTTATCATCTTCAACCACTTTATTTTGTGTAAGCTGCCTGGTACCGAAACCCGGGAAAAACTCTCGGAGGCAGAGTATAGCTTTTACTACTTTTACTTCTACTTTCTTAGAGCTTAGAGAAGGAAAGAAAGATTTTTAGAGAGAAAGATTAAAGCGAGCTTTTCTTCTTGTCTTCTTAGCTTAGAGTCTTAGAGAGAAAGAAAGATAGAGTCTTCTTAGAGAGAAAGAAAGACAGAGTAGAGCTTAGCTTAGAGAAAGATTAGAGCTTCTTTCTTCTCTCTTCTTTCTTCCTTCTTCTTTCTTCTGTCTTCTGTCTTCCTCAGGAGCCTCGGCCTAACTCTGACCAGTCATTACTTCTTCTATCTGGTTTCTCTTCTGTCTTCTATCTGGTTTCTCTTCTGTAACCGCTCTGCCTACGTTCTGGCCGCTCTGATTCTTCTGACCGACCGAGTGACTGCCCAGCTGACTGAATTCTCCATTCTCCTAACTCGGACTGCTTTCACCCGGTTATATACCTTCAGGTTTGCGGGTGCCTACAGGTGCGTCACATACATATCAGGTGGAACTTATGGCTTCCAGCTAGCTACAACAGCCCTTCCTAATTAGGGCTCCTTCAATTTTGTGCAATTTTAGCATTATTTTACCATGTCAAAAACTTTAAACTAAAATACAGTTCTGTAGTTTTAACATGTAGTTTCACAACTGTGGTGATGCTTTTAAGGAACATGTTAAATATTCAAATTCACCTGTTTTTCTGTTAATTTTATTCTATATTTTTTTTTTATTCCTGAGCTCTTTATCTCATTTTATTCAACAACTGGCTGATGGTTCTTCAAGAACTTCCTTTCACCTCTGCCAAGAGGGTTCATGGGCAATGCATGCTAAGGGGATTTCCATGTCTGAAAATTATTAATTATCTTCTTTACACTACCTTCACATGTTCATTGATCACCACCTTCTTGGCTCACACTTTCTTTTAGATGAAGACATTTATCTTCAGAAACTGATTGATAACATAGCTAGATTTTTCCTCCACATGGTTGACTTGCTTTTTACCTCCCTGGAATTCTGAACAATTTTCTATCCTTAAGTTTCAAAATTTAATGATCACTTTCATGTATCTTTGTTGATATTATTTCAATATTGCTTTTATGTCATAATTGAGCATTTATATTTTATTCTTTGGGCTTCTTAGATCAGTGTAAGCTGTATAATAAGATTAGTCATATTGCTTTAGATCAAAAATTGTTATTTTAATTTTATAATTTTACAATTCCATTCTTGAAATATTTTTAATACATAATTAAAATTATTCTACAAAATAATTATTCTATTTGGGGAATTAATTTTATTTCCTTAAGTTGTCTTTGGATTTCACATGCTCACTCCTTTTCATTTTACCTATTGTAATGTGGATTATTTTTTTTTAAATTTGTGGATTTATAGAATTTTTTTTAATCTTATGAAAGTTTGGAAGACCCTATTCAAGTATTTTATCTAATTTTGTGTTAACAACTTAATTCTTTTTTATAGCAGAATGTTGTCAGCTTTTGCTTCCCAGCTGCAATGGGAGATAAGTAAAATTGCTGTTCTGTTCAATTTTTAGTAGTATGCTCAGACAGAAGGTGAGTGAAATACCAGTGGAAATAGTAATAAAAGCTAATATTAGTCAAGTGCTCAAAATGTGCCAAACACTCTTTTAAAGACTTTATACAAAATTAAATAATTTAATACTTGCAATAGCACTATGAAGTTATTGCAATTATTATCCCACTTATATAAACTGAAGCTAAGTATAACAAAGTTCAATAACTATCTTAGGTACTACAGTAAAGACTGAGATAGATTTGTTTTCATTAAGAGTACATTGGCTTGTACATTTAAAAAAAATTATTTTAAAAAAGTACATTGGCTCTACTTAGTCTTGTGAGATTTTGCTAAGATACTAACTTAGATTTCCCTCACCTAGTTCAGAGAACATTATCTTCATGAGGTTATATTTGTAAGCATTCAACCATTTCATCAATCGTGCATTTACATCATTATTCTAATGGCCATCAGAAAGGGTGATTTTAAAATTTATTTATATGTGGTGCTGATAATCGAATCCAGTGCCCTACACTTTTCTTGATATATTTCACTTATTTTCTTGAACATTTTTATTTTTCACATGCCAAAGAAGGAAAACACAAGGACTTTCCACAGTTTGCTTCCACCCATATTCAGTGACTGAGTCCTTAGCCTTAAGTTGTCCTAAATCCTGTAGGTGGGGATGTAGTATGTGATGATGAATAGCATCGTATTTATCTCCTCTTCTTGCTGGAGACTATCTTACTATTACATTTTTTTTTAATAATGTTATGTTTTGGAGTTAATGTGCTACACAGTGCCCCTTTCAAGAATTATATTCTGCTGAGAATAAATATTATCTGAAAAATTTGGTGAGAATTTCTTCTAAAAAAAAAAATACCATGGGAACTTCTGAAATGCCTATGATAACTGAGAAAACATTCCTAGACTTTTAATAACAGACTTTCCCATCCAAGCCTGGACAGGTTTTATTTGACTTCCTTCACTTTTTAAAAAAATTCCAAGGGGTAAACATTTATTCTTTTTTTTGTTTTATTTTATTGACATGTATCATACACATAAAAACTATAATGTTTTATAGACATCAGTTGATATTCTAAAAGATAGAGGTTTCCAGCATCCTTTTATCCTCACTCTCAATCTGCCTTTTTAGTTTGTTTCTCTTTTCCTGTTTGCACAAGGGCCTTTTGAAATAATATTTTCCACAGTGTGAAATGGGTCTCTGATAGCCTAATTGACACTTCTCTTGGGGGTTACAGTTCTTGGAATACAGCCTAGAGATTATTAAACCAACAAATAAAACATTTTAAGATGTACCATAAATTTTTGGCCCAAAGCCCAGTAACATTTGTAGTGTTTTTGGCCTTGCTGTCTCTCTAAAGGACAGGTAGGAGAATTGCTCTAAGCACAAGGAAATTGTGATAGTCAGTGTGTTTTTTTTTATTATTATTTTGTTTTGTTTTTTTTATTCAATCACTAGTAACACAAAATGTAGTCTCTCAACACAATTTCAATATGAATACCTTTCAATTTTTATTAGTGCTTAATCTGAAGACTTTAAGTGTTCTGTAAGTAGATTATGGACTCCTTGGCATGATGTACATGAAGACCCAAAGCTCATATTCTCTTATTTATATGTCAAGTACTTCAGCTGTATAATTTACGTACTGTAGAAATAATAGATGATTCAAGGAGTTTCGTATCCATCATCAAGTGAACTTGTTTTTTTCTTCTTCTCAATTAACTTCAGATTTTTCAGAAAATAATACCTTAGCTTTAAGCTGAACAACAGCAACAGAAAACTCCAGACTTGACCTATTGTATTCAAATCTACTTTTTTATAAAATTGCAGCCCAAATAGCCCAGGTTTTGTCCAGACTTTGCTGTTCCCTCGAGAAAATGAACTGATTCTTTTTGTTCCCCCTTGTAATAGCACTTAGCTAATATTCCATTGTAGTAATTACTGCATTCAATCTGTATCATATGGAATATATTTTCTTAAAATCATCTCAATTACTCTAATTATGCATCTAATCCTTTTCATGGATCTTGTAAACTGAAAAAGACATATCTATTATGGAAATGAGACAAAGGATGATATCATGACTATTAAGCATGATAAATATCAGTTAACACTTATTATACATTTATTTTGTGAGGATGCACCTTTACAACTACTTCATTTCCTAACAACTGCTCATCAATCAAAACTCAGAAACTGAAAAAGTATAAAGGATTTTACCAGAGATCTTAGGAGCTGCAATTCAGGAGACAAAGTTTCAGAAAATTCTGAATCTGTTCTGAAGAAGGCAGAAGGGGTGGGAGCTTGTATGGACTATTGAATGTTGAAAGGAACAAGGTCTACAACTGATAGAAGACAAAAAATACATAAACACAATGGAAATGTCCATAAAACACGAGTCTGATAACCTCTTAAAAGGCATTTTGAACTATTGAGCACCACATAAATGTCCCATCTACATCTTTCCAGTTGGTCAAAGGGTTCACAGAGCCAAAGGTCACATCCCAGCCAGCAATCTGTCATGGAAGCTTCCATAAGAGCTTTGAAACTCCATTTTAAAGACCTTCTTCTGTCATGAGCAGTACATAAATCATTGCTTTGAATTATATAAACCTGGATAGTGAGATGCTGCTTCTGGGAATCCCTCAATTCAAGAGAAACACCCATCTGTAAGGTGACTCCTGCTGATGGAAGAACTCTCTGCTTGTCTTGGATTCACTAGTTCAAAAGCCTTGAATCCCAGCTGCTGAGGTAGTAAACTGATAAGCCCCAACCAAGCTGTTTTACTCAACTTCATCCTGTTTACCTCAAGAAACCCTTTCACAGTGAAACCCTTTGATGTTTAAAACCTATAAAATAAACACCCAGACTGTCACTCTTTGTTAGAGCCAGACTCAATCAGAGCTGGTTCACCAACCCACCTTCTACTTATAAATGAGTCTTTATTTTTTATAATTTCTAATTTTCCCAGTCTGACTCATAGTCTGCATTCGATGAACTGTTCACTTCTGAGCAGGTCATGCTGGACATTCTTCAATATTTTTTTTGTAACATTCTTTTATCTTTATACAACTCTCCCAAGTGGTAGATAATATTATCATTGGACATTACTTATGAGGAAACCAAGTCACAGAGATATTCAGTAACCTGTCTAAAGCTATCTCTCTAGTAAATTGTGAAGCTAAAATTCAAAATCAGGCAAACTCATCTCTAAAATTAAGTTATTTATATCAAAAATCTTCTTAGAAAGAGTTTCAAGCAATACTAGAAACACGTTTAACTAACAAAAAGTATACAAGTAATGTTTCCACAATTTTTTGGTTGATCACACTAAACTGTATGTAATATACAATATATTAATGTACATCATAGTCATATACACATTCACACATGTATATTTATATTCAGACATATATAATTTTATGTGCATTTATTTAACACAACATAAATTTATGTCTTAATACTCTATATTATGTATTTTATCCAGAGACACACACATTAAAAAAAAAAAAAAAAAACTTTAAAAGAAAAACCACTGGGAAAAAAATATGTGCCAAGAACTATGCACTTACTGTATGAAATAAACAAACCAAACTTCTGACTCTACAAGGACTTGAATATGAATACTGTACATGTGTTTTAGATTAAAAATAGACTACTGATAGTTTAAATATGTCAAGTGTCCCTTGAAAATGTTTGCTAATTCTGGTGTTTACCCACCCAACACCCTGTTCACCTCTTCTCCTTTGATTCACCACTGCTATTTAACATAGTACTGGAAACTCTGGCCAGGGCAATTAGACAGACGAAAGAAATTAAAGGGATCAAGATAGGAAAAGAAGAGCTCAAATTAGCACTATTTGCTGATGACATGATAATCTACCAAGAAGACCCAAAAAACTCTACCAGAAAACTTTTACAACTAGTAAATGAATTCGGCAAAGTTGCAGGATACAAAATCAATACCCATAAGTCAAAGGCATTTTTGTACATCAGTGACAAAGCCTCTGAAAGGGAAATGATAAAAACTACCCCATTTACAATAGCATAAAAAAAAATACCTGGGAACCAACTTAACGAAAGAGGTGAAAGACCTTTATAAGGAAAATTATAGAACACTAAAGAAAGAAATCATAGAAGAACTCAGAAGATGGAAAGACCTACCTTGCTCTTGGATAGGCAGAATCAATATTGTAAAAATGCCCATACTACCAAAAGAATTATACAGATTTAATGTAATTCCAATCAAAATCCCAATGTCATTCTTCAAAGAAATAGAAAAAGCAGTCATAAAATTTATCTGGAAAAATAAGAGACCTATAATAGCGAAAGCAATCCTGAGCAAGAAAAGTGAAGCAGGGGGCATCACCATACCAGACTTTAAATTATACTATAGAGCAATAGTAACAAAAACAGCATGGTATTGGCACCAAAACAGACTGGTGGACCAATGGTACAGAATTGAGGACACAGAGACTAATACATATAATTTCAGCTATCTTATATTAGACAAAGGTGCCAAAATTGTACAGTGGAAAAAGGATAGAGTCTTCAACAAATGGTGCTGGAAAAACTGGAAATCCACATGCAACAAAGTGAAATTAAACCCTTATCTCTCACCATGCACAGAACTCAATTCAAAGTGGATCAAGGACCTAGGAGTTAGACCAGAGACAATACACCTAATAGAAGAAAAAGTAAGCTCCAATTTCCAACATGTTGAATTAGGCCCCAATTCCTTAATAAGAATCCTGTAGCACAAGAATTATTACCAAGGATTAATGAATGGGATAGATTCAAACTAAAAAGCTTCTTCTCAGCAAAAGAAACAATCAGTGAGGTGAATAGAGAGCCAATTAATTGGGAACAAATATTTAATACATGCACATAAGAGAGAGCACTAATTTCTAGAATATATAAAGAACTCAAAAAGCTTAACACCAAAAAAAAAAAAAAAAAAAAAAAAAAAAAAAAAACAAATAACGCAATCAATAAATGGGCTAAGGAATTGAAAAGACACTTCTCAGAAGAAGATGCACAATTAATCAACAAATACATGAAAAAATGCTCAACATCGCTGATAATTAGAGGAATGCAAATCAAAACTACTCTAAGATTTCATTGCACTCCAGTCAGAATGGCAGCTATCAAGAACACAAACAACAATAAATGTTGGAGAGGATGTGGGGAAAAAGGCACTCTCATACATTGCTGGTGGGACTGCAAAATGGTGCAACCTCTATGGAAAGCAGTATGGAGATTTCTTGGAAAACTGGGAATGGAACCACCCTATGACCCAGCTATCCCACTCCTGGGTCTATTCCCAAAGGACTTAAAAACAGCATATTACAGTGACACAGCCACTTCAATGTTTATAGCAGCACAATTCACAATAGGTAGGTTGTGGAACCAACCTAGATGTCCCTCAGTAGATGAGTGGATAAATAAAATGTGGTATATATACAAAATGGAATTTTACTCAGCAATAAAAGAGAATAAAATAATGGAATTTGCAGATAAATAGATGAAGTTGGAGAATATAATGCTTAGTGAAATTAGTCAATCTCAAAAATCCAAATACCGAATGTTTTCTCTGATATAAGGAGGCTAGTTCACAATGTTGTTGGATGGGGGTACATAGGAGGATTAGAGGAACACTAGAATGGTCAAAGGAAAGGGAGGGGAAGGGAGGGAGCAAAGGGGGAGGGAGGGGGGAAAAAGAAGGAAAAAAAAAAGAAAACAAAAAACCCTTCCTCCTTCAAGTGTTGGCTACCCTGTGCGTCAATGAAAGCCAATGCCTTTTCAATCTAAGGTGAATTTGGATTAGTCCATCTGTCAGTGATTAGTACAGAAACCAGGCATTGATGAAATTCTCCAAAATCTGATGAAATCTGCTGGAAAACTGTAAAAGTCTTCTTAACTATAAACACAAAGAAACATTTCTTTCCATGACTTTAGATTTTGGGTGTGCCTGAAGATGACCTACCAGATAGCAATTAGGGACGAGTTTGAAGGGAAAAGTCAAGACATCAAGAATACTAGTGCAGAAATA
Organism: Tamias sibiricus; assembly: GCA_025594165.1. Taxonomy (NCBI): domain Eukaryota; kingdom Metazoa; phylum Chordata; class Mammalia; order Rodentia; family Sciuridae; genus Tamias; species Tamias sibiricus. The sequence continues at coordinate 143,750,819 of CM046661.1, forward strand.
AAAAGAAAGTCCAGCTTTGAACTACTGACTTAGCTTACCCCATTACCCTCTCTATGGATATCTTGTTGTATGAGGAAATAAAATATACATTGTATACACTGTTTTGTAAAAACATGCTCTATATGTTTATTATGAATTATAATGCGTACTACTATTATAAATACAACAACTTTAAATAAAAAATAAATTAAAAATACTCTCTTTTACTTATTATACTTTATCTTGGACATATACTCAATTTTAGCTAAAGCAGAAAATGTTTACTTCTAAGTCCCTCTAATAATATAAACATATTTATAACCAAAGAAGTTTCTTTTAACAATAACATGGACATTAAAATTCAAAATAGTTAAGAAAATTTTCAAAATTAAGGTTAATTATATGCCACTCAATAGTCATACAAGATTTTTATAAATATAGAAGAAATCTAACATAACTACTAAGTGTGATGCTAATATATACTCAGAAGTATTAAATCAGGAGAAATATTTCAGCAATAAACCTGACTATATATATAATAAACATGACATAATAAATTTTGGAGAAAATAAAAATGACTTAGTCAATATTGTCGAGTGTGAAAACTATAGAAAAGACTACAGACTCATCACTTTTGCCTGCAAATGTCCAATGGGTGGCTAAAAAAAGAATAAAGACTGGTTATCTTTCTCTTTATTCTGAGTCAACTTGGAATACAGAAAAAGCAATTTAATAAACATCTTGTGACCAGCTAAAACTAACCCCCAGACAATAGTAACTTTCTACAAATTCCCATCTAACCAATCCTGAAATAATGATGGACCAGACAAAGATCACCTGATCAAGATCACTGGCTTTGGCAGTTGGCAAACCCTCCAGCTATGAAACCCCAAACCCATGGAACCTCATTCCCCTGTGTGTAAAATTTCAAAGTCATTGTCATCCTCTTGAAGACAGGGCTAATGATATGGGTCTTCTTTGTGTTCCTGATATAGCTACACTAATCAAACTCCTTTCCTGCTTTTGTCTTTTGGAGCTAGACCTATCTGTTAGGACCTCCACAAAGGGGCCTTTGGCCTAGGATTCCAGTACTATCAACTGCATCTTATTTTTTTCACATAATAGTACCATTTTACAGGTTACATTCTGGATTTTGCCATATTAACCTATACAGTTTGAATACACATCATTGTTTATTTATGTTGCCATTGGGCATGCTTGCAAATGTATTTGTAAGAAACATTTTTGGAAACAAAAACGCTAATTCAATAGATGTAGACTTTCAAAATTTTGTTATGTATTGCCAAGCTGCATTCCAAGTTGTACTAGTTCTATTCACACTAACACTATATGGGAGGTATCTATCCCCATCTATATTTGCATATAAATTTTAATATTCCATTTACTAATTTAACCTCGAAACTATATTAACTAGTTACTTTCTTGCCAGTTTATTTAACATAAAGTCCAATAGTTACATGCTTACTTTTACTTTTATATATTTACTTATTTATTTATATTACTTTTGATTTCTATTCTGAAATCTGAAGACAAAAAAGCTACTGAAAGTGAATACTTAAAAGAAAACTTGCTTTTAATTTTCACATCTGTGTACATATGTGTATGTATGCATGTGAGCCTGTGTGTGTTTTTTCGAAGAATTCTAGATTGCGATTAACCTGAGAATCTAGAAATTTTTCACAAATATAATGAAGTCATTGAGATGAAAAAATAAAATGCTATTTTTATTTTGCCATGCTGAGGGGAAAATTTTTAGAATATATGCTTTTTTTTCTTCCTGTCCTAACATTCTACTTTCATTTGCCTTTGTTACAAAAGGCCTAAGGAGGGGAACATTTTAAAATTCTGTTACCCAGCCCCAGCCTTCACTTGAGTATTTTTGACTGAATGCTGATTAAACTTTGGCACTGCAATCTTGTTTGGAAACTTCAAAGCAAATGGCACTTTATTTTCCAGGTATCAAGAATAAACACTTTGAACCCTTTAGCACTATAATAATTCTCTGCAAATGTCAAGTTCTGGTTTCCAAATTCTCTTTGCTCCTAAAATGATGAGAAGTTACAATACACACTAATGACCTTCTCTCTGAGCCACATTAGCAGCTTATCCAGCACAGTCACCTTCCCCTCCACAGATGATACTGTAAATCAACTATGAAGATGTCAGGACTGGGTGCAGGGTTCAGTGCCATCATTTTCTCTTCCTAATGCAAGAGCCTATACACTGTGCTACTAAGCTTTCCATCAAACTGAGTAGCTGGGCTATCCCCCACAATGAAACATAACTTTGCTTCTTTACCAAAAGTTATTTTTGAATTGAAACTTGTCCTTTCTTAAACATTGAAAAGAACAGAAATTCCTTACCTCCTCCTTCTCTCTTTCCCTGTCCCACTCCCTCCCTCCCTTCCCCCATCTCTCTCTCTCACACACACATACACACACACCCCTCTTTCTCTCTTTCCACCATACATGAATCTATTAACCTATTTTATCCCACTGTCCCAGATGTAGAAACAAACAAAACAAACAAACAAACAAAAAACTTCAATTGAGCAACAAATATATCACTAATGGTAACTTTGAAATAATAATTTTTGTGGGTCTATTCTTTTGAGGAAAGTAATAGGTAAATGAGTAGAGTGTTTGGAAAATATATATAAAGTGTTTGGAAAATATATATTTTTATATACGTGTGTGAAATATATATAAAGAATATGTAAGCTTTAGATTATGCTTTTTTTTTACCTATTTTAATGCACCTGTGTCAATTTGAGTGAAATATTTACAGAACTGAAAACTTGGGACTTTATGGATTAATCAGTGTTTTAAAATATTGAGCAATGCTTTAAATGAATATATAATGTTGGTTGGGGTAGAAGAGAGAAAGGATAAAAGTTTTTAAATATGTTAAGACATTTTAAAATAAGATAAGTCAGTCATGTTGGATTTAATTTACCTTAACATACTCACTTTATATCCATCATGTACAAACGAATGATGAAATTTAGGGTTGACCTAAGCCTTTGTAATGAGGATTTTTTTAATCTCAAGGTGATTGAAAAGGTTCAATGATTAAAGAGAAGAGGGGAAAGTTTCTTGTTTGCATTCTACCCTCTTATCATGATTATAAATTGAGTCCAGTAAATGTTGATTCTATTAAGGAGTTTCTAAATATTTCCTCTTTGTAAGGGGAAAGGTGAACTAATATAATTCAACAACCTTATTTGCATGGGATTAGAGGCAGTTGGTATGCATAGCACTAAAGCAGTCCTACTTTTCACAAAATTACTTCAATTTTTTAAGGCCTTGTAGTGTTATATTACAAAACAAAAGAATGTAATTTTTCGTTTATACTTTGAAAAATCACTATATTAGGACTAAATGAATGATCATTAGAAATACAGGACTTTATATAGAAGGCAAATTTTCAGACAATAAAACATCATGTTATACAGAAATTAGTAATCATCCATGAAAATTTTTTCTTAAATATTGTCTCTAAGTATCATTATATGTTTCAAGTAAATAACTACACTTTATTCTGTACAATTCAAAAGCTATAATTTTGTCATAATCATTTTCTTTCATCTTTAATTGCTTTGTTAACTTTTCTATACTTTGTAAAATATTGTCTATTTAATGAATTTTGAAAGTAATATATCATCATTGTAAACTGTTTTTAAAATATAGATGGGCATAGAAATAACATTCATAGTCTCAAAGCTTAGAAGTAATCACTACCTACAGGATAACTATTTCTTCTAGATACTTGTTATTATATAAATATCAGTATATTTATTTATTGGAATGATGTGAGAAAAAAAATCTTTATGAAATTTTTACTTGCCATTTAAAATTAACATTGCATTTCATCGGTGATGAATCCTCTGAAAGAGAAATTAGGAAAACTACCCCATTCACAATAGCCTCAAAAAAAAAAAAATTACTTGGGAATCAATTTAACAAAAGAAAGACCACTACAATGAAAACTACAAAACACTAAAGAAAGAAATTGAAGAAGACCTTAGAAGATAGAAAGCTCTCCCTTGCTCTTGAATAGGCAAAATTAATATTGTCAAAATGGCCATACTACCAAAGGGCTATACAGATTCAATGTAATTCCAGTTAAAATATCAACACCATTCCCTATAGAAACAGAAAAAGTAATCATGAAATTCATTTGGAAAAATAAGAGACCCAGAATATCCAAAGCAATACTTAGCAAGAAGAGTGGAGAGGTGATATAACAATACTAGACCTTAACCTATACTACAAAGCTATAGTAACAAAAATGGCATGGTATTAGCACCAAAATAGACATGTAGACCAAGGGTACAGAGTAGAAGACACAGAGATAAGTTTACAAATATATAGTTATCTCATACTGGACAAAGATACCAAAAACATACATTGGAGAAAAGATAGCCTCTTCAACAAATGGCATTGGGAAAACTGGAAATCCATATGCAGAAAAATGAAATTAAACTCCTATCTCTCACCATTCACAAAACTTAACTCAAAGTGGATCAAGGACTTAGGAACTAGACCACAAACCCTATGCCTAATAGAAGAAAAAGTAAGCCTAAGTTTTATCATGTCATATTAGCCCCTGATATCCTTAACAAGACTCCTAAAGTACAAGAAATAAAGTCAACAATCAATAAATGGGATGGATTCAAACTAAAAAGCTTCTTCTCAGCAAAAGAAAAAATCAATTAGGTAAAAAGAGAGCCTACAGAATGGGAGCAAATTTTTATGACACACACACATATCAGTGAATCTCCAGGATTTACAAAGAACTCAAAAAATTTAACACCAAAAAATAAACAACCTAATCAATAAGTGGGCTAAGGAACTGAACAAACACTTTTCAGAAGAAGATATGATTGATCAGCAAACAAATGCAAAAATGTTTAACATTTCTAGTACTTAGAGAAATTCAAGTCAAAATTACTCTAAAATTTCACCTCACTCCAGTCAGAATGGCAGTTATCCAGAATACAAGCAACAAGAAATGTTGGTGAGGATGAGAGGGGAAAGGCACACTCATACATTGCTGGTGGGACTGCAAATTGGGGCAACCAATCTGGAAAGCAGTATGGAGATTCCTTAGAAAACTTGGAATAGAACCACCATTTGACCCAGCTATTCCAAACTTCAGTCTATACCCAAAGAACTTACAAACAGTATACTACACTGATGTAGCCACAATAGCACCACAATTCATAATAGCTTAACAGAGGAACCAACCTAGATGCTCTTCAATAGATGAAAGGATAAAGAAACTGCCATACACACACACACACACACACACACACACACACACACACACACATACACTCCACACACTGGAATATTACTCAGCATTAAAAGAGAATAATATTATAGCATTTGCAGGTAAATGGATGGAGTTGGAGAATATCATGCTAAGCAAAGTAAGCCAATTCAAAAATACCAAAGGCTAAATGCTTTATCAGATAAGTGGATGCTGATCTATAATGGGGGGGTGGTGGCGGCTGGGGATGAACGGAGGAATTTTGGATAGGGCAAAGAGGATGAATGGAAGGGGAGGGGACATAGGAATAGGAAAGATGGTGGAATGAGATGGACAACATTACCCTACGTAAATGTATGATTACACAAATGGTGTGATTCTACGTCGTGTACAGAGAAGTAAAAAATTGTGCCTCTTGATGTTTGGTTCTTAACCATGTTGCTAGTCAAGAGTTAAATGATAATGGGAATTTTCCATGTGCAGACTTGCTTTTTTGTGTGAATCTGGAATCAGTGTGTTCTACAGAGTGGGTACCTATGTGATCAACTTCTAATAAACACTCTGAGCACTAAGTCACTAATGATGTTCTCTGGATGACAACATTTGGCATACATTGTCACAACTCATTGCTGTAGAAATTAGGAATGCTTTGTGTAACTCCACTCAGAAAGGACTCTTGGGAGCTTATTCCTGGATTACTCCTGACCTCACTCCATACATCTTTTCTCTTTATTTATTTTTCTTTTTATGTTTTTATTATAATAAAATACTAATCATGAGTACAACTCTATGGTTGTGAGTCCTTCCAGAAAATTACCAAGTCAAGCGTGGTCTTGGGGACCATAACACATTCTTCCTTTGATTTACATGGTTCGGTAACTAGTGCTGACCAGTAGGTGGTTGAAGGTAGAAATGATGTGTCTCATTCTGAATTGGGACTTTAAAGTGCTGTTGTGAGACCCTCTATTATTCCTTTCCCTTTGAGATGGCAAACAAAAATATCCCAGAGGGTGGAGATTTGCCAGGATGAGTCTTGAGACTGAAGGTGACTTGGAGCAAAATACTCAGTTGAGTCAAAATGGGATTTGGATTATAGGGAATAAACTTTTAATTGTTTTAGCCACTGAAATTTTAAACTGTTATGCTACTGCTACACAAGCATGAAAACTTTGACTGATACAAATACTAAGTAGATTTTTGTTATGCTGAAAATAAGGTTACATAGCATGAAGGGTATTTATGTCACAGATTAATAACAATAATCACTTATCATGCATGGAAAATGGCATACCTGTCACTCATACTTAAAATTTTAATGGCCATAGTTTATTTCATTAAAACAGAAAATGTGCTACTGCATGACTTTGTCATTTTTCACAAATAATAGTGAAAGCCTAGAATAGTTTTTACAAAGAAACTGCAGTAGGTCAAAATATACTATAATTTATAAGAAAATAGTCTTACAAAGTTTTTAGGGAGTTGATTGTATATGTGATATTAATCATTTGAAAAAAGCTTTCAAAATCAGGGGGAAGTCAGATATTAACAATCAGTCATTTCATGAAATGACAACCTGATTAAAATGACATAAGTAGATGGGTTTCCCTCCACTTTTTATTAATATTAGATTATGTGTTGATTACATACCATGGGCATGATTCATTAGCAGCAGAAGTGTCAGCACAAAATTAAAGGTGGTTACAGCTGAATATGACACCTTGTACCATCTATTCACAGTAATAGACACATACAAAAAAACTCTATCCTTAAAGAAAATGTTTACAAATCTGCAAAACATGCATTATTTCAGAGAAAATTTGTGAGTTCAAGCTAACTTCTCAATTTATGGTTTCCAACACAACAACAACGAAAACTATTTTGATGATTTTCTTTGAAATCGTTTTAATGTTTCTCAATTTAAAACTACAGGATTATTAGAAAGCTTAATGTCCTCATAAAATTCTAGAAAAATTGAAATGTATTGAAATAACATTCCCTGATGTTACAGCTATTATGAATTTTGAAAAGATGTAGTAAACTGAAGTATGCCCTATAAGAATTTTTGTTTGGTAAATATTAAATGTGTTTTTGAACACTGACTTACATTCTGCTTTAAAATATGTGTAAAATATCTTATATAAATATTTTTACCCAATTATATATATAATAATGTCTAGGATGTGTTTGAAAGGTGTCATAACAGTATAATTGAAAATGATAGGCTTTTCTAATTTATGTCTATGGCATTTGATGTTTTCATATTTTCTGACTCAGAAGACTGAATGTAAAAGTCTTTGTATTCTATAGTTTTATAACTAGGTTTCATTTTAAAATAACATAACTAGTAACAAAAATTATTCTATATTATATCCTGGATACTTATACTTCTGTTAATGCTATAAAGGTAAAAAATTCATTTTCTTAAACATTTTTTAAAAATAAACTTTATTTTAAGCTGGGTGTGATGGTGTACACTTACTTGTAAGCCCAGCAGCTGGGGAGGCTGAGGCAGAAGGATTGAAATTTCAAAGCCAGCCTCAGCAAAAGTGAGGCACTAAGCAACTCAGTGAGACCCCGTTTCTAAATAAAATACAAAATAGGGCTGCAGGTGTGGATCAGTGGTCAAGTGGCCCTGAGTTTTATTCCTGGTACCAAAAAAACAAAACAAAACAAAACAAAATCTTTATTTTAGAATAGTTTGGGTTTTATGGAGAAGTGAGAATAGAACAGAGAATGCCTGTGTATGCATACAAGGCTTCCCCTACTACTAACATCATATTTTAGTAGGTTACATTTGTTATAGTAAATGAAATGTTATTTACACATTATTATTAACTAAAGTTGTGCTTTACTCAGATTTCTTAAGTTTCTATGTAATGTTATTTTCTGGCCTAGATCCCATCCAAGATATCATATTTATTCATTGTATCATTCATGCTTTAGAAATCTAGAATTTTCTGTTTGAATAATTTTTGTTTTTTTGTTTGTTTTGTTTTGTAATTGAACTCAGGGGCACTTGACCACTGGGCCACATCCCCAGCCTTTTTTTGTATTTTATTTAGAGACAGAGTCTCACTAAGTTGCTAAGTGCCTCACCATTGCTGAGGCTGGCTTTGAACTTTCGATCCTCCTGCTTCAGCCTCCCAAGTGCTGGGATTACAGGTGTGCGCCACTGCGCCCAGGTGAATGATTTTGACATTTTCAAATATTTATGTAAACTAGTTTATTCACATTTTATGTTTTACCAGAATTGTAATTTTTTTATATTTTCTTAACTAATTGGATCTTCTCTTGATACTTCTTCTTTTTTTTTCCATCTTATTCACTTTCCACTCATTCAGTGTTTTCTCCCAATTGTATCTTCTGTCTCCTTTTACTCCCCAATACTTTCTCTTATTTTCCATTTTCTTTATTTTTAAAAACATCTTTCAATCTAATTCCATGTACTCTCATTAACAATCTTTATTTTTTTTCCTTTATTTTATTCTTTTTTTTTTTTTTTTTTTTTTTTTTTTTTTTTTTTTTTTTGTGGTACTGATGATCATACCCAGTGCCTTATATGTTCTAGGCAAGCACAAGCACTCTACCACTGAGCCACAATCTGAAGCCAACACTTATTCTTTTCAGCATATTTTGTATCATTTACTATCAAATTTTCTCTTTGGTTAATACAGTGGCAGAGCTTGTGGTAACAAATTTTATAGAATATATTGATGCATGTTTTTCTCTTAAACTACCAATATTATGACAACTACTCTTTCTTCTCAAGTTGGTTCCAGTGGTTAAATACAATACTTTGATTACGCTGATTGGATGTATTAGAGATAAAGTATTACACTCAACTAAGGGCTTATTGTGAAGAGGTAACTCTGTATCAAATGACCCCCATATAAAAGAAGAACAGGAATTCCATTTCAACAAATACGGAAACATAGGCTCTCAGAAAATATGAGAAAAGAGGCCAACAAGATCCCTCCAAAAGTTTGTAAACCCTAATAACTGAATCCACAGGAAATGAATGTTAAAATGATCAATAAAATAAAAGAAGATCTAAGGAATCATCTAAGAGAGAGAAAACAAGATGTAACAGGGGATTTCAATAAAGAGATAAGAGATTCTGAAAAAAATATATCAAATAGAAATCCTGGAAATGAAAGACTTAAAAGAAATCAAATAAATTTCAGTTAAAAGTCTCACTAACAGATGTGAGAAAATAGAAGACAATTTTCGGTCTTCAGAGGAGGTATATGGCTGGATGAGGTGGCGCATGCCTGTATTCCCAGCACTTGGGAGGCTGAGGCATGAGGATCATGAGTTTAAAGCCAGCCTCAGCAATGGTGAGGCATTTAGCAACTCAGTGAGACCCTGTCTATAAATAAAATACAAAAGAGAGCTGGGGGGCCCAGTGGTCGAGTGCCCCTGAGTTCAATCCCCAGTACCAAAAAAAAAAAAAAAAGGAGAGATATATGAATTTGACATTAAGTCAACTATAAAAAACTTAAAAAGAAACGATAAACATATGAAAACTTGGAGGCAGCATTAAGAGATCAAATTTAAGAATCACTAAAATTAAGGAAGCTATTGAAGTTACTAGCATTGATAAGTTTTTCATTAAAATAATGGTGTGAATATACTTTGTATACAACAAGAGATATGTAAAAATGTGCTCTATAAGTATAATATGAAATGTAATACATTCTGCTGTCATTTCTAACAACTTAGAACAAAAAAAAAAAAATAACAACAGAAAAAAATTAAAAATCTTGGAAATGAGATGGATATCCAGATTCAAGAGGCATTTAGAACCCCAAACAGAAAAGATCAAAACAGAACCTCTCCATGATATATTATATTTAAAATGCAAAATATTCATAAAATGAATAAACTGTTTCAACAGCCTCAAGGAAAACACCATGCCACATTTAAGAAAAATCAGTCAGAACAACATCGTATATTTTAATAAAAACATGAAAATCAAGGAAGGTTTGAACATTGTGTTTCAAGTAATTAAAGAAAAGAACTTCAACCAAATAGCTATATACAATAAAGGTATTCTTCAAAATTGAAGAAGAAATAAAAATTTTCCAAGATATGAAAAACCAAAAGAACTCATAACTGCTAAGCTAACATTGCAGAAAATCCTTAAAGAAATCTTCCACACAGAAGATGTTACAAACAAACTCCAGAGCTTAGAAAAGGATGAATCTAGTTAGAAAGAGTAGTTAAATTAATGAGAATTAGGACTTAATTAAACGTTAAATTAAAATGGATGGATATAATAAAAATTTCTACAATAACACTGAATGTAAATGATCTCAATTCTCCAATTACAACAAAGATTGGCAGAGGGAATTACAAAATAAGACCCAACTACATGTTACATCCAAAATACTCCCCTCTTAGCAAAGACATCTTAGAGCGAAGGACTAGAAAATTATACTCCGTAGCAAATGACCCAAAGCAAGGTGGAGCGTTAAATCTCACACATGACAAGGAGACTTCAGGCCAAAATTAATCATAAGATACAAAGAAAGTCTCTTCATACTAGTAAAATGAACAAACCAACAAGAAGATTTAATGATATTAAATATTTATGACTCAAGCATTCATGCACCTAATCATATAAAACAAACACTACTTTACGTTAAATCTCAGATAAAGCCCAGTGTAATAATACTGGGTGATTTCAACACATCTCTCTAAATGATGGCTAGGTCATGCAGACATAGAATCAGTAAACAGAGTTCAGACATAAAAAATATTATAAATCAAATGGACCTAATTGCCATCCACAGACTATTTCTTTCAATAACAGCTGGAAGAAAATTTCTTCTCAGCTTCTCATGGAACTTACTCCAAAATAAACTGTATTTTAAGTCACAACGCAAGTCTTAGAAAATACAAAGCAATTCATATAATCCCTTCCATTTGACATCATAATGGAACAAAGTCAGAAATAAATAGCAAGAAAAAATACAGAAACTACATAAATATATGGAGATTGAAACTATAATTCTTAATGATGAATAGAAGAAAACAGAGAAGAATTTTGAAAATTTCATGAATCAAATGAAAATAGAGCTATAATATGCCAGAATTTGGGGGAAAGTATGAAGGCAGTTCTAAGAGGAAAGTTTACAGTTATGAATGTATACTTAAAAAAATCAGATTCCAAATAAACAACCTAATAATGCATCTTTTGGGTTTATTAAAAGCAAGAAAAAAAATCCAAAATCAGTAGAAGAAAGGCAATTATTAATATCAGAGCCAAAGTTAATAAAATAGGTGCTAAAAATATACCAAGGATTAATATAACAAAAAGTTGTTTCTTTGAAAAAATAAGAAAGATTGATAAACCATTAGTCAAACAAACCAAAAGAATGAGAGATAAAACATAAGTTAATAAAATTAGAGTTAAAAAGGAGATATTACCACAAATATCACTGAAATCCAGAGAATCATTAGGGTCTATTTAAAAAACTTATGTTCCAATAAACTGGAAAATCTAGAAGAAATGGAAAATTTTCCAGAAACACAGAACATAACAGAAATGAACAAGCGGGATATAGAAAACCTAAACAGACCAACAATAAGCAATGAGATTGAAGCAGTAATAAAATATCTTCCAATGGAAAAAGTTTCAGGACTACAAAATTCTCAGCTGAATTCTACTAGACTACAAGGTAGCATTCATGCCAGTGATTATCAAATAATTTCATTAAATAGAATGACTGAAATGCTGCTAAATACAGTCTATGTATCCATTATGACTCTGGTACCAAAATCAGATAAGAATATGTAAAAGAAAGAAAACTATAGGCCAATATCAATGATGAACATAGATGCCAAAATACTTTATAAAATATTAGTAATTTATATTGAAAAACATTAAGAAGATTAAGTTGATTTCATTCCAGCAATCCAAAGATTTCAACATATGTATATTGGTTAATGTAATTCATTGCATAAATAGGGCAAAAATCCCATGATCACCTCAATAGATACACAAAAAGCCTGTAACAAAATTTGGCTTGCACTCCTGTTGAAAATGTTGAGAAAACTAAGGATAAAAGGAATTTACTTCAACATCATAAAGGTAATATATTAAATACTGAAAGTCAACCTCAAATTGGGGAAAAACTGAAAACATTTCCTCTAAAAACAAGAACAAGAGCTGGGACTATAGCTCAGTGGCAGATTGCTTGCTTGCCTAACATGTGCCAGGCACTGGGTTTGATCCTTACAAGCACCTAAAAAAACAAAACAAACAAAAAAAACACACACAAAAAAATAAAATAAAGGCATTCTGTTCATCAACAACTACAAAACTATTAAAAAAAAAAAAAAAAAAAACAAAAACAAGAGTAGGACAAAGATGTTCACTCTCAACACTCCAAATTGGTAGAATACTTGTCATTTTAGCAATTAGACAAAAGAAGGAAATAAACTGAATACAACTAGGAAAGGAAGAAGTCAAATTATCACTATTTGTAGGTGGTATGATACTACAGTGAGAAGATTAAAAAATCCCCACCATAAAACTTTGATTAGATAAACAAATTTTGCAAAGCATGGGCATACAAAATCAACATACATAAATCAATACACTTTTTTATATACCAAAAATGAACTCAGTGATAAAGAAATCAGGACAACAATCCCATTCACAACAGCCTCAAAAAATACAATGCCTAGTAATATATCTAGCTGAGGAGGTGAGAGAATTCTACAATGAAATTATAGAAGACTGAAGAAAGAAAATGAAGACATTTGAAGACAGAAAGACCTCCCACACTCTTGAATAGGCAGAATTAATATTGTTGAAGTGGCCATATTACCAAAAACAGCCTACAGATTCAATGCAAATCCATTAAACAGAAATCACTTTCTTCATAGAACTACAAAAATGTTCAAAATTCCATGTGGAAGAATACAAGATCCAGAATACCCAAAGCAATTCTGAGCAACAAGAGCGGTGCTACAGGCATCATAATACCCAGTTTCAAATTATACTACAGAGCTACAATGACAAAAACTTCATGATACTAGCATAAAAACAGACACATAGACCAATGGTACAGAACAGAAGAACCAGAGACAAACCCACAGAGATACAGTAATTTGATACTTTAAAAGTTGTCAAAAACATACAATAGAAAACAACAACTTTTTAAACAAATGGTGCTAGAAAAACTGGATATGCATATATAGAAGAAGGAAAACTAAATATTTATGTCTCGCCTTCTACAAAAGTGAACTGAAGAAGATCAAAGACCTAGGAATTAGATAAGAAAATCTGAAACTGCTAGAAAAAACACTCCAACATAATAGGTTCAGGCAATAACTTCCTTAGTAGGACCCTTCAAACTCAGTAAATCATACCAATTTTTTTTGTTTTGTATTATTTTATTTTTAAATTTTTATTTATAGTAGTATGTATTACAGTTCATACTATACATATATAGCATCTTTTTACACAAAACAGTTTGTATACAAAGTATATTCGCAGCATTTGAATCATACCAAAATTTAATAAATGGGATGGCATCAAATTAAAAGTTTTTTCACAGCCAAGGAAACAATTAAGAACGTGAGGAGAGAGCCTACAGAATGGGAGAAAATCTTTACTAGTTATTCTTCTGAAAAAGATTGATATCTAGAATATGTAAGGAACTCAAGAAATATAACACCAAAAAAAAGGAAAGAAAGAACACAATCAATAAATTGGCAAAATAAACAAAATACACATTTCTCAAAAGAAATACAAAGGGCCAGCAAGTATATGAAAAATGTTCATTGTCTTTCTTAGTAAGGGAAATGCAAATCAAAGCTACACTGAGATTTTATCTCACTCATTAGAATGGCAGTCATCAAGAATACAAATAACAATGTGCATGAGAATTCCACTTTTATACATAACTACAAAGCATAAATTAAAAAAAAAATGTAATGGAAGCCCAATAAAGTACAGGAAGGGGATAAGGAGAGGGAGGAAGAAAGGGAAGTGGAAGTACCAGGGATTGAAATGGAGTCAATTTTGTTACATGCATTTATGAATATTTCAAAATTAACCATGTATACCTATAATGCACTAATAAAAAAGGAGACTACTAATAATAAATTCTGGTAAGTACATAGGAGATAAAGGAACATTTATGAACTGTTAGTGGGATTCTAAATTAATACAACCAGTATGGAAATCAGTAGGGAGATTCCTCAAAAGACCAGAGATGGAGCCATCATATGACCCAGTTATACCACTCCCAAGTATCCAAAATAACTATAGTCAATATACTCCTCCAATACATGCATACTGATGTTTATAGCAACACAATTTACAATATACTAGTTATGGAACCAGCCCAGGTGCCCATCAGCAGATGAACAGGTAAAAGAAATGTATATGTACACAATGAAATTTTACTCAGTCATAAAGAAGAGGAAATGACATCATGCAGGAAAATCACATGGAAGAGAAAAACATAAAACTATATGAAATAAGTCAGAATCGAAAGGTCTACCTTCACGTTTTTGTTCACAGGTGGAAGCTAAAGATAAGAAAAGGAAATAAAAGAATTTCAAGAAAACAGAATGGAGACAAATATAGTAAAGGAAAGGGATCATAGGGAAGGAAGAAAGGATGGAAAGTGGGGGGAGTGACACTCACCTAATTTTGTTGTTTGCATATATAAACATATCACAAAAATTACAATTGTATGTGTAATTATAATGCACCAATTGTTTTTTTCTGAAGAGAAGAAAATATAAAAGGGTAGAAAACATATTCCAAGAAATAAAAGCAGAAAGCTTTCCAGGCCTCAGCAAGGAGACAGAAATTCAGATCCATGAAGCTCATAGGACAACAAATAAGAGACCCTGATAGAGAATCATAATAATCAGATTTTCAAGAGGAAAATAGAATTTTGAAAAGAGCAAGACCTAAATGTATGCCAACAAGCTAGATGTCATCTACATAGAACTACATAAATTATGAGAAGTTTTTAGTAGAAACTTCTTTAGTAGAAGAAAGTGGGATAATATATTCAAAACCCTGAAAGAAAACAACAAAATCCTGCCCACCAAGATCTCAAAATTGCTCTAAAAATGAACTATATATATATATATATATATATATATATATATATATAAATACACACACACATATATATATAATCATGTATAACTATAATATATATCAAAGAAAGCGTAAGTATTTTTATCACCACTAGATCTCCCTCATAAAAAAAATGCTAAAGGGCATTCATCAAGTTGAAGGAATAGTATGCTAATTAGAAGCATGAAATTGTATGAAAGTAAAACCTCACTGGTAAGTCTGAGCACATCATCAAATTCAAAACACTAATAAGGTAAAGCAGTGTATATATCAATTGTATATCTGACAAAGTTTAAATAATAGGCTATTAAAGTAATCTATGGCAACAGTAATTTGTTATGGGATACCAATTATTTATGTGTGTGTGTGTGTGTGTGTGTGTGTGTGTGTGTGTGTGTGTATAAAAGGCAATATAAAAGTGGGCATAAAGATCACACATAGGCTCAACAAGAAGTATTAGAAAAAGAACTTCCATGCAAACGGGTAGCAAAAGATAATGGGTGGCTTCACTTATATTAGACAAAATAAACTTTAAGTCAAAAACTCTCTAAAAATAAAGGACATTATAAAATGATTAAAGAGTCAATTGCAGGAAAAATAGTAATCATAAATATATATGCACCCAACATCACCTAAATACATAAAGCAAATATTAACAGATCTAATGGGGAAAACTGACATCATTATATTAATAGTAGATTATTCTAATATACTATTTCAATAATACATGAACATTGAGACAGAGAAGTAATAAATGGTTGACTTGAACAACACTATAGACCATGTGGAACTAACAGACATTTAGAACTTTCCAACCATCAGCAGAAAAATATACAATTCTGTCAAGTGCTTATGAAGTATTCTTAAGAATAGATTACATGGTAGCCACAAAACAAGTCAAAAAGTTTAAGAATAGCAATCAAGTGCAGTGGTATACACCTTTGACTGAAAGGTGGAGGAAGGATGATCACAAGTTCAAGGCCAGTCTCAGCAATTTGATGAGACCTTGTTTCAAAATAATAAATAAAAATGGCTGGGAACACAGCTCAGAAGTAAAGCTTCCCTGGGTTCAATCTCCAGTAAGTACCCCCCACACACAAACACACAAACAGGCAAAATCATTCCAATTACCTTTCCAGAACTTAATCAAATGAAAATATAAATCACTAACAGTGAAAAAATTGGAAATTCACAAATGCATGGAAACTATACAATGTACTCTTACTCTTATGTAACCATTGGGTCAATGTGGAAATCAAAAGACAATTTAAAAATTATGTCAAGACTAACAAATGTGAAAACATAGCATATCAAAACTTATGGGGCACAGCAAAAGACAGATTAAGAGGAAAATGTTTAGCAGTAAATGCTTATTTTTTTTAAAAAAAGAATGATTTCAAACAGACATCCTAACATTTAAGATTTAAAGAACTAGACATAGAAGAAAAATTAAACACTAAGTTCATAGTAGGGAGGAAATAATAAATATTAAATCATAAATAAGCCAAATAGAGAATAGAAAAAGAGGGGAGAAAAGCCAACAAAATTAAGAATCAATTTTGTGAAAAAATAAAATGGACAAATTCTTAGCTAGATTAAGAAAAAAACAGACAGAAGTCAAATAAAGAAGAGACATTACAATGAATAATTCAGAAATAAAATGGTTAATAAGGGACTTTTGTGACTAAATATATGCCAACAAACAGGATGTTTGGGAAAACTAGATATCTACATGCAAAAAAAATGAAAATGAATTAGTATTATTCCATATACAACAATCGAGTCATATTGGGGGGGGAGGTGAATTAAATGTTAATTCCTGAAAGCACAAAACACCTAGGGAAATAAAAAGTAGACTAAAATTTCCTTGATTTGGGTTTTGGCAATGATTTTAGATATGATATCCAAAGCCACAGCACAGATAAGAAAGCAATTGATACAGTGAAACGAGCACTATAAGGATAGGAGAAAATATTTGTAAACAATTCATATGATAAGAAATTAATATCCAAAAAACATAAGGAAAAAATACAACATAATCATAAAAATAGGTAAATAAAAACCCTGTTCTAAAAATGGACAAATTAGCTGGATGTGGTGATGCAGGCCTGTAATCTAAAGAGCTCTTGGGTTAGAGGCAGGGGGATTGCAAGTTCAAAGCCAGCCTCTGCAACTTGGCGAGACCATGAGTAACTTAAGGAGACCCCGTCTCAAAATAAAAAAATAAAAAGGGTTGGGGATATGGTTCTGGCTCAGTGGTTAAACACCCCTGTGTTCAATCCCTAGTACCAAAAAAAAAAAAAAAAAAAAAATGACTTTCATAGATACTTCCCAAAGGAAAACCTAAATATCACTCCCTAAATGAAGAGACAGTATTTTTACAAGTGGAAAGTTTGGATCTTCGCTGTTGTAAGTACAATCCATTTGTAGTTGACAGCCTGAAGACAGCTCTTGAAAAAAGCACTTAGTTGAAAAATTATTTTCTTTTTCAAAATAATATCAGGAAAGTTTATAAATCTCTTTCCTGTGAGCATTATAGAAAGCAGTAGAACACCACATCTTTTGCTTCTCTAGAAATTATTTTTTGCATATTTTTACTATATAGTTATATATGATAGTGGGATTCATTTTGCCATATTCATACATGCATTAAATCAATCTGCTTCATGTCAATCCCCAGAACTTCAACTTTCCCTCCTCTGACCTCCTCCTTCTACTCTACTGGTCCTCCTTCAGTTTATTTATTTATTTTCATTTTATTATTCTAATTTGTTATACATGTTTACAGAGTACATTTCATTTCATATTACATATAAAGAGCATAATTTCTCAAGTTGCTGGTTTTATATAAAGTATTTTTACAACAATTGTGTCTTCATACATGTATTTAGGGTAGTCATGGATAACTCAGTCTGCCATTATTCCTATCCCCTTGCCCCCTTACCCCTGCCCCACTTTGTTCTATTTAAAGTTTTTTCATTCCTCTCATCCCCACTCCCTTGCCTTTATAAGTTATTATCTTCATATCAAAGAAATCATTCGACCTTTGGCATTTTGGAATTGGCTAACTTCACTTAGCATTATTTTCTCCAACTCCATCCATTTACCTGCAAATTCCATGTTTTTATTATCTTTTAGTGCTGAGTAGTGTTCCATTGTGTATATATACCAAAGTTTCCCTATCCATTCATCCACTGATGGGCATCAGGGTTGGTTCCACAGTCTAGTTATTGTAAATTGTGCTGCTATAAACATTGATGTGGCTGTGTCCCTGTAGTAAGCTGTTTTGAAGTCCTTTGGGAATAGACCAAGGAGTGGGATAGCTGGGTCAAATGGTGGTTCCATTCCAAGTTTTCCTAGGAATCTCCATACTGCTTTCCAGATTGGTTTCACCAATTTGCAGTCCCACCAGCAATGTAGGAGTGTGCCTTTTTCCCCACACCCTCGCCAGCATTTATTGTTGTTTGTTTTTTTGATAGCTGCCATTCTGACTGGAGCAAGATGAAATCTTAGAGTAGTTTTGATTTGCATTCCTCTAATTTCTAGAGATGTTGAACATTTTTTCATATATTTGTTGATTGTTTACATATCATCTTCTGAGAAGTGTCTGTTTAGTTCCTTGGCCCATTTATTTAATTTAATTTATTTATTTATTTACTTATTTTTTGTGGTACTGGGGATTGAACTCAGGGGCATTCGACCTCTGGGCCACATCCCCAGCCCTTTTTTGTATTTTATTTAGAGACAGGGTCTCACTGAATTGCTAAGTGCCTCGCCATTGCTGAGGCTGGCTTTGAATTCGAGATCCTCCTGCCTCAGCCTCCCAAAGTGCTGGGATTACAGGCGTGTGCCACCACACCCGACTGGCCCATTTATTGATTGGAGTATTTGTTTTTTGTTGTTAAGGCTTTTGAGAGCTTTATAAATCCTTGAGGTTAGTGTTCTATCTGATGTGCTTGTGGTAAAGATTTGCTCCCATTCTATAAGTTCTCTATTCACCTCACCGATTGTTTCTTTTGCTGAGAAGAAGCTTTTTAGTTTGAATCCGTCCCATTTATTGATTCTTTTTTTAGTTCTTGCACTATAGGGGTCTTATTGAGGAAGCTGGGGCCTAAACCAACATGATGGAGATTTGGGCCTACTTTTTCTTCTATTACGTGCAAGGTCTCTGGTTTAATTCCTAGATCCTTGATCCACTTTGACTTAAGTTTTGTGCATGGTGATAGAAAGAGATTTAATTTCATTTTATTACATGAGGATTTCCAGTTTTCCCAACATTTGTGCTTCACAGATACATATAAAAGTATAATTCACTGAGATATATTCATACATGTACATAGCATAATTTGGTCAATTTCTTGCTACAGTTTTTCTGCTTTCCCTCCTCCCCCTCTATTCCTTCTCTTTATTCCCCTGTTTTCCTTTCTAATTTCATAGGATCCCCAACTTTATTTTTTTTAGCTTCCACATATGAAAGAAAATATTTGCCCTTTGACTTTTTAAGTCTGACTTATTGCAGTAAGCATGATGTTCTTTAGTTCCATCTAGTTACAAGCAAATGACATAATTCCATTCTTCTTTATGGCTGAGTAAAACTCCATTGTCTTTATGTACCACGTTTTGTATATTCAGTCATCTGTTGATGGGCACCTCAGCTGGTTCCCTAATTTTACTATTGTTAATTGTGCTGCTATATGCAATAGCAATTAGAACACAATATTACAAGATTAAAAGCAAAACAAAAGTACAAACATTATGGAATTTCATTTAAGAAATTGAGATCAAAATAATTTTTTATCATAGCGTTTCCTGAATATTTAAGCAACTAGTTATTGGGAACTGTGAAGTGTGTAAAAATGACCATAATTATTTTCAACATCTCTCAAAACAATGCAGAATCTATGTATTTTTCACCTCTTGTACAATATATACCTGATAAAACCAAACTGCCAATGTAAGGGGAAAAGCATTTTATCCCTTCTATTTTTAAGGAGAAAAATTTGTCTATTATGTATTTTTACTGATTGATAACACTTAAGGGAAAAGTTCTCAATGGCACTAAAGGAAAAGGCAAGCTTGAATCAATTTTATTGGTCTGGGAGCATGATGAAATATCGATTCCAAATCAGATCTCAACTGATTTTCCTGGCCTTTCCAGTCCTCAAAAGTCATATGTATGTTGAGCACAATTTTTTTTATTACCACATTAGGCTGGAATTTGTTATGGTGAATTAGAGGGAACCATTAGCTTAATTTTATCTCAACATTAAGCTTTAGCAAATTATTGTCCCTCTGTTTGAGATGCTCTTCCCTTATGTCTGTTAGGATTCTTCAAGAAACAGATGGTAAGATAGGATAACATATACAAAACATTTGTGGGCAGGATGAAAATGACTGTGCATGATAACAAGAAAGAGGCAGGTATAGGCAGGTAGATCTTTCCACTACTGGGCAGGTCTGACTTCTGTAAAAGAGGGTGTAGGAAGAATCAGGTTGGAAGCAACTCAAAAATAAAGTAAGTAAGGTTGTAAGTTTTGTCCAGACCAATGGAGAATCTTCAAGCAAACTTTACCTAAGAGCATCTGTGGGAGGTCAGAATGCACTGGCTTTAGTTGTCTTCCAGGGTTAACCTTTGATAGGGAACAATGGAAGGAAGCATGGCCTTGGCCAGACATTGATGGTGAACCTAAAGGGGCAGCACCTGTCATTCATTTTTACTTCCCATAATAATCTCTCTGGACCAGATGTGAGGGGCACATCTACATTACTGTCAAAGTACACTGTGTGCCTTACCCAAATATACTTCTTTAGGCAGGTTCAGGGAACAGCTCCTTTTTTAGTCAGCTTTTTTCTTGTGGTGACCAAGAGAACTGACAACAATTTTAGAGGAGGAAAAGTTTATTTGGTGCTCACAGTTTTAGAGGTCTCAGGCCACTCACAGCTGGCTCCATTCCTTGGGGCTCAAGGTGAGCAAAATATCATGGTGGAAGCGTGTGATAGAAGAAAGTGACTGGGAACATGGCACCAGAAAAGCAGAGTGGGAGTAGGGCAAAATATATACTCCAAAGGCAAGCCTGAAGTGACCTACCTCCTCCAGCCACACCCTATCTGCCTACAGGTACCACCCAGTTGATCTCTATCGGGATATTACTACAGTGGTTAAGTTAAGGATCTCATGACCCAATCATTTCACCTATAAACCTTCTTTTATTGTCTCACACATGAGCTTTTGGAGGACATCTCATATCTAAACCATAACAACTCCTCATGGTTTCCATGTGTAAAACTGCAACAGGGAGGTTAGTGGGGGATATGATGTCTTTTATTGCTACAGGGGGTTTTCAGTCCACAAGTGGTATTCATTTTCTACTCTTTGCAAACAACCCAGTACCTAAGGGCATGACTCATTCTAAGAAGACTAAGACCTTCTCAGTCTGGAGTTGCTGCATGTGTTTCCAATAGTTAAGAGTTGACCAAGGAATATGCCAGGAAGCATCCAAGTGAATCAGCTGGGTTTCATACACATTCCTGCACACCCTTAGAGTTTTTCAGTCAATTACTTTTGCCAAGATCTTGATTCCTCTCTAGTCTGTTGGTTCCCAGCAGAGGGAGGCAAAATTATTTGATTGTAGCTATACCTTTTAGTTGCATATCCTGCATCTTCTGGCAACAACATGCCTTTTATGGGGGCCAGGAATTTCAAATTTGTATAGTCAGAGTAGTGAGAACAAGTTATTAAATCTTCCTCAATTGATTATTGGAATTAGTAGTAATTGGGGTCATAGTTGCTGTCACCATCAGCTTTTGGACCTGTGCTTTCTTCCTATTAAGAAGATAATATTCGATTAAATGTATGCACTGTATCAAGAAAGAAGTCAACTCACCCATTGACAGTATTGGCTCTAAAATAACATTTTAGTTCTGTATTCTACAGGATTTTCCCATAATATTTGATGCAGAATGCTTCTGGGTACAGCAATATGTGATATGATGAATGAATTTTGTGGACATGGGCCCTATGAAAACACCTTTTACACTACAAAATGAGCCTTCTCATCAGATGCTATGCCATGCAGTATTCCATACCTGTGGATCAAACATTCCATAAGTCCCTGGACAGTGGTACTGGTTGAGGGGCTATAGGCAGGGAATAAAAACCTACGCTCAGCACAGGTGCATTATCTTAGGGAAGATAAACTACTAGCCCTTTCAGAATTGAATGAGCTCAATGTAGTCTAATTGCTAAAAAGTGCAGTTTGGTTTCCTTGTGGAATAGTGCCCAGTAAGTGGTTCAAGATTGGTCTCTGTTTCTGAGAGGTTGGACACACAGAGGTAACCAATGATAGGTATGCTTTAATAAGTAGGAGTCAAATTTGATAGACCTCAGCATATAGCATATAGCCTCTAACACTATAATTTTGGCCACTTCATTTGCATACTACCGTCAAAGTGCCAACCAATCTGTCTATGTTCCTTCCTTCCTTTTATACAGTTGAAGATTTATAGCCTGTTAAACTGTAATAGAAAAATACTGACATTTCATGCTTTCTACTAAAGTAAGCCTATCTCTAAAATGCTAGACCAGACATCTTTGTTGAACTTCAAATATTCCTTTTCTATACCTCTCACCAAAAAAAAAAAAAAAAAAAAAAAAAAAAGTAGGCATTTTTTACTGCTTGTGGATTTATATATTCTTATTTCAAAGTCAAGTTTCCTTCCATACAAAGTAATTGATTAGATTCCCCCACCCCCAATTAGGAAGACTTTTCCTCCCCACTTACTTTTATTGTCAAGTCTGGGTGTGGACATATGCAGTGACTATCAGTTTTAAGAATTACATCTACATACTGAACTGACTTCTATACAAATCAAATTCTGACATTTTCTTCTTCCCTCAGATGCTCACATAAAACTCCTGTAGAATCAGAAACATGAGCTGAGGGGGTCATGCTAATACAACATTAACATAGAGTTCTGGGTTAAGAGCTCATTCATGTAGCTTCCTAATGTCCTATGATCCTTCTTGGACCAAATGCTCTACCTGCCATCTGAATTTATGATCTCAAAGTTCTGAAGGAACCCAGCTTATAATGAACACGTCTGTAGGCATAGTTGCTTGGTGCCCACTGGTCAGACTCTTCATTTTACCAGGATCTAGTATCACATCAGGAGCTGCTTATCAAAAAGTAAACTTTCCATCACATGTGGCATGGACACACTCCAAAAATTCAAGGGCTTTTATTTGGATTTGTACACCATGGCCTGCCACATATTCCATGCTGCATTATTGCAGGCCTGATGCCTCCTATTCTATATGGGATCTTCCAGATTATGTGCTTCTGATGGCAGAGCTGCTTCCACAGTAGCCTGGACCTGCTTTGCTGCTTTAGACTCTATTTAAAACTGGTATATTTTTGCTTGTCCCAATACATGGACCAAATCAGTATATTCATAAACGTGAAACATGTTGAATGCAGAAAAATATCCTACCAATATGATACTTTCTTGTCTGTGGTAGGGGATAAAATTTATCATTCTTGGAACAATATCCTAGTCTCCCTGATCACAGGAACAATAAAAGCCCTTCACTTATCAGACATGATTCTGATTCTTCCTAGAGTAAATCTTGCATTCTGTGAAGTGCATGTGTTTAACCTCATCTATGAAGTACTAACTGCTTCTTGCTGCCATTATGTTCTGCCAGATCAGAGTGATATCACTGATGTAGTGGATCAATGTAAGGTCCTGAGGGAAGGTTTGGCAGTGCATACTATATTATGACAGAGTATAATAAAATAACTAGCTCCAGCTCTGGGGTAAAACTACAAATGAAAATTGTTACTCTATTCTACATGAATGCAAACTCCAAATGATTCTCTTTTCTAATTATAACAAAAAATAAATCCTTTTCTATCTCAATGACTCCATAATATGCACACAGTCCTTATTATTAATCTGTTCTTACAATGATTTTATGACCAACACAGCATCGGCAGTTTGGTCTACTCGCTTGACCTTAGAAACACTGTTTAGCTGCAAACTTTTCATAAAAAAAAAGGAAGGATAACTCAGAGTAGATTTAAGAGCCCAGAGAAGGAGCTGACAACCTCTCCTATGAAAATATACAAGACATTTATGATTATAGATTTCTGAGCAAGTTAATATGTAAAACATATACCTAGACCTACTTAAAAGTTAGTATATATTAATGGATTGATGGAGAGGGGAGGTTGAGGGACAGAGAGAGACAGAGATCGTATGAATTTATGTATATGTTTTCAGAAAAGAAAGAGAATTCATCTAGGATCAAAGAGGGATCTGAAAAGGATAGTGGCAAAAACAGGTACTAATCTAGTGACTGCTCTGTGGGCTGTTAACCAGGCCTGTACCTAAGAATTTATGTTACATATAATTTGTTGATACTCAGTATCATCTCATTTATTCTAAATATTTCATATAAGCATAATAGTTAAAAATCCCTGAAAACTACATTTCTCTTAGTTTCTTACATCAGGATTCCAGATTGATTCACACTATTGAAGGGAGACACTAGTGCATGAAGGTGTGGAGGTAAAATATTCCTTCATCTTTTTTTGTTTTTTTTTTTTTTTTGTGTGTGTGTGTGGTACCAGGGATTGAACTCAGGGGCACTTGACCACTGGACCACATCCCCAGCCCCTTTTTTTGTGTGTACTTTATTTAGAGACAGGGTCTCACTGAGTTGCTAAGTGCCTCGCCATTGCTGAGGCTGGCTTTGAACTTGCGATCCTCCTGTCTCAGCCTCCCAAGTGCTGGGATCCTTCATCTTTTGAGATCTGACCTGTAGATCAATAGGTAAGCTTTCAGTTCTTCCAATGTGTATGAAAGCTTCTGATTCCCTGTACAATGTTTATTTGAGTTTAAAACATCTGCACTGGTTGTTTTCCTAACTAGTTCATAACTGGTATTTTATTTGGTTAAGAAATAAGGCCCTAGAAATTTCAAGATAGAAATCTTAGATTATTTATTTAATTGGATTATATTCAAAGCATTAGAAATGTTGCCAAAGACAACAGGATATTGATAGTTTGTGATATGTAGCTTCTTATTTAACTTATTACCTTTCCATGCAGCACTCTGAGAGACAAACTGGCCATAGTGATATAATACTATGGAAGGAACATTAAATGCAAGTAGAAATTGTATAGCTGTACTTACTGATCCAAAAAGCATATGGGAAAGAAAATGACAGACTCAAGATATGTAATTCAAAAATAAAACCAGACAATTTGTTTCTCTTTCTTTTTTTTTTCTTTTTTCTTTTTTTCTTTTTTTTTTTTTTTTTTTTACTGTCTTTGTAGGAATTATTCTCTAGTTTAACTATAGAATCAGTGTTCTGAAAAACAGACTCAAATTTTGATCATATACTTTGCAAAACTTCAGTACAAGTTCAAAGCATACCCAGTTCTTGATGAAAATCAAAACTTTTTCCAGAAAAAAAAAAAAAAAAATGGGAACCTGAAAACTAGATTGAGTATATTTGGGAAGATTCTAAATTTTTCAAATCAGTGAACTCTCAAAAGACACTGAATCCCTACTATGGTCTGGGTGTTTCCCCTACAAAACTCATTGAAACATAAACCCCAATGTGATCTTAGTGGTATTTGGAGGTAAAGTCCTTGGGAAATAATTAGGATAAGATGAGTTTATGAAAGTGAGGGTGCTGTGACTACATTAGTAAATTTATAAGGAGAGAAAAAGAGATGAGGGCAAATTTGATCTTTCTCACAGGGTATGTCTTCTGCTGTGTCATCATGCAGCAAGCAGCCTCATGAGATGCTCAGTAAATACTAGCACCATGCCGTAGAACTGTGAGCTAAATGAATATTTATTTTGTTTTTTAAAATAAGTATCCCAGTCATCAACAGAATATGGATTAAGACAGTCCCCTACTCGGGCTGGGGTTGTGGCTCAGCAGTGGAGCACTCGCCTAGCACGTGCGCGGCCCGGGTTCGATCCTCAGCACCACGTACAAATAAACGCATTGTGTACAACTAAAGCAAATAAATAAATATTAAAAAAAAAGACAGTCCCCTACTCAATGAGAACAAACTTTTCTTCTCTGTGAACTTTAGCTTTTCCTTTCTTGAATACCCAAAGTGACTTAACTTGCAAAAATTACCTTGGAAAGGATGATAAAACCTAGAGACTGTGTATAAGAATGGATTCTTTCCTCTTACAACAGGGAAGAAAAGGCACAGTGCTGAATCAATGTGAATTTGTGATGTTGGCTTAGATTAAATGAAGATACAAGGCCATAAGAGAATTCACTGACTCTTAGAAGGGTAGAAAGTTGAGAGCTTTTCATATGAAATAGGGTCAACCACCCCCCTAACAATGTGTTTTAGTCAGCTTTTTTCTTCTTCTTCTTCTTCTTCTTCTTCTTCTTCTTCTTCTTCTTCTTCTTTTTTTTTTTTTTTTTTTTTTTTTTTACTTCTGGGACTAACAGACCTGACCAGAACAATTTTAAAGAATAAAAATTTTATTTAAGGGCTCATGGTTTCAGAGGTCTTAGTCCATAGAAGGCTGGCTCTATTCCTGGGGGCTCGGGGTGAGACCAAACATCATGGCTGAAGAGTGTGGCAGAGGGAAGCAGCTCACATGGTGATCAGGAAACAAAGAGAGACTCTACTCTCTTGATACAAAATATATACCCCATAGCTACACTCCCAATGAACCATTTCCTCCAGCAACACCCCACTGCCTCCATTTACCATTCAGTTAATCCCACTGGGGTTTAATTCATTGATTAGGTTAAGGCTATTACCCAATCATTCCTCCTCCAAACCTTCTTGCTTATCTCACACATTAGCTTTTGGGGGATACCTTGTCTAAATCATAACACAATGGAAATTTGAGTGCCCATAAGCTGTTCCTTATCAAGCATTAAAATGTATATCAGGATAAAGTGTTGTAACGTATGTAGCAAATTCTCTAATGGCCATATGATAAGATCCAAAGATTATGGTGGAGGTTTCAATCTTAAAATTATTTTTCTCAGAGATGGGTATATAGTTCAGTGGTAGAGTGTTTGCCTAGCATGTTTGAGGACTGAGTTGGATCCCCAGCACCACAAAGAAAAACAAACAAACAAATAAATAAGTAGTTTTTCATGTTTCAAGGGGGGGCAGTGAACCAAGGTGATAAGTGATGAAATCCTGTTGTCACAGGTAGGTAGCAGAGAAAACTATGACAGTCATATGATCTATTGCCATAACTGTCAATGGACTGACTAGTGAAACATTGTCAACGTGTAAACCAAACAATAAAATGAAATCTAGATCTGGTGGAAGAGATCTAACATGTGCCATAATAGAGAATGAAATGCCGTTCTTGAGCCTGTTCATATACACGGTCTCTTGAGTAATATGAAGGTTTAATCCTCTTTAAGAAGGGTACTGCAAAAAGGCACATACCTTTTTCCTCCTCAACTTTCCTGAGGTAATCTGTAGTATTTAACATGACAACTAGGCTGGGGTCAAATCTCTGATGAAGCAGAATGTCTGGCCACAGATGTGAATTTAAAATAATCCCTGGGTACCTCACATACCTTAGTGAACTAGTCAGAGAGCTAATGTATGAAGCTTGAGTGACTGATGGAGTTTGGAGATGAATTAATTTCATAATGGGTCCAGATGGTTGATCAATATAGCCTCTGATTTTCTCCCAGTTCCTGAATATATAGTTTAACATTGCCTTTCTCAGCAACTGGCTGAATGGATCACTGGCTCTCAGACTCAGAGAATAAGGGCTCTGATGCAGTATGAGTGACTGTAAGCCACTTGACCTGCCACTGCACAGCAAAATGGCAAACTAAAAGCAAATATTGTACCGATGGGGTAATTGTTGAGAATAGTGTGACCATACTATAATTGCAAAATGCTAATCCTAAAATGGGATTTTAAATAATGAAGAATAAGGACATATTGCATACAAAGCAATGCCAATCAAATCCATATCAACTTCTCATTATCAATAAACCAATATCAGTGCAATAATACCTTACATATATTGAGTGGAAATACATGTCTATTTAGAATAGATATGTGGATAAACATTCAAGAGTCAAAGAAAAATATAGATATTTTAAAACAAAAAGAGCAAATAATTTATTAAAAAAAGATACCTCTAAAAAATAACTTTTGGGCAAAAAGAAAGAAAGAACTAAAGAAAGGTATAGATACAAAAGGAAATAGTTAGCAAATAATTCTGTGGAGGGCAAATCTGCAGAATCTGCTAATAATGGGAACAGGAACCATATCTCTTAGAATTCCTAAAACAACTTTCTTCTAATGTGAATAATTGGTGTGAAATGAGCATATAAAAATAAAAAGAGTAAAAAGAGTCAGTCCCTTTTATCCAATAGAATATTCAACACACAGGAGGCTGTTTTGCCATTTAATTTCTATCTGGGTAATTTTCCATACATTTTCCCAATCCGAACTGGACACAGTGTTTTGTTTTGTTTTGTTTTGGGTTTTTTTCCCCCTATGTGCTTTTATTAATAAGAGCATATCCTAGTTCTCTCAAATTTCCTATATATGGGATAGACTCCCGGCCCTTGGTCTAACAGATGTGAACAGTTCAAATACATTAGGAAAACCTATGTATATACAAGCCTTCATGAAAACCTGAACAGGATGGGGGTGATTCACTGTGGCCAGGCTAGGTGAGAAAACCCACTTCCTCAAGCTGCCAACAGTCAAGGAGATAGCTGGCAGGCAGGCTGTCAGCTAGTGCAAAGCTGACAGACCAAGTTGGGCAGAGACGGGGTCTGCACTTTTGCAGACTGTAGCACAGAGTGATTGGACAACTTGCAATCACCGGGTAAATTTGCTGTTGCCAGGGAGAAATTAGGGAGTCTGGGTGTCTGTGCCCCTTGGCATCAAGTGATTGGACTCTATGCTAAACATGTAAACATTGATTGGCTAATAATGATTTATAAACACTTGGCATTTCCATAATAAACTGAGTTTGCAAGCCGCTCGCCCACTGCCTTGCTTCACCAATTCCCGGAGTCTGAGTTCTTGACCCATCATTCCCTTCGCTTGTGGTTCGCATGCTGACTGCTTAGCCTACTTACTCCAGCATTGGGTGGGACCCAGACCAACCCACAACACCTATATCCATATGTGGAAACTTGTTTCATGATGGTGCTAGCTGGAAGATTTTCTTTGTCAGATCTTTAATGTAGAATT
Source organism: Tamias sibiricus (assembly GCA_025594165.1). Lineage (NCBI taxonomy): Eukaryota > Metazoa > Chordata > Mammalia > Rodentia > Sciuridae > Tamias > Tamias sibiricus. The sequence goes on from CM046661.1 coordinate 143,780,444, forward strand.
ACTTTAGCTAAAGTTTCCCTGTGTATAGCCCTAAACCTCAGAAACAAAGGAGGACCCTTACTTCAATAACCAGGGTTTTCCAGTACAATTTGTCGTTCCACAACTCTTGGATTATATAGATATTACATAATTTTCTTTCCTTAAAAGACTTCACAAACATTCTATTTTACAGACTTTACCTTAGTTATCAAGGTTTAATTTAACTTCCCATTCTCTGATTATTTCAGGTTTAAATGGCACTTGTCAATTTTACTTTAACTACTTGTTTTGTAATTTTCAGCTACTTAATAAAAATGGAAGTTATAGAGGAAATAGTTATAACAAGTCACATTATAAGTCAGCTGGGTTTCTTTTTTCCTACAAACAAAAGACAACATGTAACTCTGTAAAATAGTTTGCATATTTGGCAACATTTTTAACAACATCTATTATTTTAAATTAACCTTATTTCTACTTCCCCAAGTGTACTCTGAAAGCTACTCATTTTCTTTTTCTTTTTCAACTTTATTTATCACAATTCTTGTTTTAATTGAAAAAAAAAATTAAACACAGTCTAGTATGAGTTAGGGCAAGACTAGTATTCATGAGAAGAAATACACTCACATAGCTCCTGGGGTATATTAAAGCCTAGCACGATTTGACAGGTTATCATCTAAATTGATAGGGTACCTCGAAGAGAGACAAAGCAAGGTAAAAATAAAGAAAAGGACCTGAGAGTTGTATTTGACAACACATCCAACTATGTCATTCCAAAGATTACAAATGAGTGGTGCAAATTGATTATTACTGAGGGGTAAAAATGTATGCCTGTTGTAAGAGGGTTAATACTATTGCCCTTTTAACACAGGGACAGTGAATTTATAAATTAAGGAAACCTTATTACATAAAGATTTGGTTGGACACACAAACTATGAGTTTTCAGTAATTTGATGTTATAGTTGCATAATTAAAATAATGTTCTAAGTTGATTGCTTTGGAAGATGGATTATGATGTATCTAATTGAGTTGTATCCTTTAGATAAATTCCATTAATTTGATGTGCTGAACACTAAAGGTTTTGTAACTCAAGAATAGAAAGGCATTATCATAACAGTTATTATAGTTTGTTTCAAGATATACGCCACTTCATTTACTAGAGAGTCAAGTATTACCAGAACAAAAGGTCAAAGATATAATAGAAATAATTATTTTCAGTTGCACAAATGCTTGTAAAAACATGAATGTAACCATCACATCTCATTCTCCAGCCACACCATGTCACAGGGCCATGGTCATATATCTGAAATGAAGCATTGCTAGATATTTCACACAGTGAGGTCTTACACTACCAGATAAGTTATTAAAGGGACCTCATAAACTTCTTACATGAAAGATATATTGAGCAGTCTATCTTTGATATAGTGTATTTGAGATTGAAATATCAGCATGTATCCTGATCCCTGATCTTTGGACAGGCTATTAATTAAATTACACAGATAATATTTTTCTCACATGCTTCACAGTGCACGGATATTTTTCCAAAGACGTATTATTGAGTGACAATATTTGAATAGCATGTAAAATTATTCAACTCTTTGTAAAATCATACCCTAAAAAAGCCAGCTCACTCTTCAATGCCAATTTCATGAAGGTATGAGAACAGACTTAATAGTGAAAGTTTTAATCAAATCTGTGGGATGTACTTTAACCAGACTGCTTTACTTGTCAAATTATAGTCCTTCCTTACTATGCTTGGAGAGCAAGGTACTTGATTCCTGTGGTTCTTAATTGTCTCTTTTTAAACTTCTAAGGAAAATTAAAGACTTTTCATATCACTAGAGAAATATAAAACGTAGGCTAAATTAACTAATAAATATTAATGTCATAAACAACAGAGCAACAAGACTGAAACATTCATTTAGATTGTGCACCATTTAAATGGCATTTTTAAGATGTATATTTCAATATATAGCAGAAGCCATTATCACCTGTGTACTGTATTAAATTATCTCCATATGAGAATCATAGACATTCATACAAATGATCTGACATATTGTTTAGTATTAAGATTTGGCTTCTTAACTACTATATTAGCATAGCTTATAAAAATTTCCATAAAAATATATGTCACACTGATTTTTATGAATTCCAGTATTCTCTAAGGTCAGTGAGAAATACTAACTAAATAACAGAAGAACAGTGCCATTATTATGTAATTAGCTTTAGGCAGTTTCTTCTAGAATATTTCCAATATTGTATAACAAAATCAATTTGCTCTAGTTGGAACAAATGCTACACAATTTTTTTTTCAAAGTAGATCTTTTATTTTATACATCTTTATTGTTCTTATTCTGATATACAAATCCATTCCTTTTCACAATGTTCAATATATAGGCAACAAGTACATTTTTTATCCTATAAAACTTATATCTTAACAAAAATGAGAAATAATTTAACAAGATACATAATAAATGACATTCATGACAAAGTCTTTAGATAAATAAGGAAGATACAGAAATCCAAGAGTGCAATAAGATTGGATATCTAGATATAAAAGTAATCTCTGTTGAGTGATTATCTTTTTTAAAAAAAAAAATTTTATTTATTTCCTTTTAGTTGTACACAATGTGTTTTTACGTGGTGCTGAGGATTGAACCCAGGCCGCGCACGTGCTAGGCAAGCACTCTACCACTGAGCCACAACCCCAGCCCCAGTGATTATCTTAACAGAAAATTTGCAAAAGAGGTGAATGGATCAAAGGATGCCTCAGACTATTCTGGGAAGAGGAAGTGACAACTTCAATTACTACAAGGTAGAAAAATAGTTAGGGTGATCAAAGAGCAGGAAAGTCAATATGGCTTACAAGTAAGTGAGGAAAGGAAAAAAAGAAATTAGGTATGGGAGTAAGAAAGGGCCAGACTTTCCAAATTGCTATAAACCAGGTTAAGGAATTTGAATGTTATTTGAAAATATTTAAAGTTTCTGAACCAAAGACTGACATTATTTCATACATATTTTAATGCATATTTCTTCCTTAAGATGAGGGTAGAGATGAAGAGGGGAATCAGGGAAAATTAGAAGGCTTCTGAAATAACCCAACCCTAAAAGTATGGTAATTTAGAACAGGTACATGTGATGGAGATAATGGGGATAGCTGGATTTAAGATATTGAGCTAATAACAGGGGATTACTTGATGCATTGAATGTCGGGTGTGAAGGAGGGAATGAGGAAACAGAAGCATAACATAGCTGAATAACTTGCCAAACTCCAACATCAGTTGAATGCATAGCTACCTGGGAACACAGGAAGCTTGGTTTAAGAGCAAATGTTAAATCATACTTGTACAAACAAGTTAAAAGGGCAAGTTTAGATAATGAACATTCATGTATAACAAAGTTAATGCATCCAAAAATTTTTGTACTAATTTTAATTTCAGTGAAATATGGCTTCTAAGTCTAAATATACCCAAACAATACACATCAAAATAGTGGTTTTCTTTCTTAATGCATTGAATTATTGGGCACTTATTATGTGTAAGAAACCATAATAACACTATAACAGATTTTTAAAAAAAAGAGAAAGTCTGAACAATAAAAATCGTACCAAAAGAGATAAAATATACCCCAGAGTGATTACTGATATTACATTGAATTCTTAATGTGAGAAACATGGAATTTTCCTACTTACTTGAAATCTCAATTTTGGTAAATAACTCTGTGATCTAAGAATAACTAAAACCCTTCGTATATTTTTGTAATGCTGAGTTGAGTGCTTGTAGCAAACAGAATTTGAAGATTACTTCCAATGACACTGCCCCTTAGTATTCATGGCCTGTATAATACCATCTTCTTGAGTGTGGACTGGTCCAAGTCAGTTACTTCTTTTTTTTTTTTTTTTTTGGTACCGGGGATTGAACTCAGGGGCACTTGACCACTGGGCCACATCCCCAGCCCTTTTTTTTTTTTGTATTTTATTAGAAGCAGGGTCTCACTGAGTTACTAAGTGCCTCGCCATTGCTGAGGTTGGCTTTGAACTTGCGATCCTCCTGCCTCAGCCTCCCAAAGTGCTGGGATTACAGGCGTGTGCCACTGTGCCCGGCTCCAAGTCAGTTACTTCTAATGACTAAAACACAGAGAAGGTTATGAAATGGCACTGCTGAGATTTGGTTACCAGAGTCTGAGACTTACATAATTCCAGAGACCCCTCTCTTGAAATCTTTCTTGCACATTATCTTGCTTGCTCTGATGAAGCCAATATGTATTGCCTGATTTGACAGATAATTATTTGATAAAACATTCAGCTGAAGAGGAACTGAAATTCCCAGTGGGAACAACCAACAAAGAAGTAAATCTTCAAACATCACTTAAGAAAACTTGGAAGAGATCAGCTACTAGTTGAGTGACTGACTGACTTCAGCCCTACCAACACCTTTTCAAAAGACTATCCCAGGACCTACTGAAGCCTCATTCCTGGAATCCTGATCTAAAGACACCATGAGATGGACAACTTATTTTTTTTTTAGGCACTAAGTTAAAGTGTAATATATAATCTCTCCAGCAACTTCTGGAATTTCAAATTTTATTAAAAGCCTACCTTTGTTAAAATATTTGTATATATGTAACATATTATGTATATATAAATATATATTAAAGCAAACATAGGTTTCTAAAGCATAATATTGTTAACTTACAGAAAATAATCTTTCTAGCTCCCTATGAATTACTCTGTCCTTTAGATGAAATAATGAGAAGCAGATGATATGATACCATACACACAATAGAATTTAAATTATAAACAAACAACACTGGAAAAGTTACTATGAATAAAGGGAGACAAACAGCTATCCCTTCTCCCCTTCTGAGAAACAGGAAGAGAGCTTTTGGTTCCTAGTATAAACACATTTAGTTTGGTATGGACCTGTGTTATTAACTTTGACAAGATTAGACAACTGTCTCTCATAACCTACTAGATACCAAAATGACTTCAGGTGTCTTCTCCTACATGAAATATAAATATATACCTCTGGAGTGGTGAAACTCTATGGAATTCCTACTGAATAAACATTCAGTAATTGTATTACTTCTAAGGCTTCTGTCTCAGCCACGATCCCAAGTTTCAGCAAAATTTCTTGAAGAAAAAAAAAATCTCCTAAGCAGACAGATACAAATATTTCCAGTAGTGTCCCACCATAACTTAATTCATTATAAATGTCTTAAATTTTAAAAGGGGTAAATTTATTCACTTACTGATATTTTCAGTAACATTTGATTCTTGTTAAAAGCATATATTATAAATTGGTAAAATCATTATATAAATTATTGTATAAATATTATAAATTTGTAAAATATTATAAATTGGTAAATTGATAAAATTTATAGTTAATTTTCACTTTTAAATTTATGCATGTGTATCTTCTAAATTCTCATGTATAATTATATAGTATTAACTATATAATAATAAGTAGAAACAGTATTTTATGGGTTTTAATCATATTTCTAATTTTTTCAGTAATATAAGAAAAACAATCTATAAATAACTATTAAAATAGCCTAAATTCTGTATGGATTTCAATAACTTGTGTAATTCTATATATAAATATGAAACTTTTGGCATTTTCCTCAATAGTTATTGGCAAAGTTATATTTGGTTTAGCATTCTTACATGCACCTCCCCATTCCTATATGCTCAAGGTAAATAACCTTGCATTCAGGTTGAGGTCAGCAGAGCCACCACTTAACCACCCCATCAAGGTTTTCCACTATTAAAAGTTGGCACCGTATATCCACAGAAATTAATTAAAAAAAAAAAAAAAAACTACAGGTAAATGGCAGAAAGATGAATAGAAGGAAGGGAGGAGAGCAAGGGGTGGGGAGAGGGATGGGAAAGGAGAGGTACTGGGGACTGAATTAGAACAAGACATATTCCATGCTTGTATAATTACGTCAAAATGGATTCTACTGTTATGTGTAACTAAAAAGAACCAATAAAAAAAAGAACACAGAAGAGCTGAGGGCAGGGGGAAATGTTGGCACTGTAGGGTAGAGCCTATACTGGCTTCAGGAGGTTAGAAAAGAAAGACAATGTTTATAATTTAAAAAACAATGTTGTATTACCTCTGTGTCACTCATTTTGGGACCTTTTGGAAAATTACATTTAGACCCTTCCATAGCCCCTGGGGTAAGTTATTTCTATATGAAACGATATTTGCAAATAAGAGAGAATGTTCACATTTTACCTCTATGTGTTCTTGTCCAAAATCTAATTAATAGAATGTAAGAATTGGTTTATATCAACATTATCCTGAGAGCATACTTTAAAGTTTCACTTGATCTAGCTATGTACCAAGTAGTGGATGACACTATTCATAGCCTAGTCTATAACCATATTCATCATATGTGGCCAATTCTAGGAGTAATGAGGTATAGTTATCATTTATGGCTTCAGTGTACAAAGTTCCCTATATAACTTCACACTCCATCAAAGGTATTATGTGAAAGGTAAATTCAGCCCATCTACAAAAGTCTATCAGTTGCCCTTGCAAAGAAGTATTGTTCCCAGTTTTTTTTTTTCAGATTTTTACAAAAGTGAGTATATTGTGAATATTTCAAATTTCATTGTAAATTGCAGAACTTTATGCAGAGGTATTTAAGCAGAGGACTCCAGGCATACTCCCAATACTGGACATGAACCTTAAAATAAGAAGACAGCTCTAAATTTGTTTTATATGGTAATTATGCATGTTTAAGCATCATTTTTATAGATTAATAGAAGAGCAATTCTAATTTCTTGTTACTTGACCCTTACTAATATACTTTTGAAATCACTCAGAAAACTCTCTTTAGTAAGGAACTTGAGAAGCTGTACTGCCACTGTCAGATAACCAATTGCATGGAAAATTGAAATAGATAGGGAAAAGTGTTTCCACTGAATGATTTTGCACCAGAGTGTGGTAATCACCTTGATAATGTTTGGCTAATGCCCTTCTTTTCTCCATTACCTTCCATCAACTTCCATCATGCTTCACTTCCTTTCCAGGACTCAGGGTGGCTCTCACTCCTCCCTGTACCAATTTCATTTGGTACCAGTCCATTTCACACCATTCCAACAGTTTGTACTCATCAGTATATGTTATCTTTCCAAATATCTTACATTATAAGAAAGCCATACCATTATTACTTTTTCTCTCTCAGGTTTTTAAATCGTCCTCAAAATTCATGAACAGGATAAAAGATTTTAATAAAAGAGATTTTAAAATGAATTAAAAAATAGAAATATATGTAAAAATAACAGCCCAAATCAAATATACAAAGGAAAGGAAAAGATTCACTGATTCTAGTTAAATAGAGTACTTTAAATTAGGTTGTATTTAAGGGTAGATGTCAGCCACGTGATCATTCAGATTTGAGTTTAGGGCACATAGTTCGCAGGACATCCTAGAGGGCATTCCAATCCTGGCCCAAATCCTAAATGGGAAAAAGATCTCTATTCCTAATGGAGAAGTTAGGAATTGTGTTAAATTTATGTTACTGACAGAGAATTTTTTTTTTTTTTTTTACCATATCAGTTGCTGATCAAATACTTAATGAGAACCAAAAGGTGCCAGATAAATATGACTTCCCCAAAGTTTCACATAAATGTTCAAATTAGCTTGGTTCATGATTTCCAAAAACTAGAAGAAATCAAAATGCCTGTCAGGTGAATAAAAAAACTTTGCCACTTCCATCTAATTGATTATTATTCAAGAGTTTTAAAACACTAGATTATGAAGGCAAAAAAATGTATGGGTGACTCTAAAGAAGTTAAGAAAAAGAACCAAGAATTTAAGTTCTCACACAACCTGATTTCTAGACTTACTATAAAGTTCTAGTGATCCAGTGAGAGAGGTATTGGCTAAAGAATACACATATACATTAATGGCTCAACATAAAACTTACATAACTGTAGTTAACTCATCATTGACAAAATGCAAACTACAATTTTGTAGAGAAAAGATTTGGTTTTGTATGTAACAAAGAAACCAATGTAAACTTTATACTTTCCACAAAACTTAAATTCATGTTGATCATAGACATACATGTAAAAAATTATAACATTTCTAAAATGAAGCATAAAGAAAAATGAGATAGCCTCCAGTTTACTGTGAGTTTTAGATACAATACCAAAATTAAAAAAAGAAAAAAAAATTAATGAGCTGGACTTTATTACAACAAAGTATGTCTGCTCAGCAAAATACTTTAGCAAGTAAATAAAGAGAAGCCAAACACTAAGATAAATCATTTGCAAAACATATATATGACAGAAGACTTTTTCTTCACACTGTCCAAATAAGTGTAACTCAACAATAAGAAAGCAAGAAATCTAATCAAAGAAATGAGTGAAAGATATCAACAGATATCTTATCAAAGGGAAAATACAGATGGCAAATAAACATGGAAAGATAACTCAACATCAATAACAATTGGAAATTGCAAATTAAAACAATGATAAAATATCACCACACCTATAAAAGGCTAAAATTTTAAAAATCAACTATATGAAGCATCAGTGAGAATAAAGAATAACAGAAAATTTCTTTTATCGCTAGCTGGAAAGCAAAATGTAACGAAACTTTGGGAGTTAGATTATTATTTTGTTACCAAGCTAAATATAGTTTTACTACACAATCAGAAACAGCATTTCTATGTATCTGTCCAAGTGATTTGAAACTATGGCTATCTGAAATCAGAACCTAATTGTACAAAATAGCTGGCAAAACTGGAAGCAACCAAGATGTCTGTCAATAGGTGAATGGGGAAGCAAACCATACCACATCCATATATCCAAGTGGAAAAAAAAAAACAGTTTATAAAGGCTACATTTACTATGTTCCCAACTGTATGACATTGTGAAAAAAGGTAAAATTATACAGACTTATTTAAAAACAAATTAGTGATTGCCAGAGGTTTGGTGTAAGAAAGAAAGTTTTGTATAGGTGAGATGCAAGAGATGTTTTCAAGGAGGTAGAACTATTTTTTTCTGATATTGTCATGGTGGTTATATGATAGTATGCATTTGTTTATAGCCTCAAAACTTCACAGCATAAAGGGTAAACCTTAATGTATACAAATTAAAACAACAATTATTTAAGGATACTAAATGATTCTAGGATGGAATGAAGAATATAATAAATCAATTCTACTAACTTATGAATATACAAAACAACAACTGTGACTTGTTAGGGGAAGCAGGTACTGGGCTAAGTATCTTTAGAAGTGAGGAGAACTGAAGGCTGGAGGCAAAAAGAAAAAAAAAAAAACTGAGTAACAAAAGTTGTGCAAAATTACCATAGCTAATAAAATTGTTTCCCATCCCATGTACAAAATTAAAAATTGTGACACTACAAGACATACAACAAGAATGGGACAATTAAGTAAGTGGATAGCGGAAAAAATAGTTTCTTCACAAAGTGAAGTTTGCAGGCAATCAAGGAGAGGAGACTAGAATGATCTTTGTGACAATGAATTAACATTGAACACATCAGTATTAAATCAAGTTTAGCTTCATATAGACATAAATTATTACACACAGAAATATTTGTGGATATGTGTCTATACACTGTTCAGGATACACACATGTATTTTTTGGCTCTGTCAGATGAGAAGGCCTGGAAACAAGAAAATCTCAGTGGCAACAAGTATACACAGCACCCTGACATTGCTTTCTGATTCTCAAATAGAAAATAGCAACAACGCTTCTTGGAAAAAACAGCTTATTCTAACCATGGGACAATACAAATAGAAGAAGAGTCTGGAGCAGCATGTAGTGCCAGAATGTAAGAAATAATTTAAAAACAAATGAAAAGTCACAGTGATAGAAAATGTGTTAAAAGGGGCATACTATCAAGAGAAAAAAGTCCCAATGGCCAACAATTTGAGAAACAAAATTAGTAACATAATATTCAGTATAACCCAAAGTATAAAATAAATATCTATGAGTTTATATATATGTATGTATATATACATATACATATATATACATATACATATATATACATATATATGTATATATGTAAGAAAATTGAAATAATAAGCCAGAGACAAGAAATAAATCTCTCATGAATAAGAATTCCAATTAATTTATGCGGATAAAAGGAAGAGGATCATAACTCTTAAATTCTGAAGTATGAGTTGTGCAGCAGTAATTTCTATACATATATATATATATATATATATATACATACATATATATATATATATATATATATATATTCCAGTATAGAAAATATTTTTTGGGGGGTACCAGGGATTGAATTCAGGGGCACTCAACCACTGAGCTACATCCCCATCCCTTTTTTGCATTTTTTAAATTCAGAGACAAGGTCTTTTTTATTTAGAGACAGTTGCTTAGTGCCTCACTTTTGCTGAGAATAGTTTTGAACTCTCTATACTCCTGCCTCAGCCTCTCAAGCCGGTGAGATTATAGGCTTTCACCACCATGATAGAAAATGTTTGAGAGTATCTTTAAGCATAAAATCAAATAGCACTCCCTCAGCCAGGTGAACAAGCTCAACATCAACATTGATAAGTCATCTTGATTGTGTGTACTTTTAAAGTATGCTATGATGAAAATGGCACTTTAATCTCAGTCTAGTCATGAGAAACCTATGAGACAAATCCCAACAGAGGTACATTCTATACAATACCTGACCAGTACTTCTCAAAACTCTCAAAGTCACCAGAAACAAGGGAAGTAAGAAGTTTTCACAGCCAAGAGATGCCTAAGGAGACATGGCTCACAAATGTTATGTGGTTTTCTATAGGAGATCCTGAAACACGTGAAGGACAATGGCTGAAAACTAAGAAAATATGAGTAAACTATAGATTCAGATAGCAATAATAACGTACTACAATGATATTGGTTTGTTAACTGTAACAAATGTACCATATACATATAAAATATTAATAATAGGTATAAGAACTATTACTTTCTTTTCAATTTTTCTATGAATATAAAACTTTTAGAAAATTAAATAGTTACTTAAAACACACAAATATTGGGCTGGGATTGTGGCTCAGCGGTAGAGCGCTTGCCTAGCACGTGTGAGGCCCAGGTTCGATCCTCAGCACCACGTAAACATAAATGTATTGCATTGTGTACAACTAAAGTAAATAAATAAACATTTTAAAAAAACACACACAAATATTAAACTGAAAATTCAAAACAGGACCACTTCAACTGTAGTATTTTCCCACTGCATTTCACAAATATTGTTGATATTAGAATACCATGCAACTATTCATTATGCATAGTCAACAATCTGCACAGCCTATAATTTCAGTATATACCCAATTTGCAATGGTGAATTTATGAAGTTTTTATGAAAACAAACTGAAAATGTAAATCCAGTGGTGTATAACTCAAAGCAGATACAACTAAAATACAAAAACTCAAGTTTCAAATCCTTGACATCTTAGATAATAATGAATTTTGCATTTTAAAATTACTGTGTTAGGGCTGGGGTTGTGGCTCAGCGGTAGAGCGCTCGCCTAGCACGTGTGCGGCCCGGGTTCGATCCTCAGAACCACATACAAATAAACGCATTGTGTACAACTAAAGCAAATAAATAAATATTAAAAAAAATAAAAAAAATAAAATTACTGTATTATTTTGATTACCTCTCATATATGGTACATGATTTACCAAGTGTTCCTGAAAAAACAAATGCCTTATAATGTTACACGGATAAAGAACTTATGGAAAAATTGCTACATTCTATAGTCAAGTTTGAAGAGTCCCTATAGACAATAGTAAAGATTCTGATCAATGTGACAATAAAGAAATGCATTAATCAACCATGTATTTATTTTATTCAGCATTACCTAGAAATACTTTACCTGGGAATAGATGTTTTACACAAAGCCTTGACAGTTTTTACCAAAATAATATATCCACAATATATTGGGCAAAAAATAAAGAAAACAAAAGTGCCTGTAATTTTGTGTATGAATAAAAGACTATAATCAGAAGATGTCAAAATTTAAATATAAAATATCTTGACTCCTATATCACCTTTTGTATTTTCAATTTAGAAGAGGAAGGTTTAAGAAATAGTCACTAAACAAATACTTCCTAATATTTTAAAACCTTTTAGCAGGCCAACTGTGGTGGAAGACTACATGGTATTCATAAATCTATCTTTGTGAAATTAATTTTATACTTTATGTCTACTGCAATGTTCTATAAAATTATTGCATTTTTGAAAAGTGCCTGTGATGTTTGAAATAAATGACACATGAACAACAACTTCATGCCCTATAGTTATTCCTATTTTAATGAATCCTAAATATTAAAATAATTAAACATGCTCCATTCATAGTCAGTAATCCTAAGGCTATGAGGAAAAATTAAAGTGGAATCAAACTGCTAGGCTTTTTATAAGACAATACATTTCACAATTCCTCTAAGGAACTATTGATCTATTACTGGAAAAGCAGAGAATAAAACCTCTCAAACTTTCCCCAAAAAATAATAATTCAGATTTGTATAGAACAAAAATCAAATATCCTTCATGCTATACCTAATAACTCTGTGAAGGAGAAATATATAAAAACTGAAAGACAGGTATATTATGTCATTTATAAAATCTTTTCTCCATGAGTTTCTACTATGAGACTGAAATTCTTAATGCTTTGAATACTGATTTGAAGTTCTAATAAAATATTTTCCAAAAACTATCCTAATTTTATATTCTATAAAACAAAACAATTTCTGTGTAGTAAGCCCCCCCTCAAGGATTGGCCATGGCTGAGCATTTATTGAGTAGCTACTATATTTTAACCAAATAGCCCAACAAACCATGGAATCCAAGGTATCTTTTTGGCAATTTCAAGAGTGGAAACCATCATCTCACTGAAAAATTTATGTCTCTTTGTTATGCTTGAAAATGATTTTATTTTAAAACTTCAAAGAAATATCACATTAATCATATACAAGATCTTTTTTTGCCATACATAAATTATCTAGGAAAAATTAATTCCCTAATTATTACTCTTTGGTAAACAAAGGTTGGGAAATGTGGGAAGGGTAGAAATTAATATGATTTTTTAAGTTTAAATGACATAATAAACTATATGTTGCCCACTGGACTTGTAATAAAGTGAAATCTCAAGTAACCCAGCTCAAGTAGGTAAATTTTGATACATATTTATTATGAAAAATACTAATATGATCATGGGTGACACTGGTCCCCTATATGTATCTTTGACAAAGTATTTAATCTTCCATGAAGGGGGAATGAAAGAAGCTCTGAGTTTGAAAATCTTGCAATAAGTTTGGATGTTTCAAATGAAGGCCATAGTACACAATCATTTTTAAACACATTTTATTGTGTAAATTTTTACTGGTAAGAGTTATGAAGTTGGACAGTGACAAGTGTTAAAGAGGCTATAGATAAAGTGATGTCATATAGGGTGCATGCATGTGAATTAAAATATCCTCTTCAAGGAACAATTTGATATTTTCTTGTGAAGCTCAATGTTCACATAACATATAACTAGCAATTTCCTTTTTAAGTATGTAACAGAAGAAATTATTCCACATCTGCAAATAAGGTAGAAATAAAAATGTTCATAATAGAAATGTTTGTGATAGTTTTTATTATTGGTTCTTTTTAGTTATACATGACAATAGAATCTGTTTTGACATAATTATAAAAGTTTGGAATATATCTTATCTTAATTCAGTTCCCAGTAAGACCCCCTTCTTCTCCCCTCACCCCACCCCCTCCTCTCTTCCTCCTACTCTACTGATCTTTCTGCCATTTACCCAGTTTTTTTTTTTTCAAATTGATTTAACATGGATATGCATGATGGTGAGCACTCACTGCTGTATATTCACATATGTACATAGGAAATTTAGGTCAGATTCACTCTACTGTTTTACTTATTCCATCCCTTCTCCCTTCCCTTCATTTCCCTTTGTCTACTCCACTGATATTTCTTCTATTCTTTTTTATTTATCCCTGTGGTTATTGTGGATTATCTTCCACATATCAGAGAAAATATTTGACCTTTGGCTTTCTGGGATTGGCTTATTTCACTCAGAATGATAGTCTCTAGATCATTCATATACCAGCAAATATCATAAAGTCATTCTTCTTTATGGCTCAGTAATACTCCATTATGTATACATACATACATGCCACATTTGCTTTATCCATTCATCTGTTGAAGGGCACCTATGTTGGTTCCATAGCTTGGCTAGCATGAATTTGTGCTGCTAGAAACATTGATGTGGTTGCATTACTGTAGTATGCTGATTTTAAATTCTTTGGATATATACTGAGGAGTGATATAACTGGGTCAAATGGTGGTTCCATTCATAGTTTCTTGAGAAACCTCCATACTGCTTTCCTGAATAGTTGCACAAAGTTGCAATCCCACCAACAATATGTAAGTGTACCTTTTTTCTCACATCCTCACCACTTATTGTTACTTTTATTCTTAAAATTTCCCATCCTGACAGGAGTGAGATGAAATATCAGGGTAGTTTTGATTGGCATTTCTTCAATTGCTAGAAATGTTGAACATTTGTTTCATATATTTGTTGACTATTTGTATTTCCTCTTTTGAAAAGTGTCTGTTTATTTTCTTTCCTCATTTATGGATTGGGTTATTTATTTTTGGTGTTAAAACTTTTTGAGTTCTTTGTGAATTCTATATGTCAATGCTCTGTCTGATGAGCAAGTGGCAAAGATTTTCTCCCATTCATAGGCTCTCTCTTCATGCTCTTGATTGTTTCCTTTGCTGTGAAGAAGTTTTAAAATTGGTTACCATCACATTTATTGATATTTCTAGTTTACTTCTTGCACTTTAGGAGTCTTGTTAAGAAAGTCTATACCTGAGCTGACATGTTGGAGTGTTGGGCCTACATTTTCTTCTAGCAGGTGCAGAGTTTTTGTACAATAACTGGGTCTTTGATCCACTTTGAGTTTAGTTTTGTGCAGGGTGAGAGATAGGGATTAAATTTCATTCTTCTAGATGTGGATTTACAGTTTTCCCAGTGCCATTTGTTAAGAGTCTATCTTTTCTTCAGGGTATGATTTTGGCAACTTTGACTGGTATCAGGTAACTGTGTTTATGTGGGCATGTCTCTGTGTCTTCCATTCTATTCCATTGGTCTGTTTTGGTGCCAGTACCATGCTGTTTCTCTCACTATAGCTCTGTATTATAATTTGATGTCCAGTTTTGTGGAACTGCTTTGCTTTTCCCATTAAGGATTGCTTTGGTTATAATGGACCACTTATTTTTTCCTAAATGAATTTCTTGACTGAGTTTTCTAATTCTAGGAAGAACATCTTTGAAATTGTGATGGAAATTGCATTGAATCTGTACAGCACTTTTGGAAGTATGGCCATTTTGACAATATTAATTCCTCCTATCTAAGAACATGGAACATCTTTCCATTTTCTAAGTTCTTCTTCAAATTCTTTCTTTAGTGTTCTTTAGTTTTCATTGTAGAGGTCTTTACTTCTTTTGTTAGACTGATTCACAAGTATTTTTTTTTTTTTTTTAAGGCTGTTGTAAATGGAATTATTTTCCAAATTTCTTTTTCAGCAGATTCATCATTATAGTATAGGAATGTAATTGATTTATGAGTGCTGATTTCGTATCCTACTACTTTGTTAAATTCATTTATGAGTTCTAGAAGTCTTCTGGTGGAGTTTTTAGGTCTTCCAAATATAGAATCTTGTCATCTGCAATCAGATAATTCGAGCTCTTTCAATTTGTATCCATTTAGTTTTGTTCTATTGCCTAATTGCTCTGGCTAAAGTTTCAAGGACTATGTTGAATAGAAGAGGTGAAAGTGGCCATCCTTTTCTTGTTCCTGTTTTAGAGGAAATGTTTTTAGTGTTTTTTCCATTTAGAATAATGTTGGTCTTTGGTTTGTCATATGTAGCCTTTACAGTGTTGAGGTATCCTTCTATCCCAAGAGTTTTAAACATGATTTGGTGGAGCACTTTGTTAAATGCTTTCTCTGTATCTATTGAGATAATCACATGATTCTTGTATTTAAGTTTGTTTATGTGGTGAATTAGAGTTATTGATTTCCATACATTGAAACAACCTTGTATCTCTGGGATAAAATCCCCTTCTTTGATCATGTTGTACTATCATTTTTATGTGTTTTTCTATGAACTTTACCAATGTTTTAGGAAAAAAATGCATCTATGTTTATCAAATATATTGCTCTGAAATTTTCTTTCCTTGATGTGTTTTTATCTGGGTTTGTAATCAAGGTGATACTGACTTCATATAATGAATTTGGCAGTATTCCCTCCTTTTCTATTTCATGGAATAACTTGAGGAGGACTTGTATTAGTTCTTCCTTAAAAGTAAGGTTGAACCCAGCTGAGAATTCATCTGGTCCTGGGCTTTTATTTATTCATTACTTGAAATTGATCTGTTTAAGTTTTCTAAATCCTCCTGGTTAAATTTGGGCAGGCCATATAGATCTAGAAATTTGTTAATACCTTCAAATTTTCTAGATTATTGGAGTATAAATTTTTAAATTAGTTTCGGATAATTCCATGTTTTTCAGTTAGTGTCTGTGGCAAAATTTTCTTTTTCATCTTGGATTTTGATCATTTGAATTTTTCCTTCTTTCTTTTGATTAGTTTGGCTAAGGATTTATCAATTTTGTTTATCCTTTAAAAAAAAACTCTTTGTTTCATTATCTTCTATATTGTTTTTAAAGCTTAATTTCATTGATATTTGGCTTTTATCTTAATTATTTCCTATCTCTTACTGATTTGGGTGTTGGTTTGTTGTTCTTTTTGTAGGACCTTCAGATTTAATATTAGATTATTTTCTTGGTATCTTTATATTCTTTTAATCTATGAGATAAATGCTATGAACTTTCCTCTTAGAACTATCTTCATACTGTCCCAGAGATTTTGATAGGTTGTCTCACTATTCTCACTTACCATTAAGTGTTTTTTTTTTTTTTTTTTTAATTTCTCCCCTGATTTCTTCTGCTATCCATTCATCAAATGGATAGCAGAATTATTCAATTGAAATATGAAATCTCCAGATGTTAGAGTAGTTTCCATTTTTATCTTATCATTGATTTCCAATTTCATTCCATTATGATCTGATAGAATGCAAGGTATTATATCCATTTTCTTTTTGTATTTGATTTTTGACTTAAATTAGAAAGTATTCCATGTGTTGTTGAGAAGAAAGTGAATTCAGTCACTAATGAATAAAATATTCTATACATATCTGGTAAGTCCAAATTATTAATTGTACTTTTTAGTACTGTGGCTTCTTTATGTATTTTTTTTTAATAATCTATCAGTGATGATAGAAGCATGCTATGGTATTCTTGTGGTTTATTTGATTCTTAATATTGAGAATTTTTTTGTGGGTTTTTTTTTTTGGGTGTGTGTGTTTTAAATATTATAAATATTTATAATCATTATCTTTTGTTGTTATATCATTCCCTTAAACAGTATGAAATGACCTTCTTTGTCTCCTGGGATTAATTTTGGTTTTAAGTAGACTTTATCTGATATGAGAATAGTAACCTCTGCTTGTTTATGAGATGCATGTGATTGTGTCTTTTGTCCATCCTTTTACCTTCAGTCTTCGGAGGTCTGCCTGTGAGCAAACAACATATTGTTGGGTCTTATTTTTTAAATCAATCTGCCAACATATGTATTTAGATTGAAGAATTTAGACAATTTATATTCAATATTATTTTGAGAGATTATTTTTTTTTTTACCTGCAATTTTTATTTGCTTCTAGTGTTTAGATTTGATTTGCTTCTCCTTTGACTGACTATTCTTCTAGGGCAGTTCCTCCCTTTGCTAGTTTTGATTTTTATTTTTCATTTCTTCTCCATTAAATATTTTATTGAGTATTTTTTAGGCTTTCTAGTGAAGAATTCTTTTAGTTTCTGCTTTATCATTGAAGATTTTATTACATCTTCAATTGTGAAACTTATTTTTTCTGAGTTGAGTATTCTTGGTTGGCATCTATATTCTTTCAGAACTTGGCACATATTATTTCAAGCCCTCATAACTTATGGTCTGGATTGAGAAATCAGTTAAAATCCAGATTGGTTTACCTCATGTGAGAAGTCATTTTTCTCTTGCAGCTTTTAAAATTCTACCTTTTTCTCTATGTTAGGCAGTTTCATAATAATGTGACATGGAGTCGATCTGTTGTAATTTTGTATATTTGGAGTCCTACATAATTCCTGCATTTAAATTACCATTTTATTATTAAGGTTTGGAAATTTCAGTGAATATTATTTTACTAAAGGATTGTGCAGTTCTTAACTTTATATTTCAGAGCCTGGATCTATCCTGATGAATCTTAAATTTGGCTTTTTAATGTTATTCCCAATTTCTTGAATATTTTGTTTATTTTGTTTATTTTTAAGATTATATACTGTGTCTTTAAGGCCTGAAAATCTATCTTCAAGGTGATCTAAATTTTTGATGATGCTTTCTGTTGAATTTTTTATTTGATTTATTGATTCTTTCATTTCAAGGATTTCTCTTTGGTTCTTTTTTAGAATCTTTTTCTCTTTATTGAAGAGATCTTGAACTTCCTGCCATTTTTCTCTAATTTTATGCTTTACATCATCTTTTAGGCTATGAACAGTTTAACTATGACCTTTCTAAATACATTCTCTGATATTTCCTCCACTGTGAATGTCAACAAAATCTGTTGTTAAAGCATTTTGTGTTGTTTGGTATGGTCAGTTCCCTTGTCTTTTCATACAGTTTTTGGGTCTAGCCATCTATCAGTGTGGTTCTGACTACTTATTTTAAGAGAAAGATGACTTTGTGAGCTTCTTTTTCTTAAGAGTCCTGGGTTTGGTGAATATCCAGATAATTATATTTTTATTTAATGAGTGACTTGTGCTGATCCCAATATAAGCCCCACTTTAAGTGATGCCACTGAGCCCTTTACTATGGTGACTTCTGAGGCAGGCATCATTCCATTCAAACTCATAAGAACAAAACTTGTTACAGTTGATCTCTGTTGTTCCTGTAATTCAGGTATACATCTATAATAAATTTCTGGAACATGTAAAAAAATAGTTCTTAAATCTAGAAAACTTACTCTACCCTTAAGTGAGTGCTAAAAGGAGGAAGAAAGAAAGATCAGGCAAATAGGAGAGTGGAAAACAAAGATAGAAAGAAAGGGGGGGGTAAAAGGGTAATTTACACCAATGTAGAAAGAAGAGATAAATGGATGGATATTGTTTGATGTTGTAGCAGATGTAGAAGAGGATGAGTAGAGGTAAGAGAAGCAGTATAATATAGAGCTAGGAATACAAAGATAGGGAGATTGACTCCAGTTATTGCTTCAAACCATTAAATGAAATACAAATGGGTTGAAGGTACAATGATGGCTATTGGGTTAAAAATCATTATTCAAGTTAAGGAATAATTTATATAATCAAAGTTGACTTTAGAGTTGTTTATCATATAACATGTCTAAGTGAAGAAAATTCTTGTTAAATCTTGGAGTTCATTGGGGTTTGTATATTTAGCAGATGTCCATCAGTCTTTTAGAATGTGGATCTCTCCCAAGTTGCAGGGGGATAGAGTCAATTTCCTAGTTGCTATTTTTCTCCTCCCAGAAGCTTCTGTTTTATCAGTTCAGGGGCTTGCAGCTGACTTACTCAGATGGTGCATTGTTTTTATCCTGTTCAGTAGTTCAGGATGCAGGCTCTAGAGTGTCCCTGTGATTGCTGTGTGTCAACATGTACCTATTCCTTTTTACTGGATCCTTTTCATGATAGTGAAGATCCTAGTGCCTATCTGTGAACACAGAAATTCTAGTTCTAGATTTTCCATTGGTGATTGGTGTGG
This sequence comes from Tamias sibiricus, assembly GCA_025594165.1. NCBI lineage: Eukaryota > Metazoa > Chordata > Mammalia > Rodentia > Sciuridae > Tamias > Tamias sibiricus. Next base: position 143,800,295 of record CM046661.1, read on the forward strand.
TGCAGATGTGTTCCCCCAGTTGACATTGCGGAGTTACTGTGGTGAAGGGTTTCTAGTATTTGACCTGGAATGAATGGCTTGCATTGATTCCTTTGGTGATTGGTGTGGTGCAGATGTGTTCCCCCAGTTGACATTGCGGAGTTACTGTAGTGAAGGGTTTCTAGTATTTGACCTGGAATGAATGGCTTGCATTGATTCCTTTGCATCCCTCTGATGCATGGTCTCCCAAATTTCTCAACAATGTCACATGCCAGTTGGGATTATGGATCAGGCTGTGTACCTGTTAAGGATGGTATGAGCCCCTTTCTGCTGCATAGCCTCAAGCAGTTTCCCATTGGGTCTCTGCCACTGAATATTCAGACAGCTCCCCTCTGGTATGGCCCTGCATCCCAGCCCTGCTTTCTAGATCCCAGGGACTGTCCCTAATATTCCTGCAGTACCTCCCCCCAGTGTCACTGGTCAGGGGCCTGGTGAATGTGCTTTCCTTTGTTGGAGGCAACAGCTGTTTGGTTGTTGCTTCTGTCTGAGTCAAGTGAGAAAGTGAACATTGAGAAGGGCTTCTCACCCTTGCCTGGGTCATGGGAGGAGTGAGTCTAGTTGTGTACTTCCCCAGCTCGGGTCCCCTCCAGCCTGCTCTGTTCCCCTTGTTTTCAGGGATGGGGAGGGGATTTCAGTGATTTAGGACTAGTAGTGGTCCTTCTAGAAGTGCTTTCTCCCAGAGTTTTAGGAGATCCCACTATAGGGGACTTCCCTCTGGTTTAATTTGCAGCTGTCTGGGTGTGGAAAGATGCCATGCTGATTTAAGAGGGTAACTGGTCAGCTACTGGCTCCACAAGATGGCTGGCTGCAAACCCTGATCTGGCTTTCTTCTAAACTGATTGTACTGTTTTAAGAAGCTTGCTGCGGACTGATGCACTTTAAGTTTTGTTTGTCTTTCTAATCTTAAGTGGGTGAGAATAAGAGAATGTCCACTCACCCTTTCTCTCTGTTTCCCCTCCCTGCCTTCTCTTTTGCTGTTTTTTTGTGGGAGGCTTAGGGGACCCTGTGTTTGTTTATACTCTGCTACCCTATCTTACATCTCTCCAGGTCTCAGACTATGTAATATCAAGTCTTAAGGCATTTATTTGTCACCCACCTCTCAATTCTGCTTTTCTTTTGCTGCTGTCTTTCTAAGTTGTGAGGAGATCAGGACGGCTACCTCGCTCATTTCTGCCATCTTCATAATCTGTTCCTTATGTGATAGTTTTTTATTTGTTTGTTTGTTTTTTGAGAGGAAACAATGCGAAAAGGCCATTGACATAATGAATTTTGAATCAAGTAAATCTCAGATTACATGATGCCTATCTTTTAAAAAATCAAATAAAATTAATATCATATTTAAGTCAACATGTATCTGTGATAAAAGGATTTTAAAGCAAAATATTACTGTTTTACAAAGAACATTAAAATCTTGCTCTTAAATATCTAGGACATAGGAAAAAAATGTGAAGTAGAGGGTTAATATATGGCAGGAACAAATAGGTAAGTATAAGATGTTGCCAACATTCTAGTTCACAACACACTGACATGAACAAGTAAACAAACAAGTAAAAAATGGGTCATCCATTGTATGATTGAAAATACATGACATTCTGGAAAAGGCAAAATTATGGAAACAATACAAAGATCAGTAGTTGCCAGTGGGGAAATGGGAGGGGGGACAAATAGGCAGAGCACAGAGGATTTTTAGGGCAGTGAAACTATCCTGTATAAAGCTATAATGCTAGATATCTGTCACGATGCACTTAAAACCATAGACAGTATAAACACCAATATGAGCCCCAAGAGTAAGCTATGGACTAGGGTGATGATGTTTCCTCACCTGTAACAAATGTACAACTTTCTTCACAGTAGGGAATGTTGAGGGTGGTGGGGATGACTGTGCATCTGTGGGTGTTGGGATTTTGAGAAACTCTCTGTACTTTATACTCAATTTTGTTGTGATTATAAAATTACTCTAGAATTTAAACAAAGTCTATTTAAGGGGGGGGGAGGTCATCCTGTATCAGCAATAGAGTTCATCTTGACCCATAATTAAGATAAATTCAGTTCTGAGTAAATATTTTTGTTGTAAAAGCTCATCGCAGACTAGTAGATTTTATAAAGAGAAAAAGAAAAAGTTGATTTTATATAAAGAAAAAAGAAAATGATTATCTCAAAAATGCAGAAAAAGTTGATAGAAATCAAGATTTCATTTATGATTCAAAATTCAAAAATACACCAGGAATTGCTCCACACATTGAAGTGCATGCATGTAATCCCAGTGACTCAGGAGGCTGAGAAAGGAGGATTGCAAGTTCTAGGCGGCCTCAACAATTTACTGAGGCCCTAAGAACTTAGTGAGGCCCTGTTTTAAAACAAAAACTAAAAATGGCTGAAGTGAAAAAATGAAATATTAGTATAGACAAGGGAGGGTCTTGTGAAAGTAAAAATAAGAAAATCTAAAAAGAAAAAATGAATAAATTTAACTACATTATAATTATCTTTCTGAATAAAACATATTATTAAATATTGATCTAGAAGACAAATGTTAGCAAAGATATTTGAAAAGAATCCAAAAACAAAATATTGGTCTCTGAGATATAATCACTAAGATAAGTAAAAGGCACATTGCCCAAATAGCATGAATACATAAAAATTATTCATTGAATTATGAAAAATCACAAATATGAAATGCAAATCTACCCATAGTTACATACTAGCTCATATCTAGCAAACTGACAAAATATTCAAAGCTGACATTACCTGGTGCTGTCAAGAGTGCTGAGCAATTGAAAATGCTTTCCAAAGATCTGAAAAGAATATCAGACTGGAGAACAATTTGGCAGATTTCAGTAAAGTTTAGCAATGAACATAGGGAATTTCTTGGAAGACAACAGTGTGTGATGGTTTTTGCTTAAATTCCTTTATTGAACAAAGAGGGCAAAAGGAAAATATAACCAAAAAATATAACCGAAAAATCTAGAAATAACTTAAAACTAACTAAAACTATATTCCCATAAACCTCAAACACGTCTGTAATCCCCATGGCTTTGGAGGCTGAGGCAAAGGATCTTGGGCACTTTGGGAGCTTCAGCAACTCAATAAGGCTGTAAGCAAGTTACTGAGACTTGGACTAAAAATAAAATTTAAAAAAAAATTAAAAGGGCTGGGGGTGTAGCTCAGGGTTAAGTGCCCTTGAGTTATATGCCTGGTACTAAAAATAAGTAAATAAGGTAAATGAATAAAGTTAGAGAATATAATGCTAAGCGAAGTTAGCCAATCCCAAAAATCTGAATGTTGAATGTTTCCTCTGATATAAGGAGGCCTATTCACAGTGGGGTTGGGATGGGGTGCATAGGACGATTAGAGAGGGAGGGAAAGAGAGAGGGCAAAAGGGTGAAGAAAAAAAAAATGATGGTATAATGAGATGGATATCCTTACCCTAAGTGCATGTATGAAGTTGTGAATGGTGTGAATATACTTTGTATACAACCAGAGATATATAAAAATGTACTCTATAAATATAATATGAAATGTAATAGATTCTGCTGTCATTTCTAATAACTTATTATAAAAAATATGTTTGAAAAAAAATTTCAGTGGCTATTTAACAATCCATCAAAAAATATATATAAAATAAAAACAGTAGGTTATATCAACATGGAAACAGAGGATGTACATAAAAGCTGAGAACAACATGTGAAAAGTAATCAAGGATACTCAACCAGAGAAGGACAACAGGCAAATTAATGGCAAACACTAGCTGAAATTGGAAGTGTTTTTCACATCTATTGGTAAGAAACAGGGTTCTGACGCAAAATCTGTAGTGATCTATAGTACATAACAGCTGCATAACAAATCACCACCACTTTGGTGGCTTTCAACAACACATTTTTTTTTTTTTTTTATTATCTCACACTTTGTGTGTTTTAGGAGTCTAGTTATAACTTATCTGGGTCCTTTGTCATGGTCTCAGAAGACTGTTATCTCAGATGTCAACCAGTATGCATTCTCGTCTGGAATTTCTGTGGAGAACAACTCTGTGTTTACTCAGCTTGTTGACAGAATTAATTTCAAAACAACCTAAAAGTAATTAAGACAATGATAAAATATGTGAAAGAAAATCACTGAATTGCAATTAGTAAAATAAGTAAATGGTGTGCAAAACAAAAAAAAGGTATAAATAATAAAAATTACTTTAGAATAAAAACAAAACTAAAAGGAGAATTATAAAACACAACAGATGTTACCTTTAAAACCAAAGGGAGTAAAAATTTTGAAGTTAATACAATTGAAGAGATTGAAGGATTCCAAGAAATAATTACAGAAAAGATATATACTACAATGCCAATGGAAAAATCCAGAAGTAATATATCATAATCCTATGTATGTATGCACCCAAAAACATTACTTCAAACTATGAAAAGCAGCAATTGAAAAAGTTAAATGGAGAGAAATTTTAAAATCCACAATAAGGACACTTAAATTTAATTATCATTAGAGCAGGTAGAATAATCAAACAAAAAACGCAGTGAGAATACAGATTTCAGGCTGGGAGTGTAGCTCAGTGGTGTGACACTAGCACGTGCAAAACCCTGTGTCTGATCCTCAGTGCCACACATACACAAAATAATAGTAATAAGGAGAGAGAAAGGAAAAATGTATATAAATTTTCAATTAACAATGGCAATAATGGGGCTGGGATTGTGGCTCAGTGGTATTGCGCTCGCCTAGCACGTGCGCGCCCCGGGTTCAATCCTCAGCACCACGTACAAATAAAAAAAAAAAAAAAAAAAAAAAAAAAGAAAACACATTGTGTACAACTAAAGCAAATAAATAAATATTTAAAAAAAACAATGGCAATAATGACTCACATAATTGATATTATTTTTAATTGTATATTGAACATTTATCACAATATACTATGTTGTAGACAATTAAAAAGTCCCAACAATCTTAAATTATTTAAATGATTTAGATTAGTACAATTAGTACAACTGAATTAACCTAGAACGGAATAAAAAGAGAATTAGGGTTTTCCAACTTAATTTAAAATTAAAAGATTTCTAAATAATTTACATATCAAAGAACTAAGAAAATTATAAAAAAAAATTTAGTGAGATAAAATGAATATTCAGCACACTGAAATTTATGAGATGTAGGTGTAGGTATAATTAGGAAGAAATTTATAGCCTTAGTTACATGAATTTAAGAAAGAGAAAGATTAAATATTAGTGACTTAAAGCTTCCATGATGGGAACAGAAATTTAATCCCAGTCAGTGTAAACAGATACAAATAGTAAAAATAGAATAAAAATATATACAAATAGAAAACAGGAATATAATTCAGAAATTAAAAAATCTAAAACCCTTACCAATATTTATCAAAATAAATTGAAAAAAATAAATAAATTATCGAGAATAGGGAAAAAAATTGATCCTTCAGATCCTACATACATAGCAATTTTATTAGATGATATTAAAACTTTCTGTATATACTTTATGCCAACATATTTGACTATAGGGATGAAATGGTCAAAATCTTAATGAGAGAAATGACAAAAATATTAGAAAATCTTATTAGTTGTGTATTTATTGAAGAATTCAAAACTGTCATTCAAATCCTGCCTGAGAGAAATCTCTAGACTCAAACAGTTTCACCAGTAATTTCTTCCAAGTGTCTCTAGAATAAATAGCACCAATCTTATACAAATAGTTCAAATATTTAGAAATAAAAATGTTTGTTTGTTTTTAACAAGGAAACAATTACCTTGGTTTCAAAAAATCAGAAGAGAATCTAATAAGAATACAAAATTAGAAACAATATCCATCACAGATACAGATGCAATAATCTCCAAGAAATAAATATATTAAATTTATAGAAAGATAATATCATATTACATGATTATAAAACTATTATCCATAAAAACATCCTCTACAAAGAAAGAAACAAAGAGAAGAAAACTCAATAGAAATATATGCAAAAGAGTACAAAGAGGCATTCTCTAAGTTAAGAAAAACAGAAGATAGCAACAAATACCAACAAACAGAAATGAAAGAAAAACTACCAAATATTATTTGCTGAACATTCAAGAAAACTAGAACTCCTATAAATTAAAATGTAATATTGGTAAAATCATTTAGCATTTTTTTTAAATTTAGATCCTTTTTAATTTTCTTAGTTTTTAATTTTATTATTAGTTATATATAACATTGGGGTTAATTTTGACATTATACAAGCGTGGGAAATAATTTGCTCCAATTCAGTACCTAGCACTTCCCCTCCACCCTCCTTCTTCATCCCCTGTTTCCTTAACTCTACTCAACTAACCTTTCTTCTATTTATTTATACTTTTTTAAGTTAGTGCATTATGAATATACATCAAGATAAGATTCACTGTAGTGTATTCATATACGTACATAGGAAGATTGATCAGATTAATTCTACTGCTTCTCCCTTTTCCCACCCCTATTGCCTCCCCTTCAATTCCCTTCCTCTACTCCAGTGATCTCTTTTCTATTTTCATGCAATTTCTCCCCTCATTTGTTTTTCTTTTCTTTCTTCTTTTTCCTTATTTTAGTCTAGATTCTGCATAAGAGAGAAGATGCTTGACCTTTGACTTTCTGGATCTGGCTTATTTCATTTGGCATGATGTTCTTCAGTTCCATCCATTTACTGGCAAAATTCCATAACTTTATCTTTATGACTGAGTAAAACACCATCTGTATATATGCCACATTTTCTTTATCCATTTATCTGTTGACAAGCATCTAGACTGGTTTCATAGCTTAGCTATTGTGAATTGCATTTCTATAAATATTGATGTGACTGCCTCCCTGTAGTATACTGGTTTTAGACCCTTTGGATATATAACAAGGAGTGACATGGTTGCATCGTTTGATGGTTCTGTTCTAGTTTCTTGAGGTATTTTCATACTGCTTTCCAGAGTGGATGTGCTAATTTGTAGTCTCATCAACAATGTATGAGGGTCACCCACATTGTTCCTAAAATGTTTATTATTTGTATTCATAATAACTGCAATTCTGATTAGAGTGAGATGAAGCCTCAATATCATTTTGTTTTGCATTTTCTTGATTGCTACAGATGTTAAACATTGTTTGATATATTTATTGGCCATTTGCATTTCTTCTTTTGAGAAGTGTCTTTCTAGTTCTTTTGCCCATTTATTGAGTTATTTGTTATTTTTGTGTCATGTGCTTTTTTATTAGAGAATTATAATTGTATATAGAATTTGGGTTCCTTTTGACAGAATTATATGTACAAGAAACTTATTTCAATCTCCATTCCCACTTGCTTTTTCTATCCTTTTTCCTCCCCCTTTCCTCCTTCCTCTACTGTACTGATCTTCCTTTCACTCCTTTTTTATTTTTGAGTCTGGTTTATTTCACTTAACATGATTTTCTTCATTTATATCTATTTACCAGCAAATGCCATTATTTCATTATTTGTTATGGCTTAATAAAATTCCATTGTGTAAATATACCACACTATTTTTATCCATTCATCTATTAATGGGCATGTGGGTTGATTTCATAGTTTAGCTATAGTGAATTGTGCTGCTATAAACACTGATGTGGCCTAATCAGTGTAATATGCTGATATAAAACCCTTTGTGTGTGTATGTGTATATATATATATGTATGTATGTGTATACACACACACACACACACACACACACACACACACACACACACACACCAAGGAGTTGGATAAGTAGTTCAAATGGTGGTTTCATTCTTAGATTTTTGAAGAATGTCCACACTGCTTTTTCAAGTGGCTATAATGATTTGCAGTCCCACCAACAATATATAAATGTATTTTTTTCTCCCACATCCTCATCAGGGTTTTTATTATTCATCTTCTTGATAATTGCCATTCTGACTGAAGTGATATGAAATCTTAGTGTAATTCTGACTTGCATTCCCCTGATTAGTAAAGATGTTGAATTTTTTCAATGTATTTTTTTAGCATTTGTGTTTCTTCTTTTGAGAAATTACTGTTTAGTTCTTTTGCCCATTTGTGATCAAGTTATCTGTTTTTTGGGCATTGGGGCTTTTTAATTTTTTTTATATATTCTGGATATTAATCCCCTGTCAGAGGAGTTGCTGGCAAATATTTTTTCCCATTCCATAGACTCTTTACTCACTTAATCATTTTCTTTGCTGTGCAGAAGCTTTTTAGTTTGATGACATTCAACCTACTTAATTCTTGGTTTCATTTCTTGAGCTTTAGAGGTCTTATTGAAGAAGTCAGTGCCTGTACCTATATGATAGAATGTTTTCATCTAGTGTTACAAAGTTTCTGGCTTCATTCCTAAGTCTTTTTCCATTTGAGTTAGCTTTTGTGCAAGGTGAAAAATAGGGATCTAATTTCATTCTTCTACATGAAAATATTCAGTTTTCCCAGCATCATTTCTTAAAAATGCTCTTTTATATATAACATATTTTTTGGCATCTTGGTGAGGCATCAAATGGCTGTAATTGGGTGGGTTTGTTTCAGTGATTTCTATTCTATTTCATTGTTCTTCATGCCTACTTTGATGCTTGTATCATGTTGTTTTTGTAACTATAGTTCTGTAATGTAATTTGAGATTGGGTGCTATGATGCTTGCTGAATCACTTTTCTTACTCAGAATTGCTTTGGCTTTTCTGGGACTCTTATTCTTCCAGATTAATTTAAGGAACAGTGTTACTTTTCTAGTTTTGTGATGAATGCCTTTGATATTTTGATGGGGATTGCATGAGATCTGTATATTGTTTTTGGTAGTATGGTCATCTTGACAAATTAATTCTACCTATCCAAGAATTTGGAAGGTCTTTTCATCTTCTGAGGTTTTCTTCTATTTCTTCAGTGTATTATAGTTTTCATTGTAGAGATCTTTTACGTTCTTGGTTAGAGTAATTCCCAAGTATTTTTTTTGTTTGTTTGTTTGTTTTAAGAGGATATTTTGAAGGGAGTGGTTTTCCTCATTTCTCTCTCAGCTGACTCACTGATTTATGAGGGTTGATCTTGTATCCTGATATTTTGACAAACTCATTTATCACCTAGGGATCTTCTGGTTGAATTATTTGGGTCTTCTAGATGTAGTATCATGTCATCAGCAAACTGTAATAGTTTGAATTCTTCTTTTTTCTATTTTTATTCCTTTAATTTTCTTCTCTTGCCTGATTACACTGGCTAGAATTTTGAGAACAATATGAAATGGAAGTGTAAAGGTGGACATCCTTGTTGTGTTCCTGATTTTAGAGAAAAAGAAAAAAACTTTCAGTTTTTATCCATTCAGTATGTTTTTGGCTTTGGTTTTGTCATATATAACTTTTGCAATGTTAAGGCAAGTTCCTTCTATTCCTTGTTTTTCCAGGACTTTAAACATGTATCATTGCTGTGTTTTTTAGGAGCCTTTCTATATCTATTGAGATGATCATATAGTTCTTGATCTTAATTTCTATTTACGTGGTGAGTTACATTTCTGGTTTGCATCCCTGGGATGAAACACACTTGTTTATGGTGTATTAACTTCTTCATATGTTTTGATTGTGGTTTGCTGATATTTTATTAATGATTTTTGCATCTATGTTCATCAAGGATGGTCGATAGTTTTCTTTCTTAAATGTGTCTTTGTCTGGTTTTGATATCAAGGTTATAATGGCTTCATAGAATATATTTGAGAGTATTCCTTTCCTTTAAATTTCATGGAATAATTTGAGAAAGACTGGTATTAGTTCTTCTTTAAAGTTGTGGTAGAACTCAGCTGAGAATCCATCTGGTCCAGTTTTGTTTTGTTTTGTTTTGTTTTTTGGCAGGCACATAATGTTTAAATTTTATTACCTAATTTTTTTTTTGTTTACATTTTCTATATCTTCCTGGTTCAATTTGGGCAGGTCACACATGTCTAGAAATCTGTTAATGCCATCTAGATTTGGGAATTAATTAGAGTATAAATTCTAAAAGTATTTCCAATAATCATGTAGATTTCAGAAGTATCTATGGTGGTATCTCCTTTTTCATCTCTAATTTTGTTGATTTGGGTATGCTCTTTCATTCTTTTGATTAGTTTGGCTAGGGGTTTATCAATCTTTGTTGCATTGATCCTGTGTATTGTTTTCTTTTTAATCTCAATTTTATTAATTTCCACTGTGATTTTAATTACTTCCTGTCTTCTACTGATTTGGGGATTGGTTTGTTCTTCTTTTTCAAAAGTCTTGAGGTGGAACCTAACCTTATTTATCTGGGATCTCTTTATTTTTTTTTTTTAATGTAAACAGTCAATGCAATAAATTTTCCTCTTACTATTGCTTTTATAATGTCTCAGAGATTTTGATATGATGTCTCTTTATTTCCTTATTTTACAAATTTTTTTATTTCTTCTCTCATTTTTTTCACTTTGATCCATTTTTTCCTTCAAAAGAGTAATGTTTAATCTCCATGTATTTATGAGGCTTCTATTATTTTTCTTTCTCTTGATTTCTAGTTTCATTCCATTCTGGTCCAATAGGATGCATGGATATATGCATGGAGATATATATATATATATATATATATATATATATATATATATATATAAATTGCATTTATTAAAACTTATACTGTGACCTAGAATATGGTCTATTTTGGAAGAGGTTCTGAATGTGAGCTGCTGAGAAGGAGGTAAATTTATCTGTTTGGGGTGAAATATTCTGTAGTTGACTATTAAGTTCATTTGATTTACAGTATTATTTCAGTATTATTTAGGCTGGATATATTTTTATTGATTTCATGCTTTGATGACCTGTATGTTGGTGATATGGGTGTGTTGAAGTCACCCCATATTATTGTATTGGAATCTAACTGGGATTTAATGTCAAGGAATAGTTTTTCAATGTAACTGGGTGCTCTGAAATTTGGGATATACATATTTACTCTCATTATATCTTTTTAAAAATTTGTCCCTTTACCAGTACGTAATAGCCTTCTCTCTTTTGATTCACTTTTGCTTTAAATCAACTTTTTCAGATACAATAATAGCTATTCTGGCTTCTTTTATGAGCTTTAGTTTCATAGAATATTTTATATTTATTTATCTTAATTCTGTGAGTGTCTTTGCCTATGAGATGAGTTTCTTGAAGACAGCATGTAGTTGGATCTCTGCTAATCTATGTCTTTTAATTAGGGGTTGAGACCAATTGTATTCACTGTTATTAAGGATATGTGTTTTTGGTTACTGACTTTATGATTTTTGGTTATGCTTATTTCTGTCTTGATTCTTGTTTAGATGATTAGTCTTCTATTCATCTACATCTATTGGGTAGTTTTCAGATTAATTTTTGGGTTCCACTACATGTAGTTTATCTTTGAGTATTCTCTGTTGTGCTTGCTTGGTTGTCATGAATTCTTTTAGTTTACACTTGTGATGGAAAGCTTTTATTTTCACATCCAATGTGAAAGAGAGTTTTGCTGAGTATAGCAATCTTGATTGACAACTGTTTTCTTTTAGAGCTTGGAATATCTTGTTACTAGCTTTCCTTGCATTTAGTGTCTGAGCTGAGAAATCAGAAGTGAGTCCAATTGTTTTACCTCTAAATGTGACTTGATATTTCCCTCCTGCAGCTTTTAATATTCTTTATTTTAAATTTATTTATTTATTCCAATTTGTTATATATGACAGCAGAATGTATTTTATTTCATAGTACACATATACAGAAAATTTTTCATATCTCTGGTTGTATACAAAGTAGAGTCACACTATTCATGTCTTCATACATGTACTTGGGGTAATGATGTCCATCTTCTTCCACCATCTTTCCTACCATACTTCCAGTCCCTTCCCTTCCCTACCTTTTGTCCTATCTAAAGTTCTTCCATTCCTCCCATGCTCCCCTCACCCATCCTCATTTTGGATCATCATCCTCATATCAGAGAAAACATTTGGCATATTATTTTTAGGATTGGCTTACTTCACTTAGCATAATATTCTCCAACTCCACCATTGGCCTGCAAATGCCATGATTTTATACTTGTTTATTTCTGAGTAATACTCCATTGTGTATAAACCACATTTTCTTTATCCACTCATCTACTGAAGGGCATCTACGTTCATTCCACAATTTAACTACAGTGAATTGTGCTGCTATAAACATTCATCTGGCTGCATTACTATAGTATTCTGTTTTTAAGTCCTTTGAGTATAAACCAAGGAGTGGGATACCTGGGTCAAATGTTGGCTCCATTCCAAGTTTTCCAAGAAATCTCCATACTTCTTTCCATATTGGCTGCACCAATTAGCAGTCCCACCAACAATGTATGAGTATGCCTTTTCCCCACATCCTTGCCAGCATTTATTGTTGTTTATATTTTTGATAGCTGCCATTCTGATTAGAGTAACAGTTCAAGAGTCAAATAGACAACAACACAATAATTTTAGGTGACTTTAACACACCTCTTTCACCACTGGATAGATCTTCCAAACAAAAGCCAAACAAAGAAACCATAGAACTCTGGGGCTGGGGTTGTGGCTCAGTGGCAGAGCGCTCGCCTCACACCTGCGCGGCCCGGGTTTGATCCTCAGCACCACGTAAACATAAATGCATTGCATTGTGTACAACTAAAGTAAATAAATAAATATTAAAAAAAGAAACTATAGAACTCAACAATACAATCAATAACTTAGACTTAACTGACATATATAGATTATATTATCCATCAATGAGCCAATACACTTTCATCTCAGCAGCACATGGATCCTTCTCTAAAATAGTCCATATATTATGCCACAAATCAATTCTAAACAAACATAAAAAAGTAGAGATTCTACCCTGCATTTTATCAGATCATAATGGAATGAAATTAGAAATCAATAAAATAAGAAACAAAAGCTACCCCAACATGTGGAGATCAAATAATATGCTACTGAATGAACAATGGGTTGCAGAAGACATCAAGTAGGAAATTAAAAAATTCTTAGAGGTAAATGAGAACACCGGTACTACATATTGAGAATCTCTGGGACACTATGAAGACCATACTAAGAAGAAAGTTCATTGTATGGAGTTCATTCCTTCAAGGAAGGAAAAAATCAACAAATAAATGTATTAACATTACATCTCAAAGCCCTAGAAAAAGAAGAAAAAAATCATTCCTCAAAGAAGTAGAAGACAGGAAATAATTAAAATCAGAGCTGAAATTAATGAAATTGAAACAACAACAACAAAAACAATTGAAAAAAAATGACAGAACAAAAAGTTAATTCTTTGAAGAAAAATAAATAAAATTGAAAACCCACTAGCTATGCTAATGAAGAAAAGGAGAGAGAAAACTCAAATTACCAATGTCTATGATGACAAGGGAAATATCACAATGGACACTACAGAAATACAGAAGATAATTAGAAATTATTTTGAACATTTATACTCCAATGAAATAGAAAATATCGAAGGCATCAACAGATTTCTAGAAACATACGATATGCCCAAACTAAATCAGGATGATGTACACAATTTAAATAGATCAATTTCAAGCAAAGAAATAGAGGATGCCATAAAAAATCTACCAACCAAGAAAAGCCCAGGACCGGATGGATACACAGTTGAGTTATATAAGACCGTTAAAGAAGAACTAACACCAATACTACTCAAACTATTTTATGAAATAGAAAAAGAGGGAATACTTCTAGACTCATTCTATGAGGCCAATATCATCCTGATTCCAAAACGAGGCAGAGACACAACAAAGAAAGAAAACTAGAGACCAATATTTCTAATGAATATAGATGCAAAAATTCTCAATAAAATTCTGGCCAATCAATACAAAAACATATCAAAAAATATAGTGCACCATGATTAAGTGGGGTTCATTCCAGGGATGCAAGGTTGGTTCAACATAAGGAAATCAATAAATGTAATTCATCACATCAATAGACTCAAAGATAAAAATCATATGATCATCTCAATAGATGCAGAGAAAGCACTCTACAAAATACAGCACCCCTTCATCTTCAAAATGCTAGAAAAACTAAGGATAACAGGAACAAAGCTCAACATCGTAAAGACTATCTATGCTAAGCTCCAGGCCAACATCATCCTTAATGGAGAAAAATTGAAAGCATTCCCTCTAAAAACTGGAACAAGACAGGGATGCCCTCTTTCATCACTCCTATTTAGCATAGTTCTTGAAGCCCTAGCCAGAGCAATTAGACAGGTGAAAAAAATTAAAGGGATATGGATAGAAAAAAAAAAGAACTCAAATTATCACTATTTGCAGATACGATTACACTATAGAGGATCCAAAAAATTCCACCAGAAATCTTCTAGAACTAATAAATGAATTCAGCAAAGTAGCTGGATATAAAATCAATAACCATAAATCAAAGGCACTTCTGTACATCAGTGACAAATCCTCAGAAAGAGAAACTAGGAAATCCACCCCATTTACTATAGCCTTAAAAAATAAAATAAAATACTTGGGAATCAACAAAGAAGTGAAAGACCTCTACAATGAAAGCTACAGCATACTAAACAAAGAAATTAATGAAGATCTTAGAAGATGGAAAGATCTACCTTGTTCAACAATAGATAGAATTAATATTGTCAAAATGACCATTTTTCCAAAAGCACTATACAGTTTCAATGCAATCCCAATCAAAATCCCAATATAATTCCTCATAGAAGAAGAAAAAGCAATCATGAAATTCATCTGGAAAAATAAGAGACCCAGAATAGCCAAAGAAAGTCTTAGCAAGAAGAGTGAAGTTGATAGCATTACTATCCCAGACATTAAATTGTATTACAAAGCAATAGTAACAAAACAGCATGGTATTGGCACCAAAATAGACCAGTTGACCAATGGTACAGAATAGAAGAGACAGAGACAAACCCACAAACCTACAGTTATCTTATATTAGACAAAGGTGCCAAAAATGTTCACTGGAGAAAAGACAGCCTCTTCAACAAATCGTGTTGGGAAAATTGGAAATCCTCATGTAATAAAATGAACTTAAATCTCTATCTCTCACCATGCAAAAAACTCAACTCAATGTGGATAAAGGACCTAGGAATTAAACCAGAGACTTTGCACCTAATAGAAGAAAAAGTAGGCCCAAATCTCCATCATGTTGGATTAGGCCCCAACTTCCTCAGTAAGACCCCCTATAGCACAAAAATTAAAGCCAAGAATTTATAAATGGGATGGATTCAAACTAAAAAGCTTCTTCTCAGCAAAAGAAACAATTAATGAGGTGAATAGAGAACCTACAGAATGGGAGCAAATCTTTACCACTAGCACATCGGATAGAACATTAACCTCAAGGATATACAAAGCTCTCAAAAAGTCATCATCAAAACATCAAATAACTCAATCAATAAATGGGTCAAGGAATTAAACAGACACTTCTCAGAAGATGATATTCAATTAATCAACAAATCTATGAAAAAATGTTCAACAGCTGTAGCAATTAGAGAAAGGCAAATCAAAACAACTCTAAGATTTTATATAGTTTTTGATTACTTGTTTGAATTTATCCCATTTTTTGTTTTTTGATTTTAATTCTTGCACTATAGCAGTGTCATTAAGGAAATTGGGCCTAACACAACATAGTGAACATTTGGATCTACTTTTTCTTCTATTAGGCACAGGGTCTCAGGTTTAATTCCTAGGTCCTTGATCCACTTTGAGTTGAGTTTTGTGCATGGTGAGAGATAGGGCCTTGATTTCATTTTGCTGTATATGGATTTCCAGTTTTCCCAGTACCATTTGTTGAAGAGGCTATATTTCTCCAATATATGTATTTTGGTGCCTTTGTCTAGTAAGAAATAACTGTATTTATGTGGGTTTGTCTCTGTGTCCTCTATTCTGTACCATTGGTCTACAAGTCTCTTTTGGTGCCAATACCATACTGTTTTTGTTACTATTGCTCTGTAGATATAGTTTCATCTATGCAGGAGCCCTGTTTGCGGAGATAGCTAAGATTGCGGTGGTTTGAACGGTGACTCAGCAGTGATTTTCCTCCCGTGGCCGCCGTGGCTGGCCGTGACTGCTTCGCCAAGGTCTTCGTTCTTGCTAAAAGGATTGCTTTAGATATTTGGGGTTTTTTAGATATTCATCTAACCCTGTTTTTTCTCCCTCTGGTCTCTTCCCATGATATTAGTCACCGTTCAAATCTCTCGAGTCTCCCGCGAGATTGATTTTTCCAAATGAATGCTCATACATCTGCCTTTTTTTCTATGAATTAACTATTTCTATGAGGAATGTCATTGGGACTTTGATTGGAGTTGCATTAAATCTGTATACTACTTTTGATAGTATGGTCATTTTGACAATATTTATTCTGCCTATCCAAGAACAAGGGAGATCTTTCCATCTTCTAAGGTCTCCTTTAATTTCTTTCTTTAGCATTCTGTAATTTTCATTGTAGAAGTCTTTCACCTCTTTTGTTGATTCCCCAACTTTTTTTCTTTTTTTGAGGCTATTGTGTACAGGGTGGTTTTCCTAATTTCCATTTCAGAGGATTTGTCACTGATGTACAGAAATGCCTTTGATTTATGGGTGTTCCTTTTATATCCTGTTACTTTGCTGAATTTATTTATTAGTTCTAGAAGTTTTCTGGTGGAATATTAGGGTCTTCTAGGTATAGAATCATATCATCAGCAAATTGTGCTAATGTGAGTTCTTCTTTTCCTATCAGTATCCATTTAATTTCTTTAGTCTGTTTAATTGCTCTGGCTAGAGTTTCAAGAACTATATTAAATAGAAGTGGTGAAAAAGGGCCTCACTGTCCTGTTCCAGTTTTTTTTTAATATTTATTTATTTACTTTAGTTGTACACAATGCAATTGCATTCATGTTTACATGGTGCTGAGGATCGAACCTGGGCCACGCACATGTGAGGCGAGCGCTCTGCTGCTGAGTCACAACCCCAGCCCCATGTTCCAGTTTTTAGAGGGAATGCTTTCAATTTTTCTCCACTTAGAATAATGGGGCTTAATGTAGATAGTTTTTACAATGTTGAGATATGTTCCCTTTATCCCTAGTTTGTCTAGTGTTTTGAACATTAGGGGTGCTATATTTTGTTGAATGCTTTTTCTGCATCTATTGAGATTATCATATGATTTTTATCTTATTTTATCTGGTCCATTGATGTGATGAATTACATTTGTTGATTCCTGTATGTTGAACCAAACTTACATCCCTGAGATGAACCCCACTTGATCGTGGTTCACTATCTTTTTGACATGTTTTTGTACTAGATTTGCCGAAATTTTATTAAGAATTTTTCCATCTATGTTCATTGGAGATATTGGTCTGAAGTTTTCTTTCTTTGATGTGTCTTTACCTGGTTTTGGAATCAGGGTGACATTGGCCTCATAGAATATGTTTGGAAGTGTTCCCTCTTTTTCTATTTCATGAAATGGTTTGAGTAGTATTGGTGTTCTTCTTTAAAGGTCTTGTAGAACTCAGCTGTGTATCTGTCTTGTCCTGGGCTTTTCTTTGTTGGTAGGCTTCTGATGGCGTCTTCTATTTCATTCCTTGAAATTGATCTGTTTAAATTGTATATATTATCCTGATTCAATCATATGCCTCTAGGAATTTGTTGATGCCTTTGAAATTTTCTATTCTATTGGAGTATAAATTTTCAAAATAATTTCTAATTATCTTCTGTATTTCTGTAGTGTCTATTGTGAAATTTCATTTCTCATCACGTATATTATTAATTTGAGTTTTCTCTCTCCTTCTCTTCATTAGCCTGGCTAAGGGTTTGTCAATTTTATTTATTTATTCAAAGAATGAACTCTTGTTTTTTCGATTATTTCTTTTGTTTCAATTTCATTTATTTCAGCTCTGATTTTAATTATATCCTGTCTTCTACTGCTTTTGGTGTTGATTTGTTCTACTTTATCTAGGGCTTTGCGATGTAATGTTAGGTCTTTTATTTGTTGACTTTTCTTCTTTAAAGGAATGAACTCCACACAATAAACTTTCCTCTTAGTACTGCCTTCATAGTGTCCCAGAGACTACGATATGTTGTGTCAGTGTTCTCATTTACCTCTAAGAATTGTTTTAATCTCCTCTTTGATGTCTTTTGCATCCCATGGTTCATTCAATAGCATATTATTTAGTCTCCAGGTATTGGAGTAACTTCAATTTTTAAATTTTTTCATAGATTTCTAATTTTATTCCATTATGATCTGATAGAATGCACAGTAGTATCTCTAATTTTGTATTTGCTAAGAGTTGCTTTGTGGCATAATATGTGATCTATTTTAGAGAAGGATCCATGTGAAGCTGAGAAGAAAATGTATTCATTCTTTGATTGATGAAATAGTCTACATTATGTCCATTAAGTCTGAGTTATTGATTGTATTATTGAATTCTATAGATTTTTTTGGTTAATTTTTATTTAGAAGATCTATCCAGTAGTAGTGACAGAAGTGTGTTAAAGTCACCCAGAATTTTTCTGTTGTGGTCTCTTTGACTCCTGAACTTAAGAAGGGTTTTTTTGATGAACATAGATGCTCTGTTTTTTGGGGCATATATATTTATAATTGTTATGTCTCGTTGATGTATGGTTCCCTTAAGCAGTGTGAAATGTCCTTCTTTATTCCTTTTGATTAACTTTGGCTTGAAGTGTACTTTATTTGATATGAATATGAAACCCCTGCTTGTTTCTGCAGTCCACGTGAGTGGTATTTTTTTTCCTAACCTTTTACCTTCATTCTGTGGATCTCTTTTTATATGAGATGAGTCTCTTGAAGGCAGCATATTGTTGGGTCTATTTTTTTTTTTTTTTTTTTTTCTTAATCCAATCTGCCAGTCTATGTCTTTTGATTGATGAGTTTAGGCCATTAACATTCAGGGATATTATTGAGACATGATTTGTATTCTTGGTCATATTTATTTATTTTGGTATTTAACTTGACTTGGTTTCTCCTTTGATTAGTATTTCTTTTCACGTAATGCCTCCCTTTGCTGATTTTCATTGTTGTTTTTTTGTTTCCTCCTCATGGAATAATTTGCTGAACATGTTCTGCAGTGAAGGCTTTCTAGTTGTAAATTCTTTTAACTTTTGTTTATCATGGAAGGTTTTTATTTTGTCATCAAATATAAGGCTTAATTTTGCTGGATATAAGATTCTTGGTTGGCATCCATTTTCTGTCATAGCTTGGTACATGTTGTTCCAGGATCTTCTAGCTTTCAGGGTCTGGGTTGAAAAATCTGCATAAATCCTACTTGTTTCCCCTATATATAATCTGATTCCTTTCTTTTGTGGCTTTTCTTATTCTGTATGCTAGGCATTTTTATTACAATATGAATTGGTGTGGATCTCTTGTGATTTTGTACATTTGGTGTCCTGTAAGCCTCATGTATTTAATTTTCCAACTCATTCTTTATGTTTGGAAAGTTTTCTGATAGGATTTTATTTAATAGATTGTTCATTCCTTTGGTTTACAACTCTAAACCTTCCTCTATGTCAATAATTCTTAAGTTTGGTCTTTTTTATGTTATCCCATAATTCTTGAGTGTTCTGCTCATAGTTTCTTACCATCTTTATTGTGTGGTCAACATTCTTTTCAAGATTGTATATTTTGTCTTCATTGTCTGAGGTCCTGTCTTCCATGTGATCTAATCTCTTGGTGATGCTTTCTACTGAGCTTTTAATTTGGTTTATTGTTTCTTTCATTTTAAGGATTTTTGTTTGTTTGTGTGTTTGTTTTTAGAACCTCTATCTTTTTATTGGAGTAATCTTTTGCTTCCTGTATTTGCTTATATAACTCTTTATTGAAATGATCTTTTGATGCCTGTATTTGCTCCCTTATATCATCCTTTAATCCACAGAACATTTTAATTATGTACATCCTGAACTCCTTCTCTGTATTTCTTCTGTTGTGTTGGCTATGGATTTTAATAATGTAGTATCTTGGTTTAATGGGGAACTTTCTTCCCTTGTTTTTCATGTTATTCATCTGTCTTCTCTTTTAGTGTTGTGAATCTGAAGCATTAAGTTTTTACCTTATAGGGTTATTGTGCCCTTGCAGGGTTCCAATACCTCTCCTTTGAGGGGAAGAACAATGTTAACAGATCCCAATACAAACAATATACAACCTTAAACCAAATAGCTACTATTAAGACATTTACAGTTTTGCACAATATACATAAATGGTAAGTCCAATTATTATCTACAATATAAAAAGTAGGTTTGCAAAAGGGTGTACAGTTTTGGATGGTAGACAAAGAACCAGGGGTGAGGTGTAGGATGAGATGTTGAGTGGGTAGGAGGGGAGAATATAGAGTTACTAGATCTTAGAAAGTGTGAAAGAGGAATCTAAAGAAGTCGGTTAGTAACAGGGAGAAGAGAGAGAAAGTGATTTGGGGGATACAAGTAGTGGAAAGACAGTAGAGTACAAAAACAAACAAATATAAATATTAAGAAAAGTACAAAAATGTTAAAATAGGAGATATAAGAATACACAGCACCACTATAATATACTATTCAAACATCCCAGTCCTTAGTATCCTAATTAATGTAAAGTACTTGGTTTCACACATTTTGAGGATGTGAGGGTGGTGGGGGGGGGAGTGAGAGAGAGAGAAGGGGAGGAAGAAAAATCTCAAAGGAAAATAGAGAGATTATTTTCGTTGGAGATCAGTATCATTCCAGCTTCCCTTCTCATCCAATAGGTGGGGTTGTCTGTTGTTTGCTGTTATCTCAATCCTCAGGATGGTGAGGTTATTAGGGTGGAGGGGTTGGTCTTTGGGGCATGGCTCCTCAAGGTGAGGTATAGTACTTGCCGGTCCCTGATGGAAAACTGTACCCCAAGGATCTCATTTGGGGCCCACTTATGTGATGTGGGCACCTGGTCTTATCTCCTTATATCACCTGTAGACCTTGAAATTTCTTGTCTTGAACTCAGTCTCTAAACTCCTCCATTTCTACTTCCCAGTCAAGATCCTTTCTCTCCAGAGGTCTTGTGGGCTGTACTCTGGGGACTGTGCACCTGTCACAGAGAGCTTTTTACACTGGGGATTCAGGACCCGGTTTTGCAAACTGGTTTTCTGAGCTACAGATGGGCCAAGGACTGGCAATTTGGCCACAGGCACTGGGACAGTTAGAGGCTGCCTGGGAAGAAGGGGGAGTTGGGGACTTTCAGTACCTTGATATTGTTTCTAAGCCCTAGAAGGTGTTCCAAGCTGGGAGTTTCTTCAACTAAAGATGGAAAGGAAGGTGTTCCAAGATGAAGGCTGCTGCTTTCAGTGATGGGGTGTGTGGGGGGTGGGGGGGTTGGCAGGGCTGGGTGGTGGCAGTTGAAAAGCATGTTCAGAGATACAGCTCTGTGGTGTGCAGTATTGTGACTGGTGGCCATCACCAGACCCAGTGTAGCATCCCCAGGTGTAGGATACAGTGATACAGCGTGTAGGGGACTATGGCAGTGGTTGCAGTGCCCCAAGATGGTAGGTGGGTGTCCACACAGGAGTTGTGGCCAGAGCTCCTGCACATGGGCAGTAGCCAGGTGTCCTGCATGGGAGTGGCAACTGGGATTCCTGCTGGGGTGGATGGCCAGGAGTCCTACCTACAAGGGTGATAATGTTGGTGGTCCTACTCAGGCACCCAGAGGACCTGCATGGATAAGTTGCTGGGAGTTCTGAGCTGATGCTGAGGCCTGGAGACCTACACAGCACGACCAGTGTGATTCCTGTATGGGAGCAGCTATGGGGGTCATCTAATCACTCTCAGAGAAACAATATTCCCACTACTTGAATTCCAGGTCTCGGAGTGACACAGAATACAGCCTCCTTTTAGCCCGCCATCTTGGATCTATCTCTTTCCTCTTTTTATGGTAGGCATTTTGGTTATGACATGACTTTTAGAACTTCCCTTCTGATCAGTTTACTTGGGGGTCGTATATTCCTCTAATATGTGGATGTCTATTTCCTTTCTGAAGGGGGAGGGCAGTTCTCTGTTACTATGTCATTGAAAATGTTCTTAATACCTTTAGCTTGTATCTTCATGTTTTCTTCTATCCCAATGATTCTCAGGTTTGATCTCTTGATATTGTCCCAGAATTCCTATATATTCTGATCATACTCTATTACACTTTACTTTATTGTATTTCGTCTACTCAAATTCATGTATCTTGTCTTCAAAGCCTGAGGTTCTTCCTTCAAGGACTGAAGTTGTATTTTTTATTTAACCTAATCTGTTGCAGATGCTTTCAACTAGATTATTAATTTGATTCATTGTGCCTTTCATTTCTAGGAGTTCTGATTGATTTCTTTTCAATATTTCTATTTCTTTAGTGAAATTGTCTTTTATCTCCTGTATGTGCTCCCTTAATTCATTCCTTAGATCTTCTTTTAGTTCATTAAACATTTTAATAATCAGTTTTTTAATAATCTTTTCTAGAATTTCATCCTCTTCAATTTTTGTGTTATCATTTGTTTGGGGACTGTGAATTTGGGGGCGGGGGAGGGAAGATTTGTTTTCCTGTTTATTCAAGTATTCAGAGTTCCTGGACTTATACATCAGTTTAGATGGATACCTTCCTCTCTTGACATGCATTTCCTTAAGTGTGTAGGTCTTTTTTATTCTAGAATTCATCTCTGTTTCTGATCTATGAGTAGCTGTCAAGGGGTGAAACCTGAAGTTCCCTTCTCATTGTTCCTCCTTGGAGCCTGGTTTTTGTTTCTCCAATTCTGAGTTGAAGAAATGTTTATACTCAGATGGGACTAGATCATATGTGGAGTGACTGAGTTGTGAGTGTTTCTCACCAGCAGGATCTCCACTCTGTTGTCTTAAGTGTTCCAATCACTTTTCAGCCGCTTTGGAGGGGAGATTCAGGAGTAGCAATAATGTCAGGTACAAATGCACTGGCATCCACTCTGGTTCTAAGCTGGCACTTTTCTTTCTTTTTTACTTTTAATATTAAATTTTTAGTTGTAGTTGAACACTACTTTTATTTTATTTATTTGTTTTTACGTGGTGCCGAGGATCAAACCCAGGGCCATGCACATGCTAGGTAAGCACTCTACCGCTGAGCCACAACCCCAGGCCCAAGCTGCACTTTTCTAATACATTAATATATTATTTTTTTTAGATTTGTGTTTCTGACATTTGTAACTCTACAGTTTTGTTTTTTTTGTTTTTTTTAATTTTTTTATTTATTTGAATTTGTTATATGCATAACAGTAGCATGCATTACAATTCATAATACACACACAGAGCAGCTTTTTACATATCACTGTGTGTATACAAAGTATATTCATACTTTGTTTTGTTTTTGTTTTTGTTTTTTACAGTTCAGTGTTAAGTTTCAGCAAGTTCCCCTAGTTACCCACCTCACTGAGAAGCCATCTTCCACCTTTTTAAGGCTGGTGTTGAGGAGCTGCAGGGATGTGCACCTGGGATCTGACATCTTCCACCCCCCTGTTGTTGTTTCTTGTTTTTTTTTTTTTATATATTCTGGATATTAATCCCCTATCTGAGGAGCAGTAGTAAAGTCTTCATTCTGTAGGCTCTCTTTTCATTCTGTAGTTTCCTTTGCTGTGCAGAAGCTTTTAAATTTGATGCCATACCTCTTAATGTTGTTGACTAAACCTTAATGTAAATATACCCTGTGATCCATTAATTACATATATTACTGAATGTGTAAAAGAAATGTATGTAAGTATTCATCATATGATGTCAATTTTTAGAACAACACTATTTATGCACAACACCAAATGCAAACTCTGTAAATAGTAAATGTTTATCCACCATAGAATAGATAAAATAGATGAAGAATATTCACACAACAAAGAACCATAAAACAGGAAAGAACAAAGCACAATTTGGCACACAATAATATGACTGATATCACAAATATAATATTGACTTAAGAAGACAGGAGTATATGCTTTAGTAATTTATTTGCATGTTAGTAATATAATATATGATAAATGAGGACAGTGGTTATCTTTGAAAGGGTTGTGATTGAAAGGGAATATGAAACTATTTATTCCTATTATGTTGTTTCTTGATTAGATGCTAGATTACACAGTTCATTTTATGAACATTCAGTGTGTTGTGAATGTATGTTAACCTCTCTATTTTATATTATAACCCAATAAAGAGCTAAAGAAATGACCATGTATGCATAGCAGATTCAACTTGCCAGTCACCAGGACAAACAAATGGAAGGAAAATACAAGTTAAAGTAGATTTTAAATATTTGCTGATTTCAAAATTCTCTTCACCTCAGTTTTGATTGGAGATTTCTCTTTATGTCTCTAATATAAAACTCACTTTTCTCATTCTTAAAATTGAATAATAATTGCTGTAATAGGAACCTGAGAAAATATATACATTCCTTAATTCAGTATTTGTGGATCATGAAAATCATATCTCCCCACCCACAGAATTTATTTTCCTTATGGCTAATAAAAAAGAGGCTTATAATCATTTAGATAATCTGAAAATAAAGTAAATAGGGGTGATTTTTAACATACACACAATTAATTAAGCATCCTTGGATGACATTACAGGGTTTTGTTTGATGTGAGCTCCCTGGATGTTCCTCAATTACATTTGCTTGCTTGATTCATTATTGCCCTTTATAATTTAATGAGAATTGGATTGAATTATCCTCTTATATGTGGCCAGAATCCTTGAATTCCTACTTGGATATTTTCATGCCCACTCTCTTAATGCTTTAATTTTCCTGTATATCTTAATGCAGTAAATATGGTGCTGTTCCTTCTTTCCAGCAAACCACAGAATGAACAAAGTCTATATAGTGAGTTTTCCTGAAAATTGGGAGTGAGAACCATCAGGTTAGATACTGCTATATGTTGTTGGGGGAATTAATAAGAATATATTAAGTAATAATTAGGAATAGAGATAATAACTATTTGTCATATATGTAAACTGATGTGAGGATAAATATCAATTGTCAATACAATGACAGAAAGAAAATACAATAGTCTATTATATTTACAGATTTTAAAATACTTTTTTTAATTTTAATCTTTATATTTTGATTAAATTTTACATTACTACTACTGGTATAACATAATTATAGAAATGGAGAGAAGCCAGGTACACACCATAAAGAGATATTCTAGAGGACTTTATTGAATGGAAAGGGTGTTTCTAAGGGAGAAAAGTAAGAAAAAAAATGCCCAGCAATAAAATAAAAGTAATAGAAAGGCTGAATTAAGAGATTATGACCTCAAATGACAGAAAATAATCTTCAAAATTTAGTGGCATTATGTGAGATTTAGGATTTAAAATTCTACACATGATCCTTAATGCTAATTTTATTTCTACTAGGTCCTTACTCAATTGAAATGATCATGTACTACAAAGACAATTCAATGATAGCAAAAATCAAAACTGGAAAGTTTTGTCATATATTCAATCCAGATAAGGTAGACTGAATATATTTTAATTTGAATGTATCTTGAAATATATATAAATATATTTTATAGATAAGATGATGAGTTTTGGGGTGAGAAGGTATAAATGAATTGAATTTTGATATTGTATTATCCATTTTCAGTAAATTTTGCGTTTATATATGTTTATATATAAGTGTTTTTCCTGTTTTAATAATTTTTAAGAGATTTTCCTGTTTTAATAATCCCCAACTGTGCTATGGAATGGGAAACAATTGGGTGTGTGCTGTTAAGAAGGGAAATTCTATGATAGAAATAATGAAGAATTTAGTGTAAGAAGTTTTAAATAATGTTTTATAATAATTATGCATCCTCAAAATCAAATTTAAAAATAACAAAAAGGTTCTGCATGCTATGTCTATGGATATTTAACATCCTCAAATTTTGAAGAAGATTGTTGTTGTTGTTGTTGTTGTTGTTGTTGTTGTTTTTAAGTAAGTCTTTGGAATGTTATTGATGGTGTGTTGGGAGTTGAAAAGTTACCAAACTGCTGACTTCCTGCCTACCCCATTTATCAGGTTTTTGTTTGTTATCCACCAAATCTCTTCTTCTTACATCCATAGTTAAATATTTGAATATAACCTTATTTCTGACTTAGAAAAAGAGTCAGCCTAGCCTCCCCCAGCATCAACTTCATAAATTGTTTGTGGGAGTTTAGAATTGGCCAAACCATTTTGGAAAACCCTGCAGACATTGTGGAACTGAGTCCCCTTGCATTTCCTATCTTTTCTCACGAAACGTAAATACCAGACTAACTTGTTTAAATCACTATAATATAGGACACTCTTTTTCATAGGAGATTAATATGTACCCTACATCATATAATAATATCAATTGTAAATTGATTGTAAATAAGGATAAATAATATTTTATATTATAGTGAAAATGAAAATATGCATGATATTTTAAGCTCAAATACATTCCTTGGGAAATAACCTCAGCTCTTATTCTCCTCTAATATTAGGGGAAAGATTAGTTTATAAAAATCTGAGAAAATATAAAATGTAAGATATTAACCTTGCAAAACTATCAGAGAAAAAAAAACAATTGACTGGGTCTGAGAATGCAAACCAAACAAAAATTTTAAATGTTTTCACAATCTTGGGCACCTTCCAGGTTAGATACTTTAGGACCAGATTCGAATGTCTTAAATAGTATCATTATTGGAGACAAAATTTGTTACAATGATTGTCTTTTGTCTCCCCAGTAAGCAATACATAGCTGTCTAGGATGTGCCTGATTTCCTAGTTCATGCCAGATAATCATAGAAAGTATATTAAAGACAGTCAACAATTTTAATCAGTAACTTCTTCATTAATTCAGTGAATATGTATTTGATGTCTCTTACTCATGACTGGAAGTAACTATATTGCATTAAGTCTGCTTCATTAATGATTCAATGAAATTAAGCATTGACTAAGTACCTAATAAATTTATATTAATACAGGAAAAACTGTAGTGATTATCACAACTTTTTCTTCAAGCACTTTAAGCTACATTTCCAGTATTTTCATACATGCCCAATAGAAGATTTATGACCATTTCAAAAATAGGACTGAGGCTTGTTTACATGCTACCATCATGCCAGGAAATATATCAAAACCTAGATTGCTTTTTCTACACAGTAAGACTAAATACGGAGAATTACTGCCCATTTCAAACGCTGCATTCTCACTTCCCTCTTTGCCCATTTACCCTAAGCTGAGTTCCTATGGATGCCTTTGCTCAGATGGAATGATTTCAAATGATATCTTTATATAATGTTTCTCTCTCTACAGTTCTCACATTCAAATGCATTTGTGGAATCCAGCCATGCATATAAACAATGATTTTTCAAATCCCTGATTCCAAACAAGTCATTTTCTGGCTATTCCACAGCACGACATCCAACTGAAGTGTTATTATAATCATCTAATTAAATGATAACCAAAGCAAAGCAGAAAATTTTTGTCCACTGACAATAAAACACAAACACCAAAACAAACATAAATAAGTGAAAGAGAACAGCTGTGGAATATGTGTAAATACATTTATCTTTTTTTTTTAAAGACTATAGTTGTGAAGCACAGAGAATCTAATTTTGATAATAATTGTCCACTACTTCTTGAAGTACTTTATTTTAGCTACCTGGACAGCAAACTGTCCCCATTTTCCTTCTTCCTCATTACTGCTCCCTCCTTTCTCCAGTCCTGTCTATTCTTCTTTCTGGCTTTAAATGTTAGAATGTCTCAGGCAAGGACTAATTTCTCAGGTCTTTTCTCTTTCCTGTTTTGCTCCCTAGGCTTGAGATATCATCTATACACCATCTTTTTCAAATTAACTTCTCCATTCAATGATCATACCCCAACTATATAGTTTGGTGTGAAAGTTACTTGAGAGATTAATAAATGGCCCAAATTTAACATTTGAAACTAAATGAAACAAATTCCAAACTAAATCAGTGATTTTTATCCCTCCTTTAACTCTTACTCCCCTCTCTCTCTCCAAAATCAGTAAATGGCACCTCCATTAAGTCATTTTCTCAAGTCTAAAAGTCATTGTTTTCTCCATTAATTCTTCCATACCAAGTTTGGATTTCATTCTGATTTGAAAACAAATCACTTAACAGAGTCAGAATTTCATTTTTAAAATATCATGCTGGTTGTCTTTTAAGACTCCTAAGTGTAGGGTTATATAGATCAAAATAAAACCCAAATGAATTAATGATGTCTTATTCAATATGGAAGTGGCCTGATTCTGCCAAATTTCCAACTACACTCTGCTTATTCAATATGTTGTGTAGAATTTTCATTTCTCTCTGTGTTTCTAAAATATCAGGTCCATTTCTGACTAATGCCATTAATAATTCGTGCTCTTGTTAATGAAAAGCTCTTTCCCCCAAATTTTGGGGTGGTAATTACTTTATTCAATAAATCTGTTTTATTATATTTCTTCAGATACCGACCAATTTCACAGAAAGAGTCTATCTAAAAAAGACCCTCCAGGTCTGGAGCTGTGGCTCAGCAGTAGCACATTTGCCTGGCATGTATGAGGCACTGGGTTTGATTCTCAGCACTGCATGTAAATAAATAAAATAAGTATCTATCAACAACTAAATATATATATATATATATATATATATATAACATATGTATCACATATATAAATATAATATCTCATTGATATCACATAATAATATTTTATTGGATTATTTGCTATCTGTCTCTTTCCCACTACAATTTAGGTTCCACAGAAACAGAAACATTTATTTACCACCACTCTTCCCAAGTTTATAACAAATCAATAATGGCCATAAAATACCATTTAAAAAATAGATTTGTCTTCATTTTTAAGATTTTAGAAAACCTTTGATATATAAAATAAGATTTATTGAAACTTTGCCTTAAGATAAAATTTCATCATTGATTCAGTTATAATTATATTATATTATTTTTAAGAAAGTAATTCAAACATATCAGATACCAACATAAAAGACAGAATACTGACAACAACCATTTATATAGTCCTCCTCATTTAATTACCTGTTTCTTTCACAAAAGATAACAATACATTTTAAATGTACTCTGCATGAGGGTTAATTTTCTTAAATTTACAGTGTCAGAATTCCAGTCAGTGATATTTTATGACTGTGGCAAAGTTTTAAATCTATCCCAAATACCTCATAAAAACCCAACAGAATACAGTTATCTGAAAAAAGAATTGGGAAACATCTTCTAAAAAGTGGATGTCATGTGACTCTACATCGTGTACAACCAGAGAAATGAAAAGTTTTGCTCCATTTGTGTATAATTAATTGAAATGCATTATACTAACATGTATAACTAATTGGAACAAATTAGAAAAGAAAAGAAAAAAAAAATAGATGGCAATTTATTCCAAGAGTGTTAGATTAGGGGTACTTGGGCAAAATAACTTTAAAAATCAGAATCCAGGTGAAATTAAAAGCTGAAAATATAGTGTGTGGGGGAGAAAAGAATAGTTCTGATGATCCTAGAAGTCCAGGTTGAGAGAAATCAACCACAACTACACTAAGAGAACAGACTTGAGTGTAGTTGAACAGTAAAATGGAGATGGGGGTGGGGAGTGGTGGTGCTCACTAAGGGCTTGCGTGCCAGACATATTTTTTAAAGAAAGATTATGATATGTAAACAAATTCAATGGGAAATTTGCCAAGAAGACAAAGTTTCAATTATTTGATTGTAGAGGACAGAAAAGATGGCAAATCAGAAGATTATAGACCTGAAGCAATAACAATTTTAGACTGACCACATTTTAATGTTATGTCAAGAGACTAAAACTTTTAGCTATTAGTTTTTTTCCCCATTTTTAAAATTTTATTTTATTTTTAAATGACAAATAATGATTGTGTTTATTTATGAAGTACAATGTGATGTTTTGACTTACGTACATATTACAAAAAAGACCCAATCATGCTATCTCACATATCCATCACCACATCAACTTATCATTATTTTGTGGTCAGACTATTAAAAATCTTTTAAAAAATTTACAAATATATGCTACACTATATAGCTATTAGTTTTAGGACTAGTATTTATCTCAAAAAGGTTCTTTTTCACTCTGAATCATTACCCAGATTTTTGAGCAATATTTGTCGAGAATATGTTCATTGCCTCCATTGCATTACTTTATCAACTTTGTTAAAAATTAAATTACCAGGTACTTGTCAATAATTTCTAAACAAGTTTCTTTGATGATAGAGGTTATTTCTATCTGTGCTGTCCAGTACCGTAACTACTAGCTACAAATGGCAATAAAACAATTGAAATATGGCCAGTTAAAATGAGCAAAACAATTTGTTTTATTTAATTATAATTAAGCTGAATATGAATTTCACTCCAGTCAGAATGGCAGCTATTAAGAACACAAACAACAATAAATGTTGGATAGAATGTGGGGAAAAAGGCACATTCATGCATTGCTGGTAGGACTGCAAAATGGTGCAGCCAATGTGGAAAGCAGTATGGAGATTCCTTGGAAAACTGAGAATGGAACCACCTTATGACCCAGCTATCCCTCTCCTCAGTCTATACCCAAAGGACTTAAAAACAGCATACTATAGGGACACAGCCACATCAATGTTTATAGCAGCACAATTCACAATAGCTATGTTGTGGAACCAACCTAGATGCCCTTCAGTAGATGAATGGATAAAGAAAATGTGGTATATATGCACAATGGAATATTACTCATCAATAAAAGAAAATAATGGCATTCACAGGTAAATAGATGAAGTTGGAGAATATAATGCTAAGTGAGGTTAGCCAATTCCCAAAATCCAAATGCCAAATGTTTTCTCTGATATAAGGATGCTGATGCACAGTGGGGTTGGGATGGGGAGCATAGGAGTACTAGAGGAACGCTAGAAAGGCCAATGAGGAGGGAGGGGGGGAGGGAGGGGACAAACAACAGGTAAAAAAAAAAAAAAAAGATGGTAGAATGAGATGGATATCATTATCCTAAGTGCATGTTTGAAGTTGTGAATGGTGTGAATATACTTTGTATACAACCAGAGAGAGATATGTAAAAATGTGCTATATAAGTGTAATATGAATTCTAATGCATTCTTATGTCGTATATGACAACAAAATAAAAAATAAAATAAAATAAATACAGTGGCTCTTAGGTACCATATTGAAAAGCAAAATTCTAGATTCTTCAGTATATGTCATTAACCCATGTCTGCTTTATAACAATGCCAAAATTTTTTTTCATTGCCATATCTTTATAGTACTTTTTTATCATGTAGTATCATCTCCTAACTTTAAACTTCTTTGTTTAGAATATACTGGATATTCAAAGCTTTTTGCCTTTCCACATAAAATTCTCCTTTAATTGCCATTCCATTTCTGTTTTAAACAAACACACACACACACACACACACACACACACACACACAACAAAAGGCAGTCACACTACAAATTTGACCAGGAATGAATTGAATCCATAGAACACTTTGGGAAGGATAACTTTAAAATAATCAAAACACTATTTTTATTTCATGTCTTCATTTATTTAGGTTTATTTAAATTATTCAAGAAATATTTTGAAGTTTCCAATTCCCTAGTTTGCTTCAAAATCATTTTCGCACAATGCATTATGCTCTTTACTTACCACTGGATTAAATATACAGTATCAATAATGCTTTGTCAAGATTTTTACATCCTTGTTAATGAAGTATATTGATTTGTTGTTTCCTTTTCTTGAAATACCTTTCTCTGTTTTTGTAATTATTGCAATACAGGCCTATACAAGTTGGCACTTCTCTTCCATTTACTGGAAATTTGGTACTATTTTTAAACGTTTGGTAGAATTCACCAGCCACACCATTTCATCCTGGAGGGTTTTCTTTTCTATTGCTGATGCTCGTTATAGAAGAGTTTTAGATTACAGCTGGAGTAAGTCACCTTGAGGCAATGGTGGGGGTGGGTGGATGTATGTAAGAGTTTAACCAAGGGGAATTAACCCCATCACCAGCCTGTAGGGAATTAACCCCATCACCAGCCTATATACCTGCTTCAGCAGCTGCCATAGTAGCATAGTCCCTGTCCTGCTGTGTATCCTACACATTTTTATACATTAATTTTTACATTGTCATTTAGTTCAAAATGTGTTTTTATTTCCCTGAATATTTACTTTTTGACCTATATGTTGCTTAATTTCCAAATACTTGGGGATATCTTAGGCATGTATTATTGATTTCTAGTTTAATTCCAGTATGTTCCCAGAACACACTGTGTGATTTCTATTATTTTAATTTTTTTAAGGTTTATTTTATGGCTAAAAATATATATAGTAGTGAGTATCCCATGCACATCTGAGTGTTACGTTAGTTATATATTGCTGCATACAAATTACCATGAAAATTAAAAGAATACATACTTACTTTCTCATCATTCCTGGGGTACAGTTATTTAGGAAAGTTTAGTTGGGTCCTTATCCTTTTTAACCTTACTATGAAGTGATAACATCACATTTACTGTTTTCAATGAATGCAATTCAAGAGGTTCAGTCCACTCTTAAGATGAGGGACTTAACTAAAGCAGATTGTATAGAGCAAGAACTGAAATCACCACTCCCTTGCTCCCCACTCTTGGTTCTCCCTGGAAATATCCCCTGAAATGAGGAGTCATCAAGGGACTACATTCAGTGTTCCTTATGTATTTCCTTTTTTTCCAGGGTAAAAGTCCTCCAATACTTGCTAGTGGATATCTGGAAATTTTTACTTTACATCTTTGTATAGCTTTATAATTGTTTTCAGCAGGGGCAAAATGTGGTGCCAGTAGCTACTTTGTCTTTACCAAAGAGAGTCATTTGCCGATTTTCTGATTGGGATTGCCTTGAATCTGTAGTTTAGGTTCAGGATAACTGAAATCTTAGCAATTCTCCATTTATGTTGGTATTCTTAATTTTTTTTTTCTTAGCACATGTCATTTTAAATAATTTTGTCATTTGTCAATTATTTCACACACACACACACACACACACACACACACACACACATTTATTTTTCCATTCTGAAATTTACCAAATTCACTATGTAGATTTAAAATTGGATTTTCAAAGTATATAGTTTTCCCCAAAATACCATGTATGTATATAGTGTTTTACTTCTCCTATTCAAAATTTTATTTTGCTTGCCTACTGTACTACTGGGATCTCCAGAACTAAATTAAATGAAAATAGTGACAGTGAATATTGTTTCTCCTGCAAGATTTTATGAACCCTATATTAATTCTGATGTAACAGTAGATTTTTCATAGATATCTTATCAGTTTGAGGAATTTTCCTTCTGTTTTTAGTTTGCTGACAGTTTTTATTACAAATTTTTGTTGAACTATATTGAATAAGTTGTTCTGCCTCTATTCAAATGTTCCTAGTTATGTATAAGAAAAGGGGTAATTTTCTAGGGTAAAGGACCCTTAAATGACATTACAACCAAATACTATATGGAAAATTTATTTAGATCTTCATGGGAAAAAATAAAAAAGGTAAAAACAGATTCTCATATAAATGGGAACATTTTTAAATGTATGAGATTGTACTAGATATTAATTTATGTCAAAGAATTAGGCTAATTTTATAAATTATTATAGTTTACTGTGATTATATAAGAAGCTGTGCATAGTTTTTACGTATTCATGAAAATTATGGCTAGATGAAATGACATTGTAACTTGTAGCAAGAATATCAACATCTAGTAGCTTTATCTTCATGGATTTGATATATATGCCTATACATAAATAACAATCTTCATTTCCTTCAATCTATTTCAGGTATCAGTTAACAAACATTCTGTCTCTGTATGAATTAGGTAAGAATGAAAAAAGTATGAAATTGCCACAAAATGTGGTATCATTTTCTATGTATTTCTGAAATAATTATTCATTTTATTTGTTAGAAATTCCCTTTATTTTAGTTCAATTTGAATAATACTTTATTCATTGTCAATGAACACATGTTTTTATTATTTAAAATTATTATTTCTGTTTACTTTTTCTCATTTTTTTTCCTTAGCACATGTCAGTTTAAATAATTTTGTCATTTGTAAATTATTTAACACACACATATACACTGATGTATTTATTTTTCCATTCTGTAACTTGCTAAATTTGCTATGTAGAATTTGCTTTTGAGAGTGCTGAACTGTGATTATGTATCATGGAACACACGTAAATCATTTTCCTTGAGCATATACTTGGGAATTAAATAGGTACAACAAAGCATGTGTGAATTCTTAATTATGAGGTCATTGTACAGTGTAGCACCAAACATCAAGTGGCTATACCATTTTCACATTCACAAGATATGGAGCCCAGTCATCAACATCCTTCCAAATATTGTTATTTTTCACAGTTTTATTATAATTTTTAAAAACTTTTTTCCAGTAAAAGGTTGTACAATATTTTGCCTTTGTGTATATGATTTTTACTTTTGAACAATGAGGTGGACCATCTCTTCACTTATTCTCAGGCATATTTCCTTCATTTTTTAGATACTTCTCTATGAAATAATTTTTCTTGAGCTTCTTACATTATACATGTTGATTTGTACAATATCTTGATACATTCACACTATTTTTTTTAATTCTGTGTACTACAAATATTTCCCCCAGAAAAACAGTATTTTTGAATATATGAATATTGAATTAAACCATTTGTTTAATTGTATATAAATGAATTATCTCTTATCAACATCAACACTAGAGAGAGATTTATGAATGCCTAGACATATGTCTATATATATAGAGATGAACCAAATACATAGATAAATAGATAAACAGATTCAAATATATATTAAGGATAAAAAATATGATACTATAATATTTCTACCATACTACCACTGAACCATATAGCAAATGATTTTTCCTGACATTGAAACTAAATAAAACTTCTTAAAAAATCTTTTTCTTGATTTGAACCACAAAAAAAAATATTCTACACTGTCATTTACTTTGTATCTTTCTTCAAGTAGATTTTCAAGAGTCTAAAACAGTATTACATATTCATCATAGCTTAAATAAGAGAAATAATTGATTTTCTTCTGTTTGTAGTATGAATCTGTCCAACTTTTGCTGACTTCTTCCTCCAAAGAAACCTACCTTTCTCCAAATATAAAGATATAGCATATCCTAAGTCTCTATGTTCAGTTTAGCTAACAACAAATAGCTGACTGAAGGAGCCCTCATTAGGAAGGGCTGTTGCAGCTAGCTGGAAGCCATAAGTTCCACCTGATATGTATGTGATGCACCTGTAGGCACCCGCAAAGCTGAAGGTATATAACCGGGTGAAAGCAGTCCGAGTTAGGAGAACGGAGAAATTCATTCAGTCAGTTGTGCAGTCGCTTGGTCGGTCAGAAGAAGAGTTCGGGTCAGAGAAAAGAATCAGAGCGGCCAGAACGTAGGCAGAGCGGTTACAGAAGAGAAACCAGATAGAAGAAGTAATGGCTGGTCAGAGTTAGGCCGAGGCTCCCGAGGGCTGGTCAGAGTTAGGCCGAGGCTCCCGAGGAAGAAAGAAGAAAGAAGCAAGAAGAAAGAAGCAAGAAGCTCTAAAAAATAATCTTTCTCAAAGCTAAGCTCTCTCTAGTTTTCTTTCTCTCTCTCTAAGCTAAGAAGATAAGAAGACAAGAAAACAAGAAGACAAGAAGCTAAGCTCTATCTTTCTTTCTCTCTAAGAACAAGAAGACAAGAAGCTAAGCTCTATCTTTCTTTCTCTCTAAGAAAGCTCTCTTTAATCTTTCTCTCTAAAAATCTTTCTTTCCCTCTCTAAGCTCTCTCTAAGAAAGTAGAAGTAAAAGTAGTAATAGCTTTACTCTGCCTCCGAGAGTTTTCCTCCCGGTTTTCGGTACCAGGTAGCTTACAGCTGACCCCAAATAGAAATTCACCTGGAATAACTGTACACAATTACAGTACCATAAGTCATCTTATTTCATTTCTTCACTTAATTTGACCAGTTTGCAAAGCTCCACACCCCACAGTGTATTATCTGAGAGAATGGTAATTGAATATTTTATCTATTAAAATATATAAATATAAAACTTGCACAGTGGTACACACCTGTAATCCCAGCAGCTCAGGAGGCTGAAAGAAGAGGATCTTGTTTCAAAGCCAGCCTCAGCACTTTCAAGGAACTAAGCAACTCAGTGTGACCTGGTCTTTAAATAAAATACAAAATAGTGGCACTTAACCACTGAGCCACATCCCCACATCCAATCCCTGGTTCCCCCCCCCCCCCCGAAACAAATAAAATATATGAGTATACTTTAGAAACTTATATAAATAATAATGCTGTAATGCAAGCATGAAAATACTGAGAAAAAAAGCACTATTGAGCACATAATTTTGAAATGTTTTAATAGTTTATCATTTAATAAATGACATTTATATTGCCAATTAAATAAACTTTCAGATTTGGGTTTTGGAATTTGGTCATAATTATACAATTGCAGTAAATAGAGCTTATAAGATGCCTCAAACTGAATCTTATTCAGAAAAAAAATGCATATCATGATAAACATATCATCTCATTAAATCATGCTATTCTTTTAGCTATGATAATGTTTTCTATAATAATTAGACAAACTGTCTTCATGTCCAGGCCAAAATGATTTACCTGAAAATATTTTATACGTCAGTGCTATTGGAAAAATTCTACTAAGTTTGTTAGAAACACGAAAAATTTTAACATACTCAGTTGAAACTTCCCCATAGACTGTCATTGAATAGAGGGTGCAAAAGATTAGATGTAAGATTGATAGATAATGCAACATCCATGTAAACATTAAACTAAAGAGACTTAGTAGTTAGATCTTTTACCTCAATGACCCCTAAGAGAGACCAAAATTGGAATGGAAAATACAGTATCATTTTGACACACTACACACCTTTTCACCTTGAAGAACTAGCAATCAACTTCTAAGATTGCTCTTCAGTTTATTAGGGTTACATAACAACTTGTCCAGTAACTTATTGGCTTTAAAAGAAGTTTATTGGATGGAGTTGGAGAATATTATGTTAAGTGAAGTAAACCAATCCCCAAAAATCAAATGCCAAATGTTTTCTCTGATATGAGGATGCTGATCCATAATGGGGATGGGGGATGATGGGAAGAATGGAGGACCTTTAGATAGGGCAAAGGGGAGGGAGGGGAAAGGAGAGATAGAGGTGTAGAAAAGATGGTGAAATGAGATGGACACAATTACCCCAAATACATGTATGAAGACACAAATGGTGTTAACTCTACTTTATGTACAACCAGAGACATGAAAAATTGTGCTCTATATGTGTACTATGAATTAAAATGCATTTTTCTGTCATATATAACAAATCAGAATAAATTTTAAAAATTAAACAAAATTAGAAAAAAGTTTATTTTGCTCAGTACAATTTGTCTCTGCAGTACACAGCATTACCTAAGGTGGCTCTGAGAGTGAGCTGAAATCCTCTGAAGGTATACTGAATAAGTGAGAACATCTGGAAAATGTAACACCTGGATTTCTTCAGGCATTTCTATTTCTGTGTTGCCTCTTCAGGTGGTTCAGAATTTCAGTGCAGCCAGGTTTTTCAGGGTTCCTCATATACTTGTCCAGGAAAGAGGCAGATAGAAGCCTCATAAATCACATAATATTATTTCCATCATAATATATATAAATTGAGGCAGTTATAAGATCTCCTTGTTCCAGGAATAGAAATATGAAATGTCACCTGTCAAAAGAAGAGTGTCAACATGATATCATAAGAATGGGAATGATGAGATATACATATAAACAAATCTTTGGAAAAGATCATCTGGCTCAATCTCCTAAGTGAAAATATGCTGATTGAAAAAATGTAAATGCAACTTAGCCAAAAAAAAAAAAAAAAAAAAATTCAAAATATCAGGATCAGCAATAGGACACTGAAGAAAGTCACAAACTGAAAATATGGTGTATATGGAAAGGTTTTAATAGTGCCACCATAATGAAAAATGAACCAGAATCAGCTGAAAAGAACATACAAAATGATACTTCTGATTCTATCGCAACCTAAGTTCCTTGAAGAGACAGGAGCGCTACAGAACAAGGGAATCAGAGCCTAGAGTTAAAGAAATCTTGCCATGTGGAAAAGATTACATCCAGTTTCGCTGTAAATACTGAGTCTTTCATAGAAGTGAATCGATGAGGGCAAATAGTGGTTGCTTCATCTAAAATTCTAAAGGGAACAATAATGTCTACCTGAGATATCACTGGGTGAGGGATGCTATTTAAGATTTATGGCTTGTATTTAAATCGTGCTTTAGAGTGTATTGGCTGATCCATCATAGTACACCAAAGCATTCTCTTTCTATTCATGGACTTTAAAAAGCCTTCCCTTTCTCCATCTCTCCATACTATTTATCGAACCTGTACATTTCACCTTGCCTGCCCTTTTCAGACCTTTCTTTTCTGATCATGTTCTTTCTCTCCACCTGTCTGCCCTCCATCTGTGTCTTCAGGCTGACCCTGACATACAAGTGAGTTTTCAATACCAAGACTAAAATAGGCCAAGCCTCATCTAGCCTTAGTTTTAGAATCCTTTTGCAGAAGGCGACCCTCTCACTTTGAGAGCTTATAACTAGAATTTATAAAACAAATTACTTAAGTTATTCTATTAAATTTCCCTAATCCTATGGTTTAGGCTTAATATTATGGTCTTTGCTTTACAGTAAAGAGAGCTTTATGATTTCTTAAAATCACATAGCATTTAAATAATAGTTCCCATGAGAATTCAGGTATTCTGACTCCAATCTAGACCTTTGTACATACCTCAGGAATCTTATAGGTATTTTGATGCCAGTCGAGTGTTATTCCTGAATGTACATTTTAATGACTGATTTCTCAAGTATATCTGAATTTCATGCATCTTTCTTGTCAAGATTGAGATTTAGTGAGCATGTACATAGTCTTTGACAAGTACTGAGTATTCTATAAATGTGTTAGATACATTATTCACTTAATTATGACAGCCATACTATGAGGAAGTTATACACAGTATAAACACACTAGAGAATCAAGTAAGATTGCAGCTGGGGCACGGTCTGTCTCCTCTTTTAATCTTCCACATGATAAAATACTATTTCTACCTAACCAAATGTCTCCTTACAATTTTAACAAATAGCTTCATATAAGTTAATGAACAAAGAAGAATTAAAGCAGAAAACTTCAAAACAAAAATTTTAAATAGATTATTAAATTTTGATAGCTGATGATTAATTGCAAGACTGTCATAAAATGATTTTTTTCTAGTTGAGATCATTCACTGGATATATCCTTAAAATACACATAATGTCATGCAAACAAGCATAATATATGATAACTTTTAACACTGATGCCAGGAAAAGGATGCATTTTTTTTACTTCATTAAAAAACACCTACGTAGGTAATTCATAAATATCTATCATAGTCAGAAAATATATCTTAAAATTGTCTGTATATCAAATGAATATTTATTTAAAAAGACTAAAAATGTATTTGCTTTATGAATTTAAATAATTAAAGGACTAATTAGATAAATGTAATAATATGAATCATTCAATATTAATACCACTATCATTTTTAAAAACATCTATGTAGTTTTAGGCAAAATTTCCCATGCATTTCTAATTAAATAATATCTTTTCATTCCAGTAATTATTTCAATTTACAAAAAAATCTAGTTGAAAAAATGGACAAACTCTTAATACAGTTAACAGTTTTGTGTTTTGAAAATACTTTTTAATGTTCTTGAAGCCCATAGTTTAAGGATTATAAACTGTTTGTATCAATTATTATTGAGTATTTAGACCATTTATATTGTATTGAAACTTTTTCCATCTCAACTACTTCATATTTCACATAGTACTTAACTTATTCTATTAAGTTTTATTAATCCTATGGTTTAGGCTCAATATTATGGTCTCTGCTTTACAACAAAGACAGATATATGATTTCTTAAAATCACACAGCATCTAGTAATAGTTCTGTCCTGCTTGTTTTTCTCCTGAAGTGTGAAACTTCCACATAACTATCTGACATACTATGTATGTCCAGATACTCCCTGTGTGTTTTCTTAGATAGCAATGACCTCACAGCACTTCTTATAAGGAGTGCTGGGTCTTGGACTAACTCAAGTTTGGAAAGTAAATAAGGCTTCTTGGCCCTCTATAAAAAGGCTGAGATTGGGCATAGTTCTTTTTTCTAATATCTTTATTTTTGTTTATTTATTTTTACGTGGTGCTGAGGATCCAAGCCAGTACCTCACATGTGTGAGGCAACACTTTGCCTCTGAGCCACAACCCCAGCCCTGGGCATAGTGTTTTTGTTTATAAGAAGTATTAAGATGGCAATAAAATGTTCCTATGTTTAGTACCAGGGGAAGTTTAGGAAGCTGGCTTTTATGGTGACTTTGCCCAGCTGGTTGCTATGGTCACCAGGTGACTTCTGTCACCTTAATATCCTAGTATTTGTTTAAGTCAGGAAGAACATTTCACCTTTAGTGTTACTCCCTAAGGAGTATATACAATATATATTAAGTCTATGTGTATGGATGTAATGAATGCTGGTATTCACTTCCCAGTGAATTTCTTGAAGTTTTAGGGAAAGTAATATTTTCTGGTTCCTCTCATGAGAGAGATTTATAAGTAGGTTATCAAGTTCCATAGAATGAATTTACTTGAAAAGTTCTATTTACTTAATTGAAGGCATTTGTAGTATTTTAACTCCTCTCACTACACCTATCAATTTAATAATGAGAATACTTCTGTTCTAGAAAACACAGAATATAGAATAAGTAGAAGAAATATGTATTGGTAATTTCAGTAAAAATTTATATTACATTTTTTTCTTTGTTTTGGAATCTGTTACCAAAATAAATTTCTCATGATTTTTAGCAATGTTATTGTAGTGACAAAAAAAAAAAAAAAAAAAAGGAAAGAAAGAAAGAAGAAAAAAAACCCAAGT
Source organism: Tamias sibiricus (assembly GCA_025594165.1). Classification (NCBI taxonomy): domain Eukaryota; kingdom Metazoa; phylum Chordata; class Mammalia; order Rodentia; family Sciuridae; genus Tamias; species Tamias sibiricus. The sequence goes on from CM046661.1 coordinate 143,841,210, forward strand.
CTCAAGGGTAACAGCAAAAACATCTATTTAATGTTTTCCTACTTGAAACAATGTTCATGCTCCTCATGAACTGTGGTTTATCAGTGCCTGAACTCTGTGTATAGTCCAATTTCAGGGCCAAAGCTGAAGAAGTCATTATTTTGGACCTTCTATTCTTATGGAAGGAGAGCAAAGTGCAGAGCTCAATCATAAAATTATGTCATGTGTTTCTACTAATATATGGTACACTTCAGATTTTTCTATTATTCCATTGGCCAAAATAAATCTAGTGCTCAAAGCTGACAATAAACAGATGAGGAGGGGTTAAGGTGTTAGTGTGCAATTTTCTCAATGAGGAGTAAACAATTTTTTAAAAAAAAAATGCAATATTCAAAAATAAAATGTCAAATCTTACAAATGTTTTAATTGTAGATTTGCTAATGTAATTGGATAGTCCTAAGCACTTGCTGAAGACATGCTAATTAGAGGTTGGAATGCATATCAAATATTTCATGTTACATGAGGAAAATGTCCTGGAAAACCAATTGCTTGAACAAGGACATTCAGTATTTTAATATAGGAAGGATTGCTTCAATAGACAGAGATGTGGAGTAAGTACATTTTCCTATATTCAAACAAAATTATACCCTGCTTTGGTAAATAAAGTTTTGCTGGGAAAGAACCTCAGCCATGATTTACCTATTGTCTGACTGTGTCTGCACCTGGGTTGTCAGCAGTTGAGTTGAATAGTTGGGAAAGACTAGCTCACAAAGTCTAAAGTATTTAACATGAGAACTTTTCAGAAAAATTGTTACAACCCCATTATAAATTATTAATAATCTTTGAAATTGCAGGGGGCAAAATAACAAATATTGTGGTTTTCTTGCATACCACTTTAATTTTTATTATTTTTAGTGCTTTTTCCAATTTTTGTGCAATGCTAATGAACGTATATTTCAAATGGAGAAAACTTCCATTCTCAAATGGAATTAAATGAAAAGGAAACAGATGAGTGAAGGAAAACACACATAATATTACTAACGAAATTTCTGTTAAAATATCAGAGAATAAACTGGTGAAAAAATACTAAAATGTGGGCTCAGAAATTAGTTATTTAGAAAATTGAATTTGTTTCTTAAATATAGATTTGACTTTCAATAACTTGAGGTGATAGACATTTTGATAAAGAGATTTCAGAGGCAGTTTATTAAACTAAGGTACTTTATAGACATAAAAACAAATTGTTGTTATCTTTAAATAAATGTATTATGTCCGTTTAAAAACCTGTTATTTTTTCTACATTACTTTTTCTTTAGACATTAACAATGCATCTTTTCTTCACACCTTTGAAGTTACCAGTTTGAGATAAACATAAGTTCATATTTCCTCAAGTGCTGATTCTGTTTCACAAAGGAAGATGCAACCCAAATGCAACTGTCCCTGTCATTGAGCAACAGCATTTTCTCTTAAGCTGTGATCTGCAAAATGGTATAGAAAACAACAGAAGCAATGAATTTATGGCATCTGCAATTTTGAAGCTGTTTTCACATTAACAAACCATCATGTTTGTTTTGTTTGCTGGCTAGCCACCAGGTTTCTCATAAAGATTATATCTCTTTATTAATATATTTGCTGAAATGGATTATAGAAGGTTTGTGTGTGTCTATGTGCCTTTTTTTTTCCTATCTCTCCAGAGTGATTTTTCAATACTACTGTTTGGCAGAAGTTAGTTAGCAGTAATATACCAATCCAAATTTTGTTTTTTGGAGAAAAGTGCCTAATAGAAACTTATGAATATGTTGAAAAAGCATTTGTAAAACCACAGCTTATATAATCCAGCCTTTATAGTATCATTTGTCAATGGCTCTGCTAAAATTGAATAATAATCAGTGGTGCCTGATGGTTCATTTTAAGGAAGAAAGAAAAATGTAACAAAACATCATACATGTTAACATAAAATGCTAACTAATAAGTTGGCAGACATTCAATGATATTTCCTATTAATATTACAGGTAAATATTTCTGTTATCCATCTTCCTTCCTCTAATTTATCAATTTGAGCCTGTTAATACTAACATAATAATTTCCTTAAATGTACTATTTAAAAATAAAAAAAGAAAAATCCAATCTGTAATTTGGAGAGAAGCAAATAATATTTACAATGCTCAAAAAGTTAGCATGCACTTCAGCATGACTGAAAGTAAGTGGTCTAGAATAAAACCTCGTTATACAAATTAAGTCAGATTGCAAACTTAAATTACATGGAATGGGAACATTTGTTGTATAACTGAATAACAATAAATAATATTTAGTTATTTTTTCTAGGAACTATATTGAGTATTTTATAAGTACTTATGTGAACCTTTTGAGAATATTAATTTGTATAACTTCATTTACAGATGAATTTTATTTTTATATAGGCTAAATATGTGCCCATGACCACACACTTACTATGTAGCAGAATAAAAAAGCATAAATACATTTCTAGAAGTTCACATAATCATAAAGTCAACTGCATTTTTGACTATGCTTTAAACAATAAAGTAGCTAAACTAAGCTAATGGAATCTTATAAAGGGGAACACCAAACAGAACTTTATGCATTAGCCAGAATCTGTCATTCCTTTAGGCAGCTCCAGAAAATAGTATTCACTTTGACTTAGCTTTTGTAAATGGACCCAGGTTATTTTAAATGTTTGGGTTGTTTCTATAATTTCCCAATGTCCTTAACCTTGGATTCTCCTCTTCCTCTTTTGTTCCCTATCCAGATATTTAAACAGGATATATTTGCAGTACCTAATTCCTGGGATCCCATCCACAAGGGTTCAAAGTACTGGGAAAGATTATGGCACCTAAAACAAAGAATATTGTACATTTCAAAATCTTCTAGGATGATATGAAAAATGTACATAATTTCAAGGATGATAAAAGAAAATGCCAAGTGAAATATTTATAATACATCATAAAAAGAAATGAACATTGTTTACAAGGTATCCTCATCTTCTGGTAAAGAATAGATAATGACACTTGCATATTCATAAGAACACTCCTCATTGACAGAGAAAACTAGACTCTGAGCCACTTAACCTGTGACATTTAAGCTCAAAATATGTCCAGGTATGCCTTTTATTTCTTTATTCAGTTCCTTAAATTTCCTCCCCAGACGTCATGCCCCTCTATCCAGTCTTAGCTAAAGCAAAAGAGATCTGATAATTACTACCTAGAAATGTTACCACTACCAGTTTTAATTGCATGTTTAAAAGGAGAACCACTGTGGTAATCTCAAAGGAATGTATGGAGCACACCATCCAGAAAATAAAATTTTCAATGAGTGTGAGTTCTCTTAATTTAACAGAAACAAAAAAAAAAAAAAAAAAAAAAGAAAGAAAAGAAAAAAAAAAAAAAAGTGATTGATAATGGAAGTTATATAACATTAATAATGTAATATTTTTCACATTAATACTTTTCCACCTATTCCATGTTCACACATGAGAAATGTTCTATTAAAAGAAGGTACTTTCTTTTTAATGGGGGACATTTCTTTTTCTGTTTCTTATGAAAATTTCCTTCATTGCAAAACTAATCTATTTAACTGTTTCATTCATTTTCAACCATTTCTAACAATTGATATTTCTTCCTGATAAGGGTTTTCTAAAGGCGGTTTTACTTCCATCCTCACTGTGAAATGAGCTATAGAACAGGTTGTCAAGTTTTAAATCTAAAACCTTGTCCAGTTGTTACTATTGCAGGTCATTGTTCTATTTTGCCAAACCTTAGCAAGAGTACCAATTCTCTTTAACAATCTCTTAATGAATTTTGATTTATTAGGATAATCAGGTGAATTCTAATTAACAACAGGAAACAAGTATTATCACTGAAGTATCCAAAACTTGCTTTCATTTAATTGACTTTAAATTATTTCTGTTACTCTTTTGCTATTGGGATTTATGTTCCTAATTCAAAACTTAAAAGTAATTAAAACTGTTATCTACCATCAGTACATTATATTCTGTGATAAAGAATGCAAAAACATTAGGTAGAAATTCAAGATAGGAAAAAAGACAGTAAGTTAGATATTCCTTTAATATTTAATAGCTGTGTAAAAAGGGTATCAGGGCCAATTCCAAGGGCCCAAATACTGCAAAATGTGCAACATTTAATATTATATTAGACTCCAGTTATTTCCTGCAATAGTTTTCATATTCATTCACCTATGTGACTAACTGAAGTTCCTCCTAGGAATTAAGTAAATAAATAGCTAGATAGATAGACCATATACATGACAGATATAGAGAGACAGATATGATCAAACATATTTATTTATGTATTTTTCCATACAATTATATAAGATATAAATTATATAATAAATGTATTAACATAATATGTAATTATATATAGAATGTATACTTCTGGAATATATCCTTTATCTACACATTGACAATCATACTTAATAAAGAAAAAAACTGCTATAAAATCCCCCTAAGAATTTTTATTTCATACCTTTGTAGCTTCAAGTTAGTGTTTCAGTGCATTCAGGCTACTAGAACAAAATACCTTAGGGAAACTTTTATAAACAACAGAAAAATTATTTCTCTCAGTTCTGGAGGCTAGTGAATCCAAGATCAAGGTGCCAATTGTGTCTTCTGTGGTACAGATAACTGTGTTCTCACACTTCAGAAGGGCAAACAAGGTCCTTGAGGTCTCTTTTACAAGGGCACTAATCACACTATTTCCAAAGACTCCATTTCTTAATACATTGCCTTGGGAAACAGAATCTAACAGTAACTTATGTCCAAATAGTTACTCTTCTTATGGCAAGAAAACTACCCCTTTTTCACCAACAACAGCCCCACTCTCAACCCTACCTTCAATTATAGCTGGATACACTAGAAAAACTTGATAAGGTGGTTCATAGTCATTAGCTAATATAAATTAGCTACTTTTCATTATATTATTGAAAAAAATTATACATTCACCAACAAATGTTAAAGGAACAAGTTGAACCAATGAAGAAATAAATATCTTGTGATTAAAACAGGATCAACATTAATCTAGGGCATGCAATAATTTTGTCTTAATGGCATATGTCAAGGGAGACGAAGGTCATTCTGTGAAATGTGGTTCTGAATCTCCCAGGACTATTTAAAACCTTTCTACAAGACTTATTTCTCACAGAGAACCTAATTTGATATGCCTTCAGATTACTTGAAGATGAGGCAAATAAATTGTTTTAGTGTCTAGACCTTTTCCCTTTAACATAGGTTATTAACATCCTGCTCAGAAACCATGCCTAATTATTTGTTCTCCATAGCACTCAGACCTTGATAAATGTTAACTGACTATAGCAACCAGAGGCATTCTTGACTCCAAGTCTCATTCTGAGACCATGGCAACAATCCTTATTACTAAATCAACAGGGAAATAGTCCAAAAACAATTCAGGTGTCTTTGACTTGAGATGCCCATGTGCTTTGAGTATAAAAGGTAATTCTTGAATGATTTCTTTTCCTTGAAAAGTAAAGATTAGAAATTTGTTTTTTACATCTGATCTATCATGAATATCTCAATGCAGCTCTAACTAAAATCCACTGCAATGAAAGTCATCTATCTACAAACTTATCTATTACAGTGACAGAAATCATTGTAAGCTCTGTAATTTTTATATTAGATATTATCAATGGTGTTAAAGATGGAAGTTATTTTCTAGTGTGACTTCACACTTCATATAAGAAGTGTATAACTTGTTAAGAAATTGGGAATCATGAAAAATGTCATTTCTTCTTTTTTTGTGGAAGTCTATAATCAATGAGAGCTAACTATAAACATATATCTATATGTACAGACATGAAGAAAAATGGTTAAAATGGGTTTTTTACATAAATTTGCATGCATCTTTGAATCTAAAAAAAAATGCTATTTAAATAATCACAGCTGCTATAGTTAAAATGTTTGCCAAATGCCCATGTGTTAAAAGCCGTGGTCCCCATGGTATCATTATTGAGAGGTGATGTAATATTTGGAATGTGGGGCCTTGTGGAAGGTCCTTAGGTCATGATGGACACGCTGTCAAAGCAGATGTGGAACCCTGGCTCTTTCCTCTTCTTTTGCTTCCTGTCCATGAGGTTTTATGCTATTGTGCCCAGAGTCCCAATAAAAGACTTAAAAGCAATTGGTTTGCCCAATCACAGAATGGGATCTCTAAAACATTGAACCCATATAACCTTTTTTCTTTATAATTTAATTTGTCAGATATCTTGTAATTATGATGAAAAACTGATTAATATAAAGGATTAATGACTACGTCCATGTTACTAACAGTTTGTAGTAAAATATAATCAAGATATAAGAATAACAAAACACAACTGAGAACAAGTAAACTCAGTATGCTAAAAGGCTAGTGTAAGAAACTGAAATATTATAATTCATGAAACTAAGTATAATCTACTGGACACTGAAAAATTATGTGAGTGTAATTATATTCTGTAGAGTAGCACACCCTTAATAATTTACCAAGGTAATTGGAGATTTACAAACAATAATAATTGGTTCCATTTTACCTAGACAGATAAATTACAAATGAATTAATGGGTTAAATAGAAATACTGATATAAAATAATCCACAAATAATAAATCAGTCTAAAATTCAGTTTTATAAAAATATGATCTTACCTGAATGCTACTACTCAGGATTTTATTTAAATATCTGGGTCTATATCATTTATACAATTTCCCTAGCACTCTTAGAAAAAGGCAAAGGTAATTTCACCAGGTCAATTCATTCATTTATTCTCTCATTCATTTGCCAACAAATATTTGAGTGGCATTGTATATAAAATATTTTCCAAAGTGCCAGGGATGCAGCAGTAAATGAAATGAGTACCAATCTCTATATCATGGAGCATATTATTATATATGTTTTCTTCTCTGGAGCTAAATTTTTCAGATATTTATTGACATATATTTATGATTACTCAGAAAAATATGTGACAAACCAGACATCTAATTATGAATAGGAACATTGAGAATGAGAAATTTAATTAGCAGGCAAGTTCTGATATAGGTCTCTTAATTCAAGGTCAGTGCTCTGTTTATTTAATCATATGAGTTTTCTTCATGAGATATAAATTTATAATTATTCTTCAAATCATTTCATGGGCATATATACATGATATCATATTAAGATGGTATCAATCAAAGTGGAATGAGCAGAGGAAAAAGATCTAAATCAGAAACTTATTCTGATTAATAAGATTTGCTTAAAGAACCTATATTTATTATCTGCTTTATTTTTCACAGATGGAGAGAAGCCATAGGTAAGTTGCAGAAATGAGAAGGCAAATGCTAGTATTTTTCTTTTTATGATACACGTTTTCATGAGAAGTTACCTTAATAGAGAACCTAAAATAACAACACTTTAGAAGAGAAAATAAAGACATAATATTTCATGGTCTGTTCCTATCAATTATAAAGTTAAACCAAGTGACCCAAACTTAACAGGATCATATCATGACAGTCATCCAGGAGATACATATGTAGATTTCCTCAGAGGAAACCTTAAACTTTGTCCATGTCTATCTTTTAACTCTTATTTCACCTCTGTGTGTGTGTGTGTGTGTGTGTGTGTGCGCGCGCGCGCGTGCACACTACCCTTAAAGAAAATCACACTTCAAGAAAAAGAGCATAAAAAAACCATTAGACCTGAAATTTAGATGATTGTAAGATAATTAATCATCAGTATCCGTTGACAAAGATTCTTCCTTTGAATAAACTCTACTCAGCCTCCTATAACTCTATTCTTGACAAGGCCTCAACTGTGACCTGTAAAGACTTTAAAAAATATATAAAACAATAAGTTCTCAGAGTTGTAGGTCACACTCTTAAGAATGACTCTAGTCCCCATTAAAATGCCTGCCTGAAGAAACCCAAGGCCGACAAAATAATTTAGTACTTAGTCTAACCCAAACCTGAATACACAACTGTCAGGAGCCACCCATGGGCTGTGTGGACCATGTTGCGCATTGTAGCCTAGTGAGGGGATAAGTATAGCATTGAGAACCCCCCTTGACACCCCCCATAGGGTTGGTGGCCTGATGCAGGTGAACTTCCCCCTCAAGCTCTGCCAAAGATCCCACACAGCACCTGAGATGGGTGTGACCTGAGAAGATGCCAGTCAACCTGCTGACTACTAGATATCAGAAAGCAAGACTCTGCCCTTGAAACCTTATTCCTGCCTTTGATGTACTCCCTTAAATAAACCACAGGAGCCATCTTTTCTTTGTCTAGTTCCAACACCCATGTGGACTAGATCCATCAGGGGCTTTGCTTTTATAAACATATTTCTGGCTATTTGTGTTTTGTTATTCACTAATTATTTGAGATTTTAAGTTTAGGGTGGTTTACATCCTCCTGGGCAAGAAGAAGAACCCTTCAATGAGACTCTGGCTATTGCCCCCATTACATAACTCTTGTCTCCCAGCCTCTGCTGGGGTAGGTACATTGAAATCAAGTATTAATATTAGCTAGTAAACACAAATGGGCTTTCCTTTCCTAACTTTACTGAAACCCTACTCACTCCCTATTCCCTCATGCTCCCTTGAAAACTTTCAGTCACCTCTCTACAAACAGAAGTTGAACTCAGTTCATGCTGGACCCTTTCTCTACCACAACTGCACATTACTGATTCAAATCTTCATTAATACTTCAGTGTCCTGCTATGCTGATCTTTGGCATGATGCGCCTCCACAGCACATAGTATCTACAGTGACTGTGCATTGAAATTATTTGCATAACTGAATTGCCAGCTGGATTTTGAGCTACTGCAGGATAGAAGCTGTATCTCATATTTTTAAACTCTTAGCTTCTAATATGATGTCCAAGACACTATAGCTGCTGTGGTTTGAATGTGTCTCCCAAAAGTTCATGTGTTGGAAACTTAATCTCCAAATTCAAATATTAATGAGATTTGGAGGTGGAGCCTTTGAGAGGTATCACATTACATAAAGTCCAAAACATGGCTCCCCCTGATAGCATTATTATTTGATAAGATGAGGAAAGGTGATCTGGCATAACTGCTTTGTCTGCCACATTATGATGCAGCAAGAATGTCTCTACAGATGTAAGCACCATGCTTCTGGACTTTGCAGCCTCCAAATCTACGAGCTAACTAAACCTCTGCTCTTTATTAGTTACCTAGTGTTTGATTTTTATTTATAGAAACAGAAGAGGACTAAGACAGTAGGCATTTAGTTAAACTTTCAACACTAGAATTTAAACATGTTTGGGTCTGCCTGATAAACTGTTGGAAGTGATATCACAAGAAACTCCTCTATTGTCAAGAGCACAGAGTCTCATTGAGGATCTCAGAAATTTCTAAGGAAAGCAGGGATCAGTGATGCAAGCTATGCCTAGGGGAAAAACCTCAGTAGGGAGACAGGCAATGGCTGAATATTAGTCTTTCACTCAGATGTGTTCTGTGTGCTAGCTCCTTTTTGACAAATAAGCCCTACGGAATACAGGGAGATGGTGGGATATTTTCAAGAGAAATTTCATAGAAAACCCTGTGCCTTATGGCAAAAAAAAAAAAAAAAAAAAAAAAAAAAAAAAAAAAAAAAAAAAAACAGGTTGGACTAATTTCTAACACAACACAATCTCTCCACACCACAAAGAATGGGTGAATCTTTCCCTCCCATGATGTCTGGGACCCTGATATCTGCCACTACAAAATACTTATAGTCAATAGTGGTGAACATGGGTGTGATGCCCTCCATGGAGTTCCACACATATTTAGAAGGCTGCTTGAATGATAAAATAATATTCCTGTCCCATCTGATTTCCAATAAATCCATTAGCATTTATGGACTGGTAATATAGAAACATAATTTTTATAGCCTAAAATGAAGTGTTACAACTTAAACTACTGAAGAACAACAAGAGAGAACAGAGGAAACCATTTAATACAGACCACATTATAAATCTTAGATGACATTCTAGAGTTTAAAAATTGACTCACATAAACTTATGAAGTGTTTTCAATTTATTTTTTCATTCAATTAATGGAAGCAAATACAAATTCACAAATAGCTTTAGAAAGCTTCATAATTTTGAGCTGTTAACACAAAGCAAACATATGGTAACTGAGATGCATAGATACAGCCAACATAGCTTTAAAAGTGAAAGAGGAATGTTAGTATAAATTATGCCTAATGTTCTCCCAGATGACAAGTCTAAATCCATTAGGATGATTTGGGGGAAATGGTGTTCTTTCTTATATTTATTTGTTCAATTATAAATCTGCATGATCTTTAGACCATGAGTTAGGGAAACTCATGATATTCATTGAAATTATATTTGCAACTCTCTAGACTCACAAACTTAATGCAAAATCCAGCAGAGAAAATTGTAAGTGAAGACCATTTTTCCCCCTGAAGTATCAATTAATTATCACCTATAGAGAAAATTGCTTTCATTTTTTTTTTTCCTTATAAGGATCTGAGTTTGTATGTGTGTGTTGTTCTACTATATTCTGGCCAGGAGTTCAGAGGCGCAAAGTGAAGCTAAATCTTTTAAGAAAAGCATTTCAAAATTTAATATTTTTACCTGTGAGCTTAAGTTTCAGTAGATTCCTAAGAGTTTCACAAGTTAGTATCTATACATTTTTAGTTGTTATCATCTATCCCAATGCTTGGATGAGGGAAGACAAAATATGAAAAAGACAAGGAAGGACAAATTTAGGAAAGTCCTTCCTCAAACAGAACAGTTCCTTCTTTCATGGTTGGTCATCCCAGGAATGGAATTTTTCTCAGGAAGTAGTAAAATGAAGTTGCCAATATGTAGACACATGAGGCCTATGTCTTGCCACTTGGGTAATCGCTATTTCCTTCAGCCAAGTGTGATTTTCTTAAGTAATCTTTTCCTCCTTCTGTGACTTTAGTATACTCATCAATATTACTGCCAAACAGTACCATGTTTTCCTCTTGAGAAACCCTTACTACAGTGATCAAAACAAAACAAGCAGTATGTGATGCTTTGATGATGTCCTTCTGTCTCATAACATTTAACTTCAGGAAGATAGACCTGTATATACATATCTGATCACACTGAATCTATACATCTCACTACAATGCCATGGACATAATAGTTGAATGAATGAAAGAATGAATGATTTAGGGTGTTACAAATTTTCTATCCAATATGCACATTCATAAAGTTATCCAGATTATTTTCAGTTCAGGCAAAATAGACATCAGGCCTTTCACAATTACAGGACAAAAAAAAGGTCTCTCTCTCTCTCTCTCTCTCTCTCTTTCTCTCTCTCTCTCTCACACACACACACACGCACACACACACACACACACACACACACACACACACACACACACACACACTCCTCACATTTATCAGTTCACCTGAAGAGACTGCACAACCATGCTTACATTTATTGTATGGATTGGCACACACTCTCTTTTCAATTGGAAAGAAATATAAAGAGGGTTTATGCTCATGGAAGATAGTGTTCACATAGCACTTAATCATGAGGCTGATCAATATCTTTGCCTTTCAGACAGAAGAAAAGAGCAGCACATTTTTGCTTTTAACACCAGGCCTTTAGTGTACAGTTCATTGAAACCCCATTAAATTGATGCATCTTTAGAATAAATTAGATAGTGGCTCAAGTTCTATACTTGATATAATTAAGCCAGAAACCTCCTGATCCTGCTTTCTTGTGAATATGCCAGCTGCATTTGCATGCATGCTGTTTGGGTAGATTATTCTTAAGAGCATTTCACAAATTTGACTATGATTTCATTGCTATATTTCAGTACCAATTAGGAAGTTGTCTGATGTAGAGGACAAAATGATCAACAGAATTGGGACCTTAACTTTGTGCAGGTGAATAAGAAAATTTCAGTAGCTTAGGTAACCACCCACTGCCTGCACCACTGAAGTTGTTAACAATATAGTATTATTTCAAGAATTCACTAATATTGCTATTTTGGTTGAAGAGACTGGGAGTTCCCTACATATGGAGATGATGTCCTGCCTGTGAATTTGGTTTTACTTCGTGCCCAAAGGTAAAACCAAATGATGGCAGATAGAAGCCAATAAAGGTCTTGCTTCAGTCAGCTAAAAAAACAACAACAATTTTGGGTCGAACTGGTTGAGTCTGAGCTCCTGCAGTGGTCTACTGGTTGAAAGAAGCAGTCCTCTGAGCAGAGGCAGTCATGAAATTCATCTGGAAAAATAAGAGACCCAGAATAGCTAAAACAGTCCTTAGCAAGAGGAGTGAAGCAGGTAGCATCACTATACCAGAACTTAAATTATACTACAGAGCAACAGTAACAAAAACAGCATGGTATTGGCACCAAAATAGGCTGGTAGACCAATGGTACAGAATAGAGGACACAGAGACTAACTAACACATATAATTTCAGTTGTCTTATATTAGACAAAGGCGCCAAAAATGTACATTGGAGAAAAGATAGCCTCTTCAACAAATGGTGGCTGGGAAAACTGGAAATCCATATGGAACAAAATGAAATTAAACCTCTATCACCATGCACATAATTCAACTCAAAGTGGATCAAGGATCTAAGAATTAGGCCAGAGACACTACACCTAATAGAAGAAAAAGTAAGTTCTAATCTCCAACATGTTGGACTAGGCCCCAAGTTCCTTAATAAGACTCCTGTAGCACAAGAATTGCTATCAAGAATCAATAAGTGGGATAGATTCAAATTACAAAGCTTCTTCTCAGCAAAAGAAACAATCAGTGAGGTGAATAGAGAGCCTACTAATTGGGAACAAATTTTTACCACACACATGTCAGAGAGAGCACTAATCTATAGAATATATAAAGAACTCAAAAATCAAAACACCAAAAACAACAAATAACCCAATTAATAAATGGGCCAAGGAACTGAACAGACACTTCTCAGAAGAAGATATATAATCAATCAACAAATACTTGAAAAAATGTTCAACATCTCTGGCAATTAGAGAAATGCAAATCAAAACCACTCTAAGATTTCATCTCACACCAGTCAGAATGGCAGCTATTAAGAACACAAACAACAATAAATGTTGGCGAGAATGTAGAGAAAAAGGCACACTCATACATTGCTGGTGGGACTGCAAAATGGTGCAGCCAATATGGAAAGCAGTATGGAGATTCCTTGGAAAACTTAGAATGGAATCATCTTATGACCCAGCTATCCCACTCCTTGGTCTATACCCAAAAACCTTAAAAACAGCATACTACAGGGACACAGCCACATCAATGGTTATAGCAGCACAATTCACAATAGCTGAACAGTAGAACCAACCTAGATGCCCTTCAGTAGATGAATGGATAAAGAAAATGTGGTGTATATACACAATGGAGTATTACTCAGCAAAAAGAGAGAATAAAATCATGGCATTTGCAGGTAAATGGATGAAGTTAGAGAATATAATGCTAAGTGAAGTTAGCCAATTCCAAAAAGCCAAATGCCAAATGTTTTCTCTGATATAAGAAGGCTGATTCACAGTGGGGTTGGGATGAAGAGCATAAGAGGATTAGAGGAACACTAGAATGGCCAATGGGGAGGGGGCAAAAGGGTGAAGAAAAAAAAAAAGATGGTAGAACGAGATGGATATCATTACCTTAAGTGCATGTTTGAAGTTGTGAATGGTGTGAATATACTTTGTATGCAACCAGAGATATGTAAAAATGTGTTCTACAAGTATAATATGAAATGTAAAACAACAACAATAACAACAACAATAAAAATAAAAGACAATTTTGACAACTATTTTCTACTATAGCCTCACATTCCATTGTTATTAGAGTTCAATAATAGTAAAAAAAAAAATTGAGAGGATTCATATACTGCATAAACTCTATATTCCAGGAATTTTTGTATAATAACCATACTTCTCAAAATAATACACTAGATTTGAATATAGAGACTTTAATTTATGTGCATAATGTTCAGTAGCTGATCTTTGATTCAAATGCGTATCTGGCTTATTCAAAGGCTGCTCTCTCTTTTTTTTTTAATGTCACCTATCAAATAGTCAGATAACTGATGTTACTTTTGTTAAGTGTCAAAAATATTGCAAAATTCGAAAATAAATCTAAAATGTATTGTGTAATTTTATTCCTGGACAGTTTCTATCAAAATCAGTTCTACTTTACATTTATTATTCAATTGGCTTAGTGATTATCTTCAGGATAAAATGGCTCTATGTTGCATGCTACAATGTGGCAATACACTGATGGCTTATGACTCTAAGTTCTGATGTCTAATTTGCTAACTTTCTTTTCTTTTTTGCTTCTCTGATGTCAGGCTCCCAGTTATTAAGTTTGTTTTCTATGTGCTAACTCTAGGGGTCATCATCTAAACATAGTGTATCAAGAACTCTTCTAACTCATAAGCAGTATTAAGCTTTGAGTGGAGTTCTGTTGGCTGTATCTTCTAAAAAGATGTGTGTGCTAACACAAATTTCATGGTGTGTGTGTGTCTGTGTCTGTGTGTGTTATATAAGTCTTTGCTGAGCTGGCTCACTTTCTCAGCTATAGTCTGAAAAATTAAATTTGCCAGACTCATATTCTACAGATAAGAGAGGTAACAACTAAGAGTTTATTAGAATGAATTGTAAATTTCCAACACTAGAATATTGCTTATATACATTATGAAACATAGATATGCAGGAGTACTATACAGCAATTAAAATAATTTTACCACACATGGTGTTATTGTTTGGATATGAGGTGTCCCCTAAAAAAGATTCTGTGTTAATGCAGGAATGTTTGGAGGTGAAATAACTGTATTGTGAAATCTGTGTCTAACAAGTCTATTCTAACTTAAATGGAGTGAGTGGGTGTTAAGTGTAGGTAGGTGGGGTATGGCTAGAGGGGGTGGATCATTGGGAGTATGGCTGGGAAGGGTCCATCATCCCTGAAGCCCTTTCATTATTCATCTTTGCTTCCTGGCTGCCATATCCTGAGCAGCTTCTCTCTGCCAGACACTTCTGCCATGATGTGCTGCCTCATCTTGGGCCCACAGCAATGGAGATGTCCTACCATGTTCTGAATCTCTGGAACCGTGAGCCAAAAGAAATTTGTCTGCTTGTTGTTCTTGCTGGGTACTTTGGTCACAGCGACAAAAAGCTAACACAGATGGGAAAATGTTTAAACATATTTTATACTAAAAGCCGAGTTATGCAATCTCATGAAACCAATCATATAAATATAATATGGGCATATGATTAGGTAGTAACATATGCCATAAAAAAACACAAGTTATTATTGGTTAAGGATTAAGAAACAGAAGTCAATATGTACCCAAAATGGATAAATCAATAAATAGGTATAAAACTATTATGGAAATAGAAAGGCAAATATTATATAAAACAAATGTAAGTACTAAAAATAATTGTCCCTGGGGAAATAACCGAGCCAAGAAAGCATTCTGTTGTTTTCATTGTTATAAGTCTATGGACTCAGTTTTAAAATAATGTGAATTTATAGCATCACATTGATGAAACAAAACCAATAAGCTGGGACAAAATAAACTTCATCTGAAGAGAAAGCCTTACACTTCAATTTTATCAAAGGGCATCAAACACTAATACACTGATCCTTGCTTAGAACTTGTTGGAAGGAATGGGGATAAACCATAACATCAAAATGAAAATTCACCTTTCACAAAGGTATAAGAACAAATGCATTTTTTGGCTATGTTACCAAACCTCACACCAATTATACATTTAA
The DNA here is from genome assembly GCA_025594165.1 of Tamias sibiricus. Classification (NCBI taxonomy): domain Eukaryota; kingdom Metazoa; phylum Chordata; class Mammalia; order Rodentia; family Sciuridae; genus Tamias; species Tamias sibiricus. Next base: position 143,856,941 of record CM046661.1, read on the forward strand.
CTAAATGGTACCTGTTTCATCCTATTAAAATGGATTTATAATTTCTAATAATACTAAATGATATATGGGAATAGAACTTTTCTTTTTTCTAAAAGGATATAATAGCTACTCTCATATCTATGACCTATTTTTTCTGTCAACATTGTTTTTTCAATGATCACATTAAGGTAGAATTCTTATTTCAATGCATCCACAATATTTCCAAAGAGATTTTACATTCAGACAGTTTTTCTAGATCAGAAATATGCCAACTCCACTTTAGTATTGAATTCCTGTGATGGTGATTTCTGTAAGCATACAAATGACAAACTGTGTGTCTACAATTGAATGATATAAGCAGAATCAAGAGAGAAAGGGAAAATAAGCTTAAATGTTTAATTTATGAAGAACAATAGTAATGTACTATCTTATTGAGAATGGGTTGTTATAATAAGTATCATAGATTAGGTGGCTTGTAAACCACAGAAACTTATTTCTCCAGTCTACAAGATAAAAGTCTGAGGTCAGAGTGCCAGAATGTTTTGATTCAGGTCAGGGACTTCTTCCAGGCTGCAAACCTTGTATTCCACATGGCAGAAAGAGGCGAGGCAATTCTTAGGGTCTCTATAATAAGGGCATTAACTGCATCCATGGGCTCCATCTTCATAACCTAAATTACCGCACACAGATCCCACCTCTTAATATCTCTCACTGGGGATTTCGAATTGAACATATGAATTGGTGAGGGACACAAACTTTCAGTTCATAGAATCTCTATTAAACCTTTATATCAGTTAACACAAGCAACTCAATAAATGTAGGCTGTTTTCTGTTGCATTTTTTCTTTCTTTTTTTTTTTTTTTTTGATATAAAATATGGTTTTAAAAAAGTAATGATTGTTAAGAAGTACATTAATGCAGGAGCCCTGACTGGGGAGACGGCTGAGATTGCGGTTGGCTGGGGGACATAGAGATATTTGGACATTGCCGCCTTCCGTGGTGGTCTCATGGGACTTGGGCCGGGATCTCGGCCCGGGATCTCGTGAGACTTGAGCTGAGATCGGATTGGGTTGGCACCATTGTGTTTGTGGGTTTTTTGGTGGTGCGTGTTAGAGTCCTTGTTAGAGCCAGAGAGAGAAGTATCAGAATAAAAAGCTTGTTGGTTTCCAGTTTGCCTCTAAACTTCTTCCCGCGGCTTCGTTGCTCCAAGTGGCAATCGCTTCAGGCGGCGACACATTAAGAGCATTGTTGATAGATAGCATGGTTCTTCATTTTAGATTTTGGAGTATATTAATGAAACAAACCTTGTAATACTTGCAATACAGTGAACTTGTTTGTCAGTGTTTGAAAATTACAAAATAACTTTTTTTTTCTTTTTTGTGGTATCAGGGATTAAACTCAGGGGCACTCGACCACTGGGCCACATCCCCGGCCCTTTTTGTATTTTATTTAGAGACAGGGTCTCACTGAGTTGCTAAGTGCCTCACCATTGCTGAGGCTGGCTTTGAACTCACGATCCTCCTGCCTCAGCCTCCCAAAGTGCTGGGATTACAGGCGTACACCACCACGCCCGGCCACAAAATAACTTTTTAATGAGGTATTTGGAAATATTCTCAAAGTATAAAAACAATATATACCCAATATTTATAAATAACTGTATTATCTATTATTTATTTATTTTTACTTTAAATGAAACTATTAGATGGACAATTATTTCAGGAGTACATACAATATTATGAAGACGAAGAGAAATGAGTTTTCTTGAAAAATATAAATTACTGAAGCCAACCAACACAAAAAAATTAACAGAGCATTTACCATAAAATAGAAAGATAAAGTACTAACTTTAAAAAAATAAACAGATCTAGAATTTCTTTTAACTGAATGATAGCCAAAGTGTAACTGACAAATAATTTCAAAACACTGATTAACTGTTTTGGCAAATATTTGTTTGACATTTCTCTGTGTAAGTCACTGAAATTCTGGGAATACTACAATAAAAAAGAAAATATCAAGGACCTGTCCTTAACAAACTTACTCCAGGGTGAAGGGAGGGCATCAGTCAAATGTGAGAAGTTCATTTAATTCAATGAATCCCAGAACAACTTTAATACCAAAAAACTAATGAGGTGTAGCAATGTACCAAAAGAATTTATAATAAGAAAATTTAGTCTTCAAATAAAATAATACAATATAAAAGATGGTTAATATCAGAAACTGTATAGTGATAATTTATTTCATCAAAAGAACCAAAGAGCAATTCAATAAGACCATGCCAAATGGAATTTAAAAGACATTCCAAAAGGTTTTCAGATATTATTAAGTTAATATATGAATAGAAGGAATAAAATAAAACAATTTAAATGATACATTATTTTGAAATTAATATTAGGAATTGACAGAGATTCCTATTTTATTTTTTTATACTTTAATATTTTTCTGGAGCAAATGAATTGAAATAAGAAACACTGAAAAATAAGCACTTATAATATGTACACATGGAAAAAAAAAAGACTAGTAAAAGATAAATACAAAAACTATCAGAATTAATAAGAAAATTTAAATAAATATATTAAATAAATGAATGGCAAATATATGTAGAAAAGCCAATTCTTTTCTCCATATATCATCAATACACAATAATAAATAAAAATAGAAAACTTCCAAAGAGACCAATTCATACTATACTCTGTAATCACTAAAATTTATTAACAAGTACTATAGTCAGTAAGCATCTTAACGTTAATAAAAAATTATTTTACCTCCCTTTTAGGTATGATGTATGCTTTATTCTAATCTTATTTCTCAGATTGTGAAAAATAAGCATCAGAGAGTTTAAATCATATGTCCAATGTCAGACAGCTAGGTAGGTGCAGAGCTAAGTTTCAAGCCATCTCCAGTCATAATTACTATAGTTTTCTGGCTCCTAGTTTCTCTATGGGGTTAACAGTAAATGTACAAAATATTTGCAATTCCTGTTTGATTACTGAATGTTATTTGTTCAGAATCTACTAAAGTATAAAAAGTTTCATTTGGAAGTATTATTATCATAAACTGCCAATTAAAGTAAATAATATTAATTAGTAACTAATGATGTACTTTTATACACATATTAGAGTTTATGATGAAACATTATAATTACCTGAAATAAAGTTTATACATTTACTACAAACTTATGAGACAAATTACAAACTTATCAGGCCAAATTTATCAGTGATTTAGAATTGGAAATCCAACCTGATTCTAATCCCAGTATAACAGTCTTCATCCCTTTCCCCTGTATTATTCATAGCACTATCCTAGAAGATTGCATTGACTGGTTATAAATCAACTACAAAGGAATCACTTCAACAACTTGGCCTTAGCAGCTTAAAAGGGAGTTTTTATATAACTTGTATTATGGCAAAAAAAGTATACTTCCCTTTCCTTTGTTTTATTTTGCTTTTCTACTTTTCTGGTCATGGAAGTTTCAAGCATTTTTCCATGGATAAAATTATGATCTTTACATGTCAACCTCCCTTTTTTACTTCTGAAAAGAAGAGTTTTTCATAGAAGGAGAAGTTAATGAACATTTAAATGTCCGTAGTAATCAGAAGTCATAGGGCTTCTATATTTCAGGTGGTTCCAATCAAGACTCTGATTAAGATAAGGCTCTCATTTATAAAGGAGAGCTGAGTAGTTTGGCAAGGCAGCATAGAGAATACAGAATTCTGGAAATTGACCTGATATATGTCTGGCACAAAAGAAGTTTTTCTGTACTTTTATATATGATAGGAAGATTATCCAAACTTAATTGCTGTCCAATTAATCAAAATTTTTATAAAATGAAATATTTAAAACTTAAATTAAATCAATTATAATTGGTAAGCAATAAGCATATTAATATACAGGATAATGGTGACTTTTGAATGATAGTGATAACTTATTTAACCATTATAAATTCTGATGTTATATTAAAATTAATATTGTTCCCTAAATAACTGAATTATAATCCAGACTCTAGAGAAAATTTTTTTTCTTCCCAATGTTTTTTATAATCATAAAATTATAAAATTACTACTATAATGTTAGTTATAAAGTTTTAAACATAGTTACATAAAAGAAAAAAAATTAGAAATTACAAGGAGAAAAATCTGAAAACAATAGTAATTCTAGCAACCAACAGTAATTCTACCACACATAAAATTTTTTGTGTATTCTCAAACCTTCACATTTTTATTCATATGCTATCAATTATAAGGAAACTATTTTATTGATTTTTATTAAATACTATTTTATGAATATATGATCAAAAATAAGGTAATATTGTATTTAAAAATTCCCCCTTTATTATTCATTTTTAATCAAACATCTTCTTTTCAGCAATTTTATAAAACCTCAAGGAACATTTATAAAGAGATTCTATGACACTACATTGATACAAGATTTTATTTTACACATTCCTATATATTTGACATTCAATTTTGAATTATTTTGAAAATAAGAAAAAATTTAAATAAGTCTTTGTCTACCTTAATTTTTGTTGAATAAATTTTTAAAAGAAATATAAAGCTGGACTGAACTAATGAATATGATATTTTTAAAGATTATATACTTGTGTGTGTGTATATATATATATATATGTATGTATACACACATTTATATATAACTAAATTAGAATTCTGAAATGTGAGCTAATTTATAATCTGCCCAAAAATGTATTATGAGAATATAAATTTTTCATCATACATACATTTAGAGTAACATGTCAAATATTAAATTATTAGGCAAGTTATTTCACTCATGAATCAGATTATATGTCGGAGTTTGCCAGAGAAAGAACTAATAGTGTGTAGGCCTGTGCAGGAACACACAGAAGGGGAAATTTACATACTTAATAAGGGAATTGGCTTACATGGTTTTGAAAGTCACGAAATTCCAAGATATACTGTGTGCAAGCTGGAGAACCGAAAGCCAGTGATGTAATTCATTCAGTACAAGTCCACAAGCCTGAGAATTAGAGAGGTGGGGGACACTGATATAAGTCTCAGATATGAAGGGCTAAGAACCAGGAGGTCTGATGTGCAAGGGAAGGAGAAAATGGATAGTCCATCTCAAGGGAAGAGACAGAATTATCCCTTCCTTCACCTTTTTGTTCTATTCATATTCTCAGTGAATTTAAGATTGAATGATGCCCACCCATATTAGTGAGGGTGGATTATTTTCTACTATATCTACAGATTCAAATGCCAATCTCTTCACAGAAATGCACACTCAGAAATGTATATCAACAATCTAAGTATCCCTCAACCCAGTAAAGTTAATACATAAAGTTAACCACAAGAAGGTACTTTGTTTTATCTTTTTTCTTTCATATAAATACTGCCTATTTTCATTTCTGTATTTTTATTTTGAATCAATATTTTAAAAAGGTATACTCATGTGCAAGTTATATTCAATGTTTGCTGTCATATGTTTTAAAATACCATTTCATCATGAGGTTTTACTTTTATTTAAAATACAGAAGTTTAATTTGTATTGGATGGATTAGCATCCTTATTGTTTTTCTTATGAAGCCTTGGTTAGTCAGCTGTTTCACTGATGTGACTAAAAGACTTAATAACAATTTTAGGGAAGCAAAAGTTTATTTGGCACTCAGTTTCAGAGGTCTTAGTTCAGAACAACCAACTTCATTGCTCTGTGTCTGAGGTGAGGCAGAACCTCAAGGTGAAAGATCATGATAGAGGAAAGCAGCTCAGGACATGACAATGAGAAAGCAGAGAGAGAATTCCATTCACCACTAACAAAATATAAACTCCAAAAGAACACACCCTGTGTGACCAACCTGCTCCATATTTCTCAGAGGATTAATGCACTGATTAGGTTAAAACTCTTATAACCCAATCATTTCACCTCTAAACTTTCTTGCATTGTCTCACATATGAAATTTAGAGGACACCACAAATCTAAACCATACCAGTTCTACAATACTCTGAAGTCATTTTCACATTCATGTATGTCTTTTGAAACTTGGTAAACATTATGTAAATTGAAATGCTACCACAAATAAAAGATAATGTGCCTCTTTTGATATGCTTATAGATAGAGAAGAATCATGCTGCAAATTGGTGCATTTTATAGAGTATATCCAAGAGATTTTTCCACATATCATTTAGGTGATGAAATTTTGAACTCTGATATTTTAATACATTAAGATTTAGATTTAGTTGAAAAGACTTTGTACTTGGACTTGATGTGCTAATGGGATGTGCCTCAAGGGAAACTTGAGAAAGGGTGAATGTACTTTGTACTTTCCATAAGGAAGGAATAGAGGGAGGACTTTGATAAACTAAATTCTGAGATGGGTCAGGCTCATAATCCCAGGGTTTGTAATCCCAGGGACTTGGAAGACTGAGTCAAGAGTATTGTAATTTTGAGGCTAAACTGGGCAATTATGGAGACACATAAAAAGAGCTAAGTATGTAGTAAGAATGTAGTTCAGTGGTAGAATGCCCCTGGGTTTAATCTCCAGTAACACACACACACACACACACACACACACACACACACACACAATCAACAATAAATCCCCAAGATTTCAACCCTCTGTATTTGTACCCTGAGTAATATCCTCCCACTCAGTGCGAATAGGACTTGCAAAAATAATGGTACATCAATCCTGTGGTTGTTATATTATGAGGCAAGAAGTTACAGATGTAATGGACATTACTGATTGATCAATTCTATATGAAATATAAGGAAAATTATCATGATGTGCCTGATTAACTTAGGTAAATTTTTCATAGGATAGCAAGATCTTTCTCCTGAACTTGAAGTTTGACTGAAATTAAAATCAGTTTCGCAGAAGACATTGTTAAGACAAGTAAATACAAGCCGCAGACCAAAAAAAATATATATTGTGAAAATGCATACTAGATGACTTTTACCCCAAATACACATGGAACTCCTAGGAGTAAATAAAATAAAAAAAAAACTTCATTCAAAAAAATTAATGGATCAACTTCCTATAAAGATATTATACTAAGCTTCTTGTATAAACATTTTGAAAGAAAAATGAGATAACTGTTATGATTTGGATCTGGAATGTCCAGAGGCTCATGTGTTGAATACTTGATTCCCTAATACAGCAATGTTCACAGGTGAGGCTTTGGGAAGTGATTGGATCATAAGAACTCTGTTTTCCTCAATGGATTAATACATTGATGGGTTTATGGTTGAATGGACTACTGGGAAGTTGCAAAAACTGTAGAAGGTTGGACCTAGGATTGCAGAGTAGGTCCTTAAAGATATGGGATATGCCCTTAAAGATTATCTCTTGTCCCTGGCCCTTTCTCTCTCTCTCTCTCTCTCTCTCTCTCTCTCTCTCTCTCTCTCTCTCTGGTTCCTGACCACTCTGAGGTGAGGAACTTTGTTTCACCACACCTCTCTATCATGATATACTGCTTCACCATAGGCTCGGAAATAATGTACCTAGCCTCTCATAGACTGAAACCATAAACCAGAATAAATCTTCCCTTAGTTAAATTGTTATTCTAAGGTATTTTGATACAGCAACAAATGTTGACTAAAATAGATGCAAAATTAAGACATAATGATAAAGTGAAAATACCATTGCCTATTAATAGAAATTCTTATTTATTCCTGATGAGAACATAAAATGTTACAGCTATTTTGAAAGAGTCTGGCAGTTCCTACAAAGACAGGCATACTCTTACTGTACAATATTATCTTAAGTATTACCAAACTGATTCTAAAATTTATCTCCATACATACAAATAAACTACACACACATGTTTATGGCAATGTTATTTATAACCAATATGAATGAAAACAAAGTATCCTCAAGTTGTGAATGGATCAATAAACCATGGCACATTTATACAATGGAATACTAATTGGTGATATAAAATTTTGAGCTATCCAAGAAGATGGATGTATTTTATTTAAATGTATATGACAGAAATCTGAAAAGACTTCAACTACATGACTTTCTGGAAAATATTATACTATGGAGATAGAATACATATCAGTGATTTCCAGAAGTTTGAGGGGCGGGGCATGGAATACAGAAGGAATAATTGGAGCATCACAGATGAATAATACTGTAGTGATAGAGATATGTCATTACATACACATCTATCATAGAACTCATAGAACTCTACAAATAAACTCAAATGTAAGCTATGGTCTTCAGAAATAGACAATGTATCAAAATTGGTCCATATATTGTAACATACTTACGACACTAACACAAGACTTTGTAATAGGTAAAGGTCTGTACCAAGGAGGTTTTCAGGAAAAGGGGGGGGGTACCTTATTTGTCACTCACTTTATTTTAACACTATTTAAAATATATAGATTTTTAAAAAATATGTCACATTATACACCAAGTAACTAAAAACAAAAGTTCAATTTTAGCACTTTTTTTATATTTGGGGAAGAAATACAAGAATTCAAGAGTGGTATTACTATTATTAAAGTATAGAAAAGCTACATTTGGAGGAACTTCATTGACCAGCAGTTCTTAAGTAAGTCACAGCTTTGATTTTGCCTCTTTATTAACCAACTGAGGCAAGACATAATTTGTCTTTTAGTTTTAATGATATATAATTAGGAGCTATTAATATAGGACTTTATAAAGGAATGAAAATATTCCATTTCATTCCCCAAAATTTCTTTGTTTAATTTGACCTTTTATAGTGCCTCATTTCTTTACTCAACTTAAATTGGTAATGCTTTATTAAATTCTTCTTTTCCGATCTTGAAAAATTTTGCCTCCAATTAACTACTACTATAGTCTTCCTTCCAAAGGGCAAAGTTTGAAGAGGTTGGGTAATAAGAGAGCTTTGGAGTATGAACTATATATTCAGTTAATTGTCTGAAAATTTTCAGCAGTTGGAGAAAGTTGCTTATACTTACAGAAATGAATATTTCCAAAATTTCTGGGGATACAATATTGTCACAGCTATGATTATTAAGATCTTAAAACTATTTTTAGAGTACACATCTTCCAATCCTAATACCATTGTGTATATTGTGAACTTAATGTATTACTTAAAACCTCTAATCCTTTACTTATAATCATCTCATAAAGGTAGCTTATGCAGAAACGTTAGTACTTTTGTATTACCATGCAGATTTATATACAGTAAGTGGTAAATGCACACATTATTATTATGCTAGTAGCATTTTCCTTATCACTTTGGAAATCATGACAACATTTTCTCAAGTGTTTGTCAACTGGCATTCATCATTAGATGAAAAACCACTTATTAAATTTCCTTTTCACACAGTTTGGGGAAAGTAGGCCTTGGAATTAATGGATGGTGACTCTCATATCAATGGGCTGATAATTGGCACATGTTAATGCTTCTTATCTTTTAAATGAATGGGTGAGTGACAAATTGATTACTTAAGTTTAGAAAATCTTTATTATTTAACTGCTTTTTGTTCATGCCAGAGACAAAACCAAAGACCATGAACTGGAATACAACATGCAAAGTTGGCCAGGAGCACCCTTGAAAAGCCTTGATTTGAGATTGCTGGCAACTGACTCAAATCTTGTTAGCACACCCAATATTTCTGTTGAATGAAAATGACCTAACAAAGATTTCCTCTGTAAACCTTTTCATTTTTGAATCCAAAGACATTTTTTTCATACTATGCTAATCATTCAACATAGAATAAATGTAAGTACACAGAAGCTATATATAACTGACCTGAAGCTACATGGTGACTGCCAGAAATGTAAAAACTCTATATGTTCTAAATCCAAGTGGCTTTGTGAGGTTGTTCTTCACTAAATTCAACTCTAATCCAATAAACAGAAGTCTTAACAGTAAAAACATTAAAGTCCTACACGGCATAAAGATATTAGAGGGTCAGAATATAATGAGGATGTTAGGAGACATATTAGACCACAAGAACACTTATAGTATTAATTTAGGAAATGTTCTTTGGTAGACTTACAGGAGGTAAAACATATCAGAGAAAAACTAGTAAAATATCATGCATTTGACAGCCTCCTCTGATAAGTTTATTCCCAAGGATCTCACACAGATGACCATGTGCTACATAAGTTACATTTTTAACTGCTATTTCATTCTGGGTTTTAAATCAATTACTTTAGAACCATAAAATACATGAACCTATACATTGAATTATCTTCATTAACTTGGAGAAGGTGTCAGGCCTGATATTTCGGTGTGCTTGTTAGAGAGCATGAGACTTTGATACCTAAGAAACCAGAGCAAGGAGTACTAACTTTATCTGCACTCTGGGTCAATTGGTCTACATAGCTAACATCCATGAAGAGCCAGATAAGAGCCATCATCAGTACCTTAAGTACCTTGCTTAACAACTTTTCTAGGTCAGAGCATGATCACTCATTCTGACCTCAAAACTGGGATTGGATGACTCTCTAGACAACAGTGTGTTTGTTTATTCAGCAAATTATGTATCAGCTAATCCAGGTGTGTCAAGTTATATGCTTTGTTTTGGGGATATGAGCCTCTCAGCATTACAATTTCTCCTTAAAAATTTTGAATTCTTGTGGCGAAGCAAACACCTAAGGAAAAAAAAAAATAATATCTTTTGAAATATGTTATAATAGAGGTTAAGTACAAGGTTTTGTAGAAGCTGAGTAACAGAAACAATTAATTCCAGGAAAGCAAAGAACAGAAAGACTAATAAAAATGCTAAAATTGGAGTGGTCCTTCAAAGATAGGCTTACCTGGAGAAAACACTGAGCAAAAAGAATAATGAGGAACGAAAATAGGTGTAATACCTGAAGAACCACCAGTTTGTGTTAAGATCATCTTATCACTAATATTTAGGTATGGACACAGTCATTTAGTGAGTACCATGTTTCATGTTAAAATTCAATAATATTAATTTGGGAATACTTTGACATTCAAAAGGATGTAAACTGAATCTAAAGTACTCTTTTATTTCCAATTGATATATTCAGAATATTCCAGAAATATGAGTAGTCCACATTTTTTGTGTTATGATCTACTTTTTAAGTAACACATTTAAGTTTGGAAAGTAAATTAGAAAGATGTTTGCCATGACAAAATTAAAAAAAAATACTCTGAGCATTATTTAAAAGTGACCATATTATTATAATAATCATTATCAGTCAGGGAATTTATTCTACCAGTAGTAATTGTATCAAGGAATGCTTTAATTTTGTACTATATATACTAGAATGTAATATTCACTCTGAGGCATTATACAATTTTAAATGAGTGTTCATGAAGCTACTCTATAAATCTGACTTCAAAAATCTACACAAATACATTTCCCTGGCTATTAGTGTATCAAAGCTAATTAGAAAAAGATAAATAATACCAACTTACTTAGTAATAAATGATAACAACTGGTCAATAGAAAGCAGATTAAGGTTTTAAATATGAAGCAGCTATAGACAATTCTTTGGTTTCCTTAGTTGAAAAAAAATAAACATTAGTTTATGAAACAATTAAATTGAATACCTTCCATTTGAAGAAGCAGTAGTGAATTCACTATCTGAAATTATTTATGAGTATTAAATTTGTAAACCTTCACAGAAACATGAAAATTAATAATATTTTCTTGTCCTTTATTCAATTCATATTAAATTAAGCAGTTCTTTGAGTTTTGAAAGTCTCTGGTCTATTATTCTAATACAAAAATTTGGCTAAAGATATATAGAACACATGAACAAAATTACAGACATACATACATATACATATCTTTAAATCACAGTAAATTTAAAGTGAACCACCTAGAAAGTGAACTAGCAACAGAAAAATGCAGTTCAGGACTATGTTCAATTGACATAATTCCATTTCACAAGGCATGGCTCTTATTTAGATTATGTTTTCCACCTGGACCTCTTTTATAACTTAAGCAGTTCTCAGCACCTTTAAGGGTGATTAACTTAAACATTAATGATAACTCTTTGACCATCAACATTATGAGCTTCATAGCTATTATTACTGGTTAACATTTGTGAAGTGCCTATTAACCATGCTAATATTAGATGTATTTATTCAGCACTTGATATCTACATGAACTTAATTTTATGTTGAATCATGTACTTCTTCTTATTGTTGTTGCTGTTTTTATTGGAATTCAGTTGAATTTTATAAACCATGTGAGGCAAAACCATATAAAATAGAAACTTATTAAATGTGCATGTTCAAAATGATATTGAAAAAAATAAAGGGTAAAATATAGCACTCAATTAAAAAATGTAAAAAATGTTAAGACAGTGACAAATTATTATTCTTAAAAATCTGATGTAAATGGTAACTTTTCTTCATTAAACATCTATTTAAGTCATCTTATATCCTGTTTTTACTATGAAAAATTACAGTTTATGAGAAGAAATATTAAATTGCACAGAGAATTTATCTGGCATTATTCTATAAATGGCCATTGATAGGTTACAATTAGGCAAAAAAAAAAAAAAAAAAAAAAAAAAAAAAAAAAAAAAAAAAAAAAAAAAACTATGTGTAAAAAGCATGTCTTTTCTGGGAAGTTCTAACCAGCTTGCAATTTCAGATGATATAAACTCATAATATGCACCTTGATGGGAACCATAACCTCTAACTAGTAAAAACTATTTTATTATAAAAAAAACTTTATTGTTCCCTTATGTTATGAGGGATATTCGCATAATAAAATCGTCACTATAATGAAGCAAATTTACATATCTATCTTCTCCCATTTTTACTTTTTCTTGACAAGGGTAGTTAGAATGTACTTATTTTACAAAAACTGCAATCCTAATACACTTGAATGCTGTGAATATATTTTATGTAAAAAGATGCTCTATATGTATAGTATGAACTGTAATACATACTACTATAAAAAAAATTTAAAAAAAGTATAGTAATTTTGTTATATATTAGGTTTCTAAAAAATGTTCATGCTACATACCTGCACACACGTTTAAATGAAATTCTTTATACATGCTTTGGGAAATTTTTATAAAACAACAGATTTTGCCAACTTGTTTTGCACTTTAAGAGAGAAATAAAAAAGAAATAGATGATATTTAAAGGTGGAAAAGGAAAACAGAAAATTATATACAAAAATATTTTAAAAACTCAAATCCCTTCTGGATGAGAACAGAGGCATTCAATACATGATTCAAAATATAAAATTTAAAAAGAGGAATTAATGATTTGAACAGGAAAAAAGAAAACATGAAGCAGCTGCTATACACATGTTGTAATCACTTCTAGGAACAAAGACAGAGCCCTGAGACTCTGGGACCTAGTTTTTCCTTAGTGTCTGTTTCCTATATTCTTCTTGAATATCTTTCTTCATTTTATATAGGTAAAACTGTGCTAAAAGAGTAGCCATTTGGTTCATATTCATTTATGATAGTTAATCATAATGTCCCTGGATACTCCTCATTTCTTTTCCTATTCTACTTCCATTTTCCTTTATTCTATATTTCTTCAAGCTCTATTTTGTCAGGTTAATTAAATTCCACCTTACTGGAAAGAATAATCACTTATGTTTTAAACTACCATAACCATAAAGTGCTATTGTCTATCTTTCTGCATGGAATATTTCAGTCCTAAGTACACTTTATAACTCATTATAAAATACCAACATATAAATAACAAAATAGAAATATGCACCATGTTCATACAAAATAATGCATGTATGTAAAATTATGAATGTATACAAAATAACAACAATGCCCATGAGTATGATACAATATTCACTAATATTTACATCATGTCTCATCTCTCTCTCTCCATATTATGTACTCATTTGTTTTTCTTTTTTTATTAAGATAATAAAAAACTAATTCAGGGCACAACAGTGCTCCACCTTTCACTGAACACCCACCAAGGTTCATGGTTTCTGCCTAGCATAGTTATAAATGGTGTTAGGGTGTCTGCAGTTGGCAGGCTATCCCTGGAATATAGTGACTAGACAACAAGATCTCTGCTGTGATCCTTGTCCGGCAACCCTGTTCTCCTGCTTACTGTTGTGACACATTTTCCCTCCAGTGGCTGTCTTTACCTTACAAGTAGTACAGAAGGATCTTCTTTCCTATGCTCTTAATTCAATTTCAAGTAGTAAGTCTACAAGTAACAGTTAACACTGAGTAAAATAAGATAGAGATATCAAAGAATAACTGTAAGTTTTCTGTACTGTGAAGCAAAAATGCCAGACTACCACTGGTGAAGACTGTGATTCTAATAGCTGATAAGCAGAAATAGTATGTAGCCATAATCTTCTCATCTGGCTCATTAGCACCAGGATGCAATAGTGCGGTCCTTGGTTTGAAATCTGATGGTGAATGTCTCTTTTCCTCTCTTTTAACTTAAGATCTTTTCTTTGTTTTTCTTTGTTTTCACCATTGTCTGGAAGTAGCACAGCTATTGAACATAAAAAAGACATAGTACTTGAACTGAAATGGAGAAAACTATGCTAGATTGCATTTGTGATAATCTCAAAATGAACTGCACTATTATGTATAAATAAAACACACTAAAATTGAAATTAAAAAATTTTGGAAGTCTAAAAATATGAAAATGAAAAAGGTTTAAGTGTAATTCACTGATCTATTTAGAGCCAAGAGGGATTTAAACATTGGAGTAGCAGTCAGTTAAGAGAAATTAAAGTTATATTCCTTTCAGTCTATGAAGGAATAAGAAATAAAGCAAATGAGAGTGAATATTATCATGCAATAGTGAGCTCTTCATGATTGTATCACTTTAGATGTTACTGTAATATTATATATCAAATATGGCAATGAGCTTTCTCAGTAAAATATATTTTTATCTTACATAGTATAAGAAAATTAGAGTCATAATTAATTTGTGATATAAATTATTTACAAGACAAAAACCCAATAGTATTTAATTAGCCTTAGGAACACTCTCCTTTCAAACCCCAAACTGCTAAAACAACTAAAGAATACAGTATATGCTAGGTACCAAATTTGTGTGTGGGCATAAAGTGTGTGTGTGTGTGTGTGTGTGTGTGTGTGATTTTTGAGTGCTTAAGGTTTTTTGAAGCTAATACAACTGTTCCTAAGTGAAGAATAATTGGGAATTTGTGTCTTAAGAATTTTTAACCATTTATTCCTTAAGAAAATTTCCTAATATGAATTTTCTCCATGTACTAATAATGCATTTCACATGAGAAAGTTTGATTAATACTCCAAGCCATACATACTTTTAGAATAGATTTTTACAAACTCTTTATTATAATGGAAGCATTTAAATGGCATATTCAGTTCCAATCAGTATTTCTCCCTACACTGGCTCCGTTTAACCAGAAATGTCTGCAGAGCACATTAATTTCACATATTTCCATGAATAACTGTAACACTCTTCAATCTATTTGAAGACACTCAGGCAATAATACTGAAGTACATCTCAATATTAATATTAATTCACCCAGTGGTGATATATCAATTTAGCTCAAATAAAATCATGAGGAGAAATGTGACAGTTTTCTAGATAAGTTATTCAAAATATTCAGATAATTGAGAAAATTTACCTTGATGAGCTGAAATAATTTTTATAATTAATTTCTAATTCCACTTCACCTATTTCCTACACAGTTTGAATGAATAGTATAGACATCTTTCTCTTAATAAATTTAACATATTTAATTTAAATATATTTATTGATTTTTTTCAAAAATACAGATTTGTTAGAACATATGCTACATTATATGAATTTTAGACATATTTTCCAAATAATACTGTGAAGACAATTTGAATTTAAAGAGTATTTTCTTGCCTTGTGGGTAAGGCAGGATATGAAAAAAAAAAAAATCAATTGTTACCATAAAAAACAAGTTCTTTCTGCACTGCCTGTTTAGATCTATCACAAACTTTAATGGGTAAGTAACTGTCTCTGTGAACTGCATTTCTGGCCAGCTCCATCTGCTTTCATTTTCCAAACAGCCTGGTGAAGCAAACAGAGATAAGCAGGTAATAAAATATTTGACTGAATCACTACCTCTAGGGTACCACCAAAATAAAAGACTTCATGGTGATATGTAACACTAGAGATTAAAATCTAAAATTGTTTATTTTCAGGGATTGAAGCTTCAGTAGTCTCTACCAATATAAGGGACTTACCTAATATACCTTGATAGAAGATGTGCATCAGACATCAAAATGTAAATAACAAAACATCATAATCTTTAGTCAAAGTTACAAATTGAAAGACACAGTACAGATCCAGATGCTTCTAATGCATCAGTTACAATGGAGCAAGTGTGATTAAAACGGTATGCAAGTACTTACAGGTATTGTCAAAGATTCATAGTTATCAAATTCAGACAGTGATAGTCATATAAGCTAGGTCATTGATAACTATTTTAAGTAGGGAAAGATCACGGGCTCATATTTATTTATTTGAAACAGATACAGAACATTTCTAATAATGAACCATTTCATTAAGATATTTACTTGGCTTAGTGTATGAAATTCATAATGATAGATTATTTGCAAAAACAGATGCCATTTTCCTCTTCTCTATATCCATGTTTCTTTGTGCTGTGACTCTACAGTTCCTCCCTACAAGAATAAGTGGAATAGTATCTCTAGTTAAATCTGGGATGACTTTGTGTGCTCCTTTAGCCAGTAGAATGTGGCCTCAAGAAGCTTTGTTTGCTTTCACTGTCTTTCCTGGAATATTGCCAAGCCTCCACATGAATGTTCCCAGATGATGAAAGACACTTGGCCCAGTTACTCATGTTGCCTTAGCCAACAGCCAGTAAAACACCAGGCATGTGAGTGAAACCAGATTAAACAATCATCTCAGTCAACTTGCCAGCTGACCTCGGACACATAAGAGAGCCTAATTGTGATCAGCCAAACCTGGACTGGATCAGCAGAGTCACACACCTGGTTTACCCAGTCGTTAATTATATTGTTGACTGTTTTTTTAAGCCTTGGAAATCTAGGACCTACAGTTTGGCTCCCTTTTTTTCTAAATGAAGTTCAGCTAGAACAAAGCCACACCCTTTGTTTATATTGTCTACAGCTGCTTGCACACTGCAGCAGTACAGTCAACTAATTGCAACAGAGAGCTTATGACCTACAATGTCTACAATAACTTCCATTTATTTTTTGCAGAAAAAGTTCACTGAACTCCATTTTAAATCAATACATTTTGAAGTGGATTGTCACCAAGAATAAGTAAACATTTACATCTAGCCAGATATTTCCAGTGTTGTTTGCCTTCATTACATATAGCATCAGATTATGTTTTTGTTTTCAATATATAATAATTTTTAGACCCTCTATCTTTTATGATTATTTTTAGACAATATCCCCTTGTTTAGTATCCAATAGAAGTCATCACTGCATCACTCAATGGCAATGTAGAAGTGCACAAAAATCTGCCTTAATGAAGCTTATCTTCCAGGATGTAGAGGCAGACAGATACACACACACACACACACACACACACACACACACACACACTAATAAACCATGAAAAATGTTTTTGAAGGAAATGTTTCTAAATGTTAATAATTCAATATAGGGATAAATAGTCTTATTCCAGATGGAGGTAGATGCAATTGAAGTGGTGTGGGGAAAATAAGAAGGTAGGAGAATTGTTATATGAGCAAATACTTGAAGGAGATAAAAGTAGTATACTTTAACTGTATCTGGGAGAAGAAAATACCAAGGAGAAAGAACAGTGAGTTCAGTGGTCCAGAAGTGGGAAGCGGTCTGAACTGTTCAAACAGGTAAAAGACAAAGAGGGTCACAGTGAATAAGATTTGTAGTAAAAGCTGAAATCAGAGAAGCACTTTGTAGTGACGTAAGTAAGTTGTGCATTAGTCACTACTGAGCACTCCAAATCAGGATTAGATGTTATGTAAAGTAAAATACACACCATACTTTGAAGACTAAATAGGAAAAAAAAAGAATGTTAAATATTTAAATGATTTCTGTAGTCAATTCAAGCTGAACTGATATTGTGTATGAGCTAAGTAAAATATATTACAATTATTTTTGCCTTTCTCTTTCTACATTTTTTTAAAGTGTGGCTACTAGAAGATGTAAATTTTAATGTTAGATAGCACAATATTTCTATTGTACCACACTCCAGGATAGAGCTTTAGAGTCCAATATCAGGATTCTGGCTTTTGCTCTGAGTGAGTTAAGCTATCATTTAGAATACTTTGTAATGAGGCAGTTGTAGAAACAAGAAGACCAGTTTTGGTGATGTTTCATTACCCTGAGCAAGAAAAGATGACAGGGCGTTGGAACAGAACAAAGGTAACAAACAGAGGCGGTGAGAAGTTTCAAGATTTGGATATACTTTTAAAGGTAGAGTCAGAATGAATCTATGGTTTGGGTACAAACAACTGAAGGAATACAGATAATTGAGATGAAGTAGACTTGAGGAGGGACATACTTGGGATAAAAAGGATTCAGTTAGGCTGCAAATGCTGATTAAAATTTGGATGAATAATCTTATATTACAGAATCACGATCCAGGCTGGGAATATAATTTTGTGACTCATCAGTTTAAAAGCAGAATCTAAAGCTCATAGTATGAATGAATGTATGAATGTATGTATGTGAGTGAATAGAAGGGAAGAGGTATAAAGGTGGATATCCACAGCACTATTAACATTGAGAGATCAAAGAAATTAGTAAATACCAGAAAGAAATAGAATTTAGAACATCCTATTAAGAAAGAAGAAAACAGAAGTAAAGTATTATGGTTTGGATCTACAACATCTCCCAAATACCTGTGCATCATTAAAGTCTTGGTCCCCAAGGCAGCAGTGTTCAGAGGTGGGCCTTTGGAAGGTGATCATATCATGAGGCATCTAACCTCATCTATGGATTATTCCATCCCTGGAGTCATATTTTAAGCTATTGGGAGGTAGGGGAAACTTTAAGAGGTAGGACCTAGTCAGAGGAAGTAGGTTGGTGGGGTAAATTGAAAGGATGTACCTTGTCCCCAGCTTCTTGCTCCCTACCCCTACTCCTTCAGACTTCCATGAGGGGAGCACCTCTACTCCATCCCAACTTCCCTACCATGATAAGGCTTAAAAGCAATATAGCTAGTCACCCATGTACTGAAACCCCTGAAACAATGGGCCAAGACAAATCTGGCTCCTTTAATTTATTACAGGCACTTTGTCACACCAATGGTAAACTGACTAACAAGTAAGGAAAGCATTTCAGGGAATTAGTAGTGATGGGTCTATGCCAGATTTTTCAGAAGCCTGAAAACTCATCAAAAATTTTTGCAATATGTAAGTTATTAAAAATCAATTTGGTAATAGTTTTGGCTGAATGTTCTGAATAGAATGGGTTAGAGAAATAGAAGAAGAGAGAGCAAATATTGATAACTCTTTCCAGAAATTTTGCTCTTAAGAAAAAATGTATCGCCTGAGCGATTTTGAGTGAAGCCGCGGGAAGAAGTTTTGAGACGAACTGAAACAAAATTTTATCAAAACCCCGATTTCCTCTATCCAAAACGCAGACCTTGTAAGTCAGTCCCTCGAATTTCCGGCCAAGTTCGCAAGATAAACGGAAGGCTCTACAGTGAATTAGTCCACCGCAATTTCCATCCCCCAAACAGGGCCTAAAAAAAATTTTTTGAGGTTATAGCATTTATGAAAAGATTTTATTTGTAAGTCAGAAAATTACTAAACTCTACAGTTTACTGTTTCTCCTAAATTTTTAGGTTATAGCATTTATGTTTTATTTTACAGAAAAACTGATATTTTCTCTGTGTGTTCTCTTAGTCACTTTAGAGATTTTTATTAACATTTTTATTGCTGAACCATTTTCAATTATCTCACACAAAATGTTTGACATCTCTATTTAGAGTCGTGTCACTGTTGGTGGACATCCACTTGGTACAAGACCAAGAATATATTTTCCTGGTTGAGTTCCTTGTGTTCCTTTGTAAAAAATCAGTTGACCATATGTGTATTGAATCATTTCTTTACTCTCCATTGATCTTTTTAGTCTATTTGTTCATCAATCTCTCTCTATTCTTTGACCAATACCAGCCTTGATTACTTTTTTGATTACTGTAAATTTATAGTAAGTCTCAACTTGGGTAGTATCAGTCCTCTGAGTTTGTTCTTCTTCAATACTATTTTTATTGTAAGTTTTTTTTTTTCCTTTCTCTTTAAACTTTAGAATCAGTTGGCCAATGTCCACAAATAATTTTCTGGGAGATTTTTCTATTGTTTTATTTTAAAAATATTTCGCATTTCATCTTTTGGAATCAATGACGCAAAATCCTGAACAAACTTGATATATTCATTTTCATAGTTAATAATTTTGTAAAGATGCTCCTTTAATTCTACTTCTAAAAATGTATCATGAAACAAAAAATATGTATTGTTGAGATAAAAGAAAATTTTATCTCTTATACACATAATTGCTCCTGATATCCCCCTTGTAATTTTATGACAACATTTTGAATAAAAAAAGAAAATGGAAAACACTATTAAGATAGACCAATATTTCTGGGAAAAAATAGCTTCTATGTGAGAAGTAGGTTTTATGTGACTTGCCACTGAAAATTGCTTTAAAATATTCTTTAAGATAATATTAAAATGTTCTTAAACAGGAAAATAAAACTTTAAGCTTCAAAATATACAGAAACTGAGGCATCAGATATTATCAAGTTTTCATAAAATTTCCTATATCCAATGAAAACATTTAACCTCAGCATTCAGGAAGAATAAATTTTCCATGACAAACTGGTTAATCTATCTTTTCACCATTTTCATGTTGAGAAAGTCTCATGAAAAACAACTTTCCCAGGACTAGTTCCATAGATTGACTACTGTGGATGTGGGAGCTGCTACAAACATTGATGTGGCTGCATCACTACAGTATGTTGATATAGATCCTTTGGAACTATACCAAGGAGTGAGAAGCCTGGGTATATTGTGGTTTCATTCCTATTTTTTAAGGAATATTCATACTGCTTTTCAGAGTGGTTGAACTAATCTTCAGTTCCACAAGCAATGGAAGGGGGTACCTGTTTTTGCATGTCTGTGGAACCAGTCTAGGTGCCATCAACAAAAGAATGGATAAAAAAAAATGTGGAGTATGCACACACAGTGGAGAAGAAAAATTATGACATTTACTGGTTAAGGGATGGAACTGGAGAAAAACCATGATAAGTGAAAGAAACCAGACCCAGAAAGTCAAGGATTAAATGTTTCCTCTCATAGGCATAAGCTAGACCAAATAAGAAAAAAGTGTGGGGGATTCCATGAATATAGCACATAGATCAGTGGAGTAGAGAAAGGAGATTGATGAGGAAGGAGAAGGCATAAGAAATTGGAGTTAGGGTGGAATAAATCTGACCAAATCTTTCTATGCACATGTATGAATATGCCACAGCAAATTAACCTTTATGTTTATCCATAATGCATTAATTTGAACAACTTGAATAGAAAAAGGAAGATCCGTAGAATAGAGGAAAAGGAACAGGGAGAGAAAACTGGGGTAGTACTGGGGACAGGATTGGAGCAAATAATATTACATGCTTGTATAATTATGTCAAAATGAACTCTAATATTATGTATAACTAAAATTAAATAATAAAAATAAACTTAAAAAACTTGCCCTGGTAGCTCAACTAACACAGAAAAATACTATAAGTAATTATAATAATCAAGCTAAAGAAAATATAGTAAAGTCTCTTTTGTGAAATAGAAATTAATATTTTTATGGGTTTTTCCACAGAAATGAAAGAAGCTTATTATCTTCATTATTTTAACCAACCTTACACATTCCAGATTCCAATTTAGAAACATTTCTTTTTTTCTTTATTTCTCTCCTTAAAAATATTTAACGTACTTGCTAATTTTGTCGCTATGTTCTTCAGAATACACATGGCTTTACGTATTTATCTTCATGACATAACATGTAGAGATAAAATGTAGCATTTAGATTTGTAAGAACCAATATTAAATCCTAAGTCACAAGCTACATGGACTTGGTTAAATTCTCCATTTTCTCAGAAAAGTGTTCTTAATGAAAGATCAAAAATAAGAAACTTGTCCCAAGAGTAATGCATCACAAATCAAGTTAGATGAAAACAATACAGTGGTTAGTGAATCATAAACACAAATATTGATGGTTTAGCCTTTATTCTCAACACTGGTTAGAATCATCACCATATTATATATAAATTTCTATATTTTCATGACCCATTTGTCTCATTTTTCAATGCATTTTTCTGATGGAAATAAAAATATTTTTGTAAAAAAAGCAACATATATAATATGCCATAAATATTGTGACATAATGCTATGGTTTACATATCCCCTCCAAACTCTTCTTGAAATGTAATTGCCATTGTAACAGTGTCAAGAGGTAGCATGTTAGCGATGACTAAATTATGAGGGCTGTGTTTCCATGAATAGATTATGCTTTTATTACAGAAATCTATTAGTTGTTGCAGGACTTTAGTGCCTACATTTTTCCCTCTCCCCACAAGCTCTCTTACCACATGATGCCATATGCCATGTTATTTTGCAGTAAGAAGGTTTATAACAGAGGTGGCCCCTTGATCTTGGACCCAGCCTCCAGAATCAAGAGACACAAAAACTTCTATTTCTAAAAAAAAAAAAAAAAAAAAAAAAAAAAAAAAAAAAAATCCAACCTGTTACATTTGTTATAGTTACAGAAAAGATACTAAGATACATGGGCAAGGAGAAAGGAGAAAAGAAATGTACCATATGTTAACAATATTCTCTATGTAAGAATGGTACATTTGACTTGTACTTTCTTCTTTATACTTTTGATATTGTTTTAAAAATATGCAATGGATATAAATCTATCTTATCTATAGAAAAATGCATTCTACTCATAATCCATTTTAAAGATATACTTAGCCTTTGGAAATGTGTATCTTAAGTTTTTGGTCTACTTTGAGTTGAGTTTTGTGAAGAGTGAGAGATAGGGGTTTAATTTCAATTTGCCTCATATGCATTTCCAGTTTTCCCAGCACCATTTTTTGAAGAGGCAATCTTTTCCCCAATGAATGTTTTTGATGCCTTTGTCTAGTATGAGATAATTGTATTAATTTTGGTTTGTCTCTATGTCTTCTATTCTGTACCATTGGTCTACATGTCTGTTTTGTTGACAATATCATGCTATTTTTGTTACTATGGCTCTGTAGTATAGTTTAAGGTCTGGTATTGTGATGTCTCCTGCTTCACTCTTCTTGCTAAGGTTTGCTTTGGCTATTCTGGGTCTCTTATATTTCCAAATAAATTTCATAATTGCTTTTTCTAGTTCTATGAAGAATGACATTGGGATTTTAATAGGCATTGCATTAAATCTATATAACATTTTGGTAACTTGCACATAATAGAAGAAAAACTAGGCCTAAATCTTCACCATGTCAGCTCAGGACCTGACTTCCTTAACAAGACTCCTAATGTGAAAGAAGTAAAATAAAGAATCAATAATAAATGGGATAGATTCAAACTAAAAAGCCTCTTCTCAGCAAAGGAAAAAAAATAATGTGAAGAGAGAGCCTACAGGAATGGAGAAAATCTTTACCACATGCCAACTCAGCTACAGCACAAATCTCCAGGATATATAAAGAACTCAAAAAACTCAACACCAAAAAAACAAATAAAACCCAATCAATAAGTAGGCTAAGGATCTGAACAGACACTTCACAGAAGAAGAAATAAGTTTATGAAAAACAATTTATGAAAAAATGCTCAATATCTCTACCAATTAGAGAAATGCAAATCAAACTACTCTAAGACTTCATCTCACTCCAGTTAGAATGGCAAGTATCAAAAATTCAAGAAACATTAATTATTGATGAGGATGTGGGGGGAAAGGTACATTTCTATATTGCTGGTGGGAATGGCAAATTGGTGCAACATTATGGGGAGTCCTCAGAAACCCTGGACTGGAACCACCATTTGACCCAGCTGTTCCACTCCTTGGTTTATACCCAAAGGACTTAAACTTAGCATACTACACTAAAGCAGCCATATCAATGTTTATAGCATCCCAGTACACAATATCTAAACTATGGAACCAACCTAGATATTCTTCAACAGATTAATGGATAAAGAAAATGTGGTATGCATACACAATGGAATATTACTCAGCCTTAAAGAAGAATAAAATGATGGCATTTGCAGGTAAATGGATGGAGCTGGAGAACATCATGTTAAGCCAAATAAGCTAATCCCAAAAAACAAAGGCCAAATGTTTTCTTTGATATGTGGGTGCTAATTCACAGTAAGGTGAGGGGGTGCTAGGGAAGAATAGAGGTACTTTGGATTAGTCAAAGGGGACTGAAGTCAGGGGAGGGAATGTGAGGATAGGAAGGACAAGAGAATGAATCAAACATTATTACCCTATGTACATATATGATTACATGACTGGTGTGCTTCTACATCACGTACAACTGAAAGAATAACAAGTTATAGTCCACATATTTATGATGTGTCAAAAATGCATTCTACTGTCATGTATAACTAATTAGAGAAAAAAATTAAAAGTAATATATAATATTTTTCTAAAATATCATCATTGATGTATCAAAATGTGTAACTACTAAAAAATCAATAGTCCATTCCTGAATTAATATTTTATATTCTTCCTTAACTTCCCTGAGATAATAATAAGACACGTTTTTAACCTTTAAAAAAGTAAAGCAATTGTATAGTATAGATTTAACTGAGTTCATAGAAGTTAATATATTATTACTACATAATGTTAACTTGTATTATATAAAGCCTCTCATTCAATAAAGAAACCCATTAAAATCCTTCTGCTTAATAAGCCATTTAAAGACTAAAAGGTGTGTTTTTATATATGGCCTCTGTTTCAGGTGCTGTGTTACACATTCAAAGGACACCTTTGTTAAATAATACAAACGTAGAAACATGAAGATATAAAACAGATTGTTGAACATCCTAATGGTGCCAGTCTATCTTGGCTATGATGGTCCTAACACTGTCATCTGTCAGCAATTCTTCCCTTTTTCTCTGCCACTGAATAAGCAGCACACAGAGTCAAGCCAAAAATGGAGATGCAATATTAGATACCATCTGTGCTGCTCATCTGATTTCAATCCAAATTGTTCTCAAGCCAATCATGGGACCAAGTGAAGAATTTGGTTGTCATTAAAATGAGGAATGAAAAAGACACGAAGCTAGAAGATGTGCATCAAGGTTTCAGGCAGAAAGGGGAGGTGTGCTCATTTGAAAATGCCATTGTGGGAAAAGATTTTAGGGCTAGAAAATGATAACCTGCGCAAGGGTAGAAAACAAGATGAATAATTGCACATCTATGTGTATAATTACTCTCCCCCCCCACACACACAGAGTAGAAGTTATTTTGTTTGTAAAATTATCTATTTTTTCTGAGAAAATCAAATGACCAACATTTTCATTTTGCCATAACATTTTCCCCATAAACTTGTAAAATTATCTATTTTCAAGAAGAGTTCTTTCTGACATATTTAGCAAAACAATTGATAATTTTAAAATACAGATAATGAGAAATTGGGTAGGTATGTGTGCATGTGAGAATTTAATTCTAAAATACTATTTCTAAAATAATTGAATGCTGCAGGTAAAGGGAACAAACCTGTGTCCCACTAATAGACACCTTTTCTGTAAGTGGGCCAATATTGATCCATCTGCAATGCATGTGAGCTAGCCAGTTGCTTAAGAATAAGTTGTAAAGGAGATAAGTCACAACATTTTCATTTATTTTGGTAATTGGTACAGGTGGGATGGAGGGTTATTGACCATTTTTATCCACTTTCATGTTTTCCTTTCTTTTTTTTTTTTTTCTTTGCAACATTTTGAGCAGTTTTTTTCGTTTGTGTAGATGACTGGAGGCGATAACATGGGCACAGAGCAAGATAAAGATTTCAAATTTTAAGATATTATGGAATTTAAGTTCTAATTGTATGTTCAACTGGTTTTATTTATTTGTATGAAACAAGGAGACAAAGAAACATGCACTTTTGAACACTGATGAATTATAGAAGTTTGGAATTTCAAAAATAATTTCTATAGGCTATATTACTCTTTGAAGTATGCAGAACGCTTTATTCTATTACAAAATTTTAAACCTTAGTACATGAAGAAGGCAAGTACAGAAATACTTTAAAGAATTTCCTTGCCCCATGACAACTAACTTTCATGGACTTAGGTATTTTTTATTGGCAACATGCATCTGATTAAATATGTACTTTTGAATTTAACAGTGACATAATACATCAGTTTCATTTGGAAACTAATATAATTTCTTATCAAAGCATATACTATTTTTTAAAGGTTGTTAAACAGCATTTAGGCAAATTGATACAGCATTTAACAGCATTTATTTAAAAAGTTCAAAAGCAAATATTGTAGAAGTTATTTATTTTTGTTTTTGTTTTGCTTTTCCCCCCACAGTTTCATTTTTCAGTTATTCACATGCTACTTTACAGAGAAGTGGATTATGTTTGAGAGCATATAAGTGATACATTTATCTTGCTAGGAAAATATTTTTAAGAAGAACATAGTATGATAAATGCACTGTTGTCATGAGCTAGATATCAAGGTTTTCATGTTGTACAATCTACTTTAAATGAAATCATCTGGAACAAGCCTGACACTTTCGGAAAAGGAAAAAAAAGAAAACTATGTGCAATTCTTTCCATAAGATTATTCCCTTAGAGCTGGGCGCAGTGGCGCACACCTATAATCCCAGCACTTGGGAGGCTGAGGCAGGAGGATTGTGAATTCAAAGCTAGCCTCAGCAATGGTGAGGCACTTAGCAACTCAGTGAGACCCTGTCTCTAATAAAGTACAACAAAGGGCTGAGGATGTGGCCCAGTGGTTGAGTGACCCCGAGTTCAATCCCCGGTACCAAAACAAAAAAACAAAAAACAAAAAAACAAAACAAAAAACCTCCCTTATTAGTGAATCTAAAGTTACGATTTTCATATTGAAATACTGCAAAAGTATATTAAAAGTTCATGTGACTTAACCTCATATATGTGAACTCAGATTTTGTAGCTTTAATACTTCTATTATGGCAGTTCTTTATTCATGGTTTCACTTTCCAAGGTCTCAGTTACCATGTTAACCACAGTCTGAAAATATTAAATGGAAACTCCAGAAAAAGCAGTTCATAAGTTTTTAATTGGAGGCTGTGTAGCATGATGAATTTTACAGTCTGGCTTTGTCTCATCAGCCCTTTGTCCTGTCTGTCTTAGTTATCAGATTAAGTGTCATGGTATCCCAGTGCTTGCTTTCAAGTAACCCTTATTTTATTTAATAATGGCCTCAAAGTCCAAGAATGATGCTGTTGAAAAATTTAATACAGTATATGTTTTTATAATTGCTTTTATTTTTTGTTAGCTTTTGCTGTTAATTTGTTACTATGCTTAATTTATAAATTACACTTCATCATGGGTATGTTTGCACAGGAACAAATGGTACATATATGTTTCAGTGCTATCTGTGGTTTCAGGCATCTACTGCTGTCTTGGAAAATAATCCCCACAGAAAAGGAAAGACCACAGTAAACAAAACTCTAGGGAAAGCACTTACCATAGCCTGGCCCAAAACCATACTCACTAAATAAGGGCTACTATTGTTACTAGTTTTCAATTGTTGTATATTATATCCAAATTACATTTCCCTAGGTTATACATACCAACATCTTAGGAAGAAATTAAAAGTGTACTTGGGAAGATGTATTAATTACTTAGCATGAATTCTAACTCCTTACAGATTTTTTATCAAGGTTTTCAAAATAAAAATTTTAAAATAATTCATTTCTGCCACACTTATGAGAACTTGAAAACTTTCTGTCAATCTGAAATCTAGACAAAGTTCTTAGGTTGTATGTTACATAGCTTTTCACTTAACTGTGTTCTTAATAATTGCAAATAGTATTTAAAATTGTATAAAATAATTTTAGTAAAATTTTTAAAAATATATGCATTACAAAAATTTGAGTTGCAAAGTAAGTGGCAACATAAGGTAAAATTAGAAGTATGTAAAATGCGTGATTATGTATTTGATGGAGAAGAATGACAAAATCGTTTTTTAAACTATCAGTAAACAGAGATAGGAAGTGACTGTTCACAGGTCTATATAGGTATCAGCTAAAGTTTCCTGGATAAAATTATTTTTTAAATGACTGTGGCCATGTATACACATTATTAAAAATAACAGTAACATTGTTAAAAAATAAGTTATAGAACTTATCAATCAACAACCTGATATCAATGGCATGGCAAAAACTTTTATAGCAGTTCCCTAGATGGAGAAGAAAGAAACAAAGGAAGGAAGGAAGAGAAAGAGATGGAGAGAGGGAGAGTTAGAGGGAAGAAGGGAGGAAACAATGGGGGTATCAAATGAGTAAAACAAACTAGGAAATTTTTACTTGTTTTACTCTAGAAAAACATTCAAGAGGCACATTATTTTTTCAAATGTATAGCAAAATTTACTATTAAAAATTAAAGACTCAGTATTGCATATTACACAGGTGAAATTGCCACCATAAAATCCACTGGTAATCTTTATATTGATAGGATTCATTTACCTTCAGAAATATTTCCAAATGCCTACTTCATAGTGTGAGCAGTGCAATAGCTCTGCTGATGTGGTGATGCACATCCTATGTCAGCACATTACCTGGCCTCAGAAGGCCAATTGAGGGGTGAGGGAACTGATTTTAACATGATGACCTGTTACATTTGGGAGTATGAATCAAGAGTTTCAGGGTTTAGAAAAAAGCTGCTAGTTCTACCTGTAAGGGTTTAAAAAGACTGATAAATGTAGTGGTACATACTGAGGAGTGAAACTTGAAAGGGAACTTTTTTACAAGTTGAATGAAAAGGGAGACCATTTAGGCTTTATGGGAGATTTCCTTATTTTGTAGTTGAAGAAAAGAATAAATATTACAAAGCCAAAAAGGTAAATTGCAAATAAGTAAATACAATTGCAAAGATTAAATAGAGAATGCATGGTGCAGAACAAGCACAGGGCAATAGATGCCTGCTGCAGTGCAGGCAATACAAAGCAGCACTGTGAAAAATACATAAAAATAAATAATTGCTAAAATAATTGCTACATAATTGCTGCAGTTACTGCTGAGTTTCAAAATAATGTAACCTTCAAAGTAGCACATTTTTATTACTTATACTTTAATAAACTTTGTATTCTACCTGGAAGAATACACAGACTCATTCAAGATTAAATTCACAATTCACAGCAGTTCAATCATTCAGGCTTGCTTCAGGCACAGTTTCTGTCTCCAGCTCCTGTGGTACTTCATATTCCTCTGTTTAAATAATGGATGAGATATCAAACAGTGATTGTAATGACAAGAAAAAGATTATGTTACTTCATTTTTATTCTGAGACCATTTGCAGTTTTCACTTGCATTCACACACACACACACACACACACACACACAAAAATGTCTCAGTGCTGGGGATAGAACCCGGGGCTTAGTGTATGCTTGTGCCTGTAATCCCAGCAGCTGGGGAGGCTGAGGCAGGAGGATCACGTGTCCAAAGCCAGCCTCAGCAGAAGCGAGGTGCTAAGCAATTCAGTGAGACAGTCTCTAAATAAAATACACAATAGGGCTGGAGATGTAGCTCAGTGGTCAAGTGCCCCTGAGTTTAATCCCCAGTACCAAAACAAAAAACAAACAAACAAACAAAAACCTAAAGCAGTAAGTTGAAACTAAAGGTGTAATATTTTTCTTTGCTAATGATATCTTAATAATATATTTAATATCTTTAACAGTAGAAAAATTTTCATCTTTTTCTTTGTATTTGTTAAAACTAAGAAAACAGTAGTTAGTACCCACTGTTATCTACCTAAATTATATATTTCATAGATATTTCAGGTTCATTAAATTCACTTTACTTTATTGTAAAATTATTATTGCTCACTAATGGATTAATTATTTTTCATTAAAAATAAATTATTTTTTTTAAATTAAAGAGTGTTCTTGTTTTATTTTTTGTACTTTTTCATTTTTAAATTTTTCTACTGTTTGGATATAAAAATAAGATCAAACAGAAGAAAATTTTCACTGACTACTTGTCTTTCCTAGCTATTGCATTCAGTTCATTTCACAGCTATTACTAAACATAAATTCACTATAACAGGAAGAAAAAAAGTTGATGCACTACAGTTGTCTAATACATTAGGTGCACTCCACACTTTCAGGCTAGATAATAAATATTTTAGGGTTTATAGGTTGCATTGCATTGGTTCTTTGACAACTATTGATTTCTGATATTATAGCATGAAACCAGCAGAAGACAATATATAAACAACTGGTTGTGGTTGCTTTCCAATAAAATGTTATTTGTAAAAACAGACAGCAAGCTGAATTTGGCATTTTGTTCATAGTTTGTTGTACTTTGCTCTAGAATATGAGTCCCAGATATGTTCTCATAAGTAAAGACTTTTTAAGTATTTTTCTTAAAATTGTTTAATTACCAAAAAGTGAACTGGGGGCAGTTGGGGTAGGGCAGATCACTAAATACTTCAGTACTTTTCCCAGAAAGTAATTATATATTTCTTTTCTCAGAATTACAAAAGTAAGCTGTCCACATACTCTTCTTAAGAGTATGTTTCTCAATCTGGCTTTCAATCCAAATGGCATAAAATATATATTCAAGGATAACCTATGTATGGTGACATAAAAAGTGCATTTATATAAAACCTAAACTTTTAAATAAGACACTTGGCTGATCAACATCTATTCACTACATTCAGTAGGACAAAATCTGTATTTATCCACACAAATTTATCTATTTAAATGTACTTCATATTTTAAAACACAGAAGAATTAAAATGGCTGAAATTTGTTTAGAATTTTAAAACAGTTTTTGAAATTAAGTTTGAAATACTTAACAGCTATGAAAGTCACAGGATATATATGTTGGAAAGGCAAAAATTGGCTATACTTTTGGCAGTTTTTCTCCCTGCCTTTGGAAAGATCATCTTCACTCTGAGAATTGTATTCACTTGGAGGACCAGTGGATTCCAAGTCCAAACATGGTACCTTCGACATCATCAGGTTCACTTAGCACAGTAAGCTTCCTAATGTCTTTTGTTTACTTGTTGCTTACTCTATTACCCTATGAATGACCAAAGTAAAATTACTATCTCAAGTTTACCCAGTACTAGTTCTAAAATTTAAACAGTATA
Organism: Tamias sibiricus; assembly: GCA_025594165.1. NCBI lineage: Eukaryota > Metazoa > Chordata > Mammalia > Rodentia > Sciuridae > Tamias > Tamias sibiricus. The sequence goes on from CM046661.1 coordinate 143,888,116, forward strand.
AGTGTCATTAAAGGTGCTATTTAAATCATTTTTAGACCCAGATGATGGATTCTGCTATGATAGGTTTGGGCCAGATGGAAGAAATCTTACTTTTTTTTTTTTTTTCTTTTTGTAGTAACTATGGTGGTCTTCAGTCAAATCTAAAACAGACACAACATATGAAAGACAGTGAAAAAAGGTGCAAACCAAAAATTTAGTAAAATTTAGTTAAAATTAGTTAATTTTATGTGTAGTTTTTGTTTGCTTCGAGAAAACTGAAAAGAAGTTGTATAATAAATGAGCTCTTTTTCTTTTTTGCTTTTATTTTTCTGGATAATTCAGAAATAATAGAAAAAATGTCACCTGAGTTTTGGACACAGTATTATGAATCTATATACTAATTTAATTTTTGTGGGTAAAAATATGTGAATTTCCTATGTGACATTCATAACAATTATGACAAATGCTAAGTATTATTAAACAACATATGCTAATTTGTATAATTGCTTTCCAATTACCCTGTTAAAAATGTTATACATTGCCGGGTGTGGTGGCACACGCCTATAATCCCAGCACTTGGGAGGCTGAGGCAGGAGGATCATGAGTTCAAAGCCAGCCTCAGCAATGGCGAGGCACTTAGCAACTCAGTGAGACCCTGTCTCTAATAAAATACAAAAAAGGGCTGGGGATGTGGCCCAGTGGTTTAATGCTCCTGGATTCACTCCCTACTACCAAAAAAAAAAAAAAAAAAAAAAATGTTATACATTGAGGAAAAGTTGACTTGTAAAGAAGATTAACTTGAACACACAATCTCAGAAATAAATTCTTAAAAAGAAAAGTTATTGTCCTTGTGCAGGAACTTTTGTCTAACACTCTCACTGAAAAGACAAGGAAAAAAATCAAATACCTTTCATTATTTGCTTCACTTATAAATATCATAAGGGAGGAATAAAAGAATATTAATAAATAGAAAGCATAGTCAAGTCAGTCATTTCTCACACCAAATAAAGTTTATTACTCTGATTTTATACCACAGACTTATAGAATTGTATCATCTCAATGGTCTTCTTGATTGAGAATAAATGCTTCATTAAATTTAAATATAGCAACCTAATAACAATAGTAAAACCACAGAGAATAACAACTGACATTAGCAGAGCACACATCACTCTTTGGCATATAGTCAATTTCCAGACGAAATTCAAAGTCTCATATTCACAATTGCATAATAAATGCAAAGAGGACCATGGGATGACATGAGGATTTAATAAAATCAAACAACTTGAAAGCAATTTTCAAATGAAAAGGGAGATCCTGTTGATTGTTTTTGAAATAGAAAGTGGGAAAGACACAACATATAATTACGATCCATAGTTACTATCTGTGACAATTATGAATTTCACTGATATCAGCAATAAAGGAAAAGGATGAGGAGTACAGGCAGAGTTCAACTTTTTAACATAGGGAGTTTGAGGTGGAATCCTCAACTAAACAGGAACTTGCCTATATGGATCCGGAGTTCCAAAAATTCTGAGTCTGGTATAACTTTGAAAAAGCTATTTGCCAGGCCTCAGACACAAACAGCCAATGCTTATTGTATATAGTTTTTTGATGTCACAAAAGAATCAATAATTCAATATGCTTAATGACTAACCTAAAATGTGGCTTATCTAAATCTATCATCCATTTTTCCGATTTCATTGCTAAATGGCTTTTCCACACAACCAATTTTATAAGCCAGGAGCTTAAACAACTCTTTCCTAAAAGCCATCTTTCACATTTAGGGTTTTCAAGAAACCCAAGGGTCAACATGAAGAAGCTCCTCTCTCATATGCTGCCATCAGAGACCAATCTGTCAGTTTTGCTGTGTAAGTCCCTCTGAAATCCATCTGCTTTCTTTGTCTCAAGGTTCACTTCCTTAATGTAATTGCTTCGTAAATGGTTCCACATTTACTCCTTCTGCTTGTATTGTACTTTTCTGATTGATCCTGGAACTATATTTTTAAAATATGAACATGATCACATAATTTTTTTTGCTTAAACTGTATAATAATTGTTCTCCTGTGATGTTAGAATAATGACCAAATCCTTAAACTACACTGTAAATTAGCACAAAAATATCCCTTCTCATGATCTAATTTCATCTTATCTCATTTCACTACTCCCTTCCTTTTTTTCACCCACAAGGAACAATTTTTTCATTAAAAACTGATTTTTCATTAAAATTTTATTATTTTTTTTTAATTTTTCATTAAAATTTCTCACATTGAAAGATCTTAGCCATATGGATTTCTCAATGTGAGAAATTCAAACTGAATTGGACTGAAAGGGAAATTATTATAAACTATATAGATAAGCTTATAAAAATGACAGGAAGAGAAAAGAAACATGCATGGAAAAATTAGAAATAAGTTTTCTTTGGATTTTAGAACAGCAGGATCAATTCAACAAATTCATGTCAGTAACCATACAGCAATGAATGAGCTCCAATTTTCCATTTTTTAAATTCTGTTCAAAATTCACATTCAAGAAGAAAGCATGTGAATAACCTGTTTTAGTCAGCTTTCTTGTTGCTTTGACCAAAAAATCTGATATGAACAATTTTAAAGGAGAAAAAAAAAAAATTTTGGCTCAGGGCTTCAGAGGTCTCATTCCACAAAGTGCCAACTCCATTTCTCTGTGCCCAAGGTGAGGCAGAACATCATGGGTATGGAAAAGAAAACAGCTCAAGACAAGGCCACCAGGAAGCAGAGAGAAAGCCCCTGTCACCAAGGGAAAAAAAAAAAAATTAAAAAAATCCAAAGGCATGGCCCAGTGACCTACCTCCTCCAGCTACACCATACCTGCCTTCAGTTGCCACCCAATTAATCTCTATTAGTGGATTAATCACTAGGTTTCAACTGTCATAAACTAATCATTTCACTGTTCTTGCATTGTCTCACACATGAGCTTTTGGTGGCTACTTCATATCTTAATCTTAACATGGCCTAACTTGGGTAACACCTACATTGCTTGACAAAGGTATCAATACCACCTCTACCATGTCCCAGTGGAGGAAACACAATCCTACAAAAGTAAATTGAGATACCATTACAAAAGAATAAAATTTATTATAGGTAACTAAATATTTAATAGCCCTTACATACTACATCCACGTTTATTCTGTTGCTACCACAACTTGCAATGCTTTTAGTAAATAAATAAGTTAATAGAATTCAGCTTCAGTACCTAAAATCAGTTCATAAAAAATGCCCTCAAGGAAACCTTTCGTATCAGTATCAGTCTAATTTTCATACATTGATGTATATTGTGTATTTTCCATAAATAATTTGACCACAAATTGTATTTAGCAATTTACTTACATGGTTATTTGATTGGAGGATAATGAGCAGCACTTTCACTTCAATTTTACCCCTAGTAGTAAACACATAAATACCTCTCAAAAAGTGGGTGTTCAACATACCATGGCTAAATAAGTAAATGTGAACATGATGTTATTTGATATTATAAAGGTAAATGACGTTGTTAGGTAATTGGTGAAGAATAAGCACAGGATGGAAATACTTCAGTGATGAACAATGAAATAGGAACTCAAAGGTGAACCAAGTCCAGGAGAAGGAAACCTGAGTCCAGGTTTCTCCTGAGCCTCAGAAACCATGGGGAGAGTGTTTCAAGGAAAAATTGGTCATGCCACAGGACACAGAAAAAAAATGCACTAGGATTGATAAAAAGCCACTGGATTATCAGAAGGAAGGGTTTTTGTTGTTGTTGTTGTGTTTTGCTTGTTTAAATGTCCTTGTGAATAAATTCAAGGGCATGGTTGTGGGAAGTAAGAAATCAGAAAAAAAAAAAAAAAAAGTTCATCATTTTCAAGATGACTAGTTAAGAAACATAGAGCAGTAACTGGATAGAATAAGAATTCCAAGGCCTTTTTTTTCTCTGTTGCAGTAGTGCCATACTTCTGCAGTAGCTGAGAAAAGACAAACCTGAATATGTTTAACTATTTACATAAAAATAAAAACTGTCAAGGTGAGATACCACATGTCTGTAACCCAGCTACCTGGGAGACTGAGGCTGGAGGATCATGAGCTTGAGGCCAGTCTGGACAACTTAGCAAGACCCCATATCAATAAAAAAAAAGGTTGGGGTCAGGGTTGTAGCTCAGTGATAGAACACTTCATGTGCAAGGCCCTGGGTTCAACCTCTACTACCACTAACTACATGCATATTTACAAACAAACTGAGCACAGGTGAGAACAGAGGCAACTGACTGTAGAAGTGGAAAACATTAGGTCATTACTTTTAGATAGTAGGGAGAGTCTCATTCTTTAAAGGAAGGGAGAGTAGAAAATGCTTTGAGTACAAATAAGATTATAGGTATAGAACTAGCAATATAAGGTAGGTTTGTCTAGTTAGCCTGAGAAACAAGATTACTTGGCTATTGAAATTATCCAGGATGAGGAACTTGAACAGTGCCACTAGCAACAGAGAGAAATAAAAAAGATAGAAGTAGAAAGATAATTAAAATGACAGGCAGCATTGAATATGGCTGTACAGGGCCTGAAGTTTTAATCATATTTTTTCCTCTTAAAGAAGAGAAAAATTATAAGCACAACAATAAGCATAAGGCCTTAGGAGAGTACTGTGCAAGGGAGAAACCTTTAAACTTGAACTTCTTATTCTTCATGGTAAGTCTGTTTCTTGCCACAAGAAGTACTGAGCAAGTTGGCATGGAGTGGGAGGGGATGGGTTTAGTTTGCTTTTGAAAAAAAGAATTGTTGTAACTGTGCCATCGAGAATGAATTGTAAATAGAGTGTGGAAGCCAGGAAGTAAACAAAATAACAGAAAGCAATAAAAAAAAGATGTTAAATATTAATAGAAATTTTAAAGTTCACAGCAAAATTGGAGGAAGGTACAGAAATTTTTCACATACCCCTGCCTCCACCCTATGAAAGACATCTACATACCTAGCCTCTCTCATAATCAAAATCCCGATAAAGGGTATTCACCTAACTATCCTCCCTCATTATCAAAATCCTTAAGATATCCACATACCTAACCTCTCTCTTTATCAAAATCCCTAACCAGAGTGGTACATTGGCTGATTAACCAATATTGATGGACTTATTGATAATCATACATTGACACATCACAATCAACCAAAGTCCATCATTTATAGTAGAGTGTACTGTTGGTATTATACAATTTGTGGATTCAGACAAATAATGGCCATGTAACTGTTACTATTACATTATCATACAGAATTTTACTGCCCTAAAAATTGTGTGCTGACCTATTCATCCCTCCTACATCTTCAATCCCTGGCAATTATTGGTCTTTTATTAACTTCATAGTTTTGCTTGTCTAGAACTTCATATATTTGGAATCAAGCAATATACAGTCTTTTTAATTGGTTTCTTGCAATTAGTGATATGCATTCATGATTCTTCCATGTATTTTTTAATATTTATTTTTTGTTATAGGTGGACACAATATCTTTATCTTTTATTTTTATGTGGTGCTGAGGATCAAGCCCAGTGCCTCACACATGCTAGGCAAGTGTTCTACCTCTGAGCTACAACCCCAACCCCTTCCATGAATTTTTATTTTTTTTTTAAATATTTTTGTAGCTCTTTTTTTTTTTTTCCCCATGAAGCACTAAATAACTTTCTATGTTGAAATAACTACAGTATATTTACCCATTCACCTACCAAAAGAAAGGCATCTTGCTATCTAAGTTTGGACAGTTATAATTATAGCTGCCATAAATATCTGTGTGCATGTTTTTGTGTGAACATAAGTTTTCAAATCCTTTTGGTAAATACCATGGAATGTAATGCTGAATCATGTGCTAAAAGTATATTGAGTTTTAAGAGAAACAACCAAACAGTAATCCAATGTGGCTGTAGCATTTTAAATTCCCAACAGTAACAAATTAAAGGGCCTATTGTTCCACATTCTCACCAGTATTTGGTGTAATCAGTGTTCCAAATTTCGACTGTTTTAATAAGTGAGTAGTGGTATCTCATTGTTATTTTAATTTGCATATCCTTGAAGATATATGATGGGGCACATCTTTATACATGTTTATTTTTGCTATCCATGGGATTTCTTTGCTGAGGTGTTTGTCAAGGTCTTTGTCCCCTTTTTTAAACAGGTTGTCACTTTTCTTACTGCTATGTTTTATACTATTCAGCTTCATCCCCACAAAATCAACCCAATTAGCCACATAATGAATTTCTTGGTTGCCAGAGGCAAATGAGCATTTTCATTCTTTTTAGAAACATAATAAATAACCGTCATGCCTTATTTTAAATAATCAGACATTTCATATAAATATTTTATGATATTCATTTGCCTAGAGTCTCACAACAAACTGACTTAGTTTAATAAAATTCCTTGAGATGAACTTCAAAATGATGCAGAATGAATATGCATGTGAAGTCAAATTTCTTTCTTAATTATATTCAACAGGGACAAGTTTTTTTTTAAATAGCATGAACTTTTTTTATTTGAAAAACTTAGATAATCATAGACTCACATGAACTGTAAAATATAATACAGAAGCATGCTTGTATACTTTCCCCCCAATGGTAACATTTTGCAATACTATAGTGTAATATCATGACCAAAATATTGACATTAGTACAATATTCTGATCTTGTTCAGATTTAATGAATTTTAGTTTTACTCATTTGTATGTGTATCTTTGTGTACATGTTGGTTAGTTTCTATATACATGTGTCACCTGTGTGGATTCATGTTATCTATCACCCCAGTCAAATTGCTGAACAATTTCAACACCATACACATAGGGTATATTTAAAATTAAACTACATGAACTTTTTTTGTGCCTAAAAAATCAATTAAAAAAATCTGATTTATATACTGGCATTATAAAAACCATCCAGTCATAACGGAATTAAATTTTTCTGAACTCAAACATGTGAAACATCTGAAGAAACACCATACTTGACATCTTTATTTCATTTCATGCAATGAAATATAACCAACAACCATTTGCCTACAAATTAGAAGTGAGAAGACTGGTTTCTAAGACATTCCAAGTCATATGTTAGAATCATGTTAACAGGTTCAGATACTTAGCACAACAGACATTTTGCATGAACTTATTTTTGGTTATAATCATTTTCCTAGGTTCTCTCTTCCTGTCCCTGAACACCCCCCCAAAAAAAAAGTAGTTTTCTGAAAAACAGTATTACATTTTCTATATGAGACAGATATGGTTTGTCAGAGTAAAATATTTATATAAAGTACCAATAATTACATCATACGGTGTTTAGAATACAATATATATAAATATGTGAATAATTATATCATGTTTAAGTTCAGAAATATATATTTTAACATTAAAGAATACATTTATATAAAGTATATGTTTAAAGTATAATTATTCATGTAATGTTGCTGTATAAATACATAGTTATGATGTGTTCTTGAATTTTTAAATAAAATTTCTTTAAAAGAGAATTTTTACTTGAATTTGCAATATCTTTTGGCTTTATTATGGCAGAATTTCTAAGAGAAGAAGAAAGAACAAAAGCAGAGTTCATTGGTAACACTCTCTTCCACATTAAAGTTTTTCCTTGGGAGAAATTGGACTTTCATTGAGTAAATTACCTTCCTTACTTTCCCTTTCTAATCCCAGGGTATAGGCTATAGCATAGTTTAATCTCATGAACATTACTATAGGAATGTTCCCTAAGACTGGAACATTCCATGGAGACTTGTAGCATCATTTCTGGCTAGATGACTATTTGATTTAATTTCACAGGCTTGAATGGAAAACTCAGGGTCTTTACTTGTCAGGGTAGATCTTTCTGTGGAACATGTTAGGAATGGTTATACAATTATTTAGGGTCAGTGTATTTGTCCATTTGTCATTACTATAACAAAATGCCTGAGGCATGATAAATAATTTTATAAAGAAAAAAGACTTATGTAGCTCACAGTTCTGAAGGTTCAAGGTCATGATACCATATCAGCTCAGCTCTGGGGAAGGCCTTATGGTAGATGGAATCACAGTGGCAGAAAGAAGAGATTCAGGAAGTCAGAAAGAGTAATTCCAAAGTTAGCGTCATTCTTATAAAAATTTAGTCCCACAAGAAGTAACTCAGCGTCCCATAAAAACTACCTAATCCATTTGATTCAGGGACCTCTCTCTAGACCTCACTTCACGCTGCCACTCTGGAAGACCAAGCTCCCAACACACGAACCTGTAGGCTGAAAATGTAGACCACCTCTGACCCATAACAGCCAGGCATGATTGAAAATTAGCTAGAGGATTATAGATAAAAATCCAAACTTATGAAATAAATAAATAAATGGGTTAAAAATGAGGAAAAGCAAAGATTATACTGAAAACAGTTGAGTGGCTGAAGAATAAACAGAGATAGTGAAATGAATCAGGGATTCTGGTAGTTTGCAGGATGATGCTCCACTTACAAGTGAATATACCTAGAATTATTCAGGGATTAAAGGGACACCATGTCTATAAGTTACCCTCAGAGTTCAGAAAAAAAAAAAATCACAACATGTGAATCTGTGTGAGACTATGTATGATGCATATGTGTTAGCACACATGCAAGTGTTAACATAATAAATTGGATAAAATGGAAACATCTGGGAAGTATGACACCTCTCTACCACTACTACAATTTTAATGTAAATATGAAATTACCAAAATAAAAATGAAAGATAAAGTAAAGCAATTTGAAGTTAGCTAATATTTTGAGGGTTTTTGTTGTTGTTGTTGATATACGAGGGGAAAAATGTAGAATATGTGTTCCCTTAGGGAACAGACAGATATAAAAACAGTAGGCATTAATTAAAAACAAAATGATAGAGAGAAAAATTTGTCTAAAATGGGGGACCAAGGATGCATTCAGTGGGAAAGTGTTTTCCTGGCATTCACAAAAACCTGGGTTCATTCTCTGGCACAACACACACACATACACACTCACCAAAAAAAAAAAAAAAAAAATCTAAAATGACCCTTAATATGATCCTTCTTTGTTTATCACACTTTTTTCCTTTGAATCTTGACATCTTATCTGGATTGCTGCAGCAGTCTCTTAATTGGTATTCCTGCTGCCAAATCCACTACACTCCCCATTAATTTTCCTAAGTAATTGCATCCCAGGAATATTTCTGTGTCCTAACGCACTATGTTTAAGTGCCTAAAAGTTAGAGACTGAGTTTTATTAATTGCCATGCACACCCAAACTGAGGTCCTAACTGGCAGATTTGTTAAAATGATAATCATTTAACTAGAAGCTACAGGAAGCAAACAGTCATTTATTTAGGGATTTTTTATATATCCTTATGAAATACACAAGATAATACAAAGCACAGGACAACAGCATTCATATTGTGCTAAATTAATAGAAAAAATAAGGTGAAAGAGTGATTGAGATTGACTTCATAGAAAAATGTCACACTCTTCAACTTGTTACTTCTTGGTATTATTGTCAAATTCGGAATCCTGGAGTGGATAAACCACAAAACTAAGCCTATTCTTTTACTTTGTTCTTGTTCTTTTTTTTTTTTTTTTTTTTTTTTGGTGTGTGTGTGTGTGTGTGTGTGTGTGTCCTTCTTATTTTGTCCTTTTGTAGAGAAGTAAATTAGTAGATTTCTTATGATTCTTTTGATTAAACTTCAGAATAACTGAAAAATATCTTAAGAGTAGATGAACATAGAACAAGCCAGTCACATGAAGAGGTGAATGAACAATTTTCTCATGTTCTAAAGTACAGCAAAAGTATGACAAATTAATGCACAGTTGAAGGCCAACAACTTCCTTCCCATAGGGCCACACACAGAGACACATTAATATACACACACACAATGAAGAGGTGACATCCAGTGGAGTCAAAATACATGGATTACAATTATGGGTCGCCTCCTAATTTACTGTTTATTTCCATAGTAATTTAGCTTGTCTAAGCTTTAATGATCCTAAAAGTTAGGAAAATACGTACTTCTTAGAGAAACAAAATCTACGAAATGGGGATAGAGTTTCTCAAATGAATCCTATCTTGAAACAGGGATGACAGTCTAGAAAATAAAATGAAATAATCATTGTGAAATTTTAATTGCAATCATGAAATTCTGTGATAACATAAACAAATTTAAAATACGAAACACACTATGTGTTTATAAATAAAAGATGACACCCTGGAAGGCTAACTCAAACTCTCTTACAGACTCTGCAAACAAAATACTTGTGCCAATGCAGAATATTTTTCCAATTTCAATGAATTTACTCCAAATCTATGTGAAAAGATAAGCTACATACTGACTCTGTAAAATTCCATAGGTTTGGACTTCCGTGACTATTGCTCAAACTATGTTTTATAAAGAGACTCATAAATTTTTAAAAGGAAAGTATATTAACATAAATGGGAGAAATAAATTAAAAATTTATTTTAATCAGTGAAGTCTTCTGCATACTGGCAATGAAGCTCAATATGCCCAGTGTAATTCTGCTGAGAAGTAGTCTGTTTTCACAGTGATTTGGAGACAAGAAAGACGCTTTCTGCCGGGCGCAGTGGTGCACGCCTGTAATCCCAGCACTTTGGGAGGCTGAGGCAGGAGGATCGCGAGTTCAAAGCCAGCCTCAGCAATGGCGAGGCACTTAGCAACTCAGTGAGACCCTGTCTCTAATAAAATACAAAAAAGGGCTGGGGATGTGACCCAGTGGTCAAGTGCCCCTGAGTTCAATCCCCGATACCACAAAAAAAAAAAAAAAAAAAAAAAAAAAAAAAAAAAGAAAAAGAAAGAAAGATGCTTTCTAACCAAAATATGATTGGTGCATATTCTATTCAGAATTTTCAAATTATTTTGAATTCTCATGGGATACCAGTAATCAACACAGAAAACAAAACTGTACCAATAAGCATGATTTTTTATAAGATCCTTAGAAAACTTTCTTTCTAATCTGTTAAGTACTGAAATATATATCATATTTACATATAATTTTATTTATCTCAAATATTTCCAATGACAATGATGATGATAACATCCAGCATTATCTGTAGTGAAGGAGGTTGAAATTTAAAACCCCTTGGGAAAAAGAAAACTAAGGACTCTGACCTTTCACAATTCTCTTTCCCACCCAAATTCCCCTGCCTACCAAATGTAATCTCTCCAAAAATTGACAAACTCCTCCCAATGATGAGGCTCTGCTAACCCAGCAAAACTCAGACCCTCATTGCAGCCAGTTGCCATTTTCCTTTTGAAAATGTGCCCTTATTCTGCTTAATAAAGCATTACTGATCCATTGAGGTCTGTCTCCATCCTTTTTTTTTTTCTTTTTTGTGTTCTCTTTCATTTTCTCTCACGTAGGGTATGTACCACGTTCTAGACTATCCGCTCAATATTTATCTATTTGTTTAAAATATTTATCTTCTAGTTGTAGGTGGACATAATACCTTCATTTTATTTTTACGTGGTGCTGAGGATCGAACCCAGTGCTTCATGTATGCTAGGCAGCATTCTACCTCTGAGCCACAACCCCAGTCCCCCCACCCTCAATATTTAATGTGATCCTCCTACTTGGCTTACAAAGAAACTTTGTTGAATCAAGTACCCAGAAACTGAACATGAAGAGGGTTACTTATCCAATTTCACAAGGACAATAAATGGTAAAAACAGAATTAGAACCAGGGAGTTTTAACTTCAGAACTTTGGCTTTGTAGTATTTCATTCTGGTCCTGGCTCAGGACAGATAGATACATTTTATGGCACACTTGAACTCTTTCACCCTACCACAATATTCAATAGTTAGTCACTTACACATATGTCCAATTTGCAACAACTGTGCATATCTGAATGTTAACTCAGATCTGAGATCAAATATTTTTTAAAAAATCTCATTTTAATTTTTGAAATAATTTGTTCATGTTTATTAAAAATATGGTTTTGAACTTGGGAGCATATACTACATTTCAAAATATACTGATTTTTTAAAAATCTAAGTATATTTCCCATAGGACATGAATTATTCTTTATCAATTAATGTTATTTAATACATCTGGATATAAATAGTATTTATAATTCTTTGAGAACATGCACAGTTAAATTGGATAAAAGTGTTCTTTTTTTATAGAATTATCATGACCCATTCACAAATAAATTATAGTTCTTTCCTGCATACCCTACCACAAAAACAAAACGAAACGAAACAAAACAAACAGCAACAACAACAACAAAAAAAAAAACATACACTTTCTTTCCTCCAGTTTTCAATGCTTCATCTAAGATGACTAGTTAGACTCAGTTTTCCCTTCTCCCACCTCTTCCCCTGGAGAATCTCTTTCATAGGCTTTCTCTTTATATCACAGTATTATACAGTTAAACAATCATATAATAACACTACTAGTTTTTTATTTGTTACATGCTTACTAGTTCCTACTCTGGTTAAAACTTGAAAATCGTTCTTCCAAAATGCCACAGAGCATTTAATTACTGTCTTGCTGATATAGAGTTTTTTATTATTATTATTATTATACTAGAGTTAATCATGGTTTTATTGTTTATAAAAAGTTCATTACTAAAGGGTGTTTAATGGTTATCTGCTCGCATTTTAAAATGGCATGGTGGTAATCAGCCCTCAAAGGACTGTGTCTACCTAAGGTTAGCTGAAAAACACAGCAAACTAATTAGCATCCCAAATCACCACCCAGCCATCTGTTATCTCTAGGCAAAGCGGAAGAAAATGTAAATGTCTGGGAAATAAGAGCTTTGTGTGAGAAGACCATATATTTTTTTTTTCACCCACAGCATTTGTAGTGGTACCGATGCTGTTGATTATGAAAAGAAGTTTTTGTTTCTATCATCCTTCTGTTGTGGAGAAGCCTGTGAGAAAAGGCGTGAGAGAGAGAGTGGAACCAAGGAATCATAACACACACATATCACCTCAGTCTGTTTTTAAAGATCAAAAATAGGATGCAAAGTAGGTGGACAAACAGAGCTTTGCACCCTAGAGCTACTCATCTGACACCTTGTACTGATGCAAACTCATTATAAAAATGACAGTTTTCAAATAGGTAGCATATTTTATTGCCAGATCTAAAAACTACACAGCTCTAGTCTTACCAGTAGTCACTATATTTATTTTTCACACAATCCAGTTTATATAAAAACAATCCTTGTTTTGACATAAAACAAGTGAATGGTGTTGTAGTGTTCTGGCCTTTTGATGAAATTAGTTTTGCTTTTTTTTTTTTTTTTTTTTAACACAATATTATTATCCTTTTTCCTGCAGGGTTTTCCTAATATCAAAAAGAAACCTAAACATCCATCATGCTTTAATAATGAGGCAATGGAAATAAAAAAGAGCTGTATGTAAAGTAATTCATAATGATGAGATTAAAAAACAGAAACCTCTCTCTCACCTTACTTTTCTATCTCACTGAGGCTTGTTTGGGCACCAAGGTTTTCCCATCTCATTGAGGTTTGTTTGAGCACCAAAGAGGTTTTATGAACCCCTTAATGCTGCATGTCAAGAGAGCACTATAACTCTATGGAAAAAAGAGAATTGTTTCCATTCCAACCCCTTTCCGGTACAGCAAAAATATAAACCAATCAGTTTGTAGGCAAAGTATTTTAGGTAGTAAAAATATTCTGTTGTCTGAGAAATTTTATGTACCCCTGGAAATCATACTATCATGTCATGTGGCTTCAAAGGGATCTTGTTCATATGGATTTTTAACAATGACATACGAAAATAAATCAAAATGATAAGACTGCAAGAATAAAAATATGATATTTTTATTCCAAAATTTAATACTGAATTGGGACAGTATTTCATCAGCTTACTATTTACCTTTATTTTTATTATTCTTTGGTACAATTCTATACCAGACTGAGTATAATAATAAGCTTTTAAGGTACTTTTTCTTTCTGTCTCATTCAGTGAATAAAGTCACTGAATGCTTGCCACACCATAAGCGACATCTCATGCACAGTCCCATAGAGTACTGTCTAGTGTGGGGGAGAGGGATTTATCAAACAATGGCATGAAGAAAGAAAAAACAAAACAAACTGAAAAACTATGTAGATGTAGTGAAATTTGACCTAGCTTGGGGGGAGGTTCCTTTAAGACACCTGAGAAACACTTAACATGAAATTTGAAGGAGGAAGACTTAAGAAAAGGAAGGGGACAGGGAGGCCTGAGCATATACACAACACACGGAACTACTCCATTTCATGAGAATGTATGACATGCTTTAAAAAACAAACAGATGGCAACCAGGGAAAAGAGACATTAGTTACACAACATGAAGCTGAATAGGTAGTCAGAGAATTATCCAAACTACAGGGCATCACTCTCTCTGTCCTAAAATACTGGAAAGCTGCGGAATGCCCATAAACTTAGGTAGCAATATGAGTTTTTTGAAAAGAACATTGTGACTATAGAGTACAGGATACACACAGTGTTGTTAATAAATCTGGCTTTTGGGCTACTGTGTTCTGCTCTAAATAAAGTATTATTTAGAGTGAACTGGGAGCAGTTCATAATCAGCCAAGTGAAAGGTGTTATCTAACAATGTATAATAAATAGCCAACTGCTTTTTGACATTTCCAAGTTTATAAACTTTAAGAGGATGTATTGCTTTATAGATGAAATCATGACCATTATTAATTTGCATATGATAAATTGATAGGTTGATCAGTAAACTCTGATAAATGGCCTTATAAGTTTATCTCCTCTTTCTCCCAAACACCATGTTAGTCACTGTGCCCTCCCCATGTCTGTATCCCACTCTCCAGGCACGTGGCAGTTTGCCCTTCCCTGTCCTACTGGAAGTAGGCATGGATATGTGACTTGCAATGGCTAATAACAAGACTGGGGAGAGTGGTCATGGAGATGTCCTTTAAGTATGTGACAATTCAGGTAGATTTTGCAATCTAATTACACATTTCTGACCTGGAAAAGGTAGAAAAAGGGTCTGAAAAAACTAGTAAAATTTTTCCAAAATTATAAACTAAATTTTGCTATAGCATTTACAAGTTGATTGAAAAATATAAAAAGAAAGAACATTTGTAAAATGGTTTTAAACTTACTTGAAGCTAAAGTAACTAAAACAGCATAATTTTATAGAATTTAAAATAAATTAATGGAACAAATGAAAACCCCAGAGACCTCCAGAGGCAGTGTTTTTAGATTGCTACAGAATTCAATATAAATTACTAGGGAAAGCTTGAACTAATTAAATGAATGGTGCCTGGACAACAATATTTTAGCCAAAAATTAAATATATAGATGTCCTTCATAAAATTCATACACCACACAGTGTGAAATAAAGATTTAACCTAGAATAAATTTATACAATTTAATATATTAAAAATTCCATTATAAAAATAATAGAAAACTTAACAATCATGTCCTTCAATAGGAAAGATCTTCTAAGTGAAATTTAAAAAGAAAAAAAATAATCTATGTTGGATATTTGATAATACAAATTCCATATACAGACACAGACACACACACACACACACACACACACACACATACATACATGATACGTAAGAGAGGGTCAAATCAAGACACATGTTGGAAGAAAACACATATAAAACACATGAAAGAAAAAGGAAGAACATTAGAATGCATTTTTTAAATTAAAAATTGATGAAATAAGTAAATGATATGAATAAATGTGATCCAAGAAACACACACACACACATACACATCAATGAAAAAACTGAAAGATTTTAAAACTTAGGGAAATTAGCCAAATCTTAACTAAAACAATGAGAATGCAGTTGTTCATAATCAGAAATCAAGCTTCAGAATAACCAAAAGTGATGTGATTTGTTTAAGTCAAAAATTATTTTTATGATCACATAAATGTGTATGTAAATATGTAGAATAAAGATCTGGAAGGATCTATAGTTTACAATTTACTTTATGGTTTTAAAAACAAGAAAGTCACAAGGTAAGAAGATCATTTTTAGGTAATATTTGAAGAATTATAAATTAATTGGATAAATAAAGATATCTCTATAATTTGAATAGCAAGTTTTGCTAGTATTAAATCACTATTAACTTCCTTTCTCAACCAAAAAAATTAAGACTTTTTAATATAAACATTCTCCTTTTAAAAATAGGGTAGTAAAATATGTAACTTTGTTCCACTAAGTCAGACAATGGAGGTGAAATTGTTTTGAAAAATATAAATTCTGAACAGGTAAGTTATATTTATTTGTCTCAAATTCTTTTGCTTGGACTTTGTGAAAAAACGTTAATATATAATATATGCTTATATGTTTATTATGATTATAGTACTTATAAAAGCATAAATATTGTTGATCAATTGTTTCTCTCTAGAATTGCTATTGACACAATACCTTTATTCTATTTATTTTTTGTAGTGCTGAGGATTGAACACTGTATCCCACGCATGCAAGGCAAGTGCTTTATCACTGAGCTTTATAACCCCAGTCATTTCTAACAATTTAGAATAAAAAATAAATAAATTTCAAAAAAATTGCTATATATATGTAAGCTTTGCAAAGGAATTTATATTATTATTCCTTATAGTCAATACTGAATAGTATTGAGGAAGATTAAATAAATTTCTTAATGAGAAATCATGAATGTCACAAAATTAACTTTTATTTTAGTAATCTTTAAAGTTTTACAGTTTTACATGAAATGTAAGGTATCATCATATTTTTAATTCCAAAAATAAATAAAAATATGTTGTTCTTTTAGCATTAATGGAAACAATTATAAATGTGTTAAAAATATTGATGTGTTGGAGAAGCACAGTATTTCTAATATTTTCAAAGGCTCATGAGAGATAAACAAAGTAACTCATAATCCTCAATACACTTGTGAAATTCATCTTCTATTGATTACTCTATAACAGGATCATAATCTCTACTACCTCCAAGAATAAAAAAAAAAGATTAAGTAAAAGAGCAAAACATCCTAATATAAAAGAAAATAATCATACAAGATGAAATAGCTACTAAAATATCTTCTTAATGTCAAAGAGAAAAAAGGGGGTTTATGTTGGCTGCCTGCAGCAAGCTGGGGTCTGTCTTTGCCAGTTAGATGGAGCAACCATTACTCAGCTCCATTTTGCTTCAAGTATCTTGATACTGTCTCCAGACTTTCAGACAATGATTCCTGATATCTACTTCTGGTATTAATTTGTAAGTTATTCTTTGTTAATATTGTCTTCACACTTCTAATAGTTTGCTAGTCAAAAGAGTACCTCCTCACCCTATGTATTTGCTTTAACTTCTTATTATGCTTTTATTTGGAGTCTGTGGTCTGTGAGTATATAGATATACCCATTGCAGAGTTTTCTCTGGCACTGATGGCACTTGATACATAATTTAATGCATCTCAATATTTGTTTCTGGGCTGTTTTATTTATGTATTTGTTTGTTTGTTTAGCTTTTGGTCTAGAATTGTCTGCTTCATAGATTCCAGCAAACTCTGTCTAACCAGTACTATAGTTACAAAAGTTATTTTTATCTTTCAATTTTCTAGTTAAATGTCAATAACTCCACAATTTTGTTTATTTTATATATGAGTTTCCTTCTTCTACATATTTCCATGTCTGAAATTAAGGCATTGAATACTTGACTTTATATT
Source organism: Tamias sibiricus (assembly GCA_025594165.1). Taxonomy (NCBI): domain Eukaryota; kingdom Metazoa; phylum Chordata; class Mammalia; order Rodentia; family Sciuridae; genus Tamias; species Tamias sibiricus. The sequence goes on from CM046661.1 coordinate 143,905,731, forward strand.
TTTAAATGATTATAATCCTATTTTACCTACTACATTCTAAAATTTCTTACATGAAGTTAAAGAAATTATTTATTTTTAATCACTTGCCAAGGATCTAAGGGCATTTCAACATTTTTAGATATTTGAAATGAACAGATATTTTTAAATGTCCATTGAAATAAATTGATTTGAATTTTACAGCAAGATGTTATTAGAGTTTGAATGCTGAATGTTGGGTTGGTTAGCTTGTTGACACTGTCACCAAAATACATGACAAGAACAACTTAGAGGAGGGAAAGTTTCTTCTGGCTAATAGTTCTGAAGGTTTTGGGTTTTGTTGGGCCAGGTCCATTGCTCTGGGAAACCAGTACATCATGCTAGAAGGGTGTGGTAAAGAAGTGACACTCACCTCATAGTGACCAAAAACACAAAGAAAGAGAAGAGGGAAAGGGCCTCAGGGAAGTTGAACCCTTCTTATGCATTCCCTCTGTGACCCACTTCCTCCAGCCGCTCACTCCTGCCTTGAATGAATGGTAAGCCAGCATATTCACATGAGGATGGACTGATTGGGCTACTGCTCTCACAATCCAATGATTTCACTTCTAATTATTCCTGCATTAATACAGGAACGTTTGAGGGACACTTAATATACAAACCATAACAGATATACTCCAAAAGACTTAGGTTTAAGAGACATGGTATTAACCCTGTGCCTAACAGAAGAAAGAGTATGCCCAAATCATCATCATGTGGGCTTAGGACCTGACTTTCTTCACAAGACTCCTAAAGCACAAGAAGTAAAATCAAAAATCAATAAATAGGATGGATTCAAACTAAAAATGTTCTTCTCGCCAAAGGAAACAATAACATGAAGATACAGCCTACAGAATGGGAGAAAATCTTTACCACATGCACCTCAAATAGAGCACTAATCTCTAGGATATATAAAGAGCCCCAAAAACTTAACAGCAAAAAAATAATAATAATACAATTAATAAATGGGCTAAGGATCTGAATAGACACTTCAAAGAAAAAGAAATATAATCAATCAATAAACATATGAAGAAATGTTAACATCTCTAGCAATTAGAAAAAGGCAAATTAAAAGATGGAGTTGGACAATATTATACTAAGCAAATTAAGCCAATCCCAAAATACTAAAGGCCAAATGTTTTCTCTGATAAGCAGATGATCCATAATTGGAGGTGGGAGGCAAACAGAATAGAGGAGCTTTGGATAGCGCAAAGGGGAGTGTGTGCAGGGGAAGGGGCAGAGAGTAGGAAATATGGTAGAATGAGATGAGCATCTTTACCCTAGGCACATGTATGATTGCACAAATGGTGTGACTCTACATCATGTACAACCAGAGAAATGAAAAGATGTGTTCTATCTGTACACAATGAATTGAAATTAATTCTACTGTCATGTATAATTAAATAGAACAAATAAAAAAAATAAAGAGTTTGTAAGGATAAATTTTGCCTGGACTTAGCACCGAGAGTAGTTGTATTTTTCTTGCATTCATCTTAATGCCATTGTACAATGTGTTGTCTTTTCAAATTGTGCTCACTTTTCAAATGGCCTGTTGGAAATATTAGATCTTTAATCTACTCATTCCCACCTTTGCAAATATATACAATGCCATGGGCAATAATGCATGTGCTAATCTCCATCTAGTCTCACTTTATTTTCCTATCGTCCTTTCCTATTTGTCTTCATTTCCTAGCAGTTAAATTTTTAAAATTGTATTTGGTGCTAAAATGGTTTTTGGAACAAATAAACATAAATAAAGTCTGTTAGAAATCACACACACACACACACACACACACAAAAAAAAAAAAAAAAAAAAAAAAAACTACATTGAGATTTCATCTCACTCCAGTCACAATGGCAATTATCAAAAATATAAGCAACATTAAATGTTGACAAGAATGTGAGGAAAAAGGTACATTCATACATTGCTGGTGGGACTGCAAATTTGTGCAACCACTCTGGTAAGCAGTATGGAAAGTCCTCAGAAAATTCGGAATGGAACCACCATTTGACCCAGCTATGCCATTCCTCAGTTTATACTAAAGGACTTAAAATCAGCATACTACAGGGACACAGCCACATCAATGTTTATAGCAGCTCAATTCACATTAGATAAATTATGGAACCAAACTAGACGCCCTTCAGCAGATGAATGGATAAAGAAAATTCAGTACATATATGCAATGGAATATTACTCAGACTTAAAGTAAAATGAAATTATGGCATTTGCAGGTAAATGGATGGAACTAGATAATATCATGCTAAGTGAAATAAGCTAATCCCCAAAAATCAAAGGCCAAATGTTTTTTTTCTGATAAGCGGATGCTGATCCATAGTGGGGAGGGGGGGAGGGAAGAATGAAGGAACTTTGGATTGTGCAGAGGGGAGTGTGGGAGTGGTGGGGCGATGGGGATGGTAAGGACAGTAGAATGAGACGACATTATTACCCTATATACATATATGATTACACTTCTGTGTGACTCTGCACCATGTACAGCCAGAGGAATGAGAAGTTGTGCACAATGTATCAAAATGTACTTTACTGTCATGTATAACTAATTAGAACAAATTTTAAAAAAATAAAAAAGCTTCATGCTGAATATGGCACTATTGGGAGGTGCTGTATGTAGACTGTTTGGTCCTTAAATCACTGAGGATGTACCCTCCAGGGAATTAGTGGGACCATGTTTCTTCCTCTTCTACCTGTTGCTTCCTTGCTCAGGATGTAAGCAGTTTGTCTGCATCCTGCATACCAGCCAAGATGTGCTGCCTTCCACTGGCAAAAACAAATGGGGCCAATCAATCATGATCTGGAATCTTCAAAACCATAATCCAAAACAAACCTTTTCTCAGGCATTTTACTAAAGGGTCACAAAACTGACCCAAAAAAATGGAAACTGTTTAAATTTAAATTTTAGTATTCATCATGTTCATAAATGTGTCCTGAACCAAAGTATCAATAATAATTTGTGATGCAGATGAGTAAAAATATAACCTGGCATCCAAAAAGGTTACTACTTAAGGAGATAGACATTGAAAAACACTAACAAAAATTTTAAAAACACCCTAAAACGTAGAAATTGCAATGAGTTATGCACAGCCTACTTTGGGGCATTTGAAATAAAAAAAAAAAAAATTAACATTTATCTTGCATGCATTCTCTACTGGGTGCTGTTTTTTTTTTTTTTTTTTTTTTTTTTTTTAATCTTCTAGGGTTTTTATTTGTTTGTTTGGTCCTAGGGATTGAACCTATTAAGCTTTACCATTGAATTACAACCCCAGGCCTTTTCATTTTTTTTTTTTATTTTATTTTTATAATTTTTAATATGTACAACTCATAGTGCATGTATTTAGCATCTTTTTACATACAACTGTTTGTATACAGAGTATATTCGTACAATTCAGGTCTTCAATCACACATTTAGGAAAGTGATATCCGTCTCATTCAAACACCTTTTTTTTTTTTTCTTTTTCCTTTTCTCCCTCTCCCTCCCCCCTTGCTTCCTCCCTTACCCTCCCTTCCCTTTGACCATTCTAGTGTTCCTCTAGTCCTCCTATGTACCCCCCCCATCCAACAATACTATGAACTAGCCTCCTTATATCAGAGAAAACATTTGGTACTTGGATTTTTGAGACTGACTAACTTCACTTAGCATTATGTCTTCCAACTTCATCCATTTACCTGCAAATGCCATTAATTTATTTTCTTTTATTGCTGAGTGAAACTCCATTGTGCGTATATACCACATTTTCTTAATCCACTCATTTACTGAGGGACATCTAGGTTGGTTCCACAACCTAGCTATTGTGAATTTCGCAGCTATAGTCTAAATTCTTCTCTAGGACATATATTTTGTCTTCATTGTCTGAGGGTTTTTCTTCCAAGTGGTCTATTCTGTTGGAGATGCTTTCAATTGAACTTTTATTTTGGTTTATTGCTTCTTTCATTTCTGGAATTTCTGTTTGGTTTCTCTTTAGAGCCTCTATTTCCCTGTTGAAGTAATCTTTTACTTCCTGTATTTGTTTTCGGAGTTCTTTGTCAAAATGATCTTTTGCCTCCTGTACTTGCTCCCTTGTCTCATTTTTTATTTCATTCTTAAGTTCCATAAACATTTGGAATATGTAATTTCTAAATTCCATCTCTGGCATTTGACCAACTGTGTTTACCATGGAGTCTACTGATGAGGTATCTTGATTTGTTTGTGTCACTTTCTTCCCTTGTTTTTTCATGTTGCTTGTGTGTCTTTTCTTCCTGCACTGTGGGACCTTGACTATTTTGATTTTACCTTAAAGCCTTATGTTGTTCCTGTAGTACAATGCTATTAGATCCCCTTATAATTCCTTTACACTTTAATACCTAACACTTTCTATTCAGAAAATTCAAGTTTGATCACACTGTACAGATTTGGTTAACCCAGATATTATTTCCAATTTACTCTGTATGCTTCTGATGGGGTTTTATAGCTTCAAGTATTGGATACAGAGGCGTTATGTTTAGGAAGAAGGAAGTGTCTTGAATTGTTCTTTCTTGGAAAGTATGAAAAGAGAGTTCTATTGAAGTGGTTTAGTGGGAGTGGTTTAGTATCAGTAGATGAGAGAAGAAAGAGAATGGAGTAGACAATTATGTGGAAAGACCAATTTATATATAATGTAAGATGGAAAAGAAAAAAAATGATAAAAGAGTAGAAATTGGTATAAGAGAGAGGAGAGAGAGAATCAAGAAAATAGAGAGTAAACTATATATAAAACCGCTTTGCTATCCAGTTCAATTGCGCCAGTTCTAGAAATCCCAAGTTCTGCGTATAACTTGTTTTTGCCTCTGTTTAGTATGCAGTGGCAGGGTGTAAATATGAAAGATGAAGGAGGAAGAAAAGATGCAAAAGTGAGAAGGAAGAAAAGAAGAAAAGAAAAAAGGAGCAGAAGCAAACAAACATAGTGACAATCAATGCAAAAAAAAAAAAAAAAAAAAAAAAAGCAAAACAAAACAAAGCCAAAAAAAGAAAAATCCTGAAAAACAATAAAACAAGCAAAAAAAAAAAAAAAAAAAAAAATGTTGAACCCCAAGTCTCAAACAAAACGGGCCCTGGGAAGCCTCCCTCTTTTTTCCTTCCAGTTTAAACCAGTTGTATTGGATCACATCTAGACAGTCTGCAATCCTGTTAGTGGAGTCAAGGCTGCACCTTAGGCCAGTGGCCGAATGGCTCAGAGGAAGATTGGCTCAGGGGGGTGTGTGTGAGCAGATGAATGGCACCGGGAAGGGGACCCTCCAGAAGGCACCCTTTCCCCACACCCACCCACAGTTGTAGCTTCTTGTGGCAGCTGAGCTGGCCTCAGACACGCCCTCCCCTGCTGGTTACCAGAGCCTCACCCAGGTGTGCATTGTTTTCAGAGCGCTGGCGGCTCCCTGGATGTCTGTAGTTGTTCTTCCTTTCTGTCTTTTCCCCTTTGTCTGGGTCAGCCACTGTACTTCTCAAAGATGGCGGTGGATGCTCGCCTCCCACTCATCAGCAGCTCCGCAGAGCCTTGTGTCAGTCCAGAGCGAGCAGGATCGGCTTGAGCTCTATGTGGACACTGCCCACGCCTCTCGGCTTCTTTCTATCTCTCCTCGCCAATCGGTTTCAAAGCCGCTGGGTGGATGTTTCCTTGCCGAGCTGGTATCGGCCCCTGTGCCTGCAGCGCAAACAGCGCTGCTTCGGACTGTGGACCACTGCAACTCTGCCCCTGCTTGTCATGGTCCAGAGAACGTTGTATTTCACTGTCCTGAGGTGCACGAATGTCTCGGCTCCCTTTCAGTTATAACAGAATTCCTAGTAACGCGTTCAAACTTCCCACTCCGCGTCTTTTAGCAACTGCGTCCAGAGAGCACCTCCCTCCTGTCGGCCATCTTCCGAAACTCCCTCTGGGTGCTGTTTTAAATACTGTATATTTACCAAAATAATTTCATGACAACCCTATAAGGAAGATATTCCTATGATATATTCCCATTGAAACAGTGAGAAAACTGAGGAACAGAGATGATAAAACAATTAGTTGAAGGGTCATATTGTTCTCATAAGATAAAGGCAGTAGGCATATTTTAAATAGTATGAAGTTCTACCTTTTACTTGGAGATGCAGTGCAATGGTCCAAGAAAGCTCAAGGAGGATGCAAAGACCATCACAAATTTTGCATTGATTTTTGAAATGTGAGATGGCATTTACTGGATGGAAGAATTAATGTCAGTAAATGGTCCACAGTGGGTGCTCTGAAAATTTCTAGGTGGGAGAAGCTCTAAAGTAAAATGTGTGGATCTGATATTGAGTATCAGGAGTATAAAACTGAGAACGAGCCTGAGAATATGAATATATATGAAACACATCATAAAAACTCAGAAATGAGAAATCACTGGAAACTAAGACTTTCAAATGTGTTATCATAAAAGCAAACACTTTGGCTGTTAAAGTTAAAAAAAGAAAAGAAAAGAAAACTGGAAGAAATTGAATTATAAATTAACAAAATTGAGTAATCTAAAAAAAAGAAAAGCCTGAAGCTTCTGGGCAACACAGCAGAATGCAAGGTTTTTGTCATCTTTGTTAGGAAACATCTACTCTCCTCATAAAGAAAATGATTTTTCCACAACCAAAGTAGAAAGAATATGAAAGAGAATAAGATTACAAAACCCTGAGAAAGCTATTGCCTCAATTAACTTTGCTCAGACTTATGGAAGATAAAAAGCGTCATCAAGAATTCAAGAAAAAGTTGTAAGAAGCTACAAAGAGTTGGAAAAACTTAGCAGTTAATTTCCATGTAAAAGCCTGTTTTCAAAAGATACTTGGCATAGCCAGAGTCCTCTCTTCTTTATATTGCCATAGTCCTGAATTTGGCCCTCATCATGATGCTACCTGGAAATCATTTCACATACATTAAGGTAGCTTTCTATTGGTCTATGGGAGCCCAACAAACAACACCTCTCTTCTGGTACAGGTTCAGAACAAATTAAAACATTAAGAGAAAAAATAAAAATGGAAGATAAAAACATAACCTAATTAATTAAAAAAAAAAAAGGTTCCCACAATTTAGGAACCAACTGATTATTCTGCAGCCATTGTAAAAAATAATCATCAGAATGGTTTCATCAGAACATTGGGTGTTCTGATGGGTAACCCTTTCTAAAACACAGGATCATACCCTTGAGCTTTTCAATATTTACTGATCTCAGAGCTCCACGCTGTCCCAAATACTGGGAAGATGTCCCAAATTCTGCTCTACCCTGGGGTTGTACCTGATCAATGCCCCTCTCTCTCTCCCTCCCGCCACCTCTCTCTCTCTCTCTCTCTCTCTCTCTCTATCTCCCTCCCTCCTTTCCTCTCTCTCAGCAATAAATTCAACTCCTTTTTTATTTCAGATATTGAGTGGCAGTTTAATCACCTTAGATTGACCTTTATCATTGAAAAAGGCTATCATGTTGAAGACTCAAAGGCTACCTCAGAGTCAATGTCCTGCTCACTGAACCCCATAAACAGGCAGACAATCCCAATTTAAACATCAATATATGTGTGCAAGCCTCCCTACTTCATTCAGTACAGGACCCTGTCCAGATATGATTGACAGCAAAGCAGAGAAAAGAGCTACTACTCCCACAAGCACCAGAAAACTACTTCCAAATTGAAAAAAAAAAAAAAAAAAAAAAAAAAAAAAAAAAAAAAAAAAAAAGTAGAAGCCAAGATAAGCATCCCCAGTTTGTTTTCCCTGAGTTTACAAATCGGGAGGAAATCGCTGCACTTTGCCTGGGGCAGAATGATTAAAGAGGCATTAAAAGACCAAGAATTAGTAACATCAAAGGAACAAACACTCAGAGGTGTAAGTAAAGCCCTTGTCCTATACTAGGTTCTGTCAATTACCTAATATAAAATACAAATAAAATTGCAACAAAAAGTGATTTAGGCTATAAATCTCTATGAATTAAATGGTATCTTCATCTACTCAAGCTGTTGTAACAAAAATACCATAGACTAAGTGACTTAAACAACAGAAATTTTTTTTCTCACTATTTTGTAAGCTGGAAATCCAAGATTAAGATGCTGGCAAGGTAGGTCTCATTCTGAGACTTTCTCACTTGGTTTGTAGGAAGCTGCTATTTTCACTGGATGGCCATGACTTTTTTCTTTCTGTGAACTTAGATACCTCTCTCTTCCTTTCTTAGAAAGTGACCAATCCTATATGATTGATTACAGACCCAAATTCATGATCTCACCTTACCTCCATTTCCTCATAAAAGCCTCATCTCAAACATTGAGAATTAAGTCTTTGATATATGAATGTAGAGGGTGCTGTTGTTTGGGTAAGTGTATCCCAAAGGTTCATGTGTTGTAGGATGGGTCACCAGGGTGGCACTATTAGGAAATGATAAAAACTCTGGAGACAAGGGAGTAGGAGGAGGAGGTCCTTAGGTCATGGTGGGCATTTTCTTGAAGGGACTTGTAAGACCCCAGTCTCTCTCTAATTCCTGGCTCTTAATGTGAGTGGTTTACTGCACCATGCATTCTCTATAGTGCCATCCAGGGCTCTCACCAGAGGCCTAAAGTAGATGGGGACATGTGATCCAGAACCATGAGCTAAATACACCTTTTTTTGCTGTATAAGTCAATGGCCTTAGATCTTTCATTAGAGTAATATAAAGTTGACTAATGACAAGAGAACACAATCCCATGCCTTATACAATTCATCTCTTTCACTCATACAAAATATATTCATTTAGTTGCAATACCCCAAACTTTTAACTTAATCAATCATTAACTCAAGTCTAAAGTCCAACGTTCAACATAAATTTCAAACAGATACTGGTGAGATTCAAGTTACAATTCATTCTATGGTAAAATTCCTCTCTGTGAACCTGTAAAACCAAAGTGATTCCAAAATACAAGGATAAGACATACATAGGATAGATATTTCCATTCCAAAAGAAAGAAATATCAAGGAAGGAAGGGATTATGGGTCCCAAGCAAGTGTAAAACCAAGTAAGACAAATTCCATTAATCTTAAGACTCAAAAATATCCTCTTTGGTTTGATGCTCTCCTCTCCAGCCCTAATGGAGTTAGCTCTACCCATTTGGTTCAGTGGGGTTGCTTTGTTCTGGCAGATGTCAGGTCAGCTTAAACTGAAGAGAGGCTACCACTCTACGAAAATTAGGATAAAACAGCCTTGCCTCTGTGCCTGTGATGGAAGTCACAACTGATGATCTCTGAGCTTATTCCTGGTGCGCTCTTCTCTTTTCTTGAAGAGTAAACCATGTTCACAGGCAAATAGCGCTATTATCCCCTCCAGTGGCATCAAGGGGTCTAACAGCTTTTCTTTACTTGCCCTTCTTTCCCTGTACCTTTTAATTCAAAATGGCAGTGTCTCTGCTGTATAATACCATCTCTATTTATGACTTATGCTGAAATGACTAATTATGAAACCGAGGCACACTAGCAGAACCAGAGAGTACAAGCCTTAAGTTCCTACTATTCAGGAAGCTGAGGAAGGAGACTGCAAGTTCAAGGCCAGTCTGGGTAACTTAGTAAGACTCTGCCTCAAAATGAAAGTATGTTTTAAAAAGGGTTGAGAATGCAGCTCAACACATGCCTAGCATGTGCAAGGTCCTGCTTCAATCCCAAGTAAGATTACAAAAAAAATAAATAAATAAAAAGTCACATACATGATCTTGTGTCTAATGGTTATTCAGCCACATTTTTAGTATTTTCTGGCCGAAAATTTTTCAAATCAAGTTCTGTTTCCTTTCTGCATAATGATCCCTTCATTTTTTCTGCATCCTGTCACACTTTTCTATAAGCTATAAGGAGAAACCAAATCATTTCTTCAATACTTTGCTTGAAATCTCTTCAGCTAAATAGCAACTTTCAACGTTTGAATGTTCTTCCTGTCACAAAACACTAGAACACAATTCAGATAAATTCTTTGCCACTTTATAAAAAGGATCTCCTTTCCTCAATTTTCCAGTTAACCTACTCCTTATTTCTCTGTGGGATCTCACCATAATGCTTTTCAAAGTCTATTTCTATCAATGTTCTGTTCATCTTTGAGACAACGGACGCTTTCTCCCTAGCTCTTGTATTTTCTTTTTGCACCTTTGCCACAATTTCCTTTAATATCCATATTTCTACCAAAAGTCCCTTTATGGCTATCTAGATTTTTACTAGCATGCAAAACTGTTCCAACTTCTACTTATCACCTAGTACAAATCCATTTCCACATTCTTAGTTGTTGTAGCAGCATCCACTTTAAAAGTACCCAAAGTTGGGTAGTTTGGACAATTATACTCAAACTCAGCTTGGACTATCATAACAAAATATAGATTAAGTGGCTAAAACCACAAAATGTTATTCTCTCACAATTCAGGAGGCTAGAAATCCAAGTTCACAGTTCTGGACAATTTGGTTTCTGGTGAGGGATCTCTTCTTGGTTTGCAGACATCTGCCTTCTTACTACGTCCTAACATGGTCTTCAGCAAGCACTTGCCGAAAGAGTGAAAGAACACATGCCTGTGCCTTACTACAAGGTCAAAGGCCTACCCTTATGACTCATTTAATCTTACCTCCTTAAAAGTTATGTTTCTAAGAACAACCACATTGAGAATTAGAGGTTCAGCATATGAATTTTGAAGGAATACAAACATTTACTCCATACTCTTGCTTTTATTCCATATCTTGATTGTTGTGAATAGTGCTATTGTGAACATTATTTTATAAATATCCATTTGAGTCCCTGCTTCCATTTTGTTGAGTATCTACTCAGAAATGGAATTGATCATATGGCAATATTCACTTTTATTTTTAAAATATATTTTTATTTGGTCTTTTTAGATACACATGATAGTAGAGTGTATTTTGACATATTATACATACATGGAGTATAACTTATCCTAATTAGGATTCCATTCTTGTGCTTCTACATGATGTATAATTATGTTGGTAGTTTATTCATATATGAACATAGGAAAGTTATGTCTGATTAATTCTATGGTCTTTCCTATTCTCCTCCCCTTTCATTTTTATTTTTTTCCTATTTTTTTATTTTTTAATTTTAATTTGTTATACATGTTTGCAGAGTACATTTCATTTCATATTACATATAAAGAGCACACTTTTTCAAGTTTCTGGTTTAATATAAAATATTTTTACAACAATTGTGTCTTCATACATGTATTTAGGGTAATCATGGACAACTCAGTCTATCATTATTTCTATCCTCTTTTCCCATTCCTTCCCTCCCCCCTCTTTGTTCTATTTAAAGCTCTTTCATTCCTCTTATTCCCTCTCTCTTGCCTTTATAAGTTAGTATCTTCATATCAAAGAGGTCATTTGACCTTTGTTTTTTTTGGGATTGGCTAACTTCACTTAGCATTATTTTCTCCAACTCCATCCATTTACCTGCAAATGCCATGATTTTATTCTCCTTTAGTGCTGAGTATTGTTCCATTGTGTATATATACCAAAGTTTCCCTATGCATTCATCAGCTGATGGGCATCAGGGTTGGTTCCACAATCTAGCTATTGTGAATTGTGCTGCTATAAACATTGATGTGGCTGTGTCCTTGTAGTAATCTGTTTTTAAGTCCTTTGGGAATACACCAAGGAGTGGGATAGCTGGGTCAAATGGTGGTTCCATTCCCAGTTTTCCTAGGAATCTCCATACTACTTTCCAGATTGGCTTCACCAATTTGCAGCTCCACCAGCAATGTAAGAGTGTGCCTTTTCCCCCACATCCTCGCCAGCATTTATTGTTGTTTTTTTTTTTTTTTTTATAGTTGCCATTCTGACTGGTGTAAGATGAAATCTTAGAGTTGTTTTGATTTGCATTTACCTAATCGCTAAGATGTTTAATATTTTTTCATATATTTGTTGATTGTTTGTCTATAATCTTCTGAGAAGTGTCTGCTTAGTTCCTTGGCCCATTTATTGATTGGGCTATTGTTTTTTTGGTGTTAAGTCTTTTAAGAGCTTTATAAATCCTTGAGGTTAAGTGTTCTATCTGATGTGTTTGTAGTAAAGATTTGCTCCCATTCTGTAGGTCCTGAATTCACCTCACTGATTGTTTCTTTTGCTGAGATGAAGCTTGTTAGTTTGAATCCATTCTATTTATTGATTCTTGTTTCGAGTTCTTGTGCTATAGGGGTCTTATTGAAGCAATTGGAGCCTAAACCAACATATTGGAGATTTGGGCCTACTTTTTCTTCTATTAGGTGCAAGGTCTCTGGTTTAATTCCTAGGTCCTTGATCCATTTTGAGTTAAATTTTGTGCATGGTGAGAGAAAGAGATTTAATTTCATTTTATTACATGAGGATTTACAGTTTTCCCAACACCATTTGTTGAAGAGGCTGTCTTTTCTCCAGTGAACATTATTGGCACCTTTGTCTAATATAAGATAACTGTAGGTGTGTGGGTTCATCTCTGAGTCTTCTATTCTGTACCATTGGTCAACTGGCCTATTTTTTTTTTTTTTTTTTTTGTGGAACCGGGGATTGAACTCAGGGACACTCGACCACTGGGTCACATCCCCAGATCTTTTTTTTTTTTTTTTTTTGTATTTTATTTAGAGACAGGGTCTCACTGAGTTGCTAAGTGCCTCGCCATTGCTGAAGCTGGCTTTGAACTCGCGATCCTCCTGCCTCAGCCTCCCAAAGTGCTGGGATTACAGGCATGCACCACTGCGCCCAGCAACTGGTCTATTTTGATGCCAATACCATGCTGTTTTTGTTACTGTTGCTTTGTAGTATAATTTAAGGTCTGGAATAGTAATGCCACCAGCTTCATTCTTCTTGCTAAGAATCGCTTTGGCTATTCTGGGTCTCTTATATTTCCAGATGAATTTCATGATTCCTTTTTCTATTTCTATGAGGAATGATATTGGGATTTTGATTGGTATTGCATTGAATCTGTACAGTGCTTTTGGGAAAATGGTCATTTTGACAATATTAGTTCTACTTATTCATGAACAAGGTAGATCTTTCCATATTCTAAGATCTTCATTAATTTCTTTCTTTAGTGTGGTGTAGTTTTCATTGTAAAGGTCTTTCACTTCTTTTGTTAAGTTGATTCCCAATTTTTTTTTTTTTTTTTTTTTAGGCTATAGTAAATGGGGTGGATTTCCCAGTTTTTCTTTCTGAGGATTTGTCGCTGATGTACAGAAATGCCTTTGATTTATGGGTATTGATTTTATATCCAGCTACATTGCTGAATTCATTTATTAGATTTAGAAGATTTCTGGCGGAATTTTTTGGATCTTCTATGTATAGAATCATATCATCTGCAAACAGTGATAATTTGAGTTCTTCTTTTCCTATCCATATCCCTTAAATTTCTTTCATCTAATTGCTCCAGCTAGGGCTTCAAGAACTATGTTAAATAGGAGTTATGAGAGAGGGCATCCCTGTCTTGTTCCAGTTTTTAGAGGGATTGCTTTCAATTTTTCTCCATTTAGGATGATGTTGGCCTGGGACTTAGCATAGATGGCCTTTATGATGTTGAGGTATGTTCCTGTTATCCCTATTTTTTTCTAGCATTTTGAACACGAAGGGATGTTGTATTTTGTCAAATGCTTTCTCTGTATCTTTTTGAGATAATCATATGATTTTTATCTTTGAGCCTGTTGATGTGATGAATTACATTTATTGATTTCCTTATATTGAACCAAACTTGCATCCCTGGAATGAAGCCTACTTGATCGTCATGCACTATCTTCTTGATGTGTTTTGGTATTCGATTTGCCAGAATTTTATTGAGAATTTTTGCATCTGTATTCATTAGAGATATTGGTCTGAAGTTTTCTTTCTTTGATTTGTCTCTGTCTGGTTTTGGAAACAGGGTGATATTGGCCTCATGGAATGAGTCTGGGAGTGTTCCCTCTTTTTCTATTTTATGAAATAGTTTGAGAAGTATTGGTGTTAATTCTTCTTTAAAGCTCTTGTAGAACTTAGCTGTGTATCCATCTGGTTCTGGGCTTTTCTTGGTAAGTTTTTTATGGCATCCTCTATTTCTTTGCTTGAAATTGACCTATTTAAATTGTGTATATCATCTTGATTTAGTTTGGGCATATCATATGTCTCTAGAAATTTGTTGATGCCTTCATTATTTTCTATTTTATTGGAGTATAAATGTTCAAAATAATTTCTAATTATCTTCTGTATTTCTGTAGTGTCCATCGTGATATTTCCTTTTTCATCATAGATATTGGTAATTTGTGTTTTCTCTTTTCTTTGTAAGCATAGCTAAAGGTCTATCAATTTTATTTATTTTTTCAAAGAACCAACTTTTCATTCTGTCAATTGTTTCAATTGTTTTTGTTTTTAGTTTCAATTTCATTAATCTCAGCTCTGATTTTGAATATTTTCTGTCTTCTACTTCTTTTGGGGTTGATTTGTTCTTCTTTTTCTAGGGCTTTGAGATATAATGTTAGTTCATTTATTTGTTGACTTTTTCTTTTTTGAAGGAATGATCTCCATGCAATGAACTTTCCTCTTATTACTGCCTTCAGGGTGTCCCAGAGATTTCAGTATGTTGTATCATTTTTCTCATTTACCTCTAAGAATTTCTTAATCTCCTTCTTTATGTCTTCTGCAACCCATTGATCATTCAATAGCATATTATTTAGTCTCCAAGTGTTAGTGTAGCTTTTCTTTCTTTTTTTAATCATTGATTTCTAATTTTATTCCATTATGATCTGATAGAATACAGGGTAGTATTCCTACTTTTTGTATATTTGCTTATAGTTGCTTTATGGCACAATATATGGTCTATTTTTGAGAAGTATCCATGTGCTGCTGAGAAGAAAGTGCATTGGCTCATTGATGGGTGATATACTCTATATATGTCAGTTAAGTCTAAGTTATTAATTGTATTATTGAGTTCTATGGTTTCTTTGTTTAACTTTATTTTGGTGAAAGAGGTGTGTTAAAATCACTTAGAATTATTGTGTTGTGGTCTATTTGATTCTTGAACTTGAGAAGAGTTTGATTGATGAATGTAGATGCTCCGTTATTTGGGGCATATATATTTATAACAGTTATATCTTGTTGATCTATGATTTCCTTAAACAGTATGAAATGTCCATATTTATCTCTTTGACTAACTTTGGCTTGAAGTCTACTTTATTTGATATGAGGATGGAGACCCCTGCTTGCTTAGGTAGACCATGTGAGTGATATATTTTATCCCATCCTTTCACCTTCAGTCTATGGGCGAATTTCCTATGAGATGTGTCTCTTGAAGGCAACAAATTGTTTGATCTTTTTTTTTTTTTTTTTAACCCCATCTATTAACCTATGTCTTTTAATTGGTGAGTTTAGGCCATTAACATTCAGGGTTATTATTGAGACATAATTTGTATTACCAGTCATTTTGATATTTTTAAAATTATTTTTGGTATTTAGTTTGACTCGGTTTTTCCTTTGGTTGGTTTATCCCTTTATTGTAGTTCTTTTCTTTGCAGATTTTCATTATTATTTTTTATTTCCTCCTCATGGAATATTTACCAAGAATGTTCTGTAGAGCAGGTTTTCTTGTTGTAAATTCTTTTAGCTTCTGTTTATCATGGAAGGTTTTTATTTCATCCTCAAACCTAAAGCTTAATTTTGCTGGATATAAAATTTTTGGTTGGCATCCCTTATCCTTTAGTACCTGGTATATGTTGTTCCAGGCTCTCCTGGCTTGAGGGTCTGAATTGAAAACTCTGCTGAGATGTGAATTGTTTTTCCCTTATAGGTAATCTGACTTTTCTCTCTTGCAGCCTTTAAAAGTCTATCTTTATTTTGTATGCTAGGCATTTTCATTTCAATGTGCCTTGGTGTGGACCTGTTGTAATTTTGTACATTTGGCATCCTATAGGCCTCTCGTATTTGATTTTCAAAATCATTCTTTCTGCTTGGGAAATTTTCTGATATTATTTCATTGAAAAGATTGTTCGTTCCTTTGGTTTGAATCTATCCACCTTCCTCTATACCAATAAATCTTATATTTGGTCTTTTGATCATATCTCATAGTTCTTGGATATTCTGTTCATGGTTTCTTACCATCTTCACTGTGAGGTCAACTTGATTTTCAAGATTATATATTTTGTCCTCATTGTCTGAGGTCCTATCTTCCAAGTGGTCCAATCTGTTGGATATGCTTTCTATTGAATTTTTTAAGTGGCTTACTGTTTCTTTCATTTCAAGCATTGCTGTTTGTTTTTTTTTCTCTCAAAATCTCTATCTCTTTCTTGAAGTAATCTTTTGCTATCTGGATTTGTTCTCTTATCACTTTGTTGGTGTGATCAATGGTTGCCTGTATTTGATCTCTTATCTCTTTGTTGGAGAGATCCATTTTTGCCTGTATCTGATCACTTAGGTCATTTTTTAAATCCTTTATCATTTTAATTATGTATATCCAGAACTCCTTTTCTGACATTTCCCCTACTGTGCATTCTATGGTTTCCATTGTTGTAGTATCTTGGTTTGTTTGGAGCATTTTCCTCCCTTGTTTTCTCATGATGTCTATGTATTTTCCTCTCCTGCAAGGTAAGCCTGAGGTATTATAGCTTCTGCCCTTTTGTCTTATAAGGTCCCTCCAGTTTACCCAGAACCTCACTTTTTAGGGAAATATCAATATTAAATCTTTTATTGTATCCAATGTGTGTCCATATATCAGTTGATTTCTATTTTTATATTTACAGTTTTGTCACTATTAAACAGAAATGATGAGATCAGTTATCTTATACCATATAGTCTCTATGTTTGTGTGGTGGTTTACAGTATCTAATGATAGAAGGGAGGACTTAGAGGTTGGCTTAAACATTTATGAAGTAAGATGTGAGAAAATAGAGGTATTAGATTATTTGACTAATGAGAGTATAATCATTAGGATTTGGCTGTTAGTAGAAGAAGCCAGAGATAGACAACCCCGTGTAAGATTCCCTGTTAGTTCACAACATCATAACTGGTTGCACCTTCTAGTACATACTGGTCTCTAGGGACCTTAGTGATGTCTTACCCAGACCTTTTTGTTTTTCCTTGGTAGTGGCATAGCTAACTCAGTTTTGTGGCAGTGGTAGCCTCAGGCCTATAATTATATTGGTGTTGGGTTGAGTAGCTATGGGATCCCAGTTCAGTGTGTCTCTCCGGGTAGACACAGGTTGCCTATCATATTTTCAGGCATGGAGTGGGCCTCTCTCTCCGGATCACTCCTGGCCACAGTGTGATGGAGCAGGCAGTCTGGCTTTCTTCTCTCACTCTCTTCCTCCTGGATCCCCTCCCAGTTTACTTATTTTGGTGGGGGTTGGGCAGGTGGGCATCAGGACCCTTCCATAAGGTGGAGCCTGCAGTTCCTGGTCCTGGTGATGGTTTGGGCCCCCTTTTAGTTTTAAATCAATGTTTAGGTACTTCCTACACAACAGGCATTGTGCTGTGCCTTAAGAACCAGCAGTGAACAAGACAGCTTCTTGGATTCTTCTTTCTTCTATACACTGTTTCAATATCAAACCTGTCTGACCCACACTATTCATTTATTTAAGATTTATTTTAAGAGTCTGCCTTCAAAATTGATCTCTGACCCCTCTAAGCTCACTAGGTCAAGGCCATTCCTTAAAGAAAGAGTGACCAAATATTGCAGTTTCTTCAATACAAACTGCTCAGGTTTAAAATTACAGTACCTTTTTATTCTCAATAGTATAAGATTCACAGTCACATTTCCTAAAGCCATTTCTAAAGCTCAGATCTTTGAAACCAAGCTACTTAATATATATGCTCATAACTCTTTTTATTGAATTAAATAATCCACCAACAGAATTATACTCTGTTCTTTTAAATGACTTTCTAATTTTATACTCTTCAGAATTTCAAAGAGTTCTTTTTTTCCATTAATTAAAGATCAATACTGCTAAACTGAAATGTCAGTGAACAAGAAGTGACAATCAACAAATCTAAGGAAGCTTTCTGTGAAAGTCACAAGTGAGAAAAGAGATAATGACACTCAAGTGACTAAGTAAACTGCAGTTTTAGCATTTCCCTGTAGGTCAACTTTTTAATTTTTTTTTTTTTTTTTTTTTTTTTTTTTTACTTACTTCAATAGACTAAAGGAGAATGTGTGGCTGACTGCAGCTATAGCCGCCTGCAGCAACAAAGCCACGGGAATAAGTTCAGAGGCAGACTGGAAACAAACAGGCTCTTTATTCTGCTAGCTTCTCTCTCCAGCTCCAAGAACAACTCCTACCCGCAATTCACACTCCTCCAACTACCACCAAATAGCGCTGACCTGATCCACAATGTAATGTCCTGGGCCAAGTCTCGTGAGATCATGGAAGGTGGTAATGCTTGAACATCTTTATGGCCCACAGCTAACCGCAATCTTAACTATCTCCTTATTTAGGGCTCCTACAAGAATGCATCAAATAAATGATTTTGGAAGTAGAGTATCTTTTTGTACAATCAGTTTTGAAAAAGAAATGAGGATCTTCACTTTAGTTTTTTTTTTTATTTGTTCTAATTAGTCATACATGACAGTGGAATACATTTTGAATATCATATATAAATGGAGTATAATTTCTCATTCTTCTGTTTGTACATAGTGTAGAATCACACTGGTTGTGTAACCATATATGTAAATAGGGTAATAATGTCTGATACATTCTATTATCCTTACCACTTCCCCCTTCGCTCCCTCTGCTTAATCCAAAGTACCATTATTCTTCCCTAGGCCCCTGCCCTTTATTGTGAAATAGCATCCACTTATCAGAGAAAACATTGGCCTTTATTTCTTGGGGATTGGCTTAGTTTGCTTAGCACCATATTCTCCAGCTCCATCCATTTACCTTCAAATACCATGATTTCATTCTTCTTTAAAGCTAAATAATATTCCATTGTATATATGTACCACATTTCTTTATTCATTCATCTGTTGCAGAGCATCTAGGTTGGTTCCATAGTTTAGCTACTGTGAATTGAGCTGCAATAAACATTGATGAGCCTGCATCACTGTAGTATGCTGATTTTACATCCTTTGGGTATAAGCTGAGTGTTGCCGTCGGAAAAGGATTTGCAGCCCGGAACGGCGGCGCCGCGGGAAGGAGCCCGGAGACAGGAAATGAAAAAATTCTTTGATCTTTCTCTTTCTGTTTCTTGTAATTTCTAACACCACATACACACTCTCACAAGAAACCAAGGCACGTACTCTTACAAGAAAGTACAATATATATACACAAGAGCGTTAACCCCATCCGTTCTCTCTCAGGTCTCATCTCACGCACCCGAGCAGGAATGGCGCTGGCTCAATCTGCTGAGTCACGGCTCAAGTCTCTCGAGATCCTGGGCCAAGTCCCGCGAGATCCCAGGCCAAGTCCCGTGAGACTACGGAAGGCGGCAATGCCTAAACATGTCCATGGCCCATAGTCAACCGCAATCTTAGCCATCTCCCCAAACAGGGCTCCTGCATTACCCCCCTTTTGTTTTAAAAGAGGGGATGTTCTAGGACATCTATGTGCAACCAACATTCTTACCCTTCATCAGATAATCAAGGCTGTGCCCTTGACTCCTGTCTTAGGTTGATATGTCGGCCACATGAGACTGTCCTGTGTGACTGTGCCTGTCTTAGGTTGTCCCCCTCTGGGGATCTTACCCGTCATTGGCTAACCAGCCATCCAATGGAGCCCTTTAGGATCGACTGTGTAAGATGACTAACAGCCGTCCAATTGTGAGGAGATGCTGTGGCTTTAAGGTGACAAGCCTTTTGGTGACGAGCCAAATTGCATAGCATATCAAATTCTTTAAACAAATCAGCTGCCCTAAGTTCCATCAAGTAACACAGTTAGTTCTCTAGACAAATACCCGCGGGGCACTGTCCTGTGAAGTCCCAAACAATGAAAGATCAAAATGTCCACTTGTTATAACACATAGATCTAGGAGGCCCCATGCATGCAGAGCAGAGGCCACACTGCTGGTGAGATTGTTTGACACTTGAGCAGCAGGGATGCTTGCAGTGACCGCGATCCCTGCAGCTATAGCAGCAGCTGTCTTTTTTATGTCTAGACAATGCCACCGGCAAATCTTCAGGGCCCGCTACCTAGAGACAAAAGCATCAATTATTAAAGGAAAGGCAGGAAAGGCAGTGCTATTCCAGCACTGAGTCAAGAGGTGAGTTGTCAAACTAAAAAATAGAATTATTAGATTAGAAAATTAAAGTTGATTTCTGCTCATACACATTGCTGCTTGAGCTCCCACAAACATAAGCTGTCAAAATATCATATTTAGAACAAAACAAAGAAAGACTGAGGGTATTTACTGCATTAAAGATAGATTAAAGAAAAACTAAAAGCACTTCGGAGAAATAATTTGTTAGCTGGAACCCTCGAGTTTCTGCATACACAGCAATCCTTGACCTGTTGAAATAATTGAAATTAATCAGTTATTAAACAAATGAAGGTAATAACAAATAAGCAACCTTATGTCAAAACACCAAAATATCACGTTATACAGCACTAGTCATTTTTTGCTAAAGAGAAGTCCCTGGGACACCTTTAAAACAAAATTGAAGGTACTTTCACTAATTAAATTATTTACCCAAATTGAATACTCTTAAACTTAAATGAATTAGAGTTATTTGGATCCATATATGTATATATATATATTTTTTTTTCATAAGCGCTTTGTTATTTTTGATGTCACACTGGACAGATGCACATACAAACATATATTTGTGACGTCACATTAACATGAAATTTAGACAAATACACAGACATAAACACATATATAAAAAGAAAAAAAATACAATTGTGTGCACACTAAAGAGAGATCTCTTCGTCCCGGACGGGAGGAATGACACTTAAGGTGTGACATATTTTGAAGGACTCTTTTAAGGGAATCATTCCATATCTTCATCTTGGTCCTCTTGATTTTGTACCTTTTTTATTAATCTTGATTCCTCAACAACTTCATCTTGATCCTTTTTTTTTTTTTTTTTTTTTTTTTGTGGTACCAGGGATTGAACTCAGGGGCACTTCGACCACTGGGCCACATCCCCAGCCCTTTTTTTTTTTTGTATATTATTTAGAGACAGGGTCTCACTGAGTTGCTAAGTGCCTCGCCATTGCTGAGGCTGGCTTTGAACTCACGATCCTCCTGCCTCAGCCTCCCAAGTGCTGAGATTACAGGCGTGCGCCACCGTGCCCGGCCATCTTGATCCTTTTGATTTGGTACCTGCTTTATTAATCTAGATGGTATCCATATTGGAGAGGATTCGTGCTTTGGGAAAACACAAACAGATCCTCTACCCCAAATTAATACTGGATCTGGACCCTTCCATGTACCTGAAAGAACATCCTTCCAGTAAACCAAAGGTTTATGTTGTTGATGTGAGTTCCAATGTCTGTCTCCAGCAGAATAACCATCAGAGTCTAAAGTTAAAAAATTTAAAGTAGACAGGGCAACTGCCAATCTGTCCTTAGGATTTTTCCAGTTTCCTTCTTTCTGTTTTAACAACATAACTTTTAGTGTGCGGTTTGCTCTTTCAATAATGCCCTGACCCTGAGGATTGTATGGGATGCCTGTTTTATGAGATATGTTGAATTTTGCGCAAAACTGTTTGAAACATGAGGATGTATATGCAGGGCCATTATCTGTTTTAAGCATTTTGGGGATGCTCAATGCAGCAAAATCTTGTAAACAATGAGATGTGACATCTTTAACTTTTTCTCCAGAATGTAAGGAAGCAAAAATCATGCCTGAGCATGTATCTATGGTTACATGAATAAATCGCAATTTTCCAATACTTGGCTCATGAGTAACATCCATCTGCCACAAATGATTGGGCATTAATCCTCTAGGGTTAACACCAAAATGAGGATTGGGCAAATGTGTCATACAAGATTTACAATCTTTTACAATTGTTCTGGCTTGCTCCTTTGTGATTTTAAACCTACGTTGCAAGGTGGTGCTATTGACGTGAAACTGGGAGTGAAATAAAGTAGATTGTTGTAGCGCTGAAAGTATAAATATAGTTTTTGTAAGGTCATCTGCCTTTTGATTACCTTTATGGAGGGGACCAGGCAAATTAGTATTTGCTCTAATACGGCCTATGAATAGAGGTTCTTTTCTTGCCCACAAAAGTTTTTGTATTTGATAAAACAATTTAAAGCCTGGAGTATGAGGTGCTATTGGTCCTGCTAACTCTAATTTTGGGACGGCTTGTACAATATAATGGCTATCTGAAAAAATGTTTATGGGGTGGTCCCTAAAATTTTACAGAGCTCTTACCACAACTTCCAATTCCACTAGTTGGGCTAATTTGTGTGCAGTTATGTAAGTCATATTTTCTTTTTTAGTGACTACTGCAGCAGTACCATTTGAGAACCCATCTGTAAATACATTAAATGCCTTAGGAATAGGTTGATTTTTTATTACCTGTGGAAATATAATAGGATGATTAATATAAAAGATAATATAGGAGACTTAGGAAGGTGATTATCAAAATTTGCAGAGGTAGAGCATCTAGCTATAGCCCAGTCATTATCGTTGAAGCATAAATATTCAATCTGTGATGATGAATAGGGAGTGATAATAGTAGCAGGGTGAATGCCAAATATTTTAGTAGAAGTTTTAAGTCCTTGAAGAATAAGTTTAGCCACCATGGAGGTATAAGACTCAATTATGCTTTTAGGAGAGACCGGCAAATGTATCCATAATAAAGGCCCTTGTTTCCAAAATACTCCTGTCAGTGTATATTGTGAAGAAATAATAATCAATATCAGCGGTTGAGTTAAATCAAATCTGTCACAATGAGTTCCTTCAATGGCTTTTTCTACTAACTTTAAAGCTTTCCTAGCATCTGGAGTCAGTGTTCTTGGTGAGGATGGATCAGGGTCCCCTCGAAGGATATCAAATAAAGATTTTAATTGGTCAGTAGTAAGGTTTAGTGTAGGGTGAAGCCAATTAATGTCTCCCAGTAGTTTTTGGAAATCATTGAGTGTGGTTAAATGTTCTTTATTTATTAAAATTTTTGGGGGGTCTAACAAAAGTATCCATGATTTTAAATCCTAAATATAATATGGGAGATCTGGTTTGAACTTTTTCTTCTGCTATATATATTCCGTATTTTTTAAAATTTTCTACCACCTCACTGAATATATTAAATAAGATTGTTTCATTAGGGTGGGCCAGTAAAATATCATCCATGTAATGTAGACACATGAGGTTTGGATATTGATTTTTAATGGGTTGGATAGCCTTGTCCACATATATTTGGCATATGGTGGGGCTATTAGCCATTCCCTGTGCCAAAACCTTCCATCGATATCTCTGATCGGGGCCATTATTGTTAATAGAAGGAACTGAAAAAGCAAACCTGGAGGCATCCAGAGGATGTAGGGGAATAGAAAAGAAGCAATCTTTTATATCAAGACTAATAAGATGGAATTTTTTTGGAATAGCTACAGGATTCGGAAGTCCAGGTTGAGTAGGGCCCATGACTTGCATGGTTTTATTAATTTGTCTAAGATCATGTAATAATCGCCATTTTCCTGATTTTTTTCTTGATCACAAATATGGGGGAATTCCAGGGAGAGGTGGAAGGTTCTATATGTCCTGCTTCTAATTGTTCCTGAACTAGTAGGTGGGCCGCTTGTAATTTCTCTTTAGATAGGGGCCACTGAGGGACCCACACTGGCTTATGAGAAAGCCATGGTATTTTCAAAATTATTTTCTCAGTAGCCCCAAAGAAAAATGTCTTTTTTTTCTTTATGATAATGATTTCTTTTAGGGTTAAGCTTACCCTGTACTTTTTGATGATTTATTTTAGGGTTAAGATTACCCTGTAGATTTTTACATTTAACACCTGCAGGTTTGGTTGCAAGGTGTACTCCCATTTGTTGTAAAATATCTCTTCCCCATAAAGTAACCAGTAGATTAGGTAAAACATAAGGCTGAAATGTTCCTTTATGTCCTTCATCATCCTCCCATTTTAAAATTACCGCACTTTTTTCTGGGAGGTTATTATATCCCAAGCCTCTTAAACTGGTTGAAGCTTTTTGCAGAGGCCAGTGTTTGGGCCATTGACGTAAATTAATGATGGAAGAATCAGCTTCAGTATCTATAAGTCCCTCCATTTCTATTCCTTGGATTCTTATTTTACACATAGGCCTCCTTGTACAGTCTCAAACCCAGCAAACTATGGGTCTCCAATCAGTGGAACAAAATCCTCTATTGTTCCTATTTAGAGGCATATTCTTTTTAAATGAATTATGTAAATTTGGAAGGAGGAGCAGCTGAGCAATTCTATCTCCCTGATTAACAGAACTTATACTTTGGTGTGAGCTAAGCATTATTTTTATTTCCCCTTTGTAGTCTGAGTTTATTACACCTGGGGTCACTTGCAAACCTAATAAGCTTTCAGGACTTTTCCCAACAATAAATCCTACAGTCCCTGAGGGAAGAGGTCCCCTGACTCCTGTGGGAATCAGTTGAACCCCCATTTCAGGTGTTAACACTATTCAGACGGTGGAACAGAGGTCTAATCCTGCATTTCCTTCTGTTCCTCTGACGAGGGAGTGGATGGGTAGTAGGGATTGTGTCGGGGAAGCATCTGAGTGGATGCTTGAGGATACTCCTCCTCTAATGCCTCGTACATTTGTGGGCCCAGGGGCATTGGGCCCTGTGCCCCTTTTTTTGAATTCCTGAACAAAGGATTTCCATGGATGTCAAATTTTGAATAGCATTTATTGGCCCAATGATTTCCTTTTTTACACCTGGGGCAGCAACCTGGAACACGGTATGAATTTGGTTTTATTTCTCTTTTGGGATTTTGCCTAGAATAGCCTGACTGATTATGATAATTTTGCCTAGAATATCCTGATTGATTATAATGTCTAGATTGAGCCCTTGTGAAATTTTGAGGGGCAGCATCTCTCACAGCTGCTGGCAATCACATTTCCTGTGACAAAGGTGTCATTTATATCTTTACATAGTTGTATATATATGGAAAGATCCTTTTTATTTTTCCATGGCCTGATGGCTTCTTGGCAATATTTATTAGCATTTTCGTATGCTAATTGAACAACTAATGGCATAACTTGATCAACGTCTCCAAAAACTCTACCTGCAGTTCTCAAAAGTCGATCAGCAAATTCAGCATATGGTTCATTAGGTCCTTGAATTACTTTGGACAAGCTACCTTGTAGATCCCCAGGTCCTTGTACAGTTTTCCATGCCTTTAAGGCAGCTGCGTTTATCTGAGCATATACTCCTGGTGTATAATATTTTTGAGCCTGTACGTCTGTGAATTGCCTTTCTCCTGTGAGCATTTCTATATTATGGTCTCCAAACCCTGTAGCTGTGTTTCTTTTAGCTGTTTCTATACAAAGTTCTTGAAATTGCAATCGCCAAACCAAGTATTGTCCCCCACTTAATGTTGCTTTACATAGACATTTCCAGTCTGCGGGGGTTAAGCTAAAGGTGTTAAGGGACTCCAGTATACTCAACGTGAAAGGAGCTTGGGGTCCATATGTCATTACTGCCTCTTTGAGATTTTTTATTGTTTTGAAATCTACTGACTGGTGGACCCTCTGTCCATTTTCATTTTCAAATACTGGCAGTTCCCAATGTATCTGTGAGTTACCCTCAAGAGTGCATAAGCACTCAGAAAAACTTTTTATTTCTATTTCTAGGGTATGCAAACGCCTAGTGATACCCTTCATATTTTCTGTAATGGATTCCACCCATGGGGGAGTAGAGGACACAAGTTCCTCCACTTGACGATCCCTTATCTTGGTCTTCCTTAATTTCCTTTTGTTCATTTTCTCAGAATCACTTTTACTTAATTCCTCCTCACTACTACTACTCTCATTGGTCCTAACTGACTCAATGAGAGCATGTATCCTTGAAGTATCTCTAATAAATCTTGAATAGCTTTAGCAGCTCAGATCTTTGTCATTTTTGGGACGCTTCTAATACTCTCCTTACTGGTCTTAGTTGACTCAGCGGAAGAGCTATGCTTTCATGATCGCCTTCACTGTTTTCTAAATCCTCCTCACTAACGACAGACTCATCTATATCAAAGAATTCATCAAGAGCCTTGTACACTTGGGTCTTAGTTATTTTCGAACCCATTTTAACCACTCTGACTAGAGACTCCTGCGAAGTTTCTCAGTTCTTACCTGCCGTGCTAAATGCCCCGAACGGGCCACCAACTGTTGCCGCCAGAAAAGGATTTGCAGTCCGCAATGGCGGCGCCTCGGGAAGGAGCCCGGATACAGGATGGAAATGAAAAAATTCTTTTATCTTTCTCTTTCTGTTTCTTGTAATTTCTAACACCACATACACACTCTCACAAGAAACCAAGGCATGTACTCTTACAAGAAACTACAATATATATACACAAGAGCGATAACCTTGTCCATTCTCTCAGGTCTCATCTCACGCACCCGAGCAGCTGAGGAGTGGGATGGCTGGGTCAAATGGTGGGATGGTACCATTCCAAGTTTTCTGAGGACTCTTCATAGTGCTTTTCAGAGTGGTTGCACAATTTGCAGTCCCACCAGAAATGTATGAGTGTACCTTTCGCCCCACATCCTTGCCAACATTTAATGTTTTTTGCATTTTTGATAATTGCCATTCTGCCAGGAGTGAGATGAAATCCAGGGTACTTCTGATTTGTATTTCTCCAGTTGTTGATGATGTTAAATCTTTTTTCATATATTTGTTGATTATTTGTATTTCCTGTTTTGAAAAGTGTCTGTTCAATTCATTAGCCCATTTATTGATTGGGTTACTTGGTTTTTTGGTGTTAAGTTTTTTGAATTCTTTATATAAACTGCAGATTAGTGGTCTATCTAAGGTGTGTGTGGTAAAGATTTTCTCCCATATTTATGGATCCAAATAACTTTAATTCATTTAAGTTTCATAGTATTCAATTTGGGTAAATAATCTAATAAGTGAAGGTACCTTCAATTTTGATTTATAGGTGTCCCAGGAATTTCTCTTTAGCAAAGAATATGACTAGTGCTGTATAACCTGATATTTTGGTGTTTTGACATACGAATGCTTATTTGTAATTAACTTTATTTGTTTTATAGCTGATTAATTTGAGTTATTTCAACAGATAATCTCATGGAAGGTTACAGAGACTCGAGGGTTCCAGCTAATGAATTATTTTTCCAAAGTGCCTTTAGCTTTTCTTTACACTATCTTTAATGCAGTAAATACGCTCAGCCTTTCTTTGTTTTGTTCTGAATGATATTTTGCCAGCTTATGTTTGTGGGAGCTCAAAGCAGCAATGTGTGTGAGCAGAAATCAACTTTAATTTTCTAATCTAATAATTCTATTTTTAGTTTGACAACTCGCCTCTTGACTCAGTGATGGAATAGCACTGCCTTTCCTTTAATAATTGATGCTTTAGTTTCTAGGTAGCAGGCCCTGAAGATTTGCTGGTGGCATTGTCTAGACATAAAAAAGATGGCTGCTGCTACAGCTGCAAGGATCGCAGTCGCTGCAAACATCCCTGCTGCTCAAGCATCAAACAACCTCACCAGCAGTGTGGCCTCTGCTCTGCATGCATGGGGCCTCCTAGATCAACGTGTTATAACAAGTGGACATTTTGATCTTTCATTGTTTGGGAATTTACGGGACAATGCCTTGCAGGTATTTGTCTAGAGAATTCAGTGTGTTACTTGATAGAACATCCTTCCAGTAAACCAAATGTTTATGTTGTTGGTGTGGGTTCCAATGTCTGTTTCCAGCAGAATAATCACTAGAGTCTAAAGTTAAAAAAATTAAGGTAAACAGGGCAACTGCCAATATGTCCCAAGGATTTTTCCAATTTCCTTCTTTTTGTTTTAGTAACATAATTTTCAGTGTGCGGTTTGCTCTTTCAATAATGCCCTGACCCTGAGGATTGTATGGGTTGCCTGTTTTATGGGATATATTGAATTTTGCGCAAAACTATTTGAAAGATGAGGATGTATATGCAGGGCCATTATCTGTTTTAAGCATTTTGGGGATGCCCAATGCAGCAAAAGCTTGCAAACAATGAGATGTAACATCTTTAACTTTTACTCCAGAATGTAAGGAAGCGAAAATCATGCCTGAGCATGTATCAGTGGTCACATGAATAAATCGCAATTTTCCAAAACTTGGCTCATGAGTGACATCCATCTGCCACAAATGATTGGGCATTAATCCTCTAGGGTTAACACCATAATGAGGATTGGGCAAATGTGTCATACAAGATTTACAATCTTTTACAATTGTTCTGGCTTGCTCCTTTGTGATTTTAAACCTACGCTGCAACGTGGTACTATTGACGTGAAACTGGGAGTGAAATAAAGTAGATTGCTGGAGCGCTGAAAGTATAAAGATTGTTTGGGTAAGGGCATCAGCCTTCTGATTACCTTCATGGAGGGGGACAAGGCAAGTTGGTATGTGCTCTAATATGCCCACGAATAGAGGTTCTTTTCTTACCCACAAAAGTTTTTGTATTTGATAGAACACTTTAAAGGCTGGAGTATGAGGTGCTATTGGTCCTGCTAGCTCTAATTTTGGGATGGCATGTACAATATAGTGGCTATCTGAAAAAATGTTCATGGGCTGCTCTCTAAAATTTTCCAGAGCTCTTACTACAGCTTCCAGTTCCACTAGGTGAGCTGATTTGTGTGTAGTTATATAAGTTATATTTTCTCTTTTAGTGACTACAGCAGTACCATTTGAGGAC
Source organism: Tamias sibiricus (assembly GCA_025594165.1). Classification (NCBI taxonomy): domain Eukaryota; kingdom Metazoa; phylum Chordata; class Mammalia; order Rodentia; family Sciuridae; genus Tamias; species Tamias sibiricus. The sequence continues at coordinate 143,934,445 of CM046661.1, forward strand.
CCATCTGTGAATACATTTAATGCCTTAGGAATAGGTTGAAGTTTAGTGTAGGGTGAAGCCAATTAATAGCTCCTAGAAATTTTTGAAAGTCATTGAGAGTGTCCAAATGCTCCTTATTAATTAATATTTTTGAGGCCTAATAAAAGTGTCCATAATTTGGAATCCTAGATATAATATTGGAGATCTAATTTGAAACTTTTCCTTAGCAATGTTTAGTCCATATCGTTTCAAGTTTTCTGATATATCACTAAATATGGTGAATAAGACTTCTTGATTAGGATGAGCAAGCAAAACATCATCCATATATTGGAGGCACATAAGCTCTGGGTATTTATTTTTGATAGGCTGAATAACTTTATCTACATAGATTTGACACATAGTGGGGCTATTAGCCATTCCCTGCAGCAAAACTTTCCATTGATATCTCTGATCACAGCCATTATTGTTAATAGAAGGAACTGAAAAAGCAAACCTGGGGGTATCCAGAGGGTGTAGAGGAATAGAAAATAAACAATCCTTTATATCAAGAGTAATAAGATGGAAATTTTTGGAATAGCTACAGGATTAGGAAGTCCAGGTTAAGTAGGGCCCATGATTTGCATGGTTTCATTAATTTATCTAAGATCATGTAACAATCGCCATTTTCCTGATTTTTTCTTGATCACAAATATGGGGGGATTCCAGGGAGAGGTGGAAGGTTCTATATGCCCTGCTTCTAGATGTTCCTGAACTAGTAGGTGGGCTGTTTGTAATTTCTCTTTAGATAGAGGCCACTGAAGGACCCACACTGTCTTATCAGAAAGCCATGGTATTTTCAAAATTATTTTCTCTGTGGCCCTGAAAAAAAAAAATATCTTTTTTCCTTTATGATAATGATTTCTTTTAGGGTTAAGATTACCCTGTATCTTTTGATAATGATTTTTTTTAGGGTTAAGATTACTCTGCAGATTTTCACATTTATACCTACAGGCTTGGTTGCAAGGTATACTCCCATTTGTTGCAAAATATCTCTTCCCCATAAAGTAACCTGTAGGTTAGGTAAAACATAAGGCTGAAATGTTCCTTTATGCCCTTCATCATCCTCCCATTTTAAAATTACCGCACTTTTCTCTGGGAGGTTATTATATCCCAAGCCTCGTTAAATTGGTTGAAGTTTTTGCAGAGGCCAGTGATTGGGCCATTGCCGTAGATTAATGATGGAGGAGTCAGCTCCAGCATCTATCAGTCCCTCCATATCTATTTCTTGGATTTTTATTTTACACATAGGCCTCCTTGAACAATCCTGAAGCCAGCAAGCCATGGGTCTCGAGTCAGTGGAACAAAATCCTCTATTGTTCCTTTTTAGAGGCATACTTATTTTAAATGAATTATGTAAATTTGGAAGGAGAAGCAGCTGAGCAATTCTATCTCCTTGATTAACAGAACTTATACTTTGGTGTGAGCTAAGCATTATTTTTATTTCCCCTTTGTAGTCTGAGTTTATTACACCTGGAGTCACTTGCAAACCTCATAAGCTTTTAGGACTTCGCCCGAGAATAAGTCCTACAGTCCCTGAGGGAAGAGGTCCCCTGACCCCTGTGGGAATCAGTATATATGGAAATCAATATATATGGAAAGATCCTTTTTATCTCTCCATGGCCTGATGGCTTCCTGGCAGTATTTATTAGCATTTTTGTATGCTAATTGAACAACTAATAGCATAGCTTGATCAACGTCTCCAAACACTCTACCTGCAGTTCTCAAAAGTTGATCAGCAAAGTCAGCATATGGCTCATTAGGTCCTTGAATCACTTTTAACAAGCTACCTTGTAGATCCCCAGGTCCTTGTAAAGTTTTCCATACCTTCAAGGCAGCTTCGTTTATCTGAGCATATACACCTGCGTCATAATCTTTTTGAGCCTGTAAGTCTGCGAATTGCCCTTCTCCTGTGAGCATTTCTATATTATGGTCTCAAACCCTGTTGCTGCATTTCTTTTAGCTGTTTCTATACAAAGTTCTTGAAATTGCGATTGCCAAACCAAGTATTGCCTCCCACTTAATGCTGCTTTACATAGACTTTTACAGTCTGCGGGGGTTAAGCTAAAGGTGTTAAGGGACTCCAGTGTACTCAATGTGAAAGGAGCTTGGGGTCCATACGTCATTACTGCCTCTTTGAGATATTTTATTGTTTTGAAATCTACTGACTGGTGGACCCTCTGCCCATTTTCATTTTCAAATACTGGCAGTTCCCAATGTATCTGTGAGTTATCCTCAAGAGCGCATAAGCGCTCAGAAAGACTTTTTATTTCTGTTTCTAGGGTATGCAAACGCCTAGTAATACCCTTCATATTTTCTGTAATGGATTCCACCCATGGGGGAGTAGAGGACACAAGTGGTTCCTCTACTTGACGGTCCTTTTTCTTTTTTAATTTATTTTTGTTCTTTTTACTGGAGACTGTGCTCCCAGAATCACCTTTTGCTTCCTCTTCACTACTAGTTTCATAATTCCTAACCGGCTTAGTGGAGGAGACTGTCCTTTCATGGTTTGGCTCCTTCTTACTACTATCACTTTTACTGGTATCCTGAATTTCAGCTTCTAAGGAGAGTACATATTCTTCGGCTAATTTCAATAAGTTTCTGATGGCTTTTTCAGCTCTTACTTTTGAATTTACACCACTACTCTTCTCACAGGTATTAACTGACTCAGAGGCTATCCTTTCTTGATCACTTTCCTCACTATCCACTGAGTCTGCAATATTGAAAAACCCATCCATGGCTTTTATTATCCGACCTTTTGTTATTTTCACTCTCATTTTTTAAATTTTCTTATTTCTTACCTGCTGACCAAATTCCCCGCACGGGCCACCACTTGTTGCTGCCTGAAGCAATTGCCGCTTGGAGCAATGATGCCGTGGGAATAAGTTCAGAGGCAGACTGGAAACAAACAGGCTCTTTATTCTGCTAGCTTCTCTCTCCAGCTCCAACAACAACTCCAACACCATCCACACTCCTGCAACCACCACACAATGGCCCTGACCCAATCCGCAATAGCCCCGGGCCAAGTCTCAGGAGACCATGCAAATGGTACTGACCCGATCCGCAATGTACCGGGCCAAGTCTTACGAGACCATGGAAGGTGGTAATGCTTGAACATCTTTATGGCTCACAGCTTACTGCAATCTTAGTTATCTCCTTAATTAGGGCTCCTACAAAATGCCTTTATTTTATTTATTTTTATGTGGTGCTAGGGATTGAACCCAGTGCCTGACACATGCTAGGCAAAAACTCTGCCACTTAGCTATAGCCCAGCTCTTAGTTTCTCCTTTGATAGACTTTTTTTCTTTAGTGTAATTCTTCCCTTTGCTGGTTTTCACTGTTGTTGTTGTTTTCCTTTTTCTTTTTTCCACCATTTCCTCCTCATGAAATGTTTTGTAGTTTAAGTTTTCTAGTTTTAAATTCTTTTAATGTTTTTAATCATGCTTTTATTTCATTTTCAAACCTGAACTTAAATTTTGTTGTATATAAAATTATTGGTTGACATTCATTTTCTTTCAGAGTTTCTTATATGTTGTGCCAGGTCCTCCTAGCTTTGAGGATCTGGGTTGAGGAATCAACTGAAATCTGAATTGTTTTTCCCCTATATGTAATCTGACAGTTTACTATTGTGGCCTTTAAAATTCTATCCTTATTCTATCAGCTAGGCATTTTTATTATAATGTGCCTTGGTGTGGGTCTGTTGTAATTTTGTACATTTGGTGTCCCTTAAAATTTGATTATACATTACATTACATCAGGTTTGGGAAATTTTCTGATATTATTTCATTGAAAAGATTGTGCATTCCTTTGGTTTGTATCTCTGTGCCTTCTTCTATTCTGATAAATCCAAAGTATTAGAGTTTCTAACCTGTACACCTATAGTGTCCTTGAAGGTTTCCAATACCCCACCTTTAATAGGGAGATCAATATTAATAGCACCTAATGCAAATAATATTCAGCCTTAAACCTAAAAGGTCCTATTAAGACATTTACAGTTTTGTTGCGATAAACAGAAATGATATGTTCAATTATTGTCTGCAATATAAACAGCAGGTTTGATAAAAGGGTTTAATGGAAAAAAATGTGAGAACAAGGTGGTGTAGGATGTGATGTTTATGAAGAAGGAGGAGAGAAGATAGACGTATATAAGATAGGAAGTGTGAAAGAGGAATCAATAGAAGTTAGCTGTTAGCAGGAGAAAAGAGAGAAGGAGAATCCAGGGAAACAGATACATAAGAGGAATATATATATATATATATATATATATATATATATATATATATACACACACACACACATATTTAAAAGTTAAATTCATTTTAAAAGAATAAAAGAAAAAGATAAAAAGTAAAAATAAAATACACAATCCTGAAATATACTGTTTAGACATTCCAATCCTTGATAACCTGATGCATAAAATATACTAGGTTTCAAAATTTGTGGGATATGAAAGCAGGGAAAGAAAAGAAAAAAAAATCTCAAAGGAAAATTGAACAATTGTTTCCTTTGGCATTCAAAAGATTATCAGCTTCCATTTTCAGCTGACTTATAGGGTTTTCTGGAGTTTGTTGGTAGCTCCACCCTCAGGAAGGTGAAGGAAGGTTACTGGGGTAGAGGGCTGGTCTTGGAGGTGGAACTCCTGAGGATGGGGTATAGCGATTGCTGGCCCATGCTGGAAGACTACACCCCAGGAATATCCTTTGGGTTCTACTCATGTGATATAAAAGATTAATCTTAGATCCTTATGTTGCTGGGGGACCGCACAATTCCTACTCTCTGATTTAGTTTCAAAACTCAATCTCTCTGGCCCCTGCCCTTTCAACTTCCCTGTCAGACACCTCTCTCCCCAGTGGTCCTCAGGGCTGAGCTCCGCGACCTGTGTGCTTGTCCCAGAGATCTGTTCTGTAGTGGGTGGATCAGGACCAGGTGCCGAGAGCTGTGGGCCAACCACATGCCTTCAAGCTGCTGGGCCAGGTTGGTGGCTAGGGCAGGATTGGAACAATGGGAATTGGTGAGCCAGAGGGCCTTGTTGATTGCTGAATCTGGAGGGTGGGAGGTGGGGGTTAGGTGGATGCTGGACTGGGGAGGGAGTCAGGGAAGGGGCTGGTGTCAGGTCCTTGCAAGTGCTGGCCCAATTGGGCCCTGGCAATCTGGTGGGTGCCAGACTGATTGGCTGGGCAAATTGAGAGCAAGATGCCATCACACCCTCTTGCAACATTCTGACTCTCTGAAGCCAGTCCCCTCCATCCCTGTGCACTTCGGGACCTGAGTTGCTGGGGAGAGTCTGGCTCTCTCCAGCCTCTGCAACAATATGGTGGCTATTAGCACACCTAGTGGGAAGACCTCAGGTGTAATCCAACCTTCAGAAACCTTGATGATGGACTTCCAGGCCCTGGTTGGTATCCCAAGATGGAGGCTGGCACATCTCAATACAGTGATGGCTGTGGCTGCACTTAGAGATGAGGCAGCCCAGGCCAGCAGCACGGTGATGTGGGCAGACACCTTAGGAGAAGGGAAGCAGCACAGGCACACTGAGAGGCAGGGCCACGCTGCACCTTCACTTTAGTTTGTATACAACAAAAGAATTCCAAGTGGAGTAAGACGATATACCAAAGGTGGAAAAAAAAAAAAAAAGAAAAGAAAAGAAAAGAAAATTAACTATTTTTATAGAGAAATACCTCTCAATTTAAAATCAATTGAAGAAATGACACTAAAGAATGAATATACATGGTAACACAAAATTACTTAAGAGGGCACAACATTTTATTCAGGAAACCAGCAATTATTGGACTTTATTCTGAGCCAAGACAACGTGTCTCTAAATTGCTAGAGAAACAAAGACATAAGTCTGCTGTCAGGATAAACAAGAGGATAATAGACATGGAAACAGTCCTGATATCATGGCATCCGGGAGAGAATGAAACAACTACAAATGACTATATCCATATTTCAGAAATGCTTCCTATTGTTTTTAGCTGCAAAACATTCAATTGTTAAAAGTCATGTTTAGCTAGGAGGAAGTAATACCAGCAACACCAGAGGCTTCAGCAGGAGGATCACAAGTTCCAGGCCTGCCTTAGCAATTTAGTGAGGCTCTGTCTCACAATTAAAAAAAAAAAAAAAAAAAGAGAGCTGAGGATGTAGCTCACTAATAAAACACACCAGGGTTCAATCCCACATACTCCCACAGCAAAAAAAAAAAAAAAAAAAAAAAAAATAAATAATAAAATATATATATGTATATATATACGTAACATATATATGTACATATGTATGTATTTAATCCAGTGTTTATGGCTCACAAACGGTTATTTTTCAGGCAGAAAGTATCATTTAAGGAGCCTTTTCTTTTTGGCTCTGCTTTGCCAAACTCCTAGCGCTTTCTATTGGCACCAGTAAACAGCACAGGAGGATCCTCTAAGAAGGTCTGTAACAAACAAACAAACAAACAAACAGAAAATTCTAGTTCTGAATATATTAATTCCTCTGCTTGTTTTGGTAGCACATGTACTAAAATTGGAATGATACAGAGACTACCAGGCCACTGAAAAGTATGACACCCAAATTTGTGAAGGGTTTCAAAAATAAATATATTAATTAAATTAAATATATTAATTCCTTTTACCCACTGTTTATGGATCAGGTTCATGGTTCCAGCACACTCATCTCTACACATAAAGCTTTATGTTTCTACTGGTAAAGGCCTCTTAAGCTTCTTGTTGCTACTCTAGTATGTTAGTAATATTTTCCCTTTTATTATTTATACTGATCTTTATATGATATATGAAGATCATATATAAAGATATTCCCCAAATATGCTATTACACTATATATTATTTATATGATACAGATACATATGGAGGCATTTGCCATGTTGTCATTGGAAGCAATTTAATATAGTTAAGAGAACTTTGTTTGCAATGAAGTGATCACAATCGAGTTTTCACTTTGACTCTGGCTCTTACATTTTACATTTATTATCAAATTGTTTTCTTGATCTGACATAATGTACATGTAAATAGTGATTCTGTAATTTTGTTGTTATTATTAATACTCATTATAGTACATTATAGTTATACATAATAGTAAGGCTCATTTTGACATTCATAAATGTATGTAACATAGTTGTTCCATTTCAATCCCCAGGACTTCCTTTTTTCCTCTCTCTTCTCTCCCTGATTCCCTTCCTCTAATCTATTAGTCTTCCTTTTATTTATTTTTTTCCATTGGTGCATTATCGTTATATATAAAATTGTAGTGCATTCTGGTATATTCATACATGCACACAGCATAATTTGGTCAACTTAATTCTTAATACTTGTTTATGTTTCCATTTCACAGTTGTTATTGGTAGGTGTTTGGCATGTTGGTAGGTGTTTGGCATGTTGTTGTTGGAAGAAATTTAATATAGTAAGGAGAACTTTGTTAGCACATCGAGAGACCACATTTATGTTTTTACAAATGTGAAAACTCAGTTTTCATATTTACCAAAGAAGTTGATCATTGTTTTCTTATAATAGACAATACGGATTACTTTTATGACCTCAGAGAATTATGCCATATAAATTAAAATAAGTAATGTTCTTATTTGCTAATGCTTGCTTATTTCATAAAAACCAACCCAAATCCCTTTCCTCTGTTATATGATTTATCTTGCTATTTCTCCAACTAATGGCACAAATTCTAATATGTTTACTTATACAGGTTCCTATTACATGTCATCCTTGAGGGAAACTCTTTGGGGATTACTGTTTGTTGAACAATTCTCTTTCATGCAATCTGTTCCACATTATAATGCCCTAGACATATTAACCTGTATTTGTACAAGCTAATCAAATTTTCTTCAGCTTCTCTATATTGTAGATTCCCAAATTCCTTAGCAAGAATTCCCAATTAAATACCATTGGAGCATTTTAAATGATTAATAAAAAGTTCAAAAAATTGACTAGCATCTAATTCAAAGACTTCATCTAGAATACTTCCAAATGGAGTTCAGAAACATTTATAAATTCATTTATCTTGTCTACTTTGATACTTTTATTCCCATAAAACTTAATATATTCAAAACAGTATTAAATATTCATAAATATTAAGATACTTTCTCTTCTTGGGCTAGCTACAGAATTTATTTTATCTTGAAATATTCTTCACATAAAGATTTATGTAAAACTCCTATATAGAGATTTTCAAATCATTTGTTTTTTGTATGACACTCTTATTTGAAAGCAACACAAATATACTTTAATAAAACTTCGGAAGAAAATGAAATTTTATTGAATGATATTAGAGATAGCTCAAACAAACAAACAAAACACTTCCAAAAATATCTTAAACAGAAATACTTCAAAATAAAGCCAGCCACCATTACATTAACAACAGGAAATCATCATCCTTAACCATGGTTTTATTATTAATTTCACTCAGGTCCTACCTACATTTTTGTCACTGCAAATCCTCAATGAAGAGAAATTGTTCATCTCAGCCTGATTAAATACCCTCATCTAATCAAGTATGACCAAGATGAACATGTTAACTGGACATCAAATATATACCAACAGATTTCTATTCCTTTGAATCAGTGGGTGAGTTTCTCAGAAGAGATCCTGGCAACATCCCACTTAAGGAGCCTACAACTTGATTTATCCCATCAAAACCTTACACATTGCAAGCTTGAATAATATGTAAATAATTTTCAGCAAATATAAGATGAATATTTTCTGTTGGCCGTCAATGCACTAAACAGAAATGAACACACTCTGATCATCTTTAAGTTCTATTGGGAATAACCAATCCAAATTGAATGTTCTTATAACTAAACAAGATTGATTACAGGAAGTGTTGTAAAAGAAAGGACATCGAGACGACCTGGATTGGGGGCTCAAATTCCCTTTGGATAATGTTGGTAAAAAGAGTTCTCTATGGTAAATTGATATCTATTCTGAGACACAAAATAGGTGACCTAGTTATTCATGGGAAGGAGGAACTTTAGGCAAAGGCCATATCAAGTGAGAAGTCTGGAGGGAGAAAGAGCACATTGTATTCTAGCACAGAAAGGCTACAGCAGAAGGAACAGAACACTAAAGCAAGTGGAAAAGAAGAGTTGGGAAGGTGGTAGAAGAAAATTGTTACATAGTAATTTCATCTTCCGTATTAACTAACCATGTTTAATGCAATGAAATTGATATTTATGTGTATATATTTCAGCATGAGTTTTCTGATTTATAATCAAATTTTTAAACTGACATCCAATTCTACCATTTTATAAATTGATTTGTATGTTTCATTCCTCTGTAAATCAGTTTAGTGGTTACTTCTGAATAATTAATTTTACTCTCTCTTTTGTGGATAATAACCCCTTTTAACATTTCCTTTTACTTTTTTTTCGAACAAGCAATTATTAGCAATACCTTCAATAATTCAGAACTAAGCTAGGGATAAAATGCAGATTTTTTCCTGAACAATTTTCTTTCATGCAATCTGTTCCACATTATAATGTCCTAGACATATTAACCTGTATTTGTACAAGTTAAGCCAAAAATGTTTGCATGATTTTTTTTTTATTTTTTATACATCGTGGTTGAATCAAAATAATTAGCATATCCATCACCTTACATACTTTGTGTGTGTGTGCATGTTGAGAACATTTAAAATCATTTCTTTTAGAAATTTTGTGAGTATACATCACAATGATTATAGTCACCAAGTTTTACAATAGGCCTGAACTTTTCTTTTTCTCATCTAACTAAACTAGTCCGTTACGGTTTAGAAATAAATATCCCTCAAATGCTCATGTGTGAGACAATGCAAAAATTTTCAGAGATGAAATGATTATATTATAGGAGGTATGACCTAATCAGTGGATTAATTCACTGATATGGATTAACTTTATATCACCTGTCACTGTAGGCAGGTAGGGTATGGCTGGAGGAAGTAGGTCACTTGGGACATATCTTTGGGGTTTATATTTTGTCCTCGGTGAGAAGAGTGCTTTCTCTCTCCCTCTTTTTCTCCTTTCCACTCTCCCTCCCTCTCTCTACCCTAGCTTCCATTTTCGAGTAGCTTTCCTCTACCACATCCTTCCACTGTAATATTCTTCCTCACCTCAAAACCAGAACTGTGGAGTTGGCCAACTATGGACTGAGCCGCTGAAACTGTGAGCCAAAATAAATATTTCTTCCTTTAAGTTGTTCTTGTCAGTTCCAAAAGAAGGACTATGTTAGTCAAGACTTTAGCTGCACAGGCCCTCCTAGATGGAGAGAATGCTGACTCAGTGTGCACAATATGGCCACAGAAGCTCCCATCTCCCTTGGGGAACCTCAGGTAACCTTGGATATTATGAGTAAGCAAATCCAGTTCCTTGTTAATACAGGGACTATTTGGTGTGTTCTCTCCATGAATGTGGGAAAGCCTTCTTCCAGTTTACTTTCATGATAGGACTTGAAGGAGTAAAGGAAATAAAAAAAAAAAAAAGATACTTTAACTGTCCCATACCTTGCCAGTTTGAAAATCTGATTTTTACTAATGAATTTCTAATAATCACCAGCTCTCATGTTCCACTGCTAGAATGAGACATGATGGCAAAACCAGAGGCATTTATCTACTAAGGATACAAACCCCAAACACTCCTCATGGCCATTTGACCCTGTACTTGAGGAGACTGATTCTCAGTTAAATCCTATGGCTTGTTATGCAAGAAGGTCAGGGAAAGCTATTTACCCTTACCCAGTGCCAATAGCCCTAAAGGGCCCTGGTCATTACCCAAGTAGTGAAAAATATTACCTCTCACTGTAGGCAGGTAGGGTGTGCCTGGTAGAAGTAAGTTACTTGGGGCATACCTTTGGGGTTTTTGTTTGTCCTTGGAGAGAAGAGCTCTCTCTCTCTCTCTCTACTTTCTAGTTGCCAGGTTCTGACCTGCTTTCCTCTACCATGCCCTTCCACCATAATGTTTTCCTCACCTCAGTCCCAAATTTATACATGCATATACCATGGTAAGCAATTTCACTGCTAGCATTACAACGCAGAGAAATTCTTTCACACAACATGTTTCGCATCAATGATGATAAAAAATATATTTTTGAGAAATAGCTCAGAAGTGTAATCTGCACAAGAGTTTTTCAATTTTAGAATGGAAAATTAAATAGTGATGTATTAATTCAACAGAATAGTATGTATCAAAGGATAAATTAACTATAGCCACATGTGCCAACATGGTTGAACCTTGGAAACATCATGTTAAGAAAAAGGAGCAAGTCACACAATAGTTCATTCAGAATTATGCTATTATATAAGATCCATAGAAATGAAAATAAACAGTACATATGCAATAAACATATTACACATTGAAATATGTTTATATTGTAAATTTCACATCTAAAGAAATGTTTTCAATGAAATTCAGAATAGTTATTAATTACCAGGTAGCGAAATACAATATTTCTTTGGTATTGGTTTCATAATTTCAATGGGACACAATTAAGTTTTGCTTTCTTTTATTTTATCCATATGACTATTGCTACAAATATGATTCAATAAGTATTGTTATTATTAAAATACATGTATGGATATCAAAGAAAAAATCTGGATCCCCAATGACATTTGAATTTAGTGCCAGCAACCTTTAATCCTCTTTTCCCATCTCTGCCAATTATCGAGAGATAATTGATAAAGCACCTCCTCCTGCAAACCACTCATGGGACACACAGATATTTATGATCTGTTACTATCTCTTTTAAATTTGGAGCTGGGCAAAGCTTCTTTTAAATCTCCCACTGGCAAGATTTTTCCTTTATAAAAGACTGCATAATTTATGTTTTCTTGCTCTATCCTGACTTCCCCCCAGGACATCCAACCTCCAACCCTTAATACACCCATGCACTGCTGCCTGTGTGAGTAATAATTGTTCTTTGCTTATTCCAAAGGATAACTGTCATGTGATTTGACATGCAAATGTAACTTTGAGAGGAACCTTTCCCACATCATAGTAAGATAAGTGTGTATTGGGGGGAGTAGTGTTCTTTGTAATGAATTAAACTTAAAAAAAGTTCAGGGAGTAGTCACAAAAATGACAAAATGATTAGAACTGAAAGATATCAAAGTCATTTGCTTAATTTAAAGGCTTATGAGAGGCAGCTAGACAGTATTTACATAGAAAAATGTACACTCGGAAAATAGTTTTAAATTAGGTTAAATTTTTCAGTGATGTCAGCTTACAGAATCATTATTAGCTGTAACAATTATTGTCAATCTTTTTCTCTGATAACTTGACTTATAACTTAAGTTATAAGTTTCTTATAACTTAAGACCAAAACAGTCTTTGGTGCCACCAGTGATATTTCCTGTACAAGTTCTCCAAGTTGGCACATTAAGATCCCAAAATTTTTCTCCTTATTTTCTCTCCATAAAGAATTATCTCCTTTCCTGCCTTCATACAATGGCACAAAGGCCTTATAACAGCATATTCTTTTCTATTTAATTGTATTTTATACCTAAAACATGTACGTGCAAAAAGATGAAACTGTAATGACCTCTGGTGAATGTGTAGGCTGGCATCAGACATTTGCTGGTACTTGTGATGCTTCACCACTGTCATCCCCTAAGCTATATTTTGATTGGCAGATACTAATGCAAGATCATGACAGCTGTGTGAAGCCAAAGGCATCATCAATTCTGTTGGCTGAATGTGTTTTTCTATTCTTTTAACACTGTTTTCTAAATTTTTAGTTTTTTTAGATCATCTATTGAAAGACCCCAGCCTCAGCTCTAACAAGTTCCCCATTCCTGTAAGTTCCCCAAGGCACATATTACCAAGTAACTAAGTAAAGACAAGAACAGATTTTGTAATAGATTAATAATAGTCATCTGATCCCCCACACCAGGGAACAGGGAACAAGGATAGGGAACAGGAGTCTTGGGAACGGTCTGTTGAAACAACCAGAGTGCTGAAATAAGGGGTATCTGATGTTTGTGGTTTTTAGGGGAAATCCAGGGGAACCGACAGCTGTGACCCAAGGTAGACCCCTAGACTTGATGCGAAGTAGCCAATAAGATGCTTGTTACTATGTACCTGCTTATGTGCCCTCTTATACCCTATAAAAAGGCTTGTAACCCAGAGCCCGGTACGCTCAGTTAGCTGGAGCTGCTGAGTGTCCGCAGGCGCCTGTGTGAAAAATAAAACTCCTCTTGCTTTTGCATCCAGTGAGTGGTCCGGTGTTGGCTTCTTGGGTGCGGGTCTCTGAGGGTCTTTCACTATAAGTTAAAAAAAAAAAAAAAAAAAAAAAAAAAAAGAACACGTGAAGAGGTTAATCCTAAGGTCATCCAGAAACAAGTGCTAAATCCAATAGCTGGACTATTTCACTGCAACACATTTTCTTGTTTCTAAAATCCCACAGCACCCATAGAACAAAATTTTCCCAATTCAAAACTTTTCTTCCTTTCTTAGATTATTTGGCTGTAATACTTTTAAAACATTACAGAACCAATAAAATGCTGACATTAATATTTTCACATAATACAGAAATGAGCTTTTATGTTTTTGCTCTAAAAGGTTCTGCTTAACAAACCTAAAAGTCTATCACTTTAAAGTGTCCAGACTCTGAAGGATATTTAGAATAATTTAAGAGTTATAAAGTTGAAAACAATTATAGTTTTATAAATAAAAACTCTCCTCATGCTTCAATAAATTTTAATAACTATAATTCATAATAAGCACAATACAGCATGAGATTCTAATAATGTAGATTCATGCTCCCTTGCCTAGGAACATTAAAAATGCCATGAGGCAGTCGGAGGGAGCATTTCTAGAAATTGAGCATAAGATCAGAAATATGAAACTGTTTATAGGCATATGCATTGCAAAGCTACATGTTTGAAAATGTATCTGCTCTTCTATGAGTGAAGAGTATACCTGAGTAAGTTTTACACACAGGAAAGAAAAAAAGAATAAATCTCAATTTAAAGTAAAAATAACTGAATTGAAGTAACCTCACTACTTACTTCTTCCCTAATTTTCTGAATTCCAGGTTCCTTAGTAATAAATTATTTTTTCTTGCTTATCTGTAGTTTTTTTTTTTTTTGTATTGAAAGTCAAATAGATGGAATGCCTTTATGATGTGTTAGGTAAAAACACCATCTATTGTGGTGTGCTATAGCTACCATCTATTCCGATATCTGAGATAATAGACTTCAACTCAAAATAGATGAAAAAATAGATCTATAGTTAAAATCCAAAAATAACCATCAAAATAGCTCATGGAGGAGAGTAAGAAATAGTCAGGAATGGTGTTTGGTTCAAACCTGTAATTCCAGAGACTTGGAAGGCAGGCAGATATCAAGTTTGAGGCCAGCCTGAGTAAATTAGTGAGAACTTATCTCAAAAAAAAAAACAACAACAACAACAACAAAGGGATGAGGATGTGTGGATGTAGTTCACTGTGTAGTTCAATGATAGAGCACCCCTGGGTTCAATTTCCAGTGTGATGACGAGATGAGAAAACAGGAGAAAAGAAGAGGAAGAGAAGGAGGGGGAGGGAAAGAAAGAAAGAAAAGAGGGAGGGAGAAAGGACCAGAGAAGAAATAATCAGAAGTTATTAATTGTTTAGAACTCAAAAATATGAAAACAATTTCTTTTATAGATGCACTTTTTGAAGTTTGGGTATATAATTCTATTATAATTTGTGAGATGATATTAAGCAGCATTTAGAGGCAAATCCACAGTTTCTTGAAGGTTTATTACACATGTCCTTATGAAATTCATGTGTACTCCCCTTTTTAGTTTGCTAAAGGTTTTCACAGCTAATGACTTCTAAATCTTGTCCAGCCTGGGTTTTGTCAACTATAATGTTCTAATTGTAATCTGGTAATATATTCAGTAACTTTTACTTTCTAAATTTGAACAGGAAATGATCCTAACCCTAATGTAGATCACTATGCCTGAAATAATTTCTAATAATGACTTATATTCCTTAATCATTATTGAATATACATTGCTAACATTTTGCTTAGGATATTTGATTTTATGTTTATGAGTGTGATTTGCCTATACGTAATGCTGACTTAATTCAAGTTTTTTACTCTCAGAAGTTTTTTAAAGAATCAACTTTTTTTTGTTGTTGTATCATAGTGTTGCTCTGTGAATCTGATATTGCTCTACAGTATTTTTATGTCATTTTATACTTCATTAATTGATTGCTTTGTCATTATTATTTCAATTTTCTTTTTAAAAATTCTTGTTTGATTGGAATTATTTGCTTTATAATTTACAGGTTTTCTGGTGCTGAAATATTTTGAGTAGAAACTGTGGATTTGCCTCTAAAATTCAGCAGTATCTATTGTTTTAGTCAATTTTTGAAATACTATAACCAAAATACCCAACAAAAGCAACTTAAAGGAGGAAAAGTTTATTTGGGGCTCATGGTTTTAGAGGCCTCAGTACATACATGACCAACTCCATTGTTCTGAGCTCAAGGTAACCCAGTGGAGGAAAGTGGTTCAGCTCATGGCTCTGTCACTCTCCTTAACCAAGATAAGGAAGGGGGTGGGACTAAAGGGGTGGGAAGCTATATGGGAGATGTACCTTACCAGGATATATCCCCATAGATCTACTTCTTCCTGCCATGCCTTATCTGCCTCGAATTAACTGATTAGATCACAGCTTCATATTCTAATCATATTGTCTCTGAATGTTCCTACATTAACAGAAGATTTTTGGGAACACCTCATATGCAAACCATAATACCTATTTTGTGTGTTTTTGAAAGTGAATTGAAATCTTTCAATAATAATTTATTGGGATCTTTTAAGGGAAGTATTTTCAATCCTGTAGGAAAAATCAAATTAAATGAAGAACTTAATGAAAATACCAATAAACACAGGTCATATAATCACTGATGAAAACAATCATCATTTCTGCATTAAGTTATAAGCATTCCTACTAAGAACCTTTAACCAAAGCACTTTTTTATATAGATACTGATGCATCAGCATATTATTTAAATAATTAATTAAATCAGATACCACAAATAATAAATAATTGCTCTGATTTTATATCCAATAATTACTATCCTTAATTATTTTTTATTTTATGCTACTTTGTTAAACTTTATCCACCAGTGAAACTGTAAGCCCCTTGAGGACACTATATTACCTTTGTGTATGCCAAACACAATGCCTATGCTAGGTATTTTTATAAAGGGTTGTTGAATGAATATGCCACTATTCAATGGGTTGACTATGTAAGTGCAATACATAAACCACATACAGTAGTTAACAAAGATATATGAAAAGTTTATTCTCAAAAGTTGGGCTTTATATTTGGAAAGATAAAATTAATATTGTCAAAATTACCCCCAAAGTAAGTCTTTAAGATTAATTTCCAATTGAAGATTATAAAGACTGTTTTAAAAAAAAAAACTATAATAGATTATAGAACACTATTTTCCTATTTCCATTTAATTTCTTGATGTTTCATTTATTATATTAAAAAGTAGTATTTCTTTATATATGTATTAATATTTGCAAGTGTTTTAAAACCTATTTGAAACCATCCCTTATGCTACCCTACCAATGTCCCCTAGCACAGAACCTGACAAATAGTAAAAATGGATCATTTGTTAATTAAGTGATTAAAAATCACTAAATCCATTAGATACTGACAAGTATCTAGGCCTAGGTTCTCTGTTTCTTTAGATAAAGCTTCCTTGATAAGTTTATTATTTTCACATATATATGACAGCTCTCAATTTAATTATTGAATTATTGGTCCAATTTGGAACATTATTTCATTTATATAATTTTCACTGATAGGCCTAGTTTTCATGAGGTGAAAGCTGATTATATAATCATTATTTACAGCATAACTTTAAACTATGCTTCCTCTCAACTCGAGTTTTGTGTATTTCTCACATGAAATCTAACAAATCAAGGTATGATTACATGTAATATAGTTTTAACTTGCCAAATTGAATCAATTTGAAAGTTAATTCAGTTATCTGGTGAAATATTTCATTTTATATTAAAATATTTAAATATTTACATATATAACTATATCTTTCAGAGAAAGAACAAATAACATTTATGCAAATATCAGTACTCTAATCAACTTTATTATGAAAGTCTTTAGGAGTTTTTGGAATATTTTCTCAAAGGAAAAAACTGGGGTTTAATTGATGAATTTATGAGAATAAATGTAGCACAAAAATAATCCTTGAATAATCCTTGAATAGCATTTTACATCTTTCAGTGTAATCTTATTTAACAACCTAACTTAATCCTCATGGTAATCTATGGGGATAGATTAGCAAGAAGTTTAAAAAGCAAAACAAGGAAAGAAAGTTGCTGCATCCCTGCCAGAGACTTCTTCTGTAGATGAAGTTAACTTTAAGTAAGTGTATTGGCATGTCCCTGGCATTGCAAATGGCCTTCTAGAGACCATGAAGGATTTGTAATGGAGCTAGCTGAAGTGTTGTTATTACTCTCCAGGATTCTATTCCTGACTGTGATGATTGCTGAATAATTTTTGCTCCTCACTGGGCCCACAGTAGTATGTGTTGGTTCATCTCCAAGTCCTTAGGCTTAGGATACTAGAGAGAGACATGAATTTATTCATACTTGGCATTTCACCA
Source organism: Tamias sibiricus (assembly GCA_025594165.1). Classification (NCBI taxonomy): domain Eukaryota; kingdom Metazoa; phylum Chordata; class Mammalia; order Rodentia; family Sciuridae; genus Tamias; species Tamias sibiricus. Next base: position 143,952,078 of record CM046661.1, read on the forward strand.
TCTGCTCTCATGTTTCTTGGCTTGGTCTGTCCATAATGACAAACTTTTCAGTAAGAAATTGCAGGGTTTGCCAATGATTTCTTGATGTGCTTCTTAATCTCAGAATGATTTCTAGGGACTAGATCTTGAACATAGTTCATGCTATTTCCGCTGCAAAAGAGCATTACTTTTTTCATTTCCCCATTGCCTGTAACATTCTTATTAAATAAGTATTTGCTGAATCTTTTGCTTAATGATTATCTAAAGAGCAGCAGTTTTATACCAATCATTCTGAAATTTACATGCATAATATTAATCTATTTTACAAATATTTTCAAAATCATTTGGCCATGTCTTCAGAATACATTATCAAATCAATATTTCAACTACTTGTTGATTTACTCTTTCTATCCTATGCATTGTACTAGAACTAAAAGTGTTCATTATACATCAAAAGTATTCAATATACATTCATTATACAATCTACCATAGTGTATTCTAAATATAGAAATATGTAAATAGTCTATAGTGGCTATCAAAGAGTACAATATTTCCAATCTTTCAATTTTTCTTAGCACACCAAAATTTCTTGATTTCTTTTTTGAAATAACATATAGATGAAATGACTAGCCTTTGATAAAATTTTTAATATTTCTATAAGATGGAAAAATATCTTATAGTTTAGACCCATAACTTATTCATTCTTTGTTCATATTAACATGTACAAACAAATCTCACCATTATTGAAAGTTGGAATGGTGTGCCTTGTTTTATATAAATTTAATATTAAAGTCTCAGCCCTTTTGTTGACATTAAATGATAAACAAGAATGGGTTTGGGAAATGTCAGGCTAAAATTTGAAGAGGTGACATAGAACAGAATCCATTTAGAAATGGAATTTACCTTCAACAGCATTTCATACAACCCTTCCACCCCTCCTCTATTTTATGGATGAGAAAATTGAAAGATGAAGAAATTTCCAAAGTCAGTGGCAGAATAGAGTATAGAACTCAAGTCTCCTAACATTAAATCCAGAGTTTAGACTGAACCACCTTCTATTGCATATGTGTCATAGCTTTGGCTGATCAAATCCTGTGCCTAGACCCCACTCCCAAATTTTTTTAATTCTCAGATTTTCACTTGGGGTTGATTCTTCATTAGGTGATCTTCTCTGTAGAGTAATTACAGCCACCCTTTGTTGGTTGCTTCCCAGAATGAAGGCTGCAAAGATCCAGGGATCATAATATGTACTGTACTATGGATAACTGCAGCAAACAGAAACATGATTAAATTTTAAATTGGATGCACACTATAAGTATTTGTAGCTTGAGTTGCAAATATCAAAACAAAGGCAACTTTTGGTTGTCAGATTAATATAACAAAATCAATCCTTTCAGACTCCTCACAACACTTAACAGTGAGCATTGGGCCAGATGGTTCCTTTGAAAGGACCCATGTGCTTGAAGTTCTGAAAGACTATAATTTATACCACCGAACACTAGAACCTCTCTCTTTGTTCCTCTTTACATTCCATGCATGAACAACTAGCTTAATTTTGAATCTCAATATCCTAGCTTCCCAATTTCCTTCCCCCTGTCCTCCACTCTCTCACATAGTGCTAACATCAAACATGTTTTTAACTGTATCTTCCATTAATGGTATAATAAAAACAAGCAAGGAGAAAGAATTTGTACTTGAAACCTCCTCAGCAGTAAGTCTTTGCACATTCGAATAACAAGAATAATATGGATTTTAGGTAGTATAAATATGTCCTTGAATTGAAATCACACATTTTTTTTTTCTGATTTTATTAAAAGAAGTATCTTATAATAATGACCAGGCAGCATAAACATTACATTATAATGAAGACAGAATTCATTCATTACTCACATTCAGTTTTATTTTTAGTTTGTTCACAATATGATTCATAGCTATTGTTTGAGTTCCTAGTGCCTGTTGATACAGTTTCTAGATATGTGGAAGTGAATGAGGGCAGAAGTCCCTAATGAAATTTCAGCTCTCTGACTTCCAGTGATATGATTAATAATTTAAATTGTTATTGATTCCTAAGAGGGCTACTGTAGTAAAATCTAATATGATTCTTCTCAAAAATCAGAATTACTTAGAATGCCTAGGACCATGATGAAGCCACTAGAAAGCTAGAATTTCAGCCTACCAATCCATCCTAAATAAGTAAATAAAGCATGATTAAGGATGGAGTGAATACATAATAAACAGTAAATAAAATTTCCTAATATGCATACAATTTCATTTCTAAAAATATTAACACAATCAATACTGATTTTAAAATATTACAAAATTCATGGTCCCTTTTGTACTAAAAGAATTTATCAGTGAGAATGTGTTACAATAAGATCATACTGAGTAGAGAAAAGATAATTATCTATTTGCTTTTTTGTCTTATTATATATATGAATGTTCTTCATACTGTTTGGGTGCCAACTCTTCACATCAAAATCCAGCAACAAGCCAGGCGCGGTGGCGCACGCCTGTAATCCCAGCACTTTGGGAGGCTGAGGCAGGAGGATCGCGAGTTCAAAGCCAGCCTCAGCAAGGGCGAGGCACTTAGCAACTCAGTGAGACCCTGTCTCTAATAAAATACAAAAAAGGGCTGGGGATGTGGCTCAGTGGTCTAGTGCCGCTGAGTTCAATCCCCGGTACCAAAAAAAAAAAAAAAAAAAAAATCCAGCAACAGCCATCTTTTTACCCACTTTTTATTGATAAATGTACCATTTCTAGTGAATTTCATTTCTCTGCCATGAAGAAAAGGTGGTGATGCTGCTATTGTCAATAGTGATATGACCCTCTGGACCAGTTTTTGTCTCAATAGTATAGATCTTTATGCCTCAGCAACTCCCCAATGCCATATATTTAGTACTGCTTGCATCATTTTTAATGACTACTCTATTCACTATACATCCAGGAATAGTAGATTCCAGTTACTCAAAGATAGTAACTGTGCTCCATTTTTGATAATTACAAATGCAAATCTTACCCATGTGGTGCAGGAAAATGTGAATGATATTAATTTTATTATTATGCTAATTTTATCGGTGAGAATTTTGCAGTACAAACATGGGATAAAAAATTCTCTAATCATATCTTCTTCTTTTGAACATTTTAGGCTATAATCACTTCATTCTTGGGATATAATTTGCAGTAGTGACGATAGTTCTATTTCCACATACTGCCACTAGCAGAGAGAATAAGTAAGGGCCCATATGTAGAACCAAAAGAGCTGTGCCTTTTGCAAATGAATATTCCACCCTTGTCTGTCGTTTTTAAGACCTACCCAGAAGAGCATGTTGTTACCACATAGTGGAGAGTCAAGACAGAAAACCTATGGGAATGGTTCTTTGGCATATTTTATAAGCCACAGAAAGAGGTGCATTCCATTGCTAGGAAGACTCCCCCCCACACACAGTATGGAGACTATAGAGTATCAGGGAAGAAAACCCTGGGTACTAGTGACTGAGGGCACACAGGGTAAAAGAATTGTGCCCAGGAATGCTGTACAACTCAGATAGCATCATGGTCATACCATGAGCAAGAAAATGTCCAAGTGTTCTGGCTAATTGGTGGCAAAATGTGGACAGCCATACTCATTCTGATTCATCCTGAATCCAGTGAGAATTAGAGATGCTGAGTCAAGGCATCAGCACCATTCTGTCAGTGAAAAAAAAAAAAAAAATGTTCCAGTTGACAAGAACTGCACTCACCAACCTTGCTCCCCAAACCTAGGTTCAGCTTTAGGGCCTATGATATCCCACTGGTACTAGACTTGAAGATACTTGGTGTATCAGATCAAGGAATATGTATGGGCTGGTAGGTGAGAGAGATGGTAGAAGATCATAAAGTATTCTTATGGGAAGAAACGGGTATAGGTTTCACACAAGTTCCAAATTGATTTAAAATGCCCCACCCAGATGGCACTACTACCACAGGGGTTCCCAGACAGCAGATGGGAATTGATACATTTTCTAGGTAGGCATTCCATCATCCAGAACCCAGTGAAGACTAGCTATAAATTTTGTGTGCCTTTCTTAATTACACTTGGGGCCAGATAGTCCAGACTGAAATACTTTAAGAAGACCCTCTGAATGAGGAACAGTGAACAAGCTTGACTAGGCTTAAGGATATTACTGCTTTGTTGAATGTATTCTAGATTCTATTTTAGTATTTCAGAATACAAATTGTTATATTTTGGTTCCTTCTCTCTCTATTTTTTTATTTATTTTTTGATCCTTTATTCTTTTTCCTTTCCTCTATACTTCCCTCCCTCCCTTCCTTCCTTCTTTCCTTTCTTTTTATCTAGATAGCACCTAAAACTCAAGTAAATTTACAATCAACAAAGTATAGATTAGGACAATGAAAGACGAAGTTCACTTAAACAAAACTGTATGTATGTGGTAAATAAATATAACAATCCTGAAAAAATGGAAATTGTAGGAAAAGTCAAATTCACTTAACAACACTAAATTCAGTAGACAAAATAAATGGCCAAGAGGCACCTATCTAGGCAGGGTAGAAGGAGAGACAGTAATTTCTATCTGAAAGGATAGAAAGGTGCTACAAAATTAAATATTTCATAGAGCTTTAACACAAAATATGTTACAGATGATTATATACTTATTTTAATATTAGCACAGAAGAAAATGAATGAATTGACAACCCAAGGTGAGGAAGAAAAACAAAAAGACAAAGTAAAGCTGCCGTTCAGAAATAAAAGTTGAGCTGAATCATTTACCATTTGAAATTCATTATAGGTTTCAGGGTGTTTGCAAAGATTAAATGGGCTTTCTTTTTTCAGAGAAAGGTAAGAAGGTGATTAGATGACAGTCTGTGACATTCTGTAAAACTAAATAAGGAAATGTTTCATAATGGCCATCTTTCAGAACGAATGAGTTGAGGATTACATACATGAGGATATTTATAGTTTCAAAGAAAGTGTGGACTGATTGTTTTAGTGTGAAGTTTCTGCACTCCAATTTCTATAAAAGGAAAAGAAAACAAAATTCTATCAATAATGTTGGCATTTACTTAAATGTGGAAAGGTTTCCATAAGCAGATAAGTAGGCTTGTAGCCATCCTACTGTTCCAAGTAACTCACAAATCAACACTCAAAAAGGAAAGGCACCCTGCTTAATGCCATTTTAAGTGGGCTTTAATCCACAAACAGTTTTAACTTTCATGACATCTCAAAATTTGCAGGACTGATATAGAAATCATTATGAAACATTTAAATTCTTTTGTGCACATATGTGTAGCTGTGAATTTAGTAAAAAGTGAAGAAAATTCACCAAATTATTTGTGTCTGTTTACAATTTCCTGCACACACAAAAAATAAAGCCATCAAATAGCAAGTGCTGGCAAGGATGTGGGGAAAAGGGAACACTTACACACTGTTGGTGGCAACAGTAAATTTGTACAACATTATGGAAAACAGATCCTCAAAATAATTTGAAATAAAACTACCACATATTTTGCCATCGTGCTATACTGGCTATGTATCCAAAGGAAAGGAAATCAGTGTGTTGAAGAAACATCTGAACTCCATGTTTAGTGCAGCTGTATTCTCACTAGCCAAAAAAATGGAAACAAACTAAGGGTTTATCAACTGATGAGTAGATGAAGAAGTGTGATACATATCACAATGAAATACTATTCAGCCATAAAACAAATGAGATCTTTTCATTTGCAATGACATGGATAAAAATGAAGATAACTATGTTAAGTGAAATAAACCAGGCATAGGGAGACAAGTACCACTTGATCTCACTCATGTGGAGTCTAGGAAAGTTATCTCATAGAAGTTGAAAACAGAATGGTGGTTACTAAAGGCTGGGGGAGTGGGGAAGTGGGGGTGGGGTTGATGAATGGGTACAAATTTATACTTGGATACGAGTGACAGACTGGTGTGCATAGTAGGGTGATTATTGATAGTGATCATGTACTGTGTCCTACAAAAAGCTATAAGAAAAGATTTTTAAAGTTTGCATCATAAATAAATGACAAATATTTGAGGAGTTATGTATATTTGATTTGATTTAAATATGATAAATTGTATACAGGTATTGAAAATCATGATACCTCATTAATGTGTACAATTTGTATGTTTTGTGTATCACTTAAAAGTAAATTTAACTTATATTTGTAAAATAAAACAGAAAAGGAAAAGTGAAACAGTAACTATTCATAAGTAGGTTCCATTAGGAGAAGAATTTGGAAAGCAATTTTGTGTCACTGTAATTAGATACTTCAAGGAAAAATTAGTAAAAATTCAATAAAGATTTGATTTCTTTTTCATCCAATTTGGAGAGAGAAGCAATGATTCTGAAGTTCAATCTTTCAATGGAGAAATGTTGACATTCTGTGAACATTCAAAATGCTATTTAAAGGTCAGCATTGAATATATTTTATATGTTTTTCCTCTGATATTGTGAATACACATTTTGGTTGAACTTATTTTCATGGAATATATATTTTTTTAATTTAGAAAAAATAGGTCAGAGATGTACTTGGAATTGACCATGGTATATGTATAAACATGACTGCTAATGTCATCTAACTGGAGATATTCTATCAATCTAAATAGAAGCTGAAATTTCAAAAATCTATGATTTTATAGCATAGTCATGGAGTGATTAAATTACAAAATTTTTGCTATACACCTGATTCTAAATTAGAAAATAAATAAAACAATATTGGGAGTGCCTTCCCTATTTATTTTTCTATTTATCTTTAAATAGATTTTAGAAATGCTTAATCTTCTGAAGAATTACTTTTTAAAAAAATATTTTTTTTACATTTGTCAGTGGACCTTTATTTTATCTGTTTATATGCAGTGCTGAGAATCAAACCCAGTGCCACACACATGTTAAGCAACACTGAGCCAAAACCCCAGCCCTGAAGAGCTACTTTTGAAATCAAGTGTCATAACAATGGTACTAAACATTTAAAGCATTCACATTTGGTTGATGACACATTTTAATTAGTTGAAAAGTCTTAATCAAAGTAATCCATGAAACAGCCTAAAAAATTCAGATTTTGAAGCTTTTAGTGAACTGCAATTACTAAAAATATTTACCAAAAAAATCAAAATTTATTATTTTAAAGGCAAGGATGAAACTAAAGGTATTAATAATGATAATTCATACAGTGTGCAAGATTTAATTTCTATAATTAGCCTTTCATACTTAAAGCTATAGTAAGAAGTAACTCTTGTCTTTAATTATATGAACTTATAAATTGAACTTAACTAAAAGCAAATTGAAAAAAATTGTGATTTTTGCAACATCTATTTTTCTAACATTTAAAAGACCTATAAAGATGAGGATTTTGGAAATTTTTGCCTATAACAGATAATTATGAAAATAATTATGCTGAAATATTTATAAAAGTTAATAATAACATAGAATTAAAATGCCACCCACTTAGCAGAATTTCCTCAGCAAAGACAGAGGGAATGTCCTTTAAAACATTGTCATCTTTCAAGAAGGATCAAATGAAGATGGTAGCAATTTCAAATCCACTAACCATAAGATAAAATTTTGAATAAAACTGCCAGTATTTTTTTCTGTAAACAAAAATAGTAAGTCCATATATATATTAGTAAAAATTCAATAAAGATTTATATACATATATATTACCAGTCATGAAGTCCTACAGACATAGATGGCTAAGGAACTTACTAAAAATATGTATATGTCCTGAGAATAACCATTCTAGCTATGGTCAGAAAAATCAGGACAAGGTTTTATTTTTAAATGTGCTTTCATTTTTTTGTCTAATAATAATGATAATGAATATTCTAATGTTATGACTATGGACCACTCACTCTTCTGAGTAACAAGATACAGTGAGGCACAGAGAAGCTGAGTAACTTAGCCCAAGGTCACACAGCCAGTAAGTGGTTTAGCCAGAAGGTGGACCAAGGCAGTCTGCCTCTCTGCTCTAGATGACTACAGGATATTTTCCTTCACATAAACTAAGCTCTGCCCCCAATTGTTTCATAGTACTTTAAAATTTTATCTCAAATTTCTTACTTTAAGATTCATAATTATGAGAATCAGGTTCAACAACATTTATCATTTTCCATTTTCTACCATTATACTATATTTGCTTATGTTTATTTCCAATTATGATCTGGCCAATTTCAAGCAAAGGTATAGTGTTTGTGGTATGATTGATTAGATTTCAATATATGAGAAGGTCCATAAAAGTTACAAAAGGAGTGTTTTAAAAATTAATTTATTTTATAATTATCTTTTCAGGTTCTCTTCCAAAAGGTCAGTAGAATATGGGGGTGAAAAAATTTTAAAATAATCTTACAACAATTCACAATTTAAAGTGTATGTATCTTATTTCAAATGTTTAAATTGTCCCTTCTCTACTAAACCATGAAAAAATTATTTATTATAATCTTCTCATGGATACAAGATTGCCTATCTTGCAAGCTTGTATTATACATGTACATATGTTCATAGTATGATAGTTTTTATCATTCTTTAGATTCACAGAAATAAATATTCTTTTTCATTAGCTTAATAATTTTTCCTTCTAATTTTTTTTCTTTATGGACATATGTAGGCATTCTAAAGGAAACTTACTACAGAAATGAAACATGTTTTCTTTTTTTTTTTTTTTGGGGGGGGTTACTGGAGATTGAACTTAGGAGCACTTGGCCACTGAGCCAAATCCCCAGCCCTATTTTGTATTTTATTTAGACACAGGGTCTCACCAAGTTGCTTAGCATCTCGCTTTTGCTGAGGCTGGCTTGGAACTCTCAATCCTCTTGTCTCAACCTCCCCAGCCACGAGATTTACAGGCATGCACCACTATGCCTGCATATGTTGTTTTCTTTTTATAAATCTTGCATCAAAATTTCTTCTTTAACAGTTTTGTAAACCTTCTCTGGCATTTTGCTCAATATGGCATTTTCAAGCTTCTGTTTCCTAATATGCACTCATTTTTTGTATCTTTTAATCACTAATGTGATTCTGGACTATTTCTAGGAGAGAGTAGTTATATGATCAGATAAGTTAAGTTTTTTTGTAATGTTGGTTCTAAAAAACACATTTTGGGACTTTTGCAGAATACACAATAACAACAAAAATTCACTTGTTGTTTTAGAACATTATCCAACTCACTTGCTCTTTTAGACTGTTATCGTTCATCCATCTGATTAAATAGAGGACTGACTTTGCTTCTTTGCCTGCAACATCTGATAGCCACATCTGCATAGTTAAGTGAATGAAGTGTTCTCAAATGTTCAGTTCCTGGGTAGACCAGAAACCTATTGGTCATAAAAGTCTCAGACCATTGCAGGTCTTAGTGATACTGAACTTGGCTCAACATTTATTTGTTTTGTCTACTGGAGAAAATAACCAAAGCTGTAAAGCTTACAGGTCTTGATTTCACATTGGTATTTAAAAAAAATTAATGAGAGGTCATTTTACTGCTGTTCAGGGTAGATGTTTGTTGTGAGAAGTGTATTCTGAGTTTAGGGATGCAAAAGCAGAAAGCTTATTCATCAAATTACTGACAACATTAATTTGGAAGAGATTGTTGGCACCTTGGAGAAACAGATAAAATTTTAATAATCTGACAAGTTGAAGTGTAGGAGGATGTCAGTACAGTAAGCTTTAGTACTGAGGCCAAAGGAAACTTAATTTACCTAAGAGAAAAAACAAACTACATAACTATAAAGTTTGTAAAGTGATATAACTGTATATACACATACATGATATATAGCGTGTTGCTTAAAAAGTTTTCCAAGCATATGAGAAATAATTTCTATGTTTAATATTTTAAAAATGAAATCTGTTTATTTGTATTTAACTTTAAGCCTACAATGCACTTATCCATGCTTTCATCATCCATTCATACATTCATGCTTACATGTCTACATTTAGTCAGAAATTATTTAGTGAGCCCAAAAACAAGTATTTTCTCTCTTTACAAGGTTGCAGGAAAAGAAGAGGAAAATTTCAACTCACTTTTTCACTACATTTCCTGTGTGACTTTGAATGTAAGAGAAGACCTTATGGAAAATTTGAAACACTTTCATTCATGCTCTCTCGCTGAATTTTATTCATGCTCTGTCCTTCTGTTATGGATAAATATTTATGTTCTCCACAAATTTATTTGTTGAGACTCTAATTTACAATGTAATGATGTTTGGAAATGGTGTCTATGGAAAATGATTAGGCTTGAATGAGATCATCAGGGTGGGGACTTGAAGATGAAATTAGTATCCTTACAAGAAAAGAAAAACAGGAGCTCTTTGTAAACCATGAGGGTATAATGAGAAGGTGACCATCTCCAGACCAAGACAGACCAAGATGAGAGCTCTCCACAGCAGAGTGGCCAACATCTTGATCTTGAACTTTCCAGACTCCAATACTGTAAGAAATAGCATTGTTTGAGCCTACCTGTCTATAATATTTTGCTAAAGCAGCCCAAGATAAGACACCCTCTCCTAATCTGTGTTTCGATTGATTAAACTTAGATTCTATTTAGAATCTCATACTTCAATTCCTAATCTCCAGAAGTTGAATTTTTCACTTCACAAATGTCAGGAAGCCAGTACTGAAGATAATAATACATAATGGATCATATCTTTATAATTTTCCATTTTCTTCTAGCACAGACAAAATATGCCAGGAATGTTTGCTCTTAAAATACAAAATACTATTTTAGACTTTACAAATATGAATGAAATGATATTTGTAAGTGATAAACACTGATAAAAGAAAAATTATAATGTTATTTGGAATAAAATGCACATTTTTACAAAATAGTATTGGAATAAGCAGTCAATCCCTGATCTTGAATATTTTAGTACTATACATTTTTTTAGTACTATAAAATTATACATGTGAAACCCTTGCTCTACTATTAAAATAATATATGTAGATGAACTAAGGGACTGAAGATAAAGTAGTAGACTTGCTAGAATTGATACATATTTTTTAAATATGGTAATTGCAGATAGCCTTTACAAATGGTTATAAAATAGTAATCACCTCTCAAGTACAAACATTGTCATACATCCCCATAGTAGACATAATAATTCAGTAACCACCCAAATAAGATGTTTCATATTTCCCTTTTCTCTGCTCTCTCCAGATGTTCCCACACTGCCCCTCTACCCACTTCCCACTACACATAACTTTGTTAGAAGATGTTTCACAACTTGGGAGAAAAGGAAAAGGACAAAATGGATGGTGAAGAAGCACATCATACCCAGCTCCTACTTAAGGCAGAATTAAGCTAGAAAAGGGAAGATACCTCAATTTTAAATCAAGACCTACGACAAGACTGAACTTAATATTTAATTACTGCCTGAAAAAATGCTGCTATGAAATGATCAAATGCTGATGGCATTTGCCTAAATCTCACCAAAAGGAACGGGAAGAACTAACTAGCACATAAGAATAAATATTAAATGGCAAGGGAAAGAGAAATAAAGTCCCTTTGATTACATAGCAAGAATTATATTTGCTAGCTTACAGAATAAATTTTAAAACTCCTTTGAACCTGATATTGTTCAAATATTTTCCTACATCATGAGCTTTCGTCAGCTTTTTTTGTTGTTGTGACCAAAAGACTTGACAAAAACACTTTTACATGAGGACGAGTTTATTTTGAGGCTCACAGTTTCATAGGTCTCAATCCACAGATGGCAGACTTCATCACTCTAGGCACAATATAAGAAAGAAAATCGTGGTAGAAGCACGTGGTGGAGGAAAGTTGCTTAGTATATCGCATCAAGAAGGACAAAATATATACCCCAAGTAACTCACCTCTCCAATAGCCACACCCTACCTGCCAACAATTAACACCTAGTTAATATTCTTCAGGGCTTTAATGCACTAATTACGTTAAATTTCTAATAATCCACTCATTTTCCCCTCTAAACTTTCTTGCACTGTCCCACACATGAGCTTTTGGGGGATACCTCACATCAAACTACAATGCCATATGAGCCAGTCTCTGTGTGCATATAGTTATAACTTCTGTTCCATTTGATATTATTATTATTGCTTTGTTAGATTTAATAGATGAGATATTAGGTAATTCACTTGTCCACAATTGCCAGACTTATCAAATAAAAGTACAAGATACATGGTTGAATTTGCATTTTTGACATATAACAACTTGTCTACATAAGTATATCCCATGTAGTACTTGGACCATTCTTATACCAAATAGTTATCCATTGGTTATCCGAAATTCAAATTGAATTAGATGTTCTATACTACACTTAGAAGTACTTCTTCACACAACTCCTAAATGGTGTCCCAAGATTTGAAATCCAATCTACAGAATCTGTGTATAGTTCAGTCCTCCTAGCTCTATAATCTCTTTTCAGAGGTAGTAAATGGCAATTTGATTGTTTCTTCACACTGTTAAGTCTTGGGATCTTACCTACAGCTTTTGGCTTGATGTATTTTCAGCATCAAATACTGTTTTTGTCTCTATTTGGCTCTTATGGAGCCAATGGCATAACTCATCCCAAGGACAGAAAGCATGTAGTCATTCCAGTTTCTATGCTTCTGTTTATTATTCCCCTGTATTAAGATATTCCAAATGGTTTTGGCATTTCTCCTAACTCAATACTCTGCTTTTCCAATTTGCATTTTCTAAGCCCTCAGCTTCTACTATCAACAATATATTCTGGGGGCAGTGGTTTTTCAAGCAGCTTACAGAAAAGGATTTTCTTGAAAAAGAAAACATTTTATTTGTATGAATTAAAAAAAAAATTCTGTTTTAAGCAAGATGAAACTGCACAAAATATATTTGTTATTTTCTATTTCACCATAATTTTTAGAATGAAATAAAGATAATGGACTATTATTTGTTCCCCTTGGCATTAATCTTGTCTCTTGTGACTAAATTACCAAAGAATTAGACTTTTGTTGTCCAGTCCCTCTTTAGTATGTATTATAAAGATAAAATCCACAATAAGCAGGAAAACAGAGTAAGCTTAGAGTTTCAGGAAGCCAAGGAAAAAGGCAATCAAAAGTTTTCTTTAGAAAACAAATGTAGGGATGTGGCTCAGTGGCTATGTATCTCTGGATTCAATCCCTAGTACCAAATAAAATAAAATAAAATAAAAAATTCTTAGAAATTTTATTATAGTTTCCAGAACTTAAAGGTGAAATAGAAAACTAAATAACAATGTTTAGGAGGTAGATTTACTAATAGAATTATTTAGCCTGATAAAGATAATATGAACAATATACTTAAAAAACATCAGGCAATTACTGAAACTGCCTGTGGTCATGGCATTCAATATTTGCTTAGAAATAGTCTAGCTGAGAAACACTTGACTTACGAATTTCCCTTCAAAGGAGATAAACAAGAGATTAAAAATAATATACATAAAGGTATAAAAGTATAAGGACACATAAGCATATAACATTTTCTATGTATAAATGCCCCAAAATCTTGTTTTTATCATACATAAAAATACAATGAGGAAAGGGTATTAAAAGAAACTCATTGTACTGAAATACAAAAGTTGTGTGTATTTTTAAAACATGAGGAAAAATAAGGAATGCATTTCCTGAAATGACATGGTTAAAACAATAAATGTAGCTACCTGGAATGATTTCAGATAAATAGAGAGCCTGGAATGAACATAGGAAATAAGGAAAGCCAGGGATTAAAAAGGAAGAATAGCAGTTACGGTAGTTTGAGTCTTGAATGCCCCCACAAAGGCCTATATGCTAAAGACTTGGTCACCAGCCTCTGGCACTACTGGAAGATTGCAGAAACTTAACGATGTGAAATTGACTAAAAGGAAGTTAGATCACTGGGAATATAAACCTGAAGGGAATATTCAGACCCTGGCCTCTTCCTGTCTCTTTGCTTCATAGTCCACATGGTGTGAACAAGACATTTTCTGCCTTGTGTTGCTGCCATGATATATTCTCCATAATCCCAAAGCAACATGGCTAAGCCACCATGATCTGAACCCTTTGAATTTGTGTTAAAATAAGCATTTCCTCTTTTTAAGTTTATTACCTCGGGTAGTTTGTTATAGAAGGCTGACATATCACAGCAATTTATATATTGTGAGAACAGGCAGAGCAAGAGCGGCAAATATGTTTACTTACCCTAGTGCAAAAGTATATGAAAGACAGTAAGTTTGTGAATTATGGAGGGGGAATATAGATATTGGGTAAAGAGAAAATGCTGAGTTCCTCTGGAGTGGGAAGAAAATATTCTCTTTCTCCTAAAAAGTCTGCCAGAAGAAATTTTTTAAATGTAGGTTAGATGGTAGGAAGAAGCAGTGGTGTACTGAAGCGACTGATCACTGAAATGAGTTAATTATTTAAATGTTATAATTTTTAAATTGACTGTGGTAGGAAATTTTGCACTATCCAAATCAGTCTACACTATAAGTTAGTTTTGGTTTATTTTTATAGAGAGCTAATTTACTAGCACACAATTTAAATTATTGTTATAATTTGAAATTAATTTTCAAGTTGGGTTGTGGAAAATATTTGGGGGTATGCTATTTAAAAAGTGTTATAAGTGTCTCCTTTTTCAATGATTTCTTATTTGACAAGTCGAAAGTCTAAACAGTTCTTTCAGTGAAACTGTAGCTTCCCTGATTAATTCCTGAGGGAAATTTTTCTAAATTCTTGGATCGGTTTATTATTTATCCAAATATGCTTAAAAGAACACTAAAAGACTGATATTTCTTTAAGAAAGGGAAATAAAGCTTATATTCATTTAATGAAGACAAGCTGTTACATGAAATAAAATGTGTAGCACATGAAATAAAAATGTGTAGCAGTGAAAATAAGGAACAAATGCATGTCAAAAAATACACTTCTAAGATTTTTTTAATGCATCATTTTCTTTTGTTGCATATCTAAGTCTTAATTTATGAGAAAAATTAGCTCAAAATTTGTGTTTGTATGCTCTGGTGGTTTGAATTTTAATTATGTGTCCATATTTTATTTGTTAAGGACTAAATCAGATGATAAAGTACATGGTATCAGGATCTTAAAATGTGTTTGAAATTGTATGCCTCAAAGTTTGAGATAAATAAAAATATAGGGTATGAAATGGCTTTACACAGATAAAGCATTTCTACACTGCTGCTTCTTCAGTGTTTGAAATTGTATGCCTCAAAGTTTGAGATAAATAAAAATATAGGGTATGAAATGGCTTTACACAGATAAAACATTTCTACACTGCTGCTTCTTCAGTGTTCACTTGCTTGAATAAATATTCCAAATGAATATACCACATAAAGCAAAATATTGCATTTGCTAAAATAAATATGAATTCAAATGTGCACAGCTACAGATGTCTACAGTTCCTAGAGAAATAAATAGGGCTCAGTCTAGAATGAATGTAAGACATTGAAAGAAGCATAAAACAGTTTTACAGAACATGGTAAAATGAATACTGCACCATTTAAAACTGATTGACAGGTAATGAGCTATAAAATCTATATTGAAATGAAAATGACACAGAGAAAGAATAGCACATGGCCTATTCCTATAGTTTTATAGTTGAAAAATGGGAAATTTTCTAAACCACCAGCTCACAAAAATTAAGCAAATTAAAAACTGATGAAAAATCTATGTGCTCTGATTGAATTAGTTCCCGAGAAAGTGAAATGCAATGCAATCTAACTTTGAGGTATTAGAATAATTTTCTACTCATATCAGATTGAAATGGCAGTTGAAAATGAAATGATTCCTGAATATATGTGTGTTTATCTATGCAACCTTATGTTTCTAGATAATTTTTCATCTATCAAAACACTTAAACATATGTTAGAAACCCACAGCCTACAACTTTGCCTATCATCAAATCTATGTAGACCTCTACTTCTAGTTTATAATTTAACAGCCTAAAGAGTTTAGCTGTAACTCGTAAACATTATATTTTATTGCTCATTTTGATATAAATGTTCTATATTGAATTTGATCTGCCTCATTCAGAGGAAGTTTTTCTTTGTACATTACCTACATTTCTTTTTTCCTCGCTTAATAGATCTGAGTGGAAACAAAACAAAAAAATAACAAACACCACTGAAAAACTACACACAGAACTCTCACTGGTAGCCAAACTGAAGTCAGCATTAAACTCTACACTGAAATCTTACATTAAAAAATGAAGAGGTTGGGCTGGGGTTGTGGCTCAGCGGTAGAGCGCTCGCCTAGCACATGTGCGGCCCCTCAGCACCATGTAAACATAAAATGTGTTGCATTGTGTACAACTAAAGCAAATAAATAAATATTTTTAAAAAATGAAGAGGTTAAACGGATTTTGTAAATTAAGGCAATATTTGTGAAGTTATATAAACCTTTATAATAACTTATTTCAAGATACAGAACAAATTAGTAGGTTACCATTTATTGATAACCTATTAATTTGACTGTGCTATGGACTGAATATTTGTTTCCCCTCCAAATTTGTATGTTGAAACCTTAGCACCAACATGATGATATTTAGAGGTAGAAGCTTTGGAAGTGATTAGATTAAGAGGGTAGAATCTTAGTGAAAGAGATCAGTGGCTTTTATATTGGGGCTAAATGGACAGAGTTCTATCCTTCATATAAGCATATAGCTACAAGCTATCCCTTATGAACCACAAAGTGAGCTCTCACTAGAGATCAAATCATTTTGTGCTCGCCTTATATATATCTTGTTATATCTGTTGGGGCTCTGATGTTGGACCTATACTAACTTCTAGAACTGTGAAAAAAAGATAAGTGTCATATAAACTACTCACTTTTCAGCAACTCAAATGAATTCCAACAAGATGCTACTTTGAAACTTTAGATACATTGAACTTGCTTAATTTTATACTGAGCCCTAATGATGCAATGCTATTGTCCCCCATAGAGACATTAAGCCTATTTTCCTAATTTGCACAAGGAGTAAGTGGCCACAGCTATAATTCAAATCTTGTGACCTTACTCCCAAACATGATTTTTTAACCATTCAACAATCAATTGTGTTTTTAATTTTGTTTTGTGAACATCTACATACTCTGTGTCTGACACCTTAGATGGTAGTTTATTACTTTAATTCTACTTAATATCAATTTGAGGCCCAAGGGCCAGATCAATAGATACAAATGCTGCATGCCAATCCTTTAATATCAAGAAGGATTTAGTGCCAGGAACATTCCAAATGGATCTTTCAAACAAACTTATTGTGAAAAAAAAAAATAAATGCAATCTACAATGATCATGCAGACATGGAAACTGCCTAATGTATCTTGATAAAGCTAAATTGAGTTTTGTCTTTTCTTCACCTTATGTATAGTTACTCATTAACATCTTTACTTTTGGAAATTAAAGTGTAAATTTTTTTCTATTGCCAATAATTACTAGAAATGTGAAAGTTCACTTACAGTGTAAAGAAGATACTCTGAGATTCCTGAACACCTACTTTTTAAATCTATTGGTTCCAATGAGATCTATAAACCCTCTGACAATGTGAATATTTGTGTACCCATATATTTTCAGAGAGGACTTGTGGGTTTGGATTTTGTTTTTAGATCACTGAACCACTTCTTTGGAGTCATAACTCTTTTTTTTCTTCTAAACTCTTACAATTCTACAGCTGTCAAGAAGATGACAAAGATTAGTGTGAGAGAGGGGAAGGTAGAAAGCTAAATTGTATAATGGTTACAAAAACATGCCTAGGCGTAACATTACAAGGTGTGAATCTTGTCCATAGCTGCTTACTAGCTGTGTGAATTTAGACAATCTGTGTTAACTTTTTTGTGTATCAGGAGTCAGGAACAATATCGATATATATCCTATTGGAATCCCATATGAAATTAATCTTAATATAGAAAAAGATTTCATAGTTATGAAATATTTGAGTTCTGTCTCTTTAAAGTTATCATGTAACCTAGGAAAACCTAGTCAATTGTTAAAATTGGTGCAAAGAATTATTGCCTGCTGGCTGGACTAGCGATATAAACTTGGTTCAAAGTAGCCAGCATTATCAATAACTAAGAAAACAGTGAAGAAACCACGCAGCACATGACCATATGTTTCTAAGGCAGGATGACTCATTGACACCAAGGGTCAGCTCCAGTGATGGAAGGAGCAAGAGAGCAAGCACACCCAAAGCCTTCTATTTATTGGGGAAAAGACATTTGAGAAAGTTCCACCCAAATAAGGCAAGGGATTGGGTTTCAAAGGGTGTGGTCTTGCTTGGTGATGTGTTGTGGTCAGCAGATTGACATCTTGAAAAGCTACATCTATCTCAGGTGCTAAATTGGATCAAAGGCAGAGCAAGAGAAAAGGCACAAATATGTCCCACAGCCCAATCAGGCAGTAACTTCAGGCCAATCCCCTCATACATTCAAATGCGCATGGCTAACACACACAGCCTGTGCGTGACTGGTGACAAATAATGACTACTTTAGTTATTTATTGTAATGTAACAAACCATCCCAAACTTAACAGCATAAGACAATAAACTTTTATATTCTTTTTTAGTCAAAGCTCAATAACAATAATTCACCTCTACTCCACAGGGCATCAGTTGCTAGAGGTGACTCAATGGCTTTAGCTGAAAACACCAGAGGGCTCCGTCTGTGTTATATCTGGTGGTTGATGTCAGTTGTTACCTAGAACTTTCTACTGTGCTCTCAATTGAAACACCCACATGCAATCTCTTCAAGTAGCTACTTGACTTACGTACAACATGGTGTTTGAGATCCAAGAATGAGCCTCTAATGACAACTAGGCAGAAATTATGTTTCTTTTATATATCAACTTCAGAAAACACACAATATTGTATCTGCCATAATAATAAACACAATCACATTGATGAAGGGGGAATGTGGAACCCACTTCTCCATAAAAGGTATGTCAAATTTATAATGTTGAGAAGAGCAGGCTGGGTAGGAGATACTGAACAAAAATTTTTGAAAGTTATAATCTACCACAGCTATCTAACATGTAGCACTATTGCCATGATATAATGGAATAGTATGTCTGAAAATGTGTTGCAATACTTTAATTTTAGTAATCACCTTAAATCATACATACATAGGAATGTGAAATGGAAAGCACTATTTCATAGTAATATGTTATCATTATTATTCAGAATATAAACAGTAAATTTTCAGCAATATATTTGAAAATTTCACTATGATTTCAAATTTCTCTGTAGCTCAGATTTAAAATATTGGAAGATTTTAAAAGGAAGGCATTGTGTGGTAGGCTGTAGGATACTAAAAGCAGTGCTGAGAATATTTAATTTCTATATCTGAATAATAGAAAAGAATATTGAAGGTGATTTTTAAAAATTTGGTATTATATCCATTATAGATACCTAATACTACTATGACTTTTTTGGGGGGTTACTGGAGATTGATCTCAGGGGCACTCGAACCCTAAGCAACATTCCCAGCCCTATTCTGTGTTTTACTTAGAGTCAGGGTCTCAAGGGGTTGCTTAGTGGCTCACTTTGGCTGGCTTTGAACTTGAACTTGCAATCTTCCTGCCTCATCCTCCCAAGCTGCTGGGATTACAGGCAGCCTCCCAAGCCTCTAGGATTACATGCATGTAAGTGTGTCCCACTGTGCCCACCTAAATACCTAATATTTTGAAGGCTAGAAACCTTTTGAGAATCATAGAAAATTGTACTGACAGCAATATTTCAAGCAGTCACAATGGAAATCCAAAGACAGAAGGCAACTATTTCCTCATATTGAGTGAAAATAACTTGAAATGTAGCAGCAAAATTATGTCTAAAGAGTAAAGGCAAAATAAAGGTGGGCAAATTCTGATTCCTTCCTAAAAGACTTTTAAAAAATAAATGATTGTGTATATTTACAATACATAGAGATAATATAGCTATCATTCACATGGTTGCTTTTGTGTGTGTGACAAGAGAATTTAAAATCTAATAATTTTATAAATATTATCAATAAATTTTATTAATAACAGATTTCATGTTGTACATTAGATCCCTAGACATTTTTTTCTTAAACAAATATTTATTAATAAACACGCTACACATTGTACTAAGCAGTCTAGCAAGTAACACAGACAAGCATCCCCTCCCTGTTAAGTCTGCCGTCCAGCAGGTTTTGTTCTTGGTAGTGGAATCAAACTTCTTCCAAACTCTGCATTTCTTAGAAGAAGAAAATCATGATGCACTTGAAGTTTTCATGAGACTTTATATTACTTGTGATTGGTTATCCATCTCTAGCTTTAAAGATTCTAGTTAAATGTAGAAGTGTTAACTGTTTGTTTTATTTTGTTTTGTTTTTATTTTAATTTGTTATATATGACAGCAGAATGCTTTACAATTCATATTACACATATAGAGCACAATTTTTCATATCTCTGGTTGTACACAAAGTAGAGTCACACCATTCGTGTCTTATTACATATACTTAGGGTAATGATGTCCATCTCATTCCACCATCTTTCCTGCCCCCAGGCTCCCTTCCTCCCTCTCCCTCCCCTTTGCCCTATCTATAGTTCATCTAATCCTCCCATCCCCCCTCACACCACATTATAAATCAGCAGCCTAAATCAGAGAAAACATTTGGCATTTGTTTTTTTGGGATTGGCTAACTTTACTTAGCATTATATTCTCCAACTCCATCCATTTACCCGCAAATGCCATGATTTTATTCTTTTTTAATGCTAAATAATATTCCATTGTGTTTATACACCATGTTTTCTTTGTTCATTCATTTCTTTGTTCATTCGGTAAAAGGGCATTTAGGTTGGTTCCACATTTTATTTATTGTGAATTGTGCTGCTATAAACATTGATGTGGCTATAAACATTGATGAAGCTTCTTCTCAGCAAAAGAAACATTTATGTTTGAATCCATCCCATTTATTGAGTCTTGATTTTAATTTTTGCACTATAGGAGTCTTATTAAGGAAGTCAGGGAAGGCGTAACCCAACATGATGTAGATTTGGGACTACTTTTTTTTTTTCCCTAATAGGTGCAGTGTCTCTGGTTTAATTCCTATGTCCTTGCAGATCTCTAGACTTTTATACTATAGATCTGGTAGTTCATATCCTTTGACCTACATCTCTCATTTTCTTCCCCCCACTGCAGCACTGTTTTATTTTCTTTATTTTTATATTTAACAAATAAGTGAGATGGCACATTTTTTCCTATTTCTTGTTTGTTTTACTACGCATAATGTTCTCCAGATCCATCCATGTTCTAACGAATGATGTGATCTTTTTTTAAAGCTGAATAATGCTATTATATGTATATGTGTCACATTTTCATATATTCATCTATCAACATACACTTAGGTTTTTTCCATATCTTTCTATTGTGAATAAGGCTGCAATGAACATGGGAATGCAGATATCTATACAAGGCAGTAATTTCATCTCCTCTGGGTTTATACCCAAAAGAGTAATTGCTGAGTCATATGATTGTTGTAGTTTTAATTTCTTTAGGAGTCTCCATATTTATTTCCATAATTGTTGTACCAATTTACATACCCATCAAGAGTGTAATTATCTTATATCATGAATTAGAAATATTAATATTGTTAAAATTAGAAATATTAATATTGTTGAAAAGCTTCTCAAAGCAATATACATATTTAATGGAATTCCTACCAAAATTCCAATGACACTTTTCACAGAAATAGGAAAAAACTATCCTAAATTTGTATGGCAATACTGAGAAAGAACTTAAACATTGTGGGCATCATACTTTCTGATTTAAAATCATGGTACAAAGTTATATTAATCAAAATGCCATGATACTGGCATAAAAATAGAATTACAGATCAATTAAACAGGTTAGAAGGCCCAGAAATAAATTGAAATGGGTATTGCCAATTAATTTTTGACAAAAACAAAAAAAAGCCCACAATAGTGAAGAATAGTCTTTTCAATAAGTGGTTCTGGGAAAGCTTAATTTCCTTATGCCAAAGGATAAAATTCAACCCTTAACTTACCACAGACACAAAAATCAACTCAAAAAGGATAAAAGAGCTAAATGTATATATGAAACCATAAAACTCCTAAAAGAGAATATAAAGGAAAATCTCCTTGACATTGGCCTTGCCAATGATTACTTAGATATCACACCAGAAGCTCAGGCCAAAAGAAAAGGTGTGTGTGTGCTGGGGGGTGGTGGGTGGTGGTGGCACTATGGGACTATATGAAACTACAAAGCTTCTCATCTGAATGAAAACAAACAACATATTAAAAAGCAATCCATGGGCAGGGAAAAAGTAGTTTCAAACCATATATCTGATAATGGCTTAATGTCTGTAATTCATAAAAGAATACATATAACCCAATAAAATTAAAAACAAATAATATGACTGAAAAAATGGTCAAAGGCCTTGAACAAACATTTTCCTAAATAAAACATAAAAATGATTATCAGGTATGTGAGAAGGTGCCCAATACCACTCATCATCAGGGAAATGCAAGTTAAAATCACCATTAACTGTCACCTCACACCAGTTAGGATGACTAATAATAGAAAGC
The DNA here is from genome assembly GCA_025594165.1 of Tamias sibiricus. NCBI lineage: Eukaryota > Metazoa > Chordata > Mammalia > Rodentia > Sciuridae > Tamias > Tamias sibiricus. The sequence continues at coordinate 143,974,574 of CM046661.1, forward strand.
CTAGAGAGAAAAAATGTTGGCAAAGGAATAAAGAATGGGCATTTTTAAAAGATACACTTCCAGCAAAATAAGAGGATTCAGGATGGAAGATTTTCAGCATTGGAAGGAATGATAGCAAAGTTACTAGAAAATGTATAGGTATAATATATCTGATAAAAATGTTTTTAAAATTTGATTCACTAATAAAATTATACCTAATCTTTATGCTAAAAATAAGTATAGACATAAAACATTTGGATATGGCAGTATAAAACTGTTATTCTATAGAAGTTTTAAATTTCTTATGTAATTTAAACAGGTATTAGCAAACTTTTTTAGTAAAGGTCCAGACAGTAAATCCTTAAGGCTTTGCAAGCTCAAGAGTGTAAAGTAAAGCCTAAAAACAGAGATAACACATTTCTCTAATTTTATTAATTAATAAAATTCAAAGCATGATAATGATTAGCTTTTGTATAATGCTAGTCTATGGATGAGAATGATAAACATTTTTGCTTAATTATTGTTCAAAGTTAGGTTCTCCAACATCAGAATTGATTGCAAATGAAATCCATAATGAGACTATAATGAAATTACATGTTTCATGTTAGAAAACGTCTTTTCATGTGGATAGGCAGTGCCAAATACTGATATCAACAAATGAGCACTTGAAAACATTGGCTGCATCCTCATTTCATTCTGTTATGATGAGATGTTCCATTTTATTTCTTTGAATATTTATGATACTTATCTTCTCAATGTTGCAGATATTGTGATGAGTGTTTAGTGTTATAATATTCACAAGTACTTTATTCTTTTTGAGCATCTATAAGGCCATTGAGTAGTAAACACAATATTTTGATATCAAATTTGATAACAAATATTCCACATTCTACTGTATCCACATTCCAAGGTACTCAAAGTCTACTTTTTTTTTTTATCTGTTTTGATCTTTGAAATTTAACTTTGTATCTGTTTCTCATGTCACAAAACTTGACTGCTCTTTGAGTATTTACTATTTTTTTTACAAATGTAAACATCGTTCTTAAGTCACAAAATGAACACCAAAAAGAAGTCACAAAAAAGTCAAATGAATTGAAAATTGAAAGCATGGAATGTTAGGAGAGATACATGCAACTATCTTGGTAATCAAAATTAACAAACATCAACTAAATGTCCAGTTTAAAAATAAATATAATTAGCCTGTGTTTTAAAATATCCAACAAAATTTTATTTTTAGAAAAAGCACCTAAAATAATTAAAACTTTTGCAAACTATTTCCAAGAATAAAAAACAAAAAATACTCCAAATTGCTTTGTGAAATATAGATAATTATTACTCCAAAAATCAGATGAGGACTGTAAGATGAAAAAAAAAAAAACATATAAAAGCCAAGAGTCCACATGCAAATTAAAACAACAAAGAATTCCACAACAGACCTGTTAAAATCCTAAAATTCAAAGCATGGATAACATCAAATACTCATAAAGATGTGCAATAACAAGAACTTTCCTTTTTTGATAGTAGAATGCAAAATGGTATAGCCTCTTTGGAAGGTAGTTTGGCAGTTTCTTACAAAACTGAACATCATTACTGTACCATCTAGAAATTATGCTTCTTGGTATTTACCAAATTTGCTGAAAATTTATGTCCACAGAAAAATACACGGATGTTTATGGCAGTTGTATTAGTAGTTGCCCAATCTTGAAGCAACAAAGATGACCTTCAACAGAGAAATAAACTGTGTTGCATCCATACAAGGGAATATTATTCGGCCCAAAAGGAAATGAGTCATCAAGCAATGAAAGTCATGGAGGAAGTTTAAATGCATATTACTAATTAAAAATGCTGATCTGAAATGGGTGCAATGTTGTGTGATTCCAGTGTATGACATTCTGAAAAAGGAAAAAGTATAGAGACAATAAAAAGATCAATGGTTGCCAAAGATGTGGGGGAGGAAGGAATGAATAGCTAAGTGCAGATAATTTTAGAACAGTGAAAGTATTCTATATGACACTAGGGTGGTGGATAGCTGGATACCTGTCCTTATACATTTGTCAAAACTCCTAGCTGGGCACAGTGGATCATGCCTGTAATCCCAGCACTTGGCAGGCTGAGGCAGGAAGATCATGAGTTTAAAGCCAGCCTCAGCAAAAGTGAGGTGCCAAGCAACTCAGTGAGACTCTGTCTCTAAATAAAATACAAAATAGGACTGGGTTATATATAGCTCAGTGGTGGAGTGCCCCTGAGTTCAATCCCTACTACAAAACAAAACAAAACAAAACACTCCTAAAATACACATCAAGAGTAAGCCCTAATGTAAACTAAGTACTTTGGGCTCATTCTTTGTAACAAAGAAACCATTCTGAAGTGGAAGGCTAATGGTAGGGAAGGCTATCTACATGTGTGTTGGGAGGAGTGAACATTTTATATTTTCTGTTCATTATTACTGTTTTAACCTAAGACTTTTTAAAAAATAAATGTCTAAAATGATGAAAAAATACTAATAAAAGTTAATAGTCTTTGTGAGTACAATGAAAAATTTCTAAACAAAATATAGTACATCATATTAAGAAATAATAATAGCAATAATATTATGCAAAATATGTTCTAATAAGTGTGGATTTATCCCAGAAATACAACTATTGTTTAACATTAGAGAATCAATAAATGTACTTCACTACTTAATGGATTAAAATAAGCAAATCAATTTAATTTATCTAAAGTATACAGAAAATATTATTGTAAAATTCAACATTCAATTATGACAAAGGAATGGATGGAGTAGGATTAGAAAATATGTTGGTCAAAGGACATAATTTTAATCACGTGGGGGAACAAATTCAAGAGAACTTTTTTACAATGTGATAGATAGCTTTAGTTAAAAATATATTTATGATGAATTCTAAGAGAGTATATACAGTGTTCTCACAATAAAAAATAATGACCATGTGAGGTGATGAACATGTTAATTAGCTAGATTTTGGTCATTCCATGGTGTACACATACTATAAAACATAAAGTTGCACGTAGCAAATACACAAATAATTATCAATTTAAATGTTTTAATTAAAAATTGGTAGATATAATTATACAATATTAAAATTAAAATTTATCATGTAATTCAAAATCACAACAAAAAGTATTTTATCTTTTCCAAATAAATAAGAGTTTATAAATTTTCATAATTATTTTTTGGTTGAATTCCAAATATTGAGACATTTTATAAACTGTCAGTGGGAGAATAGATTAATTAAACTCTTCATCATTCTCCTTCATACTGAATGCATTTATATATCTTACCCACATTTATATATCATTCCCAGACTTGTAGTTATATATCTTGGAGTCTTCTACATCAGGAGATATAAACAATAAGATCATACAGTTGGGTGCAGTGGTGTACGCCTGTGATCCCAGCTACTTTGGAGGCTGAAGCAGGAGGATCACAAAGTGATCACAAAGTGGAATTTTACTCAGCAATAAGAGAGAATAAAATAATGGCATTTGCAGGTAAATGGATGAAGTTGGAGAATATAATGCTAAGTGAAATTAATCAATTCCAAAAATCCAAACACCAAATGTTTTCTCTGATATAAGGTTAGTTCACAGTGTGATTGGATGGAGGTACATAGGATTAGAGGAACACTAGAATGGTCAAAGAAAAGGGAGGGCAAGGGAGGGAGCAGGGGGGGGGAAAGGGGGGGAAAATGGTGGTTGAATGAGATGGATATCACTATCCTAAATGCATGATTAAAGATCTGAATGGTACTTATATACTTTGTATACAAGCAGTTGTATGTAAAAAGATGATATACTTGTGCATTATGAATAAGTAAATAAAAAATCTAAAAAAAAAAAAAAAAAACAATGAACTTGGCACTATTCCCACAAAGCTTGCTTATTCAATCAATGCTCCCACTTTCAGTGTAAAAGGATGTAGCTGTGACATTTGCCCAGAGGAACTTCAGAACTGTTTTGAACCAGTGACTCCTGCACCTGGCATATCTTTTCTTTCTGAATGCAAGTGTCTACTGTGATGACCTCAGTCTTATTCAATCCTTTTTCCAAGTTATTTTGGAAAAGATGACTTGTATTTTTAGTTCAAGTTTTCAGAAAAGTGGAGCCACATTCAGACCATGGGATCCTGGACTGAAAGCCTAATGCCATAATAACATGCTGGGTTTTACACATAGGCAGACATTAGATATTTGTGAACAAGAAGGAAAATTGTGACAGTTTAGATTATTGTTCAGAAAGTCTCCATAACCCTTCCTAAATCATCTGCATTGGATGGAGTACACTTCAACTTGATGAGACACTTGCCCAACATTTGCTTTAGCTAGAACTCAGTACTTCTTGCCTATGTCACTCTTCAGTAGGAGTTATTTTTGTTTTATAAATATTCTTGTAAGGTTTGGTTTGATTTTTACACTCTGGTTGTCTTCACGAGAAGAACATAACCCAAATAGTCACTGCCCTTTTAGACTTAATCCCCAAACAACACATATGTAGAACTGAATACAAAACACAAACAAGAACCTAAAGTTCAGAGTTTGCACCTAGATTTATGCTTGCGCAGCTAAGACTTTCATGAATAAACTGAATCACAGCTACTCTAAATCTCTGAGCACAAAAATATTATTACAGGCTACTGTGTGTTCAGATAGCTTTTTATGCAGTATTACTGTGGTCACAACTAAACTTGAAGAACTCATAGGTGAAGGGGAGATAAAAGTAAATGATGCCAATATCCTGTTATGGTTGAAGTATGAACAGAGCAGTGCAGGAACACAATTGAAGACATTGGACAGAGAGGGCATGAAGTAGGTGTATGGATCAGAGAAGCTGTTCTACTAGAGTTAAAACTGAATGTCAGGCTAGAGATGTATCCAGGCTGATGTATGGGGGCTGCTTTCTCAGGACCAAGGGAGGAAATTAAGTAAGGCATGATGCAATAGAAATCATGGCATTTAAGGAGCTCCAAGCAGTTGAGTTCTGCAGGAATAAAAGTTTATCTATACGAGAATGAGCAGAAATAAGGTCAGAGAATAAGACAGATGCCAGATTATAAAGGACCTTATATGACATGAATAGATTTCATACTGTCACTTTTAACAGTGTTGTGGTCCCTGTTGTCAGTTCCATGTGTGAGGGCCAGCTATAAAGTCTAAAAGTTTAGTAAATCAAGTACGATATTAATAGCTAAGGAGTAACTACTGATAAATAACTTCTTAGTATTTCAATATCATATTTTGGGATGATGGAAACTACTATATATGTGTTTTCATATGGAGATAATTCCTCAAGTTTCTTATAACTCAGGGAGGATCACAGACTCTCTTCCTCCTTAAAATATAATGTACCCAATTCTGGAAAATTGAGTTTTGCTTCAGAAATTTGCTTTTGGGAAGGAAGGTCTTTAACTTGTCCATAAACGAACAACTATAGCTTCAATAAAAGTGGCTGCTCAGTGTGTGTTTACTGATTGAACTAATTTCCTAATTGGGAAGCACTTCAAATATATGCAAGTTCAAATCCTGACTTTGCCCCCCCTAGGTATACCTTAGAGCACTTAACTTCCCTTTTTGCCTTGCTTTATTATTATTATTTTTAATGTATTGTAATTTCTTCTTCCTGGGGATGGTGAAAGTGTTTCATGAAATGATACCATAAAATGCCTGGCATCTAGATGGCATTTAATGAATTAATGTTAGCTGTTATTATGATTGCTGTAAAAATCTCTTACTCCATTACTCTTGCTGATGCCCAACCTTGTGGAAGTTGTAGTCTATGCAACCACAAATAGAGGCACATTTGTCACATCCTGTCGGAAAAGGTTTAATAAAATTTTCGACAAACACATAAGATTAGTTTGATACTCACTTGATTTTTAATATGCTTCACTTGTGCCACCTCTAAGGAGCTCATTAGCAACACTGCTTCATTGGTTGCTATAGGCATCGCACTAAGATTATTTTTCATTTTTGCTCCTACTTCAGCCTCTCTTTTGCTCTTTTACACCCTGCATGAAAAAGGGAATTTGTTCTGCTCTTCAAGAATTTTACAATAGTCCTCGTCCTCTTTGTTCTCACAGGGAAGTGAATTTGGCCTTATCTCATAGCAAGATAGTACTTCAGTCCAAATGCTTAAGCTTAATTCACTCATTACTGAGAAATTCTGTACCTGGATGAAGATAATGGAGACCTAATGCATATGCTATGCAGCTTCCCAATAGAGTACCCCTTTTAAAAAGAAATAATTAGATGAATAAATTAGATTTTAAGCACTGATCTACCTATATACTCCAAAGAATATGTAATTAGAAATTTAAGCAGTGGGCCAGGTATCATTAAGTCATTGGAGACATTTCTATTAGAAGCCAATAGTATTGCCAAAATGTTAATTGTCTAAAGCCATTTTAAAATCCTTAAATGTAATAAAGTGTAAATAAGGTTGATTGAGCAAGCCAATTTAGATCAATGTATCAGATAAAAAATCCTATACTTATGAAAAAAAGCATGATATACCCCAGTTAGTGAGTTAACATAATATTTAAAAACCAATGTAAAAGGATGGCGGGGATGCTGTGCCAAGGAGTCATTTACATTCAAGAAAGCATTCTTCTTTGAAAAACTAATTGGTATCACATCATTAGGATCTTGTGGTAGGTGACATTATAAGGCAAATAGGCTATGTTCTTTCTCTAGGATACAGAAGAAAACAAGAGCAGCAGATACTTGCCATGGCATGATGTTTGGGCCGGTACACTGGAGGACTTAAAGAACAGAAATTTATGTGCTTACCCTTTCAGAGGCTGAGAAGTCCAAGGTCAAGGTGCCTGCAGGTAGTTATCTGGTAAGGCCTCTCTCACTGGATTGCAGCAGACTCTCCCTGCATCCTCACTTGACTCTCCCTCTATATGTACTCATTCCTTTCACTCTTCTGTCTTATTCTTTTCTTATAAGGACACTCCTCTTATTAAATTAGAGCTCTACCCTTATGACTTCACTTGACTTTGATAACCTCCTTAAAGGCCCTTTCTCCAAATATGGTGACATTAAGCATTAGGACTTCAACCTATGAATTTCAGGGTACACAGTTCAGACCATAACAACTGGCAATTAGAAATAACCAAATGAATATAAAGCTTTAATTTTTATTTTCCTAGGAAGTTAGCATAAAAGAAAAAGTCACCGGAGAAATACACCCATGAATTAGATCTCAATACATAGAAAAATAAAAATCAGCCACATTTGAAAACGGTTGTTTAACTTATGGATGATAAGAAATCGCTGGCCAGTTTTTATTTTTGTTTTTACTTCTAAAATGATATATTTCCTTTTTTAGGCCCTAATATAATAATAACTCCTAGATTGATTCCGAACTCTATAGGGTATTGACCTGTAAAACTCTATAGGGTATCGACCTATCTGGACATGTTCATAGCCTGTAGGTTCAGAATACAGGAATCCTACTTACGTAAGGTTCTACAGAGTCTTTTGAGGGAGAAACACATTCTAACAGAAGGACTGACTGGTGGACCATAAACTTAATCAGTAAAAAACAAAGTCTTGTCTTTGTAAGAGAAAGCATGTGATATATCAATCAGAATTATCTATCAGACTAGCCATCATGAACTTTGGGTTGCACTGAATGGTATATTTAATGAAAAAAAAATCTGAAAGCAATGAGGCAAAAGCATAATGTGTACTGTACCCAAGTGTTAGAAGTAACAGAAAACAGGCACATTTATCCCCATTTGTAATACTGCATTGTATAAATTTAGCTCCATGAAAGAATACAGAAAAATCTGTAAAGTGGTGGCAGTGCCCAGTATATAGGAAGAATCAGTGGTTACCCAGAAGTGATATAAGCTTTGTTAAAAAGTAAGTGTCTGGTGTATTCTCTAGTGATATCCAATAGGAGTGCAAATTATTCATAGCATAAGGGCCATGAGAACTCAGGAATCTCTGATATTAACAGATGTGATCTCAAACCAAAAAAGATGAATAAAATCACAGATGCCAGTGGTAAATGACTTGAAGCATCTGTAGTTGGCATAACTAATGTCACACTTTGCTGGAGACAGTTCTGATTTACACCTGATAGACAGAGTACTTATTGATGTGTCCCATTTTACTCCCCCAAATTTCCCATTTTGCTCATAAATTATATGGTTATCAATTTGATGAACAGGGAAATTTGGAAGCTGGAATACCACCTTAGCAAGGTAGGGACAGAGCAAGATAAATGTAAATTTTGCTTTATGAACTTATTGCATCATATTGTGTTATGTTGTAGTTAGAGTGATAAAAGACGTAAGGTCCTCTCAGTCCTGTGATTGGCTGGTCAGTAAACCCTGCTAATAGTGGCTAAGATAAAACTGAATAAGAAAGTCTATAGTTGTATGATTACTTCATGTACATGTCTGTGCTAATGCTCCTTCCTAGGTCAGCTTCTTTTCTCTATTAGTACCTACTAAGGAAGGCGTTGAAATCTTCTGGAGTTTGGGAAACAAACAATAATTGGATTCAATCTTGTTCATTGAAAAATAAAATGTCCTCTCAACATCTGTGTGGATTAGCTCTGGGAAAATTAGTTTGAAACTTACTTGACTCCACAAAAAGGAGGAGAGTATTTCAGAAACTCCAAATAAAATGGGAATTAGAAGAGTTCATTACTTTAGGTCCATGGCAGGAATCTAGGATCAAGGCTAATTTTATTTCTGAAAATAACTTCATATTAGATTAAATTCCAGAATTAAAGGTACATGTTACACTATGTCTGAGAATTCTCCACATTATAAATAAGGTTTCACTATAATCAGAATTACATGTGGCATCTATCAATGTTATCATGCATTGGACATTTTCTGTAAATACCAGAGAAATCCAATACTAAGACTTAGTTTTTCACCCTCAGTACTACTGATATTTGGGGCTTGATAGTTCTTTTGTTTAAGGGGCTCCCCTATGCATTGTAGGAATTGGGGCATCATTCTTGGCCTCTATGTACAAAATAACAGGAATGTAAATTTTCTCTCCCAAAGTAATATCTCTGGACGGGTGCCATATTGTCCTAGGGTGGTAGAGGACAAAGAGAAGAAGAAAATTGCCTCAGGTTGAGAAACATTGGCTTAGATAGAGAAATGTGAATTTCTTAAAATGGGAATCCATTTACATGTACTCATGGAAGTAAAATTTAGAAATCTCACACACAACCTCACTTGTGTAGACACAGCCTCACTGTCTGGGCTTAAAGCCAGAATTAGAATTAAGTATCTCCCAATTCCCTAAGACAATCAGGAAACACATTTTTCTACCTCCCTCCTCTCTACCCTGACACCATTTCTTTTGGACAATTAAACTACAGTACTTTAGGCTCCTTAGAGAAAAGCTGCTGTATAAATGCAAAGTAATAACGGATAGTGGCTGGGAAAGTAAAATAAAAGAAACTATACTAAAAAGCTAACTATCTAAATTGAGAAGTCCAGGCTCATGAATGAATATTCATGGACGTATTTTCATACTAATATACTGAAGTAATATCAGACTCCTGCTAGCAGATTAATTTAGAGCCAAAAGAGACATCTATTTTTGAAGCCAGAGACATTGATCTTTTGACGATGATCTATAACAATAACTGTACTTCTACCATACAAGGTGAATGCTATAATAATTTTAAAGTGATAAATGCTGATGGTATGGTGGGAGGCATGTTTATTAATTTGATTTGCTTTAATGGAATTTTCCCCTAAGGGTCCTGGTGGTAGGCAGCAAACTTACAATACATAAGAATGGTTGTTCTTACTATTACTTTTATCACAGAAAACACAATCACTGAACTATACTTTAGCACCATCATGAATATTAAAATACTAATATTTTTCTGCCCAGTGGGAATTTGAAAATTTAGTGATGAAATGCATGTTATGGAATGGAAAGTTTCATTGATTGCAAAGAGAAAGAAAAATACAGTTACATCTCCCTGAAAAGAATAATCCTGTTTAATTAATTGTTGTATTGTAGGCTTGATTTCACTGTGAAGTAGGATAGGTAGTTAATTATACTAAAAATTTATCTAATATCTGAGTTGAATAGTTGATTTAAGACTAATACTTTAATCTTGATAAGATTTAGGAACAAATAATATTATTTTTGAATGAAGGGCTGATGGATTTCAGGAGTAATCTCCTATATCTACCAGTCTTTTGTCTTCCTACTACTCATCTGTTCTTTGTCTCGGCCACTGAACCTGTCTGACTTGATCACATAGTAGACTCTTTCTTTATTTATTCATTTACTCATGCTAATATTTTGGTTGGGAATACCTCAACCCAACTTTATTTAATTAATTTGTTTTTTCACTTATTTATTGCTGTTCTAGGAATTTAATCTAAGGCCTTGCACACAGTAGGCAACTGTTGTAACATTGAGATATAATCCCACACCTTTTTATTTTGAGATAGGGTCTAAGTTTCCCAGATGGGCTGTCTTTGCAATTCTTCTAATTCATCCTCCTAAATATCTAGAATTAGAGATGTGCACCATTACTCTTGGCTTAACCCATCTTTGGTAGGCTTTATTAATCCTTTAAAATTTAGTACCCTCCTCTAGATTTTATCTCCTTTATGAAATTTTTCCTCTTCTCCTTTGAGTAAATTCAGTCTCCTCTCCAGTACTTATCTCCTTCTTCTACTCCATCACTTAGCTCCCTGAAAGGAAATTTGTAGGTTCACTATGTCCCTGGCTCAAAACTCAAGCTTCTTAAGGGCAGGACATTTTCTTGCTCAATAAATCCATGGAGCAGATGCCAAACAGATATTTGTTGAATGAATGATTGAATAAATGAATAAATTTAAATTTCTTTATGTACTTGTATATCACTTGTATAGCAGATATTATAATGTGGAATTAACATATTTATTTACTTGTTTTTTATTTGTATTTCCTCTCCCCTACCTATACCACTACCTACCTGTACCTCTGAGTTTCTTTTACTTCATCACTATTTTTCATCTCACACCTAGCAGTTGGCAAAAAAAATATTTATGGAGAATATAATCATCTTTCATAATTTTTCTAATCCTATGGAGTGGGCAGCTCATTTACACACAAACTAAAGCCACTTCAGTAATACATTTGATACTTTTACAATACTAGGGACTTTTCAAATGATTTTTAAGTAAACAAGAGGTTGAACTGAAGTTTAGTCATGAGTCTTGTGGTCGTCTGGATATAATTCTGAACAAAAAGAAACACTGTAGGAGGGAATACATTTTTATTTCAAGATATTTGGCAACAAAAAACAAGAGAATGTATTTATGTCCAAGTAAAACAGTTCTTTGGAAGGGGAAGGAATTATTGGGAAGAAGGGTTTAAATGAAAGAGGGTATGTCCAAATGGAGATGGAGAGAAGGAATTAGTACAAAATCACAGGTTAAGTTTTGAATCAGGAAAAGAAGATGGTAGATTTCAAGGGTGTCCTATTTCTTGTGTTAAATACCATAGTTCTTGAAACTGGTTTACAGGGCCTTCTTTTACCTAACCTCAGTCTGAACTCTATTTCCTCACTCTGAATATCCTCAGTTCTTTTATGTCCCCAGGGCCTTCATTCATGCTCTTCTCATGAACCACAATCATCCTTACCTTTCTTTCCTCCTGGTCTGCTATCCAATTCTTTTGGTAGGTGACATTCCCAGAGTAATGTTTTGTGAAAATTTTTGTTGAATGAATTAATAAACAGTGTAGTCGGATGAGAAAGAATGAAACATAGACTAATATACAGATTATTATAAAGAAAGAAAATCAAATGCATGTTATATCAGGTATGCTATTTTTTCTTCATGCTGTGCAGAGTTGAAATTTTCAGGAAAATAAAAAATTTGGCAACAGGCAAGATGGGAAGTTCAATAGAAAATAAATAAAGATTCACAGATTAGCCAACAAGTCATTTCTGTTTTAAATCTGAGAATATCAATCAAGTTCTTCAAGTTCTTCCTGGCTGCATTAGGACATAGATGATCCTGAATTGACAGAAGAAATCTCTAAGCCACGTAAGAGAATCACGTTCACAAAGTGAGCTCTTTTGAGTTATAAAATATATCTATTTTTACTCTGGCAATTACAAAGCTGATGCTACATTTCTCAGTGGATTATATTCCACAAATCCTTACCTCCTGTGAACCATCAATGACTTTGATCATATGCATTTTACTAAAAAAGCATTATGCAGATCAGAACTCTCCATCATCTTTATTGGTCAATTCCATCTGGTAGTTTGATCAGCCTGTTATCAATGAGGGTGGTCCTCTTGCAACTATTTATTTTTTTCTTTCCTTTATTCTCTAGTCTTTCCTAGTGTTATGGACTGAATATGAGCTGTCCCTCAACAGTTCCTGTGTTAATGCAGAAATATTCAAAGGCAAAGTGATTGAATTATGAGAGTTGTAACTTCATTGGTCCATCCTAGTTTGAATGGACTCAGTGGTGGTAATTGTAGGCAGGTGTGGTATGACTTGAGGAGATACCTCACTAGGGGTATGCCCTGGAAGGGTTCATCTTCCCTAAAGTCCCTACTGTACTCTCTTCCTCCGGCTGCCTTGAGGTGAACAGTACTCCTCCACCGTGTCCTTCCACCAGGATGCTCTGCCTCTCCTTGGGGAAAGGGCAATGGAGCTAGCTGACCATGGACCAACCTTCTGAAACTCCAAGCCCAGATAAACTTTTACTCGTATTAGTCATTCTTTTCAGGTATTTTGGTCACAGTGATGCAAAGCTGACTACAACACTTGGAGAGGCAAAATGGGTCACAAAACAGTTGCCAAGCTTTTCCTTATCACTTATTATTCCAAATTTACTTAAATCAATTGGCAGTTAATCATGAGAAAGCATGTACTAATTTTATGTGGAAAAGTGCTAATATTTACTTATAAGGATGTTGAAAAGCATATAAATTATCTACTTAACTATTTATTCTGTCTACCTTTAAAAAATGTGAAATGAATCAAACTTTATGTAAACCTAATTTGTAAGGGGGTGTCCTGTACTGCTGTGGCTCAGGCCCGGGAAGCAGGTTTGGTGTTCCTGACAGGTGAAAGAAAATGGACAGTAGATGTTCTTTATTTAGACGTGACAACTGCCTCTTGCCAGTCCCCAATTCCAGCTTCAGTCCCTAGCCAGTTTCAGTGAGCCTCTTAAGCCATTTTCATAGGCCTTTTTCCTATGCTAACCAAAGAAGCCACATTACATGGCTACATTAGTGGCCACGTGCTTACAAGCAAATGTTTATGTCCTTGAGTACATACACTGAATCTGGTGTTCATGACCTTGGCTACATATTAAAAACAGCTTGCTGGAAGCTTTGGATAGGGAGCCATAGCCATCCTGGGCCTGCCCAACGGGAACAAGGTATACAATATTGTTCTAGTCAGCTTTTCCTCATTGTGACCAAAATTCCTGACAAGAACAATTCAGAAGAGAAAAGTTTATTTGGGCTTATTGTTTCAGAGGCTCAGTCCCTGGTCAGCTGACACCATAGCTTTGAGCCTGAAGTGAGGGAGGGAGGACACCATGGTGAAAGGCTGTGGCAGAAGAAAGCAGCTTGGGACAGGCAACCAGGAATCAGAAAAAGCTACGCTCACTAGGGACAAAATATAAACCCCAAAAGCACAGCCTAGTACCATACATCCTCCAGCCACACCCTATCTACCTATGGTTATTGTCCAGTTAATCCATAATCCAAATTCAACCAAGGCTCTCCTAACAATCATTTTACTTCTGAACATTCCTGCATTTTCTCACAGTTGAACTTTTGGTTCATATCCAACTCATATCCAAATCATAACATTTTATCTGAAATAAAATAGTCCCCCATCCAATTGTGATCCTTACATGTCCTTACTCTCTGACCACTGTGTGATAATAAGACTTAGTATGTTGAAACAGTTCAGTTGCTCTTGAATAAAATAGGTTGTGTAGCCCATTTCCTAGCAATGGTTATGCCATCAATACCTTTTTGAATTTGTCTTCCTTTCTTCTCTCCCTTTCTTGATTCATGTTGTTCTATTAAATTCCAAAAAAAGCAAAGTTTTATTCTTTTCTGTGTATGACACTATTCAATAAAAAACATTATACAATCAGCTTCAACATGTACCTACATGTTATTAGGTAACAAATTTGAACTCAAACTTTCCCTCTCAGAGTGGTAACTCAAGGAATGGTCCACACACAAAATCTATCAGAATCACATGAAGTATGCATGCATGTATGTATGTATGTATGTATTTTTTTATTAGAACTGAGGATTGAATCCAGAGGTGTTTTACCACCACCAGGCTATATTCCCAATTTTTTGTTTGTTTGTTTGTTTTGTTTTTTTGAGACAGGGTCTCACCACATTGCTGAAGCTGGCCTCAAACTTGCAATCCTTCTCCCTCAGCCTCCTTAGTCACTGGCACTGTGCCTGGATATTTTTGGATCTCACTCAGGATCAGAATCACTTGGAGGGCAGATATTTAAAAGTGTTGTGCCATATGAATTTTTTACATACTTCATTAAAAACACTGAGAAAACATACTTAATTTGCAGGGGTGGGGGTTTGACAGTAGTCAAAGTATTTCTAAATGCAAATGTGTTACTCAGATGGAAAATATAAGTCCAACAATATATTTTTAAAAATATTCTTAAATAGTGCATCTTCTTATCTTACATATAATAGATATGTGATGTCATAGACAAAACAAAAACAAAAAACATGCTTTCAGGGTAATGAAGAGGATCACAGAATGCCATCCCAAACCACACCACTTTAGCATAAGGCTTATTTTCAGCTGATGACCTCTGGGGAGCAGCAGGTGTTGGAAAAGCTCTCTACCTGGCCCTGTCCTGTCAAAGGCAAAGATGTGAATTTCCCTTCCTGAATTCAGGCCTGCTCCTCTGTCCTAATCCTTTATCAGAAAAAGACTGCCAAGGCTGGGTGTGGTTCTAGTGACCCCTCCAAGAGCCTGTGTTGATTAAGTGCTTGGTTTGCTGTGTGTCAGGATGGGGAGGTGGGACCTAGTGGAAAACTGTTTTTTTTTTTTTTTTTTTTTTTTTTCCTATTTGAAGTAGGTAATTTCTTCTATCCCCATTGCCTTGCAAATAAAAGAAGACTTCTACAAAATAATCACAGGAAATATAATCAAGAAAGGATACTACACTCACAGACCTTTAGAATCACAAGGCAGAAGGAATAAAAGAAGAAATTAAGGCCTAAAGGAAACCAGAAATCTTTTTTTTTTTAATATTATAGACACATGAAAAAAACAAGCTTCTCTATTTTTAAAACAACTCCTTTTACAGCTGTTTTTAATTTAAAAATTACCTAAGTCATCTTAAACATAGAAACCCATTCAATTAAAAATGGAACTGTGAGATTTTGTTTGTTTTTATTTTGCCTTTAGAAATTTGTTTTATTATCTTGAAAGCATAGCTATGCATTCAAAAATATGTTTGATGTATTTATCCAAAATTTTTAGGTATTTTATAGTAGAAGTATTTATTGAAATATGTAGGAAACCAGTGTACCGAAATATGCAGGCCATTAATTTTTTTTTGAAAAGCAGGTGATATAATAGTTTCTTCATCTATATAATTAACAAAACAATAAATTGTTT
The DNA here is from genome assembly GCA_025594165.1 of Tamias sibiricus. Lineage (NCBI taxonomy): Eukaryota > Metazoa > Chordata > Mammalia > Rodentia > Sciuridae > Tamias > Tamias sibiricus. The sequence continues at coordinate 143,990,208 of CM046661.1, forward strand.
GCTTCAAAACATTTTACATTAATGCCTTAATGTCAATTTAATGTTCAGCCAATTTTTTGAAGTTTCACTTTTTAAAAAATATTTTTAGTTGTAGATGGACACAATAGCTTTATTTATTTTTATGTGGTGCTGAGGATTGAACCCAGTGCCTCATGCATGTGAGGAAAGTGCAGTTCACCACTGAGCTACAACCCTAGCCCCTGTACAGCCAATTTTTGAGCAGGACAACAAAGAAGTAGAGTAATAAATAGTTTCAGAATCCGAGGAAATGGAAGATCTGCCTATCAGTAATTGAGTTCTACATGACATTGTGTAGTAGGTATTGGCTACAGGGACAGCAGCAATATCTGGTTTCAGTAACAGTAAACAGTGGCTATCTTTGTGCCTAAAGGAATCAATTTTTGCTTATTTTTCTGGGTGCTAACAATTATCTTGTAATGTATCTTTTTGGGGATAGGAGCTGTGAAGAGATTATTTGTGCTGCTGGTAACAATATAAAGGAATATCACACAGGCAACTGAGGGATGCTGGTGTAATTGAAGTATTCTCTGGAAAAAAAGGGAAGTGAAGAAGATAATAGAAGCAATTCAGTAAACATTTATTGATGTACACTATGCACTGAGCAAGAGAGGGACTGATTTTATGTAAATAGCAGATGAACATGGACAAGTAAATGGGTTGTCTAATGCAGTGTAAACAGCATCTCATTTTCTATAGATTCTAGAAAAGGTTTAATGAATGTTTGATATGATCATATACTTTTGTAAAATTTGCAAAAGTATTTTGTCCACTTCTTTTTAATGAGATTTCCCCTCCAAACTCTTGCACTGTGCTAACTTTACTTATATTCAACTTCCTATCAACACACCCTGTGAGATTGTTATGAAGACTGTTTTTTTTTTTTTTTTCAATTGTACCAGGAAAAGGAATATAAACTTCATGTCCTTATAAGTTTTGACCTATTATCATTTTGGAGCTTTGCAAGTCTTTCTCTGCAACTATGGACATTTTGGCAAAGTAAAATATAACTGAAAGAAGTGTTGCATTTGTCATTCAGACACAGAGGAACATTTTTGTCATTTGTCCTTTACTATCAATGGTGACTTTATTCTTCAGAGCAGACATAATGTATTTTGTCTAAAATGATTGTGGATAAACATGATTTGGGGGGCCCAAGGGGAGCAGCACAAATTCATTGCTATCCTTTTTAAGTTATGCCAGTGAGCATAATTTTTTCATAGAAATCTGCTACAGATATTTGCATTATAAGAGTAATCAAGGGGGCTAAATATTTGATTAGTTCTCTGAGTGATGAGACAGAGAATGATGCTGAATGAGAGGCACACTGAATGAGACAAGGACCACATGGACATCAAAAACATTTCTGTAATGAAAAGTTGTGCTTCTGTAATGAAAAGTTGTACAATGAATCAAAATACATTCTGCTCTTACATATAAATAATTAGAACAAATTTTTAAAAATAGAAAAAAATGTTTCCTCTGACATCCCCTCTTTGTCCCAAAATATTGAATAAGACTCATAATTAGGTTTTCATCTTTATGTCTTGACATCTACCCACAGATTCACTGTTTTGTGATGGTGCCTTTTCTATACCTGACAGCTAATATCGTGACTCCCAACATAAAGAAACAAGAACAAACAAAATCAATTGCACAAGATGTATCTAGGTTACTGGTCCTTAATTAGAAGTTAGGAGCCAAAATATAGTTAAGTAGATAAGGCGAGGTGGATGGCCACTGATAATTAATTTTGTGAAACCTGAACTTAGATACTGACTGGTCACTATCACCAAGTCTTTGAGAAACTATCTAACATAGAATAATGAGACCCCCCCCCCAAAGTTCATATTTTTATATTGGTTCTTTTTAGGATTCATTTTGACATCATTAAAAAAATCATGGAATATAATTTGCTCTAATTCAGTCCCCATTACTTCCCCTTTTCCTCCCCCTTCTTACCCTGGTTCGTTTCCCTGTATTTTACTGATTTTCAGCTGTTTATTTATATATTTTTAAAAATTTGTGTCTTCTCTTGTGGATATACACTATAATGAGATTTATTGTGATATATTCATATATTCATATATGTTCATTTGGAAAGTTATGTCAGATTCATTCTACTGTTCTTCTCTATCCCATCCTTCTTCCCTCCCCCTCAATTTCTTTCATCTAATCCATTGACCTTTATTCTGTTTTGATGGAATTCCCTCCCAATTTTTCCTTTCTCTCTATGCCCCACCCCTTCTTTGGGACTAGATTTCATATATCAGAAAAACCATTCAACCTTTGACTTTCTGGGTCTGGCTTATTTCACTTACCATGATAGTCTCTAGTTCCATCTATTTACCAGCAAAAACCACAATTTCATTCTTTCATTCTTTTTTTGTGGCTGATTAATTCTCCTGTGTGTGTGTGTGTGTGTGTGTGTGTGTGTGTGTGTGTGTATAATTTTATTTATCCATTCATCTGCTGCCAGGCACCTAGTTTGGTTCCATAGCTTGGCTATTGTGAATTGTGCTGCTATAAACATTGATGTGACTGTATCCTTATAGAATGCTGATTTTAGAGATTTTTGATAAATACCAAAGAGTGGAATAACTGAATCATGTTCCTAGTTTGTTTATTTGTTTTGTTTTTTGTTTGTTTTTTTTGTTTTTTAAGTCTCCATACTGCTTTCCATAGTCTATGGTTGCACTAATTTGCAGTCCTACCTTCAATGTTTTAGTGTACCTTTTTTTTTTTTTTTCCAAATCCTTGCAAGTAGTTATTATTATTTATATTTTTGATAATTGCCATTCTGACTGGAGTGAGATGAAATTTCAATGTAGTTTTAATTCGCATTTGCTTAGTTGCTAGAGATGTTGAACTTTTTTATATTATTGTTGTCCTTTTATATTTCTTATTTTGGGAAGTGTCTGTTTAGTTCTTTTTCCCATTTATTAATCATGTTATTTATATTTTGGTGGTAATTTTTGTTTAGTTCTTTATAGATTCTGAATATTAATGCCCCAAAACTCATGTATAAGACAATGCAAGAATTTTCAGAGATGAACAATTAGACTATGAGAGGCATAACCTAATCAATGGATTAAGCCAGTGATAGGAATTAACTGGTCAGTAACTATAAGCAAGTAGCATGTGGCTGGAGGAAGTAGATTACTGGGCAGGTACCCTTGGGGTTTATATTTTGTCTTTGGTGAGTGGAGCTCTCTTTGTTTCTTGGTTGCTATGTCCTGAGCTGCTTTTGTCTGTCACACCCTTCCACTATGAGGTTCTGCCTCACCTAGAGCTACAGACCCAGAGCTACAGAGTTAGCTGACCGTGAGCCAAAATAAACTTTTCTTCCTCTAAAGTCTTCTTGTGTTTTTTGCTCATAATGATGAGAAAGCTGACTAAAGCACAAGACAAGAATCACAGAATAAATACAATATTGAAAAACTGGAAAAGTTAGGATGTATATTTCTCCTTAGAGTCTTCAGAAGGAACACAGCCTGACACCATCTTGACATTACTGCCATGTGACTCATGTAGAACTTCTGAACTCCAGAGCTGTAAGACAAATTTATGTTGTTTTAAGCCACTAGATTTGGGTTAACTTGTTACAGAATTGAATGGAAGCCTAAATTGTAATTGCCTTTGCCTTCAGTGCTGGGTGTTCAGTCTCAAATCATATAGTGTTATTTCCCATTTATTTAAATATTTTGCCTATACTGAGGATTTTTTATTGTTTTGAAGAATCAACATTTATTCGTTTACTGACTTATTCAACACATACTTTTTAAAGACCTAGTATTTCCCAGCCTTTGTGTTGTGTTAGTGCTAATAGAAAGAGTAGTGAAGAAAATTACCACCTCTTTCTCAAAAACTTAGGATTAAATGTAGTGTGCAAAACCACAGCACTCACTGAGCACTCTGCAGATAGCTCTTTCTCTCATATTTGCCATATGTTTTGGTAATGTATACTCCTCGAACAAGTAAATGTATTTTCACACTGTTTCTAAGTTGTGAAAGAAACTTTAAAATTCAGTTAGGAGGCAACAGAAAATGGAAAGGTTCTTGTTTATAGATGTGATGTGTTCTAAAACCAGTGCTTGAGGTGAGCGCAGATCTTACCATTTTTCTGAAATGTACAAAGGACAGCAAGAGGAGTTATGGAAAATCCCATTTACTAAATATTTTCAATTTTATTGATAGAATGAAGTTTATCCTTCACACCCTCACTTTTCATTATGACCAGTACAAGAATGCAGGAAATTTTGTAGGTTATAGTCAATTCCTAAAGGGAAATCATGTGTCGATTGTTTCTTTTAGCCTGGCATAACAATGGCATTAAAGGAAAGATATTACGATGTCTTTCCCCAATTGTATTTTGTCAAACTATAGTTTTGTGGCTCCTCTATCAAATGATAACACATAAATAATTTTTTTATTATATTTAGTTAAATTTAGAAATTAAAGTAAGAAAGAATTTATTCATCACAAGAATGTATCAATATTAGATAAATTCTCCTAAAAATCATCATAATTATATTTAATAATTATAGAGAATACTTAAACACAGGAGAACGTGATTGATATGAAATAAAATTAAGTGACTAATACCAATGTGATATTCTTAGAAAAACCAAGATTATTTGGTTATTTAGATTTTTAAAGTATACAATAAATTGAACATGTTAATTCAATTCACATGTTATGAAATTTAATATTCAATACAAATGAAGAATGTGACTCCATGATATAATTTCAAAACTTTTATACTAATATGAACAGTAACATATAATTATGAAGTTGACCCATTGCTCTTCTTAATAAAAATGACCAGTTCTAAGGGTTAAAAAGAGTAAAAGAAAATAAGTGAAATAAAAAAAGATTCTTCAGCAGGAATGCTTTTAAATATCAGAACTATTTTTACATATATGGATGTTCATACACACACATTTAGAACTAATGTAGAAATCAAAAAGGAAAAAAAAGTCAATAATCAAACTACAGAATTCTCCAGAATTAGGGAATCTCCAATTCTATTTAAACAATAGTGTGTTATGTACTTTAATTCCTGTTGTTATTAGAAATTTAAGGAGAAAGAAGTACATGTTTGAGAGAATCGGGATAAAGGGATTATTTTCAGATTCAAAAATTGTAAAGAAGAAGTCTTCATGGATTTACTGTAGACACAAAGATATGAGAGTTCTCTGAAAAAGTAGCAACATTGTTGAGCATGGTAAATAAACATTTAGAATAGAGAACAGGAAGTGATTCAGGGTCTTTTCTCACAAAGGAGTCACAGATGTGCTCTTGAAAATGGTGTATGTTTTTATAGAGAGTCATTTCAAAGCCAGTCCTCATGTAAGAATTAACTGTCTTTGTCTAACATAATTTTTAGTCAGTTTATAACACCAGTTTGATTGGACCCCTGTTTATTGACATTTATAAGATATACCACATTTTTCAAAGCCTCAAAGCCAAATATCCAGACTAAATTTTGCAAATCTTATTCATTGGTATCTTATAGCTATTTCCTTCCTTCCAAACTTATGTTCTTCTGCTATTAATCCAGAGAATAATGAACTCTGTTAGTTGTTCAATTATTCAATTCTACTTGATTTCAACTTTGCTGTAAGCATTCAACAGCTTGAGGAAAATTTCCCCATTCATACAGTGTGTTTCAAACTGCCATAGATAATGCATCAAGAATAAAAGCATTAAAAGAAAAAAAAATCCCAGAATTAAATTCCCCCTAGATTAGTTCCAATTAAGTGCATTCTCTTTCAATTAAATTTGTTTTATATTCCTTGATATGGGAAATGATCAGAAAATCTTCAACATGTAATCTTATAATCCTGAACATTATGCATAAGGAACTTTGCTCTTCTGCACAACAGAGGGAACAAACTGACTAGGACTGTTATGTGTTGCTCTTCTTCAAACTATGTAAAGATACCTACCAGTTCTAGAAATTGATAGACATCTATGACACCTATCTACAGATCCCTTCTTTAAATCTTTCTGCCTGGTAGCATGCTGGCTTTTTAAATTTTATTTTAATTTTATGTTTATAAATAGGTATAGGATTTCACTGTAAAGTCATAGGCAGTCAATAAATATTTAAAGTATGACAATGAAGTAATGACAATAAGTCTTACATTTTTAAATGAAAATATATTAAAAAAGCATAATGCAAAAAAAAAAAAAAAAAAAAAAAGAATAACAACCAGTTTTTAGGGCAATGAAATATTGTACAAGGCAATTCCAAATGAGAAAATCCTCAGATGTTTTTTTCCAAGACATCGTGGCCAAATTTTAAAAAGGATTAATCATTTGAAATAATATGACAAGTAAATTTAATTAACATCAAGATAGTTTAACATAATGACTGCTATAGATCAGGCACTCTCAGTTTTGATGGTGATACAAAAGAAGAGTCTGTTTATAATTGAGAATCTCACAATGCAGCAGGAGAGTCAGACTCTGATAAATGGTAAATAGGCAGATACACAAATTGCTTTGGGAAGCACAGCTAAATAAACCAATAAACACAGCTGTTTCACTGTTTCATTTAGCATGAGAATTTGTATTATTAGTGGTTCTCTTTCAGAAATAATCCCATGTTCTATGCTGTGTTCCTCTAAATATTTATCTGAAATTGGAATGACAGCCCAAGGATAACAACCTTCTCCTAATTTCCACTACTTCATTCCTCAACCCCTGTCTTTTACCAGTACTAGTGAAAAAATACAAGATACTCAAATATGAAACACAAGAGTTTTTGTCTATGACCTTTGTGGGCTCTCTAAGAAACACACCAGGACTGATTAGTAATACTGAGCAGTTAGGAGGGTTTGTGAACATATTAATACCAGTCAACATAGTAACAGACCTCAGAGATTGATAAGAAGATATCCAGCTTAAAAGGAAAGAAATAAATTTACAAAGAGTGAAAATATGCAAAAATAGGAATAATCACTAACATTATGGAAACAACTACAGAGTAGAAATGATAAGGAATATGTCTCACAATAGCACAGAAAGTGTTCAGTTTATTAGCTACCATTTAGGGAAAACTAATTAAGAAAAAATGGTCTTTGGTAATATATTACATTAAAATAATAAAATATCCTCAGGATTTATCTTCTTTGAATGGATGTCATTTGCATTAGCCAGAATTAACCAAACTGACTTATTGGAGATATAGAAGCAAATGACTATCCTACAAAAGGCTATATTCTAATCACAATGACTAGAAGAGTAAAGACCAGTTATTGGTCATTAAAATTAGTTATTCATTCAACTAATAGTTATTAAAAGTTATCTACATTAGAGGTTGACAAACCATTATCAGAAGCATCAGAAAATGATGTTTATGAAGTAAAATAAAGTCCATGCTATCATGGAGCATATATCCTAGTCACAAGAGACAAGTAGATAATACATTATAAAGAAATCAGAGCATGAAAAGAAAATGGAGTCATGAAAGCTACTGTCAGAGTGCAGAATGGTGCCACTATGTTGGCAGGAGATGATCATAATTTAGACCATTTGAGAGCAGTGGAGATGAGGAAGAGTGGTCAAAATCTTTGATGATATTTAAGGTAGTTATAATTGGATAATATAACTATGTTAGTGAAAAATGAAAAAAGAAAAATCAAAGACAATCCCCACACATTATACTACCAGGAGAATGGAATTTTCCTTTACCAAGAAAAGTAAGAACTCTAAAGAAGAATAGAAGATAAGTGAATAGGAAGATTGAGATTAGTCTTGTTACTGATAAGATGCCTATTAGACAGTCAAGAAAAGACTTTGGTTAAGCATTTGGATAGATTAGTCTCAAGTTCATACTGTATGTAAATTTTGGGGAGTTTTCAGCATATACAGCTGGGAGAAATCATCTAGGGAATAAGAGAAAGTATGAAGAACTGAGTCTTGATTTAAGGATTTAAGTGATGAGGAAAAACTGCTTGATGGGGCAGAACAGGAAAGTTCTTCTGACCAGCCAGTGGGAAAAATGCCCATGAGAGAAGGAGTCCATGCTAACCCCTGACAAGACACCTCTGGATGCATGTAAGGATTTGTTGTCTTCTCCTTCTCCCCTTTTTCCTTCAACTCTACCTTTTCAAGTTGCCAGACCTGAAAGGGTCACAGATAGAAGTTAGGGCATTGCTGGGTGGAGGCAAGGAAAGACCTTAAATGAGGAAAGAAAGGAGAAAATTATCATATGTTCTTCACTTAAATGCTTGCTACTAACCTAAAGACTTAAAATCAGGAAAATGCAAAATCCTTAGCTTTTAGTTAAATTCAAAATGTTGAATGTGGCCTAACATTGGACATTATTGTTAAAGCTGTAAAATTAATTCTGATTTGAAAGCCTTATAGACTTATTACCTAAGACAGAATATAAAATTCATGATGACTGCTTGAGGTTTCACCCTGGAAAAAAATTGAAGAGACTCCCCATCTGTGTGAATTAATGGAGTAGTTAATTTGAGATAATTAGAAATACTAAATGCTATTTCTTTTAAAAAATCTTTATTTAGTAAGAAACATTTTAGATCTTAATCTCTATATCTAATGTGTACTTTATCCCTGTGTCAGTGTTATAAAAATTTAATAAGCTATAATTTGTCTTTAATAGAGTCCTAAATAAACATATCAAACAGGGTAGGATCAAAGATAAAAACTTAGCCAGATGTGGAGGTACATAACTGTAATCCTAGTGACTCTGGATTACTCTGAGGCTGAGGCAAGAAGATCAAAAAGTTTGAGGCCAGCCTCAGCAAATTGGCAAGACTCTGTTTCAAAATAAAAAGAAATAAAAAAGGTCTGGGTGTGTAGCTCAGTGGTAAACTGCCCCTGTGTTCAATGCCCAGACCCCCCCCCAAAAAAAAAGATAATAATGCAAAAAAAAATCCTTATGAATTATCTCAATTGACAAAACATTTTTATGTTTAGTTACAATTTAATCCATTCTTCTAAATATTGTCATAGAATAACAGACTTTAAGAAAATCTTTTTATTGAGGAAAGATAATTATCCAAAATTCTCCTTAATTAACAATTTAATGTAAAATATTAAGAAAGAAACTTTGTTAATTGTGATCAACCTTTGTGTTAGTGTTCTCCATAGAAACAAAATCAATTAATAGATGAGAAAAAAATTATTATGAGGGATTAATTTGTGATTATGGAGGCTGAGAAGTCTTATGATTTTGCAATCTGCAAGCTAGAGGCCCAGGAAAGGTGGCAGTGTAGGCCTTAAAACTGGGAAGACAATGATATAAGTCTTGGTCCATAGCCAAAGGCCTTGTCAATAGAAGCCCCAATGTGCAGGGGGCAGAAGATAGCTATCAGAGAGCAGACTCACTCTTTCTGTTCCTTTTTATTCTTCTCAGGTCCTTCGATAATGCCCACTTATATTTTAGAGGGTAGATCTTCTTTACTTCATGCCCTAATTCAAATGCTAATCTCTTCTGTAAATGCTCTCACACACAAAAAGCCAATATTGTTTATCTGGGTATCTCATAGCCCAGGCAAGTTGGAACATAAAATTAAACATCAGAAATTTGTTTTTAGTAAAATCACTAAATCATTTTCTAAAATTTTTTTATTTATCAGTTACCTGCTCAAAATCCATCTTTAATATAAAGCCATCTACTCACAAATAGTTCCCCAATTATCTATTATATATTAAACTCTTTATTTCCTAGTACTAAAATGTTAACATGTTCACAGCCCAGGTGTCTGTCAGTGAATGAAAGGATAAAGAAAATATGGCATATATACACCATAAAACTTTATTTATCCATAGAAAAGAATGAAATTATGTCATTTGTAGAGAATCAGAAGTATGGCAACAAGAGTTCTTGCAAACAAGGCCTTGTTGCTCTTGGTGGGCGTGTCTGCAAACCAAAAGTTCTGCCAAGAAGTATAGAATAGATAGTAAAGAAACATTGCTTGCAAACGAGGGTGTTTCTTTCTTGTTTCTTCTATATTGAAAAGAAGAGGAGCTCAAAGTGTTCTAGCCCTAACTAGTTTAAGATATCTTTAGGGAAAGTTTATCTGGCTGATTGCTGATTCGCAAATTTGCATTAGTCATTGCTACTGGCTATTTGCCTTCATTGTCTGTAAATGTTTGCTGATGGCTAATTGCCTTCTTTGTCTGAAAATATATAAAAAGGCTGAGAGAAATATAATAAAAAAACACTGCATGCTGATCCTGTGTTGGAGTCTGACCTACAACAGTCATTTATTGATAAATGTATGGGACTCAAGATCATCATGCTAAGTGAAATAAATCAAACTCAGAAAAGCAAGGGTCATTTTCTCTCTCATGTGGAAGCTGGGAATTATAGGAAAGAGAGAGAGATGGGGGGGTGCGGGGTGAGGAGGGAGGAGGTGGTTGAGAAAGTACCATGAAAATAGAAGGAAGACTATTGAGAGTAGAGGAAGCAGGAGAGAGGAGGAGAGGGAAAGGGTAGTACTGGGTAACAAAATTGACCAATATTTACTGTTATATTGTGTGAATATAAAAATATGTAACAACAAATCCCACTATTTGGCACAATTGTACTGAACCAATTAAAAGAAATAAAAAGTTAAATGGCTAAAATTCATTTTAGAATTTCTAGGTAAAAATATGATATCTCCATTTTCTTTTTTAAAAATATTTTTAGTTGTTGATGGACCTTTAATTCATTTACTTATTTATATGTGGTGCCGAGAATCAAACCCAGTGCCGCACACATGTGAGGCAAGCGCTCCACCAATGAGCTACAACTCCAGCACCAGGTATCTCCATTTTCTAAGGCCATTGCTCTCAACACTAGCTCCAAATCATCCAAAGAATCATCCAAAGAAGTTTAAAAATATCTATGTCATATAAACTGAATTAAAACATTTCTTGATTGGGCATATCAATTATCTAGTTTTGTGTGAAAAACCATTTTAAAAACTTGAGGACTTAGAACTACTACCATTGATTTTCTCGTATTCTTTCTTTTGGTTGGCTTTTAGCTGGGTTCATATTCTGCTGAAAAGCTCAGTGTCACAAAGCCAATAGGGTTCCTGGAGAGACATTCTTCAGAATCCATTGGCAGATAAGGAATGTATGAACCATGGGTGGGGGCCGGGTTGGGGGGTGGATAGGAATTTTTAAACTGGAGTTTGGAACAGGAAAACTCAAAATATTTAAGCAAATGTTAGATTTGCTACTAGAATTAAAATTTAGGGTATAACACACAATTTGTATTATGGAATTAATTAATACTACATATTATGTAGCCCTATGCATTTTGGAAACAGATTTCTAATTATCTCAAATTAACAGAGATGTTCTTCATTTTCTCACAAAAGAGAAAATTCAAATACAAAAATATAAGTGAAAAAATTTAAGTGTTTTTAAGTGAATTTTCCAAGACTATAGAGAATGATGATTATATTTATAAAATATTAATTGCAAAGTGTTAGAGCATGCCAAGTCTTCTAGAAAAATTCACAAACTGCAAACATTTGTAAACCATTGCATTTTGATTTTAAATACTTCCCTATTTAAATCTCTACACTTTTTTCTCAATCGAATATCACAACCAAATAATTTGTTTCTGGAATCAATTACATTAACAAAATATTTTGCAGTTTTGCTAATTAGATTTGCAAGAAATTCAAAGCAATTACATACCTGGAATTTTATAAGTGTAGAATTTCAACAATATTGAACTGGAAATCTTTCCATGGGAGATAAATTATACTTGTTAAGAAGTATTATATTGTGTTTCTAAGAACTATCAAATTCCTTATGAGAAGAATATCATAATGCTTCTTCATCATTGTGATCTTCTATCAGATACAGTTTGTAACATAGTTTGGATGACAAGAACAGTAGGTAAACTCCAAGAATTTTGACTCAGTTTCTTCTTGTTCGTAACAGCTTCATTAGAGAAGAATCCACAGTCAGTGATGACATTCTTCTATGCGTATCTCTTACACAAGGAATAAATAAAAGTTCATGCTTGGTTTGCTCTTCCATTTACCATCCCTAAGAATTATGAAATCACACAAAATGGTGATTTCTCTCTGAGTTATGTATATGTGCAAGTGTTTTATGGTTTTCCATCACTCTATAGTAGCTAAGTGGATCATTTATTCTAAAAATCAAAACATCCAGAAAAAAATTATCAATTCCTAAAATTTAATGAAATAATTGCATTGTTAATGGGACAACACTTATTAGAGATAAAAGGAAGTAAACTGTGCTGTCATATTATTTTCTTCTTTATTTTGATGAAAGTTACAGATTGCATTTCATCAAGAAAATCTAAAAATTATGTTTCTATATTCAAGGCATTTTCAATAGGGAGATTGCTGATTCATGAGGTTCCCTCAATCCCAAAGTATCTAAGCTAAAATTCTCCCATTGAGCAAAAAAGATGTCAATTTCAACTGACAATTGATGTGATTCTATGCTTTATTACAATTTTCTGAATAATAGTAAGAAAATATTATTTTAGAATTCTCTGTCAATGTAGATATGAGGATTTGTGTTTCTGAGACTATGCTGCATTCATAAAATGAGAAATGAATGAGAAATCTACATTTAAAGGAAAAGAATGCATTGGAAAAAACTTTTTCCAAGAAGAAAAGTTTTCTGACAAAGTGATACTGTAGCATTAGGTTATGTTATAAATAAGGATTGTACTGTGCTATCTTATTTAGTAGAGTTTTAATACTGGGTATACTTCAAGATCCATCATTACTATTTTACATTTTCAAACTGGAGGCATTATATAGTATAAAATTACAGAGAACAATGACATTGAAGATAGTGATGAGAACATAAACCAGGTAATAAAAGAAAACAGTTTCTGTTACTGAAGGGATGCAAATCAATACATGACTCTCCTGACTATTCTTACTGTTCTTGCAATCAAGGGCATAAGGAAGGTTACAAAGAAATATTTATTGGGTTATAATAATCAATCATTTGAATTTTAAAATATAAATTATCATTCTGGCAAGCTTTGTTAGATGATTGTGTCTGATATTTTTCGCAGCAGGCTTACTTACAAAGGAAGGCAGAACACATTTTGAAAAAGCAGCAAACAAAACTACAATCCTATGCTTACCAAACAAAAATTTTCCTTAAAATTATTGTTTCATAGAAACTTAATACATTAGAAATACATTGTGGAGAAAAATATATAAAATAAATTAATGTTATAAATGAAATTTGTCAAATGATTACTATATGTTGTAGAGATACCAATATTTAAAAGTATCACAGAATTTAGAAATTCTAAAAGGTAATAATTAGCTTGTTTTTGAAAAGGCACATATAGTTAACTAGAGAGAAAATAGGGGAGCTTAATGAAGAGGAAAATATATTTTACATATATATTGAGTTATTGGTTATTTGCATTGGAGCATCCAATTAATGGTTTGACAACCTTCACCCTGAAATGTTTTCGTCCCTCTCTCTCCTACATTCTGGGCTGGTTTTTTAGGTCTGGCTAGCCAGCAGAATATGCTAGTCTGATAGCATGAAAAGGATGTTGTGCTAGTTTTGAGCTTGCACCCTTCTATTTACTCTCTTAGAACTCTATATCTACCATAAGAAAAAGCCCAGGGTTAAACTTCTGGAAAAAATAACAAACAAACTAACAAAAAAATCAAACCAGAGACATCATCTCAGCTGAGGTCATTCTTTATCAGCCATCTATCAGCTACCTTGCTAGCTGACCACAGAAACATAAGCACACTCAGCCAACATCATTCCACTGATTAAATTAATGAAACACATCGATGCAATGGTTATCATTTTCATAAAAGATAACAGAAATAATTTATTTTTATTATTATTATTTTAGTGGTGTTTGGGAATTGGAACTAAGATGTCTACCACTGAGCTACATCACCAGCTCTTTCTTTAAAATATATATATATATATGTGTGTGTGTGTGTGTGTGTGTGTGTGTGTGTGTATATATGTGTGTGTGTGTATTATTTTGAGAGTGAATCTTGCTAAGTTGTTGATGCTGGCTTGCAATCCTCTTGCCTCAGCCTTTGAGTAGCAGGAATTACAAATATGCACCATCTCACCTGGCTAATTGGTTGTTTTTCTAAGTCATTAAGTTTGGGAATGGCTTATGACATCACAGTATTGTAATAATAGATAAGATACAAACACTATGTTATTTGTCATCCAATCAGGACTTTTTGAAAATGAAGTAGACTACTATCAATAATTATGCTAGGAAAACAGGCAAAATCTGGCACTGCCAAAGTAAAACCAGGCATATAGTCATCTTACCCAAATTGTAATTTTTTCCACATGAAGTTTATGTTTTGTCTATTGGGGTGAGGAATTAGGTAAAAAAAAAAAAAAGGCAAATGTATCACCACCTTTAATAACGTGTGCATTCAACTTTCAGCTCTAAATAATAGAAACACAACTCAAAATGACTTACAAAACGAGACACTTATAATCTCACATAGACAGGATGGATTGGTTTAGTGATGAAATTCAGCATCATTTTCCCAATTTCTCCTTTTATTGTCTACTGAAAATTTTCTTTTTCTTTTCCAAAATGGAAATAATTACAAGAGTATGAAAATATATGAGATTATTATAACTAAGAAGCTAGAATGTTTATCAGGAGAGTGTTCTGTAATGTTTTTTATAGAAACATAGAAATATGTTTCCCAAAGAAAGGAATGGAAATTGTATCTGAGTGAAATGTTAGGATTCAAATGAAAAGTTAGAAAAATCCATTTTTCTCCAAACTTAAATCTTATCTAATTTCTCAGTCTTTGTGATTCAGTCTTTTTGTAAACACTGTGTTATATCCAAGCTGTTTCTGAAAAGGAAAAGCCAGGACAAAGAATCTTTCTGCAGTTTTTTTTTAGTAGCAACCTTCAAATAACTTTCTCTGAATTCACACTACCTTAAAATGTGATCTCAAGATCTTTATTTGTAAGTGGAATGGATTTCAAGGTTTTTAAATTTGAATGTATTGTGATTATATTTGGTTCCTTAGCAAAATTGCAAAACTCTATTCCTTATACCACTGCAAAGAAATGGAGTAGGCTGCTTATAGTTTCACATACAGTTTGAATTTCCCTGTGAAAGATGGATAATAACTGTTTTGTTCCCAGAGCATCACAAAGTAATATGGAATTTGCATAGAATAATAAACAGAACCTGGGCTTAGCTCTGAGCAGCCTCTGAATGATCCGCCAGTTCAAATGAGCACTGGATGTCATACAGAGTAAACATAATGCTAAACTCTCTACGTTGAAATGAAAATATTTCACCTGCTAACACATTACAAAATTACTTTTTAAAGAGATGGCTTGCCTTAGTTGATTATACTTTACTCACTATGCATTATGGAAATTGACCCTTATTGACAGGATTTTCTGTTAATATTTCCTCTAAGGTTCAATCTTTGGCTAAAAGAGATGCTTGAATTAATATTTTAAATGGGTTTCTATTGAAATTTAAGTGACTCAGGCAATCTGAAAAAATATATTTTTTTATTTTTTTTTCTTTTTAGTTATATGTGACAACAGAGTATAATTTGACATACAAAAAATATATTTTACTGATGATGGAGGAGTGTTTCAAAATTCTCACTTAGTAACCATATGCGTGTGATTGGGAAGATGCTGAATATATTTAGTTTCGAGTGTTGCATTTCAATTAAGGTTCTGGACTCTGAGATACTTAGATTTGAACTTTCTCTGTGATCTGACAACATTTCTACCTATTGAACATAAAAACATAACAATTGACCCTGTCTCATAGGATTGTTGTGAAAATTAAATAAGACGACTCAAGTAATACTCCTTACGTAGAATGGAAAAAAAATACTGAAAAACTAATAAATGATAGTTATTACCATTAATAGTTAACCTATAAGATAGTGAAAATAACCTGACCATGAAGTGCTGAGCTCTAGTTATTGTTAATAACTCTGTGACCTTGGGAACAGCACATGAACTCTCTCTCTAAATGCACGGTAACATTCACAAAATGAAAGTTTTATAAATAGCCTGCATATATACACAGTTATGACAAGTAGCCAATAGTGTTTGTCTAACAGTTTATTCTTTCTACTATCTTATTTTAAATGAAAATTACTTTTAAAAACATGGGTTAGTTAACAATTTCTACATGGTCTGCATTTGAAATAAGTGAAATCTCAAGTCAAATTGTTGGAAATTACATGTAGCATTTACATGTACATAAATATTTTTCATGATTTGGCTTTTTAAAAAATGTTCTTTTCCATACTGTATTAACTCATTCTTAAAAGCTATCAATCATGTATTTATAATGGTTCACTACAAAAAACATGCACTATAAGAGTCATATTTCCTTTGTCCCTTTACAATACCCTGGATATAAAAATTTAGCATAGAAAATGAATGAAACTGGATAGACACCTCAAGTGAGCTATTTTGGTCACCATACCTCCTAGGAACAACTTACTATAGATTTATAATCCATCTTTAAAATTGATGAACTTTACGGATGGAATGGAAATGAAATATTCAGGCATTCAAACTTTAACATGACTTAAATATTAAAATAGAATTTAGAGGGCTAGCTTAGAGGAAATAAGGAAAAAAATTGGAAGAAGAAAAAGAAAGAATTGGTTTTTTTGATTTGTATTGCTGCAAAGACACTTATGCTTTTGAATATTGGACCAAAGTATATATCACCAGCATATCAAGAGCTATTCCTTCTCAGTATTATTAGAAGTACAGCAGAACAATTCAGATGAATTAATCCTTTGTATACTCCCAAATGCTAAAATTTGTGTGTCTCTCTCTGTGTGTGTATGTGTGTGTGTGTGTGTGTGTGTGTGTGTGTGTGTATCTAAGAGGTGGTTGAAGGTTCAGATATCTCCATGGAGATTAATAGCATGTGGTTTGCACAATGCTTTTAGAGTAGGATAAGGTGCCAGATTCAATGGCACTTAATTATAGAGTATGAATCAATTTAATTCTAAACTGCAAATATTTAGGGAATGAGATCTATAGAAAATAAATACAGTATTATAAGAAAGAATACTGCTATGCGCTGAATAATTGTGTTCTGTATGTTCAAAATTTATACATTGAAATCCTAATCCCCAAAGTGACCTTTAGGAGGTGTGACTTTTGGTAGCAAATTTGGTCATGATGGTGGACCCCCTCATGAATGATAGTGACCTTATAAAAGGGATCCCAGAGTGCTTTGTCTTCTTTCAACTTAAGAGGATATCACAGGAAAGTAGAAGTCTGCTACCCCATAGAGGGCACTCACCAGAATGTGACTGTGCTGGCATTATTTTAATTTCTATTTACTTTATTTAATTTCTATTGTTTATAAGTAATCCAGTGTATGGTACTTTGTTATAGCAGTCCAAACCAAGACACATCTCACATTTTATTTTATTTTTTTTATTTGTTCATTTTAGATATACATGATACTAGAATGTATTTTGGCATATTATACATACATGGAATATAACTTCCCATTCTTGTGGTTGTACATAATGTGGAACTACACTGATCATGTATTCATATATGAACATAGGAAAATTATGTCCAATTCATTCTACTGTCTTTCTTATTCCCATCTCCTCTACCTTCCCTTCATTTCCCTTTTTCTAATCCAATGAACTTGTATTCTCCTCCTCCCTTTATTATGCGTTAGTATCTTCATATCAGAACAAACATTCATCCCTTGGTTTGGAGGGATTGGCTTATTTCCCTTACCATGATAGTCTCAAGTTCCATCTGTTTACTGGCAAATGCCATAATTTAATTCTTTATGGCTGAGAAATATTCCATTATGTATATAGAATGCACTTTCTTTATCCATTCATCTGTTGAAAGGCACCTAGGTTGGTTCCATAGTTTAGCTATTGTGAATTGAGATGATATAAACACTAATGTGGCTGTATCACTATAGTGTTAATTTTAAGTCCTTTAGGTATATATTGCTGAGGAGTGGGATAGAACTGGGTCAAATGGTAGTTCCATTCCAAGTTTTCTGAAGGATTTCCATGCTGCTTTCCAGAGGGGTCACATCAATTTGCAGTCCCACCAGCAATATATGAGTGTATCTTTATCCCTACATCCTTGCTAACATTAATTATTGCTTGTATTCTTAATAATTGCCATTCTGAATAGAGTGAGAAGAAATCTCATCATAGTTTTAATTTGCATTTCTCTAATTGCTATAGATGTTAAAAATTTTTTCATATATTTGTTAACCAATCATATTTCTTCTTTGAAGTATCTGTTCAGTTCCTTTGCCCATTTATTGATTTTTTTTAAATGTTAAGTTTTTTTGAGTTCTTTATATATCCTGGAGATTAATACTCTGAGGTGAAGATGGCGAAGATTTTCTCCCATTTTGTAGGCTCTCTCTTGAAGTTCTTGAGTAACTCCTTTGCTGTGAAGAAGCTTTTTTAGTTTGAATCCATTGCATTCATTGATTCTTGATTTTACTTCTTGAGCCATAGGAGTCTTGTTGAGGAATTTGGTTTCTAAGCCAACATGGTGGAGATCTGGGCCTACTTTTTCTTCTAGTAAGTGCAGGGTCTCAGGTCTAATGCCGAGGTCCTTGATCCACTTTGAGTTGAGTTTTGTGTCAGGCGGGAGATAGGACATAACTATATTTTAAATGTAAAGGATATTCAAAATGATATTTCACTGAGTTTAAGAAATAGTTTCTATTCTGTTAGGAGGCAATTCTCCACAGTGTTTCCACACGTTATATAACAGTTTCGTCCTCAACTATTATTTCTAGATTCTACAGTAAGCAGTTTTAAAGAACAGAGATAGTGTTCCCTACAGGACACTGGCAAATTTGCTTTCTGACAAGAATAATATAAAGTCTTCCTTGGGAACAAAGGTTGAGCAAGATTGTTTAAAGCCACGATAAAAAGACTGGAGAAATCTTAAACTCAGGGTTGTATACCTGTGACTTCATGGGCTATTCTATATGACTTCCATGAGACTTGAGAAAGAAAAGTGATTGAAGGAAATACAAAACCCAGGCTACCTTCTATGTCATGAACAGTAAAGATCATTTTTGTTTTCCAGAGGTCTGGGGCCTTTTGCCATTATCTATGAAGCTATGGTAGGGTATTGGTTAGCCTGGAAGAGGGATAAAATCACAGACCCTTAATCATTTTGACAGATTTATAGGTCATTGTGCTAAATGCTACATGGAGAGAAATACAAAGAGACAATGTGGGCCATACCCTGAAGTTTTTTGACAAAAGACCATAGAGTCCATATTTTTCAAATGCAAAATATTAATAATGTTAAACTTAAAATGGCATGATAATGAATAAGGCTAGAGATACGTTGACATATTTATATTCTTTATAGCTGTATAGGCAAATCAAAATGTTTCTAGGAACATCCAGTTATTTTTATTAGGCCTGTTGATTAGGGAGATAAAGAAAGGTATGGAAACAATTTGGCATATTGGGAAATAAATCTCTAAATAAAATATTTCAGAATTTTTTTTGGTGGTCCAGAATCCTAGAAACACTTGATTTTAGTGTTCACGTGAAGCTATACTCTCCTCCTTACTTTGATGCCCTCAGAAAAATAGCATTTTTCCTCTGGTTTCTAGACAAGAAAACTGTCATTTATCCCTCATGTATTTTTTAAAAAATTTTAGATACACAACAAGATTGAAAATAAGCAATCTCTATCTTTCCACAAGCATATATCTTTTGTTAAGAAATTCAGTACTATTTAGACACAAAATACATTTTCCATTTAACTCGCTCCTTTATCAGTGGGACAATCCTGAAAATTGTAACACTGGTTCTTACACAGTAGTAAGAAAGACCCAGTGAAATTGATCTTATCCATCTGATTTGGCTTGGTCATCTAGTCTGCACTATTCAGATTCCAAGTTGTATAGGACCATTTCGCTGTCCTAAAATCAAGACTTGGCTGAGCATCAAATTATAAGGATAATCTCCCAGAAGGCGAAAAAGCACAAAAATGCCAAAATCCTTCAAAAAATTTTTTTCATGTCCTATTTTAAATGATAGAGACTTCTTTTTGTGCCTCAAAAAAAAAAAAAAAAAAAAAAAATGTGAAGAAAGTGCCACAAGTTTTACTGAATTTAATTCAGCTTTCCCTAAGCCCAAAATTGAGAAAGCATTAATAAATACTGAATTCCCTGTCTCAGAGGTGCCTGGAAAAGATTTTAATAAATTACATTTTATGCCGCAATCCAAGCATTGAGCTGCCACAGTTATGATTAATAGAGCAGCATTCATATAAAAGAACAACAGTTCTAAAAGAAAAGAATTTTGTCATACATTGTTATCACATTGATATTGAAAAGAGGTGCAAATATTGCTGCTATAAATGCAGTAAAATAACTGAATAGAAGAAGAATAAATTTTCTTGAATTATGCTTTAATTCAAACAATATCATATTGTAGAATGTAATGGCAATAATTTCCCCCAAAATTGCAAATAATTTGTGGAATAAAGGGAATTCAATCATTATTGTAAGACTTTGAGAGAATATTCATAAAAATTCATTTGAAGAACAAGATTCTAAATTAAAATGATACTTTTTATTTGATGTCCAAAATGGATGGGAAACTCATCAAGGGTATCAATACTTTTAAAATTCTTAATGAAATTGTTGGCAACATTAAGTGCAATTTTAAAATGGCATTTTCAATTATTTTTAACAATTCAATTGTTGCTGAAATTATTTTCCAGACATTTTAAAAATATTTTAAAATCAAAATTGCCTTCTTAATATAATGTAGATGGGAATGTATTTTCTCAAGAGCTGACACCATAATTCTTCATTGAATAAGAACTGTGCAAACAATTATATTGAAAGAAGGAAGGCTTGGGGTTTTGTTTTTAGCTCATGGGGTTGGACGTGCCATGTGGCAGGAAAATTAATCTGCCTTACCTATGAGCAGACACTGGAAGGAGGAGGGCAGAGAAGAAAAGAGGAGAAGCAAGGCAGATTTGGAGTAAATAAATATTGCAGTGCTACTAATGCTGGAGATGCCAAAATGGCTGAGGAAGTTTCATTTGGGTCCCTTGCATTGGTTTCAAAGCTGCTTGGTTGCAAGCAGAAAATTTCATATCTAATCTTCTGGAAAGTTCTCTTCCTCTGAAAACCAATCAACCAACCAAGGAATCAATTTTGCTTAATTCTTTCCTGTGACTTATTTGCCATCTTAATTTCAACACCCCCTTGTAATAGTGACTTCATAATTTACCATTGATCTGCATTGACTGGGGTAATTTAAAAATAGGGCCAAAAAATAGTGCCAGGATACATTCCATGGGGTTTCTGATACAATACATCAAAAATGTGGCTCCATGCTGCTGGTTCTGGGGTTACGCTTTGAGAATGGCTGCCCTGAAGGGTAATCTAAATAAGTGCATCTCATTGTTTTCTTTTCTACCCACTAGCTCAGGCCACCATGTCTCACCTAGACAGTAGCCTCCTAGTTGATCTCCCTACTCCTTCAGCCTTTCGACCCCATACAGTATATTCTTTATTCAGTAGTCTGAATAGTATTATGAAAAATATTATTCAGATTGCATAAATATGATTTCCTTGAAAAGGCCTCCTCTGTCCACTTTATAAGAATTGAAATGAACTTTTGCCACCTTCTTCTTCTCCAAAAAAGCCACTTTATTTTTAAGAATATGTACCACCTTTTTTCTATTTTCTTATTTAAATAGTACAGTGTTTGAGAAACATTCACTTGGTGACATCAGGGAACTTATCTCTCCTGCTTAAGTCTCTGCTCCTAGATAGTCCATGGGTCATACTGTATATTTCACTAGTATGTATTGAAATAATAAATGAAATGCATGTGTGTGTTAGAGGAATGGGATTGTATTGCTCTTTTACAGAACATAAAGGGAAGACTTTAGTAATTGTGTCAATGTGGTAGGAGAGGATTAGAGCAATCCATGAATTTGTACAAAATAAAACTCTGAGTCAAAAATTATGAAAATATTATTTAACTTCTCCTCCTGAGAATTTCACTTTTCATGACTGATTTAAAAGGTATTAAATAAATCCTCTCTAGAGTGGAAGGGAAGAGTAACCGCAACTTGGGGAACAGATTACATATAAATAAACTTGACCTTTCCTTGACAAACTGGTTCAGATAGTGGTTCTAGTAAGCACCTAAAAACTATAACTAGAGGTATATTTGCACTGAACTACATATATGAGAAGTTGGCATATGAAAATGATTCTTGACAATTTGACTTTGTTCTTTAGCTCAAAAAACTGTCTCAGTTATTTCCTATCATCTTAAATGTATGGACACATAGATCTAAACACACAGAAATGCACATGCATAAACACACAGAAATGCACATGCATAAACACACAGAAATGGATTCAACTACATTGCACATTTGCAATCAAGTTGACTCTATACATGAGGCTCCACAAAAGGGGCAGTGATATAAGCTGAATTTTACTTTCCTTATTGTACTGTCTTTTCAATTACCATTACATTTTCAGAAGCACATATGTAGTTCTGGATTTTAAAAAATATTTTATTTAATGTATGTGGTTATTTTAGAATTTTTCATATAAATCTAGAGTGTAAGAATTTCTATTTTATTTACATTATTACTTAAAGTCCAGCTCTATTGTTTCTCAGTATTGAGACTTTGGGCCAGATATTTATTTTCCCTGTGCTACAGTTATATCACTACTGATGCTACAACTTTGCTTTGAGAGATCAGTCATTACATATAAGAGCACCAACTTATGTTAATTTCTCAATATATTAGCTATTATTATTTTAAATTATTGCTATTATTATCATTACTAATCAGGATGCTTCCCTAGGTTGATTCCACCCACCAGAAGCCATTCTTGGCAGAGAGAAAAAAGGACGAAAATAGTCAGAAGCAAAGTGATAGGATGAATGAAAATGATGCTTTCTCTATGCTGAAATCTTCACCCAGTAGGTGATAGTTTATCTGGCTGGAACATAAGGGATATGACAATGGCCCAGCTGGCTCAGACAGCAAATGGTTTTGGAAAAAGAAGTTGCCTGGCATGGAATTTCTGATTACAGAGACTGGGAAATAGAACAAAACTACAATTTATTGAGCACCTGTTACATACCAGGTAATTTTATTCACATTGTCCTATTTCAGGGTTCTCAGTATTCCAATTTTCACAGCATATAAAAGAGATAAAGACAGTAAGTAACTTAGAGACTGTGACACAATTTTAAACTATGGAGTCAGAATTCAATTCTAGTTTTTTTCCTAAATTTAAGCAAAAACCCTCTTCTCTTTTATGCTTTCTTTATAATGACAATAAGCAATGGATTTACAAAAGTTTCAGAAATATGTACATCTGCAGTATGGAAACTTTGCTTAATTTTATATTAAAAAAAAAAATAACCCTCATCTTGAGAATGTGGGTTCCTAGACCCAAAGTAAAAAAAAAAAAAAAAAAAAAAAAAAAAAAAAAAAAAAAAGAGATTTAGATGACCAGGACCTTTAGGGGATAGAGTTTAGAAAGAATTAAAGTGGGGATAAAGGCAAGCAGTCATGTGATTTTGAAGTCAATACTTCTGACCTGACATTATCCTCAAAGAGAAATGACCTTGGCCCTCCCTATTCAGAGTCCTCTTATTTGGCTAAATTGTGGTAGGGAGGTTCATTCTGGAATTCTGAAACTAAAGAGATGAAAACTGTGTTTGTCCCTACCTAAAGATTCTAGAAGGAGCATCTATCATGTCTAAAATGTTTTTTAGCATAATATAGTCCACCTATATTATAGGTGGATTAATTTAATGTGGATTAAAATGCTGTTCACCTCCCAATGCCAGAACTTCTGATTCATTAACTCTCAATGAGACCAGAGAATTTTCATTCCAACAAGTTAGAGGTAATGATGAGTCTCCTGATCCAAAACCCTGCTTAGAGAACTACTGCAGCAGCCAATACCACTCAATTTTACAAGGGCAAAAATTATGGCCCCAGTAGGGACTTGTCCCAAGTTTCCTGGTGAGTTTTAAAAGGTAAAGAGTAGGGACCATCACTGAGATTTGTTCAAAAAAATTATATGAAGTTAATCTGGTAATAGTGTTGTTTGGCCTTGTCCAACTTCAACAATATAGCTACATTGGGAATCAGCCCTTTTAGGACTGAGAAAACAAACAGAAAAGGAATCCACATGCTACATTTGATACTATTGTTTCCTAACTCTTGCTAACTCTTCTTCTGAACCTTATATGATTAGTTCTTTTTAAGGTTGTAATGAAATGAATGAAAACAGATTTTGTCAAGTTAGTTTTCAATTCCTAAAAATGCATTAGAGAAAGTTGAGCTGTTTAAATCATAGACTAAGTGTAGTTCACAAAGAAAAAAAGTGATTTTTATTTCCCAAGTGAAATCAGATGGATTGGAAATGGTTGCTTGGTGTGTTGTCTTGAAAATTATTTTTATGCTACCAGGAGTTTAGAGGAAAAGAGAACTATCTGCCAGGGGTAATGAAAAGCACAAAGGACACCAAGCATTATACAGTGTCAAACTCCATGTTGTCCATGTTGTTATTGATGTTTAGAATAGTTTTTCACATCATTTATACGAAAACTGTTTATTTGGCTCTAAATATGCAGAAAGATTAGCTACTAGTCATAACCATAAAGACATTCTTCATGAGATATCATTTAACTAAATATTGATTGATGTACCAATAAGTGTCGCTATTTGTCTATGATATTTGAAAACCTGTTAATTCCGTGACTTTACTAGTTTACTTAATTTTCTGTGTGAAAACACAAAATTGAATCTTATAATCTTATGACTCCCATTTGACAAATAACTGCTGCTATATTGTCATTTTGAGAAGTTGTAAGAATGTGCAAATAATTCTAATCCACAATATCTGTGATGGTGGTATGACTTTGTGTTATATACTATGACTTGAAACAAATATCTGAAAAATCTAGGAAATAAAAAAGATAAAGGAAATTGTTTCTAAAGGGCCAGGTTCTTTCTTTCTTTCTATCTATCTATCTATCTATCTATCTATCTATCTATCTATCTATATTTTGCTATGCACAATAAGAATGCCAAAAATTTAGCATCTTAAAACAAAGCACATTTATTATCTTAGTTTCTGTGGTTCAGGAGTCTGGGTAGAGGATACCTGATTGAAATTCAAGCAGCATCAAGGGCTAGAGTTTCATGTAAGGCTTGGAGTCCTTGGCTGAGGTAGAATTCAGTTCCTTGTAGCTATATGATTAAGGTCCTTGTTTTCTCATTTAGTGTGACGAGGGTCTCTCCCAGCTCCTTGGAGGATGCCCACAGGTCCCAGCCACATGACCTTCTCACAATATAGCATCTTACTGGCTCAAATCTAGCAGGAGAGACTCTCTCAGGCTTTGAATCTGTTTCTTCAGAAAGAACTCAATCTCTTTTAAAGCCTTGTCTAATTTGATCAGATTAATCCAAACTCATCTCCCTGTTGATTAATTCAAAGGCAATTCTTTTGGGATCTTGATTACTACTCCAAAATCCGTCAGTTGTCACATATTTTAATGATGAGAGTGAAATTCATAGTATTCAGTCCCTCTTACATTCAAGGAGAAGTCATTACACTGGGTGTGCATGACAGAGAGGGAATTTTACAAGCCATCTTAGAATTCTACCTATCATAGGCTACTAATAACAAAATGTTTATTTTATATTGTTTGCATATTATAAAATACTGCATATTTTTTATGAAACTTAAAGAAATAAAAAAATTACAAATAAGATTTTTTTTTTCTATTCTACCACCTAGAAGTAAATATTATTTACATTTTGGCATGATTCTTTTCTATATTTTATATATTTATATATAAGTGCAAATGTGTTTTTAACAGATCTACTGCATTTAGAGGTTTTATGTTAATTTTTCACTTAAAATACTGGAAACATTTCCCATATTATTTATATTATTCTAAAAATTCTCTAATAACTACATTATATTAATTTTATGAATTTTTTTTATCAGTTATTTCATCAATTCCTTAGTTTGATTTCCATTTTTAAAAATTTAATGACACCATGTGTCTTTTGATGTTAGTCTTTCCATCTTTATTCTACTCAGATAAAGCTTCTGATATAATATGTTGATGGTCATACAACATGTTTCATGACCATTTATATCCATGTCCTTTGGTAGTAAGCATCTCCTCCAATGATTCTGAGTGTGACCATCTAACTACTTTGGATAATGGGACAGTAGCAAATTTGATTCAAGCAGGGTATTAAACTAGCCCTTGAACAATATGGCTTCTGTCCTTATCCTGCTGCCACTGCCAAGAAACTAGCACAAGGTTAGCCCATGAAGTCATGTGCTTATCATGTGAAGAACAGCCTGTATTCCTGGCCAAGGTCATCCAAGATCAGTTAGTCCCCCAGCCTACCAACAGCTGACTTCATGCATATGAGTGAACCAGACCAAGTTTAACTGAGACTGGTCAACACCAAGGTATCTCCTAGCTGACCCCTAGAACCATGAAAAGAAATATATTAAGAGTCATTTGTTTACCAATAAAACTTGTTTTACAAAATTCTATAAGTGAACTCTAAAGGGCAAATTTAAAAGTATGGAAAATTAGTAGGCAATGAGTAATAATTTAAACAAAGTGGTATTTAAAACCTGCTGGGGGGCTGGGGTTGTGGCTCAGCGGTAGAGCACTTGCCTAGCATGTGTGGGGCCCGGGTTCGATCCTCAGCACCACATAAACATATAATGCATTGCATTGTGTACAACTAAAGCAAATAAATAAATATTTAAAAAAAAAAAAAAAAACCTGCTGGAAAAAGTGAGAGAAAATTTTGCTTTTCATACAAAAAAAGGTGACAGATGGGCAGGAGCCAATAGGCTTAAAGGTCACCAAAAGTTCACCCTGTTTGGGCAAAGAGCCAAAAGCTCTCTCTGTTCTCAGGGCAGGATGTTTCAGTCTCCCCCAGCAGGAGCCAATAGGCTTGAAGGCCGCTGTTTTCCCACGGGTTACTTTCCAATAGGATTAAAGCTCGTCCTCACCCCAAGGGCAAAGAGCCAATAGCATTAAAGTTCGCTCCGGTACACCCCTCCCCCCCACCAGAAATCCCTATATAAGCTCACATCAGTTGGAAACTTTTCACATACAACAGCTCATCCCTGTTGAGGCAGCAGCCACTGCACCAACCTTAGACCCACCTCCTCCAGCCCAACAGCAGCTGTCCCAGCCAATAGCTCCAGCCTTCATCCCTACAGCAGCTGCCTTAGCCGACAACTCCAGAGACCACAGCCGGTGCCACCAGGCACCCACCTTCCGTTCAGAGCTTGCACACTCCCCTCTCCCTGACTCTTCTCTCCCAGCACCTCTTCAACCTCCAACCAGCCATAAAGGCTGGTGAATAAATCTCTTGGCTGCATGGTTGTCACCGGTGTGATTTTTGCCCTTCAAAAGGATCAGGATCTTTTGTAAAGAAACAATGGATAACATTGAGAAGAAAAAAAAAAAAAAAAAAAAAAAAACATTCAAACCATTGGCTTAGATATGCAAAAACCACAAGGACATAATAACTCCTTTTATCTTGTAAATTTCAAATTTTTTCTTCTTGACATGACCAGGTCCTTGACTATACTTATCTAATAAATATATTTAAATAATTATAAAATATATTACATAAAATAATATATTATTTATAACATGTATATCTAAATAATAATAGACTTGAATAATATATTTATCTAATAATATTAGAAAAACTTCCAGCAAATATGACATTTTGTTAAGAATTTCTGAGGAAACGGGGTTGGAAGTGCCCAGTGACACAAGTGACATCCTAGATAAACTGAAGCTGATCATAACCATGAACATTCCCCTCTTCATCCCATTTAACTCAGTGAGGCAAAAAGTTGACTGCTTTTTAGAAGCAGTTACCAGAGATCATTAAGCACAAACACTTTCATTTTCCTTTCTTTACATGGCTTGCAATCTTCAAAAACAAAGGCCTACAGAGTCTCAGGGGATAGAGCTAACAGAATTAAAATGTGCACAAATTTGAGTAAAGTAAGGTCTGTGATATCTGCTTATCTTCCTTATGATGCTGACCTGCCAATCTAACTTACATATTTCATGGATAATACCATATAAGACACATCAACCAGATACAGAGGGAGATTCATTCCCCAGAGCAAAAATTATTTATTACTATCTCTTGGAATCTATATACTAAAAATCTACTGAAAGTTAAGACTTTTGTGAAATACAGTGAACTAATTAAATTTTCACCCTACCCTAGTTTTTACTATTAGAGATATTTGACAGAAATGAAATTAAAAACAAACTAGGAGAGGAAATCATATATTTCATCATCATTAAAACACTTCATTCAGTTAAAACAATAGCATATATTTCTCTAGAAGGATAGTTATTTTTGTTTCATTATTCTAAATTTTTTTTTCCATAATCTTTGTGGAAGCAAAGGCAATGTTAAGATTGCCAAAGGGGAAAAAACAGAATCAGATTATTCACCATCTTTTCCATGCATTCTGTGAAGGGAATAAAGGCTTTAAAGCATTTGACTTAGATATATTGGAATTGACAAAAACCAGTGCTAGACTGTAATGAGTTTTAATTACAATACTATGATTGAATTCCTAGATGTTTTATCTAATATGTCACTGTTTACATTTCCTCCTCATACCCACACAGTCTTCTTCTCTTTAGAAACAGATATTTAAAATAATGTTCCAGATATACTAAGTTTTCAAGAAGGTTGAGGCATTTTGTGAAGATAGTATTTCTTCAGAAATCAACCACTTAGAAACATATCTGAAAAGAACTACTTTGCTAGATTAAAGATGGCCCCAATTATTTTTCACTCATCTGATTAAAATGCAATAGATAATTGAAACAAATGCATATAATTTTGGTTTAAGGCAGTTGGTCCTTTGGACTTCAATTTATATTTTCAAATTATGGTTATATTTAAAGAATGATAATGGAGAAAAGTGAATGAACATGAAATTGTAGAAACAGAGGAATTGTCCATGGTTCGATGGTGTATTCTTTCACCTGTCAGCAGATGAGGAGGAGCAATTAATTCTGGGAAATTGTTTACC